>CM036883.1:38340836-43340836 GCA_020796165.1 Pantala flavescens
ATAAATGAACAAAACCATATACCAATGCTTCAAACCTCTTTAATATTTCCAGTTACTCTACATTCTCAGTCTTCACGTTTCACACTTCTTGTACATTTTCAAAATTTCCTTTCTTGAGTATAAACAATTCACTTCTCAAACACATCTCTGCTGGTTATATCTAATAGAAAATTTAATCAAAAAATATGCGTACCCTCTTTACTTACCTATGTATTACCTTTACTTACCTATCCTTTTCTCATAAAACTTACATCCTCAACTTACAGACACAAATTTTACAGATGTAAAATAAGTCTATATTCTTATCCAGAAATAACAGCTCTAGACAAACATTCAACAGTGATTTATAGGATAGAAAATCACATCCTAAACTACTAGGGGCTATCTACATCTAAACTAATTGACAATCTTGTATAAGATAAATGTGTTAATTATTGACAAAATTAAAAAATTAAAAGATAACTTTTCTGTTTAAAAATGTCCTAGGCAGGAAAATGAAGATTTAAAGATTTTTTACTTATGTCATTTGCCAAAAACATACCTCATATCCCAAGATTTATCATTTTAATTATTAATATCGTGGTATCTTCGTAAGTATTCTCTTAATCCTTCCTGAAATTTCCAAAACAAAGAATTTAAGGTTTTTTTATCTTGAAGCTCAAGATTTGGTATGAACAATGATGGAAGGTTGGGAAACTACACTTTCTGATAAAATACTAATAACAAAGAATTAGTAGAAAGAGTTAAAAATTTTATTTTCTTAATTACTACTATGTACAAGCATAACATCACATGGTAATTAAATAACCAGCATAGTATTACAGTATACAACTTCAATGAATACAAATTGAAAAGATTCTTCTGACTGTTTAGTGAATCAATTAGAACCGACTTCACTGCCAGTTCAAAAAAGTAACAGTTTTCAAGTAGAAAAAAAATCATTGGACACTAACTGAATTCTCAACATGAATGATCTAACAAAATTACTTTCCCTAACAATAATGAATAAATCAAATCACAGTTCATAATTACACAAAATATTTCTGAACATCCAACATATTACTAGTGAAATATCAATATTCTTTATCTGAGTAATAATTAACTTCTTAGTAAATACGTTAGTAACCGTACAGTATGCCATACTGTTACAATTATGCTGATGCTCAGTGATAACAATCATTCACTTGATCTAAATCGATATATTAGAAATAATTATTGATGAAGAATAGTTATGATTGTACTCATGAATAAGTTCATCATTGATTAACATTCCAAGAGTTGATCAACTTTTTTATTTCCTAACTGGGGGTGTATTCCAGCAGGCACTTGATGTCCTGTAATTCAGACCACGTTTTAAGGTTCTCTTTGATACCTGAGTACCAAAAAATTGTGAGATTGTGGGCTTCCATGGCTTTGAATTCCAATATGAGGTTATTTGTTCAGGGGGCAGCAATTCTTGAGAGAGATAGTTAGGGTGATTTGCTTCAACTGAAAAGAAATTTTCAATCATTACTTTAAAAATGATCTTGAGATCAGTATGGATCTTGTCCATGTATAACCATATGGTCATACTGCGGAACTATTTAAAAAGCTTATCCTGATTAAATAAATAGCTAAAATATGGCTATATATTACTTAATAAAATACACTTTGTAAAATCAATCAAGTTTGAAGATAAAAGACATGATAATGGATAATATAGCTATTATATTATAAATTGACTACAGAGAATCAAACTATGATATTTACAAGCAATGAACAGGGAAAAAACTAACACTCTTATTAAATAAAAATCTATACACTTAATAAAACATCAATGTCAAAAACTTGGACTGCAATTGATTAAAAATTGATAATAGCATGGTCTGAAGGGGAATTTAACTTGATAAAATTTTAAATTTCTTTCACAATTATGTTTTGACAAATGCTAGAAAATAAACAGAAGAGATATTTCTAATAGATATTTTATCTTATACAAATGTATAAGATAAATTAATCTTTTATCTACTATAAAATTATCATGCTCATTGAAGTAATTTAAGTACAAGAGCTAAAATTACTGATAATTCTTATTCACGTTTATGTAAAATTCTTTCTCTGTATTGATATATGGAGTATTTAACTTGTGCTGAGGTGCTGATAATTATCTTAGGCAACAAAATCCTAATCATAAAAAACATTATGGTATTGAAAAAATAGAAAGCCCATGTGAATATCATATCCATATCTGTAAATAGATGAGTAGATGAAAAACTACTGAATTTTAATAACCAAAAACTAATGGACATGAAATACAAAAAGATTAAGTAGAATGCTAGAATAATTCAACAGTATAAACATCAAGCGTAGAAATACCTCGTTCACTCAGTGTTACATTTAGTTTAAAACAATTATAATATTAATTATTTCAGAAAATAATTTTTCAAAGTAAGTATACTTGATAAAGTTATCAGATATATTTGATATTGGTATTCCGTGAAATTACAGTGATGGAAAAACATTGGGGAAGATGATAGAATATTAAAAAATGATTTCAATAGAAAAAAAAGTATGAAGTAACATTAGCCATAAATTCAATGTAGAGATAGAGAATATATATAGGTAGAATACCCTATAGCTAACACTAATGGATATGGATCTATTAAAAAAAAGGAGATTAGGTATATGAAACTACTCACTCTTAGCCCAGGTCGGTATTTTCTTTCTAGGGTCATTCTCTTCCTCACTGGAGCAACCCGACTTATCTGCAACCCCATAATCATCAGGATTGTCTGGTTGGACTGGTGGAACATCCTGCCAACATGGCGTTAAATTATATGCACTTACAGCATCGGCTGGTTCCTGGTCCTTCACATTGAATGTAGAATTTGCAACCGCTACTGCCATAAGCTATAATGAGAATTGAACAAACATTTAAAAAAAGAATATCGCAAGGTTAATAAACTCTTTCAGCATCAATGATGCCATATTGCATGATTAACTTTAGGCACCTATTTAATATAAAGCATTGATTTTTCTGCTATCAAAATTATTCTTTTCCAATACATTATATTTTCAATTAATAACTGTTGAATACATCATTCTCTAAATGAATTTTATAAAATAGGTTATATTAATTGTACACAAAGTTTCTAATATTTTAAATAAATAAGTGGGGCAGAAACGGTTCACTTTCCATCTACAGTAAGAAATAACATTTATGTATGTACTAGAAACTAACATAAGTTTCCCTAAATAATCAAGAAATTAAATAATTCTTATTGGGAGAATATAAATTCCTAGGTAGGACACATAATAAAAGGGATATTGAAGTAATGACTTAGAAATCAGTACATATTAGACAATTTTGTAGCATCTTTTAGAATAATTTTTGAAGTCTTAGTTTTAAACCGCAAAAATCAAAAGAGTATAATAGCAAATTAATAAAATATTTTGTAAACATCACCCACTTATTATTGAAAAATACTCATAAGGATATTAATAAAGAAATACTTACTGGTTTAGAAATAGGAGTCTTAAGTTTTGCAAGAGGACTCTTGATTACTTCTTCCACCTCTACAGTTTCTGCTTTTCTGGGTCGACCTTTCTTGGCTTTGGTTTTCTTCACATCCTTCTCCAATTCTTCCCTTGTTCTCTTAACTTTTGCCATTTTCTCTTCCCGTTTCCTGAAATTTATTTAAACTTAATTAAGCAGGGGAAACAAAGAACCAAATCCACAAAAATAATGCAAAGCAAATTCTATTAAATAACCAAAAAACTCTAAGTCTTTCTTTATTTTTTGCAATCATTGTTAATGCAAGAATTCTTTAAAATAATTCATTAAAAAATTCGTAAAATATACTTAAGTAATGACGACGGCAAACAATATAAAAGTAATAAAAACAGCGACAAATGATACTACAATATAATTATTACATAAATTTTAAATAATTACTGGGATCCATGTCAGTCTCTAGGCACAATGTTTAGGAGTGATTTTAGAGGAAGGGTGAAGGGATCAGAGTGATTATTGGAAGGGAATGAAGGTATACAGAAGAACCGTTTTACAACTCATAGACATGAAGAATGAAAAAGCAGGAAATATCTGAGAAATAGTGAGAGGTTTAAATTGAATAGATAATAATCTGGATTAGATGATGAGATTTTGCCATATCTTTACATGACGGTACTTGGAAAGGGACTATTTTTAAAAAGAAATTTAAGATTTGATTGGGAGAGGATAGAATGAATCTGAAGACATAGTCCATATGGGAGTGCAATAAATGAGAAGAGGAAGAACACAGCTAAAAAAGTAGGTACGGAGAGAGATTGAATCCCTGATGCGAATAAACCTATAGGGCATCCCCGGACGTGACATAGCTTTTCGTGGTTATCATGGCTAAAATTGGTAGTGCAGTATATACAGTATATAATCATATAGGCCCATATGGGCCTATATGACTTCATTGAGCTTCTATCCCTGGATTTGAAAAGAGGAAGTACGTTTGCAGCTTTCCGAACTGAAGGGAAGTATATGGTCAAAAAACATCTGTTTAAGAGGAGTGCTTAAGGTTGTGAAAGAGAAGGGGTAGAGTTTTTTAAGAACATTGCCCCAACGAGACCAGATGGCTTATATGGGGAAGGGTTTCTGAGAAGTAGGAAACATTCCACAGCAGTTGTTAAATTAAAGAGAGTAAATACACAAACATTCTTAACTGGAAGTGCTTTAAAATCTAAAGGATTCAAACTCCTTGGTGATGTAAAAACTGAATGAAAGAATTTGTTATAAAGGAATAATTTATTTGAACCCAAAATTGTTTTTTCGTCAAGATAAAGTTTCTCCAGAAACATACCCAGTTTCAGAGAAGAATTTACCATGGTCCAAAAATTATTTGGATTCGATGCTGATTGAGAGGAGACTGATGCAATATACTTTTTATAATTGAGTTTTAAAAGGAATTTTGTATGCCATCTTAAAAATCACAATGATATTTAAATTACAGTCACCAAGAAGTAATACTTCTCCCAAGGATCTTACATGCATTAGGGAATGAATAGATGCATTAGATTAAACACATCACTAGAACGGAGATGATAAAAAACACCAACAAACACTTTTTTAGAGTGGGTTGAGGACAAACTACAACTGACACTTAACTCCGTCCATAACAGTACACAGTTCGGTTCAAGATCCTAATGTCTGTTTTCAAGATAATTTGTATCAATAGCAAGTAAGACACCTCTTCCTTAATGGCCAACACGATGGGGTCTAAATATTTTATACCAATTTAACAAGGACAGTTCACAGTCACTTAGGGAATCATTGAACCATGTTTTGGTGAAAGCTAACACTTTGAAATTTGACAGTTCATGGAAATTAGTTTGCATTATGTCAAGCTTATTCTTCAAACTGCAAACATTTGCATTTAACATCATTACCTAGCAATACTATAATGAGAAAATTTGTAATTTCCACAGAAAATTTTATTTAAAAATAATTTTCTAATTTATATGACAAAATTAAAGTAAATTACAATATCGGATGTAATTAAATCAAATTCTCTGAGTAAATTACAAAATTTTACATTATAATTAGGCTTTCGACAAATTCTCACCTTCTAATATAGATTTTATTTGTAATACTAGGTGAACTTACCTTTCAGACACAAGCTGATAAATATAAACAAGTCTGATATTTTAGTCAAATAAGCTTGTAAATCAATAAAAAATTGAGTTAATATCAGAGAATTAATAACTAATGAGACAAAAATATGAGAAATTTTTATCCAATTCTGAGAGGGTTAACTATTTAAAATAAATCTACAGCACTTTGGAATAAGGATATGAATAAAAGATATATTTGAAAAAAAAAACCTAATAAGTTTTTAAAGCAATTTCTAATGCAATACCTAATCTACAACGGTATAAATGTAAAATTTCAGAAACAGAAATAAATATCTCAAGGATTTCACTTTAAATTAGTATCTTAGATATATATATATCTGTTGGATTAAATGTTTTTAGAAATGGATTTTAAGTCTTACTTTTTCATAGCTTCCGTTCTTTTCTTCATAATTTCTTCTTTTCTTTTGCGTGCTTCCTCCTCCTTCTCAATCTTCTTTTTCAATTCAGCTTCTTTATATTCACTCTCTAGGATCTTTTTCTTGGGCATCTGTATTAATAAAGGGAAAAATCTTTTCTTTTATAACCATACATTTAAGAATGGGCAAATCAATACATTTCAACATTCAAACTAAGAAATATCTAGTTTATCTATTACGAGTAAAGGTGCGCTTGCTGACAGCAAGCAATGTAATAATATATCTTTTAATAAAATTTAAGATATTTCAAAATATTATTCTGAAAGGCCATTCTAAACATAAAGTAAAGGACATTTTCGCAGCGAGTATTGCATGGATTTTGATTTCCCATGCATTTCTTACCGCAGCATTATTACCGCCCTGGCGTCGAACCAAGGACTCCAACGAAACACACTATCATTATTGGCTTGAATATGATTGACTTTATGAATATTCCGAATAATAATTTTAAATATTCAAAAATCGTAACTCTCTCAATATGATACATAGATCATTCAAACTTTCAACACAAATAGATACATATATATTGTACTTAGAAAAAAATCAACAACTGCCTAGGTGTCACAGGTTCGATTTCAGAGCGTCCCGTAATCTCGATTTTTCTCATATAAAATACATTGACCATATTTCCAAAAGCTTTTTATGACACTTCCCAACCGCTCAGAGGTTCAAAATTTCACAAAGCCATAAAAGGGACCATTCTCACATAAGCGACCGTAATAATGTCGTAAACGATCGTTGGTTCTATGCTAGGGGGCGTTTACTATATCTTCATAAGATATGCATAGGGAAATAAGAACGCATTTCGAAGTAGATCCTGAATAAATTTCCATTTGAAATTTGGAGTGCTTATAAAGATAATCATACATAAGCGAAAGATGACAGTGATTTTTGTAGGATGGCCTTGGTTCGACACTGGGGCGGGAATGCTGCTGTAAGAAATGCATAAGAAATCGAATTCAGTGCATTGTCAGCTGCGATAATGTCCTTTAGTTGATGTTTAGCAATGTTTGAGCAGAGTAATCCTCGGAAAAATCTTATTTTACATTAAAAATATATTGTGGCATTGCTTGCTGACAGCAAGCACACCTTTACTCGTATAGAATAAATATTATTTGAAAAGTGCTCTCAACAGGAAAAATTTATCACCCAAGAAACATACAAGAAAAAGTTGCAACGATATAAATCAAAAATGCTAGAAAATAACTATTACAGGTCATTAAGGTAGTACTTGGTTAAGACTTTGGTGAAAGCTGTCTCCTACATTTTTCTCAATTGGAATGTAGGTATTTGCTAATTCATAAATGATATTTAACATACAAAAGACTATTTTTGAGGGATTATACGAACTTACACTTGTAATAGAAATATCTGTTGAAACCTTAACCACATTTCTAGAGCGAAGTGCTTTGGCAGACAATGGTGGTTGACTGGTTGTTTTCTTAGTTGTCGTAGGAGTTCCAAACTGTAATATGAAAGCCAAAAAATAAAGTAAATTGAATTAGCAGTTGAGAAATAGTATTAAATATGCATAACAATAAATTTAGTTTAATAAAAGTTTGGACTATACATTTTTTAAAAACTGTAGGACACGATTCTTTACAAAATATTAATTACTTGCTAAATTAAAAATAATATTAAATCTTTTTTTTTTCATTACTGAGAATATTAAGTGATTTAGATAAACTTATTATTTCTGTAATTTATGCTCAAAATATTAACACTTTTTAAGTATAAATCAATGACTCATTTTAAATCAATTCATAAAAACTAATTATGATTGTTGATTTCTTTTTTGTGAAGGTGAAGAATTTCTAGAAACTAGGAAGTAAGTTTACTTGGTAATGTATTATTTTTGCACCATTAAAAAAAGCTAGAAAATCATTTTAATCATCCATCAAAACAGTGATGAAAAAAATCATGAACAAAAGGAAGAGAATCTAATGTATTTGAGGATTGTTGTTGTTTCAATTACTTCACACACTATCTATTGTAGATGATTTTGCCATGTTTTTTTGATAGGTCAATTAAATTTTATGAATGAATACAATGGAAAATACTTACGGCTTTAGATGATGCTCTTGCTTCCTCTTCATCAGATACCCACTCATCATCTGCATCTAAAACCTCATCAAAACTCTTCATATCTTGCTCATCGGTTGCTTTCTCATTTTTCTTTTTGTCTTTTGACTTATTCACTTGGTATGTTCTGTTTACTGGATCTTCCTCCTCCTCTACCAATGCAAGATCTTTAGCACAGGTGACCATCCAATCTTTTTTGGCTTCACTCTTTACTAATGGAGAATTCATGATTGCTTTAGCCTTTTTAGGTGCTGGTGAGCAGATAAAAGGAGATCCTGGCCTACCAATGGATTCTCCTTCCTTCAACTTATTAGAATCGATAAGTCCTTCGAATTCTTTAACTCTCTGCTTAACAGAATTTTGTCCACATGGAGTGAGCTTTAGTTCTGGAGATATTATTTCTGTGCAATTATTAACATCCATCACCTCCAACTTCTCATCCTCTGAAGCAACAGCTTTGCTACGTGTCAACCGTGAACTCTCATAAACCACTGAGGTCTTCTTAACTTTTAATTCCTTACCCACTAAAGATTTTCTACCACCTATACCGGACAGCTTACACTTGAATGACGCACGAGTGACTTTGGAAGCCCTTATGGTTTCTGTGTTTCTCTTCCTAGTTGTGCGACGTCCTTTCTTGGCACCTGAATCTATGGACATCTCAGTTGCTGAAAGAATAACTGAAGAAGTATCTGCTGAGGACTGAATTTCCAAACATACTGATTCTTTCTTGATCTGTCTTGTCCTCCTTGTTTTCTTCACCTCCGGCTCCTTTTCCTCTTCCGTATCAACACTGGCAATATCACTCATTTTTGAAGAACGTGTTAAAATCGTTGTCCTCAAGGGTCTTGAATTGATAGTACTTTTGGTATTTCTATTCTTTTTTCGAGGAGGTCTTCCCTTAGGAGCTGGCATGATCGAGTTTTCTTTATCATCTGTTATAGTACAGGACAAAGAATAAATAGAATGTAACACAATAAATGAATAACATTATATGCATATATTAATTCAGCATAGTTCATAGCCTCATCTGTGTAAAGAGATATCAACAGAGGCTTGAGGTAATGTATAGCCAACATTCAACCATGCTAAGCTTCAACCAAATAATCAAAGGGACATTAATCAACCAAAATTCACACAACACAAATTAAATTACCAATACACAGCAAAATTTGGGATTTCGGGGGACCGGATGGTGCATGGCCAAACAATTAAAACTCTGAGCAATGGAGATAGCACCAATTGCAATTTCAAAGGAATTAGTTGATTCCTCACTAATAGATTAGAGATTATACCCACAAATTTTCAAATAATATCAACAAATAAAAATTTTGATGTAAACAAATTTGGTGTAGAAACTATGGAAAGGAAATAACTAATGAGACCAGAAGCATTTTCGTGGAATAAACATCTTAATAATTTTAAAGCACCTTATACCTTCTGAATCAATGTCTCAAAGTTATTTTATAATTGAGTTATATATTCAGCAAGAAACTTTTTGAAATTTTATTTATATGAATATTTTTCTATAGTATTTTCTCTAATAATATTAATCAAAGTTATTATATAAAAGTAATTCACACTATTTATAGTGGCAAATTCAGGTGATGATACATAGTTTCTAAGAATTGTACTATTCATGACTAAGTATTACTCTCCTATATTTTCTTTCACTTACCATGAATGACAGAAGAATGCATGGACGACTTCAATCTTCTCAATCGTGGCATAGGTTTTTCGAACCCACCGTCGGCCATCCTTTCCAAATATTTCATTTGCTAAAAATGGAGGATAAAATGATGAATTTGACTCGAATACATATTAATAAAGAGGCGTTGACTTGTACATACCTCTATCTCCATTGCTTCATAATCGTCTAAGACGCCAGAAACTTTCAAAGTTTCTGCTAAACCAATAAATATTCTCTTGCATTGCCTGAGATTTTCCATGTTTTAAATATTATCCTCAGATACGTAGCAATGAGTAAATAAATTCAACCTCAAAAGTCACACAACAAGAAAAAAACGTAAGTGCTGTTCCTCTCGAAAACTTTTGCTTAGGATGTAACGTAAACTTTAACCACAAGTACGTGAAACAGAGAAACTTCACCTTTTTCCATTTACATTACGCGGAAACAATTTCTTAAGAACTACATAAAACCAATCATAGAAATGATAGTTTTAACAAAATTTAAGCAATCAATCACATCACAACTTTTAGACCAAGTTTATAAGTTTACACTTTCCGTTAACCGCCTTCGGAGCCTTTCAAAGACGGTGACTTTTGAAACACTCAGACCAATGAAATTCATTGGCTAACCGATTAAATGAAAACAGAGACCTCTAGATCCAAAAACGCCTTCTTCATCTGAAACACATTATGCGGAATACATAATTATTCCTTGCTTTCGAAATAAATGACTTTGATAAGAATTATTCAGTACTTATACTATATTTCCCCTGAATAATTTAAATTAAACTTTAAATTTCACTTGTATATATTTGTGAATCCGATGAATTACATGCCGAACATATGATAAAATAATCATTGTTTTTCGAATAATAACTGGTCTAGTCCAGTTATGAATTTAACTAGGCAGATTTATTTCTTTAAGAAATTCCTGTGCTCTGCCGTCATAGTGAGTATTTTGGGATCATTCTTAATGTTTGTTACCGTGGCCATTTGCAAGGATAATTTGTTTTTATTGAACCCATGGTATTTGTAACAGATTTATTTCAGAAGTATTTATTTGAAGAAGATTTACAGTAAATGTTATCCATTAGCAATAAGAAAATTGCAAATCAATTAATTTAAGAAGAATATGATACATTTCATTTTCATTAATTCTTTTTCATATGTGGGAAAATCTGACAATTTTCAATTAGAAACTGACTGTGGTGGTTTCATTACCGGCGCAGTAAACCTGTGTTTCCATCGTTCATTAAATTCGTATCTTTATTTAACCTCGATTTTCCAAAACCTGCACAGGAATACACCGCTGGGTGTCAACAGGTGATCTATACGCATTTGTTGTGAGGAGGTGGCCCAACCAATTGTTACCAGGAGCCGTTTTCATCATCATCCAGCTATCAAGCATCAGAATTTTGTTTCGGCATCGTGCAACAGTACTGAAGTTCCTAGCGAATTTCCTAGATAAGCACCTCAGTAAAAGGGTGTGTCCTTGAGCCGATAGTGTTTGGTGTTACAAAATTCGTGGGCCAGAGAGCATTAGGTCTAGTGAGATGGACTTTGTTAAAATTATAGATATACGGCCTGGACTCAAGAACATAAATGTGGTGTTCATAATATTAGAAATCAGTCCTCCAACGGTAACGAAAGAGAATAGGGAGGTACGAACTTGCAAAGTCGCTGACCACACAGCATGTATAAATGTATCATTGTGGGACGAGCCAGGTCAGTTGCTCGCTCCTGGAGACATAGTTCGGCTCACGAAAGGTTATTCTGCCATTTGGCGCAATTGCTTGACCCTCTACTCGGGTAAAAGCGGGGACATACAAAAGATGGGAGAGTTCTGTATGGTGTTCACAGAGCAACCAAACATGAGCGAACCAAATCCTACCTTGTCACCTTACTTCAATCAGGGTCCGCCAGCAGCAGGTGGTGGAATAGCTGGTAATAATGGGGCTGGGAACAACATCACGGGTGGGAATAATAACAATGGTGGAAATTCTGCAATTCCTGTTAACAATCCAAGCAACGGTAGTAATGGTGGGACGACTAACAGTCAAACACCAGCAGTAGTTAATGCAGTGTCATCTGGAATCGGTAGGTCACCAGGCAATGCAGGAACAAATCAGCAGAACTCTATTGGTACTAAAAGCTCCCCGAGGTATAGCAATGACTCTGCTGCTCAAGCAAGTTCTGGTCCCTCTGGTAAGATGGCCAAGGGAGGGTCTAGGGGTCGAGGAAGTCAGCGAAATGGAACAAGGTCCGAGAGAAGATGAGGTTAGGTTTCTTTCTTGTGTTTCGTTGTAATACGTCATTATTGAAAAACGATATTTTACAATTAAAGGGTAAGACTGAAAATTCCTGAACCGGATTTATGAATCCTTGTCTGTCAGGTGCAGTTATACACACTGCTTTGAGAACAGTTTGACGAATGGTTGTGATTGATGAGATGTTATCAACGTAAGATTTCTAAGCAGAGGCAGGAATAGGAATCAAATCTTTTTAATTGCCCTGTAGTTGATTGCAAATTCATATGATTCTGCTCAACCTCATTTTTTGAGTTTTACACTATTGACTGCACAATCAAGAGTGAATTGTTTGGTCTTCATTTCTTAATTTTGGAGTTTTTAAGAAATTTCAATGCTGCTTGTATGTCATTTCTTTCACTGGACCTTAAGTTATTATGGTCTGAAAATTTCAATCTCAGCAATTGTCTGAATTTGGACTTGAGCAATGTTTTACTTGTAAGTTGCTTCAATAGAACTGTATGTTATTTTCTAAGAAAATCAAAAGACTATAGTGTGATACGGCTGAAAATTTTATAACGACTTACAAGTGAGATTATAACTATTTAAGTCATCGTTACTACCTCACTTTAAAATGTGTGAATTAGTTTCTATAGACCATAAAAGTGTTATGATTGGATCTTAGAGCCAAATGCTGGAGGATAAGAAAATGCATTGTGAACCTAAATCAGGTCAGTTCCAAAAGTGACCCAGTTGGTATTCGTGAAATGTTTCCAATCATACAATACAAAGATATCCGAAAATTTCAATTCCATAAGCTGTTAATGTTGTCTTCCACTCATACTGATATTATGAATTTAGTAAAATTTCTGTATGAATTTGATAATTCATTGGATTTACCACTGTTTGTATATTTGTTACTTTTTCACATGGAGGCAATTTAAAAGTTTAAACATATGTATTATCTCTCAGAGATGAAAATCTATAGTCGCAGAGTTTTTGTCGGGAAATGTTTGGTATGTCACTGCTACTTCTTTTTTATTGTGCAAATATCTATCCTAAGAAATATCTGCTAAATTGTTAGAATCATTCTCTGATACTTCCCAGGTCCATTTCTGTTTTCATGAAGTTAATTTCAGAGCAAAGGATAACCCAGTGAGAAGTAGTGATTTGTCTTCATGTTATGAGCAATGCCAAGTAATTGTCCGGTGATTTAAAAATGCATCCGAATCACCTTATCATGATGCATTTCACATAACGTAAATTTCATGAAAAAATTGCTTTAAAAAAAATGAAGTAGATCTGTCATTCCTTAATTTTGTACTTGTGCTTTTGAATAAAAAAGAAAATTCCTAGAAATATTATTCAAACTTTATAAATAACTTTGTACAGGAAATGTTTTGACATTAAAACTGGCCGTGCAAGTAGGAGACTCAGCTTTTCTGTGAAACAAAACTTCTTACCTTCAAACATAAAATGTGATAAGATATCTGCAAAACATAGAGCACTTAGTTCCAACATTAAATCAGTAGCACATGAAACCAACCAGTTTTTTGGAATGCTTTTGTACTCCTTTTTCATTTGTGAATACTGATCCGATAAGATCATTCCATTTGTGCAGTTTGAAGTTTAGATTCTTAAAAATTCACCTTTAGTTTCATCATCAACAATTATTTGAATATCATACAGCATTTATTTCTTCAATGTTGATGTGAGCAATAAACCTCAGCCTCATCTGCAGGGCAGGTCGCAATTTCCGGATTACACCTTCAACCTCAGCTTTCATCATATCACCAACAAACATATACTTGATGTGATATCTGATACGAATCAAGGATTTAAACATTATAAAAGAATATTCATGATTCTTGGCAAAATGTCATAAAAGCATATTCAAAACCAATTTTAAAACTAGATGTAATTCATGACAAACTGAATACTTCTAACGATTCATATTAATGTAAGGTTTTTCAAATTAATAGTAATTTGCAAAAAAGTAATGCAGAAACTATTCCATAACCTTAAATATATACAAGAAGGGTAAATTATCTAATGTGGCAATACATATCAGTTGAGATGTTCCACTTCCTGAGACTATTGGAACAAAAATACACCTCTGGGCAGAAAGCAACAATTAATTTAATAGTTTCCATTCAGTAATTATTTTCTATTAACATGATTTAATAGCTAATATTATGGTAAAAGGATACAGCAAATCACAGATTGGATCCATATATCTCAATACAGGGACACATTTGTCCACTTGTTCTAGAGACTCGTACAGCTGCAACGTAAGATCCATTACACATCTTGGATGATCTGTATTGAATCGCTGGAGAAATGGTCCAACTAAGTGGCACAGAAATAAAAGCTGCTCTTCTGTCCTCACCAATGGACGTAAATTCTCTTTTACAAACCTAAAGACATTGATAAAATCATAAAATTAAACTGCAATATGAATAATTTGTCAGCAGCTATAAATGAACTAATGTTAAGAGTCCCCTTGGATACATAAAAAAATTCTGAAATACTCTTGCATTAATAAAGGAATGCATTAAATTTATGTCCCATTTGCATAGTAATAGTTAAAGAAAATTAATTTGTCCTCGTCAATTTATTATTAAAATTTAGTTGTTTAAAAAAAATAAACTCTAATAGTCTAATAAAAAATACATGAATATAAATTGAATAGAGGTAATAAGAAAAGCTAAATTTCCTATTACAAATTATTTCTAAGATCAAAGAGAATTAATAATAAATTCACTTACTGAGGAACTGTACTAAGTTGTCCAACTCCTGCATGATGCCACATGGAGTGAGCAAAAGCCAGTGTATATGAGAACTTATTTTCTAGAAGAGATTCGTGAGTAGTTGCAAAATTGAACAGCTGGAATGGGGTATTTTGATATGTCCAACATGCCAACTGCGGACATCCCATCACTTCTGTTAAACGATCATGAAGCACTGACCAATAGGACTCGGGCATAGCTGCCATTATAAGTCCCACTGAGTTAATCCACATTTCAATCTGACTCGAAGGAATGACCGTGTATCTAAAAATAAACAAATATTTAAGAAGATTTTCTATACAAGGAATTAATAATACTTTAGAACTATGGGCTTACCAATGAAACTAAATAGGTAATAAAATTAAACAAGAGACATATGGTCTTTTACATTGTTATATCAAAACATGGATTACCAAATCATACTTAAATAATATCTTAAACATTGAACCAGAAAACAAAAAGCTTTCAAAATATATGAACACCTATAATTTTAAACATATAAAATTCTCTGATCCATTGACAAAAATTTACACTAAGAATTATAACAATTCACAAGAAAGGGAAATAGAAACAAAACACACCCTCTGGCAATTACATCCAGTAAACTGCTTCCAACAGTTGCAGGAAGAATTGGCAAAGCCATGAGCTCTACGCAAGTGATGTACAACACATGAGCAGCTGGATTTGGAAACTCATTGAATCGCCAGTCTGTCGTAGGAAAATGAGGTTTCCCAGACATAGCTATTTTAATGGTTAAGGATTAACTTTTTGTTTCAAACAAATGAAAATATTAAAGTTTAAATTTTAATTTAAGTTAGCACTAAATATAATTTATAAATTTATCTATTTATTGATGATACCATAAGTCTTACATGATATGATATTGATAATTATTATAAATGCATGACCTTTCCCCAAGTATTTGCAAAGGATACTTTCCACTATACGCCTAACTAGGCGAACATAGTAGTCTAAGTCAGGCAACCAAGAGATATCATCCGGCTGCCTTTGCATGTAACCTTGATAAGCCTCTGAAAGGCTCCAACCATGTGGTCTGATCTCTCTCAAAGATCCAAGAACTGCCGACACAAGACGTCTTTTCAAAGCGGGTCTATCTCTGAGCTTCCTCTCATAATAGTGTAATGTATTATAGAGATATGTAACAGGCCGGTCTGTATGAATTATAATAAATTAGCTGAGTAAGAAAACATAAGCTAAAGAAATATTTTTCATTGATAAACAATGAATAATAAAATTATTTCTCACCGTGGAACTTATACAAGCAGCCTAAATGCTCTAACAAAGTTTCCAGGGATTTAGTTACAGGTGGAAGCTCCAAATATCTGTGAATAACTATGTCAAAAACCTGAGAAAAGAGAAATGAATGTATTTCCTTTTTATTTCACCTTTAAGAAAAACTCAACTAACCTATCATTCAAAAATATTTTAGTTTTCTTTCTAATGCTTCTAAGCTGATAAATTAACAAAATAAGAATATTTGTAATATATGAATTAAAATAGTCACTTCTTATGGAATCAGGAAACTACAAGAATATATATCTGTATAGAATATGCATTATTTTAGAATTTAACTTATTTTGAAAACTCAGGTAAAGTTTATAATAAATGGTAATTAAAACTAAACCTAGAATAAAAACAATAAACATAATAATCAATAATGAGAACATCTATAATATATAAATGGGAATTCAAAATGTAACCTTTTCAATGCAACAAAACTTACAGGTAAAAATCTGAGGCATACATTCCCAAAGTAGACAGGCAAGGAATGATAAGGCGAAGAAGGTCCACCGCTTTGCTCAAGAATACCCTCAGGAGCAAACTTTTCAGGATATTTGCGATGAAATGCCAGGTGTTTTTCATGCCTGTTTGGGTGAGATAATTTTTCTATTATTAGAAATGTCATCAAGATAATAAATGTTAATAAAAGCTCTGTTACACAACAATTAAATATTTAAAGAAATAGAAATACAGTAACCTTAAATTTTAATCCAATAACCAATTACTTTACATAATTTTCATATACAAAAACAATTTTTATATATATGAACAGATTATTTGTATTAAAATTCCAATACTAACTCAGAAATATAAATTTAAAATTGTGTTGTTTTCTTTTTAAACTTAAATTTGTACATCCAAATGAAACTATGGGATTCTATGTCAGAGAAATCTTATATTAAATTTAAAATTGAAGAAAGGACTTGAAAGAAGGATTTCATAATTCATAATCATCTATATAAATGGAAATTAAAATATAAAATATACTTCTAAGCTGTTTGGTTGTATCTATCTCACAAAACTAATCAATGAACTTTCTATGCACGGTTAAGTAAGATTTTAAAAGATTCATTCATCTAAATTAAAAAATAAGATATAAAGAAATTAATATTAAAATCTAATTGATATGAAAAAACTAACATCAAAGCTTGGTATCCAAACATTTAAAGTTTGATATATTTTACAATTTACAGCCAATGAAACTGAAAAAATACTCTTCTTGCTTCCATTGAATTCTTAAAGCTCTATCATTATCTTTGATATATCTTACCAGTTAGATTGTTTCCAATGCTCTGGTGAATTTTCCTTCACAAATTCTTGGACCCGATTTCTAAATTCTGCTGCTTTCAAAAGTAGTAACTGAATTATGAAAAAGCAAACTTGTGCTTCACTACCCTCTTGAGTCCTCAAAGCCTGTAAAAGAATATTGATTTGCTCAAACATTATTAAATTCTATATAAATAAACATGGTTTTCCATTATACTCACCAAGCATAAAACAAGCCTATCTATTGTAACAATGTTGTACTTCCAAATCATATCATTTATGGCATCAACACACTTGTTTACATGTTGACCCCCACCTGAATTAGCAAACTCGAATACAAGATAATCACAGAACTTTCGCAGATGGGCAGAAAGTGCCCTAGCCCCAATTCGCTCCAGTATTCTGAAATCAAGTAATGAATGAAAATGAAATCCAAAAAAATCTCACTTCAATAAATAGTATTAAGACATAAAAATAAATACAATGGGTTATAATATTCCCATTATCATCCAATGACTTTTAATTAGAGACACAATTTTATATTTGTCATTCCATAACATTACCTTCCTCAAACCACAAATTGTTGCATTATATTTATAGCAAAGTAACATGATTAATGCAGATTTAAAATATTATCTGAGCAAACTTAAGCCATCATTTTAACTACCTGATTCAAAATATTCATCAATATTTTACTCCAATAACATTTTGGCATTTACTAAGAGATATGCTAAACATGAAAATAACTTGTAACAGCCTTTGTATTATGTACACATTATTTAAAAGTGAATTATTAAATGAAGTTATCTTAAAATTAAAGTATATGCTAAAATCAATGAGAGGAAAATAAGTGGTACATCTAAAACTTACTTATAAGCAATGGGGCTTATCCTATCAGTTTCAAGAATCATTTTCCACAATAAACAAAGAAATAAGGGAGGTGTTCCCTGCACAGAAAAGTGTGCGATAAGATCATTCTCATTGTTCATTGATGCCCAGTTGCGGTATTCCTCCTCTACTGCTTTCTGTAAAATTAAAAAGAACTCTTTTATATATGCTGATGAGTTTGACGCATTAATTAAGAAATTACTTCAGAAGGAAAATAAAAGGATGGTTTCTTGTTTACATTTTAATTTCTAAAATGAATCACAGTCAATACATCCTTTGATAAAAGCATTGATCAACAATATATAATAATAAACTCCAGTTAATTAAAGCCCAGTCAAATTTTAGCTATATTTGTGTATATAAATAAGTATAACATACATATAGATAGTAAAGTGAAAGTGAAAATACAAAAAAATGACCAAGTTAGGGACTGTTAAATGCAACTGTTCCAGAAACACCAAAAGTATTCTTTGGGAGCACAAGATATTCAGTAAGAATAAAAATAAAATTTAAAAAAGTATATCAAATATATATAATTTTCACTGACCTTCAACTGTTGCTTATTTTCCTTGGCTACGCTATTTTGCTGAAAAAACTCATTCAATACTGGAGGAAAACACTGCAATGTATGATTAGCCCAGCTATGAGGGGTATTTGCCATAATGGTATTCAGAAGATCTTTGCACCATGTACCGGACAGAGTCTCAGAGCCTGTAAAGGTATCATAACATATATGTTGATAAATTTCAGTAAATTCAAAGTATGTACAATGAATTGAGAAAAAGCATTAAGAAAGCCACTTACCTGTACCAGTAACGTGCATAGATCTTGCAAGAGTAAGAACTAAAGCTCGGTTCAACTCCTCCGACTCAGCAGAAACCAGGGTTTTTGGTTCATGAAGAAACCTTGATAGTTGTGGTTGAACCTCAGCACTTCCCAAACCAGTTATAAGTCGAAGGGCAGTGCTCTCCACACTAGATAATAGTAATTTGTTATATGAAGACTAAATAAAGGTAAACTCAACAGTCACATTTCAAAAAAGGTGACCAGTACTCTACAATTTTCTATCACATGAACATAAAACAATTTTCTTCTTTTTCCTTACCATAGATGTAGCTGTGTTTGATTAGTTTGCGGAACTGCAGCTAAACTATGAAGATGAGACAAAAGCTGGACTCTATAATGAGGCTGAATGTGGTGCATACGATAACTAAACATTTCAAGTAAGGTATACAGTATTCCCCAAGCATGTGATTTGAACACAGTTGGCAGCAACTGACCTGGAAAAACGTAATAATCTCCCTTAAAAAGTTTTCTTCAAAAGCATAAGCAAAAATTTAGCAACTTAAACTTTAGCTTATTTGAAAACAGAAAGGGATAGTAAATAACTAATTGATCCTTAATTTTTAACAAATTTAACCAAGAGTCACGTGTGTAAACCACCAGCAGGAGAGTGAAAATTACACATAACCGTTACAGAAAAGTAAGGAATTCTGAGCATATCTGTGGTATGCCACTTATCAAATTCCTCCATTACTACATTTAAGGGGTTTTTTATTAAATAAAATTAACTCAATCAACTAAATATTGACAAAAAATAATACTTACTTATGAAGCCTTTGATTCCGAGAGATTCTATTTCGGTATACACCAAGAGACGACTATATGTTTCCACAAGTGCAGGAGCCAAAGCCATATTAGATTTTGACTGAGCCAGTTTAATCACATGAGTTACAATACTATGGATTAAGCTCATCTTGGAATGTACAGTGAGAGAGTCTAATATTGACATGGACAAAGGGGTGGTAGGACCTCCAGCCATTGATGGAGGTTGAGATTGTTGGCCTGGTCCTGTAGCAACTGCTCCTTGACCAACTGGCTGCTGTTGACCAGAAGTTGCTTGGGTTGTTTGTCCTGGAGCAGCTCCTGATTGAGCTTGTGTTGCTGGTGGTACTGATCCTACTGGAACAGCTCCACCAGCACCCTGTTGTTGCTGTTGAGCTGCAGCAGCAGCAACTGCTGCCTTTTGTGTACCCAGGATAGTTTCCACAAGAGCTGCCATTGGACGTGTAAAATATTCTTGATTTGTGGAGTATGCATTGCACAAAAGAGCTATTCTATAATCTGATCCCATGCACAAACTCGGATTGTTTGGAATCACTAAATGTTGAAGAAACCTTAAAAAAGAAGGAAAATGATTTTTTCAATTAAAAAACAAATCCAAACAATAATTATTATATTATTATTAATTATTATAATAATAATGCTTCCAAAATAAATTAAGTTAAGTCAAGTAGTACCTATGTGATGGAACAATTTCTAAGATATGATCACTTTAATTTACAATTATTTGAATACAACATTATACAAACAAAATTTCTATGAAATCACTATGAGACATTTAATATTATAATCCATTAAGTTGCTTTTGAACGTTACTTACTCATGGTGAACCTTCAAAGTGTGAGGTATGGGTCTCTGAATAAGTAGATGCTCAGATTGTGCCTTCTTGAGTAGGTGAATCCAAACACAAGTAATGGCCATTTGGTGAGTGCAATGTGCCTTGTTGAAATCAGGCACAGGCAATGGATCTCTTTCGGGATACAATAAATCATACAACTTCAGTACAGGTAGAAAATTGCTGAGCTATAATGAGAAATAAAAAAAAATTATACCCTCTGATTTTCATTAATGATTTAATGATCTTTAAGGATGAAAAATTTCAATTACTTACTGGATTTCTCTGAATGCTTCCAGATATAAATTGAAGAAGTACCCACATTAAATGATCACGCCCTTTTCTGAGATCTCTCCCTGAAAGCTGAAGTTTGGAAAAAATAATAGTGTCTAATATCTATGTGAAATTTTTCTATTACAAAATTCATGATTAATAAACTTAATGACAAACATAGAAATTATGGTCTTTAAAAATGACATTGCAAAATACAAAAAGAATTGACTTGTCAATTTGAAGAACTGGTTACTCTCTATAGAGAAACTAGAAAAGGGAAAATTTTACATATACATAATCAATAAAAATTCTCTCAAAAATACAAGGTGAATTACAAAAATTCAGATGTTTTAATTAAATTATTTAAAAGATATTAATTTTATTTGGGTAAATGATTCTGCTCTCTATTCCACACTATTTGTATCCACTTACTTTAACAAAAAACTGATCTGTTACTTAGATGTATTGCACTCAGTCTATAATTTTTGTGTTATTACTTTAAAACAAACAAAACAGACAAGGAAATTCATTAAAGATAATTATCCTGTTTCTTTTCTAAAGAGTTGCATTTGTCAGTTAATATAAATTTTCGGTAAAATTATTACTTACCTTATCATGTAGAGCCATGACAATGTTTGGGAAACTAGCAAACTGAAAGAGCACAAAGTATATGAGTTGACTTGAAAGATGCAGCCACAGCCAATGGCTATGGCTCACTTCTTCACCAGAATCTGCTTCACCCTCAGATCTCTCCATGGCAACTATAACAAGTTCTACAAGCTGCTCTTCTAAGGCTAAACAGCGCTGCTTGTGCTGAAAATAAGCAAAAGTATGACAACAAGTATGAAAAGCAAAGCATAGCATTTTAAAGCAAGAATAAGTATAACGTTACACATATATAATTTATTTAAAAGTTTTGATTGTCACTCGAAGTGTTAACTTTGAGTGAGGAATTACTGACACTCAAATATAACATGGGATATGAATGAGAAGATTACAGTAGACTCCCTGTTCCATATAGACAAATGAATTTTATGTAAAGAAAATCTATTGGTTTCAGTACCCATACAATAAAATAGTCACCGTAATAATAGTCATAAAAAATCTTACTATGGTGAATATAGATGAACAAATCCAATGGCTGGAAAATTTTGAGCCATATAGAGAAATTAATTAGAGAAAGGTAGACACAGGAATGTCAATTCAGATTGAAATTACAAGAAATCTGAAAAGGCTTTATTGAATACAAAAGTCAGCTGCAAATGCACAATAATAAAAGAATTTATTACAATCTATAGCGTAACGTATTTGAGTCAAAGTATCTAAAAGCATTAAACTTTCTCCGATATATAAATTCCTAAGTGTCACCAATTGAAACAAATTTCTGATAAGTTAATCTTAATTTGAAAATAACTCACTTGTTTCTGAAGTCCCAACATGGAGCACACCATGTCCCTTGAATATGGTTGCTCTAAAACATATCTCAGAAGTCCTGTCTGTGGCTGCATAAGATTTTGGTCATATGGAAGGTTACCTTTCAATGAAAATTTGAGAGTAGTAGGATCCAATCTCCAAGGGTTGATAAGATGATCTGCATAGCCTGAATGTTCAACCACAGGTAACATCTTTGAATGCCCAATTATGCTCACCATCTGAGCTGTAGCACGGAAGCTTTCAACAAAACTAGATAATAAATGGGCCAATTTCTGTTGAAAGAATTAATTATGTTATTATACATTCATTACAGACATTTATTATAATATTATTACTTTAAAAGTAGATTGTTAAATAAATAATAATTCAAATAATATTGATGATAAAACATTTATGAACTGACAAAGAGAACTATAAATTATATTTTACCCAATGAGGCCAATTCTTATTATCAGGATATGCTTTCTGAATTTCATTTACTATGAAATATCCAGGCAAGAGACAAGCATTTCTATCAAATATGTACTCAATAACATTTTCAAGTGCCTTCAATTGTGGTAGAATAGATGCATTCAACCTTGCAGGTATTCCCTGTGCTTTTTCACAGCATCCCTATAAAAGCATTAAAGAGCAATAGTTACATACACGAAAAGTTTGTGGACATATTATTTGTCAGACATAAGAATATGAGAAAACCTTCATTATTGCTCTAACTCCTTTATAATCAACTCCGCCAATTATTTTCTTAATTAAGTGAAAACATTCCACCCAAAAATCTTCATTTTGGTACTGCAATTTCTCACAGGACAATATTGACTCACAAACCATCCTGAAACACATAAAGATAAGGAAATTAATCTTAAATACTCGTTAGATTATTTGTAAGAGAGAAATATTTCAAAAATAATAATAACACATTGCTGCACTCAAAGTAATTTCTAATGAAAAAATGCGCCTTCCTAAACAAATAACGTTGTGATACAGAATTAGCTAAATTTATCTTAGGTTTATGATATTTGATATAAAAGATAAAAATTGGTTAAAATATTCTTTGATGCTAAGAAAAAAGACGAAGATTTGTAGCAAAGGATCTTATGATATGGTAGAGCTACAGCAATTATTTTAAATTAATGTTCTAAATACAATCTACAAATAAAATCAATAGCCAGTATTTTCTAAGATTAAAAAATAGGGCAAAATTACAATGGATAAGAACCAGCGGTAATTTCAATCTTATATTTTGTGGATTAAAATTTTATATAATAAGTTTTATTTTAAATTACTATCAACAATGATTTGACAGCCTAAGTTTTTTAAATGACTTAAGTCAGTAAAATAGAACAGTTGTAGCATTGAAATAAGTAATAGATATCAGTAATTAAGTACAGAAAATGAATAATAAGGGAAGAAAAACAAATATGATTCATTCATAAATTAAATAATAAAATCCTTAATCATGCCTAATAAAAATAACGCAAAAACATTATTTTATCATATCATCACTCATCAGCAAATAGAATACAATATTAGAAAATTATTGACACATAATCAGTTAATTATTTATTTATATTATAAATTTAATATATTGAAAGGATAGATTAACTTCATAGAATGGTAGCTTTTCACGATGAATTCATAATATTCTTTAGGTGAATCATAATAGTGCAATAGAGGAAGTATAATTTATTGTACAATAAGGAAAGATATTTTTAGGAAGAATATGAAGGAACATTTACAGATAGATGAATGAATTGCAATAATTCAGCTCATATTGAAATATATAAGACTAATATGAATTTTAGGGATTTCAGAATCGCACATTATTGAAATTTTGACATCTAACTATAACAATGAAGGCAAAAGTACAAGTACAGAACACAAAACATTTCCATATTTAAACAAATTTTGGACCATTCAAACTGTTTCTTCCTTTTTTCAATTCTTCAAAGGTTCAAAAGATCAACTATTTGTATATACAGTCAACTAATTATTATCTAATTGACAGAATAGAATAAATCTAGATTGGAGCAAAACTGAGCTGAATGCTTGAATAAAAAATTGCATTTGATTAAGTTAGCATGACAGTACACCACGACAAATGAATTACATTGTAGCAAAATTATTCATTCTACAAAGAGAATAACTTTGACAGTAAAATCAAAATTTTCTTTCTTAAAATAAGACTTAAGGATAAGAAAACTTAACATACACACTGATCATTTTGATAACCTACTTACCTTGCTGGAAGCACACAATTACTGACAAGAGACTCCAGCAGAGAAAAGAGAAGCTGGAGTCTACTCTGGTTGGTCATTGTAGAGGCTAAATTCAAATACTGCCGCACTCCTGCCTCTTGTTGTTCTGCCGGCAAACACTCAAAGGCCGATTTAAGTTCCTTTTGAAAATGAGCAAGATTTTCCGCCTCATGTTCAGGTCTATGTACTAGAAAGCAGCTGAAAGCTTCTTCTATCCCTTCTACTTTCTGCATTGAAATGATAGTAAAATTAGTAAAATTAACAGCACAATAAGGGTCATTAAAAAAGTCGACGCTGTTTAATAGCCTAGTTAGTACATTTTAATTATGACTTTAACTAAATTTTTTTTGAATACTCAACCCATATTTGAAATTGGTCATTATTTTCTAAAAAGTTTGGAGTAACAAGAAATAGAACATAGAGGTGATTTAGATTGTTTTTATTTTAATAACATACATGTTTCGAATACAATAGTTTTCTTGATATGGTACATAAATAACAGTTAAACTATAGATCAATCAACTCACCAAAATATCACTGACAATATTCATAACTTGCATTTCTGTTCCCATTGCGAATGGTTAGTTGCCGATTTACATACTTTTATAAAACCTGAGAGAAAACTCCACTGCCTTAGTTTAAGAATATTACCCAAATGTTTATTGCTTGAAAAGTTATTGAAATTTGTTTTGATGATACTTAAAATATTAAAAAATAAATTCCAATAACATTTACTTTCTCTGCGAGAAAAGCTTCGGGTACCGGACAAACATCTCAACACACCCCCACCTCTTCCAGTGACGATAACGATATAACTGCATACTATCGATGGGTTCAATTCTATCGACATAATATCGACTGTCTCGATTGTATAAAAATTTCCACTGTTGACATTAAAAGTGATATCGGCTGCTTGTGTTATGGTCCGCACGCTTTCGTTTTAACGTGATGTCAACAATTTAAATCATGTCTTGAGTTTCCTCTCTATTAGTTGATGAACATAAAACGTCACCATTCTAGTAAATTCATACAGTTGTAATTTGTTCACTTTTACGACAAAATGATTAACGAGTTAGCAGGGGATTATGCCGAGTATATTAAACAAAATATAACTGCTGAGGTAATTGTTTTTTCATTACGGAAGGAATTGGGGATGACAGTTTGAGCGAAATTAACTCATAGAACAAGTGTGTCAATTATTAATTTCGTGATATTGTTTCTTTATTAAAGCTTGGACCTTTAGAAGAAATTATTGAAGATATGCTGACGAGACTTGAGGAATTTGAAACTCTGGTAGAAATGGTAAGTAGTTATTTAGTGAAATAATAATTGTAAATAAAACTAAATATAGTCTAAATCTTCAAATTATTTTCCAATACCTATTCTTTTACAGATTTACTATTTATCTTGAGTATTATATCTTCTCCCTTTATGTGAAGCTCCATAAATCCCTAGGAGCTTGCTTCCATTACCACGTATTATGCCGATTCTCTCAGCATCACTTTCTCCTCTTTACACTTCTTAGGGTAAATGTTCTTTTCTACTATTGGTCCTATCCGTAACATCGTTTCTGCAATGCTCATCTAAATGGACCATCATTGTCTAATTACCTTTATTTCAATGTCAATATAGATTTCTTTGGTGTATCATTGTTTTATATTAATCACTCTATAAAATTAATGTTAATTCTAATGACTCTTTGTTTAACAGGCATTAAATTACTTAGTAGTTCTTTCGCATGCCTCGAATCTCTACTCCTGATCTCCTGCTTCCCTTCATTTCTTCCCATCATGTCTTCAGTATTTCGCAAACCCTTAATTATGCTTATATAATACATTTCTCCAAAGGTCCAGGAAGATGGAGGTAAATGTATTGGAAAAACCATTCCTGAAATAGATGCTGCAAACAAAGGTCTTTTATGCTTGTTTGAAAAAATTGATAGTTTGGAGGCATTTGTAGCGCGGGTGAAGCATGATCTCGATGTTGTTGAGTCTCACTTAGATGCTGCTGAAGCAGATGCTGGGACAGAAGGAACACTCAAGAACATATTAAAACCTCTTCTTTTTGTACGTATATTCACGATTTAACCAAATTTCTAGTGGTGTAATATCTTGCAATATTTCGTAATTTCCAAATATTGTAAATTAAATTAATATCCAAAACTGAATGACATAGAAATTTTCAATAATTTTTGATTATTAGAAATGAATGGACTTTTTCTATTATATTTTTTCTATACTTTTATTGTTAGAAGATATAAGGAATCTGTTTTTTGTAATTAAGTATATTATACTGAAAAAAACTCTCATTTTATTATTTTTCTACAGATGAAAAGTGAAGCATCATCTACTTCTAAGAAAGTAAAGTCACCTGTATATGAGGCTCATGACATCTTTAAAACGGACCAGTTTTTTCATCCTCAAGATGATCAAAAGGATAGCTCTTAATTTCACCCTCATGAAAAGAGCATAGTTTCATATAATTATGTAACTTTGTATTGGTATAATTTCTATTTATTTTTGGATGAATCATGGTAAAATTTATTATATGATGTAATTATTTTCTGTTTTGCTAAAGATTATAACTGATTGAGTAATGTTTTATAATTTAAATTAAAAAGGAGTTAAAAAAAAGGTTTCATGACAGGGAATTGCGTAGTGTAGAAATGGATAAAATATAAGTAATAAATGAAGTATTTTACAAAGTATTTTAAAACCTATTCATTATGTAAAAAATTGCACACCTACTTCATTGATTATACCACCACATGCAAGCATCTTTATTCATAATACATGCTGGGGTTCATTACACTGCTCCGGTTATGGTATGGTAATACTAGTAACTGAGATGCTCCGAACCTTCGCGGGTCAGATTTGTGAAACAACGAGGAAAAACCATATAAAACCGAAATATGTGAAGATAATGTTGAATATGATGCTTGTTCCTCTCCAAGCGGAGTACATTATCATTTCCAGTTTTTAATTGCAGGAATATCGAAAAAAAGTAGTCGATCTTGACCATTTTATCCGTAGTAACGATATCGACATTATTATAAGCTCCAAAAGTTAGTTGAGGGGCGTAGATGCCATCCCTCATCCAACTCTTGGGTTCCGATGGACAAAAATAATGCATTTGTTGTTTATATGAGTTATTTTTCTAATAAGAGCACTTACTGCAACCGACGAGAACTTGCGACTCGAGTGAAACTAAATCTAAGGTTGCCTGTACCAGAAAATAATCTTTGCATTCAACGGATAATACTGCGCCTTTTAATATATACCTCTACTTTAATGTAGAATGAATATTTAGCCATCATCCGCCCTTATGGATTAAATTGTTTGTATATAATACCCAGAATATTCTCGAAATATGAATGATATGAGTCATATAAGCCATAAAACACATTCCTCAAGTACCCTCCGGGAGTGCCAGGCGAGAGATCTCCTCACTGTTTAATTTTTGAGTTCAGCGACTTCGACTTAAGAAATGGGCTGTAGATTTCTAAATATTTCGCAGAACAATCTGAAATTTCTGGAATATATTCTTAACATATTAAAATATTTAAAACTAAAAATCTCGATTTTCTTTAGAACTGCTCAATCAGAGAAGTTATAGTACAAAGACCGACTGGATAAGAGGCGAACTATGGCGTTTTAATAGCGGTCCTAAATTCACTTCGAAGTAGTTCTCATACTTTTCCTAACGATAGGATCAAAAACGTTGTGATTGTTACCGGTAAGCTGAGTGAGCTTGTGGTGACCAAATCGAAAGACGAGGGCAGGCTAATGATGAAGCGTCTGGCGCCAAGCAATATTGATGGCGACTCGAGGAACTTGATTACCAACTAACTTCACAGCCTGCGCCTTTGTTCCTCGGATCTGGCAGCGGAGGACCCATTTCTATCAACAAACAGAGTACGCACCCTCACGCAGATACTCTCCTCACGATTATTCTAACCCGACTTTAGACCAAAGCAGTCGTTTTTGGTGTCGCTAGAAACCGCGCTATTTGTGCATGATTTTCGGCCTGTAATTCGGAGTTTACAAAGTTTCCGTCTTGAGGATTGTGAAAAGTTTCTCTTGGTGACTTACCGGTCACGTGACGAACCCTTCTCAATTGGTGATCTTCCGCGAGAAGTGCACGCAGATATCCGCCGTGATATTTTCGCGATATTCTCTAGCCGAAGACGTAACATGGGATCAGAAATAAACTCAGATTTGCCCGTGAGCATGATTAATTTTTCCGCACCTCCATTTTGGCCGGAAAAGGTGACTTTATGGTTTTCCATACTAGAAATTCAGTTCCAACTAAATGGAATATGTAGCGACCAAAGGAAATTCGGCCATGTCGTAAGCCTGCTGGGCGCTCGCCATATGGTAGAGGTGGAAGACATCATCACCAACCCGCCGGAGGAAGGCAAATATCAGAAACTAAAGGAAGAGCTTATCCGAAGACTCTCGATCACCCACGAGCAGCGGATACGGCGACTGCTTGAGCACGAGGAAATGGGGGATCGCACACCGTCCCAATTCCTCCACCATCTCAGAAGCATCGCCGGCCCGACAACGCCGGATATTTACCTGAGATCCACTTGGGTTCGCCGTCTCCCCTGGAATCTGCAGCACATCGTTCACGACCAAGATGCCATAGATTTGAACGCGCTCGCCAACGTTGCAGACAAAGTCTTGCAGGAGTTGCCGAGGTGTGGTGTCGCGACGACGGAGCCTAATCCAGAAGTATCATCTCTGCGCGAACAAGTGGAAGCCCTAATGCAAGAGTTGACCTCTTTAAGAGCCCGTTTGGACCAAGGACGGAGTCGAGACACCTCAAACGAACCACGTACTCGACAGCGGAGCAGATCCCCCCGCCTGACACGGCCTCCACAGTTGTTTGATGGACTTTGTTGGTACCACTGGAAATTCGGAGCAGCTGCCTACAAATGTTATAAAGCATGCAGGTACAATGCGGATGAACAAGATGACGGAGTCAGTCGATAGACGAGGACCCTGACAGCGCTACTGTTTCGAGCCGCCTTTTCCTCTTTCCATCAACGAAGAAATAACCTTCTACTCAAGTAAGAACAACAAATTATTTGAGGAAATTTAAATCTTCTCGACATCTAGCGGCTTAATCGTTTGGTTAGAAAAGGAGCTCTTGATAGTGACTCTAGCAGAGCTTCATGAAATTACTACGAACTGTTCAGGAAGACGAATTCAAAGAAAATGGCATATTTCTGAAATATCTTCATAGTTATAGCTAGTGGAGAACTTCGTAGTTTCTTGATGATTTACCTTTTATAAGACTTCAACAGAAAAAGTTGAAATCCAACATTTAAACTTTAATTATTTCATGTGACAGTTCAGACTTGAATATTAGGGAAAACATTGAATTAATGATAAAATTAAAGATTGAGAAAATGGCTTTATGTATTTCTACAATGAAATTTTATTCTTGTTAATGCAGATACCATAAGTTTTACTCCTCTTCTTAGTTAGAAAGAGAATAAAATTTTGTAATGCATATTTTATCAGGCCTTTTTCATTCACTTAAATTTTAAGAAAAAGGAGCATCTGTTGCAAAGAGATTGGTGGAATTCAATTGTTCTAAGCAAGGGGTATAAATCTATACTAGAAATCATATAATTGAAACTGAAGGTGGTGTACCGCTATAGCAGCATCAGTAATAGTGATGTTCAAAGTTTTTTTTTTGCTTTTCCTTAAATTTGTTCTCTTAAAATATTATAAACGGACTTACAAAAAATTGGATGCAAACCTGATTCTGAAAATTACTTCAAGTTCACAGGGCTTCTTTGCATGTTTAGGTTTTCTTTTGTACAATCTTCATACGTCTTATTTGCTCTTTCTAAAAACATTTCAACTGGGTCATAATGCATATATCTTGCTTTTTGTAAATCCAAACTAAGTAGATTTTTAAAATTACCAGACAAAAGTGAATTCTAACCTTATCTGATAATACATTGTCAGTAAAAAGTTATTTATAAGATATAAGTATTCAATTTTCTCATATGATCTTAAATTATCAGGTTCTTCTCATAATTACTAAGAGCCAGGTAAATAAAAATAGTATTATTGCCAAAGAAATTGATGAACATCATATCTTTCTTTTCTTTTCACTACATCCTTCAAATAGGATAGAATTTGTGAACAATGTAGAGTAATAACATAATGACTTACGCACTCAGCTATATGCCAATAGGTGATACAATATTGGTTGTATGATGATGACTTCACAAAGTGAATATATCAGTATTTGTTGTACTGCAGTCAAAAATTTTTTATTCAAATATCTAGAATCAATTAAGATTTGAATCATTTCTTGTAGGTGAGGAAGAATTGATCCAGCAAACATTTCAGCCATTTCTGTTGAGCACTATATCTAAGTTCAGTTTTGGATAAAAGAGCATGATTTTTGGGAAAAAAGGAAACTGCTTCAACCAGGAAAAATTCCAAAATATCATGATTTCTCTTCTAACACAATTAGAAAAGGTTTTCATCTTAAGAAATCAAAAATTATTTTACTTGTAAAAAGAAAGTTTTGGGAATTCTTTAATCAGAAATAAATAATAGAAAACATTTTCGCATATTACACAAATGCAAAAATATAATAATTCAACAATGTAATTATCAAACAAACACTGGGTTGTTTTCACATAAAGCATAATAAACTTCAATCTGCTAAATAAAGAGAACTAGTAAAAATACATTGTCATGGTGTATGCAGAATGAAGCAAAAATCATTGGTAGCAAAATCAAGTTATGATAGATCATTGAGGAAATGCAATACTTTCAGCAGTGGAAACTGCAACATAACAAATAAGGTTTTAATTAAACACTAGAGGTAGATTGAAAACATAGGAAGACTGTAGCAGTTACGCTCAACCTCTCAATTCAGTCTGTCTTTAGGATGAGATTCAGAAAGGGAGCACATGAAATACGATCATACATATAACCAAACAGATGTACATACATTACAGTCTGAAATACAGCTACTGCAATATTACTGGCTGGTAAGACCTCATTTATAAACCTTATAAGAAAAAATCTTTCATACCAATTACTGGCAGCTTGATCAGGTAGTTTTAAAGCACATTATTAGTATTTCAGCTAAATATCCCAACTAACAACTGACAAGGTATAAATAAAGAAAATATATATGTGTATATATTAAGCTCATGAGTTCAATAGGTATTAAGTAGGAGTATTATGTACATATAAATAAATAAAGATATAACAATATAACATTACTGGCACCTCAGCTGGGCTAGCTATAGGACAATATGAATCTTTCATTCACAAGCAGAAACAGCATAATTAATGCTTAAGAATTTTGGATAAGAAACATAGAGACACAAGTAACTTGATTACAATTCAGACTCACCAGGAAACTCATTTACAATTTTAATGAATATGAACAATTAACAAACACTAACTGCAATATTGTTCAACTCTATAAGTACAATATTAAAAATTACTCTGATTTATGAAGAAATACATTTCAGCCATTGAAAAGATACTTTGAGATTGAACAGAACTTAGAGAGCAACTGCATTGGTTTCAGTCTCAAGTTGATACCAAATGAGTATTTGACAAAAGCTTCATCATATGCATCTTTGGTAAGATCTTTCATATAAACAACAAGGCATTTGTAAGAGCCATGGAACAGGACAGGTTGTGAGTGACATATTTGTAGCATCCCTATAATTAGTTCAGTTTCAATTATATCATCATTACCACTAGAATAATTTCAACGGCAGCTTTGTCACGAATACGTTTGCATCACACACAGATTTGCACTTCTTGTCATAACTTTCCATGAACAGTTAACCCTCTTATGCCAAAGTTAGATAGGTTACACTCCTCATCACATTAGGAAGGCTTCACTGGGGAAAAATCGGGAAGTCTATTGGTAGCACCTCAGTCACTGTTTGACCTAACATAACTAATTTGCAAGAAAGTTGAGAATAACAGTCCAAGTCTCCTTTTCCTACTTTATAGCAAAACAACTGGGATTTGATGGGAGTCAAATTAAAAAAATAAACTAAAAGCTCAAAGGCCATGAGAAAAACTACAGATCCCTGCAACATTTTGAGCAGAGAAGAAAAAATTCCATCAAACATCAGAAGAATAAATCAATAACTAGGTATAAAAAGCTGAAATTATCAAAATTAAGACTTAATTAAGGTTTTTCTAGGAATAAATTTTGTCCTGTGTACCAAGAAAGTCATTGATTGAATTTTTAAAACTAATAAATAAAACAGAATGCTTAAAAGAACGCAAAAAATCACTAATGTCAATTAATGAGAGCAAGAAATAAATAAAATTTTACTTATTCTCTTTCTTTAGTTTTGATCTTCCAAAAACATATATTTATTAATAATACAATCTCTTATTGTTAACCATGAGCTTTAAAAATGAACAAATGTATTTCTCTAAATAAGTATAAGAAAAAAATCTGGTATTTTTTGCATAGCAGGATTTCAAGGAGTCTTCGACATTTTGTAAAAGCAGCAAAAGAATCTAATGAAGGTTATATTTTTATATGCACATTTTTAACCTCGTAATCAAACAAATACATAAATATGACAAAACTATAAGTCCTGGTGCTAAAGTGAGTAGTCTTCAATTTTTTTGCAAGAATAAAGGCTCATGAGTAAATACATACTCTATCAGTTGTCTAAGGACATCTTAAAAAGACAACTGACAAAAACTGCCTTGTCATGAAATAATGGCAAGACTAGCTTAGTAGTAGGAGTTCTATTCCATTTCAGGGGGAAAAGGGATGCATATAGCTTGATTTCTTTTCACTGGACCCATGAGGCAGGAACCCAAAGAGGTTCAGTTTCCACTTTGGCAACAGCTCTAACTAGTTGCTCAAAAGCAGTTGATAAATCTGCATTCAAAATTGTTTCATCAAACCAATGTCCATAGAGAAATTCTATCCTGTCACCACTGTGAATTATTTCATGAAATTCTTCATCCTGTAAGTATAAAAAGCAATTTTTAACTATAAGCTGGATTTATTTACACAAATAACTTAAGCTCAACCACTTCCCCGACAAATTTCTTAGTAATCTCCCCCTTAGAAAATATCATATTTTTTATTAGATATTCTTTTTGTTTTGGTCATTCGGAATAAATGTACCTGGTCCCTTTTTTTCTGAAGCTAATACTTAATTATTTATCCTTAGCTTTGTTGTTAACAATTTCTTGTAAGTTTCTCAATATTACTTGTAATTTTATAAAAAAGAACTGAAAATATTACATTTACTATATCATGTGATAGATAAAGTTATCAATTTCAGATGAATTTCCTGTTCAATTCAAGAAAATATGTATTTTATTACTTCTTCTAACCGATTGTTGTGAAATTTGCAAAGCAGGTTGCCTATACTCATCCGAGAAAAAACCAAGATAATTTAAAAATATCCGCTAGATACCCTGAGTATTCCGTTCACAAATGGCATCTAGCATTAGAAAAATAACTACATTGATCTGACGAGTATATTCGGCTGTACGCGAACATAGACTTAAGTTTCGGGTAGAGCGAGTATACTCGTCGACGTCAGGGAAGTGGTTGAGGTAATTAAAAGAACTAAATTCATTGTTACAATTCACCAAAACAAATTATTTTATAATTGAATCCTTATAACTATCTAATGATAGTTTTAGATAGATTAATTATATTCATCTTTTGGAAAATCTCAGCATAAGTATATGAGTAAAATTTTTTCTAGGAACAACAGTCTATCATAGAAAATAACTTATCTTGGTCTTGCTTAAATTATCTTATTGGATATATTAAACATTACATCACAGGAAATAAACTGAATCAATAATTATATTTGGATATATTAAGATGGATAAAGAATTAAGAAGACAGCAATGATAAACATTTTCTACAGGTAACTACTATTTTCATAAGTTGAGTATCCAGGATAGCTATGAACAGTTGAACATTTTTTAAAATCTCAGAGTATAATTAATAATATTAGATAATTCATAATAAACTTACTGTGAATCCTCGAGAATTATTTTCATCAAAAGTTGATCTAGCAAAAGCTCCATGACGAGTTTCTTTAAGAATATCAAATGGTGGTGGCTTAATATAAATTATGTAAGGTTTAATTTGAGGAATACGAAGCATTTTCAAGGCCTGTAAATGAAAAGATCAGAAAATTTACATGTTAGAAAGTTCTGAATTCCTCTAAAGAATAGAGTGCATTAAAATAATTCCTCACAAGAATGGAAGAGCATCTCCATCATACCTGATAATGTGGGTTAAGTATGCAAACGTAACCAGCATTAATTAGAGATTCGACACTTTCAGCAGATGTGCCATACAGATTTCCTTTGTACTCTCCAAATTCAATAAATTTTCCAGCTTCTACATCTTCCTCCATTTTCTCTCTTGTAACAAAATAATATTCCTTTCCATTTATCTCTCCAGGCCTCATCATCCTTGAAGTATCTACAAATTAAAGTTAACGAATGAGCCAATCGTTATACCTCGGTGATTAAAAATTAATCTTTGCTTTTTATAATAAAATCAATGGTTACTTGAAAACCATGTTCACAGTTTTGGGGATAAATCAATACTATGAAAAATTGATCTACACAAGTTGCACCATTTAATTGAGGCAATGAAATACTATACAGCCAGTTATTTCTCTTTATATGTGAAAAAAGATAAACGGTACTTGGAATCAGAATGAGAAACAATTTAAAAACAGAGCTAAGCCACAGACCTTTGTCACAAATTTGAGTAAAAATTCTGGCAGCAAACATTCCTTTCAATTTTACTCAAACTTTATAATTAGCTTCAATATTATTACTACAACAAAACCTTAGAGGTAGAGCAATGCTCAGGTGGCAAGGATACAAACATTAATATTTGATAGTCACATCTACATACAAACTTAATCCATACAAACCTACAACACTAAACAACAAAAATTTACCAACAATCTAGAACTATAATTTATATCACATGCAATGATAAATTACTCTCAATTATAAAATATAAATACATATAAAAATAAATTCAATTATTCATATAACCCTTAAAATTATTCATTAATACACTATGATTATATTATAATATAATCATAATGTAATATACCCTATTAATGAATCTAAGAATCTACAATAACAAAGAGTGAAACTTACAAGGAATGGTTGTTTTGTATTTTTCTGGATCCAGAGCAAGTAAGCGACGCTTTAGTTCATTACGACCAACACCAGGAGGGCCCACGAGAGCAATGGGGCGGTGAAGACCTGGCCTTGGGTAGAGCCTGGCAACTTCTTCGTAGGTGGCAATCTCCTCGCGGTCAAAGTCGTCATTTTCGGCTGTGTCGTACATAATCTTTTTAGTTTTAGGTTTGGAGGCACAGCGAGGGGACTTGGGGGACTGGCATCCTGGAAGGGCTGAAAGAGAGCACAAACCTACGGGGAAGTTAGTGGGAAGCAGGTGTAGTGCGAGGGACCAAACAGGCTGTTCCCCACTCTTGCTTAATTCAAATTCTACTATGAGATAGGAAAGTGGAAATGAGGGATAGAAAAGAAAGAAAAAATCAAACATAAGTACAAGAAAGAAGACAACTAAAACTTACAGATAAAGATATTTGAAAAATTTTAAATGATTTCCTAATAAATGGGGATATAATAACCCACACTAGGTTACCAGATAAATTCTTAAAATTATTGAATTAATTATCTAATTCATTTACATTTCAGGTATAAAATTAAAAATTTTGGAAGTTAAAATTGTGACAAGATACTGGAGATTCAGAAATTGCTGAATTAACTTTCGAGAACGTGAGCCATGCAGCAAAATCTGCATGATAGAAAATTTACCTTTATCAGGAATTACTTCTATTTAAAATATTGTTTTGAATAAACATATAAAGGCACAAGAATTAATTTATAGCAAATGCAATTACGTAGGAAAAATTAATGCATTTAATGAGAATATAATACTCTTCATTTTATAAAAAAATATAGATTAGTATTTAGGAAAACCTCACGCAGAAAATTAAGCAAGAATGTTAAACACAAAAATACCATTCCTGTGGCAACCCTCACAGTGAAACATAAACCAAAACTTTGCTGCATTGTTGTACAACAACAAAGTATTTTCATAAAAAATCCACTCACTAAACTATACACTCAAAGCATAAGAGGCTGACTTTCTTTGCAACCATTTAAAGCACAATTTCTTCACATAACAACACATCTTAGAAATTATAGAAGATCAAGATAGTAGAGTATAAAATGCTTAGAAAAACAAATATCATTATAAAATCACATTCTTGGAGAAAAAAATTTGAATCTGATAATTATCTACCTGAAGACACAAACTGGGAAAACCAAAAAAAATTTTCAATTGAGGAATGATATAGAAAAGCAAACAAGTAAATAATAAAAGAACTGCACACTGCAATGAACATACATGTTTTGGAAATGAAAATAAAAGAGCTAAAATAAAAAAAAATGTTGCAAAAATCATGCAACATTAAAAACACACAAATTTAAAACATGCACTGAGCACACAGAACAGATTTTATGAAATAACCAGCCTAAGGGATGATTATATAGGCTTCAGTGATGCTTGGAGTCATTCTCCTGGCACCTAACTGGTGCAAAACTCTAATTTCTAATCTGGAATCAGAAAATAGATGTTTTGCTATAAAACAAACATATTGGGCATGATTAGAAAGACAAGTATGCTTCCCTCTAACTTCTTCATGGTTACATTGTCTTATCATAATTTTAATTTTACACTTTAAAATCACATTCTTTGAATTACCTTCTTCACGAAAGCACACTGCAATTGAAAGAAGAGGCATGTCTTTATTAAGTTGACAAGAATAATACTTTTAGAGATAGACGAAATATAAATTTATAATTCCACTAATGAGGTATAGTTTACGGAGATATGCTTTGTTTCTCAATAATGAATTTACCTTCCAGGATTTTTAGCTAAATAAAATTTCACTTAAGTAATCAAGAGCAATAGGAATATATTTATCTTCAATTATATGTATTAGAATGTTAAGTATTAGTTCTATTACAAAAATTCTATCAATTTCAAACAATTATATAAAACATTTCAATAGTTCATAACAACTCTATGACTATAAATGCCAAGGGAAAAAAAACAAATAATCCTTAGCTCACCATCTTCTCCAGACTTGTCCTTTGTTGTGCGTTCATGAATGATTCTCCTTTCTTGTAATGCACGACTTGGAATCAATCCAGCCCTCATATTGCGGTCACCCTCTCGCCTAGCCTGCCACCTAGAATAATAATGCAAAACCCAATTTATAAATGAAAAGATCCTTTTAATTAAGATTTAAACTAGTTTCTTGCACAGATATATACATGAAGTTTATCTTAACTTATTCACATCATATTTGAATTAAGTTAAATATTATTTGTTCTTATAATTCATAAGATGAAAGCTTAGAATAATGGAAAAGATTATGAGATATCTATTAACAAAGTTTTCTGTCAAAATATAGAATTTAGAGCTATTTTCCATAGCATAAAAATTTTCCTATGCTTTTTTGAGCATGTAAACACCAACATGCTGCTACAAAGAAAAGAATCTGTGAATAATAACTTTACAGAATTTCAAAATTACTAAGCGCTTTTAAAGGTAACCTTAGGAAAGAAAACCTTCCTAAATTGTAAACCTTATGGTTCCCATGAGTCAGGATTTCAGATAAATATACTTACCAATAAGCATCATCTTGACTGACTATGTGAAGTATATCACCCTTCTTGAAATCCAGTCCTGCTTCTTTACATGGTATATATGGATCATCAATAGCAGCATAGTCAAAGTGAGCCCTCACACGGACTTTGCTTTCCCTCAGATTTATTTTACCATCAGCTGGAACCAATTTGAAGGTGATTGTGCCTTCTGAACTTTGCTGAAAACAAATTATAAAAATACAGATATTGAATGTGGAGATAATTAAATATAGACATGAAATTTTAATGAATCTATTTATTCTAAGAAATAAATACATAATATGAATTAAATATAATGACAAAGGTAATCAATCAATCAAGAGGGTAATCCTAATATATCATCAATTAGTTTTTGTCTATTGCTGCTCAAACTTCCAAAAACTACATTTTAGGCATATAAATGTGAATTACTTAGGCTCAAATATCATAATTTATGATAATTTGCAAATATACTAATTGAATTTTATTGTAAATTCAGTTCCATATACACACACAGTATAAAAACCTCGATTAATTGAACAAATTATAAAAATAATACTATTGTCCCTAATCATAGGATAATCATATAATTAACATATAGCAGCAGAATGTTACAAAGAAAATAAACAATCAAAGTTATAGCTTACACAGACTATATCAGAGCAAAAAAGCTTTTTAAATATCCAATTCTGTAATGTTGGATAGTAAGGATTCCAAACAATAAATATAAAATTACTGGAAAAAGAATTATTTTTCTTAGAGGGATTAGAAAAATCTTTTAGAAACTTGTATAGGTCTCACCAGAATTTTTAAAACATCATTCGGTGTCTTCCCTTCAACATTTATGCCATTCACTTCACAGACTTCATCACCAACGTGTATCAGGCCTGATCGATCAGCTGCCCCACCATGCATAATTCTTGCAATGACTATTTTCCCTGTTTCTTCATCTGTCTTAATAGTGGCTCCCTAATGCATATAGAAATTAAAGCTTCAAGTAAAACAGAAGAGATTCCATAGCAATCAACATTGCTATGGTTGTCACAATGATATAGACCTAGGCAATGAAAATGGGCATTGTTTGACGTCTGAGAATAAAATAATTAAACAGTTGATTAAAAGAGTTAAATAAGATAACGTCGAATAAATGGGCCATTTTCATCCCCAGTAGATTATCGATTGTAAGTTTATTAATCCTTCAAGGGTTGAATAATTCTCTGGATTAAAATTTAAACACACATTTCATTTTTAAAATCCAATTCATATCAGATAATAATCGATAATCTACAGAATAAAGAAGCATGGTTCACTAAAGCATATTGTTAACCCTAAAATGCACATTTTTGTTTCCAATAGCCTATTGTACTGTTATTACTAAAGCTATAAAACTGCCATAATTTTGTCAGAATGCATTCAGAGCAATTATTCATGTCAATTTTAAATCATTTGATATATCATAGCATGAAAGCTGCATGTAAAACTATCAATTTGAAATTACTTAGTTGCAATGCATATAATACTGCTAATAAAATTTATCATTGGCATGATAGTTTAATAGCACAAGACAACAGCTGGTGAGTAAATTTTATACTAATAATAACTACTTTATTCAAAGAATAGTAACAGTTTCTTTGACATTTGCAAAGAATATCGAAAATTTTTGGGAAGGTAGAGAAACTAGTAATGCTATGACAAAAAGCTTTTCTACTTTCAAATTTCAAATGCAACTTATAGTTAAAAAATAAGTGAGTCAATGAACGGTTTTGAAGAAAAATACTATTAATTTGTAACTTCAAAATTTAAACAGTCAACATGGTTACTAAATAATCACAATCAAGAAACAAATAAATTTGGATAATCAACTACAAATTTCAATTACAAAATATGGTAGGCATTTCATCACAAATGATCAATTAATTACAACTATAATATATGATAATTTCAGCTGTGAAGAATAAATAGATCCCATTTCAATTCAAGCGTCAAGTTTCAATTAGCACAATCAAGTAAAATTTAGAACCTCGATTATCTTATATTTATATTCTGTTCAGCTAACTTTCTCGGGAAAACTTGAATTCTTGAACTTAACAAATTAGCATATTTCTGTATAAAAATCATAAACAATAAATTTGTATGATGGAAAGAAATTTTTATTATATAAAAAATTATGGTCGTGATTCCTGTCATTATAGACTCACAAATTACTTAAATTAGATAATGAGGTGAGGCATTCTACAATGAAAACATGCAGTTGAAGGAATGCTGCAGAATTACCAGACTTAAAGATGTTTAAAATGATAAAATATTTCACTACTAAGAGAGCTTTCACTACAACCAAAGAAAAAGAAGTTCAATAAAGAGTTCATATCCTTAATACCGTTCTCATGAGCAGCATATCAAACATCCTCACCGGATTCTGTAATTCAAAATCAAAGGAAAATAACTTATTTCTTTAAAATTACAGCTAAACAAAAACTTCATTTCTCAAAATGTGTTTCATTGAAGAATCTCAACTTTTACATTAACTGTAGGAATAAAAGTCGATAATCAAGGTTCTCAAGTACTTAAAATTACCTGGCTTAAACCTGATTGTCTAAAATCCGATATAATTTACTTAAATATATAAACTACTTTAAAAAGTCATGGGTGTTAACAATCACACAAGTAAAATGTACAAACATCTAAAAATATCTTAATGCAAACACATAGCATTTTAGGATATCGAATTAAAAGCAAATCATGATAATCTATAACAATAATCACATCACCAGATCTTCATCATATAAATACAATAAACTACATCAATGCAAGGTGAACAGAAGTTCCATATTAATTAAATAACATGATTTATACAATTTCCCACCTTGGCTGCTCAACTGTTAATAAAATAAATATTCCTTACTTCTTGAGGCACCAACAAATATTTTTCATACAATAATAAGCAAACATTTATAGTTGGAAGTATCATACATATTGGAACATTAGTAGATCATCCAACACAAATAAATAAAAGATATGGTAGTGATTGGATGACAAAGCATTCTATAACTGAAAATCATTAGTAATAAATAAAAAGGAACTTCAGATTGTTAGATCTAATATTCACTTTGTTAATATTTTCTTTACAAATGATTTTCATTATATTTCTTGTCATTATAAATTCGGTTGCAGAAATTTATACTGCTGCTTAACAACTTTTATCTCACTTCGGTGTTAGTGCCAAGATAAATGCGATGTCATCTTTTGTATCAGAAATTCTTTTCTTAAAAAATACACCAATTTAAGATACATATAACAGCTAATACAACAATTGGATGAGAGGGAAAAATCATTTAACACATATCTGTTCACAGACATGCAGCAGTCCACATGTAATTACTCTCAGCTAAATAATATTTCACAAGTGCCAGTTTTCACTTCCTCATGCAATAATTAAAATAAAAATTGCGTGCCTCAAATTCATAAATTAGATTAAGCCTTTAAAATTTCACCAAACTAAGAAAATTGAAACTACTTCAATTAAGACTTACCACTATAGGCTCAACAGTTTGGGCACCACTCTTTGCAAGCAATTTAATGAAAGAAAAGACGATGATAGTACAAAAGCTTTAGAAGCATTCTATTTCTAAACCACAATTCAGTAGGCAATAAATTTCAATAATAATAATAAAAAATCAATTCCTGCTTGAAAATCAGAACTTTAAAAAACTTCCATTATCAGGCTAGCAAGACAGTCAAATTTTAAACAAACATTTCTTTTCCGTTTATGAAAACATTTATTAATGCATGCCCACATACCAGTCAATATTGATATGTTACATTTTTCAGATGAAAATGTTGACCTAGCAATGGAATGTATCATTTTATAACATTTAAAATACAGTGAAAATGTTTAGAATGCACAAAAAATATTTTAATAAAGACTTATAATTACACAAATTTATAAGCACAATGAAATGCAAATGATAATGAAATAGCAAGCAATAAATTTTACACACCAAAGGCTCATTGCTTTTCACAAGCTGCACAATTTTAATGGTCTCCTCATCTTCATCCACTTCTAGAGGAATCTCTGGTAATCTTGGAAAATAATCCTTTTGTGCTATTGCATCATGGGCACACAATAAACCCTTACATGAAACAAAATCAGCAAAGCCATAGTAAAAATTAACCAAAAACAGCACTAATGATTAAATATCTTTCAATTTCAATTACTGAAATTAATTATAATGTAACAAAGGATGATACTGGAAGAAAGGCGTATTCTAACATCAAAGAATGTCATGAAATTGTAACTAGGTTGACCAAAAGCAACATAATTATATTTAATAATACCTGCATGTGAGGTTTTTGTAAAAGATAAAATATTTCCTTGCAATCTCCAAGCATGGTTGTTCTGGGAGAAACAACATCCAAGACTTCCAAAGCTACTTGCATAGAATTGGATAATATGGGATGAAACTTATCATCTTTTCCATTGCTAAGAATTTTATTGTGAACTTGAACTAGGGCGTTTAGCTCTCTAGACTGTAGAAGTCCACTAAGAAAACCAAACTCCTCTTCTGAACTAGGAAGCTCTTGGCGAGCTTCCTCTAGCGAGACTAATAGCCTAGATAGGGCTATAAAAGGTGAAGAAAACAAATTTAGCTAACAGTCAAAATGCAGTATATTGCAGGAATACGATTCATGTAAATTATTACCTGGATCCCAATTACCATTAGCCATGACTGCAGTCATTCTCCAGCCAATATCAAATAATACAGCGAATCTATATATATGAAAATAAGATTTATTAAATGTATCCTTCTATTAGATTCTACATAACTGGAAAGCAATAATATTAAAATTTGTGAAATCTAAATGTCTTCCCCATCAAATTAGCTTCCAAAAGACCCACGCTACCGCTCCTACTCTATATAAAATTCAGTTTCTACAAAAATATCCTTATTCAGGGATATGGGTTACGAATACATGACAAGCGGACCTGATGCCACAGATTATACATATATAAAATGTTCATGGTCAATAAAAGAAATTGGATATCAAATGAATAGTATTATAGAGAAAATACCCGATGAATTTGAAGAAATTCAATTATATGCTGTCACAACGACTTATAAGAACGGATGTAATACGAGACTTTATAACGATAGGGACACGAACCCAAAATAACCCCAGAAAAAGATAGAAAGGATTATTAATCGCCAGTGTAAGGTCAGTTAAAATTGGATAAAGCATACTAACGTGGACTAGGTTCCCATTAAAGAAAATTCAATAATTTTGTCCTTATACTGAGTAGGCACTGTTTTGGATCAACGCCATGTTGTTTTGGACCTATGCCGATTGTAGATGACGATACTCCTACTCTCTTAATTTGATTAGATAATGTATGAAGAATTTTAAGATTTGAATGGAAAAATTATTAGATGCCGTAAAAAGAGAAAGTTCAAAATCAAATAAGAATAACTGAATATTTATTTAGAATATTCATGTATTTCACATGTTTCTCTCTTCTGCCACGCCTTGTACAAACTCAGGCGAAACTTCACCAGAAGTGAATTATAAGATACTTCAGTGGAAGGGCGACTGTTTTTTTTTCTTAGGCAGTTCATGTGTAATTGATTTTCTTATTAAAATCAATGGTTTTTATCGGTGAGATTATTTGGTTGGTTTTTTTATTTTAAAGAAATACTTATTAAGTTTTGTATGACTTTCAAGGAAGCGGCCTGTTGTTTAGCCGCCAATATTTTTCTTACGTTTTATTTACGTTAAGTTTAAATAACAAAGGGAAAGAAAAAATGAAAAATTTTTTGTTTATTTATTTAAATGACTGAAAGTTTGGACATGAATATTTTTCGTCAGCGAATAGATATTTCGTCAATTTATGAGAAGTCGCCAACTTCAAGATGCTACAGGTGTATGACAGTTTGGACATTAAAACAGAACTTTCTGTAGTATATGGGTGTTCGTTATTTTATGCTGGAACATAATGTATAAAAACCTGACCCTGATTATTTTAAAAACAAAATCATTGGTTACTTAACTCAAGAGAAAAAGTGGTGAGAAGGATTACAAATAGAGAACATGCATGTAACGTAAAAAAACATCTTGAATTATAATAGTTTATTTAAGTACATCCGAGTAAGGAATTCATACGTACGTTCCTGAAATTACCATCAGAAGCTTACATAGATAAACGCATTTGAATTATAAATACCTATTCCTAGTTCTTCAACTCGCTTGTCTTAAATATCGTTAATGGTTCAGCAAAGTAAACATCGATGATTTATAATTCACTTCGAATTTGATTTAGAGAGAACTGATTTTGTAGATCATTGAAATTTATAAGTTGTACTTGGATATATTATATATCTCTCTGATAAAATATAGGAACAGCAGTTTATATTAGGGCTATGAATTATCATTTCATAAAATTGTTTCTTTATTTTATCACAAAAGCTGCAATTAATTAAATTATATCTTACTAAAGATTATCTATTTTTCTTTTCATATTTTGAATTGCACCTTGCCAGTGTAAACAGCTGAATGAAAGTGATTGATCAGTGATGGGAGTGTGCTGAAAGTTTTATGGAATTTTGGTTTTCCCTTGGTAAGTTGTTTATCATTGAAATTAAAAAAGGAAATAATAATTGTATAAAATATACACCTATCATACAAGTAATTCAAGTGATATACTTCTGTTCAAATGTAATGTCTAATTTATGAGAATATGACTATATTGCAAAATTTATTGTATTTATATCACTACTATACATAGATACTTTGAACAAGGTTTCTTTTATCCAAATAAATATTAGATCTTTATTTGTTTTAATTTATATAATTTGTGTAATACGAGCGTATATTAATTTTACAATTTTCCTCAAATTCTTATTTGCTGTGCTAATTCACTGTTTTTGATCTTATTTTGATATTATTTAAAATTTTCTCATTATTGCAATTCAATATTAATTATTATTTTTATTTTGTGTTTCTTGAATCATATGATCATCTTCAAGTATAATTTATTGAATAATTATGAAATTATCTGAGTTTATTTTTTGGATAAAAATATAAGATTTAGAACTTGAAGTAATGTATGTGCACATACATATACTTGAATATCCATACTGACATTTTTCTTGTTTTTTAATTTTTGTGAAAGGTTTGAAGGTTCTTTAAATTATATTTTAAAAATATGTATAATAAGTACATATTTGTGTAAATAGATATGCTTTAAGGTGCTGGATAGCAGGTATTTTATACAATCCATGAGCAAGAGTATCACAGAAATATATTATAATATATTGATCAGCTTACAGAAATCACACTCTCCAAAAAATTGTGTGTTACAGTATTTATTTCAATATCCTCAAAGTTTCTGGTCCATTGCAAATCGTGATTTTAATTTTTGCATCATTATCATTTAAAAAGATTTATGCTAGACTTTTAGACAGCAACTTTTGACCTTCTCTTTTCCATTCTGACTTGAAATAGTGAATTATTCTTGTTTTGTCCTCATTATTATATTGTACATAATCTTTTTATGTTCCTTCTTTATCAAATACTGTGGCAATGCAATTTATCATATTTGAAATCAGTGTTTTGATTTTTTGGGTTATTTTGTTTAGATAATAGTAGCAAATTTTCCTCAACCTATTCATCCATTCATTAAAATTGGTATGAACAATTTGTTATCTCCTCATATTAAGTACATTTATTCCTAAATGTTAAATATAATTTAGAATAATTTAAAAACATATCTGGTTGTTCTTGTTGGCTGCTGTTTGATTATTGTAATGTACAGGTCATACAAATTGGCATAGTTGTAACATGGAAGGATTGTGTTCATCCCAATTTTGGAAAATGTATTTCAATATCTAAGGCATTCAGTGAACTAGTTTTCAAGCAGTTTTCATTCTGCTTACTTGATATATTATATATTTTGGTTTTGAAATCATCCTTTCTGTCATTTATCCAATAAATAATAAAATTTATGATGTTTAGGAAAACTAGTGTTTTCATAATTATCTAATTTCTTTTGATTGGCCCACTTTTGTTTCTAAATATTCGTATCTGTGTTATAGGAATGAATTATCTTATTCAGAAAGCATTTTACTTAATGATTTATCATTTATCCATCCATACCTCCTCACAACACCCCTGACCATAAACTGTCACAAGGTTTGATAAATTTTTACTTGAAGCATTAAGGAATGAAAAATCTTCTTTAATTCCTTTCTATGAACACAAAAAGGTATGACTTTTAGCAGAATTAATTACTTGTTATATAGAATGATAAGATAGAGAATTAATCATTCATCCTTACCATTTAAATATTCTTGTTCACTGTAATTCATTTATGAGTTAGACCATAACTTTAAGCTAAATTAACTAATTACTATTTTCTCTACCAGTTAACTAATGAATCATGTTTTATTCATCCAACATCATTCCGATAGAGTAGCAGAATATTTTATATGTTATTGATTGAATGTATCTTTCTGTAATATTGAATCAAGGAAATTGCTAATTGTTTTCAATATGAATTGCTCATATGGTATATTGACATTTAATGCAGTACTATATTTTCCAAGGATGTTTAATTTTCTCAGATTTACATTATTCTAAATATTCATCAATCATAGCTGATTTGTAAATCAGCCTTTATTTACTATCATATCTGGTTTTTGAAAATCGTCCATCAACTCCTTAATCTCTCAATCCCTATTTTCAGTCTATTCCTTTTAATTCTCTTATTAATATTTTGATATTATGATCATCTTTTAATATTCGTTTTCCCTTCTGCTAGAGTTCCATGTCAACAATGATATATTGTATAATTAAGTCTATTTCTAATTCTTTGTACTGCCATTCATTGTTCTCTATAACTTCATTTAACAAGTCTTTGTTGTATGTGAATTCTTTGCCCATTTATGAATTAAATCAGTTTGTTTATCTAAATTGCTGTGTTTGGAATTTGTTGTTTCCATAACTCATCAGAATGAATTATCTATGTGTAAACAAACATTATTTTGTCTGGTTTCTTTTAGGTTGAACTTTGTTTCATCTTTTTCTTTGCCTATTCTATTTAATAGTACAGTGAATATTTAAATCAAGTTCTGAATCTACTAAAATAGAATATACAAAAATTCTCGCTAAAACTGTGTTTATTAAAATTTTTTGAAATGTGTTGTTCTCTATCCACTAAGCGCTGAATAAATTATTTTCCCATCAGAGTATTTTATTATACTGGATTTAATAAGAGAAAGCTAGCTGTACCAACATTTTACAATAATTTATAAAATTACGTTAATATTTCTTTAAAAATCCACATTTGATGAAATACTAATGGGAACAGTAGACGGAATTGTGTCATAAAAGTTGTTTGGAATTCTTTGCATTTAGTGACCAATCATCAGCCAAGTAATAAAATATACCTGATAAGTTTGCTCTTACTTCGATATTTAAGCATGAGTATTTTGTTTTTCTTCGGACATGTTTCAACATTCAAATATCTCTAGAATTTTGCCTAACTTTTAAAGAAGTTGCAGTTCTCTCTTACTGCTCTCCTTCCTTTGAAGGAACGGTTTAACCAAAATTATACCATTTAGTTTTTTCTAAGAATGTGAGGTAATTTATCGTTTGAAATGTAGGTATAAAATATTTTTTGTAATTTCTTACCTTCCATTTCAATCATATTCCTTATTTGTGTAGTGTACATTTCTACAGTTAACGTTTGATTAGTGTAATTTTCGTCATTCATGATTGTTTGCTTATTTGGCGTAATAATTGAAAGATCGTAATTAAAACTCTAAAGCGAGTAGGATAACGCGGTCGATATGACTTTGATGACACCATTCGAATAACTTTCTTTCCAAGTTAAGGTAATACTGTCTTTGAAATATTACCGTTAATATTATATTTCATGCTCATTGTGATTCAAGTAGTGAATCTTTTTTATTATGGTTTGTTTCAATTCAATTTTTGATCTTTTTAGTCAAGGGGAAATCATTTTGACGATGTAAACTTTATTCAGTGCAGTGAGAGGTGTATGCTATACTAGCAACTTTCTAAATTTCTAACGCTTTTGCATAGGATCATCCTTCCTATGTCACTTTTAGATAGTTTATTCTGTTGAATGTTAGAGTATAAATTATAATTTCCTTTTCATTTAGCTAGGGTTTTTTATGCATGTGTTCAATTCCGATGCTTTGATTCTTCGTTGAAATCCCTCGTGAATTTCGTTCTGCCAGCTTCTGCCATCTAACGGAAGGACCGTGAAACTATTCGCTAGTAAATTTTTATCGTAATTGTATAGTTACCGGAATGGACGCCAGAAGCGTTGAGTTCAACCACAAAGCCGATATTATGATTTCATATTTACTGTTGACCTCTGAAATAGGTTTTATTGTTAAATATTAAAATTTCCGAAGACATTTGAAGTTGGTTCTAAATGATCTATATTGCTTAAAGTTGAAATTGTATTTTCCTTGTGTTTAAATTATTGTTAAATTTAGCATTTCAATGTTACGATTCTTAGTAAACAAGTATTATATGATTTATCCTAGTTTTCAGCACTCTAAAGTTGTAACAATTATATTGTTGCAGGTCCCTCGGAAATATATTTCACCGATACTTCGTCTATTTCGCATATATCGCAAAAAATCTTCTCTGGAATCGATCATAGTTTGATTTAGGTCTCTTAATTTATAGTTTACCTTTATCAGAAGTTTAATTTGATCTTTATACATGTATATATTACAATCATCACAAAGTTCTCCATTACTGGTTTACCCCTTCTCGTAGAACTTGTATTAATTTAAACCTAAGAAAAACTCCTTTACGCTCTGAAGTTTATAATTTAATATTTTCCAATGCATTCCATTTTTGTCTCTGTGTAAACATTATTTGTAAGTCAGCTACTCGATGAAAAAGATCGATAAAATCTTCTTTAACGATTGGATTCTAAAAGCTGAATCATATATTATTTTCTGGAACTACTCCTTGAAAAGTATTTCATATAGTATAGTTCATTTTCTCATCTTAATACTATACTTGTTAGACGTGCGATTTGCTTAGCATGGCTTATATTAGTATGTATTTAAAAAAACAATATGAGCTGTCTATACTTGATGATGCTTGTAGTCACTATCTTTAGTTCTTTAGCCATCCCATGTTAGTTGATTCTAGTTTATATTATTTTAACATTTTAAACCTTCCTACAAACGTTAGATGTTGCTGGAAATGTATCGAAAAGAATTCGGAAGTTTAAACATTAAAAAGAAAAAAAAAATGATTCGTCTGTATATATTCGGGACGTAACATAATCGAACGAAACCAATCTTGCATTTAAAGTGATCGATTATCATTTTTTATTTTTGTATTGTAAATATATGGATTATATAGTCCTCTTAAGGGTTATGAAGAATAATCGAGTAACGAATTTTCTGATAGAAATTTTAGTAATAGCAGAAACTGGAACCTAGGGCGGTCCCTTCATTCATAACTGTACACTCGAAGTATATACGAAAGTAACTTTGAACAAATTACCTCAAATAATCACTTTCCATTTTCCTCGATGAAGTCGCAGTACTCCATCCGTCACTCAGTACTGTCTTGTATGCTTGACTATTGGCTGATAATTGTAATAAGACAAAGTCGCCATGCCTGTGTTGTAATAGTATTTAGTAATTCTATTATACGAGATTTGCTTTAAAGAGATGATAAGTCATTTATTTCTATTGTTGGGTGGAGACATTTTTGCGTATAATCGCTCCTAAAGATTTTGTAGTATTAATACATTTAATTAGTTCTTTAGTATGTAAATTCAGTCTGTGCACATTGGTCTCAGGAGCAGTAAAATCAAAGTCGAACCCAGATAGCTATATTTTAGGCAGTTTAAGAAATCATTGATGATCACTTTTATCTGTATGGATGTTAACAGAATCAATAAAGTAATTTGATTACCAATTAATTATAGTGTGTGTCAAGTTTCAGTTTTGTTGATAGTTTATAATTGTCAGCGATACGTAATCGAACAACAATATTTCAGAGTAGTTTCAAATTGTAAAGAATAGTGGGTATGAAAGGTTTTCTTCGTGATGATTCTAAAGGGAATAGTTATACACGGTTGAGCTTAAGAGTTATAAAAACTGTAAAAAGAGGTAACCAAAATGTAAAGCTATTTCTACATATAATTTCTGTTGATTAAAAGATTCAATGGTAGTTCCCATTGGTAATCTGTTTAATAAAAATTCTTATAAATGAAAAATATGGCTTTTACGTCTGTTTGTACTTTGGAATTTGAGGAAATTTGTTTGATATTTTATTTCGATCTTTATCTCATTAATATGTAATACTGAAGCTTTTGTTTTGTGATACTACATTTTAAAAATCATCATAGTGTAATTCTTAATCTTTTCTACTGAACCTTCCAAGACTTTGATTATATTTTTTTTTTGGATTCCGTCTCGTTGTGAACAAAGAAAGAAAGCTTAACTATCTCTCTCTTCATCAAAGCATATCATCTCGTATACAATATCCGCAACTTGATACAGTTATCGAGAGCATAAGCCTCTAAAGTTGTTATAGATGAGTAACTTATCGAAAAGCCAACCCTGTTTAATTTAGGTAGTAAATTGTGTGACGAAATGTACCTGGATCGCATGTTCGTTATAGGAACTTCTTTCCCGCCAAGACAATAATGTGCAGTGTATCCAATCAACAAACCTGCCTCCCTTGGTTTTCAATCAGTTGTTTATTTTTATTCAGATTCAATTGTTACGATCATTGTTCTCCTGTATTTAATTGTAGAATATTCACGTTTTCTTCTCTATGGGCCCTACAGAAACGTTGGTGGGTTCAATAAATGCAATTCGTTGCGCTGAACTAAATGCTTCAGGAATTGGTGTATTAAAGAAATAAGGCGGATATGTAGTACTATTTTCTGAATAATCAAGAGTTAATTAATCAGGCGTATTTTTGGGGATTTATTTTGGAAGTTTGCAAGAAAAAAGTTGCAATTATTGCTAAGAATAATGCTTTAGAAACAGTCCGATTTCAGACTGTGGACGGAACAATGTCTCTAGATTTGGGAAAGATTAGATGGAAAGATTTCTTTTTTGACATCCTAGATCAATGTTATAATATTATTGATAACATATATTTTTATCGCATAAGTAAAAAAAATAAGGAAGGAAGGATTTAGTACGGAACGAAACGCGGCACACCTTATAGATCGTTTATGCGGTACACCAGTTAGGCGTCCGTCGGAAAGCACAGCATAGAGTGATCTTTTTCTACCGCCGAGAGTACATTCTTTGGTCACCGCAGACAGTTGAGGGGGAAGGAGAGGGCTTTAGGTTAGCGTATACCGTGAGTGCTATCGATTGGCGAGGAGCTGTAATGTCTCTCTCGGCGAATCTTCGACGGGTCAAAGGTTAGAAGAAGGGGCATCGTCATAGATAAATTGTTCCGATTCAATTCAGTCCGTCCGTTCCGTAGGGATTTTTCGCATTCCGCTCTTCTAAGACCGATCAACTTCTTCTTTAGCCCTTTTCGTTAAGAAGATTTTTCTCAAACAAACGTTTTATTCCCACGGTTTCGATATTAAATTCATACGTACGTACGTTTCAAGTTGAAATTATAGGGAAGCGAGGGCTCTACTAACATAGCATTCTTATACTTCACGAGTCTGTTTTGTTGTTAGGAGAGAGAATCATGGGAGCGAAGCCTAATATTTCGTATTTCTTTTATTTGGCTGTTTTTTATAATTGGATACCGTTAGTTCTTTTATTATGGAATGAAAGGAAAAGTTGTGATCAATATAGTGAGAAAATGTTATAATTTTAGGAATAAATTATTTATCTAATTATATCGATTGAATGAATATCAGATTAAGTGGTCTGGAAAGCAGAAATTTATTACAGTATCGCACGAAAAATTCTTGATTTCTTTCGAAAGTAATTTGTTCCGTAATCAAGTGACAAGTCCGAAAGAATTTGAAGGTTCGTTGTTCCTTTTAAATTGATATTAATCCGTAGCCCAATCTTTATAATAGAATTCAACAATCAATAAACAAATAAATAAACGAATGAACACATAATAAACAAATTCAACAAACAATGATAGAAAAATCTTAGATTTGATTAAATTCCCGGGCTATTTTCGTTGAATTTTTTTTTATACCTTTGCAGTATCTGTTTACCGAACCTTACCAAGTGAAGTGAATGGTGTAAGTGTAAGGGTGGTTTTGAAATTTTTTAAGCAGTAAACCCAAATCCGAACATTGGTATAGTGAAATTGTTTATGAATGTACACGAGCTGAAACTATTGAGTGTATATATTTTTGAAAAATAAAGCTTTGAGGAATTTCTCCTTTTAAAATTCAAATAGATTTCTAAGAAGAAAAATATATATCAACTGATAAAATTTCAGTGGAAGTATTAATTTGTATTCCAAAATGAAATTCCATTTTCTCTGCTAATTATTTAGACTGTTTAACATGGCCCTATAAACTGCTACATTTAGTACAGTTTAAGTGAGGTGTACGATTATCGTCACAATGGACCAATATTTTCACATTTTTCGAAGTAAATTTTGTCCTTTCCCGGGACGAGAACCCTAGATCTTATTATCAGAAAGTTAGCATTCTAGCCACTCTGCCACAGAGGCCGATGTATTATGTGAATGCTTTGCATATAATGTATTTAGCAGATTGAATCATATAAAGTTATAGGTTAAAATGAGCAACGTTTGTCAATGAAATTACCAGCATAATATTCTCCGAGTTATTTACATGAAACAATGTACGAACAAATGTAACAAATGAAACAAAGTACGCTTGAAATACTATTATTTCCTTTTTCTGAAGGTTTCTATACAGAGACACGATTTTGAGTCGTCATGGTGACACTTGTTCCAAAGGCCCCTTAGTTTGATGCTTCAACGTCATCCAACTCAACTTTTACTAGTGTATTCGATAGTTTAATGTACACTATTCTAGCAATGTTTCCATCAAGTGAAACAGTTCGTATGAAAAGGATATGTTTTACAGGATAAAAATTTGAACATGAAATATGAATGAAATATCTTTTGACGAACAGATAAATGATTATCAACATTCATAGTAGATACTCTTTAGTATCTCACAATATCCTTAGATTATATTTCGTATCAAACTTTTAATAACCTATCTTAATTTTCTATAACTTAGGGGAAAAAATCAAATTTATTTCCCCACGGATTTATTGAATATGGAACCGATTTTGGCTATAATTTTTATATTAAATAAATATATATTTTTTGTTTTAATTTACTGAGTTTAAGTCAAGATATTTGTAACTCATTTAGATTTAGAGGAAGCTATCGGTATAGGTCTGTGTTCGAATCCATTTTGGTCTACTTTTGAATTTCATTTTACAAATTATCTTTTCAATCGTTCTGTAATGACCTGTAATTGAACCTAAATATTCCTAACTTTCTGTTTGGTTGCGGAAGTCAGTCCAGTTACCAAGGTTACTAAATAGGAAAGAACTATACCTGTAAACCTTTAACTGTTATACTACTTGACTACCTAATGCTGAAGGTCTGTGTTTCTATATAGACCTGAACATGTCATACTTTTACCTTGCTTGGTCTCATTATTCTCGTATCTTAACATGCTGTTTATTTAATATTTTTATAGTGCTTTTAGAATTCCACCCACGTGCAATTTCTCTGATTCTTAATTAATTCCCCCCGTAAGTGGATCTCAAATCAGATTCGTCTCGTTTTAGAAATACTATATTTCGCACTTTCGGTTTATTACCTGGTGATATTAGATTTGTTTACATTCGTATGCATAATTGTAAGAGTGAGAGCTCTTAGAGGTGTGATGCGAATCCCTTTGATGGATCTAAATTGTGGACCTGAGAATGAGATACTCCTGTTTTTAAGGTCCTTGTTGGAGACATTTACTTCACACTCTTTCTGTTTTAGGGATTCCTCGTAACGTTTTGCGTTCTTGAGTGTTTCTTGTAAGTATTTATGGGAATTTGTAACGATACTTTACGAGCTACTAAAGGTTTTCTACGAAAAGATTTTATTTTACTGCAAAATCGCAAGTGTTTATAGTTAATATCTAACAACAAAACTTGTAATTTCCACAGAAAATTTGCTTTTAAAGAAGATGTAATTTTACATTACGAAACCGGTCGCAAGTAAAGCAAATTTTCTGTGGAAATTTCAAAGTTTTTTCATTATACTATGGCTTTCCACGAAGTCACACCTTCTCATATTAATTTCATAGTTAATATCTGTTTATTCAGTCTAAAATCTTATATAATATTCTCACACTAAAATATATATTTATCATTGATGGGGATGGCTTCATTGTGTTAGCTGTTGGATGTATTACGTCGAAATTTTACGGTTTAATTGGAAGGTAAATGTCAATTTATTGAAGTAACGTAATTAGATCGATCTCAAGATAAATATAAGTGCTACTTTTTTCAATGTTGACTTTAAATGTCGAAATATTGTTCTAATAAAACATATAGAAGTTAACCAGATAATGTTTCTACATCAACGATCACTTAAAAGTGCCATTCAAAAAAGACCCGAGTGCGATGGAACAAAACTTACGTAACTTAGCGATTCCGAATCTATGCAACGTTGGTCACAAATAGCGACAAAAGTTACGCGAAGTGGAAAATTACTGCAAACGCGTTCTCCGCCGTAATATTTCACGTTCTCGCGTCTCCTCTCAATTATATAGCAGCGGTTACCTTTAAAAGGAGAAGCAATTACTCGTTAGACGAGTTTTTTTCCTTCATTGATTACCTACCGCGCCGCAACATCCTCCGAACGTAAGGAGTATTTCAATCAGTTACCCCAAACAGGTTCTTTATCTCTAAGAGAAACTCTTTTCGGCCTGCCTTCGCCTTTGAGATCTTCTCTTTTTTTTAACGCGAGTAAATATCATAAGCCTTCTTTCGTCTCTTTTTAACTTACTTTCGATGATAACTTTCGTCCCCAATCCACTCGAGGTTCCACTATTAATCCTCAGTACTTGTTTCAATCCGTTTCTTCTCATTCTCGTAAACTGGGGTCTTTTTCAGATGTTTTTTATATCGATCTATATAATAGACGTATAATTTATTTCGTGTCTCGGGTTTGCTGTCGTTGAATCGAATCCCCATTCACGAAGTCAAATATTTAATACGAAACTTTTAATTTAAGAACTCTCTAGCGTTTCACTTTTTTATTTCATTTATCTATTTATTATCGACAACTAGCCCTTATTTTTACGTTGATTGCTCTTAACTTTTTATGTTTCCTAAGGTTTAGTTTTATAGGTTTCTAAAATATTTGTCATCGGTATTTACTCACGTATCTTTTTGCGTATTTGACAAATCGATACTTATGCTGAATATGTGTCAGAAAGTTTATCAGTTCCTTTCTTTTCACAATGCTTTTTTTATCTTCTGTATTTTTGGTGAGGATTTTATCCATACGGTCAGACTTTAGTTGGATGTATATATACGTAAATAATTATTGTTTGGTAACGTTTCCCCAATTTTTGTCATTCTAATAAGTGATATTACTCTTTAAAGCATTATTGTACCCATTTTCACTTTTATTGCTCACCAATCCTGCATTACAGTTGTTATTTTCCTAAAAAGTTTTTAAGGGCTCAAGCATTTAACCCTCAAAGTTCCAGCTGTGATATCTTCTCCAGATCGTCTAGGAAAACGTGCCCGAAGTGCCCAGCAACTATTATTTCACAGATACTGAGCCGATCTGATTAATTGCATCGATACACATCGTCATGCTCAATGCTCAGACCTTCGTACGATGCGGTTGAGCAATTAGCATTTTCTGTTCCTTGCCTTAAGTACCAGCATCTTTCAGTCTTTGAAAGGTTATATTTTAGATTCAACGAGGAAGTTTTCTTAACTTCGTAACTTATATTGCAAACCAGGTTTGGACACAAGGGTATGTTGTGATATAAAGTTTAGTTTCCTTAAGTTTAATATGGTTCTGTATACGCATTCGTGTATCTTTGCTCTTTTGTCGAATAATTAATGTTGAAAACTCATATAAATTTTGTCGCTCTTTTGTCGATATCTTTCTTATTGAAAATTTTAATTAAGACTTCAATGTAAGGATGTACTATAATTTCAGAGCTCGTTTCTTCGTACAATGTTTGCTCAATCTGTTTGCTATTAAGGCATGAAATGGTACCTGTACGATTGTATTGGACTTGAAAGTCATTTGGGGAAGGAAAGTTTCAATTTTATGGTATGGCATTTAATGATTTTTAGGATTTTGGAGTTGGAACCTACGTACAAATTGCTGTCTTAGACATTCCTTTTCTTCTACCTACGATACACTATTTACTACCTATAGTTCCACCTCTTGTGTCGTTATCCAATGTCTTAATAATGAGACTTTTGTCTTAATAAACTTACCATGGGATTCTGTCTGTTACGTACACAGTAACCTATCGCTTTTCGTTCAAATCAGTGATGTTCAATAGAAAATAAACGTGAAAAATGTCCTTCCATAAAATTGTTGCTTTTTGATCTAGGGATATAATGTTGAAGCCTAGTCTAACCTCGTAGTTTCTTCAAATTCACCAGTTGCCTTGTCTACCTTATCTTATATATTCCTTTGACATTTGTTCTATTCCATTGAGACGGTGCCTTCGTTTGAAAGGATAGGTTTGATTGTTTATGAAATAGTATTCAATTGTTTCTGTACAAATGGATGCTATCATAACGTCATGTATGACAGTGTTTTGGCTGTGATGGTATTTAACAGGCGGGTATATATTTAATGTCGTCAGGGAGGAAGGTATCCAGCCCAACGCCCTTCTGATTTCCTCAGGGGAGCAAAGAATCCGGTTTGAAATATTCCCTAAGGATGGGCTAGTGTCCAGTTTTCACTTTTCGAAATTTACGGGAGGAATATTACGTTTTTGCTGAAAAACTGCATTGTGGTTAGGTTTCGTTCAGTTTAGACGGGGAGAGGGACGCCAAATCTTCTCGGGACAACGGGCGGTCGATCACCGATACGCGATGCTTGCGCGGTAACACTCGATTGAAGTAAATCAGCAGCACGAGAATAGATTTTATAATTCTACCGGAAGGACTTGAATCCCCTAGTAATTTTTCCGTGTTCTCGTAAAAGAGCTGCTGTATATTTATGTTCTACGGATGGATTCTAAACTATAAATGGGCACAAATTAAATTTTTATTGAATTAAAGGGCAATTGATATTTCTGCTAGCTTCTATCGCTTATCTAGGTTTTAATTGTTATTCTAGTTGTTGCTAGGATACTTTTGAGATGGATTTATGTGTTGAGATTGATTTCTATGACTTTCGTGAACTTTTATGACTTTCTGTAGATGGGATAATTCATTTTAACAAAATTAATACGTTTTTTTGCATTGAAGATCAAAATTAGATGAGTCTTAATTATCGTGAACAAAGCTCTTTTATTTTTTCATACTTTTTTCCCGAACGTTTTATTTTTTTACCGATTTTCACTGAATTTGTATTCATTTATAGTCTTTCCCTCTGAAGGATACTTCTTAGGATTGCGATAGATTGAGCTTTTATAGTCTTATGTTCATGATTCATGGATGGATCTATGGATGAATTTTCCATAGTTTGTGGATTTAGCTAAATTTAGAACGGAATTGCTTTGAGCATCCGTTGCCTATTCCTCCAATAAAACTGCCTTTGATTTCTTAGAATGGTGTCTTTGTTTAGGGAAGTCTCTAATCTCATGACTACTACTGCCCTAAGGCTTTTGGAATCACGTACTCGAGTGTCAGATGTACCTTCTATATCCCTTCCGACCCCATAATCATTGCGCTATCAATCAAACCGTAGTTAGTCATACTTGTTTTAATAGTGACTAGATACAAGGGTGAAGAAACATAGGAGTTCTTGGAGGTTCTGTAGGCACCATTCATGTATGTTAGGCTGGTCTAGATTTTACTTATTTTCACTTATTATAATATGTATTTAAACAATTTTCTCAAGTATATTCGTTGTAAAGTTTTGATTTTTCGGGTGTTGCAGATTTAATAATTACTATTGTCGTCTTTAACAGGCGTCATATATAGATATTTCGACAATATCTAGATTTGATTTTTATGTCAAAAGTTGCTCTTAAAAGAGGTATTATTACAGAACTGTGGGTTTTAATTTGAGTATTACTTTTCACGAATCTGTGAATTCTTTTACGAAGGAAAGACGAATTTTCTATTATATTTGATCAAATATTTATCGGTTTGACTATCTTTGATTGAAAAATGTTATGCTAATGAAAAAAGAGAATTGCGTAAACATTAACAAAAACAAGAAATTTTTTTATCAACTATTATGATAACCATCGTCAACGTTTGTTTTTCAAATCAAAATCGCAATTAATAGATACATTTTTTAGTAAGAAACTATTATATTCTCTCGAACATAACTGATATGTTACATGAAATTAGAAGTGCGATAAACTTTATCATGTATGTATTATAGTGTGGGATTCTCGAGTTTCTTTTTCTAATTTTGCTACGCGCAGAGAAATTTTTATTTGATGCATATATTTTTGAGTATATTTCATTCCTAATTACAGGTGTCAGGTAGTGAGCGTTTTATTTATGTATTAGTTAATTATTCTTTTTTATGTTTTTAAGGTTTTTACTTACATACGAAAGCGCTAGTTTTATTTTCAAATCCGTAATAAATTTTATGGTTTCACGTGAAAAATCTTTCTTCTCCTTATATAATTACTTTTTCCTAATTAACCCGAATATTTCTTTTACAAATAGGAGAGTCGTCCAGTTAATAACTCGTTGATTTATTATATTTTATTGGATTATATTTTAGAAATTGAATGTTTCAATTTAACCTTTTCATCCTATTTTTCTTTTTAAAAATTTACTTAAATATCTAAAATCATAATTATGTAAAAATGTAGGAAGGAATATCAACCATCGCATTAGTATTTGCCCTAATACCTTAGTGCATTCATTGGTGTTTTCAGCGAATTCTTTTTGGTGCTCTGACAGTTATCGATGCACCCTTCAAAAATAGTGGTATATATTTCATTGCGAGCTGATTAATCTCTGCCCTGCATCCGAATATGCAACCCTAAAACGCCGTGTCGCAACTCATCACTCACGCTCGATCGAGGAAACCGTTTTCGTTCGATCTATTTAGCCGTGTCATTTATACGTATCATCGACCGGATGTATTGTTTTAAACATTTCAATAATTCCCTCCTTGTTACGCTTCCCTCGCACGAATAATAATTCCAAATATGGACTGCTCTTCGAACTGCTTCATTGTTCTTGGTAACGGACTTTTTTTCGCTCCGTGTTTTCGCAACAGTATATTATCACGAGGGCCTCTGTATTTTCGCCTTTTATTTTTGCTCAACCGGTCAAGCGAACATATCCGTTATCGAGGCCTCCATTTGGTTTGATTTGGGATTCGAATTCAGACTCTTTCTGCGCTACCCTTTCTTCCTCCATTCCGACACTTCCTTTGGCCAAAGTTACTCTTTTGTTTTCATTAAACGCTCGCCAACGCAGCCTATTTGCGCGCTCTGATGTCCTCGCGGTTATTTTAGCCTTTTTTTGTCACCGTTGCTCCCTTTCCGTTCGTCTATTGTCTCCCCTCACTCCCTCCACGTTTCCCCTCCCGCCAAATTCTCTTTCACTTTTTTTATTTCCACGTTGTTTTGGTTCCGTGTCGCCTGGCGCTCTTCTTTTTTTTTCCGCGTGTTTTTTTATTTTCGCCGCTCCCGGTTTTCCCAACCCTCGCGTGAAAGTGTGACCGCTTAAATAGTGCAGTCGTCTCTTTTTCTATCCCCACGCGTTTCCGGACATCGTGTCCTCTTCATTTTTCCAGCGGCGGTTACGCGATCCGTCCTTCACTTTTTTCCCAAATCCTCGACAAATGGCCGCCTCTCCTAAAACGCGTCTTTGATAATCTTCCGAAATCGTTTACGCGGGCAAGAGGGTGCGCGATTTCGATCTACTATTTGCGGTCGTCATGGTATTATTTACATCCTTCCCGGTGTATATTTCCGAGGTTTTTCGTACTTGAAAAAATGTCATTAGGCTCGACGAGGGGCGGTACAATGGTGGATGTGATTGGATCGACGGTTTGAAAGATGAAAGGGAGATTTTATTTGTTGAGAGTGAGTGTTCGAGTTATCCACCGCTTTGATCTTTGGTGTCGGAGTAAAAGTTGCTTTTTATTTTAAAAATCTTACCCGATGCTGTTTCCCGTTATCACCGAGCTGTAGGTTGATGTAGAGGAAATTCGAAATGGGCGATTCGAAGCAAAAACGACTTTAATGAAAGCTTTATTGTCAGCGTTTACTCGATCCATGGGAAGCGGCGTTTCATACACAAATCTGAATGCGGATCATACTTGTTTTCGACTTCACTCGGAGATATTAAGGTGCATTATAGAAAAATAACGGGTTTATATTCAAGGGTGATTTCCTTGGTTTATTTTGAAAATACTTTTGACGGCCTACGTTTCGTTGAGATTCATCAAAATGAGCTTCCATTCATTGAAGTTTTTATGAAGCATTGCGTCAAAGAATAAAAATGTGGGAACTGCTACTTATTTCCTTGTTTTATACGTACCATTTCGTATAAATCGTATTATTATTATTTTACTAATATTTAAAAGATGTTTTTCTTTGATGCGTGTAGATTAAATTGAAACGTTTTATTTTAAAAATTCGAATGAATTAGAAATGATTAATCAGGATAAAATTAGAAAAGAAATTGAATGACTTTCCAAACTTACATTTTCGTTATTTAACTTTAAATTTCTATTAATAATTTTATACATTTTACGCAATATTCAAACAATAATACAATTCAACCTTTAAACTTATCGTTAATTTCTGAATGTAAATTAAAATAAATACCTTAGATTTGATTGTTTAATATGAATATTTATGTATGATATGTATTGTAAGAATGAAAATGAGTTGCTTTGTATATAAAAAAAGGAAAATCATTGATATCGTACCATCATCTCGTCTATACATATTTCTGTTCTTCTAATGTAACTCGATTGAGAAAAAATATTTTCCTCCTAAATTTATATCGGGATATGCAATAGAATAGTTAACCTTTATTTTCACCATTTTCTGCTCGATACTAAAATCCCTGAAATATTTCCCGAAGAAATATAGACAGTGATAATAGTCTGCAAGCAGTTGGATTATTCCACGATTTTTATTTGGTCACTTTGAACTATTAAGCTATCCTTATGAAGAACGAGAGACGTTTTAGTGATTAGTAATTGATTAGAAATAGGCAGATGCTGGTTCGTGAAAATTTCACGTGGAATTATTTATTTCTCCGTTTCCTTGGTGATTTTAATTTGTGTTATTTGGTATAAATTTCCTTAAAATCCCTTTGTCTTCCATGAACATATATTTATTTTAATAAGCACGTATATCATTATACAATACAAAGTTTCCTTAAATCCCTTTGTCTTCCATGAACATATATTTATTTTAATACGCACGTATATAATTATATAATTCAAAGTTTCTTTAATACCCTTTGTCTTTCATGAAAACGTATTTATATAAATACGGGAGTGTAATTAATATTTGGCTCTGTAACGTAAATCGATATATCGATTTATATCGATGTATCGATATATTTATATATATCGATTCGAATGCTCATTAGGTCCGGCAAAACACTATCACGATATCCACAGTGTTTAAAACCAAGGTGACATGGGCGAAAGCAATCAAAATGCAACTAGTGGTCCTAAAAGTGGAGGAGGACACGTCAGCCACCGCCGAAGCGTGTACTTCATCCACAAGTTAAAAAGCCGTTTTCACGTATCGCGTATTAATTATATGCGTTATGCGATGCGTCTTTTTTTTCGGGTGCGGGGAAAGGAGGAGGTGCATATTCGAGCCGTGGAATCGGAAATCCTCCTCCTGCTCTTGGTGTCCTCATCCTTTTACAGAAGCTTCCGCTATCAAACGCTCTTTGCAGCTTCCCTTTTCATGAATCACCCTCTCTCTTTGCCGCCTGTTGCCACTGCATTCTCTCTCTATTCCTCTCGTATATTTACCGCGCATATTTTTGGTCGGCAAGTTATGGTCCAAGGGAATTATCAGATTTAAAATCTCTGCCGAATCAAACAAATTTAGAGCGGTTCATCTCTCTCACGGTTTAAATAGGTTGGCTTTTGGAAGAAACGGTGTTGGGGCGTGAATTCGTGTTCGTTTAAACGTGTCATTTGAAGTGATGTTTGTGGTGGTTCGAACCTTTGTGTCCTTAATTTTCTAGCGATTTTTTTCTTATTTTATCTTTATTTTTTCTGTATTTTTTCTTTTCTTTGCTCATTGATTGCTTTGGTGTTTATTTATCCTTAGAATGGATTGATACTTAGTAACGTTTCGAGTTTGTTTATAGCTTTGATTATTGATTCGATTGTTATAACTTATAATGACGTCTTTTATGTCCTATTTGCTATTCTCGTTTGTGATCTTTGGAGAAGATTTTGTGAAGAGAAGTCACTTTTCTAAATAGAGAATTCACTCTTTATTCAAGTTTAAGTATTTAATTTTTATCCCAGAGCATCTCAATACCTCTCACGAATATACGAATTTCCCTTGCTCTAATATACCTCAAAAAGGATCCATATCGAGCTTTGGAAATATTTCTCTCGTTCGTTATGATTCAGGTTCTAAAATTCTGACAATATGAAAAGGTGTACGTGTAAGGTCGTAATGGAAGTAGAATATTGTAAAGGAGTGAAATAGTTATCAGAAATGTCTCGGAGTTAAAGTTTGAGTTCAAGTTTTCCTTCTTTTCTACTGTTCCGTATAAGCACATATTTTAAAAAATGTATCCTTCTTTTAGGGCAATTTACTGGCTTATAGCAATGATATTTGACTCATTAACTCTTACAAAAGTTTATAGTTACGTAGAGGATAACCCAGAGCAAGACATACTAAATGTAAGTAACTATCAGTATAATAGTACCGTTTGTACGGAATAGTCACAGAAATTAATAAATCGTCTATTAAAACGTAAGCCAATTATATTTCCTTCTGTAACATTCATTGTTTACTCAGATATTTTTCAGTTCAAATTCTGAGGTTTCGTTTCCACAATACGTAGCTATAGAGATCTTGTTTATTATTCGACGTGTTTACAAAAATCAGTCATAAAAGTAATCGGTCATCAGAAAATTTAAAATGAACCAATTTAAAATAATCGAAATCAAATAATAAAAAGCGCTCGTGCGCTGTTGATGTGCTTCTCTATTTTTATGAATATATATTTTTTATTAATTTTTCCCGCCTCACATTTGTGTGTCATCTCTTCAAAATTCGATTCATGAGTTATGATTTACGCTCAATTTCGACGAATAATAAAAAAATGCCGAGAAAATTTAATTTACCGAAAATAAACTAACGGGTTTTATTTACAAATACTTTCACTTATGCAATTTTTAACGCTCTCCCTCTCCAATTACGGCTGTGGGTGTTAATGAATTGAGTTGGGCTGTCTGTATGGACGAGAGTAAACGACGGCGTACGTGAATATTATTTTAAATGGTTTTGATTTGGTCGGCGTGCGAAATTCTCCCTCGGTTTTGAAAAATGCCGAGTTGCACCGAAGAATATCGAAATTTGCATTATTTTCCCCATTTAACGTCCGCAGCAGGTGGAATTTAACGAAAATCATTTCGTAAATCGTCGCTGCTAAACTCTTCCCCAGTTAATTTACGATATAATTGATTTGTTACTGCGTTGGTCACGCCGATTTTAGTATCGCGGAGTAAATCCATCGAAAATTAAATCAAACGACGGGCAATTGACTATTTAAAAGTGTGTGCTTTACTTTATTAAACGTTTTCTCTAAACGTAGAAGTTTTAAACTTGCCGAGTTTTCTCTTTTAAAATCGTTTGGATGGATCGTTTCATTCATTCCAGAGAATTAGCCAATTAATAGTGATTAAAAATTACGATAAATATACTTTTTCATTCGCATAAGTACTCTTTGTTGACTGCAGTCTTACTTTAATCCTTTCGAAGTTTTGTATTTAAGTCTTTAAATTTGTATTCAATGTTTAATGCCCGCTGGTGTTGTATTCAAACTTTTAGTATTGGAAGTCTTGGTATGATTGTCACTCATTGTGTTTCAAAAGGGATTTTTTTTGTTATGAATGTATTGTCGTTTGATTCGAAGCTATATAAATAAATGTTACGTATGATTGTCTGTTGATATATTTTGTCAATTTCAAGGTAGTATCTCTTTCGTCTACAACGGAATTGAAAATAAATAATTATATTATTAACATATACAACGGAAAGAAGTTGGATGCTTTTACCGAAAGTTTAATTTGTTGAGTTTTAACCCTTATTAAAGGTTGGAATTTGATAATATTTTTCCTATTCGTAGTCGAGAGTTTTAATTTGATCTAAACCGAAGTTTTATTTTCGTATCAAAACTGTGGTAATTGCCGATCAAACTTTCTCCTTATCTGTAAACTAATTATTAAATTTCGAATCACTTAATTTATTTCGCTTGTGCACATAAGCGATAACCAATCAGCATATAATTTTCACATCATTTTCATTAAAAGATTTCCGATTAATTATTATGTGCTTATGAACTTTTGAAGTATTGTTTCATTATTTTCTCTTATGCTTAATCTATCCTCTCACTATCATTTGGTAAATGTTGTGCTCGTATTTGGTATTCAATCGAAAGAACGTTTTACTAATTTGATAATTTTAATAATAATTGTTAAAGAGAACGTTATCAGCCTATAAACTAAGTAATAATCCCTATTTTAACATTATTTTTTAATATTTTCTTATATATATAATTTTATAAATAAATTTATATTTTATATACCCCAGCAAAAATCCACAAGGAAAATTGTAAGGCAGCGTACAAATCAACAGTGAACGTACACATCAACATTCGTACACTTAGAGAAAAATTTCGGAAAAAACGGGATGCGAACCCGTGTCATTAGCGTTATAAAACATGGCATCCGAACTACTCCGCCACCAAAGCCTGTTATATTTATTAATATTCCATAATTTATTTTTAAGCAAGCATTATTGTTTTACTATGTGAATGTATGATATTGAATCGAAGCAAATGATGATAAGCTATGCATACTTTAATCGTAATTTATTTTAATTACAGCTTCGATAAAAATAATTCCTTTTTTAAGATAAAAATGACGAAAATCGTGTACGTGTAAATCTAAAATATCTAAGTGCATACTGAACCTTAAATTTTACTTTCCCCTTCGTTGCGTCGTCGCTGTACGAAGTGCGCGTGGAATAGTAGAATCATTTCTCTCAAGTCCTAGCATAGATTAATAGTTTAACATCAAGTTTCACAATATCATCGGTATTACCGAAAACCATTCTCACGCATTATCTACGCACGGGTTCAGCGTGCCAATTTGTGCGTTTTAAACAGACCCTGTTTATGCTTCTTTTTAATCCAATGAGAGTATATTTGCTGTTTAACCCTTTTTCCCTTCTCCAAATCAAAGCTTTAATCAATCAAGCTGCCGGTCACTGCAATCTCCCCTTCCGAAAAATCTACCCTATTTGACTCTTATGGCGATCGTCACCTGTTAGCCGCTTCTGATGCAGCTGCACCGCCGTCCTTTCTCAACAATCGCCTAATGGACCGTGCTTTTTAACGCCCGCACCACCCCAAAAAAACACCCTTTTTGCACCCTCGAGCTATCACTATCCCGCTGTCGATTCCCCACGCGTGCCTCGTTATATATCCACAGTTCCTTCCCACGGATGCCCCGATGAATTTCCTACGTCCGTTGCCGAGTTCCCTTTGATGACTTTGCCTATTTATTTTTTGAGATTGCCTAGGAAATGAACGGTTGTCATGGAGAGCTTTCGTGATGAAATACTGAAAAATTTTCGTCGCTTGAAAATTACGTAGGTCACCGTTGAGTATAGCTTAGAATGAAGTATACGTAAAGTTTTTATTTTTTCAAAAATACATTATCAATATTAGAAGGCTAATTAAATGGAATAGCATCAATGCTTAGAGATAAAGATTATTTTAAGAACTATTAGGAATAACCTCCTATTGAACGTGTTATAAAAATTACTAAAATATATCGTCAAAATTAAAAGAATAGAATATTAATTCGTAATTATTTACTAAATATTTGAAATTTTTTATTCGGTTTTGTGTAACATAAACACATTAAAATATTATTTATTATTATATATTAAATATAAATATTTATTATTATATATATTATAATGATATCAAATTACATTCGATCATACATATGAAGAAAGGGAGGGTCTTGCTGAGCGGAGTATGAATGTTAAAAGGGCGTATGTCAGTCTAAACTGTGGCATAAAGTTCATATAAATATAAATATTTCATAACAGTCGTAGAAAGGATAACACGTTGATGATAATTCTTCAATAGATACAATTGGATCACTCTTACATTTAACCCTGCGAATATGGACATCAAATGGTTGCCCGATGGGAAAAATTCGATTGCCCTCAGTAATCGAACCTCGGACCTTTGGGAACGAGGGCTACCGATTGACCACGGAGACTGTCAATAGTTGTCAGGAAGTTAGTTTTGTCATGTGTGCTCACTAATAGATTTGACGGTAAATATCCAAATATTACCTTTTAAACCAAAGAATCATTCCCGAAAAAAAAAACTCGTTAATAGAACCCAATCCGAATCCTTTTCAATAAAATTCGCACGCGGACCAAAAATCCAAAAATTTATTCATTTCACGTGCGACAGAAATTCCGAAATCGTTAGATGCATTGTCATCGATTGAATGAGGGATCTATAACATTTTGATATCAGCTCCATGTCGGATGCGCGTTGCATCGTTATTTTGGGGATTTTTAAAAAGAACGAAATCGGTAATTATGCACTCCGTTGGTCGCTGAATAATTGAACTGCTGGTGGAAATCTACCCTATTCATTTCTCGTTCTTCTTTAGCTCTGGATGCCAAATGATGTATTATTCGCTTTAATTGGGTGAGTTTTTGATCAAATTCTCTTGAATTTGTCATAATATATCCACCGTTATTTATGTTACGTGACGGGATATGAAAATTACCGTCATCTCTATAAAATTATTATATTATCGTCCGCGTATCATTTTATAATTGGAATATTATTTTGCTTTAATTAATCAGTTTTTCCCTCAAGAGAGGTTATTATAATTGTTGCGTGATTTAAAACAATGTTAATTAAAATATATGGGCAGTTATTTGTCTTATTGTCGGTATTTATCAATTAACCTGACCGCGTTCTTTTTTTTCTTTCGCGCATTAGTTTATGAAAATTCGATGAGATTAAAATGCAATTATAGAACTCTCTAAACCTTTTGTGAAATATATATAGCTTATTTTTCGTTCTTTTTCGTTGTCTTTGTCGATGAATAATTCATTTCTCTAGCTCGCCAGCGAATTAGGCTTTTAATCAAGATATTATATGGAAAAGGCCGAAACAAACAGTTACTAATTACGATTTAATTGATTATTAATATTGAACATTTCGTTTGAAGCAATGATTAAACAGAAATATCTACGCATCGCCTGTAAATTAACTGATTTCTCGGGAGAGACAGTTTATAATTCTACTTCCATCATCATGTTCTCTTTTTTTCTATTGCGTTTTGTAAGGGTTTTTTTTGAAACTCTTGTTTTTAGAATTTATTGCAAAAATCGCGAAAAAATTGCAAAAAAAGGGTAGAAGGTTATTAATTGAACTATATGACGAGTCATATTTTGGGAAAAGAGAAGTTCCAGGTTCAATTCTCATTCTAGACCTACATTTAACTAATAGCAAAGACAGTAAAAGTTATACTGATATAAAGTTAGAAGTTATGGAGACAACTATGCATTTAGTTTTCGGAGGTTTTATTAGTATAGCGATACAAAACTTTACTTCTCTTCTCATTATTATTTGCCGTAAGCTTCGATTTTCTCTCCGACATAACGTCCCAAATTTGTGTAATTCAATTAATTCTCAATATTATATAATTTGGATAATTATTTATATTTTTGGAATATTAATCGATTCCAACGCACTACTATATCTGTATTGATACCCCGCAAGTTTCCTTCTATAGATTGGCAGGAGATGTAAACACCAAAAATTTCGATTTATTTTAAAAATTAATTATTAGTTCCTATATCTTGTATCTTATTGGAGAGAACGAGCTTTACGAATCATTCTGGTTATAAATAAAGAAATACTAAGAATTTTATTAATCCTTCATGGTTAATCATAGAATGTTAGTAAATGTATGAATATTTTTGCTTTTAATTTATGATTCTATCGTATTGGTATTTAATCTCCTCTCATTATAATTCATGGTTTTCAGGTACTCGAGTATAGTTTTCAAATTTTACTCAGAATGTTTAAGGTTAGAAGTTGAATCAAAGGTCACGTTAAATTGCAGTAACTGTCTTTAGAGTAGTACAATCTAGAAAACCATTGTCATTTGTAAAACTATGAAGAAACTTTAGTATGCGTATAAGTTTGATTAGGAAACATACATTACTATATTAATGAAACCTAAATGTATCCATTACTCAATTGTAATAATTATTTATATAATCGTAATAACATTTATTATGATTTCTTCAAGAGAATTTTTGAGTTTGTACAGTAAATTTTACAGAGTGAAAAATCTTTCGTTTTCAATGTAGATTATATATCCCAAGGTTTGTTTTTAGTCGAATCGTATCTGAAATCATTGAACCGATTTTCATACTTTCGTGATCCCTGTAGACAGCTAATGCATTCGTCTCTCAACCTTCATCCATAGTCCACGCGAAGAGTATACGACCCATCTTCCATCCTAATGCTTTCCAGCGATCGGAAACACGTCTTTCCCTTCAAACATTTCCAAAACAGAGCGCTAAATGACATGTTATAATCACATTCCTCGGATTCATCTTCCGGTTAATCGAACTTCGAACCAATGTTTCCAGCTCGCTAATTATCACTTATCACCGTAGCAATCGTATCCCTTTACTTTTCGTTCGTTACCAAGTATTGTTGCTACGATACGACTATTATTGTACAGGGTTTTCGATGTTTCTATTTTCCGATGTTCTTTTTTTTTGGCCGATCAAAACTATACGAAGGATGAAAATGAGTCATGAAAAAGCTGTTTATATACATGGACACGTCGGATACGAGCGACTGTCAATTTCAACCCCCCAAGAGAGAGTGTCGGCGAGTTTAAATTTTGAAATGGAGCGAATCAGACGAATTAAGGACGTTTCGGGAAGGGGAGATGCGTTATATTTTTAATCAATAATTCAAATTTTGGCGGCAGCGGGTTTTGATTGGATTTCTGAGCGTATCGTCAAAGAGTAAGCAAGTGTCTCCTCGACGTCCACTTTCCTTTTGGGAGATAGACTTCCTATGGCTCAATAAAAATGCACCTCCATCACCGCCCAGATATTCATTTTCCGCTAAACTTTCCAATTTGCATTCCCATTTACAGCAGTTGATATATTGTCTTCCTCAGTCCCTAATTCAGCCAATCACGCTCCCCCCCTCGCGATTCATCACTCACATGCACGCCCGTGATTATCGCGGGCCTTCATTTCGAGGTTATTGCAATTGCCGTTGTTTGGCTCGTCCCAAATTTTCTCCGTACCAAGTGGGATTTTAATTGCGCGTGTTTTTGCCGGATTGGGGAATTTTCTCGCGAAAAATTATTATTATGCATGCGCGCAAACTCGTCAAATGTAAACTTTTCGGAAAATGTTTTCCCCCCGAGTAGCGCCTATGGAGTTTTTTATTATTATTTTTTTTTCGCGAAATGGTCCGACGAAACTATGCGTGAACTCTGATAAGGGTTCATTTTTGACGCGTTTTTAGGGAATGGATCCCTGGACCGCTATGCAAATTTTCCAATGCATGGCTTAGCACCTATATGAGGTTGTGGAAAATTGCGATGTGGAAAAATTAGTCGTTTCTTGGGAAAGGAGGTAAATAATGGAGTGCGTAAGCGGTAGGAATGTGTTTGGTTCTATCAATTGGGTTCATTCCGAAAGAGTGTATCAGTTTCTGTGCTGAATACAAAGGATATACCTCAAGTTCATGTATTCGTGAGTTTAGGTCCACAATCTGTCGTAAGAAGCAAGAAGAGATACCTTGTTCCTTCTTCGACTCATTGGAACGTTCTTGTGGTATTGATATTTACCTGTTCTGCGATAAATTTGAACTGTGCTGAAACACATCTGATTTTTCATAAAGTACTGTTTCATTGGTATGATTTAGAGTAATGCGTATGAATGAATTAGTCTTAATTTGTACTACAGCGATATATTTTTAATTTCTATATTTTAGGTAATATTTTTAGATATATTCATTCAAATATCTTGGACCAAATCCGATTCTACCATAAATTTTGTAGACAGGTTTGGTTTTTCGCTTTAGGTTCGTGTTTATATTTTCCAGATATGATTTTCAAACCCTTTGGAAAAGGAAACATCTGTTGATAATTTTAATATAGGAAACCTTCCGTCTGCTAAGGCGGTCGTATATTTTAGGAAATATTTTCTTCTTATCTATTCGGAAAGCCTTCCCTTCAATCTTAAACACAGATGTGCTTGTGATTACATACTATCGTAGTTAGATGTACGTTTTCACTTTTAATTTTTAGATAATCTGTAAAAGGTTACGTTAAAATAAATTAGAGCATATTATCATGTATCCATGTATTTTATAGTAAAATTTTATCATTTGGAATAGAGGTACCTTTTGTTAACATTCCTCCAACGAAACACTTGTTAGATTCTCTTCAATAGCGTTCCCATCCGGTTTACCTCGCTCGCTTTCATTTTGTTTACTTCATTGATTCTGATTCGCCATTCACGTCCGTTTGATTATTGTTTTTACATATTTTAAATCCATAAATGAAGAGCAAGTGAATAAAATGTAGACTTTAGGTAGAGTATTGTGCTCAACAAACAATGTAATATGTTCTTTCCCCTCTAAAACTCTATGAGAAAGACGTACTTCGTATGATACAGGGATGCTGTTACCTGGACCTTAAAAAAAGAAGTAAAGGTATTTAAATTAGACAAAAATGAGGTTGCCAAGAAGTGGGTGAGCTAAGCGGTATGCTATAAGCTATAGAAATGAAAGTGGTGTGGTGTGTCTAGAGTAGTGTAATACATGTATAGTATAGTGTGGTGTATCCAGATTATATCCTGCTATTCTACCGGTGAGGTCAGCAAATTGTGTTAATTTTAACGATTTATCCCTTTTATTTTATATCTCTGTATACAGTAGGATTGTGGTGGTTTTTCGTAGAAAACCCGATCAAAAAGTATTATAATTCGAAGAAAGTATTCATAAATCTACAAGTTTATTTCAGAAGGATTAGGACCAAGTTTTTCGAATTAGTTGGGACCTATCGTAAATTGTATCGATGTCATTACAAGTCACTGTCCTTTAATCTAAATATTTTTCTATTTCTTCTACTAAACAAATCTCATATTTCTTCAATTGGTCCATGAGTTCATCACCATCTTTTTTCCTTCGTATAGGTAGATGTTAAATTACTCGGGACTGTATACGATCATCTGGAGGTAGTTAGTTTTCCATTTCGTCCCGTTGCCATAGTTCCAAACAACCCTTCCTAGCGACAGTTCAAAACAGTTTGTATTTAATGCATGATTCGTAGATAGTCCAGAAAAAGAAGCGCATCGTATTTACGCGTATTTATAAGGGGACATCGCGATGAATGACTATCCGCACTAGCGAAGGATATTAAGCCGAAATATCGGATCGCACACTCCCCTCTCCAATCTGTTTTTCGCCACTGCATGCATTTATGAACCGAGTGCCCGCGGCGCCCTCGGTGGGGAAATTTTCACACCGCTGCCTAAAAAATAAATTAAATGCGCTTTTTGCGGGAGGGCGGATAAATTGCTCTTGCACCGAGGTTGACTCTCACCCCGTGTGAAACTCTTTATTCACGCATTCCGCGAGCGATTACTCTGCCCTCTGGTGAGTGCGGTGGTGATTGCGTGTGTTGCCGATTCGTTTTGGCGGTTTGTTTTCGACCCTTTATTTCCCGCCTTCTTCTCACCTCCACTGTTTGGCGGTGAAAGGATGGATCTTATCCCTTTCACTTCAACTCGTATTTTGCCCAAGTCTCTCTCTTTTTCTCTTTACCCTCAACTGCGATATGTAATATGTCCAATTCCTAGCCCCGTTTGTTGTTGCTATGGTCTCGTTGCGTTTGTTTACTCCATGGGTTTTCGTTGCGTATAACAATGGGTTCGTTTTCGACGACGTTTGAGGGTATGGCTTTCTTTTTGGGTATATCCTTCTCACACCGTCATGGTATTTAGGAAGATTTTTCAACAATTGATTTATTTTTATCTATTGTTGGAGCGTTGTTACAAAATGGCCGTTCATTTTGGCGTTTTTCTTTTGTTTTGTATTTGAGTTATATTTTTTTGCAGCGATGTTTTCTTCTAGCTTGCCCTGCGCAATTCTATTTGTATAATATACTTCTGCTAACACAGTCAGCATCTGAACTCTTCTGTTACTAACTTCGTATCTTATTGTGTTTCCAAGGATCGGTTATTAAATATTAATGCGAAGTATTTTGTTTCTTTACCCATTTCAATTATGATATAAAGTAGGTATATTTTCTAGGATTTGATATACGTTAAGATCTACCACTTTCAGAAGGGAAAACTCTTCCCTTGCCTTTTACTTTTGTGATATAATTTATTTTATCAAATGCCTAGTACGTGTTATTGCTACGGATGTACCCATGGCAGATGTAAATGTTGCACAATCAAGACCAGTTGAAAAGATTTGGAATTTGCGAACACATAGGTGTGAGTATTCAGTTGCTATCAGTAAATCACTGTTTGGGGTCTTGGCTCTTTGCCCTTAGAAGAGCGGCTATCCTAGTAGAAATTAGCAGGTGTCTTTCGGATGCAAGTCCAAGCAACGATGTTCTTGAACCGTCATGAATGCAATCCTTTGGATACATCCAATTATACAAGGGGTCTTAAGTTCTCAAAGATTGAGATTGATCGAGTTTCTTTCTGCAGTTGATTCAACACGAATTGTTATTCAGGTTCATTGTGAAGTACAGTTTTACGGAAGATTTAGCGGTATTTTTACGTTCTTTAATGTATTGAAGAATTACGCAATTATGATGACGTAATATATTGAGTACGAACGAAAGTAACGAATTTCGTCCGCAGGATAAAAAAAACGTGATTTTCCCATTTTCTCAAACCTGAAATAAAATTCAACTTAATTCGGAGGGATTAGTTAAATTTACGTCAGCCAATTATAATTTAATCTTATCTTCATACTTCCGAAGAGGAAATGAGGTTGTAAATCATAATTAAATCTAAAAGTTCGGCTGTTCATTACGTTGTTTGGGAAACGATTTTTTACAAAGCACTTAGATTAAACGTACTCGATTAATTCTGAGGTTATTAAAATTTGTTAATTATTTTTCGCGAAGAACTTAATGCCGATATTAGAGATATAAATTGAATTTCTCCCGCACGATTGTAGTGCTCCGGTAATCCATTAATTAACTGCCAGAAGTAGTATTCCGCTGTCATACAACGTATTATGAAGTCATAATTTACTCTTTAATTATATAAATGAGCGGAAATTTCAATATTTCTACTTATATCTTTTCATTAATTTGCATAATTTCCATTACATTAATTGGAAATGAATGTACAAGTAGCTAACAAAATTAGGAGCCGACGTGACAATGACACTTTTCATGTTTTGATTGCTCATAAATGATTATCGATTATTTACTGTGTTTTGTCGTCCTTTCCATTTATTTTTGGATTAGAGTTTCCCCTTTTTGAAAGTTGCTATTGTAATTTAACTGATCGATTTTTTTAGCTTTGACAGAATTATATAATTTTTAATTTCGTCGAATAACGAAAATTATATTCAATTTTATTATTAGCTTATTTATTTATATAATATTTGAAATTTTGTGTTTTCTTTTAAGGTATTATAGAGATTATTTCAAGTTCAATTTGTACATGCTCTTACATGATTTTATGGTAATTTAAAAATAAGTTACACCAAAGAAAGGTATAATGCGTACAATTTATGATTGTGGTATTTTAATTAAAAACTTTCGTATTCTGTATTTTAAACTGAACGAGATTTAATTTGGTTTTGAGTTTCGTTCCATATTCCACATATTCTCGGTGAAATATTTTATCACCACTTCTGTGTATCGTTTATGAATAATGATTGAGTAGAATTATATTGAATCAACTCAAATAGGAGTGTAAGCCTTTAAGGGTGAATATAATATGATCGAATTTCCCTTTGCGAAATGGATACATAGTTGAAGATCGCTTTGTAGCTTCCACAGAATAAATGTCAGACCTGATTATTTAAGTATGTTTCTATTAAACAAGTTGCCTGAAATATATTCTGTCGGAACTGCATGTTGAAGTTGAGTTTTTGTTGGGTAAACCTTCCCAATTCATAACGTTAAATTTCAGAACACCATTAAAATTTTGGATAGTAAACTATGGAAGAAATTAATATTTATAACAGCATTGAGTGGCAATCTTATCATTGAATGGTCCATTCGTTTCTATATGATTCGATTATCTTCTATTTTCATACGTCAATTTGAGGCTATAAAGGATTTCATAATCATTCGTCTCCTTGCATCATTGATCTTAGCATTCATCCTACTACTTGTATCTCCCTTAATTTTCAGATTCATTCCTTGTATGGACCATCCTCAGCTTGAATTAAACATACTTTTCCTTAAATTATTCTTTTAAATATCTATTTTTACTTCAACTTTCTTTGTGCTATCTTCGCAGATTTCATTATCTTATTTTCTTTGCTAAGACTATTTTACTTCGTGTTATTCTCAGTTACTTTTGGGTATAGGAAATATATATCAAATGTTGTGTGTTGTGTTGTGATGTTTACATATCCGTGTATACATACGTGTATACGTGACAGATTAATTACAGTAACCTTTAAAGTCATTTATATTAATCATCATTCTCAAAATTTCGTGAATATTTGTATATCATAGAGTAGATTTACTTTCGAAGTTCGTTGAACCCATCTATTTTAATAGCTTGTATCTAAAAATTTACTTTCATGAAAGGGGTCCTCTCATTTCCCTTGATTCCTATAGCTTGTGTTTATTCAAGATAATGGTCCATAAGGGAATGATAGGATTTATACGTAATGCACTAATGGACATAAATATTTAAAGGAAAACATTTTAAGGATGTTTGTATTGAGCCTGAAATAGTTTATCATTTTCCCTATTATATTTTACAAAATGTTTGTAATTTGGGCGTTAAAGTAGGCGAAGGAAGTGTAAATTTGTGGAACGTTTATATTAAGAGTAATATAAGATGTTTACTTGCAATATTCTGTAATTAGATTTTAGGTTTATAACGAAATTTTCATTAGAATTTCAATTAAATTCATGATCCAAAAATACAACACAAAATCAAGGAGTTTTTTTAATAAAAAGGGCATAGTTAAAGTTGAATAGATTATAATGCATCAGATCAGAGAAGAAATTCCAAATGATATTTAAATGATAATGTATTGCTTAAAACACAGTTGTTACCATTTAACGAGTATGTTCTTGAGTTAAATCTGTTTTCCTGATTTATAATTAGTTAAAGTTTTTGTGTTATACATGATTTCTTTCGTGTTATAAAATAAAATACTTTAATATAGTAGTTTATACTATTCATTAAAATAATATATTTAGTACTATGTAACTATTTAATATAAGTCATTTAAACTGTAATATATAGTAGCTAATGGAAATGATAAGAAAAGAAAATTAAGAATCTTTATTTTACCCAGAAATAGATATTATTAACAATTTTAATATTCTCCATTCTATGTTCAATTAAATCGAAAAAGTTAATCTTCTCGTAATAATTCCGTGTATTAGATATATCAATATTATGTCATGCAACATATCACAGATATTAGAAAGTTTGAGGCTTATATCACGTTGAAATTCGTTTGGTGTGCTTTACTGAAGGATCGTATTTGATCTTTATAAATATTATTCCGCATGATTCTGGTCAAAATTTATCTCGTTCCGTTTTATGGAGTTCGTACAAAAGCATATAATATTATTTAATATATTTAATTGAATAAAAAGTTAAAATTCAATTTGATTTAGATCTGAGAGCAGTAATTGTGCTGACAAAACACCCACAAAATGCGTGCGGCTGATTTCTTACCGAAGTGACGTTATTGGCCCACAAAAGTCGGTAGCATTTTTTTAATCAGTTTCACACGACATCGTCAGAGGTCTCAATACTCGCTCCAATCAATAAAATGATTGCTTTCCCGTAGCTTATTTTATCACTCGTAAGAGCCATTAATGTCTTGCGAGTCTCCACTCCAAAATTTATCACCCCAAACTCAACATTACCGTCCATCTTATAACCTGCCGTTGACAGAGCGTTGGGGAAAAAAGCGAGATTCAATATTTTTCAATCAGTCGAGTATTATCCATCGATCCTGCGGAACTCAATCAATGCGCAATTGTAATTTAATTCTTTCGTTCCGTTTTACGTGAAATTACACCCATCGATGACGAGCGAACGATTCTACACGTTCACTAACATAGCTCGCCGATTGCTTGTGACATGTAACCCAGGTGGGACTAATTTAACTTGTAAATTCCATCACGGGGAGGGTGGTGCAAAGCCCCCAGGGGGGAAGGGGCTTGAAAGTGTAACGTGAAATTGCGCTCCTTGTAATTACTGCAGATAAACGGCCGTTCCCAGATCTCTACCCCCCCTCCACCCCCCGCCATTTCCCCACATTACTTTTTCGTCAATCCGAAAAGTTTTAGAATTTTAATGAAAGTTTTTGCGGAATTCCCATCCGAAACAAATCGAAACCAACTCGATTTTTTTTATACGACTGCAGTTTGCACGATCTTTATGTCGTCTCGCGAAAAAAAATTGAACGCGGTAACGGCCTTTTTGGTTTTTACGAAATTTATTTACGCGCGCGTAAATTCGTTTTTCGTTTGTTTTCACGCGCGTCTCTCTCTCTCTCTCGCAAGAACTTTTCCGAAAGGTTGTCCTTTTTTTATATTTCAAGCAGGCACCTTAGTTTTGATTTTTTCGTAATTTCGTATTTTACCCGGATCGTAATTATCTCTTCCGATGGGAATTTATAGTTTTCGCTGTTTGTGTCGGTTTTCGGGAAGCGTTTTTTCTTTTTTTTCTCGGCGAGGAATTTCTTTGTTTTCTTCTGCTCTTGGTGCTCGGTTATTGGAAACGAGAAAATATCGCAGTTCGAATCCATGTGTTAACTTTTATTGTTTTCTAAATGAAGAATTACGTATCGGGGGTGGGTTCGAGTTATGGATGAATTAACTTTCGCTTTTGTAGTAAGTACGTTAGCGTTTCGTTTGGTAATATTCTACGTTTTTCCGAACCAGTGACATGTTAAATATTCTTGTCTTAAGATGTTTTCGCTATAAGTTAGACTAGGGTAGGGTTTAACAGGAAAGGAACACTATTCAAATAAATCGACAAGCTCTAAAAGTAACCTTAAGTACCAATTAAAGACGTATCTAAATAAATATGTAATCTATAAATATATAATAAGTATAATAAATAATAAATCTTAAGATGTTGTCGCTATAGGTTAGACAAGACGAGGGTTAAAGTGGAAAAGAATACTATTCTAATGGATTGATAAGGTCTACGTAGAAGTAACCCTAAGAAATACGGAAAGACATATCGAAAAGTTTGCTCTAATTGTTGCTATGGTTTTGATCAAAAACTACCCAGCTTCTAGTTGATTCCATACAGACTCCTGGTTAGATTAATTTTAATTTATTTTATTTATTTTTTATTAATTTCCCTAAAAATCTCTCTCCCATAAACAAATTTGGCGTTGAGATCGATTCATCTTATGCTAAAGCAAAATTTGCATTTATTTCATCGCACGTCGATCTCTCGAGTGGTATACATGTATGTCGTGCTCGAGTTCGCTTTAGTTTCAAATCATTCCTCTTAACGTCTCCCTCATCGTATTTGAAAAATATACGAATTCGCTATCGGTCGCGGAAAGAATGAATCTCAATTAATCCGATCCTTTGTTTTACGCGACCTTTGATGTCGTCTTATTATCGCGACGATTTTGTTTCTACACTTCCGTTTGCATCCTGCGTGATTCTAAATGCATCACGTGATGAGGGGCGATGATGGAAACGCTATTTTCAATCATACAACACGCCTTTTATCACCGAAGAGGATCTTACGAATAAAAAGAAGCGTTCTCCTGAAATACACCCATTAGAATTCAATTATTCCGAGCCAAATCAGTCCTACCATTATTTAAGCATCCTTAATTCTTTCGTGGGTCAAATGAGGCCGACACTGCCGCACTTAACGATCGTCTTCTGATTATCGTATCGGAAATCGGACTTATTTTTTTAACGTGAGATAATTCGTTTCTCTCAGCAATGAGCATTGTTTATGATCCGTTTATGTATTAGGCGATTCAAATGGTTGTTATGGCAACCTGAATTAGACGTGTTGGCTGTTTCTATGGAGGATCCTCTCTGACTAGGAGGTTGCTACGATATATGATTATACGATATATTACAGTATACGATAGCTTATGATACCAATAGATTAGATCTATTTAAGTCACTTTCAAGTTTATATAGCATTTAAAGCATTTATTTCTAGTATTAAGAGATAACTTCATAGAAAACAGCATCTGTATATAGGTTAAAACAAAATATATAGCATTGCGATTATTAAATTTTAGAATCGATAGCTTTAGGTGTGACTTAGAGGTATGGATTCGTGAGGAATAATTGTGGAAAAACAACTTTCGAAATAACGTAAAATAAAGTTTGTCTTTTCCTGATAAATTTCTACTTTCTATTAATTATTTAATTTCTCGATAAGAAATTCATTTTATAATTAGTTTTAGGATCTCTCTTTTTTCTCTGAAATTAATTGAAGTAATTAAATAATAAGCAGTGAATTTTTGCGAACTTTATCTTACTAAAATATTAACATTTTCATGTTTATTAGTTTTTGAGGTAGTGGCTAAATCTTATTCCACCAGCATCTGGTAGAAACGTAACAAAATCTCGTGTTGCTTAGATACCACGAATCCCGTATTGTTTCGTTCAGAAACAATAAAGTATGGAAAATATCTATCATTTTTAGGACTCTTATACGTAAAACTTACAGTTTATTACGATAAATCTTCTCTGCTGTGTTTTATAAACGAATGAATCAACTAATGGATCACTAATGTTCTCTTTTGTTAACTCGGTTTTACGTCTAAAATATCAAAATGTGAAGATCGAGGCGGAAAATTAGCGGAACGTATTCATCGCTATTTAGATATTTTCCCTCTCAAATTATTAATTAATTTTGCTTACCAAAGGAAATCTGGATGTATCCTCATTATGGTATTATTATAAATTTATTCGGAAACGCCGTGTTTCTGGGAGCGATTTATATTTCCTCTCTCTTTACGTTTCACAGAAGAGGCATATTTACCAAATACCTCAAGGCGTATTTCCTTTTGAAATTTTCGTCATTATTTCTTATTTGTTAAACTTTAAGCGAATTTCCTGATTCATTCTTATTCTATGGCAATCCTAATGCGTCCTAAAGAATAGTCCTCTTACAAGATGGAGTTATTATTGTACTATTTTTTTATTAAACTTCGATTACGCTGTACGTTTGTCAATCTTTAGTTTTCGTCATGTTCCATTCGTTTGTTTTACATTTATTTATTTACGGTATTGTTGCTGTTGGTCTCTAGGACTGGTGGCGACGTTACGGCACGCAACTACACTAACACACAACAATATAACTAATTAAACTTCACTGAACCAGTAGAGGTGTTGTGGCAATCAATAATGGAAAGAATCAAATAAAAATTTCGTTCTTTAAAGACAGAAAATATCCTTAATTGATATATTTGTATTATAATTGGTAATTATAATAGCAATAGATATTTAAGTGGTTAAAGTACGAAGTTTTTTGTATAATTCTTTCCAATATGACTTCATTCTAAATGTAAAATTACCACAAATGCCTCACAATTCATCCAATAAATATAGTATTTCACTAATTTATTATTAAAGGGTCAATAATGTACATTTATAAATAATTAACCAAACATAAATCTACTTTTATTTACTTCTATTAAACTCTGATAATGTATAGGATTTAATAATACAATTCATATGATGTCCATAAAATAGATTATATATTAGTTTGATATAACATACGATTTTAATATATAAGATTAATTTTGCTTCTTTTTTCGTCAAAATGGACGAGTAAGCCTAAGGCTCTGCGATCCTTTTTTCTTTCGTGTTAATTCACGCTAAAAGCGATCATTCACTCAGTAATTGGAGACGATATTTTAAGTCGGAACATAATATGTATTATTAGTTTGAGGAAACGTTGAGCGATTAGCAAAATCGTTCCGTAAACGAAAATATCTCAAGCCAAAGATCTCGGTAAATATTCCTCCTTTTTAAGAGGAAAACATTTTTGCCCGCTTTCTCCACCCCGAATGATACCCCGCTGTTTGCGTTTAGTTTATCCGAATTCGAAATCATATAATAATTAGGAAATGCCGATGAATATTTAGACGGTATAAATAAATCCGAGCCCGCGGTGGCATGGCAACCAGATTAAGAAAAAAAAAATATGAATAGCCGCGAACTGCCTTTTTGCGTACATTTTTAAAGCTCCGTCGTAAATTAAAAGTACCCGGAAAATAGCCCTAAGCCGTTTCCTGTGTTTGTGTTCAGAGGCGATAGAGATGCATAGCCTCTATTTCCCGTTTAGAATTATACTGCGTGATATTCTGATGCATTGCAGTGCGGAAGAAGCGGGATTTTCCCAAAAATAAAACCAGGACGAAAACTAACTGCGAAGGATTTTGCAAACCCTGACCACACCTAACATCCCAGAGCGGGATAATTATAGATTAAGATGGGAACGCTGTTTACATGAGCGTTGCGCTCACAAGGTCTCGTGGGTGGAGGGTTTTAAAACCTATATCTCCCCTGGCCACAAGTCGCATCTGCTAGGTTTCTCAAAGTATACGTTTAAAGAGGCCTAGTTTAGACATAGCAATGGAACAACTTTTTTAACGGTGCATGCTTGCTTGTAGGCCTCGCTCTAAACGAAGGCCTATTTTTTTCTAGCTTTCTAGAAACGCTCTAGTACTATTTTAGAACGTCTCATTTTTCCTGCGAAGATGCCAGAGCATTGCTGCACGAGAAGTGATGGATTTCTTAATATATTTGACGGCTTGGTAAAGAAGTGTTTCAGACGTTTCGTAATGAATCGGAAAATATATCCTCGCGAATGTCTCGCCCATATGTTTTTGCGTAACGGGAGTGATTTTGATGAGTTTGATTAACAGCTTTGTTTCAATGTTGCTAAGCGACGTATATTAATTTTTTTTGTCGTAATTTAACGAAAGATATGTATCGCTTATAAAATAATGTTATCTTTTGTGGATTAAAATTACTCATACGGGATTGATGAGTTTTTTGATGAATATTAATCGTCTTTTTGTGCTGTTTTCTCGATTGATTTCGATAAAGAATTTATAATTATTTCTCGTGTTTTTTTTGTTTGAAGAATTGGGTATCATCAATCTGACATGAATCCGATATCTTTTATGAGGTTAATTACTTGAAATTTGAAATACACTGACTGGGAATTCTAATTAAGTAGTTGAATATTATTTTATTTTTATTTTTTCTCTGCTTTTTTATTGCTGGCTGGAGAACCTTTCCGTTACAAATATCTCGATTTTAATTATATTGTTGATTTTTCAAATAAATAGAATGTAATATACAGTTTTCCTTGATGATATTTTTAGTAAAACCTTTCTCTAAGTATATTTTTTATTTTGCAATTAATTAAGCATTTCGCATGTATTATTTTTTCTCGTATTCTACTTCCTCCTTATAAGTATTTTCAGGCAATATTGTTATTTTAGGTTTCTTTTCCTGAATTCTATTTGTCTCCCAGGAGCTTGATGTTTATACATACATACATGCTTGTCTTCTTTCTGGAATTTTACTTTGGAAATAATTTGATATTTATTGTACTTACATTTTTTGAATTGATATGTATTTTGCCTTGTTATTTCCTTATATATGATGAATCTAACTCCTAAGATCTATTTCCCTGTTATTAAATTCGTTCTTTATGTTTGTTTATTTATGAGTTCCGATACAGGATGAAATTTATATATGGTGAATTTATCTTTCACATGATTAAGGTATTTTTTATTTATGTGTAAATTTATAAATTCTAAAAAATGTCAAAAATATTCTTTTTTAACGATGATTCATTTTGCAGCTTGCCTTGAGCCTGCGTCGAAGTTGGATCACGCAGCCCGTCTTATTTCACAATCTCCGTCTGGTAAGTTACGTTTTTCCTATGTTTTTCGAATGATGGGAATACTTGTGAAATTGCGTATGAAAATACCAATGTAAAAATATTCATTACTTACGTGTAAAATGGAGTATTATCGAAAAACATTTGCGAATGTTATTATTTATACAAAATGTATTTTGAAATGCAATTTCATGAAGGAACAGGAACTTCTATAAAACTATATCGATTAAACTGAACTTAATTTATTTTTCTCAGATCATCCTTATCGTAAATTGCCCGTTTTAATTTTGTTGTCAATAATGCATATTATATGTGTGTGTTATGGTTTAAGTATATTTTTATGGATGTTTCTCCGAAACGATTTTCTTTTACTTTCATGGACCACCTCGATTTGAGACTGCGTATAGTTTAAAAATAAATCTAAATTTATATTTATATTGTATTGAAAGATTTTAGTTTATTCACCAGTTAAATTCATGGAATCTTCTTTACAATAATACCTATCTTTTATATCTCTTGTCAATGATTCTGCTATGCATATTTATCATCCAAATTTGTGTGTATTGACCATTTTGTACATTAATTTAATGAGGTACTGTTGTGGGAAGTATACTGTATCATTTCCGGAAGTTGATTTTAGCGACTAAAGAAGGTAAAGTTGTGGTTTGGTTGCAGTACACACTCCAAATTAGATAGTTCACGTAATTTCCTCGTAATTTACTGGATTAATTAATAAGGACGGTTCTAATATTCTTAAAAATTGGTTTTCAACAGTCTAGTCTCTAATTTAACCAACTGCTTTTTTTAACTTATGGAATCTCTCTTCTTCAAGTCTGACTGATTAAAAGGGATATTTAAAATGTATCTCACAAATCACATTTTATTGTTCTAACGCTGGCCCCATTTGACATGGTCGACGTTCGGCGTCATTATCGGAACTGTGACCTATACATATCGAAAATCAAATCGAAACATATTCGACCAATATATCTCGTTCAGAGAAGGCAATTTCCGAAATGAGCCGCGGTGCTGTTTTTAGGAGTCGACACTAGGTGACTCTAGCATCCGCGTCTTGAGACGCCAACGGCGGAGACGAAAAGAAAAAGAACTGCTTTTCTTTTGGGAAGACAATGCGCCCTTAGTTTCATTAGAGGTTTCTAAGGAACCAAGAAGTCATGAGTTGGTTTGAAAGGGGTTGCACGCCCTTTTCGCATCGCATTTCTCGCGACGTTGATTTTTACTTAATCCAGCGCTTTTACTCACAAATCCTTTGATCTTCTGCCTCTCACTTTTGCTCTTTGCAAAAAATATCCGCCCCCGCACAAGAAAAGAATGCGCGAATATACGAAACGAGAATACGCCAATCAGTGTCCCCCTTCTCATACAGTCTACTTTTTATCACGAGTATGGGTCAACCAATGTTTTTGTTCATTTATGTGAGAAAGGATACAAATTTAATATACTGTGCACTTATTACGATGTATTCAAAGCGTATATTGTTGTTAATCAGGCGGTATTGGACTGTTATGGAATTAGATATTGTTGTCAGGATGGGTTGTTTGTCAAACAATCCATAGCAACCAAGTGTGTGTTAAAGCCATTCTGTTATGTTCTACTATTCGTTATTTATTATTTCAAATAGTTTCTCCTTATTTATGGTGGTTGTTAAAATTAGTGGCTGGGTCCTGAACCCAGGACCCCTTTCACCGAAGACGTAAGACCTTCATGCTTGTCTAGGAGAAAAATTAATGTAACAATTACTAATCAGAATTAAAGAAATTTATCGATAATGATGAATTTGCTCAGTTTCAGGTTAATGAACCCTTAAAAGTTGGTTGTTTCTTTGATTTACGTGTTTTGTTTATTATATTTAAAACCTGATGTTCGTTTTCCATGATGACTCAATCTTATTTTGTTATGCTTTAAACTTGTTTATGATTTTTAAATTAGTTCTCTTCTAGAGTATCTTAAGGAGATAAAAAAATATTTTTTCTACTGTTAATTCATAATCGTCTATGACCTACTAGAACTGAACTGAATAAAAAGTGCAAAATAAACTACGATTCAAGCTCCTCAAGCAAGAAATTTATTTGTTCTCGAAGAAAAAATCATTTTGAATAAACTAGGAAGCAATTCATCATCCACTCGAAATTTATAAAATTTTGTTTTTCTTCTTCAGAAAAAAATATCGGTTATAGTCTCTTTCTTTTTATCGGTCATATAGAAAGACGCTCCCCTATTTATCATCTTTAAAGGAAGAAACTGGGTCATTCGCTACCATATTTCATACAATACCTCCCTATACACGTATATATCGTTCGCATTACGTAATAATTAACCAACAATGAGGACGTGGAACGTTCATTTTGCGAGGAATGTTTTTCTCCGAGCAACCGTGTGACGTCGGATGCTCAAGGAATAGAAATCTTTAAGGAAAGAGTTCTTAAAGGGATAGATCCCGGTAAGGAGTAGAGGATTTAAAAGAAAGGATTTGTGGAAGAGAAGGAATAACACTCGTGAAAGAACCGAAAGCACGTATCACGAAGTGGATGTCGTGTGTAATGTGAAAGATCATCTATATATTTCTGACTTTAGTAGAGTTACTAGGCTATCTATAGTTCCTATAATGTTGATTTTATGTTATAAATGGAATCCATGGAAACGACTTTTCGTTAACTTTTTTGTCTTTATTTTAACAATTATATAAATATCGATGGTGAAGTAATTGTAGGGGGAGTTGGTTCTTAATTATAATTTTTCATCTTAAATTTTTTAATGCACAAATTTATTAATAAGGCATTCAATTTTTATATTATTTTGAAGTTTTATGATGCTGGTATTTCATGACAGTAATTTAAAAAAAAATCTTTCAAATTCAAAGATACTAGACAATGCATAATATATAAATACTGTTACAGCATTCTTCTATACTCGTAAGATCGCTATTTGGTTCCTTTAAAATGTTTTTGTAATTGAAGGTTTAGAAGTCGAAAATTTGCTAATATCATATTTTGTATTGAGTTTGTTATATCATCCAACAGTTGACTATACTTATAGCTAGCCTATTTTTCAGAAAACAGTACCTTAAATTCTATTCTTAAATTTATCTAACGTATTATATTTTTTATTGAAACTATTTTATTTCTATGATTATGAAAATAGACAATTCCAGCGATATGTTAATACATACTATGTGAGAAGCATTTTGATTTGGTGTTTAAATATATTTAAATCGATTTAACTACGTTTTAGTTTCGACATTGAACGTCAATTATTATTAGAGAAAATGGCATTTGGTTACAGTTGCCTAGCATCCGATCAGATATAAATATTTCTATTTAAAAAATATTTCTATATCTCTGATGCCTCTCCAGTTTTAATATACATCTAAGGATAATAAATATTAAAGAATTTATATTAATCACGCGTTACGTAAATGACGGTATCCTGCTGTGAAGGGAAATATAAATTGTGATTGTCCTAGTGAATGAAAGTTGCTAATAATATCTAAGTCTGAAAGAGACTTTTATCTGGGCTCATTAGTATCGAAATTATTTCTAATTGCGTTAACTAGAAAGGAAGTGTATACACACAATCAAATCTTCACTCTTTCGCACCTCTATTAAAATCGAGCCTCTATTCATCCCGCGCATAGCTCGTCCATCGCCATTTTTTTTATCTCGCTTAAAATTCACTCCGTGAACGCATTGTTGGGCTCAAATGTACGAAGCGACTCTTAATCCTTGGCTACGCAATTAAATAAATCACCTCCCCCCATAAAATGATCCGACACGAACGTTAAAACTTTCGCAAACCTATTCTTTTTAGCAAATCACGAACGTGCGCCCGCGGAGTTTGGACATGTCGCACCTTTAATCATTTTACCTGCGTGCGCCGTTGTTTTCGTATTTTTGAGCCGTAACTAAGTTACTTATTCGTTCATTTGTTCGGAGCTCCCCTTAATAAATTTACGCTGATTTTTTGAATAAGCTTTCGCGGCACGTATCACTTGAAGTCAGACTTTTTGACGCCGTACCCATCCTCACGTGTGCCCACTCGAATAACAATAATTTCAGCAGCCTTCACCGGAGATGGTGATTCCACCACAATGACCTCCAATTGACCTATTACGGACATCCAGGACCTGCCATTATACTAATTAGTACGGTATCTAATATGGTTGCGAATTACGTTATTCATTTATTTTCTTTAACGGTCATATCTCGTTTTGTTACGTTGCTATGAGACGTTCAAATAGTCTTCAATCCGTACCGAATGAATTACTTTTTTGTCTATATTTTTATATCTCGCATTACAGTCGGTGTTTTGTAGATAATGACGTACGTTTACCTGATTCATTGCGTATCCGAGTCGTTAAAGAGCGAAGATAAAACTTGATTTATTCGAAATCGTCATCGCAAGTGAATTTCTTTTCGTCCCACAGGGGTTGGTTTTTGCATTTTAATTCGGTATGACGAAACACGCGTATTGTAGGATGGTTAATATCATTAAAACTGGATGAATCGTATTCTGGGGCGAGCAATCTCAGCCGACATATTTTTTCCCCTCCGATATTACTTATTCAAGCAACATATAAAAATTCTGGGCATGGTTTTGTACGCGGTGAAAATAATTGCGAAGTCTCTCAATTGACTCGCCGCGTGGAATTATATCGGAGTCATAGTTACTCTCGCCACCGCCATAAAATCTCTTCTACATTACGTTTAAAGGGAAAAGCGGAATAATTCTTGACGGTTTAATGGACCGATGCATCACTACATTTCGGTATAATGTTGATTAAAATTAAGTTTATATTGTAACATTAATTGAATGTTAGCCATTTATTATTCTTATCAGAATGCTGCTATTCAGGGCTGTTTCCTTCCGTTACGTTGGTTTATTTTAACATCGGATACGGCTTGTATTATTTAAATAGAATCGCGTCTTTTATGAGTGTTTATTAAATGAATATGGCTGTAATTAATTATTGTTGTCCCACTGTTACGTTTCAAGTTTGAAGTTGATTGTTAACTCTTAGTTTTGAAATTAGCTATTGCTTGAATCAGCTTACTTTGTCGCTAACGACATTTTATTATTACATTGTTTAATTATGTAACATTCGTACTTTTTACGAAAATCTACATCTTTATAGTGCTACCAATGAAGCTAATTCTTTATGTAATTCTTAATTCTTCAGAAAAAAGTTAGAAAGGATTTTCAAAGAGAATCGTTCCTTTGGCAAATATTTCATCATTGCGTAATTATTTCATCTTAAAATTAATCAAGAGTATTCCACAAAGAACGGGAAGTATTTTATTCAAGAGGGTATTTACCTTTCGTCTTTCAACGAACGTATCTTCGCGAAACTCGCATTCATTTTTTTTCTGTGTAATTAATCCGACGAACGGTAAACTTTTATCATAAAGTAATTCTTTTATTTTATATATCCAAATAAATGCACTCGTCTCTCGCAAAAATCTCTCTCAGAAATATTATCATTATTATTATAGAACTTCATTCCGCCGTACATCTCATTTGTCGAGAGAACTCTTCCTTTTTCGCCACTCGTTTGTTTATCATTAATTTTAATCTCGAGATGCACAAAAGCAATTGAAGCTTCTACCTCTTCCTTTGTCAGGGAGCGTTAAACACTTTTCTCTTTCCGTCCAATATTTTTCGAGGAAAAAAAAAGAAGGACGGATTTTTTTTACATCAATCGACGGACGGTTCGTTTCTCCTTTTTCCGAGAAAAAGAATTGCGTTTAATGCCCGGATAGAAGAGTTATTCCTCTCTTTCTCAGCGAAGGGTCTTTTAATTCTTCCCTTACACTCGCTTTCTCAAAGAACTCTCTCTACCGATTCCCTCTCTTCCGAAAACGACTTCCGATTATCCAACTTCATTTTTTTCCCGAGATATTTTTCGTCTGTCATCTCCTTTTTCACTAGCGCACTCTACAACTTTCACCGTTTTTCGCCACCGGTGGCGTCGCGATCGCCGATCTTTTTTTTTCGGCAAAGAATGGGTCGGTGAGAGGAGGAGGAAGATAGAGATTCTCGCCCGAAAAAAAAGAAGATAATAAACCGAAAGGAATTCTTTTCCGCGGCCAACTCTTTCGGCAGTGCGATGGGATTTTCAGGAGAAGTGTTTTAAAGGGGATTGTGTGGCCGCGTGTTTGTTTGGTCTTTTTCCCATCTTATCTGTTGCTCTCGGGATGGCTGTTTCTTCATCTGGACGGCCAGAAGGGCAATCGAAGCTAATAAAGAGGGGACATTTATTTGATGATTTTTTTAATATACGGATGAACGAGTTGGTTTGGCTGTGCTGCGTGATATTTGATGAAGAAGGGGGGTTATTGATATATTGTTATTTTTATTAATTATTTTTATATTCCCTTCTGAAGCGTTATTATACGTATACATATTTTTCTTTTATTACTATCAGTTTTTCTTTATTTCCTAAGTTAGTTTCAATCGGATTAAAATTTTTTAGGAGCTTGTTCTAATCGGTAGAAAATGTTTGACCATATGTACTTATGTATCTGGTCAAAATGTACTTTATAAATTCCAGTTTCGGATAGAATCGGTGTTTGTTAGTTATTATACCTGAATTATAGCAGAATTTCATGGTAGTGTCTTCTTCCTTTTATCTATAATTTTACAAACATTTTTTCAGCACCTCATTCCATATTTTGAATATTAGAATTGATATATAATTATAATGTTTCTATTAATGGTAAAATTTGTCTGAAAAGTCTCACTTTCTAATCAATCGTGTTATATGTCAATAATAATTCTAGAGACAGTGTTTTGTATTAAAAAGAAATCTAAATGCAGTTAAAATTGGAAAGAAATTAGGTAATTAAAAACCTATGTGTAGTTTGACAAAGTTATCCACAAAGTATGTCTTTCAGGACAAAGAAAATGTATCGCTTTAAATATAGTTTAGTTGTCGTGATTTTCTCGGAGTATTAATATTTTAATCATATATTATAAGTTATTTTAATATTCGATTGACATATTTATTTAATATTTTATGCCTAAAACCTAAGATTACCATTTTTTGGTCTTTGTGTTAAGAATCTATCTATATCTTAGCGATGGAAGTTAGGTCTTCGTTTATCAGCTGATCGTCATGTGTTCCTATTTAAAGATCCTGAAATACCCTTTAAGAAGTCTCTTTTATATCTCCAGGGCATCGGGGTTCTGAGTCATCCTTTAATTGGCACATAGAGATGTACGTTTATTTATGAAAGTAGTTCTACAGAGTTACAAGTTACAATAGATTTAAATATTGGTTTAGTTTCTTTAATAAAATTTCATCAATACTTCCTAACGTATGAAATTATCCTATCGAAATTTCGTCACCAAACGATCGTACATCGAATCGATGTTCAAGTTAGGAGCCATCACACCTGTATCGCACGTAAAAAAGAACACGACATCCAGAGTTGACACCTTTCGAAAGGGAAGGAATCTTTCTTCCGTGACCGAGTCTTTTACCTTCCCTAACCCTCACCAACCTTTTCACCATTGAGTCTTCCTATTTTTCCAGATGGTTCCATCCACTATTTTCCCTAGCGTTTCGAAATCCCCATTTTATTTTTAACTCCGCTTCTTCCAGTCGGAGAGATAAGCACCCTCACTGGAATATATCCCATTTGGCCATAGGCCATATTCTTTTTAGGAACGATCACTCGTTTGCCCACGGCCTAGATCGATCAAAGAAGGCACATCCACTCGACGACAATGGGAAAGGCAGCGGCCATGCACTATAAGATATTGCGTCGCATCCACTGTTTTCTTCTCTCCCATTAAGTCTAATTTATCGCACGGGGAATACGTTACGGACGGTTCATTACACGCAAGCGAGCTTAAATCACGAGCGTGCTCATTTTAGAACTTTTCTCGTCATAACTAACGTCGGAGTTTTCGTTATTACGGGAGAGGTGAAATTGCAAATTGAGCGTTATATTTTATCGTTAACTACGGGTTGTTAAGGTTCAGATATGTAACGGCATTATTCCCTCTGGCGTTCACGGGTATTCCCCGGAATAAATGCAGTATTTGTTCGCCGAATTCCTACGGATCGCCCGCTTCTACATTCGTATCTTTTGGGCCACCCATCATGTCTCCAGTTCAATTAAAACGGGCGTAAATTCGTTCATGGAGAACGGTTTTTTACGCCGGCTTCCTTAACTATATGTTTTTTATGTCTGTTGGTTGCTATGGTGCGTGTGTTCTCAGCAACGGATACCCCTTTTCCGAAATCACGTTTGGTGGATGTCAGAACGTCAAAAGTAATTATTCTAGCATTCACTCAGATAGGTTACTCTTATTGAGCTTTTTTAAGTGAATTTTGTTGATTTCTAGGAATAATTAGTTTAAATTTTTGTTTAGTACATACTTTGTATAAACTTTCTTCATTGAGAACTCAATTAATATCCTTCAAGTCCATAATTTTTGTCTTACTCAACCTTCAAAACATCATATTCGTTAGTATTATATCCCAAAATCATAGTATAACCGAATATTTCGTTATTTATATATAATTTTGTTTATTTATCTTTTCGTTACGTAATTAATATAATTCTCCTTTATCAAAATAATCTATGCGTTGATAATTTTCATAGTTTTCTGATTTACGTCATTATTCTTTGAGTCTCTGGTAATGCTTTTTGAAAATTTTATTCCATTAGTGTGCGTCAAGCAATCCGTCTTTCGATGTGTAGCTAAAGGCGGGTGATTCACCGAAATACATTTATGATAGATTACTCAGCATTGCTTTCCTAGAAATATGAATTCATCCGTAGTGTTTTCTGGAAGTCTATTTGAGAAATTGCCAGTTGTCTAATCTTCGTAAATAATCTTGAGTCGTGCTGAATCATTTAGAAATGTATTGAAATTTTACGCTGATTTTTGTAACAGTTATAGATCAAGTATAATATCTAGTGGTTGATGTTTAGATTTATTAGAAAAATTGTCCATTTACTATTTATCCGAAGAAATATTTTCTTAACTAATTTTATCCTCAATTCCTGAAATTTATTGAGTAACGAATTAGGCTAAATTTGGAATTTTTCTTTTGCTTCATACCCTTCACCATCCGTGAATTTTTCTACCCTGTCGCTTCAGTTTATCTTATCTTTTATATATTATTCTATAAAGTAATTCTGAAAATAACTTATACTTATTGAATGTTAGGCTCAAATTTTCGTGGGAAGGTTTCAGTAAAAGGCATCTATTTTTTAGAAAGTGAGTTGTATCATCTGAATGATAAACCCTGTAGATGAATCCAAATGATGATCAAGAGCTTTAAATCATTTCCTAAGTCTACCGCAATTATTTAGAGAAGACAAGAGTTGAATTTCATCAGTACTTTTATTTCGCTTCGATTGTGTGCTTCGAATACAGCATTCAATCAGATATCTCGTCTTATTTAGCAGAAGGATCAGCGGTTATCCTACATTATCATTAATGCTTTCCTCGCATTAGTTTCATTCCTAATCACGCCATTCCTAGATAAAGTCCTCACCTATGGTTAAAAATCTCCCCATTCCGATCTTGTCGTTTGGATTATACGTCCACTTAACCCATATTATTCCTCATTTAGTCCCATTTCTCGTTCCTTTATCGCGTGTTTGCTTCCCTCTCAAAATCCCCCCTTTTTCCCTTTATGTCTATTCCTCTCCCGCACTGTTGTCATTCCGCATGGTTGGCGTTCCCTGAGCTTGCCTCCTTACAACTTCAAATGCTCCAGAACTGCTTCAAGAGTGTATTTTTAGGTGTAGGATCGCTTTCATTTTTTTTTATTTCCTTCGAGCGCCGTGTTTTCCAGCTCTTGTCTTATCCTGTTTAAATATTGGATATCCACTAGTGTAATCGCTGCGTTTTTTTTCCTCGATTTGCATTCGAACGGATTCGTCTGCTTTCTTTTAAAAAAGGCGCCTTTCCGTAACTTGATTGTGGAAAAATGCGGGAATAGGCGAACCAGAGATGATACGGATTGTTTGAGGGAAGAGAGAGAATTTATATGGCGTTTCTAAGGAGGAAGGATGTGTTGCTAGGAGGGATATCGGAGAAAATAGTTTCATTGCCTTTTTGGAGAAAGGATATATGCCTCGAAGACTGAAAGAAAAATGGATGCTGGATTGGATGGATTTGAATGTGCTGTTGAGATCTTAATCTGTGAAGAACGTAGTATATATACCTCGATTTTCCTTTCTTTATGTCAGCTCTTTTTATTTTGGGTATTGTAGTAACTAAGGAGAGTATTATCTTGTTATATTATGTGTTCCTCTTGTTAAGTTTAAGGTGGAAGTGGATTCTATTTAGTGTTTTAAAGTTTTTCACGTTAATCAAAGCTCGTATCAATCAAAGTCGTATTTATTTATTAATTTTTTTACAGGGAAATGGAGCAATTAAACTGATTTAGGGTTTAGAAATCGTATTTAAGAATTCTACGTATAATAAGTGCCATTTACGTATCAAGATTATCAATCAATTAAGTAACAATACTTTGAGAAGTAATACATTTGCGATTCCTCTTGTTGAATAATTTTTTCCGCGTATTTTCTCACAGGAGGACTCTCCAAAGTTTGTAAATCACGCTTTAGCTCGAACAACAATGTCGAAAACATTATTTTCTCTTTCCGTTTAAGTCTTATCAAAACCTCGGGACAGTCGGACAGCCATCGACGCATCGGAAATAAAATGTGAAAACATCGGCGACCGAAACTGAATTTCCCGTTTTTAGGAATTCAGAATTCGTCACGTGCCTTTTTCGCCGCGCACTTTTAATTGTTTATCCAAAGGCGTGAGGTTTATTGATGTAAGCAACCGCGCGAAAACAACGGAGATAGTCGGAAAGGCATTTATGCAAAAAATTCCGCGCGCGAAAACAACAAATGGCGTTCGTGGATTGTTCTTGGTACTGCAAACGCCATTCTCTCTCAATTTATCGTTGGCTGTCGAATATGTATGTATATATATTCTCTCCCTATCTTCATCGCGTATTCCCGTTTGCCAGAACAGAACCGCGGGAAAGACGCAAGGCTGTAATAAGTCGTTAAAGTTAAAACATCCCGAAAGATCGTCGTTTCCTAGGTAACCAGCTGGTAAAGGCTTTCCAACAAGCAGGTGTCCTTGGCTGTGTTGTACAAGGTGTATTTTCAGTACGTATTGCTACGACTTCGATGTTACTATCTTCTGAAGTTGGGAAGATGACCAGATAGCCCAAGGAGTATACGTTCAGACGATAGTTGGGAATCCACGTAAGAAACAAGAGTAGTAACTTGGTTAACGATTCGTCGATAAAGTGGGAGAAAATTTTCGCTCAAGATGCAATTGATATTGCGCCACGTTGCGGATGTTAAGGGTTAATGAAAAACATGTGCATTTAAATAAATTTATGCTGGAAACAGTCGTATGAAGTCGGTCCCCAGTCGGTGGTAATTGATGGAATGGGAAAGATTTTGATCGCTTGGTTTGTACACTCAGTGCAAGTATCGATGTTCATTTACTACGAAACTGTAAGTCGTTTTAAATTATTATTTAGGGATTCTGAGATTGATTGATAAGAAAATGACATTTTTATTGATTGATTCAAAAGATACTTGATAGAATACATGAATATAATTATGTGAATGCTTGTTCAACCCAAGGACAGAATTCTTGCACATAATAATACGTTTATACTTTGGGTAAATGTATAATAATTTTTGTGTTTTGTAAGGAAGAACTACTTCGCTAGAATCATTCTCTATTCAACATAATATTCTAATTGTATATAATACACGAGGAATATTTATTGTCCATTTAATATTTCTAGCTTTTACTTTTATCTTTCTTTCTCCACTTTGTCAATTAAATTCTTCGTTAATTTAGGTTGCAATTATGCGTTGCCTTTTGAATCAAATTATACTAACCAAGTGTAAAAATTATCAGTAAATTCAGTTCGTTTCTTTTCTTTTCATACTTTTTAAAAATATGCGACTCTTATCTAATTATTCAGCTAACGATATAGAGATGTGTGAATGTGTTGCAATATTTAACGCTTCCAAAATATTATTTCTTAAAAATTTTCTGTGGAATTTATATTTAAAGGTGGATCTGTTTGCAATATTTAGAATGTGTGTCCTTATTCAATCTATATATTCCGCATTTCCTAGTTGTATTTTTATTTCTCTATCAGTTAATATTTAGGTTCGCAAAACATAACATTTGCACTACGTTATATTTTTTTGCAATCTAGCGCCTTTTTCGAGAATTTGAGGAAAAATATCTATTGAATAATAGAAATTTATCTATCGAAAATTAAAGTGTTGACTACAGAAATGAACAATATTAAATAAAGGATTAATTTATTTAAAGGCAAATTAATATTGGTCCGAAGAAATTATTTATACCGTTAAACGATGTAGAAAATTAAGCAGTATAGAATAGTTCTGATATCATAAGAAACTGCGTTCATAGATAATATTAATCAATAATGAACTGGGTTCATAATAATATCTCGTCAGCTAACATTTTCGTAATATTTTAGTATTTTTGAGTGCATATTGTGTTTGAGATTGATTAAAAAATTTGACTAGTATTAGAAGAGTATATATTCGGAAATTTCACGTATTTATTAAAGAAGAAGTTACAAGAATAATCATCCCTTAGTAAGGAGTGATACGTATAAGGAGAAGGAACAGTGAGTAAGAAAGAATAGGGATATAAAAGGAGATTCTTTTTTCCTGCGGTTTTAAAAGAGCGTTTAAGAAAAGAAAAGCCTCCCTCATTTTACATTCTTCCATCATTCTTTGAGGTTTTTATTTACGACGCGATACATCCCCTTTTTTTTCGTCGCGTGGCTCGTCATTCCAATGTCTTGTTTCGCAATTTAGTGAACGGCCACTCTCCTCCTCACGGCCAACGTCTTTGTCTCCATTTCACTCTTTCTTCTTTTTTCCCTTCGGATGAAGTCGCTCACCGCAGATACAAAAGGTTTGACATCGGAAGTGCTAATAATTCGCTTTCACGAGTTGGGATTTCTCTTACTTTTTCAAACGTATCGCGCTACTTAAGCATTCCGGTTGCGGCAGGAAATGGGTAAGAAACGTTTACTTCTGCGGAGGAATTAAATCTTCTTTGCTTCTTGCGTTGACTCTCCCCCCTCCCCCTAGCTCTTGGATGACGTCATTTTTTACGTCATTGATTATTTATATCGATTTATTTACGTCGATTTATTCATGTCAATTTATACACCGTAAATTTATCATTAAGGAGAAACTACGATACAGAATTCGGTCGTTATTATACAATATTTAACTTTTTATTATTATTATTATTTATGTAACTTGGAATATGTTTAAGTCTCATGTTATTAATTAAATATAATTTTTTGTCTATAATCGTCGTTTAAAGTATAATATTATCGTGGAAATGAATAGCGAGTAACAAGTAGCGAGCCTAAAACTACGATTGCTGTTTCAATTCTGCGTATGAATTTGTAAATAATTATCTTCTAGTCATTGATTATTTATATGGATTTATTTACGTCGATTTATTCATTGCGAATTCATCGTTTAGGAGAAACTACGATAGGCAGAACTGGTTCTTTATTATTATATATTTTAACGTCATTTGTAATATATTTACTGCAAGTCTCATGTTATTAAGTAAATATCGTTTGTTATATCTGATTGTCATTAAAAATTATCCTGATGTAGAACTGAATGAAACTGTGATTTCTGTTTTAAATTTGCGAATGGATTTGTAAATAAATATCTATTTTGTGTTATAGACTCGAAATCTTATGGTTATTTATCAATGATAGTTGTACTGAATTTCTTGACACCTGATCTCTTTTCATTAAAAGAATTACGTAAATTATAGATGCGTGGTCTAACTCTATATTCCCGTTTCTTTTTCTTCGGTGGAAAAATTTACGTTTTTTAAAGTAATTATACGTATTTACTCTATCGTTTTTTCGATTAATAAATTCTTGAAATATATTATTCTGTTTAATATTTTTACTATCGAATAACTCGTTCCATTGCCACAACTTCAGTATATCTTTTTAAGCCTTTCAATAGAATTTCACATTTCTAAATACCTACCTTAAAACAGATTTTGACTTATGGTAATATAATCCTGATCCAGTGTTTCAATACATGCATTACTTTAGATTTAATCACCTATTTGATTATAAATGTCAATGTGAAACTCCTCTTCTAGTAAAATTAACGTATACCTCAAGGTTCCCGAATTATAACCAGCATTTTCTCCCACATCAATTATTCTTATTGGTATAATTTACTAATAAACCGAATTTTATTATATTTATCTTCGTATTTATCTTGTTCGTGTTTAAAGTTATCTTTCATCAAATTATCATGGCCTTTCAATGTCTTTATCTTACATCTTTTGCATTCAGCTCCAGGTCATATTTGCTCGTATAAGTCAAGGAAATTCGTAAATAATGTAGTTAAGAAATCAAACGGTAAATATTTCGTAGTTTCGATGCATATCTAGAGAGACCATTCAAGATCGAGAATAATTAATGTCGGATCATCCGAAGTTCTTCCGTATTTCCCCTTTTTATTGCGATTTCCTGCATCGAGCCTTTTTAAGTTTTCTGCTCACGTTTTCATTCCCCATTATTTCTTCCCGTCTTTTGTGTCTCCTTTCCAAGTTAAATGTTTATCCGATGAACCTCTTTCTTTGCTCTATTTCCTTCCGAACCGGATGTCTTATTTGTGTGGCGGATGAATAAAACATGGATGAGGTCGCACTGCAACTGCGTGGCAGATGTGCCTCACCTCAGATTCGGCTCTCTCTCTATAGATGATCATATTTTCTCTCGGGAATAATATAAGGATCCCAATCATATTCTTTTCCTTAGAGATCTGTTTAGATTTCCGTACAGTCCTGATAATCTCGTAGTATTATTTAATCGGACTAATACAATCCAATCTTAGAAAGATGTTGTATCAATTTTTGATGTGGTTTATATTCTAATTTTGTTTTTTTTTTTGATATTTTTGAAGTTTATCTATGTGGTACATCTGGCTCATGGTCTGCTAGATTTTGGTGAAAGTGTTCTTAAATCGAACTCATAGATAATTGCCTTTTTAGCATAGAAATTGATCTGAATTTTTCGAGTTTCGCTTTCTATAGATTTTTAAGAAATCTTCGTTGAATTTTAAGCAGATTTATTAACTGGATGGCTTTGCCATATGTTTGCCGAATGCAGTTGCCGGTTTAATGATTTAGTTGCGAGATTTGGGGATGTTATACTTACGTTGGTAACTTATGTTACGGTGAACTCATATGGTCCTGTATACGAAAGATTTGTATTCATTTTTAGATCGAACTAGTCGAAAGATTTCCATGTTGGGAAGGTCACCTTGCAGGAAGGCTTAATACGCGAAAATATATGAATAGATGAATGAGCGTGTTATATGAATATTTGTGAATGTTATTTTAATCGAATTCCATCCTTGGAAGAGCTTTTATTGACGAGTAATATCAGTTGACGTAACGGAAGAGTAACAATGAATTTATTTATATCAGTATTTAGATGTTAGTATTCTATTCTTAACTGTAATTATTCATGCACATGAATCACTTTGAATTTATCCCACGCCACCAATAATATATACGTACGTAAACGATCAGTTTCAATATCTAACGTCATATTCATTGCGCATATAATTTTGTTAAAGAGTTAGATAAATCAGGATCTAGTTTATCCGTTGCTATGAAAACCTCACGGTTACTTTGGTGATACTTAAGCTCGTTGACTTTCTACCGAAAAAATTTGAGCGACGTTAATAGTTGGAATACATTCTACGCACGTGAATGACGCCCACGGACGCCGTATACTTGTGTATCGCGGGCCATAAATTCGTCCGTGCCCTCGGGCACGCGTTGGAGGGCACGCGTTCATCCGAGATATTAACCGCCGTGGTGACTTTCGGGGGCAAAAAATTGATTTCGGGCTGCAGTTTGTGGAGGGCGGATTTCCCTTGTGGTAGCGCCAATTTAAATGCTTTTCCAAAAATGCTCTCGATGGCGTTTAACGAACTGGGCTTTGTTATTAAGCCGTTAATTGGCAAAGAGCAGAAGAGAGCTTCCTTTATGGTCGCATTGACGTCTTAAGGTCCCGTTGTCTCCCGATTTTTTATCTTTTATATTCATTTCACCGTTCAGAATAATTTGGGTTTTGTTTTATTTTTGTCTTTTGTCGTATTCCGTCTCGTATTTTTCTGGGTGTTAGATGAAGGTATTGTCATGTGGGAGGTTTTAGATTATATATGTACGTAATGCTACGTGTCTGACGTCCATGTATTGTACTTACTAGACGTGAATGTGTACGTATTTGTATGTGCCCATTTATGATGGGTTTGGATGAGTTAAGGAATTGAATGGAATACGAAACTGAACCCTTTTACTCATCTCAATGTAGGCTATTAATTGTTAAGGTACAAATTAAGGTGGAAAGTAGAGGATGCAAATTAACTATTTATAGGATATTGCACTATTTTGGCAAGATATCCGGTCTTGTTGGCGGAGATGTTAGCATGCTGACTTTCTAACGCCGAATTCAAGGGTTAAAATCCCTGCTGAGGAGATAATTTTCCTTTCAAGGTGTGGATGTTTGTGCACGTTAATTGTTAAGTACCGCACTATAACATAATTGTCCAATAATCGTATGTTATGCGGTCTATGATAAATAAAACGTTAGTTCAATTACCAGACCGACCAACCGAAAATTTGGAGATCTGGGTTCGAGCCCCGGACCTGTTTGACATTTTTCACATTTTTTGAAAATCTGCTTACTATTAGTATCTTTACCAGTCTCAAACTTTCCCAAATGTAAGTTAATTTTATTATAATTTCGTTTGAAATATTTCCTTGCATCTTTCTACGTCGAATTTGATTCAATCGACAGAAGGACTTCATACGTATCCGACAATATTTTCGCGCCAAATCAATGTTTTTATTTTCTCCATCTTTCCGATGAATATGTAGAGGACGGTAAAAAAAAAATAAAAAAATGCATTCCGAAATTCCATTCTGGTGTCGAGGTGTCGATTGATTCTTCGTTCCTCATCGATTGGTCAACCGATTCGAACCTTTTTCCTACTGCTCTCTCTACCATCGTTCCCTTGTCGCGATGTTTAAATACTCGGCTCGGCTGACTCCTTTGAATCCAAGGACTTTCATTCGATTACTCCCTAAACCGTGTGCTATGGGATATAGAAAAAAGGGTTCGTCGATGTGTACGGCGCGCGAGGGAGACGGAGGTGTTAAAGGTGTTTATTTTTTCTTTATTTTGTTAGAGGGGAGTGATGCTAATCACTTTGAAATTGAAGTAATTGCTGCGTAAGAAGAGAAGAGCTTGGTGATGCGGAAAGTATAGAATGCGGCGTCGTGGAAAATCGGTTCAAGGGGGGGGACCTTTCGCGCACATTTTTTTCGGGAAAAAAGTTGTTCTCGATAGAAAGGGATTAGTCGGTGTGTGCGAGAAAAATTATATTCCAACCAGACGCCTCTCAACGGGATTCGAGGCGGTGGAAATATTATAGCGAAATGCTCACGAGAGGGAAAGAATTTAATGAATACGACGCCGTCGAAGGCGACGGCCCGAGAATTAAAATATAATTATTGCGATATCAATATATATGTATGCAGCGGGGTTTTTTTTAATTGCGAGGAAATTTTTTCGTCGTCTTTTTTTGTACCCCCTCCAACAGATGGCTCTCGCGTTCATTTGGAGATATTCTTTTTTTTCTCGAGGATTAATTCTATATATAGAGGTCTCATTCAAGGGCTTTGTTGTTTCCCTCGCTTTTCGTGCTCTAGAGATTTTTGTTTTCTCTCCCCGGCCTCTCTCTCTCTTTGTCCGCGTATTCGTATGTTAAGGTTGCGTATGTGTGGATTTTTAATAAGTTTCAACCGGTTGATTAATGCCTGTGGCTTTTTTTTATGAATGCGTTTCTATGGAAGTAACCATGGTGGGGCTTCGGTATTGTTGAGGTGGTTTTTAACTATTTTGTTATTTTTCGTGCTTTTATCGCGTAATATCTCATAAGATTACTTGGAATATAATTGGTTAAACTTAGGTCTCTTTAACTAAGCTTGTTTCCTAGTTTATTTCAAAACTCTTTTTGTATTAAATTTAAGTTATTTTTTGTGGATTATTTATAATAAAAAGATCCCCTTGTTGTACGTAATAAGATTTTAAGCAGTCTTTATATTAAATACAGCATAATAATAATGGTATAAAATTGTTTAGAGTGTAATAAAAGTCCTTAAAATTCTACGTAGGCGTTTTTTATGGATTTTTTGAAGGATTAAAGCATTACAATCACTTTATTTTTTAGCCATTATAGCAAAAATTTAACTACCTTCTTATAAATACGTAAAAGGCATTATTAAACGTAAATAAATTATTTTCTTATAGTTAATAGATTCACGATAAATTTATATTTATTTGACTATTCGTCTATGAATCATTTTCAATTAAATCCTTCTTTTGCGACATGATGAAGAATTATCGCAATCGTAGTTTTTCGTAACCTTAGCAACGAAATAAATATCGTCATCAAGGGAAATATTTTCGTTTAATTTTAAAGAATATCGCCCCGCTGTTGGGTATATTTCAATTCCTCGTTGTTCTCAAAAGAAAATAATGACTGGAAAACGCGAACGGGTATATTTTTAAATTAAGGAACCGGAATGAAAACGTATCGCCTAGTAAATTCCGAAATAAATTTTTAATCCTTCCCTTCCTCTAAATTATTCCGCGACTAAAGTCTGCGACGGAAAATAAAAAGTCGAGCACGAGCACGGTGCCATCCTTCGATTTATTTAAATTCCGCGTCGGAATATTAATTGATTTTTTCGCCGCCGATTTGGAAAGGCGCTGCGAGAGCGAAGGAGTAATATAACGTGCATTTGCCTGCAGGCGATCCGACAATAAGAATGTAGGAGTAATAATTAAGGAAGGGGATCGAAAAAGGCGTGAAAATGGCTCCAGGGGGCGCTGACCCGAGCGCCCTTCGTCTTTTATTTATCATCAAATTTCTCTATAGGGGCTCTCTCCCAAGTGCCGTGCAAATATTTGAAGATCTACTCCTTCGTCAGCATTATTGATGCCCATGGCATTGATTTTACAATTATGAGTCGAAGTTGACGTACACTCACGTAGGATCGAGTTTGGACTAGCAATTCGTTCCCCCTCTACCTGTGGCCGACACTCGTAGTTTTGTGTCGCGGGAGATATTTTTGGATCGGAGAGGTTTTTACTAATAGGAAAGTTATATCTATGAGTAACTATGGTAATTTGTTTGTTTGACTGTGTGCTTAGATTATCTAACCGTTTAACTCCACTATTATAATTGCTCGTGTTGACGGATATGAGGTGATGACTTAGAACTAATATCGTATGACTATTACTAATGAACCGCGTGATTAGATTATGGATATCATTATTTGTGCGTGTCATTTTCGGAGTAAAAGATATGTATTGAATAGATTTAGGGATCACGTCCCAGCTCAGAAGATACTCGTAGTTATTTACCATCTGGTTAGTTACGTATGTTTCGTTACTCATAAATTTCCTTAGTAACTAGTATTTACTTTCATTGTTTCTATGCGAAACTGAGGAGACCTGGGTTCGAGTCCCAGTAATGTGGCTATTTTCATCGATGTTTATCGTTTCTAATCAAATCGTTGGAACTCATCGTGGAAATATATTTTCCTCTATTCCGCTTACTACATAGTTACTATTTTAATTATTAATATGTTCATTGTTTCCAGTCTTTGATCCACTGGAATGTGTATTAAAATAAAATATGGGAAATATCATACACATATGCAATTAATACCAATATCTACAACACCTTAAATACGCTACAAGCCGCCTTTCGGCGTGTGGCAGTGGGTGTAAACATCTATGTACACTATCGTATATTTTAGTTCATTATTTTCGCGTATCGTGCGCAGTAAGAAAGAATTATTAAAAGCATAAATTAATATACTTATAATAAATGCTAAAATAAAGAGTATTATTTTTCTTCAAATCTCCAACAGAATATTATTTCACGTTCGCACATCGCCAGAAATTCTTCTGGCGCCCGTAATGAAAGGCATTTCTTTGAATATCGCGGACACGAATAAGATCATGTCGAATTTCATCATAAAAGAAAAAGTTCGCTCGGTAGCGTTCGGGGGGGTTCACGTGCATCGACTCCGCTTTTGTTCGTGTTATTAATTAAAATTCCATCCTTAGAACGCGATGGAAGAGAGCACGCATTTCATTATTCAAAAAATCTATATCCCAAAATCATCATCGGGATATTTTTGTTTGAGAATACGGGAAGATCACTTACGAAAGTTTTCTCTCTCTCTCTCCAACGGATTCGCCCCAACGGAGCATCGAACCGCTGACCGCTTCCTCATCGCGAGATGTTATAACGAAGTCAGTTGCGATTTCGTTCACGGTGGAAGTGGGGGAATGCGTTTCGCAGGGGGGTTTTTTTCCAGCACCAAATGTGTTTTTTCCAGCACGAAATGGTTTTTTTTTCGCTGCCCCCATTTTTTTCTCCGTCTGAATATTTTGTTCGTTATTTGTGCAGTGAGTCATGCACTGGCGTCTGGCATGTGCTCTCGGTTTGATGAGGAGGTTTGTGAGGTGTGGGTGGATACAAGAGCGGGTTCTTCTTAGTCGCTGTGGCGGCTGGAGGGATTTTCTTCTTTTTTTTCTGCGAATGGGGTCGGGTGTTTAGAGGAGTAGGATGGACGACGTCGGTCTGCAAATCGGAAAAGAAGAAGAAGAAGGGCTTTCTTCGCGTTGGGATGCTATCGCTTTTCGTCAGTAAGCGCTATACGCAACTTTTTGGGTATCTGTACTCATACTGCGGCACTTTTTTCCACTCCTGATCTGTTTTTTGGCGTTAACAATTGAGTGGAATATTTTTTATAATTTTGTTAAGCTGGGCTATCGTTGCATTTAGAGGACCGCAATTTTAAATCTTGCAATATGTAGAATATAATACATGAAATATGTAGAAATAATATGAGAAATATTTGTTATTTTCCCACAAGATTCAATGTTTAAAACTTCTAAAACTTTTGTGGTAAAAGTAAAAATCTTTCACAGAAGTATCTTTCCCATTAAGAATCACCACAGCACCTCGCTTGATTCAGTGAAATATATTGAATATTAGTGCGAAATGTTTTTCATTTTAATATAAATACTTCACGTATATAAAGATTTGCATATCATAATATTACGTGAAGGATACGTTTAAAATTTTATTTTGTAAGATTTCTAAGATCTATGATCATAAAAAAGTGTTTATCTCACAATGTATTATTCATTTTTCATATCGTTCATTTTTTTTATCGCGAGCTAATGGTATTCACTACCATTGCTAATAGATAATGGATTCGTTAATTATTATATATTAAATTCGTTTTTTTTTGCTCTCAGTAATAACCCAAAATAATTAAAATAACAGTATTAAAAACTATTATTCGTGCAGTAATTTTTGTTTTAAATTACAATGTTAGAACTCTTAAAAATCAGCCTTTTGCATACCCATGGGTTTACGATCGAGATACCTCATCCATCACCGTCACATATGCAAAAGAAATCCCGCCAATATCACATCAATATATTTTCAAAGTCCGCAATATAATACACTTGTACATTATATATATTTTTTCCCATTATAAGACTCGGATCGCCCCGCACGGTTGTTATTTTTCGAGTTTATCTCTCAGCGTGGTGTCCAACGCATTAATGGGATTCGATGTAAAATCTGTTTGGAGTTTGGATTTGAATTCCTATCGTCATGAACGCACCGAAGATGGCTGACTATGATATTGGATTTGCAGCGGCGAGTAGAGATGGTCTCCGAGTTCTAAAATTATGCTATGATGCAATCTTGCAGCGGATATTCGATATTTTTCAAACGCTCGATTAATTGTGACCTTAAGCGACTTCCCCGGAGGAGAGTCTTTTGTGTGTTTCTTTTGTTCCTTTGAAATGTTTTCCTCCCGCTGAAAAGTAATTATAAAAGTATTGGAGGAGGTAGGGAAAGGAAACTCTCTTTACATACTGTGTTTCACGGATTAGATTTCACTCGATGATCTGAGAAATGAAGAGCCATGACGAGGCGTCTACTTCGATTCCAAGAAGAGCTGTCGGTTTGTTTCATTATTTGCCTCTCTCTTGGAATGTTCTTTCTGCACCCGTCCGTGTTATATTCAGCGGGTGCAAAAGTACGTATATAAAAGGATGTTGATTGGTCCGTAGCGTTTGATGATGTTTTGTTTTTTGGTTTGTTTGAGTCTGTTTGTTGAACCCTTAAGTTTTGATTGTTTCGACGAAATTGATTGTTTATTGTAATTAATTGTTGTTAATTAAATCAATATTAGTAGTCACTTGGTGGATATCTACGAAGTTTTTCTCTTAGATAAAATTGTTGTTCATTTACTGTTCTTAGGAAACTTGGACGTATAATATTTCTCAGATATAGTGTTGGAAAAGTAAGGTTAACATTTGATGGTCAGGTATTGTTGGAATGGAAGTATGGAAAGATAAAACTTCTCACTTCTTCGATTCGAAATATTCAATCTATAAATTCATTAAAGCCATGCTGTCTTTCTTTATCATCTCTGCCAGAATGACTGCTCAGTTATTCATGGTATTTTCATATTTAAACCCTTATGTTGAAGGGTATGTTGACTTTAAGATATAAAGGCTTGGAACAAGTTAGTTTCTTTTCAAAATGTATAGCAGATGCTATACAAGTAATATACTGTGCATGGATGAGACAGTGATCTTATAATCAGTGTGTCTTGCTAAATTTATAGTTTGTATCCATTCTCTGATTTTATATTATGGTAATCCTATCAATAAAATATCTAATTCGTCATTTTCTTAAGGATTCTGAAATCAAGTTAATTTTGGCTTTCTCTTTTTTAATGTTATTCTTGATATTTTTCCATATCTCTACTTCATTAGTAAGGAAAAGTGTTCTATAAAGTTTGGTAAGATTAGTTCCGATAGTTAAGATATTTATTAGTTGGAATTTTCTGCAAGTATATATCATACAAATGCCATAGTATTGTAAGAGATTATAATTACTGATTCATTTATTATTGATGCTTGTAATCACTATCCTTCCTTTTATACTTTGATTCTTATTAAATATTTTTTTGATTCTCTCTGTATTGAAAATGGAAAACATCTTTTATCTCTTGGTTTTGCGTACTGGTAAAAACTATTGTTGCTACTTTTAGTGATTGGTACCCTTAAATTTGAACATTTCTCCACCTTGTGGAACTTGAACGAATGTTGCTAGTTGTATTCGCTGTTTTTTCTTATTTCCTGCACTTCGGTGCATATATTCAGGTGTGCAGTAAAAAATCGAAGGAGAGTGAAAGTTGTTAGGGTAGCCAGGGAGACATACGGGTGACCAAAAACCCAGTGTTTATGAATCCGGAAACCCAACAATTTCCTGTAAATGCACTTCTGGACGTAAAAAGAGATTGGAACGAAAATTAGCGCCAGAAAAGTTTTCTCAAAATTATACTAGTAATGTTTACAACCAGGGTTAATGGGGATATCTTGAAACAGGTGTTGACCCACTTGGGGAGTTCCTGGGAAAAGGAAGCTAAGAAGGAAGAAAAACACACCAATGGGAGCTCTCCTTCATAGAGGAAAGAAAAATGAAAAACCCCAATGAGGAATTTAGAAAGAAAATTTGAATCATTCGGTTGAATGTGTGTTAATTTTGAACTTCAGAATAGTTGAAGTGATAATATTCGAGGTTTTCTTATTGAGTTTGAAATGGGATAGGATGATTAATTTGGAATTTGAAACAGAGGTATGTTTGATAGTGTTTTACTGAAGTTCTATAGTTCGATGGTGGATACTTGTAGACTGAAAGGTTGAGTGTAGATGAATGACATGGGATTTAATGAGTGAGTTATAAATAGAGAAAGAGCACTCTAGATTGAAAACCTACAAGGGTATATAATACAGATGAATCCATCGTTAGTTAGGTATGCTTTTATCCGTTGGATTCTTAATGTTCCATCCAAATTATCGAGCTGTGTATATATGAATAAGATTCAGTTCTTAGTGTTCCCCTAAAAGTATCGGGGAAACTTTTTCCCACATTTATTTTAATGTGATTGATTGCGGTTTTAAAAACTTTGACAGTTACCAAAGAAGAGTCCCGTATATTTATTAAATACGTACGAAACATTTGCAAAGATACAGAAGTACACGCGTCGAGATCTTTCTCGTATTTTCTTCGTACAATTTCTCCGTCCATGAACGCATTAATATTCGTAAACTTCCGCGTTAAATATTAATAAGTTTCTTCGCACGCGAAATAAATTCATATCGTATAGTTTTCTAATTCGGCGCGACCGCTCGATCACGTGGTAAAAACAACAATAAGCGTAGGTTTTCTTCTGCAAGTCGCCTTCACACACGCGGTTATACTACCTCAGCTCTCTCTCTTCATCGAATTCTCTCCTATCCTTTTTCCTTCGTCCGCCAATCCCATTTTCTTCAACCCTTTTCACCATTCTCCCTTTTTGCTATTGCAATACACATCCATTATTCATCGGGGGAGGAGGGGGTGGGGGAAGGCCCCCACTCGTAATCAAAACAAATCGGGCGTCGGGTATGGGGATGCGGGGGAGGGAGTCGCCATTACGCCTGCGCACTGAGTTCGAGAACCTTCCTTTCCCCACCCCCTTAACTTCTTTGTTCCTCGCGGTCCCGCGCTACAACGCCGAGTTGCGGTGGCCTCAAATAGGCCCCTTTTGCCGGGCCCCAAGATCACCTCTCGGTCTTAGATTATCACCAGTCGGAATTGATGGGAGTGTGGTGGTGTAGTATTGGGGTTTTTCGTGTGTGGGTGGGTGGGTTTCTTTTGTGGAATAAGTTCTTTATGTTAATTGTTGGTTTTGATTGGAAGTAATGAATTGTTTAATATATATTAAGGTTTATTGATTGTAATGTTCTCGAATGATTTTTGATTGTTTTATAGCTGGATATTGTTGTTATTGTTATAAATACGGAATTGGACTGTTTTTGTCTTGGTAACCATTATTGGGAATACAATACAAAATTACTATAATGATACAATATTACAATTACAATGAAACTTTTTAAAAATTATATCGCAAGTCAAATATTTATTATGATTCTATAATACAGTACATTCCATGAATAAACTCTTAGTTTTATTACGCATCAAAAACTTACTCGTATCAAATACGTATCCATATTATATGATTAATACATTCACTTTGCTTCAATCTACATGAATTCCCTGCAAACCGCCTTCTGGAATGTGACAGGAGGTGTAAATTTACTATTTATCATTTAAGTCTATTATTATTGATAATATGATAACAATACATGCTGATAAATCTGTTCTTTAATAGCTGAACGTTTACTGCTCTTCATCACAGTTATTCTCTCTTTCACATTTTGTCTTCTTCCAATATAAATTTACCGTAATCATGATGAAATATAATAAGTGATCGAAGTATACAGTACTCATTTACAATACTTTTACGCTATTATATATATACTCTCCAACTATGACAATGACTTATCAATAAGGGTTGCCTCAAATGGAATAACTTGTGGAAACATTTTTCACCTGTAGCAATCCATCCCTGGAATTTGGGTTCGTAAACGCACAAGATGAGTTTATTTCGCTCTCAGGAATCCGTTCTGTCCATCCTTCTCGACCATATCCAAGCCACGGTCAGTTTCATTCATTCCGGCTAGCGTATCGCCCTGGGCGGTCGCCCGCCGCCACCTGGACACCCTCACCACAACTGAGGCCATCCACCACTGTTTAATAAATATCGTTCCTCCATCTGCCCCGTCTTTTGTTTTCTCTACGATCTTTCGTCTCTTTCGTCAATGCATCGGTTTTTGCGTGATTTTCAAGAGTTCTCATAAGAACCTCTTTTAGCATTCGTAGGAAGGATAGTAGTAACTTTCGACAGCGTTTGTTTTGGAATTATCGATCGCTTGGGTTGGCTTCTAACTTACCCTGGCTTATTTGCCGAAACAAGACAATAGCGCTTCTCAACGATGCGTATTCCGCGATTCGTTCGTGCGCAATTCGATTCTCTTCTTAATTCTTTCCCAAGTTCTCGTCATGGTTTCCCTTTCGACGTGAGATTTTTTTTCTTTTTGGTTTGGTTCTTCTTTGGTTGGTGTTTGCTAAGTATTTTAGTAGCAGAAACCCTCTAAGGATAAATACGTACCCACTACACTAAATTCTTATATATTCCGTACAATTTTTATGGTTTTAACGAAAAGAATACGATAGAAAGATCGTGAAAGTTTTTTACAGTACGAGAACGACTATTAAAAACGTAATTTTTTTGGTAAAGAAAGGGAATTATTCAGAAGCGATTGGGTTTAGATGGGATAGAATCTTTTCGTAGTCTTTCTGTATGTTTTTAGCGATGTTTTGGGTTTAATTACATCGAATTTTGGGTTGTTATAGACCTCCATCTTCGTCGGCGTCACTAGAGTTTGCTCGAAGGTTAGGTACCCTGATTTGTAGCGCCGTTCCTCATTGCGGTGAGAAGAGGAACTAAGGAACATTCCCATCCTTCAGAATAGTATTGTGTAGGAATTATATGTATTTAAGTAAGGGTTCAGACATGATGAAAGTGTGATGATTAATTGATTAAAATTCTCTCATACACGTTTAATGATTTGGGAAGTCTTTCTTTTGTACACATTGTATCTTTTCACGAAATATTTTCAAATTCATTGTTACTCGATTGTTCTTTCGTTTAATTTTCTGTATTGTTGTGAGCCAAACTATTGTAACTTAGTTATGAACTGCTTTTCTAACAATATTGCAATGTTAGACATTGTAGATTGTCTTGTAATAGCTTAATTCATCGGTATTCTTCATTTTGACATTTGTAAAACCTTAATAAGTTTCTGTTCCTGTCATCTATCGGTATGCTAAGTAAATTCTGTGAATTTCTCTTAGTAAAAGTTTTATCTCCACCTAAATTGACTTATATTCATAATATGACATAGATAAGAGTTAAATTTGATGATACATTTATTGTTTTAGGCAGACATTTGAATGATAGGATTGAAGAAGCTATTACATTTATTGAATAGCACGGCATTAAATGTTCTACCAAAGTCTCCTCAAAGTAAGAAAAATTTCTAACCTCACATTTATATCAAGTTAAACACCTCATATCCTATTTTATGTTCTGTAACTTTGATAGGTGGTAACCTGGAGTTGCAGTGTAAGATAAATTGGCTCAGGGTTTCTTTTGCTGTAAAAACTTCTGGAAGAATTAGGAGAGGTAATATTTTCTATTTCATAAGCATCTCTGGATTATTCTTTTCCTCCTTTAAAACTTGTTCTAAGAAATTACTTTAGCTGAAACTGAAGTGCCTTCTTATGTATATGCTTTTCTTTGATACTTATCTTAGTTAATTGAATATAACGCCTAGAGAGTTCTTCGGTTATTTTATTTGGTATTTAAAAAAACTTTTCGTCTCGAAAGAATTCCTCAGGATTCATATGTTCGAAATTACCCGTTATAAAATAGCGTTGTTTTGCGTAAAATCGCATTCATAACTCAGAAGGAAAGAGCTGCTTTATCTATTAATCCCGCGTAAGGAGTTGTGGGTAAAACTTTTAAATTGTTTTTACTGCCAAACTTTTAACATTATAGGTTAGAGTAAAAAGGAGGAGGCTTCGGGATTTTTTTAAAAGTGAATCCTCGTATGGCAGCGAACGGGATATTAATATGTTCCTAAAGACCGCTGTTGATTATAATTAAAACCGTCACGTGACAGTGTTTACAACAGGTTTTTATTATTTTCAAGTACGAGAGAAAAAAAGTCTCTGTTTTTAAAGTGCGCTGTAAAAGGTTTCGTGCAACCATAAATACTTGTAATTTCCCCACTTTCATAAACACTTTCACTTTTTATCTTCTTTCAACCCATTCATAAATCAAAGCGAAAACATCAGAACAGGTGCACGGAATTTATTCTCGAATTTTAGTTCCCCGTGAAACTTCTCCAATTAGATTCAGGATAATTTATACATTCCCCGAACATTCTAATAATTCTCTTCGGGTTTTAAGTCCGCAAAACTTTGCAAATATTCTTCAGTATTCCGATATTTCTCCCAATTTTCATACAAACCGTTAAAAATAATATTTTTCCGATGGTCTTTGGCTCAGTTCCGCGAAAGGACCGCTCGTTCTCTCTCTCTAACGCTCTCTCCAAAAGTACCCGCGCAGCGTAATTCTATCATTTATTGAAAAAGTTTCCCTTACGGTGTTCGCTTGTTTTAATTTACCGTGCCAATCTCGGAGAGGTTTCGTAAAGTATAGGTCTGTATGCTAAAATTTTCGAGCATAATATACTCTCTCAAGTTCCTTCTGTAGGCTTCATTTTGTGTTAATGTTATGCCAATGTTCCAAATCAGCATACTTATTGTTTTAAACTCGTTCATTAGAGGTGAATACTCTTAATATAAGCTTATTTTTTGTCCTCCACTGGTTTTGGTGAACAATTTATTCATTCATATTCACCTTCTCTTAAGTTATTTTAATATATACATGATATAATAATTTTTAAATATATATATTATTCATATTTATATATATCTAGAATATATATGTATGCATAATTTTGGCAAACAGATTAGAATTAGTTACTAGTGTATTGTACTTAAGATTATTGCTTTACTACTCTAATGATTACTGATCTACTCATTTCTTTCTGGAAAAATTACTTGTTTTCCTCCGATTGTTATTTGTCCCGATTTATAAAATGTTAATATTTACATTGTACCTATACGATGAAGTTTTAGTTGTAAGTTAAGAAGATAGGGCACTTTTTACTACTACTATAAGGTAGTACTGTACTAGTACTATACGTATATAAGATACTCTCCGTGTCACTTAGGTACTTAAATACTACACTTTAGGTTAGAAATAATTAGCAAAGGAGCAAAGTAACAGATGGATTGAAGAGCTGAGTGGTCGTATAAATTAGGATGTTTTTAACCCATTTAGGATTAAGAAGAATGTATGGGGATAGCGGGTTGAAATTATGTTGTTTACAATTCGCGCATATACAAAATTCTCAGCTTAGTGAAAGTAACGTTGTAAACAATATGAATGAAATGAAATATGAAAATAACAGATGATACGGTATGAAAATAATTTGTATGAAAAGGTGAAGTAAAACTTTGCCTATCCTTAATCATATAGCCTCGCGTTATTTACAAATCCATCGTAAATATGGCATTAATTCCTTGACAGTTTTATGATCGAAGTTAGTAAATATCTTCACAAATGGGATAGAATCATAGCTAACTTACCAATAACGTAGCTGATTAATATAAGCAGAAACTTTATTCAATGGCTTTTATTTTTTTAATGTTTGTAATGGAGCTATTTGAATATCTTGAAGATTTGTTGCATCTATCAACAGGAACGTACTCCTTCCATCTGTTGTTATTGGCTATCTTCTGCATAACTCTAATCTTCAATAAAATCATATTTGTTAGGACTTTTTTGTCCAAATTCAACTTCTTATATCTTCCATAACTCCACTGGATTATAATTAAAATAACTCTATGTAAATTATTACTGATGTTGATTATAATGGTATGATGGATAATTATATTATTACACTAAATGGTGTTTATTAATTACTGATCATACATGAGAAAGTATTTTACAGTATTTTGATAACAAGGAACATGGTCATACGTTGTTGGCTAGGGGAGAGATGTGAAAACAGTGATAAAATTCGCACATTATAGTGTGGAATAGTATAATATTATACTGTATTTCAGTTGTTTATTTTACGTGTTAATGAGAATATGAGTTTGAAACTTACGATTTTAAATGAGGGATCCTTATCAGTTATGTGTATTTCTGCCATAGCACTTTTGATACGTTTGATAATTTAACCGCTCTTAAAAGCATCTGTTCCCAATTTATAATCATACATATATATCGAGAATATGGTTCTAATCCTACCCATTCGCACACGCAATCTCCATATTTACGCAAAGGATGCGTGCTAACGCACTCTTTCCACGCAGACATCCACATGCCCACGAGCAAACAAACAAAGTCTGCGAAGATGTTCTGACCTCGATGGTCAAGAAAGAGCATTAATCAATGGGTTTTATATCTACACATCTCAATTTCTTACTCGGGGATTTTTTATCCTACGTATACGTGCGTCGAAACGTCATGACACTGCAGTCTCGGGCCCCTCAAAGGGGGTGGAGGAAATGTTAGAAGACCCCTACCCCCGTCTCCTCCAGATGATGAATAGTTGATACGTTGGATTTATTCATGCTCTCCCAATAAGACTTCTCGCTTGTAAAGTCATCGACGGACAGTCTCCGGCACTTACCGTGAATAATGGGATTTTTACTGTGGCCTAACAGTCGGCGCTTAAAACTAATGTGGGACTGGATAGGCACCGCGAACCGGTTTGTCGAGTAGGCGGAGGAAGGGCCCTCACTCTCTCGCACTCAGACGGCGGTGCATCGGTATAAAAAAACCCCTCGTTTTCTTTATGGCTTATTTCGCGCTATCGAAAACTTCGCAGCCGTAGTGATGGAAATGCGTTTCGTCGTAGAAATTAGATCGGCGTGAGTTACGGTTCCCGTGATTTATTAAATTCTTCCCCGGAGACGGGCCAGGTGGGAGGCGAAGCAACGATACTACTACCTCTTTCGCGATACTCGATTTTTTGATTTGATTAAAAAGCTGGATTTGTCGTTCCTATTCGCGGATAAATCTCTTTCGTTCTTTTTAACTTTTTTTCTTGTTTGATTCCTCGAGTTCTTCTTCTAATACGTTTGTTTAGGGTTTCGATATTCGTTTCACAAGTAGTGGTGTGATCGAAATGAAATTTTCGTTGCGCTCGTTGCGATGGAGACGTATTGTTTTTCCTAGGAACCCACGTCGAAGGGGTTTTTTTCCTGTTCAGGAGTATTATTCATTCGGAAATCAGTTAAAGTTTATGACACGGTCTCCGAAGAAGTTTACGGGTGGAGTAATGCATTTTTTTAGTGCCCAAAGTTTTTTGGATGGTGTTTTTTATATTCCAAATATCTTTCTCGTTTTAATTTTATGTTCGTACGAGTTCGAAATCTTGTTTAACTAGCTCGAATTTTTGTTAATGCTATAATTACGCATCAATGTTTTGTTTTTATTTACGTTATTTATTTAATTATTGATGATAAAGACGGAGTTTTGATTTGGGATGAATTAGATTGCAATTCTGATAGATGTCAGTTTGTGAAGTAATTCTAGACACGTCATTGTTTATCGGAGCTACAATTCAGATGAGCGCACGTCGAAGGGAAATACCAGTCTTATTTTCTACCCGTTGGAGAAGTCATCTGTGCTGATTAGTTCACGATAATGTTTTGTTACATTCCTGGTTGTGTGAGGGAAGGAAATGAATGTTGAAAGGGAGCATGAAGTTTTAGTTTTAATCTGAAACTTTTTAATCTATAGTTCATTGTAAATTATTGTATCATATGGTAGACTTTCAGTGGTGAATATTTAAAACTGCTTGTAAATATCTACATTTTGATTTCAGACCATTTTCTTTGATTTGTTGGTTATAATCTCAATACTTTCCATAGTTCTTTTAGTGGCTATTTCATCTTTTATATCTTCTTTTTTGCACTTCATCATTACCTGAATTGATCTGTGGAACTTGCCACTCTCAGAATAACATTCCTCTTTCTTGCTACACAAGCATCATTAAAAATCATCTGCCATCGTGGAATGTGACTGATGGACTCACGAGTGCGATCAAATAATTATCTTTGATTTCATTTACTATTCAGCATGTCATTGAATGTATTTTCTTTTGTTTTCTCTTTGATTATCAATCCCTCATGCGATGTGTGTAGAATGCAAGGAGAAGTAAATTGGTGTCACTTGGGTTAATGGTCCGGGTATGCTAATGGGATATCTTGGGCTCAAAATATTAAAATCACAGTTCGTACAGACATAATTACTGTTGATGTACATCGTGATGAAATTTTTGAATGAGATCCAGTGACGTCAGTAAAGCCACTTAACTTAAATCTATTGCCAATCCTTTATGGTAGATTGCTTATTGATGTATATGTGTAGCAATTAAAATGGCAAACATTTGCGTATGTTTTTATGCTTCCACCATATCATGGTTTATGCCATGAGAAGGAATAAATAAACTGAGAATATGTTTGATTCATTCAGAATTTCATGTTCCAAGGTTAATGGATTTTCTTATTCCTAGCTTTCTGCCGTGTAATGCTACTTCAATTAATCGGTAAACTGCAGTATATGTTCAGTCTTCCACAGAAGTTAATTATATATACCTTTTTGTAAGTGGTTTCATGCAACAATGCAAGAGATTATTAACTGATGATAATATCCTGAAATATGAATGCCATGACACCATCTGAATGTTCTGGGTAAAGGAGTATCATTGTTAAAGCTACGTATATTGTAGCTAAGTCCCTTCTGTATTAACGGGAATCAAACACAGGACTGCTTTTACTGAAGTGTCCTCCAGACGATCTTTGTCTACAATGTTGAATTTATTATTTGTCTTCTTCTCTTGTGATAACTGGCTTTTTTATGATTCAGTTGATATTTTTAGTGCTATGTTAATGTTCCATTTTACTAGGAAATATTCAAAGAAAATTATGTGAAATCAACACGGATTCGTTTTTAGTTTTTTTAGTGATTAAGCTCGCTCTTAATTAGGATCCAATCAATTTTATCCATCATCTCCTAATAGTTGAAGTTTGGTAATACCGCTCCAAAAGTTTTTGTCTCGTGAGATATGTATCACATGGTGTATTTACTTTGTTCAAGTACCTCAGAGTCGATAAAATTATTTTCATTCATGTTTTGTTTTTATCTGTCGAGAGTATTGAAGCATTAAGTTTTTTAAGTAGTACTTTTTTGTTCTGGGTTTTTTGTTCGATAAGATATTAAAAGTGTAGCGGTGGTTCGGAAACTTTATAAGTTAGTTCCAAGATTGTTGAAGGGAGTTCCTCGATATTCTGTAGGATGGGTGCTGAATATTATATTAGGAATGCCCATTAAAATCTCTCCATCTTAGTATACCTTTAGGAAATTTTACAACGTGAATTGCATCCTTTTATTTCTTTGATTATTCTACTTGGAATGTCTGAATTGTAGAGGGATATTAAAATAGCATTCTTTGTTTTTTTGTTTGAAAGAATTCCGTATGGTTTTTATTTGTTATAATTTAAATGCTTAACTATTTATAAATCCTTATTTTACTTATTTTTTATTTATAACCGTGCTTTAATTCCTTTAATTCCTTATAAAAGTATACAGGATTCACTATAATGAAGATAGAACGAGAGTACTTTGATCTTTATAACTTAAGAATAGAAATATTGCTTTATAATTTGACAACACCACTGAATAAAATTGAAAATAGAAAAAAGGGCATTACAATTGCTATTTTTCTTTATGTATTGTTTAAAGATTATATTTTCGAATAATAATTCTAAATTATTGGGAAGAATCAATGAATTTTTGAACTTGAACTTCATTATTATCGTTTTAGATTGCTTATTTATTTGGTTGATACTGTTTTAAGGGGGGTAAAATTATGTGCACTTCTAATTATCATAAACATTGAGGTTAGGTGCAAAAAATCCACCATAAATGTTTTGCAAATATGTGCAAATTATTAGATCGCAAATTTTAGAACGAAAATTTGGCTCTAAAATCAGGAATATGATGGAATATCGATCTTTGCGCATTCAAATGAACTAAAACGCAAATTAAAAACGTATTTTAACAACTTAAAATGGTTTCAGAACTACTCATTTGTGTCGTTTTCGAATAAGTGCATTGCCCTTTGTTCGATACCGATTGTAGTGATGGAGAATCTCCAGGGGCTAAGATTTTAGGCAGCTCGCCCGCCGCCATGTTGGAATCCCTTGCCCATCTCGGTTTTCCTAATCACCAGGTCATAGCGCAGAGTGCAGATGCGATGCACAGACGTGATTATTCCGTCATGGGCTTCTCCCACGTCACTGTGATTGCCCCTTCTCTCGTCCGCTCCCTTCCATTCTCGTTCGTGTGGATGAAACGCCATGCACTTGGTCTAATCTACGGATCTTTATAGTCTCTTGTTTTTGCGAATCGATAATTAGATCGGATATGCATCTAAGACTGATTTTTTTAACCTGTCCTTTCCGGTCGGCGCACGGTCGAAGGAGTTTCTGGAGGGAGCCTTTTTGTCGTCTGCGCGGTGCCGGGTTCGATACCCCGATCGCTGGTTAGTTTTCACGGTGTCGATTTCATGGATTGCTCGCCGATTTTGGTATCGCGATGAATCATCGAAATAAGATCGAGTTGGGTTTGAAATCTCATCCCTTAGATACGGGGGAAGTGATATAGAAATGATGTACTTGATGGGAAAGTTAATGCGTCGCTTATTAGTCATGATGGTTGTGTTTTGATATGTGATTTTATATTGCTTACGTACTGGTATTTATATTTTGTTGAGCGACTATTGTTTATTTATTCTTAACATTTGATTAAGGGGAGATAATTTCATATTTTAGCTCGTAAATGTATTTCTTATTCTGTTAAATATTTTTTACAGTATAGTTGAGTGAACTTCAATTGGTTTTGCTGTTTTAGTTACTGGAGTTTCATTGTTGATGTTTAAGATTTCTATATATAACATGTGTGTATAATTGAATTGCATTATTTTACGAATTCCTCGGAATACTTTGGGTTTTCCTCTCATTGATTCAGTCCGAATTTTTATTAGAATAATATTAAAAGCAGACCAGATGGTGTTGTATCAGGGTTACCATGGTTTTTATTTGTGGCGAGTACCATCGTCATTGTAATCTATGCTTTACTCAGACCTTTTTTAATTGGTAATCCCAAATACTTATTTTTAATCAAACACTTAAATATCGTAAATATTTAGCTTTGAAATATCAACATTAGAAACAAAAAATGAAAAACTATATTGCCAGATTGATATCTTTTGAGTGACGATTTCTTTGAAAATAATAAGTGACTTCTTATCACTCATTCAAATCAAAAACTAATCATATGTAATCTTTATCGAAGTAGGCTCATTTGTAGAGATATATCTTTTCACAATAATTCCTTTGTTTCTTACCGAGTTTTCCCATTAATTAATGCATCATCATCTTTTGCCTTTGATCTCCTCTTCCACTTCTTTTCTTAATTATCTTCCCCTCTCAATACTTGACCTTCTGCCTCATATGTACGCCATGGAGGGAACCGGATCGATCCCCTGCACAATGACATCAGCTGTCCAACAATAGCATTCGATTTACTGTATATTTCCTTTCTCGCTGCAACTAAATCTATTCCCGACCGAGACTTGTCGTTCAAGTTTTTTGATTCGGTATTTCAAGTAACGACGTCCAATTAACTTCTCATCCAAGGCTTCCAAGTCCTTTGATGTTACTTTGATGTGACAAATGGACCGATCGTCACCGAAATTTCTGTGGAATATTTCTCGTCCATTCCCTTTACAATCCGCTTTCAAAATGTTTGCTGCATGAGTCAATGAACTGATCATAGGATGATTCGAGTCCTTTTTGATTTCTGTCTTTTATTTTCTTACGATGGACTTAAAAACCTTCTATTGAAGTCTTCTAGTCTTTATTATGTGATTTGAATTATCATTTTACTACGTGTCGTTATAGCTGTATATTTATATCTATACGCTGAATTGTCCTGGAATGTATTTCCTTCATCTCGTTGTATTACGTCATTCTTTTTAACGTAAATACTTTCTTCCAAGTCTAATCCTTATAGAATTGAAAAGCGAGTTGTTTTTTTAAGTATTCCCAGTTTATCAAAGAATATATAAGTTTTCGTTTCTTTCGGATAGAAATACATTTATCGTCACGATTGTTTAGCCCTTTTTGTTAGATCTACGAATTAAATACTTTGCTTTTGAACATAATTAAATTATATTTAAATAGTTGTTTATCGTAAAATTCGGATTTAGTTTTAGACTGGTATCTGAACATGTTTATTATTCGTGGCTTTATTTAGTATTATTTGTTTTAAAGCCATTAGTTTCTGATATCATGTATAGCAGTTATTAAATACTATCCAAGAGAGAATAAACATTATTAGAAAAATATAATTTTTATCTTTTTAAAAGTGAACTGGTCGAGTATACGTAAAAGAAGAACATTCGCCATCTACGTAATATTATTATCAATATTAGAAATGGGTTACAATTGAGTCATATGTACCGTGGCAACCATCATAAGGTTATTGTTACGGTTACAGACTGTACAACATTACAATACAGTCATTTACTATTATAAGTAACAAATGCGTTATATTTACATGTGTATTTCATATATATTATATTTCGTTGAGTACATAGGAAGGTCAAAGTTCCGTAATAATTTAAACTTTGTTGCGTACAACAGATTCATTCAAACACCATTATCATCAGTAGAATCTGTGCACTTACCTGGATTCATGTATAGTATTTTTTCGTGCTCTCATTCATGAAAATTCATTCACTTTATTCCTAAAAACGGCCTTCACTTCTCTTATCTGCCTTCTTCTGAAACGGAAATCGCCCGCTCGGCTGCATATATAACGAAAATGTAGTGAGAACGGGTTAATCTTTGTGTCGAATTCAAAGCGGAAACGATTATTTTTGCGCCTTAAGGTGCTATGGCCTATGACATGCAAAACGCCGTGCTGATATATATCTCCGAAGGGATCCTTCGAAACACACGTACGTAAACAATTAAAATTTAAATAATTGCCATCGCACGATTTATTTCCGAGAAGGTACTCCTTTCTTTCTTTGGAGAAAAAACGCGCATCGTGAAGCGTGGGAATGGTGTCCAGTCTTTTCGGACTCGGCGGTGCGTCTTTCTTGTTTCATATTAGTAATTAGGTTTTAGGGACGATTCTTATCCATTTACGATCTTTTAGTTTTACAGGAAGAAGGAAAGGTAAACATATTTATACTCGATGACGTAGTGGGATGGGAATTCAAAGGTTAAACAGACGTGTATAATTTTAAAATGACTGGGACTCGAACCTAGGTACTAGTTTTTCACTGCTGTTTATCTTTTGTTTAGTTTTAAATACGGAGGTAATATATGAAACGTGAATTTTGAAGATTTATCTCTTTTTGTAGATACGAAAGGAAGTAATATTTTGAAATTAATTTCAATTTTACTGTGACTAATTCATAGTTTAATTTCCCGGGTCTTAGCTATCTTATTCCTACTCCAGCTTCAAAGCGTTATTATACTTCATTATATAGTTCTCTAGTTATCTTCCAGAGGTATCCAGGTCAAGGAGTATTAATTATCTATCAATATAGCAAATAAACAATCGTTATCTCAGTGAGATATTTCTGGAATCATTGGTATATTTTATTCATTAATGAGGCTCCAGCAAGATTTATTGCTTGTCCCCGTTCTAACGAATTTAGAAGATAATATTTTATTTCCCCGAATTAGCATCACTATCAGTTGTTTGTAAAAGAGGGTAGTTTTATGTTTGGGAAAGTTTTTTACGTATTTAACCCAAAATTGCGTAATTATTTAAGTGAGAAACGTATCAATTTATACTGATACTTTATACCCCAAAACTAAGAGGAATTCTAAGCATAAATATGGCATTATTCGAAAGAAAATATTCGGCGAATAAAAATCGCTGTATTAATTGGGATTTTAAAGAGTTTAATACCTCACATGTTGATCTCTTTGATACTCACCGCGTAGCTTTTCCACTTAAACGTTCTTTTCATGGTTTTTTGAATCCAAGAAAGAGTATATACGATATTTAAAAGTATATTTGATCTGCATCTGAAGTAGACGTTGATTCAGACTATATTCGAATCCGAAAGAATTTCTTTTGCTGCTTCAACAGGTGTGGGGAACGCAGAATTTATTTACTTCTTTGGGAAACTTTTCCGGTGCATAAATATTATTTTCGTTGAAGTCGTTGGTTTATTTCCCAGAATTTAATTTATAATTCACCTATTTAAAAAGGTCTTTTGTGGTGCTCAATGCGGAGGGATAAATTCATTTTCTCGGCGTTTTTAAATTCGAGGAATAAGTTTTTCGCATTGAAATGAAGTATTGGAAATAATGGAAGTCGATTTCTCTCCCAACTTTTGCTTTCTATATCCATCGAAAAAATTTTGTTTTAAAGCTTTTTCAAGTTATGAGATCAAGTGTGGAATTTTTCTGATCGTAATAAATTTTGATTTTTAATAGATTTATAATCTCTGTGTCTTTTACTCGGATATTCAACACAGTTCTCTTCTTCGTAAGAGAAATTTTTCCTTCTATTTCAAAACGATTTATAGAATAATATTTTAGAATTCGTTTATCAGTATTTTATTACTCTATAATTAACCAAAATTACCTGTTATCTATTAATTTTACTATTTAATAACTAAATAATGTAGTATTCTTATTATTACTGTATTTTTGTTGGTATAGAATGGGATTTTATAATTCTGTTTTGCAAATGCGAGGAAATTTTGTTAAACTTTATCTTACATTGAAGTATCATTTATTTATAATAAATTTTGGTATTTCATTGAGAAGATGTTTAATTCTCTGATTTTCCTGAAAGTAATTATTCTTCCAGAAAAGGGCTCAAACATTAAAAATTAGACACTTTTATTATGATTTGTATTTAGTAAAAAGTCGTTTAAATTTCTTATTAATTCATTCCTGAATTCTTTAATACTGGAATATATATTACTTTACTATACGAAAATAAAATTATGTTTCGAAAAAATGAGTACGTGACTTACTATTTTTGAGTATTATGAATTGTTTCACGTTTAGTATATGTGATTATTATTTAACTATGATGTTATTATGGGTATACATTGTAGTTTCCTTTTTCTTCATTTTTAAATAGAGTACATTTAAAATTTAAATAGAAGATAATTAAGTTGTGGCGAATATAACTCAAGTCTACGCAATTAGGATGTTAAGTCTGAATAACTGCTTAATTTCGTAATATAATAGCGCAGAAAAATTCCGGCCTCTTATTTCTTTTTAGAACGAGAAGTAGCGTGGTTGGGTGGAGTATACGGTTTTGGTTGTTATCTTTTAGTGGTATAAATGTTGTGCGCTATGTTTTTTTCCGTTAATTGTAAGATTTCATTTTTAATCCACCATTTTTTAATACAGCGTTGTTTAAATTAATTATATGATGATTTATATGTGCTATTAAGGGATACTTGTATATTTAACGAGGTTTCTTTTTCATAAATTTTATAACGAGTATGGTTAAACATTTCCACAGTTACTTATTTTAAAATAGCTTTTTCATTTTAATGTATTATGAAATGTATGATTAAAAAAGTAGATAGGATCAATGGTAACATAATCTCAAATTAGTATCTAACGCTGATAACATTAATTGAAATTATATTGAACCTAAACTTTTTGAATAAAAGTATTATATACTCACGTACTATAGTCTTAGGGCATCCTAATGATATGTCGTACAAATATTGATAGTTAAATGTATGATCGAACGTGTTGATAGTACTACCCTGACCATATCTTTTCCTAATTACCTTGTTTCACTGTGATAATTAATATCGATTCGGTAAAATCTCCACAGAATAGAGATATCTTCATTACCTCATTAGTTATACAGTTTTCTCGATCGATTCTTCAAATCATCTCATAAAAGTTCCCCCGTTCCTTTTCGCATCCATTTATTGCCATCATATAATGCACGCGCGTGTTAAAATTTCCGCAAGAAATTTTTCGAACGCCATCCATCGGCGCAACAAAATCGATTCCCTACTCAACCGCGCGTTCAAAGATTTTCCGCGCGCGGATATTCTCCGCGGGCCATTAATAAGAGGAAATAGCATTTTAGGGGAGTGTACTTCGGTTAATTTTATTCCCTTATGCATTTACAGACTCCCGGTGCCATTCTCCTTCGGACGCAAACACGCAAAGCGAATAAATACATTAATGTGTGAAATGTTGGAATTTTCTACCGGTTGCGTGATACCGCAAAAATTTGCATGCGGATTCCTATTTTGCATTGCCAAATATTTGCCGCATAATGTTAATGCCCCTCTTTTCGCCATTCCTTTATAGGCCATTAAACGGCCGGGACATGACCTGGAGAGTGCCGTATCAATTCAAGAGCTGCCGTTCCGTTGAGTCGCCATAAATAAGAGACTCGGTAAGTAAATTTTTCGCGTACGTTTCGATTCCGCCAATGGTTCGTGCCTGGTGTTAATAAGAGTCGATTCCTTGGGCGATATCTCGTATCGAACAGCGGGGTTCGATAAGCTTTCGTATTTTATGGCTCTTTTAGTATTATTCGCGGTGATCGTTTTATTACGCACCGTTTTGGACTCGAATAAGACTTTACGTAAATTTCGCCAAAGTGGTTCTTTTCGAAAGATTACAATTTGCGTGATATATTTAAATCGTTTAAATAAATTAAGCGTGGTAGATTATATGTAAATGATTTTTTTATCTTTCGTGGTGGTGATTAAACTAATCAGTTTTCGCGTACTGATTTTTTAAGTAGCTCAAAAAGTAATATCAACGTGGAATAAATAATTACGTCAAGTTTATTCTTTACGAGCTCCAGAATTAATAGTGTTGAAAAAGCACATTTTGCTCTCTCATTTACAGGCGTATAATATAATCTTATGAATATGTTGGCCGTAGCTGAACACACGCTGAATTCAGCATATTTTTGAGGTATTTGAATAATTTCCATCATTTATGATACGAACGCAAAAAGGGGAACTATCGAGTAGAATATTCCTTTCATTTGCTTTCCAAATTGAGCTATATTTATGATAATTTACTTTACTTCGTGGCGTTCGCTGGATGCTATTTACTTTAGCGTTTTAACTTTACCGTTTTAACTTTGCAATTATGCAAAGTCTTCGACAATGGATGTTGAACTTGATTGATTGCGTCGACTCATCTGATGTAAATATTGGTGGATTATGAAACACGGGGAGTTTTTCGTTGATCTTGATGTTTGTTGGGATGTAAAGAAGTTCTAGAGTTTGTTGGTTTCCATACATTATAACTTACTTACATTGTAATAATACTTTTTGAGATTGTATTTGATAATATCGCTTTGATAGATCATAGATAGTTTCTTCAAATAATGAACTATGGTTAGACTATAAATTCTTGCCTTTTTGAAGGTTGATTAGTGCAGGTTAACTAATGATAATTTCATAACTTTAAGAGCAATAAGCAAGAGATAATTGATTTCTGTGAATTGAGTAGGAAAAGAATTCAAGTATTTTGTCTTCAGTAACGTACTTCAAATCTAGAAAACGTATTTAATATAAGATATTGACAAACATTTAATAATTGATGTAAAGAGATAATTTGCATGCTTTAAAATTCTACCGAGTCAGTTGTATATTTTTGTAGTTAAATGTTCGAGGAATCGGCAATGTAATACTTGCAGAAGAACATTAATTTATAAGTGATATTTTCACGTATTTGTACGTGAAGTGAGACGTCGGTAGCTGTCGTCATTCGGTAACTCCGGATTCCACGGATAATCGCTCATCCCTCTTGGGTCTTCTACTCCTCTTGAAGAGGCGCCAAACAAACGTATCTTAACAAGTGTTTTCAGATTCGACCTTCACCAGTAACCCATTGCCCCCAAAATGCAGCTCTTTCATTACTTTTTTTTTCCAGCCCGACATCCTCTCTAATTCGCCTCCTTGTTTGCCACACATTTCCGAATCTATTCCTTTTTTTTATCGCTCCCCTCCGAGGGAAAAAGGGAGGTACCCGAATATCGTCCCTCCGACACAGCGGCTGCTTTTGCGGCCTGGATCAACAAGTGATTCTTCTTCCCTTTTCCTTTCCTCCCAAAAAACGTCCCCCCCTCCCCCCGTATCCCTTGGCCCCTTCCCACGGATTTCCCTTTTCTCTGCCGCGACCCTTTATCGGATTCCTAACCGATCCTTTTTCCCTGTCGACGAGAAAAAAAAACTTCGCTTATATTCACCCACTTATCTCCACAACTTCACTCAATCAAGATAGACCTTATTCTTTTGTTTCCTTCCAGCACGCTTCCCTCATTTTGCACCTCAGGAGTCGTCCGCATTCCGTCTCTTTTCCCATTGTTTTTCTTTTTTTTCTTTTTTTATCTTTCGCTTTTTGGATAAAAGAGCCGTCCGTTCGTTGTGATCGTTGTGATTCGGGATCTCTCTCTCTGTGTGTCCACTCGGTCGTTGAAGGATGCTCTCGAAATGTGCCTTTTTGGTATCTCCTCCCGTGTATCTTTCTGTTGTTGGATGGTGCCAAAAATTGAATACGTTGATGTTTGGATTTGTATGTGTGTATTTATTTGGGTCGATTGATGATCATTGTTGGGAGGTCGCTACGGGAGACGTTCTATGCTTTAAACCAGCTCTTTTTATTTCCGTGATACAAGTAAGACTTGTTAGATAGATTTTGGTAGATGTTAATCCGTCTTGTTCTTTGATCCTCTTCTGGATAAGACTGTGAAGGCTTGTTGTATATTCACACAATCCTCATTGGATTCGATTGCTTATGGTCTGTAGATTTGGACGATTGATTTGGTTACGTATCGGTTACGTTAATCGGTTACTCTTTTCTATCAATGCTAATTTGTTATTTTTGTAGCAGTTCTATTTAGATAAAATGAATGTTTTCTGATTTTATTATTGCAGTTATACTCAAATATTTACCCTAATAATGTTTATAGTTTTATATTTATGCATAACATTATGAGGATGCCTTCGAATTAGAGGTGTAATTTTAATTCATATAATAATCTCAGTCGATGTTATAAATTGGTTTACTGTTAGGCTTTAGTTCTATAACAGTCCGGTGTTTGTAGTTTGTGTCAGGTGTCACCCATGTACATTTTTTGTATACTAATTCCTAATATGAAATATTCTCTTCTATTTAAAAAAGAAATTCTTTAGAAATCGTCCGTATATTTTCTAGTCTTTCATTTTCATTCACTTCCCTTCTTCTCTACATACTCAGGATTATGAAAAATCCCAAGTATCTTTACTGCTGAGCCGCTTTTTACGTTCTCAACCGACTTTTTGTTCTCGGTGCTCTAAGTAACGCATTCAAAGTAAGTCTGCATCTATTAAGCTATTCGGCCGGTCTAATTTGGCATCGCTTTTTACATTTTTTTCTCTTTTCCGATTACTTCCTTCCTTGATGAAGTTGGTTATCCTTTATAATGAGCCACTTCGAAACTGAAAGTGGAAGAAATTATGCGTATGAGGAAAATAGACTTCTTGGGTTTTAATCGGTTAATGAAAGGATAGATTATCTTCAACAGAGCAAATTTTTACGAAATTTAATCGCTCGGATTTTTTAATCAATCTTCAGAAAAAGGTTTCTTTTTTTTAGTTGGAATGGAGGCAATTTTATGAAAATTGTTCGAAAAAGGGTCGTTCGATCATATCGGCCTTGACAAAGTGAGATTATTATCTCGAAATCTGAAGATAATTTCACGAAGATAATTTTTTCCGCAAACAATAATTTACATCGCCCATGTCGTCGTGTTTGTATCATCTCAAGTTGTCATGTACATTGGAAAAAGGGCTTGAATTTCATGTGATTTCTAGAAGATGTTTAGCAGAATAAATTACAGAATGTTTGCGATGATTGATGAATCTTTGTGTTGTATTGTTCGTGTTTGTTATTGTAAAAATATTACGAATGGGTACGATTTGAACTACTATCGATAGGTTTAATCTTCAGTACTTCACCCTCAACAGCTTTTGAGACTTCCTATTGAAGGTCTTTTACAATAGTTCGTTTTCATATGAATATATGTATATACAAAAGTTTTATGTACTTCAATGAATTATGTCTTTGGGTTAATATTTGTTTGGAAATAATTGGTAATGGTATTGTTGTCTTTTTACTTCTGAGGTTATTCCATCCTTGGACATCATCGTAACATAGTTTATAATGCAAATCTCCAAGTGTCTCATGTGGAAATGATCAAATGGAGCATAAAAGTATTGGTCTTAATTCTTCTCAACAGGGGGTCAAAGTTCGTGGAAGTTATGAAACGAAAGATTAACTGGAATTCATTAACTTTGTTCTTTTAATATTCTCTCGGTTACTCGAGGCAATTGCTATGTACTCGGATGACCAAAGTCATATTGTACTCTTGGTTTACGTCTTGAAAAGTGCCTATTTACAACTAATGCTTAGTGAATCGGCCTTGATTGCCATCATTTGCCCCCTCTATCTGCGGACGTACAAAGATGCGCCCTTTCTAAAGAGCTCATACGGGTGCGTTGATTACCTTCATTGAGCTCTTCATGTCGCATCTCTCCGTGATTCGGACGTAAATGGTGCGTTTTCTATTCTACACATTCTGCAGTGCGTTGCACTTAACATTATGGAGTCATGCGGAACATCCTCCTTATTGAATTCAGCTTCAAAGTTAAATTTAATCTCTACTAATTCTTTGTATGCTCCCTTATAGATGGTCATGGTGAAGTAAGAAGTGCTCTGGAATTTTCTTTTGGTTGCTGTGAATGAAATGGTCGTTGGGTTTGAATGCGATGTTGCTGGAATATTCTCATTAAACTGAATACGAGCATTTATTTTCAATTAAATTTTTGTATAACGAATAATTTCTGATATTTGTTACAATTTCATGGCCACGTATTAGAATTCATTCTTAAATTCTTTTCAAAATCATTTCCGTCAGTAGAATTTAACTCAGAGTAAATCGATAATGGACCAAAGACGCTTATTTAATAATTGTTTCATTCCATTAAATTCGATCTTTCTTTCTTTTATTAAATTCAGTACAATTATTAAGTCCTGATTTTTGCGACCCTTTCATGGCTACGTATTAGAATTCATTCTAATATTCTTTTCAATATTGATTCTATCTGTACGGTTTAACTATAAGTAACTCAATAATGGACCAAAGTTTGCTTATGCAATCCATATTTTCCTTCTAATCCTTCGCCTATTTTACGTATCCATAACAACCGTTACAACAATGCAAAGGGAATTGTGCACAGTTTTAATATCGGACAGAAATCAACGTATGAACGTTCACGTAAAATTTTAAATGAGAACCTGAATTTGACGAGAGTCAATCATGATGTACTAATGTACCATAGACATCTATAAGTCTATTCCTCTTTTTAAATAGCGATAATTGACACCCTTCTAGCTCTTATCTTCGCTCGTGTCAGATGCAAACCGACTCCTTCAACAAAGAACCCGTCCACGTCGCGATTCGCATTTCAGTCGTTTATTCCATCATCAATGGGAACAGATGTCAGGTAAGGCGATAAGGGAAAACTTTCGATTCCTCCAAATCGGTTGTCGGTCATCAAAAGTTCGGAAAATTAGTTTTTAGAGAGAGAGAGAGCTATCCGCCGGAATGATCTCCAAATATCTCATTATCTGGGAAAATAATTCGGAAGGGATTGTAAATGCGTATTGTTTCCGAAATTGGGAATTCTCCCGCGCTTTTTTTTATTATTTTCTTCCGCTTTGAGCGATGTTCTCTTTTTTTTATTCGCTTTCCAATCAGCGTCTTTTATCTCCGTACGTCACGCTTTCGGTCCTTATCGCATATCGACGTTTTGACAATTTAATCGAAATCGAAATGAGGAATTGTAGAAGATGGAGAAATTACGGGCGTTCTTCTCTTTCCAAAGTTTTTGCGGGGGAAGTCTCGTATTTGGTTCAATTTGGCGAAAGGATTCAAATCGTTTGTGAGTTGGTGTCCGTTTGTGCTTTTCTGTTTTTTTTTTGATGCTGTACGCATTTTTGTTTACGTTGTTGTTTTGTTTTTGTTTTTTGGTTAGAAATTGTTTTCCGGGAAAGGGTATCGTAAGATGGAGGATACGCATTTTTTGTTTACGTTGTTGTTTTGTTTTTGGTTGGAAATTGTTTTCCGGGAAAGGGTATCGCGAAATGGAGATGAGGATTGTTATGCTGCTTTCTAACGTCGCGATGCTACTACTCACGGTTCCTGCAGAAAGGACACCCACGCCCTCCGGAATCTTTTCCCTTCGTGTTTCATTATTTATCTTCCATTCGAACCCGTCTTTACGTGCCATTTAGTCATTGGTTCGTTCCGAAGTCGTTTATGGAAGTGGGTGTCGTCAGACTCTTATGGGATGACATCTAGTGTTGGACCGATTCGTAACTGTCCCTACTTCTGTATTGATATAGCGTTCTCTTGTTTTCGTTTGCCGTTGAAATTGTTTTATTTTTGTTGTATTGTTTCGTGATTTGTATCGAAGTTTTTTATTCGACGTGTATCGGAATGTAAGCCGAGTCTCGTTTCCGACGAAGTCACTAGGACGCGTCCTCGTTTCACTTTTTCCCCGCAAAGAAACCACGGACTCGGAAAAATCCCGCCCAATTCGACGATTACGATTTAACCGAAATTAACCGGAGCCAGGGTACGTCCCGCATGCGGCTCCGTCGGAGGACGTAGCCGGCTAGAAATGCCCGTAATTACGCGTCTGTAAACCTTCACAAAGGCAGTTATTTGTGGCCTCAATTATGGGATCATAAACGGGTTTTCGAAAGGGGAAAAGGGGAGGGAGGGGGTAGGGTTGGTGGTGGACGACACACACACACACAACCTTGCAATTTCAAATTCGATTTCGTCGGGATCCATCAGATCGTCAAAATTTTTTTCATCCAATCACGTTGTTTTCCCGCCCGGATCCGGAAAAGTCGGGAATGATTTCGAGCGAAAGGGCCGTCGGCGAAAGAGATTTTCAGTAGGTATCGTATAAGGGCCCATCGGAGAGGAATATAATAATCTATGTGCATCGGGGTCTGGCTCACGAGATGGCTCTGCAGAGAGGTAGAAGGGGGAGGGGGGGTCTCTAAAGTGATGCATCCAAATCACCCCATCCAGACCTTCCTAGCCTCCCACACCGACCCTCGTAAACCCATACACTCTCCCGCCGGATCCGTGCCTTTGCCATCTGCCTCTCCCCCCTCCTCCCCTCCGATAATAATTGCACTCCTCGCAGGAGGGGAACACCCCAAAGAAGCCCTTTTACCCCTTTTATTCTAACCGGCGCCATATTCTCCTTCCGGTCGAATCGTTTTTTCGTCCCGAGATACTTCCGCTACGAGGAAAGTATCAATTTGTCTCGTATCCGCGCCGGTAGGGGCGCTAAGCTACCCGTTCGCGGTGGGCGCGCCATCGTCTATTATAATAATCTGCGAAGCGAGGTTGCCACACGCATTATAAGTTGCGCGGTGAATCATAATTGGTCGGCCATCGCCTCCTCATGGCCTTGATCGATCCTTCGTACCCTTTTCCCTCCACAGAGACTCTCTCTCTCCCTTTACCACCACTTCTTCTTCGCTTTTAAAACGTCCTTCACCCACCCACCCCTCCCCGGTAAGGTTCCCTCAAGTTTCTTTTCTTTCGTGTCCAAAAATGTCCCTTATCGAGACGTAACTTCCTCCCGGGGACCGCGTTGATATTTCCTCTTCATTCTCTCTCCATCGGCAGAACATCGGCGTCACTGCTCCACTGTAAAACACTTTGTTTCCGACTGCACCGCTTCGCAACCCTTATCGCTGTTGCCAAGCGGCTTTTTTGTCATTGCGCCCTTTATACCAGCCGATTTTATCTCGATAATTCCCAATAATAAAGGAATTATTTTCGTTTTCCGTTTCCATGCCCATCCTCCAACCTCCCAACCCAACCCCCCCCCCCCCTCCCTCACCCCGTTCCCAGCACGGTTTCCTCTATCGATTCCTCGTTCCGTAACCCTTCTTCTCCTATCTCTTCTCTTATTTATTCCCCAATTTATCATTTTTATCACCCTTCCCTGTTCCACCTTCTTCCTTCGTCATTTCCCTCAAATTCCCTGTCTTCTTCGGCCGATTTATCGCGCCATCTTCCCCTCCACCGTTCCGTCTGTACGCCTCCATTTGTATCCATCACCCCCACCCCCTTTATGCCCCGATCTCATTACCCGTATAAAGCCTCTTCTTCCTACGTATAATATTTTTATATGCATCAATTTATCTTTGTTACGTTCTCCTTTCCTTTCCCGGCCCCTCCGCGAGTCGCTTTTTCTCATTTTCTTTCACATTTTTCTTCCCCTTATATACGTACGTAGTCGCTCCTTTTCTTTCCAAAACGCGTTTCTCTACGATTTTTCTCTCTATCCTGGCACGTCACCGTTTCGGGTTCTCGCTTCACTTCTCCGTCGGTTTGTTAACAGCTGTTTCTCCCCCGAATCTTCTTCCTCTCCTCCTGTACCTGTGCCGAATAGACTCCGCCCCCTTTACCACGGGCTCAAATGGATGATGTCCTCATAAGTAAACTCCCTCTCGCTCATCGGAATCCCTTTGCCTACCATAGTTTCTCTCTCTATCTAATCCACCTCCCTCTTTCGGACATTGGGTGAGCTCCATTGGTCTATACGACCATCATAGTCGTTGGGATGGCAAGGGAAGGAGGGCGATCCCACTCTGCAGGTCGATAACAGGAGCATTGCTTCCACGTATAATTTATGCGGGGACGTTATGTGCCATCATTACTTCGATGTTCATTTCAAACTGGATGTTCGTGGCCATCGGACGAGTGTGTGTGTGTTGTGGGTGGATTATTCCGAACGCTAAATTATGCACTTTCGGTTTATTTTCGGCTCGATTAATGTCTCTTTCCTTAATTGATAAACGTTTTATATTTTCGTTCTGGTGCTGGGCATTCGCGAGCGATAACTTTTGCGCCCGAGAAAAAAGGAAAATTAATTGGCCCTAGCACGAGACCCTGAGGGACTCATGTCCGGAGAGTGATTTTCTCTTGTTTTCCTGCGAACCCGACCGCTAATGCTGCTGGAGATGGAGCTCAAAGGATGTTTCAAGTTGGTCTGAAATGGACATGTTTTGTTTCTCCGCTTATCGCTCTGAGGTCAATAAACATTGTTGGTTTAATTTAAACATTGGCTTCGTACAATGGGCGAACCTCATCTCAGTTTAGGGATTGGGTGGTTTTGGAGGGTTTTAGCGTCGTTTGTGCAGGAGAATTTTAACCCATGAACCTTTTACAGGATAGATTGTCTTACGCTTCTTAAAATTAAATTTGTTTTATTTATTTTTTTTTATTCGATCGGGAAATGAGTTAATGGGTGCGGACAGGAAGCGATGCAATTCATCCGAGATTAGGGTTTTTGTAAAGTTTTTCTCATTTGCCGCTCGTTTATTACCATCGGTATCGGGACCTAATTACCCGACCGATATTTTTTCGAAATCCTGTGTGTGAATGCCTTGGTGCCGGATGCTTCATGCATAAACGTCGGCCTTTATCGCCGGTACAGTTTAACGGTTAGCATTTGCAAGGCAAATATTTAGAAACCGCGTCGGAGAGTCTTGCGTTTTTTTCTGAATTTTGAGCCAAAAGTCGCCTCTCAAACAAATATCCACTGATGCATAGTCGTCACAAACACTTTGAATGATAATTGAACCGGACTTCGCTTGTTACAGAGGCGACAAATAAAGGTGAAAGTACGAAATAATACCGCTGCGTTTTTGCAGATTGTTGCTCGTGCTAATCCAGCGGCGGCTTTGTCCTCGTCCGCGCTATACATCACGTAAAAAGCAAAGAAAAAACGTTTTCATAGATGCGGGTGGAAGAAGTAGTAAGAGCGAAGTTTTTTTTGTTTTTTATTATTTTCGTAGCGAACCGAGGCGACTTTTTTTAATGGCGCCCTCTATAAATTGCCTTAAAGTGGAAAACATTCAAATCAGTGTTTGATAGTCAATCCATTGTTTCGTAACGAATTGTGGCGAGGCATCAGTAGCGGTAACTGTTTTCACTTCTTTGTTTACGGGCGTTAAATCTGAAATACACCGCCCTTCAACGCATTAAGAATTAACGCCGGTCGGCCCTTTCAAAGGCAGATTATCTCGGGGGAATTAAAAGTTTTGCCAAAACGAGAAAATGGCAAGAATCGATATATTTTCTCCGTTTAAATTACGTTAGTTGATGCGAAATGCAAATTAAATACGTCACATTAGACCAATTAGCGTCAAAAATTGCCGCACTCATTAAATATCCACATGCCAATCCAATGTAAATTGGCGAGGAATGTCATTCGCATATAGCGTCAACGAGAGCATACGTGTCATATTTGTGATTGTTTAAATATTTTTATTAAACTACGAAACGCCGCGTCAATAAACAATTCATCTTTTGTCCGACAACAATTCGCGCAAATATATATTATTCATTCGTTTTCGCATCGCGAAATTTTTAAAATTCTTAATTGCCGAATTTGTCTCCAATTGCTGTACTCTTCGCCGCTTAATGAATTCTTTCGATATGCTATAACTTATTTCGCCAACATTTCCAAACATTTTCTGTCACTATTCAAATTTAAAGGTCAATTCGGCGGTTTATATTTTTCGAGAGAGCGATTTTCCGTCAATGAGAATAAATAACGAATCCTTTTGTTAATCACGGGTTCGCGGTTATTATTTATGAATCAACTCATCGCTATTTCGGCCGTTGCCACGTTCGGTGGATTTAAACTTGATTCATGGTGGTTTTATTATGGCTGCGAAGAGTTTGATTCATGTCAGTGGTTTATTTCACTTCATTGCTAATCTTCGCGAATATTTTTGCATTTATTTCCGAGCACTCTGGTTGCGAAAATTGTAATTAAGCTACTCTTTTCATCAAGTGCTCTCATATTAAAATGATACTCATTATTTACAGTATAGTTAATATCACAAGCACTTCAATCCAAATCTACCTTATTTCATGAATGACTTGTAATCGATTTTTAGTTTGAAAACACCCTTCGGTGTATAGTAGAAATTTTAACCTAGACAAATATAATATCAAAATTTGTGTGGAATATATTAATCCGAACTTGGGAATAAATAGAATACTTTGTGAAGTTCCTTGGCTATATTCCTAAATCTACTGAACTATCTTCCCTCGGGACTTCATTTCTTCTAAAATATCTCTGAACATTGAAAATTGGTAAAAGAGTTGACGGGTATTCTCATTTGTATTTACTATTTAAATTGAGTGTTTATATTGAAATTCACAATTTCAACCATGTAGATTGAAATTGGTTAAATTGTCTATAAGGTACTCTTTTCTGATTATCGCTTTATGTGCCAAGTTAACTCACAAACAGTGTTTTAGTGAATTATGAGATATAATTTTTAAGACCATGATTAGTTTAAAACAAAATGTGACTTCATTTGCTCAAAATAAATTTAACGAAAAGAGTATATTACTCTCTCTTTATCCTTCAATTTCGTGTGTTTAATGCAAAAAATCGGTCGTATTAAAAAAAAATATTAGAGGCTATACTTTTGTTGTAGGTATCATGAATTCCGCTCTTAAAATTGATTATTTTTCCTTCATTCGGTCTTTCGATGTAATATTTCTCTCTAAGAATCATACGTTTTAAGTTTTTTCTTATGATGGGTAATGATCCTCTTTATCTGTCGAAATAAAAGCTAGTTCACTTTCACTTTACGTTGAATCTGAACAATTTTCATTAGGAAGGAATAAGATAATTTTTCTGGTTACATTGTCCATCTCCATTAAGTTAAAAATACTAAAAAGTATTTATTTTCCTTGCAATAACGTCGCTCTCAGATTTTTTTTTAAGTGACGAGGTATCATTTTGTTACTGTGGATGTATTTTATATTCCTATTTTACTATCAAAGTAAAAGAGTTACGATATATTGGCAGTAAAATGAGAAAACAATTAATTAAATTTTTTCAACCGTAATCCTTTGTCTTCTTCCGCAGATAAAAGATTCTGTGAAGGACATGCCAGATTTTAAATTACCTAAAGTTTTCTGTAATTGAATTGATTTTGAGCCGCTCGATTTAGACCAATTCCTGTCGTAATGTATGGTAGATATTAGGATTTATTTTAAGTCCGTTCATGAAATTTTTGGTTAAAGACCAGTATAAATACTTTATCTAATATATATAAAGTACTCTATAGAGATGGTTGCAGTATGTTACTATGCATATTTCGCTCCAAACCATAGGGAACCTTGGTCAATAAAATTACCACCAACCAGTTGTTACCTCTATTTTCAATCCAAATATTATTCAATGTATGCACCGAAAATATATTGTGATATATTTCCTAGTTGTATCTAAAATTACCTCTTCATGTATTTGAAAGACGTTTATTATTAGCATCCTATCGATGGAGGAGATTTTATGGTTAGTATACTTCAATCTATTTGTTAGCATTCAAAGCAGCCTTTTCCTTACGTAAAATATTACTTCTTTTGGGATTTCCGAATATTAAACGAATCGAATTCTCTTCTATTATTAATGGAATAACGTTCTGTAGCTAAGCCCCTTTATTCTTCTGCGTTTAGAAGCGTTTGTACTTCAGCAACTCCCTATTCTTCAGACGGATAATCCTTTTATTTCCAGCCCATATTTTAGCATCAGCGGCCGAGGTAAAGAAACATTTATTATTTCAATCGCATCGGGGGGGTTAAATTCGCGATCTTTATTTTGCTCAAATCCGATCATCCCGTATAGTCTATTGAATTTCGCAAGATGAAGTATCGAAGCAGTGGTAAGATAGGAACAAAGAGCGGAGTTATGGTTACGGGGTTATTGTATAGCATCTGGAAGAAGTGTGTGGAGGCGGTGCATGGATTAAAAGTGGTGTGGGGAAGTAGCTTTAGAAACGGTCGGACTGTATCCGGTGCGTGGGAGTGTGGGTGACTCTCTCTCTCACTACATGACCGGAAAAATAAAAGACATCGGTGAGATATGCGGACTATTATAGTTGCTGTGGGCGGAGTGTGTGGCGAAAAAAGAGAAAAAAAGAACATCGGAGTGCGAAAGGAGGAGGAAATGAGGGAAGGTCGTTAAAAAGGGCGAACGTTTAGTTCGACCTCTCTTCCGAAAGAGGTCTCCCTCGACTGCCCACCACAGGTCTTCGCCAATTACCTCTATCAAAGCGGCACAAGGAGAAAAGGAAGGTTCGGTGGAGTAGAAGTGGAGAAAAAAAAGCGTCTCAATGTAGAGAAGTGAGATATATCGGAGGGGAATAAATTTGAGTTCTTTTCGATTCGTTTTTGTTTTTTTCTTTTGGCGGGAACCGGTTTTCGTTTAAGGGTCCAAATGTCTTGACACGTGTGAGTTTTAGCTAATTGCCGCGGAAGTGTGACTGTGTTTTGTTTTTTTCTTTCGATATTTTTCCCACGTTCGGAGTCTTTTTTTTATTTGGCATATACTGTTGTTGAGGGCTTTTTGATGGGCGGATGCTATGTGATCGCCTCTGGGTCAAGAATTTTGCGCCTCGTGATGTGATTCGATGACACGGTTTTTATTTACAGGATTTGACAACTTTGGTAACTCAATCGTGGGCGATTTTTTGGGAGGTGTAAGGCGATGATGTGATGAATGAAGTGGGGAACATAAATCTAAACGTGGGTTGTGAGAAGGACATACTTACGTTAGGTTCTTAATATTTGCACAGCGCGAAAAATTGATGAAGTAATGGAATTTTTATCCTCTTATATTGTTGTTGATCGTTAGCCTATTATTTTCAGCTATTATTGAATCTGTTTAACTCATAATTGGTGTTAGAATATGTTTGGTATACGCAAGTATACGTAAGTGTTCGCATCAGATTGTTTACGAAGATTTTGCTTTCTATACGCAGTTGAACTTCTTATAATTAGTCTGTTTTCTTTTATTATGTGTTTATTTTGAATGAAAGCACCAGATGTATGGAGAAAAACAAGTCATCTGCGAAATCTGTCTTTTTCCTCTTTATATTAAGCCTGTTTTGTCTAATACAAAGGTTATTTGATCTGATAATATATGTGAAAACCACTTCACCTATTTTGGAATCGCAGTACGGGAGGTTTTTGTTCTTCGCGCTGAGAATTATTTCTACCTCCTTAGTCATCTGAAGCCTCAGAATCAAAACTTTTGAAAGCTCTTACGGATAATTAATTTTTCAGAATTTTTTCGGAGATTTTATTCTTTCATAATATTCCCCATATAAAAAAGGCCCTTCGAATTTCGACTTTTCATACGCTTCGGAGAATATCCATTGTTACATCATTTCGAATACTCTTTTTCTTCAAGTCTCGTTCACCTTATTCTGAATTCGTTTGTTTTTTTTGACTTTCACTTTCATTTCCGACTTACTTTTAGTGAAAAAGGCGTTTTGGTTTCACCTGTGGAACATCGGTCCATCGTTTCACATTTTCGTCTCGTTTCTTCCCTAAGAGTTGTTTTTTATCTCTTATGACGCGTCTTCCTTTACTGTGTATTCAAACTTATACGTACTCTATATACTACGTGAATTTAAGTACATACTATGTAACACATTCGGTAAATTGTTTAATTACGTGTTTTAATCGTAAATAGGGAATATTTCGAATGTATATTCTTATTCTGAAAAATGGGGGTATTTATGTAAAGTTATATATGCTGAAGTATAGATAAATTTTGCGTGATATTGTGGTTTCGAAGTTTATCTCCTTGACAACGAATTGTTATATCCTTAGAAGGATGGTATTACGTAATAATGCATTGACTTAAAAAGTAAGGATAAGAAATGATCGTAAACTCTACAAAGAAACAATGTGAAAGAAGAGGAAAGTTGTTGAGATATGGGCTGATGTGTTAGCATAAAATTTATAGTGGTTAAGTTTAGTCCTATTTTGAAGAAAGTATATATAGTGAGTGTATGAGAATGGTGAATAGAGGTTATTAATATATTACATATTAATGTTTGCAATATATTTCCCTTTACTTTGTTTTATATGATTCTTAGTTTGTGGAAGATCATTTATCGACCTCCAAATATCGTTTAACTTTCACATGAACTATTTTACTATTTAAATCAAATTCTATTGTTTCAATTTTTCCATGTCGACTTATATTGTGGAAACGCATTTTTTATGATTCGGAGACATCTTAATTTTCTAGTAGATTAATCATAAATGTAGTGTGTTATAAATGTATGGTATGTTACAAATGTGAATTAATTATAAATTTATGGTGAGTAACTGAATACTGTGAGTGAATTTAAATGTTTGGAAATGAAGATTTTCGTAAGAGAAATCCAATGAAATGATTCCCAATGAATATAAGCGAATTTATTTATATACTGTATCCAGTGTCATTTTTATTTCCTGTTCCTTTATGTACAATACCAAAGATTATGTACGGAAATATAAATGTGAATGGGAATTAAAGTTAGTCTTGAATCATATGTTCCCATGTTGAAAATCTATCACTTACGATGAATGCAATATGCAGCAAAACGTCATAAGCTCTCGTAGAGAACTGCATTCTTAACTGGGAACCTCATCAACACCGCTCGATTCCTCGCATCCAATGCTCTATTTTCACAAAACCCAAGTTCATTCCGTACAATTTAAACTTTTACACCACGTTTTTTTCTCACAACACGCGCGAATAATTTTCGCACCCATATTCGCACAAAAAACTTCGCGAATAAATCTCCCGCAATTTTCCGCATCTCTCGCGAAAAAAATAATTCGCCATCTACCATTTCACGAAAATAGTCACGTGAACGATTCCCCAAAGGAACGGAGTAGTGAAACGAGCCGAGATGCGTCCGTGCGTGCGTCTAGTGCGCGTGCATGTGTTCGAAAAAAAAGAGGGTCGTATTTATTTTTTTTTCGCTCGTTTTTTATTTATTTCGCACGATTTTCTTTTGTCTCCTCCTCGCTCTTCCCCGGGGCTTTTTCCCGAAGAGAGTGATGAAGGGGAGGGTGTGTGTGTGTGTGTGGAGGACCCGTTCGAAAAAAAAGGGGGGGTCTCTCTTTATATATTTTTTTTAGAGTTTTCGGCTTTTTTTTATTCGGGAATAAGTAAGCGAACCTCGGTGGAGTGGAGGGTAGGTGGCGGTGCGTAGGTTTTCGCATGCCTTAGAATGGGGAGAGGGTGTCAGCGTGCATTTATTATGCCTTTTCTCCGTGAGGAAGTGGATCTAGTTAAGGCGGGGTGTTGAAGAGAAGCGGGCATCCAAAGAAGATCAAGTGTCGTCTTTGGCGTTTTATAAACGTGTAGGGAAGCGGCGGAACCAGTCGCTCTTCTATATGGCGGTGTCTTATTGGCTCGTTAAGAGTGACTACGTTCCTCGGGCTTAAAATGTCTCATTATTCCGCGGTTATTTACGAGATCGGTTTTGGACCGGAATGAATTGGTTCGGATGTCTAATCACACATGCGTGTGTCATTAGGTTTTTTGATGTTTATTGGGGGGGATGTTTGGTAGTTTTTGTTGAAGTTTATAAGGTGACGTTGTGGTATTATTTTTATTCACGTAAGCTGTTGGATTTGTTTATATATGAACTAATTTCAGATACTTAGTTGATTCATATTTCAAAATTTTGTTGCATTTCCATAGTTGATATACTTACCATCCTCTGTTCCCTATCAGGATTTCAAATTGGCTGTAAATTGTAATGAATAAAATGAATGGAATGTCTTCTCTTCACAATAATACTAAGTAGGCAATTTGTTGTATTTTTATGTCAATTATAAACGTAACTCGAAGCATTGAAGAAATGGAAAAACTCTTCTACCTATCAGGTATCTAATCTATATAATCTATTTTTAACTTCTCTCAACTCTGAATCTAATCGCTTAAGTAGCGTGAAGAAATGAAGAAATGGAGTTTCAAAGAAATACGACTAATAGTCGTCATCACGTACTTGCAAAATGGCCCTATCAAAAATTTTAGATATAATATGGAATGGAGAACGTATAATATACATTACTGATTGAACAAATAGATAATGATAGATCCATGTTAAAAATCTCATCGCTATATCAATGAATGATCACTATTCAATAGTGAAGATAGACACTTGAAGACGATTATTCAGTTCATTTGACAGCAAAAAAAGCAAAAAAAAGCTTCAAAAATTTAAATTTATTTTGGTCCTAATTAGTAATCTTTAATGAGCGCCAACGTTGTTATGATAAAAATGAATTCTTCGCGGATTGGATTGTGTCCCCCAAAGCACCCGTTTCGGCCCACCAAAATTTTCGAATTCCCTTAAAATAAGGGGAACCCCTCAGAGATTTTGACGCATTGCGTATCGCTGACGGAAATAAAGGAAAACGAAATAATTTCGTTGCATTTCCGCATCTCGAAAATAAAAAGTTTGGGGTGCGGCATTTTCGCGAAAAAAGCTCTCTTAACTCTTGCATTATGATTCAGGAAATGTGGAATGTTCTTAAGCATGGCAGGGACTTCCTCCAGAGAGAATTTCGCGAACTTTTGCGATGTTTTAAAAATTTGCAATTTTTTTGCGAATTTAAAATTTGCAAATCTTACAAAATATCACAATTTAATTCTGTTATTTTATATTAATGGAACCATAGTATAACCATTATTAATGCGCTTGATAGTATTCTTTCTTTGAAAATGCTGCTTCAACCAACTTAACGTTGACCTACTTTGGGTTTCTTCAGAGAAAAGATTGGTTCTGTCTTGCCAATATTTATTACGTTAAGATTTTTTTGTTTCCGTTGGGGCATGAATTCTCAAGCGCTAAGGAAAAATTTGCCTTTATCTCTTAAATGTATGCATTTGTTCCTTCTTGAAGCTCCGTGTTTCGGCTTACTTTAGCAAAATGGAGGAATATTCGGTATACTACCCGAGACAGGGTATATTCCCGTATTTATTTGTTGCAATTTCTCAATGCCCACGCGGTTGTTTCAACCTTAATCGCGAAGTTTGTTAGAAATATTGTTATTTTCAGGACATTATAACGAGTAAGTTTTTCGTACATGATTACGTAAGCACTTCCTAACGAGTCCATTTCTAATTTTAGTTTTTTTTAGGCATTAATAATGGGTAAGTTAAAACCCTCTCGTACTTCCATTTCTCACTGCTGTTCCTCCATCTTCTCCAGCAAGAACAACTCGATTTATAAGAAGCTACGTTGGTATTTTTTTTAAAACCACTCAGCCCGTTCCTTAAAATATAAAAACATCTCGAGGTCGCAAACTTTAAAAAAAAACCTCCGGAACATAATTGCGTCGAAGCAATCACCTCCTCGAGAAGTAGCCTTGAAAACGACATAAACATAAAAATTAAAACATTTCTCTCGTGGGCGAGATGCAGGCTTTCTCTATCTTAGCCGATAGTTCTGCCATCTCTCGTGTGCAGAGAGAGAGAGCACTCACGTCGCGCGCATTTATAACGATAACTTCCCTCGGTTAAAATAAATATACCGCCGCCTTCCGCTCGTCTTTTGTTTCTCTCTTCCGTTTTGTTTTTGTTTGGCTGCGTGTGTAGGCTCGGGATTCTAGTGGCGGTGTTTAGCGGTCCATGAACGTTTCCTCTCGAAAATTCTCACCATTTGACTCCTTACTCCTCCGAAAAGTGGTTAATCAACACCTACGTGAATGGCTTCTCCCGTCTCGAACCCCTCCCACACCCCTCCGTCTGCAGGGAGTGGGAGATGGCGAAAAAAAAAGAAAATATTATACTCCGCGCGCCAGCGCGGCTGGCGGCGGAACTAACAATGACGGCAGCCGACAGTGTGAGCAAAAGTGAGAAAAAAAAGAGAGAAAGAATTCGTATTTATGCAACCGTTCCATATTTTTACCCCTCGACGCCCTACTCTCTCACTTTTGTTCCTCGCGAATCATTTTTTTCCCCGTTTTATTATTTCCTTTCACGGTCTTGGAATTATATTCCTAGTTGGGTCGACTGTGCGCACCTCTTAGCCCTGAGGCGGCAAAAAAAAGGGACTTGCATTTCCCTCTACACATTCCTCTTCCCCCCACTCATACCACTCACTAATCCTTATATGTATTTGTGTTTGTGTATATATATGTGTGTATGGTGATAGATGTTATGTGCGTAAATTTTTTTGCGAACTTTTTTTCTTGTGCGAATTTTTTTGCAATATTTTTCTCTTGTGCGAATTTATTTTGCGATATTTTTCTCTTGTGCAAAAATTTTTGCAATTGACTTTTGCAAATTTATGATATATTCGTTTCAATCAAGTTTCCTTATCCTAAAAGAAGTACTTTTCGTCCTATAAAATCTTTTCCTCATATTAGGTAAATTTATAAATGTATTTTACGTTTTAATGATGTTTAAATATACTGACTACATGTGATGACATCAGTATCAACATCTCTTCGTGACAAAAGAATAAATTACGTCTTTTTCGAGCTTCTTTTCGCTTGCAGCCCAGACAGATGCATCGCTGTAGAGTTGTGCATCTTTTCTCCCCCGCAATTTGTACTCCATCACCATCTTTCTCGGTCGAAGCAGTTCGTGGCTTTTGTTCCTTAGACTCGTTTGGCCTTAGTGCATTCAATGGCCACTCATTTCCTTGTGGTTGACGCCAAATCGGACCAGTTTGGTCGAGACTGTATCCACCCAACTTCCCGTGCTCCACCGCTCTTGTCTCATTGAACTCTCTTGCCCCTTTTATGGACGAGCAGGAATTGTGTCTGATACACACACGACAAATTATGGTACGACTGCAAATACCTGTGTGTAAACACTTGACGAACATAATTAATACTTTTATGGAACTTTTTAGATTGAGTTGTCTTTAACGAGTTTGTGTTTTACTCTTGAGCTCAGTAGTGTTGATTAACCTACTCGTATTTTCTAAAATTACACCCAAGTAAGGACTGAGGTATAATTTAAAATATATATATAGGAAAGTTACCAGAAAATATCCAGCTTTTATTTGGGTGCTTCTCACTATTTATTTGTTCTGGAAGTATGTACTATTCATGACGATATTCAAAGTGGGGGTGTTAGAGTTAATAAGTTCTTAGATGAATATATTTCCTGAATAAATTATTATTAATTCCTAAGAATTATTGTCTAATTAAATTGTGCAAGAATATTTCTTCATATGGATGAGTTTGAATTATTTTTTGTGATAAGTATTTTCCAGTTCCCTACGAAAGTTTATTTTCTCAGTCAACAGGTACACCTTGTGTGTTTCTCAATGGAATATTCTATTTTGATGATTCCATATACTAAGATAACATTATTCTTCGCATCTAACCTAACAGTTTTAACTGTTTATAAAATCAATTGACATTTGGTGTAGTTTATAGTAGGAAACAGTTTTTCCTCTTATTTGTTCATGTTGTCTCCATTGTGCTTTACATAAGAAAGAGTGGGAATAAAAAATAACGAAGGAAGTTATATTGAATTTTAGTGATACCAAACTTTTGATTTCATCAAGAGAAGTAAAATTCATGCTTTTCATTTAGTTACTAAGAATGACTTTCTCCATTTTTTGCATTCAATAGTTTAGTACTTAATAGTCTACTATTTTAAATAGTTTCATCTAGAAGTAACTTATACATGTCGAAAGTACTGTAGTATTATTTGGCCTTTCAATATTAGGATTTGGTAACAAGTGGTACCTGTATTTCTTAATTCAATCATCTTATAGATTTCATCGTTTGCTATTAATATTCTCATTACGTTATAAACGAATGAATCGGATGACATTTATATTCATTAAGATTAATTGCTATTCTTCTACTGTAGTTCGCTTTTATCTGCATTCATATGTTTCATCTCGAAATTTTTTATAAATATTTTTAATAAATATTTCACATAGATAACTTTTTACTGACTATCATTTTAACCAAAATTTTCGCCATAAATATTATTCGCCAGGAGTAATTTCAGTATTCAGAAAAATTTCCTTGTAATGTTATTCTTTATTGTTTAAAGAATCTCTTTGCATTAGTTGCCTGTTCTATGTTTTTTCTTCAAACACATAATGCACTCTATTCACTCATTTAGTTATCTCAATGTACTCTATTAGTTCTACGAATCAATTCCATTTTTAGAGAGAGTATCGGAATTTTATATTTTTTAAAAATCAATCGCTTAAGTATTAATATCGATCGATCGAATCAATGCATATTCGGCGTGCGATATTGTATCGCGGTAAGGTCGAGTTGTGGAAAACTTCTTCTTCGCCGGAGCCGTTTTTGATATATTTTTACGGAAACACTTTTAATAAAAATCGAGCTCGAGCCGCAGTTCGTCCGTATTTTCAACTCTCCCTAATGAACGACGAAATTTTACGTGCTTGGCTCTCGAGGTGTGTGCATTTTCGGGAATGCAAAACTGTTGTTCTCCCGCGAATAAGTTAAATTAAATAGAACGAGCATTCACGGAGGATCGTTCGGTAATTCATCTAAAATTTCACTCAGACACTCCCGCAAAATAAGTTCTAAAAAAAAACAAAAAATAACACACCCCGACGCTGTTGATTTACCTCAAAACTCTCTACAATACACGTCATATTAATATCCTCGCGCGCGGCGTAAAAATTTCACGGCGGGTGTAAGTAAATTCGCAAGCAAGTGGAATCGCACACTTTGAAAGGCATTCGGTTAACTTGTTACGAAAAGGAGTTTGCATCCACCTTCCGTAGCTCTCTTAATTTGAATTCATAAAGGTGTAAAAAAGACACGAGTTTATTTAATGATTTTGCTCACACATTACTTGCCCTCGCGAGCAGGTCAAGTGCTCATTCCCAGCCCATGAATTAATTTAATGCGATGGAAAGCTGAATTCTACAGAGTGGAATTTACTTGTTAATACAAAGGGAATTCGCAGTAATTAGAATCCCGCGCTAAACGTAATTTTGTGGCGGGAGGGTGGTTTTATTTACACTGTTGAAAGAGACTCTAATTGTGGTTCTTTTTTTTTCTTCCTTATATTTTGCAGATCGCACGAAATTAATATCGCGTATCTCTACGCTTTTGTTTAGGTTCCTTGAATCGTTTTTCTTTTGTTACGTGTTTTCCCCACGGAACGCTGTCTTCTTTTTAAAAAGTAACTCTTTCTCGCCGAGGTATTCTTTCGAGTAAATAATGAAGCTAGAAAATTCAGGACAATGATTTATATTTATGCACCCATTGTGAGACGTAATAACAGCAACGCAACTTAAAATGCTCCGTCCATTGTGTTCACTTCACTCAAGTCTTAACAATTCACTCACTCATCGTAATAAATTTCGTTTTTCATTTTTTTTCTCCGTCCTAGTAACTCGTTTTTCCTTTTGGACACTTGGATTATTCTCTCGTGTTATATTTGTATAAAATACGTAAATTTTGAACAAATGAATGCTTGCGGTGTTCAGTGTACGATATATATTCTCCGCGGGATAAATTTAGTTGAATATAAATCATACGTTTTTTTACTTTTCCGATCGTTTATCGAATGGAGTGATTAGGTGATGTGTGTTGATTAATAACCCGAACGTAGGGAGGTATAATTATCGTGCAGCTGGAACGGGACGGGTGCGGATTTATAAGAACTCGCTGCCGTGTTATGAATCATCCTGAGGAAGAGGGAGCAATCGGTTTGCGAGGAATTCCCAACGCACTTAATGTGTGCCAGGGCGTTAAAATAATGCATGCGCTTCGTTGCATTGTTGTCTGACTGGTTTTCGAGACAGGTGTCTTAATTTGGGCCCTAGAGACTGACAAAAAGGCATCGCTGATTCTTATTTTCTTAACTCTGTCTAGTTTGACCGGATTATCTGTTCTAATTCGCAAGAAAATTGAATGAATCACGAGTTTATTTTATGTCGAATCGAATGTTAGAAAGCCATTGTGTTAGTTTGTCAAGTTTTATTTTCTTTGGATGTTTTTTTGGAAATTAATTCCACCAAACTGTCTGAGGATTTCAATTTTTGATCAAGCTTCAATATCAATGTAATAGGAAAAGATATATAAAGTATGCCTCTTTAAATTGTTCGCATTAAAATTCTTCGTATGATGTAAACTCTTAAAATTATCGAAATGTATTTTTGTTCTGTTTTTATTCTTAATATGTCGTTGATAAATAAATAAATAATGTTAGTTCTCTAACATTATTATTCCTATTGCGTAATAATTGCGAATGGTTACAAATATATATAAATTGCAGGTGATCCTCCGTCACTTCTTACCCTGTTCGGAAGATTTACTTTCGAAAATATGTATTCACTGGCGATTTCTTTCGAGCATAAAGTTTCACTCTTTTCTTGCTATAATTTTGATCTCATTTACAGTTCGAATTAATTCTTTTTGCAGTCAGTTTTGTCCTTCATCCTCTAAATGCTACCTAAGTAACTAAATACTTTTTACGAAGTTTTCTCTAAATGTGTATCAATATGAAGATGAAGTGTCTATGAGTACGATCGTATTTGATGGAATGAGCTTTTGTAAATAGTGGGCTCTCAAGTCTGCATTGGAGACCTACATCTCGCCGTCACCCCACAGCGGCCTAAGGTCAAAGTCAAAGGTGGGGGAGATGGTGAAAGACGGAGGTGCTAATCCATCCCCCGCCGGGTGCGCTGAGATTTACACCCACCGTATGGTTGCACGGACCACCACCCTCTATTCTACGAACTCGTCTGATACAGTTTTCAAGGAATCCCACCGGAGAGTGGAAGTGGAGAGCATTAACCTTCGGTCGTTAAGGAGTGCGTCATTTGGATTTAGGTTCCTGACCAAGATCATGATTTACATTGAGAATCTTTGATGTTGTTATATATATATATATACACGTACGATGTCTCTATACATATACGTATGTTGAAGCTCACTAAGATAGAAGATGTTATCGAATGTTATTTCGTAGCTGTTAAGGTCTTAATTAACTTATTTAAGGTCAGGATTGTAATTTTATTTTGATATTTCCACTCCAACTTTCATACAGAGCCTGGTTACAATCTTTATTTCCTTGTATGCATTTATCAGTATGTTTATTATATCCAGTATCTCCATCATACAGAAGCCTATTTCCTTCATAGATGAGAGATATTTAATTTGCACGATATCGACCCGTAATTAACCTCTGATATTTAATATCTAATCCAAAATACGTTTTGGTAACGTTGGGGATGATATTTAGGATTTTTTGCATATTTTTATACAGTTTTTCTCATTATTTATTCAGTAAAATACGCGATTCTGTAATCGCAATATTTCTGCATGATATACAATTCCGTAAACCACGTAGCTTATTTCATAAAATGAATTTCCGATCGCGATCCATTTAAATCGACGTTCACAAATCACAAATGTAGAGTTTTCGCTGCGTATTTTGTTTGCGCTAGGAAAAAATACGAAGTTGATCATTGTAGGCACCCCCTTGCGTTGCACGTCAAACCCGTATTTACCGGATCATTAAAATTAACATTAAAAAAATTTTTGATCGCTCGTATCCCGCCGCGTGTTCTCAGCCACAAAATCACGGTAATACTGGTAGATTTTATGCAGATATCAGCAAACGTTGATTTAATCCCCAATCATAATTACGGATGCGTAATCAAAACTTGGAAAAATTCGTATCCCCGGTTTGTTTGGAAGCATTCGGTCCCTTTATGCGGAAGGCATTAAATGAATCAATACCGGAGAAAGAAAAAGGCACGCTAATAATCAACTTAGGTTCACGCAAGGACTAGATCGTGCGCTAATCAAGTGTGCAGGGCTCGGATGCTGAAGAGCTTTAATGCGTAGAGAGATCCCTCAATTATATTTCAGTTTTTTTTTCTCTCGGAGTCGATCTACTCGAAAACCAAGGGTTAAAGGTGAGGGTCTAAGTTTCCCTGGAACAAAAATAGAGGGAAATATCTCGTGGATGGTTTTATATTTAAAATGTGACGTATCTCTTTATAGGGAAAATGTACATATTGATTTGTTTTAGGTGGAAAAGTTCTCTCGAAGATTATACGAAATTTTAGTTGGGTTAATATTACGTAAAACGATTATCTCAGATGTATCTAATCGTGAATGACGTATGGAATCTTGTATTTTAAATATCATTATCGATGAAAGTTTCCTTTCATTTCTTATATCCAGGTTATGACAGCTTTCCAAAAGATAAGTAGTTTTTCTGGAAGTGAATGAGTATAATCAATGTTTTCTTTCGCGTTAATTTTGTTTTCTTTCAGTGTCTTGTCTATGCTGAAGGTCTACGATAGTTGAGTGCATTTAAATTGCAGAGCACATGGTTGTAAAAGAACTGCACTAACTTAACTGTGAACTAAAGGGTTAAAAGTTTCTTATTTGCTGAGTCTGAAGAATTCATTGTTGAATAGATTGAAAAAAGCAATTGTTAACATTCCACCTCTTTTGAAACCTCGTATTCCAGCCGCGCGACTTATCGTTCAAAGTTAAATCATATTTTCTTATTATGCAACTCTATTCAGAGCTCGAGTATAAAGAAATAATCACCTTATATCTCTTAAAACTTTAACTTAAGTATCAACTTCATCAGCTAATTACTAGACACACCATCTTATCATTAAATTGTCATCTAGAATATTCGTTCTTATCATTTAAGGGTTATGGCGACGGTTATATTTCCTCTAATTTCTGCGAATCTTGAGTGAAAACGAGAAACTAAGTACATCTTGATTAGAGAATCCCAGCTTGGGAAGTTGATCGTGAACTTAACCTCTCCTGAGACTCGAGACGGTAATGAGATCAATTTCTGTTGCAGAAGTTGTAGAGTATTGCATGCAAGAAGTTGCTAGTTGGATGGTCAAGTTTTGCATAAGAATAATGGCGAAGAATTTTTTTTTAGAGATCGTTTTATCTTAGAGCTTATTCTGAACACAAGGGACTCTAATATGATCTTAATAGTTCCTTTGACAATATCCGTACGATATCTAATGAATTTTTTATTTTGGTGGAATCTGAATAACCCCAAGACGTACGGGCTCGTGTTCATTAACTTCGAACTTTTTTATTTTTACGGAATATTTGAATTTGTATTGAGTACAAGTTACATGAAGGGATAGTTGGGATGAGCTAAGTCTAAATTACTAAAATTATTTGCAATACGGATCATTAAATGAAAAAAATAATATCCTCAATACAAGATATAGTTTGGGAATTAAGTTAGAGAACTTTTGTTTCTATTATGAGATAAAACTTTTTCGTATAAGTTGTTCTGATCATAAAATAAACTGATCTACTGGGATAGTATATATAGTAAATTTTGTAGGGAAACTTAGGTGTATGAAAAATGTGTAGGTTTTGAAAGCTGTGCGAAGTTTTGCTTTACGAGTAGTTAGCGAACCAACATATATAAATTTTATGAATTAAACATGTAGTTTATTTTTATGTTTGCGCAGTTATACATTTTCTTGCGTTGGAAATGTAAATGATATTTTTGTAGAAAATTTCCATTACTTATTTCCACGATTCTTATTTATTTTAATAAACTGCCGTTTCGGTTTTTTTCAACCCCATTACTTTACGTACTACATTAAAAACACCGTTTGTGCGCATCCGTGAAAAATCGCTCTTCTCAGCAAAGTTGGATATGCGCGTTTGATACATGGGCCAAAGTAAGAAAAGGGGGGATACATTCTCATCTTACGTAAGTCAACGACCCGCGTAAACTGTATATTATAGTAATAATAAAGAAAGACGAGGGGAAAAGAGGGTTGGGGGCAAGAAAGATGAGAAAAGTTGACTATTGGGAAAGAAGAGTGTTAAGAAACGGCGTTTTGGATCGATCGATGATTGCGTCGTAAAAAAAAAGGAAGCATTCGGCGGAAGGATCGGTAGCGCCAGCGGTCGAAAGAAGAAGCAACAAAACTCGTCTCGTTGACTCTATTATTGTTCTTTTTTTGTTTTCCCGCCTAAGCGCGTAACCTCACCCGAATTTCGTGCGATTTTTGTTTTTTGTTAAATGGAGAGTTAAGGGGATGAAACCAGGTGATATTTTTCGCGTAAATAAGATAGAAAATTAGCCCGGTGACCGCATCACCACCGCCGTCGCTCGAGATTTTGCGAGATTTAATGAACTCCTTTGGAAAATTGACCGAAGATTATCGAATACGTTCGTTCGACCCCGAAAAAGGTTTTGTTTTCTTTTTGCGAAGTTATCTTTGTTATTATTTTGACGTGTTTTCGTTGCTACGTAAACTACACGTGTAAGATGTATGTGGGAACTTAATAATCCCAATATCGCACATAATGAAGATTATATTAAAATTTTTACATTATAAACAGAAGCAGTACAACATATATTATTGGTATACTAAATGCTGTATTAGTTCTTTGTTTTTATACTTTTATAGGTAAATTTGATACTTTATATTCACAATTTAAGTACGGAGTTTGCAAAGTGTTCTTTATTCCATTCAATATGAATTTGTCAGTTACGACGAGCTGCAATTATACATGATTGCTTTTTCAAATGCATGGAATAAATTGACTCAAATTATATCTTAATATGCATCAATATCATGTGAAAGGTTTTTTACTTAAGTGAAGATGGTAACTCATGACATAAATATTTAGTTTTAGGGAATATTTTGGATCTTAAATCTTCTTCTTTTTTATTTGTCTTCACATCTTTCTCTCTAACGCTACACTTTTACTATAGAATTTACCAATTCCATACCTTGAATTGCCTCTAATTCGCCTTTCCCTATGATTTATTTATTTAGATTCTTATTTCTGATTTTCTTCTCTGCAGCTTATATCTTTACATTGTTTTCTTCGTGACAGTTATCATAGCGTCCGACCATCTTTACCCTAAATTCGTATTGACAACTTATGTCAATGAGAATTGAGAGCTAAAACTTATAGGACTTCATGAATGAACCAGAAAAGCATACTGGGGATCATATTGCACAATAATGTCTTCTCGAACTGTTGAAGAGATAGCCAAAAATTATTGTTATTGTGCTGGTAAGATTTATTTACAAAGATCTTGTAGGTTTTAGTTTAGAAGTTTTGGACATTTGCCTTAAAACCTTAGGACTACAGAGGAAGAGAATATGGAAGAAAATGGTAATCGAGCCTTTGTCAATAAAAATCTTTTAGCCATTTCAACTGCTGAAATACTCTGGAGAAAGACTTGATGTTTATTCTGGTAGCTATGGTGTTTAATTTCTGTTTAAAAGGAGTACTTTTTAAGTAAAGAAATAATTCACAAAGAGTGATTTTATTCCATGAGTCGAGTCCCGCTGTAAAAATTGTATGTAAATTGAATATGCTTCATATGGCTTTTTCTTTACTCCTTTCAGTGCCTTTCTAAATTTAAATCACATCTCATCATTATCTTCCTCCAATTTAATTCGATATTTATGGTTCAGTTCAGTTTTCTGATGTCCGTGTAACATTGTTTTGATATAGATATCATCTATATAGTAATTCTACCATTTAAAAGTTTTGCACATTTTTGGTGTAATGTATAAAGCGCTAATGATTTTGTCTCCAGTTAAGAGTTGCAGGAACATCAATTAAACTAAAGCTTAGACCATAATGTCTTCATTAGGGATGACCTAGTTCTCAAACACCTTCGGAGCATTATGGCTATTGTGCACGTCCATTATTTTTAATTTAAGATTTTATGTGACACTCTGAACAACTATAAAATCTCTTCTTTCGTTGTATCTTTGTGTTCCAGCGCTTTGTATAAATTCCCAGTTGTTGTATAAGACGATTGTAAAATTTTAACATGTTCTTTTATAAGGGCCTTATAAATGATGGAGAATGGGATATCATAAATGTTTCACATAATTTTTATTTCGTGATATGTTTTATAAGTAGACATATCTTCAGGCCTCTTCAGGCATCTTCCTGATACGAATATGATTCTTTACAAGAAAATGCGCATAGGAAGTAGGGTTAATAAGCAATTTTTATATTGTTTATGATTAAGTTCCGTGTATAAAGTTGAGTAATTAACGGGAAATCGTGTCTGTATATACCCACTTTTACCCTATTTTTCTATGCAGGAAATAACTCATACTATACGAGATACTTAATTTTCACGAAAGATTTTTGAAAGATAACCATGCTTATATAAGAGAGAGTCAAACATTATTATTGTATTCTGTTACAATATAATAATGTAATGTATATTCTGTTATTGTTTTTATAATTTTCTCCTACTCGTTGATCATTGATCCTAAAGTATGTTGCAGCCGTGCAAAACGAATTTAAATTGATCGTATGACTCAATTTAGAAATTGCGCAATTTTAAAAACCTTTTAAAAGTTTTCGAATAAAGTAAACGTGTATTCTAAATAAATTCAATTACTACATTTTACTATTAAATTTAGAATTCAGTCAGCGATACGTTTCTTATTTCAACTAATAGAACCAAATAACTTCACAAGGGCGTCCGTGAAATAACGCTCACAAAGTGGGGATAGGTAAATAAATTCTCATCGATGTAATTTCGGACCGTAATTTATTTACGATTTATTAAGTAAATTGCTCAACTAACCGACGATACATAATTTTACACCGTCCTTCGTATCGCTTGTTTTGCACTAGAATCAGCCAATGGTTTTAGAGCGTTCTCGCGGGAGATGCCTCACTTAATAGTTATTTATCGTTTCTTCAATAACTTTAGGTCCATTAAAATAAATGTAATCGGAGCGAAATGTTTATAACTGAGTAAATGGAGTTGTGTGTTCGCTCGTCCCTTGAACTAACTTTGCCCTGAGTGCACTAAGTGTACCACTGATCTATAGCTCCGCTTCGCTTACTTAATTACTCGGCTAACTCAATTCCTGCAAAATTTCTGCCGTGCCAACACTATCTCGGAGACCCCAAAATAAAACTCCTGTGTCGTTACCTGTTTACAGTTCACTATCAAATTACATTAAACAATTGATTGGCTTTCCTAATGTGATAAGTTTGTAATAAGGAAGAAAGAGTGGGTTTTTCCACAGGAAGTGCGGTCGATACGCAGGCACACCGCTTTTAAGAGCAGTGGAGGCTGTTTAATAGATCCTTTGCTTCCTTTCATTAGTAGTTTTGCATGACGTCATTCATTCACGGAGTAATAGCATTAACCGTGTCGATTTTTACGTAAGATTATTCTATTTTTGTAGTCTATGACCTGATTGGTTTCGAATTGTATTTACTGTGCGATAAAAGTTGTTTTTTTTCTGTCGTAAAAGTTGTTGGATCGAAATTTTTATTTTCTTTAGATTTTATTTCTATTATATTATTTATGTATTATTTGATTTTTACCCGAAGTATCAGGAGTCTAATCTATTTATACGTATGTATCGTATTCATAAATGTAATTATTTTAGACTGAGTATTTTAATCAATCTTCTACGTATAAAATTTTATGATTATTTTGATTGGAAAAATAGTCAAAAAACAAGGATTTTAGACTAAAATAAATCATCAAGGAAAAGAATGAAAGTAGTTGGGAATGGGAACAGTTGTGAAAAATCGTAGGTATTTATGTTTTTTTCAGTATAAATTAGTATCACTTGAAATTTGTTAATTTGGTATTGAGAGATATTATTTTGAAACATAAAAGGATAGAGAGTAGGATGCATTTGGACTTATAGAAGAAAAATAAAAAGAAATAGGATATAATGTGAAGGTTACGAGATTCGTGGTAAGCATTCAAACGTAAAGGAATTACAGTTAACAAGAATCTCTTCTTATAATGGAGTCAGGATTCAAAAAGTTGTTCATTATCTGTTTGATTCTTTGTTACTTTCAGATGAATGAAATACGTGAGATTTAAGGTTCAAATATTCTAAATTGCTTCAAGAATGTTCACATCTATTTTATATCAGTCTAGAAAGTTAATCGTAATGACTCATAAGAATTATAAATCATTTATTTGATCGCATACCAGTCCGATTAGACAAAACTGACCTAGTTTTGAAAGATTCTTTTTATCTTCAAATTTATACTGTAATAATTTATGAAAACGCATTTCCTTCTTTAATGTATGTATCTAATTCTCTTAAGCCTGTAAGGAATGCAAACCTTCCCTCATCATCACGGGTTACTATTATATCGGATAATTTTACATTTCAGTCATCCCGGCTCCTAATCCTAAGATTAATTTAACTCGACTTCTTTTCAAGTCTCATACTTTAGGGATGGAATAATTAAATCTCATACTTTATGGATGGAATAAATTACCCAACACGTATATTATATAGTATATTATACGAGTTGGTTATGATAATATTTTAGTTTATTATATATTTATAAGATTTTAGGCCTATCATCAATTTGCAATTCAATTTCACAAGGATAAACACTATTAATTAATTCATCTATAAATTAGAGTCATGCATGAGTCATAATTCAAAGTGTTATTTCACGCATTTATTTATTAACCGTTCCTCTACTCATATGTGTTATATTCCAGAGGTTTTCCTTTAGAGTAGCGATATTGCGTTGCATTGAGTGTGGGTATGCATATATATTCGCTTCGAAAAATGTTTGTTACACCCTTCTGTCGCTGCACCTCGTCCGAAATTGTTTTTTAGTCTCTCGTCATAGATTAACTCGGTTCGTATCTGCTTTCTCGCCCCTCCATTACCATAAAATTGCATCACTTCATTTAACTTTAAGTTGATAACACTCTCCCAAGCCATTATAATGACATGCGTGGCGATAGTTGGTTCCAAGTTCGAAATATCGTTAAATCGAGGATCTAACCTGATAACTTTGTTTCCCTCCAAGTATAACGAAGTTCCATCGGATTTAGCGACCGATCGTAAAATGAAGGTCTCGGTTACCTCTTCTCTCTGTTAATAATACGGAAGCTGTCGCCGAGACTAACGCATTTACCCCTCAACCTTATTTGAGCACATCTCCACACTGCGAACTGTATTCACGTGCATCTCTCTCCTTTTTATTCCCCCGAAAGCCGGCGCCGCGATGTTCAGATGTTTTAAAACCGCGCTCAACGCCACCAAACTGAAGCTTTCTCTTTTCGCGCTCAATTGTGACCACCACGTGACCGTTTCTCTCTTTCCCCCCCCACCTCCCCCACCCCCCTATCCCAAAGCGTCCATACCGAATGTATATATGTATTCCACGACACCATCGGCTCGCGTTTAATCTAGAGGATTTAGGCTTTTGAATAATCCACACGCCGATCCGGCCCTTAATCCCTTAATGGGATTCTGTCGGGAGATTACCGAGCTATTCCCAGTATTTCTCTCAACCCCTCACCCCAATACATCTCCCACAAAAAGCCCACTCCCGAAAAACCATCCATTCTTTCCCGCAAATCCTTTCTTTTTTAGCGCCTCGTATTTCATTATCTCTCAAACTCTCTCTCTCTACCTTGTAACTCTCGCGGTGCATGTCTTTCTCGTACGCCATCTCCCCGTAACGTCATTTCCCCTCCCCCCCACACACACACAGGTTCACCTTCTGCAACCCACGCGCCCTAGCGGAAGAAGGAAGAAATTTTTCAGGCGCAATTTGCGTTGTATTTCCCTCCGAAACTGCGCTCGTATCCGATTTCGGTGGACTGTGGATCAAATTTTTCGTGCCATTATTTCCACTAATGTGAGGGTTGAATGTTAGTGGTATGTTAGGACCAAATTTAGCCTTAAAAATGAAGGAATGTTGTTCTATTTTTATTTGTTTTGTGATGATTATGGAAAAATGTTAGAGGTTGTCTTTTCAAGTTGACCTTTTATGCCCAAGGAATATTTTGAGGTTAACGGAAGACTTCTTGGATAGAATGCTTATGATGAGGTAGTCTTTGAATTCTCCAGTCGGAATTAAGGATAAAATTAGCTTGAAAAAGAAACCATGTAAGAGACATTGTTGAAATAGCAAGTTACTACAAAGTAATTGCCAGCACGATGACAGCTTGAAAAGGCTACAATGTAACCTATTCTCAGTCGATTTTGATGACTTAATCTTAGTTGTTGTACTATAAAGTGCATTGGTGATTCTTGTTTGAATAATTAATTCCATTCCTACAAAGTGATAGCTTTTAGGAGTGTTTTTCCTTGAGTACATCTCTGTACTGAAAAGAACAGTAGGTAGGCTTCATAAGAATAGCAAGGGCCAAAAGTTGCTTATCCTTCAACTTATCTTCTTAAAACATTTTACATACTTAAGATATAAGTAAGCGAGCTTGATGACCAAACTAGCCTTTATATCCATATCACTAGAAAAATTAATTTATAGAAAGGGTTTTAATTTTGACCTCCAAAATATATTTATTCTTTTATGAGTTTATTTACACATTTAGGAAGAAGATATTTTTCCCACGGTTCGATGGAATATTTACTACTTAGGTGTTTTCTTTGCTCTGTTATGATGCATTTAATTCTACTTTTTCATCTTGCTATCAAGAACGACAATAGTAGATACTTTAAAATTTTAAATCCTCGTTGAAATTATATTGTTCACGATTTATTTCGATAAAATATCTTCTGAACGACTTGTCTATGAAGATTATGACACAATTTAAGTTGAATTATTTCTCTAGGTTCTGTTTCTTAGCAACCAATATCCCATCCTCATTGAGATGGTTGTGAAGAATATAATCGTATTTTAAACAATTAAATCTTCAAACTTTCGGTTGCAGAAATGTCTCCTCAACACTATTTATATTTACTCTTCTAGGTCGAGTTAAATAATTTTGTTTGTGTGTCGTCACATTCAGTTTAGTAAAAGAGAAAGCCGTGGACTTTTAGTTGATCACACTTTTTTGTCACTCACCTGGAAAGATATTTCTCTTGTGCTCACTTTTTTATCTCTTTCTCTCGACATTATATTAGAAACACACAAAGCTGATTCATTTTTTTCCTTTCATCTGTGTTTTTGTTTTTCTCTACTGTCACTTCCTTTCTGCCACGTATTCTTTTTGGAGCTTTCCGTAGTTCACAGTTCCAGAATGAAATTTCGTCGTGAATGTACTCGACGCGACTTTTCTTTCATCGCGTAATCGGTGTGTCGACTTAAATTTCTATGTTTAGATGTGTTTATCTCGTGTTTTATTTTACTCGTATTTTTATTATCTAAATATGTACGTATGTGTATGGGTTTTTAAAATGTGGTAAAAAATTTTCTGCTAGATATTTAGATTTCGTCTATGTATATTTTAATAACGTATAGTTTTATCTAAAATCACGCCTAATTTATTTTAAAATATTTGAGCATTTTAAGTATGAGAATTGGTTCCCATTTAATATTATTATCAGCCCAAAACTGTTCAATAATTGATGGTAAATTATTCATGCATCTAGGATTAATATAGAAAACGAATAATTAACGTGTTATTTTCTAGACATAAATTTCCTGTTTAATCTAAGCAAGCTACTATACATAACTAAAAGCTAATATGCACAAATTTTCTTATATTCAGAGATTAATTAGATCAGTGAACGAACTTCGCAATTCCGTCGATTTTTTTAACTTTTCTTTCTATTCTATTAGGATTCTGTAAGGAGAAAAGCGTAATCTCTGTGAAGTTTTAAATTATTGTTTGCCGCTCATTTGCTGTATTTTTATTTTTTTTTAGTTTACGTATTAATTTATTTCCTTAACGTATTGTTTCGTCTATATATTGGGGTACCTGTTTGCGTTTAATAAAGTTTTATTATAATTGGAGTGAGGCCTAAACTGTGGTTTTTCCATGCAATTTACTTCCCTCATATTTTCGCATCCATTTCCTTCACTCATTATTCTCTCCTTTAATCCTCCATTTCCCCATATATTTCGCACAGAACTTTCGATTTTTACGTGTAAAGCCGAAAACGATTCCCTTTTATCCGGGACAGCGTGTGTCGTTCGCATTTTTGCGAAAAAAATAAAAAAAACCGCGAGCGAAAAATACGTCGTCAGCGATGTGGTGGACCCTTTTTTTTATCCTTTTTAAGTTTTTCGTTAATACCTCGGTCGTATGCAAGGGATATGCGCTTTGCCAATAATTGATATTTTTTTGCGTGTCGGATACGCCTTTTAATTGAAGAATAAACCTGTGCACGGCGAGTCCTGATCCACTGTTCGTCAATTATGAAATAATATTTCGCGTTCCAAAAATCCCCGAAGATTATTTTACCTTATCTCGTTCATCGAATGCCTTTTATCGAATTTTTCCTTTCTTTAAATAAATTTTCGGATAACCGTCGTCGTTCTGATTATTGATTCGTTTGTGAATTGTCGACGAGGCATTATTAATTAGCGTATTGTTTCGAGTTTAATTAAACCTTCTTCGAGCTCTTTTTTCTTCGATATATTAAAATAAGGGGGAATTAAATTAATATTGTTTTGATACATTGTTGAACCAACAATCTGCCGTTTTTTAATATGTTAATTTTAAGCGAATTCGTGATTCAATTGGGTGAATAAGAACAATCATGTTCCAGCTCTAACTTATTTAACTCCTTTACATAGTTACATCTTTCTTAGAATAGTAGTTATTCAAGCTTTTAATGGGCATATTATATACTTTCTCAAATCATATGGTGTTTCCTTGTCTTTCATATTCTTTCCATTTTTTATTACTTGCTAATTAGATAATGTTACCTCACCATAATTAATTCGCTCAAAATTGATCTAAACAATGAACTGCAAAAGACAATTCATAAATCAGATCAATGAATTATTGTTGATTAATATTGTTTAATTATGGCTCTCGAACAGTGCACTCTCTTCGTTAGTCATTGTTGTAGTTATATTAATAAAGCTCTGTATTGTCAATAAACACGACTGATAGATTATAAATCTAGTTCAATGGCTCACAAAATGCGTGAATTATTGAGTCAAGGGAAGTGTTAACGTCTTTCACTAGCCTAGAGGTGCATATATATACATATAAACAGTAGAAGGGTTGGCGGATTAATTAAGAACCTTTGCCCCTTTCCGTGAAAACTTTTGAAACCTTAGGGCGGGACGGATCACGCCTTGCTTAACTTAGCAGAGTTTTAGGAATTTCATATTTCGGCTATTTAACTTCGAGACTTTCTATTCCACATGAATAAACTAATGGAAGTTAAATAAGCTTTGTATTTGTTTTTAGATTCATGATCACTGGTGCGATTTCTACACGCAGCAGAGCGGTGTATTTGTCAGGTTTTCGGATCCTTTATATATAGAGAGGTAATTAAATCTGTATTTAAAAGGATTGTGCCTCTTTTGCGAATGCATATGCAGCTTGGAAAATATTAAATAATGAAATCCTAAATATTATTATTTTTAGGATTTCTGCTAGTTTTGTTTTATATATGTTGGTAGGATAAAAAATAAATGATGGATTTTTTAGAGTAAATATTGGGTAAATGCAGTATTTCGGTTTGAATTAATTTGGAAAGTGAATATTTTTATGTGAACGATTTAACTGAACAAGTAGACAATTTCAACGAATTATACAAACGGCAAGGCACCTGATAGTCCAAGCAATATCTTATTTTACTTTATCCACTTTTAAGTCTTAAGGAAGAAGCTATATTTGCCTAGTTTCGTACAGTTAATACACATTCATCGTATCTTTATTTATGTTTATTAAAAGCCGAAATATAATTTTTATTTTTATTTTTTCATTAAATTAAGGAAGTTTGAAGCAGTTTATTTTTCTATTATATAAACGAATGATTTTCTGTTTTACTAGGTATTAATTTCTCACTTTATATATTCCCAATAACAAGATTGGAAATTATGGGAAATATGTAATGTTAAATGATCCATTGCGAATGATATGCCCACTCTTGGATAAAAGGTTTATCATTTTAACTTTGATAATATGTTCCCAAAAAATCAGAAAATAAAAATGTCTTTTCAATGAAGTTTTCTTCGGAAAATCTTCAGAAATTTATTAAATGTCATTTGTTTTTATATTTTATAGCTTTTATTCCTTATTTTAAAGATGTTTAGATTTTGGTCAATATATTTTCGTTACTTTTCATCAACGTGTCACCCAGACTCAGCTTCTTTTCTTTCCCACGCTACAATGAATAATTCCATCCCTTCGCAGTTTTCGAAAGAATTAAGCGAAGTATCAAAAGCGCCGCTGCAACTCGTCCTAACGTCATTCGGTCATTGGTTTTCGAACACGCGTTCGTTGTGAGAGATAACAAATGTCGTAGCAAGTTCTGTCGCCATGGTGACGTCGACTTGAGCGGTGGAAATATTAATGCAGCTAAATATCGCGCCGTCGAATTCAGAAAAAGGCGGACATCTCTCTCTCCCCCCACGGAGTGTGACGGCGGTCCTAATGCAAAAAATATACTATAAGCCTTCTCTCTCCGTTCCCATATAATTGCATTTCGGGAAACCGTTGCATAATTCATGCAATTGCATCGGCCTTCGATTCTCACTGTCGGATTATTCCACGGCCTTGGATTGCACATCCCAGCAAATTCGAAATATATATCCATTCTATCTTCGTTTCCTATTAGATATTGGGAATTGTTAGTGTGGGTTCGGTTTTACGATTTCTTATAGCTTTGGTTTTTTTACGTTGATATCAATGAATTAAAATTTTGATTCGTATTTTTATTGGTTGACGAAATTTTGTGGCAATGACCCTTTTGGGAATTGTCAGAGCTAGGAAGCAGCCAGAATGTATATAATAATTTATTGTACAAGACTTAGGTTTGTGTGTTTGTGTAGTTGATATAATAAGACTTGATGATAATTGTTGATTTTTCAAATGATATAGACAGAAAAAAAGAGATTCTTCTTAATTGTTCTTGGAGATATCTAAACAAAGGTTCTGGAAAGTCTAGAAGTTGAGTTGCTAATACGGAGGAAGGTATCTTCAATTCTTAGAAGCAACCTCTTTCCTAGAGGAAACAGTCTATTCCAGAAACAAATAATAATGCTGCTATTTCAATTAACTGACGGGTATCTTAAGAATAATAGCCAATTTAATCTTTCAGTCCCATTCCATTCTTATTACAAATGTTGTTCATCAGCATTCTATGTGTGGTTGCTCCGGTGTTGTCCTCCAAATATGACTTTCTTCAGTTAGAAAAGTGTATCCATACTGCTCTCAATTCTGAGAATTTCTAAATTACGATCATTTTCCTTTTCCTCTTAGTCTTACCTATTCCTTTTACTCCTAGTTAGATTCTTAGCCGGGAATTTTTGATAATTTCTGCGCACAATTATTCATAGGAAACATTCTTAGCTAAGGGAACGAACCAGTACACCGACACTTGCGCTGTATCTCATCATATTGCGTTATTAAACAAGTTTTAAAATTTGTCATTTGTAAATTAATTATTGTAGTTATTAATTTGTAATTTAGAATTTTTATGGTACATTATTTCATGCCAGATAGCGAGCAAAAATCTTCCCTTCCTGGCAGTATCCTGAACTAAATAGATATGTAATTGTACTACTCCGATTTCCTGATCATAGAAATAGATATTTATGGTATTTAATTGCGAATAAATTTCATTAACTACAATTGCTCAAATGATGTTAGAAATTCGCAGTATAAATAATACTAATAATTAAGCATAATAGTAATTACATGTGATACATCAAGTTTATGGTTCGCAATAAACTTTTTATTTTAACGAATGCATCTTGAATTAATTGAGAAAGATCAAATGCAGGCGATCATAATAATTTAGGATTCAAATGAGCTGAGGTTGATAAGTAATTTTTCATTGGTAAAAGAAATACAAATCATAAGATCTCTAGAGTAGATAGATTAATCTGTAAATATACTTGAAAGGTTATGTATTAAGTATCTCATGGATTGAAATGTAATCAATATGCTGCTGAAATAGAATCAGTAGCAATGTGAAATGAAGATATAAGAACTCCTTTCGAAACCGATCGTTAAAATAAAAATTAATCGAACATAAATCGAATAGATAATCGATTCTGAAATTATTAGAATCAGGAACATTTCCTGTGATCGCTAATACAGCTGAAACGAACTTCCATGTTTAAAAATTCTGCGGTAAAAATCTTAAAAGGTTTTCTTAATATTAATGTTGGTAGATATGGATGAAAAGGAAAGACAGCAATCTTATTTCAAGTCGGTTACTCTCAATCAGGGTAAGGACGGCAAGTATATCGTATCCGGCGTATGAAACTCTCTCCTATGAGCTCAAGAAACTGTCACTTGTTAAAGTAATGCAGCTATAAAAGCAGTTGCGGAACGCTCTCACACTCGGACGCGGTTCCCAAGAAGGCAAGAGATTATAAAGGTTAAGGGTGCGATTGCTTGATAAATTCAGGGGCAGTACGTTTGCGTTGGACGCAATCGATCCTAAGGGATCTTCTTGCTATTTCGGACAGTCCTCTAAAATAGCGTCCGTGCACAGGACGCGTGCATACATCACGAACCACGAACTCCGGGAGCAGCACTTTGCGTATCTGATGAGATGTAAATGAAAATAATGGGTGATAAGAACGAGTGGGCTGAAAGATTCATTATTTCCATGAAGGATACGAGATAAGCACGAGATTAAGAAATTGCTCGATAAGTGTTTAGTCCCGGCGCCTAGCAACTAAAAAGGAGCTTGTTTAGTTTTTCGTATTTTGTTTATTTTGGTGTAGTTTTGAGTGATTAAAAACTTGAGCTGAGCTCTAGAAGGAGGTAACGGATTAACGTCTGAAGAATCAGAGAGCTTTTTTTTGCCTGACTACCTTTGATAGTTCGTTTCCATTGCATTGTTTCATTTTAACCCACTTCGGTTAGCTATAAAGCTATCAAATGAATGTGAAAATACTGCAATGTATTGATGAAAAGAATCCAAAATATATACTCTGGATTTTATAAACTTTTTTTATATTTGGGAATATATTTATGGTAGTAGTTGATGTCTGCAATCTTTGTGGTCTCTTTGTTTACGTTTGAGGAGGAATTTGTTGCTTTGCTGTTTGTATCGTCTTTGGAACATTGGATTATAGTTCAACTGAATTTATAATCACATGTGTTACTTTCATACTGAAAATTCTCTGTATGTTAAATCGTCACCTGCCAAGGATTTCGTTTCAGTATCCACTTCGTATATGTCGCAGAATTAAAATTTTTAAGGAAAAACGTGAAACACTAATACGTAGATGAAACTTACGAAGCATAATGCATTTACTTCCTGTTAAAGTATAACGCAATTTTAGAATACAACCTTTTCAGGAATGACTCATTCATGGCGAACATTATCATCAATTTTAATAATGTAATTAAGAGGGGGAACATCAGGTTATTATTTCAATCGCAAAACTATAAATTATTATTCTATAGTTTAGAATGTGTGAAATTAATGAACGAAATATTTATTTCTTTCTGCGATCAAATTCTTACACTGCAGTTCCTATATTATTTATCAAAAGCTTGAAGTTCATTTTTATAGGTAGAATATCTTTCTCCAAGTAAGGATAGGTCTTAAGCTAGAATCTTCTTTAAGCTTTTTTGTCTAATAGTAAATAAAAAAGGAAATATTATACAAGTTTAATTATTTTTAGAATTTGTACTCGGAGCTCCAATTAACTGAGTTTATAAAAAAGTGATGTGACCAGTTTTATAGAGTTTCGTATAGTTATATATCTTTTACATGGATATACGTTATATATTTATATATAAGTATAACAAGAGAGATATCATAATGATGTCTGTTTACGTGCCATTTTATTTTAAATATATTCAGCGGAATTATTAGTATTGAATTTCTTTCCCCTTCATGGTTCTATTCCATAAAGGGTTGATAGTATTAGATTTTGACCGAAGAAAGTTAGTTATTAAAATGTCTAAAATATAAGATTTCTTTAATAATTACCTATCTCTTTGTTCAGTAATTAGAGATGTTGATAGAATAATAGAAGCAATGGTAAGTTAAATAAGTCTCATCTGCATAACCTGGAGCGAACGATACGCCGCACTGAATATTATTTGCTCGAATGTGAAGCAGTAGGGGAGTGTGTAGAGGATTAAACTCTAGCTTTGGCGATAAATAAACAGTGGCGTTGAATTGAGATTCGTTAGGAAAGGGCTATCATGCAGATAATCGGGGGTCAATCGTAGAACTCTTGTGCAGGATTCGGTTGGGGCTGTTGGAGTCTCTGGAGAAATAAAGAGATTGTGCTGCAGAATGCAAGAGCGCACGCATTCCCTCACGCTCGCTGGAGGCGGCACATGCAACGCTCTTCAGATCGTGAGTGGTCTGCAGAAGACCAGAGGGAGCGAATCAAGCCACTATTCTGGGAGTCTGTTTCACGTTCTGAATCCATTCCTAACTACCGAACAGAGAAGGCTAATAAAAATCCTTCGTATTTATGGTTCCATGTAGGTTCAATATATAGGAATACTCTTAAGATATGACGGTATGAGTGTTTTCTTGAACAAACGTTACTCTTCAAGACTGGCAGAGTCTTTGTGGTGTTGAAACTGTTTTGTTTTATTGTGGTAGTTCGTTTCGCGTACTGAATCCATGCCTAACTACCGAACAGTTATAACGAACAAAAAGGTTTCGTATCATCATATGATGTAGGTTCAAAATATAGGAATACTCTAAGATTATTCTGTAAGATATGAGTGTTTTCTTTATAAACACTACGCTTCAAGGATGTCGTAGACTTAGTGGTGTTGAAACCGTCTTTTTTTATACTAGGAGTATGTTTTAAATACTGAATCCATTCCTAACTAACGAACAGAAATAGCTAACTAAAAATCTTTCCTATTATGATGCAAAGTTGGTTCAGAGTATTGGAATACTCCATGATAGATTTGACGTTGAGTGTTTTCTTGGATAAACACTACTCTTCAAGGCTTTGGAGTCTTTTATGGTACTGAAACCGTTTTTTGTTGCTGGAACTGTTATAATGACTCTATGCGGAGTGTATCTATGAATGAAGTTTGGTTTTGGGGTTTGATGATCTTCTTTGTTGCATGTTTATATATTCCAAGTGCCAATTAATGTTATAAATTCGTCCTCTGGTTTTTATCGCTGTACGGCGTAGTTCATGCACTGTCTCGGAGGATAAGTTTAAGCGCTAGAAGTTTTCTTCTACAAAGTTTTAGCTTCACCTCAACCTAAAATGGAATGTAAACTGTCATGCCGTGGGTATTGGGTAGCGATTCTATCGATTTTGTTTTATGAAGGTCTGAACTCATTACGAAAGTGTTTAATATATTTTGTATATTGTCTACAACGACGTTGTATGGTTTTTGTATAAACGTACAAAAAGATTGAGGGATTTTCTAAGGTATAAAGGTTATGTATGAACAAAAATAATCAATCGTTATTCCGCTTTTAGTGTAATTAGTATATCGTAGAATTGTCTCATTTAGTGCTAAATGAATCTAAAATATTAATGGACTACTTTCTACATAGCTACTTTCATTCTCTGTGAGAGAAATAGTGGATCATCTTGAGTTAAATATCGATTATATATATCGTAGAAGTCAGAACTTATTTCTCTAAATAGCTTTCTCTCATGGTTCGATGAATTTGAACTGCTGACACTTAAATAAATTTATCATTAATTATGTATACCATATGGTCCACATTGAAAGACGTACGTCACTTTGTGCGATGAAGAATACAAGTTTATTTACGTTACCTTTAATCGCGAGGGTTACCACGCCAGGTTTCTTTTTACTCCCGAGAATTTCCATTTATTTATTGTCGGCTCGTTAAGTTTATTATTCGTTTCCATCGCTTTCAAATCTAACCTTTAAGGGCTGCGCATGAGTCGAACATCGAGTGCTGTGCACATCAATCCACGCTTTAAAGTCTCCTAATGTTCCCAACGATATATTAACACCCTTTCCACGACAATGAAGAGCGAGAGCGTATATGACGGCTGCGTACGTCAATCCACGACGAACACACACATCCACAAAGGCGATCACGCGATCATAATCTTCAAAGTTGAAAGAAGGTCAGCGTATAGAAATAGAGCGCATCATCCAATTGTTGGAGAAATTGCGCAAAGCAACGGATTCCTCATAAGTTGGCAACCCTTGTTCTATTCTCCCCCTCCACGAAGTATCCCTCTTCGCGAAATATTCGCCCTCCCCTGGAAAGAAAGTCCAACACGGGTAGCTAGCCTCCCTTCAATAGCCTTAATTAAATCAAGCAATCAATCATTCAATCTGCTTCCACTCTCTGTATATCTATCCCCTCTACTTTCCCATCATCCCTTTCTCCCTCTCTCTCCTATTTCTTCTTTTGTCTCCTCGTGAGTTCTTCGTCTCCCTTTTTTTATATCGGCCCACACAGACGCGTTTTGTTCTCTCTCTATACATCGAAAGGTTATCTATTAATTCCGACGAGAATACGGGAAGTGTGCGGAATGAAGCTGGTTACACAGAGTATTGATTTTATGCTTATATATAGGATGGGGTTCTTTCGTAATTCAATACGTACTTCATCGCGAGTAGATTCGTTTCTTGTTCCTCGATTGCGTGGATCGTGTGGAAGGAAGCGTGCGTTTCGATTAGTCGGATTATTTTTTTATCTTATCGACTTCGATTTGCGATATTGTTGTTTTTATAGGAATGATCACGGTATTTGGGTTTATATTACCATTATGCGTTTGATTTTATGTTCTTAGTTTCGATCCAGTTTATGCAAGACGTTCTTCGAATAGTTTAGTATTATATTTACGTCTATACACGTTCGTAGCGTGTTTTTGTATATATTTCACTTTAAAATCTTCGTAATTGTTCCAAGTTTCGAGAATCGAAATTTTCGTCTAGTTATTTCAGTATCTCGAAACGATGTAGACCTGTTTTCTGAATTATTAATTTTTTACTAAATGATCTTGAAAAGATTTAATTATTAAGATGTTATCAATATTGTTATTATTTTATTCAAAAGATTATATCTACTGCTAAAAGATCGGTTTTTATTGAATCGCTTTTGATCAAAGAAGTCGTATAATTGTATTGAATAGACACCGCTTTGTATAAAGTTATGTTTATGTTGTGTCGTATGGATGTATTCAATTGATGAATGAATCTGTTTGCGTAATATAGAAGGAATTTCGTCTCAAATCAATTGAATATTGTTTGACTTTATAGCGATTCGTCATTGAATTCAACTTTATCTCGTATTATTTTATATATTTGATAGGATTAACGAGTCTTTTAGCAATTTCAAAGCTCGAAATGTTTCCTATCACGCGCGGATATCTTTTCCCATTTATATTTTCATAAGTTCAATCAACGGAGTGTTTTATCACAATGTATTGGGGAGATTCGATGACGAAAAATCTGATTCTCTCATCCAGCTTTTTCGAATTCAATCCGTATCTTGTTAATTTTCGCTCAAAGTATTTTATTTATCATCTTTCAGAATCTTTTTCAAACCCACTCTTCGATTTCCCTCGATTTTTCTCCCGTGTGTATCTTTTGAGAAAAAAATATATAAATATCCTCGCGTGAGTGTGTTGGCGTAAGTATGTTTCGTAATTTTTTTTCTCTGAAAATTATCATCGGCGGAATGGATTAAAGTTGACTGTTTGGGGTTTTTTTTCCGTTTCAAGTATTATCTCATGGCCTTTGCGTATGCCTCCAATTGTTTCGTTTCACTGAATGGGGAAGTTTCAACGAGGTGTTTTTATGAAAATGATTTCTTCTTTTTTTTTCTCTCAAAAGTATTTTTAATGCAACTTCCACCCCTATCCAAACGAACGTGCTCCCCCATTGGAAAAACTCATGTCCTGCTTCCGATATGAGGACCTTCGGATTCCGCATATTTTAAAAGCTATTTTCTCAACTTTGTCATTTTATTTTGCCTCTCTCTCTCTCTATTGAACTCGATTCCTTTATGTATCCTTTTTTTATTTCTACATTTTTTTCCTCTCTCTCAAAAGCGGTATTTCGCTTAAAATAATCCGTAATAATTCCGTCGAAAATGCTTATCTTTTTTTTTATTAGCGACGGAGCTGCCTCATCGGCGTTTATTCTATCGTGCTTTATAAGTTTTCAATTATATCAACGACGTAATATCTTCTTTTGGTACGATACCTAATTAACCTCTCTCTGGTAATTTTAGCGTAAAGGAAGAAAGGATACATTTTATCACAGTCGTCATTCTCAACGTTGTATCCTCGAATGCAGAAGGACTTACTTAGATTAGTCTTGTGAAGATGTTTCGAATTAAAAGACGAACTCTTTGGGATTTAGTTATTTAAGTATCATCAGCAGTCGTGCATTGTCTTTAATGTTTAAAGAAAAGGTGAAATTAACTTAGCGATATAGAGGGTGGAATTTGATAATAAACGTGAAAGATGTAGAATAATCGCGAGATCACTGGGACTCGAACCCAGGTCCACCAAATCAAGCAGGTACACAGCTTCATTCCTGGGTTCATGTCCCAATCAGTCAGATTCGTTTTATTTCTTTTTCTTCTTTAATATTTTAAGAATTTGATTTGAAATTGTAATGTTTATTTTGATTAGTTTTTTCCTATTATCATTCGTATTATTAAAACCTTTTATACGTGACTGCATCGTTCAAAATATGTATAATCTACGTAATGAGTCACTGCGTCATTCCACTCATCTCAACCATTCGCATATATACAAGAGTTCGGAGAGAATAATCGATTCGGTAAGCACATAAGAAAAACATTTTAAAATTCTTATCGAATGCATCATAATCTCATTTGCAGCAGCAGCGGGAGGGATTTAGCATCCATCGATGGCATCGGCGATTTAACAATCGCCGGAGAAATCTTCGATCCTTTAATTCCGCTAATCCTCAGTAAGAGCACATTTATGGAGAAAATTCCCTTTCCGCCGGCCTTTTTTTTATTTTTCACCCCCACCCCCCCTTCCATCTCTCCGCCTCTCTCCATCGGATTTTAAATTCGATTAGCTCGCGTAGTCCAGCTTTCTTCCTCCGTCGAAGTGGACACGTACGGATCTTTTACGCCCCACATTCCTTAATTGATTAGTCATCGGGATAATGAATAATGGGGGGAAGGCTTAGGGAAGGAGGATTTTCTTTTTTAAAAACACCCAGCAGCGTTTTCATCCATCCATTACTCGTTTTATTAAAGCGAAGAAGTGTTCGGATCTTCACATTCTCGGAACCACCTGAGAAAGGGAGTCCCTCATCGGTCAAAATTAAAGCGAGGTCCGTTAAAAAAAAGCGATATACGTACGTTCCACTCCTAAGAGTAATATTTGGCCGAGATTCGTGCTCGGCAAGTCACGGGGCGGTGAAATAGCCCGCTCGCTGGAGAGAGGAAGTTTAATTAAATTGCCGTTTACGAAATTACATGAGAATGGCGTAATTAAAATCTCCCCTGACGCATTGCTAAATTATTGACGGGCGCACATACACACGCGCCGGGTGGCATGCAATGATTGCTTTAACCACGAGCGAAAATACGGGAAAAAATTCGAGTAGGATGAAAAGAAATCTCTCGGAGCAATATCATCAATCGGCAACGTGTGATTGGACGGCGTTTTTCGAAAGTCTTCTTCTCTAGCAGACGGCACCGAGGGGGTGCCATGGAAACTGTTCTTTATTGGCATCGTTCAATAACGCCCACACACGGTCGTTTCTTTTTTCGCGACCTTGCGCATGTGGATCGCCCCAAGTAATGAACTCTTTATTGCTGTTCGTAGAGCAATCGAAATCCGCGATGATTTGCCGGAGGGGCGGCGGTGGGCGGTTCCATAGACAAGGAGTTGAAGAGGGTTAAAGGTATATTGGGGGAGGGCCGAATTGGGTTCGGCTGGAGTGGAAGTTATATTGGTTATTAGGAGGGTTTATGCTGGAATGATGGGTAGGCCAATATGCAGTGACGGGAGGAGAATTTTTGCGATCGCGGATGTATCGGAGGAAGTCGCGGGGGTTTTTTTTTATCCAGCAGTCTTGGGTGTTTTCCCCAGGCGTCGGTTGATTGAATTTAGTTGATTTCCTCTCGTTTAAAAAGCTCGTACAAAGGGATTTTTCTGGCGTGTGTGTGTGTGTTTACGGAATCGCGCGGGGGTGGTATCGAACCGTATTTTGCAGTATTTCGCGCGTTTCGTGATTGGTTATCGCGAGCACCCCCCGAGACGTTTTATGATTAATGCGGGTCTTTAATTAACAACTTTTCCCGGCGTGTTTCGATAATTTGAATAAAACTATGTGCATGTGCCTTTAGGAGAATTCGCGCCGATGCGGCGTGAATGATGTACGGTGTACATACGAACGGGTTTAATGTAATAGGGTGAGTTTTTGGAACCAAAGAAAAGGAAAGTTTTCAAAAAGAAGGGGGAGTTTTGGAAAGGAAGGAAAGAAGCTCGGGCCGCAATGATTAGCGTGGAGGTAAATTTTGAATGAATTGCTTTCTGGGAACCAATTTTCGTGGATTTGGAAATGATCGAACCAAATGTGGTTTTCAGGTTATCAAAAGTATATCTTCTTGTACCCATAATCATTGAATGACCTAAATTTGAAGAAGATGAGTTCTAATATTGTCTCTATTTATCTTTTTTCGCATTTATTTGTCACGCAATTTATTTTTATATGCGTACACATATTTGTGGATGTGATTGATTAATAATGATCGAATTGGGTATGGTTTTTCAAGTCTATTTCCTTATTCTTCTAACCCTTGGAAGGCATAAATTTGTAAATAGTTAATTTCCTCTATTTCCCTTTTTCTTTTGTTGTCTTCAGATCGATTTGCATACGTGTTCCTAATTCACTAGTGGGTTGATAAGGAAATACGAGATCGCAAAAAATTATCCTTTTTTTACGTCATCGGGAAAACTGTCATGTATTAATAATCAATTCATCAACAAAGGAAACGCCAGCGAGAAATTTCTTCCGCATCACTGGATATTATACAAGGCTTCAAAACGAGCTTAATAAGGTTAATGAAATACCTTTGATCACAAATTTTCCTCTACAAGTCTTTTCGATATTATCGTTAAATTAATGCGCGATCGGATCGTAAAACGTTGTATCGATATTCAGGAATGTTCCTTTGGTAAGGTTTGTTGATATTTTTTCTTCTAGCGACGCAATAGCTGAATAGTAAGATTCGTGAAGTGTTCTTTTGTCTTCGTGTATGCTATGGTCTCCACCCACAAGTAAGTCAGAGGGATAACTTATTCGGTCTGGAACACGTAGGGGAAGAATTTCTCGACAGCAATTAAATAGCGGATGAAAATGTAGAAATGGCAAGATACAAGGACCGGTACACGGGCCAGTGGGAGGAAGGAGTCCTGCTCATAAGACCACGTCCGTGTTGCGTGGAGTGCAAGGAATGTTCATGGGATTGTTCTGGACGGGAGGAAGAGTATTCGAAAAAGGGGCAGCAGTGCAAGAAGTTATGGGGCACTGAAGTAGGGGGAGAGTGACAGACGTAATACAGGGCGAACAAGATGACCGGAAAAGAGAACAAGGGAGGGCAAAGACTCTCCCTCCACCCCTTCCTTATAATCTCTCCCACATTCTCTCTGTATCCAACCGTGATTTGCCTCAAAATTTCATCTCTATCGCTGTCCAAGTAGCCACCGCCTCGTGTATCTTGAATTCTCGGAGCATTTGCTCCGGCTCACGTTGTATACAGTGACTTTCTGCCTTCAAATATTATTTTGCGATTCTCTTTCCGGGAATCTCTAATCCTCCAGAAGTTGGGCGCACTCCTACTCATGCGAATTTTTGATGGGGTGCGTAGTTTTGTGGGTGGGTCTATAGAACATAGTTTTGAGTGTCCTAATTTTGATGTTGCGTCTTCTTCTTATTTTGGTTGGGATTGTGGGATCGTTGTTCGTTGTTGTGAATGAATTTGAATTCGAAATTAACTACTTGATACTATAATATATATGTACTACTTGATTTGAATTAATTACATTTATGAACATGTATGTTGAATGTAGGATCCTGTTTAGAAACGTCATATTTAGTGGGAGAAGTTGATATTACAATCTAATCACTTGAAAAGCTGAAACTAAATTGTGTAAATAATAAATTAAATATTCTCCAAATGATTTTCAGTAAGCTCTTTATGGATTGAATATCAAAACTTGATTTTCAGATCCCTTAGAATTGGCATTAGAAATTAAATAGAAAAAAGAAACAACAAGCAATTTCTCAGGTGTAGATTGTTACCAATGAATTTTCGAATAATTTTTTTTAAGCTGTGAAATTGTTTTTAGTCTTGATATTAATAATTGTTAAGCTTCATTCTGATATGAATACATGAGAACAATTTTGTCCTCGAATAAACTTATTATCCCATGGTTTATCCTATCATACCCAGGTGCCAAATTTAGCCAAATTAGGCGTAATACAGGGAAATTTTGGAGATAAAAACTGCATCTTATAATTGAGTAAATACGGTAATTTTCTATCTTAAACTTACGGAAAGGCTAGACAGAAATATGGCTAATTTATTTGCACTTCTCTTCTCATTTATAAATGCATATTTGGTTGCATAATTCAAGGGGCAGCGTAAACTATGGCGGTACTGTATTAGCTTTAATAATGAGCGACTGGCTCTCTTCCCAATCTTGGGATTGCTGGAAATATCGAATGGTAAATATGCAGTCAATCAGCACACCGTTCCCGTATCTTAGAGACGCCCACCTTACTTAAAGTTTTGGATGCGGAATTATATAGATGTCCCGTCTTCAAAAACAGGTAACATTCTAGAATATTTACGCATCTTCTGGAAAACGATCTCAACTCTTCTCACATACACACACGCTTCGAAAGTACATAGAGAAAGCCCCTTATCATTCGTACAAATAATTAGCGCGCCTCCTTATTTATAAACCTCGCACAGTTCCGGTGTTCTTTTCCGAAACCGTTTCCTCACCACTAGAAACCCACTCTCCTCCTCGGAAACTAGTATTTATTCTCCGCGATTTCGCATCGGAAGAACGTTATCCGTCCAAATATACGGCGCACGTGGGAAAAACGCTTTCCCTCTATCTTCCTTCAACGCGCAAACACATTCCTTGCCTTGCGATCCAACCGAGCGAACCTCTAGGACGTCACTTCCGAGTCTGCGGTTGCGAAGAACATACCCAAAGGATATATATACGCGCCGCGCGATTCGCCTTTGTTAATTTTTTTTATCGATGCGTAGGCAGTGGGAGATAGGGTATATATACGTATATACAGTTGGGTGCAGTCGCCTCTGGTAGGGGAAACAGCACCGAGAGTATAAAAAAAGAGAGGAAGGAGTTAGAAGGAATATTTCCCGGAGAGGGAAAATATTTCAAAAAAGAAAAATAATGAGTGAAGGGAAGGAAAAAATGAAAATGGCGGGAGTGGGGGTTTTGGAGAAAAAAAAAAGGTTTGAAAGTGATGCAAAACGAGGGGAAGGGGGAGTAATAAAAGGAACTTCCCTTCCTCTGTGTGCATGTAGAGCGGAAGGGGGAAATGCAGATGATTCGATGCAAGGCGCGTGGAAAAAGAGGCAAGTGGATGGCAAATGTTGTTCTCTTCGTTTTGTATTTATTCCAAGTGGCGGATATTTCTCTTTTTGTCTTTGAATAGCGATACCTGCAGAATCTATGCTCCTAGGTCTTGGATATATTGAAAGGATCTTTCATTTCGACGTTGTTTTCCATCTTCACAACGGTGCTGTTCGACGGAGCTGATACACAATACGTAATTAAAGTGTATTTCCCCCGGTGACGTACGGTGATATTTAATAGGATGGGTGGAGCGGTTTGAATAGTTCGTTTTTCGTTCCGAATTTAGAGAAAATGAGTAAAGTTTCATAGAAACATGGGGATAAAGTTATATTTTAATCTATATATTAGTAATAACTTTTGGAGCGAGGTGATGTGAGCTTATCCGTTGAACGTAGAATGCGATAAACTTAATTGAAAAATAAAGAGTCTTTTTGCTACTGTTTAGCCACACAAATTGTCTGACAATATCTTTTGGGAAGTCTCGTATTGCTTTATACATTCAGGAGAGTATTTTTTTTAAATATAGTCTTGAAAATCACAGATTTATATGGTTAAAAATTATAGTAGTCTCAGAAATTTTATTTCACTGATTTATTTTGATCATTTGTATCATTCAGAGGTGAAATGGATTTTTAAGTTAGCTATACAGTATACAAAGATACATTTATTTGATATAACTGCTTCCTTTCCATAGCAAGAAGCGCTAATTTTATAATTTAAATCTAATATTTATCTTCTGGTGCATCAATTATTAAGTTATTCTATGCTGTTAACCGGGTTTGTTTATCTCATATAGCAGTACTTGAACATTAAACCATTCTTAAATGTCTTGCTTAACAACATCTGGAAGTATTTGCTAGTGATGGATGTATGTGATGCAAGGAACCGTGAATTTTCTTATTTTCACCAAATTGAACTAATTTGAATAACCTTCATTAGTATAGTTCATTCTTAAAACTATTTTTACACCGGTTAGATAGTTTTTAGTTCATTTAACTCTTCTAAAATAATACATATTATAGTAAATTATATGCTATCACTTAAGAGAAAGTTGATTAAGTTAATTTGTAAAAATATTCCTATGGCATTTAATTACATTGTTATGCATCAGAATATGCTTTTAGGTGTGTTAGCGTATTTTGATGTCTTGAGTAAATTTGACATAGAGATCTGGTGACAATGAGTAATACATCTATCATTTTATTATCCATACATAAAATTTTTCTACTAGTGTATGTATGCGTTGTTAGGGACATATTTTTCGTCATTGAATCCATAATTGCATCCTCGATAATAGCTATTAAGAATCAAAATTAAAGTACGACACCTTACGCTAAAATCCAATAGAAAAAAATCTCAAATTAATTAATGAAGTCAATTTCCGCGCAGAGTTATTAAGTCTCGATATCACCTATTTATAATTCCACTCGAAGATTTGGGAGAGCTGTGTTTTGAGCATTATTATTGGGCATAGGCGATGGTCCGGAGAAAGGGTTCTTTCCCGAGATCTTTTTCTCCACTCCAATGAAGTTCCCTCTTATTAACTCGAGGACTTTTCTTTAATTACGAGACCCTTGGAAATGCGGACGCTTCGATTGCCCTTTAACAGTTCGGGAAGATCCCTGTCCAAGGCGTCAATGAAATTCTATCTCTCACGTGACTGGTGGTGGAACACTTCAGAAATTCATTATGTCAAGAATTGCGTTTTTTTTTTAATTTAGCGGAAAGTTTTTGATATATTAATATTTAGCTTATTATGTCTGTGAATAAGAAAGGTTAGGGATTTCTCTAAAGTTTCATCCGTATCATTTTAATTTCATTAACTCATCGTGCTTTATATTTGTGTAATTATCGATTTATTCGTATATTTTTTTCGATTCGTAGACATTAATTATTACGGAAGAAACGGATCGTTATATATTAATATTCCTTTGGTTAATTATTTGAAGAATTAACTGTGATATGTTGATTTAGATGGAAATAGTCATCTATAAAACCTTTGTCCTTCAGTATTAGTTGTCGTAATAGTGAATAATAATATTTTCTCAATTGGAATAGTTAAAAAATTGAAATCAATTAAACGCGAAAGAATGGCGTAATTCTTAATTGTAAACTTAAGATATTAATCAGGGAAAGGTTACAATGCATTCATCCATTTGAGTTAATCAGTTAAAATGGATAAAAATTATCATAGCTATTTTAAATTGTTTTAGTGATGTATTAGTGTAAATAGTTTACTGTTCATTTTGTAATTTACTAATCTTTATTTCATAGAATAAATCATTCCAAGTATTACCAATAATATATTAGTAACAGTTACAAAAGAAACAATAGGTACACATCATTGTTAGATTCCCATGGTTAAGAAACAACTATATACTTAAAATTATACGTTAAAATGTTCCGAAAATAAATCCACTTTGAATCGAATATAGAATAGAGCCACGACGAATATAATATCGGAGACCCGTCCTGCAAGAGCTCTCCCCGGTTGTCACACACGATGCTTAACACATTAATCAATTAAGAAATCAGAGAGCGTCCTGGGATTGAAAAAGTGTGTGCGCACGGGAAAACTTCCTTTCCCTTAGGATTTTTCTCTCTGCAGTTCGTCTGCCGGTTAACCAGAAGCTGTCGGCTTGATTGATAAGAGAGGCATATTCAATGGGGGTCCCACTCTAGCCAGGCGGCCATCTGTGACGGCTGTTAAGGGCCTCACACACCTTCACCCCTGTTAATCCACGCATTGTATCTCCCTTCACCTACTTCTACACCCTCCCTTTCTTTTACCAACGGAAAAAGGCTCGAGTGATATGGAGAGTTCATATCATCGTATGTTTTAGCGTTGGTATCATCATTCTCTCTCCATAGCAACCGGAGTTGGTCATACTCGTTAGGTTTTTCACGACTTTGTTTGTTTTTTGGTTAATTTAGGATATTTTATTGTCAGAAATTCTTGTACTTACGTACATGCATGCGAATGTATTAGGCGAGATTCTTATGAGTATATTTACATATTGTTAGGAGTATTATTAGTTTATATATTTATGTTTACGTACACATATATTTCTACATCATCATTGCTTTTATGTCTTTCGTCTGGACTGTGATTTGATGTTGAACCGAGCTTTACTTTGTTTTTGAGGACGTATTTGTATACGTACTTACGTTATAACAGTGTTGTTTATATTTATATATATTTTATGATAAAAGAGAAATTGGAAGCTTAAAACATTTAATTGTATAGGAAAATATTGTATATAATATGTTAAAAAAGAGGATTAGCTGTTTTTCATTATTTAAATTAATTTTAGCTGAATTTTTACAATCAACAGCGTGGTACATTATCATATTAAGTATATTAATTCGTATCTCATCGAAATGTATCGTCATATTTGTTTTGGATTTTATTATTATTTGAGAAATATATCGAATTACACTCAAGTAAGCTTTAGAAATTATTTAGTAATCTATTATATCATCATGTTCCATATTATCGAATAATACGTGTTAATATATAATGTATAACTTTAACTGAAATTGTTCTCCAGTTTAACTTTTCCTGGTAGATTTCCTATTCCTCACGCGTAACAGTTCGCGGCTTTTTTCAATTATATTTTTTTTATCAATTATCGGATGTCAAAGTAAGACGAGTCTTTCTCAATTTGGACCAATAAATCCTTCCTCTTCGCCTCATTATCACCTTTCTCCTCTTCCATCGCCCCATTCCATTTTTGCTCTCGTCTTTGCCAATCTCCTCCTCTTGCATCCACGGTTCGTCATTTTCCAATCCTCCTGGTCACCCGCTGCTGCCTAACTCAATGTGCGGAAATTAACGCTCATCCCAATTTACCTCTTCAGTTCCCCCCTTCAGCACCAATGGGTGGTCCGTGCGTCATCCACCCCTCTGCAAATATTCTTCAACTTCTCTTTCGAGTGTTTTTCGTATGAATGAAATGGCGACGCGCGTGATGGAGAAGCCTTTTTAAAACGGACTCTTTTTTTTATACCCATATAATTCGCTCCCAAATGGCTTTTAATACGTTTATTTATTAATTCCGTCGCCGGGGAAGATAATATCGTTGTCAAGCAGTCAAAATTAAAAGGACGGCCGAAAGAATATAATCGCTTAATCGTCGGGGAAAGGACGAACAACGAGTGAATTTAATAGGAGCGGACTTAAGGACGGGTGAAGTGACAAGTGATCGACTCGAACGTTTTGATCAGAGGATCAATCTGTATTGGTCCGAATAAGTATTTTCTTAATATATACGAGTATATATCGTATATCGGACGTTTTTGATGTTTTTTTTTGAAGTGGTCGTTACTAGCGTTCCAACTGTAGTAGCTGTCTACGTATCCGTGGTGGGTTTTAGTCATTGACAGTCGTTCAATTTAGGCTTAATTTTTATATAACGACGGATTAATTAACTAATGTAACATTGTGTCGAATGTGAAGGGGTATTAATTATTCGAAATGGATCGATTAGGTTTGGCTTCGCATTAAATTAGCCTTATTTCACGTCGTGTACAGTAGTTGTTGTTTGTGTTGTCAGCTTGGCTCAGGTTTTGTCGAATGTGAGAATTATGCTCAGTATTGAGGTTTGGCTTTTTAAAATTATGGCTGAATTTTGCTCTAGGTTTTCTCAGTTTTTGTGTATATTTAATCTTTGATCCTTTACATTATTAATGTAACTCTATGTCGAAAGATTCTGATTGATAAAAAAATATGTCGCCTGAATTCCAATTCAAATAGATGGAATAATAAATTCGTGAAAGGAAAAACAGCTAACTTTTTATTATTAATCTATATTTTGATCTTTTGGACTACAAAAGGAATTTTCCATGATTTTATTTTCCTAGCTCTGAAAGAAGCTGAAATGTTGTACTGCCACAACTTTTAATATAAATCGAGCTTTTTAGTATCGTCATATGACAGCATGTAATAGCTAATCGGTTTTTGAATGGTTTGAAATATTGGTAGATCTGGGTTCGAGTCCCGATCCTATCGAACTTTTTTCACGTCTGAAAAAATTTAGGATGGCTGGCTCGGTAAATTCCCCGTCACATTATTTATAAACATTTTATTGCTCGCCATACTCTATGCTAGGGAATGCATTATTTAGAGTATATAATTAATGTCATCAAGCGTTACTTTGCGGAATGACATCTTAAAGAAGAAATCGAAACTGTGTAACGTCCACAGGGATTTAATAATTTCGACCGGTTTCGTTTAATTATTTAAAGACTTATTGTTAAGACGTTTGTCATAGATTTAAACCAATAGATTACCACTGCAACGTCAATTAAATATGAAATACTATTTGAAAAATAATAACTTTTAGTATGTGAATATTGTCAAAAACTATAAATATTACTGCAGGAGAAATATGTAGACATATGCAATCCCCTTAAATAGACGAGCGTTGTATTCGAAATCCATGATGGGTATCTTTACTTCATGGGCTCAGCGTTCGATTCACCGATTCGAGAGGACTGACAGCAATCGAAAAACTATTTATCCCCTCCTTCGGTCGACATCTTCTCTATATTTCCGTCACAGATTAAAATGCTATTCATTAGCAGCGATGGGACGAAGCTTCGCAGATAACTCACGGAATCAGTGTAAAAAGAAGATGTTTCGCCGACTAATCGATCTGTCGCTGACATTTTCGGGAAACAAATTTGTTTTCAGTGCCGTTTGCCCTTCAGACTCACAGTGTTTATCTCTTTAAGTGCGGATTCGATTGGATGCGAGGTTTTACCCGCAGTCGATTGCGTATCGCCCAAATTTACGTGCATTTTGACAAAAGGGTATGTCTCTTCCCCACCCCCCCACCAACGATAGACCACTGATACATCTGTGCTCCTGGTCGGGCTAATGGTTATCAACGGCTCCGAATCTGTGAAAGGAAAAATCCCCCAAGTGTCGCGGTTGTTTGGAGTCCTTTGGCCTCCATCAAGTATTTTTACGGTCATATTTCGTCAAATGGAAATCTCTCTTCTTGGCAGAGTTGCTTTTAGAGATGATGCGGCGTTTGTGATGTTTGGTCCTAGTACTTGTCCGTGCGGTACGTTCCAGATTCAATCGTCTGCTCCTAGCGGTTTTATTTTTGGCATTATTGCAGCTTGAATTGCAACGGAGATCTTTTAAAATTGTAACTGTAGTACTAATTCTAAATTGTAATTCACACGATATTTGAAGTATCTAATTTCAAGTTTTTATTACCTGCTTTCACGCAGGCGTACGCTACATCGATTCGCAACTGTCATGTACCGTTTTGTATAAATATATGCGTGTTTGTTTACGTAAAGTTTCGGTGATTATAATAATAATCATAACGTTCATACCCCGTCTGCCTTGTGTAAACTTTCCCATTTGCCTTGCTTTAGTTACTACTCACAATCTAAGGCCCATATAGATGCTATAAGGAATATATCGAATTGATTTAATTACTCTCAGAAAAGAATAATTTTTAAAGAATAATAAAATATTACGACTTATGATTACCTAAGTTTAGTTAGGTTCATAAATACTATTGTTTTTACTCACCTTAGAGAAAACTCAGAAATTTTGCCTGTTGCAGTGTTCACTCGTGCATTAGCCGCCAAACTAAGGCTTGCGTTCGTAAGTCGATAAGTCTGTTGGTGACGCGATGGATGCATAAATACAAGTTTTGCAAGAACCCCTGCACCAAACCAGTCCCTGTCCGCCCTCCGGTTCTCACTTCGAAGGCTACTTTGTCTCCGCTCTTTTTAAGGGGAAGTTTTTATTCTCCGCTACATCATCCTCATACAACGGAAACGTATACAATGTATACATTTAATACGACTGTTCTTCGCGGCCATTAATTTTCGTTGATGGCGCTCGTTTTCGCTTGTCTTCTGTTGTATTCGCTTTGTTAAGCCATCCACTTGCAGCCATGTTCGCATTTCTTTGATTCGTCCCAATGCATGAGGAATGTAATTCAGTAGGCAATCGCATGATTGGACATTTTGAGGTAAATACTGACTGCTGAATATGTGCGCGGCATTAAAAATGTAGCGCGTGCATTTCATGCGAGATCTGCGCATGCGCACGCCGTCGTGAACAGTTCGGCGTTTCTGTGAAGTACCTGAACACCTCTAAGATCGATTTTCAAAGGCATAGACGTAATTTGACTGAAGAGACTGCAATCGGTTTAAATTATATAAAGCATAGGCAACTAGGAAATCATCCGTGATTTGTTTTAATGGAATTGGTTTTGTGCAAACTATTCGAAACTTTTTAGTATCGATTGGTGTTTATTTACTATGTAAACTGACTGAATCGATTGTTAGGTATTTTCGAATTCGTGATTTGTACGACATTGATTTAATTTAGGAATATACAAATATGCCTCATCTTGTAAAACTATTTCAATCTGTATCTTATTAAACTCTTAATGTCATTTTTAAGGTTAATGCATACTTTGCTGAACGAAGTATTCTTTATCAAAAGAGATCGCAATTATTACGTAATCCAAAAATGTTTTTATGTATTCATGTGGTTAGGTCCTCTCATCTAGCAATCAAAGTCAACGTTTTGTGTTAAATTTTTGCTAGAATGCTTCAATATATTATTATTCTAATAGGTGTAAAGATTTCTCCTATTAGGCATTTCTTCTGTGTCTTTTCTTCTAAGTTATCCTTTAAGTCATTCTTATTCCACAAAGAATGTACGTAAAATCCCTAAGAACAGAGAACGGTTCATTTTCGTTTTCTCAGCAAACATACATGCAGCAGCGTGTGTATTGTTTTCCTCGGCGACATCTGAAATTTTAATCCAATTAGTGATGCTTAGCGACAAAGAACAAGTCAAACAAGACCTCGAATTGTTGGCTTGCTTGCTCGCCGCGTCTATAACAATGAAGACTAACAGGAATCAATCAGTCGCCCAATTTGTTTCTGTCATATCCTATTAACAGAGAAGCAGTCCCATGTTATTTACTATTTCCTCATAACCTTCTGTTTACCCTTCGAATAATTTGTCAGGCGCGACTGTTAATACATTATCATTTATGCACGTCATTTTGCATCCATCCAAATAAGAATTTTGCACGTTGCATTTTGTTGTCGAATATGCATGTGTGCATTTGGTAAAGTTACGTTAGAAAAATTGAAACCTTTTTGTTGTTAATGTATTTTTAACTAAGAGATTGTTTTGAAGATTGATGGAAGATGGTAATTTTAAGAACGAGCAATGTAGTCTTCTTTATTTAAGTTACCCTTTATTAAAGCGATATGTACTATTTATGGAAAGATATTTAGTATACGAATTTAGTTGATTAAGTAAAAATAATTCCAATACCAATTGTTTATAGATTTTTTATCGTTTGATTTTAGTATTAGTTATCTATCTACTGGTAGGACCTCAAATAATATCTAATTTATTTAAGAAACTTTTCTTTACACACATATATTTACATATCTATATACACTGGACAAAACACTTACGGTAAAAGATTATTTTAAATGTCGAAATTTGACAATTGACAAACGCAAACAATCATTTGCAAAAAAGGACAATTACTCGTAGACGGAACTCGAACTAAAGACCTTGCAAATGTCATATAAGCATCTATTTAAGGCGTCTGACATGTCCAAAAAGTTCAAATCCACTAGTTAAGACATGCATTTTAGAAAAACGTGCTTTAATTTGCTTAATATAAACTCACCCATAGCAAATCACGTTGAATTTTATATTGTTTTGTTGAGTTCTATTCAAACGGATAAACCCTAGCTTTACGAAAAAGAATTGGATAAATGTATCCTCAATAACAAGCAGATGAGATATAGTATGTACCGAATTCAAGAGGGTTTACGTTTTAATCCATTCGAATCAGAATCGTATTTTTTTGTCTATTTTTGTGAAAGGTTAAGATATGTCAATCCGCGCATATTTATCTCCTTAATTCAGGAATTCGGGATACGAGTTTTTGGAGAGATCCGATCGATCCCTTATCTACGGCGCATTTAACAAAACCTCACTTCCGAAATGTAACGAAGTGCATTCAGTGACTCCGTTTTTAACGGTCCCTCTGCATTTTTCGCTCGTGGAATATCATACCTCTCTCAATCAAAAAACATTACAAATCAATCGTTTTTGGAAACCCCACGGGGGCGCTATTTATGATGCGGTCGACGAAAGCGTTAAATCGCGTGTGCATTGTCACACTCCCCCATCGACTGTCATTTATTTTTTTTTGGATTGGAAATTCGCGAAAGATTGGACTGATATGACAGATTTTGCATTAAACTGCTTCCGGGGACGGTTGTAAATGAGCATTCAACAAACTATGATGTCGTCTATTAAAGTACCTATTTGTTATAAAGGTCTTGGGTTCGAATCCCGGTAAAACTTTTCTACCATCACGAAAAAGCTATCTTTATAAATTAATTAATAAAAATGCCTTTTTATTCAAGTGAGATTCTTTTAATTGAATGAGTCAGAGTTAGCAATATACGCAAACACATATAATCTGTAATGAACTTCAGGGATAACCACAAATCATCAATGAGCTCGTTCCCCAATTGAACAATAAAGGGATTTAAAGTTTCCCAAAAGCAATATAATATTTGGAGTTTTCAATGAGAAGAACCGTATTTGAGTGCCGTATATTCTCGAAGTTTATTAATTCAATATTAGTTTATTAATTGTATAGGGCGAGAATATTTCTCTCAAGCGCTATTGATTTGGTACTGATTATATTAATGATTTATTTGGGTAGGATAAAATTAATCCAATCTAATTTCTAAGACCATTCTATTCTTCATTTTTACAAACGTATTCATTTACATTCTCTCCCTTCTTTCATTTTAGTTGAAAGTTCCGCTTGTGTTACGAAAAGAATAAAATTTGAAGCAACAAAAAAATATCAATACCTAAGTAATCTTTTTTACACCCGGAAAGTTATATTATACTGTTTTTTTGTACTGTTCGATTTGGACCGTACGTCTCGTCATCTTTCATACTAAAAGGATAAAAATTCTGGAGTTCTGCAATGGTATTATCAACAATGGAAAAATACTCGGTAATAGCCTTGATAAATTATATGAATCAATCCCTAAGAACTTAATCTTTCTGTGAATTGAAGAAAACTGAAAGTAATTGTAGATGATAGTCTTACAGCTTGCGTATGAAGGTTGAATATAAATGAATTATATCGACAATTGCAACTCGAACCAAGAATTCTCACATTGATATCGCATGCCTCTTTGGCGGAATGGTTAGCATGTTAATCTTATAATTGAACTGAGCTGATGTCCCGGGTTCAAGTCCTTATGAGGAGGAAATTTTACCCTCAGGGTTTGGATGTTAGTGAACGTCCGTTTCTAAGTTTAGCACCAGTCTTTAATTTTGCAGAAAATGGATGTTTATGCGGTCTTTGATTATAAATTAAAAAAGAAATATTTGAATACCTGTCCGTACCATACATTTAAGGGACCTGGAATCGAGTCTTAATTTTGTTTCTTTTTGCATTTCCAGCCGACCTCTGTAACTAGGAAAATATTACCAAGTATGTAAGTTCGGTTTGGGTTTTCACGAAGTCTCTCTTACGAATATATCTTTTACTTGTAACTTATACTTCTCTATCAAACTTTGCGTGATGGTATGTTTGGGAATAGCATTCGTTTGATTTTTTGAAACATTAGATTGATCTGCTTATAATATATTTCCAAGACGTTACCCCGCTAAAGACGCCTATTAAAAATCTCATCAAATCATCCCTGCGAATTCATATTCCGCGGAGGGTGTAAAAAATTTCTCCCCTCACCCTGCTCACTTTTCAATTTGCGTTCGGATGTGTCAATTCGCGAAAAAAAGCTTTTATTTGTCGTCTTCAGAAGGAGCGGTCGATTAGTCCGATATTAATTCGCGAATGCGCCATTTGTCTGCCAAATCACACTTTTATTATTTTTCGTTTACGCGGAATATTTCCCATCGCGTGTGACTTTTGGAAGCATTTTTGACATATATGACCAGAATCAATTTGCGGAAGCGTTAATCTTGAGGGAGATTTATAGTTTTTACCTAAACATCAATTCGAAAAAAATAATCTGCTTTGATAGGTCGCGATAGTTATTTATGTCCGCTTTTATTTTGGACGAAATTGCGATCGGCGAACGATCGAATAAACAATTTGTGATTAAAAGGGACGAAAAGGTGGCGTCCGTTTGTTTGAACTATAGCCTCACGTGAGTAACTGTCGATCTGACGAATTCTCGGACGTAATATTGGTTTCTGTTGCGACCGCCCGTGGCGTTGTAAGACAGCTAAGGTTTTTTATATCGTTGAATTTATATTGTTGCTTTGATGTGCTTTTTACAAATATTGTTATTAAATAATGAGAATAATGTTATGATACTTAACTGTCTTAAATTCTTCTAGAAATACGCCGAAGTTAGCTTCAGTATTCGTCAATATTGACATGACGTTATTAAAGGTTTTATCCTATCGAATTAGCTTACTTTTTGCATTTTTTATTTTAATTAAAATTAAAAGTCCTAAGGTAGAATGGACTTGAAAAAAGGCTGACTAGACCGGGAATCGACCCTGGGTGTCCCAATTGCAGGTCGGGTGCTCTGTCCGTTGAGCTATCCCGGCATAACTTACTCTTTATGTTTTAAAGTAAAGATTAAAAATCAGGAGTTCATCTTTATTGTATATTTTTTTCGCCGGATATACTTTTCATGTATTTTTTCAATATAGTCCCCATAAACTTCTACTTTTTGGGCATTCACTGTGTGGTACTCAAATTTGTGATTGGCTGATACCAATATTTATAATCTGAAAGGAAAATTTCCTACTCAGCCTACTCAAACCTTAGCATTTGATGGGTTAGTATACTAACTCAGCATTGAGGCTGGCAAATATAAAGGGATCTTTGATTAATCTATAAAAAGTCAGTTTAACCCTAAAGGATACGTTTAAGTACTTCTTTTTAAGAGGTCGGATTCGAAATTTAGAAGTCAAAGATTTATGTCGATTGATGAAGATTTGTTCTTGAACAGACTCATCGCGACTTTTATGAATCTCGCCTATTTTGATTTTTTGAAATCGATCATTTTATGTTTTCCTTTTCCTGAATGAATGATTTGGTGACGTCATTGCTACAAATGTTATGATAAAAGGACCAGAAGATCTGGAGAGATTGAGTTAGGTGTGGAGAAGTCCAAACGTTTTATACCTTCTGTTGAGGAAGGAATATAGTCATCTGGTTTCTCTTGAACTTTGCTCATCTCTGTTCGAAATCAAATCCCGCGTTAACCAGTAAAGAAATACGTCGAAAAAGGGTAGAGTGCCTTGTATTCTTACGAAAGAACATCCAATCGGAGGACACTTCAACTTAATTGATGTACTCTGAGTATATGATGGACGTACGTGTATGTTAAAGTTTGATGGCCCAGCTCCCCATGATCGAACACTTGGAAAATCCGATTACTGCTCATTATATTCCGCACTCGGAGGGAATAGAAGATATCCATAAAGTCCGGAGCGAGAGGGAATTCAAACCGAGCACTCAGTTCATATCGAATTTATATCGAAATTCTCGAGGAGTGTCGTCGGAGCAGTCGATTCAAAGTCGGTATGTAAAGGTCAGAAGCACTATAGATAGAATATTTTGAAAAGGCCACTGAGACTGCGCCTGAATCCATTGACTTGTAATATTTAATCGAGGAATATCCCCAGGCGTCGGCCTCTCCCTCATTCCATATTCCCTTTCCCTTCGCTTGATGGATATCCCGCTGTGTCTTTCTATGCCGGTTTACCTCTTGGTTTTTGGCCACCGTAATCCCGAGAGATGCTTCACAGGGGTTTGATGACCCTGAATGGGCGTACGAGCAGGGGAGATAACTATTTTGCAGACGTAGATTCCCGCTTATGCTTCAACCAATCAATGAATATGCTCGCATCTCCTTGCATTTTTGAATCTTTGAAGCGATGGACGGCTCGAAGGGTTTTTTGGTTGGACGTTCGGTATTTTTTTAAAAATGCGATGAAATTTTGATGCGCTCGCGTTTCGAGAAGGGAGCTAATTCATCGGCGATCGCGGGAGTGGTACGTTAGATGTAGGAATGGATCTTTGGCGTTTTGTGATCTGGAGATGTGTTCGGGAACTTTAAGCTGATGTGATTAGGAATAGTTGAAATTTGATAAAAGTCAATTGAATGGTCATATTTCACTTCTATATAACCTACATTTTTGTATTTATATTTCTAATTTTCTATTCGTAACTAATCTACTAATACTTATGCTAGTAAGGAATATATAACTCGATGTTTTGGAGGATTCTGTTGCAACGTATAATCGTGCTAATTCCATAACCGAAGCCCGTCAGTTACTAGATGCTGAGACAATGCTCACCCTTGATTCATCTCGCATCTATCTATAGGAACTACTAGCTGATTTTCATCTTGCGGATTGGGTTGCAATCACCACAACTTAGCTTTCCAAATCGATTTAGGAAATAGAATTCTTCAAGGGGATCTTTGTTGAATTATTACTTTTATCTTCACCGACCTCTCCGATTGTGGAAGAATTGTCTGTGTTGTCTCTTTTTATTGCATATTCTGTAAGTGTTTTTCTTTAAATCGTTGATTAAATCGTGTTGAATATCGTTACTAAAACAGGCTGATTTTGTATTGAATTGCTATCGCTTGAAATCGTAGCTCATTTCGTACCTCGATTTCAGCAATAATCTCATCGGCATTGAATCATCAGTAAAGCACCGATTTCCTCTCGCAGTTAACCTTTATTTCTAGAATTTAATGCAATCTTTCCATCTGCTACTACAAATGTGATGGAGAGATTTTTTTAGAATGAATATTCTGAACTTCACTTAACGAACTCTTCTTATTCGTCATCTGGCCGAAATTCACTTCTGTACGTCCCCGCTACTAAATCTAGTCTCCAATATTGTTCTAAACCTCCCGTGGAGCATCCGCGGGATGTCTCTATCCAATCATCCCGAAGATGATTCGAGAGAGATAATAGTTTCCATTTTCAAAATCGATTTCAATATTTTTCGGGAAGATTTCGGGACCGTTTCCTAGCAGTGGATGTTACCAATGATCGATTTTCATATGCAGCTGATGCAGCGGACTCCCTGGTTGCTATGGTGGGATGACGTAATCGCTGTTTCTGGGCCTCGAAAGAAAATCTGTCGACATTTAATGTAGAACGGATTCATTTTTTTTGCTTCTTTCGATCAAGGGTCCTTTTTACAAATTCCGAATTTTTGGATTACTTTCATCGTGATTGTGTTTAAGACGAATTTATACTCTGCAAGAATAATTTTCGTCAGAGTTCTGAGATATTGGAACTAACTATGTGCGAATAGTTTTCCAAAAGTGAATAATCGTCATACTTTTCTATTTACTATATATTGATAGTACTTTTCAAATGTATGTATTCAGTGGTTGGTTACTTTGTTGATTCTCTTAATCAAGGAGACAATGAAGATCAAAAGGAAAGATTTAGTTGTATATCACCATATATTATTGAACAGTACGTATTGTAGAATATTAATAAGTCTTTCCTTTCCGCTTGAAAGCATTTTTAGTACGATTATTGGAACTAATCAACATGTTAAAATGTAATTTTTTGACTACAAAGAGTGTTAGTTTGAGGATTATCAGTCTACTGACCTTTGATACATTGTTACAATTTGCTTGTTGTTTGTGAGAAATTCTCTTTCTCAATGTATAAGCGGTGATGTTTTATGGTTGTAACGACATGAAGTATAACGTAAACGCTTTGTCTCACATCTTCCTTATTGATTTTACTCTTTATTCCTTGGTTTGGAATTAACAAAACGATTCTTGGTGATCAGATGGCATTTCGACATCGCATCGCATGATTTAAGAGAGTCAAATGGGAATAAATTTTAGAATAAATTCGTCCCTATTAATAAAGAGCTAACAGAAACGTTTATATAACGAAAAATAAAGTTATTATTTTCTTCATTGGCCAAGTTATCCAGAACAATAGGTTATATAAGACTCGTTTGTGTACGGATTCATATAACGTGAAATCTCATTTACAATTCATGCGATTCGATATGCCAGAGATAAGATTTATCTTGGGAACAGATGCATTATGTATATGGAAACCCGCATTGCAAATTGGCTCTTATTAATTTATCCATACAAGTCGATCGCATATTTTAAATGGTTTCTCCGTAGCCCGTCCATCGGAAAAAATCTGCTTTTATTTCCATCTTATATTCGTTTTGAATGAAGGTCACATCGATTATCGTCTATATTTATATTTAGGATTGCTTTGCCTTGAATGTAGACGACGGAAAAAACGAACGATATATCGGAACGCCTCTGAGGTATGTTTCCTATTTGGCATAAGAGAGGATGATGCATCATAGATTCAGTTCTTGAGCGTAAAATTTATAATCGTATGTTTTATATCGTGATAAAACGTTCAATTATAATTTTTTCGTGTTATACAGTAGCAAGGTAGTCATCATCCATTATTTCTCTTCTTGGTTTTTAATTATTGGGTAACATTTTATGGAAATGACATGTTGCTTATTGATTAAGTATAATGTGTATGTGTGGAAATGTATAAGTTATATCGTGATTTTTATTTTTGTTAGAAATATCCCTTTTAGAACCTAAAAGAAGTCGTCGTTTTTGAAACTTTATTTTCTTCGTTAACATACGTAATGACTTGTTTTAGCATTTTGATCTTCTTTTATTTATTTAAAGAAAGCAAGCATAATATTGTAGATGTAAAATATTACGTTTTATTTCAGTAGCTGCAGAGAGAAATTACTGTATTTTACTTACTTATTTAAGGAAACTGAAAGCTATTCCTAAAATATAATCTACGTTTAAATATAGCATTCATAGAAGGTTATGTTTGTACTTAAGCGTATTTTGTTTATCTCCGTCATTGTTGCTATGGACGCAAACAATAGGCGATTCAGAATACGTTTTAGTTTATGCATCGTTTTAGCACCGCGTTTTGTGGTGAAAGGATGATTCTTGATCTCAAGTCGTTATTTTTTTCCCTTTCTTCTGAGAGTTCGATGTCGCACGCTTATCGGTTCTTTTTCTTCCATGTGTACAATTCAAAGCTTTCCTTCCATTCTATATTCCTCCTAAGGGATTGATTGGAGCTCTCCCTATTTTCCCAAGGAGATCGGTGTGTTGTGTCCTATAACGCATGTTCTTACATTTCATTCTAGTTCTTTGCTGCTTTGTAAAACTTCTCTATAAAAGACTCGCCACAGTTCCATCTAAGAAAAATTGCCTCTTCTTTCGTTTACGAGCCTTTGAAAAGGACTTACTTTTGAATGTTTGATGATATATTTTTACGATGTCGTATAATATTAGTTTTATAATGCCAAAGTTTGGTCTTTAGTATCTGTTTGATTTTTTGCTTTGATGGCAATTGAATGTTTGGTATAGAGTTAATTTTCAATTATTCTTAGGGGTTCTTTGATAGTTTTCTGTATTATTTAAAAGTACGTACGACTCTTGTTTGGGACGAGAGCTGTATCTATAGCAACGAAATACTTCGCTAATGTTAACGACCATGTACCCAAACAATGGTTTTACATATAAAAAGGTGTACGGAATTAAACAAAAATTCGATAACTAAGGATTTTTGGCTTATTTTAGGAGAATTGATTGTATCGATGCAATTTTCATAACAATTCTATTCTATTTTTATGTTTAATGATGAAAAAGGGTAGATTTAGAACAAATGGATGGTTGTTTTAAAAATGTGCACGCCACAATTTATATGTTTATAATAATATTATAATTTTTCCGAAGTTAGAACGTAGGTTTTCAATCGATTATTATTATTTACAAATGAAAGATTTCTTAAGTATAAAAATGCTGTAATCGTTTCATTAATTTCTCTCAATGCAGAACTGTGTAAGATGAAAGAGTTAACGCTGGAGATATAAGACGTGAAAGTGCAAATATCCTCCTCATGCAATCATCCCATCTTTACAAGGGTTACACTTTTACCACCTCTTGGAGATTTCGGATTTTTACCTTCTCTTCAGTTTCAGAAGAGCGAAGCACTCCTTACGCTACACTTCTTTTCAATTTAGAAAGCTCAATCTTTTTAATTTTATGAGAGAATTTGCGTTGAAGGAGGCGAATTTAATATATATATATCCATCTCACTCGATTTCAAATGATATTCTCCAACTCGAGCTTTCTTAAACAGACATCCAGAAACTTTCGTTGACTATATATTTTTTCAAGTTTACCGTATGAATTTGCTCTTGTATTTTATTCAGAATTGCATGAGTTTGTATTTTATTCTCTTATTATCCGTTTATTTTTATGTTGTTTTATTCTAATTGCGAGAGGAGAAGAGATTCTTTGTCCTTTTGAGTCCCGGACTGGGTTGAGAATGGCCTTAAGAAAACCTTTCTCCAACTCAAGTGTTTCTTTATTCGTATTATTTTCTAACTACTGGAAGTTTTCCTTCATCAATGTCTGCAGAAACGTGCGGCTCTTTACGACATTTACAAACATCTCCTTAGTGCTGTATTTTTCCGATGTTTTTACAATCTTAGAATGTGAATTATTATTAGTCGTGTGATATGGAATGTGAAACTGCATTTGGATGATAGATTATTAGAAAAATTTTACCATGAAAACTTGTATTTGATGATTAAAATGTTTTTTTTTATTCGTAGGGTATGTTTAGTTATTTACGTATTAGATTTAGTTGTCAAATTGAGTGTAAAAGAAGTTAATGCATCCTTAGAATTAGTGCATGATGACGGGTTATAGTAAAATCGTTCCATGAAAACTTGTATTAATTAATTTAAAAGTTTTTGTTTATTCATAGAGTATGTTTAGTTATTTAAGTTTAAGATTCGGTTGTTAAAATGAGTGTAGAAGAAGTCAATGCATCCCTAGATTAGAAATTAATGCATCCTTAGAATCAGTGCATCTCTAGACCGAACCATACAAGTAGGCATCGATTTTGACGTATCTTTAACTCATCGGTATAATTAATCCCAAAACAGATCGTTACTCTAGAAATTAATGTATATGCGCCTCGAGGCTGTTGAACAGTAGCAGCGCGGGGCATTTAAAAAAAATCATTTACGTATCTTCCATGAAAGAATTAATTCGTAAGGATGTGGCGAAAAGTGGAATTTAAAACTTTTAAGGCCATTTTAGCGATGACGTATTTTCGACTCCGGCGTGAGTGATCACCGGAAGGAAAGGAGAGGGAGCTGTTTTATATTTTAATTTCCATCGCACGCAATCCCCTCAGATGACAGCGGCGCGAATAAGTTCACGTAGACGGTTTTGAATTTGCAAAATCGTTCGTCGCAATCGAGTGGGAAAAATCATCGAAGCAAATGATCAATTCATTATGGATGAATGGATTACTCAGATTAATCAGAAGATTGCGGCTAATGGAATACAGATTTGATGTTAACGAACATTACGAGGCGTTAGACTGAAAGGAAGTTACCGAACGCTCGATGCCCTTTTTTTTGTTGTTTGTTTCGTATTCCAAACTATGATAATAATTTTGGCCTCTGATGCAATTATATCGGATTAAAGTTGCATCGCTTATTGCTTATTTATTGTTCTCCGCCGCGATGTTCGAATGCCCTGATTAAAGGTGTTTAATATTCATTGACGAATTGACGAGATTTATATAATTATCACGTGATTCGTTCGTCCTTTGTTTTCGGAATCTTCTGTTTCTTTCTTTCGCATCACGAATTGACTGTAATACGTACGTTGGCAAATATTTGACGTAATTATCGTGTAAGATAGAGAGAAGCATAACTTGTCGATATCTACCTTCTTTTCCGTTGATCATAATTTGATGTTTAAAATGATATTCTAGTTTTATCGTCGTAATTTGGTTAAACCTCGTTCCTCATTCTGGCCAGGAGTGCTTTAGATTGGACATGTGAGCAAATCCATTGGTATGCCCATACGAATTAGGACAGTGTTGATTATGGCTCTTGGTTAGGCTCGAATGCCCGTATACGCTGCATTACTTGAACCAACAGGACTGCATGTCCGAATTATCGCTGTGGACGGAGGTGTATTTTAGTTTGTTTGGGATTGAAGAAAACCAGTCAAGACCACTTATCCTTCTTTTAACCTTCTCTAGTTCGATGAATTAGTTTTAAAAGCTTTTAATCCATCGACTCCTAATAGAAAATGCGGAATTATGTAAATAATTTAAATATTCGTATCTCTTATTGCAGTGTAATGACGAAGCAGTATGTGCAACATTTTGCTCATCTATTATCTATATCTAATATAGAATAATATAGTTGTTTGTGCAAGCCGTATGCAAATAGCAACTTATAGAAGTGTTAGTAGCTCGGAAGATTATTGCAAATTGTTTTAAAACCGCATCAGGAAACATTAATTTTATACTTCTATAAGGGGTACTGTTGAAATAATAGTATATCAGGATCAAATAACGTATCAATTTTACTTTTTATTGCAGAGTGCTGAGTCCAAATCTTTGAAGTATCTTGTAACTGCGTCTGAATATATCTAAACGATGTTTAGATATTTGGCTTCGAGTCCAGATACTTTCAGAATTTTCTCTTAAATGCTGGATGAAAATGTCGAAATAAAAAAAAATTAATATGAATAGGATAACTGGTATACTTCTTACAGTATGGGTAAAACTAAATTGTATTAGTTTGAATGATTATTCCAGCTCTAGCCTTGGTTTATTTAGTTAATACTCAAATAAATATACCGATGGGGATTTCGTGTAAAAGGGATGACTTATCGTTTCCCGAACGCAACGGAGATTAAATTATACGAATAGTTTTGAATTGTTATTATAAATCACGTTAATGTCTCCTCATGGATATTTCATATGATTTTGATTTTCAACGATATAATAGGAAATAAATTCATCATTTATTCATAATAGATGAGTCTGCTGATGTTTATAAATTCGTAATTTCGTCGTTCATTTGTCATTAATTTTATAATGAAATGGTTGCTCTCAATCCCATGAGAATCGAACAATGAATTTTGATGATTATGCATTTTTAAAATTTTATAAAATCGATTTGGCTGGAATTCATCATCTGCATAAATATGATTTTTATCATCTTTTGTAACGGATAATTTTATTTGCGTAATGTCATCGAATCAAAGTATATTATATGCAGTATATTCGTTAAAACCATTTTAGATAGTATCATGAAGTTTAGTCCCATAAACTATACTACTTTTTTTATTGTAATTTTGTTAATTATGTATGTTTAGTAAGTTTTATACGTTAATATACTAAAAAGATGTGCTTATTTGGTGTTAGTGTAATATGGATTGACATCATAAACATATTATAATAATAATTAATCTTTCCTTCTTTTCAGGCGTTTTTATGAAACAAGACTTCTTATGTGTCGACTAGAAGCATCAAGAACTGGATAAGAATAAATGGTGAGTACTGAGTTCATATACATTTGGTCTTTTATGTAGAGGTACTTAAAATACTAAGTGTAAATGGTTGAAAATTTGCTGATTTGAAAGATTTTTGTTCTTTCGCTATCCATACTTCTTAACAATTACCCATTTTGATTGTTGGCAACAATGATGCGGCCATAAATCCAATTGTTTTATCTTCGTGTTACTTTGTCTCGATTTTTTGTAGGATTACTTCTAATAAGTTCCTACAATGTTATTCGTCCCTCATATTCCTGCTCTCGTCCTGATTGTAAATACTGATCATAATTTTCAAAATTTATGGAATTAACCTGAATGGCTACAAATATTCTATAGTTAATTTATATTCATTACAAGGATTATCAAACATCTATGAGTGAATATCTTAATACTGAGTTAATGTTCCATTCTTCAAAATATCATGTCACCTCAAGTACACATTCCATCGTAGACATTTCGTATATAAGGACTCATTTTGAATGATTTTATCCGTATTTATCTCCCTTTATCCTTAATGGAATGGTTCGTTATATTTTACGCAATTCGTTAAAATTTTATTTTAAATAATGTTACCGTAGTGTTAATAATTTTGAAATATTTAAATTAATATTATTTTCAACTAATTCCCAGTTATATAGTCGATTCCCAAGATATTTTCTCTCCATTCATTTAAAATTATTTTCGAATCGAAGAATGTCGTTTCCATAATTCACTCGTTTATTAATTTCGCTCTATCACTTGTCATTTGTTTTCGGCCCCATTCGACCTTGAGCGATAATTTCCGCGAAAATAATTACTTTAGCAAAATCGCCATTATTAATCACCAAATCCTTCTTTTTATCGCTTCCAATTTACGCGAGGGAATAATTCGGCGCGATAACCAGCTCTTCATCGAGAACTTAAGAGTTAATGCGATTAGTTAGGCGAATAGAGGGCGTCGGAGTTAAATTAATTTCGACGAAGGAAATGCGCAACTATATTCCTAAAGATCTCATTCCTCCCGATACCAATGGCTGCGGGGCTAAAAATGGACGCCCGGATCCACCCGAGTTGAGCCTTTTGAAGTTCGATTTTAATTACCGCATTCTCTAATATTGGGAAATGTGCAAAAAAATTTTCGGACGGAGTTGCAAAGTTTTCGCGGCAAACAAGCTCGTAAGTTCGGCGAATGACCGCCTCGTCCCCTTTGGCGCTGGGTGCGGCGGATCTCTCTCTCTGCCGCATATTGCTCAAAGAAAGTGTTTAAATTGAAAGATTTATATCAGTCTGGCGGGATATCTCATCAAAGATTAAAAATCGTTTGAAGGAGAATATGAAAGACCTTGATTAACTGAACGACTATAAAAGGGGAGGAGGGTTTGCGAATTTTTTTTTGTTCAGTTCCCGAAGCCGTTTTTGAAAGTATCGCAGTTTTATTTTGCGAAAATGTGGGGGAGGGATGAAGACTCCGATAGAGCGATCTCTTTTTGATGGAACTATTCGCAATCTATTGTTTTTAGATGTTCCATACGCTTCGTGGAGAATAACTCAAGTTTTTGAGTTGTCTTCTTTCGTTACTTTTTGGGGAAGGTGTATAAAAGTTTTTAAGAATACCGAGTTTGACTCGTATTGAAACATTTTTGTCAAAATAAGTCCTAATTAGTAAATAATTATTATCAAAATTTCCTTTCAAACCGTTTTATGTCGATTAATGCAGAGATATCCTTAAGGAATACAGAAATTTCGCAAAATGTATTCAAGTTTTACGGGAATCGAACCTGGATCTTTTTAAATTTATGTATTGTGAGTTTTTATCGATAGAAGTATCTATCCTAATCATCCATATGTTTCTTTTTGAGCTATTTAACTAATTACTGTTACATTAAGACATTTTTTACGCCATTGCTCCTCGCAAAATTTCCCATTTGTTCGTCTATTTTGGTTAAGTCACCACTACTGAAAAAGGTTGACCATTATTGTCGTTTCTAAGGTAACTTTTAATCAAACAAAATCAATTCCTTCGAATCTAAAAGTTTTTGGTATCGAATTCGTTCGTAATTAATTGATTCCGTAAATTTTTTAGCTGTTAGACTTTTCTCTGAGTTTTATGTATCTTTCTGTTATATTATGCGTAAAAAAAGGCTTACGTATGGTTTTGTCAGTTCAACAGACACTCCCTTGTTGAATAATACCAGCGCAACGTTCGTCTAAAATCGCGTACATTTTGAGGTACGTTCCATATTGCAGCTCTAAAAGTCGAAACAGTCTTATCGGCGGGAGGTTAATTCTCCCCTGTGTTCCCTCCTCTAACTGCATTAGTAGGGGTGGGCATGGAAATCTGAATGTAGGATCGATACCAAACCGCGACGCTATCAAAGTCGTACGCCTAAGTCTCCCGATGTTCAAGTTTACGACTTTCACTCCCACTGATGCAACCGTGTGCTCTCTCGTGAGGCGATATTTTCCTTCCCCAATAAAAAAACAGCCCTTTTCAAAAGAATATGCACCTTTCCCTTCGACCCTCGAAGATGTCTTTCGTACCCTGCGAACGACGCCCTATCGCCTTTTTTAAGCCACTTACGTCTCGATGAATAAAAATGTTCCTCTTTTATGTTCACAAATAGGGTAAATTATTGTCCGATGCCTTATTCCCGTCTTCTTCTTTGATTCTGTGATTTGAGGCTGTTACGAAGTAAATTACGAAATTTTTCGTCTTTTTTTCGGTTGCTATGAAAGCGTTGCTATGGCGTCATTTTGTAGTATGTACTCAATTTTTCTGTGTTATTTTACTCAATTTATTTTCTCGAATTTTGCATCAGCCTCAAAAACTTTTGATAGGCATTGATTGGGAAGGTATCTGGGACTATGACCTTTCTAGAAGAAAATTCTAGTCTAGGTTGGAGGCATCTTTCTTGGGAATATCGCTTTACGTGGATGACGAAATGATATTGATTGGAGATGGATTGAGTTAAAAGGTTGTAATGTTATAGAATATAGATGACTGTACTTCTCCTGTGAATTATCAGGATTTTTTTTGGGGGTTTTTATTCGAGGAATTGATAAGCGTTTTAATTTGCCATTTTTAACCGCCATAATGTCGAACGTATCATTGCAGAGTTTATTACATGATGTCACGTAGAAACCGTATGGTACTTATAGAGGAGCATCTTATTCCTTAGAATTAATCTGAAGGATTTGTATTCGTTGGCATGGGTGATAAGTGAATAACTATACACCGATTCCATAATCAACAGGTTTTGTTTTGGGAAAAGTCGCTGTGAAAACTCAGGTTTGGCACGAAATTCTTTCCAGCATCTTCTAAATGCGCATCTGCTTCAGAAGAGGTTAACGGGGTGATAAGAAATAAATTAGATTTCGTAATTGATATTAATTTTTGGTATTTGCGTTAAAATTTTTAAATTTTACTGTAATTTTTTAAGAGTAGCTTTTTGGGAGTTGAATTACGGAGAAGATTTTTCTTAAGATTCTGAACAGCATCTTCGCAGCATCTTAACCATCTTCTTTTGTTCCAGTGCACGATCTTCATTTACTCGAAAACTCAAAAACCCGTATTCTCACCCCCAATTTGAAAATATCTCGAAAAACAGAAATCATTTTCCGTCACAAATTTTGAGCACGAAACCTTTTTCCGAGCATCTTAAGGAAAAGGTATCAATTGTCTCCATCTTGATACGTATTTATAAAGCTCCCCATTGTATCTTTTTCCTATGTCCGCCCATTGAATAGAATCAAGCATCCACCACGTTTTTTTCCATTCCTCCACAGGGAAGATTTTTTTTGCATCGTTCCTTTGTCGGCCCCACAGAACCTTCTACAATCCTTTCTTCTTGTGCCTCTATTATTCTACGTCTACACTAGACCTTTAGTTCATCTGGCATCCGATTCGCGGCGCACTTGCATTGAATAGACTGCCTGTGTATTGATTTCTCGGCTACTACGTTTCATAATACTAGTGTACTGCTGATTCGACTCCTCCACCTTCCCCTAATGTTCACCATCCCCACCACCGCACGAATTAAAGATCGCCCAAGTATTTTCGTTTAAAGAGAGTCTCTTCAAAGGAGGCTTCTCTCTCTCTCAGAGCTTTCGGTTTTCGCCGTACTCCACAATTCTCAGAAACGTCTTTCTCCATTCTCCGTATTCAGACGCCATGACGCTTTCCTACGGCTTATTTTGTACGCTCTACTTTTTTTTTTCTCCGCCTCCTCCTCTTACGTCGAGAGAGTGGCGCTTCCTGGAAATTCGCCGCGTGTTCTCAGAACCTAAAGATGAGTTTATCGAAAAGGGTTTTCCTTCCCTTTAAAGTTTTTGCTCCGTAAACAAATGAGGAAAGTAACGTTAAAGGATTGCAAATAAGTGTGTGTATATATAAAAGTCTTGGATTTTTTTTCGATTGCGCGTCTTTTTGAGTTGTGTTTTGTTTTATTTATAGAGGAAGGGAATTAATATTTTAACGATGTTTTTTTTTTTAGTTTTGGTTTTTTTTAATTGGTTTGAATTTGACGTTTCTAGTGGAATGGTACTACTGAATTTTATGGTAACGTAATTTGAAGTTCTTTTGGTATTTTGTGTTCTTATTTTTTATAGAGTTTATTTTAGGTAGATTTTTAATTGATGTTTATTGATTTATATCTGTTAATGGTTATAATTACGAAAATTAATTCTCTTTGTAAAATTGTTGTGAAGAGATTTAAGGCGTTATAATTGAGTTTATCGAGTACTTAGATTATTCTTTATTTATATTAGCCCAGATTGACTTTTTGTGAATACCTAAATTGAATATTTATATATACAGAACGAAATATTTTCGAATTTTATATACTCATCCTTGTGTTTTAATCGAAGCTAAAATATATTTACGTTAAAAGATAATTTAGTGTATCTGTTGCTAGGATACCTTAAAGAAATAAAAATATATACATATAAGCAATTTTATTATAATCGACATATTTTACTGTTGTTACCAATGGAAACGATTGTTATACGTGGAGTGAAAAAGTGATGATGATTTATGATTATATTTTAATATGTTCGCAACATCTAAAAGATATCTCGAAGCAGAATCTGAATGAATAGCACGTAGTTATGGGTGCTGAAAAGACAGTCTATTGAATAGCCGAACACTTCTTGTGCGCACGCTCCAAAGGGAACCACCTGATGGTGATGGCATTCCTAGAAATAATTGCCCATTGGAGATCAATGAAGCCTTCCGATATCCTCTCCGCGAAGGCGTTCAAGATGAGGATTTTAAATGGTGCGGATTAGGTCTTTTATACCAGCCGATAAGGGCCAGGAGAAGAAGAAGGTTTTCTTTTTTTTATACGTAAAATTTCCACGTGCTCTTCAAACCGTCTTTCTGCATCTTTGTGTGCGAATTTAATCTCGTTGTTTCTTTTTGAGAATAGGAGAACATGATGCTTTTGATTGTGAATTCTACAAACCCTTGGATTTTATTAGAGGGAGCGTATTTTGTTAGTTTTCCTTGTACTTAAAATTACAATGTATTCTTCCGATACGTTTTGTTTATGGCCCCAAATGTTTCCTTTTCAATTCCTGATTGTTTTATTTTCTCGTTTTCGTCTTGTATTTTTATTGATTATAAAATTTAAGAGCTACATTTAATCGCTCGAAAATTCTGGCTGTTAATATAGAATTTCCCTAGCATTTGTTTCTTCATTTCCTTTACTTATTTTTATTATAATATCGAAATGTCTGAGATGCTTTTAATGTTAAGGAAACAATTTATTCTCGGTCTGAAATTGTTTCTCGCTTCTTTTGTTTCACTACGATTTAAAATGCGTCGATATATAACGAAAAACATCCTACTTAGATTCGTGTAGTCATGGTATTTCTTATTGTCTACTGTTTCCTCGTTTAAGTATTTAAACGTTGCCCTTTAAATTTGACCTGATGATATCCTCTGCGAAGGAATGGGTTCGTTCAGACGGCACGTGCGGCCTTTTGAAGAGGAAAGACCTGTCTTCCTAGTCTTACATGTAGATTTTAAGCTACTCTTACACGTCTATGCTAAATTTTACGTATAATAATCGCAATATATACGTTTATAATGCTGTTTTTAATGTGTATATTTATTGTCGAATTAACTACGATGAGAATGGCTATTGCAAAAACTTAATGCTCCGTATATTTTCAAGATGCATCACGTATTTGATTACTTTTCGAAATACTTAACTCACGAAGCTATTACGAAGTTCATTTTAACTCTAGAGAAAATGGGTTAGGCTTGGAAACGCCAATCATGAAGATAAAGCTCCGTACGATACATAGCCAAGATATGGACAGAAAGTGCGATATATTGCAGAAAGATAAAGGATTGATGATGAGCTTCTCTCAGCTGGTTGATTTCATGGAAGGGCGTTGAAGTATTTTACGAATCTTATAAGAAGTTATTGTAGTCGTGGAAATTCAAGAAAGGGCGTGGAGTGATGAGGAAAACATTCAGGATGTATTTGTGAACAAAAAAGGTTCATTATTATAATATATATGGTTACTAAGCTGTCAGTTGCCATGGAGATAATACGGTTTAATTATGAATCACAGTTCTTCTCGAAAATATTTCAGATTGCAGTTAATCTGTTACCTTCCAACTATTCGATTAATTTGTTTTTGGAGGAATGATTTACGTATATTTTCTTTGAATTTCTATGAATTTATTCCATTTGAATATACTTCTATTTATGATTTTTGTGGTTATTTGACAGGGGATGCTTATTAATTTGGCTCTTCGTAGAGCATGGGCGTTATATATTCTTGGGAAACGTTCGGATTGATCGTATTGTAGGTAGTGATCTCAAATATGGCTACAATATTACTGCCTGTATTTCTCGATGAAGTGATTTTATCGACTGAGCAGAATCGTTAGTTTCTCTACTAAAAGTCAATGATGTGGTAAACGTTCGTTCAGTTATTTGTTTCGCCTTTTCGTCTTTAGGGAGTATATGAGGTGGCATCTTTTGAAGTCGGCCGGTGGCGCCGCCTTCTTTGGATGCGTCCATCATGGCCTTAGATATTGAAGGGGGATTGTTCTGTCGTGGTTGGAGCAACCGCTAATTGAGAGGTCGGGGCTCGAGTCCCGGTTTCCTTTTTTCTTATGTGATTTTTCTTTGGATTATTCTTCGTTACGGTGGAATTGGGTATTTCTCATTGGTCTAGCTCTCATATTGGAAAGCTACCAACTTAGTAATTTGATACTTAAGAAAGGTATCGCTTTATAGAGTTATACTTTAATGGTATAGAGTTAAAGTCACTGGTGATTTTCCCCCAAAATATGAACGTGTAAAAGGATATGGTTCGGTAAAGAATTTCCAGAGTTTCAGGCTCAAAAATTCTAGGGAAATAATGGTGGAATAGTGAAAATTTATCTGAGATTCCGTTCGCATTCATCAAGCTTTCCTTTGATTTCAACTTCTAAATTAGTTTTCATTATTTCACTCCACAGTTGTTTCGATATCCATTCTAATTCTCGTTCATAACTTCAAAGTGAACTTTCCGCCATTGTGTTACAGATGAATCGAAAGGTTTGGTCTTATCGAATAGGATCAAATGTAACAACTATTGGAGCTAATTTTTTGATTCGTTTTTTTTCCCAATAGGGTGAAAACTTGTTATCATTATTTGTAACTGAAAATATATATAAGATTTTTTTATTTTTGCTGCGATAGAAATAAATCCAAGAGGCTCATGCCACGTGAACAAAGTGCGCAATCTGTTCTTTTCGTTAAATTACTCTTCTCTGACGTCACGACGCTCTACTTCCCCCAGAGGGCATCTTAAGCAGGAAACAGTTACAATCTTTTCCTTATGTCTTCCCTATTTCTCCAAACATTATTTGTTTGTTTATTTTACTTTATCGTCCGTATAGAAAAAGTATGTTCCGATTCTGTCTTTCATTAAACAGCATTACTTCATCTCCTTTCGAATTGTTGCCGTTGCTTGGATACGAGATATATCTATATCTTATTCAAAAATCGATGTTCTCTCTACTATGCTTTTGCGCCATAAATGAGCCGCGGGATTTTTTTTAAGAGGAATGATTTGTATAATTAGGAGAGGATATTCTAGTCAATAGGCACTCTTCCTACCTTTGTGTGGAGGGCTTCTATTTTCATCTCCTTTGGTGGAGTTGAATTGATGGAGGAATGGTACTTAACTCTTTGGATGTTTGATTCTCGAATTTTGCGAAAAATTGTGGCAACATGCGATGAGAAGATGGTAGGATCAATACTTCTTTGATTCATTGTATTTTCTTTATGTGACGCATTCGAATAGATTCAGAAGGTGTTTAATAATACAGATTGTATTTCAAGAAACGTTTATGCAATTAAGGATTTATTAAGCTAAAGAAATTTCAGAAGAAAATTGATTGTGAATTGACCTGGAATTAGGATCTTATTCGATGTCTCAAAAATGCAAAATGGGAGTCATCGTCGTCAGGGAGTTTTCCGATATTTCTAGCCCTCTAAGCCACTAACGGAATCATCTAGGCGACAGATCCTCCTGAGGCTATTACCTGCACCACACCTCAACCGTGATTAAGACGATCATTCCAGATCAACGTGGAGATAATCTGTGACCTTCTCACGACCAAGGGCTCCATTTGCATGAACATCTGTATTTCTTTAGCTTCGTATGCGTTCAAATTTATCTTAATGCGGAGTGAATAACGAGCTAGCTATTTTCATGGATTCGCTTTTAAGATCTTTTTGAGCACTTTAAGGGTCTAATTTTTGTTCGGTAGAGTTATCTGAAGTTGCCTTTTGGTTTGGAGAGTCAAACATAGTTGAAGAGTCGAATTCAAGAGCTATTTTGTAGTTTTTATACTCTGAAAAGTCTTGATACTTGATAATGTTATCTATTTGTGTATTATCAGATTTTTGGGCGACATTTAAGATTTATTTGCATCGCCGTTTATCAAATAATATTGGTATTCCATGTATTTTATTTAATCGATAGCTTTTTATGCAGCTCTGATGAACAATACGTCAGTTTATTTTTGAGTCCTATTACGATCAAAGAATATGACTTATAGGTAGTAATTATTCTTAATACTAAGGACTAGCTTTGCGCGAAACATTTCTATCATACTCCTTTTTATTTTCTTACCAGAAAATAAACTTTTTCAACTCCGTTTAAGATTAATTTCTTTTCCCTTCAGTTTAAGAGTTCTACTGTAAAGTTGGACTTTTAACAGCCTAGTGTTTCTTAAATGAAGTTAGATATTTTCTCGTGTCACCTTTAAGCCTTTTATATCCATCGCCATCTATTATATTCGAAAGAGACGCTTTTTAAATTAGGAATAACTATCTCCAAATGAGAGTAATTTATCATCGCTATATTGCACTGTTTCTCTTAAAGTTATTAACCATGGCAACGATTCAAGTTAGGATCCAATTCATTGTTATGAAGAAGAAGGTGATGCATTTTGAGAATATTCGAGAAGCAGTGCATAATCTGTTCAAATGACGTAGACGAAAAAGAGATGTAAAGAAGAAAATATTGGAATTGTTCGTTCAATTCTGAGGATGCAATTTAAATGTACATATTCTCGAAAAGAATCGCTTACCTGAAAGTAAACACTATCGCCTAACATAATAGGCACTTCAGAATCCAATAACAAGAAAAGTTTTCTCCATTTCCGAATTGCTGCATCTAAATTGAGTTTCGGCAGTATTCACGCGCCATCTTGCGAACGATCGATTCTATTTAATTTAATAAAAATATTTCGCTCGAAGTCGAAGTTTTTTTTCTTTCGAGGTGACGATTATATCGACTGTTAGGAAGCGACCCAATACGTAAGTTTTTGATTTTTTTATACATAAGAAACGTCGTTTATCGTATAAGAAAATTTATCGTTCGATTTTATTGATATCGATAGAATATCATCATTCATAATAAATACGTAGTTCCGTAATAAATATAAATGGTTCACTGGTATCATTTAGCTTCTTAAAGGTTGAATATGGAGAGAGGCATTTCGAGTATGATGCAGGTGATTTTCTGAAAAGATATGGATTTGGATGTTGCGAAATAATTTTCATATAATTCAAATTTTCTTTATTATTATATGATATTAATGTTATCTAGAATATATTTTATAAATAATATACATTTATTTATAATTATTAAAGTATTCTCTTACACAAGACGGTGTTGTACGGAAATGGCGTAAGCCTAGAAAAAATCTCAAGGAAGATTAGACTTAAATAAAGTCTGAAGGGCCTGGGAATCGAACCCGGGTCCCTCAAAGAGAGAGGTCCCGTCAAACTTTTTCAATTTCATATTTCCTTGGGTTCTGTTATTTAATTCATGCTTCAGTTTAAGTGCTTTCAAACATTTTCTTTCTTAAAAGAGAAGTAAACTGTCGGAGTGTGTTTGTAGTTGTCGTATAGAGGGATAGTTAGATATATACAGTATATAGTGTATCTTTTCATTTTCGATTAGTATTACGTGATACCATGGTGAATTTGTTGGGTCATTAAAAGTTAAACTCGTTTTTACGTCGCTAATATATGTTTATATTTCACTCTTATCTAAGTGTTCGATGCATCAATGTTTTATGTTGTTTATACAGTTCATACTTGTTGATAGAAGGAATTGTTATCTGCCAAGATAGCGTAAAACTTTCTCGATACGAAAATAGAATGTGCGGCTGAAGTGGAAAATTTCCTTTCTTCGAAGATCGTTATTCATTAGAATATGAAAAGGGGGAGGGAACAAGATGAAGAAGGCGCGGCCAAAAAGGGTGCAGCATTCTGCGTGGTGCAGGAAGTGGAGGAAAGAGATTCACGGGTACGAAGGAAAATAAATACGTTTCTATTTCGGGTACTCGCGTGCCTCAGAAGAGGTTCTTTTTACTCGTTATCTCCCATCGACACGCATCCCTTATGCACCCTTCCTTGCGTTTTATCTGGGGATGAGTGCAGACGCCAGGGCTCTCATTTTTATTCGCCGGGAAATATTTATTTACAGCGCTTGAACTTTTATTTCTAATGGTCGTTTGTCATTTTGGATAAATGGAGTTGTGTCGTCTCTCTCTCTCGTCTGATCGCACTTCGCTTCCGCTGAAACAAAGGGTTTTCCATATTGTTGTGTCGGGTTGTTTGCTTGGATACGTGTTTTGGTATCACGGGGTGAGTTTTTTTATTCGTAGGAATAGGGATATACGTATAAAAGCGTCTCATTTTGTATGTTTATCGGTGCGGTATATTATTATATTTCGGAATGCGTTTCTGAACTGTTAAACCGGATGATTTTTTTTTGTTATCTGGATGTGATAGGAGAAGCATGTAGGCTTTTGGGATGAGCTTTTACGGATTTGTTCTGTTTTTTTTTTTTTCTCGTGATATTTGCTAATGAATATAAATTTATTTTCGCGAAAAGGTATGGTTTGATGTGTTGATCATCACCTCAGTTATAGAGGGATTTTTTTGTGATGTTATTCAGATTTCATTTATTTAACATAGTCCCTACATACATCGAAGCTTGGACTATTACAGCGTGGTAACAATATCAACAATAGATGTACATTAATATCCATGGATTCGAAGGAAATTTTCTCCTTACCCGGGGTACGAACCCGGTACCTTAGCATTAGTATAAGGTATATATTTCGTATCTAGTCTTAATAAAAAACTTGAAACATTCATTCGCTAATCATTCTATTTAATCTATGGAGCTCGGGGTCAATATTTCATTTATAAAGATATGTATAATTTTACGAATTTAGATACGAAATATTCTAATAATTTCTCATCGGAATGGACAGCAATAGCAATGGAATAGCGTTCCTAAGGGTGTTTATATTTATGAATCACATTCGAAAAAACTGAAATAACGAAGTAAAGTTTATATAGGATTCTGTTCAATTTCTTTACGTTTGTATTTATGAATTACATTGGAATATGGTATCGCAGCGTTGTAACATTTATATTATATTCCGTTCCATTTCGTTACGTTACGTTTGATCAGTCTTTCCTTAGTTCGTCTTTTTCCACTCTGTCAGTCTACTACGTCATCCTTATCTGTAGGATATTAGTATAAATTAAAAGCAATTCTTAACTTTTGGAAGCGTTATTAGCTGTATTATCTCCTAACGTGGCAACGCATTCCTCTTTCCGAGGGGAAAAGATCGCTCGCGATATTAAAATAGTTTTATCTGCTAAAGTAATAGTGTTTCAACATTGTTTCGGGAAGTTCTGCAGAGTCTTTCTTATCTCGGACTCAACGTTTGTCGCGCGTCTTTAAGTCATCGTCTCGTGTTCGGCGAACTTTCTCCCTTTGCTTATATATATCGCGGGCTTTATCGGTCTTCTCGGGGAACGGAAAGGATATGTGGAAACTTGAATATGCAAGGAGAGTTAAAGCCTCCGCAAACTTAAATTTATGCCCGCGCCATTACTCCTATGCGGGCTGTTGTACTTCTCTGGGGCGGATATCTCTCTTACTTGTCACGTTTTTTTGTTTTTCTTTTGTTTTCTTTTTGTTTTTCTTTTGTTTTTTTTTTTTTGAGGGGAAAAGATCGATTATTTCTTAACGAGGGAGCCTTAATCTGTTTCGAGATATTCATCGGTCATACGGTCGTATATCTGCTCGGAGATAAGGGAGCTCGTCTTGGGGTAGTTTTTAACTGACCTTTGCGATGTTTTAATGGGGAGTGAGTTGGATTTGGATGGGTATTTTTCGAAATATTCTATCGCTATTTAATTTTCTCTTGGTGTGAATTTTGGTTCGTCGTTGTTCAAAAGATGTTTGGATATTTATTTGGATATACTCTAAATATTTTGGGTTCCAACTGTTTCTGAATAATCTGCTCTTAAACCGAAGAAATTGAAATGAAAAAAAACCGAATAGTATTTCATTTCTCTTTAATTTTCTCCAGGTATAAATTGTGATTGCGCAAAGGTTGTGCGGATTTATTTTCATATTTTGGGTGCCCACCATCCCTGAATAATCTGCTTTTTAATTGGAGAAATAAGAACAAGAATTGTAAGCGACTTAAGTATATTATAGGCCATCAATTTTTAATGCTTTTTAACTATTGATATCTTACAAAAACACCTTCAAAAGCTAGTGAAATAAAAAAACATTTCGTAAGGTGTAAACATTTACCAGACCACAGAATTCAATAGATTCGCCTGTGGTTGTGTGTCTTCCACATGAAGATTTGGCTTTGCCACTAAACCTTGGTGGCATATATTAAATTCTGTGGTCTAGTAAAAGCTTATATCCACATGGATCGTGTTAATTCTTTGATTATGACCACAAAGTTATCCTTGAAGTAGTACAGTCATATGTAATGTTTTAGTATACTCTTTTATTCGTCTCATGATTATTTTAATTCTCAGCCATTTATTATTAGGTTTAATTGCATTTTCTATTGCATTTAATTTTATGAACTCGCACTGCTCTTTAGTCAGTAATAAATTTATTTTTTAGTTTTATCATTCGGATTAGGGAATTTTTATGGTAAGAAGTAAATTACAATTATGACATTTTTATCCTTTGAAAAGATAATTGGAAGTCGATGAAAGTAATTAAAAATGTCATGACAAAGAATAACTAAAAATACCATTTAAAGTATTAAAAAATTAAAAGTAAAACTTAAATAATGAATCCTATAACTTGCACGTCTAGTTTTGTTCTTTGTCCGCCAGTGTACTGTCGCTGATAATTCGCATATCATTTCCGTCACTATCCAATCCTCAATTATTTATCATTTCTTTACGAATCGAATTTATTACGTACATCGACTTATATAAACTTTTTTCGTTCACTGCGCATGCGCGCGCTACGCCTTTTGAAAAGTCCACAAAAGGTAGTAGTCTCATGATGAGCAGCAGAATCTCACCCAGGAGCCCATCAGCCTCGCAATTTGGCTCTGGGGGCGTCCTTATCTGCAGTGATGACGCCTCCATGGGCAGGGGGTCTTTCCAAATGGGAGTCGCCATTCAATTTCCATTCGATTTCATACCAAAAGCCCCTCTCCTTTGGACTAGCCCTCAAAGGGTTTGTGTGACTTTCATCTTGCCACAAACTTCTATACTTCACCCATATCAAATTACTCCTGTCAAAGGATTCTTCTTGGAAGTAAAACAGAATTACTCCGATCGATCGTTGATATTCCATTATTATCGAAATCGATTCGATATCGATCCCGTTCGATTTAGAATGGTTATCGCAATATATATTGAAGAATGACCGAATGTATGTGTATAACTTATGTTACACTTAAATATGTGTATACATGTATAAGGTTATATAGTCCCAAGTTGCAAATCTTACTCATGAACCTCTCCTGCTAAATTGTTATCCTATTAGAAGTTCAAATAAGCTACAGCATCTCGGTAAACAATTGAACACCTACATACGTCTACACATTACAGTGGTAGAGTACTTAAAGTGTACCGTAAAAGATATGTGTTGAGTGAATCGATGATGATTACTATAGGCTATTAATTTTAGTTTTGTTTATTTTTTGATGAGCTTCGTTTAAGTTTATAGAGTTAATAAAAACCCGTCTTTGATCTTTACTAAAAGTACTCGAAGTTTTCACCATAAATTAATCCACGAAATACAAGTATCTCTTCATAAGTTTAGTAGAGAGTATGTGAAACAAGTTATTTGTACTTGAATTTTAATATTGAATAACTTTGGGTAGTACTAAAGTATTAATTGCTATGTACCTCTAATTCCATAGATCCAATCGGAGATATAATGCAATTATGTTCTGACTTAAAATTTTACTTTATGCTCTTTGTTCTGTTACGTATTGCTACGACCGGTAATTTTTTTATCAATATTATTTTGCGTTCTCTCTTTCCTGCTTTTCGCCATATATAAAGGAAAAAGGTTATTATTATTTTATATTTGTCGAAATTATTCAGAAGAACTGTGGAAATCGATTATTATTCTTTAATTTACAAGAATTATAACCTTCGTATTCATCTACTTCTGGTTGTATTATTTATATTAACATTTAAGGGATACCTTCTTTTAGCGAATTGGGAGACGTTATATTATTCATTATGTTCGCTTTATTTATATTTTTATTATATTTAATGGTTTGTGAATTTCATATGAGTAAATTACTTAACATTAGAAATGAGGAAATGGAATAGGATTTCCGACATTCTGTAATATTTTGGCTCATTAATACAACATTCTCATTAAGATAGGGCTTTTCAATCACTATTAAAAACCCTAATTTTACTTAATGAGAGAAACCCTTATCTCATTTTTACTCTCTCGTTGCTATCGCTCTTTGATTTTGAAGCTGTCGGCCCTGGGAAATCGTTTGGGTCATATTCAACCCCATGGTGTCATCCATCCAACCACTTCTACCAGTGATGTTTGCCTTTTGATCTGTTCACCATCCCATCAACCATTTCTTTTCACTTTTGCCAACTTTCCGTCGATAAATCGTTCCGAACATTCTCACTTCACGTTTGTCAATCTCTGTTTCGAAATGCTCTGTTCATTCTCTTTCTGTAGATATTCATGCGAATGCTCATGAGTAGGGTTCATCAACCTTTCGTTGTGTTACGTAAGACAAAAGTTCATTTATTTGTTTTTTATACAATGGAGAAGGAAAGTTAAAATAATTTACTATCATTCAATTAAAATTAATGACTTCTCTATTGAAAGATATTTAATGCACAATATGAACGATACTTTCCAACTATTTCGATGCATTGTTTTGATACTTTATCTTTTGTTTCAATGGGAATACATTAAAAAGAATTTAGTCTATTTAAATTACATAACTGTATTTAGAAACTTGATTAATAAAATAATCTGTCATTGACCTATGAGGCTGGTTCTTCTCTACATGTAAGGCAATGAAGCAAATGTAATTCAGGAAGATGAACGCAGTTATTACGTTATTCTTATGTTCTCTGAAATCCTAAAAGTACTAGGTGAAGTAGAATTTAAAAAGTAATGTGTGCTTAAATATTAGTTCAATTTCTTATGATGATGATTTTCACAGTATTTATTCCTGTCGTATCGATTACATATTTTATTTTCTGTTTTTCAACCTCTGATTTCTAATTCTTCCATGCTATTTGGAGAAATTCCTATTTTAGAGAAGCATCAAATATATTTATCTTCTGCGAATATATTACGTCATTCCTACTCTCATTTCTGAACTACTTTTTATTCTAGTATATATCCTAGTTTTTTTCCAGTCTACGTAAGTTTTTCTCTCTTAATTGCTGTTTGATTTGGGAGTATAAATCGCCTTATAAAATAGTAGAAAATAGGAGAAATACCTTCCACTTCTGAACGAGTTGTTGACTCCCGTAGGAGCAATATTAATAGGGAAAGCTTAATCATTTTCTTGTTTACTCTCCTCTTTTGAATCCATCCCTTTTCTTTTCTATAAAACAAGCTACTTGAATATAATTTACTGTTTTTTATATAAATTACTTTCATCTATCAAATGTTTGTGCCAAAGTATTTTGAAGTTTTATCCTTGTTCCTCCGCGTTTAAAATAATCATCTGTGTTAAATGTTGTAGGAGCAGTTATTTATCGAATAAGGTTACCAAGAATATTATTTGTTATATATTATGTTAATTTTCCTGTAATTATTTTCCTATTGAATTACGCCATGATAATCTGACTTTGTTAATTTTTGCTGGATCTATTATAAATTTAATATAGTCGCCATAGAAACTGAATATTGCTTATTAATTTTTGTCGGATCAATTATTTATCAAATATGGTCACCATAGAAACTAAATGGTACTTATTATGTAGAGATTGTTGTAATTTTTTCCTTACCTGATTTACGCGATGTTTTTTTTGTGAGGATATCGCATAATAACCAAAAAACGAACCGCAAAGGTAATTCTACGTCTCCTATTGACTCCGAAGTCATTTATCCATCTATATACGTGCATCCTCTGTCATTTTATTTCCTCCCAACAATCCCCTACTCTTCCTTCCCTCGTTCACGTGTAGGCCACGTTTCAGTCATCAGCAACCCTTCCTTGCCTGTCATTTCCTGCCTCAGAATCGCATAGAATGATGTTATGAGGTCTCTTTCCATCAGTGGAAGAATAAAAAAAAAATGTGTCCACGATAATGTTTGCTCGCGTCCTATTTATTCTCCTCAGCCGAAAGGGGATGTCGTTTTGAATGAGATGTCTCGCGAGTTTCGGATTTTTTCCCCCTCGTTCTAGTGTTCCGATGACTTTTTTCTTGTGGCCGGCCAAAAGGCGTTTTGTACGAATTTGGATTGATGGATTGTTTTGACGGAGATAAACTTTTTCATCCGCTGTAGCCCATTTAGGAAGATGATGGACTGCACCGTCCGACGAGGATTTTTCACAGGGATTGGAACCCGCGACTCTTCTTTTCTTTCTTTTCTCTCTAAGCTGTCGATTTTCTATACATGTTATTTTCCCGCGTAAATATTTGCCGCCGCGTCGCTTTTCGATGCGTGATTGTTTGGCGCTCGGGCTGTGGCGGGTAAAATTTATATCTGCGGCCATCGCGTGTCGGTATAAATATTCACGGCTTCAGAATATGGGATGTAAATTTAGAAGGCGGCTTGTTTCGTTTGGCCACTTTCAGGAATAACGCGTATTTCGCTTGATTGCTTTGATCGCGGCGATGGAATAAAATTTATTTGCGCTAATCGGAAAGCCTTTTTGCTTTTCCGATGTTCAACGCCGGTGACAGATTATTTATCGAAGGCTTTCGAATACTTTTTTTTTGGGACTTTTTTATTTGTAAATACTTTTGCTCTAGAGGAATGTATTCCAACGTTTCTAGGGCCAGTCAACGATGTATAACTTTTTGAAATACAAGGAATATTATCTGTGCTCGAAAGCTATTCAGGGATCGATCATATAAACAGATGGATGTGTTTTCTTTGGAATATCGCTGTGGTATTCTCATCTGGCTTTTGGGTTCCGAATCATTCGGAATATTTATCTATCTATTGATATATATCATATGTTTTATTTAATTTTGAAAAGGGGTTTCTGTAATATTCTCTGAAAAATGGTAATTTTAATCCAAAACTTATACTTCATAGTATATAAATAAATGTGAGTTAATTCTTGATATTCTATCGCGGTTCTTAACTCTATTAAAATAAGTGGGAAATATATGTTATATAGCTACCGCTTGCGTGTTATTCTTGGTGAAGTGAAAAGTATGAAATTGCAATTTCAATATCGTAGTTTTTGGGTCATAACATATAATCAACATTATGTATGTAATTTTTAGATATAATTCCGACATTTTTAAACTCAATGTTTCCCTATTCATATTCTTTATTCCTTGATGTATCTACGAATGATTTGGAAAAATTGGTTTCGCATTAATTGGGCTCATATACCTTGGAAAAAAACATGGCTATTTGACTAATATTTTAATGTACGACAGGAGGAGAGTTGATTGAAATAATGCATAGTCTTTCTTCCTATCTATCAATAATTTTTCCGCAAAAATAATGTCATCTAAAGTAGATATTAGATTTGATTAGAATCAAATATCCTACCACTACTAAAAGGATTCATTCTTAGTCATCTACGAACGTATAATACGAGCCCACTTTATTTCATCTTAAAAACGATCAGCTCCTATTCGAATCGAATCATTGGCGTTCTGTTATTTTCTGTTCGCGGCCACAATCCTTTACATTCAGCCATAATCCTCGCATCTCTGAAAGGATCCCTTTTTCTACTCTCATATGTTTATTCGACATGCGGTGGTCTGTTCTGTGAGGGGAAGATGGTGGAAAAAATTCGCGAATTTCCCGAAAGATAAACAGATCTCGTCATATTCTCTCATCAGAGGCAGCGGACCTCCTCGGAGTGGATGCTTCTGGCGCCTCGCGTGAGAGTATACGTCTTCTAGTTAGTTATTCTGTTGTCTGGGAATGTAGCATTTTTATGGGTTTGCCTTCACTCTCCCCTCCGGAGCCTCATTTCTATTGATATTCATTTGTGCGGGCACTCGCTCCATTTCGCGATTCTATTCTGTATGAAGATTACTCACAGTCCAATATATTTCGTCTGTATTTGTTTTTTTTTAGAAGTAGGCGTTTTGTAGATCTGTCCGTTTTAGTTTTATTCGTAGTTGTGCAGTTGTTTTGTTGTATGATTCGTATGATTTTGATCGTAGATTCAAAGTTGTTTTATTGTAATAGATGAAAATCATACGAATATATGCACATGTATAACATTTAATTAATTAATATTGAAGATTGTTTTAATTTTTGTCAGTAATGAGTCTATTTCGAAGTATTTTAGTAATGAGTCTGCGTCGAAGTTTTTTAGTGAAAGTAATTTGAATTTAATTTCGAATTCTATCGTAGAAATGAGTTAGTATAATAGTGTTTAGATTTCGTATTAATTACGATATATTTTAACGGAATCATCGCTGTATTATTTGTCTCGATCAATGTATAGGTTTTAGTTTTAGTATTATAAATCACCTAGGCAACCAACCAAGGCAGTCTTGCATTAAAAACATGCTTTTTAAGAGAGTTCAAGTCTGTTCTCTTATATGACGTATAAAGATTGTAATTTACTATCTTCCAGCATATAAGGGTAGGAATTAAGTTTGCATTTTATGGAATCCACTAATACGTATGCTTTTTCCCATGTGTTGACTCTCTTTCTCATAGAACAAGGTTTATGATTTTCTATCCTAACGTAATCTCCGCATTTAATGTTCGTCTCTAGGTCTTTTGAAAAGGGAGCGTATTATAATGAACGATCCTAGAGCACGTGACACGCACACGCGGAAATTTTTAATCACCGCTTTGCGTGTCATCCCCCTTCAGAGTCTACGTCTATCGTGGGCCGGACTTAGGTGTGTTCTCCAATTCGTGCCATTGAAGTCCTACGGTTGATCCTTTCATTCGAGATGCATCTAGGACGATGCACCCGACGGTAATAGTCCGTGATTACTCCTTTTCTTATGCCTCTATACTGCTCAAAGGAAACCGTTGCAAGTTTATTAACCTGTTACTATTTGCTCGTTAACAGACCCCCTTTTCCCGTGTGCTCTACTCTCTCTATACGAAGGCATTGTCCTCTTTTAACTACTGCTTCCTGGTCTTGTCCACTTTTCCTGCTCCACTAATTACCGTGTGCTCGTGTTAGTTGTGCGTTTTAAATACAGTATAAATTTGAATTTAGATTTTGATGTTACGATGGAGTTTGGAGCTGTGATTCAGTCATGACGAGATTTTATGGTGGCTTGTTTATTTTTCAAGTCGAGAATTTCGATTTTTAGTACAAATAACTCGTGTATATATGTGCGCATATATATTATTTAATACATTTATATAGAAGGCTATTTCTATTTTTTTAAGTTGAATGACTTGTTTCAATTCGAGAATTTCAATTTTTCGTCCATAAATCACGTAATTTCATTATAATAAATTAAAATACTTGTAAGAATTATTGAAAGCGACAAAAGTTATTACCAAAATAGATGATTTTTTTAAGTATATGCACGTGTTTAAATTTGAATATATTTATTTTGAACATTATTTTAATTATGTTTTAACTGTCATGATTTGTTTCCTTTATGATGAACTGAATTGGTAATGCACAGTTTTCGCGTCTTATAATTATCATTTAAGTTCTACGAGATACTACTATTATCCTATGTATGTACACTTATATTTTTATTAATTCATCATTGACCTATTATTTTAATTTATTTCGCAATGAACTAACTTAATCATTGTCTTTCGTACGTGGGAAACTCCTTCATGATACTTCACATCTCGTGAGTCATGAACGAGATATGGACCGTTCTGAAACACCCGTTACAGATCGCACTTCAAGCACGTAACCCTGAATGTTTAAAGATCCCCTTTCTTAGGGTTCCCTTCCTATTTACCGCATTTTTAACACCATTCCACTTTCTGTCGGGCGTCCTCTCTCCTTTCCTCTCCACTGCCCACTTCTACCAGTAGATATGCCACTCCATCGTCTGCTCAGATTCGCCTGAGGGAGGGCAGCGAGTCGTATATATGTTCCTTCCCCACTCCCAAACCTTCGCTATATTAACATTCGAGAGATTCCGATAGCCTCGGGGCTGAAGGGTCATCGGTTCAAATCCCTGCCAAAGTCTCTAAGCCTTTGACTGAAGATACGAGAGGGTTAAAGTTTGGGAGAGTGGAATATGAGCCAATATATGGGGCAAGTTCTTATTGGGCGGTATGTGTGCGTTGGCAAGGTGGTCTCTGAGGGCTTCTTGTTGTGTGTGTTGCAATGGCTTTTGCGATGCCTGGTTTTGTCTGAAGGGTTGGAGCGGAGAACAAGGAAGATTCCTCGTGCTTCGTGTTTCGGGTCGTTAGCGATCGTTTCGATATATTCGAGTCACGCCGAAGTTTCGATATCGGCTGTTGAAGGAGTCAGGTGCGATTTACTCGTCGTCGATACATCGATATGTGCATGTCGAGTTTTTCTTTTCGGTTTGGAGTATCGCAGTTTTGAAGTAGACGTTCTGTGAATTTTTTAATCGTGTACTGATGTATTACAGGCTTGTAAATCTCACGTTATTCCGGGATTATTTTGAAACGTTTGGTATTTTATCGTCTGTGAAATGAAATGGGATTTTTTTGTAAACTTAATTACTTAAAATGTTTCAACGATAAATCAATGTTAATGTAAAAATATGGTATTATATCAGAAGTTTGAATTTAAAATCACCTCGTTATTTCTACTAAATATGCACTAGGTTTCGCCCAATTCAGTTATTGTTTCCGTAACCAGGAACTTGGTATATAAATTCGTTCAACGTAGGATTTGAAATTGAAAGCTACGACTAAAAGATATTCATTTGATGATTAAACGTTTATCTAAATTCTTGGGGACTAAAACTGAGCCTTGGTTCAGTTAAATTCCTAATTATTGCGCAGTATACTTAGCTCGTATCAAATGTAATAGCGGGTAATGAAACCCGTGAAGTGTCGGAATATTTGCACAAATAATTCGCCGACTCGGGTCCATTTAAAACACGTATGTAAACGTGAAACGAAAAGTTTCGCGCGGCGGGAATTGGCCCCTTTGACGGCGGCAAAATAAATTTTGAATTAGCATCTTTGGGGACCTTTAGATTTGGAAATCTTCTGGAATTGAACCTTGGACCTTTAGTTTTGGATTCGGCTACGTTAGATTTGGAACTTCGGAAAACTTTTGGAATTTTCTGGATTTGAACCTTGGACCTTTAGATTTGGAATCGGCTGCGTTACCAACAGGCTAATGTGTCAACCTTTGGTCGCCGATAAAATAACATGATTTAAATTCCTTCCGAGCTGCTCGGGTAGCATTTCAAGATTCTTATGTTGCCCGGTCGAACGTATCGCTAAATAATGATATTTCTCCGAAAGGATTGGTTACTATTACCCTGTTGGTTAATATCCTTTATATTTCTATCTACATTTTAGGTGCATTTTCCAGTGCAATCTTACCTAGCTTTTATTCAATTTCATGGTAATTCCTTCAGTAGCCGTTTGTGCTGGATAAAGCTTCTTCTTTTATATCGAAAACACCAATTATACAGAACACTCGTAGTAGCAGTCATTATCTTAGAAAAAATTAATGGTAGAATACTTCTTTCATCGGTTACTTCATTATCTCAAGATACGAATTATATTTGGACCGGATCATCCTGAGGCAGAGGTTAGATTTGAACTCTCATCCGGAAGTCCTGGGTTCGAGTACTGACTCGGTGTTGTGGATGTAGGTATCGGTGGTTCCGTTGTCCGCCTCGCTCCTAGAGTGGAGCCACCATCTCCTTAAGCGCGCTTGTTACGTGTCGCTAAATTTGAGTGGGCGACCAAGTTTGGAGATTTTAGATTTGAAGGAAGGGGTAGATAGATTAAGGAGGAAGGGGTTCAGATAAGGGAAGAGTTTACCAGTGGCTTAAAGGAGCGTTGAAGTGGTCTGAAGCGCTGTGCTGATTAACTGGAGATTGGGAATTGAATTTCAACGTGCGGCATGTTCACATGCTTCCAGAAATTATGAGGGTTTCGATCAATTTTGTATTGATCGCGTGAAATATTTTGTTTTTTTTTCTATCAGTTTGGAATTTGAGCATATTCATTAGAATTTGAATGGGTTTTGTTTCCGAGGTCGATAAGGGTTCTAATATGATGTAGTAAATGGCTATTGATTCAGGAGGCCACTATCGGAATTGAGTGGAAGTCGTGTTTCATTTATTTTGAAAATATAACAATTGCTTTGTTGCGTTTGACTGAGAATGTAAGGATCCTTTCATATCATGAATATTATATCTTAATATCTCATGTTTTCCCAAAAGAATGTTGAAAATTACAGATGCTGGCCACTTATCTGTACTGTCTACAATACATTGGTTAAGCTAACTTATTTTTATGGTGATAACAATGCACGTATACAAAATAATCTACAAAAGTAAAGGTTTTCCTTTCCTTATAAAATAAATTAATACGGTATTGAAAAATAGCTACGAATATTTAATACTGGGATATCTAATTGTTTCGAGAGAAATATCCAGAAATGTCCAATACAATTCTTTATCAGAGCTATTTGGTAGAACTGCATCCCTTCAGAAAGATTGTCTGCGCAGAAATCGGTAAAGAGACTGTTAAAAGTTTCCGCTCCTCAGGATCAATGTTAGATGAAAGACATTGAGATAACTCCAAAATATGTTGTTCATTTTATCTTAGTAACTATAGTAATGAATATTTATTTATTTTCTTTCCCAGTTTATTTAACGTAGGTACAATCGTAGGCTTTAGGATTTTTAACCTTTGAATTAAAATATCGATATAACGTACACGCAGTTTTAAATAACCCATGTGAAGGACATCCGGTTATAAGCCAAAATTCGTAACTTATAAGAAAGTATCACATGTCAATCTTTGTTGAACGCCTCACCAATCATAGCTTAGCATAAATTACATCCAAGTATTTGTGTTTATGTTCTAAAATATGTACTAATATTGTTTCGAATAATTAGCGAAATATCGTACAGAAACAATCGGTCATTATATTGCATTCAAAAATAATTAATTTAGTAATTGATTTTTCCACTGCGGAATTTCAGGAAGAATTTATGGACGAGAATAAACTCTATAAACTTCTAGCTCAAGAACTTAATTCCTTTTCGGTGTTGCTAATTCCATATCTTTCCTCTCTCTAAAAAAATTCAAAAACAGTTTAACTTTATTCAGAATTGTTATTAAAAGGGAGTTTTTTTTTTCTTTCCTTTGTTTCAAAACCTTTGATCCTATAATTCGCAAAATCTTCAACTTTTTTTTCCCACCCGAAATCGAAGAACTGTCCAACAATCTCCAATCATAATATCCGAGATCTCTTTTTGAATGGAAATCAAACGAGCATTCATTCAAAGCTCCGAACGAAACTGTTTAAAAGAAAGGAAAATCAGAGAGTAACAATGGTGCACAGATGCACTTTTGGAAAGGATTACTTATTTCTTCTGACGCCAGGCTGAGGAATGGAATTCGGTTGAGCCGAAGTTGATAAGAAAAGAACCTTTCTTTTTTTTACTTATTTTCCTTCCAAGTTTCTTCGGTTGAGCGGAATTGGTGGGTCGAAAAATATCCGATATCCGCTTTTAAGTAACTTGCGAGATTGTTTATGAAACTTCAAAGCCATCAGCGATCTTCGTCCGTCGCTTTTCAAAGTTAAATTAACTCACTTTTGCCTTTAAATTAAGAATATAATTTCTTCGGAGAGCGAAAATCCTTTTCTCATCTTATTCACCTTTCCCATCTTCCCGAGAAATGAATTCCCGAGCCGAATTTCGGAAACAAGTGTGGAAATGAAAGGAACAAATATCCAATTCGTTGCGGGGGAAGGAGGGGGTGACGTCAATCCTACCTTTCGGCAGACTAAGTTAGAACAAACGCAATTCTCACTTTATCTTCAGTTCGAGTGTTTTCCTCGTTTAAGAAAAATTCTATTGTATAATGAGAGAGGAAGATCTCTCAAGAGTTCGAGGGTTATTCCTTTTTCCGTGAGACGGACTTTACTCCTTATCGTTTTCCGCTCCTCTGCATTCCTCCAATTCTTGTAATGGCGTAGTCATAAATTCATCTTCCTGTTATTATTAAATTATCCCTAAACGTCCTTTTGCTACGACTCAATTATCTTTATAATTCAAATTCCGCTCGCGATATTAAAATCGTCAGGGAGTCGTCCTCCATCCCCCCCCTCCCCCCCTTTCTCAAGATGGAGAATCTCAGCGATTTTGCAATTGTTTATTAAGTTGGGTTTGCGTTATTTCATGACCCCGAAAGTCTGCGCTGCGAATCTTGCGAGATTCATTTAATGGCATGAGCTATTGTCTCCATTAAGTTAATGGAGAATTTTAAGACAATCTCATCTCACAAGAGGGAAATTGAAAAGTCGGACAATTAATTCCTTGTCTTCATCGTCGTCACCGTTGAATCGTTCATATTTCTGATTTGAACAGAGATCTTGCGCAGAAGATTAAATGGCTTTAATTTGAAATTTTGAAATACCGAGTGCGAAAAATGCTTTGGGATCGATGATGGTTCGTAGCTCGATGAAATGTTTATACATATGTATTAGCTGTTTTTCATGTGTTTCACGTAATATTTCTGTTGATTATCAACTCTTCGCATTATGTAATAATTCATGTTTAATTTATTTTCAACTTTTAATTTCGAATCCATTGCATACGTAAGATTTTATTTTATACTATCATTAAGTTTAAATTAAATTGAATATTCATGTGTGACTGAAGATATTGTTGAATCCAGAAATTGTTATTGAAAAATATTTTTGAAATACTTTGTGAGAACGATTTATTTGTTAATCAGTCATTTATATTAAAGATGTTATAGACAGGCTTCTAACATGCTTTCCCGTACATTTATTTAGACGTGATTAGGCAAATAATACAGGATTCTGGTCTTAATTTTCTTAGTACAGAATCGATGATTATGGTTAAAATGAGATCAGGTTGAAAAAACCGTATGTTTGGAATACAAATAAACTTATTTCAAATATAAATTTTTCTGTAGAATGAATTGTGCACTTAAATGTAGATTTGATATTATTTTTATTTTGAATGCTCATTATTTTAATTTTTAAAATTTTATGGGCTCTTCAAATGTTTTTGAATTGGAAAACTGAATTTCCGAATACATTACAGCAGTAATATGCATGGTAAGTAATGATAGTAGATTGAAATTTTGAAAAGTTTATGGAAATTAAGTTTTCTTGAGAATATAATTTAATCTAAGAAGCTTACGAGAATAATTATATGGGTCCAATAAAATTGCTGGGAATCAAAATAGAAATATTACAATTTATCTATCCACTTGAGCGATATTATCCCACCTTTCACCTTATTAATAATAATTTTTGTAATATAAAAGCAGTTTAATGTGATCAGTTTATTTTATAAGGTTTTGTTGGAATAAAATGGCGACTTTCACAAGTATTACGCCTTTCCGTTGTCTTTGTCCACAGAAAGGGGTAAGATTCAAAATGGAAGGGTTGGATATATATAATATTGATCGATAAGGGTTTAGCGGAGCGTCGTGGGAATAGGGTTGCTTCAGAGGGCTGCACCGACGAATCAGGAATATACCGACGGTTTGGCATACAATTATATTCCGGAGAAATTACGCTTTAAGTCGATTGTGGAGTTTCTGCGACGGAAAACTGCGAATCGTCTATTCCTATTACTGCCTATTCGGAAATCGCAATATCTGTGGCTGAAATAATTCATTACTTAATTCTTACCTCTATATATTTATTTATTTTGCCACTAGATATTTAAGGTAACTCATTGGAAATTTAGTGATCGTATTATTTTACCTCGAAGGCTTAAGGAATGGCAGTCCAATAAGTTTGGAAGTGTGCGAATATTTCGCGATTCTATGATATTAGTGGTTTTACATGGGAATTTCATTGCATGGTTATTTATTCTGCAAATACAATTTTAATTTTCGCTTATGAACAGTTAGAAAGAAATGAACGAAGCATTATTTTATATTATATTCTCATGCAATTTCCTAAGGTTTTTCTACAACTACGAGCTTCTTTGTTTGTATTTATATTAGATTTAGTTAATTTCCGTTAAAAAAGAGCATTCATTCTCAGTGGAAATTATGGTTAGGTTTCCCTTTCTGATTTTACATAAATTCTCTACATTTTTATCACTTTGTTTCAATTATCCATTATCCATAACTTAAATTAGTAGAATTTCTTTATTATTATTAAATTACTTCAAAAATAAGTCGTATTCAACATCTACATTTCTCTTATTCAAAATTTATTTATTATACATAGTTTTGAAGATCTTTGAAGTAGTCTCTTGACGATTCTTCTGTTATATATAAATGAATTATTAATGTTTTATTATGGATTATTATATATGTACGAATATATTATATAAATTACACGAAAACATTTTTAAAATACCTCTTTTATTTAATTTTTTTATTAATTGTAACAGCTCTTATCTTTAATTTATTCTAGTGAGGTTACTAAATTGTTCAGATCGTTCTATTTTCTTATTTTCTTCTCGTTTTCAATGATAATATTCGGAGTTTATCCTCGAAGCTCGTTTCTTTATTTCCTTATTATTATATAATTACATTACGAAACGAATCGAGAGCATAGGTATATATCCACAGCTAACGAAAGCAAAGTCAATCCCGACGAATCGTTTAGCCTCACGGATATGAAAATTCCTCTCTAGATGAAATCAAGATGGATGTGGAGCTTTCTCTCTCCGGTTTCGCTTTAACTCTAAACCGCTCTTCCCTTTTCTCTTAATCCACGTTTTACTCCCCTTTTTCTCTTATATGTCCCCACCCCTTTTTCCCCACCCTACCCCACCCCCTAACCCATTCTCGTCCTTTGATTTTTTCACGCTCTTTAATCCCTTTGCCTGTATCCCTTACGCGCTTGCTTCAACTGAGGTGATGTGTACATCACGGCCGTCGCTTTGTATAGTTATTCGGAAAATCCTTGCACAGCGTTTCTCCCCATTTTTTCCAACGATTCTCCCTTTTCAGGTTTTTCTTTCTTTTTTTGTTTTTTTTTTTTTATTTTAACGTCAGATTTTTTTCGGTGCCATTTTTATTATTTCCGCTGTCCTCGCTGTGGAAATTCAGTCGGTGTCGCTGCTCACATTTTTCCTCTTTCGCGCTTTTGACGGTTCTTTTGTTTTAGTTTCATCATTGTTGTTGTTTATTTTTTGTGCGAGTGCGAAATCGGATAGAGACGTTGGCCAAAAACGTTCGCGGCCCGGAATCATAGCTCTTTCCGTCGAAAATTATTTGTCGGAATCGTCCTAGTCCTCGTGATCCGCTTGATTTTATGAGCAAATTGAAAACGAGATTGGGTTTTGGTCGCCCTCTCTCCCCCTCCCTCCCCACGTGGCGTTTTCTTTCACGCTTTTGCAATCATACCGTTACTCCGGGCCAATGATTGGTGGAGCCGGCCGGCCACGTGATTCGTTTACCACCCAATTAAGCGTGTATGCAATTATCCTCATTTGAAAGTTAATGTCGCGCGTTGATGGAATCGTAGAAACTATAAATCGTTTTGTAAGAATATTATCCCTTTTAATTTTCATTCTCTATCCGCTTCGTTATGAAATTCTGCTCGATTTTCGATCCGAGCGGAGATTCGTTCAAAATCCGCGAGGGAAATGGGAGAGGTGAGGAAATGAACGCCCGAATTACTATATATGAATAAAAAAGGTTAATCTGCCCGCGGGATTGTCCGGTTTCGCACGTAATCTTATGGCGGCGATGCACCGCCCGCTTCGAGGTGCAGTAATTGACGCCTGGCTGTGTAATTATAACCGGGCATCGCACGCACTCTGCCTCTAGGGCTTTCTTTTTTTTTTCATCATCCATCGTGACGTCCCATTGTCGTCTCTAATTATCATCATCTGCAGTTCTGATTGCACTCTGACCTTCCGCCACATCCGTGCTAATCCAGAAAAACAATTTCACTTTGAAATTTTTTCGTTCGAACGATCGTCTCTTTGGCATCGATGGAGATGTACCGCCGATCCGAAAAATGCAGTGGATTTATTCATTCTATTTTTGCTGCAGGTGTTTCTACTGTTATCTTCTACCTGTTAAGTTCGTTTTGATCATGGTCCTAGTCGAAGTTTTTTTAAATTTTGAATCTATTTATCACGTATAAAGGATAGCGTAGAACGAATCTTACAGTCGTTTATTCACACCCGATATAGTTGCTACTGTGACCCTGTTATTAGTTTATTTACACCTGCTATAGTTGCTTTTGTTACACCGCTAGGAAATGGTTGTATCTACTCTTTCTTTGTGCCATTTTACAAAGACAAAAACCTACTACTTTTATGTATTGTTGGTAGCATATGTTACAGGCGTCTGTTACGTATACTTACAGTTGATTTTTCACGGTTTCCGCACCGAGGTGAAATAAGCACTGTTTATTTGAACTTATCATCAGATCCTCCGAAAATTCGCTCAATTAAGCTTTGCTTTATTTCGCTTTGTGTGTTTCAATTTACAGTCTTTGTTTTGCGAACGGGAGATTGTCTACCCACTCGACTACATTTACCTTCATTTCATTAATTTTGTACGGATTACTTTTACGGGATTGTTTTCTTTGGAAGCAATCAACTACGGAGAATTAACTTACGTTAAGTTTTAGCTCGAATTTTCCACGTCACCTTTGTGAATGTGGGATAAATCGTTTGATAGAATGATACGGTCATGAGTGAATATTTCTCTATATGTTGCAATGGTACCGCGAAGATTCTTCCGTAGCGATGTGTGAACGAATAAGTGATTTAGTTTTGTAAAGTTAAGGGTCTGATTATAATACTTTGCGATGTAGTTAATATAACTTTGACTTAGCTCGAGAAAACATCGTTCTTATTCCCTTACATTGAAATTATCTGTCTACCTTTTAAACAACGATTAGTTTTAATTAATAGTATGAGGTTTAGTCGAAGTTTCACAAAAAATGTTGTATAGTGCGATTTTATTCTCTACAGATATTAACGATCCTTTTATATTTCATGTTAAATTTTGTTAGACGTATTTTTACATTAATATTTTTGATCTCTGTATTTGTGTAGGGAACAATGTTGTAAGTCATCTTTCAAATGGTGTTCCACACGTCATATTCTGTGAAGATTGCTGATAAATACCTAAACTATTATTTCTCTTCTTTACAGTATCTATCTCCTCTTAATTTAATTTATATTTTACAATTAAACGTATTTTATATCGAGATAATGGTCAAAACTTAATCAGAGGCATTCTCAATCACCAATGGAAGTCCTTTATACATCTGAAATTGTTACGTGCCTCAATGGAAGGGAATACACCACACTAAGAGTTGATATTCGTCGAAGTGTCTCTCTTTGACGGAACGGAAGGCAAAACAAGTTCGATGTCACATTAAACTAATAACAACTTTTTCTTCGGATGAAAAAAAAATCACGAATTTTATCAAACCGCTAAAAAAAACTCTCTTATTCTTCTTTTTTTTTCGTGCACGGAAATGGAGGGTAATTGAAAAGCGGTCGTACAAACTAAAAATTTTAGAGAGAGAGCATCGCTCTGCGTCGATTTTTTCCGGAAATCTCTCTCTCTCTCTTCAGATCAAAGTCCTTTCTCGAACACAATATTGACCTCTACTTTATTCCTCCTGCCGGTAAAACCGAGGAATAAACGAAGGGAATAAAATAATCGAGAGAAAGTGCCTTCCCACTTATTACGTATTCCCTCTGTAAAAATATGTCAACCCCTTACAGACTCTTTCGCCATTTGAAATATGAATGCCCTCGAATTCCCTTTTTTTTCGAGTTCTTTTGTCGCATTGTTTCCCCTTTCAAACGACTCAATTCCCTCATCTCCCTTTTCTTGTGTCCATCTTTCCCAATTCCTCACAAATGTCGGCAGACAGATTCCGGTGTTTATTCGCGGGAATTTCGTTTTTTTTATTTTTTCCCGCCTTTTGATATTTATTTATCGTTTCCATGGCGATATTGTTGTAATTCGTCGGCGGTGGGATTTATCCCGATTGCTCGTGTTCGGGGGGACTTATCTTCGTTCCTCATGCGTAGAAATCTCGAGAATTCGTTTTATTTTTTTGAGGTTTTCTTTGTGTGTGATGAGGTTTTAATTCCTCGTTTACGTAAGCGAGCCTAATAAATCGATGTTTTCTTAAATGTTTTGGATTGTGTTGAGGTTATGATTTGAAATGAGACTTATCTTGGATTATCAGGACCTTGTTAAACCTTGTACGCACTTAATCTTTTGATTCAAGGTAGTTTATACTCTAAGCCGTGTTGAGCATTATTTATTCGTTACGTAAGTCTTATCAAAATTCTGTTACACTTAAATTTGACGAGGTGGAATGGAAGAGGAGAGTTTTCAATCTCAATTTCGTCCTTAATAAAGACCATTTATTATTACTTACGATTTAAATACGTATACAGTTCCTTATCATCAGCTTTCGAAATCAGAGGTTACGGTCAGTATAATTTATTAGCAATTAAAACTGTTTGAAAGAGGGTAGAGTTTATATTGGCGTGCTTTTTGGTGTATATTATCAATAAATAATTAATTATAAATCATTTTTTATGACGGTGGTGGTATTAATTTTCTTCCGAAACTTTTTGCGAGAAAATATGAGTTTATACGACTATTAGAGTCGTATATTAAAATGAGGATTTTTATGTATGAAATTGTTTATACTCGTTGTAATTTATCGACCAATTTAACAATCGTTGCCAAGGAATCTGGTTATTCATTCCTGTCTCTCTATGCCAATTACATCTCCCGTATTTCAAGTATACTCCTCCGCAACTTGTTGCAAATGGAGGAGGTATTCCGAGCTCTTTGATTGTGCGTCGGATACTTTTGAACTCGGTCGACAAGGTCCTTCTCTCCTCTGACGTCTTATTCGAAGGAGGGAAAAAAGAACCTTTGCTTCGATGCAACTCCCTCCCGAGAGAGAAAGCCAACTAACCCCACCCACTCTTCCTTCCATTTCTCAAACTCGTCTTTCGCGATTTCCGCCGATTTGAAGGGCTCCAATGTTAACGTAATATTTTTATGCTTAATCTGATATTGGTGTGAGAAATTTGTTAATGTTTGGTTATGAAACTGAACGTTTTAAAATTTCAACTTCAATATTAGACGATTTTAATCTTCAAGCCTAGAATTTCGGGGTTATAAATCGTGTTTTTATTTTAAAATGCGAATATTTTAAGTTTATTATAATGTATTTTACTTGTTTTTAGTTTTGTTAGCTATATTATCTTTTGTGTCGGTTTAAATAAAGCCCAAAGAGAGAGAAATATTCTGTTAACTTTGCATTTTTGTTAAGAACTCCTTTTTGTTTTAATAGGTGAAAATGAATGTTATATATTTAGAGAAATTTTTGCCAATTATTTTTCGCCTATTTTAAACATAGAAGCTCATTTTTTCTTCATCTAGGTTTTGTAATAGTAATAGAAGTATGCAATTAACAAAATTCTCATTGCTGTTGTTGAACAGTTACTGAAATTTAAGTCCTGTATATACTGTGACAGATGAATTTATCTTCATACTTGCCTCATGATGATGTATGGTTAGTGACGCTTCTTAGGCATTCTTTCCCCAAAACGATTGCTTTAGAGTGAATTCCTTAGAAGATTAATTTTTTCATTTGTTTCAACATACTTCTCCTAAATTTAGGGACCAAAAAAGTATTGTTAAGGCCTTGTCTTTAATCTCCTAGTTTCCTGGGATTTCTATTTGAATTCTTGACCAATGATTTATTCACTCATTCATCACTTATGTTCTTTACTAAACTTATTTTCGTTACACCTTTTCAGGCTTACGAACACAAATTTTTTTCCACCTGATCCCATGCAGTATTGTATGTACAAGATAAGGATTATTTATAGCGAGGTTGCATTGCGTTGAACTTTAAAATCATTTTTACCGCCTCTTGATATATTTGATTTTCTGTAATGTTCATTTACATACTTCCGTGATTTAGGTAGCCAGCCTTTAGATTTTGGATGCATTATTGATTATTTCTGTCATTTTTTAAATTCCTGTTCGTAACTATTACTTCATTTATTTTCTAACGTTACTATTGATGTGGCTATTCTTATTGCTAGTGTATATCAAAAAAAGGATAGGACCGATTACGCTTCCCCGTGGGACTTCCCTGATAACTAACACTACGCCGTACTTAAGTTTTGTTCAATAAATTTGTCTCTTTGAGTTTTAGGTTGATTTTATGCATAAATTTCCTTTGATAACAATACATTTATATATCATAAATATTTCAGACATCCCAGTTCATTTCTTTTCTCCTACTATAATCATTTGATGGGTATGAATTCTTCTGTTTGTTAGCTTGTTTGTGCCTTGATCGAATATCATGGTGAGTGGTAATTGAAATACTGCAGCGCTTCAGTGATTCAGTCTAGCTTCAATATCGGTTAATTACAAATCTCAGGTATTCCCGATAGAGATTTTAGTAGATATCTAAACCTTTGAATGTTAGCCGTGTTGAAATAACCGGACCATAAATTATGGGAAAATATTGGCCAAGTGAAAAGAAAAGAAGATTTTATTTTTGATGGACAGACCTTTATCTTTTTTACGTTACGTTTTTTCTTTGACTTGTTAATTGTAAATATATTTATATTTAAGAAGTGAATTTCTTACACGTTTCATATTTCGACAACTTACCTTATTCAATGATGAGCTTAAATTTCACACGTTTTCTTACCGAATTCCGTTTGTTTTCCGTAATTTGGTAATTTATTATGTTATGAATAGAATAGAAATGTTTCTGGAATAAGTTGGTATCTAATTCGCCCTGTTTATAATATGAAATTAGGAATTATATTTTAGTTCAAATTTATTGTTAATCAAAATTTATTCGTAATAAAAATTAAATACATAAAATATTCACTCGTAAGTAAGTATCATAAGTTATTTCAAGTCTTCATCTTGTTAGTTTCGGTGCATCTATTTCTTAATCTTAAAATAGAATGGCTGTTTCGGTATCCAACCACGAGATACGGAATAGTTTCAAGAAATTTTTGAGGTTAAAACTACTCTCCGCGAGAAATATCTGGAAGCCCCGTCTGCCAGACTTACTCATATTTCCTTTGCCCGTAACTCGCAATAACCTTTTCCTCTTAATCTTCTCCCACCTCAGGTAAGCAGACTTTATATCAGAACTTGGTCGCAGTATCTCACTCCACAGCGTACTTTTTCCCCTCAGCTGCAGTAATTTCTTAATTTACGTCGCAACTTAGACTTCGATCGTTTGTCTCGTTTTATTAAATGTCCGCTATTTTTCCCGAAAGGGAAAAATAATAGCCTTTCGTCGATACCTCTTTGGATTTATCGGTCCGATAATGAAAAAAACCACAATTAGAGAGACCCTCCTCTCATCCACTCTTACGTCGACACTCGTCCAAAAGCCGTCGTCTTTTTCACCCCACTTCCTGATCCCCTTTTCAATCGGACTATAATTCTGCGCGATGATCCTTCCTTTTTGGCAAATTCGTTCACATTGGCAATCGTTCAGACTACGGCTACTACTACTCCCGACCCCAATATCGACCGACCTCCTACGCTCGCCTCCTTCTTGTAGCCCCTGGGGGCGTTGCCCCGATCATATAATGCCTTATCCAACAACATTACGTACGGAAAAGTTAGCCATCAAGTCCCAGGTGAGGCGAAAATCGTGGTTTTTTTTGAGGTTTTGGTTTTTTTTTTAATTTGGATGGTCTATGTTGTTTTTTTTTGTTGCTCGTTGTGAACTATGTGTGTTGTTAAGTTTAAGAAATTTGAGGAGCGATATCTGAAAAGATGCATTTTGTTATGGGGAAGATAAGGCTATTATTACGTAGTTGTTTGTTTATTGTTTTTTTACGTAAATTGCTTAATATCTTGGAGAAAGACTAAAAGAATAATTTTCTGGCCTATGTTACGATAAAAGATATAGCGTAGAAGTTTTCATTGCCCATTATTATTGTAAAAAATATTATATATATTTTATATTAAAGTTATAAAGTTTTCTCAGTGTATATCGTGGTTTTAGAATATCTATGGTTCCCTAAAGAGACAATATTTATTGTTAGTTTTTCTTATCATTTCGATAGTATCTATAGTGATTTGTTAATCAGGGGGTATTCCTGATCGTCTTCTAATTTATTACATATATTCGTGCATATGTAATCGTACCCCTTATCAAAGGAGTCCATCCTTATTAGCTCCAAATTTCTTAAGGGTATATTTTTTATTCTTAGTGGTGTTTGGAAGATACATGGTTGATTTTAAGTAATATGTTGTGTTAATTTTATTCGGTAAGTTTATTGTTAATTACATAAGTAATGTGTATCTAAATGTTAAACTTGTACAATAGATACAATATGTCATGAATGATTCTAACTATTTTTGGCTCATATTCGTAATTAATTCTTTTATTTATATTTAGTATTTTTCTATTTCTGCAGTATTGAAATTTTTAAGTAATTTTCTCGTCATTATTTTTTGTGTGACGTAGGCATTTTTCCACTCGATCGTCTTAAGTGTTTTTTTTATTTGTTTTCGTGGTGTCATACGTAGAGCGGGAAAAAGTTTATTTCGGCTCCGTTACGAACGGATGAACTCACAATGGTTAAACGGCGAAAGCATCGATTATAGTTTCTCGCCAAAGAAAAAGATGTGTTAATGTGTAAAGTTTCGTTTGAGGTGTTGATTTTTCAGGGAGTGACCCCTGTAGTTTGTGACCCTTACTTCAATCAGATCGTCTGCCACGTGACAGATTGAGCGAAAAGGCTCCGATGGAGTGGAAACGTCCCTTTATTCTCCATCTCACACCTTTTTCCGCGTTTATGCCCTTTACCCCTCAACGACTCACTTCTGATACATCTTTTAACCCTTACGGAATCAACTGCACTTCTGTAGCCGAAGGTGAACTCAGTTTTTCGTGTTTTACCGCTATTTGTCGTTTTATGTCCCATAGACGCTTTTCAACTCTTTTTTTCTCCTGAATAGTGACGTATCGCTTGGTGGGTTCCTTTGCTATTTCGATGTGGTAACTATGACGACATTCTTATATTCCACCGAACCTATATTTGCGTGTTTATTTATGAAACCATCTTGATTACCATGTAGTTTGTTTTCGTTGAAGGTTTCTGTTTTAATAGTACATCTTATTGCGTACGAAATACTTTTATTTGACTAATAATTCTGCTTTCTTTATGGAATAATATATTATAGTTTCATCCTCAAAGTATGCATACTAACTTTCTTGTATAAATCACTCTCATAAAGGAATTAATTCGATTATATACATAAAGATTTTATAAAGATATTCTGCGCATAAATTAGAAAAAAAACTACTCAAACTTTAAGGACATCCGAACCTCGACGAGATGAAATTTATGCGTCGACTTATCTAAAAACGTGCCTCGTCTATTATTCGCCATTTATTTGTTTCTGTTTGTCCGCTTTTAATGTCCCTCATTCATACGTTATTCATTCGTTCGGGTTAATTGTCAATTTCCATTCTTTTACTTCGATAAATCAGCCTCAAGAGTTCGCAAGTATTATAAATATTAAAGAGAAAAACAATGTTAGATGCAAATTCTTTAATCTCGACTCTCCCTTTTTTTTCGGCCGCTAAATATTAAGTCTTATCGAGACGAGCGTTTTATGCAAATTAGTCTCATTCAACTTTATTATTTCCTCGGATGGGACCTATCATTCGTAATTACTACACATGCGTTGGCTATTTATCGGATTGGCAATAATTATTTCTTGCCGATGAGGCTTCGGCAACGCGAGATTGCAAACACGTTGAATTTCAATCGAGACTTTAAGGGACTTCTTTAATGGATTTAAAAACTTCCATCGCAGAACTCTATTATCCCAATTAAATGTATTTCCATAATCGAGCATGACGGCTCTAAACGTTCTCTTTTATATTAATATCGTTACTTTGAAGGATATATTCAAATGAGTTCGAGGAGAGATTATAAAGAAAATGGAAAATATCGAGAAAAAAGTTATTTCGTTCTCTGCATAATAATGGCACAATTAGCGATTCTCCGCCGATGTTAATTATGTGAAATATCCTGATTTATGGCTGCAGTTTCTTACAGATGCGTACCTATTTTGTCCGTGGTATAATAATATTACGGGATGAGTTCATCTTTTTTAATGAATAATTCATTTTCGCGTGAAATTTAATCTAAATTTTTAGCCAGTCTTGCATATTGATTTGTTTGGATAGACATTTACAATAAAATTAGATCCGGACATTAGAAATAGATTGAAAAGTTTAAATTTGGAGAAATTTTACTCGGAATTTTTTACGTCGAAATTTTGTGTGTAAATCAGTTCTAGATTAGAGGAGAAAATGCTCTAGGTCCGAGTATGTTTTAAGTTTATCTAAGGTGGAAAACCTACTAGAAAACTTTGTTGTGAAAAGTGTGAGATTTTTCCCATTTATATGTCTGTTACGTGGAGTAGATCCTTGTATGAGCTTAAGTAAGCTAGAAATACTCCAAAAAAAGTCCTTGGCTCTAAAATTTTTGGGGTAGCTCGAAGCAAGTGGATAAAATTGTGGATCATCGTAAATCTAAAAGTATTTCCAACTTGGGCTTTTGATATATAATATTGTTAAAGGAGTTTCGAGGGTTAAATAATTATTTTAACATAATCTAGAAACATCTATTTCTTCATCATATTGAACTTTAATTATAGTTCATCAGCAAACATAAATTTCTTTTAGGAAAATATGGTCCTCTAGTGTGATCAAATGAAACAAGATGTCCCCTTTCTATTTATCTTAATATTAAAGTATTTATTCTCAGTATTTAACGTATGAAGCAGATCCTTAATTATATGCAAAACTATAAGGTTCATTCTGCTGGAGCAGAAACTTTACGATGTTTCAAGTCCATTCCTTAATCCTGACTCCCAATTCATATTCTCGAAGTCATAATTTTTTCTTGGTAGTTTTTTTTTAAAAACCCGAATAATATGAAAACCGAGTTTCGCCATTACAGAAGTTTTACCATTTGAAGTTTTTCTTGCGAGCAATGCACGTACTTAGCGGCTAAAGTATTTTCTGCGAGTGTCCTGGCATTATTTCTGCAAGTCGGGTGAAGGGGACTGATTCTTGCTGTACTGCGTTTATAAATATCCCTTTATCCTTCCGTAAACAAGGAAAATGCAGGATAAAGTTTTTCTCCGCTTTTTGTTGTCTTAAAGTATAGTTAGAGTTCATTCCGGACATAGCGTTGCCTCAGGAGTGTAAGAAATTGTTGGTGTTGCGTCGAGTGGAGATACTAATCACAATTGTGGTGTAGGTTAGCTACAGAGGGCAGTCAGGTGTACATATCGGTATTTGGTTATTCTCAAAGTTTAACAGTCTGAGGAATTTAATTTCTTCTGATCTATTTCTTCAGAAGTTCAAGCGCGAAAATATTTCTTATTTTATCTACTTTAGTATGGCTCATTTATCTTGTAATATCCATATGTATATCCTATAATGTAAGGTTTTCCTATCTTATATTATACATGATTAATAATGGATAGCTGTAATATGATGGACGCAAATTTGTGAAATGGTCATTAATTTATAGGAAACAGTAAAATTCATTGAAAGAAATTATATTTTTAAGACTTGTTGTCTTTCTGAAAGATAGATTTCTGTGTAAGTCACTAGGTGCATTTATTTAGTTTGCATGCTACTCTTTATTTATTTCGTTTGCTGATAAATTATGTTGATTCTAATTTTTATGTAGCACTTTGTACCAGACTTTTTTGGAAATATGATAGTATTATTTCAGTGTTGATATCAAGAGGTAAAATTGTGATTTTCTTCTTCAATGTGGTATTTTTAACGAGATATTGAATTAATCAAATGGTTATGTTGAAGTATCCAATCAACGCCTTCTCACAATTATTTCATTATCCAATCAACTTATAGAAAATCAAGGCCCCATCTTCGTTATTGAAATTGTCTTTTTTTAAAATTTCGTAATATTTATAAATAAAAACAACTGAGCTACTTCAAAAATCTTTCACCACAGTTGTTTTTCTAAAATTACAAACTTATAATGCGATAATTGTTCTTTATTATAATTCGAACTTTATCATATTCACGACTCTAGGATATATATTTATCATCTACGCCCTTTCCAGTTGAATCTACTGTATCGGTTGCACAATTATCTTAAGGAAAAACAGTTTTAAAAAGATGCACATTCATAAGACCGAGGACGTATTCATTGCATCGTGAATCGTAGCATACATTACGAAAGGCAATCGAGTTTTATTCCGATATCATATTTACGAGCGCCGTGCTCATCTCATCCGAGAGATCCAGATCCCGTCCTCAAGTCGTGACCGCCTTCACTGATCATATCAAAACGGTCATTTTTTCTCCGAAATGTTTCTTGAATTTCGCATCCACCTTGTTATTATGCTAATAGTTCGGGAGAACATTATACGATCCGTCGTAGGAAGCAGGTCTTTTTTCCCCATGCGTGGGCGGTCGTCCGTCCAAGAAGAAGGCGGTTTATTATTATCCTTTTTTACGAAATCCCTTAAATATTTCTCTCCCGAGCGATCGAGGATTTTTGAATCCCATCTGAGGGATATTCGTGACGTTCTTTTCTAAGAAGGAGCTCTGGGCGAATGCGGGAGAGAACTGGTTGTGCTGGGATGTAATCATTGCTGATTTCCATTCTCGGCCTCTATAATCTTTCGTTCGATTAGTCGCTGTCATCGACCTGCTCATCCCCAGAGCACTGAATAAAACTCCCTCTTCTAATTTCCTTATATTTTAAGGATTCGATGACTTCTAAAAGCGACTCCTATCCTTTTATAATAGTTTCCTGAACTTGCGTCTATTTTATGTCTCCCGTCTTCCATCGCTGTCCTATCGTTTAGTCTGACGCTTTTTTGAGCGTTAGATGATAAATGTCCGTAATTGGGGACGTGAATTATTATTTTGTTTGTCGTTTTTTATTTTACTGTATTTCATCTTCCAAGTTTTTGATAGTTTTTTTGTGATGATGAGTTGTTTAATCTTGATTCCTGTCTACTGTAAGAAGATATTGGTCGGTAATAAGTATTAGAGTTGTTTGTTATTATACGAAACAAATTAATACACTGAAATATATATTTAAGGCGTGTAATGTAGGTTTGTATCCTATCTACCATTTACAGAGTATGAAGAGCGATGTAGTTCTACAAGAAATTAGTTATTTTACCCGTTTTGTGCTATAATCAGCTCATGATAGATGAGGAATGTTTTTAAGAAGATTATGTGGAGACTATAAATAACATTTTTCCTAAAACATATAAAAGACTGATTAATATAAATTAGTTTTTGTTTTAAGTCACTCTTAACCCTATTTCACTTTAATTCAACCACATTGTTTTAGCACATGCCTCATAATAGCTGGGTAGTTACTTTAAAATACTCATAGCTTATAATTTACAGTTTATTATCTAGAAGAACTTAAAAATAAGTCAATCCTCTCCAAATTATTCGTATCCACGTTTATACAAATAATGGTATTTGTTTAGATGATAATTTTCCTTTGGACTGCTTTGGCAGTTGTCAAGTTACCATTTGAGGAAAGCTTCAGTGTTATTCTTCCAGGATTTTTCCCCATTAACCCAGAATCCCTCCGAGAATTCGTTTATTCTAATGCCGTATTTACACATATTAATATACTATAAGCCTTAATTATATGTACATTCCAAAAATACTCGTCTCTCTGTTTATTTTCCGCAACTGCTGGAGTTTGTTTCCTGATTTTATAATCTGATGTAATTTATTCATAAGATAATCTTTTAGCTCCAAGGTAACCAAAATTTTTTCAATTTGTTAAGCTGTTGATTGACATCAACTAAAAGTTTTTTATGCAAAGAATCGTGTTCTGTTATTTGAAATTTTTTATTGAGATAGTTTAGAAGATGCTTTTACATTGATTTCCAATCAATTTGTTTTGATTGAAACAATCGAATATCATTATTTGAAAGATAAATCTATATCTGAGTATCATCAAACTGCTCTTTAGTTCGATCTGTACAGATTATTTGACATTTAAGCTAAAATATTTCGTTGATTATCTCTGAATTGTTGTCTTTCTAAATTTCGAAAATAATAGATCATAAGCTAATATGTTTTCAATCTCATTTGCAGATTGCAGTGAATCCCGTTCAGAGCCATTTACTCGTAAGTAACATTCATCTATTTGTAAAAACAAAAATAATATTCGTGTATACATGTCAAAATGAAAACTCGATTATCCTTCTAACTTACTTCATTTCAATGATTGCCTTGTTCTTAACAAGATTCGAGCGTTCATTTTCGTTTATGTTTCGTACTATAAAGTATATAGTCTATCTTATAGATTTGTTTTTGATTTTCAACATTTATGATCGTCAATTGGGTTAATTGATACGCAGCATTATTATATCAATTGTTACAGTTTAGTTTATAATGAGATATTAGTGACAAAGTTTCCTTGGAAACTCGCTTGTTTTCGTTTTTACTCTATAGTGAAAGAAGACACCATAAGTTAAACCTCTTAAACAGAAGTTAAAATTTCTTAGCTTGACCTTTCTCGGGGAACATTTTGTATGGCCCACGTGTTGAATTATCAAAGTATTCTATTTATATAAATTGAAAATCTACGTTTGGCTTATTTTATTCTTTATAGTTCGGTATCTATTTCTGTGTGATTATGTCTTCTTAATTACTCATTCAATTATGAAAAGAATGGTTTTAAATCCTATAAACTGCAGAAATACTAACTGAATCACTTTTTTATTTATCTTACTCAAATTTGGTTTAGATGTGTTATTCTGTTGAGATTTAAATGTTTATTTCAAATTATGGATACGGTTTCATATTCTTTCGTTCCCTAGAAATTATACAGAAATTAATTAATCACAAATAGCGCAATAAGTACGAGAGAATACCATAAATAATTTCTACGCTTTAGAACACAAAAGATAATGCAAGGCGATGAAAAGGACCTCTCTTCATCTCTTAGTTGTATATTTTAAGGATACAAGCTTTTGGCAGACTTAATTATTTTACTCCAAAATTCATGTTATTGTTCGAAAGCTCGCAAAATAATAATTCAAAAACTGCAATCGGCAAACGAATGCAAATATCTCCCGAGCAAATTACTTCTTGAATAATTAAAAACATGTCTATGAATGGCTCACAATCTTGTTTTTCGCATTGCTACATTTCAAAATTAAGAGGATTTGTAATAAGAGTGCATTTCGCATAAAACACTCACAAAAAGAATTTCCGAGCCGAGAGCAAATTTATTTGGTTTTATCCGTCGGAAAAATTAAGGTATGCCCAAGTGTTCCCGGTCCTTCCTTCAGGGCTCCCTGATTTTTAAGTAAACTACTGCAGTTACGCTTTGCGCTATAACATTCCAAAATATTTCGCGTGTATAATTAACTTAGTAATAATTCATAGAGCGAGATTATTATGAGGTCGTAAAAGCCAAGGATGCACGTTTTAAAAATGCATACTTGCGGGAACTACGTCATTATTTCGTAGTTAGAAGACGTTCTTTTTTTTCGCTTTAATATAACAGCAATGGATTGCTCTTAATCCTGCCCGAGTTAGGATATATTATTCATGAAACCGGATAATAATTTAGCGGAGGGGATTTTGAATTACAAAAATTTAACGTCGCCGCGATATAATTCCAGTATTTTTTTAAAATTGGACGAGGGGAGCGTTTTTTTAAAGTCAAGGAATACTATAATTCTCAACTCATAAAGATAACCTATTTAAAGAGATAACAATCAGGAGATCGAGTTGTCGAGCGCATTTTATTCGGCAAAGATTGAAAAATCTTCCTCTAAACCAGTCCTCGAAACCGTTAAAAAGGACGTGGATTTTTTTTTCTCTCGACAAGGTAGCGAGCGTATTTTTTCTCATAATGATCCCCCGTTGCTAATCTGAGAATCCCCCTATTACTGCGAAATTAGCAGAGCCATCTCACGGCTGCTTGCGTCCCTAAACCCTTTCCTCCCCCTCCCCCCTTTTCACTTAACTCGCCCCCCCACCCCTTACCCCATTTTACCCCTCCAAAAAAAAAATCTCTCCTTTGACACTTAGGTCTCAGTTGCGTCCGAAATCTTCCTCCGAACAATCCCCTGATATTTCTTTGTGCATTTCTCATTCCGCGTTAAATATTACCGACTCTCTTTCAGGGATCCGTTGAACAATTCATGGCGAGGATATTGCGTTTGGGTTCCTAACACTAGTTTATCTCTTCAGCCTTTTATGTTTCTATATCTGGCTGCTATCACGGCTCTTTATCCACTCGTTTTTCCCTCTTTTCGCAACCTTTTTTAAACCCCCCTCCCTCTCTCTTCCATTACGCGAAAAAGTTTCCTTCGTTCGGAAATTCGGCTTTGTTTCCCCCCCTCCCCGAAATATCTCTTTTTCCCGCTAATACGAGCGTCCGAGTCGTGGAAATTAATAAAGAATAATCTTCCGTGTCCCGTTGCCGTTATGTGCAAATCAAACTCGTCGTTTCCCATTTCCACGCCTCTCAGAACACACGCCTCTTCTTTCGCCCCTCCCCCCACACACACGAGAGAAGGTCACCATTCTCTCTTTCATTACGAGAGCTTCGCTTTCCGTTGATGCCAATTTCATCTGGTCCAGTCGTCCCTCCGTACATGCATGTATACATCGCCTATTATCTATCTCTCTCTCTCCATATATGTTAACCCGCGTGGCGTGAGACGGCGAGGTGGCATTCTCCGAAATTATTCACGAATCGTGGAAATAGCTCAGCTGCGATGACCAGGACAAATCATCCCCCTTCTCCAGTTCGCATCCTCATTTGTGTACCGCCTCGTGATCAATGCCCTAAGTGACGGCACATTAATATTACCTCCGCCGCTACCCCTCCCTTCTCCTCCCTATTGTTGCTACGCCCATCACGGCCGGGCGTGCTTAATCACGGGCAAATTTCGGATGCCGAATAGCAAATGCGTTTGTGTGCACCGGTGCCCCCCCCTCCCCCCCCCTTCTCTCCATTTCCCTCGGACAATGAGATGTGACGTCGTCCAGGGAGTTGTGGATGGCTCTCGTCGGGTAGCGTTCGTTAACGCCCGAAAGAATCGGTTTATGGTGATTAGCCAAAGTAAGGGAGAAGGTTGTTATTACTCGAAGAGTAAGTGTTCGCAATCTGTATCAGTCGGGTTTTGTTTTTCGGGGGTGCGAAATAAAAGGGTTTTGTGAGGGTTTTTTTCGGGTAAGCCCTTTCACCGGCTTTTTTTCCGAAGATGTTCTTCATTCGGGCGTTGAAGTCTCCGGGTCGCGTAATGTTGGGTGTTTGGGTTTTTCGTCACGGATGTTTTTTTTGTTGCGTTGCGATGGGTGGTTCGAAGAGGAGGGAATGACGGAAAGATTTTTTTTAGCTTCTTTTGTTCTTTTTTCGATTTTAATACTCGTTTTGACCGGAGTTTTATTTTATGTATACGATCTATTTTTCTTATTGGCGTATTACTTACGTTATAAAGTCGTTGGAACCTGAGGAATTCCGCACATTTTCCTTCGTAATTTACGTGTTCCGACTGGGCGTTATCGCGCGAGGAATTAAAAAGAACGGAATGCTAATTGGCTAAGTGGCGGAATGGAGAGTTTCCGGAAATAGTGCATCTAGTCGAACGTTTCGTTCGTTAATTTCCGTAGCGTAATACGAATTTCACCCCCAACGCGGCGATGTAATTCATAACGGGGAGAAACGGGCGATTTCTGAAAAAACCTGATGCTTCGGCTCAGCGTTGGCGATGAATTATTCATGCAGCCGACTCTTCGCTCGGGAGATCGCTAGTTCGAAACCATCGGAGGGACTTTTGCGGATTATAACTCTTCACATCAATTATTCAGGCCCCTTGAGCTCATCTGGTTCCAGAGTTCGTACCGACTGCCATTACGCGGGTGGCTTCGTATTAAACTACAACATAGAGTGAATAAATAATTATTAATTATAGTATCGTAGACTCGTTTAATAACTCATTCGGTTCTCTCGGAAGGTTAGTTCGGACGCTTCGCCGCCCACGTGGGTTCGGCGCTGGCGTCGCTCGTTCTCTCTCACCCCACCCCCGCGTCCTTCAGCATTCGCGTGCAAATTTATTTTCCCTTAGTTTGGCGAAATCGAACTTCTCTCGCGGAGGAAAATCACACCACCGTCGAAATTTGCGCTGGAAACAGTCAAACTGGAATGTTTTCTCTAAAACGGAGCCGTATTTTTCGTTCCGTTTTTACGGGCGGGTCATTACGTACCGTACATCTTGCCCAGTGTAGCCTTTCGTAGCAGCCTTATCCGATTAATTATGGGCCCTGGGACGCGGGTTGATATAATGGAAAGGCTTCCATTGTTCTGTTATGATTGTCCGTCTGCCTATGCTTGGTTAGCAAACAGCATGTCAACGCACAAAGTACCGCTCCGTGCATAGTAGATGCCCCGAGAGTTAAAGACCAAACATGTTGGCAGCAGCGGTTAATCTAACAAGACCTAGCTTATTGCGTCACGGTAGCTTTGTTTATAGGAAGAATTACCTTTAGGGATAACGCGGCTGCGGCAGATTGACAATATTCGAATTCAATGCGCCGGAGGTTTGCATAGGAGGAGAAAATGCCGATTCGCCTGAGACGACTTGTTTAGAGCCGCTCCTAGAATGTTATTCCGCGAACCGAGTGGTGATTTGGCGGAGCTGTAAGCTGCATTTGCGAACGAAAGAGAAACGTTGTGGGGATGATTGAAATATTCGGATGCTACGTGTTGTCTCAGGTACTGATAGAGTTCGGTTTCGTACTGCTGTAGTTATATCCGAGGAGAGCTACGAGTTTATTAGGGTTTTGAGTATAAATGTATGTGTTGTTACGGGGATAAGTTTGTGGTTCTCTTTATTTTGGTCTAAATAAGATCTGATTCTGTATTTAGTTGGCTTTATGTTGCGTTTTCCTTGAGGTAATAAACTTAAAAACGATATTTACTCACGTAAAGTAAAGTACGTACTTTTTAGCTCTTATACATTCTTCGGGATATTACGTAATTTTGAAATTTGTCGTAATATTTCGTTATAAGCAATTTAGTTATTACTTTTTGTAAGTAAAGAATAGATTAAAGATTAATTAATTTTATAGTGATATATATATATATATATATATATATATATATATATATATATATATATATATATATATATATATATATATATATATATCGTTAAACAAAGACTGTTTCCTTAAATTATTTACGTAATTTCAGCTCAACATTTTTTCGTTCCGTATACGTACGTGTTACGTCAATGTTTTAACCACCACTCGGTTTCTAATTTTACAAGGGCCAGAGACGATTTCTCATCAATAGTCATCTTGTCGTGATCCCAAAAGGGCCCTTCCAACGGAGGCCAATTTAGTTTACTCATTCCGTAGACTATGTTGCATCCAAAACGGAATTGAATTCGGATGATTATGAATGCGAATTGTGTGAATTAACGAAGACCTCGCGATCATTCATCATGGATCACTCGAACGCCATGCTTACCTGCTTCCCTGAGTGGGGAACCATGTGGATGCAACTTTGTGCTAAATATCGATTCACGATTCTAATGCCCTTTCTCATACAATCCTCTTCCATCTAAGTTTTGCCTCCTTTATACAGTACTACTTCCATTTTGCTGACCTATAAAACAATGTAGAATGTTGAGGTATTCGGAAAAAATTAGCTAAAATTCATATTCATCTTAAGTACGTAAAATAGGTGTTTGTTTGTTCCAGGATATGCTTAGAAAGGTTTGTAAAGCGTAAGTAATCCAAGATTGGGTTTTGTATATAGATAAGTACATGAATCAAGTATTTATAAATGTTTTTATTGTAATCCTAATCGTGAAACCTTGCTTACAAAGCCAAGAGTAGGTTTCTTCACTTGTTGTGGGTATTTTTGAATTGATATTTTTATAATTTGTGACACAAAATGATATTAGAAAAGGAGAGGAAATGTTTTCGTGTGTATTCATTTCTAGTCGTAGCGTTTTGGAAAATACTATTTTAATTTTGACGAAGGAAATGCTTTAATCTTTTACTCCGTCAAGAGTTTTACAGATTCATTACTTACGTAATAAGTTAATTTTTAAGAAATATTGGGATGTAAGGGTTGATGTAGAGAGAGGAGTAATATTTACGTAACTTGTGCATCGACTCTGAAATTCCTTTATACGTATTTACTCTCTTGAATTTTTGTCCAGCAAAAGACGATAAAAAAGTCTTCACTCATGGTCACAACAGAAAATTAGAGATATCTCTCATCCGGGAGATATTTTACGATAAAAGTGTAATCTAATTAAACACATATCTTCCATACTTCATTACGATGATGGGTGTTTCATTTGAACGGTCTCCAGGGAAACGTAACAAGTGATTATCGAGTTCGTATTAGTTCGTCCGTAGTCGTCCGTAAGCGTACTTGATCTGAAACCCTTACTGATCCTTAACTCTTGTGGGGTAGTCCCTTATAAACACCAGTGTTTCGGAAGAAAGTAAGAAATATGTACGTCGGTCCAGAATAGGCGATAGTTCCCTCGGAGTACAAGCGAGGAGATCTTTAGAAGGCCCCACAATGAGGCGTGTTTTGGCGGAGAAGCCATGCGCTCGGCTTATGAGTGAATATTTTATAAAGAGGAAAGGCCCTTTCTTCTCTGTTTCCTTCAATCAGATGTGTAAATAAATGAATGAACGCCAGAATGAATAAATAAATGATTAACGTCATGAATCCATAATTACGTTCATCCATAAATTAGGAAAGAGAACGGGTTTAAAAATACATGGGGGGTTAGAGAGAGAGAGGGCTCGTGAATTAATGAATGAAACGCAAGAAACTAAAAGATACTGCTTTGAATAGAATCCGCTCCATTTTCTTACTTGTTGAGCGACGTTGAATAGTGCATTAGTCGTGAAATAAGCATCCTCGTGATCCTACGTGGGTCCGCCGCTGCTCCCTCTGCAGGGAAAAACGCGAACTTCTCGCGGAACAATCCGGAAAAAAAATGACTGCCGAAATAATGAATGAGGAAGAAAATGAGATTTAAAATGCGCTCCAACCCCAGCCGTTCCTTCGTTTATCCCTGCTGGAAATTTCTATTTGATTGGAAAAAGGGAAAAAAATTCAATTAATTGGCGCATATATAATGCATATGAATTGATTATAACGTTTTTTTATATAATCGCCATAAAAAAAGAGAGAGAGAGGGAGTTTGACGTATCGGATACTTTACTTAATTAATTTTTTATTTCCAATTTTCTCGTAAAAAAGCGCGAGGCCCGTGAATTCTCGGGGAGAAGGAAATGCGTATTATTATTTTTTTTTCGCAAATCCCGAATTAATAGGGAATGAACTTCCCTTGTTGCGCCTGGAAAAAAAAGTGCGAGCAAATGCTTTTAATGAGGAGAATACGGATCGGTAGATATCCGTTCCGTGCAAACCTAAATCACGGTTTTGCGGCTTACGTACGGTGCGGAAAAGCTTGCAAATTAAGGTGCGTTTAATACAGCGCAATGTTGGCGAATTCCGGAGTCGTTCTATGAAGATTAACTGGACGGTGTTCTTACTGCGTGCGAATGAGGGCTGATTATCGTGATTTTTACGTGTTGGATTCGAAGAATATATTTTTCAGGCGCGATCCCTGTATGTTTACGTGTTCAAAACTGCGTGGAATATTTTTATCGATCCATACGAAGCTATATAATCGCGTCAATTGGTATTTATCGTGTATTTTTCAGCATATTTTCACTGAATTCCTTCATTGTGCCTCGGAAACATTGCAGAACGGATCAGTATCCTTCTCAGAGTTAAGGTATTCTATTGTTTTGCGTAAAATCGAGTGTTTTTACTGTTTTAATTCATTGTAAACAGAGGTTTCTATGTTTAAACATAGGTAATGGTTAGAAACCCTAAGAGCTAACGTTTTAAGACTCATATCTTTTCAGATAATAGAAGTACGATTATAAAAATGTAAGGATGCTCTGAATTTTTAAATCCTCATTATTATACATCAGTTGATCGAAGATCAATATCTCTCTGAATTGAAATTACCTTCGTAGATGATCTCGTGAGAACTCGAAGTTTATTCAGATTTATTTTATGATCGATATTTGAAGAAATTGAATGGAAACCCTTTCGTTGTTAGTTGAGCATACAGTATTAGTATCATTTCTTTATTACGTATTATTATTCGTTTTTTCAAAATACTGGGGTTATTCCTCATGATATAAATACTGAACACAGCCGTTGCTATCGACATTTGGAAGTCATTGCATTAGAAAGTCGTTGACCTTTAGCGTGTTTTATTTCGGTGCGGAAACTAAGTGGCGTTCATAAGTAAAAACAGGAGGCACATTGTCTTTAATAATCTACCATTCTAATCTCCTTGAATTGTTAAGCGAGGATTAATTTATCTATAGATTTATGTCGGATCTTGTCTCGAATTAATTACGCTTCGTTTCCGCTGGAGGGAATGAAATATGATGGAGCCGGCTTCATTTGCCTCGCACTGTAGAGAAGGGCTTATTCAACCTAGATTACGTGGAAATTGGAGACAATGGGATGAAATTGACTTATGAATTAATATTTTCCACGAAATCTTCCATTTGGCAGATTCTCGGCTGCACGAGTGACCTTTATTTTTATAGCGTTTCAAACCTTTACGTATTGTGTTCACTATGAATTAATATAAGGTTGGAATTTAATTTAAGGTCCTCTATTGTTAGTTGAGATATGTTTTGGTTTGTGTTTTGTTGAGTTTATCCTAAATTTTGGGTTCTTTAGTTTATTATACGTCGAGTTTATATAAAACTTCGTTTTTCCCTCGAACAATAGGCGAAAGTAAGCGTTTAGGCAAATAGAGTTATGGTGCTTGCACCCCCTGCCACACACCGGAAGGCGGGTCGCAGGATATCCACAGACTAATTCATTCAACTTCGTAATGGTTTTGGTTGCTTTTTGAGCTGGAAATTCTGTCGATATTTTATGCATAAAGAGCTATATACGTGGATTCGTATATTATATACGTACATTAGAGGGAATTATACGTGAATGATCACATAAATTCCGTGTTTTATCGTGAAATTTTCCTTATTTTGATCATATTTGTTAAGTTATAAGTATTTTAGCCCCTTTTTATTGTTGTTGTATGCCGTTCTTATACGTTCGTTAGTTAAGTTGCATTAGTATGGGCTGGTTGCCAAGGTAACTGGCTCTATTTCTGAGCAGTCGAAAAAGGAACGATTCACGTATTAGAAAACTTATAAAATTTCCGTTGGGAGCGAGTAATTGTTCATTTGGCCATAAAAGCGAAAGGACCTTTTCGTGATGCCTCATTCATGCTTTGTGCACGTTCTCTCATCACGTTTTGAATTGTCTCCTTCCACCGCCCTTCCCCACCGAGACGTGCCCTTTCGTTTTGTTGCTATAGATTCCACCATCTTCGATACAAGCGATCTATTCTTAAGCCTTCTTTCTCAGCTGCGGTTTTTTGATGATGGAGAAATTTCGAGGCAACGCGTCCCGGAATTGTTTCCTTCCACATTAAACATTCCGTCATAGTTTCTGAAGAGCTTAGTCCACGCGTTTACCTCCTCCACTACTCATGAGGAGGTCTTGCTTTGGAGCCGTTGAATTATTCATCCCACTGTTGGACATTCTCTGTTAATTTTTTAACGCTACCGTTTCTCTTAAACCGAAAAATAAGTTAATGCTTCGAGAAGTGTGTCGGGGGCCGGTTTTTGACTGTTTCTCACGTACTCATTATCTTTCTCTCATGCATATTTTGCGGGGAATTAAATATTTATCGTACTTTTTTAAATTGGGACGAGCGTGAATTTATTATTATATACGTCCCACCTCGTGTTTCATCTTCATTTGATGGCTCTTAGGCTTCTGGATAGCTAAGGATTTATGTACGTTATTCTCGGAAATATTAATGGAACTCAAGTGACTTTCAGCCAGAAGTACTATGTGGTTATATAAGTAGTGCACAAGTTTTGATGTTCGTAAATAATACTGTAGGGTATGATAAAATGTATCTTCACCTTCCTTGTACGTCCGTTGAACAACGTTTACAGGTTTATGGAACCCTGAGTTAACTTAATACGTTCAGTTGATGTGACTCGAATTCTGGGTCAAATAGAAATTGAAAATGCATATGTGACCGGGACTCGAACTCAGTTACCACCAATAAATACCTCTCTACTGGATTTAGGAACGGTCAATTAAAATTACGCGTTTGGTTGTGTAACTGGAGCACCAGATTAAAAAAAAGTTAAAACTAAGAATTTTACTGGGACTCGAACCCAGGACCCCCCCCCCCCCCTACTGCTCTTTTTTACAAAATCATAGTTTTTGTCTGTGGAAATTTCAAATGACTTTTGTAGTCTTTACAAGATCGCGAGGTTGTTACTTATTCTTTATAACTTCTTAATAAAAATCAAATTGGAAAATAGGCAAATGTTGAAACCGATTGCTAGTGAAAAGGATCCTGTACAGATCGTAAATAAATATTCACCCGTTCAAAAATTCCCAATAGCCACAAGATCGTCCAAGAGTTTTTCCGTTGCCTCTTCTCATTTCATAGTCTCCGGAATAAGTCATTCAAACTACTTTCTCCGTCAAGAAAGCTTTCCATTGGAATCGATCTCATCATTCCGTATTCCGCCCACTGGATTCTCCGCTGCTACAACGCTAACCTCTGCACCAGTCACGGTTTGGTCATCTTAATCCAGAAGAAAAAAGTGAACTCGCATCTTGTCCGCCCGGCCTTTTGTCTAGCATCTCCGTGGGATACCTGTAACCGCTTCTCCCTCTTATTTGGCAGTGTAACCGGATGCTACACGAAGAGGGGACACACCGTCCTTCCCTCATCGTGGTTGGTCACGATATGGCCTCCAGGTGCTCTGATTTCAAATCCACCCACTCACGATGCAGCCGTGATGGGTGATGCAGGAGTGCTTTTATACTAAGGGAATGTGCTTTCCTTACTCGCGAATGGATTCCGATTGTGACGTTGCTAAGTTCGCATTTTTTGATGGAATTTGGTTTGTTTTTAATGTGTAACAATGAGGTTGTGAGAAGTCCAATATGTGTGACTTAAATTGTTTTGTTTGTATAACTGTAAATTGTACAGTTGTTGTATCTGCCTTCTATTTCATCTCTAAAAGCTCGATTCTGATGAAGTGTGAGAAAGTATGATTCACAATTTTGATTCTCAAATTGTAAACATTGTTTAGGGTCTAGAATTACGTATATTAGTTTTCGTATTTCGTTATAATAGTCTAGCATTTTGTTGAGGATGTTTTAACTATCACGAAAGTGGCCTATATAGAAGTATATTTATCTATATTTGAACAGCAAATTTTTTTGACGGAAGTATTGGTCTCTCCTCATTCAAAATGGATGGATGGTTATGGATGTTAATTACATTTCAAGTCTCATAATACCTGCTAAATGTTATCAATCAGGCCAAGTCTTAGTTATATCAGGTTAGATCCAATGTATTCTATGATATCCTACATACATAGGTCAAGGGTCAAAGGAGAAGGAGACTTCTATGTTTCAATTTTGTCCTTGGAGAAACTATTATTACCTTTCAGTACATGGAAAGGTAGATAATTCTTAGGTTTTGTAAATATCTAATATAAATCGCATTTATTCCAAACTCTCCTATGTTGCGAATAATTTGGATTATATTGGTATGAATTCAGTACCTCAATACATCCATACTATCTCATTATTTGTATGATACTAATAGGCGTGTAATTTTTTATTGAGTTCTTTAATGAGAAGAGAATAGATATATCCTGTATAAACCTGTATTTAGTGTTTGGAAGGGCCATAAAAAATTGATAATGCAGATCAAAGTACCAGAAAGGCATAGGAAAACTAGTAGATAAGCTATGTTGTAATTTCAATGTATTTATATTGAAAACGTTCTCATTGATTGTGGTTCAGGAATTAGTTAGTGTTTATTATTTCAGGGAATAGTTGAATGAGTAGTTTACCAATCATGTCGACATTTTTGTTTTAATTGTTGAGTATTGTTATATTTAAGAGTATTCAAGATCACATTCTAAGAGGTCGGCAGCTTCCTCGTGGACCATCTCTCGAGAAGATGCTCCCAAACATAAACGTTCCCCCTCATACAGGGTTTGTGAGTCGTCCTCCAACCCTTTTGTATCCTTATTCCACTCCATCTCCAAGACAAACTCCCAATCCCATCACTCGATCTTCATCCCCCCACCAAAAGAATCCATCCTGTTCCCATTACCATAATAGGAACCAAAACGTAATTAAATAATTTTCCTTCGGATTCCCTTATTCAATTACTTTGCCGAAGGAGTTTTATAGAAAATTTGGGAGTATGTGCTCTCTAGTTTGTCCAATAAGTGAGGAAAAACAACCCCGGGGAGATAAATATCTCATTCTCATTATTGTTATTAAATTGAATAACCCTCGGGAACTGAAATTAAACGAAGTTATTCAGGACCGGGGCGCTGTCTTCAGAAAATCCAGTTGAAGTTGAATTACTCTCTTCTCTCTCTCTGTCTTTCCTTCCATTTTCTCTTTCTCTCATTAAACCCTCCGTTTCTTGAGTCCTTTTCCATCTTCCCTCTCCACAGTTGTGCCAACGTTGCGAATTATATCAAATGTAATCGTAGTAATATCGCGCTGTTTGCAGAAATACGAACCGATTCTCAGCTTCGTTGCGTTACGTCATTTTCATTCGGTTTAGGCTGTTTTATCGTGTTTTTAAATAACTAGGGTAACGAACAGTAATGTATATGTATTATAATAAGGAATAATAAAAGAGGAATATAAACAAATATTCACGATAGTTATTGGGTCATGCATTATGTTAACTTTTGGAAGTCTTATCTTGGAATTATCGTCATAATTTTTCAAGGAATTGACGATTTTTGATAAATGATGCGTTTATGAATTTGCGTTTACTATGCGAATACTTTATTTTTTGATGTATCGATAGTTTTTTAATAGGACTTAGAATCGAGTTCCTTAAGTTTATTGAATGAGAATTTCATAATTCTAATTTGAATTCTTATTTCGTTGACTATAAAAATCATAATATTTATTCTTAGCATTTATATTAGGAAATGACAGCCTTCAAAATCTGTAACAAGAAGGGGAATCGAACAAAGATGCATCATATTCCGGGACGTATATCTCGAGTGTAGTTTCTCTGTAATTCGAAGCTAACGTCTCCTGTAAGACGACAGGAAATGGATAATTGAATCGCGTTGTATAGTCAACCATTACATCTGCGGTTAGGCAAGAGAATCTCAAGATCATGAAGTGCCCTTAAGTTGGCACCCCTGCATACTTTATGTCCCCTTCACTCCACCTCATTTCCTTCTACTTAATTTCTATAAGTATCCTCCGTAATGGCGCATTCGGCGATTTAAAACGGAGTCGAATTTACGGTGGAAATAAACCTTACGTTCCGTCTTAAAACGTTACCTTAAACGCGAAACCGCCTCCACGTTAATTGGTGCGCGTCGGAGTATTATTTTTAGCTCAACAAGCCGACGTTTCCACGAATTCGGTCAATTTTGTTCATCTCCCACTGTTCCGTGGCGTTCGTTCTTTGTTTATTTCGGCGTTGTTTAGGAAACGGCTTTGTTATCGCGACGCAATACGTTAGAAAACGTAATTTACCAATTCGACGAAAGATAGATAGAACTCATCTTCCGATATCAAACAGCATTATAAAAGGTATTCGATCGTTAATTATATATCCCCTCTTTTTCATACGTGTGTACTTTACCGCTAACGTCGATCCAATTCCTCGCATTGTTGCCCGCTATCGCGAAATAATAAGAATTAATAATTGAAAATTTTTCCATTTCCTTGCGCATTTCCTTATCGTTCGTCGTTTTCCAATTTTCCTCCACGTAATTCGTAATTTCTCGCATTGTTTAGATTCCGGACTTTTGTTATCTTTACATCATAATTATTACATTTGAAAATTTCGCCGACGTACCATCCAGAAAGTTCGAATTTTATTATTTGCGCGTCGTACTATAAGTGGTCCACAACGTTTCCTCTATTACCTCTCGTATTTATCTTGCCCGCTTTTTTTCGTTATTGGATCCCCTCGCGTATCCTCCTTGCAACTTATTATATCCCTGTCGTGTTGATGTTTACAATCGCTTTGCCGTCTTAGGGTATTTATTTTCGGAAGATATTCGCTCCTCATTTGGGTCCATACTTTGCGTGGATAAATACGCACTCGTTGTTTCCCCCCCCCCCCTCCCCCCTACAATTCCAATTTTTCAATGATTCGTATTTATTTAACGTTTATCAAGTTTTCCTAGAAGTTTTTTTTATTATTATTGCGTGCGTTACTACACGAGTCGGTCGATCGTAATCAGCTTTGTAAATTCCCATCTCTTTCTTTTTTTATACGGGGAGTGAAAGCGTTTGCTTATTTTGAGGATTATTTCTAAAATATACATGTTTAATCGAAATCGTGTTGATTTTCTCCGAAGGCTTGAGATATCGTATTCATTTCAAAAGCCATTTTCCCCCCCTCCAACTAGAACGACGCGATGTTCGGGAAGAGAATATTTTAAAACGAATTCCGCGAACTTGGATTTTGTACGGTTATCGATGTTGAAATTTCGGAAACTTGTTATTTAATATTCATAAATGTCTAATTTCTGGTTATGGCTTTCATCGTCGTCATGACGACAAATGTCGGTTGTGTTAATAATTAACTAGGTTTGAATGTACATTATTCTGTCTTGATTTCAGGGGAAGGATTCAGTGTCTCTTATTGTTATCACTTAATAGAGTTGGAAGTTGAACAGGTTACGATGTTAAATATGCATTTTCAATATTCTTCACCTTAGTCGCTGTAAAGTTTTGAGTCTATATTTTATAATGTAATTCAATCATTGTATAAGTAATATTTTAGGCTTTTTATACTTATCAATACTTCTTTCTATTTTATTTTAACTCATGGAAATATCTTTGTGTGGTTTTGAATCGCTATATCTCATATATTTAAATCTCTTTGATTGAGACTCGGTAAGATATATATTTTATAATATAACTACATTTATGAGGAAATCAACTCTTTAAGGAACTAAGATTTATCTTAAATTTTCCATGTTGAAATTGGATAATTTTCAAGTATAGTTCGCGAATATCTTTGTCGAGATATCTTTCTTCGCCTTCACCACTTGTAATAATAATCTAGTCCATCAAAAATGTATTCTTTGATAAAACGAATACTTTTATTCACTGAGCGTTTGGTTAAACAAAATTTAGTTTTTACCTTTTTTACAACTTTTGACGGTAATTTTCTCACCCTATTAGATTCAAAAGTGAAAGTTTATTGAGAAAATTTATTTAATGACTTAAGAGGTTGAGAAATGAGTGAGTTAATGGGTAAACGCATAAAATATTTTGTTCTTTTCCTCATACCAAACCTGAAGTATAAAATTTAAATTGAATCTTGGGCAAGTGTTCCAGTACACCGAACAAATTAATAGTTTTTATGAAGGTATCGTTTCTCCCTACAACTGATGACTTCGTTTTTTCCTACAGGAAAAAGAATCTTATGTTTTAATTTTATTTCAGTTTTTAAGAACCGGTTGAAATCTTTTATTATTTTCACGGATTAATATAGAATAACAGAACCTATTTGAAAGAAGGTTGCAGCGTATATTAATAGAAACATCGTTGTGTAACGGAGCATGAGAAATAAATTTGATAAAGATAGGAAATCGATGAGTACAGAATGGCGAAGTGTTTTGATCAGATTTGGGCTCAATCCACCCGTGTGTTGAGGCAGGGTTTCGAAAGTTGCTCAAAACAGGTGTAGCATTCATGGATCTGTCATCTGCATGTGTGCCCAAGAAGGGGTTGATAAACAAATATTTGAAAATAGTCCAATGTGCTAAGAATATCGAACCCGCTCGTTCTATACTCGGGAATGACAACCGCACCCGAATGAACAAATAACCATCTCAATTTCAAGAAAGGTCAACGACGTTTTTTCATCTCTTCGATTCAACGCCTCCTTCCATCAAATCCAACAAGGCAATTTTTAAAAAATTATATTTAAATTGAAAAAGGTACTGGAGATCCTAAGAGTTGTGACATGGGATGAATGGTGAAGATGAGCAGGTTTTTTTCATGAAAAGTTTCAACGAAATAACGCCAGGGTTAAGAATAATTACTAATATTTATAATATTTACTATTTGAAACAAGGAAGATTACCTCTGTTGGTGTAGTTATCAAAATTTTGAGACCTAATCATCCCTTAAGTTAAGTTGGAATAGTACAGTCCGCTTTATTGATGATAATTTATAATTCGTAAGTTATAAAATATTTCTAACATACACGATAAATCAAAGAATAGAGAAAATAAACCTCTTTTGGGTTTATTGCTCATCGAGCTTAATTCTGTATGTTTGGAAACATCATCCCAAAACTGTATGCTTGTTCGGGTAAATATAATAGGTAGCCATATAATGCTTAGATGCAGAATTAAGTAAACTGAACTTAAATTAAAAGTCTACACACATACCTTGCTTATTAACTGATAATGGAAACCCATTTTGAAAAAGTTTAACCTTTCAAAGAAAAGAATTCAATCCAATAGATAATCACAAATCTTTAGTTTCTTTTATTTTTTTCTATAGTTTGTGTGTGTTTTCAAGTTCTCTTTCAACATATGCCTCTAAAAATTTTAGATTCAGGATCATATTTCTCTTATTCCGCCAAATTAATGTCTCTAAGGTTTTGTCTAATCACATACATGTCTTGAATCCATCGCAATAATAATTCTTTGCGTACTCAGGTTAGAAAATGTCGTAGTATTAAATGTATATGAGCGATTTTCTTGGTATTATTTTTCAAAATTTCTAAATATCTGCAGCATAATTTGTACAGAAATTGATTTAATATTCGTATCTTTTACAGTCTACAGGTTCACACAATGTATTATATTGTGATTTATTGCAAACTTCAACTCATAACCTATCAATTTATCGCACAGTGTTTTGATTGAAGTATACGTGCACCGTAAAAGGAGGTCGTATTACCTTATGAAATTCTTCCCCTGATGCATTTTTTCTCCCGTTGTGAAATGCATAAATTTAGTGCGTCCAATCAGTTTTCTCGATACGTGGGACGTGATGCCGTTTCAATTTCTCAGTCGAGTCGTATATCAAAGCCAAGCTTCCGATCTATTCATTACTCTTCCTCCATCTTCTGGTGACAACCGCTTTATCAAATCCCATTCTCTATAATCTAACGCTACTCCACCTGCGAACTTTACCAACTCCTATGGAAAGCAAAGAACCGACATCTATGCCAAAGATACTTACATTATAGTATATTACGTCTGTATAATAAGTCTCTGTTTTTGTTTCATTCTGATGAATATATTTAAACATATATCCCAAGATGATATTACCCAAATATTGTTTTCATTCGAGTGGATTGATTATGTTTTGTTTCGATATAAAATACGCGAAGCAAGTAAAAAATTAGTATGTGTATTACCTTTTTCAAACTGTCTCATATTGCTCAAAATGTGCTCATGTTTCTAACCGTTCGTTTTTTTATTATAATCCCTATCAGCTCTAGGCGGTATCTAGAATACTCTACGATAATTGTTCATTTGTTTTCATTATTGATAATTTAATTTAGATATTCATCCCATTTTTTAATATTTCGATAATTTAAAATTTGATGATTGAAAATATTACGGCCTATTTTTAATTAATTATTACTTAATGTTACCTCACACGTTTTTTTACAATTTAAAAAATTAATATCGAATATTGGACCGTTTTTAATCGTATTGTAATCCCGGATTACGATGTATAAATTAAGATTGTACTTGTTTATCGGTTACGTTCACCAGCATGATGTACTCTCGTTAAATTACGAATATTTCTCGTGTTGGGAACATGACATTAAAGGTATTAATTTAACTTATAAAAATATATAGGAAAGGAATTATAGGGGAGAACTATGGAGACTATGTTGTTGATTATTTAACGTGATAGAATGTCCTTAGGCGTGTATGAACATTACGTAAAAATTGTTATTGTAAGTTATTGTGCTAATATAACTCAAAATTAAGGATTCCTTTGTGCTACTAGGTTAGAAACACAAAGGAGAAAGGAGTGCAATTAAGAAGCTGAAAGCGTAAGGTTTAGAGATTTAAAACGCGATTGGGGAAAAGAGAAGAATGAAACAAAAGGCTCCGAATAAAATAATTAGAACCGAAAAAAAAGCAATATTAAAAAAATACCGAATAAAAAAGAGATTTACTTGTGATAGTAATTTCTAGAACGACCTTTTTAAGAAGGGATATTGATGATGATGAGAATATGATTATTTTTCAAGGAATCCGAGACAATTATATTTTCATTTTGATAATAAATTTATCTGTATAATCAAGAGACGGGGGCATAAGTTATGAGCGGCGCCCTCCTCGACTTTCGACTAAATGACTCGGAGAAAAAATTAAGGCGAGATTTCCGAAAGAAAGTCGCATGTGGAACTCGCAGATTATTTATAAGAGCAGGAATTTAGAACGTATAATAATACGGTTCTTTGTTATAAATTGTGTACGAAGGGATTTAGAATCTTACGTTAACTAAGGGAAGACTTTTTTTAAAAGAAATTAGACGGCATTTCAGATTAAATATAGCCCTATAGATGATTATAGCTTTACATTGTGAGAACGTGTCCGTCTAGGATCTGTTTATTGTTGGATGTTGATGAGTATTTAATTTAATTCATTTATATGAGGAGTTTATAATAAGAAAGTAATAAGTTTGAACTGTTTTTTAAATCAGTAAAATTTCCTTATTTTCAGTAAAGTTTTGCTCTGAAATAATGTTCGCGCATTACTCCAGGGAATTTTTTATAATAACTGTTTTTTTAAAAAGTTAGTCGTTCGGTTACTCGGTTCGATATTAATGCCTATGAAAATATTTATTTAGTTATTTAAATACTTTTCGAATGTATACGAATGTCGCTTTTAGTAAGCGTTACCTACTAAGATTATCACGCTGTAAAAATAATACGTTTATGTCTAACAGTATGAGCATCGTTGGCAGTGACAACATGGAAGAACTAAATAAAAAGATGAATTATTAGTTGATAGCCCATTAGTTGTTTTACCTTTAGCGTTTATCTTAACGTTTTAAATGCTTAAAATTCCACTGTTATTAAGCGTTACGTACTAAGATTACTATATTAAAATAATAATATTATCTCTGACAATATGAACATCGTTGACAATGACAACAAGGGAGAGTTAAATAAAGAGCAGAATCAGAAGAAGTGATAGCACATTAATAGATGTATCTTTAATGTTTATCTTTTCCTTATTCCTTTTTTGGATAACATCAAGCATCTTTTTTTCTACAATGAATAACAGTTGAAATATTTTTATACATACGTCACAAAGTAAAAAAAAACAAGTGAAAAATAAATAAAAATAAGAGAGGGGTGATACCGTGGTATCTCACTTTCCCTGTTGGCATTTAAACCACGTCAGCACCATACCACATTCCACGACCGTGTCAAAAGGATGCTTTGTAAGACAGGTGGCGGTCCACACAGTGACACCAGAAGGCCTCATAGAGCCAACTCACAAAGCGGTGTTTTCGTTGAATACGACCGAAAGAAAAGAATCAGGACGAAGCAAAGCAGGTGTTAAAATCTGCCTGGGTTGGAGACCTAAAGATTCAGAAAAATGAAATTGAGTTGGCAGAGAAGCAGCCAAAAAGGCAGGCAACCTAGGGGGAAATAAATCTAAGTTCTCAATTTTTAAAATCTTACTTGTTTTCCTGTTTATAGGCTTTCAAAATTCCCTGCTAACCTTTAAACCTATTCTTTATAGTTTCAATATTTTCCTATTCTTAAAGATAATGTGAATTATTTCATACCGTTTTAAAAAGCACAATATCCAGCTCAAATTCAACTTCAACCCAGTTCCTATAGCAACAGGATTTATATATTTGGGTAATAAATTTATATGAAGTAACTTAATGCAAGTTTTCAGTGATATTTGTTATTCCTTAAGTATAAAGCATTCATGTTACGTAAAATTCAAAATCAAACATTTACTCTTTGATTAAGTTCAGTTTTAGAGATAGTGTTATAGATTTACTTTGAGCGATGCTCGAATGAAATTGATAAGGATGATTAACTTATGCATTATGCTCTTTCTACTTAACTGCAAAAGGCTACTTGCAATATATTCACGTCAATGGTTAGTTTAGCTGCAGGTGAATAGCGTAATGATCCATTGAAATCCACGTTGTCGCAAATAATATAATTCTTCTTAAGGCATTGTTTTGGTACACGATCAAACAAGGCGAGAACCATTTCCATGGTAATGACGGCAATCCATTTTATCTTATATGGCATTCTGCCTCAATGCTGTTGATTACTTCTTGTTAATATGCCTACAAACATTTTAATACGTCATGCTTCGGCCGTGTGTTATGTTAGCTTTGTTAGTTCTCACTCATCCATCATTTTGATGGATCACTCCCTCGTGAATTGTTCTAAAATAAGTGGCAAAAGTTAAATTCCTCCACGGCAGGGTTACGAGTTGCCTCTACAATAATTTTAGTAAGTTATTTCTAGCTTAAACCACCCACTCTTTTGTTACGCGTGGCATGAAAGAGCTGCGGACGAAACGAATAGTCTCTACCCATTATCTGTGCATAGGTATCCAAAATTGCTCCCGAATGAAACTGCCTCCCATGAATTGCTCTTTTTCATCCTTCCGTATTCTATTTTTCAGCGCTTGAACCCTCCGTACATTCTCCCTTATCTCCACTCTTTCTTCTCTCGTGTACTTCCATTGTTCCTTCAACCCTAATCGACCTTTCTCTGCACCCACATGCCGTACACACACCCCTTGTTAGACTCGCCCGTGTTCTTCCCCATCCCATCCCCCCAGAAGGACAAGAAAACGCCCTCCCAGAGATCCACAAAGAAAAAATGCATTCTCCCTGCACCTTTCACTCCTTTTGCAACTTATTTTTTTTTAACAACTTTTTTTTTTCTCTCTCTCGTGTGTAACTCATCTCCCATTGCATTTCTTTCTCCGTTCTCTTCTTTTTTTTCGCGAGCTAATATTTTTTTGGAGTTTTTTTTTTTTAAAGGTTGGAAGTTTTAAGTTTACTCTCAGAACGAATTTCGGACGTTCCCTCCCAATTTCGCAGTGTGTAGAGAGAGCACGGAGCATCTCAAAGTTGCATCTGATAAAATGCACGCTCTTCAACTCGCTGCGAATGAATTTCACATCGCGGAGATGAGGGGTTCATTACGACGAATATCGTCCGGCGTGATTCTGTTTTAGCGTTCGTTTTTTGGTGTATTACTTTTACTAAAGAATGCGAAGTTTTTTTGTTTTTTGATTACGTAATGTTTTGGTTATTAAATAAGCGTGTTGTAATATGGTAAATGATTGTAATGTTGAATGTAGCTAACACAAAGATTAGAAAACACTAGACAATAAGTAAATCGTAAAAAAATATATTGTAATTATTTTATATTATAGCATTTTATATTTGAAACTTACTTTTATTTTTATCGATGCTTTACAATACTCTAGTGATTTTTTAAAAATATTTAATTAACGTGCATGCAAAAATATAGATTGATACCTAATGTTGGGAGAAATGTATCAATATTATATAGTTGAAAGGCAAATATATCACATTTTTCCTTTGAAATGATAAAATATTAAATACGGATATTATAATCCATGTTGCCATCTTTATCATAGTTATATTTAACTATTGTGAAGGATATAAAATAAAGATTTATATTTGAGTATTTTTCAAAGTTACTGCATCATCGAGGCTGATTTAATCATTATCAGATGAGTTTTTGAAACTCTTAAGTTTTTATTTAAGAATTATATTTTGATATATGAGTTATCAGCTCTATTTATTTATTCATGATTTACACAATCTGCGTAACTAGGAAACTGTAACTACAACTCAACCATTTCTATGTAGATAACTTTTAACTAAATGGTGTAAAGGATGTCTATTTACTGTTTCTACTTCAACCCTCGATTGTTCATTTTGTTAAATATTTTTTCATAGCCATTACCTCCTCAATATAATAATTGGTTCTGGAAAATTTATTCGAACCCTGGTACTTCATATCTCGATTTGCCAACGGTTGGAATCTTTCAATCTTTTTTCTCTTTCTTCATTTTCATTTTCCATGTATATTCTGTTTTTCAATTTTAAGAATGCTGTTTTTTCTTTACGATTTTGCAAAATTTTTATTTACATCTCAATAGTGTTTTACTCGTTTGTTAATCTGAATAACTTTGTTACCTCCATCTGTAATTTCTTATTTTACATATTTCCTATGATAAACTGCTTCAAATTTTAGCCATGGAAAAGCAGAAAAATATGGTAATTTATTTCGGAAGAAAGTCTGTACTTTTTATATATTGCGCAGAACTTTGGACCTCAACTTTATTTGTTCAGGAAAGACAGAAAGATTTACGAGAGTTTAATTTTATGACTGTTTATTGTTTTTAAATAATCAATTTTGTTAATAATATGCTGTTTAGATACATAAATATAAAGCATTTCTATAGAATTAATTACGTACTTCAAACTCTAATTCCTTGATTGTTACCGCCATTGTTATCGTCGTTGAGTTTCTAATTGTTGTTACTTTTTCATTGTTGAGTACGAACACAATGCCGTTTTAAATCTTGAAAATATTCTCCTTTATCTGCTTTTGCAGAGGAGCAGTTGTGCCGTGAAATAATGACAAATCTCGGTCGTAGGTATAAATTCAAAGTCGTGGCATTCAAACTGCTTTCGGTCTGATGTCGTAAATAAACGTTTCGATCATACCGTATCTCCGTAGTTTAAATCCCTACCTCTCTCTTTTAACTTATGCCTCTCATTAATCACGATTCCTCGATGTTTTAAGAGTTAATATGTGCTCGAATCTCCTAAATATTCCTCTCGCATGTCCTCTACTCGATGTTGGGAAGTTTTAACAAGACAATGCGCTTGCTAACCGTAATGAATGGACTCCCGGCATTGTTGGTCTTTCCGCTTACAGTACTTGGGCCAATCAGCCAAACCAAACATAGCCTACCAAATGACAACCAAATAAGCCATTTTGGCACATCCTGGCTATGAACGTAACCGCCAATTTTCCCGGACAGTTCTAGACTCGCTCATTGTAAGCGACGTATTCTGATTATCCTCTTTTGTAACGGATCTTTTTAACTCTGTTCCTCCTTGGTTGTTGTTGTACGTCTTTTCGTTCGAATGCATTATTTAAGAAGCGCAATTACTTATGTTGGCTCGTAATAGTAATCAAAGCGTGTATCGTAATTTAATTCTATTTTATCGATACGAAAGAAGCTGATGTGGGTTTGTTTAGAAGTCGTTGTTAAGAAGTTCCGTTCCGTAACTAAGGTGTTTATAATAACAATCTATTTCGTTTTGGGACAGTATAAATCAAAACGATCTGATTCGATGAGATCTGCGGACGCATAATTTGTTATTTGCCGTTTCTTAATTAAATCGGCCAATTAGATAAACCTTTAAATCAACAATCTAAAATGCGGGAGGTCCAACGCATCGGGTGATGTGTGTGGTTGTAAACGGACTGCATATGTATGCATGAAATTTCCACATTTCGATTATTCGTGACTGGAATACTCAGTCACGCGCGGATAGAGGCTCGTGCCTTCCGGTTAAAGCGGGAATCGGATAATCGGAAACCTTTCCCGCTTAGGGGTAGCGCGAGGTCTAGTCGTGGGGCCCTTCAAATTATAGATAAACCCTTAGGTAGAAAATCCACTGCTTCAGATGGTTAATGTTAAGTTAACCAAGAGATAATATTGCTCAGGTTTGAGTATGGCTAATTACTGATCCTTCTTCTAATAAATCGTTATGCGGAATTTAATCAACTCTTTTTAACCTTTTAAGTGTTTCTTCTACAGAGCCGCAGGCTACGCTTGTAGGTATCTGTTAGAGAGATATAAGTACCCCCAACGCGCGATATTTTTCCGAGATTGAATGCTTATGCACTCTTTATACTATTCATTAAATTTGATGAATTTTAAAGTAGTAAAGATAAAATGTATAAATTACAAAAATTCACAGCCAGAATTTGCGTACATATCTGCAGAAGATAAATGTATCTTGAGTTGGAAACAAGGTATTTCACGTACAAAAAGTTCATAAGATTTAAAAGAAAAATATAATAAGTATGTTATAAAAAATGGAATGTAATTATCTAGAAAGAGAGAACAAAAATTTCAATTCATGTTTCATTGTGATTATAGATCCTTAAATATTTTATTTAACCGTTACCATAGTATCTGCTGAAATTAAAATATTTTTACTAATCCGATTGTGTTCTTTTTTATTTATTCATACATGGTATTTATGCTTAACTTATAAATTGTTAAGAGTTGCGATTTTTCGTACAGAATTGGGATAAATGAATACCTCTACAATATGTATATAATAATATATATAATACATTTTAGCGAAAATCTAACTTTTCCTTGATATTCTTTAGAATTCTGCCATAATCAGCAATTTTCTCCGAAATACTCGTTTTTCTACTGAATTCTCTTAAATGTGTTCTATTCTGTGATTCCGATCCATTTTTGCATATTATTTCCCGAAATTCCCACTTTTCTGCGTATAGAATACACAAAATTACGCTTTCATAATTTTCTTAGAAATAAGAATTATTCTGAAATTTTGAGCACTTTTCTAGTCAAAGTTTTACCTTAAATGAGCACATCCTGTGATTATTTATTTATTTCTATCCTTTTTGGCCCAAATCGTTCGTATATTAGCACTATTCTGCAATTTTTGCCAATTTTCACCCTTTAATTTTTCCCTTTTACTAGAAATTATCTGCTGCAAAAACTAATTTTCGCATATTTTTTTCTGAAATATCTTCCTTTCTATAGTTTATAATCGATTCTTTTGAGAAATAGTAGAATGCGTAGAATGTCGCTAATGATATACGTGCTTTCATTCCTGTTTAATATCTTAATACAACACAAAATTATTGCCTTCGTTCACGAAAAGATTAAATTAAGATTAAAGATTCACCGCAGGGTCTATTTACGTTTTATTAAATCTACGGAAAAACACTCCAAAAATTAGTTTCCAGCTGCTCCCACTCCACCAACCTTGATAGTTATTTTTCCTCGCGTATTTAATTTAATCTTGCACGGAACCCGGAGATGGAAGGATGAAGATATAATAACATAATAATATGTAATGGAAGATCGCATTTAATAAGCCATTAAGGTGATTGCTTTTCGTATTTGCCCGTGCATGATTTCAGTCATGTCACTGACGCCGTGAGGGTTTCATTATTCACCAAGAATGCATTCACCGCTACTTGGAGTTGGAATGATTGGCATCTGTGTGTTTTTTAATCTAATTGTATTTTCTATGATTATTTACTTCTGATTCGTATTTGTTTATTTAAGTTTTCCTGCAATATATGGTAGATGATCATAGATATAAAACAGGAAAAAGGTATTACTACCTTTGCATTGTCAGTTCTCATAAATAAAACCACAAATTAAAGGATAGGAAAGCTGTAAAGTAGCTTACAGCGTAATTATAAGCAGTTAAGCATAGAGTTGATTTGGGGGTACACAAATATCCCGGATATTATTTACTTAAGAGCTCGTATCTTCCGTTTTTCTACCCACTAAGAAGATATAAATGCGTATTAATTATAACTATAGCAACAGGAAGCATAGAAACCAAAGCTTTGATTAGGACTAGCGGTTAGATAGATCTAAGGAGCTTATACGGCGCAGAATTAGTTCTTTGTAATACTTTAATTATTAAAAGTACCAGGGGAAGGGTGAAAATAAGTCACAAATAGTAAAGGACATGGATTTCAAGCTTCAAAAATTCATAACATATTCCATAAAAATAATTAATTTTTTCTCTTCGTATTTGGTTGGCTATTATTATTGGGTATCACGCAGAGGCTACGTGAGTAAACGTAGGGATTAATTGCATTAGAAGTACATAATAAATAATTTTTTATAACCGCAGCAGTACGTATAGATCTGAGGGCAATGTTAAGTTAAAAATTATAAAAAGCTTTACAAAGATTATTAGAAACTGGTGTCTTGTAGCTTTGGTAATTGGAACTAGTGTTCGAAATATTCTATAACAAATAAGTTATAAAGTAATTATCCATTCTCTTTGTATCGCACAAATTTTAAATCCTTCACTTTTCTCGTGTCAATTAAAAGAACAAATTCCACCACAATTCCTATATGTAAACTGTTTGATATCTTTCTCTATGGATAAATATAGTTATGTTTACCTAATTTAGTATATTATCATGTTCTGAAATCCAATTTTCGTTGTCGTTTGAGTAGATAAGATCTTTTATGAAAAGCCCTTCTTCTTTTCGTAATTCTGATTCACATAGCGTGAAGTTTATCCGTGGAATGGAGTGATCGCTTGAGTAAATACCGGGAATGGAACGATATTTCTTTCAATCGATTTTTCAAATCGCCGCGCGAATTTCATCCCTCGCTTTATGGAGGAAATCATTTATTCTCTCTTTTTTCGAAATATTTTACATATTTTCCTCTTAATTTAATTTTATTTCGAATCGATGGGTTTTGCCGAGAAAATTCTAACTCGTGATAGTGAAATACGTTCGTCTGTTTATTAACGGAGTGAGTGAACACGGACAGTAAACCATTACATTTCAAAGCTCCACCAAGGAGTTGTTTGAGTTCGGAAATGTATGGCAACAGGAGTGTCTCCATGGTTACCCTTATTCGAAGTATTATTTTGTATCAATTTGTATTACAAAGTAAAGTAAGTCTTAGGTAGATGGACTGTACATTTGTTCTTTAATTATAAATAGTAATTATGATGATAGTTGCGTTAATAGTTAACTGAAATGATGTATACTGTTTCAATATAAGATTTGTGCTAAACTTTATTTTTTTTATCTAATCTTCCTAAAATAAAAAGGAAGTTTCAAAGGTACATGCGCGCTCTACCTGTTAAGCTGAGGACCATGATTTTAGAGTGAAAGTATCGGAATGGTTTCACTCACTCCTCACCTCAATCGTAATTGACACAGTATCTGATTCTTCGTGTTGTCTGTTGGTCAAACATTCTCGTACGTCTAACCATCACCACCGCCTTTCGACAGCAGATATGTGTCATCCGCACACGTGTAGTGTGAAACCAACGGTCATTAGTCGTATTTTCAATCCCTCTAACACACACACACACTATCGCTTTGTACTTTCCCTACGCTACTTGTTGTTTTTAGTTGAATGAAACCACAATGATCCACTGTTTGTACCTGTTATGTATTTGTCTTACACATAGTTACTCACCCATCGCATTATCCGTCATGTAGATTTAGAGGTTTTGTCGATTGGGTTAATTATACTCAAATATAATACAAAATAATGTATAATAACAGATATGACGCTCTTTCTGTACAGTCGCCTTGGTGAATATACGAGTATCGTATCCCATTATCCCCCAAAAAAGATTTTTGACGTAGCCTATCATACAAGTCTCCTAACGTAGCATTACGTTGGCAGGAAATAAGTTTCATTCCCTTCTCCCCAAACATTTATTAACCAGATATTTATCTTCGTGATATACCTACTCTTTCTCCAAAATGGGCCCATAATATTTATAGTGCCTTTCAGAAACATGTTATTTGTAAATTTAGTGATTCGGTATTAGCTTTCGTTCGTTTTTGTTTCCTGTCAATTACGATTACAGTCTATCTTTGGTGACCTATACGAAGACGATGGGGTCACTCGTAAGGAAACCTACCAGTGTGTTCAGTAATATCATTTTGATAGTATTTTATCTACAATTTAACTACGATTTGGTAGTATTTTGATGTAAATCTGTTTATAGTTTACGTAATATAAGCTCGAAAATGGAATGGATAATAAAGGTTTACTAGATGGAATTATTTCGAAATGAGCCAACGTTATTTGAGTTTTTTACGAATTCCGTCCCCGATGATTTTTAAAATTTCAATGAAGCTATACAGCTTTCTCCTCCCAATGAATATACCAAAATAACTCATTTGTCCTTTCTTCCCATCGCCACATTCCGTTTGGCAATTTAATAAAGCCTTATATATTTTTTCATTCGTCGATACGAGCCAATTCTCCTTTAGCCAATCCTTTTTCCGATTGCTTTGTTCCTATACTATCTTTGCCGGGAATGATTTTTTGAGTGTTTGATGTGATTATTCTCACCCCTTTCATTTCTTCTCTTCCATTATTTTTTTAAACGCGAATCACGTGCGCCCTGATGTCGCTCCGTAGCTTCGTCAAAGTTTTATAAAAATGACTCCCTATTGATTTCTATTCGGTTCTCCTCCCGGAATCCGCATTTCGGCCGTTAATTGTGTGATTTTTTATTCACCGTCCCTTTTTTTGGCGAATTTTTTATTCGCCAAAAACTAATTTCTTCCTCTCCCAACGATGAATTCGTAAAACCGGAAACGGGTTATGAAGAGCCGTATTTCGCTGTCCAGATTCGCATTTGTTTTTTTCGTTTTCATCGCCATCTGAGGCGACCAATAATCGATTATAAGTATTTTCGGCGGAAAAAAAGAATTTTGTTTTTCACGAGAAAGTCATTGCGATCTGCGATGTAATGAAGCGATGCTAAAATTGTATGAGAGCGTCTCTCCCTCCGTTGATTGGTTTTCGCATGGGTTCCGTAAAAAATCGATAAAGCGATACTTGGTTATTATTTAATCTACCATGTCCACTCTTTTTATTTTATGTAATTGCGATCCTGCATTAGTTCCGTTCGAGGAGGCTGGTGGATTCTTTCTTTAGTTCGCCTCGATAATTGTGAGGAACTCGATTATCGAGTGATGTCCGTCCAGCAAGCGAGAAAACATGCTCAATTTGAGTTGGAAATTGAAGTAGTACATCAAACGGCGTTAAGCTATCTCAATGGGGATGTGTTTGTTATTTGGGTCTAAGGGTTACTAAGGGCAGCTCTTATACTGTGGGTGATTATTATTACTACGGTAACCATCCCACTTTTTTCTTTCTAACTTGACTGTTTAGATGTCAAAGACTCGGTTCTGAGTTCCTAGATGAACGAATATAACGGATTATTAGAAGCAATGCATATTTTTTTCCATGTTCTTAATATTCTGTCTATTGAAATAGGTTAATAATGACAATACTCTACAATCTGATTTTGTTTTGAATAGTGCATTGTAAAATAAATGAGGGTTGCTTAAAATTGGCTCAATTGTCTTTCCCTATATTTTTAATTTTCGAGTTTGAAACATTCAGCGTACGTAATTGAGGAAATGGGTGAATATACTTACGCGGTGAGATCCTACGAATCGAATACAAAGGTCAATTAATAGAAAAATAAGTACCTTGGACTCGAACCCAGATACCCCACTTTCATAAAGTACGATACCTGGATGCTAGTCAATATTGTATTTGTAGTCAGAATTCTATTCCGGGACCTGGGTTCGAGTCCCGGTCATTTTTCTATTTTTCGCTTCTATTTCATATCTCAGCATACGTCTATATGCTATAAAAATTATTTTGAGATTGATTTACTCCTATTATATATATTTTATTTTACGTTATATACAGCGGATGAATGATAGAGCCAATTTTTCCCATTTTTCGACTAATTGCATGACATAATTTATTTGCAAAATTCTTCTTATGTATCTGATTTTGAACCATCTCAATTTATCGTATTTATCGACGGATATATTTTCCACCATATTTGAAGTACCAGTTTTACCCTCAATATTTAGTGAAAGAACTCATTAAATATGCTTTTTTCTTAAATTCTTAGTTCTCAAAATTCTTCTTATTTAAATGAATCGGAATATTGTGTGTTTTCTCCTCTATTTCTATGCATTACGTAGATAATGAGATCTGTAGAACTTTTAATAACCTCGTTAGCACTCTTGTTTGAGCAGATTATTTTCCTTCGAACATGCACATTTTGCCTCGCTTAGTCATGTATTATTTGAGAGAATAACTTTTTTAATTGCTGTATTCATCGCGTCCGGATGTATCCTAGTTTCTCCATCTGCCGATTTGTTTTCCTAATGCGCATTTCGTGCTTCAAATTGCCAGAGTAGCGATTATTTTTTCAGAAAAATTTCCATGTGGCTCATTTGAGACTGTGTTACTTACGGAGTATGGATTATAATTTTAATCGCTTCTTCTTGAATCGTAATTTCATGTCGTACTTCACTCGCTTATAAAATTCGTTGTTTAATTTAAGTATCCTGGAAGAGAATTTGGGTTATATAGGAGGATTTTTATACTGAGCGAAGTTTATGTTGAATTATTACGAAGTATTTAATTATATTTTAAAGAATTATTTATTATAATATGATTATTGTTTTTCATAAATTAGGTCTTGGAGAAGAGATGGATATTAACCAGTTTTGTGTGTACTTAGTTTTTTATTAAAATTTCATTTTTACGTACTATTAATGACGATTCCTTTAGCTAAGTTTTCAGTATCAGTATTCGTACAAGTTTACAGATAACTGGTATTTGTCATGTAAAGTATTCATTATAAAATCATCAGATAATTTCTTATGTTATTATATAAACTTATAATGATAAACAGCTTTAGAAATTACTAAGTGAAAGCTTACGTCAACAGAAATATTCTTCCTTCATGAAATGGCGATATAGTGGTAGATGTAGGAGGTGGCATACTGGTCTATATCCTCTCCTAAAAAAGAGTCCTTCCATTATTATTCGAATTAAATAACGGCAAATGTAATACGTTGTAATTTAGCTTACGTTTATTAACGATAAACACAATAAGATTAAACATAGTAGAAGAAAGACCAAACTTTAGCTTAGCATACTTTAATTTTGATTGATATTATCAAATATTTCGAGTCCTCACGCAAAATCTTCGTCAAAACGAACGTCTCTTTCCCTTCCATAAACATTTTTATGGACCAAATATATTACTTCTTACGAAATGTATTATTAAACAACATCTGCAGAGAATAAAAAAAACATAGCTCGCATACATTTACGGTCTTTTTTTTATTCATAGCTTTTTCTCCGCGATCATTCTTTTCTTAGCTATATCTAGATACGTTTTTTTATGCTTTCAGAGCGTATTTTCTTTCTTTCCGAATGAGGGGATGAAATAATATCCCAGTCGTAATTATTGCGTTTTAATGCATTTCCCTATACTTAAGGCTTCTTGGGGAATAAAGTTTTTTAATGGCTCGAGCCTTTTTTTTCTCTCTTTTGATACCCTTTTGCTTTCAATACGAATTGTCTTCTTCGTTGGGGGCTCTCTTTCTTTTCTCTTTACCGCAATTACCAATCCCATATTATTTCTTACCCTCATACACTCACCCCACCCTTCCTTCTCCCATTCTTACTATTCTATTGCTCGGGAAGGGTATCTTATGAATAGGAATAGTTTGAGACCTTTTTTTATTATATATTTTTCCGCTGGAACCACCCCTTGAATGCAGAGAGATCTATAGTTCGTAATCGTTGCTCTGAATATTTTAACATGGAGATGTTTCTATGGGGGATTGTGGCGGAATTTTAATGGTTATGCATCAAATGTATGCATCCTGTATTATATATGTCTACTCATCTTTCTATCTGTAGGGTACATAAGTGACGTTGTAGCTTTTATTCTTGTAATATTAAGATAAATTACGAAAATACTGTATCGAAAACATTGGGATCGTCATACTTACACTTACATATACATACCTTAATTATAAATATATTTTATTAATTTTTTTATTTATTTGATCGCTCGTTCTTATTTCGATGTTGAAAATGTATATACGAAATACTTCGGTGCACACTGTTCTGATTAATTTTTGCTCTATGAGTTGTTTTATTCGAAAACAAGGAGGCTATTTTGTATCCTTAAATGTGATCTTAGTTCAAAATTGTTCTCTGTAGGTATTTTAGTCGCTGCATATACATTATAAATTTATTAAAAGATTATTTAAGAAATCGTATGATTAATCTAAGATTGTTATTTTATGGAGACTCGTACAAATTCTTTATATTGCTCTCAAGTAGATCAGAGAACGTTTATCAGATCAAAGAATGAGGAGGGTTAATATTGAGTCTTCAGAATAAATTTTACCAGTGTGAGGAACAATTCAATTCCTATAGAATTACGTTATTTTTTAACATATTTACTATGAGAATTTTGTTTTCTCCAAACTCGACCAAGAAATGTGTTTGCTATACAGAGCTACAAATGTTTACTCCCATAACCAGGGATTTTCTATTTAATCCTAACTATTTAATGTGTAAAATATTAATTTCTTTGTTTTTTTCCTTTCAGTGGGAGCAACACGGAATGTTTAGCCACTAATCGCCCTTCCGTATTCAACTAGTGCCTTATCAGTGCCTTTTTTACGGTAAGTACAGAATATTCCTTCCTTTCTATTTTGGGATATCATTCTAGATATTTGATTTCTATGCTATCGAAGTGTGTATTTATGTTCGATTGAATTGATTGTAAATTATACTGAGATTTCTGAAATCGGTAGCTCAATTTGTCTTTTACGTAAAAAACTATTAATTACTACGAAAATTGTGCTGTTCCAGAATATTTTTAGCAGTGTATAAGTATTTGTTTCGTTCTCTCTTCGGTATACAGCATGAATGTAGATTACGTTACAAGTTGCACGAATCATTTTTGAGTTAGGAATTAACTGTATTTCATATTGATGAATTTTAGTCTGAAATATAAAGGGAATCTTATCTTTATTTAGTGTGTCGATGTATCAGTTATAGATATGGACTTTGTAAATCAAAATTAAAAGGTCTATCAATCATTTTGTTGAAGAATATTTCGAATAACTTTTTATTTTCTTACTTCGCGATGCATGACGGATTTTTATCTCACTCGGGAGATTCATTCCAAGGCTTCAGTTACCCCTTTTGTAGTTCAACATGAATTTTGCAACGAGTTCGCTATCAAGGAAGGAATTGCTTTCGGAGATGCATCGAGAATGCTCGTGAGCAATTTAAAACTTAGGGTTTTCATCTTAACCTTCCCAGAATATCGATTGTAGGCGCCAACCTTTAGTATTAACTGAGTAGGATATCGATTTTAATCCAGAATTTTGTAGAGGACACTATGACCTACATTTACAACTTTTCTGAACTTCCCTAGAAGGTTGGTGCAGTCTTCGCCTAACCCTATTGTAATTTTACAAAACATGACACCGACCTGTTTTATTTCATATCATGCTTGTGTTTTCGAGTTTCTTTGTAAAACTTTGCACTCCTGCCAAAAATATTTAAAAAAAGTTCCTCGCGAGAGAAATATTAAGAAACTATTTGGAATTTGGAAACTTCTTTCCTTTAATGTTTCCCTTTTCATGAAAAGCGACGAAACTTTTGTCCGTTATTTAATTGACAAAATAAAATGTTTTCGTGCATCAATATTATTCCCGAAATCTTGAATGGGAAGCATTATTTTCTTTTGTTGCTTTCGCTAAAACTTTGAAGGCTTCGAGAAGTTTATGAGAACGTCGTGTGTTTTTAATTGAATTATAATTTGAATGGAAGAAAAGTTGCTGCGTTTTTATTGATTGGAAAACAAAGTAGTTCTATTAATGTTACTTGAATTCTTTGACCCCAAGGAACTCGGGATGTTCAGCTAGGGGTTCAGCAAATAAAAGTGAAACAAGTGCAATGCGTATATAACTATATGATTCGTATTTTTTACGGTTGATTCAGTTTTTAATAGGGGCTACACACCAAGAAGTAAACTAAATTGTTGCTTTCGTATTCTTTTATTCATATGAAATCAATTGTCGTAAAACTTTTTAATATTATTTTCTTTTCAATTCCAATAAAGAATAGGATATTTATTCGAATTTTTCTGGTACAGAGAGTTTTTTTTTCATTTGAGATTTTGGTAATTTATCCTTATTTATACTTGTTGCCTGTCCCTCATCCTAGATGAATTTAATCATGTCTGAACTTCTTTCATCGTAAATTCTATATATAGTTCTAATCTAAAAAGTATGATATTGTCTCCTAAATATGAAGGAAATACTTTACGTTTCGTAATTTTATTCTATCATTTCCTTTTTATTGTTTATCAGGATTCCATTAGCTTCGAAAGTTGAGTAAATAGATAAATAAATTGTGAGTGAAAAAAAGTTTTGATGGAGAATGGAAAGTCAAAATTTAGAACAAAGGATCGAGATGGAAATAAATGTAATTTCACAGAAGGACAGATTTTTTATTTAATGGAAACGTAGTTTTTTTATAGAATATTTTCATTTTACAAACAAATTTTCTTATAGAAGATGCTTAGGTAAGAAATCTTTCATAATTTCTTTAGTCTAAAAACATTCTTGAATATGCTAAAAAATTGGTAACGTTTAGGATTGACGCTTAAATTTTTAAACGTATTTTTAACGTGAGCATTCTGCATTTTATTCTAGTATTCCTTGAGAAATCATTGACCATAAGAGTTGTCATTTCCCATTTCTGCAATCGTTGGATGTTGGAAATCTTTGATCCTATAAATCGGTGTCGAATCCCTGACGAATCAATAAAGTGTTCACCGCAAATTCGGATTGCATACGACTAGAGATTAGAATCAAGGATGAGGTGGCGACAGTAGCCAATTATGGAACATCGCTTCTCTTTTTCCTCACCTGAGGCGCTCCCTTTATAAGGATAACACCTCCACCCACTTACCTCGGGTCACGTCTACCGGAAGAAGGGTTCGCTAGAAATCCCCGACGGCAATTAATTTCTCTCCGTCTGAAAATTCCGACGTCGCGCCATTTAACCTCCTTGAGATCGTGATCAGCGCCATTTTACCGACCCGGAAATATTGGCTTTAAGTGGCGACCCCTCGTATTCTCCTAGGAAAATATCACGACCTCCCCGATGTTGCACTGTTTGAGAAACCCGACCGGAATCGCGCTCTTCTATGCAATTCTCCCGCTTTATTCCTAGTGCTTCCATCTGCTTTCTTCTGTTTCTTTTCCATTGTTCCCGCGTTTTTTTAGAATTCCATTCATTTTTCAATTGTTGGTTTCCTTCGCTGTGTTGCTAGGTAATGGGGAGTTAACGAATGCTGTAACAATGGATGGAAGTTGTTGTTTACCTATAAATAAAATGGGGTGTCGAGAATGATTTTTTAGAATTTAAAAGGTAGAGAAGTAAATTAGGAAAGAGAGGCTTTCTACGATATCTTTGTTGTGTCTTGAGTTTATTTAAAATGTGTTTTCGTTTCTATGCTTGTCAACTTACCTTGACAGGTAAGAAATGGATGGTCTAGTCATTTATTAATGGATCAATCGTTACAGAATAAGCCAACTGTCGATAAAAAACTACCACTTACTGACAGATTATAGTGAAGAATTTCTTGCTATCTTTGGTCACTGAAATTTCATTCATAGGATAAGAATAGTGTTGTTTTATCTGTAATGAAATTTGTATTTATCTCATAGCTTGTATTTCTTTAAAACAATCGGTACGTAAGGCTATAAAACAGCAAGTTGAAAATATTCTTCTAGACGATAGCTACTATGTATCATTTCATAAATGTATTTTTGTTTTAATACAGTTTACATTTATTCATCTTGTGGAGTAAAATTAATATATCTATCGATTTGAAGAATTTATTTTTTAATTTTAAATAATAAAGTATCATAATAATAAAAAAAGTGGGACAGAGGTACTAGTGTTTGTAGCTTGTCTCGTTCGTCTTTCGTATCAACGGTAACTTAGTATCATTCGATTGTATCCATGGGATACGAGCAATAATGCAAAATGCACGATGCAAAAATGTTACGAAACTTATAAATTAAAATTTTGAATTGAATTGAAAAAAATAAGAAAATATTCCGTTTCTCAGAATTCTCAGTATTGTTAGTAGAATGGTAGCAACCAGAATAGTAACTGTTTTGTATCTTTAGGTAATTCGATAGCGTTTTTAGGCAACATTTACGAGCATTCTCCTCTGGTTTAATTTTACATTACTCCCAACATCCATCTGCCATTGTCGTTCTCCAATCAGAACAAGACGTAAACGGGAAAAATCGTTCGTAAAAATGTTTGGGCCGTTATTTCTTGTGGCGCTGTCAGCGAAGATGATTTCCAGCGATTGGCAAGCACCACCCCCCCACCCCCTCACTCCACCCAATCCCTCTCCTGTCTACTTGTGATGACTCTTTTGTGTTCTCTGCGTCGATATGTAACTTTAATGGGTAGCTAAACCGAACGGGTGGGTGGTCGTTCGGGGGGTAGAAATAATAAAAGTGAAATGAAAATATGGGTGGGTCGGGAAAGGAACGCGCATGTATAATCGTACACGATTTTGCTGTTAACTAGCCATGTACGTGGCCGTCCATCCGATATATATATCCACGGATATGGAAGGCCTGTGTTCGGGAGGGGAAATGCGTTGTTTCCGTAGGGCAGAAAGGGTTCCTTCGCCAAATGCATCCCAACACACAATACTCTTCCTTACCTTCGTTCACCTTCCACCATACTACTCAGTTTGCTCCTTTATCTGGTCTCTCTTTTCAGACGCGGGTTTTTTATAAGTAGTGGCTGCGATTTATTCGTGCTTTCTTCTGGGATTCGTAAAGGTGCCTAGGATTGGAGATTTTTCTTTTACTTTCGTTGCTCGATTGTGGCTTTGATTCTCACGGTGGGTTTAGTTGTTTATCTCGCGTAAGAGGAAGTTTGAGGGAAGAGGGTTTGTTGTTGATGCTTTCTTCAGTATCTAGGCAATTATTTGGATCGTTTGTGAGGTATATTGAAAGGTAATACACATATTCAAATAGAAATTATGCAAGATTCATTTACTTTAAATTTGATCGAAGCAGTAATATGTTTCAGACTTCTGATCTTTGTTTATTTGTTGAATATAATTACAGAGCTTAGTTATTTACATCTGTTAGAATATAGTGTTCAACGGATGGAAGGTAAAATATAATTACTGTTCTAATTTTACAACGAATCGGCTGTGGTACAGAATGAATATCATCCTGTGATGGTGGAACTTTTATCTTCTCTCTGAAGTTTTTAAAATTTTGGATACAAATCGACTCTATTCTATCCGTAATGTAAGTTATTTATTTACTTATTGGTTTATGGAACTCCTATTTCCACCTCGCTTCTTAGGAAGGATATACCAGGTGAAACAGAGTTGATTTAGGCCATTCTAGATGTCCATATATTGAGTTACTTACACTTACACAAAGGATATAGATTGATTGTTAAATTATCGATGATGATAATAATGATAGCAATAACAATAATTCAACTATAGTATGGGAAAGATACGGATAATGAAACCCTCTCGTACATCTTACTGATGAAAAATTAGAAACTAACTAATTAATTATATTAACGTAATTATGAATCGCGTTCATTGTGAGATGGAGTTATTCGTATTAGAGGAGTTAGTCTTGCGATTCATCCCGTTTTAATGCAATTATTTATACTAACTGGACGTTTTATATGAAGCACAGACATCCAACTTAGGAAGCTTTATATACGCGTATATATTTATACATATCTCAATACAAAACTACGAAATATTTGGTCCATTTTTTGGAAGAACGTATAAGCGAATACTCGACTGTCATCAGCTTCTCCACACGAGATCAGATAATTAATTTTTCGTCGATTTGAGGTCACTTTTTCACGTGGAAATTTTCTGTCCGAAAGTGCGGCCGATCGTTAAGAAGATATATTGTCGCCAATGGATACCCGACCAATCTTTATTAAAATTTGTTTCCTATAATGGAATGAGTCGGTCGGATATCGAGAGCGAGAAATTAGACTTTGTCATTTGTACCCGAGCAAATCAAAATTAATGCGTGAGGAATGGTGAGGGATAAGTAACGGTCAATGTTTACAGTACTCAACCCCCAAAAATCTCGAAAAGAAGTTGATGATCTCGTTTTTATTGTGTATCATAAGAAAGTTTATCCGTTGAGATTTTTCGGAAAAATTTTTGTTTCGGATTGTTTTAGAGTATCGAGAATTTAATTTCTTAAATGGATAGACTATGCGTGTGTATCATCACCAGCAATTTTCAATCGGACCCGGATGTAGGCCAAGTTATCAATAGATGCTGGATTGTCTGTTCCGTCTAACCTATGGTTTTTCTCTACGATCTCTTCTATTTAATTTGCATCTAGTTCTAAATTATTGGCGTCTATTTCAGTGCTATTTGCGTATACAAACATTTATAGGGAGCTGGAAGTTTGGGAGAGTCAATTGATTTTAAAAATAACCAGTTTTAGCGTTCCTATTTATTTACGAACTTGATATTAACCCTAAATAGTCGAGTCTGCTGGAAATTTGCAACGTAAAGAATATTATATATAGTATATTAAATTTTATCAAACAACGAGTCACCTAATATTCTGTAAATAAATACACAAGTAAAATGGATATTTCATTAAGAATAGAAGTGAAATGAATTTAGTATCACTAAAAAGATTAGACCATTATAAAAATAGATAGTTGATTACTATTTCGCATATTCAGTCATTTTTGGCAGTGATCAGTTAAAAGTCTTCCTCAAACAATATTGTTTAATGCATTAAAGATGAAACCATCATAAATTATCTTAGAAATTATAATTCATAAACTTTGCTTCATAAAATATATGGTAATGCATAGATCATTGCATTGCAATGTTATTGCTTACATAATGGGATCGTAAATTCTGTTCCTAAATATTTATATAGTACACATTAATAGTGTTCATACAGTATAGATGACAATCTTTTAAGACTCATTTGAAAATCGAAGAGTTCCGTACGCGTAATTATGTATGGTGCCCTTATAAAGTATATACATTATTATGTATAAGTATAAAAGGCAATAGTTTCTGCAAAGAAGAAAAAATTATCAGGAATTTCATCAATTTTATTATTCATCTCGATGTATTATTAAATCGTAATGTTGTTGGATCATTTCCCATTTTATTCTCATAGCTTCGCTAGCGTGACTGGATTATTACGGTGATAAACGCTCTGAGTCTATCTTCGAAAGTAATGAAAATATGATCATCGAAGAACGGAACCTTTTCGAAAAAAAGAAAGATAAGATTTTTGATGCACGAGAATTGTAGATATTAATCCGGGGCATAGTTGAACTCCTCTTCTTCATCTGCATCACGCCAATTATCCCGTTTGCGCATTTAGGGAAATACACTTCATACGTAACGTAAATTCTGATCTGCAGTGTGCATACATGAGTTACGGGCATTATATTGCGAAAAAAAGTAAGTAAAAGCAACTTTTATCGCGCCATCATGAATAGGTCTTCGCGTTGCGTGTGCATAAATCTCCGTACTCTCCAAAAAGTATTAAAAAAAAGGTTACGAAAGTTCGATCGATTTTTACTCTCTTTAGTTCCATCTCTTTGTTTCGCCTAAATTTTTCATCAAAAGGCACAACCTCCTTCGATCTCTTTCATGATTAACTCCTTTACTCGCAAAATTACTGCATTTTGCAAAAAAAGGAATATTTTCATATCTTAGCATCGGGTACTTAATTTTGAACTAGAGGGCGCCATTCCCTTTGATGTCTGCCTTTTCGGAGTTCCGCCCCAAAGGCGCAAGAGTTTTATTATAGTTAAAGCGACGTTCATTGCATTTCGTTGTTTTGTTATCTCCAAGAGAACAGGGGGCTCCGAATTCGGTACTTAGCAACGAATAGAAAGCTCGGAATATTTAATCGAGTATCTCTCGTGTGTGTTTTTTTTCTAAACGGAATAATTCGGTTTACAATCGCAGCAATGTTAATCTCTCTAAGGAACGTTTTTGTACGTACGTATATATCCTCCTCGCTCTGTACGTGTTGGTGTGTATTGATGAAAATCGCGGGTGAAAAATAAGAGAAAATGAAGAAGGAAAGAAGTTTCCATGCCTGCAGGGTCATTAAGTGCCGGGTCGTTATTGTTCACTACTGTCTTTAAACATCGCCTGCATGGAAAGAAAATTACGAAGTTTCTTACTTAGGCCGGTCGTTAACGAAAGAGACTGAGTTCATAATAACCCCGCTGATTTCGTTCTCTCATATCCTTCCCCCACTCAAGGCGGACTCGGTTCTGAAATTATTTTAATTGGCTGACAAAAAATATATCGAGCGCCCATCATTTAATATAACACAGAGTTCGCCTTAGAGATTATTATAGACGTGGGAGAGTTATTTCGTCCGAGATGCCAATATATTCGTATAATAAATGTTATTCATGGTTGATCGTGAGCCGTAAAGGCAATCTATCCTTTCCGAATCTAATTGCTTTGATTGGGCGACGGGTCGGTAATCGAAGACAATAACCGTAGTCGGTGTTTTAGAATTAAAAAAATTTAAGGCTTTCTTTAATCAGTATTCTTAATTCGGTCGGAGCTTAATAAGGGAACTGTCTCTCCTCTATACTACATTTTTCTCTCGGTGTTTCTTCTCGGAAGAAAGCTCGTCTCGCTAGTCTACTTTCTTCGGAATAAAATCTGGTTTTGGGAACCGCCATTTATATAAAACGTAGAGGTGATATTTAATGCCATTAAGATGTGATTGTGTCGTGGAATTTTACGAAGTATTTGGGGAGAATGAGCGTTAAATTATTTTAAACTCCGTCTTTTTCTGTTTTAAATAAATTCCTTACTAAGAAAAAGGCAGCAGATATATAAGATGGGATTTAGAAGAACCATCGTGATATTTGAATTGCAGGTGCTTTGCTCAAGTGTTGAAGATTTAGCACTCTGGTTTGAAGCGATAGGGTTCGATTTTGTATCAACGAGGTTCTGTGTTCGATTCCTGGTGATTGTTATTAAATGATTTTTAAGTAAAAGTACAAAACAACTATATTATTAGCTTTCCTTGAACCTATCTCAAGGAATATATTTTGGTGCCGACTTGGATGAAATAAGATCAATTCCGAGTAGAATGTAAAATTAATGCAGCTATCCTATTCTTCAGTAGGAATTTGCTTAATAAGCATTCATTCTTATGTATCGTTACTTATTTCGTGTCCACTATATCTTTCATCCGTTAAATTAAATCAATATTCGCCACAAATCTTAGTGCTCCCTAATTTGGTTGAATGTGAATGGAATATTTGGGGCTCGACCACCGCCAACTATTTTCACGAAACAAAAGATCGTATCCCAGGCAACCGGTTATTATCAAGAGCAAATAACACATCCTTTATTATTCATGCAAAGATATAATTTTCCGAGGAGAGCATTCTCACTCCTATCACGAATGCAGTTCCATTTTAATTTCGTAATGGTTTTAATAACACCATCCTTTTGGCTCTTTCGTGTCAGATTTTCTTATATCTTATTTATAATTTATCTTTTATTTATAATACGCATATTCAGTAATTATTTAAAATGGGGGCATTGCGTTCTGTTTTTTAATGGAAGGATAGGAAATTAAATTAATTTTCTTTCTAGTTGTTCTGGAATAATTAGTCTTATAATAATTTCTAGCAGAGTATATGTAAATGTTTAAATACCTTTCACTGTATTTCAAAGATAATTCATTGAATTTTGTTTCACGAAATTCTAAGTATTAATTATCATTGCTGCTTCTTATAATCCAATACTATGGTACTATTGCTGCTTCTTATAATCCAATTCTTCTGGAAATTCCCTAGACTTCTTAGAACAATTCTGACTACTTAGTCCGTTACCTTATATTAGAAAGTGAAAAATTTATTCTGTATTAGTTGGGTCTCCATAAGTTCAGCATAAATATATTCTGAGCTGCTAACTATAATTTGCATTGAATTTTTTTATATATTTGAAAATCTAATGTTCAAGTTGAAGCTTATTGAATAGGGAAACTTTCACAATTTTTAGCCTCTATTTTTGCAATGTTTCTCTTTGATAATCCTATGCAAATTTTGGTTTTCATCGCCGCATTGTTAAATTACTCTTTAGTTTCAAGTCGCATTTTCTATAATTCGTCCCCACCCCGCCGTATGAATAATATTTCGCAATTTCAAACACGCAACCGTTCTGTTTCCATTACTTAAAGTATATCCGTAATTGTAGACCTACCCCATACTCTGGTTAATGAGGATAAGGTACGTTAAATCATGGAAAGATCGATTCTCTCTATATTGCTCGCTCTCGAAGGATTTAACCGCAGTTTAAAAGAGTTTAAAAAGTACACGAGAGGGGGAGGAAATGAAAATTTTTCCAAAGAAGAGAGTAAGTACGCTTACCATCCGTCTCTTTGGTCTTCCATCCAACGGATTTTGATCGAATAAAGAACGCTTTGATTAGGTTGGAAGACCAACTATTTGTGCCTTCCCATAGTTGGGAACAAAGGGACTCTGGTAATCTCTTCTCTATGCGAGTCATGCTGCGTAATGCCACTGCTTAATGATGGACTATGCGATAGGGACGTTAGCGTATTTCCTCGCCAGACTTGCTCACTCATTCATCATGGTCCAAGTGAAACTTGTTTCATTGTCTACGTGGAAATTGCCCTAGCGGTTGATCATTACTTGTCGAGTTATAATAATCTCCCTTTTTCCTCTCGTTAGCTGCCCTCTATACGTACCTACGTAAGCATCTTTTTTTTTGTACGAGCCAACGGGAGCCACTAACCAGATCAATAGCATCCTATTGTTCTTATGAGCGATTACTCTGGATTTTCAGATCCCTACTCTACGGGGATTTTAATTTCAGGAAAGCGTTTGCGAAATTTTTTCGCCTCCCCCAGATCATCCGATTTTGATTTGGGTCTAAATTGTTAATTAGTCGGACGCTCGCGGAGGTTTACGTGTATGTGCAACCGAGAAGCGGTTGCTATAGTGATCCCGTGTAGTGTGTAGCGACGTTTAAGCCCTTAGACCGTTTAGGTGTGTGGACGGTTCTGATTGTATTGTGTTGTGATGGATGGAAGTGTTCGTGGTGGAGGAATAATTGATTCAAAACTTAATTTGTTTATTGTTGATACTTTAACGTAAAATATATTATATACTTCGCGAAAAGAGTTTGAATATTAGTGGATAAATTTTTTAATATAATTTATATTTTACGTCTGAAATAAGAATGTGTAATAAAATCTATACTATTGCAAACGATTATAGTTCTGTATATTATAGGGCAAATTTTAATATAATTTCTCGTTTACATCTAAAATAAGGATTTATGTTAATATAATCGATGCTATGGCAAATATTTTCGTATAAATAGAAGTGCAAGAAAAAGTTCTTAAACACGTTAAAATTTTTACTCAGATTGTAAGATGTAATACAATGAACTAAGGGTACTTAAATATTCAAAACCTTTTTATTTTATTTTTCCCAGAAAGAGAATTGTTCAAGCATATCTATTCGTGATAATTCCACCATATATTACTGGAAGGATTTAATCAATTTTTAGTCTCATTTACGTATTATCAATTACGAACCTGATCCTAGTATATTCACGCTGATAAACTTCAGAGAGAGCTAATAAACAACCATTTAAACTACGTGAATAGATAGGCAATATTTCGGTCGCGAGAGAATGTTTATGAAGCTTTTAAAGAAATTTAAGAATCGGAATGAATGTTGTTAAATGGAGGAATCCATTCCTGGCTAGCAGAGTTTCTTCAGAGACGGCCCTGGAACGAAATGAGAATTGTTATATTATTACATTTGCATAACTGCTGCCACGTATTAGTTTTCAACGGAAGTTGCCTCCATTAAATCCCATAACCTTCCGTTGACGTAGTTTTCCATCCGCCTTCCCACCCCCGCGTTCCACCCCACCCACTCCCCCACCTCCTCCCCCTGCATCTATCCCTTCTATGTCTTCGTACGTAATAGCGCCATATTTATAAAAGAAAATGGATATATGTGTAATGAAAACAGGGTTAAAAATCCCTCTCCATCCTCTCGTCTTTTTGTCCCTTCCTTTCGTCTCGTAAATTCGCTTCGTCTTTTCCGAGAAGCCCGCCTCTACATATCCTTGTAATGTTATCTGCGTACGTCTAGCCATCTCCAGTCCATGCCTATTCATTTATCCTTTTACATTGCATCCGCTGATAGAGGTAGGCCGTCGAGGTATTGTTATGATAGACGCTACATCGTAAGCGTTGCATTCCCTTTCAATGCTCCAGGTGAAGTCCCTTCATTTCTATTCTATTGCACGTACTTATCTTCAATCTTCCACCCGCACTCATCTTGCTATCATCCCATTTCCTCTGAAATTGTTCCGGTCGCTAGTTATCTATTTTCTCGAACTTTCCCCCCGTTTTCCTTTTGTGTCTCTCTCACTAAATCATTATGAGGGTTATTTTGTCCAGACGAGGTTTTCTTTTTTTTATTTCTCCGCGCCGATTTTCCCTTCCCTCAGTTTTTCTTCCTTCCTTTTAGACTAATAGGCGTTTAAATCAACATTAATACCGGATGAAATGATTACGTTTCCAACCGGGGTATTGTTTTTCATTCATCAAAAGATTCGGTTATGGATTTATGTTGTTGCGTAAAGATCTCGTTGAGGCTGCGGGGTCCAACGAGGTAAATTTATGCCGAGATGTTGAGGAACTTTCGAATGGTTGAGATTTGGATCTTTTCTCGAGGAACTGTGAAGGAATACACATATCTCTATATATAAGAGCTATAACGTGACTAATAGACGTGTTATGAAGCCAGACGGAAGTGACTAAGATCAAATTTGTTTTATGTATTTATTATATTATTTATAATCGAGGAGTTAGCTTTAGTATTACTTCTGTAACGTACCAACAGATGTTATTTATAAATTACTTGTTCAATTTATAAGTATTTTTCAAAATTTGCGTAAACTCTTGTGGAAAATATTCCATGCCTCAATGGCCTCGTGTCTGTACCGTGTTTCCCTTCCTTGGTACCGGCGACTAGGGTGGTCCAAACGGGCGAACGGGCTTCGATTCCCAGCTGTGGAATTTTCATGTTGGTCACAGATCATTTCATCTGAACTGAGTGCATTTCGAAGGGTAATTCTGTTCTTTAATAGGGAAACAAATTTCTAACGGCTACTTTTTAAAAAATATTTCGTTTTAGTAATCTTTACATTTACTAGTAATGCGTCGGATTGATACGAAAGATGTAATAATAAGAATGTCGTTATTAGAAAAAAAACTCAATTATTAGAATTGAATCATGACTTAATGATCAGATTCTGAACTTCAATTCTCAATAATTATTTTCATTATAGTATATTATGTACTTATGAAATTGAAATTGAATTTAAACAAAATATCTCAATCGTTTGTGTTCGATAAATTTGGTAAGTTTTCTTGTATTTGAACCACTATGTCTTTAATTTTCACAACAAAGGTACTTTGGATTATATTAAAAAGGTTACCAAACATGAATTCTATCTTCAAATTTTAGCAATTCGCCATTTTAAGCACAAAAAAGAAACTTAACTTTTTCCAAAACCAAGCCCAACTGTAAGTTATTCTAGAGCACTCTTGGTTCAACATTTACCATTCAACCCTGATGGAGTGAGTTCCTTCTTTTTTTAACCTATCTCAAGGAAAGACTGTTCGTCCGACCTCCAGAAGTATCGAGCATTTTGACGAAAATTATTGTTCCAAGTTAATTATCTTCGGAAACGGCAGACTTGGGAATATTCATAAGACACTGTTTTCTCGAGGTCGCGGTGCATTCTAACCGTTTCTTGGAAACTTCCGCTCCGAGTATCACCTCCTTCTTTTCGCCGATTCTTTTGGCGATATCGAATCCTCACTTCCTCTGTTTGTGTTGGTCTTTTATGAACTCTGAATCTGTTCTCGGTATTCCTTAAGTGAATGCTTATGAACCTCTTTTTAACTACTCGATGCATACTTGTCTTAAATTTAGTGCTAGCTGGATGTCATGTTATTTTTGAAGCTGTACATTGAAGTTGCCGTATTTTTGATTGAAAGATTTGTTGTGATTGAGTGTTTTAAACGTCTTGAATGTCTTTGAAAAGTAATTGAAGATTTAAAATTGAATTAATCAAATTGGAGGGAGAATAATTGTTATAATTCAAACTGTAGAGCTGTTGAACTTTATTGGCAACCAGCGTTTACATAACTCTCGTATAATCTTAATCGTGTACGTTATCTTTAGTTTAATTTACGTTAGCTTTATTGTTGAAGTGGTTAGAATGCTATAAAATGCTTAGGTTCCGATTCAAATACCGGTTTATGGAAAACTTTCCTCTCTGGGTACGGATTTTGTGGTTTGCCCATTGTTGAGTAACTGTAATTGTTTAAGTAATGTATATTTGTGAGGGTGAAGTTGAACAAATAAATTACAAATGTATAAATTTTCCCACATTCAACCCATGGATAGTTTTCTTTTTGATACATTTATTTACAGTTTTGTCTCTGTTAGTCTCTAGGACCGTTATTTGTTATTATTTTAGAGTACGGGTATGTTTATTTCCAAAGAAGGTTAATTAAATCACTATGCTACATTTTTCAAATTCTTTCCTTTAAAAAGTAAGTTAACTTTATATTGATAGATGATTGTATGTTGTGATTTTTTGTTGTTATAATCCTAGGCTTTTATTCATCTCCATATCATCTCAAGATGCGCTTTCATAACTCTTTTTCAAAAACTTTTCATCTCTAATAAATTTTCAATCACGCTTTTCAAAATTAAAAAATCCAAAATGGCTACATTGTTTCATAATAAACGCTATAAGGACGATGTCGAATCAAGTCCTTTTGCCTCCCCCTGAATATTTCCCAAACTCTCTCTCTCTAATTATTATTCTCTATGCGAACATTTTCAACTAGTTTTCTGGCAATTGCCCTCCGTTCCGTACTCCCTCAGTCCATTTTGTAAATTCATTCTTTGAAGCACCCTCTTCATTACTTCCTTTAACATCTCCCCATTCATTGTTTATTTCTTTCATCTTCTCCATTCTCTCGTTTATCCTCCTTCTCTTTTAATATTCTCTTCTTATCCTCCCCCTCCCCCTTTCCTTCGAATCCCAGAACACGCTAACGAAAGGAAATGATAAAAGTATTAATAATATCTATTACGAGCCTTTCCGACCGTTCGTGAGCGTAGTTCGCAATCAAAATGAGTGCCTCTCAGAACGATAATAAAAGTAAATTGAGACTTAAATAAAAAAAGTAAGAGTAATAATAATAATAATATGAAAGACTTCCGCTGCATTATATTTTCCCCTCCGCCTTAACAACTGTGCCGTAATAAGGGAAATAATGATCCTCTCCCTCTTTTTATTTCATCACATTTTTCTAATCCCCCTTTCCTCCCCCTCCATCTATCCCATAATCCCGTGTTCTGAAATTATATCTTTCGTCAAATGTCCTCCATTTTGACCTCGTTCCTATTTTTGACGTCCTCAGTGTTAATTCCTAATGTTGTCTACTGCTGCTAAGTTTCTGGATTTAATCCTTTTCTGAATAGTGTTAACGGAAATTAGTTTTGATGTGTGCATTGTTAGAATTGATACATTGTTACCCACTAGTAGTAAACAGAAGTGAATATTAGTAATATCACTGGGACTCGATTCCTGGTATCCCACTTTCCGGTTAGGTTTACTAAACACTACACCACCATGCCGCGTCCATTTCTCTCAGTTAATGCGAAAGAGGAAGCCCTGGGTTCGAATCTCAGTCGTTTTTCGATTTCTCTCTTTTATGTTAGCTTTATTTGTTTGTATTCAAGTCTCAATAACTCATTGTGCCAGTAATATCACCACATCTAAATACTATAGTCTACAAGTTTTGTATATCTTTGTCCTACTTATGTAAGGATATAAAACAAAATATTAATATGTATGTATTTATGGATTTTTTATGGTATTGAGATGTTAAGTGCTCTCTTATTCGTTGATTTCAGAGTGTCTTTCCATAGTTTGTATATATTCTAATCGTCAAAATATCTGATCGTAGTATAAGATTCTCTGGTGGTTTTTATAGATATATTTATGGACTGAAACATATATTGCCACATCACTACTTAGGTATTATTGTAGTTGTAGGAATATGAGGAACTTTATTCTCACCTGAAGAGATGACAAATAAACTACGCCCGTTTAAAACTTGGTCTGGTAAGAGAAATGATTCTTCCACGAAAGCCCAATTCACCTTACAAGTAGAAGTTATACGTCCTTTTTCCCTCTAGAATCAAGCGCTAAATAAATGAGTTTCACACAGCTAACAATGTACCTACAATGTTGAAATGAGGAAACTTTCCGTTGCTGCGAATCGTCTTCCGAACGCTCAGAGGTTCAATGCACTTTTTCAAGACGCAATTTTCCTTGCCTCAGTCCCTACTCTTCTTAGGATCGGACCCCCAGCTGTTTTATAGCCTCCTCAAGACGTAAGGCATGGCAGTCTCCAATGTTTTCGGTCATCAGTCACTCTCCGAAGTCGTGTTGTGAGCGCTTAATTAGACCGGTGAAGTAAGCCCGTTGGGAAGTCCACCTCAAGAGAACAGAATGGCGCCAAATGTACGCTCTCCTTCGCGCATGCGCTGTCGGGATTTTTTCACCTTCGGGGAAACTAAGAAGCGGCTTTCAAGGTTAGGAGGTTTTTATTTCCCCAGCGCCATTCATATAGTCGTGTAGCTGACGCTAAGTGAGTTGCCGGTTGATTTGTTCTCGCCAAGGATGAGCAAATTTGTCACATAAAAGTCTAAATATAAATGTCACTCGTTAAAACGTTTTCGTACGTCATTTTTAGTTTTTCGTTGCGCGTTGCGTCCTTCTAGCCGACCGCAACGCCTTTTTTGGGAAAGGATTCCCGCGGAAAGATCCGGAATTATTTATTTGCGGACATTATTTAAAGCTCGGGAGTGTATTTATTTTTTTTATTCGGGGAACAGAAGACTGCATCGTCTCGCTATGGGTATATTTATGCCTCCGAAATGCACGGCGCATTCGTATGAATAACAGTGTTTCTCCATAATATTCAAACTTAAGTTACGATGTCGTAAATTTTTTGTTTTAATTTTCCATAAAATCCTTCCTCGGGTTTATATACGGAGTGCTCGTACGTCATTATAATTTATATAGTTTCGTGTCGGGGCAGTCGAGTACCAAGGAAGAGTATTTATTCATTTGTTTTCCGATGGTTTATTTTCGGGAACGTGATCTTTTTCCAACTGATATTTTCTTCCGTTTGCAAAAAGGCGATGAATTTGATGTCGCGAAAGAGGACAAAGGGTTTTTATTTGGATCAATTTATCGCCGACTTGCGAAATGTTTAGTGTTGATTGATGGTCTCTCTCTTCGTAAAAAATCTCGCAACAAACTCATCCAAACGAGTGGGAAATACTCTTAACGGATGATGTCCATGGTAATCCTTATATTGCTATATAAATGATGCCTCGAAATTGTATGATAGGTGTATTAGAATTTTTTGGCGAATTAAGTAAGATTCTTAATTTTCATTGTTGATTGAATTTGGCAAAGTTTGTGCAAATTTCACTCGAAAAATATTTAATAAGTTTTCGCAAGCGAGAAATTGCTAGCATATAAATGTTTTAAGTATGATTACTAATGTATTTTCGAAGTAAATATTTTGAGATTTTCATGTTTTACATGATGATTGTCCAAAGTTTTAAAATTACTTTCTACATCATGTTAAGCTTATTTATTTAGCTATCTATTTCAATCACCAGTATTTAAATCTAAAGGTATTCTAGAGTCTGGAAATAAAAAATGAATTAAGCCGAGCACAAAATATTTTAATCAGTTTATGATAGATTCTTATTTCTTCTCCATGTATTAACTTACAATACAAAGCTACTTATTTCTTTAAAACAATCCTGATCTGCAAAGATATACAAGACTTACATATTTACCTGGTATCATGTAGTATTATTGCGTATTGATAATGAAGTGGAAGTTCCATCAAGTTAGCTAACGCAAATTGAGTGTAATGAATTATCAGTGAATATTATTAGTGATATGTTTGTCATGCTAATTGCGATACTAGATACAAGATTAGTCTACGATGGTCGATTACCGTGATAGATAAATTAATAGCAATTCCCCCTGTGTATTCACTGTGGAGGAACGAATTGCGCTTAAAGTAATGTTTGGTTTAAAAACTTTAAATATATAGGAAAATTTCCTTTCCTCATCCTTAGAAATTGTAGGTTCCTTACAACATAAACTTTGAAATTTTTCCTTTGAAATGTAAGTTTTCAACCAGGTGTTAATCTGGAATCCTCATGATATATTTTTGGGATTCAAAACCTTATGATTTTTGTAAAATATGTATGTATACATTCTTATTCATTCTTATGGATGAACTCTTATCATATCTTTTGTTTTTAGTATCATCTTCATAAATGAACAAATATGTTATCGTCACAAATCGATTAATTCAAAAGGATCTTGAAAAGCTTTCGTCGTCTGCTAGATTTTCGTTAATCACGTACTTTAACATCAATATGTTTTTACGACCCAGGTGGATAACTGTTCTGGTGTATTCTTCAGTTTTTTTTTTCATCTCATCTGACTTTTTCACTTTAAATTTCATCTAAATCCGAACTCTAATCTTAATTGAGAACATTAGATGTCCAAAAAAGTGTTCGTCTTATGTACAACTCCAACGCGCACTTCCCAAAGACCACACGTGTATTTATCTGCTGTTCCTGAATAATATGAACGACCCTTATGTTTCCATGGCAGCAATAATTTAAACTCCAGGAGATCGGACATAATTTGCGCATATCATTAGAGTTTGGTACGTCGAAGGGCATCGGTGGGCGGCCTCCAGAATCCGTGGACCACCAATGGAATCCTCACGTCATTTAATCAATCGATCTTTCTCGTGATAAGCGTTACCGGATCCTCAAAAAGAGGAGTGGGCAATTGCGCCTCAGGAAACTGCTTCTGTTTCTCCACTCACCTGATAGATCAGCTCCTCACAAGAATACGTACCGTTTGAGGGAAGGTATTCCCACCGTCGACTGATAAAGAGTAAACTGGGTCTTGGGGCAGTTTAAGCTGTACTTTGCTACTGTTTGATACACCAAAGTTACGAGTTAACGTACCGATAGCCCTTTCAAAGAAGAAAATGGGATTATAGATCCGTATTGGTAGTTGTGTTAGGGTGCATGCGGGAGTAAGTATGGAAAAGAATGAATAAATATCCTCATGATAAGTTTCTAACATTATAAATCGAAATAAATGAAGTATTATTAATTTATAATAAATAAATATTTATTTATACTAGAAGAGCATCATAGTTGTATGAGACAAGTGACTGTGTTAAAAGTTGATTTGAAAGAAGATATATAGTTATTTTTGGTATAATACTCTTCAGTGTTGACGAAACATAAATTTTAATTTGGTTAACAATGGACTATAACTTAAGCATTCAAAAGACAGATGTGAGATATCTATTTCTATTAAAATATTGTTTTATTATGTCTGTTGTTTAATTAATTTAATTTTTATAATTTTATGTATAGTTATCATAATGTATTTTGTCTTCTGTCTGGTTATGAAAGGAGTTTATTTGTCTTCGAATGTTCTCATATCCTGTTTTTGTTGACCGGTGTATTGATTTGTTTGGTACGTCGATGTGAATTTTTTTTGCGTAATATTGGCGAAAGAATACATTTTTCTTACGAACGATTTTCTATCCATCAATTTGCGAGGATTTTTATCTAGTGCTATTTGAGTTTTCAATTTTAATTTTATCCGAAGCGTTCACCGAAGTTTGTATTGAATTTGGATATTATATTTACTTTTCCTTGTTTGCCGTGTTAATATTTTCATCGAATGAAATTAAATTTCAGAATTCGAGGTGTTAATTTGAAAGGTCACTTTTGATTGGAATGTATTTATCCATTGCAGTTTAATCAGTAGGAATGTTTATTAGCTAAAAATTTATATGTGAAATATGTTTGCGTTCCCCCGAATTTCAAAGAAGACTCCGCTATGACAAATTGCCCCTAAATGTACGTCAAACGCTCGATCTAACTGTCTTATTACAATGATTCGATACTCATGGATGTATAGGTCCTATTTTTCGCATCATATCTCTTAGAAACTTATGAAATTCCTTGAAACATTATAAATTACCATACACCCTTTCTATTTTCAATTAAACGCTCTGATTTTTTTCAAAATACGTTTCCATATTTACGAAAACAAACGTTTTATTATACAAACATGAAAAGGACCGAATTTTAATGCATCTGTTGCGAATTGTAATTTAAATTTTATTATTTTAATATAAATTGTTATATTTGTCACGTAATCGTTCATTTATCGTAAAATAATGATTTGCAAAGGGAGGATTATTATTTTTCTTCTCGAGGAATAACTATTTTAAAGTATAATGTTCTTCAGAAACTCTACTAGTATTGCTTAATAGCTTTTTCAGGATATAAGCTTGATAACTATTGTAAATACAACCAGAACTCTCTCTGTTTTACAGTTATGGTTTTCTAGATATACTCATTCAATACGATTCTAAGAGTTATATTTGGTTGCTACGTAACACGTGAACTACTAAGTTAATCTGAAACAGTAAACAACTCAAGTCAAATGCAAGTATATATGATCGTTATTGCTTATGATTAGTATTTCTCAGAAGGTTATATCAAACTTTCGGGAAACAGTAATCAGCTATTTACATCGCAAGATCGATAATTACGAATTCAATGATTCCATCGCGTTTCCCACGAAAGAAGACGCCATTAAAATCGCATCTAACGTTGAAACTATCGGATTAAGAGCAAAACGCGGATCATCTTTATCCCACCCACGCTTCTTCCAACTAATCTCTTCTCCTCCTGAGTATCCAAGCAGATCTCCGGTCACTCGAATAGGTTACCGCTATGTTATTACGGAATGAGGAATCCCGTCTTCGTATTTTATCGAAGTATTGACCGCGAGAAGAATCGCCTGCGATAATCGCCGCGAAATCAGAAATAAGATGCGTTGAAAATCTCAGCCCAATAGTTAAGAAGAAGGGAGTGCTACCGGTGAGGAATTTTTTCCACCTCACCGTTCACGATAAATTATATAGTCGGGTGCGTCTGTCCATTTTCGTCTTATCGGACAGAATCAACATCGTGATAGTAATTCAACCAGCGGTGTTTTTTTTTACGATTACTTGGAAAGATATTGACGAGTTTTTGAATATCAAAGCGAGAGAGATTTATATTTGTAAATTGCCACGTTTGCGTGTTTAATCTTTTTGAACTTAAGTCTATAGAGATGGCACGAATGCATTATTTTAAACTATGAAATGGATGATCGACGCCACTTCCGAGAAAGATAAGCTCATAGATGCCACCATAGTCCGTTCTTCATTCAAGTCGTACATTGGCAACGAAAACAACTCGTGATATTATTAAGCATTGATGACTCGTACGATAGGAAAGGTTATAAATGCAGGAAGAGATTGGTAAATGCTTGGTTTTGTTATGATTCGCATCATAAAAAATTCATGTTTTTTTATAGATAAGAAGGGAATGTATTGTAATTTTTGCTGATGTTTACGCAGTGATAATAGTAAGGTACTGTAATAATTGTTTTCGCTTATACATTACGATGATTGCATCTGAAATTATGAAATCAAAGTTATACGTAAGAATACATGAAAATTTAAAAGAGGAAAACCTTTATGAAGATTATCTTAAACGCAAAATAATTCTTGCTAAATTTTCTATACGTTCTATATGAACTATCTAATCTACAAATGATCTGAATTACTAAAGAAAGTAGTACAACCATCTAGAATTTAAGAATTATTTTACGAAATAATAATTGCTTTGGAAAAGGTCAAGTAAATAACTTTAAATCAAATATATCCTTCTTTTGTGTCGGTTTCATTTCGTCAAACTTTCAATTATACGTAAGATTAGCAAGTAATCCTGTGACATTAAGCGATCATTTTTCTGATTTAAGAAACAGAGTAGTTGTAATTATTTCGTCAATAAACCGTACAAAGTGCAGCATAACATTCACGAGTTACGGTCCGGGAATTATTAAACTGTAGCTTTTGCTCCGTAGCTTTGGATATTCGAAACTCCAAACTCACTCTCATCTATGAATAGTTTAGACGATATGAAGAAGATTAAATTTCGAAAAATTATGAGTGGATATATGACAAGTATAAGCATTTTAAGATACAAATTAACTTTAAATCGACTTTCGCGTAATGGGAAAATAGAATATTTATATAATAGTATACGATATACATATATAATAATATATACTTATTATTTTAAGAGAATCGTACCCGAGTAACGTAGTGAAAAAGTTATCAAGCTATTTCATAGAACGGATACCAAAGCGGAAATGTATGTGGTTGGAATAATGAGTGTTTTTTAGTCTAATCAATGATTGAATGTGAAATTAAGATTCTTTCATTGAGTGAAAAGAAGAATAAATTACAGTCGTCTTCAATACAAGTGTTTTTATCCCGAAGTAATTTGGTGTTTATATTTTCTCTATAATGAAACTTGGCCTCATGTATCGAGTTCTCCTCTGCCAAGCTTCAATAGTCTTCGTTTCGAATCATCGTCATTTAAATATTCACATATGTTAAAGATGTTTTGCTTAATTAGTTGGCTCGGCGCCTAATTATACGTTGCTAAGGAATAGGAATTCGTAAATTCCACGTCGACGCGGCTCTACGCATAAGAATATCTTAATTCTATTCAGATCAGTTTTCAGTTGTTCGAAAGCTACCATCGTTCATAACAAACGAAGGAATTGTTCGTATAGAGAAGGGAGTTGGAAATTAATACCTACCCTCATGCTGGGTGTGTCCGCGGTTGAACTAATTTTCTAAAATGGTGACTCACATAAAGAAAGATTGTTACCCGCTGATATACGAAGGTATGAATTATTCAGGCTGCGGCGGAAAAATTTAAATATATAATATTTCCAAAGAGCTAGGTGGAGGACATTTCATTTTTTACGCGGAATAACAACTTATATAATTCGATCTCCGATGTTCTAATTTGCATGACCCCTTTCTTGGGATAGCTATCATTTCTTTCTCCGTTGAATACAAGAGCTCAATGTCTGTCTGAATGGCGGAGGTCATCAATACGTGATTGAATTCAGAGTCCATGAGATTTTTATCGTAAAGATCTATGCTACGATGATGATAGTTAATGATGTGTTTTATGATACTATGTACTCTATGATTTATTATTTTAGAGTTGTAAAGAGGATGGAATATAAAAATATTTGAGGGAGGAAAATTACACGTATAAAGAAATTTCTTTCTCAAGATGGATATCTCTTCTTATCTATTATATCTCGAATTTCCCATAATAGACGTCTGATGGTTGTGGATAGCTATCCAAATAGCATTCGAATTGAATTATCTTTAGAAACAGCCTTTTTTATTTTAGTTATTTACTGATTTCCTTTTTGGGTCTGTTTCCTCTATTCAATGTAATTACACCATCCTTGAAATCATCCTCATTATTTATCTCTAAATTCTAAATCATTTTTTCGTTATTAGTTTAATTTAATGTACCGTACAAAACCTCGTTTTTATGACTTACAGTATTTGTATTTTCGAGGATTACGATTGCTCATTTCTATATATTTTCTGTGTTACGTTCTGGTTAATACTGTTTATTGCTATTAGTTTTCTGAAACAGTTTCATTTTAAAATCTATAATATAATAAAATATGAAATTATAAAAATTATTTTCTTATACGTAACTTTTTAATGAATAGTGACGAATGATAAAACACCCATGTTGTGTAGCTTGTGAAAATATAAATAGGAGATTTGAATTTAAGAAAATGGCGTTATTCTTCAAATTGATGCTTTTACTCTTTAAATATCGTGATTTTGTAGTTTAAATATAGTTAAAATTCTACATATTATGAATTATCATCAAAAGCTTTTTAATAGAACAGTGCTCAAGTCCAAAAGACGTAACATTTTTTGGCTCATACTGGCTTTTGTGAAGTTTTAATTGTTAACAAATTAGTATGATCATTAGACTATTGAAGTATATTCAATTTCCTCGGATCTTTTTTCTGTCCATTCTAATCGAAGCAAATTCTTGGCCGAGATCACACATTTCACTCACGCGTATCTACTTCAAACCAAAATCGCTTTCGATATAAAAGTTAACTATCACTTAAATTAACGAGCGTTAAAGGTGATTGCAATATTTTGCGATTTAACTTATATTTTTTCGATTTTTACGATTAGTATATATAAACGAAGCTAATTCCTTTCTTCTTCGCGTAAAATCCTCTTCTTTGAATTACATATTTGGTAAAATTAGTTGTGTTTCTCATTTCGTTACATCCCCCGCAAGTATTACTCTTACACTTCGCCTCTTAACCGGAGCTCCTCCACTGGAAATGGAAATTCGCTAAGAGTCGCATTTCATTCTTCGCATCCCCTTAACGACCGCACAAACCCCTTCCAATTTGAAATCGTCCTCTTCTTCAGCGGGGATTACGAAATCTGCCATCAACCACCACGCGATGGCGTACTCATTTCCCCCAAAGATGTCATGGAGTGAAAGTAAAGAGTCCGCTTAAAAGAGACACGCTAGATCGTGACTCTATTATTATTATACTCGAGCGAGCGCAAAATAGACCAATAAATCCGCACCCCGATTGTGTCTTGTTTTTCCCTCCACCGGTGGAGTCTTACAGGATGAATGGCTGCAGTCCCTCATAATCCGCCCACGTATCGCCACACTCTCCCATCCATACTCCCCGCAAGACAGATTTCGTATTCTATAATTTTCCAGATCGATTCCTTTCTAGAAGCCATCCCATTGGTGCACTCTCTCTAAAGCACGCATCGCGCACGCTTTTTTTTCTGCCTCGGAATGAACCGTGTTGCGTGACTCTCCGTCTTCCATAAGATCCTTTATCTCCCGCATCGTTTTATAGTCATCGCGGATAAAGATTGGCACCTTCACCCTTCAACTGTTGTGCACACATTCGCTGCGGACTATCTTGGGAGGGGTAGTCACGAACTAGTTCTCGTAGAAGTTCTCTAAAAAAAAGGGTATTTTACACATATCGAAGCTCGGACGCAAAAATCACCCCATACGAGCTTCATTCCGCTTGATTTTATATCTTTTTTATATCCCCTTTTTTTGTGAGCCCAAAACGGTGTCTGGTATCGATTTCTTTCTTGTGTACCCCTCTTCAGCCTTTTTCCATATATATTATTTCTTCTTCTGGCGTGTACCTAAGTACGGCATTTACCTCCGCTCTATACTCAGGGAGTGATGAATATTTAACGGGTGCTTTTCTGCCGTATGCCATGGAGGCTTTTTGATGTGTCCTCATTAATCCAGGGCCATTCTGAAGTGAAGGTTATATCGGATGTTTCCCTCCCCACACACGCACATGCCACTGGCTTACTCCGTCTCTAAACGTCTGCCTTCATATAGCCCAACAAGTTTTTTTTTACGTCTATTTAGGGTGTTTATTATATTGGCCTCGTATGATTATTCATCCTTATTAAGCTATGAATGGCTGCGAATTAGAGCTTTTATAACCCTTTGTTTACTTTTCTTTGATTTTCCAAGGGTTTTTTTTTAGAGATCCATATCAGCTTTTTGGTATCGCCCACTATGGCTCTAAATCTTTTTACCCCCCCCTGGAGTTAGTTACGAATCAAACGAACCACATTGGCACGCACAAAAATGATTTCTAGCTATTTCCTCTCGTGATTATATTTTGTTAGAATGGTGGTTCAATAAGCGCTATCGAAGGCCGTGTTAGATGATCGAAAGTTACGAGACGCGTTCGGCCTTCGATAAGATTGATTACTTTTGTAATTGGCTGAAATGTCAGCATAGATATTCGTTTGAAACTTAATGTATTAGCAGATTCATTTAAATTTTTAATGGTTTATGGGCGTTAAGTTCTATTGGAATGCGCGAAAACATTATGGTTCGTCTACGAATGTAGGGATGGTTTTATCGAGATATAATGCATAGGAATAGACATATCATATGTCCAAGCTCTTATATCTTATTTATGGAATATGCGTACGTAGTTTTTGCTAAATATCTGCAATTTAATTTTAGTCTGAATCGAATTATATCTTCTCGTGTGCGGTCTGCATTCCTAGAAAATATTTCGCGTAGACAGCGAGGCAGAAACGTTTTTGATTCACCCCTAATGGTTTCCAAAAGAGTCAAGGCCACGGAAAACAATTTCAATCCTTTCCCTAACTATTTCTTCGGAGAGAAATCGGTTTCTAATGATCATATTTAGTAGGAAAAGAAATTTATGCGACCTAATAGAAGGCTCGTGAAATATCATAAAATACTCTGCGTCCCATGTAAGTGCGCTAAATTATCGCGCGCAGATATGAATATAATTCCCCGCATTCCCAACGGATGTGGAAATAAATATGTAATTACGATTTAATGCCTCGTAGCGTTCTAGGAAAGGTCAGTTTATTTTTAGCAAAAAAGCTACGATGATGCCTCTCGAATCGGCGGACTCATTCTTATTATAGTTATTGTCCGAGAACGGGGCCGTCTCATTTCTCCAATCTCACGGGAAAAGTTCCGATTTGTATTCCTCGAGTTGAGAATCGATATTAAAGAAATTGGCATGCCATATGGCGATTCTTACGGGGATCTCTCTCTCTCTGTGCCGGAGATGGGGTAACCTGTAATTTGGCGGGAAGAAGGCTGGTTTGGTTTCTTCTTTATTATTGCCAAGTCCTTCCCAGCGGATCGTTTTAAAATTCTTCCCCTTCCCGATTACACGACCGAGCATTTCTTTCGATGAATTGATGAGTCTCATTTTTATCAAGATATTCTCCGCGAATATTTCTCTTCGTTTCGCAAATTTCGGTGCCGCCAATGAGTTTTGCTCTCGCAGATCGATAAATCTTACGAGTGCGTAATCATGCAAACATTTTTCGACCATTTCATGACCTTTAAGGGGCGGTCTTGCGGACTGATGGTTCGTAATTACTTTTTTTCGGAAAAATTTTTCCCGTCGGACTGGTTTTATTACGGCGGGGAGAGTGTAGTATGCGCTACCCATCGCGTAAATTATCCTCGTTTTAAATTTACTGGAAGGAAAAACGAGGCTTTATCTCGCGCTATAATATAAGCGTGTGTCAACCTCGACGGTGTTTCCGGGTTTCTTTGCCTTAGTTCGAGGGTGTCAGTCCAATGAGGATTAAGCGGTGGTAAAAAGAGCGTATGTGCATTGGGTTTTCTTTGAAGTTGCTTTGACTCATTAGCGCGACTATCCTAGAAAAAAGTCGCTCTTATGATACGTATCCAAAATACGTGGATTACTTAGAATGAGACAGGTAGGGTGTTATGGTGCGAAGGGAAGAAAATTACGTATTAATAACGATAATATTGAATAATTACGTAAGAAAAATAAGCCTTTACAAATGGTTCAATTAGAATAGATCTCACAATTCTATAACCAATTATAAGTTTATGTTTATCTCATTTAATTAAACCCGGCTACCTGCTGGTGGACACACGATAGCGATAACTCTAGTCATATTACTAAAAGAGCATGAACGGATTCCATATTCTATATCTCTTACGACAGATATGATATTAATAAAGTGTGTTTCTTTCTGTGCAAGCACGACTATGATAGTGCATCGATTGCATATATGCCCTTAGAGTGAAGTTAGTTAGGAAGCTGAATGAGTGAAAGGAATTGGTACGTAAGGATAGAGTTTCTAGGGAATTATTGTTAGGGTAATCATGGCAACGGAATTTACGAAAAAAATTCGTGGAAAACAGTCGTGATGTATTGTTTCGTAATTATATCGGAGAAATGTGTAAAATTATGAGAATTCGTGTTTAAATGTCAAAGATTTTCTCAGGAAAATCAAATATATTTGGAAATCCTGAATATTTCGTCATATGTTTCAAAGTTGTGGACAAAATCGTTCCAATTTTGTTTTTATGGAATTATATAAGTTGTATCAATTAGTTCGTAAAAGAAAGTTTTTGAATTCGTCCATGGATTTTTCCTTTAATTTTTTTGTGAAAGTCATGCCCAAATAATAGGTTTCCGTCCTTAATATGAGTTCTTATTTTTGCTTGCCTTCGTTCCATTTTATCGCTGATAATGCTAGCCTGCGATCGTGATATATTTTCAGGAGCAAACATAACTTGTTTACGATATTTAGAACCGTCTTATTCTCAAACTCACCTTTTTAAACTCTTTCCCAATATCTTTCAACTAGAATATTTGCCAAAATGTGAAATCTTCCCCCTCCGTTCGTTGCTACGCTACGCCGCAGCTCTAAAACATTTTATTCCTTTCTTTCCTGTCCCTTTGATAAATGGGATTTGTGTCGTATTTTTAATTTAAAGAAATTAAACTCATTTTATACCTTCTCTCATCTGTGACCCGCTTGATGAAGAGTAATATTTGCCAAATGGGGAAAGATGTAGTTCGCTGTGTCAATAAATCTTATCTTTATTGAACTTACGCACGTGATTTTATTGTACCATATCTTTATTTGTTTGCTGATATGAAAATAAAAATATTTCTGAGCTGGAAGTGGGCTATGAGTATGCATTTATTGAAGTTGGTTCTTATTCTGCGAAGGTGTTCGTATCTGTTGGATAAATTGTATTGTATATTTTATTGTAAAATAATGCTGAATATTTCAGTTCAGGATACCTTTTTTATATGGAGGAATTAAGTAACTTATTTTCTATGAATTGGGTATCAAATCTGGCTAATAAATTTATTCTATACACGAAAAGATATGAGGCGGATAGTTTTCTGTGAGAAGTAGTCATCGTAGGAATGAATACAAAAGCAAGTATTGAGATGTGACTTAAAATCGGACTTATAAAATCTAAAATAACAGGATAATATTTCGCGATTATAGTATTTGAATGTTGATTTATTTACTTTGTCTCTTGATATACTCTTGTTTTAGCTTCTTTTGGTCTTAGGTTTTGTTTGATGACTTAGTTTTAACAGCCTTGTCTTATGATATAAATCCTCCATGGGTAAAACTGTTCCTTAAATTTTAGTTTAAATATAAGTATAGAAAATATGATATTAGGCCTTGGTAGTATGGTTGGAAGGTGTTATTTTTTCGTAGGTAATCAAGGAATTTATCGATTTAAAAATCCCATAAAATACAGCTAAAATAATGTTGTTTCGGTTCCTCTTGATCTATGATTTTGGTTATTTCGTGTTTTGTTTATTAGATGTTGAAGAGCATCCTAATTAGGTTCCTTTTCAAAAATATCTTTCTTTCAGATTTAAATGCGAGGGATAAATTGCTATTGATTCCGTTAAGATCTGTAATTTCCAAGCCTCTTGGAAGTAGTAGTTCAGTCTTCTCAATAAAACACGCTAGAAAGGAGAATTGATTTAACTAAATTTTAAGTTAACTTCAATCACTGTGGAAACTCTGTATCATTGCTCTCTGAAAATCTTGATTACGTTTAAAATTGTGTAAACTTCGTTATTTACTGTTGCGAACTCTCCACTTAAATGCATAAATTTTAAAGTCATAACTATAGAGAATACTTTGATTACTTTTTGATTCTTCAAACTTTTTCTCGAAGAATACGTTAATTTTAATTTTTATGTTTATCCAAGAAATTACGAAGAAATTCTATTTTTAAAAAATTACCATCCAACGTTACGACATCCGTCTTGGAAATTCAGGCGACACGACACTTTTAATGAAGACGGTATTAAAATTCGAAAATATTTATAATCGTTTAATATTTCAGGTCGTTAATTTTCTTCTCTCCCGGAGCTGCAAACTTCTTTGTGTAGTCTCTCTCAACCCTCAGCCGTCATATATTATTCATTAATGCGATCTCATTCGCTCGGTATATTAATTTCAGTCGTACATTCAAGGTTTCTTTGCTTAAGATCGTTCCTAGATTAAACACTTGAAGCGCATATTTTAGCGGGCGGGCTTCTTAATTATGCATCTGTATTCTCATATTGTGCGTATTAACAAAAGTTCTCTTTTGTTATCCCCCTCCCCGTTGCGGGGACACCGTTCATTGACTGTTTCACTATGACGACGGGAAAAGAATAATAGGATAAATAATCCTCTCGTAATTGCATAGAAATTCACTCATTCCGTCACGTGTTCAACTCGTTCGTTCGTTCGACCTTACTTATTCCGATCATCTCCTTCACATGTTGGTCGTTCTGCTTTGCGCGTCATTAAACTCGAGAGCACGGCGGCTTTGCCTATGTTCCAACTCGTTTTTTGGAGTGTCTCCGTGACGACGAGAGGGGGCGACGTCTCTGCGATCAACTCTCTCTGGTTTGCCGAAGAAAATAAGAAGCTTTAGTCTCATCACCTGTTCCACCTTCTTTTTTCATTTCCCTCTTCTTTCCTTACCAAACTACTTTGAAAAACATCACTTAATTCTTTTCGTCACCCTCCCTCATCCCCTACGACTCGCCCCTTCATAATCTTCATTCCCTTTGAGGGCATTTTCGCCAATGGCCATTTTTTTTATCGACTTATATTTTACGGCTTTACTTTATATGTATAAAGAATTTTCAGTACGTGTTCTTCTTTTTGTACGCGTTTGTTTGCACTTTTCCTCAGAAACGATTCTTTTTTTTTAATTTCGGCTCATTTTAACGTCGCTTTATTCCAAGACGTTTTTATTTTCTAAAAACTAATTTAAGAATTAGTTTCTTTCGTGCGAAGGAATTTTGTTTGAGCTGAGTCATTATTTTGGCTGTGACGTGAAGGGGGTAATATAATTTTTTAAAGAACTGTGGATGATTTACAATTATTTTTATATTAGGGGTGTTAAATGCATAGAGACTTGTTTTATGAAATTTTTACTTATAATTTCTGTGTTAATAATGCTAATAATGACTAATAAAAGATTATTTCTTTGATCGGTACACATTTTCTGCACTGCCTGGTGAATATTTATAGGTTTTATATTTTACAGTTATTATCGATTATGATTAATTTTTGAAACAGTATAATGTTTACATCCGTCTCCTGTTTACCAAGTTTAAAATTGGATCCACCCTTATACAATTTAAAAGGTATTTCGTTCAGTAAACTAATGCTGATAAAACATATTTTAAAATTCTTATTTATTAATATTGATCCCTAGTGATTCTCTATTAATTCCTATGCTATGATTAACCTTAAAATATTTTCAGTTAATATAGATACATTCGTTGTATGAAATTTATCCATCAATAATGAAATTGACTTTCAAAAATGTTTCTTTGAACAATTCGTACGCTGCTCACTGCTTTGAGCTGAATTGTGTAGGATATAAATATTTTCCACTCCGTATATAATTTTTTAAAATGTATAACGTATTTGTTTTTTTAAATATATGGAAGTTAAATGGATTGTCACGTTATTTATAAGATCGTTAGTTAGGTTAACGAAACAAAATTCTCAATATTTTGATCGATTTATTGCCATTGATTAGAATCGTAAGCCGTTCTCGATTTAATTTTATCGTACGATAAACCCCTGATATCGATCCTATATGGGTAATAATGATGAAGCAGAGCGTCTTACGTCGTCATGGGAACAAATTTAAAATATTCCCACTCCGTTTCACTGATTGCCATTATATCAGAAAGGATAAACGCATTATCCTTTCGTTTCAAACTCTTCGACCCTCTTCGTCTTCCAGAATGAGAATTTTAATTGCTGCTCCACCGTAAGGTTTTTCGCGAGACCATACTCAATTACTTTAGCTTTTCCTGCCGAAGAATGAAGAGACTTGCAAGTCTTAATACGGAGGCGGTTAAATTTGTTTCAATTTCGCATTTTAACGCGAATTCGCAATTTTTCGTCTTTCGGTGAATGGGTCTTTAGAGGTACTCCAAAGTCCCCCGCAATTCCGCGGGAGGAATAAAACGCGGGGAAGTTACAAAGGCGTGGTTCTTCTCTCTTTTCGCAATTCCACTCCATTTTAAAGATCCATTCATTTTTTTCCTTTCAGACCTCTCGTCTCTTCTTCTTTCTCTATTGGAGGGCGATTACGGAGTTTGTGCCTTCGTTACTCCCTCTCCACGGACTTTTTCACCGTTTTAACGGTTGAATGTAGAAATTTTTGAGTTTCCGGTGTCGCCCTCTAGCGTCATAATCGTGATGTTTTGTGTCGAACAGTCGACAGGAAACGAAGACTTTTTCCTCTGCCCCCCCCCCCCCCCCCAGGGGGCACTTTTTTCGCTTCTTTAATCAGAAAAAATCGCGTTCTTTTTTGTACACGTTACTTTATTCTTTCGGGATGCTTGTTTATATTGTTATTTCGCGTTTTTTTGCGAGAACATCCTCGAAGCCGTATCGTATCTGCCACTCGAGTTCCGATATTAATTAGAACATCGAATGAATTCGGCGTCTAATTTCATTAGAGGAATGGATGGATAAAGTGTGGTCTCTTTGAAAGAGACAAACTTATCGAATCGGCGTGTTTTTTTTCTCGAATCGGTCGTTTTACGTTTATTCGCGGATATAAAAATTTTGGGATTCGTTCCTGTCTTCTGGTAATCGTGCAAAAATGTGTAGTCTTTATGGAATTGGTTCTTAATAAGCTTAAGGAAATGCGGGGAATATTTTTGCGCTGATTTTTTTTATTTGCGAAATCTTTCTCTCTCTATAGATATTTTAGTGGAATCGAATCTCGGATTAATTAGCTATATTTTCTGTTTTTATGCTCGCGATCTTTTCTCGGAATTTAATCGTTAATGTTCGTTATAGGATTGGAGCTTATTGAAGGAGATTGAAGTATAAATCATCCTCAAATAATCTTCAAAAGGGTTGAATGGATTGACTATTCCACCTTTTATTCTGATTTGCCAAAAATGATTAGGAAAATTCCGTAAATTATCCTACTGTACTATGGATGATATATTTCTAATAATCATTCTACGGTCAAATTAGGTTTCACGATAAAAATTATGTTCTTTTTCTTAAATTTTCGTAAATTTTATAAAGAATTAATTATTTATTTTTCATTGTTTGCATTTCGTCATTTTTCGTGTTTAAAATTGAAAGAATATCAAGAGATGATGAAGACAGTGTGACTATATGACAAAACTTTTTATGATCTTTGTTAATTAATAAATATACATTTTTTATTTTATCGGCATTGAATTTACTATCGATTTACTTGGGTGTTTTATTTTAATTTGACGGTGAAATGTAGGAAATGAGATGAAGCTAATTCTTCCTGTTTCTTAATAATTTTCAAGCACTAAATTTTTAAGAATTAAATTAGAATTTGAATATTATCTGTGACACAGTTTATTTTCAAATTTTTTGTTCCTATGGTAACGATCAATAGCAACATTGATTTCGATATTTTGTTTACAATGAACTTTTGATATACTATACGGTGTTTAAAGTAAGATAGCCACATATCGAATTTTCTTTTTCCAAAGAATTTTCCATTTGTCCTTCATATCGTGTGTCACCTTCGTCAAATGCATATTTAACACAATCCGCTGACCTTTCTTCAGGCTTTCTACAAACAGGCAATTCTTTTTCATCCTTCCCACGTGAAGTGACTTCCCGATTGATTTTAAATTTTTAATTGGATATGTTCCAGACTCGATGGCGTAAAGTCGAGGAAAAAGTTCAACGATTTGAAGAAATCATGCATGCAATCCGAAGGGACCGTAAACTTTTCATGCAGGATCATTTATGGCACGTAATGTAGAAAGTGGGAAGTTATTCTCGATTTCGTAATTATAAAATAAATTAATATCGATACGGAACCGGTGCAGAAAATTCGTCTCCAGAGTTTTCACATGTAAAGAAATGTAAAGCGAATTTTTTTTCTCTTATAAACCCCCTTTACTTTACATTTCCGATGAATTTTATCGACAGGAAATTATGAAGAGGGTGAAGTTTTTTTACGTTGGGTCTCCCCGTAGTTTCATTGTAAGTCGTTGCATTGTAAAACTAATTTCTTTTTTCCTTTGGTATTATTATGTTCAGTCTTCAAAGTTAAATAAACAGCTACAACTCTCGAAAAGCACTGACGCAATCGACGCTTTTACAACTTTTCCTGCGTGGTTCTTACTCGTATTTTTCGTCTTAAAAGTTCCAAGTTTTCATAACTTTTCATAACAAATTGCCTCTCCAGAATTTTACAACGATTTTTTTGTTTTTCAGATTTATTACGTACGGGGTAAGTATTCCCAATTCACGGTCTCAAAGTTATTTCTCGCTAAAGTAGTTATTGGAGCTTTTCTGCTATACTTCCATATATGTTCGTTTATATATCGTTGGTGGGATGCAAGTGTGGGTATTTATGTATGCATTGAGTGGAATATTTTGAGATATCAGTTTTGCTTTGCATCCCGTAACAAATAGACATGTGCCTATCTAGAGATTTGCAACCGTATTTTCTCAGATTTATTATTGATGGATGAAGTGCTCTCCATTTACTATCTCATGAATCCAAAGTTATTTCAGCTAGTAGTTACTCTCAGAGTACTTCTGCGATGCGAGTATGTTTGTTTATATATCTTGGATACGAAGCAAGTGTGTTCGTATTTACGTATGCATTCTGTCGTATATTTTGTGATATCTATTCCAGTTCTTGGTTCTTTTCAATGATTTATCTTTACGTAATCGTTGCCTTAGTTTCTTACATTTATATCTTCGCAGAGTTTATTATCATTGTTTGCCTTTTCATTCTATTGCTTGGAAACCTATGATTCCGAATATACTAAGAATCATTATGACTTGGCGAAAAAGGTTTCCGCAATTATTACCTGCTGTAATATGAATCACATCCGTGAATCGCTGATTTGTGTCAAGATCTTACCATTGTTTAAATACTAATTTACATTTCATCTGTTCTGCTTGGTTTAAAACTCCCCATGCTTCCCAGAGTTTGTCTGAAGGAAGAACAATTAGTTTGTGAGGGCAGAAGTAAGTTATTCAATTGTTTATAATTTTTGAAGGTTAAGAATCGTAAGGATTTAGGTTGAAGAAAAGTATAGGAAATAACAGCTATTATTAAATACGTATAATATAGCAATTTATGGTAATTACATTACTCTTTGGTTGGTAGTGGAATTTGGTACAGATTTCAATTGAAGTTACTGAAAACTATTGTTCTTATTTGAGTGATTGCTTTCTTTTATTTTCTATTTTAAGTTTCAAAAGAAGAAATGTAACTCATTTATAGTAATGTGTTATCAGTTACGTACGTAAGGAACAATAAGTATGTGTTATAGATCCCTTCCATTATTAACTGCATTGTTTTCCCTTCTTTGCTAAATTAAGGTCTCAATTTAATTCTAGAAACCTAATATGTTTTAGGTTCTTTCATTTATACATAATTTGAAATACAGCCTATTATTTTTTCTTCTACGACAAAACATTGACTCAACTTCTGAGCTTGAAATATCGTACTATTTTATTTAGAGCTCCATTAAATTGTTTTCTTAAGAACCTTTTTTAAGTTGTATAAGATACTTCATTTCCATCATTGTCTCTAAATGTCCCACTGACTTTTGCGAGTTGACAATGAAATATAATTTTACTTAGCGTTCCCGTTCCGTCATAACCTTTCGTTGCGAGTTTGCAATACACGACTTTTAACAAGTGTCCTCTAATTCTCCTTGGCTACGCGATAATAAGTTTATTTGCAGTTATTCGTGTATTAAATCAACAAAAGAGTCGCGGAAAAACTTGTCGCGTTCACTATTTTAGTTTAACTCGCATAAATTAGCGACATTTTTCACGAGCGTACGAAGGAGTAAGTCAATAAGAAAAGGTTAGAAGCCAATGCCCTAGGAAAGTTTTTCCGCCTTTAGCAACTCTGTGACAGAACCGCCATAGGCAACAGTGGTCTCTAACAATGAGCAACGCTAAGGTGGTTTTCCGTAAGCTTTAACGCAAATATTAAATCAAAATTTGTACGAATTTTCCTCCCGCTCAAGGCAATTGGGGAATATGAGATTTTAAGGAATTAATAACCTATAACAATTCACGTATCGCTGATGTTTGGAGGTTTGATTCGTTTTGTCACAAGTTCCGTGGAAATTTTCGTTTCGAATGTGCTTTTTATTGGAATGTTAATCAAAGAGAAATATTAAGCTTTTATTTTTAACTTTGGCGTATCTGAATATCGTTTCATAAATATAATGGTTGATATCAGCTCAGAAGGATTTTTATATCAATTGATTTGTAGTCACTCAAAGCAGATAAATACGTATAGAAGAAATTATATGTTAAATTTGGTATCTATTGCCACTGTATATTTGTTATTTTAACATATCATCTCTCAATATATCTGAAGTTCTTTTGCAATCTACCCTCAAGAAATAAAGTCCGGTGAATTGGTTTTGGAACGATTGAATGTCTAATTATTAAATACATATACATTCCAAAATATGAAGATATATATGCCTTGATGTACTTGTACATTTATTAATAGTTTTTCTATCAAGATCTATTTCTAGTAGAAGACTCAAATACAGAATTCGGAACCTAGGATCCTAGGAGAGTTTATTTTATTATTATAATTTATAATTTATAGAACAGTTTATTTTTAGAAACGTGGACACAAAATTTCTCCTTTTCTGAAGCCGTAGAAATTTTCGGATCAGGTTTTCACCCCATCTATTCTCCATGATTATTTCTTAAAATTGTTTTCCTTGATAGCTTCGAACCGAACATCCTTTTACAAAATCGATTGCCATAATAGGCTCTATTATACTTTCTCTATCCGCTCTCCTAGTCGGTTCTGTATCATTCAGGTTCAAGGAAACAGGTAATGGCCTATTAACGAAGGTTGTCAACAAAGTCAGCCAACAAGTGATGAGGTGTTAAACGACTATAACAATACAACTCAAATATTTACTTTAAGATGGAGAATGAAATGTGTTATACTGTCAGGGAACCTGAAGTGAGAAATAAGAATATTAGTAGAAGTATGTAATTGGTTTTAGCTCTATAGCTTTGTAGTGGAAGATGCAAGCTGTGTACAAGGTTTAAATAGTCTTAAATACATCTATGAATTGGGTCAATTTAACAGGCTATCTAACAAATTTTGAGATGATTAACTACTTTTTAAATATACCAAGTCAAATATTCAATTAAATGTTAGAATTTAGCTCAATGAGCGTGCTGTAGTATTAATTGAAAAAGTGGTACTGCCTCCTATAAACTTCTTACGGAATTTTACTTTGAAAGAGTGCGTATTTACACTTATACATATAGCTGTAGGTGGTGTTCATTATAAGAAATGCCATAGATTTTGTAGTATCTAAGACTCAATTTGATTGGAGAAAATGTGTAGGTAAATTAACACGTTGAATTATGCTCATTATTGTTATTATTACGAGGAAACTGCTAATAAACCTGTTTGGAAATTGGACACCCAGAGATTTTCAATTGAGATAAATTACTTCGAGACAGTGGTAATGGCCCCAAAATATAATAATAAGAATTGGGAAATAATTAGGAAGGCTTGTATCGGGTTGAAAACAAACAAACACTTAATGAATGTACGTACGTACACGCGCATTCACCCCAACAATATCTTTTGGGACAAGAATGGATTCCGTCCATATACGTTCCTATGGAGATACGGTCGTTGCTCCGTCGGTTGCGAAATTGGGATTTGTCGTCAGTGTATTTTGCGATCCCTTTCCATCAGAGAGTCGAGCCGATAACAAAAAAAACACGTCGGGCGCAGTAATTTAGATGGACGCCTCTTTGGGAAAAATCGGGCGTCGCTTTAGAATTCAGAAAGGTGAGTGTGTAGCGTCAGTCAAGGAGTGTTTTACTGTCGGCTCATGGGAGATGCGTTGATTAAAAGACTTCCTTCTCTTGAGCGAAATTTCGAGCGAGAGGGGGAAAATGCATCGCGAAAATGCCCTCGGTTGATTGGTCGGATAAATTCCGCGCTTTCACTCGCGGAAAATTGATTGGCTCAGGGACTCCCGTGTTGACCTTTGCTGCCTTCTCTAGCGTTGTTTGGCAGCCATTTCGCGATGCACATAAATTGTTGAGGATTTCCACGCGAAGCGCTCTCTCCCTCTCTATTAGTATTGTTAAATCAGAGGATTAGAAAGTGAAAAATCGCGGCTCGTTATTTGTTGGCGTTTGTGCTCGGATAATAGTCGAAGGCGATGACCGTTGAGGATTTGAGCTGTCCAGCTCGTTTCCTTGCAAGAAAAATTGCTGTCATCGGTACGATTGGAGGGCGCGCTCTATTGGGGTGATGTGTGCATTGAAAGAAGAGACCGAATCGGGATCCAAATGGGGTTTCTAACTTTTGGTTTCGGTCGGTACTGGTTCTATGCATTGAGAGTTCGTGGATTTAGGAGTATCAATAGTTCCATCGATTTATATGGCATTAAAACTTACTTTTGGATCAGTATATTTCTGATCTGTATTTAGATATTATATATTTTAAAAATATATTTATATATCTGTATTATATATATTTATTTATCTAGAAAATTATTATTATTTTATTTTCAATGTATTCTTTATCTATATAAATGTTTTATTTGAGTACTTTAAGAACATTTTACGTATCTTATACTTCCGCTGCACGTACAAAATTATCTTTCACCTTTCCTTACTTATATTTATTTATCGTCATATATCTATTATCGATTCGAATCGATATACGTTTAGATATATAGCCCTTTTGTTCTTTAGTTTATAGTGGTTATATTAATGACAATAAATTGGTCACAAATTAGTTTATCTATCCAATTATGTGATTTAATATGACGATGAGCACATCAATCTACCCCCTTACTGGAAAAATTCCCCTTACTCAGGATTCGAACTCGGGACCTTTGAAGAGTTTGAAAGTTAAGATTCTATTCCGTTATTAAGATCGGTAGATCAGTAGCTCTATGGTAACTCGTATGCTCTTATCTCGTAATTGTATTGTTATAAATTAGAACAGCCTTGTTCTATAGAGGAAATTAAGAATTTTGATTAGTCTAAGTTAGGTCAAGTTTATTCCTTTTATAGTACGTTAAAATTTCTGTGTTCGTGCATAGTATAGGCTGCTATTTTTGTCGCCATCGTTGAGGGTGTCTTTCGTAAGGTGTCTTAACATGTACCGCTATGAGTTCAAAGAAAAATTAGACAACTCTCTTGGCGCCTCGAAGACCCGTCTTTTTTTCAACTCGTTCCTCATCTCAATCGGAAGTGCCTTTCTCATTCCGTCCATTGTTCTCGGATGATATATGTGGAACCGATGAAAATTTCGGTAGACACATCTCTGACTGGAAAGCATATTCGTTCGTACTTTTTTTCCTCATTGTGTACTTGATCACCTGCGGAATATAACGAGTTTGAATATATTGAAGTCCAATGAATGCTGATTGTGTTTCGAATTTCTTAATCTCCTCAATGCGAAAACACATTCCGATAGATAGGCCCTTGCTTGATGGGGAAATATTTTATTCTTTCGGAGAGCCATTGTGGAACGAAAATGGAATTTTGATGTTCGAGAAAATTGCATCACGAAGATACACGGAACAAATATTAGGATCCTCATTATATTCAAATTGATCAATTTGGAGATGATTATATTCAAAGCGCATGTTATTCGAAGTCGTAGAGCGTTCTCGTAACGTAATTAGGTATCGTCTTGCAGTGAAATTTCAATCGCGAGTGAATAAAATGTATTTTATGGGATGTTAAAAGGGGTAAGTCCTTAAGGTTGTTAAATAATTGAACTATGAAACAATTTGTACTCTATGTTGTAAATATATAATCGGTCGAGGATTGGGAAGATCTTTAACTAAAATATCGTGTAATTGTTATAGTGAACATTTAAGTAATTGTTGGCATGAGTGATTAATAGAAAAGAGTTTAAGTTTTATACTCTAAAAGCTGTTGATTTGTTTTGTTTACAAATTAAGCTGTATAAAAGAAATTTTGAACTTCTTTATGAAGTATTTTCAACGCTTTTCAGTGAAAAAATTATAAATTAAGCATATCTTTCAGTATGGTAAGTACGTAGTAGGATAGTATCAATTAATAAATGTGTAAGACTTCTATTTTAATTATTTTTAGTTGTATAAGAATTATGCTTTACTTATGTATTTGTGTAAGGGTTTAGTATTCAGCGAATTAAAGTGAAATTGAGATCTTTTCACCAAATATTTGAATAAATAACTGTTCGATCATCATTATAAATTGGACAGTATCTCGTTAATTTGAAAAGCAACTATCTATTGATTTAAGTATTTTTAAGGTACAATCAAACCCATAAAAAAATCCAAAACTGACCTCATTCAGAGTTAGCGACTAGGCCTTAAGTGTTTTGTAACGTATTAAGTATATCTTGGGCACAATTCTAATTTGTTTGCGATCCTCATTCAATATATTTCCTCCATTCAAATTCAATTCGCACACATGAAGGATTTCAATCGGTCGCGGAGCACGCTTCCCCGACCGCCGTTCCGTGAAAAACAGGGACCCCAAGACATGCATGTTTATCTATTATATTCATATTCATTAGTGAAGGAGGAAAAAAAGGATCCGTACGGTTAGTGAACGGAGAAATCGTGCCCATTGCATCGTACGTGCTTAGTGACTTTCCCCGCACAATTGGGAATTTATTTAACGCGCGACTCGAACGCCGTTGACATTGGAAATAAGTCGCAGATTATTACACCCTCTTTTGAGTGAATGCGTTCGTCTTTCACATACTCGATAATGACAAATTACCCCGAAATTTCGAGTCAACAAGGAGGTGATAATAAGCAAACTTTTGGATCCACACCAATTGGGACGCATGCGTTTGGTTCTACGTGTCGTTAACGGTCTTCTTATGTTTGGTTTTTCGTCCTCCTCTTCCATGGTTGACCACCGCGCTAAGTGAGACATTGTGTGCGTAAACTACAGTCTTACCCCTGCTACGTGACCGGCATTCCGTCACTGCCAATAGCTTCTGTATTCATTTGTGTATACTTTGTATATATAATATCCTCCGTGGTTACGTAAGCAAACGGTTAAAAGGGGTTGATGAAAATCTTCCATTTATTCGTTTAATTTTCATCTCTTTTTTATCTTTTTGTTGGGTGTGTCTGAATTTCTCTCGAAATCTATGGATATTGTTTTTCTATTCAAATAGTGTTCGTTGATTTGATAAAAAGTTTGTTTTCTGAATTTGAAAGTTAAACATCCGTCGAACCAATCACTGTTTCTTCTATTTCTGTCACTCTTATTTACAGCTGAAGAGGTATTTTTATGGTCAAACCCTTGCAATCTTTGCTCAGATAACTGTACTTTTTCATTTTTCCTTCTTGTATTGTCATATAGCTATTTTTAGATTTTCCTCTTGTTATCTGTGATAATAAAAAGGCTCAAAATTGATTTATAGGTTAATGTTTATGTTGTCAAAAAACAGCACTATTACACCATCTGTAGCTGTCAAACATTTATTTTCATATTATCTCTTCAATTCTAACTTTCATAGTTTTGTTTCAATAGTATGTCTCACTATTCTTTGCTATTTTCCGTCTTATGAGAATACGAAATACTGTATGGTTTTGTGTATGGAGTAATCTATTAATAGTATCGAAATGTTCTATGTACGTGTTGAAGTTGCGAAACAAAACGAGTCTTAATGTTCGGTATATGTACGTACTGTATATTGCCAATTTATTTACGCAAACTTCCGAGGATTTTCGCATTCATAAAAAGACTTTTTATCCATTGCAATATTTTTCTACTGCATCTAAATGTTTTTTCGTTCTCACCTTGAAACGATGGTTGCTAAGGGATAATTAGACGACATCGTAATACAGCATCCGTGTTGCTGTACGTCATTCTCTTCTTCTAGTCTTCAAAACTCTGAATCTTTTGTTCCTTTTTGTTATAACTATTAAAAGAATTCAATTCTTGAATTGATACGTATATCTAATTATTCGGATAATCTTTTATGAGTTATATATAATCTTATATCTACATTACTGTAATACGTGCAGTAGATGCTTAGAAATGTATCAGTATGTGCTTTAAAGTCCTACCTTTTTCTCAAGTGCATATTCTTTCGTTATCTTCTTTTCGTCCATCGAAATAACACTCCGGTCACAGTGCATTCTCTTTCGTGAAGTCCGTGATTTATCTCCGATCGTAAAATCGGAATCATTAACAAGAGAAGCTCATTTATCTACCCCCCGAAAGTAGCGGTTCCTGATCGGAAATAAAAAGGACCCAATCCTAAATCAAATATGGATTTATCTTCGTGTAATGACTCGTTCCAAGTATAACAAATCGCTCAGTTTTACCTATAAATCTCATTAATCCACGCGTCGCTCTTCTGGATAATGACTCGGAGGCGTTAAGCATTCCGAATCTCACTATAATACATAGCTCATTTCCGTTGATTTTAGGAATCAGTGCGGTAATAACTTGGGTTTATCTGCATTACCAATTTACTTCATAAATAATTAGCGAGCCTCGTGAATCATTAACTTATGCGGGTCCATGTTATCCTTTTGCGGTCAACTTATCAATCGGAGCGACCGTTTTGCTCTCGTCTCATCGTAAAACGTTCGCGGAACTATTGTCGTGAATCTCGAGGAAATTCGACTTAGTTACTTAGTTGCTTAGGAACTGAAGGCTGTGTAATAATACGAGTAATTTAAGAAAACTTTCTTCGTTAATAGAATGGTCGGTAAGAACGCTGATGTTGCCAATGATGCTTGCTTGCTATAGACTTACTTCGCCATGTTTACGGCGTTAAAGAGAATATATATGTTTTATTTCTAAGGTATAAAGGGTGCAACCAATTGTTTTTGCTTGGAATTACTATGGTAAATTAGTGATCATTGCTTAAAGGCTCTAGGATGTTAAGTGAAATTCCTTAGAACTACAAGATGTAAAGGGTAATTTAATTCTGTACATTTCTGGTATATGTAGTTAACGCATTGTAATGATGCAGTTTAGAATCTATGGATCATAAAAGTAAATGACATATGCTCTAGGCAGAATTGAGATTCGTAGAATTACCATTAATATAGTTGATAGATATATCAATTGTGTGAATATATTTCTCGTGAGATGACAAATGGAAGGAAATAAGCTCATAAAATAGTTCGCTCTTAACCATGTAATTAATTTTGGAATTAGTGCGTCCATGATAAGACCAGGTTTGAATTTAATTCAGTTTCAGTTCTGCTTATAAATCGTCCTTAAAATGGAATGAACGGGTTGAGTTTAGAGAAATATGATATTGAAAAATATCCAACAGGATATAGATAGGTATTTACTTGGGGTATTTACATATAAATCGTGTGCATTGACTAAGTGAGATTTTTAGACTAATGCAATATTAACTAGTATTCTATGATATAATTTTTTGAGGAAATTTATGAATCATTACTATGAGATAAATCATAAATTGTGTCCTAAGGTTTGAAAGATATTTTATAGACATACATGTGGTTGATTTAACAACTATATGTTCCTAATATCTTACTTAAAATGATTATAATAACTATTCATTCGTAAGTTTAGTTGTTTAGGAGAAGTTATTCAATAAACAGTTATAGAGAATCCTTAATTCGTCTTCTAATCGTCTATTTAAGAGTACATAACACTATAAAGCTCGTGTTTTCTGTTGTGTATAATTTGTTGGGTTCCATCACAATCAATTTTAACCCCTCGAAAGTGTAAAATACGTCTGAAAACATCTTTCGTGAAAGTAATCGAAAAATTATAATTGAATTAATTAACTCTGACGTACTCAAATCTGAGAATTCCCGTAAAACGCGAATCATCCGTCGAGAATCACAAACTAAATACTAACTCCGCTAAATAATTCACCGAATTTCGTTGTTTGACGAGAATTCGTCATCGCATTTGGATAAACATCGGAATGTACGTGTATATATATATATGCAGACGTTGAAGTCGCGCGCGAAGAATTTCCATTCAATTTGCGGCAAAAGCGAAGCTCAAAAATTAAAATAAGGTGAATAATTTAAAAAAGAGCATTCCCTTCGGTGTCCTGAGCAAATCACTGACTTCCATTCTCCCGAGAGAGAGTCATGCGTGTGAAAGCTCATATTATTTGGCATTTTTACTCTATAGAACGCACCTTTGTTTGCATCACATTGGGTGTCAATGCAAACAATTTGTTTACTTGGCTCTCGAGCCACATTCCCCCCACCCCTCAACTCTCTTTCCCCCCTCCCCAACAGAATAAACATTTCCTTGGCGATAAATAAATTTCGAATGTTTTTTTTTACGACGTCGATGATATTCACATTAGGTGCATGTTTGCTCGAAAATTAGATGCGTTCTGCGGTGCGAAATTGCCTTTTTCCTCGTCCAAGATCTTCCTCGTTCGATCTTTTGTGCCCGAACGCACTCGTTGTTTCGAATTTATACAGGGCGTGATTTTGGAGCCTTTTTATGCTTCTATTGCGAAGTTAACGTGTGTGTGGATTAGAGGATTAGGTTATTTTTTAAGAGTGGAGGATGTGTTATCCTTTGCGTCTTATAACGGAAGAAGTTTTTAAGTATGTGTATTAAGGGTTGCAGTTCTTTTTACATGCGTATGTATTCTTTTTTTTTGAGATGCATCGGATTTTATTGTTAATTGAAATTGGATCTTTATCTATTCATCGTTTAAGTCTTCTGATTTATCTATAATATATACGTAATAAGTTTCTTCCTTATGCCTCCATGCCTATCCTATATCTTGCCAAGGGCTTTTAATTCGTATTCGATTAAAACTATCCTTTCCAAAATAATAAAAGGAACACTTATAATAATAATTTTGACATAGTAACGTCTTCCCATATTAATTATATCGTTTCCAATTTATCGTATTTAAATAACTGAATGGGAAGTAGATTTTCATTAGTGGTGATCGAAAATACTATCGTAGAACGACTATTTACTATAATATATAGTGTATTCTGTTATATATATAGCTTTTCTACAAATATGTTTCTGTAAATTATTACATATCTAAGTGCATATTATTCTATCATCATTTGTTGTTCATCACCTTGGTAAAATCTCAATGACTGACGACTTAAAATAGAGCACAGTCGAGAATCATGTCAGTCGGATATAGTACAAAGATTTAGGAGATAAAACATCCCTCTATTGAGTAGTTGTGAAAAGGTTTTAACAAGCAATAGTATATTTTGGGACTAAAAATCCTTGGGACATTAAAAATGCTTATGTGCATTAGTGTATTCATGCTCTCCAAGTTGCAGTTTGAAAATCAGTCGTATTTATGATCGACTAGATTGAATGCACGTTCTAATTTTACCATAAACTAGCACTAGTTTATATGCATGACTAGGATTACATTTCCTCTAACATTCTGCCCATGCTAATTTGGTTTAACCTTTGATGATTTCAATGTTGAGGAAACATAGACATTATAGGTGTAATGAAACCGCTGTTCCTGCCGCTTTGCATCATTGGATGACTTTAACATGTGGTCATCAAAGCATGGCTAAGTTTTCTCCACCTACTTCTCTTATGATCATTCCATATTAAGGAGCTCTCTACCAGATAGTACAAAATACCTTCAAGACGCGTTAATTGAGACTAATTATAAAAGGCTATCCTTATATAGCTCTTCATTCTTTTATTTTTTGTCTGCTTCCTGTATTTCCCTGAAAAATCGGCAGTTCGACATTTTTACGTATCTCTAACTTGTACGTCTCTCACCTTCAGGTAAAGGTGTGCCATCTTCCTTTCGAAGTATGGTTAGATTACCTTTTGGCAAAACAATACATCGGTCAAATGAAATCATGCTTCGTTTGTTTTCCATTTGAATTCGTCCGCAGTTACCTGAATAGAGGAAATACAAATGTATATAAAGGTCTACTGTCTGCTCGTTTTACCAGTGCTTTTGCCAGAAGAAGTGAGAAATTAGTCAGGTGCGTTTGTGTTCTGGGTTTGAATCTAAAGCATGAAGTGTAATGTACAGTTTTGAGAGCTGAGAAATAAGTGGCCTGAATACTATGTATCTGAAGTCAGCCTTGCTTTGAAGATTACTTTCAAGGTATATTCTTTTAATATTTCACTATTATTTTCCTTGAAAGTTCTGTATCCAGAGTAGAAATTGTTGTTTGTACAAGGTGGTGTTTGAAAACAATTCCCGTAATTTACTCGTGAGATAATATTTTTTTATGTCAATCGAAGTAGTTGTGCAAAAATTGTGGTAGACTTTTGACTTTGAATCCTATTGTCCTGTCATTAGCCCTTTTAGAATCTAAAGATATTCTAGCTTCGTCTTGAACTTCCTATTTTCTTTACATAGTTTTAGATTGTAGAATATTGTAGGTAGAATTTGAAAAACCCCCCCCAGCTGACTTCCCTCTTGGCTGAATTACAATGTAAATGTTCTGAATGACAATGTATTCATCATTTACCAACACTTTAACCCTCTTTAATTCATTCACTCATTAGAAGCGCCTTCTTCATATCTATTCTTTTCATCGTTTCAACTTTGAATGGTGAAATGGCACGAATATTAAGTTCATGTAGCTTTTAGATGAATTTAGACATTTCTCTATCGTTTTTCGTTACTCAATTAACGAAATATTTTCCATTTTTGTTTAAATCGAAGTATTTTCTTCAGAGTATTGGCGATACTCAACGAACCTATTGTTGTCTTAAATAATCAGTTCTATAGAAACATTTTCCAATTATATATTTCCCAGAAGATGTATATTTTCGATTAATTATCCATAAAATTATTGAAATTTATGATTTCAATCAAATTTCATTCATCGTTGGCATTTCTCTCATTTAACTTTCCCCGGAATCCGTGTTCTTTTCGGTTTGTCTTCTGCGAAGTTGGAAAAGGGTTTTCCGTGAAATAATTGTGGAATGAGCTCCGTCTTTGAATTCCTTTAAATTAAACTTTTAACCGCGTATTGGAAAGCTAAATGAAACGTATTATTGTTGGAAAGTCGGCGGAGTTGTTGAATTTGCTCAAAATTAAATTTTAATTGGAAACTCAGAAATATTTACCGGAGTTACGAACGAATGATTAATTTAGATTTAGTTTGTATTAAATACCATGGTTATTTTTGATTAAGCTTTTGTATATTAGCGGTTTAAGGGCTGTTAAACACGTTCGTATCGTAATCTTTTTCCTCGTAGATATCCGAAAATCTCGGAGTCTCTTAATATTTGTACACGTCATTCCGCCTTTTTTTGGACAAGTGATGGAATTAGCTCCTATTTTTCAGTCCAATTTCTTCTGACATTAACGATAATATATCACAAGATATCGTCCATGTTTTAAATTGGGGAGGAGGGCGTTGTAATATGCCTAAGCCCGCCAATAAAGTTCCGAATCAATCTCATTCTCTCCTTCGTAAATCAGACGTCGAAGCTCGCTGTCATTCTCTCTCGAATAAAAGAATTCCCTCAGTTATCAGCTCTTGATGGGCAAGAATAAAAAAAGTTTGTAAAATTCCCATCTACGCTCTAATCGGACTCAATCCCTCGTATAAGGGGAGGATGACCTTCGATATTTGCCGGATTTTTCATCAGCGAATTAATTGCTCGCGAAAAATTAACCGTTCTGCTCCGTGGGCCGATCAATTGATCTGGAAATCTGGAATTTATTTCTGCTACGGTTGGTTTTCGTGCGTCTTCGTATCTCTATGAATTGGTATCGTTTATTCGCTAAGAGGTGGGCTTTGTTTTTATTCTTTTTAAGGAGGAATTGATGAGGTAATTGAGGTAATATCGGGTTGTCTTGTTGTGAGTTTGGTTTGTCTGTGTGGTGTTGGAGTACTTGGGGCTTGTATTGTTAGAAGGATCGGAATGATTTTGTTATTGCAGTCGCAATATAAGAGGATAGGAAATGAATTATTTTATTTTTGAGACGTAAATCTATCCTCCTGTGTTAATAGTTACACCCCACGTATGTATGTATTTATATATGTATTTGTAATTGCAGACACAATATCAGAGGAAAATAAATGAATTGTCTTTCTAGAGAGGAAACAATATCTGCCAATGAAAATAGTTATACTCTATGTCTTTTTTTGTCTTCATCGATATATTTACTTTGGATTTATGTCAGTCTATGATGACCACCACAACTATTTCCTACACAACGTTGCACTATATTCAGTTCCTTTTTAGAATTGTTATTAGAACTTTTACCTCGGCCTATCTAAACGGTAAAGATACAATCCTTAGAGGATATAAATTGATAGTACATTTTATTAAGCTAAAAAGTATCACTGCAAGAAGCATGAAAAGTAGGAAAGTTGATATTAAAATTTCAGTCATTAAACTAGCATTAAATTAAGAATAAGATATTGCAGATTTTACATTAAAAAGGAAGGACTTTACTTAATAATTTTTCGAGCTCATAACATGAGATTTACCTAGGAAAAGAAGAGATAGTTTTTGTCGTTAAGGCTCAAACGTAATGAAAAATTCCTCAGGTTATTGAACTTTTACTGCTCAGAAGGATGTTCTATATTTTGATTTTATAGTCTTTTCTGTCTGATTTATTTTATACCATTATTTTTGTGAATTGTTTCGCCGATTGTAATTAGTTCTTTTTGAATCTAATGAACTTTATTTACGTAAGATTATTGTGTTGTAAGAGGCATTGTTGTCTTTATTGTTGAAAGCGCATTGTTTGGTTTTTAGTTTAAGTTTCAGTCCTTGTAATCATTTCCTTTTTATCTAATGAACTGTAATTTACGTAAGATTATTGTGTCGTAAAAGGCATTGTTGTCTCTATTGTTGGAAGTACGTTCTTAGTTTGTTTCAGCCCGTATTGTTTAATAAAGGAGTACATTTTCTCGTAATGGTCTAAGCACATCGCCATGTGTACATTTTGCTAAATAACGAACAACAGTACCTGTTCGTCGACGCAATTCATTTTATTAGCGTCGAATCACAAGACTCATTTGTGTAGTCGTCAGATAAAGCGGAAAAATCGAATATTTTTTTCGCGAAATTCGAAAATCCCTTTCGGAAAGTGGGTTCGAACAGAGACCTATTTTCATATCCTTTCGCGATCCGATTACATTTCCCTTTTTTATTTTTTCTTCCCCTTTTCCCTCCGAGCCTTCGAGGGTCGACCACCTTTTGTGCCAACTTCGTATTGATAAACCCTTTTTCCTAGATCCCCTATTTATTTAATACATCGATATTTTTTCGCTAGTCTGTGCCTGTTTTTGTCGAAATTAATTTTTGGCGCCAGAGTTCTCTTTCTCCGAGAGCTATTCTCCCGCCGAAATTAAATTTAATGCAAACAGGGACGGACCCTAATTAAATCCAGTGAGAACCGCCCTTCTTACCGCTTTGGGTGGCTCGCCTCTCAGATGAGTTGGACGAGAGGAAATTTCGGATTCTCAAGAAATATTTTGTTCTGACCAAAGAAGAGGGCTTTCTCTCTCAATCTCGGGCGTTTTTTAAAAAAGTATTGCGGTTTTTTTTGGATAACATGGTCTCGGAATTTTGCGTAGCGTTTGGGTCTAGTCTTCGATATTGTATTTTGAAGGGTTGATTTTGAGGTGTCGGTAATAATGAGCTTTTTTTATTGGTTTGCTATCTTTACTAGATATCAACCAGGACTCTGATACATTATTTAATTATTTATTCTATTTATTTGGTGAAAATATAAGTGTTTTAAAAATCTGTTTCAATCAGTAATATTTCATAAGAAATTGGAAATAGTTAAATAAATAGCGATTCTCTTTTTTATTACGTCCTTTTTATGATTGCCAATGCTTCAAACAAAAGTAAAAATTAGCAAACTGGTTGGGAGCCTAGGTCTCCTGGTTGAGATAAGATAGGGTACTGGGTTCGAGTCCCAGTCATATCGCTATTTTTAACTTCTGTGTAACTTTGGTTACCTAGTAAAATGGGTGTACTAAAGTTGTATACTTTCCTTAATCTGGAAATGTATTAGTTACTTTAATTCGATTTATTATTCCTAAAAATCGATTTACAATAAATCGAGGATACGATAATCGAAAGTACGTGTAGAGGGGATGACGTAAGCATAATGATTAGAGGAATTTAACCCATCTCCCTTTTTTATACCTAATTTCTTGCTCCAATAAATTCATCATAAATTTCAGCCCTCATCTAATTTTAATATAATTAAATTATCGTCAAAATTAAAATTCCATTTTCTCGGAGTTTTTTCCATCAATTATTCGTTTTCATTAAAGAGAAATAGGCGTCATCTCAGGAGAAAACAATCTTTTTCGTACGTGTAGCAAAGGGAGCGCAATTTAAAATCACTTCCACGTTTAAATCTTGGAACATCTCATTGCGCATCCTTCGTTCTATGTAAAAGCAATTACGCCGCAGTGGCGTTCCCTTAAAAAAGTGTTTTTTTTATTACTTTTCATCTCCTTGCATCGCCGTCTTATATTCAAATTAGATTTCGCATAAATCATTTCGAAAATCTAGCGCAATGTTTTCGTATTATTAAAATTATTCCTTTTTTAAAACCTTTTCGCAAACATCTACGTAGAGACTGTATTTTTACGTGTTCATAAAATTATATTCTTGAGCAATATTTTTGCTCGCTGAAGATTGTTGCAATTAAATGCGTTTGATTATGTCTCGTTTCCATAGCGAGTTATATTATGAATTTAATCATAGAAGAATTTAAATTGTAACTAATTTGTTTTCGCTTCGTCGTAAAGAATTCAATTTCCTCATTATAATATGCTTATTACAGTTTTAATGTTCTTTCTTTTGAAACAATGTATCAACGCTGTTGGTACCTAAATATTACGTATTCATTGTCATTACATTGTCGTTACATTGTTTTTACTTTGTATTGAATTGTTTCTTACGTTTTGACTGTTAGATTTAATTTAATTACTCAAGAATATGCCATTATTGTTCCTGTTCAGAGCTACAAATCTCTATTTCTTTGCCCTTCCGATATATTTTATGCCCGTTTCTATAGAGTTAAATCTTTAACCTTCTTTTGTGCGAATTGTTCCCTTGAACTCCATGGGTTGCCCTCCATCATGCCAACTATTGCTGAGACTGAAGGTTAAATATGAGCCGAGGCTCTTCATCATTTTATATTTATGGTTTAAAGAGGAAATGAGTCAACTAGGCAGGATGAGGCAGTTTGGCTATCGTGTAAGGCATAGGCAGTTTGCCTATGGTTTCATTACTCTGTCGTAATTCGATGTCTGGGCTAATTATTGCCAAAATATTGGAATTGAACTTTGTTGAATTGGAACGTTGGAATGGAAAGTGTGTTGCATCGCTCGAATACGTCAAATTCTGAAGATGCTTTTTTCCATGATCCTAGCTCCTGAAAGTAGACATTATTAAATTTAATTAGTATGTATTTGATTGTCATCATAATTGTCTTTTATGTTCCTTTATTCATTTTGATATTTTAGTGTTTTCGGAATTCCAAAGTCGGCTTTTACAATGAGAGAATTTCTCCACGTCTTTTAATTATGGGTATTTGGAAATGTAAGGTAATATATCTAATTCTATGGAAATCCTTGATAATGAATAACTCGTTTTTGAAAATGAATGGAGTATTTCACAGTAATTGGTGATTTAGAATTTGCCTTCCTGAACCTGATTTAAATTTGTAACATTTTTGAAAGGCAATTAGACATCTAACTCTTTAGCATCGGTTTTATAATTTATGTTCTATTCATCTATAAGAAATTTTCTCAAATTTGTATTTATAATTCCAGCTATCATCTTAACGAAAATTTTTTCATTCTCATTTCTTGCTAATTGCGCATGGCTATGATCCATTAGGTAATCTTTCTAATTTGGAAACGCTGCTGTTGGAACAATTTACTTGTGCATTGATGTAATGTGTGTCTATATACTCGTATCTTCACTATAAGTTTAAAAGAAGTATATCTATGAGTGTCTCTGCACTAAAAACCCTACAGAGGTGGCTCATTTTTATCCTCGTCGAAACCAAATTAACAGCAGTTTACTGAAGCACCGTTTTGCGTTTTTCTATCCATTTATGGCAATTAATATAAAGTAATATGATGGATTTTTAGGGCGGTCTGTACTACTGAATTTTACTGCTTTGAGTTGCTTATACAATTCGAATAGAATTTCACGGAAGGTTCTCTTATAGTATAGACTATCGACGTATAACCCTTCGCCAATTTTTGCATAGGCTCTCGGACCATATATTCTCACCCCTTCTCATTTCAAGCCCGAAATATTTGGACGATGGGCGGAACATAACTCATGGTTTATTGCATTATGAGGCATCAGTCGATCTTCGGAGAGCATTCGATGGACCATATAGGCACTGAGTGCCAGTAAACAATATTTCCGTTGGCATCGCATACTACAAACACGCACACTTCTGGAATAGGGCCTTTCTCTCGCATCGCTTCGAAGGCTTGGGTGAATCATTTATCGAACCCTGCCCGTCTCAAATCAGCCCCTCCCTCTTCACTTGTTGTGACCGTTATGGAAGCAGTCGGCCTCTGATTGTTGTACGGCAGCATTCAATACTGCACAAGGTTCCTTCCATCGCCTGGACCAGGCCTCTCCCGAGGTTTTCATATTAATTCAGAGTTCTCCCTTCACTACACCTTTCTCCCTCCCACCGTCCTCTCAAATATTCATTAAGCACTTGACGTGTAGCGACTCTGGTCAATCGCCCCTCCTCCTTTGCGATTTCCCTCTCCAAATAGCAAACAACGGGTGTGAGGCCGGCTCCCTCACACCTTTCCACCACGGCACGCTTCCAACTTTGAAATCGGAAGGCAACGAAAAGTAATATTCATGTATAATAGAGGTTGGAAGAGAGGGTTCGAGGAAGGCTGGCAAGCCAGTGCTTCTATCTTCTGATTTCGTAATGGTGAACTTTGAAATCCACCGTCTGAATTAAAATTTGAAGCAGTGCGGAGAGGAGGGTGATAAATTTTTAACCGGCTCCTTGTCCATGCTGTCGCTGGGAGAGAGGGGTATCTTTTTTTTCCTAGGAAGGGCGATTTTTCCCAGGGAAAAGAGTTAGCGAAAGCATCTCGCGGTTTGTCATAGTTCGTCTCCCCACCATCGATGTTTTCATCAGCATTTACGAGCCTATATATATGTGCATGAAAAAATGATGATACGGGGGTGTGGAAGAGGGTAAAAGACGGCGGGAAGATGTACCAGAATGTTCCCTTACTTCGACTCCTTTCGGATGCAGTTTGGAGCATATTTTTTTTTTTTAGATTCGATCCCAGCGTTTTTTTACGCTTCGATCATTTTTAAATATCGATCCCGCGAATTTTCGTATTCTTTCGAATCCGGGAATACATTTGGGGCGGTGTTTTCCTTTGAAAGTGTCGACCCACCCCTCCCCCTCCACCGTTTCCCCCTTGCTCTCCCCGTTTGAAACAAATGAATGCCGATCCCATGTTCCCCCTCTCATTTTTATCATTATCGTTACTCTTCTTTTCGTGTAATCGCAATTATTTTTTCCACGCGCGCCTGCGAATATTTTTTTTCTGCGCGAGCGTGTACGGGGTTTTGTCTTTTTTTATTATTATTTCGCGTGTTCTTTCCGCCCCTACCCCACCCCCCTTTTGCCGTTTCCCCTTTTTTTATACCTTTCCCTTCTTTTTAAATTCCTCCCCCTCTCCCCCAACCCTACCTCGTCTTCCTTCCTCCAGTCTCGACAGAGTGCGTGTGTACGCGTGATAATCAGTCTCCATTTTAACGGCTTTTTGCATCCTACTGCCATCCCCACCTCCTCCCAATACACTTCGCTCTTATTTTGCATCTTTCGACAGCTCGTCTGCGACGACACCTCTTGCCAATGCGTTTCGTTCATCCATCGTCTGTCTGCACAATAGAGATCCTTCGTCCGTTTGGTTCCATATGTTTAAGTTGTGACCTAAAGTCGTGCGAATTTTTTTTGCGGAAATGTGCCAATTTTTTTGCACTCGGTTTGTTTTGACTGCTAATAATTGGAGCCTTAGTTCTTCTACTTATCTGTACTCTGTATTCTTGGTGTAAAGTGTCCAAATGGTCGTAGATTCGATTTATGACTTTTTTTGCGAAATTACTACGACCTTTTATGGAAGTATTTGTAGTCTATTGTAATCTAGATCTAAGAATGAGGTTCATATTGTGAATTATCTTCTATGAATACTGTAATTAAGTTCCTTGCTTTAGAGGGGCTAAAAATTGTACCTAAGAAGTAAAATTTTCAACCTGAAAGACCATTATTCGATGCAAATGTTATTGAACTCTGATTTACTCGTTAAATATTTATTTATTTATTATCAAAGAGCGCACGAACATCCACTTTCTGGACAAGTACAGTGTGGTTCTTAACTCATCAACGAAAGTTGACAACCATCCAGACCCTGAGAGGAAAATGTCATACACAGACGGGATTTGAACCCGGGACCTCAAGCGTTAGAATGCTGTCATAATAACGTAACATCAGTTACTATGATTTTAATCGTTTCTAGGTGCATCATTAGGTGTGAAATCTTTTCGATAATAATAATGTGGTGACTCTAGAATGGTTGTAAGATTTTTACAAACACTACATTAACATTTACGAAATACATGAAGTGCTGTAGTTACTGTTCTTAGATTTAATCTATAGATTTAAACTGAAAATAACGTTGTATTATTTCGTATTTTATGTTAGATTGAGGGATTCTATTGTAACTGTAAATTGTTCGTAAAGTTTTAGTTTTAGCAGAATAAATAGACTGCCAGGGTCTGAAGAAAATTTCCATCGCTTTAACCTTACAGAATTGCTTCAGAAAAACTGAATTTTTTTAACATTCGAAATTCCCTAGATTCCAGCTAGCACTACGAATTCGTATCCAAGTATAGTCCCGGTAAATAATTGAAACATAGGTGTTAATAAATACAAAAGAAAGGTGTTTATTTGTAAGCAGCATAGCTGCTCACTCTTCTTGCGACTCGGGGGATTTACTTTGAATGATGTTCGCTCAGAATGGCTGAGGGAGAAAAATAACGGACCGGGATATTATAAATACCTCTTCTGCGTGCGGGCAATTTCCCTTCCTCACCTTTTCTAACTCGTTTCCCCATTTTTCCTTATAATTCCTCAGCAGCGCCCTCCTTTGCCCATTTGTAATGATTTCTTGCGGATTCTGTTTAGGAAATATGTCTCACCAAGTTTTTACTTCCGGGCGCCATTTTTCTCTCCGAGAGGAAGGAATTTTCGTAAATATAAACCGAAAAAAATGGTAATTCATTTTTATGGCTTTGCCGTGATTTTTTGAATCCACGGAATTCTAATATTTCTGCGCCATTGTGCTCGGTTTTTTTTTGGTCGTTGGTGTTTTTATTTTATATGCCTGAAACCTTTTAGGAGTCGGTCAAGTGATTATGAGTCACTGCGTTGCTGCTGCGTTCTCTCTCTATGGGATCCATTGGGATGCTGAGTTGCGTAGTCGGTATTGTATTTCTTTATGGGGGAGGTAAATTTATAGAGATTGCGCGAAATTTCTTTCGCGTATGTAGCCCATAAAAGCAAAGTTTAACTTCCTATTTTCCGATGACGTATTTCTTATTATTTATACGACTAGTTTTTGGAGCTAATTTTAGATGGGAACAATGCTATATCCCATTTCTGTTTTCAAATTTAGTTGATGTTCGTATTTGAATTTTTCTGGATATTTTGATTTTGTGGCTTTGATGTACAAATGTTTTGTTTTATGAAATGTAATCGTCACATAATTGGCTCTAGGATCGAGCGAAGAATATAAGAATGATGTTTTTCGTAAATTGAGGTAAAAATCTAAATGGAAATCATAAAAAATATTATTCATATATTTATTAAACAATTATAAATTATTAAAACTGGTTCTTGCCTACAAGAAGACTATTGCGTTAGAGAATTTTGCATTAATTCTTGTGAAAAGATTCTCTTCGTTCGTACAAGACATTATTGTGTTAGGAAGTGTTAAGTGAACTGAGGATTTTTCATCACTCTTAAAATATATCATCCTATCTTTATATTCTGTTTTATTTCTGAGAAAGGATCTTAAGAATGAGTTAATTTATTGGTAGAAGAATTATTAGTGCTGATTGTTATGGTAGAATCTTTACTATGAGAATTTTCTAGGATGATTTAATGTTTGCAAGATGTTTTTATTAGTTGTTTATAATATTATTTAATATTTATGTAGGGTGAATACGTTGATCAAATATTATTTTACTTATATCAACTGAAAATATGATGAATTTAGCATTGTTCAAACGAGTCTAAAATCTATGACAACGATTCGAATTAATCATGTAAAAATGTGTATAATAATTTCCTGAGAAATGCCTATGTTCGTCGAGTATCGAAGCAGTTGATTTAATGCAATAATTTCGTCGCGTTCCATCTAAGTCGATTCGACACCCTCTTATCTATGGACCGCATGGATATAAATACCCGGTCGTTCTGGGAGACGCATCTCTCTTTGAGAATCTTGTCCATATTTCGTCGTGAAAATAAAGCAAAGCATTGTGGGCATGAATAAGGCGCGAACTAAGTCGGTCAGCTATTAGAGACGCAGAAAGGGGGAGGAAAAATTGAAATTCTCGGAATATTGGAGAGAGGATGAAATACGCTGATGGAGTTCGCGGCAGAGAAAAAGAAGGAATAGGGAAATGAGTGGAAAATCTCATTGCACATAAATATGTTTTATGTCCTTGGCTGTGTGCATTTGGGGGAAAGGGAATCGTGGATGGAGGGAGATCGCACGGGGAAGAGAAATTCTGCTTTGGAATACGTAACTTGGGCCTGATAATTATTGATAACGCGATGCGGAATGTTCAGAGGCAGTTCATAGCAGACGCAACGTTCACGCTTCGGTTGGTGTTTTACATATTAGATCAATACGCCGATCTGTCTTTCCCCCGACTGTGCCCCCTTTCTCCCGAAACCTCTCTCTCTCTCTTCTACTACCCATTCTCTGCTCGGTAATGCTCTCCGGCATCGCCCGATGTTCATCTGTTACTACGTAATGCCCCAAGGTACCGTTCTTGGACCGCCTAAATTGTATTTGAGGGATTCGAAAAATCGCGGCGGGAAAAAGTCCTCCAATCAAAGCGACGCTTTCGTTTATCGTTTACATTGTGTTTCGTCTTCGTTTCGGTCTCTTTCGGGCCCATTTTATATTTCTCAAGGGGCGGCGGACGTACATTTTGCCCGTATCGTTTCCTAGCAACTGCCGCCGCTGACGATTCCTTTTTTTCCGATGTGAAGAAGATGACCGCGAGGGAATAAATGGAGAAATTCGCTAACGGCCAAAGGTGTTCTTCGTAAAATACCTTATCGAAGTGTGTTCTCGCAAGGAAAGGGAGAAGAATCTTTTTCTGATTTTTATTTAATGCGGTGTCGCGTTGCTTCTCGGAAACGGCGAATGTTCGTGAAAAATGTTCCCTCTTTCGCTTAAATATGACTGCGGCAGTCTCCTTCCTTAGTTCGAATCTCGCACGGGGTATCATTCTCACCCTATCTCCGAAATTCATTAGCGAATTTTGCGCCGTTGAATTTATTGATCAAATCAAGAAGTTTTCGGGCTCGTTTTGGTCGTATTCTAGACCATAACTCGTTGCGAAGATACCTAGATATTACTTTTCTTCTTGTGTATAACAGTGTACTATTTTTCCGCTATTTTCTGTTTTGTCTTTATGTATATATTTATCCTAAATTCTGCGGTTGTTTTAGTCGTTGCAGATATGAAAAGTGCTGAGTAAACTTCTGCTCTATCTCATTACCGATAATTCCTATTTTTGTCTCCGAGTTTAAATTTGGCGCTAGGATTTTTCGCCGTTTTATTAGCGGAGATTTCTATAGGTAATAATCTTTTTAATGGAAGATAATAATTAGGCGATAAATTCGCCGAAAAAAATCCGCGCTTAATTACTTAAATCTCTCGTGCCTAGGCCTCCTTCCTCCGGATGGTTTTTTCTTTATTCGTAATTATGCGATAAAAACGGAAAGCGAAGGAAAGCTCACGAATCCTTAGTAATTTTTTCGTTCGGATAAATTCGCAGTCACATCGAGATCCGCTCGATGCATACGTGAGCCGTTCCGATATTCTTATTCCTCAATTAAAAAGGCGAGTAATTAATTCCGCCGATTGCTCCGATGATTAAGTATCTATCTCATTTTTCAGCGCACTTTCCCGAAAAACGCCTTTGCAGTAGTAATGGCGACGGAAATTTTCTCCGTTTTTATTATTTCCTTTTTCGGGCAATCGGGCTTCGCCCTATAACTCGAAAATACAGTTTTCATTATCGCTTAAAATTATAATTGGCTGCACTCACTTCTTTCGTCTCAAAAAGACTTATTCGGTGCGCGTCGTTTCGGACAGCGTTCGAGCACTTTTTCGCATCTCTCGGTTCGCAATTACACAGCTTCGGGATAAACTAGATTAGCCAATTAATTCAGTTGCTTAAAATTGGCGTTGTTTCTTTCGTGAAAGAGGTATTCCTTTCACGGCTCAGTGGCCATATCGAAAAGAGCGAGTCCTTTTCTAGACGATAAGATTCGATTCGTTTTATTACAACAGAAGTTTTTATTTTTTTACTTAAGTTTGGAATAAAAACATCTTTCATACTAGGGCGCGAAATATTTCCCGGACCAAACTTCTCCATGTTTCTTGCCGGTATTTCCATATGGAATACGTTTCAACCCCGTCTCTACTATATGTATTTAATTCCAGCTTCATCTTTATGCAGCGAGTTGTCTAGAAGTATCCTCTCCCTCTCTCAAGAACGAACTATGTCTTTTCTTTTACCTTCCTTCTCACCCTCCTTTAGAATAAATGAATTGGGCATTAATTAGGAGACTTTAATTGCCTCACGTTTAATTAAATACGTGAGCATTTCGACGTCGAAGCGTAGAATGAAATTTAAATGAAACCAAATTAACTGAGGCCCGGCTCTTCTTTCGCCATGTCCTTATTTTGAATTCTTCGAGTTTTCATAATTAACCTACTTTTAAAACTCTCTCACAACCTCCTCCTCCGCCATCCCTCCAGAGCCGTCGTATTTTTACAACAAATTAAAATTGCGTCATTTGCCGGTTTCGAATCCAATGCACGATTCGTATCGATAAGCTATCGAAAGAGTAAATCCAATTTGTTTAATTTATCGTCTCGATTCATCATTAGATTCATACGCATTATGTCCTCGTATCTTCAATTCGCTAAGTTCAATTATGTGTATTAGGTTAAGGATTTATAAAAACCCTCGCCAGTCACGATTCCTTCGATTGAAATTCCCAAGTTGCTTGGCAACCATTCGCTCCAAAGCATATGTGGAAATGCAGCGGAATTATGCCTGGAAACGGACGCATGAATTTCATATTAAATTGTCAGTTACGAGATTAATGTTGAAATTTATTCCCTCGAGTCTGAACTTAACGTTCGGTGCGCATTTTTAGTTCTTGGGAATGATTCGTCATAAAATGCACGCCCCACTTCGCAGCGCATAGCAGAGTTAATTAAACGCATCATCAATCAAATTGTATGTTTTAATGGGTTCCCTGTAATTAATTCGCAGCGCAATCATGTCTGTATCATTTACTCTTATGAGATTCGGTTCTTAATTTGTTACTTTCTTTCCCTTTTGATCTCGACTGCTTCCAGAAATCCATCGAAGTAAATTTGCGATCGTTTTGGATCTTTCTTCCGATTTCTTTTGCGTCGTGAGTCACCAGTGCGATAACTCGAAGTTTTCTCATCGGTGAAATTTCTCTCAATTATTCCGATTCGTTTATAACCTTTACGTAAATGATAAAATTTTCATGGATTCATTAAGTTTATCTTGCGTAATCTTTGGATTTGAGTTATAGTTAATTTATGTGTACTTTAAATGATTAAAATTTTTAAATATAGACGATAAAAACTATACATTTCGTCCTTAATAAAGACGTGTTTATAATATTTATAAATGTTGCGTTAGTGATTGATTAAGAGTTATATAGTTACATGCGTTTATAAAGTTTCTCAGAACGCGATATAACTTTCGATATTAATATTTTATATTTGCCACAATACAAATTTATACGTTCACGTTTTTTATTTACTTTTTTCCGCACACTGTTGCTAAGAAACCATTAAGTAAATAGTGACTCGATCTACTTTTTTATAATTTTATATTTGAATCTGCATGGAGATATTAAATAACAACATGCTAATGTATTCGTTGATTCCTCATTTATTTCCCGGAATATTAACAATTTTAGGTTTCAGTCTAGTGTATTTTTACCAACTGCTTTCACCGATGTTAAAAGGATGATAAAAAATTACACGTCAATCCAAAAGACCGTTTATGTTTAGTGCTACGTTTTCTCAACTATCTACGAAAGAATCCTTTTTGCCGAGAAACCTATCATGAAATTCCAGCAATTCTTCGTTATTAATTCATGCTGTTCTCGCCTATGGCGGAATTTGAGACGGCGTTGTCTAATGATAGCTGCTCTATCCCTCTATTTGCTTCTTTGCGTTGCTTTAGGCACATGATAATCGGTCTAATAAGGTTCTTAGTCCAGTTACATAGCGAAAATAATCGAGTTCTGCACTTCGGAAATTACGTACTCTAGCGAATTATAATTTCGTGTTTTTTTCCTTTTTGAAAGCGTCGAGTATCTTTTTCGCGAAGGCGTTTATCGTGATACCGATGCAAATAATCGTCTGAGGTATAGGATCGTTTTGATGAGGGTAATTTATGTTTTTTTTTATTTCTTCACATAAATACTTCAAAAATTTCCATTTTAATTCTATGAAAATTTCTGCAATCAATTGATCATTTTCAAATTATTTTCACCTTTTTATGGAAGGGATTTATTCTATTTTATATGCATTGCATTTATGATGTTTTGTTATTCTGATTCTCGAATGTAAATCGATAAATAAGTGGTTTCGTTATTTTTCAATGTCGTCCATTATTAAAACCCAGATATAATATTTTCTACGTACATTGAGAAATATATCAGCTTTTATTTGTATATTGAACTAAATTTAACCGATTATATTTTAAAAGCTGATCCATATTCAAAAGCTGATATAATTATATGAATTTAATATTTGATTCGTTTCAATATTAAATTAAATATAATTTTGATATGAATTAAATTTTGATGTCTGTTGTTTTGTTTGTGAAATTTCAAATTATATCTGAAGGTGTAGCTAATATGGTGTATTTACCAAATTTCAATTCAAATATTATAATATCCAAGAGGAATTATTTTAATTTGCTCGTGCGTAAATTTCGTATAAATATATTTTAGAACTCTTCCACGATATTTAATACAACTCTTCATTTTTTATCTAATGTACTGTAGGGACAATCCTTTGCTAATGGTTAATTTGTGATATTTTATTTTATTCTCTTTACATAGTATGTTATGGGAGTGTTTTCTTATTCTAAGTTTTAAACGATATTTGAAGTTACATAGATTTCGGTATAAATAATACAAACTATTAATCATCTAGTTAATCAATCACTCAAGTATGTCAGTGAATTTTTCTTAATATTTGAAATTTATCATGATGATGTTTGTACAAATTTTTCGTAATTCAAAAGAATTTCATTTATGGATCTTTCTTGAACAATAAAGAGGTAAATTCTCAAGTTACTCCAGTTTGTTAAGTATTTCCAGAATGCGATGCTAACTTTTGCTAATTTATCATCTGAAACCATTTGGAATATTAGTTCCAGCACATTAAATATCACGAAAATATAAGATATCAGAGAAAACAAATTTGGCATCAGAACTGTGTACAAACTATGAAAACAGTTTACTTCAAAATAAAATTTTATGTGGCTTCTCTCTGATTTTGAAATATTTTATACCATTTTCTATTCTTAAGGAATTGCAAGCATAATTTATGATTACGTACGAATGCAGAAAGGTTTTGAATTTCAAGGTACTAGCTCTGTTAAGAAATAAACTCAAACTTTTTAGCTTGTGTTTAGGATTTAAAATTATAAATAACCCTCTGTCCTTGTATCGTATCACCACGTTTATGAAGTATACTTTTTTTATATCAAAGGATCAACTTGTTTCATTCATAACCCCTTCTCGTATATAGTCGGTTGATCTAAACGTATCTCAATCTCCTTTCAAGTACTTTAAAGGACAGCATTCCGCAACCTTCTCCTTAGCATTATCCTCACTAAATACTTAATTCCTTCCGCTAAATGTTTAAATAAAGTTCAAAAGAAAGGCGCTGCATGCATCGACTTCAAAGGGTGGCATTCATGACCAAAGGAAAAGATCTTCAGAGTAGGATGCTCCCCTCTTTGGTCGGAATGAGATAATACGTGCTATTGATTTTGCCATGGCCACGGGTGGGAGGTTTGGTTGAATTGTCGGTAGGGAGGAAATAGGATTCCTCCTCCTATTCCAGTGACACCTCTCGCTCCGCCTGTTATAACATCCCCATGACCCCGCTCGTCTTCACGGAGTTGCCTAGAGATAGTATCTAAAGCGGTGTCGAGGGAAACCGTGAATCTTTCAACTCGGCTTGAACGGAACAGTCTTGGTTTTTGTGCCGCGTTTCTCTCTCTTCTTCTTTTTTCGAATTTAGCGAAAAATTTCCCTCGAGCTTCTTCTTTTTTCTTCTTTGGGTGCTCTATAGTAGATCGAAGATAACTCGGGTTATAGGTCTGCTCTTAAAGACGTGTTAACCGTCCCTTAGCGACGGTGGAGAAATAATTTACGCGGTGGATTTTTGTAAGAGGTGTTGAATCTTACCCAGGAGGAGCGAGTCAGGATAGTCATCGCTTTTTTTGTTTTTTTTTTTGTCCGTAAGGATTGATTAAGTACCGTTTCGCGCCGGAATAAAAACTTCTTTCCTATTTCCCCCTTTACGTTTTTCTTTTTTTTCTTTATTTTTTCTTTTTTTTGAGTGTTGACATGTCGGCGGTTTTAAGTCTTTTAAGGATTCTCGGCGGTGATCTATTTTATTGGGAGTGATTCTGTCTGAGATTCCGTCTTAAAATAACTGCTAATGATATATCTAGTAAAGTATTCTCGGCCTTTTTAGTGGCTACGTATCATCCAGTCCTTCATGGTCGTTATCTCGTGAATTATCGGTGGATAAATTAAGTATCAAATATGACTCGGATTCCAGAAAATAAATTGGCATTAAAAATGTAACACGTTCAATTTAATTTAGAATAAATATATTTTTATGTTTGGTTCACCGATTTTGGGAATACGGAGTGGAAATATTTAGCATCCATATTCATATTTAATATTGAAATAAAATGTTTAATTAATACAACGGAAGAGCGATTGTCACATAATTACAATTAATAGATTTAAATCATATATAATAACATTCATTGTTTCAGTTGTATAGTACCTATATTCATTATTAGTTCTTTAATGTAGTTGTGTAGTTGTAATGTGTAGTTGTTATGATGGATACATATATTTCTTAAATTATTGACGAAGGTACTTTGTCTATATTTCTCTATATACGATATTGGTTTCTATTAACTGTAATTGACTGCCTTAACCTATTGAAAAAATGCGGTCCTTATTTGATATAATATTCTTTTATTTTGATCTGATTTATATATTTTAAAACGTTGAAATTATTATGAAACTTTACAGCTAATCTGTAGAGTAAAATTCTTTTTTAAACGTCTATTAAGTTGCTAAGTAATCACTGGTTTCTAGGAGCAATTATTAGTAAAAAGAAGTAAATATACAATGAGATTATTATTCACTCTTTCTGTAGATGTATTCTTGAGAAATTCTTCTGAATAGTCGGAAGGAAAAACACGGCGTGAACGAATCGCACACACCACTCAACACAAGTGCTTCCACGTAATCGGATGGGAATTTCTTTTCTCCATTCTCCCCGAAAGAATCTTCTCCTTAATCTTTGGCGTCCACGTTTGATCCATGCGCAGTTACTCAATTAAGAGAATCGGTTTCGCACCACCGCAAAACACCTCTAAATGACGTCACTTCCGTGAGAGAATCCTTTGTGTCGAATGGCGCTCTCTCTAAGAGCTCAAATCCTCTCCAAACGTAATCCACTCTTCTCGGATAAAGTATAGGCGCCATCACATTCGTTCTCATGTCCCCGTCCCTTTTACTCTCGTGCACATTTCCTTTCCTCACTCGAATCTTCCAAGTTTAGTCCTTTCCCAAACCCTTAACTTACTCCTTACCTCATTCACCTGAATTCTTCTACGTCACCGCCTTCTTTTCGTTCATTTTTTTCATCTTTTTTTCGTAGCACGTTTAAGAATTAATTCTATTGTTTTCGTGTGACTTAAGTTCTTCAGGTGGAGTGTCTTAACTCTTTTGAATGTACTCTTCACGTTCTTGATCGTATTTCAGGATTTTCTGTTAAAGTGGTGGTTGTGTAAGAATGATCGCACGTCTTGGGGTATTTATTATTTGCTCGTGGAGGAATTAGTTTTGTTAATGATTGGAGGTGTTAAATGTGGAGGATTTCTTTAGTTTTGGAGTAGGTAGAGCTGAAAAGTGATTAATTTAATAGTCTTAGCTATTTCTTATTTTATTGGTATATTATCAAGAAAATATTGGTTCGATGAGAAAGTTAAAAATGTGAAATTAAAGTAGTATATGTATGAAAGAAATATTCCTAAAAGTGTTAGAAGTGAACAGGATGGATTAGGTTCGATCTTTTGTGTCGAGACACCCCGCCATACGCCACTGGTGGCTTACTAAATAAAATTTATTGTCGGAAGCTGAAATATATTTAACTTGTATAATTGAGGCAGTTATTAGGAATTGATTCAATTCTTCAACTACAGAGCACAAAATTTTTTGTCATCTTACCAATTCGTTGCTATGCTATACTACGAATTACGTTTCAACTTATGAACTTTTATTTGGTTGTTTTTGATTTATATTTATTTTGGTTTATATATCATGCAATTCAAATTATTATATTTATAATTCAACTAGAGTGCGATACTTAACAATAGACGGAAACCAATATCCATTCTCTGAGAGGAAAATTTCAACCTGTAACGGGATTCGAACCCGGGGACTTTGCATTCGGTCGTAAGAATTGATGGGTTGGAGAGACTTGAAACATTAAAATGGACTGGAGACATGAATTAATCCAGAATATGTTCAGTTATATCGATAGAATGTATAATGAAGATGAATAAGCCCATGAATGATTTACCATTAATTGTGTTTTAGCATTATTGTGTTATATTCCTTACATTATTCGCATTCGGGCATCTAAAATTCTCCTCATACTCCAGTAGTCTTAGATACAATGTGGATACAATGTCACGATAACGACGCTTTCGAACTAGACATCCGTTACAACATCATCTGTCCTTATTTTGTATCGTTCGCGAGACGCACTTCTCTATTGCGTCGTTTCCCCACATCATAAGCCATGTCATTAGCCCCCGTTTCAATTTCCTATGTTTGCTCTCTTCGTCTGAAAACAAGTTTTATTCTCACGCTGCATTGAATTCGTATCATCACTCATACGCCATTCTTTCATCTGCGATCGATCTATACTTGCAGATAAAAGATGACTTATGCAAATGTTGCGAAAATAATGTGTTCCTACGGTGTTATTTTTAAAATAAGGGAGCTATGTATCGTTGTTGGGTTGTATTCTTCTTGTCACGATTGATTAAATTTTTCATCCTAATATTTATAATTTGTATAAGTATTATATTGTGAAATATCGAGTAAAGTCTTTTGTTTTTTCGCATTACATTGATTGAAATCACTGAAATAGTTCCATTCATATACTTCTCTATTTCTATTTTAACTTTCCATATGTTTTGTATCTTTAGTCGCATTTCGTCTAGTCTTCGTCTTCATTTCTCATAAGCTAACATGATTTGGGGTTTAAGCTTTCCTTGAATGTTCGTCGTAAATATTCCATTAGAATGTTTATGACCTTTGTATTAGCCTAATATATAAGATAAACGTGAATTTTCTGAAATATCAATATATACATTTGAAATTTAAACCTTCACTCTTATTCGACTACAAATTTGACCCTAATTACATTACTTACCTACTGAGTGTTTTAAAGTACGTCTTTATTCACAAATGTGTTTGTTTTCTGGTGCTTGAAGTTTCTGAAGAAGTACCGAGTCTTGTTGATGTCTTTCCACATTATTGCGTTCAACGTTCAATAAACACTCACTTTATGTGTATACAATGCAGAAAGTCTACCATGACTTAATCTTCTTTTGCTTCCATTCAAATCAACCAAATTGGGGAAAATATTTCATCTTAATTAATTATAGCCAATCTATAAAATAAAATATCAACATGTGTGCCAATAAGATACGGTTATCAACCTTTTAGGACGTTATATCCATCAGAATACATAATTTTTTATGGAACGCTGTCTCAATGGTCACGTGGTATACATTTTAGATGTCTGAGAATTTCATTCGCTGATGGAGTCTAGAGAAACAAAACCACAACATCACGAGTATCAAACATCCATCATCATGAAGAGAATTCGATGACCTAGTGATGTTCGCGAGAGGAGGTTATTTTTATGAAGCGATTATTCCATGAATGACGCGTTCTCATCCACAAGAACCGTCGGCGTCTTTGAAAGACACCAGGTGGGCGTGGAGTTCTGGAGCATTATGATAAAAGCCGAAAGGGGGCGTTGCATCAGTTTTTCATCAGCAGAAACAAAGCTCCTTCGCTAAAAAGTTTCTTATTGATTAATATTTGAATGGACGTCGCGACAGAAGGGCCCGTGGACACATCTGATCCCAGAACAATTTCTGCGGTGCATTTCCTGGGAGAACAATGCTCTTTCATGCAGAATTTATGTTTTCAAGACGGGAGGAGGGAGACGACAAGGTTTTTTTTATTATTCGGAAACGTTTTTAGTATATAAAAATGGAGAATATTCCCGGGCCCCGAGTTGATTATTCCCTCTGTGTGTGCGAGTTTTTTCCTCTCGTTTGTTCGCGGAATTTTCATCTGAATCTTTTCCCTACTCTCGCGGGAATAATGGAACCCCCTTTCGATGTTTATAATATGGGACGAAGTCCAATGATGGATGCCGATACATGTCTTCTTCCGAATACATTTCCCATCCAAGTAGTTAAATATTACCTCCGGTGTATAAATTCGCGTGTGTTTTTTTTCCGTAACGATATTCGAATGTTTTCTGGTGACTCGTCTAAGGGTTCATCGACAATACGCTGTAGGAATAACGACGCAAAATGAAATATTGGGCGAATTATTTTCGGCAACTGGAAAAATGGAAGTTCGAAAAATAAAAGGAATGTCAATTGAGGCTGCGACGTTCCATTGTTTCGGAGTTATTTCGCTTTCTGTTTGAAAAAAAAATAAACGAGTCATACATCGTAAAACAAAGGAGCAGAGAATTATTTTGTGAGTTATTGTTGATTTGACTGGGGTTATGCCTGGGCGACTGCCGTTCCAATTCCAGCTTCCAGACCTTTGCTTTTTCCGCTACATATTGAAGAATTTATACCTTATTGTGCAACTCCATCTTTCCCTTGTACATTTTTTATACGGCGATTCTATATATGCGTGCATTTTCCAATGTATATTTGAATACGTTTTTATTTTTTCTCCTCTGGATCGATTCGAATCTTTGTCTCGCGTGAAAACCATCTCGTTAATGCTCTTCAGCGACTTGCATTAGTCCAGGGATCACCAAGGGTTACATCGGGATGCTGCATTTATGCTGGATTCGTGAACGATGACTTTTATGTTGGAATGTGGGTTCCTTACTGTGAATTCTTACTGCAGTCTCCAGTATTGCCACAAGGCTCAATGGTCAAATTGAAATGCGATTCAAATGAATAAATGATTAAATAAATAGTGGGAGGTATAAACAAAAATAATGATTAATTCTTAATGGCAAACATTATTGATAATTAGGGATTCTTTAAATACTTTTTACAGATTTTAAGCCGTATATTTATGAAGCCAAAAGAGATCATGCATCGTATCATGAAAATATTTAAATAACTTTTGATGTTCTATTGAGGAATTGAATTCTTTATCAATTATTCCCACGTAAGTTTTACTTGGGAATTAATATAAATATGTTTAAAGGTGTATGAGTCATGTCAAGATTTCTCTCTAGAATTGTTAACGTATTTTTACTTTTTTGTCTATTTGTTGTATCGTGGAGAAATTCTTATATTTTTCGAGATGGTTTAGGAAAGTAGCACATCTCAAGCGTATAATCTTAATTTTTAAGCCTTATCACAATCCTCTAGATCTTGTAAGACTATTTCGAAGGAGTTTCAATATACTTCTAAATACCCATTAACGATAAAAATAAGATTTCGAGTACTATGAACGCAATGGTTGAGTTATATGGAATAGAATTCTGGATAAGATTATATTTGTCTATGTATTTATAACTTCATTTTATTTACGAATAAAATCAATGTATGGAAAATATTTTTAAGGATGAGTGACACCGTTGAATTCCACTGCTAAATATCGATAATTTATTTAATAATTTGTGATATATCAGTCCAACATAAAAGTTTAAAAATATAATTTTACATCTCCATGGCTCCTTTCTCTTCAAGCTGCTAAAAACTAAAATATTTTCTCACATTTACGCGAATTCTAATTCGAATATTTCATTACGAATGTTACCGGCATTGAATTTCATCCTTAGTGCTATGGAAGTGCTCCTACGGCTTTTTTCAGAAGGTATATATACGTCTCCCTTCCCAAAGGTAACCAGATGCGAAATACTGCTTATGTAGATTTTTTCGTTGAATTATAGTATCCTCGTCGCCATTCTAGAAGATTAACATAATTTTCGCGGCATTTTATTTATTCCGCCTTTATGTAGCGACTTAGCCAGGTGGCAGCAATAAAAGAAAATGTGCTTATTCAAGAGCCAGAGTTATGGTTCACGCCTACCGTCGCCGTGTTTGTCGAATTTGTTTAAATTTCTATCCTTGACGTCTACGATTCGTGAGAAATCAAAAACCTTAATCTTCGCAGTCATGGAGGAAGAGTTTCAGTTGAATTAACACCCCTCGTCTCCCCTCAATCGGTATTCAAATAAGCTCATACAATGGAGACCATCTTGTGAGAATCCTACTCGTGAGTCGTAAGTTCTTTCCAAAGGGTACTTCTTGTCTTTTCAGTCTGCGACGTTTTATTTTAATTCTCAAGGCAGTAGCGGCTTTAATGCCGTCTCATGTTATTGAAGATCGTATTAGGAAACTCTGGTTTTATTTTTATTAATGCATTCGAAGCTTCAAGACGTGGTAGGATGTCGTACGGTCTGGTGTACACAGCTCGTTCCAATAGTCTTGATAGAATTGATTGAGGTATATTCTTTTGAAAATCGAATTATCCTAATCGTTGTGATTTGGTAGATTGTCGTAAAGCTCAATGACTCAATGTTTGATGTAGATCTCCAGTGTAAATACTTTTGAATCTTCCTTATTCCAAATTCCTAGCCTATGTATGACTGTAGTAGGTTCTCCAAATACACTCAGGTTGAACATTAAAGGTATTTTCGGCGTTACAAGTGCAGCTTAAGATAGATTGCCGATTATGTTACATATATTCGGCTTGATTGAAGATGTTAAACGTCTCTTCACATCGTCTTGACTATAGTGACGGTATCATCTCCTCTTCAGAAGTGCATTCTGGATTAGGCCAATGCACGGTATTGTAACCTCTCGTTAGGAATCCGCTCACACCTGCTGCTCTACGGAAGCTGTTTTTTTGTGTGCGGATATGAACACCAGCGCTAAATGGAGCTAAAAAACGTTTCTGGGAATCTTCTTTTGTGAACACTTATCGCCTCTCCCGATTTTCCTTCACAGCTGTAACTTTTCTTGAGGTGAGGGCGGTTCTTCACCGTCCGTGACAGGAATGTCGCGCTGGAGTCTTCTTTAAATGGGGAACGCTATTTTAAGTTTGGTTTCTGCGCAGGAATCGACACGTTGTTTCGTAATGCTGTTTTTCTAAACCGGGCGCTGCCTTTTTGGTCAGATTTTCATCGGGGACATGATTTTTCGAATGCTCCGTATCGGTATCATTATCTAGTTTCTCCTTAATGATAGGCTTTAGTCATGGTCAATGTGTTTCTTTGTTAATTTCAGATAATTATTGTCGAACTATAGTTCTCTAAATTTGACGCGCGATTATTATAGTAGTTGGAATGTTTGTCCGTGGTGAGTTTAACCTTGGGTTCGAAACTGGTGTGTTACCGTCCGTTGCTACGCATTTTAGGTGCCTGGAAGAGGTAGTAACTACGATACGAACAGGCGTCGAATTTATTCTGAATAGGTCGAAAAGGACTGTTTCAAAATGAAAGGAAATCATGTTACTTATACGTATTACCTGGCACAGTTGAAGGAGATATGAAAGGGAGTCTTAATACGTGGTTGATGATCAGGAATAATAGAGATAATTTAAAAATTTGGAGAAAGGGAAAAGTTCTAGTCAAGTGGATAGAAAATATAGCATCGGCATTGGAGATTTGGTATCCTTAAGCGACTAGGAACTTTAATGAAGATTATATACGTATCTAAGCACGGCAAGGGCGTTTTTGCGTTTAATTTTCAATATCTTACAAGCCCACTTAAATTAATGACGCAATATCCCTTGAGGGGGAAATAAGAATATAGACATTATTTATCAAAAGACGAAGGTCTGTCTTTACGACCTTCGCATGTAGAGATGGATGTTTGTCGGAAACAAGGCTATTTATCCCACTATTTTATCTTTCCGTAATTATGTAAATATACCCCGGACGGGACGCATCCTTTTCCATGGAAGCTCTCTAAAGTTTTGCGTCACAAAATTGAGAAACGCTACGCTTGCGTAACATAAGCATTGTGCACGAGTGACACAATTCGTTTCGCCATATTAATTGCTGGATATCATTTTATATTACCGAGAGAGATTAAGGTTCTCGATATTTTTTGTTTCCACGGCGACGTGCACCGAAGCAAACGTTTCCAACGCTGCAAATATTTCTGCGAAACTCTTCGTCGGTTGGTTAATGTTTAGGAAAGAGGAAATTGCACCGATCAATGGATTTGCTCGATTATTAAGGAAGTCATTACGAAGATTTTACGTCTTTTAATCGTTTATAGGGTTGATTGTTTGGAAACGCTGCTCAAAGGAGGTCAATTTCTATCCAAGCCCATCTATTCCTTCCAACTGATGATGAGCGTTCCGGTTTGATGTACGCTTTTTAGTAGAGTAATGGTAATTAAAAGAAGTATTATATCGCAGCCTTAGGAGAGTAAACTCGCTCGTGTCCCTAATTCTACGCGGAATCATAGCTCGTAAAATGAATAAATATTTAAGGAAGAAAAAGTTTCACGGAAATTATATTAATAAAATATACAGAGATGGGTAATAAATTATGAAGTATGGAGGACACAAACTCTATGGGAAATTTTATTCGCTTTACATGTAATATCCACTATTAATTTAAGCATTAAAAAACTTTACTTGGGTAGACCGATAAACATTCATTGGATTCACAAATTTTACGATTTTTCCTATCGCGACCGTATTTCATTAAAGGCGTGCTCATGGCATGATGTGCCTCGGAAGAAACCATTAAATTCATCCAGAGAACTGAACTAAGTGACCATCAAATTGCATTTTATATCGCTCAAATAATTCTACTAGAAGTTGGTCACCGTCTCCACGGCCTTCATCTCTCTCAAATAACCTAATGTTTATTGGCCTATCAATATCTTTCATCGGCCCAATTTTACTACGTTGCAGTAAAATGTTTATGCACGGAATTGTTGCTGTATATTCGTCTCGGAATCATCTCCATCTACTAAATTAGGATTTTTTTTTCTTCTCTCTTTCTTTTCCTTCCTCTGATTAATTCTGCAAATTCAGCCGTTATTGTGCGATATTATTCCGCAATGTTTCGTTTATTTAGGAAGTCGAATTCATGATCGTAATGTTGGATTTTTGTCGGATTGCCAAATTCTCTCGGATTATTCTAACCCTTTCAGGAAAGATTTTTGGGGCAAGCCCTTCCCTAAAAAAAGTTTTATTTATTTAGTATTTTCGTGGAGTTATAAAAGTGATAATAAAATGAATTTTGGAAGTTTACGACCTTTAGATTCCCCGTTCTCCTATTGTGCTAATTTTCTAAAACATTTTAATATTTACGCGACTCTGTGTCTGACGTCAGCTCAGATTCTTTCTCTGATAGGAAGATTCCTAATTTATGACAAAACAGTATCGCTGTCGCATGTTTGGCGGTGAAGGTTGTAACTATAGGAGTCGTGGGAAAATGGGCCGGAATGTGATTTTAGAACGGTTCGTCGGGTTCGTCTTGAAACCTATGTAGATGTAAGTCGAAATAACCTCAGAAGTCGATATTTGTTGGAATTAATTTAGATTGGATTGTTGGGGGAAATGTACGGAAGGATATGTCAATGATACGGTTTCCTTGAAAGGTTCCGGTGTAAATTTGCGAAAGTTTTATCCTGTTAATTTGAAAATCTTATTTAATCACTTATTCCTTTGTCGGTGTACTCCGTCAGTAACTATAGTGATAGCTGTCTTCGACCAACATTTTCTTATTAAATGAACGCGTTTATGTTTGTGCATAATCCGTAGCATTGGTCTAGAAACGTGCGAGTGTTTTAATATGGTAAATTCGATCGGGTGGTCATGCATTGATTTCGCGTATTCTCCCCTTTCCTCCGTCTTCAACCGCAACATCTCTTACTGCACACTCTTAAACCAATCAATGGCGAAAAAACGCTACGATAAAATACATAGTGGAAGTAAGGAGAACGGCGGTGAAAAGCAATAAAGATTTTATAGACCTTACCTTTCCCCATTAAAATAAAAACTATATTTCATTGTTATTGCCTAGCAACGCCCGACCCCTCCCCCGCACCACTTCCTATTCTCCATAGAAAGAAAATGGCCTTCCATGCAGTAAGGATTTATAACCAAGAGCAGTTTTCCTTGGAAATGTCCCGGTGCCTGCAGAACAATACTCCCATCATATATTTTATACTATAATGTGTCTCGCTATGCAGTTTTAATGCCCAGCCGTTTTATTTTTTGTTTGGACCTTTACGTCATTCGTCTGCCACGTATCGCGGCTTAATCTGAGTGCGCTACACTTTTCTTATGTTATTGTGCATGTTAAAATGTCTCGCTTCTTATGGCGTGCATTTTGTCAATGCTCTTTTGTGTATCGCGAGGTAATTTCGAGTCTTCGGGAAGTTGGTTATGGTTCCGAGTTTTCGTTTTATTTGCTTCCGACCAACTTTTGCCTCTTCCGAAGCCATTAACATTTAACTGAATTATCTCCGATGGTTTAGAGTGAGTTTTGGTCTGGATGATTCTTCCGTAGCTACTTCACGTTTCAACGTAGACAAATCAGCGCTCGTTTCTATGGAAATGGCGTTTTTTTAATAACGTTTCCATGTTTCACTCGGAAAGCAGAAATATCTGTTCAGGAAATGGAGAAATTTTAATGGATGTCTGGAATATAACTTTTAACTACTTTATTCAGTATTTTTTGATATTCTATGAATTAACGTTGTGCTATATTATCTGATAATCAATGTGTATTCCAGTAGAAGTTGGCGGCTATTTCTAACTGTTAAAATTGTTGTGAAATTCAAGATATTTCTTCGTGGAAATTCAAATTTTTATTCCGTGTGGAATTGCTATCAATTCTTTGCAGTATTCTTCGTTGTATTCTTTGAAAAGGTTTTTATGCTGATCTGGTGTCGTAAAAAAATCAATACTTTTAAGGAAAAATTTTTGATTGTCTACGGTAAATAACTATACCTTTTAACTATTAATTTAATTATATCTCGATCCTGAGAGAAAATATCTAAATGAGGTTTTAAAATACTGTATATATTGGTCGGATTAAAAATTTGACACTCAGAAATTTTTGGTATTCTGTACTGTAATAATTGTAACATCTTAATATCTCTAACTATATTAGGAACGATTCCTCTGCTAACTCAAAGTAATATCTTCAGATTTTGAGTTTAAATTCCTTATTTTTAGTCTGCAATACATCGCAATATTAAGACGTATTGGTTCTAAGTCTTGTGCAGTTACCTGTCATATGACAATTTAATCGCAGCCTCTGCCGAATCCGTAAACTAATTATTGATATTTTTATCAGATAAATGTACATTAATTTAAATCGTACGTTGATTCTTTTTATTGGAGTGAGCGATAACTTTTTATGAGCTTTCATGAGTTTGTGACGAGCAGTGAACACAATATCTCCTTATGGTCTCTTTATTAAGTAAGAATCAATAAATATTTGCGTAACGTAGAGATGTTGAAATTTCTTATTTTCCTTATAAGTACAATTTCATAATTAGCAATATCTAATTTATCATTTGTTCTACATATCAGCCAAATTAGTTTTTCTCTTAATACATTTTCAAAAGGAAACGCTCTGTGTGTTACTTTGGCTTATTATCCATTAGTCTCGCTAATAAAATCGCCAACTTTTCCGTACTAATGGACCAAATCCAGGAAATCTCTGCTCCGCTATCAACTTCCGAAGAATCTCTCGTTAATTTCACCTGTCAATCGTCCGTGGGAAAAAGACATCGACTGCAGCATCGGTTGCGGTAGGCCAACGCGTTCACTCGCGCGAGGAATGCACTTTTTTTTTTCGTTTATTCCCCTTCTTCCCAAACCCTCATATTTTTTCTGTCCATCCTCCCGCGCGCGTGTATGTGAGTTGCGCTTCCTGCCGCTCTGTCGGTTTCATTTGTTTTATTTCGCCGTATTTTTTGGGGAAAGGGAAACTGATTTCCATCCGTTGATAGCGGGACGAATCGCTCAAGCCTTTCCTCTCCCCTTATCCTTTCACCTCCCCTCCCACTTTCCCCTCTATTCCCTTAACCTCCCCCTCCCACCTTCCCCTCCTTTCCCTTCGCCCTCCCCTCCTCCCGTTCGATTCCCATCCCATTCTTTTTCGTCTTTCACTTTTTTTTCGCTGACCAAATTAATTCGTCTTTTTTACTACGCGAGTGTAAATAATAACTTTTCCCACGGACTCTCAGACGTTTTAACTCCATTGGATGTTGCTGATTTGACTAGGATATATTGGCCGTTTTCAGGATAATTAATTGCTTGAAATATAGCTCTTCTGAAGTCTTGCGAACGATTTTGCGAGAGTTTATCAAAAACTGTTTTTTTTTTTATTTTGATCGCGAATTCTTGGGTATATGCGAATGAGTAAGTATGTGCGTAATTTTTTATATTTATTTCTCTCTCTTTTTTATTAATACATTTCTTTCGATTAATAAGTACGTGACGTTAGGTAGAATTGTATAAGTATAAAATTAAATGGTTTGGAACTTTTTTGATTATAAAGTACATAAAGTGAAGTGGAATTGCAGTGGTACGAAATTGGTTGATTTGGAGCTGTTTTTGTATATTCGCGAAATATTTTCAGCAAATAAATTGTAGGTCGAATCTTTCAGTGTTTGCTAGCAGAACGTCTTTCAGAAGTCGGCAAAATTTTCGTTCACATGGGATGAAAGATGAAATTGTAGATATTTTTACCTCAGTTTTGCACGTCGTCTGCAAACGTTTCAAAAAAATTACCTCCACATCTGCCGCTACAGCTTCTAATAGGAGTTCTACAAATCCGATGTTTTGCCATTTTTTTGCAATCCCAAGTTCACGTTCGGAAAACTAAATATTCCAAGAAATACGTACGTTCCGTTCGAATTCGTTCGTGAAAAAAAAAAATCCGAGCGAAACGTAGTTAATGAATTTAAAAATGTTTTACGTCCAAGTAAAGCTGCAAATTTTGCAGGAAGAATTGCAAGCGATTGATTCGGTTGCAAATGCAGCTGCATTTCACTTCGCCGCTGTTTCTTTTACTTCGCGAGACGAGACTTTCTGGAAAATGGTGCATCTGAAGGAATAAGAGGGCAGTTCATTAAGTTAAACAATCTATATAAAGCTTTCGGATGGAGAAAATGCCGTTCGGAATGGACTCGTAAAAGCATTCAGACTTGAATTCTTGGTTTATTATCGTTTCCTAAATGCATACTTTCGAATTAACCGTGGAAGTTTAAGCAAACTCGATGATTTACGCATCGGCGATTCTCTCATTTTAAGTTCATTCGCGAACTTGTTTCTATTTTTACAGCTGCATTGTTGATTTACATTGTTGAAAACTCTTTTGGTCTCGTGAAACTCAACATTGTTGCTCTCTAGTACAACAGATATTTTTTATTATGAAAAAAGATCTACTTTTATACATATTTGAAGAACAGAGAGATATACAATTAATAACAGGCTGTTGACGAATATAATCAAAATGACTATATATTTGTCATTCTAGATCCCAAATCATTGCCCTTAATAGGTTATTTTTGTTATAAGGATTAAGAAAACGTTAAATAACATAACACAATGAGTTCTTGTGACATGAATATAAGCTTTGAATATAAATGAACAATAGTAATATTAATGGAACTGTAACCCAGGCCTTAATATTCTAGCTGGTATTCTGGACCAGGGTTCGAGTCTCAGTCACGTAGCAATTTTTTCTTTTATAACCTTTGTGTCCAAGTTACATTATCTCATCGTTTTATCTCCACTTATTATTCATTTCTTTTTTAATCAAATAAATGACTCTTTAAGTATGTTTTTATCTCATTCTTATCAAATAATTCTGAAAGAATTCTCTCCTTTTTATTTTAGTACCTGATACGAATTTTACGAAGCGAGAATTTTGTGATATTCAGACTGTAAGCAGAGGTGCTATTTTTGGACGTTGTGTTGCCAAGTCAACGGATTTGTAAGTACACTATTTTCCTTATTTGAACAGTAAATTTTAATATTTTCTTATCTCATTTATTCATGTACCTTTTTCTTATTGATCGAGGAAAACGGAAAAACTCTTCGGGTAGTACATTTTTATCACGAAAAACGAATATATTGCGTAATAAGTTAATTGAGCTATCTTATTGTTTTTTACATGGAGCTAATTGCTCTGTATAGGTTATCTTTTGGGTTTTTATGTTGTTCTAGAATTCTTTGTAGATAATTTCAGGTTCACTTATGAGATAATTGTCAATATATCTTCGCGTTTGTAGTTGATATGGTTTCTCTGAGATTTATCCTTGTATGCAGCTATATTACGGTTGGATTTATAGTAGAGAATATATTCTTTTCATCACTAGAATGCCATTTATTATATATCTATATATCTTTCGATTTTATAGGACCAATTTTATTTATTTACGATACCAAATGTGTATTGTATGTTATAAAAATCCGTAAATATCTAGATGAAAATATGCTTAATTCTGCTAGAAATACGAAACTTAACTTTAGATAATGAGATAGTAAGACATGTATACTATCATTAATGGTTATTTCATTCAGGTATTGAAAAAATAACTTTAGCCGAAACTGGTAATTTATTTCAAATATCTTAGCTGTTAAGTACTACGGAAACTCCCTACAAGACACACGACATGTTTCTTCGTAGAAGCTTGTATTATATTAGCTAATATATTTGGAATAAATCACCAGTTTCGTCTTGAAAAGTAGTTATTTTTTCAGTACCTGTCATAGAATACTATCAAGTGAATCCCCGCTCCATCGAATTTATTTATGTAATTTATTTCTATTTTAGTCAATTTAGGTGAACTACCATCGTGGGCATAATGTAAGAATATCGCTGTAAATTTCTTTACCTACCTTATTATCTTATATCTAACCTCTAAACAAGTGACAAAGGATGTATATACATATGTATGTATGGTGAATACGATTATTCGCATTGATATCGCAGGAGTAAGGTATTCGAAGGAAAGCGTAGGATTCCTCGTGAGATAGCCGTTTCCTCTGCATTAAGCGATACGCCGTGTCTCCAATCCAAGGAGCTTAAGTTTGTGTGGGCGTGCTGAGGATTTCGAAGGATAAACCAGAATTAATTAGAAGTCGCGCGTGAGGTTCCTTATGTTAGTCCTTTTGAATCTCACAAAAATGCGTAACGCTTACGTCTTACGTGGACGAATATGCTTTGAGGCTGTCCTTCAAAAGTTGAGTTTTTTGAGTTTTTTTTCGTTTTATTTGTTGTTAGATTGAAATAATTTATTGTAATATAATGATTCCAGAATAAGGTCAAAATAAGTTTAAAAAACAATTTTACGTATCATATAGTTTATATCACTTGAAGTTACCTTTTTTGTTGATCTGTAGTCAAGTATCTTCTTTTTTAAGAAACTGAAAACAATAGATACTGGAAGTAACATGTGGGATATTCTAGTGTTCTTCTGATTTTTAAAAATATATTATATATAGGATTTGGTTGTGTTGTAACAGCAGAATAATGAATCACATATTTCGACTTAATTGAAAAGACGGTAAATTAAATTCGAACTTCCAAGCGTTTGAAACTATTTCTAAGAAATTAATATCCACAAATAATGGTGTTTAGTGTCCTAAATAGATTCAGTCAGAATCAAAGTCAGCCTCTCATATAATTAGATGTAAAAATGGATATAAACGGAAAATAAATGCATCTTATAAAATTTTCGTGTTTTTGCTATTTGTATACAATTCTCATTTGGCCAAAGCTATCTTTAATTCCGCTTCAATTGTTCTTACTTCATTGTTTCCTTTTTTAATTTCCAACACGAGGATGTAAACTATTATTAAAAGTTATATATCTCTCTCTTCTTATTATCTTAATATTTGCATAGTCTTATATATTGCTATTTGGGCCTATTATATATCAGCATCTTCCGTTGAATGCTTCAACATCAGAAAATGCCAAGAAAAGACTTGATTTTTACGTTTCCCCATCATGTAGTCTCTCAATGAAACGAGAAGCAGTTCTTCCGAATCTCTGCCTCGGACGCTAGACGGTTTCTTTCTTCATTTTCAGTAAATTTTACGTCCGTTTCCGGTCAAGGGAAAGAAGAGAATCTAATTTCCAATGTGTCGCGATAAAGTAATTGAGTCGCCCATGATTAGTGGTTTGGCTCCACTCGAATCAAGTCCACTCTCCATGCAGTTACTACTCCATGTTGGTCGGGCATTAATTCGGAAAAAGATTTACAGGACGTAATTTTTGAGGATTTTCGGTTTTGGAGAGAAAATTAAATTTTCTACACGTGGCGAACGACGGTCTGCAATCGGTAATTGCCTTCCGCGAAGAATTTCAGAAAAGAACGATTTTCTACTAGAAAATACGTACTACAAAGTTTTCTTGCACTGCCTCGATGTGTCACTAGCACTCACTCACTCACTACGGGCTACGTTCCGCTACTGCATTTTAATAGAGGGAATTTTCCTTTGCAGCCCTTTTAATTTCGTCATGTTACAATTTGTTACTCGTTAATTCCGTCTGCAATAAATTGAAATTCTTCTTATTCAGTTGTAACGCAAATATGACGCGTGCAGCGTGTGTCGCGGACCTCTCTCTCACCACTGAAATCTCCGCTTAATCATTATTTGTGGATTTTACAAGTAGCCCTTGCAAGTGACGTGTGACGAGCACTGCGGACTGCGTTGCATTCAAATGGGTTAAATAAACCAAATAATTCCTCTGCCCTTGACCTTTGACGGTTTTATTTGTTCCTTCTTGAGGATTGAGTTTGGAGTTGTTTCTTGAAATATTTCTATGCGTCCATATGTTTGTTATGTATTTAAGTATGGAATTTTATTATTTGGGTTTACGTCAACTATCTGATGGAAAAAAGCAAATCTTTTATTCAATTTATCACACTGTTGTTCGTCAATGTAACCGAATTGACTTCTTTTAGGTCTTTTATGAAATGAGTCTTTATTATTGCATATAATTGAACTTAAACTTTATTTTAGATAGCGGAATTTACTGAATGATTATCAAACGTAGTAGATCGTGAATTCTCATTTCATTTCAGCTAAGAATGAGGTGAATAAAAATGCTTATCAAAAGCATAATATTATCTATGCCTCCCAAAATCAACGTATTTCTGTACATACGAAGACTATCTAAACGTTCGGCCTAAGCAGTGGATATGCATAGATTTTTATGTGTGACAAAGCATTTATTAGGAGAAGTCAATCCTTTAATACTTACTGCTAAATAGAACTATGTAAATTAAAAGATTTTTTAAAGAAGTCTTATAAAATTTGAGATATATTCCTACTTCACTCTGGTCGGAACTGGTTTTCTCATTATTTGATAATTGTTTACATATTTCTGCAACCTGTTTAGTCTGTAACGTAGCAACAGAATTTCTTTGTAGAGTTTTTATATTTTAAATAAAATTAATCGATTTATAAGTATCTAATCAATCTTCGGAAGGGACTTTTCTTATACTGCCAATCGAAATTAACAAAGTAATTTAGATGATATTGTATTAATAGTATTATACGTGTAATAGTTTGGTCCCTTTTTTGTCTTCAACTTTTAGTTTTGTGCCAACTTAAACTATAGATGAATGCAAAAGAAGAAAGATATAATCTCGAAAAATTTAAGTGTTCAGCTTCTAATATTCATAATCGTTCCATAATCTTTTATTTAGTAATTTGATTTCATGTCTAAGCAAATATGACATTACGTAATTAAAAATTTTTCTCTATATATTTCCTCGATGAAGAGTTCTTATTGTGGAGATAACTTTATGAATGAATTTCATCAAATATCAGCTGTGAAGGGGAGGACGATTTTTAACCATCATTAAGCCGCCGAAATTTTTAATTTACAGTTTGGAAAAATCATCGGGAAAGCGGCAAGAATTGATCGTCAATTGAACACCGTATTTGTCCGTGATCAACGCTTCGAATCGGAATTTTAACGAAGCGATGCGTCGGCGAAATTTCGCGTTATTCAAATGTCGCCGTATTAGCTTTAGAATTGACACCGCGGAGGCAATTTAAAAAAAGTCCGCCCCTGTTGCATCTTTTACAATATAAATGACATCAATCGAAACATTTTTAAACGCCTCGTCAAGCCCTTTTGGGTGTGGGATATAAAAAAAATAAAAAACAAAAACGCAACGATCATTCGAAACGCTCGGGTTTTAAAATATTCGAAAATCTGCAGCGGGAAAGGACTTGTTGAACGCGTAGAGAGAGAGAGGGAAAAAAAAAACCTTTTGGTCACTCATCGAGTAAGGGAGTGCAGCGGCGATTGTGCAGTCCCATTCATGGAAACCAATCGGACGCGTTCGCAAACCTTGTCGCCTTGCAGCGCCCTGCTTTCATCGCAGTGGCGGTGAAAAATCGCCAGAAGGGAGGCGAATTAAGCAAGGACGGGCAAAAGAGGGGCGGCTCGTTGCCGATGCGTTTTGTCCTATGCGTGCAGGGGATTTGGAAAGGGCGTGTGTAGTGGGAGGGGGGGTTGCAGAATTGTCAGGTGTTTGGCTTTTACTCGATCAAGTGGGAAATTTGATTGATATACACGCGCGCATACAGTGGCGCCGCGGCGGTGGTGGTGCGGGAAAACTCTCTCTCTCGGCCTTTGGGATCGTGTGTTCTTTGGCGTGTGGGAGGTCCCATATCATATATATGTATGTACACGCTGCCCCTACGGCATTAATCACGTGATGACGTGCGTGTGGTCCTCTCTTATCCTCACGCTCATTATACTTTCTGTCATGTGCAGAGCAGACACTCTGCCTGCTAGTACATGCTCTCCTGGGTCTGACGTCGGTTAACAGCTGAAGGTTCAATTTATATCTCTCCGATAACATGTGTAGTATATATTAATGGATTGGAGAGGTAGTAAGGTAGTTATTTGTTGCGAAAAATGACGTCTATACTCGCCGAGATTCTTCGTCGCAGTCTCTTTGTCTATGGACGAATGGAATTGTTACGTGTATGGATTCGTTATGAAAATGAAAGCGATAGAATGAACCATTAGAGTTATATTTACAGGGATGACCATGGAAACCGTGATGGGAGATAAATCATGTTTGAGATGGGAGAAAGGTATATATGGAAATTAAAGACGCATAAGCAGATATGAATGATAATATAGGTATCAGTTCCACGTTTGGGTTTAGGAAGAAGAAGTTTTAATCTAAAAGGAATGCTTTTTAAAGTATTTGATTCGAATTTTTCGAGTAAACAAGGGATAAACACTCTCGTTGCTATGGGATCGTTAAGTCTTTATTATGGGTAAATAACTGATTTATTCCGTAATCCGTATTTATGTCATTTTAGCTTCTCAAAATGAGATCAAATATATATTCCTGGTAGTTCTTTAAATGCTTTTTTGTTTATAAAATATGGAAATATATATTAATAATTGTATTATTTGATTTATTGTATTGTTTTCTGCATATGTTAGGAGTTCGTTTATCGCATTACGTTCGTCATTTATTCGTTATTGATTGGTGTATAACAAGTTCTTAACGTTAATATTCCATGGTGGGGAATTGTCAAACTTATTAAATCAGTATCGAATCTTTTCCTTGGATCATTCCGATCCAGCGCACTTTTCAATTCAGCGAACCAACCGCGTGGCAAAAATTATATGCGAGAATCGATTCTTTCTGTTTTTTTTCTCCTTTCGCAACCGTTAAAATATTTCGCAATGGCAGATTAAAGCATCATCCGTCGCTTTCGAAATCAACGTCGCTTTGACGCGAAAATAACTCCGCGATAGCATAGCAAATGGAATGGGAACGTTTTAGCATTCAATAAAAAAAAATGTTTCGTTAATTGAAAAAGAATCCATTTACGTTAATGAAAATTTATTAGGATTATCCGTGAGCAATTTCGGACCGACAGAGCGGACGCTAAGTTTGCCACCGAGCGTTGTGTTAATGCAATCTGCGGTGAAAATATTTTCCACTCTTTAATTGATACGTCCTGGTGGTGCGAATTCTTTTATGATTTACTCCATCCCGATTCGACAACTTGTGTTTAATCTTGTCCACTTGGAATTGGACGGCTGAGAATTAATCTGGATCGGACAGGCGTCGACTAAAACGCCTAAAAATTAGCCCAAAAATTAGGCGGGATTAAGAGACGCGATATAGGATTGCAGTGTTACAATCGGAGTATCAGTTCGTACTCCGATGACAAGGTTCAATTTTGCCCCGTCCATTTTTGTTCGGCGAATTATGATATTTAAGGTATCACATGCGCGGCCGATTTCAGTTGCCAATGCAGTGCTTTTTTCGGTGCGATTTGGAAACATGTTCGATGATGTAACCAATGTGATACGTATTTTATTAACATTTCAGAATTAATCTTTGTAATATACAACAGTAGTATTATTCGTTAAGTTTATGTTATCTCACTTTTTATAGGGATTACACTTGACATTTTTTAAGGGTAAGTTAGTAAATAAATGTGAGCAAAAAATCATCCACTCCCGCTAATAATTGATTCACTAAGCCATTAAGGTTCACTAAATATCTTTATATTAATTCTCAAGTAAGTTTGGCATCGTTAATGGAAAAGAATCTTGTCAACTTGTGTGCAGGTGACTTCATCATTTGATAGTTGCGAATCAAATAATTCAATTTTTATTTTCGCAATTTATTCTTCATTCTCACCGAAAGCTGTCATTCTACAAGTTAGTCCCTTATTAATCGAACCTATAGAGAAGCAGAAATAGGAAGAAGTTTTATAGGGTGTTAGAATCTATTGGATGTTATCTTTGCCGTTAGAAATAAAATTATATTCGATGTAAAATAGCCTAATTTTAATTTTGAGTTAAAATATTTCGGCTTCCCTATTTGGAAAGCAATACTTGGAATTGATTTTGTATATCTCTCGATTTACGAATGTATTTAAATCAAAAGATCCTATCATCACTCGTACATCATATCAAATACATATTGATAGACTTTGTCCATCGGTTCTTAAACGTAGTCACTCGTATTAATGCTTCTAATTTATTTCATTCCTCAGGCTAAATATTGTGAATGTATAGAATTTTCGTGAAAATACAAATAAATATAATCAGCGTGCATTTCATATTAGTTTCTATCACCTTCTATAAGTATAACCCTTTTCTATTGAAATTTATAAACTTCTTTTTATATTGAAATATAAATGTAGATACGTACGATATCTACGTTAGGGAAATCCTCGCTGTTTGTCTCATCTGCTTAATAACCTCCATCCTAAATTTAATACGCGTTGATGTCAGAACCGAATCGAAGTAGGTACCCTTTGGAAAATACCCTTTGGGAAGTTTGTTTATTTTTACTCATCCATCACATCTCCCCTTTTTTTCCGATCGCCTCGACAAATGGAAAATTATCGCCGCCCGAATTATTCTACTTAATCTGCTCGCCAATCGAGCAGTCCCTTTCGGAAATCTAGAAAAATCGCGTCCTTCGGTGGAAAAATCGCTTTTTTCGAAAGCCGTCACCGCCCCTGCCCAAATGATAAGACGGATGGCACTCCAAATTGGACCTCTTTCGCGTATCGAATTAATGTTTTTTTTTTCTTTTTCCCACGAGCTATCCATCGCCCGATCCTATACGAATGTATTCATCACCCAAAGGTGTTATTCCCGTAGCAAATACTCGTTTGTCTCTCGTCGCCTTCCTTCATCATATCCCGCTCTCATTTGGAAAGATTTATTTATTTAAAAATTGGCCATTTTTCGTAATTAATTTGGAGATTTATGGGGATTTTTCCCCCTCTCTCTCTTTCTCTTCTTTTACCGTTTCGTAATATCGTTCGCTGGACACCAAACCATGGATCTCTCTCTTGTTTTTTCCCCTTCTCATACTACGTGTTCCCCTTTCGTTTTCTACCTCACTTAACGCGCTTCTCCACTGTCCAGTAATTGGGACCGTTGTGTTTCCGCAAAAAGAGGAAGAATAATTTGCTTAAGGGGGAATCTTTCTAATGGTGGTGTGTTTTTTTTTAATTCGCGCTGATTTAGTCTTCTAATTTCTAATCGGTGCTCCGAATGCGTTCCTAATTGACGGTTCCTTTAGTCTTGTCGGTAACAAACAGTGTAAATTTGTTTTTTTTTGGGGAGAATCAATCGTTGATCTTTCTTACAGAAGAGGGCTGCTTAACTAATTTTTTTACGATGCCATAAATGGATTATTTTATTACGTATCGCATTTTACCTGATACGGACTGCATTGATATGTTTGTGAGACACTCACATGAGTTTTCCTTTTTCTTAAAGGGAGCTTATTTACTTATTTTTTTCTCGATTAAATACAGCAGGAATTGAATATAAACATAAATATGTGAGGTGAGACATGTTTCTTCCAAATGTTGCGAAATTTTATTTTTTTCATAATCTATTTTTTGGTTTAAATTTCTATGGAACCAAGTTGCGGTATTCAATTATTTGCGCAATTAATACGTAAAGTAAATATTTAAAGTAATCAAATGAAGTTAGAAAATGATGCCAAATTAGCATTCGAAAGTTTGAACCATTCAATTACATGCGCATTTAGTAAACATATTTAATGAACGTTGATTCTTATTTTAATCTTTTTCTTCTAATATGTCAATCTACAGGATGTGCATTTAGGTGTTGATATTTATCTCGTGAAATACTTTCCCGATTTGTCCACCTAACAAGTACAGCTGTACGAAGTTCATTTAATACTTGTATTTGACTTCTGATTGTACGCACGTCTTTGTATATACGTATATGTTTCTATGGTTCTGTTGTGATAGCAGAGTTTCTTAATTGATACCAATATGGGAGCTTGTAGTGAATTAATTATAAAATATTTTCCGTATTTTACAAAATTTATAATTTAATAGAAGCTGAATACACTCGCTTTTGGATATAGACTGTTTGATGGGATACGGTGAGAACTCTATATCAAAACACCATTTCAAACTTTTTCGTGATATGAAATTTATTTTGGCATAAACTGAATGGAATGGAGCGGCGCACCTCAACAAATTCGTCACCCTTTCGTCAGCAGTAAATATATAAAGCAGAAGTTTCCGCTCCACCGCTATTTATTTCAAGTTAAATCTGGTTTAATTTCAAATTTTATTTACTCGCGAATTCGCTTTAGGACCCATGCAATTGGCGACGGGACGCCAGTGCGAATTCTAAATGTTTGATTTCGTTCATTGTTGACTGTTTCCCGTTGCGAACGGTCATGTATCGGCTGTTTATTATTCACGAAAATAAACGCATTAACGCGGGGAGCCATTTGATAATATTTCGCTTAGCGATTTTAATTCGGAGCTTTTCATCCCAGGTTAGATTTCTTTCTTCTTCATTGGAAATAGTATTACTAAATTCAAGCTATTCTTCTTATATTAGTTTAGAAAATATGTCGTCGGGAATTATTTTATGCGTCTGTAGCTTGAATGAAATGTTTTGCTTGGATACGCGTGGAATTATGACAATTTATGCCCGAATGGTATTGTTGTCGTTTTATGAGGACCTATCCCTCGCTTTGTTGTAATATTATTGTGTTTTAGGGCGTCTTTTAATAGTCGTAACAATACTGTGAATATTGATGTGAAACGATAAATGCATCTTGTAAATGGTAATCGTATTTCGTAATTTTAATACTGAACTTTCGATTTCTAAATTAACTGGTTCATAAATGAATCGATTTTCCTTATTCTTATAATTCTTCCTTTGACTTAGGACAAAATTGAGAAAAGTGAGTCTCCTCTTACTTCTAACCATATCAAAATAAGAGCAAATATATCTTATAAAGAGTAAATTACATAATTATGTATGGGATGTAAACAATATAAATTTAGATTTAGAAGAATATTTTACGTGTTAATAAAATACTAAGTGAGTTATAAGAAAAAAATAAAAGGAGGATGAAAGAACTGGAATATTTAGGGTTGTAGTATAATTCAGCATAACAATTTCTATTAAATTTAGGGCTCTACGAAATTTTCCAGTTATTCGAAGTTAATATCCTCGAAATATTTAGCTGCACAAACCACATCCATAATTAACTCGTTTTTTTCCATTCCATTACGTGTTATTTTTCCCACTTCCGATTGTCTTTATTGCAACGATCCGAATTTTCATTTAACGTAAAAAAAGAATCGATTAGAGCTAGATAAAGGTTTCCTGTCAATTCCCTTTCGTCCAATTTTAATGCCCCCCTTAAATTAGGACTAAAAGCAACGCTTAAAAATATCCGCTGCTAACGTCCGTCATTCAGCGACTTCCATGATGGGATCCCGCCGAGCTATTAAACTTCTCGCAGTTAAAATAACGAGCGAAATGATGAAAGCTAGCCGTTTCACACTCATCAGTTACAGGCAGCATTCACCTTTTTTTGTTCATTATGGTACGAGCAGCATTCCGAACTTCCTGCCTGAAATTCATCTCCGTGTAAACCGTTTTTGAGCTCTTTTTTCTATGCGAAGGTCCTCTTTTATATTCTGCGATGTTTTGTGCGTATGAGCGGTGGGGAATTTATACGAGCGCGCACACTCGCTGCGACTCAATAGTTGGGAATAATAATTCGGTTTTCGGTCGGGGAATTAAGTGACGGGGTTTTGTCGTTAGAAAATGTGGATAAACGTTTGATGCTGGATGCGGATTGGTTCGGGATGAGTTGCTGGTACTTTTGCTGCCTTCAGATTTTGTATAGTTCCAGATTAAATTGTTCTAATGTATGGAATAAGTTAGCTGATTTATTTAAGTATTGCACATTGGATTTTTTTTGTGGAATAGTTAAGGAAAGATAGATATTAACTTAATATAATAATAAATCATGCGATATGCGCTCAATATTTGAACAATAGATGATTAGTGAAATTTAAAGAAGTAAAGTGGTAGTAATAATTTGAATTGCTAAGAGGGAGTGGGTGCCCGGGTTCGTATCCAAGTCATGTCTTTTTTTCACTTTTGTTTCATCATTACAGAGTGGTTGATTAGGAGTTAGTACAGTGCTACGAACTGATTTAATCTAACTTTTATTATAAACCTGTCTTTTTCATAAATCTATATTAAATATTCTTCTCTTTCTACAGCAAGTCGAAGTATTCAAATGTGTTTTTTACGAAATTTTCCGGGATTTTTTTCTGAAAATTCCACACAACAGTTGCTCTTTTTACCCATTCTAGGTTTTTTATATTTTACTCTTTAAGAACAGGAAATTATTAATTATATGTGCTTCGATGCGATGTCTAATTTTGATGGGTGTTTTTTTATGAAGTCGAGTGCACTTTTTCTCGATTTTCAACTCTGTGCAATTCTCATACATAAAAAAGCAATTTTTCAACCAATTAACATTTCTTTCCAGCGCTATAATTCTAGAAATCTTTTATGAATTCTTTGGCTATTAAATATAAGTTTGATCGTTACGGCAGTAACTCATAGATGGTTCGGATAGAATTATTGCCATATAATTAATCTCTTAAACCAAGAATTAGAGCACAGCTAATGAAATCCATTATATAGCTCGTCGATACATATCTTAGAGAAAGGATTTTGGTTCTACATCAGGGGATACTTTCAAGCTTTAATCCTCTATCGTCATCGTGGTACATCCTTTACTTTTAGGTCACGGTATTTGTAATATTAATTGTTGGGTATGGTTCTGTTATCCACGAAACTTTCGATTGAAACTAGTTCCATATTGAAGAAGTTGGTTAAACGAAGAGAAATTATATGATTCTGAACTTAGTTCCAAAAAGGTTAATACTAGGTTCTTTTAAATGTGTTTACGTATATTTAAAATAGTTTTCAAAGACGGAACGAAAATTTGATGTTATGTATTCATTTCTTCGAGATTAGCATCGATGATGTGTGTACTTTGCTGAAACCGCATAGCCATTTAAATATCTTCAACTGCACACAAGATGAATACATAATTAACGAATTAATTTTTATCGACTTATTTGGATGCGGAGTTAAAACGTCCACCGCCGCGTCCGAAATCCCCGCCGCCGAAATCATCAATCATTCCCTCATGTTATTTATCTTTCTCACCCCCATCTCCACGGCTCCCTCTACGAACGACGGCCAATACACTCCCAGTACAGAACACTCCATATCGCCTAGGACACGGCAACAATGATCGCGCCTAATACCTTCCTAAAAGAAGCGTCCTTTCGTTCCATGTCCATTCTCACGCGTACTTAGTTCTTTTCATAAGCGCGTAAACATTGTATAAATGCGCGACTTAATTGAATGAAGCGATGTTTTTTTTACGCCGATAACTCGTTTTGGTCACGCGGGTTTTTTTTTCGCTCCCTGCGGATGGAATCAGCGTGATGCCGTGATTTACGACGTGCGGTCACGCATTCGGATGAAGTTTGACGAGTGCCAACCGCAGATATCTGTTCGCCTCCCTCGAATTGCCCAACTGCATTCACTTTCTTCCTTTCGTTTCTTTTTTTTTACTCTCTCTCTCTCTGTGTGGAACCGACTCCACCGCTTGATTCTCTCTTATGCTCACTCCAGGTGAGACGTGTTCTCGCCTATGCGAATGTTTATATGCGTCGCCTGGGGGAATTTAGCGATTCTCGGAGTGGCATTCTCACATCAATTACCCCAATGTTTTCGTCTTCTGTAAGTTGACGTAAATGGCGAGCGTTACACAGTTCACGGCGACTCTCCACTGCTTTTCTCACGGTTTTTTGAACTGTTATACATTTTGGTTTTTGTCTTTCACGCATTCCGTTCTCTAATTTTGGAGTTTTGTTGTTGGATGATTATTACGGAGGTCATTCCCACACTGATTGTGTAGACATATTATTCGGTTATTGTAGCAGTGAAGTAGTTAATGTATATTGGGGGTGTTTAAGGACGATACCTTAATTTTAAGTTGGTATTTTTACCTTACGTGATGTGTTTATGTATCTGTACCGTTACTATGGTTTTCGCCTATCACAAAAATAAATCTTGCATCAATCTAGTAAGTCATATTTGTATCTCGTATGCTTGGGAGTATCAAGTGTTGGAAATAAGTTTTTGTTTTACATAAATATTATCCGAAAGTGCTACTTCACTGGGGTCATATTTTTGTTGAAATCGGAACACTTGCTGGAAATTAATTATTGTATATTTTTGGTAATTATCTTGATAATGTTATTATTTAGAATAAAAAGCGTTTATTTACGTAAGTTATTCTCTATGTTTATTAAAATTGTATAGGTAACATACATAACTTTTTCTTATGTACTTACGTACTTTTTCGTTAATAAGGCTCATTGAAGAGATCAAAGTTTTAATGGGAGAACTCTCCTGTATATAGCTGTCCATTATTTTATCATATATGTCATATTGTCATATCAATCAAGTAATTCTTCATACTATTCATTAGTTAAAGTCTTTCCAATTCCTTTTCCTAAGTACTAGAAGCATGCAGATAAATCACTGCCATTTACCCCTTACCTAGTTTAGCGTTAGTGTGTAATTCTTTAAATATATATTCCTAGTATGACTTTGAAGTATTCAGAAAGGTAAATATTTGATAAATAAAGAGAATTGTAGTGTAAATGGCGTATCTTGTTGGTTGAATTGCAAGTAATGCTTTGTCGAGCGATATATTTTTCTTTCCATCTTCCCCTTTTAACGATAATGGCCAAAGTGAGACGTAAATAATTCCTCGAGGCTTAAAATATGAAGACGTACTTCCATAATTAGTTGGTTTGTTGTTTCGAGTCCCGGGATTATGTTTAAGATATTAATGACACCGTTTTATCTTTGGAAGCGTTTTTTTCTGCGTGGAAACCTCTCGCAGGATTCGTTTCTTGTTCTCAGTTGATTGTTTTGCAAATTTTCCACGACCGACATCTTTTTTACGCTCTTCGAGAAAGTTAATAATTCTCTGCCAAGAGACGCAATTTGTTTTAGAGTGGGATTTATCGAAGTAGTTATATGTATAATTTTCCTCTCGTTTCTTCTCATGGTTGCCATTTTGTTGTTAATCCTTCCTCTGACTCGAAGCTTAACTCAAACGAGCGTATAAATTCTTCTTGGAGTGACGATTCCAGGAATTTTGAGTTTAGATAGATCAATGTTAATGTACTTTTGGTCGAATTCGTTCTTTTTGTGGGTAAAAATTTGTTTTATTTGGTTTTATTCCATTCTTTGTGGACAAGTTTTTGAGTGTCTTTAATGTTATTAGCTATCGACTTGATATCTACGTTAAGAGGTTTATAATTATTAGAATAGCAACGGTTTCCTGGCAATCATTTATTGATATCCATGGCAACAATATACTAGCACTTATTGACCGAATAAATTTTCAGTGATTTTAATGCTTGACATGTTCATTTTATATGTTTTTTTACTCATTCTAAAGACTCTACATTTACTATAGAATTTTATATGCCTCTCTCTTTTTTATCATCGTGAACAACCGCTAACTTATATGGTTTTTATGTTTCCGTCATCCTTTCAAGGTTGATTCTCATCCTTGGAATTGGATGGGCAAACACTTTAAACTAGTAATTTTCCACTAATATATCTAAAATTATCATTTGGCGAAAGAAAGCAGGTGTTTCCTTTTTGAATGAAAAATTCTTGGAAGAGACCTTACTCGGCACGGACTCAAGTTAGCGCGTAATTTACAGCGAATGCTCTGTATTATACATTCATATGTTCGCTTTAATACACTTCACTCGCTGTGTGACACGAGCACTTCATCCCGAATCTAATTGAGAATTTTAGTGACTGTGAATTGTCAATGGAAATGGTCAAGTATTAGACATATGTGAATGATGAATGACATAATAAATTTATGATTTCGCTGTCGTATTATTAACAATTTATAAAATAAACTTTTTGTTACCGTAAAATATTATATGTTTTATCGTATACGAAAAGCAATTAACGACCATTTAAAATATTTTTCGTATCTATTCTTAGAAATACTTCGTAAAAGATTAGATCTATTTCCAAAGATTTAAAGACGAACCAAGCTGGATACCGATTAGTATAAATGAACCCTTGTATCAGACGTATAATTCTTAAAAATTAAACTGAACGGAACATTGATTCCAAATTGTCTTCTTTCATTCTTCCCACGACAATTTAGAAAATAAATAGTAAATCGTCCTAAATTGACCTATTTATTTCAATAAAAGCTTAGGTTTGAACCTTTTGACCGTTTAGAACGCAATGACCTTTATACTCTAAATCATTTTTCATCTATCATCGCGCATATCGCCTTATAAGACCGAGGATGGGATACCTAAATATATAGAACGTCGGTGTAATGGCCTCAGTTATAGGATTTGTAGCTCATTAACCACAATCATTACCATCGCCTGGGAGACGTTAAAAGTGCCTTCAAGAGAAAAAGAAGGCGTAAAAGTCTGAGCTATGAAGAATCCTTGCGGCTTTAAGGCAGGTCACGTTGGCTTTTAAAAAGTGTCTCTTCCTAAGGTCGTTTATTTTGGAGCGCCTGTAAGCCGCCACTCAGAGCGGTTTATATTCCTTCGGCCTGTATTCATCGCTTTTCCCCTTTCGTCCGTGTCAAATCTAAATTGCTTTACGTCCCCTCTGAGCCTTCATCCCTTTCTCTCCTTACTCATCTGAAGGAAAGGGCTAATCCAATCAGCTCTCCTCTTGTTTCCCTACGACTCCCTCAGGGTCGCGTCTTAGGTCCACCATACTTAATGTTATAATTATCGCTAGGAAACGGATATCAATCGAACAAGTTACCTACTTCTATTGATTTATCTAATGAATCGAATTTAAACTAATGATATTATACATATTTTAATGATTTTATAGTAATTTATCAGGAAATTATTATTAGTGTAGTTACCTTAAAATTAGCTTATTAAAATACAGTTTATTCACAAGAGATATGTATAGTATTAAATGCTAATGAAAAATAGAATTGTTCTCGATAGTTCTGACTATTTTGTAAGGATCTTTTTGTAAGGATACTTTATTGTAAGGATTGTGGGAATAAAAATACCTTGTTCCTTGAGTAATGATTTTTAACCCTTATCGGAAAGTACCTTTTTCTAATAATAAAGATAGTTATCCCATAGTGATTCAATGAATGCGTTTTACAGTAACAATTATTACGAGAAGCCGTTAGAAGAATTTTCAAAGTCCCTTGAAGTTCATCCTCAATAAACCTTTGAATTTGAGAAATGTAATTCTTTGCATCGAAACGTTCAACTTCTGTTGATTGTAACGCAATTTCCCGTCAGTTTTTCCTCATTTGGTATTTGATACGTTTTCGTTTCCTTAGTTGAAATGCTAAGGTAATATTTTCGGTACACGTGCTGCAGAGACATTTTCAGCAAATTTTAGATAGCCATCTAGCAGTGCGTATTTCCAATTTAGAGCACATTTTCCTTTGCAATATTCACATTTCCTAATATCAACTCTGTGTAGGATATTGGTGCAGTAACGGAACTTGCATGAAAATTATTCTTCAGGATCCTTTTCTTCATTTTTTCACTTCTTTTGACGACGTATCACTTTGGATACAGGGATATTATCTATTTTTCTTTTCCTGTTACAGAATGTTTTTACCTCCATTTAATGGAAATAAGTTGCCTTGGAAACTAAATTAATTCTTTATAATGTATTATCTTTTCGAAAGGGGTTCGTTTCATCAGTGTTTATCTTTCGATGATATAAAACATGTAAGTTTAAATTACTCTTAATTACAGTTAATGTGAAAGCGTTGCATCTTTTCATTTAGTTTATATTTTAATAATCCATAGAAAAGTAGGTGTTATAATTATGAATTCCTGGATAATAAACGCGTAATAAATATTATGGGCTTTACGTTTTCCAGTTAAATGTGACAATTAATATCTTTGTTTTATATTTCAATTTGGAATATATTCATATTATGTTACGATTCCACAATTTATTCAAAATGCTGTGACATATCTTTTACCGCATTATCAGTATTTTATTAGTTATCAATTCCCTACTTTTTCATTTTAAAATTCTGTTTATTCAGTAGATACTTCCAATACCATTTTATTATCGCTCATCGAAAAACTGCTGAGAGATTGTTAAAGCGTAATTTATTTATTTTCATAGCCCTATTCGTGCACTAAAACTCTACGATCCCCTTACTAGCAATTTTTAAGTTATAGTCTCATTAATTTCAGTAATTCGCCGTTGTTTTGTTTTTAAAAGTTATAGGTTTTCGATACTTGTCTGGCGTCTTTCAGCTATTGTACCTCTAGCAAAATTGATCATCATCTTCGAGAGGATTTTATTATGGTCGTTTTATTAATTTAATTTACGTGGTCATTAATATATTTTCGTCGTTGAATTTGAAGCGGCCGTAAAATAAGATTGTAAAACATTCGGGATCGACGTTTCTTGATATCGTAGAGGCTATCATGCGCGTCCATTAATTTTTCAGACAATGGAATTGTGGAACGAGAAAATTTCCTTCGAAAATCTTTTGATGGATCTTTACCGAGTATCGATAACTTTTAAAAATCGTGAATTATGATCTTTTGAATTTTGTCCTCGGCATTCTTTATCGAAGTTGGATGCACTTAGATTTTTCGGGTCGTAGTGAATGCATTACTCATGATTTGATGTTTAATAGAACTCGTGGGAGTTGCTTTTATGACGAGCCAAGTATTTTTTTACTGTTTTTACTGTTTCTTCGTATTTGAAAGGGTGCGCTCGTGATGTAACATTTATCATTCTGTATTTACTGCCTCGATACGTCGTTGGTGAAATGTTATATCGTAGATTCTATCAAATATTTTCTCTCTTCTATATCTATGTGACGTTACTACAGTAAGAGTTCAATTTCATTATTTACCAGATGTAAGTCTTAAAAGGTAATGTTAAAATATCTGCCTTCCGTCTTTCATACGTTCTTTGTTAAGCTTCTTACCATTCAGGTTGCTATAGTTATATCCATTCGTATTATATTCATTAGTTTCCTAGTTTACATTTCCACATAGAATTAGGATTTTGAAAGCGTTTTTTGTCGTTATTCGTACTTATATTATGTCAACGAATATCTTATTCGAAGATCATAGATAGCTTTACCATTCAATTTATATGGAATATGTCGTTTTCTCTCCTTTGTAATGGATATGTGCTGTGTGTAATTATCAGTTCAGAGTATTGTATTAGACTTGATCTTTTACTCATTGTAAATAAGGCGGAGTAATACTGTCCTATCGATCAAATAGTCGATTAAGAAATAGTGAAATCAACCTTTTACGTTCCTTTAGTGAAACAGGAAAACCTGGTTAAATAGGAGTGAAATTAATAAGATGACTGGGACTCGAACCCAGGTCTCCCACTTTCCCTGTAGTATCCCGCATGATGTAATGCATTGGTTAGCTTTAGAATGGATAGGGTTCGAGTCCCAGTAATTTTTTTTTATTTTTACTCTCGTTTAACCTGGGTGATCTAAATGTTATTGAAATCAATTCACTAGAGAATATCTCCCACCGCTTTGACGCTGTAAACATCAAGAAACCAGCCCTAATTTTCGAGGAATATTTTGAGTGATAGCGCGAATCTCTTAAATTCCCGAGTTGAAAGGACGATTATCCAGATCTTCCAACCATCTTCGCTCGGAAAGCGTGAAAAATCCGCAAGCGGTAAGTCATTTCCCCGCGGATGTAAAATCACGCGGTGAAGTACGACGGCTCATTAATTTATTTATCACGATTCCTCTCAATCGGAAATAAATTACGGGCAGGAATTTTCACCCGATATAACTCGAGGTGTAATTCCAATCATTGATAAATGGAGTAATTAAGCGCGGTCCACGAGGCATCGAGAGTTTTTTTTTATTTTTTATTATTTGTGCTGCAACTTCATCGCTCTTATTATCGTTGGAGGGTTTTTTTTCCTCTTTTCATTCAGTGGCGGAAATGGATCCACGGAAAAATGTATATATACACACACACACACATTTCGGGGGGAAACAAATGAAAGCGCACGTCATTTCGATAACCTCGTGCATAAGTTATAAAAGAAGCTTTCAATATCGGAGGGTAATGAATCGGACGGTGATTAATTTATCGTAAAGCGGCGAGTTTTCTTTCCATTGTCGTTAGCAGTTGACAGTTGATGAGGAAATGGATGAGAAAGATTTGTTCGGAACTCGGAAAAGGTAACGATATTGAAACTCGCAAACTTCGCAACTCGATTTTCTCGTTCCTCATCTGCGAAGGAATGAAATTACTATCCTGATATTCGTATTGTGATGGTTTATTTATCGGAGAGTTCGTTTAGAAGAAGAGCCATTTTGATTGCGTATGTTGGGGTTTTATTATATCCAGGAGCTGTTTTGGAATGCGGAAACTACTGTAGTTTGTTGCGTTTTATATTAATTGTTGGATACAGCGTTCTGTTTGTTATATACCTCCGGTACGTAGCTGTATTAATAGCTCGTATTGGTAGTACATTTACCCACAATCGTTGTGTATTTTCCATCTTCTATTTCACGTTTTCTGTTTAATGATGTCCTCTATAATTTAAGCGTCATTCTCAGGAAAATACTGTTGAATTAAAGTTTCATTATATTACAGCTAATACTGCATCCAATTCCCTTAAATTTTATTCAATTATTTCTTAAAAATGACTAGTTTTCACGAACGCATCCTTTTCCTAGTTCTGTCACATTCTTTTTATTTTTGTCATTCCCTTTCACTCCCTCGTACGCTTTTAATGTAAATATTCTCTAATTTGGACTTGGAAATTTGTTCTGATTGTGTGTTGAAGATAATGACTTTGAAGACACAAAGGGAGTTTGGGAAGGTTCGAATGCATTTCGCGATTCCCAATTGCTGATAACGACAAAATTTACATGAATTAATATAGTAAACAGCTAGAGCTTTGATTAATCGAATGCTAATGATCGCCGGCTCTCTAACGAACCCCCTGTGGTCGCGCATTTATTCCCGGTCGTATTTATTTATGCTTCTATATAACGTCAGATTTTCTTGAAGAGTGATTATTTTGAGTAACTTTTATTATGATTCTTGCGTTATTTTTAAACTATAAATTGGGTTAATATCCTTAGACATGTATAGCCTTTTTAAAGGAATATATATGGTCATGAATTAGTGACACATCTTAATTAGCAATATTGTGTAAGTGGTGTACATTAAAGTCCTTGATCGTAGGTAGTTACATAGTTCACAGCCCTAGATGCATCTCTTCATATTAGGAAGGTCATTGTTATTATTAGTTCATTCTAATTCGTATTGTGAAGGGTGTAATGGTATTAGTCACTTATTTGAATGGATATTAAATAACGATCTACTTCATAGTGTAAAATATTTCGCTAGATCAACGTAGTCCGTTGCTAATGGTACCTTATTTAATGTAGCAACCAAATGTTTATTTTATAAATATATCTTTTACGTAAATACTGTAAATTTAGTGTTTGTTAGGTCGTTGCTAATGGCTTTTTACTTATTGTAGCAACCAAATGTGTATTTTATTGATAAATCTTTTATGTTAATACTGTAACGTCATTCTAAGGCTCGGAGTGAAATATTTTTCGTAATTTTTAAAATTACATCGCAAGGAAAGAGTACATATTATATTTGTTAAAAAAGTTGTGCTATTTAGTTGTATCTGCTTAACACATGCCACATATTAATGTGATAGGAAGTCTATGATATTTCTATCAGTGCTTTTTCGTGCTATATTATTCACCGTTCAACATTCGTCAGATGCGTACGCTAAACGAAGTTCCAAATTTGACGTCTTCTCTCCGAGTCCAACGTACTTCTCTGTGAGGTTATCCTTCCCACCGCCTCTACTGTTTGCACAACGATTTAACATTGTTCCAGGCGCCTAAATTTATTACCAAGTTTTCACCTTGGTCCTCGCCTCCGCGCGTATTCTTATTAAATTATCTAAAGGGAAGGAGAGAGAGAGAAAAAAAAGGAACGGGTCGTGAAGAGCGCATTATAAAGATGAATAAGCAGTAACGTCCTCGCCTGCCGTGCTTGTTTCGTTATCTATGGGGTTTTTTTTTAATGCCCTCGACTTGAGCCTATGTATAATTGTTATTTATTTAAAGGAGGTCGTTGACACGGTCGCCTCAGCGGCGAGGGAGGTTGCAGGTGGAAGATGCAGTCCCTTCTGCAGACCGCTCTTCTTCGGATATATGAATTCTCCCATTCTGGAATCGGGTCGGGGAGTTTTAGATGGTAGTTAGTCTGAGGACGGTTCGAGGAAAGTTTTTTATTAACGGCTTCGTCGTCTTAGTTTGCGAGGAATAAAGTGCGATGCGTGGATGGTGTTGGAGAATTGTTATCCACGAAGTGTTTCTGGTGTAGACACGGAAGATTTATGTTTAGGATTAAAGTGTGGGTTATTTTTGACGATGGTTTTTAGTAGTTTTAGTTTTCGTGAATGTGCATTCTATCGCATTATGTTCCTATTTGTTGATTTATCTTGAAATATCTTTATTATCGATCCTTATTGCCGTTCTTCCGCAAGGATTAGAAATTATCGTATGCTTATTAATTTAATATTCCGTCCGATATCGTAAACTATGTTTCTCAAAGTTTCTGATTCGCAAATTTACTTACTTTGGACGGGCTGATATTACGTATTGTTTCAGCTATCATTCAATAAATCCATAAGAGGTTCCTCAATTCTGTTATCAGCGTTAAAAAACAAACAATACGAATCCATGAAGGTCATTCTATTTTTGAGAACCCAAAGGTCGTATTAGCTTAAATATAGCCAAACGTGTATTTTTTATGCTGATGTTTAAGGGTATCTGATATTGTTATCTGTTACAGTATATGTTTATTGAATATAATAATATGGTTAAAGGTGTTTCTACTTTTAATATTAATTATAAGTTATTAGTTTCGAAATTTTATATTCCTCTAGTTATTTCTTTTCAATAGGATGATTTGAATAGTATATCAATAAATTCAGCCATCTAAACGAAATTATATTTAATATTTCTCAATTTTATATATTATGCTCATGAAATTTCAGGTTACCGGTCAAAAATATTAATCGGTATATATGCTTTAAAGATAGGTTTTCCTCATTTCTCATCTTATTTCCCCTCAAATCGATATCCCAAAATTCTTTCGACCTTTCCTTGAGACGATGATTTCGTTAATCATTTTAATCACTGGTATTAGATATAGCCAAAGGTTGAAATAAAGAAGTCTCTCAAAACGGAGTGGATAACCAATTATCTGAGAGATAAATACTTCTAAATTTATGCTACGTTTCCTGAGATAATGACAAGTAATTACCAGGCTTCGAAAAGAGTTTCTCAAACCTATTAATTGCTTGAATACTTCGGTGTTGGGATTTTTTAAATCTGCTCACAAAATATAACAAGCTCGGAGACGATTAAAAATTTTACACAATATGTTTTATGTGAGGCCTATGCATAGAGTTTTTAGTCAAGCTTTTTATAAGTTTATAGTGTTAAACCTAGATTTATTTAAATGCGACACTGGATAAACTCTCACAAGAAATGTTCATCTTCCATTGTTTGAGAATGAGTCACTTGGTTGGATTGCAGTGACTCGGAAACTATCATTTGGTCGAATATTAGTGACCGTTCATTCACAATGAGTAACGGTTGCTCATGGAGAACAAACAATGAGCTGTAAATGCCAACCGAGATGAAACGGCGTCTGCAAGTGAGAATGTGCCATATTAAAGCCCGTTCCTTGCATTCCATTGTGAGTCCTACGACTTCAGATGATTTTAAAAAAGATTTTACATAAAGATACAGAATCGTTAATAAGTATGTAGCATCTGCGGAAAAAGTTAATGTTTACGTTCTTTGTTTCCCATAATTAATGGAAATATTGGTAAACTTTTGAGTCGTTGAGTCGTCGTTGAGTAAGGTGCGACTAGCTATTCCAAATATTTTAATATTCACTGGTTCATAAATGATGATTACTTACGAGTAATATTGATAATTAAGGATGATAGTATTGTATCGTTAAGAAATATTGTTTTCGTATGATTTTGTTGCTTTTTATTCTCCTGGAGTACGTGATAAAATACTTCTGTTAAAGCTCAGCTAAGTCTCGTGATGTTCAAGATTCTACGCCATCGGTATTCACCCATCCTTCTATGATTATGAAAAATTGTCCCCAATTTATGCGCGAAAACTTTCGAGCACCATTCGATAAAGGATCGGAATAGTGTCGTAATGTTCCCACTCAACGACGAGGGTCAACGCACCTCCAAGCGCGTAAAGGCAGTATTTTCGGAGAATTCTTTTATTTTTTTCCCGAATAGTATTTGCGGAGCTCAAGCGAAGGCCTTTTTCTCGCGTCGGCAATAAAGAATATTAATTCAGAATTATAAGGGGTGTTCGAGTGTCAGATTTAACGCTCGCGAAGGCTTTTTTTATTTTTGTTCTTTTATTTGTCTCCGAAACCTTTCGTTAGGGGGGTTACGGGTTACTTTTATACATTATGGGTATGAAATATAGAAAAAAAACATTTTTCCTTAAAATATTATGTTTTTATTTCACGTTAAAATTAATTATTATTATATTTATTACTTAATAACCGTTTTATGATTATATTCAGTAAATTTATTGTCGTATTTGTGTTAGTTTAAACATTTGTTTCGCAAAAATTCTCTGACAGTAACGGAAGCGGTCCAAACACGCTGCCTTGCGGTACACCTATTGTAACTTTGATTCTGTTTAAAAAACGCCAGCAAATAATAAATGTGGTGCGTTATCGCTAAGGAAAATATTGATTATGAATTTTCTTCTAAAGAAAATATTTTGGACAATAATTTGTATCGAATAGATATAATGGAAATAAAAGTATTCGATCCGTTGAATATCTGAGTATATGAGCAATTTTATGCACATTTAAACCGCCTTGTTCGATTCGTATAACTTATGCATGTAAAACGTCGTTCACAAGGAAAACGTACAATCTCTTTCATCTACGTCTGCGTCGAGTCCACTTATTTTGTCGTTCATCGAATGTTCCATCCTTCGAACCAGTTTGCGCATTCCTTCCCACTCCTTTATATATCCGAATATCACTCGTGACTTGTGTAGGCATGCACCGCAAATTCCTAGCGAACATTGGCCGTCGTGGATCTTCATTATACCCCGTCGCCTCTGTACCATTTTCTCTCTTCTTTTTTCGCTCCCTCATCCATAAGTAAGCCCCCCCCTCCCACCCGCAGCGCACGCCCCCTTTCGGAAACATAAGACGTCTTCTCTGGGAACATCTTCCTTGTACTTCGCGTAAAGAAAGGAAATATACGGCCTTATCACTGAGCACACTTGCCGAGTGGATAGCGATGGAATGAGTGTCTCCCCAAGGTTTTTAAGCCCAACAATTCGCCATCCTGTGTCGTAAAACGAATGGAAAAGTCGGTTTTGGAGATTTCTCCGAGAGTTCGGATGTGACGAGCGATGTTTTTCAGCCCTTTTTCCCGCCGTTTTACTCGATCTCACTCCGTTTCAAAGGTCTTTTAGTTTCGCGTTGAGGTGGTTCTGTTTCGAATGCAGATTCGAACTCAAGGGAAGTGTCGTTTTAACGATTGACAACTGTGGTCCAAATGGAGTGGAGTGTTCCAAAAGCATTCTTACTACCAAAGGAATGTGATTTTAATAACTCGTGAACGTCTTCTATAAATGACCGAATTAATAAAATAACCTTAAAGAACTTATTCTTAAAATGAGGAAAAATTATCGTATTTGTTTTTATTTTTAATATGTTATGATAACAATATTATTAAATAAATTAAATATAATTCGTGTATCATACGTAATAGAATCGTATTAAAAATTCATAAATTATAAATTATACTATATAATTATGTATATAATGTTTAAAGTTTTTTGTCTTATATATTGTTATTTGTAATTGTTGAATAATTTAATATTTTTATTTAAATATTCGTGATTCCCAGTAGGCAATGAGCTAGAATTGATATTTTGCTCTCCAAGCTCTTCTTTTAATATTTTGTTGCATTAAGATTAAAGTACGAATAATAATGAACATTACGATATATATTTTAATTCGTATTATTTATTTATAGTCGTATTTATTATACGTATAATTTATTGTAATCTTGAAAGTATGTTCTATTATCTAAGATTTCTATCTCTAACGTGACGATTCCGTTTGAATATTGTTAATTTAAGCATCTTTGATATATTGCATTATTTTATAATACTTCCTTTAATTTCTGATACTTCGGTTTACTTACTTATTCGTTAAAACTAATTTGTTATCAAAATAGATAATATCATACTACCTTTTCTTTCGAAATGATGTGGATTATAGGATTTATTATATTGATTTATATGATAATTCTATATTATATTAATATTATACGCTCATTTGATTTCGGTCTTTTTTCCTTGCATTATTAAATGAAATTTAATTTATTAATTACTAAGGGAACGTTTTCGTTCATTCCAGCTACTTATTTTAATTTCAAAGCAAATCCTCTCAATATCTATTCATCATCATACACAATCGTAAGTTCAATTAAATCAGTAAAAATTAATCGTCCTACATAAGCATAAATATATATCACACATCGCGGCATTTTTGTTTTCTCTTCCGTCAAAGGTTAGAGGAACACTCCTTCGGAAGATAACAGTACGCTTCCTCGCCTTTGTGGAGGGATCAAAGGTATAGCATAATGACCGGAACAAAAGTTTTTGTATTCTCGGTTATGTTTGGACTTTGAATTCACCTCCATAGTTATTAAACTCCATCCACCGTGTGTTCATCTACATTTAAATAACGGTGTTCTTCTCGGAGTCGATAGAAATCTCAAGTACAACTTATGACGCGAACGCTTCCAAGGCCTCGATTTCGTGAACGCGTCATATTATTAAAATCCGTCAAATTGACCTTATCTACAGAACTCTACGACGCTTTAAGGATAATTACTTTAATTCTACTGCAGCCCATTCATTGGGAATTCGCACAATAATTGGCATAACGAATTGACGTCCTAATCTAATGAGCAATGCGTAATAACTGAAATTTAACTGGGACTTTCAGGGCATAACACCTAATCAATTATGAATTCGAAACAAAGGAGTTAACGAATGAGACTCTTATTTATGCCGAATAGGCAGAGAACGAAATGATATCTATACGATCTTCCTTCGCCTTTAATTTCCTCGAAAACAAAACTTATAATCAGGCACGTAATTCAATTTTTGTCGACTATTTTCCCCGTTGCTAAGAAGGGCGCATATTCGGAGCAACGAAGCTGTCTCGAGGAGACGAACGCGGAATTGAATTCCCTTTTGAGATTATTCACTTATTTCTCGATGTATTCCGGACTGGAATGATAAGTAATTAGATCAGACATTGATTGTTACATTGTTTCTTTTCGGGAGTTTTACGTATCGATTTTGGATAATTTATTCCAATTGTAAGCTAACAATGGTTGAGGATTATTGTTGGGAAGAAGTGTACTATATTTTACTTGTGAATTAAATTTTAAACTTTATAATAAGTCTTGGCACACAATATGTCACTAAATAAAAGCTTTTTCTATTTCGTTTATGTATTAATATGAGAATCATACTATTTCCAAGACAGGAGAACATTATATCAATCGAGGATACTCTTTTATCTTATATTCGCATAATAGTTTAAGTATATTCCTGTAGTTTTATCTCCAGATTAAAATTATAACTTACTATATAAATACGTACTTTATATCAGGTAATAGAAACGATTATTCAAATTCTATCAATACAATTCGTGTTTTTAAAATAACTTATCAATGATTCTTACAGGAAGATCGCTTCTTATGACTAGGGCAATGAACTTTAACTTGAATTTATTTTATCCTCCGTTCCATTAATATATTATTGTTTATCCTATCCAAATAGTTTTCTTGTGATTAAATTTTGTGTACACCTTAACAACGGATTTATTTATCAAGTGCTGTTCTTTGTCATTCATTCGTGTCTCAAAATATTGGATGGAATTAAGTACGAAATTATCCAATGACTTATTTTCATCCAAAATACTCCCTAATTGAAGTTTGGCAGTACTTCTTTTGTTTTGAAGTGAAATTCAATTTTCGCACCGCCATCTCAACAAGAGAGAGGTTTGTTAGAAGAGGTTCTTTTATTTCCTCAACAAGAAGGTCACAAAATAGGAGATTGCTTAAAATTTTCTCTCTAGAAATTAGAGAATTGAGGAAATTAAATCTCTGTGTAAGTTAAGGAAGGCCTCGTCTCACGGATTCGATCGGGAAGATGAATTCAGACATCGTTCTGAATGTTCGGGGATTTTCTTAAAGAAGAAATAGGAATTAATTTGTATTGTATTCTATAAACTTTCGTGTAGATATCAGTGTCATGTTATTAGTAAAGAATGGTGACTAGCATATCTTGCGATGAACCTACAAGGGACGCTTGATTGAAACATATTTTGATAAAGAGGATTCTACTATTATTAATGTAGTTACTAATAGTGGTAAGTACTTAATTAGTAATTACTATGATAATAGTAGCTAATCCTTAACTGGCGTAGGATCCTGTTTAAAGGATGAGAAATGGAATAGATAAAACGTAAATGTATCACTCATGAATTGAATTGTAACTTACGATAAATTATTTCGTGTTGTTCAAATACCAATTTTTTTCGTAGAAAGAGTGTTTTGAAGATAATTCAAACCTTCTGGGGTATGGGAATTGTTGTATTGGTTCAATTTTGTGCTCGTTGAAAAACTGTGCTCTACGCAACAATAAATTTAAAACCTATTATTAAAATCTCGACGCAACAATAAGTTTTAAACGCATTATTAAAATCTCGACGCAACAATACGTTCTTCAATTTTTTGTTGCGTTAAGATTTTAATGAATTAGAGATATTCACAGACACTTAGAAACTTATAAATAGAGATTATTGTTGATAGTTAGCATGTAGCGAGAACTATTCAGAGGTGAAGAAAATAGCACACCATCTGGAACCGACACCTTGCGGATATTACAAAACCGGAAACAGCCTGGAAACGTACCGGAATCATGGGCAATAAAAATTATGCCCACCAGTTGTAGACTAAAGACTGTAATCGTGACCCTTAAAGTTATTTGTTGTCGTTGCCCATTGTACGAAATTGGTAATTGCTCTCTTTGGATTAAATAATTTGTAGGAATAGAGAACCAGCCGTGTGAAACTCAATTTAGAGCACTAATTATAATAATCAAGGTGTTTAGACAGGATATGTGTTTCTATTCTCTTTTATTGCAATCAAATTTATATAAATTATTATTATATTGTATCGTCAATTTAAATAATATGTAATTGAATTTGTGTTTAGATAATATATGTTAATGATCGCATATTTGAATCCAGTTAAGGATAATAATTTTCGTTGTATTAACGTAAATTATAGGGAATACATATGTTCGTGGAACTTAAAATGGTGAGCAATTTAAAATTTCAGTGAATAATTGCTAAATTCATCTTCAGTATATTTATTTTGACTGACAGTGAAAAAGTTTTAAACGAAATAAATTTGAATTTGAACCCTATAAGAAAGATATTGATTGGATTGGAATATTATTTCCTGATTCATATTATTCAAACCATGAAAAATCACCATAAAATACTTTACAATTTTTATACGCGTCTAAATCATTCATACAATACCGAATATACGCGCGTATGCATATCGTAAATACGAAAGCATCAACCGTTCGTGAAAATTTAACCGGCATATAAAATATTTTCGATTAATAAAATAAATCATTAAAACCGATCCGCTAGGCGGAAATTCTAAAACGATTAAAATATAACGAGGATTCAGGTTGAACCATGTAGAAAAAGTTCGATTTAAATTATTCAACGTTATTAATAATTCCATCCCTTTCTAAATATTGTATCTCAAATTAAAGTATTAAAACTAATGAATTAATTCGTACTCATCGTTGTCATTTTTCTTTTCTGGATGCGTATGAAAGTATTACCCTTTTATGTGTAGCAATTCGAAGTCTGTTTTTGCTTAGTAGACTCTTCTGGCTCTGAGACAGTCATCATCCTACGCTAATGTCTGAGGAACACATTTTTCAAAGATTCTGCCAAGATAGACTGGCTGTGACGTCAGGGCATTAATTGAGCCTATCAAATGACCTATATATTCGTTGCTAAGCTATTTCCTTCTTTGTTAGACCAATTAAAATAAACAGGATTGATTTATTTGAATAAGAATACCATCCCGTTCTTTTGTTCTGCGTTTTCTATTGGAAACGATTGTTACGTGCGTAGATTTTTCATAGGTTCTTTAGCAATTACTTTAAGAACTCTACAGTTTAAATATGTACGATGTATATTTTGATAATCGGTTATTATCATACTATAATATGTATATATTTATAATATGCTGTATTTCGAAAGTTCCATCATTTCCTTTTTATAAATCTCAATGATTACTCAAGAATTCGTTTATTACATACATTTCATGTGCACATGTATACATATATATATTACATGTATTATTACATATATTACATATTTATTGCATATATACAGTATATATTACATACATACAGTAATATTACATTTATATTACATTTATACATAAATATATTCACCTTACGCAAAATACATTCTCTCGTAAATATCTTGTTGTGTATTTGCTTATAAATTAAGATACCCTTGATCAGTTCTATTTTTAGGGAAAGTATATTACGCGTTAAAAGTGCCTTATCGCACGAGTAGATCGTTTGATTACGCAGTCCTTTTACGCGATGTCTTATTTTTTTAAAACATTTCTCGTTACTTATACAAAGCGTAGGTCGTGACAAATAATTGTGTAATTGTTAATTGTATTGTCAGATAGAGTTGTTTCATCTCACTTTGTGCGACTAATTGGGGACGGCTGGAGACATCCCGTATCCAAGTGGAATAATAAACAAGATTATTATCCCCCGGGTCCTCAGTTTCGGTAACTATTTTAATTATCTATTAATGGGAGGGATGGAAGCCATACCTCTAGCAAAAATGTTACTTCTTTTTCGGAAAGTTCTGTCGGAGAGGATGGAGGACAGTTCGGCGAATTACAGCCAAATTCGAAACTGCGTCTGCGAAGTTTAATGTTAGAGTTAGACTCAATTACGCCTTAAAGTTTTTCTCGAATATATCTCGAGCAAAATAATTACTTTTTCTTTTTTAGCTAAAATGGGTTATGCTCGGTACAAATAGAGTATTTCATAAGAGTACATAACAGTGTTTCTTTCTTAAAGGTTAAAGTTTTTCAGTCTCTTTTATTGTGGTTTAAATGTAATTGGAGTAAAAATTTTATCCCTTTTTTATTAGCTGCTATCAATTTACTTTATTTAATTGGTTAGGTTTAAATCTGAACATTACGGTTGAAATTAATGTTTCTTGGTTCAATCATACATTTTGGAATGCAAATGATAATCAAATATTAATCAAGTACTCACGCTCATAAATAAATCCTAAAAATCATTCGCATTTCTTTAATATCAATAATTTAACAAGTACAACAACTTTCGATGAGTTTCAAGTTTTTCTGAATATGTGCACGTATATATAATTATGTTATCCCTCTTTAAATATACTTTGAAATTTTTAGTTTTATTATGATCCGCGTTTTTAGCTATGCCTAATTCAGTTTTTAGGTAAATTACGTACTCAAAAAAGCTAACTTTTCTGCTATTAGTGAGTATGAACGATATTACGAACTCGAACAGTATGTTACGTATAAGGTTTAAAGCTTGGTCTTGTTTCCATAGTACCGCATCGAATAAAATAATTTAAATCCCAAATTTATTTTTAATGATGTAATTTCAAAATAACACGTGGAAATATATCTATAGAATAATAAATTTTCTCGATTAATCGACCGAATACGTAATTTTCCAAACTTCTCCTTCATTCCTAATAATATCGTTCACAATAGATTTCAAGTGATCATCTCGTAATTTCTACTTTGTTTATTTTCACCATAGCAACCCTATTTAAAAAAAACGGATTTTCCCTTCAAATCATTGGCCCGTGAGCCCTCTGTTGTCGGAGATACGAAATCGGAATCCAACGGACATCTTAATTCGCAGATGAACCTTCCATTGAGCCAATTTCCTTTCAACTTCTCCAGAGGATTATACACACGCCCTGTGTCTTCGGATATCCTTCCCATAATCCTCTGCCATCGCATCTCTTCTAAAATCCGACTTTAATTCTGACCAACGCCTTTTCTATATCCATACGCTGATTTTTACGTAAGTTATCCCATTATTACGTCGACTTATCACAATGCAGCATTCTTATGCATATGGTAGAACGCAATCTGCATAAGGCACGACCCCGATGACCGGTGAGGATATATATCTATTTCCCGTGAACTGCAAAAGGAGAAGATTTTTGCCGGTCCTTACAAAGTCAGCTTTTGTTCCACTTATTTTATTAGTTGAGTGGGAAAGCGTGGGATGAAGGAAGTGATGAAATTAGGATTGTAAGTTTCTCTGTGTTCACGAAGGAGTGGGGGAGTTCGTGAATTTTATAATATTTGTTAAAGTTCTAAAAGGACATACTGTTGAGAAAGTGATAGGTATTTTTTAAATTCTGAATGTAAATGAAAAATGTATATATTTATACCAATGAAAAATAGGTAGCTATGATAGTTCTTAAGTAAGTTATGTACTTGATGATTCCCGGAATATAAATATTTTAATCAGTTAAATTTTAATCTCTATTGGTTCTTAATATCTCAAAATATGCGTATAATGTTATAATTTTCATTTCTAAGTATATTATTTCTGAGATTTGAAAGTTTTTTTTCGTATTAACATATTTACATCAAATTCAGTAATCATGTTTACAATTCCTGTGAAGTATCTATTCACTTTGTGGTATCTAGGCAACCGTTCATTTATGGCGACTAAATTGCTTCGATATCTCATTGTTAAAGAACTGCTTATATATGATATTCTAAGGATATGTTTATAATATCTAAAATGGGTCAAAATAGTGGAGAAATCTTTTCAAAGGTTCCTAAACACTTCGAATATAGTAGTATTTTTTTCTGCTAGACTTGTCTCAAGTAGAAAAATATAAAATTCCTTCATAACGTTTATATCGTCCAAATGAAGTAATCAGATTCGATTTCTTCGTATTTTTTTTCGAATATTCCTTAAAAATAGCGTAAATTTTTCCCCTCGTTTGAGTGGTCCGCTTTGATTTTGTACGTTCTCCGTTTTCTATGATAAATGAGTAATTTTCCACGGCAGTTTTTGAGGAGAAATGAGAATAAACTGTTTATTTCTCTTTGAAGTTCCCGTCGGAGCTAACTTTCGTTAGAGAACGCCGTAATGAGGAAAAAGCTTGAATTCTAATGATGGCATAATGTCACACGAAAAATTTTCCCTCGCAGTCGTCCACACGTGCCATGGCCTGTGCAGTTTAGCCATGGAATTTCGATTAAGGGAGATTCGAGGGATTGTCTTGAGACCTTAAAGAATCATTGGGCTCTGAAGGTTTTGTCGTTTTCAGGAAAAGAATTTGGAGGGAGATGTTTTGATGAATAACGCGTTAAGTTGTGTAAAAATGTTTTTCGTCAATGTCTTTAATATTTCGGAGGAGAAACTTAAAGAAGAGGAGTTTATTTGTTGAAGAAATTGTTGTTTTCGTTATCTCATAATCGACTCTGTTATTGGTTGATGGTTATTCATTTTTCAATATTATTTTATTGACTGATTCTTCATTGCGAGTTAAAATGTTTAGCCATAAAATTCTTTCTCATATATTCTCTAAGTATACGTTGAGATATTGAATTTTCCCTTTTAAGATACACATATCTCATTCCTTTTACTAGATCTTACTTGATGGACTATCTTGTCTATTATCCCCCTCTATGTACTACTATAATGTAATTTAACTGTAATTATTAAGCTCGTATAAGTGATAGTGGATTATTCTAATATTATTGTTCAGCCATTCCAATTGAACATTTGATTCTGAAGATATATCTTTCGCTTTTATTCATTGCAAAAGTATAAGTTTTCTATTCGAATATTTAACCCGTACGATTTCTAGAATTAAAATGGTTAACAAAATCAGAACTTTTTTCTCCGTTTCTATGGAAACACATATTGTTGAGTATTGTTCTCCACGTATCACAATCTCCTAAGCTTTATGACAACAATCCGTAGGCCGTCTGACTTGTTTTGACATAAAGATTCTTAGGAGCATAGGTGGTGCACTTTCTTCTAAGTCCCTCCATTTTCGTTTTAAGTGATTATGTATAATATCAACTGTCTATATTGAGATGAGTTAGAATAATAAAGTACCATTTCTCTATCTCTCATAGTTCGAAATCGATGTAGGGGAACACTTTCTCGTCGAGTGAATCTTTCCTCACATCCTAGACCCCCTATTTGTCCTCAAGAGGTGAGAGAAATCTCGACGATGTAATAATTCTTCCGGTGGCTGTCTGGTTAGCACGCCTTCCCGCTGTGGGAGGTCTTCCAAATGATATCCTTTCTTTCACTTTTGTGTTTCCCTTCTCGATGGAAGAGGATTTTTCCCACGATACCTCACTCTCTTTCCAAATCAGCCACACTTGTGCTTGCTCAAATATCCTTAAAATTGGGATCAAGACTGCTTCCAGGTAGCCGAGACTTATTCGCGAAGCTACATTACCTTTTACTTACGTTAAACAAGGTGGGGTATTTGTAATTTGTTCGAAATTAATATAACGCGAAGTGATTCTTGTGTTCGAAGAGGAACTATGACCGTAAACCCACTGCAATGGATTTATTATGGTTTCAATAATCTTTCAAGAAGATTTGAATGATTAAAATATTACGAGATTTTTCGATGTTAAGACGATGATCTTCTTATTACCTTCAGCGCCGTCTTTTCTCGAAAATAACTCATCGCTGTCTGCAGTATGTTTTCTTACGTTTGATGTATTATATTAATCTTCTCTTAATCTATGGCATTGCACAAATTTCCTTTCATCTACGACAACACCCCGTGTGTATGTGTAGATTAAGGTTTTTTATGTATTTGTAATTTAACTATGTTTCAGTTAGATAATGATTAAATTATAAATACATTCCGGTCGTTTTCCGTTAATTGTACAATGTCAATTAGTGCCTCTCTAATTTGTTAATGAGCTAAATATCGTGATTTATATCGCATTTATAGGTTCACTGCTCACCTTGTACATTACTTGCGTCTGGTAACTTATTGTAGGAATTATAATTTTAATTCTTTAAAAGCGATGTTTACCCTATACCATGCATCTCTTGTTCTTCACAGAATTTTGGAAAAAGATTTCGTGTGTTTTAATACTTCGCGACGAAAACAGTGTCAAAAATGGGAGAGTATAGTTTCGTCTGTGGAGCGGTTCAGAAAAAAGTCAGATCATTGTCCCTATTAGTCATAGCAGAGCATCCTGAAGAGGAAAACTTAAAAGCCATGCAAATTAAAACAAACACGACAGCACTCACAGTAAAAAGCAGAAAGTTCTCTCTCCTGGGAAGATTCCTTTGAGCGAATCACTTTCACAACTCCCTTTAACATCTCGTCTTTAAAGGTTGTTTGAATTGCTCCTTCCAACCATCTTCCCCTTCTCTTCTCTATCCTTCCCCTTTCTTTATATTCTCCTTTAAATCAATTGTGTTTCGTTATTCTCTCTTTCCCTCTCATATAACTCACTTATCTACATCTCTTTTTTTGATTTCCTTATTTCTATATTCTTCGCTAATTTCTCAACATCGTTTCTCCATCTACATCCTTCTTTTTCGCTTTCATTTCGTTTAATTTTTGTTCCGTTTTCTATTTCTCTTTTCAGGTCAATGTATTCGTCTTTTATTCTTCTATATATTTGTTTCTAACCCTGTTTATTTCATTTTCAAGAGCTGTCAACTATTTCGATATTCTGGTACCAATTTCGTGTTATATTCTTATTTTTCTAGCGCACGAATTATGTTTCCCTTCGTCTCAATATTTCCTCTCGCTTTTGCCAAATTATTCTCCGCAATTTCCACGATATTTCTTCGCATGATGGATTGTAGTCTTCTCCCATTTCTTTGCCTCCATGTGCCTATATATTCCCTCGAACAAATTGAATAATTAGATCCTCAGCCAAAAGAGAAGGGTAATGTGACTCCATAACTTGACTTTTCTCGTACGTTCTCAGTAGGCGTTCCTCCCTCCCCTACTGCATCCAGCATTTCTCATTGCTCCTTCCAGTATCTTCACTTCCTCCTTATCTTAATTAGATTCCATACCATTCTTGAAGTACTTCGAGACCATCAGCGTTTAAAGTAGTCTTTGTGGAAGAATTCAAAAGGGCTGTGGAAATTCAAGATTAAGACTTTCGTAATTATTAATCGGACTCACAATATAACGAAGTATGAGCGGAATCGTTAATATTTTCGATTGTACGCACTCCTTTTCAGTTCACCAAAAGGCTGATATTAGTGATATAATAGAATGAGAAGGTGGATCGTGTGTTTTTCTCTCGTTCTGGGCCTGTTGTCTTGAGGAATAAAACCCTCTGAAAGAAGGATTTAAGTCTCGATTCAGAACTAATATCTTGAGAACCTCACTGCATTCTTACGTATGAATAGACGTCAAGTTCAAGTTTTCGAAGCGAGATTTCAAAAATTTCCTCGCTCAAAATATTTATTTTCATCTGCTAAAGTTCCTTATATTGTTTTCTTGATCGTCTCGTCAGTGTTTACTCGTCTGTGACTTTCTTATTATTCGGTTCTTGGAAGGAGTATAAAAAAATTAAAAGAATAGTTCGTGAAAGTGCCCAGAATACTGAATTATTCACGTCTCTGATATTTCCATCCGATTTCCACTGTCTCTGAACCCTTTACGACGACTTTTCAGTCAAATAATGAAATTCCCGATATGCAGCCAATTCTCCGACTTAATGCTAACGGACATCTCAATTATTAGGTTACTGGAAATTAACGAAAGTCTGTCGAACGTTGCTTAGCGTGACTTTTGTTGACATGGCTTCAAGTGTTTGACTGTCGAACTTAAACGTCCCCTCCCAAGAACTCGGCGTTTTGTTCGTTTGACGTTTAATCAAAAAGGAGCTTCGTTTTTAGGGATTACTTGTGCGCACGAGGGGAATTGCGAATGTAAGTAAGAGGGAGGTTCCCAAGAATTGCGAATCATAGGGAAGGAGTTTTGTCAAAATTGGTATTTCTTATCACCTTATTAGTGTTAATTTTTTACGTTTTTATAGCCCTTAATTATGTTTGTGTGCCATTATTTTTGGTTAAGATATTTCGATGTCGAATTGCATTATGAAGAAGATCATGTCGATGTCCTTAAATTGTTGTATTCTTAAGAATTTCATACGAAGTTTCCTAAATTAGAAGTTAAGGCTTAAACAAAGGCTTAACTTCAAAAAAAGCAAATTTAGTGGAAGTATTTCCATATATGATTCTTCCAAAATTGCAAGCTCCTAGTTGTATAGGTCGTTTTTAAACTAATGAAAATCATAAATATAGAGGGAAAAAGCTGAAATTTAATTTACCATTAAACGATTAGCCAAAATAGAAATAGATAAGAAGTCCCAGTGCGTGATTAACCCCCTGGTACACGCCGACAGGTGGCTCTCAAAGTGTCTGTATATATAAAACTCTTAAAACAGAATTCTCAGATTTAGTTATTTCGTTATTTGTCTTTATTTTGGCAGTTTTAATTCATGTTTATTTTAAGATTTAATGATTAAAACGATCTTAGATATTGATAAAATTAAAAATTACCAACTTGAATGTAAGTTGAAGAAAAATAAAACTTTATTTATTTTAACTTTTATCACTGTTCGTCAAATTTCTTCTAAAATTATTACCTGTTGGAGTTTTAGCAAAGTTATTTTCCGTGGAAACAGATGGTAATTGATTCTTTCCATTATTTATATTTCATCTTTATTTATCTTTTCTCTCATCATCAATAATATTTTATATTCTTTATTAATGATTGGAAGAGACTACAGAGAATTTTATCCTTTTGAATGTGTCGATTTTATAAGTTCTATCAATCTATAATACTAACACTAGTGGTCGATTGTATTTATTTTGTTCGATTTATCAAATTTTTAATTGTTATATTGAGTACATTCTCTCAACGAATTCACTTTGTGGTTCTATATCATAAGTGAATGGGGAAACATCCAATCCTTAATTGGAGTATTTTTTCATAAATATGCATAAATATGAGTGAAGTTTCTCTGTAGACATTTCATGTTCAGTATCACTTTATTTTTTATTTTTTTCATCTTTTGGAATAATCAAGATAACATTTTGATTTTATTACGTGCAGGGAAAGGAATACTTAATTTAAATCGATTAACCCTTTTCTCCAGTTTGAATATTAATAATTCGAATCTAATAACGAAGTCTAATATACGAATTATTTACTTATTTTCTATACTTCGCTTCTGTTTCGCTATTCAACGTTTGAGGATATGACGTCAGTTCCATAGATCGCATTAGAATGTCTTTTAGACCACTTTTCATCATTCCCTGTGACCATCTTCGGAAGAAATTAAATAACCGAAAGGCATTCGTCCCTCGGTACATTTTAAATTAATCCCCCACCAAAAACACCCGTCTTCTCGGTACTTGGCCTGTTTGCCGTTAATCATTGATGGCTACAGTCAATCAGACCTTTTTAAAAGGATCGCCAATCAATTATGAGAAATACGCCGCCATCGTTTCGTATTTCTTTAAATAGCCACTCGTCGTCGTACGCGAAAACGAAAGGAATTAAATAATTTTTTAACCACCCGAAATCCGGCGGCCGGGTAAATATTCCAAAACTTCCCTCGTCCCTAGGTTTAATATCGTTAACAATCCCTCTTTTTTAAGGGGGCCCCGAATTTTTCGAGGAAAGAACGAATTTATTTCATCACTCTCCTAGTGCGTTTATCACCGTCTCTTCCTCCATACGTGTAATCCTGTTTCCTCAGGTCATCCTATCCCTCTTCCTAATTATCCTTCACCCATCCTCCTAATTCAACCCCTCCCTCAGATTTAATCAAGCCGGGATCCACCCTCACATGGGCCACGCCCCGATGAGCTTTCCCGCACCTCCGCACCCAACCGCACCATGCCCTAGGCACCCGCACCGCTCCTTCCTCACCGCAGAAGCCACGGGCTCCCTTGGCTCCATTTACGCCCGTGTCCAACACTGTTCAGGAGCGTTCTCAAGCGACTCCTTTATCAAGTTCCCGTATCCATCTTCGTGCGATATTTCTTAATCACCGAGGCTAATTTTTCGGAAGGTGATTTTTTTAAAGGAAATTTTTTAATGGTCTCCGAGGGGATTTTATTTTTAATCCCGACCTTGGTTTAGCGTCGTGTCTTTAAATGGAGGCGACAGTGGTGATGCGATGTTTAACGGGAAAGGGTTTGAAGGAGAAGTTAAATGTTCTCGTAAAGGTTTCGTATTCGGTTGTTGTCAAGGTGTTGATTGTTGCGTTGGTTAAGAAGAGGGATTTTATTTAAGCGATTTGAATTACGACTTTAAATTAAGACGTAATAATTAAATAGCGATGTAGTAAAGTAACCAAGGAAATAATTCCTACTCTAAGTATTTAATAAAGAATAAGGAATTTATAATATTTAGAGCTGTTGGAACTTTTTTTCTTTTCTCTATCGATCTACGATAACGGAAAGTTAAAGTTTGATCGGTCGATGGAGACACCCCTTGCCATACGCTGATAACTCACACGAGAATTTATTACCCCTTAAGTAAACGAATATGCGAATAATTTCTCAGAATTCTAATAGAGGATATCTATTTTATACATTTTTTTATTCCTGACGTAATTTCAGTTGCGACTTTATACGAGTTAATTTTAGAATTATGAGTAAAGTATTCGATCGAAATTCATATGGATATAATACGTTTTATTAAAATGAATTAAATATTAAATATAGTCTATCTTGTTGTTATTAAATATTTATTTTATCGAATATTCAATCTATTAAATTACGTTGTACGTCGCTCAATCCATCTTCATCTGTGTCTATCCCCAACACAATGCATCATTCGAGTATATTCACACGAAGTATATAGTAAAGGACGATTTAAGCATGGATGTTTTATGGATTAAATATTTCATAAAGACTAGATACGAATGGCATGCAGCAATAATTGATCGATCTTCCATATCACGGCGTTCTTCGAATCATCAAGGCCTTGAAGGAAACTCTCCGATAAAGCGTGCATCGAAATATGCCGTGGAATATCGCATGCACTTCGAGCAGTATTGATCTAAGTACGGCCATATTTAGAACGCATTCGATATTTCAGACGTAATTCAAATTTTCGGCTCCCTTACTTCGGTTGAGGTATCTTGGAGATAACAAATGAAGTTAGAAATTGAACGTTATATGTACAAGGATTCCATTTTTTTTTAAAGGAAAGAAAACTAAATGTATCAAATTTTTTAAAAAAACATTCTCATCCCCCTATTACGTAAGGTATTCAAGATTGAAGTGCAAGTATCAAGCTATTTCAATGTAAATTAATCCCTTCTATATCTGAAGTTTTAAATTTTTAAAAATAAAAGTGTATTGTCTACAATTTTCTTTCCCCTGAAAGCTGTAATACAACATGTGTATCTTTTAGCCTCGACAGCTATTTAAAATAACTTTATTTAATTCAATTTACTTTTTTAAACCCTTTGGAAAGGTTTTTCTATAACTGCAGGTTCAAAATATTTTATAAAAATACGATTTAATTATTCTGAAACATTTCTTATATTTCGATCGCTTGTAGTGAGGGTTTCACGTATAACTAACCTTGGATAGTGAAAGTATCTTGTCTGAGATATATGTAATGGATTTAGGTATATGTTACGTATTTTCCATGCGTTACTCGTATTAACTTTCAATTGAGAATATGTCTGATTTAAATTTTACCCAAAATGAATTGATCGACTCCATAATTGTTTCATTGTCATACGAGTTTAGAGACTTTTTTCGAAATTTTTACATAACAGCTCATAACATCAAAAATAACACTGGAAGACGAAGTTTATATTAAAACACAGCGCTGGAATTCACTCATTGAATATTTAATCTTGGCGAAGATGAGAGAGAGTTTTCTCAAAAGAATTATCAAGTTAAAAAATTAATGAATCTTCCCTGTCGTCTTTCTTAGGGGGATTTTGAAATCCAAGTGGGCGGAATTTTGTTCAGACGGTTTCAAGAATTTCCGTGACAAAAAGAGAGACAAGCGCAAGTAATTCGGAGCGATTCAGAAGTGGTGCGAGAGGCAACTTGGAATCTTTTATATGTTTCCGAGTGATTTTTTTCGAAACCCTGGAATTCGGCAATGGGAATTCATTTAGACAGATTAAATTAAAAGGCATATTCAATCACCTCATGTCTTCATAATTGATTGCCTTTTTATTCGTCGTTCTGGATTTTGCTCAAAGTTTTTAATCTTTAACGATATTTTGTAATCTTTATTTTGTATAATTATTTGATATTTCTCTCAGATGTTAAAGGGTTTTTAATAATTACTGTATTTATTTTCACTCATTAGTTTATCCTTGAATATCATCATGGTGTAAAGATATATGATATACACGATACATTTATCTCTTGAAATGATTATGGCACATTTTCGTTTATTAAGTATTTATTCATGTATAAAATTTTTCTTTTAATTACTTTCCATATTCTATATGAAAAAATGAGTTCCAATGAAGGTTTATCAGTAAAATATTACGTTGTTTTTCGGTTAAAATACGAGTTTAAACAATTTATTCTAACATTTAGAAATACGTTAGATATCTGGTGTTGTGCAAGATGAAATGATCATTATTATGAGTAGCAATCTGAGTAAACAAATCTGGAATTGCAAATTTCTGAATTATCAATCTCTCAATTAGAATGTATGATATAAATATCAATACAAGCTGCTTCAATCACAACTTTTGGTAACTCTGCATTTGATATGAATATTTATAGTTCAAGTTGTTGAAACGGCTCGTTCAGAATTTTTTCAACATTCGTCATCAAATGCTTATCCTGAATCGTTGTCAAAGGGAATATATATTTCTCTCTTCATAATCATTTCGTTCTGTTCAAGTAGCTTTCATGGTTTCATTAATTTAGTTTATATATTTCCAACTATGAACGATGTATCAGTTATGAATGCTTTGTGCACATCCTGAATTTCTTAATTATTTTCCAATATTCTGCAATTAATTTTTTTGCACGAAATTAAGAGTGTTCAGCAGAAAATTGCAAATATTCTCAAGAGTTGATTCTTTTTTCCCTATAAACGTTTGCCTAATTCTATTCAGTAAATTTTAAACATCCTCTTTACATCTGTTTAAAATCTTTAATGCAAAAATTGATATTTACGATTTAACATATTTTAGAAAAATCATTTTTAACTTTTTATATAATTGGATTGTAAATCTACAATTTCATGAAGTTGCTGGTGAAATTTGAAAAGGTACATTTCGATTTATGTCTTACATACTCTTTATGGATATTTTTGAATTTTATATTCCAGTATAGATTCATTATTTTAAAAAATTATATATTATAGATTATATTTTATTCAAATACGGGTTATTGAATTCCTTTAAACTGCTCATAAAAATGCTAAAACAAAAGCCATTCATAGGTATGTAGTTACTATTACTCCATTTTATGCCATAAATGTCTGCTCCTTCTTCATCGTATGGGGAAGGGAAAGAAATTCACGGATATTCTGTCGCAGGCTGCATTTTTTTTGTTGACCGGTGCTTCGCCGGAGGGACGTATCGGAATTTGAAGTTCTCAATTGATCCCTCTTTTGTATAAAGATAGAGAGGTTCTTTGAAATTCACTCCATAACTTATGACTGCTCGTAGATAATGTGAAACTTTAAATTTAGGAGTATTCATGGACGATGTTTTTTTTAGCGTATTATTCTCTAGAGATTTTAGTGTCTTTCTTACTCCAGTATTATCTGTTAATTCACCCTCGTGTCAATGATTTTATCGTAACTTTTATCTCTGTTCAGATAAGCATTATATAGTGGAAGGATTATTCTTATCTCTTATTTTCTCTCTGTTTTATGCATTTGAACTTCATTATTAATATTTCCTATATATTTTTCTATTATCTATTAGTAAAAGTTTGATTTTTAGTGTTGCATATACGATATATTATTCTCTTCTTCAATTCATACTATTGTCTCCCTATCGGCTTGAATTTTGTGGAGAAATTTAGCTATTAAAGGAAACTTTATCGCATGGAATATTATCTAATATTATCTACAAAAATTGAAATTCATTTAATGGTACAATCATTTCCAAAAGTATGATTTTCTTAATATGTAGCGTATTATTTGCAAGTGAAGGTAGAAATCAAATTAGCTTATTCTTTTATCGTAGATTAACCTTTGTGTTTATTGAGTTGGTTTTATACCTATCTATTTAAGTGTACTCCTCGAAAGGTTTTGCGTGCGAATATTTAAATCAATATTTTCAATAAATTCGTTTCGTTACGTTTTCTAACTCTTATGGTTATGACTGAATTCATTCTTGTAAGATTCCGAGTGAATAAGAGTTTCGTAGCAACAAAGGTAACATGGCAGCCATCGCCACGTTCACTCCACGGGTTTATTCTGCTCTTTCCTTGTCCACGTAATTTCAGCATGTGCATCGATCGATACAATAATCTCCCTCACTCTTTATCTCCTACGACCGATAATCTTTTTCTACATTTCCTCAACGTTAAAGTTACACCCCCGCATACTGTAACCTAAAGCAACGTTGCATCTGGTTGCTTAGGATTTTTATTTATTCGCCTTAGTAACCACCTATACTTATACATCTGCATCGTGTTTAGTGAGCGAGTGGACATGTCAGATGACAATATCGCCGTTCACTTTTTTACAATGCGGTCTTTTGGATTTGACCCAAAGGTAATAACTCAGGGTTTAAGCGGGACTATTGAGTCGGACCAAAGTTCGGGGTTTAGTCGGAGGAAACTTCGGTTTGCGGTTAAATTTAATCCCGGTCTTAAGGTAAATGATGCTCGATTCACTTATTCATAGGATGCGCGTTTTAGGTAAATATAAGGCTCTCTCCCGCCGTACGAATTTTAAGGGTGCAACTCCGGGAACTTGGCTAACTTATGCGGGAGACGTGATCTTGATTTAGATACGGGACCCTTCCTTTATTCTCTTGAATGACTGGTAAACATGTTCGCGTCGATAGCTTTAAGATCTCGGCTTTGGGTAGTAATACATAAAGTGTTAGTTGGTGAAAGTTGTTATACTTATATTGTGCGGATGGTAAGTAATTCGAAATCTAAAAAGTGACTATGGAAATTCATTCTATAAATAACTATATTTTCAATCTTATGTTTTAATCGTCTTGGTTTTTAATTTTATGCGGTTAAAAAGCTTCTGTAAATTTTAATATACGCCGTTTAAATTCATGTTGTTATGTACGATGGATGAATATTTATTGCGAAATACATTCGCATGTACTGAAGTTCTGCATTAGCACGAGTTTGCATTTCATACGCATATTGCCATTTACTTAGCTTTTATTTCAGCTCGAGCCGTAGGGTTATATAGTATTTATTATAAAGTATTTAGTGACCTTTAGTATTAGAGGTTCAAACTTTAAGACGTTGTGAGTGTTATCCAGATACAAGCCAACTCTTAATTATCAGATTTATCAATTATTGGTTATGGTTTTGTTAATATCTTTACATATTCAAATTTATTCCTCATTGAATAACCTATACAAGAGAAAACTTAGCACATTAAGTTTAATTTACTTTATGTATTCATATACTTGACATTACGAAGGAAACTAATTAGTATGTAAGTTAAGTTATAGTTATATAATATAAAATATATAATTATAATATAACAATATAGTTATAGAAGTGAAATTTTATCGAAGTATTTCAACCTTTTCACCACCATTGTTGTAGTTAAAATAGTTGTTGTTGTAAAACTATGTACGTATTTTATTTGTAGGAACTATTACATCTAATCATATTTACGGCAAAAGCTTTCTATTTCATCTACTCTCTATAATACTTTCCATTCCACTCATAGATAATGGTCTAAATCCAACCTCACGCTCACCCCACACATTTCACTCAATGCACTACATCGGTAACTACCCAACTGCTCCTCTAGTCGAACTCGGATTTACTTTCGACCACCGAAGGACTTTTCGACCCTTCAAATCGAACCTCCAGCAATAATCCCCACGTCACCCGGTCTCTTCCAAATTGCCGATCACTTTTCCCCTTGGGGCCATTGTCACGCCTGCGTGCATGTCTTCTGCCTCGCCAAATCCTTTCTGCACATCAGGACCCCACATTTTACTAAAAACTCGCTCTCTCGATCTCTTTTTGAATATATCTCAGAGTTGCCCCTAAGCAGTCAAAAGTTTCTCCCGATGGAATTCCCTTTAGTTTCTGGATCGATCCTCCGACCGATTCGGGTTTAGGATTTTGGTCTTTCGTATCGCCCTTGATAGAGTTACTACCAGTTGTATAGGTGATGGAATTAACTACGAGTAGACACACTACTAAAATTTCACGGGGCTTGATAGGGTTGTGGTTGGCTAGTAAAATGTTCAATGTTAAAGTCCCGGGTTCAAATCCCGAGTAATGGGAAATTTTCCTCTAAGGGAATGGATGTTAGAGTTAGTCCATTGTTGAGAATCTTCTATTAATTGTTATAGTAACGGATGGGGCCATTTTGAGTAAAATATACACGAATTTCTTTATTATTGGTTGACGTGTGATATATCTATGTTAGACTTACACTTATTGCAGACTATCAAACTCATCACGGTTTAGCGTTACTTTAAAACAAACCTGTGGGGATAATATAATTGAATCGGCTCTCACGTATAAGTTTATTTCTAAAGACACCGTGTATATAGTATATATAGTAGTTCTACCGTAGTTTTTTTATTTGAACTCTGGCGAAAGCGTACTTTAATAGCTAGTTTAAAAACTTAAAATTATTGGCTTCGATGTAAAATAAAATCATATATCTTAACGAGAACAATAGAAGATATTAAGGAAACCAATTGTCAATTAAAATAGATAATACACTCACTTTTATCATTAAAAATTCTAGTGATGCTTTGAATATTTTTATATTTAATCAAACATTTACTTTTGCGCGATATTATTGAAGATTTTAACTTCTATACGAACTTAGAAATAGACGTCTATAGTATCAAATAGATTCGAATCCAGATATCCCCTTCTTAGGTAAATAATTTAACGAATATAATACGTAGTCGAATCCTTTTTATGTATGTAATAATTTATTAACGTTTCTAGGTTCAACTATTTCGTACGTAAATACGGACATACGTAAGTACGTCGTTCACCTCCGCTTCGCCCGGGGCTTCCAAGCAATTCGCACAAAGTTTCGCATCCCAATAAGTTCGAAATATGGCATCGATGGCTAAAAATCGGACCGAGCTGAAATCGATCGACGCTTATTTTGTCTCACAAAATGAGACGGAAGTAGGCATGGAAAGCTCGCTAACCACGCTCGGTCCATAGAACCATAGAAGTACTTCCGAACGTATTTTTTCGATTGGGAGACCTTCGAATGGAGATTTTGTGTTTCGAGCCTCTTTTCAAAGAAGCCCTGACCTTATATTTGAAGCAGGTGATGTACGCTCACTTGTTAGATTTTTTTACGACGCTTTTCGCTGAGTGGTTCCTGGCCTGGCCGATAGATTCGCCCAAAAAATTGCTACGAATACGAAATGGATTTTCTCTCTTCTCTTGGAATCCACGTACGCCCAATTTCCTGACCTTTAATATAGTACTCCTCTTTGGAGAGGTCGATTTCTTTTTTCTATGCGATATGACGATCGGAAATATGTATGTAGTAATATATGGGTGAATTAAATGAGGATGGTTGTTATTTTGCATATATGTCGTATTTAATGACTCACTTGTTTTTGTTCGGTAGGAGTATTTTAAGTGAGGTAAAAGGGAAGAATTTTAATAGAGACTGGTCGAATTTTATTGATTTACCTTTGAAATTGATTTTTCCATTTTTAAAATACATTCTGTTTTTGTTCTAGTGATTTTTGTTATCGAATTTCCATTGAAAGTATATAGTAGCTAATAAATATATAACAACAATTATTAACAAATACGAATAACTAAAATATAATGTACATATAATAACAATAATAAATGAAATTTAAAATCGAATGTTTTTGTACAAGAGATACATTTTGAATCATGGCTCAAATGAAATATGTAATAAATAACTATGAAATTCTTGATCAAAGAAAGTGCAAATTTTAAAAAAAATTACAGGTTTTAGTAATGCATTCCGATTGAAATATATTTTTAGATGTACTTTCCACTCCACAATAGAAACATATATTTGAATTTATCTTTGTTGTAGTTAAGAATAACTCTTTTAGCTATGAATTTGTAAACAATACAGGTTTTTTCTTTTCGTATATAATTCGATAAACACACTTTAGTCCGTTAATTTTTAAAATGTATTCGATCATATAACTGAATTATCTTTACAAAAGACTATCATCCTAAAAGTAAACATTTATTATATTAATTACAGAGAAAATACAGACAGTGGATGGTGCCTTCATAATACCATCGGAAAACAGTTAAATTTTAATTTTTCATAGATATATTATTTAATTGGTCCCTTTTATGGAAACTTTTCTTTTGTATCGTATTTTTAATCCTCTGTGCTATATTATTAAGGGAATGAAGCATTCTGTTAAAACTTCCATTGCCTAACTTACCTCTGTACTGTCGCGTAATTAAAATATTTCTTTTCTTACCTAAAAGTTTTTATTAATTGTATTGCTACGTATTTAGCTATTATTTATAATTATTATACTCCGTTAATTTTCTTCGTTATAATGTGTATATAGAGTTTTATTTTATTTAGCGTAATAGTTACGTATTAAACTAAAATCGATCTTACTCCCTCTCCTATTAGGCTATGAATAGTACGCAATAATAGGAAAGGTACTTTTTCGGATAGACAAGAAGCTAGAATGGGTCCGCCATGTCTCTAAGCGAAGGGGTTTAGCGTCGGATGACTCGCATTCCGGCTCGAATTCTCGCTATGCACCAATGCACCACCTATGATCAACAGTTGATTGCCGTTTTTATTTCCACCGGTCACCCGCGCGTAGGAATTCCCATTTCGAGCCCCGGGAGCCCTCCCTGGGCCCGTGATTTCTTTTCCCACGTGTTGCGGCACACTCTCTCTCTCCCCCTCTCATTTTTATTTGCCCTCACTGCGTGTAACCGAGCTGTCATTATCGACACGTACACCACGCTTGCAACGCCCAATCCTGCCGCTGATTTCGCCCTTTTATTACCTCTCTCTTCACCGAACCTCTTTTGTTTTTATATCCGCAAATAAAACGTTTTGTTTCCATCGCCTACGCACTTCCTCTATCCCGCGGAAATGTCCCGCAACGAAACTTTTTACGATCGCGAATGAATATGGAGAGATACGGATGCTCGCCGCTGATGGGTACCAAAGGGTGACTATTATTACGTAGATATAAGTGTGGAATGTCTAGGATTTGGAATGAAATGTACTTGATTTTTGTGTCATTAATTATGATCGTATACTGACTTGCCGATGATTTTAAATAGTTTATGTTTTATTCGTCATTTCGTTTCCTGGCACTAATTTTGTGCATTGTTGCGTTGTTTACATTTGGCGCTTCGGAAGTAAAACAATTGAAAGTAGATGTATAAAGGTTGATGAATTAACGTCTTTTGTTCGTTATTCTACAAATTATTAAAAGCAGTATTATTGGTATTATTTTATATTATTATATATTCTCTTTTTGTATATCTATTTCCATTTATATCTTTTGTTTCGTAGAATACAGTTAGTGAGCGTTTAAAAAAATGCATCTCGGAAAGGGACTGCAAAGTATAAATACTTCGTTTCATTTCTACGAAAGAAGTAAAAAGTCTCCCACATTAAAACCTTCTTAGTATATATAGTGTAGTACATGATAAGTAAAAATTTAGAATCGAGAAAGCTATTGACGATATCTGTCTGGAATATCTGGAAAGTAGATCGTCTATAAATTTAAGCAGCTACAAGTATCATGCTTGGAAATTAGAGGTAGAGTAAATTTATTTTTGGCCATTTATACCTATTGCTGTAATGTTTATGTAAGTTTTAGGAAAGAAAATATATTGAGAGGAGAAATATTCTGGTTACAAATATATTTCATGCATAAGAAAATCCATCGAAGAACAAAAATTTAATAGCTTCAAAGTATTCCGTAATATATCTGTCTATGGGAGATTTGTATTTATAATGGATATGAATACTAGTATGGATATTTTCATTAAATTGAGCAGTCTAGTTTGTGCAATTAAACCAGAGTTTGCTAATTAGTGCTTGCTATATTAATTTTATTCTCGGTTAAGTTCTTTTTTGTTTGAGAAGTATAGCGAATGCTGTGTACATTCTACTTTAAAATTTCACTCCTTTCGCATGAAATAGTAGGAATGTTTGTGTGACAATAAACATCATCAGTTAGATGTGAGATACGTTTGTTAGGGAAATGAGAATAAATTCAAGTAAATATGGAGTGTTGTGGATATGTTAACGCTTTTGGAAGTATCTCCGGAACGTATTTTGTATTCTGAAACAATACCAGAGTTCGCTTGACCTAATCATTTCTATGGCAAATTCTATAAACAAATAATAATGCAATGTAGCATTTGCATTCATATTTCTACATGCAATATTAGAGAAGAAAATTCTGCGGTGATAATTGTATATCATATCCATCTTAATGTAGAGTATAATATAGTATAAAATTCTCCATAAGAAGTGTCATTTATTTCCATATGTTAAAGTATACATTCTCAAAAATGCTCGAGGAATTTTATGAAAGAAAACTTCGATAATACGCGGTATGTATAATGTTAAGGATCATCTATAATCACATGTATTATCTTATAATATTAACATGAAAACTAATGCAGCAGGATTCCGTGTTATTAGATTAAACGCGAGGATAGAGTTATACAAACAGCACCATATATATACATCCCCGTACTATATTTTTGTTTTCGTGGTATAATTCCTTAATGACACACCTGCGTAGCAATAATGCTTTAGTTGACAGTAGGCCGTTCCCGTACGCTTTAAATTAATACTCGGCTATGTCCCCGTTCATAAATTTTCATCAATAAATATGAGGGTATTTTCATGAGGCGGAATAGAAACGGCGTATGAAAATGATGCTCCGAATATTATTCATTTATGTAGGAATTATGAAAATAGACTTTTAATTCCCATCCCCACGCGTTCCCCTTTTTCGTTATTTATTTATCATTAAGATTCAGATTTTATTATCCAAATAAATTGCAAATTTCCTTTGTCTAAATTTTAATTATTTTCGTTTCAGTTGGAAACTACGCAACCGTTTGCTGGAGGATATCTGCTATTCGAAGGCTTCCCGTGAGTAAATGTTTCCTATTCTTATTTCATTATATTCCTCGCAATTTACTTTCGAAAGGCGGTAATTTAAACGCGCACGAAGTCGGACGTTTATTAATATTAGAATGTTTCGAGGAAATACGCTACGGTCGAGATTGCGTTGAGATTTTCGTAATGAAAGCCACGTCGCGGTTGTTAAATACTTCGCTAAAATGAGACGTTAGCGTAATGAAGAATGTCTATGATGTGTATAAAGGATATAGAATAGAGTATTTGATGATGTATTTCTTCTATAAGATGAAATGGGTTTCGTAAGTATTTAACGTACATTCCCGGTTAAGTAGTTATGGTATTGTATATATCATCTCGCGTAAATATTTTTTCTCGATAGTGTTTTTTTTTCTTCGAAAGTGCTTAATTACGCTTTTCTTCCGCAATTTTCCGTTATTACTCTCATTTCAGTGGAAATGATTACATCGATGGAACTCGTAGCAGTAAAATCGGAATGGGAAACGGGATAGTAAATTGGAAACAGCTACGATTTCCTTGGAAATGCGAAATGTAATCAACGTTAGGGGGTTTTTATAAGTCGAATGTCTTTTTTTTTGTCTATCGATTGAGTTACGTAGTTTCCATCGTTACGTCTTTGATAATTACGAACGTTACGAATCTCTCTCGCTTTTGATGGTTTGTTTTAAATTGGAGGGAATGGGTGTTACTTTTTAGTGATTGTTTTGGATATGTTTAGGATATATTACGTAATTTTCTGTTTTCTCCATTCGTTTGTTTTTTTTCCGTTCTTAATCGTCACTGATAATTTTCTCTAAGGTTGTTTAGGGTTGTTTTTTTATCTAAGGGACTACTAGATGATCTTAAATTATTCCACAAGGGATAGCGTGTTATAAAATCAAAATATCATACCTGGATATCTGTTGTCAACAGCTTGTAAAGCGCTCGATGTTTGTTATGAATCCGGACGATAATTTTGTTCCGATTCTTAACTCTTCGACCAAATATACTTAGTGTTCTCTTTATCTCTCGCCATCCACTCATTCATTCACGCCGACTTTAGGGGTCCGAAACAACTCCACGACGCACACTTTCTTTATCTAAAAAATGTATCGGCCAAACTTTTTCTCCGTCACGAAAATGTCCCCCCCCTCCCCTCCACCTTGATAGCCCCGCTGCCATCTTTCACTCTATCTATCCGACCTATCCCTTTTTTGCAGCAGTCAATAAATATCCAGCGATACAGAGTCGACGAAGTGTGAATTAAAAAAAAAGAGAGAACTAGCCAGACTCGCTAATTCCGCAAACCCATTACGGGGTTTTCCTTTTTTTCCCTCTGGAATGTCCTCTCTTTTTATCCGTTCTCACCTGTAGGACACGTTCGATGCTAGCGTGCGCGTGTCTTTTTCCACCCCACCCTCCCACTCCACCCATACCTCCACCTCCCCCCCCACAACGGCCACGCCCCCCCTTCTCCCATCCCACTCCCGCCGAAAACTTTAATTGCTCGTCCGATTTTAAAAGGCCGTGTTTTCATTCGGTCCACGCGAGTGTTGTTATTTACGCTCGCCCCGAATTTAATCCGAATTGTAGAGTCGTTATCGAACTTTCGCCACTCCCTCTGACTTATCCACAGCGACCGCTAATTTGTTTAACATTGACTGCGCTTTTAATCGGACCGTTTAATTCTTAAACTTCGGTCGCTATTATGTGGAAAAAGGTCGACGTTTTTGGGGCTCGATTTCCAAAGAGAGGTACGTTTAATTCGCTCGCTTTTGCTGATAAATTGCGTGCATCAAAACGTCTAATATTTTCGGATCGAAATTTTTAATTAGGTGGTTCTATTCCGGGAAGGTTTTCTGCTGTCAATTAGTGCGCGCGGTGTTTTAAATGCCCTCTCACTTTTGATGTGTCGTATGATTATGAAATTATTTTCCTTTACTATTTCCTATGTATTTCACATATTATTTTACGTCCCCATTCTTTGACGAGGTTTTCCTGATGTGAAGGCATTTTTTCCATGCACAGAATATCACAATTTTTTTACGACAAATCTATCTTCTTATATTTCATTTTACTCGTTCCCCTCAGCTTATATTTTTCTCCCTTTTTGTCTTATTTATTCAACAAGGGTTAAATGTAAGATGGGACTTACAAAATCTTAATTTTGCCCAAAAAGTTCACTATTATTTTATGCGTTTATATTTGATGAAGCTTTACTAAACGTAAACCATGATTTTAGTCTTGTAATTTTTGGAGGATATACTATTCGATCCGTTCTTATTTTATTCCACTGTTTTTAATAAAGAATTTTTCACAATAATTTAGTAAATTTAAAGTTTTATCGAACCCATTCTCATGTTAGTTCCTCAGCAGCTTGATGACTTCTCACAACATTCTATTCGATCAATTCTGTTCTACGCGTAATTAAGTTTAATATATTTCTAGCTTAGCGAACTCTATCAACTCAATTTTTATTTTTATTCACAATCTATAATTTCTTCCATTTCCTCATTATTCATTAACAGCCGTCGTTCAATCGCATCGAAGCGTTTTTCCCCTATTTCACAACTATTTCGAAATAATAATAAAACGAGACCAAACATACGCGTCATCGTTTGAATTATATGTTATTCGCGACTCAATCGAAAGAGATTAAGATGAAATATGAGCATTGTGTGTGCGCTGTCTAAGCTCTCGATCGATTTGCGAAGATCGAACGGGTATTTTTCATAATTTTAAAATTAAGTTTCTAGTCGAGTCATCGAGTGAAAAAAAGTGCCGTCACTCGTTATTATGTGCGTAGATGACGATGCAAATGAAATAAAAAATGCGCAGATGTTCGTTTCCCCTCTCGATAGGGTATTCTCTCTACAGAGCACATGGATGTTATTATATGCGGGTGACCGCTATACGATATTATCGCGATATCAACATGGCTGTTCACCGCCAGTCATTATCTCTCCACCGCTCTCCCTCTTTGATGACAATAACTAATGATCCATCTCTTTGTGTCTTACGTCCTCGAAGCGTTGATGTTCGAACGAACGAGTCTTCGGCATTCCTTACGCTCATTTCTACTTATATCGATAGTACTAGGAAATTTGTTATGGGGCGACGTTTGTTAAGGTTTATCGGGTTGTTATACGTATTTTTTACGTGTGAAATCATTTTTATAAGCGTATTCTATCTTTAAATCGAATGAGTATACGATGAAAGGTGGCTGTTGGTTGTGAATGTAGATGGTTATCTTTCGGTTGGAATACTTAAGTGTTATATTTTACGTTTACATGGGTTTAATTTTGTTATCTCCCGCGTTATCGGAAGGAAGTAGACTTAATAGTTTTACGCTGTTAGTTTAAATTAATTTCTATCGCTGTCACCGTGGAGGGAATCGATCCTTCAAATTTTGTGTTTAAAAGTACGATTTTCTTTGGAGCTTATGGTCAAAACATTTCAGTTTCAATATGTATACGGAATAACCTTTTTTGCATTATCAAAAAGTCCCTTCCAAAAGTCCAATTCGCGACCTTATTAGATAAATATGATTGAAACGATGCATTAAGTTTTCTCAGCTAATAAAATACGTAGAACCCCCCCACCCTAACCAACTGTTAGGTTTATCTTTAATTTTATATTCTCTCTCTCTAACTTCTCTCAAAAGGGCACGGCTCACAACGAATTCATCTGACGCTTACTCACTTTTGCAAATAACAATAATAGAATTTGTCCATACGTTATTTTATTTATTGATTTGTTTGTTTACTTGAGAAGTTCGGAGCGTGTGCCGTAGGCCCCCCGTGTGGATAATTCATGCAACATCCACGTATATTTAAATAATTAAAGCGTTGAAATAATGAAGCGCACTGTATCGTATAACATACACAAATGTACGTTTGAATTTTGTAGTAATTTATGATTAGCTCGGAATTTTATCGATTGTATGAATCGGAAATGTTGGAGTTGTTTAATATCTAGCGTTATCTTTATTTTGATTGATTTTTAAAGGTTTAGAATTGGGTTTTTATTTCGTAAGTTATCGTTCAAATACTGTCGTACACTTTCTTCGAGTGTTCACAATAAAATGGCCTCGCGCTGTTCCATTGTTCCTAGGTTGCTATCTCAGTCTGGCGTCTACTTCAACACCTGCTTACGCCCACCTGCTATCTCCCGTCGCCTAATACACTGAAACGAGGGAAAGATGAGACACTGCCTCACGAGTTCTCTTCTTTCACTAGGACATATCCGCGACGACTCTTTTACGGCTACGAAACTCGAATTTCTCTTCTATCACACCGTCCTTTTGATTTAATGCCCGATATGACTCAATGTTTTGGTCAGATTGATTTCTACGAGGAATTTGAGAAAGACGTTTGGGGTGATGAATGATTGTTTTATTTGTGAATTAAAGGGTTTTCGTGTTGTAAGGTTTTGGTGTATTTATGGAGATTTTCCGAGTCAAAAAATACCATTTAATTAAAAATATTGAATGCTGTAAATTTGAAATTTTTCGAATCAGTTGTACTTAAACCTCGAACTTAGACTTGGAATCGGAAATAGCACAACAATAGGCTATCTCTTCCATTGGAAAGCTTCTCTAATTAATAGTTACCACTCGATTAGAGAACATGTAGTGGGTCTGTGGAATTATCTGGTCATATCAAACAATCCAAAGCAGTGACAGAATTCAAATTAGTGAAGTAAGTGTATGATCTTCTCCACTTTTACTTTTATTCGTCATTATATATATTTCTTTAACTTTTTCTATGGAGTTAATGTAATATTTCTTCGATTTCTAGAAGGAACAATATTTACCCTAATAAAACATGAATTAAAATGCAACGTAATCTATCATTGTAATGCTTATAACACATAACAATTTGAAAGTATCGTTTTTAACTTCAATACAATGTTTTTATTTACTTCATAATTAAATACTTGAATTCGAATTATGTAGTAGAATGCCACATATTGGAGTTAAAGGGTGTCTATGTCCTAACAGAGTTTAAATTTTTATATTTATTTGTGTTCATTGAAAGCAAATCTCTTCTATTTTTTTTCCACATTTTTAATTTCCAATTTCATTTCCTCATCTGGTAACGGTAGCTACTCATTGTACTGTATTTGTTATTTATCCTGTCTGCTCGTTTCAGTGAGTAACCTAGTTCTTTTTTCAACCATAAATAGAGACGATTTTTTTTCCTCATCCACTCATTATTAATATATATTTCCATGAAAACGATGCTCTTGGTTAAAAAGAAGACAAGGTCACGTTGGACTAACCTCGCATACGAAAGATTTATCTCTTATTTATTTAGAAATTCCTGATAAGGGCTTAAGTTAGTGTGTTTGTGAGATGCTTGAATCCTTCTATTTATGAGGCCATAGAAGTATAAAGGTTAGCTCTTTACTTTTGAGCTGTTTTAGCTCCGCTTTGCGCTTCTAAATAGTTTCCCATATTTTCCCCTCACTCACAGATGCTCATACTATTTTTCTTTAAAATGATTCTTTCGTGCATTCACGTAGTCAAGTGAGAAAGATGTGCCACTTCATTCGTTTCCATCATGGACCAAGACGTAACTCGATACAGATCAAGAGAAGTTGATGCGTTCTGTATAGGATGGCCATGTGTTACATAGTTCTAGCTCATATTAGGGGACAGAAGGCGTATTATATGCCATTACTCTTTATAGATTTTAGTCTAACGTTGCCATGGCAACACTTATTTTTTAATTAATTTCCCGATATCTCGTCCGAAAGATTAATAATTTATCACGAACTCATCTCAACTGTTTACGTACAGGGAAACATCACCACTAAGGGTAAATTACAATCAGAAAGTATAAATCATTTTAATGACTATCAAAGATCAGCGTGTGAAAATAAACATTCGAAATTGGAATTGATAAAGGTGTGGCAGAATGAGGTTTATTCCTTTGATCAAACTTCAAAGGATTTTGAGGAGGTGGAAAAGTACGTTTAACTCGGTGAGGGAAAAGCGTTGCGTATTTACTAATTTCGTTAAAGTAAATAAGGTAAGAGAAATATAAGAGAGGGGGTTTGGGAAAGGAAGCAATTGTTGGCATGGTGATGGACTCTCAGATGAGAGGAAATCGTTCATTGATTAAGACTGCGAAAAGAATGGTTTAGGATCGATAACAGAGAAGAGCATTCTAGATTAATTAGCTGGTGAACGATCGGCGATTGGTTGGCGATTACAATATGTGAATAAACCATTAAAAATAGAGTCACAGAAGGAATTTAAGGGAAGAAGAAGATGATGGTACTATGGGAATTGAGTGGAAAAAAGACGTGGAATCAGTTTCGAACAAAAAGCTTCCTTCAGATTAAGCTTTTTTTATAAAGTTGTTGGCTGAGAATTAATTTTGATGATGATTTCTCTCAGTCCTTCATTAAATCAAGAAATAAGCTTTTCATTTAGTAGATATTTAGGAAAGTAATTTTCTTTGTGAACTTGTGACACCATTATGTTAAAATTTAATTAAACCGAATAGATTTATATCATATTAGATGTTATCTTTGTATTCCGAGACGGTGCTATTTAATACATATGTACAAGAACTAAAAATGACTCGAAAGCATATAGAATCTAAATAACCTTTACTGGTTCTCAGATGTGTAAGCAGGATGTAAATATAGAGTAATTAATCCTTAATAAATATTTTAAACCAATATAATAAAATGATTGTCAACGATAATGCAATGATGAAAACCTTTTCCATTGAAAGAAACATGTATTTGAACTGAAAGATCCTAGTCATCATATGTTATCGGAGTAATAATCACGTCTTGTAGGTTTAGTATGGATAACAAAGAATAAAAAGTCTATTATTGATGTGTAATTGATTTTATCCTCCGTAAATTTAGCTTTACAATACCAAGCACGACCATATAATGCATTAATACAGATTATCAGAACGAGTTAAGCTGCAGATAAGTCTAAATATTCAGCCACAAAGAGAGCGCAAATGAAATGCAAAGTCATGAGCGAAATAAAATAAGCATACGCTAATGGAGGGAAGAAAGAGTCGTTGATGCGAACATTTCTCCACTAATGAGAAACCCACGATTCCTTACATTACGTAAAAAACTCCGTAAGCGGAAGGTTTTTAAGCACAGTGCGGAAAATCGAGCACAAAGAAATAATACAAGGTAGCCCATATTACGTCCGATCTCGCATAATCATCATCAAGAGAGAGTCATACATTTATTAAGCAAAGACTCCGTTAATTACTCCTTCAAGGGGGACAAATCAAGGGGCATTAGTATTGGTAAGAGAAGTTTCAAATGCGCAAAAACCTAAAACGTTACTGTGCACGAAAGATGGTATTAAAAAAAAAACACAAAAAACCCCAATTTAGAACGAGAAAAAAAAGAATTTTTTTTACGAAAAAAAAGAAATTTAGACAACAAAGAGTTCGTCGTCGCTTTAATGTTTTTTATCGCGCGGTGGATTGTGGGAGGAGAGCAAATAAATGTAGGCTTTATGAGTCGCCTGATTGGATAGCTGCTGACCCAGCAGCGACACCTGCCCGCCTCATTACATACGCGTACAAACACGACACCTCGCACGAGGGGAGAGAAAAAAATGAATAACGCGCCCCGATTCGGAAAAATCCGAAACAAGAGGGAGACACGCCAAAAGGTGTCCATCGTAGGCATTCACAAAACTTGTCCGCAACTCTTTTTTTTTATCCGTGTTTTCCGCTCCCTCGAAGGAACAAAGATACCCTTCTCAGTTTCCCCTCGGGAACTTTTTTTTTTTACGTCCCGAAAAAAAAGTGTGGAAATCCTACCGTTCTTCCGTCCAATAAACCTTTTGGCGTTCTCATGGCGCTTTACGCGTTTGCGACCCTTATTCTGTACCACAAATGCTTCCTTTCAAAAGTCACTGGGCTGTGATTATCCCCGAGGGAATGATTTAAATTAAGTATCGTCGTTTGATGCCTCTTTCGAATGTGTTATTTTAAGAAATTGCCCCCTTTTTGTCGCTATTTTAGACACCTTTAGAAAGGATGCTGGGATGGAATTATTCTGTGGATTCGTGGTTTGAAATATTATTTCGAATTATAACCGAAGATTATCGAGTGTTTCGGAGAAGGTTAAAAGTCGAAAATTTTACGTAATATCGATTTCAAATTGTGGGTCGAATTACACCTGTGAATCCTTTAGAGAAATGTAAAGATAGATGCTTAAGGCAAAAGATTTTCATTGTTTCTTAAACGAAGATAGAACATTTAACACATTCAAATTTTTTTATTTGAAATTAAATAATCTTCTATTTTAGGACAAGTATTATCTTTACGAAATTTTACTAAACAATCTTAACGATGAATCTATTTTCTAAAATTTAATTTACCTTGTTCTGTTAGGTAAACGATGTTCAGATAAAGTTATAATGTTTCTTTTACTCATCGCCACGGTAATTTACTGGGAGGTGAAGGAATTTTTCAAATTACGTTAGTTCTGATAATAATATGAAGTTTTTCAATCGTATTTCTTGTCTATAGAGGAAAAAATTTTTTCTTTAATCTAAATTTATTCTTATTCTATTTAATGTTTATAATGTTAATTCCGCGAATTTTTTGAAGTTAAAAAGATTAAAGTGAATTATTTGGCATAAAAAGTCCTTGTTACAATAGTAAAAGAAGCAAAGAGTAAGAAAGGGTACAGTATTAAACGTTACTGAGTAATTATAATATGGTTATACCTTATTGCTATTTAATATTTTAAAAATCTCGTAGTTGATTCTGAAATAAATCGAATTTATAGTTGTGAGTACGATGTCAATAGTTCCCGATCACTGTCATTTTCACGATCATATTTCTATCCATAAAATTCGTCATTCAAATGTCCTCTTGTTATTAGAATATCCCTTTCTTTCATTGTTTAACATATAAGAACTTACATCAACTGCATTATAAAATTTTCAACTCTTTGTCTCGCTTATGTCTCTTCTTCCCAAAGTCGTGGACTCAATGGCGTATATCTTATTGTGGATCGTCCTCGATGGCTCACTCTTCTTTTCGTTTAATGGGCGTCGTTGGCAAGAGGGGAATGTTCGTTTGTGCAGACGCATCGAAAGGTACGCTTTGGTAATCTCGCCGGAATGGGCTTCGACCCTTATCTGGGTGCAGCCACTGCACCACTGGAATATCGCCTCCATTTAGTTCGTCCCGAAAATGCACGGGAAATTTCGCCCTTTTTCACGCCATTCCGGTTTAAGGGTTCACGAGGTTATATATACTAAATATTTAGTGCTTTTCCGAGTAATGTGTGTTGTATTTTATTTGCGTAGGAATTCAGGACTGGATACGAAGAAATCAATATATTAGGTCTAGTTATCGCGTTATTGTAACTATCCCAAATTAAGCCTTTAATATCATGTAAATGTAATCGATCACTTTTTACTAGACCTAATATTACATAAATTAGGAAGTTTACCAAACGGATTAAAAATATGCTTGTCAAATAAAGTTTATAGGGTACCTACTGTGGTAGAGTTGAAGGTCGTTGGTTAGTTGAAGGTTGAAGGAAAAAATATAAGAATAAAAATGCATTTTCCCTTTTCCTTTCATTTTTATTAACAGTATAGTTATTTTGTATCGGTTATTTTATAGCCTACTAGTAATACACCAATAAGTAGGAATAAAAAATTCCGATTTCTATTTCTCATCGTTTTTTCTTTCGCCATCTTTTTTCCAAAATTCAAAATAGTTATTAAAGGTTAAATTTGAAAATAAATTTATTATTTCGCGTATAAAATATGCCTTTGGAAGTTAATGAAACTTTTATCTGTGAAGAATTTTTCTTGTCAACCCGTGAAAACCTAGTTCATGATTCGTACTATCTTATTCAGGCTTTAATTCCAAAATTTTTATGATAAAAACTTACGAAACGGTGTAATTTCATCGATTATCAATCAAGTAAATAACCCCCAAGCTGGATTGTTTATTTTGAACCATTCTAATAATACGAATATCACTTCTCTGCTCTCCTGTGTACGTTGCACGAGAGCAGATGCAAATAGAATCCGCGTACAAGATACTCAATGAAGTTCAACTCCGAGAGTGAGAACCCGAAATTCCACATTTCGGATCGCGAACACCTTCAATGAACGTCGAATCGCATCTCTTGGCGCCACTGAGCCGAAACTGTGATCACGTTTCACCGATGATTCCGAGGGTCAGATATCGGAGCATGATTATACCAAGGGGGTACTTCTTCTTTCAAGAGACTCAGTCTATTGTTAATAACATTTACGATGATGAAACCTCAGTGTGTAGTAGAGTCTTTGTATAACAATTCTAGCGCATGCATTTGAATTGTGCGTTATATAATAATAATAATAATATTGCCTTTATTAGTCAGAGCCAAGTTTAGTCTATATAGACCACTTTTACATTTAATCCCTACGGACTGACCACAAATACATCCCATCCCAGACCAGAAAATTGTGAAATTTCGATCCGCCAGGACTCGAACCTGGGACCTCGAGACTAGCACTCAATGCGCTACGCACTCAGCCATATACATATAGTGATATGTTACTATAGTAATGGTGTTTTTTTGTTATAATAGTGGCATTTTTGTTGTTAAGGGGGAAAAGAATGATGCGGGCGATAGAAAGACTCTATTGTTGTTAAATTGGTGTCGCTAAGACTAGGTTTTGGGATAGGATCGACTCAAGGAGCTATCCTAGATACGAAGATAACTAAGTCCGCGGTCTTACAGCGAGTAAAAGGACCGGAAATACGCGAGACTTTCAAGCTGACCTTGCTCTCTTAAGGGTTTACGATCGTCGCTCCCGAGATTTCGAGAAAGTATTTGTCGGAAGCTCCTAGAATAGTCGTGCTGATGGCGTGAATTTCCGTGTTCTACCGCTAGCGCTGCTCTGCAGTCCGCACGTCTGCGTCCGGCACTAGTTTGACGTCAAATGTCGTAAGCGTGAGATTCGGAACGAGTGTTTAGAATGAATGAGGATTTAAAATCGTTGTGAATGCAGATTAATATCTTATATCATATGATGGTTATATAGATTTACTAGGGATATATGTATCTTAAATTGGATTTTTGTAGTATCTATTGATTGATTGATTGATTTGGCATCGTATTGCTCGTAAATACTATTCAGATAATATAATGAGAATAATTTGGTATTTTTCACAAATGACGAGAAATATTGACGCAAATTTTTAAAAGATTGATTATTATTGATGCATAAATGGTTAATTATAACGTTGTTTGAGTCGCATTTATATTCAAAAATTAATTTAAAATAGTTCGAACTTTTTAAAGCAATTTTATCGTAATATACAGGCATTAAATATATAGATATGACTTAATTTGTGAATTTTTATATGGGAGAAAGTAGTGAAAGTATTGTTTTAGGAAGGAACCAGCTTAATTGTACCAAATTTCATGAAAGAATTCTTATTCTTATGAAGGATTAAGACCAGAAGACATTACGTTAACTGAAGCTAATTACTAGAATAATAGTTAAGTTAAATAATTTCAAAGTTTAATGTAAATCGTGAAGATCTATTTTAATAAAAGGAGACCTAAATAACCCTGCGAACATAGATACGAACGAGTGCATGAATTTTGATGGAGGCTTCCTTAATTTCCCCTCCTTAGCGATCCATTGAGCATCAAGGGTGCACCCATGCGGGATATTTCCACGAAGGATGCATTTTTCGCAATAGGAGGCGCATATATTGGTGCGTGCGCCGAACGTGTGAAAAATAAAAGGCGCGCATGCGCAGTGGCGTTAGACGAGAATGGAGTGGGAGCTAATCTCCCATTTTGCCGGACTGATAATCGCTGATTGATACCATGTTCCCTCGACTGTCCATCCCGTGGGCGAAAGAACGGCCGGAGGTGAATATCACAGCTTGTGGTTTTTGAGGGGGTGCGAGTAAATGGAATGCAACTGCCACCCTTCGAACACCCTCTCTTTTCACTCCGTGCCAATGCGTTCACGTTTTCGCATTCCCTGTGTGTGCCTATGTTCCGTCATTTTCGTACTATATTTATCGGAGTGAATCACGAATCTAACAAGTCAGTTTTCCTGCGTCGAATGCCGGGATTATGATCGAAGCGGTTAAGTTGCTTTGGGATGTTGATTGTTTATTTTTTACATATTAATTTCTTTTTTTGTAAGTGTAAATTTTTTACGAAGATTAGGGTATTTTTTTAAGAACGGTTTTAACGTCATTTACGTACGTATTTCTTTCGAGAAATTTTTAAGATGTCAGTATTACTTCCCGAAATTTCTTTGGTACTAAATTAAATCTATTAAGGAGAAAAATTTTGCATGTAGTTATATTACGTAATATGCATTTGTCAATGTTGTTAAATCTACTCTTTTTATAAATAAAGGTACAAAAATAATGTCACTGCGTATGATTTTTTAGGAGGTTTCACTTTTTACGAAACAGAATTTGGCTCCCAATACAAGAAAAATCTTTTCTTTTTGTAGGAATAGACAGACTATAATTAATTTACGTTAAGTACTGCATTAATTATTATTTTATTATGAATATTGGTACGTATATAATTAGATAAGCACACTATCTTCTGCAAAGACTATCGATAAAACTATTCTATATACTGTATAACTACTTCAAAATATTGTAGAGCTATCACATAATTTTAAATATTTAATATGGAATGACTTGGCACCAAAAGACTAAATTCCTTCCTCGAAATGCATATCCTACTTATTACTTCATTTCATAGTCTTTCGCAATAATATTTATATCGCCAAAAAAACTTTCCAATTTTAGCTAAAAAACATCTTAGTAATTCAGTGAACAATACCAAAACTTTTTTGAAATTTTGATTGAGCGAAGAAATAGAATTTTTCAAATTTATCCTCTGCAATTTATCGTAGATGAAAATATATGCACGGTGATATTTTAAGCATACAATAGAAGAGATCTAATTTCATATCCTATCGTATGACTATCTGTACTTTTTCTGAGCTCTATTTACTATTCTTAAGTTGATAGACGTATATTTATATATGTGGTAAAATGTTTAACCTAACCGTAAGATGAGTCCAAAATGTACTGACTTGCAAAATGCTTCCTTCACGTGCCCATAACGAGTTAGTCTTTTCGTGTTCTCTGTGGATTACGCCCCTCGCCAACTGAAAGTGAATCAAAATACTATTACGCTTTCAATCTCTAATTTCGAATTCCTCACAATCGTATTTACCTTTCTCTTCCATTTATATTCCCATTTAATCCCCTCCCATTCCATATATGTATCGAAACAATGGCCCTAGATTGGTCGTTCCCATAGAGTTTTCCAACAATGGATCACTTTCATTTCCTCAAACGTTCTTAGTTAAGAATTTCGCTGATAGAAATACGTTTAGTGAACTTTTTTATAAGCTGATTTTATAGCTGTTGGTTTGTTTGATCTAGTAAGTTGACAATGATTAGCCTAGGAATCTATCATAGATTTATGATAAAATGCTGAAAGATGAGGTTATTTTTAATATGGTTCTACGTATTTCAACATTATTTCTTTTTCTTTGTCTATCACGGAACAATATTCAAATGATATATTTTTAACCATATATTAACTTATTTCTGGATCTATGCTGCATTTCACGTGCAAATACAAAGAAATACTATGAAAAATGCTTTAAATTACTTTGCAGTATTTTTATGAAGACTTACAGTTGTTAATAGTAGGATAATATATGTAGTTTGGGTTATTAAAGAGAAAAATTAATTTAAAATATTGAAAAAGTAATTGTTAACGATCAGACTAAGTATTAGTAGGAATCAATTATGTTATCAAACCTAAATATATAAATAAAAGGGAGCAATATTTATAAGATAAACATACGAGTAAAAATTAATTGTATTCATAATAATATATTTATATGAGATGAATATATACAAAATATTTATATTGAATGATTATGAGAAATATTTATATTAGAAGATAATATTAATAATAGTGTGTGTTTATATAATTAAAATTATATTAAAATATATCATTAAAATTCAACTGATTTATATCAATTATTCTAAATCATGTACTTCCTAATAGAAAATTATTCGATATAAATAACGACTTACAAAAATAGTACCCCTCTATTTTAACTTAGAATATTTCATCCAGACATATAAATTAATCCATCCGTGATTTACAACATAGTTGCTATACTTTCACCTAAAAGATCATTCCTCATCCATATAATAAACGCGGAGCAAGAGGGTGCATTCATTTGGAATCGCATTCCAGCGAAAGGGGTTGGGCGTCGCGATGGCATAACGACCCATTCTGTAGGCGCGAATCACACCATTCGAACTCACGACTCGGAGCCACGAATGCCATTCCTTTTGTATTCCAGAAGGACGATAATCCTTTCCTTCGTCCATCAGCCTCTATTATATCCAGGTGATGTTGCAGCATAAAGATGCCCTCGACAGAGCAAACAGTATCGAATGTCACACACAAACGAAGCAATTTCAGCGATATACGCTTTTCGATTCACTACAGTCTTTTGTTATTTATGCGTCCCCTACACATCTCCTGCGTGTATTGTAATAACCTTGGCTACATTCTAATGAAACCGACCATCCACCTAACTCCCTTTCTGTCCCTCTTTCATTTGCCTTGTTTATCTTTCATTTCTCTATGCCCCCCCACCTCCCTGTCTCTAATTTATTGCGGAATTTTTCCGAAAATATCGCTCCCTATCCTTGCCTCTCTCTTTCGCTGTTTTCTCTAATTCCGCCGTTTTCCGCTTTGGAGCCACTTGCATGGGGGCCTCCTCAATTGTTTTGCTGCTCGAATGAAATTATTGCCGTGTTTCTTTCCCTTCGAAGCGTTTATTTATATGGTTTTCAAAGAGGATTAGTCGATGCTGTTTTCGGTCGGTATTATCTTTTACTTCTAATGCATTATTTAGAATTTAAATTATTTTAGGGCGTTTATATAAAATGTATTCTATTACCTAGCGATCTAGAAACAGTATACGTTTAATATTTGATATTTGCGTATTTCATTATTCGTATTACAGTTTTTCAATTTGCTGGCTTTCTTGGCAAAAAATAATTTGCAAACCAGGTCACTTTTAGGTTAAGTGTTATGCAGGAAAGACTCCCAAATGTCTTTCTTCGACAGTCTATTCATAGAAGAGAGTACAAAAAAACAAGAGCTTATATTTTAGCCCTATTCTTTCACATTTCTGTGATTCAATCACCCATGTGCTTTCCCTTCAGTCAGTTGCTATGATTTCATGATGCGGAAAATTCATAAGAAGTGTTATGTTAATTTTTATTTACCCCACGTTATCATTATTCTTTAAAAATATTTGAGGAGAGTGGATAAAAAATCTAATAGCTGCTTTCGAAATATGTGTGTTTGAATTATTTTTATTGCTTTCGCTATTGTCGATACATTTTGGTAAATTGTATTAGCTTTAAATTAAAATATATTATTTGAAGTAAGAGTTTATCTTTATATATTTTTGAATGTCTCTTCCAACTTGAATCTTACATGTGTATTGATAGGTGTAATATCCAACGGAAGTTTTCCTAGTATAAAAGCTTAATATGTGGATGTAGCAATATATTTATGTCCTCAGAAATAACTCTGAAGATGATCTAAAACAACACGATTTTTTAAGGAGGACTACAATATAATCAGTATAAACTGTCGACATATAGGCCAGCATATTTTATGGTGTATTGAAATTCAATGAGGAATATTATCTGGAAAAAATACATGCAAAGTACATCTTTTCAAAATTTCGGAAAAGTTCTAAAGTAAATTTTCATATATACTGATTACTATTATAGGTTCGTAGTTAAGAGTAACGTCTTTCAATTTATTATCATGTAATAAGTAAATTAATTTTAAATGGAGGCAAAATTCCTTCAGACTACATGTATTTCTGAATTTCCCTTCTTTATAGTGCTAATATATTTGGGAATAATGTGTCGCATAATTGTTCTGAAATTCGAAACTCAACCCGGAAAATAAAAATCTCCCTCAACAACCATCCAAAAAAGTGAGCTCAGGAATTCTTAGAAGCGTTCCTTGACGTAACAGCTCCTAGAAGGATAACAATAGAATATCTCGGAATTTTCCTCATTTCTTGGAAATTAGATCGAGGAATCTCTTGTTTATTTTATGTAGCCCTTATTCCAAAATGTTTTCAGGAAAAAGAGACATCGATATAAAAAAATTAACTCGTTTTACTGAAGATAAATTCGATATATATATAAAAAAGGGAAACTCTGCGAAGGAGGAAGTTTCGTGCCCGTAACCTTTTGGCTGAAAACGGAGGTAGAAACAGGTGTGACTAACGTACCAGGAGAACTCGGAATCTCCTTTTTTCTCACACGTACATTGCATTTATTCTAACTCAATAGCCACGCACGTACAATTCTGTTTGGATGTGTCCCGCCACATAGTGGCAACCACGTCAGGCAGAGGTCCTCACGAAAGCCGTCGTTTCACAAAGCGATGCTCCAAAAGGAACAGCGAGTGGTATAAGGTGTGCTCCGCGAGGGTGGCTGTGCGGCCGGGAACACAAAAGTGGGAGGATGATCCCTCACCTTGTAGTGGAATTGAGTGAAGAGTCTAACGAGAGTGGGCCTTAAAAACCCCTTCTTTTACCTCTCTCTAAGCAAATCTCGCTCCTAGGTGTGCCTCCCCCTTATCCAAGAGCTGTAGGTATATTATCTCCGTTTATTCTTTGGTTACCATGGCAATAATTAGAGAATATACATTGTTCTTAAAAATATATTCTTTTCCTGAAGATGTACGTTTACTTACGTAACCGGTTGCGGAATATATATTCTATGAAAATAAAGTTAATATGGTCTTACTTTGTGGAATGGTATTCAGTATTCTATGGAAAATTTACTGAGTTTCTTTTTACTTAAATACGTCTTCTTTTGAGTCTATTTTTAGTAGTTTCACGTCTTAATCTGATGATTTTGACGAAACTAAAAAGAAATTTAAAGTATCAATATGACAGGGACTCGAACCCAGGTCCTTCCCTTGTTCCCGATACTTTCGCCTTCATAATGAAACCTCGTATTTCTTTTCTTTTCGGATAGAATTTCGATTTATCTTTTAGTTATATCATCATCTTTAAAACAAGCACTCATTTATTATATATACTCCAAGACTGTCGGTATAAATTTTGTACCGTAGATTTGAACTATTTAACTTTCATTAACTCTCAATCGAAAGTTTTAATAGACTCGGCGAATTAATTAAATTTTTCCAATTAGTTCGAATCCATCGTAAAAGTTCTTGTCGGCGTTTTCAAGGGTTCACACAAGCAACACGGCGTAGCCTTAAATTGCGCTCTCCCTCGCAAAAGGGTTAATTTTCCCGAGATACATTTCGTCAGCTCCTTCGCTCATTCTTCTCCAGTTCATAGAAGAACATCCCAAGCGTTTTTCTCCATGGCCTTCCCTTTAAACTAACCCTTAAGCCCGCCCCCCTCCACTCCCCCCCGTTCCCTAATCAAATATGCCAATTTAGTATGGGGAATAACTTATTCCTTTTTCGCCGTTCCCCTAATCAGATATGCCCATTTTTTAGGGCGTGTGGGGCGGGGAAAGGGTAGAATAAACTTATTCCTCGGATAAATTATTCCTTCTCACTATCTACCCACCCCTTTTTCATCTCTCCCATCACAAAATTATATTTCTCTGATGCCAAAGTGAGGCGTAATTCATTTAAGTCTTCCATGGCCCTGTTTGTACGCACACGGCTCTCTTCTCTGACTATATACATCTTCTATGGAAAATTGATCGCCTCCTAGGACAGCGTTGTATCTCCCGGTGCTACGTCTTTATCGAACACATCCGTTTATTATATTTTTTGGGAGAGAAAAACGTTCCGGAATCTCCATACTTTAGAAATACCCATTTATTTTCCTCGTTCTGTGTATCGAAATGGAGGAATAATTTAGGGAAATCTCTCTCTTTCTCTACCCCGCGACTTCGCAGTAAATGTCGTTTTGGATTCGGAAACGTCGGGGTTTTTTTGTTTCCTAAACTTGCGGTGATCGGTGCTGGTTTTGTAACTAGGTGGTACTCGATTTTTTAAGTGTCCAATGTTAAAATTTAATTTGATGTATTTGAAGTAACAAAGGAATTTTCTTCATATTTAAGGCGAATATAAAGATGCTGAAATGTGTTTGTTCGTGCTTTTTATTTATAAATCGAGTTCCTATTGATATAAAAGGTTTTTGGACGTTTTAATTTGCCTTATATTTTATTATAGGTTTCAGAACTTCGAAAGGCATAGGAATTTTTCAGTTTGTAAAACATTGTCTTAAAAATTGTACTTTATATTAACTCTGACATTTTACCATTCTAAAAACTCCTATTGGATTTTATTTAGTATGAGAAATAGTTGTGTTTTACGTAATTTTTGTAATATAGAGTCTGTTTTTTTCCGTTTTATTTCCCGTAGTGTTCTTAAATTGGACGTGGATACGTTGATTTATAACGTGTGTTCGTTTTGTGATCTGTAGATATTAATTTTAGAAATTTAACTCTGATAGTTCGTCTAAATGTAGGAATACTGTTTAGGAATAGAGTAATCGAATCTCTAGTCAATCGAGTTCTCAAATGTAATCAGAAATTAAATAGAGAAGTGACTGAAACTCGAACCAAATACACCTACTTCGGGGGCTGTAGCTTCCTTAGGAAGGTATTTCAACCTTCAAATAACCGCACTGTATCCTCATCCGTTTCTTTGTTGCGTCCCATGTTCTCCTTTTATTATAATAAAATTGTTCACAAGATTTTAAGCGCAAGATATCTCCATCTCCGAAGGAATACCTTATCTTTGTAGCATTTTTTTATACGCATGACTTTATTGATTTCTCCTCTGCATTAATTTCTTTTCGTCTACTAAGAAGAAGGAGGCAGTCTGTGTTCGAGTCCAGATCGAGTACGTAGCCCTTTCAACATTCCATTATCAGTACAGACATCGGCATACCATCTGGTTCCCATAAAAAGGGCCTGTTCCAGCTGTAAAGCCATTTCGTGTTTCGATGCAGCCTCCCTTACATAAACATTTAAAATTGAAATGTATTCATGAAACTAGTGGGGCGGGGATCCTTATTTTTTTGCTTCGGGTTTCTTATTATTTAGGTCCAAGTTGGGATAACAGCGTGGAAGATTCTTTTTCTCTCTCCCATACCATCTCCATTGTTTCCTTAGAAGATAGGAAATGAACTCGTGTGTGTGTAAGAATGGTGGAATATGTATTGTTGCCTAGGAAACCGTGATGTTATTGTTTTAAAAGGCGATGAAGGTAATGCATTCAAAATTGATTCGTAGCTGATATAAATGTTGGGATATTGTAACGTAGGATTCCGTGGTGTATTCTATTCTTAATAATCTCAAAATTTCCAAATGATAATCGGTGTAAATCCAAGAATATAGATATTTATAATGTATATATATATATATATATATATATATATATATATATATATATATATATATATATATAACGTTTATAGTTTGCAATAAACTTTTTATTTATTGTATACTTAGTTAATACTTTTATTCGACGTAATCAAAAGGTTCTGATACTTCCTGTGTTAGGAAGAGCATAATATATTACGTATTTGAGAGATTTATAGTTCGAGTATCTTACTACAATATTTCGAGTCCTGAGAATATGGAGTAATTGTGTTTTGTTACTCCACGATAATAAAATTTATTCATATATTTATGTAGGTTGAATCTTCGTTTACTGAGTTATGGCCATCCAATTCATAATTCCATTGAATTATTTTACGACGATAGATCTAAGAACAAACCTTTGAGTTTGAAGCTGTGTATTAGTGATGATGGATAGTTGATAGGTACAGAGTAATCGTATTGATTTTTTTACAAGGTCTGTACATTACTGGAACTCTTGCAATCTTGGATTTTTGTCGTAATTTGCAAACATTCGAAAAAAATTATTAATTGATCCCGCTCTCCCGAAAACTAGCCATAAATCATCTAGTAGCTGTTAAAATGAGGGATGTTACGTCGGTTTGGAGAGAGAGGCCGGGGCAAAATGGTAGTTGACTTAAGTGCAGCTCCTCTTCCACTCCTGAAAACTCTCTATCGCACTTTGTTTTGTTTCTAGGGACGATAAATTCCGTCCGGCCTTCAAATTTTCCCGGGAAATTTCTCTTTGTCGCCATGGCAGCGGCGGGATTTTTTCCCGCTCCCCAAGCAGCCTTAATTTATGTGAGAAAAATAGACGCAATGTTTGTGATCCGTTCCCGAAAACCAACGTGAATAAAGTTAGCATGCGCACCTGTGCTCTCTTTTTTTATAACCTCGCATCCGATTGTATTTTGTCTGCATAATATATAGCGTTAGGTGCTTGATCCCTGGCCCCTCTCCACTCCCGACCACTACGGTCGACTTGACTTTCTAAATAGTTTTTTCTCTTCTATTCTGCCTTATCGAGCACAAGCTTCCGGTTGTTATTATAATATGCTGGGATCCTGGGTTACTGGTTCCGGTCGTACTTTTCTCTCCGCTTAGTTTTTTGTCCAATCGGAATACATTGTTTTTTGTGTTTCTTTTGTCTCACTCCCACTAAGGATTTATTTTGTTTCGTTCGTAACCCAAGGAGTTCCTTTTTTTTACTTCGAATGGATTGCTCCCGGTTGGACTTCCCTTCGATGGAAGTTTCAACATCTGAATGTTTCTAGGTATCTTTCCTATTTGATGCGACGAAAAAATTCATTATGTAACGAGGTCTTTTTAATGTTTTACCGGGGCCTTTTCGTTGTATTTTTCTTCTCAGGATAAATATGCGTAATTTAGATCGTGAAGAGTACATCCCAAACTCACTTGATTTGGGATTGTTCTATATTCTATTAGTATTTGTTTTCAAGAATTTATTCCCAGAGTTATTTTAAGTTTTTCATCTAATTTTTCGATCGAAATTCGTGAAAAATTTCAATTTACGCTTTATAACTCTTCAGTTTTGTTCTACAGGAGGTTACGTGTGAGTTAGATTGAATAATCAGTTTTGCTATGAGAAATTCTCTGTAAAAATACATGATTAAGCTAAATAGAATCCTAGAATCATCTAAATGTTTTCGTGCATTCTTTTCTTGAACCAAAAATATCCTGTACTGTTTTAAAAATATTTTTTGTGTTATTAAAATGCATTTAAAAAAATATGATTCAAGTATATTTCACTGGTATGCTTTTTTAATTCGGTTTTACTTCATTCCTTTTAAAAATATCGTTTATTTTCCAAGTGATAATTGAAAAAAATATTGACCTCGAGTTGGAAAAACTTCTGTCATCAGGGAAATAGGTTCGTCTCATTGTTAGAATAAAATGATCCTATTGTTTAGCTTCATCTTCAGTAAATGTAAAGGAACTTGGTTGATTCCTTAAATTTTATTTTCTTTATACTACCTCACACATTCTGCATCATGTAAATAGGCAAAAAACGAGCAAATAATATGTATAAATTCAAAAATCAACATGACTCTTAGTAGAGTAGATTATCTGTAGCTGAAAAATTCGCTTCTTTTAATTTTTTATGGTCTCCTGTATTCGTATGTAAATCAATATATCACTGTCTAAATCTTTGTTCAGTATCTTAAGTCTCTGGTTTCCTTGGTCCACGATACTGGTTTGCCTTGAGCAATACTTTTAAGACGGCTCTGTTTCTTATATTGAAATGATTCTCGTCTGGGATGTACGATTCCTTGTAAGTTTGAGGAGTAAAATAGCTTGCACTCCTAGCTCGGCAATTATAATGTAAATTGGTGGTTTAATTCTCTAGTCGTTAAAATTAAGTGTTATCGTAACGTTCAGTTCTACCTATCCATTTAGAATTTAGAAGCAGTAATGAATTTACTTGTCTCATAGGAGTTTTATAGTATATGTTGTATTCATTAAAAATCAATGTACGTATCGGGTGTAATCGGGAGTATGTAAGTGTAGTGATTTACTGAATGTTGTATCGTACACATTCACGAGGTTCTCGTGAGATTTCGTGATCTTATATTCTTCTTAGATGTATCGGAAAGATAAGTTTTGTTCCTTTTTTATTCCAGTGTCGGAATAAACCCATTTCGAAATCCTTCTTTATGAAAACATTTACTTTTTATCGATTTCCTTTCGCTTTAAAATAGAATTGTATATTTTTTTCAATAGGTAGTTTCGAATCCATTTCTTGGCTTAGATTTCATGTCTTAAAGAAATTCGAATAGTATGAATCGTGACAATTATAGGCAATCGTGACAATTATAGTTATATTTTGATGTATATTTGTAGATATAATTTATCTTTAAGTTTAATATATGTGAAGGAAAGAGATTAAACTAGAGTTCTCATGTACACGTTAAAATAGGGAGGAAAGCATAGAATACTTGAGTTATTTTAATTAAGCAAATTGAGAGCATTCATTCAACTTTGACGCATCATCTTACATGGATTGCATATTTCCAATTCTCACCACATCTCTCATAATGCATCAAATATTTAAGAAGAGAAAGGACTCACTTTGTAAATATCCCATGCGCCTTTTCATTTTTTTAAAGTTTCCTGCGATTGGACTTGTATCATTTTCAAACCTCAGAAACATATATCGGTTCTTTTTAAAATTTTAAGAACGATTCATTCGCTTTTATACCTTTTCCATTAGCAGTTTGTCTGTAATACTTCATATAGATTCAGTTAATTAAATTTCTTTGAGGGAAAAGTTAGTTTTAAATGATTATTAATACCTCAAATTTTATGATCCAGCTGTAGATTACCATTTACGTGTTTTTTTTGTACTGATTCATAAGGTTTTGCTTCATTTATCAACCGAAAATTATGTGTTTAATAACCGAGTTAAGTTTGTAATAAAGTTTCGATTAGTGGAGTTTGTTGGCATTCTCTGTAAATTTACGTAACCGCGATTTTTTTATATTTTGAGAAAGCTCCTTCGTGGAAGAAGAGTGAAATTAAATTCTTTTTCCTCTAAAAGCTATAAAACGCTGATCCTGAGCCATCTTTAGTTTCAAACTTTACAAATATTCCTCGGCTGCCAATATGTTCCGAGAGATCATTAAAACCTCTCCCGCTCCTCACATCTAATGAAGGATGATTCTTAATGTTCTTAATTTAGCCCAACTTTCACCTTCGGCGTAGGAATCTCGCTCTTATTAATCGAACTCCCTTATAAAATGCACCTCGTGCGGCATAATTCTCAATAACGCGCAGCCTCGCCTTATAGTACCGTATTGGATAATGGTCCAGGGTATAACGTTACGTTATTTTGCATCCGATTTCGCCGTCGGAGAAGTTGGAAACACTCGTGACTTTCCCTTTTATAAATTAAGGAAAAGTTCGCTAACTTAATAGCGGTCGGTTCATAAACATCGCCTTATCCTCCTCTTCCTTTACCTGGAATAGGTCGATGATCCACGCCGAGATATTCCTAATCTCCTTAGGTGACTGATCTACGAAGTCGTAGTAGTATGGCATCCGATATTCCCATTGCAGATCCTCTTTATAAGATGTACGCCTCCTGTTCCGCCGTGATAAGGGTGTGGGTGGGATAGAGCGCTCGCATTTCGTATTCAACGTACCCAAGTGCGCGCGATTCCAATAAATATTGAGCGCTCGTCCTGCGACAAATTGATGAGAAAGGAAAGGTTAAGATTTAATCGATTACATCCATAATGCATGCATCGTTGGTGGGTTTATTTGTCGCGAGGGATGGAAACGGTGTTTTTTATAAAAGAATGGGCTTTTTGAAGTGGGTTTTCACTCCAGAGGAAGTGGAGAGAAATGAAGGTTTTTTCGGGGGAGGGAGGAGTCATTGTTTTAGTTCTTTGTGAAGTGCATTGTGTTTTTGAATTCCCTGTAACACGTCACGTGGAAAGCTTTTATGACGGATGAGGAGACGTTCCTTATTAGGAGATAATTCGCTCGGAGATTATGGTGCGATAAGGGTTTTTTTTAAAAGGATAAGATTTTCGTCCTAATATTTATGAATACGTCTGTGATTGTTTCTCAAGGCGTGCGAAATAACGCGCTGCTTTCATCTTCTGTCTCAATTAGTTCGTTTTTTTTTGGAGGTGATGGCTCGGTGAAGGAACGTGGCGTGTTTGTGTTCTTAACGAGTTCTTTTTTTTTAACGAGTAGATATTCAATTTGATTTTCTTTAGCTATGGAATTGATGGAAATAATACGCTCTAAAGATTGATTTTGTCGTGTCTTCGAATAACCGAGAGATTATAAGAATGCGTCATCAAAGAATTATTCACGCCTTGGGTGACTTTGAGATTGAGGATTTTATTTTCTTTCTTATTGGTGTGCTAATTTTGAGTATTCGCTTGATTTAAATATCGAGATGGTAACCTTTTTAGAGTTTGCTATTGAGAGATCGTTTAAAACAAGTTTTGATACGTAGAGAGGGTGATTGTTTATCAAGAAAACTCGTTAATTTTGAAACACATACGAGTGAATAATTTGCCTCATTATCAAAAGCTTTTATTGATCGTAATGTTAAGGCATTTTTTTCAAATGAAAGAAGGACGAAAGAGTTTGAAGCTCTAAAAAGAGGAAAGAATTCGTTGTGTCATCATCGTGATTTACTTGATAATGGAGGTTAAATAGCAAGTAATGACTGACGAAAATCTAGATATTTTTTAATATTTCAAGTCGTTTCAAATAGTCATTCAGTAAGAGTTTCACATGATGAAACTCATTGTATCGCAATACTACTAAGTTAAACCTGAACTCATCAGTTGAGAGAAAATGTGTATTTGATTTCTCAGATTGAATATCTTCTCGTAATAAAAGTTATCGCGTATTAGGATATCCATTTCCGATCGAAATAGCTTCGTTTTACTATCTACGTAATCTAAAATAACTTCATTCGCTATTTACGTAGCACAATTTTTAGTTTCCCCTAAATAACGTTTAAGCTCATTCGTATCAACGGATCACTCTCCTCGAATAAATCACAGAAATATATTCACGACGTGGTTCGGTCTGCTCATTTTAATCGTTTATAAATATATATTTATAGAACTTAATTATCAGTTACAGATGGAATGAAGTGTGTCACCGCCCCATCACTGGGAGAGGAAGGCGTCTAATTAACTTTGAAAGGTTTTCATAAGATCACTCAGCAAGCTTTTCTCTATTAAACGGAGCATCTCAAGAGTTTAATATTTGTGCCAAAAGGGCATTTCTCTCGTGTTGATTAGTAGTGGGACGGGTACGTGATGGAAGTCGGTAAAAAGAGCCGAGTGGGCGCTATCGCAATTATTCCGGGTAATACAGGGATAAAAAGGGGGTATAAAAATGTTCTAAGAGTGGGCGAAATGGCATTTTTCCTAAATGACCGGTTTCGCGAAGAAAATACTTCTCTTTAGCACATTGTCCTTGCGTTCCTCCGTGGGCTGTACCAAATGGATACTAATGGGCTCATCGCTAAATATGTTTTTTTTTTCCTATGGTTTTTCTCGCGATGTCTGGATTTGACGAACGCCTTGAGGTGTGTGTGTATCCTTAGAGACGTTGCTAAGAGAGGGAATTCGTCAGACGTCAATTATTCTGTTGTTTCCATTGTAGTAATGGAATCAAAATATGCGTCAAAGTAGAGATAACTCTCTCTTTAGCGATAGCATCTGTCGTAGTGTTTTTCGAAGTGTTTCTACAGCTGATGTCTTTCGCACGCGTGGGTGATCACGGTGATCGAAGCCGGGACTGCTGTCAAGGGAGCCTACTGCGTTACAGACTTATTGGTGGAATGTTTAGGGTACAGTCTGTTTTGTTTCAATTTTCAATTTCAATGTTCTAATTTCAAATGGTAGTCCTGGAAGGAGATTCAGTTTGTTAAGTTTAAGATTTTGTATGTAATTAGTTCTATTTATGTGAGTTATGGAGCGAATAAGTTCAGTCAGTTTCTTTGATCATCTGTACAGTAAGAAGCTAAAGAATTCTTGTACGAATTATTATTATAATTCACGTTCTGATAAAAGAAATCAGTATCGTAGTAAAGTGAATCTTTTATCTCACATTTTATATTTTCGTATATCCTATTATATCCATTTTAGGAGCTTTTATATATCGCTGGGATGTATTTGATGTCTTATAACTCTCCATGTTTGGTTGTATCTTTCATTCGTATTGTTATAAAACTCGTCTTTTTATGCATAAATTAAGCGATTGGATTCTAAGGACCGTATTTGAATGTATTGGATTCAAGGCAATGCACAAGTCAAAATGTATGAGTTTTTGAAGTGTTTTATATACATATACAACTGTTTTAATAATTTGTGTTTTTATAAGTTTTATTATTATAATCTTTGTTCTGTATTGGTCAGTAGGGCCATTGTTCTGTATTGGCAGTAGTATAATAGGAAACCATACTAACATTAATTGTAAAGATGTAGTTTAACGTGCAAATGCAGCTGAATTGAGAAGCCACGATTGATTTGTTAGAGTTAAGTCAAAATATTCATCATTAATTCGTTATCATAAAACCTATCTAAAATTCAAAAAATCGTTTATCCTAAATTGGTGTTACGTTCGCATGACTTACGGAACTTGTAAACCCAAATCCCTAAAATGAAATTCGATTAGAATAAAAACTTCCGCTCCTGTTCCTTTTCATACGCCCATACTTACATTTCCGCTTTTATAATTTCAAGTCGAAGAAAATAACGTACGTCATTCATCCGTTACGATCCATTTATATTTTATCTCTTTTTTTCGGAAATTCCGTCGCGCTATCACCTGACCGTTCCTTTCATCGCTAAACTCGGACGTCTAAATAACAGAACTCCAAAATTATCGCTCGGACATCCATCATTCCCTTCGTGCCAACAAAACATTTCGATATTTTGTTTCCGGCGAACGGTTTTCATCGGAAATATTCGCAAATAAAACGTCTGTCGTCCGCCATCTCGCACGCGGCTTCTTCGGAATTAATTTTAGACTATGAACGAATATAAAAGTTTTGTTTTCCTATCCGTCGCTCCGTGTTAGCGCTGCTCATCTCGTAGTTTCTGGTTCCTGCTTTTTGTTACGTTCACAAGCTCTTATTGGTTGGTTATGTTAGGTTTATTGGCTGCAAATTTTATTTCTGGCTTTTTGGTGTATAAAATATTTGCCCTATTTAGTTTTATCCATCTCAATTTATTACTTTCTCATTTCTTTTCTAAAAGCTTGCCATTTTAAGACGTAATATTTGTTTCTATTTGGGTTGATTGCGAAATAAATGATTTCGTTACCATGGTAAAATGTAGAATTAACATCTCTTGAGTTTATAGTGTATACAGTAAAGTGTAGTTTACGTAAACATAGAAACAAAATGCATGAAAAAAATGAAACAATGCGAAACTAATATGTATGTCGATTCGGCTTAGATTGTTAAATATCGTAAGATTTGGCTTAAATCATTTTTACTCGTCTACTTGAACTCAAGGAAGACAGTTAAATTATAAATCTGTTTGGCCTGTCTCGAAGTAGTAATATATTTACTTGTCAATCCATGAGTTCAACTGAAAGCTGAAAATTCGTTCATATTTGCATTGTCTTAGTTTCGATTGAAAATCATCTCCTTATCAGTCTAATAATTAATTATATTCATTATTGATTACTCATTTACAATGAAGTTTCCCAATCTCTCTTTCATTTAAGTCTAGCATTTGTTTCTAACGTTAGGAGTTTAGTTCTCTACTCATTTAGTTTTCAGATAATTCCGTCGTAAATATAATTCGAGATGGTTTGTGTTGAAATTAATTCGGGATTGGAAATCTTCGTAGAATTACACCTACTAAATGTTCCCTATTTCCAGTGGATTGAAACTCTCTCTAGTCACTTACTGTGATTTTAATCTTCACCTCTTTGTTAAGCAAACCAATGCACATTTGCATCTCAAATAGTCGAGATAATATTATGTAAATACTCGGAGCCTTTTCTAAACGGACCATCGTACAAAATTCGATGATTATTCTCATCCGTTGGAGTTTTGTATCATCCAGTCTTTCGTTGGATGCTGTAGATCAGTTGTTCGTTGGATTTTATTTTCCGGTCGGTTTTCGTCGCGTGTTTCCAAGGCCATGGCCCCTTTGACTCATTTGGCAGATGCACTAATTCTTCTTCCAGGACTACCACCCCTTCCCATCCACCGTCCCACTGCCTCACTCATTCTTGGCATCGAACGCACTCCCGACGCACGAGAATTCTCGATACTCACATCCTTTTTGGACGCACAGAAATATTCATTATTTCTAAGCTCAAAACTGCCTCTTCCTCGTGACGAAATTTCCCAACATTCGAGGTAATGAAGAGACCGACTTCTGCTGAAGATTCCATCATCAATATTTATCGTATATAGTTTCTGTTATTATTGTTAGAAAACGCGGAAATTCAAATTTTTAATTTGAATAAAGTGGTGCTTTTTAGTTCGTGTACGTCATGTGTATTTTAAGTGAGCGGGTGATTTCGTAGCGCTCGTGGAATTTATCTCAAAGTGTCTTTTATTACTAGAATGGATCACTGTGTTAATCATCGTCTTAAATCATTTAACTGAATGGGCATGATTCAGCTGTTTAAAGGATGGAAAATTTTGAGGGGATAATTAGAAGGTTGTCATTTTCATTATTTTATAATATTTGGTATTCTGATACAGAATTAGTACAGTATGGGAAATGTGTGTCTTATTTCGTGGCGTAGATTTCCTTTTATAGATGCAAGAATCTTTGGAACTGCAGCTCGATATTAAAAAACATTATCATGAATTTCATTTTTAGATTATTCTTGTTAATTATGGAACGTTTGAGCTAAATTGTACAGTACGTTTTAGATTGGGAAATGTATCTATATTTCAACCAATTACTCCCGAAAGTCTAAATTGATATTTTGGACGAATTCCATTGCCAATTTTCTTTGCCAATTCTCATAAACTTCTTAGAGATTTTAGGCGCATTTACTAGAAGTACTTTTAGACGATGTCATTCAATTATTCCATTGAAAATAATTACTTATGTAGCACTATTTTCAGTAATTCTATTTAAAGTTTCCTAAATGCAATTTGAGTTTGAATTTTCATTATTTGGCGCATCATCTCTTTCGTATTTTGTACTTATCATTCCCTTTTTTATTCCGTTATTTTTATTCGCACAGAAGGCGCTGTATTATGCTCAAAATTTTTCTACGTAATAATTAATAATTGAAATCATTCGCAGACTTAATTGATCATTGAAATAAATTGTTCTTTCGTAAGGTGATGCTGAACTTGTGCGTGAAAAGTTCAAACAGCTGAAATAAAACTGGTATTAATAATGATTTTTTAGGTTTTTTAATGTCCCTGGATCATTCTTCTTTAAGAAAAATATTTCTACCTTTATCTTCGTTATAAACTCTCGCTCTCTCAGTTTACTAATGAAGTCAAATTATATCCAGTGATGTTTTGCGTTAATGCAAGAAATAGTCGAAATTATGAAATGGTCAAAAGTATGCCTGAGTGTTGCAGTCCATTTGGTTAATTATTGCCCTTTTGACAAGTAAAGCATGAGTCGTATCTCTCTCTAAATATTAAGCTCTTTAAATTTAAAATAAAAACAAATATTTTGAGCCCAGAATATTTTATCTTCACCCTACAGCCCATTTCGACCGTCTTAAAAATGCTAAGTTTTTTAACTCGTCACCTTTCTGATACATATATGCATATTAGTAAATCTGGGGGCGATATCCATATTCAAAACCCGTTCATTAACTTCCACTTAAAATTTTATGTATTTTACTGATCTGCCTCTCCCTTTCCGGTTTTCCTTCTTATTTTCCCACTTTTTTTCAATCTCTTACGGTCACAGAGAACGTAGACTTCTCACTTTTGCCCTCCCAATTCATTCACACTAGGAGTGGCGTGGAATTTCCTCTTTTTTAGGTGAAATAAGTTTGTTTTGTGACGCAGATAGCAGGCATTCAGTGTTTTCATCGAACTTTGTGAAAGAACTTGTTTCGTTTCTTTGAGAAATACATGTTTATTCGCTATAAGAATCTGTTTTGTAATTGCGTCAATATTATCCAAATTATTGTTATAAATAAAACTATCTGAATATAATTTCTTTCGTCAATGGAATCGTTATTTTATGACTTATCAATTTTTCTGAAAGGTGTATTCCATTAAGAAGCATGTTCAATTTCTGTTGCACAAGGTGATCAAGATTTGTGGAAAACATATATGGAAAAGAAATGTCGTACAATGCTTGATAGAAATAAATTCTATGAATTTAATAACTTTGTTGTTATCTACTAATTTTTATAATTTGGTTTAGTTTTGTTATTTAAACTATGCTCATATTAAGATTACACTCCCAATAAGTTTAAACACAATCTTCTGTTATTCTTCTGGTTATGCCTCAGTATGGTTAATGCTCAGTAAACTTAAATTTTGAATCAGTTAACTATGATAATAATGAACTATGATATTCTATCATCCCTTGCCAAAAACTTTCGTCAAAGAACGCAAATGAAAATATTTATTAACATAAGACATATGCGATGCTTAACAATTACCGTATTCTTGATTTGTACAGGTATATCTTTCTCATATCTTTGTCTTTGAGAAGATCTTCGTATTGGAACTTCCTGTCTCTTTTGTAGTTGCCGTTCTAACAGATCTTTCAAAGCGACTTCCTTTATGATTCCGCAGAACTTTCCCTCCAGAATATTTAATCTTCATTACGTCGTTGAATGAACGTCCGTATCCTCAATATTGTCATATTCCCTTTTTTATCGTCTACTTTTAAAAAGTTTGCTCACTGACTGACAAGGAAATGTAGATTAGATCGCGTTCGATGAAGAAAAAAATCGGCTTAATTCACCGAACAAGTGCACGCAGCGTTGCATATTCGACCATAAATTCTAATAAAGACATCTATTTAGCAATAGAATTCTAGGAAACTCGTTGAATTACGTCAGTGGCCGCTCCGTCATGTTGCCTCAGCTGGTCGTAATATCTCTCGGCGAACGGCGTGGGTGTGTGCGCCATGTACGTATTATACTTGCGTGCACTCATTCATGTAATTCTAGAATGGCCGCTTCTCTACATGCTTTGTACAGCCTTTACGGACGGACGTTGTACGTACCAACCTATTTGCATCGCTTCCATCAAATTAATGTCCACGTATTAATGTATGATTATTTGTCTGCGGGAAATCGCCAGCTTATACATCTCATAGTCGGTCCGTTCTGTTAATTGAATCAAAATGGTAAGGCTAATTCCTAAAGTCATTGCGTCGGAACCATTTTTGGAAACGTACGATGCATTAGGCTCTCCATCCGCTCGCATCCAGCGCATTATTAAGTTCTAAACAGTAACGGGATCCAATAATGCATGCGGATAATTGGATGAGAAAGTGTTTCATTTGGATGAATTTATGCATAGAGATCTCCCAAAGTTGGTGATGAATTAAGTAATACGTAAATGTTGTACGAAAGAATCAAGCGGTCTCAAAGGAGAAGGAATAAACTCCGATAGCTAAAGCCGGGGATTATTTCTCATTTGATGCTATTGTCTGCCCCTTAATTGACTTGCCATTTGGAGACTTTAATCCTTTATGCCGTCGTATTGTAATGGAAATGTCGCGAAACCTTCGAACTTTAAACTTTCCATATCGGTCTATCGCGTGTGTCGCAAGGAGTGGATTTTATGACGCGAATATGTCGTTCGATACTTCTCGAATTATCGCACTCAAGGACGATCAGCTGCGAAATCAGCGCGTTTTAGAGGCTGCGGTTTCCACCGAAATCGACTCACGAGTAGGTCATCGTCTGCGTAAATCTCTGTTGAATCTGTTACCAAAAGGTGTAGATGTTCTGCGAAGAATTCGGGAAAGAAATCTCGCGATAGATTCTATTTCTGTAGAGGACAATGTCAAAGACTCAAGTACTTGATAATAAACGTAATAATTGTTCCCTAGAGACTATATTATTAACTTCAAATCATGTTTAATCAACAGTATTCTATCAGGCACCATTCCATGGTAACGATTAGAATAGAGTGAATGTATTTTCGTTCGTCTTATTTATTCGAAGGAAGTATTGTTATGAGCGATGGTATTAAATCAACAAGTCTAAGATACGCCGGTTAGTCTAAGACATTTTAACTCGCTCGGAGAATGCTAAATATTCAGAAACTTTTTGGATGGTGTAGTAAATTTATTTAGCTCCACATTTAATTTTTCTTTCACTCGTATTGATTCCAGAGGTACACGATCACCAGAAGTTTTATTCAGTGCATCTCAAAGAAAAGGAATACGTTTTTTTTATCAATTTATCCCAGAGATTGGTTTCTGATATGATATTGAAATAATTGAAAATCGATAATGCTTAATTTTGTTTTAAACTTCTTTAATTTCGAGTAGTGCAATACTTGGACAACCTCCAGAAATACACAGTGATTCAATAATTTTATTTAGGGCCAATATTTTAGGGGAGACAATTAATATGCTTTATAATATCCAAAAGGTGTATTAAAAACGTAAAAATATAAACCATCCATTTTATTGATGATAAACGATTTACATACCGTCAGGATAATTTTTGTGTGTGTGTGGTATTTGCATATTCATCTTCAAAAATCATCAGTTGGGTGCCGTTTTATGCCTCGGTTGCGGAGTGGTTAGCATGTTCATTTTGTAATGCGAAAGTCTTGAGTTCAAATCCCGGCTGGGAAGGAATTTTTCCTATTAGGGTTATGAATTTTCACGCTACTCCATATATTATATATTACGTGTAATTGGATAAATAAACTTTATTGCGATAAAGAAATAATTTATTATTTTATTTGAATCCGTTATTTAATTCACTGTAATATGATTGGAAATAGAGATATTTATAGATGAGTATGACATTTATTGGATTGGGTAAATGTTTCTTTTATAGTTTTGCGGTTAATGAACTACAGTGTTCCAACATCGGTTGCGAATTTTCAATGGAACAGGAAGCGATTACGTAATGTTTCAATAGCTTTCAAAAGCGACGATCGCAAAGCGTCCTCAGAACTCAAAAATATGATCGCAACAATTAAGGATCCGTTAATTGGATCTTCGAATATCGAGAAAGAGTTTTTGTATTTCGTCGCCCGAAGAAAAGACGCCGCTTCCGTGCGATTGCAGGTGATTTCGACCGAGATAGCCCTCTCGAGAAAAAAAAAAGACTAACGTCGCCAAAGGAGATAAGGCTCGGACGTCGGGAGTGTTTAATTAGTGGACGAGGGAAAGAGATCGTGTCTATGGCGTTCATTGAGTATTCTTTCCCCACACTTCCTCTTCATTCAATATTCCTTGAAGAGCACTGACCGCGACTCGGAGATGGGAACATCACGACCCGTCCCCCACTCTTTCTCTCCTCTCCATTCCCACACTGCTCTTTAGCGCTTTATTATCGCTTTTCTTTCCTACATTCGGCGAATTAATTTTTATATCGGGGATAAGTGGTGCCCGTCCCCCAAAGCGGGGTTGTTTTTTTTTTCGGCGGGACGTATTCATCCCGTCCTTTTTTTGTTTCGTTTCGTTGAGTTGAGCTGAGTTGGGTTCTTAGCTTCAGTCGACGATGGATGGATGAAGTATGGACGAACTTGACGTTCTAATATTTTGATATTGATATTAAGCTTGTCTATGATACTAGAATTACGCTATTATTAGCGATAGATAATTTTTCGGACTGTTATTTCGAATTATGTGACGTTTACTATACGTAAAACACATTCTCGATCGAATTTATTTACGTACTGATTCGGTCCGCATTAATTATTATCTACGTACATTGATTCTAGGATCAACGGTCCCATACTCTTTCCAATTCAATTCATTCATTACGGAGTTCTTTTTTGTTGCTATGAAGTGAGGTTTGACCACTTTCGTCGCCAGGAAACCAACTGACGTTTTCAATTACTATCGGCCCAAGCAGCCCCTAGACCGATATCAACGCAATGTCGTGTCTAGAAGGAGATACTTCCTTCCCTTTCAGGATTCTGTTAATTAGATGTGAATTCTGTTCGAGGAAATTTATCCTCATATTGGTTTGTGACTTTCGTTCTCGTTAGTTTGTGCTCGGGTGTACGAAAGTGGGTTTAGTTGTTTCTTAAGCTGATCTACTACTGTATTGAAATAGTAATGATGATGGTAGAAATTTATTCATCCGATGACGTACAAATAAGTACATGATAGGTTACAATAATTACAAATACGTAAAATCAATATATAACGTATATACATGTACACATATATACATGTACACATATATACATGTACACATATATACATGTACACATATATACATTTAAATACGTAATACACTTCCATTTAGGGGTCACTAATATCACAAAATACTTCCTAGTTCTCACAATAAAAATTCCTCAACACTATATAAAGTCTTAGAGACCAAATATTTCTTAAGATTCATTGGAAAGTGTATTACTTTATTATTCACTTGGCAGTTTTATAGTGTGTAGTACATTACTATATGGTTTATGTTTCTGTGTTTGGACCATTTACTGGATGAATCTATTGAATTGTTATGTACGTATTGATATGATTATATCGTATCATTCCGGAGGTATTTGTTGGTCTTGTCCCAGAAATCGCTCGGTCCAGAAAGGATAGTGTATGAAATTACGTTGAAATGAAGTATCGGTGATATTTTTGTCTTCAGAGACGTTTATTATGGTTTAATTTTTCAGCGTCGAGGATCAATCGAATTCCGAGAATCCGTCGCCATAAGAGCACGCACACCCAATGTCATTCAAGTCTCATTTGGCGGGATAGCATCTCCCCATGACCCTTGCTTATCTACAAATATAAATCGCGCAGATATCATACAAGATGTAGAGAAGGGGGCGCTTCTCCTTGAAATTCAATCAAGGGAGGCGGTAACGAGTATTTTATTAATGAATATATGGAATCTGGTCAACGGATCGTCTTATCCTCCTCCGATATCATCTCTTTCGCGGAGGAGAGCAAGAAGAGCGCACCCGAGAACATAACCAAGGATATCAATTACACTCTGACCTTTTTCGTCCAACCCCCCCATCGCCGCATACACGATCGAGTTTACGAATGCATCGTCCACGCTCGACATCGCTTTGAAGTGGGTTCGGCGAGCTATATTTAATTAAATCTCTTGATTCAATCAGAACGTTCGCTTTTTTATTTAAAAACGCCGCGGAAAAAGTTCTTCTCATCGGAAGAACCGCACATTTTTGGGAAAAGGGGGAATTCGGCATCGACAACTCGAGATTTTCGTTTTTATTTCGCGCGTCCGCAGGCTTTTGATTTTTAATTTATCGTCGGCATACGCAGCGGGGGAACGATTTGGAATTATTAGTAGAAGGGCTGATCAACTCTCCAATTATATCTCGTTACTTTTTCAGATCGCATTACGTAAGCTTATTATTAATCGCTTCTTTTCCCTAAGATGAACCCCGATCGAATCTCGGGGATACATATCGTCATAGCAACGTCCTCAAATACCTCGTCTCTAAGCGTCGGATTTTTTTTTCGGGCGGATTTTTTTTTCCCGCGGTAATACATATAATTGATAAAAATCGATTAAGCCCGGTTTATTTTTCATGCATTTAAAATGAAGCCCTGATTCTTGGAAAAATGTAATGAATCTCTGAATTTTTCATTCGATGTAATTTTTCTCGTTATGGCTCGCATGAATTATTAACCGATACTGATGAATCAATTTGTTCATATTTATTGTTTTTTTTTTCCCGGTAGCGATGTGTTTTTTTTCGGTAGCGTTCGTAGAGTGCGTTCGGAAGTCAAGAAGCGTTTATTTGAGGGGTACGATAAATGTGTGTATGTATATGTTGTGTTCATTTGTTTTTATTGCGTTTATTTACGTATTGCCTCGAGTGATCGGACAGAAGTCGAGCGAAATGCGTTTGTCGAATTTCAATACGGCGCTCTTTTCGCCGAAGGAATCAATCTTCTAGGTGATATTGACGCGAAGCAATTATCGGAAGGAATAAATTGGTCGGATGGAAGTTTTACGAGATGAACTATCTTGTGTGACGATGGATTCTGCTGCTGGAATGAAAATATGCCCCCAGGGTCACCGTGTTTCGGATTCGATAGAATTTACGTCGAGAATAAGGGAAGCATATCCGTTCCTACGTGTTTTAATTCTCATTTTATGCTTACGATGTGATGTCGTTTGGTTGTTTTTGTTTTTAAGTAATCAGAGGTTCTTGGTGGTAAAATAGTAATGGGAAAGGAATTTTTAATAAATCCTTGATTGTTGAAGAAAATTATGAGAGAATTGTCAGCTTGATATAAAAATTTATACATTCCAGGAAGTTATCTATGTTAGAAAAGTGTTTGATTCCTACTTTTGAGGCATTGAATATTCACCATTTGTATGAGTCAGAAATATCTTTTTCACGTTCACATTTTTAAGGTTATGAAGATTGATATTTACTTGTTGTAGCTACTTTTGTATATCATTTAACTTAGCATTAATAGCAGTCATTAGCAATACGTTGTTAAACCTTATTACATTCTCAGAACTGCGAATGTTAAAAAGCTTATTGTTCGAAACGTCTTCTTACCTATATATTTAATATTTATTTCTTCTCTTTTCATATATTGATGTTTATGATGAATTTGTTAGGTAAACTATGTAATAATTAATCAATGAAGTCCTAATATAAATTACGATAAATTTCTCTAAGTAAACTTTCCACTTAGTGATTATAATAAAAATATAATTAATCTCCTTTTCATATAATTTTCTCTCTTCATTACGAGTTAAAATCGGTGAATATAAGCCTAAAATTTACCCAGTTATCCATATTTTGATTGAAAACGTTATACCAATTTGGTAATTTATCTGACAAGAGTTTATTTATAACTGTGTTCATATTTCTATAATACAATTACATTATTCCCACCACCCTCCTATAGAAAATAGAGCTCTCATACTCCTCATTTCACGAGTGACGTTAAAAATCGCTCAAACGAGATATTTGCGGCACTCTTCGATCGTGTCCCGCTATCAATTATAGCGCGAACAAGCTATATCCGAGCGAAGCACGGAAAAGTGAGAGGAAAAACTCGGATCGGCCGAGAAAAATAACCTTTTTCCTCGTAATAGCTGCGCTAACAGAGATTATCCATCTTACCGTACGTTAGCGTCAACCCTCACCAAAAAAATCACTTTTTCAAAACCCCTTTCGGAAAACTTTCTCATTTTTTCCCAGCCGAACCTTAGGGTACACGAAGAAGTAGGTTCACATGTTTAGCCATCGTTTATGATCTCCCTTTTTTGTTTTCGGGCGGCGATTGTCTTTTTTTTCTCTCGCCGAAAGTAACATTTCCGTGCTTTGTGTTCGATAGACGTGAATGGCGGTAGCCCGTGCTTGTAAGTAGCGCACGTGATCGTAGCTCAGCACTACTAGCACGCACCTCTTGGGCCTTGCGGCTAATAAACGAACCTCAGCCCCGCAATTAATGGTCTTAATCTCAAATGCGTCCGGGAGTGTGAAAAATGAAAGGCAAGTGGCCGAGATAAAATGCTTACTCCTCATGAGCCGCTATCAGTTTGTTAAAAGTGTGCTCACCACCTTCTCTCCTCTCTTCCCGGTTTACCGCAAGTCCCGGAGAGCGTTCACTCCGCTTTTACTCTCCATTTTCCCGATCCTCACTTGTTTTCAGGCTTAATATTGAGATATAAAGGGATTTTGACTAATTTCGAGTACCAGAATTCGGTTTTATTTGAAGTATCTGTTGAAAGAATGTAATTAGATGTGTTCGACTTTTATAAGACCTTTTTATTTTATAAATATCTTTTTATTTGAAGAATAAGCTGTTAATTAGAAGCCTATTTTATCCTATTTATATGTAAATATACTAGAGTTAAAGGTAAGTGAAAAATAGCGACACGATTGGGAGTCGAACCCAGGTCTCCTACTTGCTGAGGAGGTATACTGTAGGCAAGTGGAAGTCCTGGGTTTGAGTACCAGTCATGTCGCTATTTTTCACTTCTGTTTTGCTTTGTGAAAAAGCGCAAAGTTTTAAAGGGCAAAATATAGAAACATATCCTTCCTTTCGTAAGGGAATAAACCAATGTTTAATTAATCAACGCAATTAAATATTTTAAAGGATTTTTTTCGTAAAAATATCGACTAAAATTATCTCTTACTTTGGTGAAAGAATCGCTAGAATAAATTATGAGGTTTTTCTAATTCCCTATTCAATCATATCGTGATGAATCAAGAAAATACAATCGTCAAATTGACATGTTTTTCTTCCTATAGTCAATAGTTAAAAAACTATAAAAAAAACTTTATGAAAGCTTCTAAGGGTAGTGCAATATGCAAATATGCATACAGATTCTATATATCGGAGCTCGCGAGCAAATTTAAAAATAACATCAGGGCGAATTTAGAATTTTTGCAAGAGAGAATTTTTAATTATCGGAGTTGATAAATCTTTCCCAATATTTTCGCTCGTTATTCATACACATATAGGTTAAAATTTTTGACCCGCTTCCGGCCACCATTAAAAATCTTCCTCGGTCGTTAGTATTTATATTTACTCAACCTGTCTCAAACTTGAGCGAAAATATTGCGTTTTGCATCTCAAGCCATTCCTTCCCATGTTTAAACATACGCTATTTTTTGATCATATATACTCCATCTGGGTCAACTCCGTTCTCATATTAAAAGTAGACATAAACGTTAAAAATAATAAGATCGCTGTTTGTCTAATTATTATAAGCGAAAAGCCCCGGGTCAATCGATAAAATATATTTTAGTATTCATCGGTACGGATGTCCCATTTACTTTATCGCGACCTAAGTTATAAAATGCACTAATGAGGAAGACGGATCTTTTTAACAACTTCGAGATACGCCTGTTTTATATTTCATGCCATGGGGGAATTTCCCATTATCTTTCCACCGCTCGGGAACATATTCTTCTAAATATACGGATCGTAATACAGTTTGCCCTCCCATGTTCTAATATAACGCAAACATGCGGAGTATTACAAGATCCGAAAACATCGACGCAAGAAAACAGGCGCATTGGTAACGGAAGAATAAAAGAGATATATCTGGAAGATATACTCGGTTCCGTTCATTAAATCGAGGGGTTGTCACAACATTACTCTCTTGTGGTAATTAATTTCCCCGTTTCGATCGACTCCTTTACCGGGAAAGGAGGCATTGATGGAACAGGTGACGCAATCTAAAATAAATGAGTTTATTCCTCTTCTCTGCGAGGTTTGTCGCAGGAATACTCGTTTGTCTTCGTTGTTCGGATTAATAAAGCGTAGCGTAGCAACGGTTCCGTTATAGCTGCGATAGAATTATGAGAAAACATATGAAAGCTAATGAAAATGGTAAGGATGTATAAACTTTGAAAGAATTTCCTAAAGGTTTGTTCGAGAGATATTCATATATTTATTCGTTCCTTATTAATTCGTGTATAAATTTATGGTTATTTTTCTGACATCGATTTTTATTGCCTGAATCCATGTTTAATACCGGTAATGAAGCACTGTTATCGAAAGAGCTTTAATTGCCTCAAAACATCGAAATAAACCTAAAAGAAAAATAAATAGAATTGAACCCTATATTTGGTGTTTAAAAAGGCTTAGTTGAAGCTGATTACTGATTACAAATCAAATATCAACGAATGTGTAAAATATCATAATGGCCCGGGAATCGAACCCAAGTCTCCATATATCCCTAAGGGCGACCGCCTGGAAATCGTGAGATCCTGGCTCGAGTCTTGGTACTATACAACTTTTTCATGTCGTTTTATTCCAATGCTCGTGAATATCAATGCTAAGTCATCTTTATCTCATTATCTCATCGAGGTATTTCTTAAGTTGGGTGAGTTGTGGGTTACGTAAAGGTGGTCAGAATCCCTGTACTTCTAGTCAGATAGGAACTTGGTTACAATAGTTTAGGTACATGTAGAGATTGATAAAGAAGGTGTTACATTGTGTCACGCTACTTGTGAAATACTCTTGGAATTTCATGAATCATTATTCCAAGGGACGTATCTCGTAGAGTTACTGCGCTCTGGTAGATGGAGTACTGACATCGATTCGCGAACTGCAGCTTACGAGCTGTTAGTAACGGTAGATAGCAGATAGTCGTGCATTTTTTTTCGTACCGTAATGTACAAGCATCATGCTATCTCAATGTACAATTATCTTACTTTAATTAACAAAGATATAGATTCTCGTATATAAAGACCTTGTATATTTTACTCTATAGAGTTTAAATTGCTATTATAATTTCTGTTAATGTTACGTGTTTTATCAAATAGCTTATTGTACTTAGGAGTGTTTATCGAATTGCTATTTCCGTTCCAATTCTTATTTGTTGCCTAGAGACGGTTAGATCATTCAAATTTCGAGGGAAAAAGTGACGAACATATCCGTGACAATCCTTTTTTTTCAACTATGACTAGTTAGAGTTGCTATGTGACAAGATAATTTTAAGAATACCTTCCCATAGAAACTCTCGGTTGAATGAATGAAAAGTATAGTGAATTTATACGTTATGATAAGTACCAAACCCATAGAAGTTCTGACAAACAGAGTTTATAGTTTCCCTTATCTTTATTTTTAAACAAACATATTTTCACTTATCTTTATTTTTTATTATCTCTTGTCGTGACTCCACTTACGTTTTTCTCCCTGAGGATGCATCTCAAAGCGAATTGGTGCATGACGACATGTTTCAGCTATGAAACAGAACTGGGTGCATTCGGGTGGTAGTTGGTAGAGAATGTGGAAGGAAAGTCGCTATTAGGAAGACGTTTTTCATTGAAATTATTTGTAAAAAATTCTTAAACAAAAAGACGATTGAAGTATTGAGAGCAGAGGATGTTATCTATCTGTAGAATGTTTTAAAACCTTTTTGTCTTTGAGAATTATCTATTTCATTACAATTGCATGAATATGTGTTCTGTGTGGTGGAACTAAAATTCCTTTGCCCTTTTAAAACTCTAAGATAGTTACAATTTAATCTTGTTATCAATCTTATTTTGGATAATTACTTCTATAATAAGCCTATCTTAGATATAATTATCTACGCAAAATATCGTTTATTTTGGTTTAATCTCGCTATCCATATCCAAGAAACAGATCCATATACTTTAATTTCATTCAATGTTAATTGTAAAAAACTTTTAAGACTTATTTGACGGTATCCAGAAGGTCGTACGAAAACCTTAATTTATCTAACTACCGAATCAATTTTGCATTGGAAAATTATTCTTTCGCTAGGTTTATTATTAGTTGACTATGACTTCATTCACAAAATGACTTTTAGTCAGTGAATATCTGAGAATTGGCATTCAATCCAATACCGTATATATTTGATAGAAATATTTTCAAAATAGGATCGGAAAAAAATTTAATTCTTATAATTTTCTCAAGAATGCAGAAGCTTAAATAGTTAATATATTTTTCAAATATCCGAATGGTTTCTTGGGCAAGATTGAATTTTAAATAATATTTACATCGTAGTTAAATATTTGTAGTGAAAATATTTTTTAATTTTTCTTCTTTTAATCAAAGCCAGTTTCTTCGAAGGAGTTTAATTTATTTTTTATATTTGTTTTTCCTTACGTATCTACTTTTAACTCGCATCTTGATTGCCGACGTTTCTTTGGTAACAGTTTATCATTTGCGCTTTTTATTGTACTTCATCAATCAAGTACAGGGTTCTAAAATACCGTGGAAGTTTGGAAAAGAACATACTCTAAGAGTTTGCAAATGCTCACTCTTCTTGGCAGTTTTTCAGGTCAATTTATCCCGAGCCCCTCAAGGAATCTGTTTTGCACCCGTGCGTTGATGCAGACTTACAACCCTTACGTGTTTTCTTACACTAGCGAAGGTTTCTTACAGAAATCGTCAAAGTTGAAATTCGCGTAAAATGGTTCGCTTCCTTTTTTAAATATAGCGATTGCACACGCGTGCGTTTTGGATCCTCCGTTAATGTTTCTTCCGGTTTTTACGGACAAATATCGCAAACACGTTCTGCAGACGTATTTTCGGGATTTTTACTTCTTCACAATCGTAGGATTCGCGAAATCCCTTTCTATACTTCGTAGCGCATTTGCAGACTGCAAAAGCACGAGTTTCAATGAAGTCCTTTAGCGGAAGTTTGTCTGCAGAAGTCTTCTCGGCAAAAGATTTCTCATATCTATGGCGTAGGAGGGCGCATTTAGAAAGGCGCTACATGGTAAATCCACGTATAAAAAGTTACGTTTTGCATCTCGCAGGTCCAGTCCAAGGGATTGTACAACCTTCAACTCCACGTAGAAGAATCGTACGGACAGGAGCGCTATTCCTTTTCGCGGGGATTAAAGTTTTTACGTCAGTCATAACTTTGATGGCTATTCTTCGACATTGACAGTTGCCTTTCAATCTTTCCGTTCAAGGAAATTGCGAAAATTTTCGAACGTGGAAACGAGGCGAATCTCTTCCCTTACAGATCGGTCTTTCCTCTCGTAAAAGAATTCCAGAGAAATACCGGAGAAAACAAAATGTATTGATACCATTCGAGGGAATTTTAAGAATTTCAGAGAGCCGAATACGGTGTAAAGTTTTGAGAAAAGCGTCCGTCCGTCAAAGAGCTGTCTTAGGTTTGAGTGAAAAATGTCCATCGTACGTCAGTGGAATCGGAAAACAGGGCTGATCAACGAAAGGGAAAAAATCGGGCTTAATATATATATACATAACGACCCGATTCCGTCATGAGCTCAGGATTTTTTCATTCCGCCACGGTATATATCTTCCTCGCACGTACCGCCCCTTCTCCGGAACCCTTGCATGCATATGCTATCGGTACATGCACGCTAGACTCATCCGTACGTGTGAAACAGGCTTTTTAGAATGCGGGGGAAGAAGGAAGTCTGAGCCAAGATATAAGCAAGAGAGATGAAGGAGAGATATTCACAAGAAAGTGGGAGTGATGCGAAGGGGGAAAAAGAGGCGTGCGTTTTGCGGGGGAGAGTTGATGGAAAGGGGTAGGTTAAAGAGTTTTCTTTATAGGCTAAGTTGCATCTATAAATTCCTATCTTTCACCTTAGTCTGCGAGCGGGGAGACAGGGTTGAGCGGTCGGGTTGGGGTCTCGGAAAAAAACACTGCAGATGGAGGGACTGGCGGCAGAGGCGAGATAAATCTGCAGTAGGGGCCTTGGAGGTAGGGTGAAGGGAAAATTCAAATAAATAAAACTCCAGGTTTATTATCTCGATGGGGTACACCGAGAATATTTATGCATGTACAACAAGTATTATGAATTGTTGCGGGTGGGGGTGGGCCAGCGGATAAATACGACTGTGTAGTATGTATCGTGTATACGAGTATGTATGTTCGTGGAAGTGTATGTAGCGTGTACAAGTATATCCGAAAGGGTGTAGGTACGTTTATGTATGTATAAGTGCTTAGGTTTTTGTACAAGTACAAGTCGTGTTTTGTTTTGTCGATAGGGGGTTTCCAAATGGCCATAGGTGTTGTTCAGCAAAGGAGTTTTTTCCGCCGGTCAAGGGGTCCGTTTCAGTCTTCGACTTTTATGCTATTCATCCATTTCTTTCATTTCCATTCGGTTTTGGGGCATTTTTCTTTCATTGGCGGAGATTGGAGCTGTGCGAAAGGGACGTTCGTAAATAAAGACGCATCGATTTATTCGTTTTTTAGAGAGAAATTGGGAGAAGGAGGGTTTTTTTTCGGAAAAAGTGAATGATACACAGGGACGGCTTTCTTTTTATTCAGGTCCCTTTTTTTTACTCTCCGGACAGCTCCTCTGATAGGGAGAAAAAGGAACGCCAGGAGAGAGAGAGAGTTTTCAATAATAAATTCCGCTCTATCCCATTCTTTTGTTTTCCCGCGCGTTTCATTTTTTTTTGTTTCGTCCGAGACGATAGATTTCGGCGATTTACGCGCACTCATTTTTGCGAAAGGGACTCTCCAAATGAATCTTCTTTCAGATGTCCCGAATTAGGTTTTTTTTCCAGATAAGGGCCAGACCAAGGATTTAGGATTTTTTGGCCTCGTAAATTTCGGAACGTTTTTAACTAATATTTGAATTTTTAGACGAAGTTTTGGTAGGGTTTGTTTTGATATCGGTCTTATCACGCCTCTGGTTCGGATGACCCTATGATTTACCTTTTGAAGCCCCTCGTACACGTCCTTTCGATACCCGAAACGGTTTCTGAGGATAATTTTAGCTGAGATTGAATTTTGAGCTGCATAGGATTTCCCGCTCTCGTATCATGTGATGTATATTTGTATTTCTGGTTTTATCGTTAACTTAATTACGTACATGACTCAATTATCAAAGTAGTGACAATGGCAGTCTTAAATTTGATACGTACAATTGTTTCGTAAGGGTCAATACTTCCAACAAAAAGGTCACAAATTATATTACCTAAAATGAATATAAATTAACAACAATGTTTCAAATGTAATCGCAACTTTTTCAACGTACTACTCATGTATACCTCTTCCCCTTGCTGTCCATTGTCTTGTAATACTTTGTAACAGTTTTTGACTCACTCTTCAATATCTTCATGCGTCTCAGAACCAGGAATTAATAGGTGTCAATAAAAGTCCAACAGGATCGGGACTCGAACCCAGATCGATGACCGGAAATCCTGGGATCAAGTTCTGGTCCTGTTAATTTACTTTCTTCACGTCGGTTAATTCATGAACCTTACTATCATGTTCTCAGCTTTGCAGTTTTCGTATCTTTTAAAAATAAATGTCAAAGGAAAGTATTTGAAAGTTCCACGAGTGATTTTATTTTTATCAGTCATAATATAATGTTTATGTATGTATTTTTTCGTATTCAGTTTTACCGGCAATTTCTGCTTAGAACTCCATTATCTGTTGCTATGGTGCATAAACAACTAACTCTTTCCTGATCGTAAATTTAATTTTAATAGATTTGTTTATGTTTAGGTTCTCAGCTACTTCCCAGCAGACGATTTATCGAAGCCTTACTTTTAGATGAATTGACGTAATTTGGAGACGAATTTCTCATAGTTCTCTTGTATTTCATCATAAACTTTCTCATCGTTCTTTCCTTTCTTTATCTTCGCAACGACTTTCGCATAAATATAGTTCAGAACGAAGCATTATAAATTTCTCCCCTTTTCGACCTTGAAAATGTTTATGATTCCATCGGAAATTTATCACTCGTCCGAAGAAATGGTTTTAATGCCAATTTTTTCACTCGTATTTGTATAGGACGCGAATCATACTTTTGAATACGTATTCATAAATATAATGCGAGTTAGCGTGTTTGCCGTCGACTTCCACTCGACATTACGTGTTGGCGTTGTTGATTAACGCGTTCAAAATAAAAACCACGGAATCGTAAAACATTCGTACGTACGAAAGTCAAATTTTCACATCGCCATTGTAAAAGGCTGTTTGGACCAAGGTGAGATGAATTTGGTCCCCAGTTCAAATTTCTGTTATAAAGCGCGGAATTTCGCACATTTCTTCAGATAAAACCCTATGCGAGTAGTACGTCACTGTCTCGAAATACTGGGACAGTTCCATAGTACGCGTCTGGGACGGAAATTTATTCTCCGAATTCGTTCCAATTTCCGTCTTTGGCAAAGTCGAAGGCTCCTCCATGACGATCCTGTTGTGTTTTGGCGAAAGATTTTTTTCCCCCGGTATCCTTTCATGTTTTCTGTACGTCCCTCCGTTATCATTACGCAACCGTGTAGTGATGTCTAGTGAAGGAATTCGGACTTTTATGGTGTGTTATTTGAAGCCAAATGTAGCCAGGATGGTTCTCGTGCTGGCTAGGTCACAAGGATTACCTCATAGGAAATAAAATGATCGTTATGGATGTTGTTGCAGAGCTTTTATCCAAATTTTTCTCACGTTTATGTATGTTTCGTCTATCTTTTAGGGCTTAGTAGCGGAGGTTATCACGAAATTGATTTATAGTCAGACTTGGATTGTAGATATATCAGGACATTGTTACGAATTATTTTTCCAAATGAAACAGGCTTCATAAGTACACTTAGTATTTTACGGAATGGCTAAAATTCGGCTTCGTATATATCTCGTTTTTCTTTGTGATTTTGGAATTTATTTTACGGGTTTAAATTCTTTATAGTGTTCCCGTTCTTTCCCGTTGTACCTGAGATACACCAGGTTCTTCTCCTATTAGATACTTTCGGAAATGTCTCTAAATATTAGAGGTATAGAGAGGTAGTAAGTGCGCGATGCATCATTCAGTAGCATTCCGTGGTCTCAGTCAATAATGTAACAGAATGGAAATCATTTATCCTTAGAAGCCCTTGATTCTTCAATAAACAGAATTTTATTCGTCATTCATGTTTCCTTAATGGTTATATGGACGTAGTACGGTAAATTCTTAAATATCCAGCTAAATTTATCCACAATATTTAATTTGAGATTCATCTATTCTGAAGACGTAACTGTTATAAATGAAATGGTTGTATGGTGCTGTACCCATTCTTTGTTGTATTGTGAGCGTGTGTTGGTATGTATGTTAGAGTTTTCGTGCTCTTGAAGAATGAGTCTCAGCGCAATATCACGATGAATTTGGATAACTAGAACTTAGTCGCATAAAAGACCTTCTTTCGTATTATGGTTCCCTGTTACAACACAGATTAAATAGCTATGCCTTGAGAAACATACGTATTGTTCATGTAATGACTTTCAGGCTCCATGTTTTAGTTCATTAAAAGTAAATAATCTTACTAATTTGAGACAAGATCCTGAAGATACGAAATTGAATAAAAAATTAATCATTGATCATGGCACAAAATTTTTACTTATACTATATTGGCAAATTTATTTCAATGTACGCGAATGAAGAATGGGAAAATTCCGCAGTGTAATATAATGCTGTATAGCTCTATAACGAGATAAAGTTGTGCATCAAATCTAGGAAAACAAACAGGAAATATTTGTGTCTAATGTGTTACAGTTGTCGTCTAATATCATGGAGAAATTGAACTTCTAGAGAAAAAAAGTAATTGGAGAGTGGTTAGAAAGTGTAATGATATTTTTTTTCATTGCCTCCGGGATGTATTTCTTATAAATAAATGTGCTAAACTAAAGATGAAGTACAGAAGAAGTTTTAATATTATTCTTTGAAATGATAAATTGAACTTTAGATATTTTGGAAACAAGTTTTGAGCAAAAATAAATCTCAGACTACAATATTTTCACAATTTTTGAGGATTTTCCGCTCCAATTTTGTTATTGAATTTAAAAGAATAACTCAAATAAACACTGTTTCCTTTGAGAAATATATATTTACTTGCATATTCGTATTATACTTTTTTATTACTTATATATTGGTATTAGTATAATATTGTGGTATTGCAAAAATGGATTTGCTTGATGACTCAACTGTTGAGTTAGATTACACTGAGTAAAGATAAACTTAATTTTTACCATAGCAACCCTTTTATTGACTACTATTTCGTTTCCCATCTCAAGATACAACGGAAACTAGTTATTTTAAATAATATCGTAGTTTGTAGTGTTGTAATTATGTCTACTGCGACCGGATGAATACCGTCAGATTATTCACCTCATGCAATCAAAAGAAATTCAATGTAGAGCGTTCATCTAATTTGAATCTTGTGTAGCTCTTTCCGGCGTAATTTCATCTCCAACGCTTATTTCGAAATTCTTGTATTTCTGGAAATCACTTTATGCGTTACTGAATAAATCCGCACTCACGAAATTTGATCATTTCGCTTAATGATATTCCCTCTGAATACAGATTTTGAATGATTTTGGAGTCCTGTTATCCTGCTATGTATGTATTTATGAAAGCTGAATGTATAGACTTTGCTAAGAGATTTGTTGAATGCATTTTTTGCTAAGTAACTGCGATCATTATATGAATAATTAATTATTTCTCTATATGAAAACTTATCAAATATTTTAATGCCTCTTCGTGTGTTGTGTGTCGCTTTATTTATCAATTATTAATACACAATTAATGCAAGATAAATGTGTGAAAATAATGTAAGATTATAACACGCATAATTAGTTGTTACTGGCTCCTCTTTCCTGATAGTATTAGACATTTTAATGGGGTTGCTATTTACAGAAATTAGTGTATTGACATCCCCTGCCATACGCCATATTACGGCGATTTGCGGGGTATTTATGTAAATCGTACAAACCACGCGCACTTCTTTTTACGTAGGAAAATTTCAATGCGTGTTTTATATCATTCTGGATGCATTTATTTCAGTTTCTACGTTATATGTTATTGATGTATCATTATATTTATCTATTTCCCACGTTCATAGTCCTTCCTCGGCATTAAAAACCTTAATAGTCCATGGCATTCGATGGTATATATATCGTCTAATGAACGTTCCTTCTTTGACTCATCTACGATAGCCGTGCGATTGCACTCGACATTCGTCCACCTTAAAATATTCCTCCGTTCCGCATGTTTCCGGCTTTTTTTCCACCCCTAACAGTCCGGGTCTCGAACTCCAGACCACTTTACGAGATATTTTTTTCCGATCACAAGCACGGCTGGGTTGTTGGTTTCGGAATACGGTCGAGGGGAGAGGTTAAGTGATGTGGGTGGGATTACGAGTGGGTGGTTAGACCCTAATGATTTATATCTTCCGGTTCTCTGCAATTATTTCCGCATGTTAACGCATTTCTTCCACTGGGACGGCTCCTTCTTCCATCTTTTTCTTCCTCGTTATTCCTACTTCTTCAATTCTCACCGAATGTATTATTAAAGGCTTTGTTTCCGCTCCTCCTTCGATTAGAGTTTGTGGAGACGTGGAGAAGCATATACTTAGGTCTCGTTTTTGTTCGCCGCGACGCATAAGTACGTTTCCTTTCGCCTGGATGTCTCTGTGGACAGTATCCTATTGGTGATATAAAAAATGGAAGTATAGAAACTTAAAAAAAGAAAAAATCTATTTCAAAGTTAGCGTTGGTGTTTATTAGACATCTGAGACGAAGTGAAAATGTATTGAAGAAAGATTAATTAACATTGACGTATATAATTTGTACGATGTTTATACGAAAGTAAGAAAAATATAAATATGGCCGGGAATCGAACCCAGGTCCCTGTCACTATTTTTAATTTCTGTTAAACGAGGTGAAGTATTGATTCTGATAAAATGTGTATAAGCTTATCTTCAAATACTTTAATATAATGTAAGCTTAAGCATGAGTAAAAAATTTGAGATATGACGGGGACTCGAACCCAGGCCCCTTTCGCTGTTCTCCGTTTTAGTTTATAGTAGTGAAACTGAAATTCTGATGAAGAGTGTTTCTTTATGAATTTACTTCTTATTCCATACAACGCAATGAGTCAAAGAGGTAGACTTCTTGAAAACATTTCTTGTTGCAAGTTATTACTACTTACAAGTTATTATTACTATTGGATTCTTCGACTTTTTTTTCTGAAGTTTCACAGTCTAAAACAAAATGATATACTAGCGGAAAAACCATTAAATACTTCATCTTCTAATTATTTTCAGATAGCTGTTGTCCAATCTGTTATTTCAAAAGCTATTCCTCCGAAGAATAACCCCATATTTCGTCAGTTATTCTTTGACATGATGGTCTAGACACTCCTACGACTTACTGTTTTTCAAGCCCATATCCTACGTCATATGTTTGTGGTTCTTTCCGATTATACTATTTATTGATTCTTAATCATCATCAGTGCATACTATCTTCCTTCTTGTGTATTCGTTTCATTAATTGAAAAACAAATCCCACGCAAAAAATTAACCCTTTCATTCTTCATCGCTTTATTTTCACTCTGGCGTGAGACGAAGTCTGTTGAGAACGAAACGGATTACGTCATAGCCATTGCAGACCCTGCAAACATACTTTGTCATCTTTTTAAGGCCTGTACGTGGGGATATTGCTCTTATAGACTGTGTATTATGCTTAGTGACCAGCAAAGTTCCTTACCATCCCAAATGCCAGATCCCTTCCATAGTATCCTTTCTCACACTTACGAATACATCGCACTTCCTCCCAGCAACGTCTAGACTTCTATAGGTCCAGACTGTATGTTTGTGTTCTTTAACTGAAGTGGGGCATGTACCTCGAAAGACTCTTCTTTCTCCACCTTGACTCCGAGGTTGCGCACCGCTCATTCGACGGGCTTAAAATGTATCAAAATTATGGTTCCCTTTGGCATTCTCTCACAGCCCACTCGTGCTTTTCAAGGTGAGCACACCTGGAGATTCACAGAATGAGATAATTCGCTGCTTAGATACAGCAACGAGGGAATCGATACGTCTGTACTCTCCCTCAGACGTTGTATTGTATATCTATCGGGAATAGTGGAGCATTAACTCACAGAGATTTTAGGCTGTGTACGTAATACTATCTCTTACATGTTGGAAATGTTTAATGTATTACGTAAAGAATTAAACGTACGTATTTTTCTGGGTTAATTTATTTCAAATTCCAGTATTTATTTACGTATTTATTTACGTATTAATTTACGTAGTTTTTAGATTGGTTTTCAGTTGCGTTAGGTAAATTTCCTTGCTGTTTTTTTATTTATTAAAACTGCTTTTACGCAAAGCCTGACTGTTATAGTTTATTATAAGTTGCTCTTATATATATTGGTGATAATTTTCGTAACCTATTTTCCGAGCGAGATGAAGAAATTATAACATTCAGCCCTCTAACTCTAACGCAATATATTTATATGATAGAAACAGCGGAATGAATAGTTTTGAAACTGGGGCACGCATGAGGCGACTAGATTATTATTATATATTAGTACTATGATAAATGGATGCTCGACGGTTGAGGTTATAAATGTATTAGAATGGCGAAGGTAACCTTCGGTTTGAATAAAAAGGTAAATGTGTCGCGAATTATAAATATGGAGACTAAAATATGGCCAGAGAGAGAAGTAAATGTAAAGGAACTCGTGCTCTATGTAGCAATTTATGAGGATAATATCGCTGTTTAATTAGAATATATTTTACTGATATGTTCAGTTTTAGCGATAAAAATTAAATTCTGTTATGAGAATTCCATTTAAATCCTAGGTGAAATATGTATTAAAATTAATGAAATTGCGAACTATGTTATATTGCTGTAAATGTCATGGATTTACTTAATGTGCATGACTTTATCTTGTATTAAATATGTACACGTATGTATATGTATTTATATTAGAAAGATATGTAGGAAATGTTTTGTTCGTGGTTTAAACCCCGTCATTATTTCCAAGATTTCAGATTGAGATATATGTGTCATCTTGCCTTTACGATATCTCTGTCTACATCCTTTCGGAAAAGGGTACCGAGAATTTATCGCAACAATTTATCCGAGAAATTCATCTGTAAATGTCGATCTTTTTTTCCCTTGTTGATTTCTCATTCGCCCTTTAAAAAATGAGCCCTCAAAGTTCGTACGTACTTTGAGAAATTGGTGAGGAGGAGGAATTTCATTTCATAAAAAAGACATTATGTGTCTGATGTCTGTTATGCTAAGAATTTTCGAAAGAAAGTTTCGGACGTAACCGGGACGAACGGGGGATTGATAGCGAGCCGTCCGATACATCATTCCCAAATATCTCCGCTTAATACCCACTTCTCGTTGATTTCCGTTCTTCGCCCTCGACGTTTTATATTACGGAGAAAAAAATTGCCAATGTGGAGCGACGTATTCGCGCAGTTTTAAAATTAACATTCGCCCGATATTCAATCCGCGTTTTGCCGACCTAAGCGATTCCTACGTCATTATGTTGAACGTCTTTTGTTTTGAGAACGGGGTCGCGGAAAAACATCCGGTCCTACGCCAACAGACACAATCGGAAGTAATTTTGACTTTGTTCTTATGGCTTCTAGACCCCACGCGTTCCTTTTTGGTCAGACAGGCTCTCCGTTGTGCATCAAGAAGGGATATGCACAAAGGAATCCATTGTTTAAGAGAATTTATTGTTATATGTATTAAGACTGAATGGTTGGAAATCATGGATGAATGAGAAACGCCCTCAATGAAAAACGTATGATAAACGAGAAATTTAAAAGATTTAGTATTATTTATTTGAAGTATTAATGAATCCAGAACCTATTAGCATGCTTTGCAATTTTTAAGCACTATTTCCTCTGTTATATATTTGTATATTTTTTCCCAAGAACCTGTTAAAAGGTAGAAAATAGCCAATACTTGAACAGACATTACTATTAGTAATAGTATTGTGTGTGTATTATAATAATTTATGTATAGATTACGTAAAATTTATATTTTTATTTCTATATTTCTTACGTTTCATATTTATTTATTTCTTAATATTAAGCTTATATCGAATGTAAAAAATATTTATAAGTAGGGCTGGATTCAAAGTACTTGATACATAACGTATAAAAGCTTATCTAATGTAATTTTAAATTATTGTGATTTGTTACATTTTAGCGATGCTCTTGAATGGATACGTTATGCTTATCTCTTGATTAAGAATACATACGTTGTACTTACATTGAATAAATCTAAGCAATCGTTGAAGGAAATCAAATAACAAATCCGCATATATAATTTTTAGTTCTCCCTTTTCTGTTTTGAATACGGAATAGAATGATCCAGTTTTTGTTACAATATTTTCTACAATCCGACATCGAAGAATATGTTCGTCGAAATCTCTGCTTCGATGTATCGATTCCGTCGATAACGTCGACTTTTTTCATTGTCACATTTCTTTTGGATTAGAAGTACGTAAAGCGCTCACCCCAAGTGATGTCTCTACTCTCGAAAAGTTCGAGCCATTTTAACTCCGAAGTCGAGCCGTATATTTCTTGTGCCCTTGTTTGCACGTGTCCCTGGAGGAAACTATCGGAATACTTAGCAACCCCGGAATTTATGAATGAGCTAAAAAGTTGTTCTCTAATGACTAAAAAATCAGCTTAACGCGGCCGGAAATATTTATCGCCATATTTAGAGCCTTCCTCCAGGTGGGGTACGTTTGCGCCTCGTTTCGACGAAATATTTTTACGTATTCTAATCTTTTTTAAAGGTTCCCCGTAGTTCTCTATTTGGTTCCTTTACTTCTCGTTCATTCAGATACTTTGATTAACGGGAATGTTTGACGTTCGATCTATATTCCGTTCCACATTTCATGCGCCTTCTAATCCCAGACGGAGGGAATCATTTCTGGGAGTAATTTCTAAAAAGGAGATATTTTCTTTTCCCCGGATAACCATTTTAAGAGCTGGAGCCATTAATCTAGGGCACATTAACGTTGGCAATTAAGCTTTAGAAATCTCTGGTTAGAACAAGAAGACCTATTCGCCATTTTTCTTCGTGATTAATGCAAATCATTCATACTCGGGAGAGTTCATCGTTATGGTTATTGCGTTAGTTTGATATTATATTTCGGAATGTTTAATGATGTTTAATTGACGAATTCTAGGATTTTTTACAAACGATCTTTAGTCTAGCTTCTTATGCATTTATTATAATCCGATTTCCAATGTGAAAAGCTGAGTAAATATATGGAGGATTAATTTTGTTTCATTTATTCGATATTCGCTAGTTTTTTGAAGGAATCGAAATGAAATATTGGTGGAATAAATTTCTTTAAATATGGTATCTTCTAATTCAGCGGTTGAAGCCATTAACACACTTCGATTATCATGATTTTGGCCAGTTTCTGTAAACGAAGTTTCCATTTGTGGTTCTGAGATGCTCATCAGTAAGATTGTCGAGCTGTTTCATCTACTTTTCCAGACATAAACCATCAGAATCCCAGTTCTAGAATAAGTGGTCCACTGATTTTATTCCTCATACAAAAGCTTACGAAATTTGAAGCTGTTTTCGAACACGTATAGAATTTAAGGGCAATGAATCGTAACATTTTTGAAGCAAGCCTGGATAAAGATTCCAGGATAACGTATACTTCGTGGATGATTAATGTGCTGAAAGAATATCTGTTGGGTTTCTTTCCCATGATAGTACGTTGCTACGAAGTCTTCGCATTTTAAAAGTGGTTAAGTTTCGAATGTATGTCGATAAACTTAGCATTCGCATCACAGATGCGTTCATCAAATATCGAATCGTATTTCCTAGAGATAAATATGGATAATTTAGGAAATAAATTCTACGATGTTTCTACTTTGCATCTGTTGAATAATGAAAGGATAAAGCGGGCATCGGAGCATAGAAAATATAATCCCACATTCTTAGGTAGGCGAAATTACTACGGTATATCTATCCACAGATAAATCATGCAGATTATGGTCAAACTAAAAAACGATATGGTTCGCTAACCGCTAGTATTAATAATATCATTCAAATAGTTTTGAATAATTCATTAGTCTGGACGTCTTTCTCTTCAGAACCGAAAAATGTATCATTCTTAAGTATGGTATATAGTGGGCTGATTGTCTGGGATGACCCAGTTATCCATAAAGGCATTTCCATAACAAGGGAATGGGATTTGGTTCTCGGGAAAATGAACGCAGTAGTTTATCGCCGTCGTTATTTCCAAAGGAATTCCTCTATCTCGATGCTTCAATTAACCTTTTCTTTATTACAAATTTTTACTTTTACGGAGCGCCATTCTTCCTAGATGTAATCAATTATTAAATTTGCAATTCTCTCGTTTGTTATTTGGGTAGGATTACATGGTAACCTGAATATTAGCCTCGTACTTTAGTTTTATATTCAATGGGAACCGTACAGTTTAATTGAATTATAATTCCGTAAATATAAATGATATTATGTAATATTCATACTACTAGCCTCTTGAATTTCATTCCTGTATTTAATAATATAATATTTTAATTTAATATGCTAAGGAAATAGGACAATTTAATTAAACATATTCCTATAAATCATATTTACTTAATTAAGCTCTATATATAATAATATTTTAAAAGAATTTATTAATATTATATTTATATATTTATTTAACAAAGACCCCTCATATTTCCTCAAGAATGGGTGGAACTTAAGTTAACTATCGACGCCGAATAACATCCATATCCTGAGAGGATTGATTCCTCCTTTACCGGGAGTCGAACCCGGGACCTTTATTTTAGAAAGTTAGCATTGTATACCACTTCCCTATGCATATACAGGGTTCATTATAAAAGTAATGCGCATGATTTCATTGTGACGCAACTATCTATTGTTGCGTACTCGGATTGGTTGGAAAATGGGGATTGAAGTCTGTTCTTTCAAACGCGCCCAATTTCAGCTCGATCCGAGCAGTGAGAGCTGTGGAACGTGTCTTTGCGTAAAGTGTGTTTTCTGTTTTTGTAACACGGCGTGATGGACAGTTCGCTTGAACAGCGGTACGTTAAGTTTTACGTGCGACTTGGAAAGAATGCTACCAAAATATTCCAGATGCTTCAAGAGGTCTTTAAAGAGGACTGCATTTCAAGATCACAATCCGGGAGGAGGCACAAGGCGTTCAAGGAAGGCCGGGAGATGGTCGTTGACGAACGCCGCTCCGGACGACCAACAACGGCCAGAGCCGATGAAAATGTGACACGCGTGAGCCAAGTTCTGCGTTCTAACCGTCGATTGAGTATCCAGCAAATCGCTGACACCATAAACTTGTCCACACTTGCGGTTCATGGAATTTTGACCGAGGATCTGCAAATGCAGAAGGTCTGCGCGCGAGGGCTGACATCGAAGACACGGTCAAACTCCACCACGACAACGCCCCCAGCCACACGGCCTTCATCGTCACCAACTTCCTGGCCCGAAGCAGGACCCCAGTGGTCCTCCAGCCAACTTACAGCCCCGGTGTAGCCCCGTGTGACCTTTTTTTGTTCCCTCGATTGAAGAGAGAATTGAAAGGAAAACTTTGGGAGTCCGCGGAAAACATCGAAACGCATGTGACATCGTTTATGAAAGGCATTCCTGTGGAGGAGTTTTATGGTGCCTTCCAGGTCTGACAGACACGTCTCCGCAGGTGCATAGATGCAGGAATGGACTATTTTGGAAATTATTATGCTTTTGCGACGATAGGAACAATAAAAATATTTTTCCCAGAAAATGCGCATTACTTTCATACTGTCCATCACGCCGTGTTACAAAGACAAAAAACATAATTTACGCAAAGACAAGTTCCACAGCTCTCACTGCTCGGATCGAGCTGAAATTGGGCGCGTTTGAAAGAATAGACTTCAATCCCCATTTTCCAACCAATCCGAGTACGCAACAATAGAGAGTTGCGTCACAATGAAATCATGCGCATTACTTTTATAATGAACCCTGTATGTGTATACACACGTAAGCTTATAGCCTATGAATTCCCTTCTTAGAAGGAGCGGAGTTAACTTTTATTATACTTCTTGTAATTCAAAGTTTCGTTTGATATTTATCTCAGATCAAACCACCTCGATATCTGTTCGGGAAACAGAAGATCAATTCGAACACTCGACCCCATAATAATTCTTTGCTTCGAACGAATTCTATAAACATGACGTCAGCATCCGTATTTCTCTCCAGTTTCCACCGTGTTCTTTTTTCATCCCAAGAAGAGGAGAGTTTCCACGACTGCCTTTTGGCAATTTTCCTCTTCATTTCCTTCATTATAAATTCCAATCCGTCGAAAAAAAAGTCTCCTCCTACTCAGAGCCGCGGAAACCTTAATGTCAGTGGTACAGAAAACTCCGTCGATTACTTTTATAAAGAGCTTCTCGCCAGACGATTGGTCACGATCAAGTTGTTAAGGGGAAGCTTTAATGCTATTGGAACTCGGACTCTCCACACCCACTTCCCGCACTTTTTTCCCACCGGCTCTTTGGGATTTTTATCTCCATCCTTTTTTTTTCTCGAAGGCGTACCTTCGGGCCCCGCCTCTACCTTATCCTCCATCTCCAGAGCTACCGTTCATACCCTCTGGGAAGGCGGGGAAGTGGCTTCGGAAGATCACTCCACCCATCGTTTATCCTTCGGACATTTTTCTTTTTTCCGCCACATTGTTCCGTGATCTCTGACGGCTGTATTCCATCTGCTACCGGTTTTCGATTCCAGGGATCTTCTTCGCACCGAAGGAGTTTTTTTCGGAGTGGGAAGAAAGGGCTTTCGCATTAGCGGATTAATGCGGTGGATAGGGACGAATATTTTGGGGTTTTTTTTGGGCAACCCGTGAGTTTTTTTTTCCTATCGTGTACTATATTATGGGATCGATGTATCGAATTTTTAATTTAGTGAAGACTTTTATTTTTGTTTGTTGTAATGCGCTGAGTTTTGAGCATGAATGTGGGAATATATACGTCTCGTAACTGACCTTGAGTTTTTGATGATTGATTGGATCTGAATATGAAATTTTTGAGGGGTAAATTTTACGTCGTTAAGATGATTTTTTGTTCGAATTTTGCGCTTCTTATACTGAAATTTATTATCTGATGAATGTCAATCTATTCCTACTTTCCTGGAGTGTGCAGTTTTAAGAGTTTTATTAATCTTGTTGACAGATATTATGGTTGTTATATGCGTCTCATTTTATAGCAGTTTTGTACCTAATATCGTAGTTGATGGATGAATATTAATTACGTGAAATATTCCTTGCAGATGTTCGCTAATGGTTCATACATTTAATGGTAAAGTACCTGATGAGGAAGGATTGACATATTTTTATATTATAAACAATTTTCAAATAGTGCTCTTTGAATTCGTATTGATAAAAATTATGTATGTACCTAGGGTTCGCACATTTAAAAGAATATTCAAATTTTAGCTTCATTATTCACTTATTTCTTCATTACAGTTTATCGAAGAAAACAAAATTAATATTTTAACAATGATTATACCTTAGTAATATGATGATAATTGTATCGTTTCCTTTGCATGTAACAATGAGCTTAATTTGTGGAGTTCCGATTGTTTATCAAATTTTTCTATTATTTAAAGTGAATGTAGATTATAGTTGCGGTATAACTTCTATAGAATTGCTGAAATTATTCATCTAGTTTTCGTATTCATTAGGCATTTTCAATAAATCCACACATCGTACATTAATCAATCAAAAAAGCATCGATTAGTGATTATATTTTCGTATAACAGTTAATTCAACGATTCCCTTCCATGTATAAAATTCTCCATTTGCTTGAAAAGTATCAATTTTTAAAATCGGAAACGTTTTGCACATCCATCCTTCAAATCGTAGACAATTTGCGTTGAGTGGTTTCAAAAACGTTTTCATGGTCTTTATGATTACTGCTCTCCCACGATTCTAAAAAGAAATACGAAACCTTCGACTGTCGTATGGAATTCACGCCCGCGAGCAATTTCTCGATTCCCGTAGGGCAAGTCTTAGGAGTGAGGGAAGTCCTTAAGTGATTGCGGAGTGCAATTGAAATCAGTCGATGAGACAAGCGTCGTGCTCGTCGTACTCATCGACAAAACACCCATATCCGGTGATAAATGCGGATAATACCCCTTTATTTGGCAATAAAATCCGTATGTTACCCGTAATTGGAAAAGGGAATATTGCATAAGATGGCCTTCATGGTGGCGGAAAATGTACTTATCTTAAAAAAATTCTCGACGTTTAGTATGCTAATGTTAAACGCTCGTTAGGTTTTTAAGAGGTTTTTAAGTTCTTAGTTCTTTGTGTCCGATTCGACGAATTGTTTTTTTCTCACGGATAATTGCCCTGTTCCCCTTTTTGCAAGTTTGTTGCAGTGATGTGTCTTAGGATCCATCTCAAATGTTGAATTGTATCGGAAGTTTGGCTTTTGACAAATCTGGGATATTTGTTGTAGATACTGAAGTAAATTTTTAGGAATATAATTTAATAACAAGTATTGTGCCATTGTACGAACAAATTATTGTGTGTAATTTAATTTTCATCTCTAAATGTACAATTCTGAAGAGTTTTTGTTTTCTATATTCCTCGATAAAAATGTTTTGCTTATAAGTGGGTAATACTTCAAAGGTGTTTTGTAGCTCTGATTGTTTCACTTACTACATGGATATAATGATACATTTATAGTATTAATCTGTGTATTTATAGCTCTCTATCGTGCCTTATATTACATATTGTAGGTATCTTTTACTTAGACATCTTAGAATATATTTATATGATTATATCCAGAATGTTCTTCGAATTTATGCCTTTATTTCTTGTGTATTAAATTGAATATACTCTTATGAATGCCAAACTTAACAGTGACTACTCTTTTATGCCAATGAAAATTGCCTTTAACCATTAGACTAATAATGTATATTTTACCTACGCTATCTCCCTCTTAATATTATCACGATATCTCGATAAAAGATTTAGACTTGTTTACCATTCAAGGTATATTCGTAGCTAATTTTGTTACCCTTGAAATTTTATCATTTAAATCTTGGTTAATATATTCATACAAGTTCGTTCTATCGTATTTCCTTAAATACGTATGATCCAAATATTCTAACCTTCGATGCTTGAATTTTTTCTCTCGTCGAAATTCGAAAGAGGGTGTTCCTTATTACAGATATCTTCACACCGAATCATCGTTCAAACCGCTCTTCTTAAATGTGATGAAATTTCATCTTTATTCCAAGAGCCACCAATTATCAAAGATACGATTTCCTTTTGGCGGCAAGAGATTCAGATACCTGCGGATGATCGTGCGTTTTCGCACAGGTTTTTGCGGCGGTCGCGATATTTCGTTCGGCTAATTTAAATAACATCTGATTATCGAGCCTTTCGCAGCTCGGTTTTATTATGCTTGCTTTCCTATGGGAGGAAACGTATGGAGTTCCTCTCTGCTTTTCATTAGCATACGAAAGCAGTTAGAAGTCTGATAACGATTGAGGTGATTGAAGACGTTTCAAAGACATAATGCGTCGACCTTTTCATCAGGCGAAAAAATTCCGTCCTTTGCAACACTCGAATACAAATCTCTGGGAAGATATTGGTTGCTAGTTGGTCCAATCTTGACTATCGTTACTGATAAATTTTATGAAATGTTTTCTCTCTATAAATCTGAAGAGGTTTCTCTATTAGTATCCTTAACAATTGATAAAAATAAGATTCCCCGTTGATTTTCCAACAATTGAAAAGTTCCGTTTCTAATATTGTTGTTTTCTGCTTCAAGCTTCAAGAATATCGGTTAGTATTGCTCGTTTCGTTTGTTTCGTATTGATTTGTATGTCTATTTGTCATCTTTCGTAAGGAAAATTAACATCGTGAAGGAAGATATCATTTTATCTTTCGCAGTATAGCTGATAGTCTGTCAATGAATTCATGTACTTCTTTTAAATAAATCGTGAATATTGAATCATCATATCTTCGTTAGATTCCCAGATTGAGATACATTGTTACTCCTCTAATTTCCATGACAATACCTAGAAAGGATTAATTGTTTAGTATTTTTTAAAAAATTTTAGAGGAATATATTTTCTATGAGACATCGGAAAATGGTATGAGGAACCTATATTTGATTAATTTAAAGTTTCCGAAGTCTAAAGCAGAAAGTGCTTTCATTTAACAAATTGTTTTCAAATTAATAGAGGTTATCTGTAGATAAATATTCTGAATTATCATAGAAACCATGCCTTCAAATCTTTTTTTGTTAATCGAGCGTTCAGTGGTTCTGTAATTGCTTTTTTGGCTATCAATAATTTATTTATTTTTTGAACAGCTCGTAATCATTTGCTCTCAACCGAACGCAAAATATATGCCTTTCACTTTGAATTTATCTATTCCTTAGAAAATATAGAACATACTGCAATAGCAAGATAATAGTGCCCTGCCTAAATTTAAATTTGGTCTCAAAGATTTATTATTGGAACCCAATCGAAGCTTATATGCAAGTCGTCTTAAACTTATCTTTCTCTGTAGATACATTAATTTGCATGATGAAACCGGTTATCCAAATTCTATTATAATATTTTGCATTTTAACTGCGTTCCAGTCAAATCTTACTTATTCATATACATTTTGCCCCCTCAATTTTGAGCATAAATATTGCTATTTACTCCGTCAAAAAACCCTCGAATACTGCAGCATCCACACGGTTACTTTTAAGTAATAATTAAGATCATCCAGAGCCTAATATTATCTCAGTGAGGCTATTAATTAAGGCTAGTTCTTTAATTTATGAAGATTCAAGGTCCTCCCACGATAAATGTAGAAAGAGATGCTTTGGTCATCCGGGGTTTTCAAACCTCTCTTCATATGATAATGAACGGTCTAAAAACTATCTCCATATTCATAGAATTCTCCTCGCTTTTCTTTTAAAGCTTCTCTTTAAGTATGATCTTAATTTTTTTACATTAAGTCAGTCCTAATTTTGGTTTCCAAATGCTTGAAACATTTGTAAGGAACTAATGTATGTTATGTTGAAATTTTACTTATATTTTGTTGAGTAATTCAGGGTTATTTATTGTCACTATGGTAATCAACAACTGAAAGGAAAGCAAGCTATAAATCGTACTTGTAGTCGTTTTAATTTACTATATTTATTGTAATTTCCATGGATACCGGAGACGGCTATAGTGTTGAACGGTTATGATTGAAGCGATGTGAACGTCGAATGGAAAAATGTCTTGGTAAAAGAGAAGAGAGAATTAAGATGTGATTCGAAAACGAATTTCCCCTTCGCATTGTTTTATACGATTGTCTGAAAAAGTCTGTAACTGTTTTGCCTTCTGTCGTACATTTAAATGAGGGCATTCAATAAAGAAAGTTCATCTTTCATTAGTAGAATTCGGAAAGAGTTCGACCAACAGTACCGAAGTGGGAGATACGTGTTGAATGGTTTCGATTCCCACGTGAAAAAGATCGTCTTTAAACGCGTTGATATCAGTTTGGTATTCTTTCTCAAGAGCTTACATTTTAGTCTCATGTCATGTTAATAGATTTTTTTGAGAGGCGAGGAAGTTTTCGCTTTTACCAATTGTGCAATTGAATACGAAAGGCTTGAAGCGAATTTTATAAGGAACTATAAGGAATAGCTATGAGGAATCGGTTTTTAATACTTGAAAGCTTGAAGTCTGTAAATATATGCAGTTTATTACAGGCAGTTTGTCTAAGATGGCTCTATAAAAGAAGTAAGATGCAATTGAATACGAAAGGTGTAAAGGGAATTTTGTAAGAAACTATATGGAATAGCTATGAGGAATCGGTTTTTAATACTTGAAAGCTTGAAGTCTGTAAATATATGCAGTTTATTACAGGAAGTTTGTCTAAGATGGCACTATAACAGAAGTAAGATGCTATTGAGAACAGAGTTAAAAATGAAATCGTGCCATAATTTAACATTTTCATGAAGTTGGTACATATTTTCTTTTGGGTTAGAATCACATTAAAACTAAATTAAACTGATTCAAATTATTGTCCTCTAAAGTACATCGTTTTTACAAAATTGAAAGATATATTTCTCATCTTTAGTCTAGTTTTTCTGCTTGATAATTAGTTTCTTGTATTGAATGTAATTCGAGTAGTATTGAGTAGTAGTATTGAGTAATTCTTGTATTCAATGTAATTTAGTGAATTTTACTGATTAATAAATAGCACGCTGTTATAATGTCCCGTCAAAAGAAGCTTTTACTGTTTATCACTTTATATAACTTCTACATGTTCTAGTTGGAAGTTATTATCACTGATTGCCATGAGAAAATATTACTTTGACTGTTTTTTATGTATCCCAAGCAACTTTCTACATAAACAATCGTCGTCAGGCCTTTACAATGTAGAAAATACGTACGTCTTAGAGTTAATTTTTTATGAAAATACTCAACTGTGCGTGAAAACCGGTATATACGCAGGAAAAATTAAATGAATGGTTTATTAAGCCGTTTAAGTACATCTTATTAAGTTTAATCATTAATAAAACATTTTTCCATTTTCTTCTCGTTACTAATAATATGGTGTTCTTCTCAATCTGCCCTCAGCTGTGATGCGGATTTAATAAGAGTAGAGAAAAAAAGAAAAGCATGAATAATAATTTTTCTCGGAACTGAGTTATTATATATTTAATAAGAATGGAAACAGGACGTTGAAAATTAAATCCATTTAATTGTATCGTTCAAGAGGTTCAGAGGTTCTTTGCAGCGGAGAAATTTAATTCGCAACGATGCACGACTTTGATGCGTTTTTATATAGCTAGTACGAGTTGGTTTATATATAATCTGCGATTATTTAGAGGTTCGATCCCTTATTTTTCTGTATTGGAAAGTTTTGAGGTTTTTTTGACCCGTTTCGGAAACTTCGAGGAACCCAAATTATGGTTATAAACAGCCCGTATCCAAATGGAGTTGTTGGATGCATCTCTCATCTAACTGCGCCGTGAGAAACGTCTGGATTTCCGATAAAAACTTCCTTCCCCATCGCTTCCTAGTTTATTACATAAATGTATTAATTCTGATGATGTATCGCCTCATTTAAGGCCCTTCTAATCCTCGGTAGATTAGATAGATCCTCCGGAGCTCTTCTGATTGATGAACTGCTCCTTTTCTCGCTTAAGCGTTGCATTTCCATCCTTCCGCATGATCTAATTAATTCGCCTCCCGTTGCATCCTGTTATAAGCGTTTCGCAACGTGTCTAGCGCGCGCGTCTTTGACAACTCGAGTGGATGGCGGAAATTTCCGTCAGGTGTTGGATTTTTGACGGACAATGTCGCACGTCCACTGCTCTCAATTTCCGTCGTTCCGAATATTTTTTTTTTCTCGCGCGTCGCTCTCTCTGGCAACGCGTGCGATATTGAGAATTCAAACGACGGCCTCTGGCAATATCTTCCAACTCGAAGTGTTCAACTCTCCTTTGATCTATTGTGTTCCATCCGCGTTGATTTTCGTCTCTATGAATCTGTGTCGGAAGAGTGAGTATCAAGTTTTATTAAAAGGCTACGTTATAGATCGTGATTCGGCGTAATTGGCCTTTTACGTCTGTTTTGGAAACCTAAATAAATAAATCCATTTAAACATAATTCGTTGCTTTAAATATGGAACGTTGTAACAATCAAACGTTAGGTGTATCTACATTGATGTTTACGTTAAAGGTCTATTTGTTCGTCTTTTATCTAGGGACACGTCTATGTTGCTGTTTTAAAATAGGAACTCGATGGTACATTCAATAACAATAATTTGTTTATTATAGGATCTATCTCATTTACATTTTGAAATCAGCATTTAAATTCCCTTTATAATAAGCTATATAAAATGTTCTATACGCGAAAAATACGATCAGAGTGTATAATCGAAAACTATTATCTATAAAATTTAATTCAGTTGTGTATTGTATTTATATAAATCGTGATAAATTTCTCTTCAAAATTCAAATATGCAATTCACGTAAAAAATTCGATTTATGAAGGAATTTTCATGTCCTCTTGTGTCCTTATCATCTGATTAGTGGCATAGGTATACCCTTGTAGTTTGATTATAATACTGTTTTGTATCGAATTGGCTGGTATTTCTAATTATAGAGAATGAGCATGATCGTGTTCATTTCGTAAACATCATGATGCTACAGACGATACAACGGAAATAATGAAAATCTGAAAATATAGTACGTGATTGATAAATACGAAACCGTGTAAGGCATTCGAAGTTCAAGGTAGATTTTCGTAAAACGATCCGTTTTCCATAATTTTCTCATTAGTTCAGTATCGCATTCGCCGAATATAGCTCAAGAGCTCAGTTTACCTATAATATTTGTTATCGGAATTTATCTAACAGTTCGCGCTGGGTGTTGAGAGACAACTTAAAGGTATGGGCGAAATAGCCTTGGGGTTTTGAACGCTACTTAATTATCGACCGAAGGCTCATGTTTCACTATGTGTAGAATGGAATGCGTTTTCTCTTCTTGTGTGGGTGCCGATATATTTCGACCTACTTACATCCTCTCTTAGTTTGTGAGTGACCTGTGGCATTCACTTGCTTGACGTTCAACTTGATCATCTCTATCCTTGAGGTGTTATTGAATATCAGACGGTTTGTTATGAGGTTGGAATATTCCTCGCCCTACCCTTATTGAAAGTACGTGAATGTGGGTATATTTTAACCGTTTTGTATCGAGGTAATGTTGTTGTAAATTGAGTTTTATTTATCGTAGCAACTGGGTTTGTTCGGTGACGTTTGATTGTCAGAGTCTGTGTTTCTTAGCAACTGGGTATACCAGTTTTACTTGTAATAAAAAGATTCTCAATTGTTTTCATTGTAATTATTATAGAAGTTTACCAACTAGCTGTCTTTGTTGGGTGAGAAATTAGCTGTATTTGGATCAAACTTTATAATAATAAAATGTATGATAAAATATGAAATACTCGTATATTTTAGATTGAGTAAGGATGTAGGGAGAATAAAATGGATATAATATAAGAATACGGAAACTTAAGATCGATCGAATAATTAAATTAAATAGTGGAAGATAAATGTCAATGATAACAGCAGGATATCAATGTAAAGTAAAGATATCTTAGGAAACCATAGCTTAAAATATTAGGATGCATAACATACAAAATTATTTAAATCAGCTAGGTACATTGAAGTATCAAAATCGTATCATTATCACTTTATATCTTTCCAAGTTGAGAAGGATTATATTTTCGATGGATCTTATGAAAAATAATTCCTAGTATAAAATATGAGCATCTGTAACGCAACTTATGAGTTTATGAACTATTTACATTTTTCATCTAAGATTATTTCTCTACATGTATGTTTAAAGGTAGCCATGATTCTCGTACTTGTGCATGTTGACTTGCAGTTGCATCTTATAATATATTGCTTAGAAGTGCTTAGATGCATTATGGTCATAGCTTTTTCAGCGATGCATGCAAGGGATATACAGCTCGTCCCGCACTAATTAACTCTACCGAAGAGAACCTTCATGGAAGGTAACATTTGGTCAGAATAAGGTCATCATCCCCTTCGAATAATTTTCAAAGGGTTACTTAGGAATAAAGAACTATTTTACGTAGGATGTTCGATGTAAATAGTCTGTATCTTTTGACTTATAAATATAAGTATATTGAGGCGTTGTCAAGGGTAACCACAATCCGTATTAGTATATTGAATTATTTTAATCTTATTACGTATTTTTCGGCATAAAATTTGAAGATGATTTTTTAATGTATTTTAATAGAGAGATATCGGTCTTAAAGAAACCTATATTGCAAATTCAATTATTTTGTCATGCTAAATTACAGGTTTCGTATTATTATTATAACCTGATTACGAGCTTTTTGAAATTGCGAAGGTTCATTTTTACCGTATTAGTGCATTTTCGACAACGAAACTTGCTTTTAGTTTCAAGTTTAAGTTAAATACAATGGTTTACTACTTGAATTGCGTGAATCGAAGACAATTTGGTGTTTCATTTTTAGGTGTTATAAACGTATTTTAAGGAATTGATTTTTTTATCTTCTTGAGGTATAAAGTAAAAGTATATTGATTAGATTTTATTAAGGATTTATTTTTTGTAACTTATGAATAATTTAGTTGTCTAATACTTTCAAATCTTCCACAAATAGCTTTTCATTTAAATGATTTTTTTTTAATGACACCTTATAAACCGTAGTGTAGTATAACAGTAATACAGAAATTTTTTATCACGGCATCTTCATATAATCTCCTAGAAATAGAGGAAACTAGAATGCATCTGGAATTTGTTATAGTGTATTAAATAAGGGAGGAAGAATTTGGTTGGGACTTCTTTCCCTCCCTAACCTTTTACTATAACTTAACTCGGCATCTTTAAATTACACACCCACCCTTTCCCTGGTTGGAAGAATCGCTAAGTTTTAATTTCGCCTCCCTTGCAGACGCTGTCGTCTTAAAGTAAACCTTCGTATAATTCTCCTGAATTATTAAATGTCGAAATTTCTCTTGTACCACGGTGAGGAGGAAGTATATATCTTGGCCAAATGTTACGTAATGTAGCAATCGTATTCCCCATCCATCTTCTAAGCCTCTTAATACCTCCCCACTCAGGCTCGTTTCTTCTATCCAATAATTTTTCTCCTGCACAATTTAGTTCCCAAATGGGCCGCGCGGCGCTCTCCCTTTATTTACGAATCTTATAATTAGAGAGTGCAGAGGTATGTGAAGGCAGAACTTCGAAGACTTTCTTACGTGGAAGTCATAGGTTTTGGGAGAGGATGGGTCTGCAGCGTAGGTAATTGGCGATAGAGCCAACTTAGCCCTCCTAAAATTATGCCGTGGAGATTAACGGGAAATGACGTATATAAGATGCAAGTCCTTGAAAGATACGATCCTGCGTACTAATGTTCGGAGAATTTCGAGATGATGGGTGTTTCTCGAGTTTAGAAGCGGTGCTGTTAGAATGTTTAATTTCATATTCTTGTGTTGCTACTCAGGGTATGCTATTTTTTTGGTCTCTAAAGATAGTGTAATAATAAGCGATGGAAGTTGTTAATACTAGGAACTCAAGGGCTGTTTTATAACTCGTACTGCGTATATTTAACTTAATTGTCGACTCATGTCCAACTTCTTATTATTGTCATGGTTACAATTCCGTATCCACGTTCAATTTCATTTAATATTTCTATCGAAGAATTCTGGTTGTCATGTGAGTTTCAAATCTTATAGCCAATGGTGAGATGTGTTGTGTTTGGTTGTTAGTGTATATTATTTTTGTAAAAATTAAGTACATTTTATTGTTTTTTCTAATGAAAAGAGGGGACAAGAAGTAATCTCATACCTTTTTCTGGTCCCCCTTTTCGTTATTGAGAACTACCAAGAAGTCAAAGCTAAATTTGGAGAGAGTATGATTCTTTCCATTCAAATGTAATTGAGTAATAAGATTTTTTATACGAAAATTAGTGCTGATTATTAATGTCTATTTTATAAAACTATCATTGGTTGAAGTGAGAATCATGGAAGTAACTTGCAATCTCTTTCATTATACTCTATATCGCGAGAGAATATCAAATTCCTGAATAAGTGTGCGTGTTAAGTTGTTATTGTTTGAGATGACTCCGGAACAGCCATTTAGAAAGTGAATGTGAGGTTTAGACATATTTATCGATACTAAATTAGGAGTAATATTTGCATAGTTCATGCCAATGACGATAATAATATTCTCGTGTGATTTTAGTTTTGAGTGTAACGGGATTATCGAACTAATATTTTTTTATCCGAATGATGTGTCAGGTTCCAGCTACTTCGTCGATCGCGCGCGGCATCGCCGGACTTGTTTTTCCCTTCTAAATTTCATCTTTCACTCTATATTTAGGATAGCATAAAGGTCTTCTGTTTTTGACACATTTCTTCTTCTTGTTCGTCGATTGATTTTCTGTCTTCAAAACACCATTTACTTTCGACGCGTCGGTAGTTAACGCGTTCAGGATGAGTCTTTTCAACAGCATCGAATACTTTCGAGTTTTTCAAAGGATTTAGTTTATTTGCAAAGTGAAAGTTTTAGCAAAGGGCTGTCATGGAATACAGTCGAGCTTTCTTAATCAGTAGTGTAACCTTAGTATTCTTTTGACAGCCGATTTTTAACCGAGAGGAATTAGAGTTGACGAATCGTTAAGTGTTTCTGAAGTATTTATCCTAATTATTTCTATTTTTTATATATAATAATCAACTGACACATGCAACAGTCCCATATAGTTGTGTAGCAACCGGGATTCTGACCAGGTTTATATATAGAGCATCAATTCATTAGTTTACTTTGTTTTGTTTGTTAATAAATAAATGAATTCAGATAGAAAACATTCAAGGAAGACGTAGTACATATTATGCACCTTACGTATTGTAAAGGCCGATCGGATGCAGCGAATAAATTAAGGGAAATAGATAGAAAAATAAACAGATTTTATTATTCGTTTTCCCGTAAAGAATACACAATTGTTTAGGTACGTTGCCATGGTGCTTACAACCCCTGCCACACGCTGTTAGGTGATTTGAAAGGTATCCTCATAGACATATGTCCTCAGAACCTTTACTACGCCCACCTAACTATAAGGATTCACTGCGACAAAGTGTTTTCTCAAGAATATTCCTCAGCTGTACTGGTGTTTACGTCAGCGCATGAATAAGTTGTGTTCCTCTGATTATTAGAACTCCTCGTGGGTTAATCATTATCTTATCGTTAGTCGTCAAACGAGAATTTAATTATATATTCGGAAAGATGCAATTTATTGAGCGTGAGTCGCCGTTTCACTTAGCGAATGCAGCGCGATATTATCGCCACATGTTTCCTGTAATGCAGGATCGTTTCTTTTAGTAAAACATGCAATCTCCAGAAAGATAACTGTGGAAAATGGCATTAATCTCGGGGCTTTGAGGATCGACCTAACGATTTCCCGTGTTTCGTCTTCCGTGAAATCGGCCCAAATGAAAAGCACTCCAGAATGCGAAATGGCGATTGGTGGACGGAAAAAGGGAATCTACGGAGCGTGACACTTTTGGCGCGGTTTGTCATCTTTTTCTGATCGACTGTGTTTTGTTTTTTTTCCCCTCCCGAAGATGTTTCGTTCAATCTTCCCTAGATGTCCTTCTCAGTCATGGATTAAGGTTTTCCCGAGGACACAGATGTTAATGGAACTGTATGTTTGTAATGTTAATCCGTAAGCCTTCTGATCAAATAGTCGAATCTTTGATTTGGGGTGATTATGACTCATTATACGTTAATATGGTCGTATGGGTTTTGGGTGGATCTTAAGGTAACGAAAAGGTCGTTTGAGAAAGTATAGGTTTTTGGTATTTAAGAGGTATTTTTTATTAAATGGCTTTAATTTCAGTAATTATCGCACTCACATAGATAATGAAGGTTCCTTTAATACTTATTTAAAAAATAATCGTGATGCATAACACGTGACGTAAGATTGGAAGTATTTTGGTTACTATGGTGCTAATCTTGAAATGGGTTCCATAGAAATTATATTTCAGTATATTACTTTGCTCCTTCATACTTCTTAAGTTGTATCCCATAAAAATTATAAGATACCTTATAGTACTGAAGAATATCGTATTTGCAAATCTACTTGTTCATATCATAGTTACCTTTACTGTAGGCTCATTTCGTACTTAAACCTTTCTTGAGGAAATCGTATATCATTGAAAAGATAAGTTAAAACATATTTAAAGTTTCCCGTGTTTATAAAATTTGTTATATAATCGTCTTTCATATATGATGAAAGTATTTCTTTTCTTTAACCAGTAGAATAACCATATATTAATGAAAATAATGACAAAAGAATATGCTTTAGATACCCTGGACAACTGGCATTGCGGGTTGCATAATCGAATTTGCTCGTACCCTTTTGCCATCATTATTTCTATTGCCTAATGTTTCCATTCCAGATGCTAAACTAAATTATTTTAACTGTATACTATTTTATCCTTTATTTATTATAAGTGTTAGAAGTAAAAAAAATAACAGCAGATGTCAATCTTTGTTTTCTGAAATAATTCGGGATTGGAAGTAAAAGATTGTGCGATGGTTAAAAAGAATTGAATGGAGTATATCATTTAATGATTTTGCATTAATAATAATAATTTTTCATTCTTTATAAATTATATATTAGAAATATAACAAATTTTAAAGTGCGTAAATGTTTTTTCTGTTGTAATTAAGGATTTATGATATTTTTAAAAGCATCTTTAACTTTATTTATTAATTTAATATTAAAATATAAGAATTAGTTATTTCATTAACATTAAACTTTACTTATTTATATTGATTGATAATATCTTTAATTTTAAGGATGCTGTTTATTGTGACGTCATCGGTCGGTCCTTCATGCGCCAGGCACATCAACGTCTTCTCCATCGATTTTCATAAAAATGTAAGTATTTTATTCGACAAACAATCTTTTATATTTAAAGGAAAACTTCCTTTAGTTTTACTTTAATATAATTTTATCTCGCTTTCCTTTTCCCTCTCGATTTATTTGCGATAAAATTGTTTCCAAGGTCTCTTTAATATAGAATGTTTTGGCGCTAGTTTATCCAAACAATACCTTGCACTTTCAAAGGCATTTAAAGCAAAACATCAAGAGAGTCAAAGAGTAAAGCCGTCTGGCTTTTCTAGGAAGAATTTCTGCGATATAATCTCTAACTCTCCCGTTTCGCGTACTATGAGTTCCAGGAATCGGGCCTCCGATTCCAAGAAGCGGCAATCAAGGAATTCTACGCATCCGCCTCAATTTAAGGAGATGTTGCTACTTCTCTCTCTTGTTAAAGCATCCCTCGGATATCTATCTTTAAAGAATTCTCGCGAAAACATTTTTCGGCGAATAAAATGTATTTGCGACGCGAATTTGATCGGGTTTTGATTTTTTTACGTAATGATAGATTAAATTTTGAATTGCTTTTTTGTATACGAGGTATTTTATTGCGTAAAATATTCCGTATTTATTTGATTTTTACGTGAATAAAGTACTTCTACGTGATATAAAAATGATACTGACGGAGTTAAATTTTTCTTTGTGTCGCGAATTTTATCGGAATTAATTTTTTTACGTAATGATGGATTAAATTCAAATTCTTTTTTGTTTATAAGGTGTTTTTATTGCGTAAAATATTTCGAATTTATTTGATTTTTACGTGAATAAAGTACTTCTACGTGATATCAAAACGATACAGACGGACTTATAAATGTTTCTTTGCGATTTTTTTCGTTTTTCCTTGCTTTTACAACGGGAAAGGAAAGTAATTTAGAGGTAAATTCTTTTATTCAAGTCTTATATCAGTTCCGAATGCATTTTACTGTTAGGAAATGCGTATTATAATTGAATTTTAGTAAAATTTTCGCATTACGCTCTTGAAATATATATTAATAATATTTTATATTAAAGATACTCTCTGAAACACGAAACTAAATGATCGAACCTGGAAATGACATTTAAATTCATAGATATTATGTCCTATAACTATCGATGAGGTATATATAAAAATGAAATGATGATTAATTGTTATACATTTTAATAATTAATTAAATTTTAATAGAACACATAAAATGTTATATTTTACCGTCAGCGTATTTTATTTCAGTTTATTCAAGTGTTAAAATTAAAATGTATTCTATTGTTCGAATGAATGAGTTTCGGTAATTTGTGAAACTCAAATTTATGCAGAGCCGTGCTATTTTATTATAATATTTCTATCGTTTTATTACATGTTACAATTATCTGTCTGTATTTTATAAAAAATGTATTAATTTTGGATGGGACATTGGTAATGTGTTAAAATATGATACAATAATTTACTTCTGCGAAAGTTTTGTACCATGTATAGTATTTTATGATTTACTATGTAATGGTAAATACAAACAGGTTTGAAAGAATCTAATCTCATGGGGTAGCGTCTCGTATAGTAGTTTAGTAATTGAAATGGTTTTTGTTAGAATTTTTTTGTATCCCAACAATGTTTATCTTGTTTTTATTTCTGTGAATATTATTCGTGTTTACTTTAATCCTGAGGAGGCAGATAATGTTTGTTTTTCCAGTATATTAATCAGAATATTAGTAAATTTAATATTCTATTCGTTGAATATGTATAATACCTGATTGGCGATTGAATGTATCATTTTATGCATCAAATCTTCGCTTTTAATTCTTAAATTTATCATCCCCCCTCCTTAAAATCTGTTACCTGTTATTCATTGCAAACGATAGAGATTTTTGTTTGCATTTCTGGAAATTTGTGAAAATATTGTGTCTGTGGTCTGGTTTCCTTAAAGTACGTTTAACAAAGATTTTTTTCAAAAACTCTTATATAGATGCTGTGGGGAGTTACTATTGGTGTATATCTGACGTTCGGGGTTTATTATCAAATATTTATTGCGTTTTGATTTAAAATCAGATATTGTTCTTACTTGTTTAAAAGTATAGAAACTAATTCTCATTTAGAATGAGGAATATTGGCTCGCATCTTCGTTCTTTCTTTTAATTTAACTTGAAATTCTGAATTGATTTTCTTTCCTTTTTAGTAAATACACACCTCGGTCTTGATTCATGTATTTAATTTAGGTCGAGTATAAAATTACATCGTTTGCCAAAGGAACAGCTTTAAAATATCCAGTATAAACTTCTTAGAACATCCAAAATAATTACTTCTTCACTAGTATCTCGCGATTTTGTGGAACTGCACGTTGTCTTTTCACTTACCATTGAACCAACTCCTTCTGGCGTCATTTTGCTAATCCATAAATACACCTGGGTATCACCCAAATTCCGTATGATTTAGTGCTAAAGGTCGCAAGGAAATATCAGCGATAAGGATCAGCTACATTCTGGAATTATGTTCTCTGGAATTTTCTGGAAGCTGGCTGGAAAGAATGTCCGGATGTTTGAGGGCATAAACTCTGCATCGAAAGAGCGTACAACTTCCGCTCCTCAAGAATGGTTAAGTATAAAAGGAGGTATGACACGAGTAGGAAACAGTAAAGAGACCAAAACGCTTCAGTATCGCCGAAACGTCCAAGAGAGAAAAAAATAACAAGTTTTAGAAAACTGAGGAGTGATGGGAATTGGCTTGGAATATGAGTTGCACTTATAATTTTGCCGCTGGCTACCGTTTTTCGCACTTGGCATTCCGGCCAATTTATAGGCGCGGCCCGCTAATTTAGTTCCGCCGAAAAGGTCTTCGCCAACGTTAGCTTTTCCCAGAATGTCTGGAATATTTTTACAAATCAAAATTGCTAGGGTCGCGCGGGGGAGGAGAACAAAAAAATGCCAATAATATTTCTGGTTGAATGGGAGCCAATTCGGATGGGATCCAACGGGCGTTGAACTTCTAAGAAACATTAGCGGAAATCGTTAAAGAGGTCTCTCTCTTCAAAGGGGCAAAGTTCAGCGGAATACGGTTTCAAAAGGCGGGAATCTGAGTGTTTTTGGGCAGGTGGAACTTTGTTCGATATCGGCGATTTATTTTATTGAAAATATTTGGTCGAATTCTGTGGTAATTGTGAGCGATCGTGTGAGGCACTGCTGTGGATGACCACTGTGGATGTCTCGGGACACTGTGAAGTTGGTCACAGCTTTATAGTTCTGTTGTACTTCTCCTGGTGTTCAACTTGCATGCCTTCGCATTTAAGTGCCTTTCTTTTACCGCTCACCATTTCCCGTTCGGCGCTCGTGCGGTTTCCCATGTCGAATTTCTCCCGTGAGATATGATTCTATTCCCTTCTTTAGAAGCTACGAAGATGGATTCGTACTAGTTTTTCCCTAAAATTGGTTGAATTAGCTTTGATATCATTCGTCATCTATATCTGAACTAATAAACGGATTCTACTTACGAATATATTTAGCAGAATTACTCCTATATTTTTCTACGCGATGGAATACCAATCGATTTATTTCTGTGAGTAGATATTGTGCTATTTTAACGTTTCCTGTTGTTATTATTTACGTAAAAGTTATTTCGTTTCCTTGGTGAGCTGGTTGCTAAGAAGAAAAACACCGTCTCCTTGGCGAACATTTTCTCGGAGTAAAATGCACATAAGATTCAACTAATTACGCGCACAGAAACTAAGTGCTGCCGTGGATAGTTATGAATTACGTGCTAGCATTATTGTAGAGTTCGCTCAGTTGTGGAACTGTATTTCATCGTCTCGAAGGAGAACGGTATATACGAGGTAATTAGAGTTATTTAAAGAGTTTTAGGCCGTATATTCCGTTTAGAAAGTGGCGTATGGAACGGGAAGATGGAAACGGGACGGGAAACATTGTAGGCGCACGTATGGGACGAATCGGAGGTAATGAGTCAAGCGTCGGTTATTAACGGTTCAAACCGCGCATCAAAGATATTTTTATCGACCGGAGAGATAAGGGAATTCGAATTAATGGGCATCTAGAAGGAAAAGGCCGCGTGGGTGGAGCAAGGTTCCGCCGCGTAGGCAAAATTCTCTCTCTTTGTTACTCTCTCGATGCATCGCATGGGCGTACATAGAAACGGAGTGTGTCTCATGCTTTATGTCCGCCGTAGCCGTTTGTCATATTTTATTTCGAGGATATACACCCAGTCATTTTTCCCCGCGAGATTTACTGTCTTCCGGTCGGGAGTATTATGCACCGCCCACTTTATCCTTCACTTGTATTACGCATTCCGTTTGCGAAGTTAATCTGTTGGCGAAGATGAGAGAATGTCGGTGCATCGCGGGAGAGATGCGTCGGTTTTCTTTCGTTGGCACTTCGGGATGTGTGTATGGAAGGGGCGGTGTCTACATCGGCGTGACCCAGTGTCTGCGGAGGAACCTTTTTTTATCCCGGCACGATCGCTTCATAATTTCAATTTCTCCGTTTTGCGTGAAATGTCGTCGTTTCGTGGCGAAATCGTCGGTGACGGGTTGCTAGGAGGGGATGGTTGTCGTGGAAGGAGATGTTTTGGCATTCGATCCGTATCTAGAGCTAGCGGCTTGTATGTCATAGGTAACAGATGCAATGTTATCTCTCTCTCTCTCTCTCAATCTTCAGCATCGGGGAGGAATGTAAAAATCCAGGTGTTGGCATTTTCTCCGAGCAAGATGCTGGCGCACGCTACTGCTACCATCGGTTCAGCGAAACAGCTCCCGTGTCGCGGATTTGATTCGCGAGGCGTCTTGCCATTAATATCTGTTAATTTACGTTATGGTACGCGTATTATGACTCGATCGTCTTTTTTTTCTTACGTAACGGAAAGAAGAACAGGTGTTAATGCTGATACTAAAAGCGGTATGTTTATTTTTTAAAAGTTTTGATGTTGTTTTTGAAAGCAGGAATTTTATTCGATGGATTCCGTTCCTAAATATTTTTCGCGTTCATAAATAAAGTAATAACAAGAGTTTTGTACGCTTCGCTGAATTTTGTTTTAATTTATGTAAATTCGTTTCAACATCGCGTGTAATTTGAAATTTCTAACGGTAAACGCATTCTACACGTACCGTCTCTCTCTATTTAATTATTTCGCGAATAAATTCAGTAGCGTCCAAGATAGAATTTGTCTTAAATTTAATTAAGAAAATATTTTTCCCTCTCGAAGGAAACTTTTGCGTCATTTCTTCCGAGAAATACGTATTGGTTTTTTTTTAATAAGTGTGTAGTGAGTGTGTTTGTTGAGGAAATGGTACTCGAGGTGACTTATTTCAACAAGGATGAATAATAAATTCAGCGATGCCTAATGAACGATATTCATATGGCGGAATGCGCCATTCTGACCGTAGTTATTATTTATTCTCATTAGGGAAATTATTTTCCGTCGGCAGGAGAATCGTAATATATGGAGCTAAAATCAGGGCAGAGTTCGGATCCGCAGTCTCTTGGGAGAGTTAGTTGGGCTTCCCTGAATTATCGCATCCGAGCGAAGAAATCGATTCTCGTATATTTTTTCGGAGAATGAAAAGTTTACATCTTTAGGGAATTGAATCGAACTGGAATGGGATCAAGTTGGAAAAGTATCAAATACGAATTCTCCAGTCCGACGCGGAATCAGCCATTGCTCTCTTCCGATAGCTGATTCTCGACGCACGCATATCGTTCGTCATCTATTTCATAAGTTTTAATTACTCCCGCTTTTTGTCATCGTTCTCGCGAAATCCGAAAGATTTTAATTGGGAAGATGCGAGCCGAGTTGCAGGAGGCCCCTCTCTCCGGAAGGCCGCGTGTAAGAATTCTAAAAAGGAAACTTATAAATTGTTTTAATTCGTAGAAGTACTACGTTAATTAACAAGTGTCACAGGTGAGAAGTAAATGTTTCAGAGTTTGCGTGGATGCGGATTTTAAATATGGCGTGTTTATCGATGTGGAATAGGGAGGTGTTCAATTATCCTGGTTTCTCGTCGTTTGAGGGTGTAGAAAATGTCGTTCGAGGAATGCGAATACCAAATATAAGTTTTGAAAGGTTAAAATATTAATTAATTACGAAATATACCACGTGCTGTTAGAACTTTAGTGTGCACCAGAGGTATCAAGTATAACCAACTACCGTTACCGTATCATCTACAAAGATATCGAGTATAAATACTACATAAAAATCTTAGATTACATCAAAAGTACCAGGTCAAACAGAAATAGAAATTAACGATATTACTGGGACTCGAACCCAGGACTCTAACCAGCTTACCCGCCTGGGAACCAGATGAAATGGATGTAAATATAGAGACAAGATAGGGATTCGAACCCAGGTCCCAGTCTTGTCAATTATCTTCACTTCCATTTGAAACTGTTTGCGCTGTGATTCAGAAGAAGATTGTGAATCCCTTAAGTCTGAATACTTGTAAATTAAATTACAAATAATTCTAATACATTTGTTCTTGGTTTAGCAGGCTAGAAATATGAGAATGTAGTAGCTTTTACGCAAAGTTTATTCTTATCCTCAATCATACGAATATTCTTACTAAAGGTGGGTCGAAGGAGTATGATTAGAGTTTATTTATGGTATATTATATCATAAAAATAGGCAACGTATGTTTTTGGGTCGGTTTTGAATCATCTTATTTTAAAAAATCGTTGACATTATATTTGCTCTAATTGAGGGGCCTGAAAAACCATCATTATATCCCATACCGTTCCCTTAAAATAAATCATCAAAAGGAGGTAATCCCCTTAAAATATATCCTTAATTATTTCGCAAGGCTGTATAAATTTAAGGATTACAAATATTAACGCAGGAATACGTAAAAAGGACGAACGTATCGTTTTCGTTAGCTACAGAGCGGCGTACGTACCAGAAAGGAAGGGAGAGGAATATTTAGTTTAAAGATACGATTAAAATCATACGCTGAACATTAATTACGGAAGGGATTAATATTTAAGGATAGTACTCTCGTCGGATTAACTTAGTTTGTTTTTATTGAGTAAGAGTGGGAAAGGATTTTGGAGAAACGAGGGTCTGAACCGTAGGTAAACCTCAATCCGATTGCCTCTTAGAGAACATTCCACCTGCACTGGGCAAATTATTCTGATGCTTCTGTTTGTCTTCTCCAATTCACATGTCACATTACAGTTCATATTTAAGTGCGGGAGGAAATATACCAACCATTTTGGAAATGTCCACATCCTTATAATTCCGCGCGAAGTTTCCCTTACGTATTTATTTAAAATTAAATCATTCCCTCGGTTGCTAGGATTAAGCAGCGAAAATCTCTTAAATAATTCTCTTTTATCTTTTTTTATGGGGAGGTGTATCTGCCCCCCCCCCCCCCGTCACTAAAAAGTGTTTTCTGTTCAAAAGGCTTTTCTTATACACAACTCGCAACTTTTTTAAAGAGGTTACTTTTCTGAGTAAATATACGCGTTTCATTATAAAAGCTTCATTTACTAGATATTACGATTCGTTATGATATTTTAATACAGTAAATAGGGAAAGGCATTGTGGGTAATGAGTCTTTGTATCTCGTATTCATTTTCCCTTTATTGATATTCGCGTAAAATAAAAGGCTGCGGAGCTGAAAACTGAGTGGCTGAGAAAGATAAATATAACTTAAGTGTTTCTGAAGCTCCAATGCGTGGCTTTTCGCTACCAGACGGCAATTTGCTCTCTATTTAGCATTTAAATGGAATCCTAGGCCGTCAATAAATATAATTTACGTGTTCTATTCACGATTATGGAATATGCATGTTCATGAATGGAATGTGTAAATATGAATTAGAACTTATTCTTTCTAATAATTATCTTTTTGTGGATTTATTCTCGTCTTCTGGTGTTTATTAGGAATATTCTTACATATTATTATTTTAGTTTTATTATGGATAGTTTTAAGAAATGAATGGAGCAGTTTGATTCAGTTATTTTCATTGTTTTATGGTCAGTAAGTTACTCTACTCAGCTTTACCAATTCTTGAATACGTAGCCTAGTAACGTGAATTTTTTAATCGTTGCTATGGTTTCGGAATATTAAATATCCCTTTGGAAAAGTAATTAAAAGTAGAAACTAATACATTTCTCGAATACTTAATGAGAATTGTATCACGTCGCTGATGGTTGGTGTAGCTCTAAAGATATGCGTATCTTTTTGAACTGTTCTTTGAAGTTTTTATTCAAATCAAACATTTTAAGATTTATAGTCTTTAAATTCGAGAAGTAAAAGATGAAATTCGAGTGTTTCATCGTCTAAAGACGTATTTCGAAAGTCCGCATGTGATTAAGACCGGAAGATTTTGAAGTAATAATTCAAAGTATGTTCTGAATAATCGCGATAACCAACTTATTCATTCCGATAAAATAAATTCAATAATTCTCTTTCACCGGATCGCAGTGACTTTTCGTCGTGCACTTCATTTCCAGAGTATTGTCTTTAGGAATCGACTTTCCTTCCGCGAACAGCGCTCCTCAAAACCCCATCTCTCCCTTCATGAATATTTCTCTCTGGATTGTAAAGTTTTGAATTATTTGCCTAAGGTATGCAAAATTTACACCTTAATTTGAATAGGAACCTGGGATAATCAATCCGTTTTGTAAATAATGTAACTGTGTAAAGTCTGGGGCGAAGGGTTTCCGAGAGGGGGCGGTGGTGGGCCCCTTTCAACGCAACCCCCCTTTTCACTGTTTCGTCGTACCCTTTACTCGCCTCGGAATGTTGTATTCCGGACCTAAAGAGAGAGATCTCTCTGATCGGACTGCGTCACTTCTGAAATCATCGCTGCTCTTTTGCGTCAAGAAAGGTTCATCTTCCCCTTTTCTTAATTCCATATTTAATCATTATCGTCTCTTATTTAATCTCCCGAAATTTTATTCCCTTATGATCCGTTCTCGTGATGGGTATACTATAAGTTTTGTCGATACGTGTTCATTTGTTTGAAATTTGTTTATAGTAACCTAATTTTTGTTTTCCTTATATATAATATTCTATTCCTATATCTCTATTATTCGTATTCTAATTCCTAGTATCGTGGAATTTTAGAATTTAAGGACTAGGAAGTGTATATTAATAATGCTGATTCTCGTCTACTATTAATTTTTGTCGTTTTAAATTTTATAAATTAAGTTATCAAGTCCTTACCTTGCTGCGTGATTATTGAAATACTAAAGTTCCTTCTCCAATTATGAAAATGTGAATAGACAACTATTTTTCTGCGTATCTATGAAAAATTACGTCGTAATTTCCTTGCTATTATGATTTTATAAGTACTCTAGTTAATTATCTGCTTATTTTATTAAATTATCGAATAATGCGAAAGTTTTAAGGGTTTCTATGGAGACGTATTATTATAAATTCTTCCTACATGAGTTGTTATTGATGGGTCGTTAACCTGTAATTTGGCATCTTAATTTTCAAATATATATCGAATAGTAATTAAGTAATAAGTAAGAGGGAAATTTTTATGGAAAACGGACGTAGGAAGTTCTAAATTTAGGGTCACCTCATCGTATTTATTGTACGCGAGAATAAAAAGGAAAATTTCGATCCAAACAACGTCGAGATGGATTCTCACCGTATCGAAAGGGTAATTAATTATTTCTGAAAGAGACACTCGAGCTTTACATCTGCGAAAGACAGTCAGCGCTGTCGGGCAAGAAACGAATATCGATGAAATATTTCATTATAATTTTTCATTTAAATACGAATCGAGTTTTTAAGGACGTATAAAAAACCAAAGATTAAACTTTGCAAATTTTTGCAGTTAATGGTTTATTCTGCCATTGCAAGAAGTCTCGTCTTAATTATAGCCCCCGGTAATGGCACAGTCCATTAAATTAAAGTGCTCCAAGTGATATCTTTTCCAACATCGACTGCACTTAGTTTGGTAGTCGGATGTATGCAATTTTAGTTCTCTAAATCACATTATGAAAGGTTAATGCTTTTTCCAAGACTGCTTCATGTTTCGAGGAGCCATTTCTTCTCCACCGCCCGTGATCCAAAGTATCTTTTTATGCTTCATTCTCTGCCTTAATGCGATGGATAGTTTTGGATCGTAATTTATGACGTGGATTCATTAAAAAGGAGTATTGATTCATCGGCATCGCTTGATGTTCAAGAGGGTGTGTGTCATTGGGAAGTATATGCGAAATTACGATTAGTACTTTTTTTACGTTTATGGCGAACTATAACTTAAGTCTCACGCGTTACATTTATTATAATTAATGCTACATTTATACTGATATTTATTTAAGCCTTCAAGGGTTTATTTTCCTTATTACGAAGATTATATATTATTTGCCTTCGAGTAATATCTCGAAAGATGTTATTGGTGTACGAAAATCCTTGTATTTCTCGTAATTTTTTTATTTCAACTTTTGACGTAACATCTGTAATTTGGTCTTATCATCAAAATGTTCAACTTTTTCCTGCTTCGGAAAACTAATTAATATGTCGAATCCTTCGTTTATTACATTGTTGTTGAGTAAAATGTCAAAAGTAGAATAATTATAAATTCGTTTACAAGATATCCGTTACAGACGTTTTCTTTTACATCATCGACTGTTTGTAGGATTTTTTTGAAAGGTGGAGAATCAAAAACTGGAGATGTAATTTGTGAGTTGTAGCCCTAGGCAGTTATTTCATTATAGATAATTCGAAATTTCCTTACAGTTGTATTTTATGGAATTATGAGCGATTTTAATTTCTTTAGTAGATTGTAAATTTTCGATTTAGTTGCTATGGAAATGTAATAATGGTTTATTGTTCACTTGAGATGATTGTTTTTGAATCCCTTTATGAACGTAATAAATTATTTGTGGTCTAGTACCCTATTTATATATCCATAAAGATCGTGATTTTTTACATTGCAATTTATTTATTAAAATTTACAATACAATTTACAAACACGGTCTGAAGATCTTTTTAAAACGTCATATACAAAGTGCAATTTCTTTGAATGGAATACGTTGCAATGTATTTGCCGAGCCCATTCGAAAGTTGCAAATCGCAGTAATAAAGATCGCAAGCTTTCAGTTGCAGAAGAGCCATGTGTTCGTCGGGAACTAAAATTTGTTTACCAAGGTCCTGAACGCAATGGCTCCTAACCCTCTGAACATTTTTCCTTATGGATCGGACAAAGCTTTCTTTCATCGCTGCATTCGGATGGCGTCTTAAAGGTCCACAATTTCAAGACGAAGAAAGTTTGTTTCACCATCACCATCTCTACCAAACGATTGGCCAAATTGGATTCCTAGCAATTGGAACAAATCCTTGTGAAGTGTAAATGACATCGAATCAATATCCATCACGAGCGTGAGATGAGGTTCAATTAATGCGAAAAGTTTTGTCATGGATGGAATAGAAAGGGTCGAATGCAAACTTGCCATTTCTTAAGGCCATCTGGTTATGTGGATCGTAAACATTTTACTCTATTCCATCAATAGCTACTATGTAAAGAATTTAAACTAAGTACTGTGGGTAATACGATTTCCTGTTTATCGTGCATGGAAATAAACAAAAGAAATGTATTCGAACACAACTTAGGCAATTCGTGGAAAACTAATATCTAGCAAACAACGGAATGAAATTTGAACCTGTTATTATAACCTATTGAAAATATTGGGGCATTAAATAGCGTGTTTTCTTAAACAATTTTAAAATTCTTCTAAAACAATAATTGTCAAAATATATTACAAATATAGTACGAGGATTTTTTTTTCATTTTAGGGTAAATGTTCATATAATCATTTCCCAGAATTCTAAATAATTTGCAATATGGTTGTTATTTTTGAACTAAATTATAATTCTTACGTATTTGGGCTTTGTATGAAACAGCAGATTGTTAGAATAAAACGATTTTTTCAATGGGCGAAATGAATGAAATAATGAAAATAAACATTGATAAGTTCTAAGAAATGTTCTAATTTAATATTTTCAAAATTAATATTCAAATCCAAATGAATTTAGATTAATGAAAACTTGCGAAATATTTTCTGTAACTATTTACGCTCAGTATTCAGCTAACTTGGATAAATTTTGCATTCATCTGTGCTTCATCATCATTGTGTGATGCATGATTCTTATTGGGTTTCCTTGAATGTATGTTTTTATTGGAGCTTCATATTTGTTCCTATTGAGTTACTAGGAAAAGTCAAGTTACTCCATGACCTGCTCTTTAGATCAAATTTATCATCAATACCTTTGCATTGCATTTCCTGAATTATCATTATGCTTTTGTGTGGGTTTTACATTCCGAGAAATTCCCAATGATTCTAGATTTCCAACGATCACACCTTCTCTTTATAAATGCCATCGGTCTAATATCCTACTCGACCGATATGTTTTATGAGACTGTATTCTTTCGAAATTTTATTTCGCGCGAAGTTGCTGATCTCAACTAGTTGTTCTCCATCGGAAATGCATAAATTAATATTGGAGAATGTGGAAACGTAGTTAGCTGACATCATCGATGTTTTTATAGCTTTTCATTTCTCTTTGTTTTGACGAACATGGTCGCCCAGAGCCATTAGTCTTAATAATTCCGCGAAGGCAGGTTTTTATGTGCCTTTTATATATCTGAAAGGGATATTTCCAAACTTTAATTTCCTTTCAGAATGGGTGTCTCTTTAATATTCGCAGAGGCAAACTTATTCCGAAGCATTATTATTCATCGTCCATAAATTATTTTATTTATTTTGTTATTTAGCGTCGTAACATTTAATTTAAATCTTTAAGTATCCAGGGAATATTCTTTTAGTGAAGGGATACCAAATTTGTAGTATTTTTTATAGTATAAAGAACTCTAGAGAATGGATTTAAAATTTAGATTTCGAATTGAAATTCATAATGGCTTAGTTTAACGTTGCCCATACTAAATATATCGGTATAATAGAAGGTAAAAGCAGAAAAGAAACTATTATGAACTCTTTATTACGGAGTATTTTACAAAGAGCAATTAATTGAAGAAATATCGATGGCTTTTTATGATAATGGATTGGCGCTGTTCTTATGTATACGCATTGATCTTTTTGGAAGTACAATGTTAAGTGTATAAATTTGCATGCTCTTCTTTTATAGCATAATTCAAACTCAATCTTTCTGTTTTCAAACGAAACTTTAATGGGTAGGAGAACATACTATCGGTGTTTTTAATCTAAATCGAATATCATCTATTATAATCGAGGTGAAATATCGTCAGGAATTATGCTTTAGAACTTCATAAGCACTTTTGCATCAGAATGATTTATGCTCTAGTTCTTTTACGTGGCGTTTTATTAGTATTTTATTTTCTTCTCATTATGATAGAAATATTAATCTCAGTTTATTCACACAATGCATCCCATCTCTCGATTGAAAAGAATCGATTACGGACGATCGATCCGTCTTTCGCTCGTAAGAAGTATCGGTTCGTTAAGATTTTAAACTTTTTTTGTATCTCGTTCGTAGAGCTTACTACTTCGTTGCATGCGACAGTATCCTTTCATTTGCTTTTTAAATCGCAGCTCTCTTTCTTTAGATCTTTGACATTTCCCCTCGCCGTCCTTGATCATACATGAAAGTATTTCCATATCCGATACGTTGCTCTTCGGGTTAATTTTATTGGTTATCGATTTATTTCGATTCTTATTCTACAGCCGGTGATGAGTGCACCGGAGTCGATTTCTTTCGTTTATAGGAATATAAGGGAACCGATAAGTTTCCGAAATCAATTTTCGCGAATACCTCGTGGATTCTTATTCATAAAGGTGAAGCGTTTTGTAGATAGTAGGAATAAATTATGGGAGATTGTAAAGGAAATGGTATTCAGATGGTTTTTATATTTAAATATAGCTTGTTGCTTGAGTTATTTAGGGATTGTTTTGATGTATTCAGGATAGTTATTAACTGTTTCGTGAACTTGGCAACTCCTAGATCATATAATTGCAAGTGTTTTCTTACGAAGCTAGGGTGGAGAATAGTTTAGAATTTTAGCTGCATCTTCCACATTCAATCAAGTCTTTTCTAAGATTTAAATCTATTATAAGGAAGGGAACTCATGCATATGTATTTAGTACTCATTGTATCTCATCTGTTGTGCACGAAGTTTCTTTTTCTTCACTCTCTAAGGCTAATTATATTGATAATATCAACAGTTCTTCATTCCCCCATTACTATTATAGGATAACAAGTATTAGGGGTGAATATATAGACTTAGATATTTACCCCATTATACATTTTCATATCACAATGAGTCTAATGACCAACGAAAGTGTGTATTTAATCAAACGATATTTACATCGCCTTCATTTATCTACGTGCGATATTTTGATACTTATGTCTATAGTATATATAATAACGATTCTGCATTTCTTCTAGACGGGAATGGTTTCAGCCGTATTTTGTAATTTTAATTGTTGGGATCAACATTTCTACTAGAAATTTTCCTAGAACCTTTCTGAGACGGCAGTTTTTCGCGGTTATTATTTTTCATTCTATTCTGCCGGAAGTGGTTAAATTTCGCCCTCCCGTTCGCACGTAATACCGAATTTAGAATTCCGATTAATTTTTGAGCGTGGACTTCATCGTCTATCATGCAGCTGTCAGTTATCGGCAGCGTGCAAGGAACATCGACTGAGTGGTTAATGGATTGGAATTGCTTCTATCTTGATTTACTTTAGGAAAATTAATTAGGGCTGATGAGGTTCATGACCTTTGGCCGTGGTTGCGAAACTCACGATCGGCGAGAAAATGTACTCACAATGACTCCAATGTCATTAAGAGCATGTATTTGAGCCCTTTGTCGTGCTTTCTCCCCGTAATTTCTGTATAATTCAGTTGCGACCGACCCTCTCTATGTACCTGGAATAAATACGATTAAGGCGAAAGATAAATGAAGGTACATGTACTTGTTTATGGATTTAGAGGGCTTACGGATGTTAAATATATTTTATAAAGAATTTATCGATGTATCTATTTTTATTATACGAAATCTGTGTGCTGTAGTAATGCGAAGTTATTTCGTCAGTGTAGTGTTATTGTGTCTGAATTTATGACTATGGACTTACTATTATGTTACCCTTAATTTATATCTTTGCATCATTTCTGGCACCACGGCACAGTTGAACCAGACTGTGTTGAAGCAGTGATTAAATTATAAGATACTCTGTACAGGAATTCTCTGTAGTCTTTCGTTGAAATATCTTGAAAATTGACTCATTAAGGGTAAAAACATACCTTGACAATAAATACTCTGCGATAGAGTTTAAACGGAGATAATAGTGATACACATAATTTCATTACCATGGATACGCCACAAAGATGTAGAATCAAGAAATCTATGATGGCTCTAAAGAAGGTGAGACTGAACTGTTGATGGGAAAGATGGTATCAAAAAGATTTTGACTTTATCGGATCCGGAAGACATATCAATAGAAACATCCAGCACATACTATGTTTTGTATTTAGGAATTTACGCCACGAAGTATAGTTGCAGAATGTGTCACACTAAATATCTTGCATATCCATTTCTTCTGGAAAAAGAATAATCTGAAAAGTACACTCGTTGGTCAACATCCTTGCTCAGTATACATACGATTGCAACTGTACACGTATTCATTGATGTTATTCCAAAAGAGTACTAGAACAACTGATGGTGGCTATGACACACCCTTATGTGATTTAATACAATGTTGAAGGAAGCGTTGTTGAAAATACTTTATTGAATGAAAACTAATATTGTTATACTTTTATACAATCTGAACGCTTTTAATTGCACCCACGAATGGCTATAGACGTCAGAATCGTTGGTACTTCATCAATATAAGAATTGGTGTCGCAATTCTAGGTTTTTCAGTCTCTATTCCTTTCTAAGTGCTTCAAATATATGATAATACTACTTCCATATCCAATTTTCATATTATTTATGAGTCCTTTTGTAAAAACTGCTGAATTGCTTTCGGTTCAAATACATCTTAGTTATTTCAACTTCCAAATAGCATCAAGAGTTCATCAACCTTCTTATGGACGGAAGTGTATGACATTCGCAGAAGACGCAATATAACATTCTGAATAAAATAAATCCGAAGAGTTTCTCATAAGTACGTGAACTTTGCTTTAAATCAGAATGAGTTTCATCTCGCAGACAGTGATATTTCTCAGAAGAATTCGGAAGATGGGTCCGAGGGGTGTTACGGAAGGGAGCTGAGGAACATTTTTAGTGTTCCAAGTACTGAGCATTCGGACTTCATTTCCCCTCTTTACTCATTCGCTTTCTCCCGTTCATTTTAATCCTGTCTGAGGTTCCCTGTGTCCAATCCAACGACGCCTACTTGAGGAATATTATTCGCACTTGAAGAATTATTACTCACAGAATGATGGGTTTTTATTTTGAGCAGATCATGTACCATTCTATATCATCATGTTTACATGATGTGGAATAGTATTTATTCTTTTGAACACCCCAAATTCGGAGGTTGTTATATTTACTTGGGTTGATTGTGCTTGAGGAAAATGATTTTTGGTTTAATTGAATACGAAATCATCTATTTTAAAAAGGAACGAATGTATAAACTTGTAATATCGTTTATAAAAAGAGTGGATTGAGTCTTCAGCACCTCATTTTAGGGTCTTTCGCTTAGTAAATAAAGTTTTTGCTTACAGTAGATGCCAAATAAAGGCCTTATATATCAGAAGCTTTATTCGTCTGTACGTATATGGTTTTTTTTACGAGGTTGGCTGATTAAACATAGTTCTTGGTCTCCTCTACTTGGCATAGTATTTCATCAAATGAGGTATAGTAGTTTTTGTGATAACTTATAAAATAATATCATTTAAACTGCGGAGTTTTTAGTCCTTCAAAATTATAATTCTTTTACTGAAGTTCAGTATGTATACTATGACTTCATATACTTTCATTATGGCAGGATATTTCTAAAGAACTTCCTTTAACATTCTAACTTCATTCGTGGTGGGCAATATCGTAGAATTAGTCGATTTTAATGCATTTTTCAGCCAAAATTCTAAAGAGGATTAATCTAGTTTAAATTACTAAATATTGTATCAAAGAAAAGAGTAGTTTAAAGGATATTTTGCTAATCCGTTTCGTATCTACAATAGGTCTTCATATATCCATATTTAAATATATAAATTTTATTACGTTTTCTCGCATTTGGCTCATTAACGATATCAAAACATCAACATAGCTGAGGCATTATTATTTGACTGCATATATTTTCCTCGAAATATTTGGTTGCTATGAGGTTGGTGTTACTATTCGTTACGATTTCGTTTTTCTTTTATCCAATGTTAGGCTATATTTACTCGAAAGTATGCTCTGCAACAATGTGTGGAGACGAGTTTCTCTTTCGTAACTCCTTCAAGAATGTGTCAATTCAAATTTATGTACGAATCCAGTTTGATGTATTAGTTCTCGCAATGTAGACTTAAAAGTCTCCATTTTGTCGTTGAAACAATTTTTCCCCGCCTCTCGTCATCGCTGCCGTCGCCATTGTGGCGCTAGTCTCGCCGTCAAATTAGTCTCTAATGAAATTCAATAACATAAAGCACGAGGGCGCCTTTTCAAGGGGCCAAGACCTCCTGTTTATTCTGTCTCTACAGTATCTCCTCTTTCTGTTCCCACTAAATCCTCACATATAGACGCACTTCGTCGTAACACTTCCAGATTCCTCTTCCATAAGTCTCCATCTTGATAGTGTTGGATTATACGTCCATATTGTTGAATGAGTTTTTTGTAGTGTTTAGTTGTTATTTCGTGTAATTAGTACTGATATGCATTCACGGTTTAAGTCCCGATATGGGGCTGTTTGTACCGCTTTCTATCGATGCAAAAATGTCTCGATTTTTCATTGTCACGTATGGATCATTATGGAGGCCTTTTTCCATCGAAGATGCTTTCCTCGTGGCCTTGGAAGTCACTCCCATCCACTTCCAAGAAGTCGTGTACAAGAGGGGAAATTATTTGGTAAAGTAAGTCTCAACACGTACGATCCAGTGATCTTATAGTTATATTGTAGGTTTTCAGTTCAATATTCGTAAAATTATGTCGATAATACGAAGTAAGAGGTGGTGGTTAGTTGTCAACTCACAGGTTAATCGTTGTTTTGTCCTATTTTGGTTTGTTTTGAGTGCGAAAAACTCCGAAATTGGAAGTTGGTGAAAAGGAAAATGTCTTATTTGATCAGTGATGTATACAGAGATGCATTAAGTATATACTTTGAGGTTTTATGCTTTCTATCTTATGTTATCTCGTAATTTAATTTTTTGGATAGAAGTCATGACCATTGGCGAAGAAGACACATTTGAATCTTTTTGTCAACGATAAAGTTCGATACACTATTCAAGGTTTTATTTGGAAAGATTTTTCAAAAGAAGATGTTCAGAATATAATTGCCGAAAGACAATAGGATGCAAAAAAGAGTTCTTTATTGGGGTAGGTATTAAAATCAAGGACCGTATCACATCGGCCATTAAAATATATGGAAAAAATCGCTCCTAACCAAAACTTTTACGTTACCTATTGTCTCATCTAACCTAGGATAACCGATCGACTGTTGAACCTGGGATAATGGTGTGAAACGTGAAGGACGGCTTTGTTAGATCATTCACCTGATTTGTTAAGAAATTTTTGTATCTATGTGACCTCTTTACATTTTATGGAATGTTTTAGGAGTTAATGCGACTAATTTAAGCAGCGTTTTCTACGTAAGATCTTGTAAATTTTGCATATTATGACTCGTATGTAATTCGTAGAGTCATCTGATTCTTAAGTGTGATCGTATTGAAATAAATCTAGATCTTAGAACTATCTGTTAGGATCAGTAAAATCAAATTTTGGTTACTGAAACGCGGATTATGGTTGTATCTTAAACTATAGAGATACCTAAGAGCATTTAATAGTCAAATTAAAGATATTTAGCTTTCTTGTGAATCTCATTAACATCTATATTAGTGTAGTAATGGAAGCACAATATGTCTGCGGTCACTCACAAAACATCGTGCTACTTTCTTCTCGCAATTATGAATGAGTGCTACGAGATATTGCGAGATATAGTTAGTTATTTACCTTTATTAGTATGTACACCTCGGTTTACTATTTACCTCGAACGTGGCAGTCAAAGGCTTTAGCACATCTCAATGAGAATAAATGTTACAAGCAAATAAATAATTCTCATCACAGTGTTTTTACTTTTCATCCTTTTTATTTAGACTGGAAATATAACAGTAGACAGGAGAATTCGAAGCTCTCGTCTCCGTTTGAAGTGCTTTTTCTCTCCCATAGCTATTCTCTTTTGATCTTCTGGTCTTTCTTCCAAGACCTCCTTTGTCCTACCAAGTCGTCACTCTCTCCCCAGACTTCCTCAAGGACGTCTCCTCAGATCATTCCTGCAAAGACAATTTAAATAAATGAATAGAAGCCACTTTTCTCTATTATTTATTATTTTTCGAATTCGGCATCTTAGCGTCGTCGTCGTCCTTGAACCCTCTTATGGAAAGGCGCGGCCTCGCGAAGAATCGCACCGAAAAAAAAGAGCGTGGAAAATAAATATAATTCGCCAGAGCACAGTCTTTCATTAACGATAATTCGCGGAGGGGAGGAGGGGGAGGAACGGGGAATGCAATTATTTCCCGGTTCACCCTTGGGATTTTTTTTATTATTCGTCTTTCTCCGATTATTATAAGGTATTTAGATATAAGAGATTCACTTTCCGGAAAGTTTAATTCTCTTATTTTTCCATTCGAGCGATTTTTATCGGAGGTAAATGTAGGGTTGCGTCGGGAGGCGGTTTCGGAAAGAATTTCCGCTAACAAACGTCTGGGTTTTGCCATTTAAAAGAAAGGACGACTTTTACGCGAATGTTATTTTTCGCCGGATTGCGTTCTGACTCAGTTTCGACGCGTTTGTCGCTATCTTTCTGTATAAAACGCTTTCGCTATCTCAAGATGCGATCTGGTGTACGACAACTCCGTGCGGAACTTTCTTTTAATTCGAGTTCCTAAGAAGTCCGCCCGTTTCTGTTTCGAGATGCGAAGATTTCGTAACTTTTTCGTCTTTTTTAATGAATTCCGCGCATTAGGTCGTTTACGAATTAGGCGATATGGACGAGGGTAGAGGTGTTCTAAACAGGACGCGCGTCAGGCTAATTTAGGGGTTCTTCGTTTCAATTTTAACTGCCCGTAAATTTTAGGCGATTTTTACATCAGATGGTGGGTTTTGATAAAGGTTTTTCGTCGCCTTTTAAAATATGCGAAGTTGTTTCGATGGGCCGATAAAGAGTGTTTTCTGGTGGTCCAATTCTAATGAAATCGTTTGATACGATTCCTTTTTCCGGCCTCGGAAACGTATCTCATTTTCCTATAATCATTGGCAGTCAACAAATGTCTCCCTCTATACCTTTCAGATTTCATTGACCCATTTCCCGAGATTATATATCCTTGAGAAATCGCTTCCTAGAGGAACGCTAAAGACAATCGGCGGCTCGTTATGTGTTTTTCTATAAAAAACCATAAATCACCCATTTGAGGATTCGATAACGGATTTTATTCGAAATATCTGTATCCGTACCGATTCAGTTTTGTGTATCAGAAAGCTTTGTAGACGAAAGTGGATGTATGAGACTAAAGATTTTCTACATTCGAGTCATTTCATGCATTATTCAGCTCCGTCATTATTTCCAACGTAGGTCAATGAGACCTGCACTAATTGCAGACCCCACGCCATATCTGAGCTTTCCCCTGGACTTAAACTTTGAAGAATAAAGGATCGATACCGTTTTTAATGTCGCACAAGGACCGCAAAAGTTTAAAGTCTTTATTTTATAAATGATGTGTGTATTAGACCGTAGAATTATTTAATTGTATTGTAAGATGTGTCCAATATCATTTGACAATTTTGGAAGGTGAAATTGAAAAGGGAAAGACTGTTTTATTTCTAAATATTGAAGGTTAAAATCGAATCCTTATTTTTTATTATATTACTTATTTACCAGTTCAATTAGAGTAATTATCATGAGCTTGCATATCTTTAACCTCTTGATTTGGACTATTTTAGTTTTGTAACCACTACATAACTGCTCTTAATCGATCAGTCTTAAATGTGTAATTTTATTTCAGATATTTATGATCGATATTTATTTTTGGTAATTTATGCATTTTTATGCCCTGTTAATCCAAGTAATTTGATTAAATATTAAGGCCTACTCCATATCGACGGTATATATTTAATAAATGCGAGAAATAGATCAGTTTTTAAAAATAAATCCCTTTATACTTTTATTCTCATGTTCTCGTTGGTCACGCGTCTATTACTTCTGCACGAAAAATTGTACTTAATCTTATTCTGATATTGTATCAAAATTTTGTCGTGAAAATGTGGCGTGCGTAGAGTTCATCTTATTGGGTAATTGCATTTTCACATTGCTGGATTAAATATAACTATAAATTCACTATCACGTAGATCGTGTCCTCTTTCCTGTCTATTTTACATTTCTTTATTCGTTATATTAACGCTAAATAAAATACGTGGGATCGAGATGAAATATTAATCGCCGAAAATATTTAGTTTGTCTTAAATTTTGTGAAATAACGTAAATATTTTAGTGCAAACGTTATTTATGTGTTATATTGTTATGCTTAAAAATATTGGGTGTTTTGGAAGGATGCAGATAACGAATTTCAGCTGAAATATTTATATTATTTTCTCGTTTGTTAGTGTAATTCATGTTATTTGGTATAGTTTGTCGTAATGTATAACTTAATCTAAATGTTAGTTGTTTTAAGACTTAGTTATTGGTTTTTATTTGACGTGTTTGTGGTTGTATTTAGTGACGAATACAATGGTTGTCATGAATAAGTTATAGAATTTTAGGTGGTTTTAGCTTAGATAGTTCTCTATTATTCTCTATCTATCAATTTAGTCAGTATGGTTGTCGTAATATACAACTTTATCCAAATGTTAGTTGTTATAGAACTTCGCCATTGTTTCTTATTCGACATGTTTGTGGTTGTTGTCAGGGACGAATAGGAAAGTTGTCATGGATAAGTAATAGCCTTATAGTTGGTTTTGTTAAGATATACCTCTATTATTCCCAATTATTTTTTTTTGCTTTTAATTTCTTATATTTTCCTTTCACTTTTATACTCTATTCTTTCCTACGAAGATCACATCTCACATTGCATCTATTACTTCGCGGGTTGTACACCACCTTGAAAATGCATCTGCGGTATTCAAATTCCGATCTGAGCAATGCACACACACAAAACGAGTGTGGAATGCGGGTCCCCATTCCCAAAACCGTTTTTCTATCTTCGCATTTCTTCATCAAATCGAGGTGTGTCTCTCTCTCTCTGAAATTGCATCCTCTGCTCGTTTACAGCTCTGGCATTCCATACGCACACAGTTTCACTTCTTTTTATTTTCACTTCGTCTCCACTTGGGTCCGCCACATTCATAAGGCACGCAACCGACTGCATTGAAACGACACAGGCCCTCCCAGCCATCATCTCGGATGCTAAATATACTGCCATTGCAGAATGTTAGGGGAGGCAATGGGAAGATTGAACTTTGCAGACCTATCCCTTTTTCTAACATCATCCACAACTCACCAGAGCATATTCGCCCCTCATATTCCGATCCCATCCACTTTACAGTTTAACGCATCGCAATTTTACCTCCCCCACACCCCAGTGTGAGTTAGTTTTTCTTAATCCACGATTAAGATCGGTACTCTGTGCGCTTTTCTTTTTATTTTCCTCTCCGAACAGTTCTCGTCTTCTCTTACTTATTTTCCATCTTAGAGGCTAATGAAGAGGGGTTGTGTTTGTGTTGAAGGAAGGGAGAGTATCCGGTCTTATTTGGTTGTCCGTTTCTGTGTTTGTCTTCTCTCCTTGTTTGTGCTCGTCTATCTATAACTGTCTCAGCCCCTAAGTCGCCTTCTACTTGAGATACTCCTCGTGTTTTAAAATGATCGGAATTCACGAATAATTCTACGAGACGAGGATTACGCTCGTAAAGTCGTTTTTGTCGAATAAGATTTATCTAGTTCTAGTTTAAACGTTTCCTTGAAGTAAATTTTGTGCCGCGGACGGTGTAGTTTTGACGTAGTTCCACGCAATAATGAAATATGTTTTGTAGTGTGTAATATTTGCTTCATTTTGTCCTAGAGATATGGAATACGTTATTTCTTTTTTTTCCATGTCGTAAACAAGGTTTTTAATAACAGAAATTCAGTTCGTTACTTCTCATGAATGTGTGGCCCAAGTATAAGATAAATAAACATCGAAATTCTGAAGTAATAACTCATTATAATTTCGATTAAACTCATTTTGCTTCTAAAACATATTCCTAACTCGTATTATTTAAATTGATTTTAATATTACACGTTGCTATTGAATATTAGATGTAATATTTTAAACGAGGTCTTATGGGTGTTCTCCGGAGCCGCCATAGATCGTACATTCGTCTGAATACATCATATAATGCATTTACCAATAGAATATTAATTTATTTGAATTACGAATTTCTCTAATCGCCTCAATTGGCGCCAGTGTCTATGTGGAATCGAATTCCCTTCTATAATAGTTTCTAAGAAAGCCGTATATTAAGCGTGGGAATGTAACATAAGGGTATTAGTTCTAACGTCGTTCATAGTTGAACTAGGAGTTACAAGGAATGTTACATACATTAATCAAATTAATTATTTCTATTACGTAAATGTTTCTCGGTTTGGAATTCTGAGTTTTTAAGCATAAAAATTTTTTATTCAAATTGATATAATTTTCAATTTATAACTTTCTAAATCTTCTCCTTTCATTTATTTGGAAAGGCTGTTTAAATTGGAAATCTAATTGCCATCTCAGCTAGGAAAATATGTAACAATTTCGAAATGTAGAAGAATCAAGACTAGTATACGGTATTCTATATGTTGATCTGGAAACCAAAAATTTTAAATTTAAGTTTTAAATTTTTTCTGTCAAGAAAAATCAGAATAATATAATTGTAAAATTAAGTTTTTCCATCAGGGGCTTGAACTTCTATGTGAAGAAAGTATACTTTTAGACTTGTGCAGAAATTTCAATTCTGTGTCATAATAATTATTTCAGTATACGTATGATATATATTCTATTTGAGTTATTAACTACAGTGGCAGTTTTATTAGGGATTTGTTTATCGATTAATTTGGGTGATTCAATTAGGAGCGGGTATTAATCATCCCCATTCATCGCAGTTTGTCCTTCAGTCTGCTATTTAAGAACCATACGGTCACACACTTTGGCTCTTCACTCTCCTTCGCACCTCAAAGAGGATGCTTTTTTCCCCGTCGATACAAAACATGTCGCCCTATCTGATACGTCGTTTACTTTTTAAGTGGTATGAAATTTCTCGGGGTCATGAGCCTCTTCGAACGCACTCTGTGGCGCCTCGACGACGCGTCAATATATCCACTCTTTGATACACGCAGATCGGCATTTGTTATATTTAACAGCGCCCACGGAGGATTGTACTTCGCAGTGTCTTAGGACCGAACATTCGGATGCACGAATTTGTGTTTACAATACGTCTAGATTCAACGACTGCAGGGCGACAAAGTTGCTATGGGAAAACGTATCCTAGGCGTCAAAGGATGTTTACGGTTCCCTAGCAACAATCTAGAGTTGAAAATAAATGCATTTACGCCGATTTATATTGTTAAATTAGGAAATAACTAATTGAAATTCTATTCGTATTGAAACGATATATATAGAGTGCAGAGCGTGTTAAATATATAGACTTGTTTGATTAATTTTTGTCCATACTAAAACAAACGCTGCAAATAAAAACAGATGAGTGCTTATAAATATCAGTTTGAGTGCATTTTCTTCTCGCCAGTTGCTTGGGTTCGGAGCATGCAACACCTGCCATACACCCTACAGGAATAGATTCTCTTAACGATCGAATCCGTGTTTATAATAGCAGAGGACTATGTATGGGTTAAGATTTCAGTATAAATATAGCGCTGTTTTCTAAAAGCATTGGGATGTAAATAGGAATGATATTTACATCTAAGACGTATTATATCAAAGTTTATAAATCAATTGTATTGTAAAGTAGAATGTTTTTACGATTCTTATACAGTTAATTATAGTTTTTATCCATCTTTGGATAAATGGGAAACATCTTACTATTTAGAAGCTCTGATTTCAGCTTTTACCTAGACTCAAAACCAGGAACGTATAGGAATTAAGAAGTTTACGTTTACAATCACCATAGCTTTTTTATGAAATGGAATTAAAACTGATTAAACTGTGGCATATGTAGAACTTCCTTAATGGGCTTAAAGTTTAATAGAAAACGCGACAGTATTTTTCATGCTAGAAAAATCCGCTATCATATATCCTCTAGTATTGGATCAATTTGGAAAATATCCTGTTCTTAATGTTATTTATTCGAACTGAATTACACTTGACGGAATTTGGGATTAGTCTCGTTTTAGAAATTACTCTCTAGCTTTACTGTAAATAAGAAAGATTTATTTCCATCCGGGTAGTAACGAGTTCGAGTCCGGGACAGCTGGAGAATCTATTTTTATGACGGTCCATATCTCATATCTAAGAAGTTCGTTTAAACCATTTCAAGTCTCTAACGAAAAATCTCCGAGAAAATAACGTATCTTTTTGCTAAGTGGATGAACATAAAATAATATCATTCAAAGTTTTAAACTTTTCAGTTTTTGTGGCGAAGTATTAGACTATCAATTTTTTTCCAATAGTTGATGCGTCATTTTATTACTTTCAGTAAGTTCTTATTCCTTTTATATATATTTATTTATACGTATAAAATCTCGGGAAAAATTTTCGATCAAAACAGTTCAACCGTAAATAAAACCCGATCGATAACGGAATTAAATAATCCACTTCCATTTTCTAATTTAAATCGTTATCTAAGGTAATTTATTTCATCCCGCAATTTTTTAGAGTCCATCTCCAATTCGTGCGCTATCGTTGAATTTTTATCTCCCTCCGCCGATATCATCCGCTAAGGAAGTTAATTGCTTCGAAATATAAAACAAGAAAGCGTATTCTTTATGTTCATTTTATTAATATTATTCCGCATATAAAATCTTAATGAAAAAGAAAGGTGGTGTTCTAAGTCGGTTATAAAAAAAAGGCGTATGAAATATCCATAAAGTTTTTCGATTCCCTTAAAATCTTATTAAAAACCGAAATTAAGCCAGATATTTAGTATATATATTCGCAACATTCGTATCTCTCTCTTTATATGTTCATTTTATTATTCATGAAAGTATTACGAATTAAATGAACGCAATACTTTAATAATTTGCTTTATATCTACAGCGCATTTTGAATAATGAATATCAAATTTAGCTTTTATATTTAAACCGGGGAATTATTAAAGAAATATGGGAGATAACGAGCCTAGGAAAATGGAAAGATTAATGAACTTATTAATAAACAAGCGTTTAAGGGAATAGAGTTGGAAATTGAACTTGAAGGGAATCCCATCCTGTTGTTAGGAAGTACTTTAGTAGATAGAATTCCTAGCAAACGTTAGTGTTCTGTTCGCAGTACCTCTAAGTGATTGTAGATTGTTTTTACTCGTTCTTTTAAACGTAAATATTTTCCTTAAAATACTTTTATTTGGTATGGAGTAGTACTATATTTTAAAGAATAGTTATGAGAAACATTAAACTTAAAATAGTAAAAGCTATTTCCTAGCATCGGAATAAATGACAAGAGAAAGAATAAACTCTAAATATACAACTGTCTATTAATATTTCTTTATGACGAAATTGAGAATAAGATTGTTATATGTTACGTTTATTTTCGTCTTAATAGGATCTATTCGTGATGGAGTATAAAACTGTTTTAAGTGGTTAGAATCAGTTGTGACGATATCTGACGTTATTATTTACATTCAGAAATCTGATCCAAATTCCTTTTTAGTTACGATGAAATGGATGTTGAAAACTTTTCCATGGATACAGTTGAACGGGAAAATGTCCAATCTGTTGCTACTCACGCGTGACACGGCTCGTTAAAAATTTAAACGCTCGGCGAAACTTTTGCTTATCTCACGCGGAACCAAGGAAATCAACGTTTTAAAATATATTTATTGATTGTATCGATCAAAAAATTACTTACTACGAAGCTTACGTACATCGTCAATCAAGAACCCTGGCTAGGAAAATTCGACGTTGAAACAACGTTACGGAATTAATAGGAAGTTGAAAGACGTAGTTTAGTTCCTTAGATACTTTATAAGTCCTTATAATTTGCATATTTTGGGTCAAGGAGTCCTTTATATGCATTTATGTATGTATGTTGTTATACGTATACGTGAGTAAATATATGTATTTATGTACCCGTTCTCTAACCCTTGTCGTATATATGTAAAAATATATTTGTATATATATTTTCGTATTCATATGAACGTGGTATCTCGCCAGGGGATATGGTGGCCTCCTCTGTGTTTCGCTCCATCTCAGAGCCTTTTCTCAATGTTATTTCTTCGCCTTTTCCCCGTTGTTTGCCTTACATCTCTCTTCCTATCCAACTTCCTTATTTCCCCCTTCGGGTAGCTCCCCTCATCAATAAATCAATAGTGCATACATTATGCATAAAATACTTTCATTTCACACCAGCCCCCATAGCGCCCCACCCCCGCATTACATTTTATATAAATATATGATAGGCGGCAGGAAAATCGACCATTTGGCCGGCTGCCTGGGTACGGGGGTGGGAACCGCCTTATACCATAGTCGTGCCGGTATGAGAAATGGTGTGTTAGCAGAGCGGGGGCGGTTTTTTTAAGGTGAGAGGGTGGTGGGGGGGGTGTGGTATAGCGCCGTGGACGTCGGCGGCTTGTTAGTAGGAACGTAGAGGCGCCGGGTTGAGAAAGGGAGAGTAGTGGAGGAGGGGCGGTGTGGAGGGGTAGCGCGCGAGCGGTGGAGGGGAGGCGAAGGAGGGGGAACTGGCAGCACACGCTCCGGCTTAGTCTACTCTGGTCGCGTATCGTGGTCACATCGTAACACCGCGACCCTCCGCGTACGCCCGCTTCTTCGGGGGTGCCTCAAAGCCTGTGCAGGCCCCTCTCCCCCTAACCGGGGCCCCGCTCGTGTTGTGTGTCGGTGCAAGAAGCGGCGTCGTTCAGTGTTTCCGGGAGATCTACTACCGACGATCGCCAGAGTGTTTTGTTGGGACTCGATAAAGGGACGTGGAACTGTGGATTTTTAGCACTCTCTCTATCTCTCTGGTGTTCTATCGGGCCCTCGTGGTTTGGGGCGTTGCGCTCCCGAGAGTTCTTTTTTTTTCCGACCGCGTGTCTATATCTCCCGGCCGCGTGGGCCTGTCTCCGTGCGAGCGGACACGCGGTTCCGTGCGGCGTGTCTTCGACGCGATTCGTCCGCTCCTTTGAATGGGACTTGGTGAACTATTCGACGGACTTGGGCGTGAACTTTTGTCAGTGACGTTGCCTGTCTCCACGTGTGACTCTAGAATCCCCTCCTCCACTACGAAATCGTGTGCCATAGAAGCGTCCGAAATGTGCGGCGTTCCGTGGAAGACGCCATCGTCGGCGTGAAAGAACCCTCGCTCCCTCCCGAACGTTGTTTTTTCTGACCTCCCGCTGCCTCGTTTGACTCGTCTCCTCCCACATCGAACTGAACTCGATTTGTATAAACTTTGCTAACCCCGTTGTGATCTTTGGTGCGTGTGACGTTATTGCAGATGATACCGTCGTCTTGATGTCGTCGGCGCCTTCCAGAATCCCCGCGGTCTCCAGCAAGAGAAACTAAGTAGTCCGACCCCCGGAGTTGCCGCTTTGCCGGCACCGGCGCCGGGCGTAGCCGAGCGAATTTCCCGTCGAACGTCGGACTCGAGAAGGAAGACGACTTTGAAGGATCGTCATCCTGCAGAAGCTAACGGTCTCCACGAAAGACCCTCTTCGTGTCGGTTTGGTATTTTCCGTATTTACCGCAAGGGACCCGTAAAACCAAACAACCTGCACCTGCCCCAGTTCCGGGCATAACCCTTTCCCAAAAAACCCACTTTTGAAGTATTTTTCCTCCCAAAAGTTCCAGTAAATCACAGAAGCTGTCTTCCTCAACCCCCCTCGCTCGTTACCCTACCCCCTTCCTCTCCCCCAATCCTCCACACACCCCAAAAACCATTCCTTCCCCATCCAGATCACCCTCACCTGCAGTCATGCAGCATCCCATAGGGTCCCCGCAGCAATTTTGCTTGCGGTGGAATAATTACCAGAGCAACTTAACCAGCGTCTTTGACCAGTTGCTCCAAAGTGAGGCCTTCGTGGACGTGACCCTCGCTTGCGACGGCCACTCCGTGAAGGCCCACAAGATGGTATTGTCGGCATGCAGCCCGTATTTCCAGTCGCTGTTCTTCGACAACCCCTGCCGGCACCCGATCGTCATCCTCAAGGACATCAAATGGCCGGAGTTGAAGGCCGTGGTGGAATTCATGTACCGCGGGGAGATAAACGTCTCCCAGGAGCAGATAGGACCGCTGCTGAAGGTGGCCGAGGCCCTCAAGATCCGCGGTCTGGCCGACGTCAACGGAGATGCAGATTCTCCGCCGACGGCCGCCGCGTCCGCTTCCGGAGCGGCCTCCGCACCATCCTCAAACGCATCATCATCGTCTTCGGAGACCGGTCCTCCGCCAAAGAAGCCCGACGGAGGCGGAGGTAGATCCGCACCGCCCTTTCCTTGGGGCCTGCCGCCACACTTCAGCGACCTAGAGTGCGGCATGGGCTACGGGGGAGATCCGCTGTCACCAGGGGCACTGCCACCGCCCCTGCACCCGTTGCTGATGCACCCGGCGGCAGCGGCCGCAGCAGCAGCCCAAGGGGCAAACGCCAGGAAGAGGAGGCGTCGCATTTCAGGAGGAGAACGAGGAGGCATGGGATCCGGAGGAGCCGGCAGCCCAGAGGAGGTGCCGCAGCCAGGAAGCTCTGGATCTGTAGGTAATGGTGGTGGAGGGAGTGGAGGAGGAGGTAACGTGGGAGATGCAGGATCGTCCGCGGAGGCTTTGGTGGAGGCGGCGGTAGAGATGGTAGGTGGCAATGGTTCTGCAGGCTTGTCGCCGCCCCAGCAGCCGCCATCAACCCCCGAGCAGCAGATGACTCCGGGGCCACATGGGCACGGAACGCCGAATCTGCCCCCACCGCCTCCCCCGCCTCCGCCGTCGCTATCGGCGCTGTCGTCCCTTGGGCCCCAGCCGGAGGAGATGGAGATCAAGCCGGGCATCGCTGAAATGATTCGAGAGGAGGAAAGGGTAAGTACAACAGATTGGGGATATAAAAAAATTGGGGGGTTGTGAATGTGCCCCATCAGGTTTTAGACTTGCATAGGTCCCTCTCTCTGGTCCAGTTTATCTACATCCCTCCCTATGTTCTATAGTTTTTGGTGGTGGCAATGATGTTGCTCTTGCCCATGAGGGCAGTAGTGTAAGGAAGGATTTATAGTAATTTTTATATGTCCAACTTGGCTATATGCGTGCGGGTAACTCGTAAAAGTCATCCTCTATGGGCTATCTGTGGGATGAAATACGAACTGCAGTATAAGATTAGGGGAGTGAATTTTATCGAATGGTTTCGTAGTTATTTTTGTTCCATCCGAAAATATTTTGTACGAAATAGAATGATTATAGGTTGACTGAGCGGAAAACTCTGTTCTTGGTTAGGAGTATAAGATGACTTGCGATGTAAGTTAGAATATTTGTCTTTTTTATTCTTGTAAACCCACATTAAAATACAGATAAAAGATTATAATTCTATCTCTTCTCTATGTAGAGGACGGCCAATGGTTTATCATAAAGTTTTCTACTAAGATATTAAAATCGGTTGAACAGGTTTATGTTGCAAGCAAGAATGGGAAAAGCGGGGTTTATGATGCAAGAATTCTATCAGTTAACATTTTGAGGCAAATACAGATGAAACTTACAGTTCAATTAGCATACATTTATACGAAGCTCTTTTAATTAGATACGGATTTCATCTCTCCAATAAAACTTATTTTTTATTACTTGAAGTCCAGTTTACCGGCTTAGGATGTGTAGAAGTTCTTCAGGAATCGTTAGCCAGTAAAGTGTAAGGGTTTTAGATAAATGTTTAGTAAACGAGAACTCTCGATATTGTCAAACCAATGTTTCATAAGGAATAGAACGAAATTCTTCGTAACGTTAGTTTTATTCTTCTACAGTCTATGAACAGTTCATTTTTATGTGTCTTGTTCTTCATTCGGCGCAGTATTGTTCGTCAGCGTTTTTTTTAAAAAAAAGCGGCACGTTTTTTTCTCCTCTAGGTTATTTCAAAAGAAGTTCACCATTTGTAAGTTTTCTTATAGAAATACTTTTAAAAATCTCGTTTGGTTCTCCTCTAGAAAGTTTTCTTCCTCACAAATGCGGTTGATTGTCGTGCAAAGAGATAAGCGGCTACGAGGTAGAATCGCTCGCGAGTAAAAATGATTGCGAACGTACGGAAAGTAAGGGCGATTTGCGAGCATAGAACGTTTCTTTCGCTCGGAAATTTCACGCCGAAGTCGTCGTAGCTTCTTACGCCGGAAAGGCGAAGATACGCGAGGTTAACTTTTCCGCACATTTTCCAATCGCTACTTTTATTTTCCGATCACTTTTTAGTGGTTGAGGATATGGCGCCATTAACACCCCCGAAATCCTCGGTTTTGTACAATGTGTAGAAGTAGCCGACAGCTATCGTTTACGGATGCAAATATAGTTCGTCTTCGAGTCGCATTATCACGCGTCGTCGATTTCCCGTCCCGACACGGTGTATATATATAGTCCGCTAGATATTCCCGAGATTAGATACGCACAAATATTCCCGAAGGAATGAATATATATATATATATGAAAAAACCGCGTCGGAATGTTTTCTGCCGAGATTTCTGTTCTGCGCGTTCAAATTCAGAAATTCCCGAAAATGGATTTTCGGTCGACGTTTTTCTTCCGTGGAATTGAAGTTAAGGGTTTTGCTGCGAAGTTGGTGAGTCATAGCCTCGGAAATAGGAGCGATTTATTTTAGGGAGGCTTAAAATGCATTTCGCTTGTACTGCTCTAAGAAACAGGAAATGACACGGCTGCGATAAGGGAGTCTGGATTATTCCCAGTGCACGGCTAACTACATTCTCAAAGCGGTTCATCCCTTTCTACCGGGGTTCCATCGTGATTTAGCGAACTTTATTCGATCCGTCAATTAATTTTATCATTTCTGTTTTGGTATTAATATTTTATAGTTTATGGTACTTGGAAAACTGATTGAAAATGTATATTATAGTTTCTCCCAGTCGATAATCCCAAATGTTTCGAGATTCTTATGAAAATTTCGGTTTGCAACTAGAGAAACTGAATGCCTTATAATTCTTTGCTTCTGATAGAAAAGATTAAAATTTTATATATCTTATATTTGGAAGCTTTTTTAGGAAACCTCGGTCGCTCTTTTAATCAAAGTGTAGTTTTATCAGTAGGAGAGATATTAATATTTCGGAATACGTAATACTGTGGGATTAGCTCGAAATTTCTAAATTTTTCGTGTTATCAAAATTTTGCGGATTATTGTGTGAAATTGTGGAAATCTAAGGAACTCGTCGATCGTAGTTAAATATCAGACTATCTAAATATATTTAGGGAGTTAAAATGGTTATTGAACGCTAGTAGGTACTACTTTATCCTTTGAATCTGTTTATAAGTGCTTTATACAAAGTATCGGGAAGAAATTCTAAGAAACTTTATGTATTCTTTACGAACTTAATTTTAGAGGCGTTACTAGTTATTCTTAGTTCAGTAACAACGTAAAACGGATGGCTGCGATATCTGAAAGTCACATTTTGAATTTGATATGAGCAAAATTATTACTTCTTATGACATTTCGGTGAGGTTATTTGAGTGCATATGCAGATAGCGGTTCTTGTACCGTGATAAGTCCCCTGTGGAGTAAAGATTGGCCAGTAGAATGTCTTACGAAAAATATAAAGTGATTTATTAACGTGGTTTATGGAATTCTTTCCCGTAAAAGTATCCGAAATACTTATGCTATGGTGTTTAATCTTGGAGATACAGAAGCAGGATTCTCTACGAAATCATACCCGTTTCAATGAATTAATTGCTCCTAAGAAAAATATTTGACTGGGAAATTATGATCACCTTTTAGACTTATTCTTCAGTTTTCGGTTAGTGAACTTTACCGATTTAAGTTTTAAGCGATTTTGGGGAATATTCTGAACATTATTTCAATGTAATTTTAGACTTCTTGACGCAAACAATAAAAGGATTTTGATGAAAATCTAGTTGTGCAATATTTGTTGCAAATTTTTCAAGATTTGTTCTATTCACTTAGTTCCGATGCACGGCTAAGAATTTTCGTGTTTAAAAATCGGAAAAGGATTTCATCAAATTCACATATTTCATTACTTTAGCGAGTGCAAGAAATTTATGGTTGAATAATGGTTTTTGATTTCGGAAATTTAGAAAATTGCATTTCAGACTGATAAGATTTTAGTCAAAGCTTGATAGACCGTTGTCCACTTCCCATTAGTATGCCAAACTGTGTTTCTTGTCAGTTTATCCTCTTCATCGGCTTCTTAAAAAGTTAATCGGAAGTTTACGAGCCGATATCAGGCACCGATATATACTTTTTGTAACTCCTTACGTATCCGCGGAGTGAAGTCAGTTCGTCGTCGCCGTGGAAAAAGTTCGTTTCATTCAATTTTCCCCGATTTTTCGCACCGAATCAAAATGCACTATTTTCGGAATAAAAATCTTTTTTATCGTACGAAAAGATTCGGGTTTTGGGATAGCGCAATACATACTCCTTTTTCCGCAACGGAGGGTGTCTTCCGTTACCACCATCTGCATGTGCATCGCAGTCTTGCGAAATTCAAAATGGCGTCCGCAGTTTCCTTTAGTGCACGTTATGCGCCGTTTCGCGCAAAATTTTCCGGAAGTTTCCATCGCTGCATTTCCACGCGACACCACTCGAACAAGACACTGAGGGGGAAAGTGAGACTTCTTACATTCTTTTTCCCTCTCTTAACCTTTGGTAAGAGAAGTTTCCTTTTGTTTCTTCTCTTTTCCTCTCCTTTTTTGCCGGAGAGAAAGAGAGTAAGAAGGGAAAAAAATTAAAAGAAGGAAGGAGTCAAGGGTTCAATTGGCTCCGCTTTTTAGTCGTGTTTTGTTTTTATTTTTCCGCTGCGTGGGGGAGTCATGTATACCCCCTTTCTCTATACGCTTCCTCCTCAGGCGGTGCGTTTGTTTGGGGCGGAAAAAAATAATGCGTCTCGTGCCTTGGATTTTTCGGGAGGCGCCATGTTTTGCCCCTTATCACACGTCTTACAGTGATGCCGTTCGGCTGAGGGACCGAAGTTTTGGCTCAGTGGGGGGCCCATACTCAGACTGTTTTAAATTGACGTATATTCGTATTAAGGTCTAGATGAATGTATGTGTGAATTCGGGTTTAAATTTCATGGGAAAATATAGTTTTCGTGATATGTGATATCTCTATGAAGTAGACTATAAATTGAGGTGGCTTATCCATAGTAAAATTCTCAATTTTTAATAAGTTATATCTCTATGAAATATAGTCTAAATTTGGATGGATTATAGGTGGATTATCTGTTGAAAAATTCTCAGTTTTTTTTCGTACCAAAGATGTTCTGAAAGATTCCTGTACACACTTATGTCTCTGAAGTCCTTCTATTCGTTGCCTTTTATCATCTATATTTTTTAATTGATGCGAAAATGTATTTTTCTTTGATGGTTGATATTTTGTTCAGTATTTCAATCTGTTGCATTCGCTATTATTTGGATTATTTCAGTGGATTTATTTCGTGAGAGTTTGGTTTTGCGGTTACTATACAATATTAGTTTTTCAATGTAAAATGAGTGTAGTAATTTTATCGGAGATATCTCTGTAAGAAGAGAAAAGTCGAGTTTGCTTACCCATATTAAATGTTCCAATTTTCGTTTATTTGCGCAGTAGAAAAAGTAATTGCTAGATAGTCTTATGTATTCAAATATGTGGGCTCTATTTATAATACATTTTGCTTACTTTGTTTCACAATTTACGCAAATAAGTACGTATCCAGCGTTCAAAGGATTTCATTCAATTTCTATTCGTTGGATCTGCCATGACTTTTGTACTGTTTCGCTGGATTTAATTTATAAACTTTTCTATCTTACGTTAACTGGAGAACAGTGGCTTACGTGCACGTAAAATAACCAGTTTGTATACGTATATATATATATATTTTTATACTGTACAAAGAATATACGTTAATTTCGGAACCGCGTATCAAGCTAAACGCGACGGCAAAGTCATGCATCTTTTCATCATAAACGTTCGTCCCCGGAGGTGATTAAAGACACATCGAAGGATCCACGAGGATTATATGTATAAATTCAGGAGTGTTGGCCGCTTTGTGCGAATCCTTTGGTGGCGCTTTTTTGCCCTAGTGTGGCGGTTTGGATTCAAATCACCCTCCCACCTGTAAGAACGCCATATCTCTCCGCTCCCACCACTTTTTTTTCCTCTCTTTATCAATCTCTCCCTCTCTTTCGTCCCCTTTTTTAACCTCCCAAGTCTGTGCCCCGTTACTTAAGCGAAAAAATAAAAGACGGCGTAGACGGCGATCTCTTCGCCACAGGAAAGGGGGTCGCCATTTTATGGCCGGTGCACATCAGTTGTCGCCAGAGGGTTGTTAAGGTGTTACCACGGTGATAGATGTGCCACACAATTCGGGTACGGATCTACTTAATTTCTGGTTGCCGTAGTTTGACGGATTAAGTAGTCGTCGATCGGAGTGGATGGTGGTGATGTGTTGGGAGGGATCTGGAGGTTTTATTTGGGCGCGAGTTTTTGAATGTGTGGGTTTTGAGGTTTTGGGAATTTTTGTTTAGATTTTGCGGTAAGATTCCGAGCTATGTTATGAGTATTATTGTGGAAATCTTTTGGAGTTACGAAGTGATATTTTGTAGAAATAGCTGGACACAATGCCTGAGAGATTTACTGAATATCTTTATCCATCTGTCATTAATTAATCCCTGAACGCTTTTTGTTTTTACTGCTATTTATTAACCGTAAAGTAACTCAGGTAATGGTTCAAAAAAATGACTAAATTCTTCCTTTAAATAGTCAAATTTTACTTATACATTTTCTCTAAAACGTTCAGATGAAATTGAAATTGTATTTATATTTCGCGTAGCATTTTTATTGTCTGCGCACTAACATTTTATTCGTCTAAGAGTAAGAGTTAAAATTGGTCTTTGTTAACTTTACTTACTCGATACTCATTCCTAGAAATCCGAGCGCTTTTGGTTTAGTTTATTCCTCTATAAATAAGGTTGAGGTAGTTCTTTATGTGTACTGTATGTATCACTTCTCTATCAAATTCAGTTGCTGAATTACATTTTCTGACTTATCGCTTGGATTGTTCGCACAACTATCGCTAGAATATTTCTCCGATTTTGTAACCTTATTATCTTTTGCCATCTGGATCTAATTCGCTTCTTAGAAATGCAGAATCACTCAAAGATATTTGAACAATCTAATTTATTGCTTCATCGTGTTTGTAATAATAGATATTTACTCTCGATCGCTCCCCTGCTTCGTTGTCGAATTCTCTATATTATTTTCACATGTCCAATACGGAGTGCCTTTTAAAATGATGACATCGGGTTTGTTTTCATTTCGTCGTACAATTCCTAACTTCGTTATGCGAGAGAACATCGCCATTCATTTATTTGTCCTTTCCGACGAAATCAGACTTGTGTAAACCCGAGAAAAAGTTTCGCTCGGATTTTAATAAACCCTTCCATAATTTGTCCGTTTGTTTTAATGTCTTTCCCATCTTTTATTCTGTTTGTTCGGAATTTTGCGGTCGCACCGTAAATATAGTTTACTTATACTTTTATGAGCAGCCGTGGCCTGTTTTCATTTCTTCGTTCGCATATGTTCATCGGAATATCTTCGATAGATTTCGCATGCATTGGCGTCTTCATGGGTGGTCAGACCCTGTTTTATCGGCTGGATCCGTTACATAAATCATCCATTTCCAATGATTAAAACGTACGGATTTTTAGCAACAAATATATTTTCTTTTCCGTAGCTCTTTATTCAGGTCTTTCGTTTGCTTAGGGTTTTCCTGAGAGTTATTTATTCATTGGGTTTTCGTTGACGTGTTCCCAATGGGTTCTTTCGGAAAAGAGCCCGCTGTATACAAGGGTTGGTATTATATCTTGGATGTAACCGTTATTGACCAAGCAGTAAATTTATACCAAAAATTGTAATTTTCAATTTATCGAGACGTAAGATACGATATCGTACCTCATTATTGAAGTCGGTGGAGTTTATTAATGGAATTTATGAATCCGTCCGGTCTCCTTTTGTATCTTTATCGCAAATGTGTACATATTAGAGTTTTGCTGAACAAAGTTGTATCTAAGAGGGATGAAGAAGGTTTTAGCTTTAGCTTTTGTCGATTCCTTTATCTTAGGTTGAAATTTTATTATAGCATTGTAGAGAATATTATACTTCATAAAGGGGCTAAGTTCAGCTATAAATTTATAGTATATTATCCAACGTTATATGAATCTTTCTGCATGAAAATAATGTATTATATATATTACATTGTTCTGCATTCATTGTCATGAAACATTTCATAAATCATCCAAGTTCGAATAAGTTTATTAGAGTATTCTTACTTGATTTTTTGTTTGGTTGGTTATAGTTTAAGTACCTTCCGTCAATGTTTGTCTAGAGGCTTAAGATATCGTAGTATTTTACTAAATTTATATAAAGTACAATAGTATTATTGTCTCTTTGGAAGTATTCAGAGAGGATTAAATTTTAAGGACCGTAAACTCTTATATAGAGCTGAAGATTTATTGTCAAATGGTTTAACGTTGTAAGTAATGTTGTAAAGATGTGCGAAATATTATTTATTCGTTATTCGTCGTTTAAAATGTTTTCCACTCTTCGGTCGGATGGACCAAGTAACATTTCGCCCAATGCATCCGCCCCGTTTCTCATTTAATAACGTTAACGAAGGCTCACTTACATAACATTCTTCTCCCGGAATCACTTCATCCGTTGGTTCAGTTCGAATTTCAAACGCGCCCAATCGATTGTCTCCCATCATTAACTCCCCTTTTAATTTCTCTCCTATTGTCATAACAACCAACGAACGCCTAGCTAATCGTGAGAGGGAAGGAATATATCTGCGGATGCGTGCATCGGCCTTTTTCTTTCGCCAATGTCTAATGCCACGACCGCTAATGATCTTCGACTCTTCTCCACCGGTCGTCGGAGGAACATGCGTGCATATTACCTCCGGTGGCGAGGGGTTTGGGGAAAAGGGGGTTTGGGCGGTGGCAAAAGGGTTACCAAAGGGAAGGGTGGGAGGAAGAAAATCATCAACTTGAGTATTGATCGGTGGACGGTGTCGAGAACCCCCGTATGGACTTAATGGTGAGTGCGTTGGGGCGGGGAGGGGTGGTCTTAAGAAGGGGTAATTCCTTCTTATGCGCTTGGATGAATTTCCCCTCTCCTCAGACTTTTTAGCTCCTCCAAAATGACGGTCTCATCCCTCATCTCCCGTGGCTTACTCCCGTGTTTCTCTTTTGTTTTTTATCTTCCCCCCCACACCCCCCTCTCCATACACCACCCCGAACCTCCAACCCGCAAGTATTTTAGCGCCGTACCCTTCAGACGTCTGCAGGAGCAAAATACCCTAGATCTTCTTTTTTTTCTCGAAATTTGGATCGCGATTGTTTCGACCCGAGTGGGTGGCGTGCTAAGCTAGGAATTCGTTCGTCTTTTTTTTTGTTTCGGGTCTTCTTTTTCACCCCCCCTATTGGATTCGTTCATTATCACTCATTATGAGTCCGTAGCTCTCTCTATATAAGATGTCTCAGAAGCTGTATCTCCGCGGAGAGATTTTCTCGAACCCTTTTTTTCTTTCACACTTCTCTTTGAGTATGTACTATATAATTCGGTCTTTCGTGTCCCCCTCTCGTGGACATCCGGTTCGTTATTTTAATTCTTCTAATCACGCTCCGTGTTACCCTCGTTCTAAGGAGCGTGTTTTTTGGGGATTCTGTCTTTGATTAATCGGGGTTTTTAGGTGTTTGATTCTTTTATCTATGATTGTGAAGGTTGTAGATTGCTATCGCTTATTTTTATGGCTAGGAAATTGTTTTTATTGGTTTTGGAAAGTGTGAACTGTAGCGTAATATATTTAACTTTGTGTTACGTAAATAAATTTTGCGTTTGATTATTTATAAACTACGTATATATGGATATAATTTTGAACTCTGTCAGTTGATGACTCTTCCCAGTCAAAAGTGGCTGTCTCAGTCAGAAGTTGAGGCTATATTTTATAACGTATGCATTCTTCATTCGTGTGGTTCTAAGTAAATTTCACATCCATATGGTTTATTATATTTCTCGATGCGTTCGAAAGTCAGATAAAGGTCCAAGGAATGCGGTAAATCTCGGATACGTTTTTATTGGACGACGTATAATTATCCTCAGCTGTGCACACGTCCATCAACGTAGGAGTTAAAATATTTAAACTTCCAATTTAAGTGTCCTTTCTCGCGTGGGAAGAGAAGAAAAAAAATTTCGGGGTTTTATTATTACAACATTTTACCATCTTTCTCTCTTCGTGAAACATGGCTACGAGTGGAAGGGAAAAAATTGTGACCACCTCACTAACCGATAAGACAAACTCAACGAGAAACCTCGATATATTTTTTTTCACTTCAGCACCTCCGAGAAAAATATATAAAGCTCCCTTCCTGATGGTGACACCGATACGTAATACGCTTGGAAAAACTCGGCCGGTCCTTTTTATATTTTCTGAAGGGGCAGGTGCCGGCATCAAAAATGAAACATAAGGGATGATAAAGAATCTGGTCGGTGAGAATTGCCGTCATTGTGTGTGTGTCCAAGGTCGCTCCAACTCCGTTATAATGGCAGACACTAGGTGTTCGTCTCTCTCCTGCATATAGGGTCGACCAGGGAGGGCTTTTTTTGGGGGGGGGGGCTCTCTCTCTCTGTCTCTCCCTTCACAGAATTGAATTCGGCAGTGGCCACGTGGTTATAATATAGCTTGGGGAGGGTAGGAACAATAGGTCGGCAAAGCTGTTACCAGGTGCCTTAGAATGGGCTTTAATTCTGGGTGCGTGGTGCCTCGGGGGCTCCAAACGTGTTGCTTAACCATCTTTATCCACGCTACTACTACTCCTTTCTGTCGAGTGCCGGACACTACGAAAATATCTCTCGTGGGTCCTTATGTTTAGTATTCCCATGTTATTTTGCGCGTAGGGTTGGAGTATGTTGCTCCAGTAGCTGCTGGTTTGTAAGCGAGCGTCGGTCTTGTGCTACGAGGTTGTTCTTAAATTTGTTGGAGTTGATTTATATTTATATACGTTATGTATTCTAGTTTCTACGTATATATTGTTGCATCGTTTGAAATTATTATTTAGGGGGTTGGTTTTTATGTTCGTTTATTGTTTTGATTTTTCTTGATGCCGGCTTTTCGGAGTTGTCCCGTGTGTTCTCTCATATCCTTCTCAATATCACGGAGCTTTTTTTCTTGATCGTTTCCAATTTAAGGGTATCCACAACTTAGTTAAAACGGCTGAGGTTTGATCCTCACTCTATATATGTTGCTTTCTGCTACATTCAGGAAATTAAGAGTGTGTTGGTTGGACGATTTGGAACTCCGTACCGTGATCGAAATGCTAAGTTCAATTTAGTCTAAAGGTTTCGAAGCTGAAGGTTATATTTTGAATCGGATGAGGGTAGATGAGGAAGGTGAATTTTGTACGATTGTGAAGGAAGTGAATCAAAATTTCCATTGTAGGACCTAGTAGGATGGACACAATAGTTGGATGGTCGCATTCGTTTTAAAATGAAGGTGGTATCTACCCTTAGAAATTTTAATTATTCTTTGTGTCTCGTATTTACATATTGTTCGGATTCATAGTGTTACTTCTCAGAAGCGGATATTATATTTGGAATTATTAGGTGGATACACTTAATTGATTTGGATTCGATAATAGCAATTTATTTCCTAAGCTACTTAGTGTCAGGATAGCTGAAATGAATTTGAAAATATTTTTTTCTTTTAAAAGTAAGGATTTTTCCTTCTTAAGGATCTCATTTCCGTTTGACACAGGAAGCGGTTCATTCAGTTAATGAAAATAATGGTCCAAGTATTTAGATAGTAAAAATTAATTATTTTCGATAGTGAGCAGTGGATTTGAATATATTTTCAGGCCAAATTATTCCTTCTGAAAATTATTATTGTGAGTGTATACTATACCAGAGAGTCGGCTGATTGATACCGACTTTGTTTGCATTCATGTAACTTACAATATCCATGGAAACATAAGTAAGAACTAAACATTTGTCTTATCTACTCTTTTAATAATTAAATTGCCGTGTGACATAGAACAACAATAAGATGCGAGTGTGATACGCTAGAGAAGGTTTCCGTAACAGTTACTTAAACTCGATAGTACTCATAAAATACTTAGTGTCATTCTTCCTTTATGACTTTTTGTTTTTCAGGGAGGTTAATTGTTGCCAGTTAAATATATGCCTCATTATTTTAAAAAGTTTTGAGTCGTTCTCAGGGAGACAGTCGAGTGGCAACGCTTTTGTCCCTCCACCATTATTTAAGACTTTCATTCTTTAAATTATAAAGGTTTAATTTCCTTAGTAATTGTCCCTATATTGTGGGAGTGTCTGCATTTTTCGAGGCGGCCTCCTGCTCTGAGAAAATGCCCTTTTGTGTTTAAGAGCACTTAACCTTATGCCAAGATGTTTTCAGAATAAATTCCGCATGTCTTTGCGATTAAATTCGTTGCTTATAATTTTAGCTTTATGAGGAACGTTTCTTAGAATTCGGAAGTTGTTTTGTGCAATATTTGACCGAATCGATTGTGTTCCGCAGCTTCTGTATCTCCCTCAGGGGAATCAATCATTGTTTTTTAATTATGGCAGTAATTTATATTTATAATTAACGAAATAGATAGAGCAGAAGTGGAGGTCGATGTGTATTTACTGTGTTTTCTACTATTTAAAGTTTAAGAAGAATTATAAGCTGATTCGACTTATGTTCCCTTGTTTCTCTTATCTTTTTCACGATATTTTACCTGATTATTTTTAATTTAGATTATTTTCCAAGCATAAAGAAAAGAATTTTATAATTGGGTGAGTTTTCTGAAGTGTTTTATCCCCCGATGTTATTTATGCGAACACTCTGAGGGAGTATGATTTACTTACTAATTCCCTCCTTCTTAATAACCGCGAAACATTTCTCGCTCATTTTAATAACTTTGCGCATATTTCTTAATCTCTTTGAAGCCCTTTGTGTCTGCGAATCTTTTCCTATCTTATTTTTATGTTTGTATTTCGCGACATAAATGCTCGCAGAGGTCCAAAGCGATTCGTGGAAAGATGCCGAGTTTCTCAAACTCCAATTTTATTTCCCAGGAAACGTTTACCGCTTTCCCCTCTCGATTTCTTTTACTTTCTGCCGCCTAGAGAGAAGCGCCTTCTTCAATTCCTTCCTGTATCCTTCGAATATCGAAGTGTATTCCTCCACTTCTCATCACTTTTCATTTGGAGATACAGGCGTCTGTTTCTTGTCCTTTCACAGTCCATTTCTCCTTTCGTCGTATTTAACTCTCGCACTATATCGTCATCTATTTACATTTCGTCCTTAGCTACGAGCTTTTTTCATAAACAATATCCTAGAAGTGTTAGTCCGGTCGCGTAGGAATAATGTCTCACATAGCAACGCGGTTTCGTAGTCGATGTAGTCATTTTCCTTCCGTCTGAAGTAGGGAAGAAAGAACGCGTTCATGTTTATAGTATATAAACCCCTTTTTATTGCATCCTTCCAACTAATTCACTCCGTACGCAAACAGCCCGAATGTGTAGCTTCTTTGTTCCCAATCAACTAACTCCCCGACCATCATAATCGGCCTTCTTGAAGATCTGCATCGGAAACCGTATTTTTTATATAAGTGACATTTTTTGTATCACTGCAGGTCGCCTCTTGCATAAAATACGAGAGAAAGTTCAGGAGACAAATCTCTCATTTTTGTTTTGTAACGAGGCATTTTTCGGATCTCCCCCACCTACCCCACACTCTCTCTTCCCACACCTACCTATACAAGTAATTTGGGCTCATCCCTCAAAAAGAATCTTCCCGAAAAAAAAACTTCCCCTTCGCCTTTGTCTCTCTCTCTCGGAAGGTGGAGTCGGAGGAAAACACCACTTTGAAAGCGGATGTAAGGATCTCCCTGAAGTATCGCGGGTCTGACGGAGAAAATTTTTCCCGAAAGAATAAAGCGGGAGTCGGCGGCGTACGGCAAAGCGAACGGCGTGTTTTCAACCTAGAGCAGACCTCGTCTCGAATTGTGGCAGCCCTTTGTTTCGGCTGTTTATAATTCTTTTTATCCTCGGGAAGGATAAGAAGGGAGGATTTTCGGGCTGATCCGACGTTAAGACGATACTATAAAGGATCGTTTTAAAAAGTGGCGGATTTTTTTGTTTTTGTTTTTTTTTTTATAATACGAGAATCGGCTACGAGAGCTCGATCTCTTTCTCTAGTAGTTCTTTAGTTCCAAGGAATAGGAGGGCTTTTTTGATGGAATTTTATTCGTCGTTTAAAAAGCTATTAAGTTTTGTGAGGATGATTTTGATGTGGAGATCGATTTTCTTTTTGTCGGGTTGTCGTCGTCGACTGAGGTGGATCTTCTTGGGTTCTGTGTGGCTGTGATTGGGGACTTTGGAAATTAGGGTTACTGGAGTTATGAATGTGGAGTGTGTGCGAAATTTATGTACAATAGTTTGAAATATTGCGTTTGCAGTGAATATAAGTGGATTATATCGATAGGTAAATGTCTGTATAACAATCACTTTGTGCCAATAGTGGTAACAGATTGAAATGTTTGTAAGTAATGGGAATTTACGTGTATAGTTGTTATTATAGTACTTCTCATTCCTTGGTAACCATTTGTTTATTTTAGTTTTGTTTGTTAAAGAAAAAACATGGCTATGAAGACAGTATAAGATGAATATTTCGCTTGAGAGAGCTCTACTTCTTAAACTTTACAGCCTGATGCGTACTTTAATTTTCTTATAACGATTTAGTTGGCCTTACATTTCTGTATTATTCTGCTTTAATTTAATTTTTACCTTAAATCTATTTCGTTATCTTAGATTTATATTCTGGATCGCTGGTTTCCATTTATTGTTTCAGTTCTGTAGGTTCAGTTCTGTAGTCTGTTATAATAATAGGCTAACAGATGTATGGTTTTACATTTTTATTGAAGTTGATACACACTCCTAGTGTAGAATCTTTTACTCATATTTTATCAGTTTTAGAGAAATATCTTCCACAAAATTCGTGCGATAGTGTTTAATAAAAGTTCTTCAATATTCTAATAATTTGCCAATATTTGGTGTTGGTTTTAACACCATAACTTCCAGTCAACTTTTGGCTCGTTCTCTCCGTTCATCACGATAGGCCGTATAGAAACTTGGTGTCAAATATTCAGTAGGGGAAGAATTATGCGCACAGAACATCCTGTAAAAGGCAATTGATGAAATGGGGAACGAAATATTTTAGAGAAGAGTCTTTGTAGAGGGGAAGGAGAAAATAAATTAACTTTATCGGCTGCGGAGAAGTTGTTGGATGGAATGAGAAAACTCCGAGAAAAGTCTTATATTTTACAAATTTGGAATTACACGCTTTTGTTGCGAGGCTTTCAGATGGTCCAGAGAAAATTGTTTTCTGGGTGTTAGCGATTCATCACAATTCCACCGAAACCGCGTAACTTTTCTGAGAACCATCCCAGAGTTCCATGCCACAACTATATTTCCAAATTTAATAAGTTTAGAACTTTGTGCAAGTTTATTGTGTTCTGTTTGGAAACTTCCTCATAGTTGACTCAGTTAATTCATTTCCGAGTCCTTCAAGCGAAGAATTTAGCTTAATCTCTAGAAATGTTTATTTCATTTTTTCTCCAACAAAAGTAGGTCTGCGTTCCATACCGTCGTGTTCCGGAGTTGAAATATTTTTATATACTTACATTTCGCGAATAGTGATCGTTCTCAGGGTAAAGAAGTTTTTTCCGTGAGATGAATTTGCAACTGTTATTATTAACAAATAAGGGTTATGAGTGCTGCAACTAAAAGTTTTAAGTCACTATTTATTTCTATATGATTTTCAGAGGCTGCTTCGAAGTTAAACCGTAGAAGTGGTGTGGTTATACAGTCTGGTGATTCACCATAAGTAAAAATGTGTATTACTTATGCTTCCTTTTTGTATAAATTATGGGTCCAATGTTCATCCCGAGCCATTCATGAAAGATTTTTGCGGTGGTAGATGTTATTTGTATTTATTTTAAACTTTGCGATAACAAAGGTTACAAGAATGTTATCGCTGTCATGTTTGGTTTATATACTTCGCAAGGTCTGATCATCGAACGATTATCTATTTTAACATGCTTATCTTTTCCGTTCGTCGTGCCCATAATTCATTTTAAATGTAACGTCCTAGTATATCTTGGATGTTTCTTTTGGAGTTGACATCTCTCGAATTCGTTCAGTTCTTACGTAACTTATTGAAATGCAAATTTAGCTATAAACAGCGAATCGACTATAATAGGGCGCTGTTGTGGTGTTTTGTACCGAAGGAGAACATTAAAAATACTGCAAAAACGTTCTAACATTGGTAAAACAATCGTCACGTACCGGAAGTTTGCATTTCACAGTCATCCAGATGGTTTGTTGCCAAGTGTGGTTTCCGGTCACCTCACTTGGTGGCTAATAAAGAGGCACAGTGCAGTCGGGGGTCAGAAGGTCAAACGCTGGTGCCTTTCCTCGATCGCGAAGGAGGTTTTTCCTTCGGAGGTACGGGGCTCGATGTCGTCGTGTTTGAACGGAGACAGTAATTGCGGGCGGCAATGGATTTTCAGACGTCGGTTGCGCAGGGGTGTGGTGAGTGTCCGGGGTTCAAGGTTTTCCCCATTCTGTTGACAGAAACAGTTAACCGAGTCGCTCTAGAAATTAGCTTCCTTTTTTAGCGACCGCCAGACGCCTTCAGGCGTTCCACCCTCTCTCTAGAAGTCGGTTCCGTTTTAAATTTAGCCCCTTAGCCCGAATCATTTTCATTTTTCATCGATTTTAGCCCAATGGATGTTTCTTGAGAGTGTTCTTGAGAAGGATGTGCGATCGTTCGGTCTAAAGTACATGCTCAGGTTCAGTAGCTGATGGTGATTGTTCTTCTGCGGTGCGCTACCAAAAGGTGGCTCAGGGCTCAACCTAAACGGTGGTGTGGTAGGAGAGGTAGAAGCGAGTTCTTTTACCGAAAGGAGAGTATAGTTAAATAGGAAGAAGGTTCTGGAGGTGATCGTGTTAATGGCCACTATGGATATCGACATTATTTACAGTTGTTCTGTTTTATTTAAGCTGTACATATATCAGGAACATACAGACATAAAAGAAAGATGGATTTTCTCTAGGGTCTGAATTGTCTAGAAAGAGCTTCATTACATCTAGACATAGTACAAGGACTACTTAAGCATTGAAATGTTTAGGAGAGCATTGTTTTTTTCTATTTTTCTGTACTTTAGAAAAAAAGACTTTACCATTGTTTTGAAGTAGATATGTTATGGACGTGTAGGTGGTAAGTGTAGGATTCAAACTCAGTGTTCAAGGAGTTTATGGTCGCAGAAATGTAGTAGTTGTATCTTTATTCTTGCAAGACGGTTTAAAGGTATAATGAAATACAAATCTAATAATTTAGGATGAAAATAAATATCTACTCTAAAGATATTGCTATATATTTTCTAATTTACAGAATCTTTACAAAAAATTACTCCATGCACCTAAATTGAGTCTTACGTATTATTTATTTTATTGCTCTTTATCATTTTGTTAGAGGAATTTCTATATTAAGTATGTGTATTGCTAGGATATAGCTCAGTTTATAGCCCAATATATTTTCAGTTTTATTTCAGCGAGATTTTAATACTTTTTTGTCGAATCGAGCATATGTTTTCTGCGACTTATTATTAAATCTTAAAAATACATACTTCATCGTATTTAATTATATTTACTCAAATTGGATTCCGCGTTGATTAAACTTAAACTCTATAATTTTTCTCATAATGGTACTACTCTGGTATTATCGTATTATTTTGGCGAATTAGTTCGCACATCTTTTTAGAGATAGTGAATCTCTGATCTGTATCTCGATAGTAAATTAGAACGATGACGTCGACGCCTTCCAAAATGTCCCTTTCGCCACCTTTTATCAGTTTTAGTACCATCCTCCTCTAAATATTCAGATCCTTTTTAATTCGCACTAATAAAATCGCACGTTCTTCCATCAGATCGAGGAGTTGCGAATACACGCGATGACTGTATCGCGAATGATCTCCATTTCTCCCTTCACACGACCCGCTGATGGGTTGACGAAAAGAACGCGAAAAATCCCGCGTCTTTATTACATTTTTTTCGCGGACATTTTTATATCGAATTTAAAGCGATCGCAGTTGCGTCGAATTTTTATATCCGTTTTTTATTTTTTGCCTTATTCGTAATGGATTCGGAAATCTGAAAAATTCTGCGTCGCTAAGTAAGTTTGCCCTATCCAGAGGAAATCCCTCGCCGATAAAAACCCATCGATTCAAATAAATAATAAAAATGCGGCACTGTTTGAGATCCGCACAAATTTTGGGGCGACCGATGACGAAAGAGCGGGATAAAGTTGAATTCCGATATATATGTACGCTCATGCATATACATACGAACGAATTGCGGAATACATAAATATGAATGTGGGGAGATGGCAGAACTGAAGATATGGTGGTAAAACTCGCTCTCTTGCCATCCCCCTTTTTATACATGTAGAATTTATTTCTTTTTTTTTGGCTCTTAGATTTCATATCCACTATTTTTGATGGGACTGTGATACTAGAATACCGCGGCGGTTTTATTTTTGATGAATTCTCGGAAATCTACGGAATAAGAGTGAATTAGTGTTCGAAATAGTTAAGGGCTTTACTAGAATTGCAGTGATAGCGGTGGAAATGGTTCTGCGTTTGATAAAATGTATCACTCGAAGTTAATTTACTAAGTTCGATTGTCTCTGAAGCTCCTTATATTAATTTTTTTAGGGAGTTGTTATTTATTTATATCTTTCGAATTTGCATTTGTACTTAGTTGAAGTTAGGATAGTCCAACAATGATGGAACCTGTTAATGCTCAATTATTTCGTACGAGGCTACAAGTCGACAAAGTTTTATCTTTCTTTAATTCCGCATGACAGAGATACAGTACTTATCGCATGTCTTAATGTAGTCTATCCGGAGAGGCCGTGGACTAGCCGCTGTCTGACCGTCAAGAGCCGATATATATCGCCGTTGTCTTCGGACATTTCCCCCAAACTCCGCACTTATGCAATTTGGGACCAAACTCGTTGTCACGGATGTTTACCCGAATTTTTTATTTCATTTACTCCCAGCGACATTTGTTTTGGGTCTTCTCCGGCAGCGGCATTCCAGTTAGTGGTACGTTTATTCGGCCACTCACAGTTTTTTTTTTATTTTTACTTCTTACCCTCCGTTGTTTTTCGTTTGCATTTTGCTTCGTCCATTCTACTTCGTTAAACCTCCGCGGAAGTGATGAAAATGTTTTTGTTTCGTCTTCCGAAGCGTGTTTATAAATCAAACTTGTCGGAGGGAATATTCGGAGCGGTATTTGCAAAAATTTTTCGGTCATCGCGGGGTTTTTTTGTTGAGGTCGAGTCCGTAAGCCTTCGGACGGAGTAGAAATGGTAACATCCAAGCCAATCAAGCATTTGGGTTTAATTTGGAGACGTGTTTTTGAATTTTAGCCGATAAGAAGTCGATTTAAGCTAGTTTTTTCGTGTTTAATTGTGAAGTTTGCGTAAATAATGTGGTTGCTAAGTGTTGTTTACGTCTTAGTTGATCTAGGTATAGAATGGCTTTCGTGATTATGAAGAATGGTTGAGTTTAGATGGGTTTAGATGGCTGAACTGTTGTTAATGTATAAATCCCACGCGCAGTTGGAAATCCACGGCGTGCTAATATATCTAAAGACTTCTCCGGAATTCGAAACGATGACTCGAGAGATTTAATTTCGTATTTGTCGCATGCCTGTTCATTTTTTCGGGGAATCTGGAAAAATTGCGTTCGATGATATTTTTCACATATCGAGTCAATAGGAAATAGGTCAGGTGGAAATATTTGATTGTTATTCCGCTCGCCTTTCATGAACCCAAAATTCCCTAAAATATTCGATTCGCAATATCTGAAGAACGCACCCGCCGTATTCCATCGCCATCCCGTGATATTTTAAACTGCCATTGTGCCGAAAATGAATTTCCATGTTCCGATATACGCCTCGACTTACGTACTGCTCCCGGGGTTTCCGAGTTACGCGCGGCATTCGCTCAAGTTAGTGAGTTCGGTGATATGAAGTCGACGGATTCATCGTATTATTCACGTGTTTCGCACGAAATACAGCGAATATTCGATACTTTTACTACGAAATATCTGTCGGGTTATTTAAACGGGTTAACTCGCGTTGGATGAACGTTTTGAGGTAGATTCGATGTTGTCAATAGATACCGTTGCTAAGAACTGTTTCTCTCTTTCTTGATTCCGTGTGAGGTATTTGAAATTGAAGTCTTATTCAGGATATTTCCACGTATGTGTGAGCGTGTGTTATGTTCTTTTGTAGTTAGTCTCTTAAACCGGATAGTATTGTGCCAAATTTTGGTTGGTGTTGAGGAGATGATGCTCTTGTTTTGTCTGGTTTGGTTCGATTAGATTTTTTCGTAAACTGTGTTGAGAATTATTCAGGGGTTGCTATGCTTTTTATCTCGTTATTTTTAAAGTTAGTCGTCTTATATTGTAGATCTTTACGAGTTAAGTTCCTGTGAACTCGGGAACGTTCCAGAAGCGGTTCTATACGGGTCATAATTGTGCAAATCAAGCGGTTGAATTTGCCGCAAAGTCTCACTAATTATAACACCTCGAAGTTATTCAGATTACTTTGGTGCTTTCTCGTGCTGTAATAGAAGCATCATGGATATATATTCGGAGCCGCTCGTTTTCGATCCATCGTAATCCATCTTTTCTGCACACTCCAACTATTTAACCTTTTCCCACGATTTATTCTCTCATTTTTAAAATCTCTCTCGATTTTTCCTTTTTTTAATATTTTCGCCGAACATCGCCCAGGAGGAGTACACGGCATTTTTCCCTCACGCCTCAGCAAAAAAATCCCGGTTTCAGATACGTTGTGCCCTCCTCCGCACCACCATCCTAATGTTGATATCGCGGCTCTATTGTTTTTCATAACCCATTTTCCATTGTGACGACCCTCTTTTGTTATTTTTTTATACGGCAGCCGAGATCTCTCGCCTTCTCCGCCGTCACATTTAAGGAAATACAATTTATTTCGGAATTAGTATTTGGAATTTTCTCTCCTCCGCTTCTCTCTCGCGCGCGTGATTAACGGTGCAGAATTTGCCGATTTGCGAATTTCATCCTCCCCCGTAATTTTTTTATTCTCTTGTTTTTCTTCTCCAAATTTATTCTTTTGACGTTTTTTTTCTGTCTCCGCGTTTAAAATAGTTTGTGTGTGTTTATCGAGCAGTTCTTATTTTGTCGAGTTGCATTGTGCCGCAGTTTAGCGATAATGCAACGATAAACATTATTTTTCTCCGAAAAAGGAGGCTAAAGCATCCAGGTTTACGCGTTTTCCGCGACCGTTTAAGCAAGCTTTTTCATGGTCGCCATAGCGATAATGTCGTAAAAGGGCTTTTAAGGAGACGAACTATAAAGTCATAAGTTTGGCGTAATTTTGAGCGATGTCTAGAGGAATTATTATTCGGACTTGTTTTTGAGTCTGTCGTGGAATTCTTGGTTTTATAAGGGTAGTACGTTTTAGGAGGCGAATTTTTTCGTTAATGCCCTGTTTTGTTGAAATAACGCGTCCCTTTTCATGTGTGTATTATTTTTTTTTCCGCTGGAAAATACCCTATTGGCTTAGATGAAATCTGTTACTGAAGCTCTGAAATCCAATGACTATCTTTGCATTTTCCGTTAGTTATGCAAAGTCCATCAAAGTATTATAATTAAAGACTTTATTAATGATAAATATGATGCTAGTTCCAGATTCTGATTGTAAGACTTTTATTTGCATGTAATGAGGGATGTATCTCTGTAGTGTGTCAAGTATTTGTCTAACTATTTTTCCTATGTTCATCTGGTTTGCTAAATAAAATCAGAAAGCAGCTTAAGGCGTTTATATTAGTATACCAATGATATATACAAAGCTTTATTATAGATTCTACAAATTTTATCGGTATAATTAAGCTTGATTTTCATTAATATTACAAGAGAAATATACAGGGTGTTGTGTCTGTAGTTCTACGAAGAGATAGATTCCTACTATTAATCGAAATGTGTTGTGTTACGCTAAAACATCAAAATCATTGAGTTGTAGACATATTTCAATGTTTTATCCTAAGTAAAGGAAGTCCTTCGCCAGCAAAATCCTAGGGACAGTCATTCAGGTACAGCCTCTCCTTCTTCCCTTACGCTCTTCTGCTCTTTTCAAGACAAAAAACGAAATCTTTTAGCTCAGCATTGTTTTAAAATGGAGATGGCGTATTTATGCCGTAACCATGACGCTTCTATTTTCTTGAAGCGTAATATATCTTCTCCTCCCGAAGCGGTGTCTATCCGAGACGGGAAAAAGTTCTAAAAATGTTTAGTTGGGACACACTCCCGTCGTGTAATTAGCATCTTTTCCGTCCACGGCCCTTAGTAAGTGATTTAGTGTCCGAACGATAATTTGCGGAGTAGGCATCCAGGATGGCACTCAATGTCTCCTTTGTAAATCTTTTTATTTTTCCAACAAGATGGCGAAGGACATTAGAGTTGCGGGATATTAAGGTGGAATAAGGTGTCCCACGCAGAACCTGCCTCGGGCCACTTGTGTTACCTCCGTCGAGGAGTAGGTTCCAGATAGGGGCGATCTAATTAGGGTTTTTTTATTAATTTTTTTTCACGGATGCGTTTATGAGTTGAGGTATAATGTGAATAAACTGCAAAATCCCTTCTTAAGTATTTTTTATGGAATTATTTTCTTAAAGAGTCGTTGTTCTAATATCTGAAAGGCTTTGGTACATAAGATGCTGATAATTGTTTAGGATTAAAATTCAGGATTCTAATGAGCAAGTGTGGTAGATTTTCCAAAACATTTATAAGTTTAATGGATTGTTTTTAGTCTACCTCCTTGTTTCACTTATATTCACATCCTTTTCCTACTGATAACTCCAATGATCTAATGTAAAAACCAACCCAGTATTGAAGGTATCCATCTGAACTTGGAATATCATGAAACGACAAATTTTTGAAAGTGTTTGTTAATCATCTTTTAAGTTTTACATTACTCTTATGATGCTAAAAGTAATAAGTGTTTTAAAAACTGGTCTAGTGCTTCATTTTCATAGGTGACGTATTCATTATATTTCCAACTCATTAATTTATTGTATTGGCGTAATTTCTTTCCGTTGTTTTATAAATTTCATTCATTGTTCCTATACCGCTCTATGATAGTTTTTAGTGTTCGTGTAATAGCAAGTATCCTTAAGAATATCCTATTGTATTAAGCTCATAACGATTTCGCTAACTTGGCGAACTCTGCCAACCCCACATTTGACATATATTCGTGACATCGCGTGCGCTTTGAATCAACTCGAATAGTTTGGGAATTATTCCCATCGGGAGAAGGTAACCATTCCGAGAGATACGCGTATTCGTCGTACGTGATGAGTGCCTTAAAGGAGGCGAGTGCTGAATCTTCCAGATCTCTGGAATCCTTGATTCCGATAGGTGGCTTCCCCCAGTGACTCATATTTTAACTTGTCTATTTCAAACTACTATGATTTCTCCTAACAAGATTGATGTAATTTGATAGTATTCGAAGGAATGTCTTAGGATTGTATTTAAATGCGGCGAAACTTATTTCCATTCCATCGGGTGTCTATGGGATATCTGTTGAAACAGCATCGTGAGGGATTTTTGTTTCTAAGGTTTTTATAGAACAAGAAATGCTTAGTTAATTGTTTTTTCTTGTATCTTTGTGGTTAATGTATTCCTGTTTTATTGCGTGAAGTTATATTTTCAACGTATTATCACCTAACTTGAGAAACTATAAGCTAGTATCAACCCTTCGCAGGTATTGGATGCTTAGAAATATGCTAAAGAATTACCAAAAACTTAATGGTAAATGTAGCTAAATAATTTATAAAAATAGGAAGTTCATGTGTAATAATAACGATTTATTTATACAGTAGGGTATCCCTATTTTATTCATTATCATTTTATCTACGTTTCATTGTCCCGAATAGCGATATATATCATCTCGTGAAAGTCATTAGAAGTAAAGTTTCGCAAGAAATACGTACGTCAGTGTTTTTATAAAGACATATCGCGAATATTTCGGCAATCAGTACTCCCTGACGGCGTTTTTCGGATTCCGGAACAGCGATACGGTTAAGTCTCTGGTAAATTGATCACTCCGTCGCCCCGGGGGCCCCACCGCCCTCACCCTCATAAGGGCCACGTGGTCCGAGGGACGAAAAAAGTGCTAAGTTTCTTACGAGGCGGCGAGATCCACTTTTGCCGCGAGTTGCACACAAAAGGAGGGAGAGAAGACATCTTGGTTCTCCCTGCTATGAAATATACGCGGCTGTCATGAGAAGTGGGTGGGGGGGAGATACGGGTAGATGCGGACAGAAAGGGGTGGCAAGAACGATTTGTTTAAATTGTGCTTCGTCATGAGCTACGTTGCCAAGTCTGGCGCATACTTGGATCAATACTGTAAAACATAAGTAGGTGCTTCCATTTCAAAGAAGAAGCGTGATGGATAGTGCAGTTCTATGCGGAGGATATATATATATGTGTGTGTCGGCTCTCGCTTTTACGGGAACGAGCCATTCCGCGCCTTTATTAGCGTGTTTTTATAACCGGGCGATGTTTTTTTTTATTTATTCGCTCCGAGAAAAATAGAGATTTGCGGTAACGCGTTTTTAAAAATACTCGAAAAACGCGGGTTTTTTTTTGAAAATACGCGCTGCGAGGGTGTTTTTTCCCCGTTCAAAGGGACGGCACAGTCGTAATTTTTAACTTTTTTAAAAAAATGGCGTTTGTTTCCGCGTTAAATTAATTTTTTTCTCGCGCTTATGTAGGTGTCGCGTTCTTTTTCATTCGGGATTTTCGTCGCCTAGAAACGCGTCGGCGATAAATATTTCGCCCCGCGCGCGCTCCCCCCCCCCGAGCGTTTAAACTCGATTACGTCTTAGCGACGTAAGAGTCTTTAACTCCGGAAGGTTTTACGGGGAAAGAATCGGGTTTAATCGGTTCTTCGTCGGGAGATTTTTTGGGCTCAACTGAGGTTTATCTCGGATTGGCTTCGGTCTTCGGCACACGTGTCTTCTGCCGGAGTTTCCCAAGCGCGCGCTTTTACGATTCCCGCGCGTCGTGTTCCGTAATTCGCGGTCTTTTTTGTAATTTGAGAATCTAGGTATTTTACGTATATTTAGCGGAAAGAAGTGTTATTATAGTTTCCTTAAAGGATTTCGTGAAAATGTTCCGAAATTGTTTTCAGAAGTATTTTTCGTGTTATATGCGCTTTTTTGCATCAGTTCCTCTAGCGGTGGGTGTACGAAAGACTCCTTCCGTAGAACAGTGACGTTAGACGTTTTAATGAGACTTTTCTCCGAACAGCCTAGAGGTTAAAAACGCTGCGGAGGCGTAATTTTATTGTCCGTTTCTAATTTCAAGAGGTTCTCTCATGTCGCGGTTAGAAAGTCCAAGGAAATGTTCTTTTTACTTCTTTATTTTTCTTTTCGATCGAGAAATCGCCCCAAACGGTTCGTATACTTCGATAACCATCGCGGTTTCTACGTGCGGATGTGTTTTATTTGCGATGAATTTATAGTGTTCCGAGGGGAGCGTTTTTAATCAATTTTCTTTCTTTTTAGATTAAGTGGGTGCTGTGATTTCTATAGCGCGTTGTGGGTGAGTTGGTCTAGTGGGGTTTAGCGAACCGTTGCGTAGTTTGTGTGTTTATTGTACGAGATCTAATTAATCAAAGGATGAAGAGTTGTTGGGGAAATTTATTTCCAAGAAATCTTTAAAATTAATCGCCTACTGAGTTCTTATATTCTTCTTTAATTCTTTTATATGTGCATATAATCTTAATCATAATCGAAATATGTTAAGCATTTCTTGTCTCTCAATACTTCTAACCTAAATGGATTTTTGATTTATTAATAATGGTATACTCTCGTAGGTTTTGTCTCATTATTCAGTGCTCTTATTTATCTAATAACTGCTTTACTATCAGCAATATTTTATAGAGCTGAATAGTGTTCTCACTTTAAAAATCATTTTCAAAATCGCCGGAGAAAACAAAAATGAATGATGTGAGTATAAGAAGAATTATAAGATAAGAATTAAGCAAAATAAAATTAGATGTGAGTTAAGTAAAGGTAGGAAGAGAACTATAATAATCATTAAAACTTTGCTAGAGAATAATGTGGCGTACAATATTAAAGTCATTTATATGTCTCGTATGCCCAATATAGCAATTCCACAATTCGCAAACTTTGTAGAGTTATTTGATTTGATTTAAATATTTCCTCTTTTCTTAAAAAATTCTCCAAAGAAGTTCAAGAACTTAATTTTAATTATAGCTCCAGATTTTGTTTTGATTTAGTATAGAAAAACTGTGGATAACTTTGCGATTTCGGGAAATGCAACACTTGTAAACATCGAGACCAGAAGAACGTGGCTGTCGCTATACTTCCGTCACCTCTCAGAAACTACGACTCACACTTAGATCTTAAAAGAGAGAAGGGCGTAGGTTGGAATTCGGCTCTTTTTTGTATAAACACATTCACGAAACAGTCGGAAAAACGCATTTGGTGCGCGCGAATGAAGTGATCGGGAAGTAGGGGTCGTCGCCGGGTGGATTTCCCGGCCGACCCCACATTCTTCCGGCGGCGGATCCCCTCTTCGCAGTCGGCATGTGGGCCGCAAGCCAAACTATCTCCATTGAGTGGACACGCGCTTCCTACGCACGATTGCCGTCCTCTATGCGGAGCTTTTTTACGTCGGCAACTTCCGACCCTCCCTTTCATTATTTATCCCCTTTTCCTTCTCTTCTTCTTCTCTTTCTTTTTCACCTGCGAAGTGCGGCCTTAAGGACATCTGCTATTGACATCAGTGCACACATCGTTCCGTCCCACCCGTCTGCACACCACACCGTTAAATAAACCCGTACGCGATTATAAAAATGATTAGACGACGATAGGGTGTTAGTTTGTCTTCTGTATCGAGACGAACCATGCGTGTAACCGCGTACCGCCTAACGAATCGAACTGCTTACGTCTTTAGATAAGGAATTTATATACAAAACAATTACTGCTCGCGCCTTGGAAGTGCTCGATGGAGATTGAGTAATAAGTTAATTAACGATACAGATTTCTCTTTCGAAAGAGTTGGGAATTATTTATCGTTACCAACGCGATACAATTGTAGAAAGCTCGGGAATTCTATAGAATTGAGATTTTTGTACCAGGAAATGATTTGTTAATTTTCCTAATACAGTATTGATTGCGGTATGTAGTACTGTAGATGGGTTTCTGCGGAAATGTATGAACTAATAAGAAGTTAATTGGTTTGTCAATCAGTGTTTATTATGTGTTCATACTGTATCTAGATACTGAGCGTTAAAGTGTAGTACCTGAATGTACATATCCTTGTAATGTTCAGTTTGGAATTGTATATCTTACTTTTACCAGTATTAACATTTTTATTTTTTGTTATTTTTGCATTTTTTCTTTTTCATATATCGTGAATGTAGCATATTATCTAAGGAATGTAAATGGAAAACTTTTTACGGCTCAGAAACTGAATGTTTTCATCAATTCTTTTAAGAAACCCTCTCATATCATCGCCTGAATGGATGCTATAGTAAATATCGTCACCTTTATGACAGATTTCTATATCATAAAAAGTGATTCGCTATTTTTGAAATTGGAATTTTACGTAAAAAGCATTCAAGTACATCCTAGTATCAATGCCATAACTAATTTTCCTCCAGGATTTTATTGAGTATCGATGTTCAAATGTCCCGTTCAATCAATACGGGGAAATGATTTCATTTCTTGGAAATTTCCTCCGTTAGCACATCCATATCCATGCGACTACTGTTTCATCTCAAAACGAACTCAGATTGTTATTCAGTAGCGTTTTCCTTTCGTGTGCCTTTCAAAGTCTTTCTTTTCATTTGAGGACCTTCTAGACATCTCTTCATATTTTCCGCACACGCTTAAATTCCGCGCACCTCGACGTTCATTGTTTCATTTCACCAGAGGGTCTCCGAGGATGGACAGGTGTGGACGTCCACGCCGCCCCAAAGGGTCTAATTCAACTGCTCCCGGCAGAGCTGGAAAATTTCCAAGGGCTTCATAAGTAACCGTCACTTAGGACTTTTTTTTGAATCAACTGCTTCCTCGATTCGTAGAATGCCGACCTCCTGTTTGGTTGACACGGGCAGCAGAAGTAATTTCTTAGTCTTTGAATGCGTTTTATTTTATTGTAAGTTCTCAATAGTATATTTCCAAGTTTAAAAAATGGTTGATTAATATTTCGTCGTTACTAATTGAATCTAAGTTGTAGATTACCTAAACTTAAAGTTTGAATACATTTATTCTGCAATTATTGAGAGCGTAGACTTTGTAATTGCAACAATCCTCGTTGGTAGTCATGGAGACAGAACAACGTCCCTGGTTCTTCTGGAACTATGGTTAATTGGAATAAACTTGACTAGATGTTACGTTATTTTGATAATACGCATAACTTATGCAACCATGTTTCAGTGTAGGATAATTAAAATATTGATGTCAATGAGTCTTATGTTTAAATATTTGATGTGAAAAGAGTGTCATATGCATTGCATGTTAAAGAGATACAGTTGTAACTAAGTATCCATGTGGAAATTTAGTTTTGGGATTTATTATATGAATCTTTTAAGTGTAACTGCTCCTTCATTACGGATTTTAATTAAATGGAAGATTTTCGAGCTTAAATTCAAAATTAAACTTCAGAAATTAATAAATATTCTTCTGTTTTAACTTCTTTTCCTCTTGATTCTGGACATTATACTTCTTGACTCTCGTAATGATTCGTAATATCTTGTAGATTTAATCATAGATACGATTGAATATAACGAACGCCATTCAACGCATCCAATTGTTATCACCCTTTAGTTCTGAAGACAATTATTTTCCAGTTTAGCAAGTGTTCTTCCACGAACTTAGTTAATGATCCGTTCGCTACAGATTTCGTTCCAAAAGGCCGCTGCAATTTATATCCATCTCGCGTAATTAACTTTAATTTCCTTCCCATTTTTCAAGCAAGGGGGGCACAGGATTATTTCCCCCGCACCCACTAGTAAAATTAAGCAACTCGCCCCAAATTAAGAAAAATCTCGTTACGACAAAATAATACGTAATTAGGGATTGTCGCTGTATCTTCTTCTAGATCTGTGCTACGAGGAAGTCGCGGTTCTGCGTATAACATAAAGTATTCGATAACCCAATCGGAACCATCTGTCGCGTGTTTGTCTTCGCAAATCAGTTTCCTTTAGATGATTCTGTTGCCCTGACCTGTGTCAGTGTGGAAGCATCTGATCTCAGAAGTGGTCCGGTCACTCGAATCGAATTTCACCTCCATCTGGGATGTTTGTGTGTCGTCATGGGGACGCACCGAAAGTCGCTTAGATGCAGACATTGAGGTAACGTCGTCTGCCATCCAGTATACAGCGATCAGTTATAAAAAACGCACCCTCTTAATTACCCCTTAACAGTCCAGACCGCCCGCTGTAGAAATGCCCTTCGGACAGCGTTGTTTTCTCGTAATTATTAGAATATCGCGTTCATCTCTTCCCCTTTCGCGAATCGCCTCTCATATTTACTCCCACCATATCTCGGGCCTTATCAGCTCTCGCCAGAGAATGGTTTTATTTACACAGTCGTTGATTCTCCACGTCATTTATGTGCTCCGCTGTTTATAAGTGCACGGAGGGTGCGTACATTTCCCTCCCCCACCCCTCATACGTCATTAACTGCGACTTCCTTATTTCTTAACCCGGATCGAGGGGCGTATTTTTCACGTGCGGAGATTCGTATCGGAAAAAAATGTCGTTCGGTGTAAAAAAAAAGGGGTGGTGCGTGTGCCGGTACGTCGTCAGAAGAAGGCGGCACGATCGGATTAAGTTGTTAAGGGAGTGCACGCATTTCTCTCTCCGTACGCATCCCATGCGCATATTCATGTATTCATATTTATTTAAACGCGCGTATGTTTCGTAGCCAAGGATGAGCAATTAGACATATGCATAAATATTTATGCGAAAGAGGTCGTTAGGGTAACGTGGCCGCAGAGAGAAAGAGTGGTTCGTGATTACGTGCGGTCGTCTACGTTCATTTCCTCCTTTCTTCTCAGGATCGTCTATTATCCGAAAGGTATACCTTTCACACCACTTCTCCCTTCCACGGCGTACTTCCTGATCTCTGTTTCGAAGAGCTTTCCCAGGGGATTTTTTTCACTGTTTCGTTTTATCCACGCCAATCAATATCGATTGTTTTTTGTTCGTAGATAATCTAGAGCTTTCTAAGTATATGCTACTTTCTGGTGGCAACTGATAGGTGTATTTGTCGCCGAAATATTTTGATTTATACCTTGTTTTTCGTTGTTATGGAGAATAGATATTTTAATTACTAATGCTTGATCACAATTGTTGAACGGAAGTGAATATAACGATGTCGCTGGGACTCGAACCCAGGTCCCCAACGTTTTTAAATTATTAGTAGTTACGCTAACCTCTGCATCTTCTAAACACTACTCATTACGCTGCTTCCTTGTTAATTGTACTCTATCTTAAGGTGTAGTAAGGTTTATAAGTAACTTGGGGAACTGGGTTCGAGTCCAAGTCTATTCTAACTTACCTTTCTTTTCAAGTCGCACGTACTGACAGTGTAAATTTAGCTTCGCCTTAATCCTATCATTATTTGACTCTCTCTATCAGTTTAATAGGATAGGTCGAAGTATCTAAATTCACCTCAAAAACCTTTTCCATTCATCTTTCGAACGTTTAAATTTCCGACAGCACGCGGAATGCGTGTATCGGCAATATTCCGAACGAGTTATTCCACGTTCCGCTGAATTTCGAAGGCACGCTCCGGACTTTTCCCCCAGACCATCTTTCCGCCGACTTCATCACTTTTATCTCACGAATATCTACCCACTTTTGCACTTCACAGAGTTCCAGATATTTTAATATCCAGTTCCTCCGTCCTATCCGATTCCCTCCGTTTTACAATGCATCGAACTCCCATTTTATTACTTCCCGCGCAGTTTATATTCGACGAACAACAACCGGTGCACGGTTTTGCGCCGACTTCCCCGGTCGGTCCCCGATGGCCCACCCGTGGGGGTCGTCAAGAGAGGGACGTGGATGAATATGTATACCATGGTAACGATTGTTTTGCTTGGTCGGAAAATTTTGTATTCGCGGAGTATTATTGATTTTCGCGGACGCTTGAGCTCGGGAAACCAAAAATCGCGAATTTTTTCGGCGGTGGATGGAGATGTATAATATCTACATATTCATTCGGAATTTTTCGCTGAGTCGGTTGGAAGGGGGCCCCGTGGGATCGTGTCGTTTTTGTGATTTTTCCGAGGGACTCGGGACTCTCTCTCTTTCCGTGGCGGTTTTTAGGAGACCGCTGCGGTGCGTCGGCCGTGTTTTTAAACGCGACCGCCCCCTGTCGGATCGCTTAGTGGTTGATTGTCGAGGGTTTGCTGAAACTGGAATTCGCGGACAATACGCGATCAGCGAATTCGCTCTTAATACGAGGGTATTTATCCAGGAAATCGTGTCGAGTTGCTCTCAAACATTTGTTTTCCGTAATGGATTGGTTTTCGAAGAAATCTTCTTCGTTTTAGGTTCGATTAAGATTGTATTTTCGTTTGTTTTCAATTGATATTTAATTAATACGTAGCGGAATTATTATAACAAGCGTTACTTGCGGAATATTTGCTTTAAATGTACTTCTTCTCTGCCCATGTTATGTGATTTCGATATTTGGAGACAATATCCTACCGTTAGATCGTATTTGATTGTTTATTTCGTTTGATATTGATCTTTATTGAATGATAACGCAGGCAGAATTATTATAATAAGCCTTATTTACTGAGGATTTGCTTGGAATATCCTTCTTTTTTGCCCAAATTGTAATAATTTTGATATTTGGAAACAATATTTTACCCTTATGTCTAATTTAATTGTTTATTTTTTAAGAAAGTTGTTGACTTTGATTCGTCGAATGTATTATCGTAATTTTCTTCTGATTCAATTTCACGAATCAGTCTTTTGTTACAGACATTTAAGAGGTAAAATATAGATTTTATTAATCGTACACATAGCCTTTTATCTTCTTAAGAAATGCTACGTATACAACGATATCTTTGATCTTATCGTCCATCCAACGTTATTAATTTTATATTTAATAAAAGCAGTCATATATAAAATTGCAGAGTCTCTTTTATTCTTCGCTTGCATTTCAATTAATGGAAAACTTCGTTAATATATCCTCACAATAATCTCCGGAAACGAGAGAATTTCTTTGTCATGCGGATGCTTTTACTTTCCATTCATTTGATTCCTTACGCGACGTATATATGATGAGGATCAAAGCTTCCCTAAAAATTCCCGAAGAAACGCTCTCATCGTCGTATTCAAATGTTCCAACCCTCACTCACATAGGCAGTAGCCACGTCTTTACTCGGCTACCGGTATGCGCATGCGTGAAAAAGTGCATTTTCACCGCAGATGGTGGTATCTACACTTTCCTTTAGTCATTGCCTCCAGATTTCATCATTTGTTCCTCGTTTAATGGACAGAGGCTTCTGATGTGTGGTTGGTTTCATTGCCGCTAAAAATAGAGTCATGGTACAGAGCGTGACCACCTACTTCATTCGGAATGCACGAGGGAAATTCCTCGGGATTTCTACTTAATGGAGACTTAATAGTTATTCTAGCGCGTAGAAAGCAGTTAGTAGATAAATAATTGGAGTTTGAGTGGTGTAATTAGGTACAGATTCTCTACCTTTCTTTCTCTAAGTTTAATTATATCTTGATTCGTAAGCGATGGGTTAATTTTGTTTAAGCGTTATTGTCCCGAAATAGCGATCTTTTATTATAAAAATGTTTCTTATTTTTTTACGTTAATATGAGTGTATTTTTTGACGTTAAGCTTTTGGTAATTATTTTATAATTAATTCATTTTTTTACTGATCTTTAAATTTAAAATATTTTGTTCATAACATCTTCTATTTAGAGCATTTGTATCAGTTTATTTTTGACTAGTAAATTCAATCGATTTTTCATCGTAGAATCGACGAAATATCTCTCGTTCTAACCCCACAATTAGACGCATTTTTAACGATAGAAATCCCACATCCGCACTTTAACAGTTCAACGAACTAAGAGACCACAAATAATCAATCAGTCTCATCCTTTAAGTTCCCCAGGACTCCTCCATATTGTATCTCGGTCCCTCTAAATCCCCCACTCCCCTACATTATCCCCTTTCCCTTCAGACTCTCTTCATCTGTCCTCCCATTTAACCTCTTCTTGCCACCAAAGTATCATGAGACCACTATCTTTATTTCTTCCCCAAGTTCACAGCATCAATCCCCCTTGCTTATTTTTTCCCCTTCCTTCCGACGAACACTTTTTAAGCCTCTTTCAACCCACTCTATCCTATGCTTCATTGCTCTCCCACTCCCCCACTGATCTCCGAGTTCCTTGCTCATTTCTGGGGATCTGCGGAAAAAGGGTTCGGTCTTTAAGTCCCTCCGAAGGGCCAGAGAAAAATCTAATGGCTACGATTCCTTATTTTTTTCCTCCCCCCCTCACGCCGCTCCTGGAGTTGAATAGATCGAATTTGCCCTTTATAATCCACGTATTTGCGTCGTTCACCGTACCCAATTATTCGTCTTTGAGTGAATCCCTCATCGATCATCTTGTGGTAGTCTTCTTTCTTATAGTCCTAGTAGAAAGATCAAATGGTTCTTTTTTGGATAAATAGATCTTCTTTTGTTTTGGGATCCTCAGAAATTATTATTCCTTTTTCGTTCTTTTCTGTGGTGAGACTGGTGAGACAGACTGTCCACGAAGGGTTGGAGTTATTTCGTATCTGGAGACTCTAGTTCGTAATCCGTTTATGGATCTAAGTTTCTTATTGTATGGCCTTTTATTGCGATCTTTTTTGAGTACTGTCTTAGGTGATTTTGTTTGTAAATGTGTTTATGTTAGATGCGGATAGTAAAATTGTTTTCTGTTGTAATTTACGTAGGATAGGAATATAAATAGGAAGTGCCTCATTGTTCTAAGGATAGATTTTTCTACGGACTACGTTAAATAAATACAGAATGACTTTTCTTTTTTGATCCATTTATTCTTCTCTTTTTTTAACTCTTCATTCTGAAGTACGGAAATAATCTCCTTCAAAGTTCTAATTTGGATACAAAGGTAAATTCAAGATCAATCAACAATCTATCACTCATGCAGTTTCGCGCTCTGCAATTTTATCCGTTTCTCTCCGTGGAGACACCTTCCATGCAGCTGTCCGTCATTAAAATAAGACGTCATTGTTCTGTGGAAGTCGGGAGATAGAATTGATTCCATATTCTATGGTAGGGCGGTTTTATATTCCTCATGAGCTGATAACACTGTCATGTTTTTTCCCTCGATTACTGCCCTTGCACAAGGGGAGCTCGGTTGAGATATTTTCTGATTAATTGCGGAAAAATTTGTAAGGGAAGATTGTATCGAACGTAGACGAGAAAGCAGCGGGTTCGACCGAAGAAAAACCTGTCTTGTGTGCCAACAACAGTGCCGATAAAGGTAGCGGATGGGAACGAATTAGATAAAAATCTCGTGCCGAGGATATGTTGTACAGGTAATATAACACCCAGCAGAAGGAGAAATCAGCGTAGCAGGTCACCACCTTAGTGGTAATTGCCCGTCTAAGTTTCAAGCAGTCGGCATGCAAATGTGGATCGAAACCAGCACCACGTACATTATTCATATTTTGGTACAATAAGGGTCTGAATTAAGCGGTAAGGAAGACACTAGTTCATACGTTTTCTAATGGTTTATGTGTCTTTTTGTTTAGCTGTCGAACTAAGCTTTATTTGAAGTTATATGCAAACTATCTAGTTCTACTGGTTCTATGTAGCACTAGATGATAACTCTGATAATAGCGTTAAATTTTCAGTTTTTTACGTTCTTTAGCTAGTAATTATCTCTTCGTCAGATAAATCATCCTTTGGTATCATGATATTTTATAGTAATGGTAAGATGTTTGCCAGACAACGAAGAGTATTGTTACAGTAGCTACTAGTATTATTTTTGGCACATTTTCTATCGTTTGTGTTTTACATTAATTTGGCGTATTATATCATTTTTTTATCATTCACGTCACGAAATATATTTCACGCTTTATCTTGGAGGGAACTAGCGCAAACTCCAGCTCGTTTTAGTATCTAAGTGTTTGTTCAAACCGCTCGTAGCACCCAGGGCCATCGTAGCTCACGCACCCTTTCGCGCGTGTTTGAATTATTGTCATTGTTAGACACTTCTCTAAGCCGCCAAATCTCCTAAAAGAGCATTTCCAAGGTCATTCCACGCCAACTACGCTTCACGAGAGAAGATTCCTCCCGTCCTCCGTGCGTTATAATCAGAGTGAAAAGCATATAGAAAGCTTTTGAATAATGGGTTGTGCTCTCTCTCCAGAGCGGCATAGCTAATTCTCATGACTCTTCAAGATTCCGCCAATGGCGCAGCAAATAGTCTCGTTCTCAGGAATATAATAAGGTTTTTGCGAAACTCCGTTCTCTCTCTGTTATATTGCTGAGTGTGTGTTATTTTTTCGCTGCAGCAACGCTCGCGTTACTTTTTCGTTTCGGGTGCAAGCTGCACGCGTCGCTTGGCAACGCCGCTCTGTGACTAAGCGCAATTTAAACTAACCATCAATCCCAGACGTTGTGCGAGGGTCTTGCAATTCATCAAAGGAGGCCTTGGGAGGTTTTTTGCGTCTATGGTCTGTTTACTATCTTTTCGCTTTATTTTTCGTCGATGGCTCCCTTCGCATCAGATTCGCTCGCCCCGTCGCCCCTGCGCTCAATGGGGAGTTACTCCGCGAGGAATAATAAATCGGGTTTTTTTTATTTGATATCTTCGTCGTCGATGAAGGTTATTTCGTCTCGATATTATTTTTTCTGTATATTAGATTTTGTTTTTTTTTTTTAAGTTGCGTCTACGATGAAGTGTGATTTTGTGATTTTTTTAACGTATTTTTCATACGTCTACGAATTTTTGAAAGGTATTTTATGCTCTTTAGTATTATTAATTTCTTCAATAATCATATAATTCGTATATTTGTAATCATTAAATATTATTTTGTCCTAATAGCTGTTAATTTTTATAGGTAATCTTTCGTCTTGCCACGTAAGTTTTACGTATTTCATATAATATCCAAACTATAGGCTAAGGAATGACGGGCTTAAATTCAGTTGAAGTGTGATGAATGTGTTTTCCAATAGATACTAAACTTAGATCTCACGTTTTTATAAATCTGAGAACTTCTCTTTTGTACCAATTTCCAAAAGAATAGTGACAGTTGACAGCAGAAATATAGCATCAAATTGTACCGTAATATAGTAGCTCAGCCCTAGTGAGTTGTTATGAATGTTGGGTATCAATTAATGGGTAGCGGTTGAGTTTTAGAGAATGAAGGAGCGCAAGGGCGGTCAGTTCCGTATAGCGCATATCTCTCTCTAAAGCCACACCTCTCTGTATCTGCGTTGGCGTGGGCGTACGTACGTTTCTCCAAATGCCTCGGTACTTTCCCTCGGCGTCTTTCACGGATTCACTGATGAGCTCAAAAAAAGGAGTTTCCTCCCGCAAAAGTGGCTCCTTGTTGCGTATCCTCTAATGAGGAGACTGAACTTCCAACGCCTCACCCATCGCTACTCCGTAAAGACCTTTCCCAAGGCGTGGAATACTTGTACGGATTAATGCTACTTCTTCTTAAGTTACGATTTTGTTCGATATTATTGTAAATATGCTTTTAATGTATCAATAATGAGTTAAATGAGTATCTAATAAATTTAGGCGTACCATATCTATTATCTGATACTGAATTTTATGCTGTTTTCGTACAGTTTAAATGCTTTAATGTGTACCTTGTGGTTATCGGAAGATAAGTTCATTTGTAATGAACTTGGGGTTTTGTAAACCTTTCTGCGTGTTAAATAAGGTATCATGTGGTTTATTAAGCCTAGTATTTGGTGTTTGGTGAACTTCAGCTCGTCTATTAATGTATATATAAATTATTTTTCAAGCTTGAAGTCATATTAAATGGAATTCTTATCGGAATATTTTTCCACGTTCAATTCGAATTTCATAACGCTCCTCAAACATTTCTACAATTCCTCCGGTAAGATCTTTTATTCTCATTTAAGATACTAAGTAATGGACTAATAATCCGTACATCGCACGAATTCCTTCTCGTTATACGTTAAGCCGATGAGACATTTTTTTCTCAGATTGGTCGTTACTCATAATTTTAGCTGGGAACGAAGCACTCTCCCCCTTAATATCTTGGTCCAATACATTCTCAGCACCCTATCCTTTTGTTCCCTCGAGTGGAATCAGAGACCCTTGGCAGATTCCTTCCACTTCTTTCCGCATTCGAGGGCGCTTCCATCGTTTTAAACGATCTATTGCAAGTATTAAAAAAAAATACTCGCGTTCCGGCACTTCGGCGTAATTTCGCGTAACGTCGCCCGCCGCTGCCGTTTTGTTTTTCACAAAGCGACTCGTTTTAATCGCGAGGGAGAATGATAAAATTTCGGCGAGAGATTTGCCGAGTAGCAGCAGGTGTTTTGGTTTCGAGTTTATGGATAAAGGGGGCGCGCTCGAAGGCAGTTTTTCGAAGTTTTCGGCGTAGCTTTGTTCGAACAAAGTTGCGGACGAAATTCTCGCGTGAGTGTGTGTGTGCAGTCGGAACGGCCATTAGTCGGGAGTCATACCCGTACGACTGTTATTATTTCGAGGTAAAAACTTCGGCGTCCATTTTGGGTAATAATTAATTCGACCGTCTTTTGTTGGCGCTGCAGTTTTTTTTTAACGTGTACTTCGCGACGGTGACGTCACGATGTTTCTTTTTGCTCATTGGCCGTTATTAATGAGATCATAGCGGAAAATTACGGCAGAAGAGATGAATTAAATATGTAAGAAAAGATCGGTTGAATATTTTATCACGTGGAAGTTGTAGTGTTGGAACGGTTGTTTCTACCTTTGTGCCCCCGAACCTTAATAAATTTATGATAAAGGTTCCCCAAATAAGGGGCTTTTATATTTCAGAATGGAGATAAAATGAATATTTAATCGGCTCTCGAGCTTTCTTTTATCGAGGTTGTAACGTTCCGTACTCCTTTTTTGATTTGTTTCTTTCGCTAGAAGCGAGTTGAAACAGTACCGTTGGTCTCGATATAAGAATGTATCGATTTATTTAATTGGGCGGCAAGTTTTTACGGAATCGATTATTCGACTTTTTTTGGGGTGGTATCGATCTTTTAGTGCTTCGAGAGAATAGTTCGGAAGTTTCGTGAAATTATGCTTCCCCGTTTTATGCGGAGAGCGCTCTCTCTAAAGTTTTTCCTCTTAGTTTATTCATGAATCAATTAAAGTAATTTACATTTCGCAACTTAATATCCTTCTCAGTGATTCCCGTCGCTTATCCGAAGTTAAATATGCGGAATGCGAAATAAACTTCGGGGTGTTCCCTGTAATAAAGCGAGAGCTTATAACGACGGACTGTTGCCATGGTTATTCTCAGTAGTATTTCCAATAGAAAATTATTCGTTTAATAAATGATAATTAAATGGTTGGTTTGTTTGCGTGATAGTAGTAATGTTGCCTTCTGGTATCTTTTGAAGTTCGACTCGTTTTGGCAGCTCAAAGGGAAATATATTTCTCGTACTATTAAGCACGATGGTATCGGAAATTCACGCGGTTGTAGAAGTAAATTTTAACGTACAGATACGGGCATATCTTTCACGAAAATATTAAACAATTTGCGTGACGTTCGCGAAATCTCTCCCCAACCCTCTTCTTAATGAAATCTTTTAGTCGGCATCATAATTGGAAAAGTCAACAGAGCCGTGCGGATCTAGATAGCTTATAAGATCTGTTTTCTCCCAATCTCACCAATCCAAAAGGTGTTTACCGTGGGTAGAATTTCCATCGTCATTATTTGCGCGATAGCTCGAAAATTATAATAAGAACACCGTAGGTGATAGTGGCCCTTTTTCTCAAGGAGTCCATTCGCTGATTAGCCGACGATAAATTGTGGGAAAGGGTGTGTCGGGCGCTAGTGTCGTGACATTCCTAGGCTGTCGTGACTGTCAACTTTCGTTCCCCTCCGCCACGAATCGTGACCTGCCAAGCCGCGATAATTATCCGTGATTCATCCCGGGGAGGCACCGCACGAAATGAGCGTGCATCGGCCTCCCATCGCCGCTGACCGACCAGGGCTTTAGTCGAGCCGGATTTTTAAAACTATCAATCCATCTGTTGTTTTTTTTCGGGCCGTACATAAACCGGTAGCTGTCTCTTTCCACGTCGTCTCGAGTCGTCGTCAAGGATGTTCGTCTTCTTCAAAGTCGTCGAGCGTGACGGATCGTGCCGTCTCCCGGCCTCCCTTTGACGGAATGTGTCGTCCCGGTGTTGCGTCCTCCCCCGCTGTCCTGCAGACGTCTTCATCTAGGGTCCAATCGAAGTCCTCGCTTTGTCGTTCTCGATGCCTTAATTAACGTCTGCGAGTCCGATGGTCTTTCTTAGGTTCGTCCACCATTTTGAGTCTACTGTGCTTTGCTTTCGGTGGCCAGCGCGACCGTGAGTTGCACCAGAAGGAATTACTGTTCCTAGTTTTCTGATTTTCAAAGGGATTTTCCGATGAAATTCTTTATTAGACGTGTACTTATCGAAGTATTAAATATGCCTTCAATTGTTTTTCGTTCCGAAAGGATTAACGATCTTTTTAGCATGGAATCGGCGAAAGATTTGCCCAAAGTAGAACCGTAAGAGTGTTAGAAAGGTAGACGCATCCACCCGTGTTCATAACGGAGGTTATCTTTCACGGAATGCATTCTTTTTCCCCTTTACAAGTGGACGAATTATCGAGCGCAATGTTCCGGGAGACGTCTCGCACAGTTGCCGAGGTGTCTTCGCTGAATGGGTCGGTATCGAGTGCGGAGACAATGGAATAGATATAAGCGGCATTTTTACGTCTCGGGCCGTAAAAATCTAGGACGAGAAAGTGTCGGGGGAAGAAGAAATGGGACGATCGCGAATATTTTTATTCTTTTGTCTCGCGCCGCATGGCGGTGACGCGACGTAACTACGGGGCGATTGTTTACATGTCCCCCCGTGCCATTGTTGTCACAACCTTTACTCCGACTTAAATGTTTACTTCTTTATTTATTTGTGACGGCTACTTCTGGTGTTATCACTTTAGCATCGCTCGCTATTCTCTTTGTATGAAATTATACATTTTCCATTCGTTCCTCGCACTGCACTCGTCGTTTGACTTTTTGTCCCGTGTCTTTTGTTTTTTTATTTTATTATTTTTTTATATATCCGTTCCATACGTCATTATCCCACGTCTATTTGTCTCGTCGTTTTTTTATAATAGTTAGCTTAGCGAGACGACTCTTTTTTAATTATCGAACGAGATGAGTTTTTTTTAAACGGCCTTTTATTCGCATCAGATTTTTTTTGATACCGTTTCCTTAGCGAATAATATATCGTAGTTTGTCGACTTTCGTTCGTGTTGAAGCAAGGGCGTGGTGCATTATTCCTTATCGAAGTCTCGTCTCTTTTTTGTTCCCACAAATCAATCACGATCGTAATGAAAGGGCATTCTTCATGTTCTTTCCGCGTTGCAGTAATTTTAATTATAAGAGCCGGGAAAGGATAATCACGATCTTACTTTCAGTTCGGGTAAAGTAACTGTTAGGAAAAGTTAGTTCTGTCGTTGAATTGTGTTGCGTTAAGTTTTTGGGTGCGAATAGACTATGATCCAAGTTATGTTTTACGGCTTATTTGAATGTTTTATTTTCTAACCTTTCTTGTCCATGTAAAGATGAAATAAGCATTTTTAGTTTTAAATATTTATTATTCTTTCAAGAAATGTGTAATAGTCAATTACTCCTTTCCTAAAAAATCCCGAATGTTCCAAGTGGTGATGCAGAAGTGGTACTCAAGTTACTTTCGACACGCGTGCGTAAGAATAGCACGTTCGGTATTGCTCTTCGCGTTTTTAGGACCTCTTCCTGTCCGTTAACGTAGCGAAGCAAAGCTTAAACACGCACCACGAGACGTTAAAACACTCACACACACACATTCATAGAGAAGTCGTGAAAATAACGAGAGGATTAATAAAGCTATTCGTTTCCGTGGCACGAGCGCCTTCCACTGCGGCAGTTTTTTTTTAAATCTATCCGGAAACGTCCTAGGCTCCCCCCCCCACTCCCCTCCTCTTTTATCCAGGATCCAGGGGCGGCGGTGGTAGCGGAGGTGTCCGTCCGTAACACTCGCTCGCATTCTAACAAGTGCCTCCGGACGCTTTTTCCCAAATTCCCCCACCATCTTTCCCTTTTTTTATGAGAGTGATTTAGGAATCGGAGTGAGGAGTTCCCCCCCCAACACTTCCTGATCTCTTTTTTTCTCTCAGACGGGGGTTTTCCCTTCTCCGTAAAACCGCCGTAATCCTACGAACGAGCTCTCCCGTTCCACCGCCATCTCCCGAAAACAAACGGTGGAAGGGGGGAGGGCGGCTTTTCAGATGTCGTGAATCAAAGAAAAAAAAGTTGCGAGGGTCGGAAGGAAAGAGACGAGGAAATTCCAGTAATACGTCCGCAACCGCTTTTATTTTTTCATTAGGTTCGCGCCGGATTTCGGTGGTCCTTTAAGGAAAGGCTCTTTTCTCCAAGGCGGTTAATTCGACTGTGGATCGATTTGGATGAGCCATAGTATTCACGGAGGAAGGGTGGAGGTGTCTTTTTCTCGTAAGAGGTCGATTGCTCTTTTGTGAGGGTTATCGGTACGTTTTGGTGATTTTTAGACTGTGATTATTCGTGGTTTTTCATTGTTTTGCGTTGCCTAGCGACACAATTTTAACAGCGTCGTGAATGTATTTAAATGATCAAATTGTTATGAGGGTACGTTTTGCTGATTTTCATGCTGTGATTATTTACGATTTGGCTTTGTTTTGCGCTGCCTAGCGACAATTCCTTGACAGCTTCTCGTGAATGTTTATATTATAGCATTATAATAGCGTGAAAAATTAATTACTGTTGGAGATAATGTGTAGGATTCAGATGTTGAATGTTTGATTGTCATGGTGTTATTATTGTTTCAAATTATATTCCCGTAGATTGTTGTATATTCATTGTGTTTTTTCATGCGTGTTTTTAATGGTTTTATTTAATGAGGAACCTATTTAAGAATATTGTAACTACGTATTATCATGATGTTTATATCTGCTCGTTTGAAATTAACAAGAATATTGGATCCTATCATTAAGAAGTCTCTTGTTAGTTAAGATTACTAATAGTAATCGCTATAGATTAGGTATTATATTTCGAAGAAGCGTGGCAATAAATGAGAATATTCGCTTTTTTAGTTTATAAAATTAGTAAGGTTATTTCCATTATTTATTTTTACTAACCATCTCTTAAATACATTACGCAGAATCTCTAAAAGTAGAGATGACTTATAAAAACCAATTGGTTACTCATTGAAACCCATCATTTAATCTCTGACTGTTTAGAACTTGTAGTATCTTTCCAGATAAGGAAATGTTAGTGTTTATCATATGATTTCAACTTTTAAGGAAAACGTAGAGTCGAGGAATTTTTGTATTGCAGTTCATAACTATCTCTGCTACCGATAACCTTAATGTGACAGGAAATGCTTTATTGTTATACATAAAGAAGAATCGGTGTTAAAATTATCTGTTTTCATAACTCTGTGGAATTCTGTTATCACAATACAAATATTTTGCACGAGTTTAACTTTTGCATACGCAGGACGGAAAAGTACTCGTTGAAACAAAGCATACGTGATTCCATCATACATTGCGATATGCTTTATATTTAGAGCCGCGTCACCTGTTATATACGCTCGGATGACTTTCTTATTATAATTGCGTGTGGGCGTCCATTAATCTCGAACACTTTTCGTGGATCGAAGATATCGGGGAAACGTTAAACGAGAGAGGCTGACTCAGTTGGTTTGGCAGTCGCTTTTTGGAAAGTTTACAACTCTTTAATGTCACCGTGTCACCTCCGAGCATGGCGATTCCTAGAAATGCTGATTTATTTCCTGCGATGAGTTGATGCGCTTTCTTTAAAAAACTCGGAGCCTTTTCTCATTACTCATCGTTTTATCTCACCTTTGCGAATTTTCTGTCATCGACATTCTTTTGTGTTTACGGTGTATGAGGTGAGACACTATGTTTTATATACATTAACTCATCTTCTAATATGTTTCTGTAATATGCTATTAAATACTTTGTTAAACATGAGTAAAATGAGTGTAATAGCTAACTGATACGTAACTGAACTATTATACGTAATTGTTGATTAACACTATGAAAGCGGAATGTCATGCAAGTTAAATATACAATACAATAGTTCGCCTAACTCAATTAATACTTGACGTAACTCGGTGTTATTTGTGAATTATATGTCCTCAAATGTTAGTTGCTGAGTACAGAAACTAGTTGTACATTTTAGGTTGTCGTATTCAATAAATATCTTACGCTATTTGGTGTTAAATGTTTGCTGTTTATTTCTATTTTGTCTATCATCCTTTCGTATAACTATTTCGTGCATTTTGTTGTAATCGAATCGAATGTTTATCTCTTAATGAATTGAATCTAAAGTTAGCTTATAACAACGAAATATTCCGCATGTTGAATGCTTGATACGAAATTTACGAAGTATTTTTTGTTCCGCGTACGAAACAATTGAAAAACGGATATGTTTACGTATTTGAGAATGGGAACGAAAGGCGTTTCAGAAGCGAATCGTCAATAGAACGATACCGAAAGTGTGCCGCAGTTTGATTTTCGTGACGAGATTGTTCGCTTCTTTTATATTTTTTTTTACGACCGTGGAACCGGACCGTGTGCAGGTCCGCCATGAAAACACGGTGGAAGAAAGAGACGCCCGGATTCCACGCAACCGTTCAGGAACCAGACTTAATAACCTCCCACGTTTTTTTATCTCTTTTTTTTATACCATCTCCCTCCGGCGCCTCCTTTTTTTAGGGTTCTTCGACCCCCACCGCTCATAGCGCCTTCCCCAGACTATCCCTGACCCTCCTCAACGTTTTTTTCCTCCGTTGAATCCTTTTGGCACGGCCCAAGGAGGCCTCTCTCCCCCTCCGGTTGAGACATTGCCAGACCGCTTTCTTTCAACCTTCGGGTGGATGCGTCGATGCGTGATAATTCGTCCCTTTGATCACGCGCTCTTATCATTTCCTCGATATGCACTCGGATATTGGGTAGCTTAAGGTAGAGAGATATGTCACAGATGCACTTACGTTAGAAGGAAGTTGGTTTGTTGAATGGTAGAGAAGTTCGATAGCTATTAGTTCTCCAAACAGCTGTAAGAATGTCTGAACTATTCAGGGTTGAGAAGATGTGTTTTAGTTCGTAAATATCCGTAAGGGGTTGGTCTGGTAGATTTTGGTTTATTTCTATACGTACGTTGATGTTTTTTGGTCGATCTATTGTTGTCTTTGGTCAGAATTGGTGTGGAATTGTAATGTCTTGAAGGATGGTGCAGAATGTAGTTCAGTACAGTTGAGCGTTTAGCGTTTTTCTTTTACAGATTTCTGCTTTCTTGTTTCTCGTATGTGTATATATTTATATACGGTGGATTTAGAAAGGATGTCCACTCCCTTTATTGTCTATAGAGGTTTTATTAGACGCCTTCCCTTGCGGAGATTCGGTCTGGTGAATGCGGTACAAGTATCGTTCTTTCGTTGTTAATTCTTAGTCTTTAAGTGTTTTGTAGTTTTTATGCGCTATTTCCTGGAATTAATTGTTGTTTAGTGTTACTATATGTTGTGTTAGAGGAGTAAAGCGTTAGCTTTGGATGTCTAGATACTTTTCCATTTGAGACCTAAGAAAAGAGAAGTCTAATTCTTGTGGATGAGTGACAGGAAGAGTCAAGTAAAGGTGAAAGATATATCTTTGTTGGATAGTTTATTTCAAATTCTCCCCAATTTAATAGGCTTTAATGTTTTATAGTTTAAGTTGGTTTTCCAAAAGTTTGAGTCTTATTTCTCGGAATCAACTGATAAGTGTACACTAACTTTAGGAACGTCATTTGATTTTGTGATTTAAGTCGGTAATCTGAGTTCAATTTCCCAGTGAAATCATTTCTCTTTTTGCCCAAATAATATATTTCTAATTGTAAGAATGACAGCTGGATAACTCCTTGTGTTCCTTCTAAATTTTTTCCCTCTATGTTGATCAGACGAACAGAAGATTTTCCTTGTATGGATTTTAAAGTGTTACAAAAATACTATAAAAGAGTTGTTTTTCTAACACCTGCCATAGGCTTTTATGTTCCTAAATATAGATTCTGTATCCTCTACCGTGTAAAGCGTGAATATACTTATATATATAGACTCACTCACAACTTAAGACGCCGTACACAAAGATATGTAAATCCCAACTCCACATTCAGTCGGGAATATATTACAAATTATAATAAAAATCGCATTCTCTAAGCTCTCGGTGTAAATGAAGTCATTCTCGTATTATACGGTCCCGTAAAAGTATTCCTATTTTGCGCGGTAATCTCAGAACGAGGTTTTAAAACTTCATCTTATTTACCTGATAAGCTCTTTGGAGAGAGCGCTTCTCTGAATTCATTTTTTTTCCTCCTCGAAGATTCCTCGGCATGCATAAGGTGTCGCTGTATTATTCTGCGCCATTACATTGCCATTCGCTCCAAGTGGCGGAAGAAGATGAAAGATTTTTTTTAGGGGCTTTTTCCCTTTCTCTATTCTTCTTTACTCTCTCGACCACATATTTCGCATCCGAACCCTTCTTTTGTCTTTTTCCCTTTCGGAGGGTATCTTTCCAGATAATAAATTCCGCGTTGGTATTTCTTTCCGCGAATCATGTCCCAGTGTCGAAGGAGATTCGTTTTGCATAAATATGTATTGGAGAGGTGTCTGGGGAGAGGGGAATAACGTGGCAACCGGTCGCTTTCCTATGTCTCATACTTTTGAGGTATTCTCCGCGACCAATCATCAAATTTGAAGCGATTCCTACATTTATCGATTGTCAATTTTTTTCGATTGGATATTTGGGTTTTTATTATTGGGATTATTATCTTTTCGAATATGTTGCTTTTTGTTTTTAAATATTGAATTGATGATGAAAATCAGGGGCTTTCTTTTAATATTGTGAAGTATTATTTTCTTTAAATTCGCGTTTGTTATACGACAGAACGTACTGGAAAGACGGCCATTTTAAATTAATGTATTTTTGGGTATATATATGATGTATGCAAGTATATGTTTTTTTGATTATATTTTATGGATACTTAGGTATTAGTATTCGCTTTTTTAAAAGCTTTATTTTATTCGATTCTTACGATAAACTGGGTGGTGGATACTGCTAAATTGTGGAATTAACGGTGTCAAGCTAAATTACGGAATTTAATCGCATTCTTGGATGCTGATGACTGTATAATTTATATTACTTGCCTATAGATAATATATAATGCGTATTGTTTTTTTCAAAAATGTCCCAGAAAGCAATTAAATGAAAAAGATAAGAAAATGGGGCGAAGTGGCATTAATTTAAGCTCATTCGATTTCAACTATCGAAGCCAAAAGCTATCGATCCCAAATGTGGTACTAAATGCTTCAAGAGATTCAATTTCGCGTTGCAGACATTCTTATGTCATTCTTAACTAGGCTAACGACGTGACCGTTTAATATATTTCAGCTGAAAAATGTCTCTCCCTCTCCGGAAAGCCCTTAATGGATGGCAAATCCTTCCGCCTAGTTTTATGAAATATCATTGTAGTTTATCGTTGAATTTTTCATACTGCGATATTTTCTAGGAGGAATTTCATTGTCCTCATACTTACCAAAGCGGGTCATAGTGGTTGGGCAATGCTCTGCAATGGATGTAATACGAGTTTTATTGGTGGCATGACGCACGCCGCTTCCCAAGATGGCGGGTCGCGCGCGCTTCTCGGAACTACGGTGCTGCCACCAACTATCCACGTCCGTTAACTCTTCTCTAAAAGTCATCATTGTCCACTCAGAATTGCGGCGTCAGAAGAGGTGATTAGCACCATTACAAGGACTGATCAACGGTTTCTGTTTTTTGCACCTTGTGCCGAATAGCTCATGTGATCCACATGTGTCAGTTCCTGGCTCTCTCTAAGTGTGAACCGCGTGTGTACTCTTGCTTTAGGAATTGGTCGGATTTACGAACTAAAATAGATGCTGAATCCACAACTGAGGTTTACGGTCTGGAAGAGCTATCTCTTTGAATATTAAACCTCTTTAAAAGTCTCGGAAGAATTTTATGGGACGTGCTATAAAATTATTTGAAAGAAACTCCGCAATATTTTGGCCATGTCGTACATCTTTGGGGTCTCTCTCAGGGTAATTTTACGAATGGAAGATATTTTACGAGGTTATTGATGGAAGAAGTATGACTATTTATTATCTTCGTTTTATTAAAAATTGTATAAATATATTAAAGAAAAGGGGGGTATTTAGGGCTGAATCTCGCTTTATTTCAAGCACGAGTGGTTTAAGACGTTGCTTTTACATCGATGTTGAGCTGTTGGATAAAGGTGCGACTCGAGGATTTACAATTTATTTTGAAAGTATTCATTAGCTCGTGAAGGTTGAGGGAAAGGTGGAAATAGTTTTCCATTACCTGAGAAGATAACGAGGAACAATTTAAGTAATCTAATCTTACCTATAAATTAAAAAGCTCTCCCTCTCTTCATTATAAATACCACAATGGGAATCACTCACGTGTGTAATAATTTTTATAATACCGTAATAATGAAACCCCTTCCGTCTTATTATTGCCGATCGTTAAAAAAATTGCAATTCGATGTGTTTCAATTTCTTATGGAAGGTGAAGCGAAAGATGCATTATTTAGGCGTCTTTTTAAAAAAAAGTATTCTTTTGAGGAATGAAATTCTTTCTCCCAGAGGTTTATAACATTTTCATTTTCATATCGCGTTAAGTTTAATTTCTACTCGTAGCGGTTGGCGATGTTCATAATGGTTATAATAATTTCCGGTGGTTGAGCTGCGTTATTATGAAAGTATTCAGAGAGCACGTTATAACTCCCTCGGATAAATTAGATAAGATTTTTATGCAACCAGTTTTATGAGAAATTGCATTTAAAAAACAAAACTTTTTCACCATTATAGAATTTTAATGATAATTGGCACAGTCATTACTTTCGTATTCCTTCATGCTTATCTGGGAAAACATTTCCGGCTAATGAAAAAATTAGTGTATAGCGGGCGGACGTTTCTCTCTCTCTTACGACTCACTGTTCCGGAGCCCTGTTTCTTTAGAATGTATTTAGCGCTCTCCGTTCCAGGAAATTTATTTTCTAAACTCGATTATAATCTAGTTTTTCGGCCATCTTGGATCTAACTCGCAGAACAAGCGAACGGCGGAAATCGGCGAATTAAATCGGTTCGACTTCCGGTTGTGGGGGGAGTCGTAACTATATAACTACCACTGTTGTTTGTGTCGCATGGCCTTTTATGCTTTTCTGAGGCCATTCCATGAGAAGAAGTGTGAGAAAGGAAATAGTCCGTGAGAGGTGATTTAGTTGAACTTGCACAGCGGGAGTGATCGAAGTGCTCTCTCTATATCGTCGTTTTATTTTGGGATGACCGTGATTCAGTTCCTTCACCCACGTCGCTATGGTTTTCGCTATATTTTGTTTTGTGATGGAAAACAGTTGAGAAGCTAGGGGCGAAGAGTACGTAATTATTATTGTGTGAGCACGTAATGATTATGAGCACGTTTAAGTTTGTAAAAGGGTTCATTAAACATTTCTTAGTTACTATACGAGAGAGATTAAACAACTTTTGGTTTCTATGGAAATAATAGCAATAATAACTTGGAATAGAATTATTTCGGTAGATTAAATGCATATATTCGATCTTTTTATTTAACTGTACCTGTTCCTTGCTAAGATATCGAAGAAAGATAGATTATTTACTAATTTTAATTTTTTCCGTATTTTCTTTCGAAATATCTTACGATTGTCTCCGAATAACCCATCTATGGATTGCTAGAAGGGTAGGTTAAGCGTTCGTGGATCTAATCAAAGATTTTACGGTAAATTTGGTGAAATATATGCCTTTCTTAAATTGTACGTACTATATAGTCCACAATGAATTAGACCAGCAGATGTCTATCATCCAGGTGCATGCGAATATCTTTCCGCTGACGTCATTATCGCTCTATTTTTCAAAACCACCCCTTCCTAGTCTTCGGTCTCCAATATTAATTTTCAGCTTAAAAAAAAAAGAAAACCTTTTTCCTCTTCAGTTCAGGGATTCACGAAAGGTTGGGCTGGGAGATATATAGAGAACGTGGAGGAATATGTGAGGAATATGATATTGAACCGGTGATTGGAATCGGTGAGGGTAGAAAGAGTTTGACGTCCGCCACATCGCCTTCGACTGCTAGTGGCGCCTCCCGATGGGTGGAGGTGAAACGAGACGCGATGCAACTCGGGTGACAAAAGGTCGTAGGAGCGATCCCTTGCAGATAACTTCCCCCATCCACTCTTCACACTATCAATTCTTTCCCCCTCTCTATACCCTCATCACTGTGGCCTCAAGCGCTCATTTCACTCTTCCTCGTCATTCTTCCCGCCACGAACGTTTGGGATCAGAATTCCGCCTGCCCTTACTTCTTCATTAAAGACTTTTTTTCGTTCTCCTCTTTTGCCCCTTTTCACCTTTTAGTTTCACCTTTTTTTTCGTCGCTTCGCCCTTGCTTCTACGGGAGGGGCATATATTCTCTATGTATGGTTCGGGAATATATATTTCGGATTGATTTTTTTTTACTTTTTTGGGACACGTGGAAATGTAGTATTTGAATATTTATGATGGAATAAAGATTTAAGGCTATTTTGGTATTTTTAGAAATAAATTATACCTATAGACTGTATACATTTTTGACTATGCATTTTCTATTTTAAAGTTTTGAAAACCATTTTAATATTTTTAGAAACTAAATCTACCTTCGACTTTATAAATATTTGATTATAAATTTTCGATTTTTAAATTCAGAATAAGCCATTAAAAAATTCTTTACAACTATTCGTTTACGTATTTTCTAAAAAATTTATTCTACAATTGTTAAAATGAAATTATTATTCATGAAAATTTAATGTTATAGTATTATAAAGGATTATACCCATGAAATGGTAGAGCAGTTAATATATTAATTGAATGTAACGTATGTTAATGTTAACTTTCTGTATACTAAAACGATTTTTCTCCTTCATTACAGGTAAGTTACCTGATCTGCAATAAGGTGATAAGATATATGATAGTCGAGACCCTAATGGTTACTGTGGGTGCAGTACGTGAGTAATATATACATGAAACTGTCTTTGTCAAAAATTGATTATATTTATTTACGTATGGCAGTTGATTGTTGTAAAGAATACCGTATGTATGTTTCCATGGAGAGATGGGTGCCTATTACCACAGTATTTTTCTGCGTTAGCTACGTAAGGATGCACGTTCCATGGATTGAGCGGTATCTCTCAATGCGGAAGTAGAGACGTATACTTTTGCCAAATTAAGGTAATCGTTATCTAATAGCGGAGGAATGGATTTTCCACATTATAGTCCTCGGAACGAACTCCGCGCATCCTAAAAAGTAAAAATTTTAAAGGCTCGCGTGACCATAGGAAATACTAAAATCGCCTTCAATTCCAAAACTTCCATAGAAGTTCAGTTGTTTTCGGAAGGCGAAATTGCCTTCGGAAGTTTCGATTCAATCGGCGAAACCCATGCACGGCGCATTCATCGCCGGAAACTTCGCTAACGAACGCTAATTCCGTAAAAATCCACAAATCTTCGATTGGCTCCCATTACGCGGTTTTCCAATCCCTTTGTCCGCGTGCCAATCATTTCCCGTGGAAGCGACGCCGTCCGATCGCTTCAAAAGGAATCGATCTTCGATCGCCATCTTGGATTCACATCCACACACACTCAACAGTGAAAAGGCGACGCCTGGAAACAGCTCCCTCATATCTCATTAACCATTCTTTCTCACGCGGAAAAATACTGGAGAGAGAAAGAATCCCCCGGAAATTTAATTAGCTTTTAAAAAAAAAGATCGACTCATTTTTTTTGTTTCGAGGGCAGTTCGCTCCATCGGACGTCTATGGGTTCGACCGGGCGTGAGATATCTCTAACCGATTTCCAGTAATGTTTTAGTAGAGCTTTTTTTTTATTTCGTACGGGAAATTGTTAATTCTCTCTCCGGTGCTAAGAGAGGGATGTGCCACCGGAGTCGCGGATTTTTCAAGTGGCGATTGATCCCCAACGAAATACACGGATTTGGCGCATTTTTTTATCATTTTTCCCCCATTGTCTCTTTTATATCGCGATTCTGTGGTCCTTTTCGCGAAATTTTTCGCGTTGAATCCATCCTCTCTCTCTCTGGATTTTTCGTCATCGTTCTCTCTTAATTAACGAGGCTGTGTCCGCGTGTCCCCCCGAAATTTTCGCGAATTTTTTTGCGATTCCAATGGAAAGATTTGTGGTTGATGATTTTTTTTTCGTAGACTCGATCGGGGAGGTTTATTTTTTCTTGTCGTCATGGAAGAGTTTCGGTCATCAACTTTTTGTACACGTATTCCTTCCCATATTGATTTTGTTGGGTATTATTCGTGTTTTCTGGATAAGCAGAATTGGAAAATTAAGATATTGCTGGGACTCGAACCCAGGTCACTTGTTAATTTATATACTATGCCAGACAACCAGGTTAAACAGAAGTGAAATAAAGCCATAAGATTGAGACTCAAAACTCAGTGTCCAAATTTCCGGGCAGGTATACTTTAAATTTTAGTGGAAGTCCTGGGTTCGAGTCCCCGTTACTTCGCTTTTTTCGTTATTTTTTAACCTATTACAGTCTCACGAATGGATCGCTTAAAGCTTTTTCAACCTTTCCTCAATCCTTTACTTTCTACGATGTTTTCTCTTCAAAAGTGTTTTTATTTCTTACTTTCCGATGAGAGAATGAAGCCCACGTCGCTCAATCGACGAAGAGCAATTATATCTCCCTCTAAAATATCGATCGTTACGATTAATTTATCGATACTGTCGAATTTATCGATATTACGCATCGTCTCGTTATCCGATCCGTAATCGAGAAATTGTTTCCAAGAAACCCGTTTTTACGGTGTTTGGAGGAGATTAATGGCATTTAATCTTCCGCCTGTGTTCTCTCGGTGGTTTTAAAGAGCTATTTTATTTCTCCAAGAAGCCTCCATTGTTTTATCATCTGCTATTAAATATTTCGTGTGTTTGAAATTTCGAGGGTCTTCGGTAATAGTCTTGGATCTTACGTGCATTTATATCTCGCCGGGGTCGTCGTTCGGTTTATAGTCCTTTTAGCTTTTCTTTGGGCAATTTAGTCTTTCTATTGTTTTCTTATATATTTTTTAGTTCCTTTGATTTTTTTGTATGCTTTTGTGTTTCATAATGTTTTTTTTGTGTCGATTGTTATTCATTCACTAAATTCGTGAAGAAGAGTTGGAATAAGTTTTTTAAATCCATATTCAAGTACACGTGCACTTATATTTATTATAGAATCCATAGTCATATTTCTAGTAAGACTTAAGTCCTAAGTTTTCTATGACATTTAGCCATCGAATATACATGTCAAGTCATTTTTAAGGTCGATTCCCTTGCTTTCGTGTGAGGATGTGAATTTACGTCTTGTTACTTTCGTAGAATATAAATGGAGGCACAGTTTTTCTGAGTTAAGAAACGGATTCTAGATTGGTAACCTTAAATCTGTGATGCCGAAAATGGTTTGATTTACTTTATCAGGTCCCCCAAAAACGTTTTCAGGAAGCCCTTTAGAATTTTCGTAATAAAACTAGTCACTCTAATCCAACTATCGAATTGCATCCATTCAATGAATACTTACCAAAACTGATTCGATTGTTAAAACAGATTAGGAAGAGTTTACTGAATTTCTCCGCAAGTATTTTGGTAGCGAAGTATATTTCGTCATATCTCTCGAATTACTTCAAAATCCTCCTCAACAATTCTTAAGGACAAGATACGTCATTAATTATAGTGTCGTCACCCCGAACGCATTAACAACTCATTGTTTCCCCGCTAATGACGCACTCGGTACATTTTTATACGTCCATTTCTTTTCTCCCAAATCGACATTGTTCGAAACGAAAAAAAAGAACCGTATCGGATGTAATCGTCCCGTCGCGAATCGATCCGAATTTCTCTGATTGAAATTATCCGAATCGGAAATTGCGGTATGCGAAAAGAGACGCATTCTTTCTCCATCTGCCCTCTCCCTTTTTCCTTCTCTCTCCATGCCAAGGCCATCCCCAAACGGCCGTCCGAAAGCCATCCGCGGTCTGCATCATCCTCTTCCATATCGTACCAGTTTCTCCACCTTGTCTTAATTGTCTCCTACTCCCACACCAACAGTCGCATATGTTCCTACGTCGCACTCCGATATCCATTCTCTAGAACCCCACTTCCGTTACGTCTCACCTTTTCCCTTCTTTTCTTCCCACCAGACTCTCCCTATATTTCACCCGTGCACAAGGTTCGTTTTCTCGCGGAAAGGTGTCTACAATTTCTCCTTTCGCAGTTCCTCCTCTTAACGTTTTTTTCTTTCGATCTTTTTTATTATTTCGAGGTCTCCACAGCCAACCTCTCTCTTCTCTTCTTTGCGGAGACCATTGTCATATATTTGCGATTGTATTACCTTATCGGAACTCTCTTTCCATCATTAACATGGTCTGATGCGCTCGCCTCACCACCTTCCTGCTCCAGTAATGGGGAGAGGAGGACGACGAAGGCTGATTTCCGATGGGGAAACGCTCGCGTTTTGTGTCTGCGTATACACGCGTATGTATATAAATACTTCGGGAGCACGCGCGTCTATTTATAAATGTATCTGTTGCCTTTTTTTTCGACGTCTCTTTCTGTCCATCCGGTGCACTCGCTTATTCGTAAGGGCGTCCGATTTATTAATTAATGAGGTGAATGCGGGGTGTTTTTCTGCGGCTCTTCTTCTCCAAGCGGTTTTGTTCAGTGGCACACATGTGGAGGTCTCCTTCTGCATAGTGTCTTATAGATGGGCTGAGAGGCCACTGTGGTCGGTCGTCTTAGATTCCGAATGCAGAAGTGTAGGGTGAGCTCTACTACTAAAGAGGTGCAGGCCACACGCGATGTGTCTTATGTTAGTTTAAAACTCGTATACGGCGTCCTTGGTGTGTTTTCTTAATGTTTAGAGTGGATGGAAGGTTTATACAATTTGAATTTGTTCATCAGGAATGGTAGGGATGGTTAATGCATAGTCAAGATGGAGCAAGGACAGTAAATTATGAGGAATTATGAATGTTTTGTCGTTCATTTTAAATCTAGAATCTTTCAATGCAAATAAATTCACGATTATAGTGCATAAGTTGTATTTATTTTGAGTTTTACTAAGACCTAGGTTAGTGCGTGATAAAATGTAACAAGTTTTTAGCTCGTAGAACAAATTTTGTGGTTTGGTGCTGTAGTTGAGTTTTTGTCATCACGTTTAAACTTCACTACAAAGTAACTTTGTCTGTAAGAAATGGAACGTTGCTTAAATGTCGATCAGATACTTAGTTTTGTTTCATTTATATACGTAGACTTTGTATCAAACATTGTACTACAATTGAATCCCCTTCTGTTCCTTGTCTTGATAGTGGTTCAAGTTGCTATTGTTGGTGTTAATTGTTGGAAGTATGTTGTAGTTGCGTAATGATATTGTAGTCTTCACCGAACCACTGAAAACAATTGCCTAATATACTTATTAATGTCGTCGACACACACAAAGAGAATCATTTCTCGAAATATGTGATTCGGAGGCATTTCCATTGTCAAACACAAAACGCTCGGATTGATTTCCAAAACCGCCCGAGAATTGTAAACCTCGGTTATCGGAGTGGCACACTCGGTTCTCTCAAAAGCTGCAGAATAGGGAGATATGCATTCAGAACGGGTTCGTTGGGAGCACAAAAGAGCATCGGCCAGAAATTAGCAGGAGAACAATCATAGGGCAAACGTGCGATGATCTGATTTCGAGTCACTGCATTAGGAGATTTGAGATGTTTGGTGACGAAATGGGAGTGTCGCGTAATGGGTGTGGCAGTGGCCCCCGTGGGTGGACCAGTCTGATGAATGGCATTCTTGGAAACACCATTGTTTTCCTCTCTACCAATCCTCACTGTTTGTTTCTCTCTTTTGCCTCGATTCGCTCCTTTTTAATTCACTTATCTGCTTAGATTAAGACTTCGCTAACCGATGCTGAAGTTCGTTAGCGGTGGAAGAATTGCACATGGGTTTAGTGCATCCTAAAGTTCTCTTTGTTCGGAAAGTAAGTGATATATTTATACGTTAACGATTGAAGATTTATGTTAGAGTGCAGGCAATGCTCTAGTTATATCTCTTTATTTAATACTTAATCTGTTGATATTGAATTAAGACAGTTTGATTACAATTCTTTTGTTAAATGTCAGAAAAGATCCATCTGTACATATGTATCCAGCTTTAGAACTTATCGTATAGGGTTGACATATAATTACACTAATCTAGTAGTTTCTTTCGCAAGTTACTATTTATTTAAATGTATAATTAAAGTTAAAACATCGTTTTTATGTGATAGACGTATTTAATAATTATTTCTGGTAGTAATTATCTTATATGCTTGAGAAAATTCTAGGAGATACTTTGAACGTATTAAAATAATCACAATGGTTGCATATATTTATGCAAAATACTCTCAGAAAGTTCCTATTGTATGCATCTCTTAATCTCGTCGTTCATTACACGAATGCATGCGTTTTCTCAGGTATTTTCCAATGCTAATTATGAAGATAACGTTCGAGTATAATTTATCTGCTTTTCAGTAATTCATCGTATCCGTCATTGAATCTCCGCGATGTTTCTGGTCGTTGCTGAATGACGTCTTTATCAATGAAAGAGCGTATCCGCGACATTTTATTAATGAGCGATTCACAATTATTTTCCCGCGTTTTTTGAATGGAGGTTTTTCGAACCAGGACGAGTGTTCCCATCGTAACATTTCCTTATCTCAGATTTACCGAGTGAATGGAATCGCAAGTGATGCTGCAGTAAGCAATTCGAATCGAACGCCTCAAGATGCTCGTGAGGGAAACTTGAATGAACGGCTGAGGAATATTATCGCCTCGATGGTTAAAAAAAGTCTTATAAAAGTAGTATTCATATCTTTTCCATTGAAGCCCTTCATATGGTTCCGTAAAGATCTCAAGTAGGCCGTACGTATAGCTCTTCTTTACCTTTCCGTTAATTGGGTTAATTTAATCAAACGGATTTATTTTCGTAAGGGAAGTACTCAACCTTTCACAAAATTAGTGTTTTCTCGATTTACGTTCGGATGTAGAGAACAGATGCCCACATAGATACAGATGGCTCGGTTGATCCGCGGGTGTTCCATCATCCATCTTGAGGGAGCTACAGTTTTAATAACTTCCCGAGTAAAACTTCCCTTCCTTTGACTGCAGCTGCGTTGGCATCGCTATCAAAAAAGGAGTTGAAAAAAAAAACGAGTTGATAGTAATCACCTTTCCGTAACCGTTCGTTATTCCGTCCTCCAATCGGACGCCGTTTCAGTCCATCGATGGAAAGAAAAAAATCCTTTTGTTTGTCGAAGGCACATCGCACCTTCAATTATAGAAGGCGATCTTCCACAATCGGCGACTAATTATTGCTTATTAATAACGTACGTTTTAATGACGGACGCGCGGGAAGAAGAGGTGAAAGGTTGGAAAAAATCTCGATCGTCTCCACGGAGACCCCCCTCAGAGAAGCGATTCCCTTTCAACCAATCAAAATCCGATACAAAATAGGCGGGAAAAACAAAAGGAAATATTTCGTCCGTGCACGGGGTACGGGGCGATGGTTTTTCGAAATATATTACCGACCTCATTCTCAATTGTGGATATCCTTCCAATTATCCTCGGTGGCCTTTCGTCCAATTAAGGTGTCCCTCCCGAGTCACCTTCCACATTTTTTCATCCATTCACCTTTTCGATATTCAATACGAAACGGAAACATCTTCCCCGTGGACGATTTTTTCCGCGGAATCGTCCGCCTTTCTTATCTTTATAAGCGTGCCTCCTGGTGGGAGGTAATTAAACCTCTGTGGTTTTGGCGTCGGTGCAGATTATCCGTGAGTGATTGGAGAGTTTTCATTTTTTTTTTTGAGGGGGAGTCGAAGCTTATGTCTAATTAGTTTTTCCCCCGGGCTCAAAGCCCGATCCTCCTCTCCCCCACCCACCGCCCCGGATAATCCTATTCATTCTGTAATACGGAAATCAGGCACGCTGATCCATTCAAATTACTGATGTATGTTTCCGATTTGAGGGAAAAAAATTGATGGTCTGGATGAGGAAGATTCTCCTTTTTTTAATTCTGCTAAGAGAGTGCTTGCGTTAGGAAAGGGTCCGAATTATGTTTTTTTTTACTTTTCCTCGTTCTTTACCCCAATTATTATGCTCGTTATTGGCAATCGATGCCGGTTTCTGCTAATGCCCCGAGGATGTTTAATTGGGATAAATAAGGGAAATGTCAAAGGTTTTTTAATCTATTACTTCGTATTTGGCCGTGGATTTTTCGAGAAGATAAAAATTGCTTTATATTTGGGAATCTTCTACCGTTTTCCTTCCGTCCGATGAAACGTTTATTTAGTTGTCTTTCTTCTCTCGTTCGTTTATTAAGCTAATGGCCCCAAGAGCTTGTTTTGAGTGCATTTATAATGTTCTTGATTCACGTTATATGTCTTATAATTGTGTCTTCACGGATTGCTTTTCAGATCGATGTATCCTTATTTTTGATCCGGTTGCGTTTGAGATTTTTTTGCCGTATCTTATTTTCCTGTTGTGATTCGTTCATATATTTTTTGTAGTATCGGGGTAACTGGTCTCTCTTTCCGTTTAATATCAGACGTACAAAAAGGGTAATCATTTTATGAAATTGGTGTATTGACAACCATAAGCCGTTCGGCGTCTCGTGGAATTCGTGGAAACGTAAATAACATAATTATATTCCTGTTACTACATGTATATCCCAATTTCAAGTTTCAAATCAAATTAATTCATTTCCTTTTCGATTTTAAGTATAAAGTATGTTTCGAATCGTCATTTAAGCCATCTTTGATCGTTGGCGGTCTTAATCCGCGAGTAGTCTTCCTTCTGGTAAAAAATGTTAAGTCGGAGGATCGTGTCTGCAAGGCGACGGAGGTGGTCCTCCTCGCGGCGCTGCAAGGAAGCACCTCAAGAGGCGAAAGATAAAAAGGGGAGAACACGTTGGGAAGGAGGCGGCTTTGCGGGAAATTATTCGGGCTTCGTTTGCCCGCCTTTCCTTCACACGATGTTGTCCTAGGCAACGCGACAGGCGGTGGGTGTTGAAGAAGTGTTCCGCAGAGAGCAGCACGATGTACGCCTCTCTCTCGTTACGGACGTTGGGATTGTTTATACGTAGTGAGTTTGTAGGAGAAAAGAATGGGATGCGTTTGGCGTTTTTATTGGTATCAGTAGAGCGGAGGAGTTGGACATTTTATTCGGAGTCGAGGATGTTGGTAAGATGTTCAAAATTGGTGTTTAGGTTTAGTTTTTGGCGGTAGAATGTAGAATGTACCTCTCTGTAAAGCGGGTTTGGATATAGAAATGACGTTGGCTTATAGCTTGGAATGTTGCTTATACTAATGCAAATACGTTAGAGTTATAATTTATTAACAGTTTCCTGTTTTGCAGCTGCGTCTGTTCATTAGAAATATGCGGAATCAAATGTACAACTGTCTGAATGACACACGAAAGCTTTCATTACTGCACGGACACCTTTTATTTTGTTCATTCTCCCCAGTGCAAGTAGTAAGTCATGGTTCAGATGCGAATACAGTTAACGGAGGGGAACAATCGACCAGCTTCAAAAGGTTTAGTAAGTTCCGAGGTTGCTAGGGAGAGAGACTTTGTTATCATTAACTGCGACAAATTATTAGTTTCCGCTCCGTCGAAGCGTTCAAGATGCATCGTGAACTGCGTTCGAGTCGAGACTTATTGAAGGGAAGGTGTATGGGCGTAACCCAAGCTTATCCTCTTGCAAGAGCGCAAAAAGGAACGAGACTTCTTCTAAATCATCGCATTATGTAAAGTACGCGATATGTAGTCGAAATGGTTATTTAGATTTGTTTTATTCGCAACCTCGGAGCGGATTCGATATTTATAATAGCCGACGTTTATAACGTACGCGCGCTGCCTCCGAAGTTTTTAAACCCTTAGGTGCGGTTGTTGATCAAAGTCGCTTACGCGGAAAGATTAGAAATTCGCTCCAAGGAGAATTTTACGAGCAATGATGCCAGCCCATTCGATGCACATAATGGAACGATCTCTTGAAATGCAAAATCCGTCCCGTAATGTTTATTGTGGAGTTTAGAGTGAAAAGCAATGTTCCTTCTCTCTCTGTGTACAGCAATAAAGGAAGTTTCAGCTCTGGTCATTCCTCGAAATGGTTCAAATGTAAATTTGAGGCTCATCATAAGGTATTACGAATAAAGCTATCCATACGAATAGCTACATCTATCACTTGTTTTGAAGATGATTCGTGCCCTTTGTAATTTTAAGTACGTGCAGGAACTTATCAAATATGTATGCGAGAAGCATTGTGCTATAAATTGTTCGCGAATCGTGCCTTGACGCTGATAGCCCTTTAATATACTGGGTTATAAAGCGAAGTATCTGTGCTACCGGATGTACGTATTCTTTAGCTCAGACACATCTGGATACGTTATCCTTAAAGACGTCGTTGTAAATCGACTCCAACGATTCCATAAGGGGACGTTGAGAGGTTTAACAATTTCATCGGTTCTCGAAGGTGCTGGAGAAACTGTACAAAGAGTGGTTATTGACCATCTCGAGGCGCTATCGGGTGTTTTAACTTAGCATCGGCAATAAAACGGCCATAGGATGGCGATTGTTTAGCTGGATCCAGTAGGATGGCTGGAACAGGTCCACTTTTCAAGTAGCCACGTCCGTTCCAACTAATCATGCAACGTATTTGGGAGAAATGTCTCGTTCCTAGGTCGTTTGTATCTTATCGGCGTGGTAGAGTGGCACTCTTAAGGATCGTCGCGCATTGCTGACCGTTTCATAAAATGCGAGTTGTTATGGCGTCCTTTCAGAACGTGGTGATATCGAACCGGAATAAGGTAAAATATATAGACAGTCGTTTTAAGACTTAAATGCGAGAAACGTAACAGGGGGCGTGCTTAAATAGCGGCGAAATATTTTCCGAAGCGTAGTCCTCTTGATATTTTACAGGGAATGGAGGTTTTTACGATCCAGCAATAAAGTCTCACGGAATTACTGGAATTCTAACCAAATTACAGCTTTCGCTCGGCGATAAAAGATTCACAAGTATCATTGGGTTTGGATATGCGTCTCCAAAGCGATCTTTCTAGTACAATTTTAAGATGTTTATTGGTTCGAGCTACGGATGTTCATCAGGGAAGCGTACTCTGGTATCTCGTTCGGATTTTGGAGTTTCGGGAAGCAGTTTGGAATTGTATCGCCATTAATGAAGAAATTGAGCTAGATGAAGCTTAGATTTTGCTACGTAATTCGTCTATTTATTCGTTGCTTAGCAAAAGATAGTTAAAGCATCTTTATGTTGGTTATCATTACTCGTAGGTATTCCGTTTATTTCTTTTTTTTATTCACAGACTTCAGGAATATCAGAGGATTGTTTCTTGAATTCTTTATTATTATATTTGGGTGTTTTTAATCATAGATTCGCTAGGGATAACATAGAGATAGACTATATCTTGTTGTAATTTGACACTATTCTGTTTCGTGTTTTGTTTTACTTGTCAACGTATATGAACCGCGTGCGCATAGCGTTTTTCATTTGTCTAAAATGTCGTCTTCTTCGTTGGGGGTATAGATTTATTCAAACAATATCTCAGAGCTATTCAAGAAAGTCGTATGTATTAAGAGTTGCTTGTTACCTAATGAGAGAATGTGAATGGATCAAGTGTGAACATCTTTTGCGTCGCTACGTCGTTTATTATTTTTTTTGCCTGCGATCCGTCTTTCCAGAATGTCTTATAAACGATGCTCATCTCACACAGGCAAAGGAACACCGGAAAGCCGTTATTTTATTCATTGCGAAATTTGTCCAACTTCAGACTGCCTGTGTCACCTTACTAAGTAGGTCTCGCGTTTTGGTGTCCTCGTACATTAAGAATGATTTTCTTCGTGGTATTTTACCCACAAGCTATAATGGTACTTACCAAAGTTTGGTTAAATTTTTTTGGTAATTCATTGTACATTTTTTTCTTTTGGCTTTTAAAAAGAGGTTTCCAAAATTATACTGCTCCTATCAGGGGTATCGTATCATCTAGTCTTAGAATTAATTCTTCCGTTTTTTATCATATCATTTTTTTATATTAATGTGAATGCATAAACTCAAGCTCATAACTGCGTAAATTACAAGCGAGGGATGTCTAACGGGTTTCTATACACTCTTTACAGTGTATTCATGTCTAAAAAGTTAATTTTTGTACATTTTGCTTGTTCTTTTTGAGCTGTAAGATAAATTGCAAGTTCGAGTATCATTTACTGAATCATCATTCACAAAAAAGCGTAATTTAAGTTTGAAATATCTTTTGTAGTAGAACGTCTATTTATGTACTCAATATTTGCATATATAGTTCGATCAAACGGCAAATATTACGTGTCAAAATTTGACATTTTTATTCAATTTATCGTACAATTTTATCGTTGTATAAATGCTTAAAAGAATTAAAATTATTTCTATATTCTCAGCATATCAATATAGAAAAATTGAATTCGACAATTGAAATACATAGCGATGTTACAATTCTATCGCAGAGTACGTAATCAACTTATTCTGCTCTTCGGCATTAGTAAGTTCTTCTCGTTCCGTACGTTCTACTTCTTCCTTGCGTCTCCTTTTCGAAGGAGAAGGTAAATGAGAAGGAAAAAGGATTTCTCGTGCAGCTTGGGTCTCACACACCGCACAATGTCTTCATCACGGCACATCTTCTTTTTATTTATCTCCCTCCCCCTCGATTATTAATTTCCCACCGAAGAACTGCTTTGTGACGCCGCAGTCGTGACTCTAGACTTACTCACGTGTATTCTGCACTCCACCCTTACTTCTCTCTTCGCTACACTACTTTATATCAAACGTCGCAGATCGTGAAGTAATATTTTGAGCTATCTGATGAATTTAATCTTTATAGTCGTCGTTGAAGGTTTTTATAACTATTTACTGCGAATATGTATCGTATATTTTTTTTATTTTTACGTGAATAATGAACAGAGAAGTACGATAGCACCTTTACTGCGATCTTATTTTTTTACGACCATCGTGTCGATCTAAAAATTCATATTCAGTGACTAGACAGCGCATGAATTTATTTAAAAGTATTAAATATGAATAAAATTTCGTTAAAGGTATATAGTGTTCTTTTTTGTTCCTTGTTCATCATGGAGAACTGCCAAAAAGTCAAGACCAAATTGGCAGATTGGATAAATGTTACGTGTTAATAAGTTATCCCGTACTTTTAATTACCTTTTTGTGTATCCTTCTGTATGCGTTTAGCTGTTTCAGTCCACTTCCATTGCTCCTACTTTTTCGTCTTCACCTCTTTTGTTTTTCTTATGTTTTTGATACAACTTTCCTCATACTTTAAAGTTTGCCTTCTTTCCCATCCATCTCTTATCTCCAATCGCAACACGTAATTTTCCGCCGATTGTCATCTGTCTCATCTCCTATAGACCGCCTTTTCGTGAAATCCACACGTACGTGGTTTAGCCTCTCTTATCATTAGGTTTTCGTGTCGAGAAGTCGCGGAGTGTTGTATTTAGAGGAATTTATTATAGTATTTAACGCTCCCATAAATCTCTTCCTTTCTGGATCATCCGTACGCGCCTTTTTACACGCGGAATTCGGCCGTTTCGCATCCCCGACTTTTCCCGATAAATTGGTTGCCCGGCAACCCTTTTTCTTTCCTTGCCGCCAATTCCTCTTCCCATCGGAATATTATTGATCAGTTGGTCAAGCTTTTTGTTTCTGATGCGTGTTCGGACCGAGTCTCGGAAATAGGCACGTAGGATTTCAAAGTAATTACTCCGCGGGTGGTGGAGGCACTCAGGGTGTGGGTGGAGTGGGAATAAGGAGATGAAGGGGAAGGAGTACGTACATAAATTACTCGGAGGAGCAAAAAAGATCGGAGGGCGTCGTAGGAACGAGTCAAACCAGTTCCCCCTCTCCTGCCAGCCTTAACCCCCCTACCCTCAGTTTCCCTCGTTTTCTTGCATCCTCATATAACTATTTACTAATGCCTAAAATAGGCGCTCGTAAGATCGCTGGGTTATTAATATTCGGAATTTTAAAGTACGTGTTTACATCGGTCTATGATTTATGCGGGTTTATTAATATTATTATTTAGTAGCGTTGGAGTTTTACTAGGGACTGTTCTTGGATCTTTTGGTGTGGGTTTTGGAGGGATTTGTTTTGTTTTGATCTATAAAATACGCGAAAGTTTATAGTAGAATTTTACGTAATTAATTTATTTAGTTTATCGATTTTAATGGCTGATTAGTAACTTGAAATTAATATAGAACCAGTCGATCGTTATGGATTTTGATTGCAAACCTATTCGTTACTTTTTTATATATATTTTCGTAATGGGTGACTAACATTGGTCCTAAGTGAGTTCAGACGCCATCAGAACGAGCTAAACAGTGCCATAGGAACCTTAGGTATCTTGTTTGGAGAGTCCTTCGCAGCGGTCGACCATAAGCCTTCCAGAACCCTCCACACTTAAATCCGAAGAAAATCTTTCAACTCTCATTCGGACCGTATTTACGAATATGCTCATGACTTTCCCTTTTTCTTCTTCCCCTATAATAAAGGGAGGGCGATGAGCATTAGACGCACTCACTTATTACTCGAAATGCTAATAACCGTGCCCTTCCCCGCCCCAAACGTCTCCCCCCCACTCCCATTCCACGATCTTGGAAACATTTTCTATCCCTTTCCATCTGGAGCGGTCCCCGATTCCATCCATTCCGTCCTTCGCGAGGGATTCTCATACACTTGTTCGGAGTTAATTGTGCATTCAAGGATTTCTGTCCCAAATCTACTCAACACATGGGTTGTCATGGTAACCGTAGTTAGGTTCGGGACTCGTGAACACGTACGATTCGTAATATATTGTCGTAATTCTCTTGGTTGGTATTCGTATTTAATTTCGTGATATGCAGTTTGTTTATGAATGTGTATTATTGTCATTTATGTAGATTTACTGTCGTATATATTTGAATCTGTCCTTGAATGACGAAGAATATAATGGATAGACGAATGTTTTCGAGTTAATTCTGTTGCTAGGATTCGCATTTTACTGTTATTACGTATTAGATTATGGTATATTATATATATAAAAGAGACGCAATAAGACGTAACATAATTTTAATGGTAGAATTTGCGATGTATAGGTTATGGTATTAGTAATGAGCTAAATGTGTTGAAGAGTTACCTTGATGCGGCTCCATCGTACTGTAATGATTGCCTTTTGAAGACCCACTATTCAATTTTATACGCAGTCGTAGTTAAGAGAAATGATAGGCCGATCGAACGAGGCGAAACGACGACCTATTCAAAGGAGCGTAGGACAATTTCTTCTGTCTTCAACAAAGATGACGATCTATCCACAAAAGTCTTCGAGACAAATACCCCCCCGCGTTACGGAATATGTTTTCATCGCAAGTATTAAAATCTTATAGTTTCTTTAATGCCACCCGATATCCGTTAAATATCGAACGATTAGTCTAAAAATTCCCCTTGGGCTCTTCTTTACCGCGTCCCTTTTCCCCACCATTTTATCTAATCGTTCGTAATTATACGGCTGCTTACTTGGAGCACTCTAGCACCAATATTACCTGCATTTTTCCCTTGTCGCGTCTTCCAACTCTTTTTTTTCTCTCATTTTTTTCCTTCCAGCTTCATTTATCCACCTGTAATTGCCTCTGGCGGCATCTCTCCCCATTCTATGTGCTCCGAACCCCCGCTCTTCCCCCCTCCGCGCCCCCCCACACTCCCAGTCCTACCCTCGTCTATATTTTTCGTTTCGCATGACATCTTAAATGTTCTTTAGTTGGTATTATTATGGCATTAAATCTCGTCCCATCGCTAAGGTAGTTGATGGCAGAGTATTTCATATAATTTCTTTTATTTTTCCACGGATGATATATACGAAGGTGTTCCGCTGTTATGCGAGCGAGTGGGTGGAGAGGAAAAAAATAAAACTTTTAATGTCGCCCTCGATCGTCTGGGAGGGATTATTATTTTTTCCCTCGGCCACGAATCGGTTCTTCCAGCTAATATTATATAGTCTTGCGGACTCTTATACGGAGTAATTATGGCTTTATAGGTCAGCCACGATGGGTGTGTGAACGCCTTTTATCATTTCCTTCTCGTTATTTTTTTTTATCCGCACGAAATTCGTCTCCATTTTTATCGTTGCCCGTTACGTGGGGATATTTAGTATTTTTCGTGTAATTATCGTAACTTATTTGGGTGGTTTTTTTTTGTTTGGGATCGTGCTGCCGCCATGGGTGTCGAGGATTTTTCATACGAGGATGATAATTTCGTAGTCCGACAGCCGATGGTCGTTTTTCTTTTTTTTCGTTTTTCTTTTTTTTCTCGGGAGATTAATCAAGCACGAGTTTTTTAATAAGGATTTCTTCGGAGTAAATCTTAGGTAAAGAGATAGGATGTGGGGAATAAGTGACCCGAAGCATTCACGAGGAATTTTTGGGCGTATCGAGATTTTTGATCTGGATTTATAGTCGTGTAGTATTTGGGTTCGAGGATTTGTGGCGTTCGGACATTTTTAAGTTTCCCAAAAATGTTCGCTCGCTGATAAAAGCGAAATTTTTACGTCAGTAGTTAATTGCTGTATTTTTTTATATCGCATCTTTTATTTTTGATATTTGATGGTTATTAATTTGGCTAAAGGTACGTGATATTTTCTCGAAAAGTTTGTTGTTGTCATAGTTACTAGCGTGAGGTTTTTTTGGGGGGTTCGGTCTTTATGTGTGTGCTAGTGTACGGAATCAGGTTCTCTGTCCACGGTTAACTCATCCCTAGTTTTGGAATCCTTTCCTTTCACTCTGTTCATCTCTTCGTAATGTCATTCTGTCACATTCTCTTTTTTTGCCCTTTTAACCGTCGTCTTCCATCCATTGCCCCTTTTCATTCCAATCGATTCCACAGACCGTTTATTGCTCACCGCTCGCCCAATGTTCTGTACAGTTGCATCTCGTCATAAATCTTTACCTCATCTTTACCGACTAATCTCACTCCACCCTTACTCTGTACCCGAGTCCCCTTTTCGATTTTTTTACTCCCTTCTGTATGGTTCCAAGGCGTCGTACCTCGCATTCTGTCCAATCACGGCATTTAGTAACTTAATTTGCTCGATTACATCCCCTTGTTTGCATTTTGATTTTTCACCCATTGTCTCCCGTCTCGCGTACACTTTTTTATCGTAAAAAAACGGCAAACAAACGTTCTTTTACGGTATATATGTTTTAATACGCCGAGATATTTATCTTTCTTTTAATCTTTTATCGCCTTTCGTAGTACGCGCTAGTTTTTCCTTCCCTTTTATCGTCCGCTCATTTCGAAAGCGTTGTTTGCTTTCATCTCATTGTAGGTTCGTGCCCGCACGCAATATCTTCCGAAATTCCCTCGCATTGTCGTCAGACGACGTCTCCGCATTACTCACGTCTTCTTCCCAAAGCGAAATTATACGGAATCGGGTGGAACTCGTCGGGATTTGCGTATTAATATCTTAATTTAAATGCGCGGGAGGGGTTCGATAGCATTTTCTCCTCGTACAAGGCGAGTTTGTTCTCGATTTACGTCGCGAGATATATGTATTTGAATCTCGACGCGTGGAGACAATAGGGCCGCGCTCACTCTCTCCACATTCATACTTAATGCTCGGGTTTTGTCCTCCTTCGGGCCTACTAAGTTCGCTCTTCCATATTCTACGTCTTTTTGCTCATTTGTTCATTTAAGCCATTATTCAGCTTTCAATATAAACTCTCTCTCTTCCCCCCATTGTGAGTAGATTCGCCATCTTCTTCTTCTCCTCTCCCTCCTTCCAAGCGCCTTCCGATCTTTTATAATCTGATCCGCCATCTCTACCACATTTTATTGTATTCAACTTGCGCCTCTCCTTGGTTTCGTAATCCCTCCTTAAGAACGTCTTAAGGAGTAAGTGGAGCATTCAAGTGCCGTAATATTCGAGGGAAGTGCCAAGTTGTCGCTAGGATACGCGAGTCTCTAGGGTGTGTATTTTTCGGCGCGGAAGAATTGTTGAGTACTGCTAATTGAGTGTTTTGTTGTCTTAATTATGTATTGAATAGTGTCTTCTTATGTACAATGTCATTGGAGTTTTTTTGGTCCTAAATATCTGGAGATTTGCTTCCTACTGTTTGAAGTTTCCTTCCGCAGTTTAAACAGAATTATGAACGGTGAAATTGAAAACAGGTCCGGGACTCGAACCCAGGTCCTCCACGAAATTTTCAAGCATTTAAGCACTTACCTGGCAATTAGGACACATGGATTCCAGTTCCAGTATTGTTGATAATTTTCTCATTGACTTAACTAAGTTACATATTCGTCCGAAATCATTTGTTAAGGTATTTTCACCTTTCCTTAATTCTTTGAAGTTTTCTAAACCGTATTACATCGAATGATAGGTCATTTCTATCCTTATATAGTACTTGCGCGTTTTAGAAAATTCTATTTCTTTCTGTCAGACCCTTAATTTGCCACAGGTTGTTGCACAAATTATTTTAATTTCACTGTTCCATATGTTAAATTTTCTCTAGATCTATTCAGCTGTTATACCTTTCTCATTCCTTCTAACTTGTTCGTGATACATTATAATATACCGACACGCAAGATTTGCTTCTCAATGCCGTAGTGGAAAGAGGGCTTTCTTCAAATTCTGTACGTGTATATATTTAAATGATTCATGTACATCGTTTCCTACCTCGAATGTCCGGTACTGATACGACGGCCCGTTCAAAGTTACCAGAAAAACCAAAGGATTTGCTCCAACTGTAGGTCTTCTCCATTCGGCGGATAATTCCTCACGTAAATACGGTTTACATGGCAGTACTGTAGGGATCGTGACTCAGAAAGCTTTTACAAAACGTCTCTCATATTCTTCATTCCACCTCTTGCCTGCCCACTTCTTCCAGAGAGAAGCAACCCCTTGCTGAGGGCATAAATGCAAACCCCGCGGGACTCTCTCCCTCTGATTCCTATGTATTTACCCCTCTCTTCTCCCTTCACCCACCCCCTATTCTCGCCAACTCGTGACTTCGAGTATAACGACTTCTCAACCGCCGTAGAATTGCAGGGTTTTCAAGGATTAAAGTTCATCCTCCAACGCCATCTTCTCCCTTTATACGTCTCCAAAGCGACCGTCCCTCACCGGTTTTCCAACCTTACCTATTCTACCCTAATTTTCGCGACGGAAAAATTCTTTATTCGCTCGCTTTATCCCGCTCGAGAATCGGAAGTTTTTTTTAGCGGCGTTGTTTTACGTCGCCAAGGAGACCAGTACATCATTCCCCGAGATATCGTTCACCTCATCGGTTTCCAAGTCGGTTTTTGACGCATTAAGTGGTTCGGAAATCTACGATGCCCATCGTAGTGAGGATGGCAGTTTAACCATCGTCGCGTCAAATTTTTTAACAGTTCGATCTTTCTCGTTTCCATCGACCGTAATGTTGGCTTAGGTTACGTCTATCTAGGTGGATCTTTATCGATCACGATCGTAGTTTCTAAGGATGAGATATCTCTGATCGGTGGTCTTCAAGGTGGTGCAATGAGATGAAAGGGTATCTTCACATCGTTGCTATGGATGCTGTGGTTTCTAATTTCTCTTTCTTCTTCACGTTTCCCTCAGATAAATAAGTGACTAAATGAAGGATGAACTAATCTGATTTTTTTAATAAAAGATTCTTGATGAATTAGCGTGGATTATAGTTATCGTACCATTTTGTGGGTCGGGAATTGTATATTACTTGCTGTTGATGCTGTTGCTTGTTCATATAGAAAACTTACATCTTCAGCAGTGCTTAATATGTTCATGTTTTATAACATTCTTTGTGCAGTTTAATTCTTTGATTAAAATGAATTTTGTCGAAATTATGGTCAGTTTTACGGCATACTATTACTTTTACGTCTGCTTTTACACTTGGTGACTGTACTTTCCTGCTATATGTATACAATTTACATATTAGTATCGAATTTATATATTTTCTTCTTCATGGTATATATTTTCCCTATGTTATCTTTTAAATATCATCTTAGAATATTGTAGAGTTTAGAGGGCTTCTTCTACATCGGTTCTAGCGCATACTTAAACCTCTGATTCATCTTTTTTAATTCCCCAACTTTTTTATTCTCCTTCAGCACCCATAAAAATATATAGTAATAAATGAATTACGATGAGCGCATATATCTTTTATACATCTCTCGAAACGAGCTGGTTTTGCAATCGATCCGGGAATTATGTTTCGAAGCCTCCCTTCTTAATAAGCACAAAACACAGTCGGTCGCGCTAACTGCTCCATAAAACTTTATATGGAAAAGTTTCTCTCTTTTATTTTTCTCCACTCCCCAGACGCTAGTATCCTCTTCTATTTTCTATAGAGATTAAATGATTTATCGCCCTAAAATCGGCCATTCCCTCCTCCCCGCCCCAACTGCACCTCATCCCACGAGCGCATAAATCATCCGGGAATCTTAAATTTCGACCACCGTAGCGGGATGAGCGTCCGTGGTGTGATCCAATATAATGATCCCAAATTGTGATGAACGTCTTCTAGTTAAACAAAGGGGCGATTTGAGAACAGGTCATTTCAAACCGGCCGTCGGGCTATATTTTACGCGAGCAGAAAACGGATACGAAGGGCTTTGATACTTTCCGGCACGTCGGGGGAAATTTTTTTATTAATGCTGTCGTGTCTGTTTGTTATCGGGCGTTACAAGCGGAGGGGATGGTTCCCCCGTGCTGGGATCCTATTGCAGGACTCGTGTTTCCACCTAGAACAACCGGTAATTGCGTCTTATTCATTCTATGATTTTCTACGCGAAGGCCTCTTCGATTAAAATATGTTGGTCTTTGGCATTTTTTTGCTGCGACGTTTTTACGTCGCGTAATGGCAAGCGGGGAACGCTTTTATGGCGCTGCCCACCATCGCCTGTAAAAAGGCTTGCTATATTATCGCTTACGAATATTTCTTTTATGCTGTTGCATTACCGAAAGAGGATGGGGTTCGGAGAAACGACTTCCCGGAACGGTTTGCGTCGTTAAAACTTATATAAGTGTCGGAGAAGTGTGGCAGCAAACGGTCGTAAAAGTCGAAATGAAATAATAGTGATTGGAAGATGGCGAATCATAAATATGCTCCTCGATGTGTACGGACGGACGGGTCGTGTTAATATCCTTTTTCGGGGGTGTGTTTTCCCGGAACGCGTTTGTTTCTTTTATTTTTATCAAGGATCTCTGTTGTAGGGGTGAGGGAAGGGTTGAAGATGCGAATGGTTTATTTGGGGATGGAGCGTTTGTATCTTCTCGCACCTGAGACTATTAAGGACGCGCGGGTTCTTAGCGGAAGTTGTGCCTGGGTCTGGTGGTGGATTTCTGGCTTATTGTAGGTCTATGTTTAATTATTACGTATTATTATGTATATATATTATTAAATCGTACGAATGTTAATCGAAATGCCTTAATGACAGTTGTAGGAATAATTTTGAGTGGATATGTGTTCCATAAATTGAACTAAACATAACTAAACATTTTTTAGTATTTGAAATGTTTTGAAATTTGAGCTAGGTGAAGCAATGCGAATATTCTATGAAACACTGTATATTTGCGAGCTTACGTTGGGATAAATAATTCGATGTGTATTTTATTAATTATTTTGTTTTTTGTTTAATATCGTTATTTATTCAGGAACTGTGAGTTATGAAATTAAGAATCATTAAATCAGTTGCTAAGATACGAAACGCTGTTTTAACGTTATCTCGAGAAAAACCTCACCGATACAACATCATCAATGAAAAACTCTCGTATCGTTTTCAGCCAAACGTCCATTCAAAGTTCTCCATTCACGTCGCGGCGCTAAAATCTATAGACGTAGAGCAAAGCGCATAAAAAAAACGTATAAGGCTTAGCGAAGACACGCGTGGAGGTGACGTATTCATTCGATTTGCAAATGTTGTGGGTATCTCGCCAGTCATGTCTAGCGAAATGTTTTATCCCTCTAAAAAGCTCGGAGACTCATTCACACCTATACTCTCTCTCTCTCTTGATTATCTGTCCCGTTGCCAAGGTTACATCACCGCACGCTTACTTATCTGAATGGAGGGAGTGGTGGTGTACTCCTCCGTTTGATGGATTATTCTAATGCGTGTGCGCGGAACTTTCTATTTTTTTTATTGCGGATGCAGTTCTCCTGGCCAACGTCCACGGAGGCCGCGATTCGCGAACTACTACTACTAAAACGCCAGTTAGTCGTTTATAGTTAGGAGTGTTTTTTCGTAACACTTATTTCCTCCCATTTTATGAATCGAAAACGCGGGGTTCCATTGTTTCTCGTAAATAAGGCGCGTCTCCGATATTCAGCGCTTGTATAAATTTCGCCTTTTTTCTCTCGAAAGCCTTTCTCTCCCCTTTATTTTACGTTCTCTATTGTTTCCAGGCGTGACGTTCGTATATATATCCTGAGATTGCGTAGATATTCGTCTCGTTCGGGTATTTTTTTTCCCAGCGGAGGCCAGCATTTTTAATGGGCACTTTAAATGCGGGTTTGTTTTGTACGTTTGTGTTTTTATTTTGGGGTCTTTTTTTTAATGTTTGGAGTCAAAGAGTGGCTACTTGTGGGGAAATTTCAAGCAATTGGGTCCCAAAGCGGAGTATAGACCCCATGGTCTCGGGGTGATTGTAGTGTATGATTGCGAGTTTTGCGTTTGAAGTGTGATGTAGAAGTGATGAAGATGTATTTCCAAACATATAAAGTTGATTCTGTTAAGTTGTTGAATAAATTAAAAGCTGGAGAACGTTTATCGAGTTTAACCCTGTTTTTTTTTCGTATTTTTTGTGTATTGAAGGTTAATTTTATTTCAATATATATGATCGTAGAGTATCCTTTGATAAATTCTGTTAAGGTTTGGTTAGGTTGTTGCAACACAATAAACCTTCTCGTCTACAACTCCCTGATCTCTTTCCTCATGGACCGCTAGCCTCCCATTTCGCGTATAATACAAGCACTTCGAAATCTTACAGTTCCATAGCTTCGTGCTTTACCAACGACGATGTCGGTCTCACGTTTCGAATCGTTTGTTGCGTCTGAAAGAAACCAATTACTTCGATGCCAACCACATCTCGAAGTGAAAACTTTTCCTGGAAAAGTTTTGCATCTACCGAAAATAGACGAGATCGAAGACAGTGAATGAGGCATTGATTGGCCTCTTTCAGATATACTTTTTCCCGTGGCGATTAGTAGATATCTCTCACTCCACTTCAATGCGGAGATTTTTCCTCTCAATTTCCAACCTTTGATGTCGTCCCGAACAGCGTGACCGAAGGAAAAATCTCTACCGTCTTATTATTTTCTACGGAGACTTCTTCTTCTTCGGGAAATTTATTGGTTTATAACTTCAGTGCTCGGCGTGGCGTTCCAGGATTCATTTTATGTTATTTTGACGTCCAAAAGGGGGAAGTTGGGCAAGAAAAGAAGAAAGTCTTGCGCTTCTTCGTATGAATGGGAAATCTTTGTGCGGAGCCGAGTTTCTGAAGCGTCGTCGTGCAAGTGTTCTGTAGAATTTAAGAGGAAAGATTCCGTGGTTTTGAAAGTGCCTAGCCAAGACCTTTTTTCGGAGGATAGTTTCCGAATTATTACCCCCGCACAAACTTGTTCAAATTTCTCAGAAGTTGTCGTCGTGAATGGTTGTGATTATTTTTATGACCTTCCCCGAAAGAAAGTTATTCGCGATCGGAGCTGATGCTGGTTCTTTTTGAAAGAGTTGCGAATTAGTACTTATTTTTTTGACAGAATGTTGGGATGGTGAAATAGTTTTGCTTGTTTACTGGCCAGTAGTTCTTGGTCTAGAAACCGAACTAGGTTTTGTTTTATGTAGCCCATTAATACTTGAATAAAGTAGCCAATTAATAGGGAGGAATTGTGAATAATTCTAATAATTCTTTTCCATTCATTCCGTCCAAACGTAGGTCTATTTGTGTGCTACTTAAGGACTAAGCAGAATAGTACTCAGAACATTATATTCCTCATTCTATGTCCCATTTTGATGTTATTGAGTTTTGTATACTGTGTTCAATTCACCAAATAGTACTTTACAATGTACTCTCTCATCATTTTGCAGTACCTTTTGCAGAATATTATTTATACTTATCGTTTCATTATTCCAAGAATAATCCAGTTGCCTTGGAAACAACGAACGGATAGATATATAAGATAAATTTTGCAGATGAAGATGGATTTTTCAAATTTTCTTTTCGAATTAATGAATAACGAGGACTACATGTTCTCGTTTTTACGTCATTAATGATGATTACCTTCCTTTTTAACTGTAAAGAATAACTGCTTTTAGTAATATTGAAGTAGCCTCTCACATTTTCTTTATAGAATAGACTTTTTAGTCTTTGGCTTATTGAGTTGGCTTTCAGTCTTTGTAGAGGAAAATATTCCTGCCGATTGACAGACAGCCAACAATTTATCCACCCCTTCAGAGTACTCTTTGTCGAATTATTCGTTCGTGTTCCGTAGCAAAAAAGCAGCCTCCCCTCAAAGAACCTCCATATCAATCAAGCGATAAAATCAGCTCATATTTTTCCTCAGATATTTCGATCGTTAATCGCTCCGCAGCCGGAAACACCGCTAAGGTTTTTCCACTTCTATGTTCCATAGCATTCCTTTCTCACACCCCTAACCCCCTTTTTACAATTTTTGTTCCCGTTTCTGTCTCCCTTCATTTGGATTTATACGGCTGCCCGATAGCGGCAGTGACGCCACACGGACTTTTGGGGATGAATTTTATTCCGCTCCCTATATTTTCCGACCAATCAACTCCTCCTCCACCTCCGACTCCTTCGATAAAGTGCCCTCTCCCGCATATCCGGTGTAGGATACCTCCACGGTGCTAATTATTTTGTTTGAAAACGGAAACCACATCGGGTCGTTTTATTGCGCCCGCGTTTGACGTGCATTCCTCCCGTTGACTTCGCCGATCTCTCTTCACATAATGTGCAATCCTGTTGCGTCCAATTTTTTTCCCGATGATTATAATGTTTTGAGGTGGCGTACGACCGCGTGGGTTCCGTCCCGAATGTTGTTGGTGTCGATGAGGTTGTTTTATGCGTACGTGTTAAATTGTATTTCTTTTTTGTTCGGGTTTGTATGTGCTGAAATGTAGGGTGGTTTAGGGTGCGTAATTTTTACGTATTTTTGCTATAAATATCGCGAATGGTTAGGTTATATCCACGCGAATAATGAATCGGTTTAGCTTCGTGTTTGGTCAGAGATTAGATAGTTCAAAGATCATATTATAAATCAGCGTTATGAGTTGAAAATTTTCGTGTTGATGATTTAATTATATACGTTCGTATATGCAAATTTGCAAGTTCGTATTCTGTATATGTAGAAGAAACTAGCGGAAGAAAGAAACTAAAATACTACGCAGCGCTCATCCAACTCTGCCTCGGTGCTCTACGAAAAGCACCGCTGCATATCGGAGAGATTAAAGACCGGTTATAATCCACGACATTTTTGACGTGATTTTTTTTTATTCCTTCAAAAGAACATCTTCCCGTATCAGCGATCGCGCCATAAGATAACTAACGTCGACCGCAGTTGAAATCGCTTCACATTAGCGTCTTCACACAGCCTTCGAAACTCTCGCAGCCATAACGAAGCCTTTTAGTATAACAATTGTTTCGCGTCGTTATCGTTCTTCGATGTAACCATCGCGTATCCAAAGCGTCGTCCGATGTTGCATATATCCCGCCCTTCGAACTCGTTTATCCCCCTCCCATCGAGGCTTTTGTCCTGAGCGTAGGGACCTCAGCAATAACCCATATCCCGGTTTGCCATTGTTCGTTCCTCCGTGGACTGCCCTGGGTCCCCCCACGGCCTCGTCAGCGCTCAGTTTGAACAAACCTATTTTCCTCCCTACGGTGCCCGCTTTCCCCCCGGGGGGGAGGCGTACCTCTTCCCCATACCTCCCCCTACGCGTGCCCTCTCATTCTCTTCCCAGCAGCCTTCTAACTTTTATTCTCGCCAATGAAACGTTGTAATTCAGCGTGCGATGACCGCAGGGGTTTGGAGAGAAAGGGTCGTAGTAAGTCGTCGATGGTTGGCAACCCTTTTTTCTCCCATGGACGCCGCTGCAGACTGCAGAAAAAGGGGGGTCTCCTCTCCGTATCGTTTTATATAGCCCCTTTTCCTCGGCGGTCGTTTGAGAATGTTAAGATGTCCCAAGCCGCGGGGTGTTTTTTCAGCAGCAGCGGTATATACGTATAAGCTCGTATTATTTCTTTTTTTTTTAATTGCGAGTCCGTTGCCGGACGACACGGTCAACAACTGAGCCTAGCTTTTTCGAAGTCCTTTGTAGTGTTCGTGTTTATTCGTTTCTACGGTTCGTTTCGTCAATCGTCCGATTGGTTGATTCCCTCCGGCGGAAGAAGAGGACCGGCTCTTACGCTAATGGGTCCAGCTTGCAAAAGAGTAGCGATGTACCGATTAATTGCCCGTCTGTCTGGATGATGGCTCTTGGTCACTCTGCCCGAGAACCTCTCTATCTCTTTCAGTTCGAAGATCGCGTTTCAGAGTGTCCTCCTCGTCTTTCTCTAAAGGTTCTTTTTGTTAGATGATGCTAATTGTTTCAGAGCTGGTATGGTACGTGATCGGTTTGTGTGTCTCTCTCTCGTACCAAGCGGCGATTGCTGTCCGCGATGAGTCGGTCTGTGTACTCTCTGAAGCAGTCGAGATATCGCTAGAAAGTCACCGTTTGTTAGTATTTGCCTATTTCCTTACACCTCAAAGGCTAACGCTCTTCATGTGTCTAACGGAATCTGCAGATCGACTCACGGCTGCCAAGTTAACGGGCGTTTTCATAATGTGTTTGTTCTTAACTAGCGATGATGCCGTTATCTTTGATAAGGAAGATCGTGTTTTACGTCTCTTCTGCCTTTTTTGCATTATTTGGCTTTTATTTTGATGATTATTGGATAATATGATTTATTGTGAGTATTTATTGCAATGGAATAAACTAATTTCGTAATTTTCCTCTCTTTTCAGGTAAGACAAAAATTCTTTACATTCTAAATACTGCCGTAACCAATACGCGTATTCTGCGGGTCAATAAGAGTAAGTACCTCTCCGTCCTCATTTGACATTCCGTTTCCAATACAATCAAAAGTAACATCAGAAAACAACCGATGTGCTCTACACTCTGAGATTTATCTCCTTGTATATAATACTTCATCGGAGCATGAAATATAGACTCGGGATGCGAAAACCTCAGATGCATAATGGGGGTCAGCTGTTATATAGGCTCTGTTCAGTACTCGCTCAGAACAGATGAACTGTATGCATAATATATTATGATAATTTGAAGAGGGAGTTAACACATCGTGTTCTTTCTTGTACTTGTAGTTTGAACAAGTGTTTTAGTGGAGGTAAAAAAATCGTTCAGTATGGAAGTTAGTAACGCTATCCTATACCGCTTAATTTTTAGTAAATGTATCTATTAATGTTAAGTATAATATTTGTCTCGAATCGAGTCCATATAGATCGTAATTTATCTTCAAGAATCAGAAAATATTCCGCGATGTAATTGGATGCAGTAAATGATTACATCATGGTTACTATCTTACGTAATTTTGAGTACGAAAATTGTTAGATTAGAGTAATTAAATGTTCGAGTATTTATGATGAGGAAGTGCTTTGAATGGCATTCTCAGACGCGCAGACTTCCTTCCCAACGAAGAGGGAGACATCCGTAATCTAATCGCAGTTAGCTTTAGCAATAATGGTCCATAAAGACGTAAGGAATATGACGCAAGTAATACGACAAGGGTTCATTAGGAGGCCGTGGGATGGCCGCTCGCCCACGGGATGCGAAGGGACTCGAAGCGAAGACCCGGAGCCACTTGGACGTTCAGTGAATGAGTGTAGAGCACCTCTTTGTCGTAGGTCATCTTTCCGTTTTGGCTCTCTGCCGGGAGCAGACTCCTGTTGCCTCCCCTCTTCAACTTCTTCCTCTCCACGGACGCGCTTTGATTCTTCACCTCGAGGGAGAAGATGGATGGATCACCGATTCCAAATTGAATACGTTTCTCAGTTTGTTTTAAACGAATCGGTCGCTATGGGAGATAGTCTGATGTTATCTTACGACATAGTTCAAGGAGTTTTATCCGTACACAGTTTTTAGGATTTACTTTACTATAATTTTGCGCGGTTATATGAATATAAATTTACATTTATTTAAAATGAAATTTAGTTATTTTGTTTCTAAATTTTCAGAATTCTTTCGAAATTTTCATGCCGCTTAAATATGCAATTATTATCCACGAAATTTGTCACTAAGATGTAGATATTGTCTAGAACATACGAAATTATTAAGCTAAGTTAGATTCAACAAGTAAAAGCTTAGATAGTTTTCTGTTTAGCCTCAATGCAAGTTAACTGTGCCGAGTAGTTGAACTTAATTTCAGCCACGGTGACGTATATTGTTGTCTGTGGGCATGTAAGGGTGTTTAAACTTCTCAATGGGAGCCTTTCTAATACATGTAAGGTCTACCGTATGTAAACCTGATCGGCAGGATTGGAAGAAAGGTCAAAGAAGATTTTCAATTGAAAGTATTCCTGTTGAGTCATCTGAGTGGTTCCCATCCTACCTTATCCTAGCTGTGACGCCAGGGCAATCTTGTCCAGCTTGAGCGGGCAGTAGCACTAGTTCACCTTTCCAGGAGCTAGATTATCTAGTCGGGGCAGCTGGTGGAATCCTTGTAGAAGGTGTTGATACCTCAACCTCGTATCGAATTGAGGCCTGGAAAGCAATTTCTCTCAGCTATAGAAAAGGGAAATACAGCCCTCGCTTACCTTTAAAACTTAATCTTGTCTGAGGCGGAGATCCTGTATCTTTGTAGAACAATAGATGAAGAAGATACTGCTGAACAATGATACCTGGAGTAGCTCAGTAGAATGTGGAAATAAGTTTTATTCGTATAAAAAAATGTGTTGATTTAGATTCTGAATTTGCGTCTGAATCTTGTTTACTTAAACTAAATTTTGTTTCTTTAGTTAGTGGATATGTTAAACATTAGAAATGATCAGATTGGACACATAAAGATCCTTAAAACTAAACTCACAATTTTATATGAAGAAGTAGCTGTTTTCAATAATTTCGATCTGTGATAAAAGAAAATGGAGCTTTTGATACGAAAACAAATATTATGTGTCATTTTTTTAAACCTCTTCTTCAAAGACAAGGTTAACGACTCCGATATACCGAATCGTCTCCAAATTCTTGCCATGTCTGGTTCCATTACGTCTTCATACTCGGACTCGGAAGGTTTTTTAATATGAGGAGAGACATCTTTCTCTACCAAAAATTGATCTCCGAGGGAAAAGAAAGAAGGGAATCCGGAGACAGAAAAAAATGAAGATCGCCGCAATAAAAGGCGTCACCGCATTTCGGGAGAGAATCTCATAAAAAAGAATCCGTCTCATAAGGCATCCGCCGATGGCAATCATTGTTATCTCGGTGCGGACTTGCTTTTGGTAAGAGGAAGATCGTAGTAAAAATCCCTTTCCCTCAACAGCGACAGAGCCCTCTCTCCCGCCTAAAATCGTTTCAACTACAAACACTCGAGTAACACAGTCCGTGCGCGCGGAACATCCGACGAACGACATGCGGACATCTCGCCTACAGGGGTGACTACTCTCTCTCTCCTCCTCCCCCCCAACGTTGCCACCCACACGCACGCCCCCTCTTCCGCCACATCTCATTCCACTCTGTCCTACTCTCTTATTTTTACGATCCAAGCCACACGACTCGACACCTGTTACGTCCCTTTTTTTCCGGGGTTTTTTGAAGTGGGGGAGGCGGCACTGTACGAGTTATCTCTCTTCCCCCCCCCCTCTCACTAATCACTCCCTCTATTTTTATCTCTCTTCCGTTTTTCTGTTGCTCTCGTCCGAGCTATTTATTTTTCAGGTCCGCGACTTTTGAAAACCAATAGTTCTTTGTGTTTGAGGTATCGTCGGGTCTTAATCGGTCGGGCCGGGTTGTTTTGGTCGCCATAGAGATAACAAGTGGGATTCAGTTCTTCATTGATCTCGTCCGCTACTTTGATTTGGACGAATTATTACGTATCTGCGATAGATATTGGAAGTTAAGAAGCTATCGGTTGCTTAATTGGTTTCTGATGTTGATCAAGTGAATGGTTGTCGTAAAATACTCATGTATGTAGCTCGTAGCGAAAGATTCAAGTCGATAATGATATAAGTTCGTCAGCATCTCTTTATCTCTTGTATGAATAATTATGTTTTATATCCAAGTTGTATTCTAATTTATAACTTTAAAAGGATAAACTGTTGCTCAGATTGAAAGTGGCAACCTCTTCTTTGTTAAAATTCGTTGTCTAAGCAATTTCAATCAAGCGATCGGTTGCTACCCTACGATATTTTATTTATATCCTGTAATTATACTCTCGTGAACCTATTATGTTGAAAGTTATTGAAGTAGTTATTTATTATAAACATTTGTCATACTTGTTCTTGTGACTTTTTATAAGATATACGTTGCAGTCTAGGATATTTTGTCCAACAAATTAGGGAATTATCGAGCTCTCTAATCTCACAACTACCTAGGAAACAGGTGTCTTTGTAAGTATTATAGGGACAGCCTAAAATTCTTTTAAAAAAAAGCTTCCGAAATTTTTTTATCGAATTTTTCAAAGAATCGTTTCCTTTAGGACGACGCCAGAGATCTTTCCCCACTTCGTCCAGAACCTCTCATTTGGTTCGGAACATATCATTCAGATGAGTTCATCCCTCGGATTCCCTGCGACTTCGCCTTTTTTGTCCAACCATCGGATGAAGGCATTTCGGAGACGGCGTCTGTTAAAGAGAAGAGGAATTCAAGACGATTGGCGCATTCTCCAAATCGTTCTACCTGACGTTCAAAGGGGTTTCTTTCTATCGAAGGGTTTTTTTGCTCCATCGGGGGTTTTTTTCTTTTTTGCCTAAGTTATTTACGACTTTAGCTCAGCGCACCCTTAGGGATTCCTCTCGTCTTTGCTCTTCATATCTGCACTTCTCAATCGCTTGGCTGTTGGTTTTTTAAGAAATGTTTTGCCGGAGAAAGGGTCCGGCGTGCGTGGGAAAACCAGCTTTTCTTATCTTTGGACAAACATTGGAGTAGAGTGAGGACTTGGGAAGGAGATTATAAGATTCGTTTTGAATTATTCGTAATGCGAAGGAGTGGTGGAGCTCTGTCTGTCTCTGTATCTATGGCTACAATTGAATTGTTGATTGTAAATTGCTCGTTACTAATTGAATCCAAAAAATACGAACCTATTTTAATTTGGGATTAGTTTTGAATCTTGAATTCATATAACCATAGCGATGTGATATGTTATAAGGAGTGGAACTCTGTATCCATGGCTACGGTTGAGTTGATAGTATTTAATTCTTCGCTACTAATTATATCCTAAAAATGCCAACCTTTTTTTACCTTGGGATTAGTTTACAATCTTGTATTCATGTAACCATGGCGATGTGATATGTTACGATAGTTCGTACTAAGCTGTTTACTGTACATGTCAAGTAATCCTTATTATTTTACCTTAAGATACTTTATAGTATTTACGTGAAATATTTATTCTGTAGTTCTGAGTTCTGGATTCTTGTTCCTTGTGTTCCTCTACTCTCTAAGTACTTTATTTACTAGATTCTCGATGTGTTATGTGTACAATTAACGATCTAATACTTTGAATATCCAGTGGAAGATAGTTGTAACTGATTTTGTGTTCCGAATGTTATTTGACCGCACACTGTGATGGGGATACACTTCGGTCAGTCCGTGGATCCCTAACAAAAACAGAAAACGCAACTTCTTTCGCATCAGAGTCGAATTCTGCTAATCATCGGATTTCGAATGTAGGAAAATAGGTTGAACGCGTAGTGTTCATTTCCTGGGCGAATTTCTCGAATCCTTCGCGGGAGCATTGTTTCGCTTCGGACCGGCCGTTTCAATGGAATAAAGTTAAATCGCTCGTGTTTGCAAAGGTATATAGGGCTCAATTGAGGAAAGTGGCTAAGGGTGCGTGAAATACCTCTGAAGCCATTCAGAGGGACAGAATAACGGGCGGAATAATTATAAAAGGAGAGCGAGTTGGAACTCGGTGAATGGACCCAAATGAAACAAATAAAATTGAGAAATGCGAGAACAAGAGGGTGTGGATGGTGAGGAAAAAAATTTCTCCTCTCTCTCTTCTCTAAAATGTACACATTATTTCGTTTGCTCGCGAATGCATCTCTCTAAATTCACGCTTTTATGTAAGAGGCCAAATGTGAAAAATTACGGCCCAATTAAAATTTAATTAATTTATTAATTTATTTAAATTTGTGGGAGGAAGTGTTATCGTAATCCGGCGTTATTTTAGGGGTTAAAGATTTATCGTATTTGTACAAATTTTGGGTGTCTTTGTTATTCTAATTTTTTTTGGGCAGTTGAAGTTGAGTAGATTTTTTTGTCAAAGGAATCCATTTAAATAATTCTATTTGTCGTTCTTGTTTGTTTTGGCGAGTTGTGAAATAGAATTGCGAATTTTTTCGTACGAAAGATTACGTAGCGATTTAATTCGGTGCTGCGTATAAGTTGGTTGTCTCGTATCGGGTTTTTGAATGCTTCTTAATTGTGTCTCAAATGGTCGGAGATTCGTCCTTCCGTACATCCCTACATATCTTTGCCTTTTATAACTTTAATATTATGTAAATATCTCTGAAATTTCTTCTTCAATTTCAGCGTTTAGAACGTTTGATACCTTCAGTTCTTTGCGCCTTTAACGGTAGCTTAATCTGAAATATAGTTGGACTAAACTCGGCACCGCTTTCATCCTGAAATCATCCGCGCGATAGAGCCCTTATCTTGATTCCCTTTTCACCGTTGATCCGACGGGATATGTCTCTCTCTCTATCCTCTCTATATACGCGGCTAATCGGAAGTCTACCGTATATATACGTATAATATTTTAAACGATAATGGGGCGGGTGCGGCGTGAAAGGTGGTTCTGGTGAAGAAGAGGGTGCGTTCCCTGTGTGTAGCAACGGGGCAAAGTCATATCCGTACCGGCCTGAGCCGTGCTAATAACAATACAAGAACTAAACAAGCGAGAGTCGCTCCCTCTCATAAACCCCGAGCGCATTTTTCCCGTATACCAACCCCCTTTTCATCACGGCTCCCTCCCATTCCTCGCCTTTTGTGTGTGTGCTTACGCATTTCAACATTTTTTTTATTGTTTCCCCCCATGCGCTGCCATCGCGCTCATAGCGGGTTCAATTGTTCGTTTCGCGAGTATAAAAGGCGGTGGCGGGGCGGTATCATTCCTCCTTTAACGGGGGGAGGGGGCGAGTCTAGATACACCACGGTGCGTGGGCGTCGTCGACGGGTGTACAGTGCAGGGACAAAGGTGAAGCACAAGAGTAAATCGTTCTCGATATTATTATATATATATATATATATATCGAGGGGTTTCGCGAGTATTGTTTCCAGTTTTAAATTCCTTGCAAAGGGTTGATATCGGAGATTGAAAATATCGAACTCGCCTCTCTCTTTGCTATTCTGCGGTACGGAGTGTGTTTGGGACGAGTATTAACATCTGTGGCAGATGTAGAAGCTGTATATGTATGCGTGTATAAAAGCTTAAGATGGTTGAGGAGTACGGTTTTACGTTAGGGATGTTGATCAATTTGTGTTTACTTGAATGGAAGGTAGTTTTGAGATACTTTATCGTTTTTAATTGCAATATTTCTTTCAGAAGCTTAATAACTTTTATCTATCAATCTTAGTGCATCGTATTTTGAGTCGTAGTTCTCAGGTTGGCGTATTTAATCATACTTCCATTCTATAAGTAATAAAAAAATAAGTACCTAATTTTACTTCAGCAACACAACCAGGTTTTGTGTCTTATGGGAGTGAATTCCTTTTCTAAAATACATTGTAGTAAAAGAACAAATTATTTTTATTATAGACCGTTAACCTATGTCATTTATGGGAATATTAAGTAGAAAATTATTAATGTTATCATTGAATATTACGTAGATATATGCAGATTTGATTTTAAAGTGTTTGTAATTCTCATTCTTTCCTTTGTTAGTGGTTGAAAATGTCTCGCCTCTTATTGAAAGTCTGGGTTCATGATGAATGACCAGCAGACATTCTCGAAGGTTTTTAGCATTCACGAATATGACGTATGTGTGCATTTTATATTGGTGATTTTCGTTTGGATGACAAAGGTGTCTTGCGAAAGAAGAAAAAGTCCGAACACAATCGGAGGTTTGACAAAGGTGGAGAGGGACATACCAAGAAGGCAGAGAGAGACCGTTAATTTTTTTTGAGCGAATGGTGTGGAATATCATTTAGCAAAGACTACTACTGTTAACTATGGTAATATCTATGTACAAGAAAGTTGCGGAATCTTCTCGAATTGTGTTGCTTTTCATCAAATGCTTCATCCATTGTAAGGGTTGCTCGAGATAAAAATAGATTATGATAGTGTACTGTTGTTTTGATCGCTGGGTTGGTTACTATTCACAAATAATAGAATATTCTCTTATGTTGCCATAGTAGCGTATATTTTTAATGAATCGTTTTGTATATATTGCCCAGTATACGGCTAAGTTTTGTATCTTCTTGTGAAGTAATGTCAGGTGATGTTTTGTTCGATACAGTTGGTAAATGACTCTGAAGGAAACTTGCTCAATCACGCTTGTAAAGTAAAATTATTATGAAGGATGAGAAGTTGATGTTTGAGTGAAGGATTCCCGGAACATTTCGAAACGGAATGAAGGAGCAGACTTATCCATCTCGATCGTATTATTTTAATGGTTCGCAGGTATTAATTCGTGGGAAACGCTACTGTAACTGAATCAAGCGAACGATACACTCTCTTTTAATTAAAAATCAGGTTATGAAGGCATCATCGTTTCGAAGCTATATCCAGTGACATATCCTCCCATGATTTTTTTTCAACTCATTCCTTTCGCAAATCTTCGATTCTCGCGCCGCCTCGCGAGGAAGTAAGGAAACATTTTTTTTTGATTAGGGACGTGGGAAATGCTCGGCTTCTTAAGAAGGGTTAAAGAAAGAAAAAAGGTCCGTGCAGTTTCATTCACGTTTAGCGTCGGGGCGTAGAACAATGGGATGATTTATAGGCATTCGGATATGCATGGTGTGGTAGGGATATGGCGTGTTGGGAAGGCAATCTCTGGGAGAAAGATGTGTGAGAGGTCATTCAGCGATGTTTGAAGAGCGTGCAACATCCGGCGATTGTTTTCTACTAGATGGGATTCTGCGAAGTCTTTTTTTTCTGCAGAGTGTTTTCGTCCAGAAGGGTTTAACCACCTCAGGCCGCCATTCATTTCATCCTAAGCGGAAAAGGTGGTTTTTACGGATTTTTAAGATCAACCGCACGGTCATCGGGATATTCCTTCCGGTAGGGTGTTTTTTCCGGTTGCAGTTTCACTCCCCTGCCTTGTGAGAACATGTTGTTCCGTCCGGTTGCTATGCAACCACCGTGCATCGAAGCCCGGGGTTGGCAACATACGATCCTATCGATGTATCAAAAAGAAAAGTATAATGATTGTTCTATAATTACGTTTTGTGTATCATATTGTCGTATCTATCGCGCTCGTATCTATGGAAATACATCGCACGAGTCTTCTGTCGTAGTTAAGTATTTACGTAGTCCCAAACAATACGTAATTTCTTGGAAAACGATTTATTACCTAGGATACGTGTTACATTCATGTCTAAAAGCTGTTTAAATTATTGAAATTAATTTTCGTTCTTCACAATGTCACATCCATCGCTTACATATTTATAAAAATATATCGAAAAAGTCATTTGTCATAGATAAAAATATAAATAACCCTGAAAGATAAGTAATTTCCTTAAAAACAGACCCTAGAATTCGTTTTGATTATATATATTTGAAAGTTATATCGTTTATATTATTATCGACGTGTAACCCGCACCTACATTTATATTCCGTGTGTTTATTTTAAAATAGCGGTACTTCATAGAGTCAGATATTAATTAAATCCGTTGAAAATATATTATTACGTGACCAAACCACGCTTAATTAAACTTTTTACACATTATAATTGCAATAGTCGCTCAGTGTAACATTTGTTGCCGTGAATAGTCAAAAATATGACAGCGGAAAATATGGATGTAACAAATTTTAGGTACGTTGCCGATTTATATTTATTTGGTCATTTATCGGAATTGTGTAGTAAACCTTTTTTATGTCTATGAATTTGACGTAATGATTTCTATTATTTTAGTTCGTTTCTATGGGAATTCAGTTTTGTGAATGCGACCACCTATAAATTATGAGTTTTCATTTGAAGTATGTGATAGTTAGAGTTTTTGTTAGGTAGAGTTTATTTATTTTAAAAAGTCAACTTACTCTTGAGGAGTTTTAAATTGATAGAGTAGACGATATTATTGTGTACAAGCAAGTAGTGGAAATTAATTTTTTACCTCTTATCATTTAATAACCATTAATTATAATTTTTAATGGGTATGATATCTCATCTGGATCTGAAAACCATTCTAATTTTGTTCCAATCTTATATTTTAATTTCGCAAAAAACTATTCATTGTTTCAAAGAATTATGTAGCTTGTATCTCAGCTTTCCTTCTTTCCACTTTGAAATTATATAGATGATTATAGTAATTTGCAGGGATAAATTACTGAATTTAATCGTATGCCGACCTTCATGTACGCAGGTTTAAAAGCAAACACTTTATATCACGAACAGTTATGCTTCTGACGTCACGTCCTACTCTACTTGACTAATATGTACTCTCTATATATTAAAACTTTACGACTGAGGAGAAAGATTAATTTTATTCTCGCCTTAATTGCTTAATATGCAAATAATAACTCGAGATTTTATTCCATATTATTGCTCATTATGTCGAAAAGTAATCTATGAGTGCGGTATGTATATGGCGTACGTGATTTTTGTGGAAATATACGAAACAACGTAGTATAACATTGCTCCTTTTGATAGAGTAATCGATCTAATATCTTTGAGAAAATATCCTATCAAAGTAGCGATGGTTATGATAAAACCAAACACATCTCCCCATTCCAAGCATCCAAGTGTTGTCTCACAAGTCAGACCTTTCCAGAACCACTAAAAATGGATTCCCGCTCCTTCTAGAGTATGAGGGAAAGTTCAAGTTTACTCGATTCATTTGAGACTGGATGGAAAGTTTTTTTTTTTGGTTTGTCCCGAAGGACTCGGTTGAATGGAATCTTGGTTTTTTAGGCACCAGACTACTAGGTCTTAATTGCTGCGACAGATGTAGAAATGGTTCCTCAGCGGGGGTGTTTCGGAGAAGGAGGGGCATTGGCTGAATCTTCGGGACAGCAATTATCCTTCGGAGGCTGCGCCCTGCTTCCCACAATGGCGACCGGAGGTGCTAGAGGAAACCCGTGGGTGGTCCCGGGAAGGGGTGCTAAGTGTATCGGAGATTGAAGGTTCGAAATGTTCCCTTTGGGTTGGCTGGAAATGATTCCGGGGAGGTGTATAGTATATAGGATGCTTCCTTCAGAGAAGGAGGCGATGAATGGTGCCTTACCAACCGTTCTTTTTAAGTGACATTGTTTGTGCAGGTGGCGACGCGTTTTTCGCTTATTAGCATGCGACCTAGAAAAGATACAATGACTCCCAGCGTCGTTCTTCTACTTTTAGATCGGCGGCTGTTTTATTTAACACGAGGACAAGAGAGGGATGTAGTAAAAGCTTCAATGATACTCGAAGGATATAACCGTTTGTCGCACAATGTGTTTCTTTCTTTAGCCGTTCATGAATATGTCCTCCGACATTGTGACTGAAAATTTCCAGTTTTGAACAGTCTTTTGCGATCTCGTTTGCTGTTTTTTTTAGGGGGGTTTTAGATGGAGGTTATTTTAGAGTTATTTTACGAGTTGAAACATAAGATTTCTTTAGATAAGATAGATTGTTATTCCTATTGAGTTAGTGATTCGATTTAGATGAATCGAGACAATACTTTGAGATGAACTTCTTTTGTAAAACTGTTTACGAAAGCTTTTAACGTGTCTATCTTCAGCTCTGATTTTTTAACTAAATATATAACCTATAAGTTGCAGAAAAGGAGACTATGCTTAAACACTCGACTGTTGTCGAATGAAATTAATTATCTCTCATGGAAATTTTATCGATAGAGCGAATTTTACCTTTAATTTTGTGTTTAGATGATTTGGTTGTGCCTGAATGCAAGTTAGGACTTCTAGAAGATGATCCAATAGCTGTTTTTTTCATTAGTCAGGTTCTTAACCCATCAATCGCACTTGTTCACAAACTAAGTTGAGTATCGTAATTTGTCTCTACTGTCCTCCGTACAAAGTACGTTTCCAGTTCAATAAGGAATCACTCCATTTTGTCAGGACGTGTGTTGGACCAATCACACAGTAGCATTCCGCAGTCGCTTTCATAAGAATAAGATCATGCCCCTGACAACCGGGGGCAAATGTTCTCAAGGAAATTCCGGGAGCTTTTTCAGTGTCCGTCTAAAATGCCGGTCCTCTAGGTTTTTCTCATCAGAGGAATTCTTCATTACGGACGTTGGCTACGCACTCTTAAGTCCTTGAAAGTTGCTTTGTTTTAAGATTCCTCCTCGTGTTCGAATGTGTATAATCCGACCGCGGGCTTCCCATTGTCTCAAACGCCAGCAAAAATTGACGGTAAGCCGAATAAAAAAAAATCAATCATTCCATAATTTGTCATTTTCTCCAACCCAACATTCCTTATTCTCGATCTTAAATCCTCTCCCTTATTTTTAATTTACCGGAGGAAGATTGAAAGCGAAAAGAAAGAGGGGGCGGGGGAGTAATTTTTGATATTGCCTTTGGGGACACAAGCACGCGCGTGAATTAAAAAGGACTTCAGGGTTAAAACAAAAGAGAGGTTTAGATTCGACGAGAAGATTCGTCTTGGGAGGTGGTTGAACGAGTGGTATTCACTCGCAAGAAGTCATCGTGACTGTCACGTTTTGCCGGAGCTTAGGAAAGAATGTTGTCGGCGAGTGCAAACGAACATTCCGCAGTGCGAGAAACATCTTTTCCCCAAGAGCGTATTTTTCCGCGATTTTTTTTATTCTTACATTTGAGAAATGCGAATACGTAATACGTAACTGGTATAATATCAATAGCTCGAGGTTTAAGAATGTACGAGTATATTTAACGTACAAGTTTTAATCACTGATATTGTGTAGGGAAACAGAACTTGACTTAGAATATTTTAATTTGTAAATTATCACGTAAGGTAATTAAAGTTTTTCAATTTGCGATCTTTTTTTGAGAAATATATGTACGAAAATGATAGTTGATTCGTTACGAGTAATTCTAGGGCTACATTCACATTTTACTGTAAAAATATATTGAACAATTTACTCTAACTCAATTCGTCAATTCGTGTATTAACGTAAGTTACTTTTAAAGAATTTAATTCTTCTTTTCTCTTATGCAACGAATTCGCGAATTTACGTATATTGTTAGAATCGTAATGAAATGATAATGAAAGGGGTTGAAGGAGATATATTCAACGTTACTGGAGAGAGACTGTTACCTTACATTGGTTAAGCTTTTGTAACAAACTGAACCCAGGTACACTTACGTTTTCATTAGTATATGCGTAGGGATGTATTACGTTCGACACGAAGACTTCCCGTGTTATTTTTCATATCGTTTCAATCCTTAGACGAGAGGGTCAAAATCGTCTCCCATCGGCAAGATTAGGGAGGCGACGTGGCTTAAACAAGGGGAGCCCATCTTTTCACGCCCCTGAAAAAGTTCATCCGTCGAGGGCACAGCACCGGAGGCGGAAATGGGTTTGCGAAGGTGGTAATAAGAGCGAAAGAATGTGGAAGTGTGAAGGGGTGAGGGAAAGTTGGATTAAGGACGCAGTTTTAAGGATATTCGAAGGATTCGTTGATTAAAAGATGCGTGAGTGTGTTGGCGTGCACGGAAGGAGGATTAATCCCGGATAGCCATTGCGAGCTTACGTTTCCATCTGATTGCTAAGAGAGGCTAAGTGTACTCGTTTTAGAGACGATTGGTAGACTGTGTTTTGTTTTTGAAAACGTTTAAATCCCAATGTTAGCGATATTAGTCTGTCAAAAATTTTTTGGAATACACGGGATAAACTAACAACCAATTCCAGCACCAATAACATCCATAAATATAAATAATAGCAATCGACCGGCGATTCGGAGATCTGGGTTCGAGCCTCGGTCCTGTCAGACTTCTTCATACCTATTAATGACCCGGGATCAATTTATCAACCTTAAAAGAGCATTCCTTCCATCACTTTGTGAGACAGGTGCTTCTTGGTATCCATGACAGCGAACGATGCCAACATACGGACGAAACCTCCAAGCACCTGTACACTGTTTCCTCATTGACTAGAGGGAACATTCTGCCAGGATAGCTCCTGGGACAAAGAATACAAAAGGCATTTGGGAGACCGAGTTCGATTCCCGGTCTCGCCAGACTTCATGTCCATTCTTCCTTAGTATTTTTGGATATTTCCTCGTAGTATCTAATCTCAACAGTAAAACATTACTTCCTTACGTACCTTCTCATTTTCTGACTTTCAAACGTCCTCCCAGTACTTGTCTACATGAATCGATGTGGAAACGTTACGCGAAACACGAGTTCACCATGCCACAGTCCTTCATCCGCAGGCGGATAGACCGTAGGGCGTTAACTTATCGACAAAAAAAGGGAAGTGGCATTCTCCTGGATGTGAAATCTCGATGAATTTTTCGCGGGGGGTGTTTGTATTCCCCCTGCGAACGCCGGAGGCGATTTCCGGGGAAAATGAGCGGCGTTTTGTCGGTCAGATTCCGGGGGCTGATGGGGACGGACACAATGCTGATCGTCCCTCTCCAACCAACGTCATCCCAACCCTCCACCTGCACCTTTCTCTCTCTGCGGATGCATTCAACCCGTGTGCACCCGCGTCACATTCCGCCTTTGTCGGTTCAGTCCCCCGTTCGAATATTCCACTCGCGTCATTTGTCACAGTGAATGAAATTCTTCCACATTCACTCTTACCTCTCTCATTCACCTTTTTGTCGTCACTTTTACGCACCTTCCGTCATCGACTTTCAACTCGCATCTCTTCTCATCCCGTCTCACCTCCGTATTATCCTTTTATTGTCTATAGTTCCTCTCGCCGTTTCCTCTCGGTGTCTACCAGAGTACCAGGACGCAATAGCGCAGATAAAATTTATCGGATAAGCTACATACTTCGAGGGGACGACTTCCCGGGATCGCGTCATTACCGAGCCGAGGTTTTTCGCTCATTGAGCTGCAACTTACGCACCGCAGACTCCGTTACGTAACCGGAAGTTGGCCAAGACCCTTCTATATCCTGGCTGCGAAACGATACGGTCGTTTTTAATATACGTTCGCCTTTTGTATAATTTTTTACAAATGCGTCCTTCTTCATGGAGAGAGAGTATGTATCGCTGGAGAGTATATGTCGCGTATATACGTAAAGGCACGAGGATACAAAAGCGAGCTTTTTTCATACGTCGGATGTATATGGAGTAGGATTTTAAGGCGCAGACAGAGCGTTTGGTTTCAATGTTAGCGCTTACAGTACGGCGGCTTTTGGAGTATTTGTGTCAAGGACTGCAGTTCAAGACGCAGTCATAAAAGTGAAGCAATTAATCTTTCATTTCATCGCCGACGGCCTTGGGGTCGAAGCGGCAACCTTGTTTTTATCGAGATTATCTAAATAGAATCGAAACTATCGAAATTTTGGTACGAAGGAGTTGTTTTTTGAGTTTTAATCTTGTTTTAAATTGACGAAATTTAGTTTCGTTATTGAGTTGGGACGTCTATTACGCTGCCATACTTAATGCTTTAATAGTAGTCGTAGTTAAGTATTTTTTATACCCTCATTACTTACGTATCCGTCTAGGAATTTAATATTTTTTCTTTTATTCGAAGTATTTTAAATACACATGTTTCTAATATTCATTTACATCCTTTGGTACTTCGAATATATGGAACTATTGATCGATATTCATACTACAATTATTTGCGAACAAAAAGCTATTTCTGTTAGTTCTATTCAGTTAGTTATGTTTCTATTTATTAATGTAAATATATATCTATTTTCGATCGTCGAATGACGTACTAAATTGTTAATTGTGTCGGTTTGTTGTTGTTTAATTTAATTTGTGTAAACTAGATTATATGTGAGTGGAAAAACAAGGTCATCCGCGAATAAGGCTATCGTATCATATCAATGGTTGGGACATTCGCCGTCGAATGAGGCTGAATGATAATATAAACAATTTACTGTATGTATATATATATATATATATAACTTACATTTCAGTTATGAAGCAAATTCATTTACGAGGAATAAAAAGTTACAGTTCTTAACTTTACAATAGGTACTTAAAACATATTTTACTGAAGAAATTTCAGGTCAATTAGGTCCAAATCATGCATTAATTATATTATAAATTAATAGAAACATTTAATATGGTGATATTCTTATTGTTTTTCAATTTTATTTGTAAATGTATTGAAAATTAATATCGAAAATTTCAAGTATTCTTAGGAAAACAACTGACATAGACGAGGAAGGTTTTTATTTTTTGAAAACGAAACATTTAATTTTAATTTTTGTCAAATCAATTGAAGATTTTAATCGTTCCTTACATCTTGACTAGTTTATGTCACTCTGTGTTGCGCTCTTCATCGGACTAAATCGAGAAAGTGAGTGATACGATGTCTAAGCAATTTAGTGCTCTGATTGGAAAGGCAGAGACCCTTGTTTTGGACTGCATCCCTCCCTCCACACGTACCCACGACCTCTTCCAAAATAAATCCCTTTTTTGGAATGTTTTGTCCCATTTTAGTCGATTTTTTTTATTTCTCGACACGCTCTGAATAATTTTTCAACTGCGGATCCGTAAAAATTTCTATCTTTTACCCTCCCGGGAACCGAAAGATAACCAAAAAAAAAAATGGAACGATTTTGAGCGACAGTCATCGGGAAACCACGGAAATCCAAGGAAAAGCTTGTCCGCGGCGGCCGTTATCTTTCGGCGATCAAAACCCCTAAATCCACGAATCACGATTGGAAGAGAGGACGCTTCGTTAGATTATGTTAGCAATCTCCTCTCTTACTTGCATCCTTCGCCGTCCGTCAATCCTAATTCCACCGCAGTGCGTTTTACACTCGATGCAATCCATCACGACGGAGATGCGAAATCTCGTTGCCCACCCGCCGTCCTCTTCATTGGGAATTTCAGTAATTTTGGACAGCGCTATAATACCGCTACACGTAACGTAGTTTGATTGTCTGTCGTTGTTAAGATGCAAGAAGGAATTTCCATAATGTTGATTGGTTTTCGGGGAAATGTTGTCGTAATGTGGTCGTTGTAGGTGTTGCTATTCACCGATATGTTAACCTTAGCAACCATATTTTTTTTTCTTGTCGTGTGAACGTAAATAAAAAAGGAGGGTTGCTATGGTGACAATAGGAGCTTATAATCCACTCAACTTTATTTATTATATGTTTATTATAATTTAATATTATATATTACATAATTAACTTAAATTTTTATCTAAATTATTCTTTTGAAATTCACTTATGGAATTGTACTTGCCCCGAGATATTTTTCGTAAGGATTATCTGCTTTGTTACTTCATATACATCTGCTTAATTGTGATTATGATATGATTTACGTGGTGAGAATTAAGGGAAAAGTGTAAATGTTTTCAGGCTGAAATATATTCAGTTGATCATCGTCGTGATATCATTAAAATGCACGTTAATGAGTGGTTGTAATGCTCGGAACGTTTCTGACGAAATCGCAGCTCGAGCATCGTCATCACCTCCCTCCCATCTGCCTTTTGTCCACTCCCGATGACACCAAAGTGTATAGATCGCGACGAATTATTAGTGTATAGTTGCGGAATGCGTCGCCGTAAATAAGCACGCGTTATCGTCCCCCTCCTCCCCCCTACTAAAGTTTTTAATCCCATCAAAAGTAGTGCACGAAATGAAAGTTGTTTGGTGCGTGGGGGGCATTCAGTCCGTGGACGATATTCCCCCCCGAAAATCATGCATTCTCTCTCTCCCTTTCACTACGAATCCGGCCACTGTCACTCTCGCGTCCTTATCAATCCATCTGCAATCCCTTCTCCGCCAAATCCTAAAACCTTGGGCAAATCCCAGCGGTTCATCTGAAAATCCCGATGCTGCGAAATCGTAATCAGCCCGACTCGCCAAAGCACGGAGCACGCGCGATGCAAAATTCATAACGGGGCGCGCACCGAAAAGTCCGCGGAAAAACGGCGGCGGGTTCCTCACCTCGCCTCGCCTCTCTCTCTAAATGATAAATTTAATCTCCAAATGCCTCTATACGGACTACGCGACCAAATCCTCGGGAGCCTTAATCAGTGGGATCCTCACTCCGGAATCGAGATTTTTCAATCTGACTCGCTCGATACGTAATCCGTAGATTTCTGACTGCGAAATCGCGATGTACTGCTTGTAGATTTTAATATCGCGTACTTATAGACTTCCTTATCGCATCCCCCCTGTTGCTCTTTTTGTCTCGAGTCGGAGATTGAAGTTCTGCGATGCTCTCTCTCCCTCATTCTGCTACGTTCTCGGATCGTTTTTTTAAGAGTAGAGAGGTTTGATTCTCGCGGGCGTTAATTGAGGTAAACTGTCGTGTGTGGGTTTTTCATAGAAAGCAGTGATTTGTTTACGAAAGAAGTTTTTAAATTCTAATTTGAACTCTTTTTTTATGAGATAGAAAAGTATATATTTTTTAATTGTAATACGTACGAAATTTACGTCGTTATGAATTTCCAGAATTTAATCATCGAGTTTTCATCTCATTTCCGCCGCTTATATTTTTTTATTCCCGCTTCTTTTTTATACATTTCATTAAGGCAGAGCTTCCCAGACGATCGATATTTGTTTCGGCATTAATTTATTTATACAACTTTCCCTCTAGTTCTTTTTTAATTATTTCCCGCTTCCAAAGTAAAAAAATTGATCGCCGTTCCTATCTAGCCGTCCTACTCCTAAATTCCAGCATAATCTCGGCTCGGGACGACATCCACCCTACGTCTCGGTCCAAATCCTCTCTAGTCTTAGGCTGCAGTCCTAAACCTTCACGTCAAATCCCACTTGTGCCACTCCATACCCCACACTGCCCCTCCCCTTGTACCATCCAAACGCGACTCTTCTCTCTGTTCTCGTACTGATACGCAGATTGCGGTGTATTTGGATTCGTTGTTTTCATCCCCCCACCCACGTTCCGGTCTATGATCCGGCAATGGTGATTCCATGGTGTGAGGAGTTGTGGTTTTTCCAATGCGAAGGTCACCCGCACGCAGTTCGTTACTCATCTCTTCAGAGCACGCGTGGCGCCCCTCCACAACAAGGTGTTGAAAAGTGAGGGGGAATTCAGCGCTTCAGGTGTTTTTACGCGAGCCGCGTGAAACGATCAGCGGCTGCCACTCGGTTCGTTTTTTTTTTTATTTTTCGTTCGACCTCCCGCTTTTATTGTGATCGGCGTGTTTTATCGGATTTATTAGGCGGAGGAGGAGGAGGGGGGGTATGAGTGGTTTAATGCGGCGATCGGAATAAACAGTTCGAGTTTTTCCGTACGGTTTTCTTCAATATGCGCATAGATTGACGAGAGCGAATTGTGTGCGAATAAGTTAATCGCGTCTTTAATTGCGATGATCAAACCGATGAGGGATGGGTTTTTTGGGTTGTTTTACGGAATGGTTCTATGAATTGGGATGTTTTATTTAGAGGTGGTTTTTCGGGTTTTAATTGTTGCAGAAGATTGCTCTGTTTTTTTCGAAATTAGGCCTTTTGTAAGTGTAGTAATTGTAGAAAGGTTTCGACGTGTAGGTTGATGTAACTGTAGGATTATTTGACATTTTAAGTAGTGATGAGCTTTCTTAATGATTGGTTACAGCCCTAGTGATTAAATGTTGTAAAGAATTGAAGGTTTATTTAAAATTGGGTTAGTCTCTTCTTATCCTGTATATCGTTTCTATTTTTATTCATTTTCTCGTGCAGTATTTTGTAATTTTTTTTAGAATTATCTGTATTTTATGCATTTTTCTCTTCTATTGAAGTCTCCCGTATTAGTTTTTAGAATATCCTCTATATTACTTAAATTTTTTTCCTCTTTTCTTTCGATGTATCTTGCAGATAATAACTCCAGTGTAAATGTAATATTTGTCTCACAGCTTTTGCAGTTAGTTCAATAAGAATAACAAAATGTCGCTAGCTTGTAATTTCACGACATGCCTTTGTGTAATAATTGCTACGTCTCGTAATTTTTTTGACCTAAAAATGATCTGGAACGAATTTGCGGCCGGATATTGGGTTATAAAAATATCTTATATCTCTCTCGTGGACATTCTTCAAAAGAATCGGATTTTTTTTAATTCGGTCGGATCGACGACAAAGCGATCAATCGTATGTTTTAGATTGCATTAATCTACCTCGTGCAGATGGATGTGTAGATTCCGCCTACAGTCACGGACCCTCGTGTATTTGTGTCGGTGCATGTCTTTTGCCACGCACTACGTCCTTAGCAGGATTAAAGGGCATTTTCCGATTGTAGTCACGAATCGACGAGCGTATTTTTTTCCGTACCTTTCAGCCGTTACGAATGCACGTCTATAATCTCGAGCGACAGACGGAAAAATAAATTGTAGTTCAGGGCAAAAAAGGAGGAGAAGCAAGTTTTTTTCGAAGCACAGCTTTACTACATTATCGATCTAAAAAAAAAAGAAAATTTTATATACGGTCGCCGGTGTGTAATATTTTCCGAAAGGTCGGTCTGTCATGTTCCATTTCTCTACCATCCGTTTGTAACGACGAAGGCTTTTGCGATGGATTTGCAACGGCGAGTCCCTTTTTCGGACGTGTCCTCTACGTTGCCATCGGCTAATAATTGCATGCGATGTTGCCATTCGGATGCGTTACAATTCTCATCAGAGCGGTCCATCTCGTTCCGTTGCGACTCCGTGGAATCTTAGGCGTAGGAGATGTAGTTTTTGGGAGCACTGTGGAAGGGTGGACTAGAAGAATTGCAAGAATAGGTAGGTAGTTCTTGGTGATCAATCATAAGGTCTTTAGGTCTTTATTTCTTATTAGGTCTAATGTTCTTTTAACTCAATGAAAAAGGTTTTTTCGTAACAGAAGTGTAGTTTGCTTTTACCATTTTTTATTTTATACGATAAAGAGGTGGAATGGAACTTATTTGTAGAATGGGAGCGAATTAGTTTGTTTGATTTTAAACCAAGAAATATTACGTATTACATGGAGCTTTGTGGAGGGTTACTAGGAAGGAATTGTTTATATACCGGGATAGTCGTTGCTTAGGGGTGTTTATTATTTTGTTTATTTGGGTAGTTATGGAAGTTTTTGATCATATATTAAGGGCAGAGGAGTGGTCTAACGATTTAAAGCACAACTACGATCTATTTCGTCATCGTTCAATCCTATAATTATTCCTTTTTATTCTACGTTCTGTTGCTATATATAAAAGGCTTACATCGCGGAAATTGTACGTACATTTTGTTTATTCGTGCGGAGCAAAAAATACAGATAAAAGGACTAGAATAGAAGTAGCGAGGCAAAGCGCATAATCTGAGCCCATAGAAATACTCCGTTAAAGTACGTGGTGAAGCACGTCACGAGATTCTATTTTAATCCGCGAATATTCTTACGCAAAAGCTGTGCATTTCGCGGGGAAGTGTTCGGGACAACGGGACCGGAATGTGCGGGGAAGTCCCGCCTAATGAAGATACAGTCGCGCGTTATCACATAGCGTCTCATTAGTTAAAACGAGTACGAATGGGGGTGAATATTGGTTGGAAAGGTGTTTTAGTTGTTTCTTTGAATAGTTTTCTTTGTAGTTTAACCCCTTGAGTACTTGTGGATGTAATATTCCGGAGAGTTGCTAGGCATGGATTGTTTATATATCGGGATAGTAGTTGCTTAGGGATATGTATGATTTTGTTTATTTGGGTATTTATGGAGTTTATCGAAGTTGTTTATTGCGTAAAATCGTGGAATTGTTTCGCTTTGGATGTGAATTGATGAATGGATTACAATTTCTTCTCGTTACGTGGATTATACGTATCTTTCTTCTCGATTGTTAGTTAAGTACGCATCCAAGGTCTAATGCATCTAATGGTAAATGTTTTCCGTGAAAGACAGCACGTCGGAAATGCTGATGCAATCGGCGAACGTACGCCCACATATTCTCGTTAGAAAATTTTACGGTAGTCACACACGATGCCAACAGCGGATCGCTGAGAACATAAATTTGGGCTGTTTAATGTTAGAAGTGCACGGACGTCGATCAGTTAGAGGCGCATGGAGAAAAAGCAGCTGAGGGCGGTCATAGATATTTTACCACCTCGGCCCTTTCGGGGTCATGTATCCGAGTAATTACACAATTAATGTCCTTCCCCAGAGCTTCGATACATCCATTTATTAGGCCCATTACTGGGATGCACTCCTCCTTCTCCCCCCCCCCCTGTGGGACCTCAAAGAAAAGAGGCTAATGAATGACCAAGGCATGGAAGTGTACTTGCCGTTTGCTATTTAAGAGGAAATGGGTGGTTTTTGAGGTGAAAAATTGGCGCTTTTTTCTTATCGTGTTTCGTAAGTATACTTACTTGGATCGCTCAATTATCTGGTATTGACCCTACCGTATTTACTCTACCGGTGACAGTTATAAATTGATCTCAGGTTGTTATATGGGTTTATTTTTCAGTTTTATGATACTTAAGCGTAAGGGGTTCATTATTCATATGCTCAGAATCTTAAACGATGTTTGTGAGTTGTTGAGTTTCGCTGCTAGTGCTTCTAATTTCAAAGTTATCGTTTATAATAGAGATCATATATTCAGTAACAGGTACAGTAATGATCTTTCAGTATATTCAAAGCATTATTTAATACTATCAGTTCGTTTTCTATCTATGACAGAGATCTAAGTTCCATTACGACGCATATTTGTCGTCTATAATGTATCCCAATGAGTTTCATGGACTTTGAACCATTTAGAATGGAGTCTGGTCGAAATAGTTTCACGTCTGTCCGTGATAGTGAGTAATATAGTTTCAAAACAGTTGATGAACGTTTTCTCGATCGAATATCCCCACTCCGTACATTCTTCTAATGAAAGTAGACAAATGCCGTATGATCTTCGGGGATAGCGTGGTGGTTGAATCACAGTAACTGTCTGCACGTGTGGCCTTCGATCTTTCTTTTATCCCGCGAAGTAGGTGATCGTAACCTCGCAACCATTTTAACTATTGTATTTTTATTCGTATCGTATAGTACGTGCTTTTTTGTGAATCATGGTTAGAATTAACGTTTGCCGTCAAAAGATTATTTTATGTTAATACGAGGTGGAATGGGTTTTGATGGTATTTTATCAGTTTTGAATTGATGTTCTATTTATTCTTTCGTGGAAGGTGGACGAGATATACATATTTTCGATCGGCATGTAGTAATAGCGTAATCTTATGGACATTTTACTATGTATTTATATATATATTAGTATTATGTAAGGGTTACTAATGAATATATATGAATATTTTGCCTTCATTTAGTATGTGATATATGGTAAAAAGGATAGTATCATATATATTTACTTATAGAACAAATGGAAAACAACAAACTAACATACAAATACCTCTGGCAATGACAGAACCTAACCCATTCACTCAAACATTAAGCTTTTAAGGTCCCCATAGTGACGGAACGTTCTCCCTCCCTCTGACTTCAAGCAGTTGATAAATCATTTCGCGAATTTCAATTGCATTTTCGCATTGTTTATTATTAATTGATTCGGAGCGAGTTCGCTCAAGCCGATCACAAGGTCTGTAGATTTAGTTGAGTAAATGCGGAGAGAGGAAATATCAAACTACGATAATTCTGCGTGAAATGACTAATTTGGGAAGTTAATGAATAATCTGCGAAATAATTCTAAAATTGAAACAATTATCTTCTTTTTTGGGGATAAAATACGCTGTATAATTAAAAGAATTAATTATTTCTTGGATTCGTTATTATCGCTGGGATCGATGTTTTATATAGAATTGTTGTTTTTCTTTGGATATTTCGAATGAAAGTTGTATATTTGTTACTTATAATATTTGAATATTAAGTCGATGTTTATTAATCGGAAAATGGCGAATATTTTTGTGGTTATATATAAGAATGTTCTATATATTTTTGGAATATGAGCATCGGGGTTTTCCGTAAGTAACGAGACGTGCTCTAAGGGCAGGAGTGTGACTCCGCGAGCGTATTATCCTCAGATGAGAATTCTTCCGGAAGTTCGTCATGCAAAGAATATAATAACTTCACATTCGCGAAGAATGCCGCCATCTTGTGGTGGGAGTGTTTCTCTCCCTCTCCTCCCCATTCGCAATTTCCTCTTCTAATTTTCTTCCCCTTTTCGCATCCAATCTTCCAACATCGGCTGCTTCCTCTGTTCATTGTGCCTCAACCAATAGGATTCGCCGGAAACGATGACGAATGATTTCAGAGCTAAAGAATCGCATTCGATATAAATTTTGTCCCAATCCCCTTCCGTCTGAACCAACGCCTTCCATCGCAGCTTATCTCCATCGATAAAGTTCCGAATTAGATGTTTCCATGGTTGCGCAAGAAGATGGTGAATCCAGGCGTTGCATTCTCTAGTTGGTGGTTACCCCGAACTGTTATAATATGCCGAATTACGTATCCCGTAGTTCTTTCGAATTAACGTGAAAGTTATCTTTTATTACGTAAATATTACGTTCAATTTTATTCAGATATGTTCAAGAGTCTATAGTGGATATAATATAGGTTAAGACTGAGTAGAAACGATCTTTTTACGTAAGCTATTATTTAATTTTCAAGGGTAATTAATAATTTTATAATGTGTTCGTATTTATGCGACCAGACGTAAAGTAGTCTACGAGAGATCTTTCTGATTCTTATTTTCATGGGTGTCCTTAATAAATCTCCAAGGATTACCGGTTTGGGTTAAGCGTGGGATGTAAGAAGCAGCCTAAAAGCTTCGATGGCCATCAAATGTGATTCTTTGATATATACTATAGAGATTTACGAAGACATTTAAGTTTAGGCTTTAATTTTGTACGTGATGAAAATTTTTGGCTCGGTGGTATCTATGTATGCTACTATTTCAATCGTCCATGATGTTTTTTGTCTATAATAATAGGAAGATGAATGTTATTCACTATGAAGTTTCTATGTATCTTTGTTCATTTAAGAAGGTGATGAATGATCCCAGATATGGATTCTTTTGAGAGTAGGAAATGTTTCTAATAGTATAATTTCAAAACACATTTTTTTGAATGGACTATGAAATATTGTATCGTAAATGCGGTACGTTTTTCGCTCGATCATCTAATAGATTTTTTTATCACTCGTGAATTCGTGAAAGCCACTGAAACGCTATAATCTTTAAAATCTCTTTCGAATTTCTTTCCCCACGGTTTTGCTCCATTTAGAACGTTTTGCGTTGATGAAACTATAAGCCTCGCAAGATATTCTTCTACATTATGATTACAGACGAGGGAGGTTAAAAGCGAGGACCTTCGCTACATTTTTCTTCAAAATTAAAGGAGAAGTTGGAATTTTTCCGAGGCGACGAAAGGAGGAAAAAATGGAAGGAATTTTTTACGTTAGTTTTCCGGTTTTAATGAATATCTCGCTCGGTGAAATACACTTTTTTGCGAAACTTATATAATTTTGATGACGGCAGGTGATTTAGTGTTTTTGCCTTTTCCCTGCTCGTTCGGAAAACGAAATTGCGTGTAATATTTATTTCCCTCTCTCGCCGGGCCTTTTTATATTAAAGAATAATCCGAGTTCCTTTTCCCTCCCAATACTTGGCAACGGTCCCCATGGGGAGGCACCCACCTAAGGTAAGGAAAAGTTAGAACCCGAGAACATACGGCGCGTTACACAAACTTAAATAAAGGAAATACCGCGCTAAATTTTGATCCCCGTGAAATTAGAGGGTTCTAGATTAATGTGAGGAACCTGGGAAAATTTACAGGGTCTTACTGTCTCCTTAGTTTGAACTGGGTCTCTTACGTACGGGTGTGGATTTCTTATGGTGCTGTCGGGGTTCGGGTTTGGAAAATGGGATCTTTAATTTTGATGTTTTAATTGTATTTTGGTTCAAATGTTTATAGTTTTATTGAATTATTGTCATTAGAATGTGGTTTCCATTTAAGTGTGCGTAAACCTAGCGTATTGTTTTTAGGTTTATTGTACGTTTGTTAATTAGGAATGCTATGGCAAAATACAGGGTAAACTATTGAAATAGTTCTGGAAAAAGATAGTTTAAGCAAGACTGACGTAACACCATGTATGTATATCGAAGATTTTCAACAATTCAATTTAATTCATTCTTTTATTTTGTTTTTTAGCTCAAATAGGAACCTGTAATTGTTGTAATTGTCTTAATTGTTGTATATAACAGCAATTGTTGCTATTAATTGTAATTCATTCTTGGGGATCTGTCATTGTTTTTATCTAGCGTGTTTGGAATTCAAAAAATATTCTTCATATGTTGAAATATATTAGTATCGGAATATTTTTTGAGTCATCCATTAATAGTTACAGTAATTTTCTTATAATTAAAGTGATTCATTTGTGAATGGAGGAAAGTTAGCTTTTCTCCGACTCTATCAGTAGCTGATTGTCTCTGTATATCGATAGAATGGCTTTCCATGTACGTGTTCATTTAATTAAATACGTAAAGCAGTAGATACAGTCTGTTAATCAAGCTATTAAGCAGAATCTTTCGTGTTAGTAATATTATATGTATGTAACCTCTGTTCCCGATGCTACGTACACCCATTCGTCGCAGTTACGGATCCAAAATATCTTCGGTCGTTATTTAGCGTTCGGACATTTCCTTCATTAGTCGCTCCCTCTTCGTTTTGTTCCCCTAATTCGAACATCAATTCCGTCGAAAGATCTTTTTCCAGCCGCGAAAGGGAATCTACTTCGGCCTTTCACTTCGGACGCTGTCTGCCCAACACTTTGTATCGAATTTTCCTCTCTAAATGTAAATCTCGTGTCGATATCCGCTGCGACATGCATGTCGTCGTGTCCACCCCCTAGAGGCTGTTTTCTCCTAACCGATTCTCAACATTTATCCTGATTTCCACCCTGACGTGGAAACCTTTTCCGTTCATTCAGGGGAAGCTCTCGCCCTGAAAAAAATCGTCATTCTTTTATTTTTTTTTGCCGGACAAATTTCCGCGAAAAAATGCGTCGAAAACTCTTTGGAAACCATGTCGGTGTTGTTGTGTGTGCTCGTAAAAAAAACGAGGCGTGTGACATAGTGACGTAACAAACGAGGAATCTCTCCATGAAATCCGCTGCCATCGACGTACGCCGCCAGTCATCCTCTTCACTTTTGTCCTACGGACGCCTCACTCTCTCTCTCCGTCCGCCATTTTGTGCAACTCGTTCACGAAATGGCGCCTCTCGCTTTTGAGCGGTTGATCGGTTGTGGATGAGGTTCGGTTGGGATTAATTTCTGCTCTCGGCTTACGATTTTGTTTGAGTATTCATTAAAGTTAGCTTTTACTTCTTGTATTGGAATTCTTGTATTGTTTCAGCAACAGAATCTAAAATATATATACACTCTCCTTGGACTATATTTTGCAAATATGTTTGCGAACTTTTTTCAGCATCTTGATCAAAATTATTTGCGTATTGCTTTAATTTTTGTTTTCGAATACCTTAACGCACAAAGACAAAATACAAATCAGTATTATTCGGCGTTTTACAGAGTCAATTGGAAATTAAATTGACCGGAATTTAAATTAAATATGCTCCAACTTTAAATTTGTATTATATTGATTCATTAGTTCCCAAAAACTACCCAATATTCAGTTATTTGTTTATGAAATTTCTTAATCATTCCTTATACTTTAGATTATAATTGCCTATAAACAACTCAAAAATAAATAGTACTAGTAGTTAATAGTAATAGTAGTAGTTTACGAATTTTAAATAACATATCACATTATCTAACACAATGATTAACTTATTGTAACCTCTCTTCCTTCATCCTTGTGAGAATGACTTCTAAAATAATCGCTGTTTTTGCTCCTATCGAAGTTAAGTTCTGATGCTTCATAAGTATTGAGTCCATTGTTATTTTTTATGATGAAGATATGTATCTGTTGAATTGCCACATTGGTTGTAATTTCTCCTAAATTCATTTTACATTTCGTGTAGCATTCGTTGTTTCCTTTCGAATCATCTAATACGTGCGTTCATAAACGTTGCATACTTTTCACTTTCAAAACGTACTTTTACAGTTGCCGAGTACGTAGATGCAGCGCCGGAGTGCATTCGCGTCGTCCTTGAATACGTCAATTTATATCGCCCTTTTGACTGTTCACTTCCACTGGAAACACCAACGCTTTTCCTCTTTGCATTAGAGCTACACATGGGGAAGAAATAACAAGAGAGTTTGCTATCCAATTCACGTTGTAGGACCTTAATTATATCTCATAGTTAGTTTAGGAGTCGAAATTTGTATCTATGCATTGAATAGTTTACATATTTAAGTTGATTTATGAGGCTTTTCTGTAATTTTAACTTATACTTGGTATGGGTACTTTTACTCTGGTTTTAGGAGTTGAAGATCATCCTTCAACTTGCTTAAGACAAAGACAATGCGATTTTTTAAGGCGAAATTTTATTTATGACGACCATATTGCACTGGTTGGAGTTTGAAGTTGCTACAAATATATCATCATTATTATTGAAATAGCTAAAATTAAGTGTATCATATGGTGGCAATGTACACCAAGTGCATACGTGGAATTGTATTTTATAATTTATTTAATAAGATTCTCATAAATATCCATTTCCAGGGATATTATAGTGAGGTTTTTAACAATGTGGAGAAACCCTAAAGGAAAAGTATATCATTGCATCTGTCCTCCAGTTCTCATTATTGATATAATATTATATATACACTCCATTAACAGTCAACTGATTGAACGATGATTACTTAATAGCTTTATCATTTTATTATTTTCACTTCACTATGCTTCAACCCAGAATAAATGCGTTTGACAAATCTCCCAGTTAATTTAGTCCATCCTCACCCTTCATAATTCACCTCTTTAGATTCGCCCCTCAAACTTCTATCATTCTCATTCTTACCTAATCTCAACCAACGTCGCTTAATATAAGGGAAATACAAGAAACGAAACGCAAAAATCCTTACCTCTCCACAGCATATAACCATTTCCTCGCGTTACCTGGAAACTCGCAGACATTAAAAATAAAACCCTCTCGTATCTGTGGACGCACATGTACGCCCATTTCTTTCGGGTTCCTCTCTCTCTCCATGCACACGTCATTTCCACAGCGGGCATTATAGAGCGTCAACTGCACGCCGAAACGGCCTTGCGGATCGCAGATAACCATTGGAAGCACACGCTCATCCACTGCCCTTCCCCATCTCCGTCCAACAGCATTTGGACCAGACTTTGTTTTTTTCAGACGCATCCCTGTTTAAAACCATATTTTCAACGGATCTGCTGGAATAGATTGCAATTAGGAGCGCATTATCTTAGTGGTAGTTATTCATGGTGTTATGTATCTATTGCTGTATTTTGTTTATTATTATTACGATAATTACGATTTTATTATTAGTTATTTACTCATTCGTTGCCCCTAGTCATCATTGCCTGTCTCAAATCTGCCTCAAATCCCGTTCTATTGCAAATATTATTTAGCTAATACAAACATTCGTATTTGTGGTAAATACCAATGAACTAGGGTTAAAGGGAGGTAAAAGGTAACTTTTCTGGAATATTAACGCGTATCGTACAAAACTCAGGAGTTGGTGTGATTTAAGCAGGACCGGGACTCGAACCTGGATTTTCCAACTGCTCTAGGGAAACCTACAGGAAATTGTGAGATCATGTTTTAAGTCCCTGATCCGTATAATTTTTTTCTCGTGTTAAAGTTATTAGTTTTCAGAAATGATGCACTAGAATTACCATCAAATCTAGCATTTGGCGACGCATATTTTCAACCAGCGTTTATCTGTTGATTTAGAGTAGCATAAGGTTTATAAAAACCTTTTTCTGATTGTTTATATTTCCGGTGAATATTCTGCCATAATTAACTACTATAAGAATTTATTTAGTTTAAAATAAAGATATTTTCTGGCTTCAGTGATGGTATGTTTAGTATATTACTTCTCCAACTTTGAGGTCCCGAGTTCGAATCCCGCTAATGGGGATTTTTCTTTTAGGGAATGGATTTGTGTGTACGTCTATATATAAAATCACGTATAATTGGCTAGATAGACCCGTATGCGATGACAGAATTATTATCATTCTTACAATATCATATTCGGGATCATCTAATTCCCATCGAAAATTGTTCTAATTACATCTCGATTCCAGGGAACAGTTCGGGGGGGGATCTCCGAGCTTCACCCTGACGGCACGATTCCAATTATGTCCGTGGATACAATAAGCGAGCTCGCGATAGTGATTTTTCATGTATCGCGCGTCAGGAGTAATCACGGATGCCATAATTACAGACGCCCAGCGTCAGAGGCCGAATCCAATTCAATTCGCGCAAAAATGGGAGAGAGTAAACATTTCTCAACTTAAAGCGAAAAAATAAGGCCGAAACAGGGGCCTGACTTCTCATCCGTTGAATATTTAGATAGGAATGAATTCAGGATAGGAAATACACCATCGAAATTGATTCAGTCCGTTTGGCGAAGTGAAAGGCGGTCAGATGCGTTTGAATACCATTTCGATATTATAAGAACGGTGTCACGTGCATAGGCTGTGTATATTTTATAATGCAAGCGTAGGTTGTTTGGAAGTGCGTAGTAAGTGAATGGAGTTTTGGTCTTTCGATATGTTGGGTCGTTGTTGAGGATGGAGGACGACCTGGTTGTTTTAATGCTGCTATAAGTTGTTGAACTGCTGTTAGGCGACGTAAGCTAGTGGAATATTGGTATTTGAAAGCGTATATTTGTAATTTTAGATGATCTTTTTATATTTATATGTAAATTTTGATAGTTACTTATAAGGTTAGCTAAAGTTTATCGTGAAAGGTTAAGTTATAACGTTCTCGATGGTCTACGGACTTAACTGGACAGTAGGTAGCTATTGATGGAACCCAATTGAACCTAGTTGAATGATGTTTTTTATCCTGTTGTTTATTCTGTTTGTAAGGTTTAACTATACTTTTCTGTGCTCATAGACCAATATCCTATTCTAAATAGCTCGTCGATTACTTCGAAATTTACGTTGCTAGGGAATAGATAAGCAAAATACACCGTGATCTACTTCTTGCTGGATCAAGATATCTTCCATCTTCCCTTCCTAAGCTATAATTGTGAAAGTTATCCCAGATATAAGTTGTAATAACCTCTATCTACTTTTTATTTGAGATCTTGAGTTAACAATTACTTTTACTCCTCTCCGTCGATGGTGTTTTAGCCATTAGGAGCTTTGTACCATCGCAGATTCCAATAGCAAGTCCACCCTCTCGGCGAGGATTCTTCAGCACGCCCTTTGCGTTTATTTCTGGCATCGACGAGAACGGATGCTCGCACTCTTCTCTAGGGACGGATGCTGCGCGTTATGATCGCTTTATTATAATAGACGCATAGTGCAGAGGGTTTTAATACACGATGCTCGAGAAAAAAAAGAAAATCTTGCGTGATTGAAAGAGGAGTGTGTGTGTGTGTAGAGAGGGCGGCGATATATAGTACAGCTCGCTCGTCCTTTCTACGCTACGAATCTGCAATTGAATGTTGTAGAGGAAATTGCGTATCATTTTAATGCACTCTCTCGTCTCTAGCTCCATCGCTTTGTGTTAAACGATCGGGAAAGACTCAAGTGTCGATGGGTTTCGATGCAAACTTGTGTAACTAAGTTTCGAAACAAGAGCACCACCGATGCTCCGGGATTTATCACAGCGCGATTCGAGCGTCTTTTTTTTTTAATTTCGAGTGTCGTAGTGTGGAAATGTCCTCTTTTACGTTTTGAGGATCGAACCGAGAACTTTTCCATTTAGATCGGGAACGATCGGGGCTCGAAAAGGGCGAGGGAATTATAAATCAAAGTGTGGTGTTTCGAATGGATGTGTAACATAAGCGTGATGTTCGTTTATTGAAAGAGGAAGGATTGTTTTTAAGGAACGCTTTTGTTTTTTCGATTGTTTCTCGAGACAATGTCACACGTATAACGATGTAGAAGAGGCTTGTTCGCTTGTCGCAGATTATGTAAATTCTTTCTTTTTTCGTAAATGTATCGGAAAGAGTGGTCTTGAGTTGTAGAATTCGTTTCCGACCAAAAGGAGTGTTCTACGAAATTAAGAGTTCGCCGAAAATTTTTGCGTACTTGTTTCCATGGAAACATGGCAACCGTTTTTATCAGTGATTTATGAATTTATTTGCATTCAGGAGGCCTAACTTATTGTTTACTTGGTGAAAAATTCCTCCGTATCTTTTAGTTTGCGTACTGTAAGAATATTTCGCAAACGTAGATATATATTTTCCGCTGCTCTTCATGGCGGTTGGGCCTAGATAACTGTGAGTTGTTTATGAGCTGGAGAAACAGAAAGCCCTGGTTTTTAATCGCATTTTCACAACCATCGGATGGGTTGCTATAGTTATATTAAATATTGTGTTTAAGTTTTGATAATGTCTCGTTTAATGCGTGGTGTATAGAGAAATGTTTTAAGGACTTCGTGGAAATGATATTTTGCGATAGTACGTGTTAAATAAGAGTAGTTTTTCAGTAAAAATAAATGAGTCGATAATAGAGCAATTCGCGGCGAATAATACGTTAATAATAGATGCACGTTGCAATGGACCAGAATTCCTTTTTCATGTCCAATAAAGCGCATGTGCCCATTTCAATGGAATTCTTCTGATGTGGGGATTAAGAATGGAATGCGGAGTCGTAAGGAAGGTGGGCCGAGGGAAGTTATGTCACGACCGTGCGGATAATTCGGTACGTGCGCATGTGTTATGGTTATATTCTCGGCGTATACTTTTAGTATACGGTCGCTTTAAATATTTCCACGAACGGAATACGAGTCGCGGGCGGCGTTCGGTCCGGATTCCCAGCGGTGGTCCATTTTGACTTTTTTCCCCGTTTCTTTTTCTTTCGGTTAAGTTTTGGATCATTATGATATGTAAAGATGTCGTCGGTTGGATTTAAGAGGTGGTGGGCGTCGAGTCGAAGAGTCCAATATAAATTTCGCCCTCGACGAAGAATTTCGGGAGGGGTGTGGGGTGTTTTATTCGTCCCTTCGAACGGGTTGCTAAATTACTGGCAATGGAGGACATTACGTGATCATGTCGTGTGTAGTTTCTTTATGGGTTGTGTGCTCCCTCTTCGATATTAATGCGAGGCTGTATTGGATAGAAGTGTTCTTTTTTTGGTGATCAGCCGTTGGAAATGAATACGAATAGGAGAGGGGTTTTTAGAGTTATGGAAGGTTTTGGTTAGATTGCGTAATGTTCGTTTGTTGTTCTATGTTATTATTTGTTGATTTAGGTGTTTTGTAATTATGAAGCTATGGTATCTTATAATGAGTGGAGGAGGTTCGTTTTGCATGTTTCTTTTCCAAGGTATTCATTCTTATTTAATCTTCCTAACTGTTAACTTTAATTAATTACGTAAAAATTAGCGTTTTAATTGCTTAATTTTAATCTTCATCTAAGCCTGAATGATGAGTACTTATTACACACATTATTGAGAATATTATTCTATGCAATTCATTGTTTTTGATCTTATATTACGTATATGGAATTGCAGATCTCGGATACAGCGAATAAAATAAGGAAAACCGATGCAAATACTAGCAGATTTTTTTAAAAAATCGTTATTTCTTCGAACAATGCGCGGGAGTAACCCTTTAGGGAAATAGAGTTATGGTGCTCTATGCACCCCTTGCCACACATCCAAAGTTGGCCTACAGCGTATTCACATACACATAGACAAATTAGGATGGTATTTCGTTCGTATGTTTCGGGCAAAATTCCTCTTGTTTCGCGATCTAATGCAATTGATTGGTACGTACGGTTCTGTCTGCGATTTTTCCGAAACATCGATGCGTACGAATCGAAAGGATATCCCCGAATCGTATAGGAGTGTCTCGCGTTTAACCCCTTGGCCACCCAATAGCGTTCCCTTGAAAAAAGGTTTATTCCTTTTCCCGATGTCCATATTGGGCATGTTTGAGAACTGCGTGAGATGGTGGAAGGGGGAGTCTCTCATAATTAAATTTTTATAATGAAAGAGAGGTCGCTGAGTAACATAATTCAGCGCCGAGCAAAGAATAAATGAATTGCCATTTTCCATCGGTATTTTTTAAATTTTTTATTTCAAACTCGATTTTCGAGGCAGCCATATGAAAATATATTCTTTCTGCTCCACGGAATAACTTCCGAATCTCCTCTCCTCTACACACACGATCTCCCCCCCATTCCCCCCCTCCTATCCGACCATTTTTCAAAGGCACACAAGAGAGGCAAAAATTCTCCCTTCGAAATTTTTTTTCGGCAATTTTCAACATGAAACCTTCATTGAAAACGGCGGAGCTGGAATGCCGCTAATACGATTTGGATATCGACTTATTTTCATCGGAGGATAGACAACTTGGTCGTTGTATCCGTCCCCTTTCTGGCTTGTTTCATCTTCCCCCACCCCCCCTTCCCGTACTCGCTCTCTCGTATACACGCGGAACTACTTTCGGAGAAAAAAAAATAATACGCGAATTAAGTCCGGTTCAAAGGAATTGTGTGCAGATCTTTTTGTCTTCGGCGTAAATGCTTCTATGGCGACTGCTGTTGGACCAATATAACCCTTCTCAGCGAACGCAGCGCCGCCGGAAGATAATTTCGGTCGTCAGTTAACGAAATATCTTTCGGAAGTTTTTTGTTTTTTTTTTCCGTTCCCTTTTTTTTTTGGTTTGTCGTCGGTAGGAAAAGTGGCATTCGTGTCCGATCGACCGGATTTCGACATATTTGAGCGATTCTTTCTATGAAGAGAGGGATGTTTCCACGAATATTTTTGGGAATTAATTTTCTTTTTTTCGGGTTAGGAAAATACTGCGTAGTTTTTAAGAACAGAAGAAGTTGATGGATGTTGAGGGTAAACTTTTGGTTTGGCTTTTCAGTCTTTTTGAGATCGTGGTTAATTATTTAGAGGGGCTTTGTCTGCTGTTTTATTTTAGGTAAAATAACCAAATTACGAAAATATTACGGCATATTTTTCAGATTCTGAAAAGTATGTTTCTTCAGAGACATATATTTTCGCAAATCACAATATTTTGTGAATGTAAAGTTCGATATTATAGTTCGGATATCTGTAACTTCGAGGTGTAAGGAATTTGTTCCCGAGAAATTTCACTTTAATTTAATAACAAAGAAAACAGCTAGTACAAGCTAGTTCAACAAATTCTGGCTATTTATTTGTCTATAGCTCATAGACTTAATATGTTCTGGTTCCCCACCAGTGAGTCAACTAAATACAAGGTAGTCAAAATAGGAATTCAATACTTCTAATTCACTTCTTATTATTGAAATAATAACGGTTTTGTGAGGTTTCGCCTTTCACGCATAGAAATGCGTATATAACTAGTATTTAGTAGTAATATTTATAATAAATAGTTTACGTCTCGTACGTATGCACTTAACAATTACTACTCTTTAACCATAGAAACCTTGCTACATATCTTGGGAGGCGACAGGATTCCTTTTTAGGAACGAATAAAAGAAGTCCTCACATTCAATGCGAACATTTCCGATGCACGAGAGCTTCCCTATCAAATTCAATGAGATCAATTTTTCTTGTCGATACGAAGATGTGCGGCAATGAATGCGTTAGCTTCTATTGTGTAGCACAGCATCACCTCCGGGTGCAGATGACGTTAGGTGAGGAGATTGGACCGGAAGGGGCTAATGGGATTGGCGGAGCAACGGGCAGTGCCAAGGGGCGAAAACGGACGGACCAAAAATAAAATCGATACGAATAAAAATTGGGAAGAAAGAATTGGCGAAAAAGGAATAAATTCCCAAGGCTTTAAAAAAATTAAAAAATTCGGGGGAAAAAAATTGAATCGGACAAAACGATTGGGAAAATTGAAAAGGTGTGGGTGGATGTGCGTGGGGACAAAGAACAATTTGCATAGATTGGTAGGAAATCGTGCCACGTATCCTCTACCCCTCGTCCAGTATCCTAGCAACGTATAGATTTCCTTTCACTTCCCTTCGAAGCACCCCTTTTCGACTTTCTTTTGTTTGCGAATATTCCTACGGGTCCGGAAGGATGTTGCTATAGTCGCGGAATCCGATATTGACACGTCTTAAAAAAGTTCGGAGCGAAAATGGCGGAACGCGGGTTCACGAAGTCTCGCTCACCCTCGAGTTTCTTTCACGGGTTTTCCAATTTCAATTGGAATTTTTCCTTCTGAATTACGATGCCGAATAGCGAGTTCTTTTATTTGGCGAAAAATTCGCGCTTGATTTCGGTGTGAAGTCGTTTCCTCGAGTTCTCCGCGTTACTTTTGATTTCCACGTATTTTTCGATTATCGATCACCCAAGAGGGTGCCACCCTTATTTGCTCTCATTTATTGAATTTTCTTTGAATTTAATGGGTAAAGAATACGAATATTCCTTTATAGTATCTCTTTTCGTTGTCTCACAGGAAGGATATCTTCTTTGTTTTTTTTGTATTTGAATTCTATAGTTATCTCGTTAAAAAGGCTGAAGATAATACGGGATTAAATGAAGTTAAAATTGAGACGTTGCTGGGGCTCGAACCCATTTCCCCCTCAACTTCCTGTGTAGGCAACCCGCTTCAACATTATGCCACGTTCATGGTAACGTAACGTTAAGGTAATGTCATTCATGCGATAATGTTACCTTGGTAACTAATGAAACTTTTCAAGCAAGTTAATTATTACTTTTCCTCGTTTATATGATGTCTATTTTGACTAATCGTTGGGGATTTATCATGGTATTTAATCTATTTCTAATCTCATTTTAAGCGCTAAACACAAACAGTTTACTCTGAGTTTAATACAGCTATCTCTATCGACTACGATCGTCCACTTTCAATCATTCTTCACGTTCTATTTCATCCCTTTTTTTCGTTCGTCCTTACTTCATCGAATTAGTTAATACCGAAGGAGTGCCCGGGACATCCGCGCATTTCCAGCTACCTCCAAATATTTACCGATTTTTTTGTCTTCCGCATGCGACCGTCGCGCTTCTTTTTATTGTACCGACAGGGAGTGAGTAGATTTTTTCCTTCGGGCCGTATTTTTTTCATCTCTTTGGGTCCAAAGTCGAGTAGGGCAATTTCAGCGGCCGACACACCTTTTTTATATATTTTTTCCCAAATACATATCCCCACGTATCCGTCGGGTGCATCCATCGCTCCACAAATATGAGCTATTCGAGCAGAAGGTCTGCAAGAGCTCCCATGGGATCAATTGAAAATCACTGATCAGTCGATATGCGCTCCTCGGGCAGATGTATTGCCTTGCAGTTCGCCACAGCGCTCTTCCGCGTCTCTATCCCCATCTCTTTCCTTTGTCATTAGATACGTTCGTCTTACTTGCCTCTCCTATGCTTACGACCTGTCTATTCTCTCCCCTCGAAAATCTTGACTTGACCTCGCATGCACACGTTCCATATGTTTCGCGTTTCCTCCCGTGTTTTTGCAACCCTCCCTCGAACTTATCTTCGTTTTCCTCAGGTTCTCTCGTTCGTTTATCTCGTCTCGTACGTCCAAAAATACGTAAGAACACCTTTACGCTTCTGTTGTCTCGTAAAAGTTCCCACTGATCGTATTCGAGTTTTGATTCGCGTGATAATTAGTAGCTATCGATGTTTTAATTGCGTGACTGGGTTGCGAAACCGCACTCCGTTCAGCATCGAATGACTTCCTATAAGAATAAACTAGTCCGAACTCGAGTGCATTTATTTCAATTCTTTTGTTTTTATTCCGTTGCCACGGAATCGTCATCCATTTCGGGCCAATCTTTTCCCTCTCGACTTTTCCTCATCATAGATCCCTCCAAGGACCTCTTTATCAAAACCCTCCTTTCTATGCACACACACATACAAAGCATACACTCGAAGCGTACGGAACCACTTGATCTCATCGCCTCTTTTTACTTCTTCGTATCCTCTTTTGCACCTACTCCACAGCTCCCTCACCTACGATCCAAACCACCGGCCTATCTCTCCCCAGCGTTTCCGAGCTAATGCAGCTTTTTAATTCCTTTCGACCTCAAAAAGGGTTTTTGCAATTAGAACGATTGGCCTGTGGTTGTGCCACAGAGGGTTACGTTTATTGTGGGTGCGTGATCGATCGAGTGTGCTCTCTTTATATCTCTTCTTTCGACAACTCGGGAGCTTTATTTTTCTGCCGAAATATCCTTGGCTAATTCGCCCCTCGTTTCTATAAGTCTTTTCCCACGAGGTTTCCATGGTTTCTGGAACCCCAAGCGTCTCCTATGTGGTTGGATACGGAGTGGAGATGTCCTATGAATGTGTGGGTGCTCGTTGTCACGTTTTTTGGGATACACTTGTTGAATTACCGGAGCTATTTAAGGATTAAGGACTTGAGGATTAGGTATAAACTACCCCTGAATCGTATTGAATACGTGGTTATCATATGCTATAATTATCAGTATTGTTTTTGTTTTTAATGATGTGTGACTCTAGCTGTTAATATCTCATGTATTCAATAAGTTAGACATCGTAACTATAAGATACAAGTGTTCAAAATGTTTATACGTCATTATATTTCAAATCATAAGAAAGTAGTTCGATTGGTGAACTATTTTTGCCTAGTGCAAAGCATTACTGTCTAATAGATTAAACAATGTGTTCCTAGGAGCCTTTTTTACGTATCGAAAAATTGTTTGCGAGAAATTCTTTTTTCATAACTACTCCCTCGTTTCTCTGGCAACGAAAAAAAATGTACAGGGAGTTTTTTAAACCGTTCCTTGGAGGATATTTAGCAAGATAATTGAGTTTTTGCGTCCCTCTGCGTTCGACTCGCCGATAGAGACGCATTCGCGCAGAGTATGTTTACTAATCAGTTCGGGAGATTTTCATGGATCCTGCAACTTTCCTCTCTCCCGCCCACACAACCACGTAAAGCTTCCCGCTTTTACCGATTATGACAGTCCCAAATTGATTCTCCCCTTCCCCGGCTTCTTTTTTTTATTCTACACAATCAATAAGCCCGTGATTGTGGGTTGGAGTACGGTGGATGGTAGGAACCCTTTCCCCGCCACGAACTGCGTCTACGAAATAAATTGCTCTATCTGCAGTTGTTATCTAAATGGATGCATGCGGTAGACTCCTTCGCTATCGGAGCAAAAAATCTCGAACGTATTTCAACGAGGGATGTTTTATGTTTTCATATTCCTTTCGATTATTCCAGCGTGTTTTGTTTCTCCCACCCGCTCGGCTTTTCTTCTTCTACGCGTCGCTTGATAAACTCCTCCAGTTCGTTTTTCCCCGCGACCGACCGTCTCTACCTTTTCCGGTCGGTCTAATCCTATCGCTCTATCCCGCCACCGACCCTTCTTCTTTCCGTTCGAAAAATCCACCCGTCGAGTCATCTATGGGAAGAAATGCAGCGGGGAAGGAAAGGTGCCTTGGGGTACTCCTCCTCCTTGCCAACCAATCACGTTCGCCCTCCGGAGATAGACGCCTACGCGTCGTCAAGTGGGCCTTATGCGTCTACTCTGTTTGCATGTTGCAGCGAAAGGTTGCGGTGGGGAGTAATGCACCCGGGGTGTGTGCTTTATAGAAGGTTCGAGGAGGCTGCGTAGGCATTCTTTATTGGTCGGAAGCACCAGATGCTTGTCCTCCCATGCGATGGAAGGTGTTGCAAACTTAATCACGTTTTTAAATGATCGAATGTTGGTGGTGGCATTGTTCTTTTTCCACGTACGATTTTCGTCTTTATTCATAATACGTTCTTTGGGTTGAGCTTAATGCTAGAGTTTTTAACTCTTGTTTGCTCGCCTTCGATGGTCTAAAGTTGTTTTCGCGAACTCGTATGCATTAGGTCTCAAAGAATGTTTAGTTCCCTTCTTTCAGGGCATTGGTTTTATGTAACCATGTTAAGAATTCAGCTTTGTATTGAGTATTTATATTAAATATAGATTTGTGATAGATTTAATGTGTCGTACGTATCATTAACAAGATTCATCTTCGCTTATGTTTGAATCAAAAGTTTCCGAAACAAATAGTAATCAAATGTCAAAAGACTGTGGGATATTTCTGCGACATTATTTGCACATGCCTTTCGTAGATGCATCGTGAAAATGTATATAATAAATATTTCGAAATATCTTCCATATATTATCGTGCGCAAGACTGCGTGAGTAACTCTGCAAAAGAGCGTTCTTCCTTCATCTTTGATTGGTCGAGACGTTGAATTATTCTCCCGAGAATGGTGTTCATTTGAGCAATGGAACGGAATGTTATTTCATTGTGTGATTTTTATTGAGACGAGGCGAGGGTAAAGAGGGGTTGTAGATGACGTCTTCCAATTACAGCGTGGAAAATTCCTCGGCAAATGTTCGCTCTTCTACTTTAATTCATTTGGCCGTCAGTCGTTAAAATGAAACGCATTTTTATTCTTCACATATTTGCTTTCATTTGCTCTTCTCGTTTCAAGAAGAGACGCTCCTATAGTTGCGAAATCCCACTGCCACTATAACGGCACGTTAATTATTTCAGTTTGATGACGGTATCTTTCTTTCCATCATCCAATAGCTTTCCCAATCGGATTTTCTTTTTTTTTTTTCGATGAAGTACTTAATCTTAGCTCAAGTATCTATCCGAGGTTGTATTTCTTCATTCCGTTTCATTTTGATCTCCCGCGGTCATCATCTTCGTCGTTACGTCTTCTATACCAATCACTACTTAGCTCTCTCACAGTTGGCGTCTTGTACGTTCCAGGCATCCTCGATTCAGTTGCTCGTATGATTTTTATCGGTGTCTTTCAACCGCACTGTTTATTAGGTTTATTTTGCAGTATGATGGGACATAATTACTTATTTTAATTCATCGATATGATCCCATTTTGCTGTGTAATGGAAGATGTTAAAATTTATGGTTATCATATGCACTGATTATACACGTTGATTAGGAAAATCTGTGTAATTCAACTCTCTTTTAGTTGATTTAAATAAGAATTCAAAAAGAATGAAGTGCATAGAGATCTAGGCTAATTCAGTTCGGATCAAGGATGATTACTCGTTGTATTTAAGTAAAGATCTTTTGATTGGTAAAACCGTGTTTAAAACCATATTTTGTTTAGAGCTTATTCTTGATATCTAATGCCTTACAATTTAGATAATTTATTTGATTTTATCCTGTGAAATTTCGATATTTTTTCGTCGATAGTTCGTTGTTGTTTATTTTCCCGATCGTTAAAATATCAATGTATCGAATTTATTGATCCATCGTAAAAATATCGATGCACCTAGTAATTCGATTTATCGAATGAATCGATCGTTAATCTTCCTGATTTTCCTATGAGCTTCAGAAACAAATAAATCGAATAAAAAAACTCGATATCTCTAAGAAGTTTTTTCAAAATAAGAGCAACAATTAAGCGAAGTACATTTTTAATATTCCCATGACAACGTAAAACGTCTCCTTTCGGCATATCGTCCGCATAGTATTTCCCATCCGCGCCCTCGCACGACGGTTCTGCGAAACGTCGTCTTCCATAAAGGGCCGTCGTCCCTCCACATGTTTGCGGTCTACCCTTTATTCCTTTCGCGAGTGCTTCATTTCCTTCGACACCGCAGGAATTCCTTACACCTTTCCGTTTAATCTATAGGCCATGTTTCCGCCGATTTCTCGCGATGTTTCACTCCAAGATTTTTCTTCCCTTCATCTCGGCATCCTTTTCCCTCACTCGCCGTGTTTATTGAGATCCGCCGCAGCTTACGACTTTTTACGACCATTCGCGTCCTTCTCTTTTATAATTCATTACGTCCACGACGCGCACGAGTATCACTTTGGCTGGTAATGGTTCCCTTGAAGACCCAATAAACTTCTGTTCCCAGCCCTTTATCTCGCAGCCGGAGATTTACGTCGATTCTTCGTTTCCTGTCCCATTTCTTCTTCTTCTTGGTCCTTTTATTTCTCTCGAAGGACGTACATATAAAAAAAAGTCCGTTGACGCCCACCGATGATACGTAATGAAAATGGACTGTGGAGGTGCGGGTCAGTTATGAAACGATCTTAGTCTCGTTTCCAGATTAAACGATCGCGTTCTCTCGTAAGAGTCTTCTTTTATTCGGTCTAGATGTTCCCTAACGCACGGACGGGTGGTTTTCCGTGGAGTATCCGCTCTACTTTAAGTTCTTTAAGGAAAGGATAGAGGCCTTTCTTTAGACGTTTTGGCAAGGATCCTGGGGGTGCCAGGGTGTACAAGAAGATGGAGCTAACTCATGATTAACTATGGTCAAATATGGTCGATATTAATGAAAAAACACGTTTTGTCTATAGTATTCTGAGTATATTGGTATTCAAATTTAATTATCTATTTAATAATGATATAATATCACCTTTTTGGTAAGAGGTACCTACTACTACTTGCCACCGATATAATAAAGACGCTCTTGGGTTTATACGATATGTCTGTAATATGTATTATATTGTATTTTATCGTATGTAATGTATATTAATTCGTCGATGCTAGAAAATAAAATACTTACAGAGAGGTTTCTTATTTGAAATGATTAAAATAGACTTAGTTCTATATTATTGTAGTTCATAAATTATAGAAATGGTGTACGATGTTCGTATTATAAGTTCGTAAGTTTTTATTTCGAGAATCGGTAACACTTGAATGTTAAAGTTGACTTACGTACGTGAATAAAGTTGAAAATGTGGTATATATGTTTATTAAAGGAAGAATTTTTTGGAACAAAATAGTTAAAGTAATCTATTGTAAAGTAGGTTGATGTTACTCTCACGTAATATCTTATATGTTGAGAAAGGTAAGGTATTTCATCCAGAAGATGATACTAGAATTTGACCTTTCTTCTGATTAACCTTTCGCGTGTCAGATAACTGAAACTAAAGTTCTATTTTTGACTGTTTCTAATTTATAATTCCTAGCTCCTAGTTGTACGTCTAAGATTTGTATATCATGTACTTACATACTTTTCTTTCTTTCTTTCCAGGTAAGTTTTTTGTTTCCTGCCTTCGGGAATTCTCGTTTTTCAAGTCCGGTACCGTGAGTACAATCTAGTTATTAAGTTATCCTTTTAGCAGATTGCATAAAATGTATCAGTCGGGATCTATATTTCACGCGGAGACGATATCTTACTAATCGCGAATCGGATTGCCGGCGTAGAGTATCCGTTCGTAAATTCCGCACGGAATTTGTCGTCTCTCTATGCAATCCCAGTTGAAACATGCAGTGGTCACCATCCCCATTCCGTATCGTAACTTAAACCGAGGCTAATTCCCATCTTAGAGTTTCCTTGCCGTAAAAAAAAACACAACCACCACCAGCGAGACTACGTAGATCACCGGATCTTTCCCGATCTCACACCCCTTCCGCGGCCTGCATTCTTCATCTCCACAATGAAGAGTCGTGATTGGTCCAAGGGGCCTTTTCCATGCCATCCATTGTCCATTGTTGCGTAAATAAATGTATATTCAGTAGACAATGGTAATGTCCAAATGTCTCGATCTTTTCTCTCCCTCCCCCCTTCCCCTTTCCTTGCCCTCCTCTCATCTATTGACCTTCAATCCCCTCTTACTTATTCATATATTTGTTCCCCCCAAGCTGCTGCCCTCTCATAACCGCCTTCTAGAGGCACTGTTGCCAACTCTACCAGACGTCCTCTTACCGTCACGCCCTCTAGGCCCTCTTTCCCGGCATTCCACCCGCACCATCATCCTCCGTTTCGCGTGTCTATGCATTGCCTCCAATCACCATATCCCCCCAGAATCCCTTTCTGCATCTGACTCCCCTCACCTTCTCATCCGTACGCGGCTTTCTTCGCACTTTTTTACCTCGATTCGGTCACTTTTCGTTTGGCTTTTGTTTTCGTCGCGCTTTTGTTTTTGTGTGGGTGGAGGTCGGTTTTGGAATGCAGCGGGGAAGGTTGTTATAGTTACGATTGTGCATTGCGATGTGGTACGTAAGTTTTGTGAAGGGGAAATAGTAAGGATAACGTAACTAGTTCTGATTCGTATTCATATTTATCTGTGCTATATTTTGTCTAAGAGCCTGAGGTAGTGTAGCGTTATGGTGCGTTAATATTTTTATCTTAATCGTAATTACCTCTTTCCGATAAAGCTTTACGATGTTTTCAAACTCAATAGTTGCAGGCTTGACTTCAAATTCGCGACTTATTTACTTATTTTAACAAGAAATAAGTCTAAGAATATGTCCTAATTATCAATAATACTTCACGATGCATCTATACGTATGTTCTTTAAAGTTTAATTTGATTTTACGATATAAATATGTATGTATTCCTTTAAGTAGATTTGATTTAGCGATGTAGATTACGATTCATCCCATAAATCCAATTATACTGCTCCCGATTCAGTTCTACATTACTTCTCATTGGTCTGAATTTTATCGTTTTGTCGATAGCTCTTTAATACTTTTAAATGACAACGAATATGATCGTTTTTGTCATTGCTCTTTTTTCCATCCGCGAAAGTTTTATGTAAAATCAGGGGCATACGAGTGCACGCATCGTTCGAGAAATTAGGGGCGGCACCGAAGGAGTACAAATATAACATCTCTCGTCTGAAATATCAGACAGTATCTCGTCGGGGAAATGCAGCGACGTGCTCGCTCTTCGAAGTCGTTTCTCATTCTTTTACACTCTCTCTCCTTTTATCTCCTCCTCTCCTATGGTCCAGCGGATACCATAACTCTTGCGGAACAACGAGGTCGTGAGTTCGTATCCCATCGAAGAGAAAATCGATGTCAGTGTTTGCGCGAATTCATTAATCGTCGAACGCCCTCATACTGCAACCTTTGCGAAGACGAAAAACTGCGAGGGAGTGTCCCTTATAGCCCTTGATAACTGTTGGCATAGCTGCGTACGAACGCGGTTGGTATAGCAGCAGTTACGTGTTTAACGCTAATAAAGGCGATATTTATGTTTGTATGTATATTTTGCGTCGGAATATTTTTGTCCATGTATATTGTATTGTTGGGTATTTATTTGTTAATGTGTTGCCTACTCAGTTTAACCTTTACGTGTTTTAAGGAATAATCTGAAGTGTAAAGAAGTAGGTAATTAATGGGAACATATCGTAACTTGTTGTTCTGTGAACGAAGTCTGTTTATGAAATTAATATCGTATAAACTAGATTTTACCTCGTTCTTAATACATCTAAAAGACTTAACGTTTTGTAAAGAGAATGAAAACTCTTTATCAGTAAAAATTAAGCTACCAATTATTAAGTGTTCTGAATATAATTACGTAAAATATTTAAGTAACCCCTAGAGATGTAGTTTCATTTACTCTCTTGTCAGTTAGTTCTCGAGTTATACTCTTATCAAAACTTTTATTTATTTATTGCGAGCCTAATGTATACTGTCTAGGTCTACGTGTTTCTGTCATTTGCTCACATCCGATGCAATCCTTTAAAAAATTCTTCTTCGTTCTTATCTCACCGTCTGTTATTTGTTCCGAGGCGCCATACCTCTTCTTCTTCGTCCAGCGTCTATTCCTCAAGCGATTCCACAAAACCCATTCGCTCTAAGCCTTTTGAACGGAATCTGCATTCGCCGACCGAATGCTATCGAACAATAACTCCCCTTGAGCGAGGAATTTCAAATATGAAAGCGATTTATAGAAAGCAAACATTTTTTCTTCGGGAGTCGAGCAAGGTCATGTAACAAATTCCAATTTATATATAAGGGGGCTTTAATAAGTACGTGTTTTAAAGCTTTTGATGGAGTAACAGTTTTGTTTGTTGATTGATGTTCTTCACGTATAATATTGATTAGATTGAATAGTACCCAATTGTAGGATTTTGTTCACGATCTATATGAAACAAATACGTTATTATTTAAGGTATCGTAAAAGTTAGTTTTATCGGATCGATTATTATTATTATTCGACCTTTTAGAATAAGTATGAAAAGGAAAATCATCTACGTAAGGTTTATTTATCAATGGAATTGTTAAACATCTGTTTATTACCATAGCAACTCGTAGTTTTAAACACTTGAGTACGAGGATTAACACGTTAAACAAGAGTCGAGTTGTATACGTACATCTTAGCTTTATGTTGCCAATGATATTATGCTGGGTAGTTGAATATCTTAGTTAGTTCGTTAGATGATTCAGCATTCGTTATCATATTAATTTTCAGAAGATTTCTTTTCAAAGAACGAGATGTCGAGCGATAGAATAATATCGTCGCAGACTCTCGATAAAACGTCTCCGTCCAATTCCTTAATGATCGTTAAGTCCCCCGTTAAGTCAATTATTCGATCGCAGGAACTCGCCCTCCGATATTCATGTCCGAAGAACTTATGGTCGGTTACGTCCTTCCGCTCCAAGGCCACAAAAGGCCTCTTAGAGAAATAAAAGCTCACGATAGTTGAAATATGAACAAAAATCCCGGGGTAAAAGTGTACGTATGGTCGATACGAAGGCGTCCGAGAGAGAGGAGTAACATGGCGTGGAATAGGATCAGTAGGAAGGTTGGCCTCCCACAGGGCCGTACAAGGAGACGCAATAATGATAATAGTAATAAGTCTCAGGGCGTGCGGCAGCGGGGGCGGCGTTTGGCGCCCTCCTCAGACGAGAGGTCGTATGTGAGTCAACGCTTGTCTCCAACCTTGCCGACGGCCCCACGACGGCCGTTCTAATTTGAAACGGCCTGTCTCTCTCCTGCACGCTCGCTTCATTTGAATCAGACGTCGGGGATATCCTCTCTTTATTCTATTTTTCTCTTTCCACTCTCTCCCCCTCGTGTGTTGATGATTGCTACAGGTGGTCGGCTGGAGGTTTGTGCGTAGCAAGTCGTATCTTATGCGCCGTTTCTTCCATCGTCTTTTATTTTGCGGCTCTCTCTCTCTCTCACACTCCTACTTTGTGCGTCGTAAAAAGCGGGTTTACTGTAATTGTTATGGACGGTCGGGTTTTTGTTATGCAAATTCTTTTCCTCGCGCAACGTGTGCTTAAGGGTAACTTACCGGTCCCAGGACGAGCTCTTTCTCACTGGGTATCGGGTATTTTTTTCGCGTGGGAGCAGACGGTCTAAGACGTACACTTACTCTTCTGTTTTTTTTTTTAACTCGGCACTTGTTGGTTAATTAAAATGCTCTCGTTCGTGTCATTTTTGCGAGCGTAGGCGGTTCTTTAAAATCCTTCGTTCTGGTTTTGTCACGGCTACGGATGTGCTTTTTGTCGTTTTCTCGACAATTATAACTTTGGGCAAACGAGATAATTTCTCGGCGCAGTCAAAACCGTTCTTTTTACTGCGTCCTCGGTCTTTATTACGTCTGCACGAAACCCTTTCTCTCTCTCTCTCTAATGGATTAGAAAAATAAAACGTCTCGAAATGCGGGAGGAAAAAAAGTTGTTGTTTCGTAAACAGCGTCGCTTCGTCAGGGTCTTCTCATACTCTCTCTCCGTCTTATGTTCTTTGTTTAAACGGTCGCTCGGGTAACGTAAACATAAGTGGATATATAGTTGTCGCGCAGACTTGTGAGACGGAATCCTCCTCGTGGTCCGGGCGTCCGTCTGGTGGCTCTCTCATCTTAGGATTGATGACTCCTCCGCTCGCAGATTGTGAATTATGGCGCCCCTTCGAATATTCATGAAGTTTGGCACGAACTAAACGCTTTCTCGGTGCCTTTTTTAATCCCCCGGCTTTTTTCGGTACGTGCGTTCATTAAGGCGGGAAACGCACACTCATTCTCGGGGAGTTTGAATGATGAACACTTTAGAGCCACCTCGCGTAATGATCGGAAAGTTATATAAAAAAATATCTTTCCTCGGGCTCTTTTCTCGGGAAAAGTCTCTCTCGGGAAAAGTCCCTCTCGGGAAACTTCTTGTTACTTTCGATCCGCCGTTCGTTCTTCTTTTATTTTTTTTTATTTCGAGCGGAGATCGATCTAAGACAATTATTCTCAGCGCGTGTTCCGTATAAATCACTCGGAATCGACGGGTGTCGAGTGAGAGGCGATGGTCGGATGGTTATTTTATTACTCGAGATTCCGTCCGTTGACTCGAGATACGTATATGATCTATTTATTTGTCGTAATTTACGCGATGTTTGACGGGAATAAGTCGTAATTGCGTCCAAAGTGTCGAAATTATGTAAATTATAATTTCGTGTTCTTCTTTATTGATATTATAACTACGTTCTCGTACAAGTTTTCGATCTCTCCATTGCTTTCTGAAGAGTGTAGCTTTGCCCTTCAACTGATGGTACCTTTGGGAATGATTCTATGACAGATCATAAAGTTAACTTATTGCTAATACTTTACGAATGTATCGAAATTGGCATCGATATATCGAAAGATGTTTTGCTCATATTAATCGCTCGTGTCTGAATTGCTGTTAATGTATCACGTTCAACCGCTACGTAACAACGATGAGGAGGTCATATCTCTAATGAAATTCAATTGGAAGTAAGAATGGCTGAGGTGACTCAAGGATAATAAATTTTACGAGTATCTATTGTGCTCTGATATACACATATATATGCTATATGAGTATCTGTAGTCTTTTATATATTCCGTATACGTTTTATCATTAAGATAAGTTTTTATTATATTTCATACAGTCGTCCATGTTTTTAAGGTCGAGTTTTATGATTTATAATGCGTAGTTTAAATTCTGTGCATTGAAACGCGTCTAAGTATTGTAATAGTTCGTAGTTATCACGTTCAAATTGTTGTAATTTCCTTTGGAATATACCATAGCAACGCTATTGCGCCTCTCTCGAAATTTATATTCATTTACGCACATTCTGAGGGTATAATAATATATAGTAGGATCAAGTGGCGTTGAAAAATGACTTAGCTGTCTATATATCCGTGCGACCTCGAGGCTTAAGGAGATGAATTATGAGAAATTACAGAAGGTGGATGTTGGAAGGCATCTGGGAGGGAGAAGGAATGAAGGGGTGTGAGGTGCGATGGGGAAAAAGGGCCCCCGTTATTTGTAAATATAGAGAGAGTGGTCGGCATGTGGGGGAAAAGGGCTGCTTTGAAGGCGTTGTAAGAAGCGGCTATGGGAAATAATTCTGGATCAGTATGGATTTAGGAAAATCCTCGTTGAATTTCTTCCGAAAGGTCCCGACGTATTTTATTTTAGGTCTTTTTTTGTATATCGTAGTTGGATCTACGCGCGTTCGGTTTGTGTTTATACATTTTTTTTTCTCGGAATGTGTGAATTTATTTTTCTCATAAATATACGTATATGTCTATGTATTTATGTGGAATTTTCGGTATGAGATGTCGTCTCTCGTCGTTTACAATACTAAAGATTGTTAGTATGAATGGAATGGCTTATACTTAGGGAAATTCAGATCGTCTTGAGGTGCAATATCGCAAGATCATGTCTAGTTATATAGAAGATAGTTTTTTTCTCTTGTAAATGTATGTTTGAAATTCGTATTCAAAGCTAGTTTATTCCGAGAAATTATTGTACGAGTATAGTTGATTGGTCAAGCATATCCGTCAAAGCATATTTTATAAATGAAGATTTATTTTTCTGTACTAGAAGTATAGTTTTATATTGGTATACTTTATATTAAGCATTATTATATCTGTTATTAAGCCTTATCAATCTGTTATTAAGTATTGCTCCTCAATTCCATAAATTTATCGATATTTATTCAGATAAGTCTACGTAATATTTCATTCTTAAGAGCCCTTCGATTCCATTCTAATTATTCCCCTCAGAACAATCGCTCTTTCTTTTGAAAGAACGAAATCATGTCCGAGGAAGACGTCCGAATCTGTTGCAGCGCTCCGGACGGCGGTGCATTGTGGGTGGTGGGATATCCGAAGGGTCATCGAACCCCCATCCTCCCACTGCCTCTCTGCTCTCATTCTTCAGACCCGCAATTTCCTCACCACTATCTTCGACATCTTCCCCTACAGAAGGTGGTGATTTTCCTGACCGAAAAAGCGTAAGAAAAATCATTAACTCCACTAATTTGTTTATTCGATTGTGCGAGATCAAAACCGTGTCACACTCAGCGAACCAATTCGCGATTCCCATACACAATTCATAACCATTCCCTTCCTTTTCACCATAAGACGGATCACCGCCTCAGGTCTAACCCATTCCCAGGAATTTCCTCTTACAGAAATAACTTCGGCCTGATATTCTCGTTCCTCCCCTCCCGAATTATTCGCTGCATTTTCCAGATGCTGCCAAAAGCAGCTCTTTGCATCTCCGCCTCATTCCTAAGATCCGATAGTGTTTTTTTTTTCGTCGAGGTTTTGCTCTCGTGGTCCCGATCCCCTTTATCGCTCTTCAGTTGTTTTCTTCCGATGCTATCCGCGCCCTTCCACAAGATGACTTCGTGAGTGCTAAGTGTGTTCCGAGATGCACTCTTAGAGATCCACGACCATCGATGAGGATTTTTTTCTCCGTTTGATCTGTTGTTGCGTCGGTCGTCGGGCAGTCCTGTTTCGGACACGCTTTTCATCGCAATCTTCCCAGCGATGATGTGTCGTCATGGAGAAAAATCAACTTCTCGTGTTTGCTGTAATTTCTTGCTGGTCTAGCGTATCCAAGCGGTGCATTTTTAGACTTTTAAAGATTGGAATAATAATGATAGATTGCGTGGAAGATGAGTTATCACTGATTTATCTTGGAGTGTCCTTTATCTTTTTAATATTGTCGTTAATTAAAGCTCTAGTTGTGCCGATGTCGGTCGTGGAGTGTTTAACGTAATTACTTCGAAGGTCCCGGGTTCGAATCCCGGGTAGTTGGAATTTTTCTTATCAGAGAATGGATGTTACTGTTCCTATGTATATGAAATTATATATGACAGTATATTTACTGCTGTTTCTGAATAATTAATAATTAATATTATTGATTGAGAATTAGATATCATAGTTTTGTTATATTCTATACTTTTCCGTCCTATTTTAGTACTTAAATACGTAATAAAATGATCGAGCATTGAAATCCCCGTCTGTAAATCGTCGACTTCCATGACGATGATTTTTCTCGATTGCTCAATTCACGCACGTACGTGACGTCCCATATTGCGAAGACAGGATGGGCAGATTCGGATCCAGATTATGACGATTCCACATCGCGGTAAAGACGTGGTTTCTCGTCCTGCGCTCATTTACCTCGATATGCCATCAAATGGGCTCTACATCATCATCTTACGAAAATGTAAAACCGTGGCCACGGTATCTCCAGAGCGCTGTGTTACTCGATCAAGAAAACCTTCGTTCTCCACCCTCACCCGCTAATGAAGGACGCGGCCATCTTCTTTTCTTTTTAAAACTCGTCGGCCGCTGTTTGTAATTTCTGCATGCAAGCGGCTCTTTATCTCGTGATGCCGGGTTCTCGGCCAGTTCCTGCCCTTCATCCACCGCCTTCCCCAAATAAAAAGGTATGCGTGCTTAAGGCGCTCTTTTTTCTTTTTTTGACCGGTCAACTGCTGCTGCGGCTAGTTCTGCCACACAACCGAAGGTCCATGCAGTTTTATTCATCTGGTCGGTAGTGCATTAGGATTAAGGAGGAATATTTCTCGAATAAATGTTCGCCGGAGTATAGGAAAGGGTTCCTCTTACATAAAACCTTTTGGAAATTCAGAGTCTTATTGCTATGCCTTAATGTAGTTCTCTTATTTATTATCGTCGAAGTTAACCCGAAACTTACTTAAGTTTTCTTCTATGGTTTTTCGTATTTTAAATGTTTTATACGTTAATAAAAGGAGTCTTGTTTTTGCTAGTGCGATTTTGTCGTACGGCGTGTGGTTTTGTAAGGTTATTTCATCCTACCAACGATGAATTATGATTTCTATCTCAAGTCTGTCTGCAGATCCTCAGCATCGCCTTCTGCTTCTCATCTTACCATTTCCATCCACCGTCCCTTTTCCAGATGCGTTCCTTCTTCTTCTGAACGTAGCGACCGCATTGATGACATCTCCAACAAAGTGTATGATGAGCTTCAGATTTGTAATACGTAATGATTCCAATTCAAAGATGGAGGATTTGTAATACGTAATGATTGCAATTCAAACGTGGAAATGGTTTGCCCCAGGCGTCTATGGCTGAGGGATAATTTACTTACGTAGTGCAAATAACAAATCGTTCATATGTATGTTTTGTGTTTTCGGCTTAAAACACGGCCTTCAGCTTGCCTTATGGACGCTTGACTAAATACTTTCGCGAACACTGGAATCCTTGAAAAATAGTGTCATTTCCTGTCGAAAGTTTGTGTGAAAATTAGAGGATATTAATCATGTTGTCCAGGTGTCTTCATATTTGGAACCTCTCGGTTATTTCGTATGTAATAATATGAGTAATAAACTCCATCGTATATACATCGTATGTTTAAGAATGGTTCTTCAATAAATTTCTTCCACTTCAATAAACAAGACTCCCAAGACAGGAAACCATCCCAAATTCTCGAGGCTATTTATTAATGTGCAGTCCTATTTGCTATGTTAGTTAACGTAAATGTAGAAATGATTTAAGTCTTTTAGAGTTGTATCCAAAAGAAGCCAGTACATCTTCGATACGTGTCCTTCGTTTCCAAAGTAACTCATTCCTATAATGCAAGGGAAGACGAGACCGTGGTTTTCGCGTGTTAAAAGAGCCCGTTCATTGTCTACGGCGATCGTAGGTTCGTTTGTTTACCGTGTCGTTCGGGAATAGATCGAATGCACGAATGGGAGCTAATGGATCCTTATGGGTTGCTTTCTCTGCACCTATATCCGCTGCATCCTGCAATTTTCAGCCTCAACTCGTGTTGCGTGCAAGTCGTTAAGTGCATCTCGTGCAGCTTCTCTTTACATCCGATTGATCCTGTGGAATCTTTTTCAGAGCTCTTTGAGAAAGGAAGGGGTTATTTTAACGGAGGAAGGGTTCGATTGGTGCTCCCGAAGGAAATCTCTCTATACACACACACGCCTTATAGGACTACCTTTTGAGCTGCCTCTGTGCCTTCCTTGGTTCCATAGAGGGTTATTATTTGAGGTTGAGGTAGTATATTGAAGATAATATTGTGATTCCATTCCCTAATGTAGAGTATAACGTAATATAGAGTATATAGAAAGTATATTGCGAAGTTTATTCGTAATATATCGTATATTTATTATATATTTTACAATTTACGTCCTTCCAGTTGACTAGCCTCGATAGTTTGTGTCTCAAAATGATAAATGAATCGAAAATTTTAATCATCTTCTTTCCATTACATTTTAATTATGGACGCGAAAGAAAAATGAATCTGTTTAACTGTATGAATTGGAGACCAAGAATTCATTTCATCCATTTACATATTTCTCTTAATTTAAATAAAAGTAATGAATATAGAGAATATAATCAGCTCTGGATGGGGTAAAAGTTTGTGGAAGCGAGAGCTCTGAATTAATTGTATATATGGAATTAAAAGTTACTGAAGTTAAAAAAGAAAAAAACATTCCCAGACGTTCTAGTTGAGCATATTAGAAAACGATACGATGATAAATGAATACTGAAAAAAAAACTTTCATAAGTTTTCTTCAGTAACAGCTCCCTTTCGTTTCGCACAATTCGTACTTCTCGTAAATAATTCAGTTGAGAATATATAAATCATCCGTTTTCCTCGTAATTAATCATCCTTCTTCCCCTCAAATTCAGCTCGCTTTCATTTAAATTTTTATCAAGGACTCCAATCTATATATTATTCCTCTCTCTCTGTCTTTTGTTTCCAATTTACATTCCCTCAAATATCATCTCCGAACTCGCGCTTTTCCTTTCGTTCGTTCGTTTCGTACGTTCGTTTTTGTACGTTCGTTTTGTACGTTCCTTTCTTCTTTTCCCTCTCACACTTCCTCCCGTTACGGGTGGTTTAAGTCTCTCTCCTTTTTAACCCATCCTTAACCGAGTAATAAAGCCAAGTCGAGCAACACGCTTCATTGAGGGACATCCCTCATCTCCGAGTTCCATTCTCTAGTCCTTTTCCCTTTTGTGCGTTGCCTTTTCCTGTGTTCTTTATGTAATATGGTTCATCTCCTCACAAAGTTCTCTCGTTACCGCAAGAGGGCTCCATGTTTTTCCTACGTGCGGTTTTCTTTGCCCGTCGCTTTTCTTTGTTCGATTGGAGTCGGCTGCCGCCTTCGGGAATGCGTTTCTCTTTTATTCTCGGTGAATATACTTAAGGTATGAGTCACTCCGTATTTGTCGCTACTGAATCTCGTGGGGTGAGGGTATATTTCTTGTTTTTTTTTTTAATCTTTCTTCTGTCGTTACAGAACGCGAAGATCGACTCTGTGTGTGTATGTCTCTCTCTCTTTGATTGAAAGATGCCGAGGCATTTTGTCGAAGGTTAAGATTTTTTTTCGTACGATTGAAGATTAGGGTTTTGAGGGGATTTTTGTGGGGGTTTTTGATCGTTGTTGGGTTGTTAAGAGGTTGGGAAATTAGTGTATTTTTGTGGTATTGTAATGGGAGGATGGTGTTTTAATTTTGACGAGAATAGGAAACGTAATGATCTTAGTTTCGTAGTGTTCATCGGTTCAATACGATACTATTTCAAGTTTAAAATCTGCATAGTTCTATTTATTAATATTAACTAATATTTATTCCTAGGTAGGTTATCCGAGAACAATGTATGCTCTGATAAATCATGGAAATTATGAATGATTTATTATTTATCGTAATATATTTACGTAGTTTCTTAGTTTTCCGTAACCATAGGAATATCAAGTACACGAATTCAGTGCCAAATCCCATACATAGCTTTTTTATCCAATTCCAATAGTATATTTCAAAAATTTCCCATTAAATATATTTATATTAGTATGATTAAGTTTAAGAAATACATTGACTGTTATCGGCTGTATTTTGTTTTAATTTTTGAACGCATTACTCTTCTAGTTTTCTTTCCTTCATTTCTTTAGTCTTCTCATTCCCCGTTCCTACCGCTTCTGCCTCACAAAGGCGATTCGTTCAGCATATTTACATTTACATAATCAGCCAATCATTCAAAGAGAGCGGTTGCAATCAATCGAACACGCGAATTTCAACGATTCGATCATTTCATTTACATAGTTCATATTCCATCTCACGGAATAGATTCGAGTAACTCATCGTTCGTTTCTAAGTTGCACATCTTTCCCCCTCCGTCCATTTAGCGTTGTCTTCTTTCCTCGGAGATTTATCGCGATATGTGAGCCGTTAACGTCACCCATTGTTGCTTACGGTCAGGGGGCAAATTTGAATGAGAATACCGCATTGATATTCATTTGACCTTTTTAACCACCCACCCCCTCCTTCGTGACCGTCGAGTTATGCCCTCTACACATTCCTCCTCTTACGGTTCAGATTCACAATGGCCACTTTTTAAGAAGGATGTCGGGATCGGGAAACATAAAAACATTTTTCCGTGGGTGATCGAAGCGGTGCTTCCCCCAGGGAAAGAGTGGCCTTCGTACGAAACGCCGTCGGTGTCCTCCGTGGGCAAGGTTAACACTTTCATCGCACTGACCCCGAAGCTCGTGAAATTCGCTATCTTTTTCGATCCAACGCTTTCCTTCTTTGGATTTCTTCATTAGCGAGATCGCGATTCGGTTTCACGGCTGAATTTCACTACGTCATAATTGCGCGGAGCTATCTGGAATGTCTGATTTGGAATTAGAAAAGCGGGTGACCTTTTGGTCTCGCCGAATACGCGTTGGGAACGTATGGAGTTGAGATGTTCGTTGTTCATCCAATGTCTCTGCCGAAGTAAGGGCTTATACTTGCGCTTATAAGCTTCTTAGATAGTGAAAATGCTTCTTTACAGTTAGTTATCATATTCAGAAAGAAGAAACAATTTTTATTATTGATAATTCTTGGCTATTTTTTTTGTTACCTAAGCAACGTCACAATTATTGTTAACCTTTGATTTCGCATACATTAAGTGTGCTAATATTGGAATTTAATCTACTAATTTTGTCAAACTCCCTTTTGAGGATATCTATAGCTTTCTATTTTATAGTCGTAACTCTAAATTCTAAAATCATCATATAGTGAGCCGTTGCATGACTTTGGAGTGAAGTCTATCATCCACTACATTCAAATAATTCGTCGAAATTGATCAATGATAGCAAGCTTTCGTGATTGTATAAATTATATTTGTTTATCATTCATCTCTAATTAAGGAACAGTCATCTATTTTCCACAAATTTATTGTATTATACGGTAAAGATCAGTATCTATATTTTACCTCAACCCTTTTCTAAATCCCTATAAAATTCCGAGAAAGGGAAATAAATTCTATAATTTTCAATGCAGAAATCATCCGATAACGCACTCTCAAGGTATTCCCGAAGTACTATCTGTGGAAGGGGAGAGACCGTGATTAGGAAAGATTGCCTCTTTCGTCTAAATTCGGAGCCACAGCCCTCGGGCGATATATCCGAACTTTCCCGATCTTTGTTTGGTTTGGACGATGCGTTATTATCATCCATTCATCATCCGAATTCCTTGTCATGCGTCCCGCTCGAATCACGTTTCCCATGCATGGAACACCCCCCCTTCGGTGAACGCGTTATATATTTGCTTAGCGTTAATACATTCTCCGGTTCGGATCGTGCATTATAGAGGATTGCCAATCCCTATATCATCGGAAGTTAATGCGAACATTCCGTGATGGCGATGAGTCAAAAGTAATTTGCGAGGATCACATGGTGCGTCTCTAAAGTGTATCGAAATTGCGCACGGGAACTTTAATGCTTACGTTTCCATCCCGATTATGCATCATTGTTTGCTAATACAACGGCTGACGTAAGCGGAGCTTTATTTATTTCAGTCCAATTTTATTCTTGATTGCGGGTGGCGAAATTTATAAAACCGCTTTTACGACATGGGCGGGGATGCAGAAACATATAATAATTGAACTCCACCCACACGATAGAATTCGCAAATTACCATGAGGAGGAGATGAACAAAAAGAGGAATAGAATAGCGCAACAGCTGTTTAAATGTTGAGCGACCGTTTGGGATAGACGTGCGGGAACAGATGTAACCGTTCGCTATTGTTTCCCACGAGAGAGTAAGTTCGTTACCGATGCCATAAATTCAAAGCAGTTGCCAGCGTCTGCTGATAAAAGGGTATATCACGTCCTAAAAGATACGGCCCTTCGGCGATCGTTCCGTGATTGCCCGAGTCTACAATTAATTCGTACCTTTTCGAGGACGTCGAGTTTGAATTTATACATCTCGCGATCGGATGTTTTTCTCAAATTTGGCTACGCATGCTTTTTGATTGATTCGATCGACAAATATCGTCGGGAAGTAAGTCCTTGGCTCTCTTATTAGAACCTAGGTTTGTCTCGATCAAACGAAAGTATCCCATCAACAGTCTTTCCAATATATATTGAGGTATGTAATGTGGAAGATCATTTACGATAAGATTTCTTGACCATCCGTTCATGAGAATTGGTACGTATTTTACTACGTTTGTGACTTATAAGTTTCGCAGGTTTTTTACACTTTTTTTACGGGCGTTTTTCTACAGTGGTAACTTTCTTTTTAGTTCCCATAACTTAAAATATTTAAAAGCCTATAAAGGTGATTCATTTTGTCTTCCTTTTAAATTTATTTATTGCTATTATCTTTATACTTATTTTCTTTTTATGATGGCTCGCGTTAGACGTAATAGCGGCCTTTATAGTACCAATCTTGTCCATAATATAGACGATTTTTATTGCTATTATTTTATTCTATCCTTTCATATTCCGATGAAATAAAAATTCCTTTCGGAAATCTTATCTAGATATAGTTGTATTTCTATAAATCGAATTATCTTTTCTCTTCAGCATTCGCTATAGATAAAACGTAATGTACTGGCGAATTGCTAGGCATAGATAGATATTGTTACGGTTTATTTACCGATTCAAATCGCTGATATCCCTAAACATAATAATAGTACGTGTTCGATAGTTTCGAACTCCACCGTCCCCTTCGCTAGCGGCCATCTTACACAACCACACGACCATTATATCCATTCCTCATATTTTTCGAACCCCAATTCCCAATCCATTCCCCCGTCAATCGCTAAAACCCACAATCTCTCTCTATAAAGTCCTTCTCCAACCATTGCCTCCCACGAATAGTGAATTTCGAACGTGGAGTGGGAACCTATTTCTCGAAATGCTTTTATTCCATTATGTTCAACTCTTTTTCCCGCCCACTCCCCAGTCGGAGGGACGGAATCTCATGATCCCGCATTTATTACGTCTTGGGTGGTAACATAGGAATGTATTAGGTATCCTATGGACAATAGGGGAGGGGCATTGGCGTTGAGTGCACCCGTGCAAGACGCTCGTGGGAAGACCTGTCTCTTTTCTTACTCGACTTGTACACTTTTCGATGCTTTTTTGTTCGTCGATATCGATAAATCTGTCATTAAACTCAATCGATAGCTCGTCATTAAGAACCACTTTAGTTTAGGTGTATAATTTTTGGTGTTCCATTCCGTTTAGTTTTGTTATCCTAGTCATAAATTCTATTGAACTCTATTGAACCATCATCATAGTTCCTTTGACGTATTTATGAAGCTGTTTATTTTATATATAGCTTTTATCGATGTTTTAATTGTTCAAAGGTTGAATAGAAGCGAAATGTAAAGACGTTACCAGGACTCGAACCCAGGTCTCCCATCTTCTTGTTAAGAAACCTGCCCGGACCTGGGTTCGAGTCCCAGTAACGTCTCTATATTTCGCTTCTATTTGAGCGTTGAATTAAACTTACGTATACGCATCGTGTGAAGTTATATTCCACTTTATTTAATTGTTATTTTTGTTATTATTATTAATTTAATTTATTTCTTTTTTTTAAGTGGAGAGTATTTAATTCGTCACGCGTCGCTCAAATTTCCACCTCATTGGTAAAATCACGTTTCAAGCAATGGAATTTTTTTCTCCGTTTTTTGTCGCATTCCCGTCCTCTGTATTCCCATGTTATTATCCATTATATACTCCGTGTGGGTGGTACGAAGTCCTCGCCCATATTCTGTATGTGCCATCGTCTCTCTTGTCTTCGCCGCCGTTCGTGGAAGCGATCGCTTCGATAAGTAGGAATGATCCCCACGCTTCCTTGCATACCTCGGCCTTTCGAATCGTGTGTGTGGTCGCCATCCCCTCGCATTCGTTTTTTTTCCTTCCGCGGTTTTCGCGTGGAATAAATCCTTCGTCTTTCTGACGATTGCGGCCAGGAGGGCATGATTATTTTCGACTTCTTTTCTTAATGCATTCCGTAAAATTCTAATCATTTTAGCCAAGGACGGGCGTCTCTATACATAATGCATAACAGTTCGTCTCTCTCTCTTCAGGATGTCTTTAACAATTTTAATCGGTTCGTATGTTTTTTTATTCTTTCTCTCTGTGGAAGTAGAATCGCGCGGTGTTGTGTGTGTGAAATGGATGAAGTGAAACTAATTAGGAGTCAAATGCATCTATTGGTTATTTCCGTACCCGGCCGCGAATGGCCGGGAGTTCTTAGAAAATGAGACATCTGTTTGCCGTAGGAGTTGTTCGCTAATCTGAATTGACGATGCGGACGCTAGACATGAGTGCAAATAGCTAGGGAACGCTTTCATTGGCGGGAATTAATCTCGCTGCATTCCGTGGATAATCTTTATGGTTCGCGATGGACAATGTATTACGTATAAGGATGTAGCGAAAACTTTTATTATAGTTTTATCGCGTTTATTAGCGTGCCATTTTGTCTTCGAATGCAGGATATAAAAGGTTTTGATGAGCTTTTAATTTACGTCTATATTGTATTTTAAGTAGAATCTGTGTGGATGGTATTAGAGTACGTTTGAGTTGTCCAAACAGTAGTGCTGGTTTTGCTGTGTTTCTGTTCACGTTGCGAATATGATGCTTGTATCTGTGAGGAGAGAAATAGGAAAATATTATGTTTGAAATGTATAAAGAGTTTGGCTATAGTTTGTAAGATGAATACTTACTATTAAGATATTTCTATGTATGTAATTGACTACTAACTTGTAAGGTGGCTACTCGCATCCTTGCAAATAAGTAGTATTTACAAATAGGTCTCATTTACGAATAAATAAATGAATATTTTGTTTACCTCTTATTTACTCTCTTGGGCAGTTAAATCACACTTTAAGTTTATGATTTATAGAAAGGATTTCGTTATTCATGCATTAAGTATTCAGCTGTCTATTTCGTTTTCTTACGCTATAATTCTCAATAAAAGACTAATATTGCGTGCACACCAATCTCTATTCTCCTAATGAAAACTGTGATCGGAAACAATTTTTCATTCGGAGGAAATCCTCGGTCAGTGTCTTTTATCCAAGAGAAACGAAGTTTAGAGGGTTAGGAGGGCCTTTTGAAGCGTTCCTTTGAATGTGTCCCCTGTTAGGGTCATGACCTGGGGCGACCTCAACCGCATTCTACTAATGACAGCGAGGCCACAAGTGCAAATCATCGGAAATCGCAGGGGGAAACCCCGCACCCCAATTCCACACTCTCTCTTCTTTTTCCTCTGTTAAGTTTCCCACTTAATCTACCCTTGCCTTCTTCTCTCGTGTTCTCTCCAAATGGAATGTTGAGGAACGATGCATTAAGTATTATCTGTGCAGGAGATGGGAATTCCAGGATCTATGTAATGAATATTTATTTTGATTAAGTAATAGAGATAGATCTCCGGAAAGAAATTTGTTCTTGAGCACACACAATATTAATATATCTATCTTCTAATAATTAACATTCCACTGATAGTTTTTACTTAATAATCTTTAGGATTGTTATGAATTTCACTGTTGATAACGTACTTCGAAAGAATTTTATAAGTGGTTTTATATTGCAAAAAAATAAAGTATTCTATAAGTAAAGGTTCCAAGTATGTATTAAGATTGTATATTAATTTTATTCGAATGATTTAAAGTGTAGATTCTACTCTATTGTTAAAATATAATTATTTATTTTGTCCTCAAGTAATATTATAAGCTTACTGGTCTTGGTATTCTTACAGTTGTTTTAATATCCTATACGAGGGTCAAATTAATTATTAATGCCAATATTATCGATTAATTTATAACATTTTAATGTTTCAAATAGACCAGAGTTCATCTATGTCTTAAGAATAACTTTTTTCGCTATTTCTTCGGAATTCTGGTTAGGTAAAAATGGTTAGCTTTAGATGAATCGCTAATGTATCAACGTGCCAAAAATCTATTTATTTCGTGAATTACAACGATACAATTTCCCATAATTCACTAAGCTTCGATACTTGCAAGACGTCCTTTCTAAGAAATCGATTATCGAGTAAAGTGCACGTTTCTAGGAGGGATAGATAATTCATTTTCTTATCGCCATAGTTCAGCACCGCACACGGGATAAGATATTTCCCTCCGATGATTAAGGCTTCTTGGTTTGTACGCAGCCTTTAACAAGGATTTTCCATTTGGTACCTCAGGGGGAATTCCTTTTAATGCCGTTAAGGGTCTGTGGATACCCTCGGTCATTTGCATGCTCAACTTTGGGAAAACGTGTTTCGCCTCGGTTTCACCACATTGAAATCTTCTTTTTCGGGAATAAATCTCGGTCTCGTGATAGACTCATTAAGGGGCTTTAAAACGCGTGTCCGCGATTTATTTTTTTAAATGGAAAGTAAATGTTAGAAGAGGTTGGCTTCAAGACCTTTCTCTCGATAATCTCGGATGGAATTCCACTCTGCGAAGTTGCATTCTTGCGTTCGATTCCCAGCTGACCAATCGGATTCATTAATTCCAAATTCGTGTTAAACAGAGAACTTTTTTTTCGACCTTCGTTTTTTTTCTGCTCATCTAAATACTCGTTTCTCTCTTTTTCGTCTGCATCTTCGATAGCCTTCGAAACTGCCTTCCGGAGTGTGGCAGGGGCGGTTCGGAAGTTTTTCTCGCTACATCACGTCTTTTTGCGGCAATATTTCATCTTTGGGTATTCAGTTCTGTCAATACATTCATTGTTTTATAAGACGTTTTGAATTTTCAATCCTCCGAAGGACTCGAATTACATGAATATTTAATGTGGCGTTCATTCTTTAGGAACGGGCTTCCGAAACGGTCGATTTTGTATCATACTAATTTCCTAAGGCACTCGACGGGAATGTGAGATTATTATAAGAATTTTTAATGCTAAATCTATTGGAGAAAATTCCGTGGGTTGTGAACATTATCACTTTATTCTTCATGTATCTAGAGAATGTATCTATTCGCGTACTTTCCTTTTAGCATTTCATTACTCTTCTCGAATCATTTAACAGGATTCATTCTCGTCGATCATTATCGTCCCTTCAGATTGTATCGTGATAGATTTTATATTTAACTTCAGATAGGTATGCATCCCTCTAAGTATAGCTATTTATCTCTGCTTAATTTTGAGTCATTTTAAGGTAAAATATAATACTATGTATATTATTATACATACTATATTAAGTGTGCTAAGCTTATTAATTGGTTTTGCAAAATTCTCCGTTATTATAACGTTAAAAAGGTTGCACTGGAGCAGGGTTTGAACCTATTCATACTTAGGTCTAAGAAGCAATCCAACTTGTGAGAGTAAAACATCCATGCGCATTATTATTTATCTACGTAAATGGAAACTGTACGTTGTACGTTTGGTATAAACCCATCATTCCATTTAGTTTACAGATCTCATCCCAATGTTAACTTGGCGCATTGCTACAAATCCTCCACAGACTATCTTCACATCCTTTTTTTCTCCACCGCCTTGAAATGCCATCCATGGTATCGTAAATAGCCGGCGCCGTGTATTAAAGTTGTATTGGCGAGCTATAAAGGAGCATTGATTTTTGTCGGAAGAGGGGGCGTAGATGCATAAAATGAATAGTCATTTTTCCTAACGATGAGATACACAGCCGGTTGACGGCGGCATAAATACGCTTCGTTAAGGGACGGCCGTATTTCTTCGTTGCCTTTCCACGCCTTGTATTCCTATTCAAGGCAGATATTCACGACAAATGCCCGAGTATTACTCTGATTTTACTGCTTTCTTTCATTAGCGGTAATTCATATTAGAACTCGCAGTCTGAGATGGGAAAAGTAAGAATGGTTAAGGATTCGACCAACGGAAGTCTCCACACAAAGAATGTGAATAAGTAGAAAGATGAGTGTATGTGTGTGAAAAGTTTTTTAGATCGTTAGGGGAAGGTTTTTTATGAATTCGAAATGCGTCGTCTGGATTGACTTGAGATTGAATGATGTTCATAAAATGTTCCGGGAAATTTTTAGTTCACTGATGAAATCTATTTCGTTCGTGGAAAACGTAAAAATTCAATGTTACTGGGGAAACCTTACGAATTGATTTTTTCTCATTCAGTCGTTTCTGAGTTGAATTGAACGAATTTTTTTTGTCAAAGGATTTAAAATACTGATTATGGATTATATAAAAGAATTGAGTAAGCTTTTCTTATAGGTTGTTTATTTACGTTGCTACGACACTGGTTTCTAGTATCAATAGTTTTAAAAATCGTAGTCATCACTGTCATCTTCGTCACTTTATCGTTTCTTGTTCTTCTTTCAAGCAGGAGTTCGTTTGATCAAGCGATACACACTCGTCTCCTTCCATTTACGCCTTTTCTTTTCTGTTTTACAACTCCCTTTCCTTTCAACGTATCCTCGATCACTTCATCCTTTCCTTACACTCTTTGGTTTGTACTCTTTTCATTTTTTGCTATCGGATTAAATCTACAGCCACACTTTATCATACTTCCCTTTTATCTCTATCTATCTACTACTACTATTTTTGATTCTACTCCTACTATATTGTACTTTGATTCTTCTTCTGGAAGTAAGGTTTAAAAGTCTAGTATTTTATTCCTCTTTCAGAAATTATTCTCAACTAAAACACTATTAGAAGTATGTTTATTTTTTAATAAAGAAATTCATCTCTATTCGTATAAATTCTCTATTTACTTACGATTTAATTTTACGTAAACTACTAGACGATCTTTAATTTGCGTAATATAATACGTATTTAAGTTATAATATAAAATTTATACGTTTGCTTTTAAATGTATAATATTTATTATCCTGGTAACGGCCTTTCCAAATGGTTACCTTCCAAGTTTCGGTTTGTATTAACATATATCCCTCATTCTCCCCTTCTGGATATATCAATTTATCAAGCCGAGCGATTCAGTTCCCCGTCACGGCGCATTCTTTCCGACCAATCGGAAGTCTCATTGGATCCGTCGTTTTTCCGAAAGAGAGAGAGAAGTGCAACACTAATGGAGCGGCGCTGCGAAACGGCCAAAACCGTGATGGGTAATTGCTGCGGCGTATTTTCTGGGAGTCGAATGGGGCCCCGCGGAGTGGAAGGACGTGGAAAAGGCCCCGTGATGGCTCCCCCCACCCTTCCTTCACTCATGTTTAATACATTCGGGCTACATTAATCACAGCCGCCCGACTGGGCTGGAAATGTTGCTGGCCTCCCTCGCAACACCCTTTCCTAGCGTGTTATCTCCACGTAATACGCGGTCGGGAGGGTTTGAGGAGGCGAAAATTGAGTGCGAGAGGGGTCGAAATGCATGTAAGGGAGGAGCGACGGAGATAATGGAGCGAGTATAGTGTTCGGTAGGGCCTTTGTTGGTGGCCGAGAGGGTGGGGGCGGTTTATAAGGGGAGATGTTTGAGAGGTGGACGTAGCAGAGGGCGTAATTCTAACCCCACACCTCCCTTTTGCAGATTTGGCTGACTACGCCGTGTTCCATTTCGGTGCTATGGCTGGACTAGCCAGAGGTTGATTGTGAGACGTGTTCCGGGAGCTGATTCGATAGTCCGAATCCAGCGTAAATATTCGGCCCTCCGGTTTTAATCGCTCAACGCCAAAGAGGCTTCGGCAAAGTGTCCGAAAAGTGGTCGTTACGGACTCGGCCGGATTTATTGAAACCTCATCGGGGCTTTTTTTTGTTCGTTCCGGAGATTAATTAACGAATCTGACGTCTTAATCTCTAACCGGGAAGCGTATTTCGGTGTCGAGTAGCTAATCCAGAAGCTTCTGCATTAATTGGTGTATTATAGCCAGATATTAAAGCTCTGATACGTGAGAGGAAGCAATCGGTGGTTGGTGGTAAAAGATCGTGAATTTGAGACTTTAATATTCTTAATTTATAGTAGAAGTTTTTAATTCGTTGACTGATGGAAACTTTAGCATTTTTAACTCGTTCCCCTCGAAGCGTTCACTGGTAATTTAGTACGGTAGACGGGAAGTGTAACAGTGGGCGAACGTTTGAAACCATTCCCCCTTCTGGTAGTCTGATTTGGGATGGAATCGATCTAGGGATTGCAGCGTCAACCACTCCGGTCAATTTCAACCGAGGGAAGATTTCCGATCTGAATTTCCAGTTAGGGTTGGGATAACCCGCTCATATTGGTGCGGTTCGGAGTCGGTGGGGTTTTACGCGATTAATATTGTAAGATGCGCGTATTTATCGTTCTAGCGAATACTTATTATTCAATATCCTATCAATCGATTAGAATATTAATAACACATAGCCTCCCCGATACAGTTTTTTATACGTTTGAGCGAATAGGTAGTTAATGCAAAACCGTAACTATATGGGGCAAAGATATGAACTTTGCGGTACATCTTTTTAGAATGGAAGACTGATTAAAAATATCTTTTAACCTTTTCTTTCGTTCCCATTTAAAATTAGATATAATGTCTACTACTCTCGGGTTTCATTATCAGCATTGTTTTTTTCTACATTTATCTTTTTGGATCCTTCAGAATTCACAGGCCATAAACCAGAGTATCTCTCTCTCTCGCTTCTCCATATCAAGCCACCGCGTTATATCCCGTCACGGAAAGGGTTTCAACAGTCACCCGTGACGCCACGCTTCACGAGTTTCGTGTCTCCTCCACACCGGGTGCATATTCATAGTAGAAGCCATAATTTATAGTCAGAAGCGGGTGTGCAGAGAGAAGAAAGTTTAAGAGGGAGAGAGATGTTTGTGTTTCTCGAAAGATATTACAGCGAAGGCGGTGTTTTCAGCTCACAATGGCGCGATGCTCGCCAAAGGGGAAATTTTCGACTTCCTGGAATGCCACTGTTTCAGCCCTCATTCTCCCATATCTTCGCCGTTCAAACTTGCGGCATAAAACATCTCCGGGACTCAATTTTATAGTGGAACGCGCGCTTTTGCGGTATATACTATCTTTTAATGGTCGGCGCGCGATAAGGGACGCGTAGACGAAGGCTGCGGTATCCCACGGCGTTGGTGACTTGTGCTTTCCACGGAGAGCTTTCCGATTCGTAGGAGACTCCGTAGAAGTTTTCCTTTTGTTATTCGTGTTTATGCCATTTCAGCGCTCGTTAATCTTATTCTGAAAGCTGCGGCGGGAAGGGGCGGAGTTTGATGCTCGGCTGTTTCTCCGAGATGACGAGATGAAAAAAAGCATCTCTCGTAAGATAATCGTCCTTCGTTTTGTCTCCCGTTCGCACCTCCGCGTATCCTCTATTTGTTTCCGAGATGTTTGTTTTTAGGCGCGTTTTCATCGCGAGAGAATTTTTTCATCCGAAGGCGTTACGGAAGTGTTCATCTGTTTACGCGTTTTTGTTTGGAATGTGCCTACGCGGGAATTAAGAGTTATTGGAACCCCCAGCTTCCGGTTCGAAGACAGTCGGACACGAGGGAACGTCTATGCAGAAACTAGGCTCGGTTGGAATGGTTATAGAATCTACGTCGTAGATAATTGAATCTTATCAATATCTCCGTCGAATGAGAAGGAAGCAGATCGCTTTCCCGGGATAGCGTTCATCCCTTCGGAGTTAATCGATCGAAGACGGTATAAATTTGTTTATTTAATACCAAAAGGCTCTATTTAATCCAAAAGGGAGAGGTAATGGAACTTTCCGAATGCCGTTTACGTCTTCTTCTCGGGCGGATATAAATATTTTGATCTCGTCGAACGCGCGTGTCGCCTTCCGTAGATCGCGGCTCCCTTTTCTTGGAAGTTTAATGTTTGCATTCGCTTTGAAATTTAAATTCGCGAAATATTACTACTAGCGGCGGCCCCGTGTATAAACTTAAAATGAATAATAAATACGCGCGGAGCGAATAAAATGGCGTCGGAATGAATAAGTGAATGTGGGGCATAGGGAGGTGGAAGATCGTTTTTTGCGTAGATTGACGCATAAATATTGAACGAACGAATGGAAAATAAATAAAAGGCGTATACATAAACGATAAATAAATACGCAGCACTGGAAATTAATGAATAATTTAATATTGAAAGAGGCACACAACCCCCCCCTCTCTTGGTAACGGTAGGAATTGGATTGTTATCTCTTTCGGTTTTCGGGGGCCCCCTTTGGACGCGACTTGTCCGCGGTGGGTTAAGATTGACGCCTTCCCAGCGCCGCAATCCTACGCTTGAATTATATATCAAGCAGCGAGTATAACTGCCGAGGTGTCCTTTTTCTTCCCCCGTCTGCGGAATAATTCATGAATTCGGACTCGGGTGATATTTTGGGAATAATATATGCGGGTTTTAATTAGGAATGTTCTTTCGAGGACGTTCGTAATGAGGTACGAGTCCGGGCCTCGCTGCCGGGTTTTATTTGCGCTCATCTTACGTTATCTTTTACGTTTACGTGTTTGGCGTTACGTAATGATGCTCTTATTGCGGGGAAAGGGTTTCAATTTAATACTTTCTTTGGTTGTCTAGGTGATTTAATGAGGTGTTTTTTTTTTTGGGTGAAGGATTGTTGTAACGGAAGGGGGAAAAGGGCTAATTTTTCGCGAGAATTATAAGTTATTCTTAATAAAATTTTAGGAGGAGGAATTGTTTCAAGCGAGCATTTCGCGAAATTCGCATTCATTCCAGTCAAAAAAAGGAATGGAAAGAGGAAAGGATTTTATTCTTTCGAAATGAAAGTTGGTCGGACTCTCTTTTTTCCACTAGAAAATTTTACTTTCGAAAATTTTTGGGAGAGCAATTCCAAAAGATGACTATTTTCGGTTAAATAGGTTCCTTTCGGGAAAAAAGGAATTCCGTCGAGTTTTGTAAATGTTTGGACAAACGCAGCATCGGCGCGGAACGGAGAAAATTGTGTGTATGTGCGAACGGATATGAGTTCCCGCGAAATTTCCTTGGATAATTGATTCTTTCGGCTATTTCGCGTTCGTTGGGAAAATATTTATAAATGGGATGACGGAACTCATTTTTTTTTCCTGCCAAAGAATACAGTCGGTTCAACAGTCGTTCTTCCGATGTATGATGTATGCCGTAGTATTGAATACAGATCAGAGTTTGTTTATGAATTATTCTAGACAAATGAAATTTTCAAAAGTAATACAATGCCTTTTGAATGCCGGAATGTTTTGTTTTTTTCGATATTCGGACGAAGAACGATCTGCGATGGCCTTTATGCGTGGAAGCAGATGGACTTTGGAAACGGATTGACGGGAGAGTTTTTGGAATGAAGTCGTACCGTATCTTTGATTCTTTACGTGTGGAACAATAGGGGTACATATTTTTGTTTGGTACATTTCCATTGTCTAATGGAATTATATTCTACAAGCTGTTACCTAGATGATGATTGAACAATGTAAACTTACTTTAAAAATGCCATTGTTAGGGATAGAACTAGCGCATTGTTGGAATGAAATTACTTTATTAGATGCTAATTAAGTAATTAACTTATATGTCATTCAATACGATGATGAAGTAAAAAGGAAGATGATTTGTGATTTTTAAATTGTGTAATCTATTAAATCGACTATTATTTAATTAATTTTAGGCTGTTTTTAAATTGATCATTTTACTTGAATTTCGTAACAATTTCATAAATATTTGATTATTTACTTTTAATATTATTGAATATTATTGAATGGAAATATATGTTTGGTTATGAATCTAATGATATTTTCCCGATCACATCCTAATTTTTTCAGGTCTTTTTTAAACTCCTGTTGTATTGAGCGATTAGTTAATACTTTTATTATACCCACAATTCATTATTCTCTTGGAGATACTTCTTTCACAGTCCATCATCCTTTTAGTGAGAGTTGGAGTTGGTTGTTACTGGAACTTAACAGAGTTATGATCACAAAACTAATACGAATTACTTGTTACAGAATAATAACATCACTTGAATTAATTGGTGATAATCATGAAGCTCATAATGTCGTGTTCTGGTTTGCTTAGAAGAGTCTATTATCTAGAGAAATATCTCTCGACTCATGACGAACACGTTATGTTGTGCGGGAGAACGTGTCGCAGCCGGCCAATAAAAGAGGTCCGGAATGCGTTAGAGTCTGTGAAAAACATGCGAATGTGGTGCGTAGGTCCATGTTTCGTCCTCCATCCACCGCTGTCGCCACCTCCGTCTCACCCCGTGCCTCTTTGACCCACCCCTTGTCCGTTTTCGACCGCCTTATCTTCCCCCGATTATATCCACCCCCAACAACTGCGGTCGCCAGGTGGAACTTTTTGTCCACATTCGGAGCACTCTTCATATGTAGGTTATGTTAGATAATTCTCGTACGCTAGAGTGTTCCCTCTTAATTCGTTCTCTCTCCTGACGATTTTTCTCGTCCCGCGTGTCACATCCCCCCCTACGTCAACCGACACGCTTTTTTATTCGACGGTATATTTTTTGTCGCCTGAAATTATTTCGCGTTATTTTTTCGTATTTAAAAAGTGATATATTTTCCTTGCTACCTCCTCCTGCTCTGTCTTTTTAAGTTCGTTTTGCCCGTATAAACATCGAGCGTTTGGGGAGTTGCTTTATTTTTTCAAGGGCTGAATTAACTTCGCGTAGTTTATATTCGGGTTAATTCGCCTTTTTTGGAGTTCTTCGTGTTTACTCCAATAAATTTTTGGGTGTGTTATCGTCCATAAAAGGGAATTGATGAAAATTTGTTGTGTGTTTTTTACGTGCTTTTGGTATTATTTGTTTGGTTCTATTTTTTGAAATTTCTTTATGAAAATTGGTCTGATGTAATGATTGTTTTTTGTTTGTCAACTGTTGAGATGCCTCTATTGGAAGAGATCGTTTCCAGGGGAAAGTTATTTGTGATTCTTTTTAAATTTGTCTATCATTTCACGATTTTGTAATCTTGAGATTAACTTGACATTATACTTCCGCGTGTTTAATATTTCTGGTATTTATTTTCCCACTTTCAAGCAGGAAATGAAATTCGGTCCAATCCGATTTTTATTCTACTCTAGAACGTGCGGACATCTGTTTAGTGCGTGCCGTTGACGTGGCTGTATCCGTAGGTGCGTAACGCGGCAAAGTTTCTGCAACATCGGCGTTTGGAAATATAGATTTTAATGTCACAACGTGACTGTGGAGTGGCGTGCATCGATACGGGGGAGAAAGACACGGTCCACGATTTACATGGCAGAATAAATTTGTTGTTCTTGTTTATTATTCCAATGCCCGTGGTTTTGACGTGTCCACGCAAGGGGTTTTACGCTTCTATTCCCGTGCGCTTAAAAGTTATCGGCGAATGCGGCAGTTTTTTTCAATAACCCCTTACGCGAAAACATCCCGGAATATCTGGCGTGTTTGTAGAAGATTACGTATCGGAGAAGAGGAAGTAACATTTATGGTGATTTTGTCGTATTTTGGACGTTTTTAATATCTCTTGAGTACATTTATACATTAATGTTTTGAATAAATATGGTCAGTTAACCTTTGCAGCTAGCAGGGGACCTGGGTTCGAGTCCCAGTCATGTCGCTAATTCTAGTTGTGTTTATCTCTGTTATTGACAATGCGGAACTTACTCTTTCTCGTTCTAAGTACAAAAACCTATTCTTTCCTCAAATTGATCGATTTTCTAAATATTTCCTGATGATTAGATCATGTATTAACACTCGAAATATTTTTATAACAACGACGCATTGCCTCTCATGAAGGTTGAGATGTATTTAATGGTTGAATACGGTGTTAAATTAGAGCTATGTGTAGGATAACTATCAATTCGTTTCCTAGCTCAATCATAGGCAACAATGGGGCGATTTTAAAGAGTTTCCGGAAACCATGGCAGCGGCTATTTTATCTCTGGTGTCCCGCACGCGGCCCGTCGGTGTCCTATTACGAAAGAGAGGCGTTAAATTCTTTCTTTGGCTACTTGTTGAAACCCGTGCGCGCAGTGTATCTGCGGCGGGATATTTTTTGGGAGGCGGTAAGTGCTGGCGGCGAAGCGGTGGCGAGAATTTGATGAGGGCAGCTGATTTGTGTGACGGCATGTGTGAACTCGCCTTTCCATCCTCTCTAAATTAGCTTCTTCTCGATTCGTGTTAAAATCTCTCTATCCTTAATGCTCTCAAATTCCACTCATTTTATATCCTCCTTTTCCGAGCCGTGGCTATTTGTTAATTGGGTTCGTTCGTTCGGATAGGGTTTTCGAGGTCGGTTTGTTTTTGGTTCTAATCTCTTCATTTTTAGGCTTTTGGTTTTACGTGGTTTTTTTACGTGTGATAGATCTGTGGTATACTGGTGCTAGTATCTACGTGATATTCTTATTTAATTTGTATGTGATTCGGTTTCTATTGGTACGGAATATATCATTGATGTTTTAAGTACATTATTACGGAATATATTCAATATTTATGCTAATGTTTACGTGTCTTACGTAAGTTTATAACGATGCTTCGTGTCCTAATGTTTTTGAGTTTTGGTATCCAGGCAATTAGCAGAGTAAATAAATGAATTATTTCTTAGTTACCACGTCGTTTCCATAGTATAATAGTGCTCATATTGTATATCATTGGGAGAGTTGACTGTCATTCGTATTTTTTAAATTCTACCAAGAGAGAATAGTTGGAAAGATATCGGTGCTTGGCAGCAGTTAATTCTATTCTATTATTTTATCGCCGAACACGACTCCATCCGCTATCAAACCACTCTCCAAAGACTGATTCATCATCTCCACACCCATCTCGCGTCTGCATAAACCGCTTTATTCCTTTCTCCCCCTCTTTTATCTACTCCATTTCACACGTTCGTCCCGTTTCCACGTATTTTAAAGACTCAATTTTCTCCTTTTTTAAAGTCTCTCTCTTCCACTACGGGAATTGGCGTTTTTATCTATTTCGTTATGTTTTTGTTTATCGATTTTCGTTCTTTTTTTTGTTCGATTTTAAAAGTCATGCTTATTCTTTACGTAATGGAGAAGTCGAGGACGAGTCCTCACACTTTTTGTCGTACGTCTGTTGTTTTATATTTTTTTCCGAAAGCATTTCCCGAAATGGTCTCGAGTTAGAGGAGCGGTCATTAATCCCTTACGGCTCTTGTGAAACAATTTGGGATTTATGTCTGGGGGGATTAATAAGATTTCCGATGTGCGAATTTCCTTGCTTTTTTGGGGGAACGCACTTTTTTAATGAAAACTATTGCCGCGCGGCGTATGGAAATGTCAAGGAGGCGATTTCCACACACTTAACGGCCACTTTTATATCGTTCCTCTCTCTATATTTTATTCTCCATAAGGATTAATTTTTTTTAACTCCTTTGCATCCGGTTGTTTTCTCTCTCGTTTTTTCTTTTTCATCGCCTCTGAGGACGTTAAAGATCTTGTGTAACACAAAGGAAACTTAATCAGTGTTTTATGTGTGATCTTTCGGTAAATGTTAGTGGGTTCGGTACGATGTCGTTTCTGGATTTTGTCGGGTCGAGTTCATCTAAGGAGACCATCGTCGTTTTTAAAAGGTCTTTTAACTGCTCGGCAATTCTGTTGGAATTGGAGATGAGTCAGACACTCCTAAATGTGATTACGAGTGTATTATTTTTGGATTTGTTGATAAATTTGCTTAGTAACGTTAAAGCAACTTAAGTTTTTTCATTGCAGTATAATGATGTGGGGAAAAGTGGTTTAATAATGACTTGATTGTGTTGTTAGGTTGTACGTAATCTTAGGTCTAATGAACCTCTATATAGAAAGGTTTGTCCTTAGAATATTTTGGTATTTTTATCGCTGTATTAAGTTTAATTTTTAATACTAATATTTAATAAGATAAATGAAATAAATGTAGATTATTTACTATTAATCTTAATGATTATTTATTATAATGATAACAATACCAATAAATGAGCTATAAGGGTAGTTATAATCCTAAAATATCATCATATACCAGCAAAATAAAGTACTATAATCTAGTCATCCGTATTTGTGAATAGAAAATAAACTTTATTTACCCAGGGGTAGTTTGGAAAAATCTCTCTTAGATTCCCATCGTTTATTTTTTACGCACTAAAATTTCGATGGCGTCTGATGGCGAAAACCTTCCAACTGCTGTCAAATCCACTCAGGACGGCCATCGTGATTCGAAAGGCACAGTGTCCGAGTGCTGGAATTAATAATCGCTCGCGGAGGCCATTTTCTTGGTCTATCGCCGCTAATAACCGATTTTCGCAGCGTTCCCTTTTTTTTCCTATTGTATCCACCGCATTCCTCCGATGCCTTCCATGGAATTCCTCTTTTCATTCCCTCCTCTCTCTCTGCATACGGGTGCTTTCCAACCAAATGATGCCTCGTATCACACGAATATGACGTTGTTTATGGGTTTCGCATGCGTTTGTATTACCAAACGTCATATCTATGCCATTTCGGCATTGCGTCACATTTCGGAAGCTTTTGTAATTCGCGAGCATTTGCCGTTATTATTTTCCGTCACGCGTCCCCATCCCTCCCCCTCTCCCCTCCCCCTCTCTGGAATCGCTTTTTTCCAGCCCCCCTCCCCTCCCACACACCCCCCGCATCGGTGGTTTATACTCCCCCTGCAATAATCATAATACGGACGCAATTTCATCGCCCACAAGGCCAAGGGGTGAGTCGCGATAGAGGGTGGGAATTGAGAGACGCCAGTGTATGTCACTTGTTTTTTTTATATGTGCTTTTTTTCCATCGATAATCCTTATGTTTTTGCGCTTTGGAATGAAACAAAAAGGGCTCTCTATACGCGTGCGAAGGATTTTTGGGGACTTCGTTCGGTTTTATCTAACGGATTCACGTACGCGTTGTTCGAGTCGGTTTGGTGTTTAATGTTCGCGGCTGGTTGTTTAGATATAGATATTTTTTGATTGGTTTGCTGTAAATAATAAGTGGATTAGTATCAGTTGATTCTAGAATAGAGTAGTATTTTCTAATGGAATTATTTGATTGAAATTATGTATATATGGGGTAACGCTCATTTAGGATATTTTATAATATATATGTATTTATATACATGAATATATACACGTATACAAAGGCTTATGCTGCCATCAGGCGTCACACCTACCACTACCTATACTTTATAGTAAAAGATAATAAAAATAATGATATTATAATACTATATATGCTTATCGTGTTTATTAAAGCTTGTTTATTATATATCCATTCTAAAATGATTTTTAAAAACGTAATTTGCGTATTTATTTAAGGAAATGCTTAAAGAATCCTTCTTCGTAATTTTTCTCACCATATATTATTATGCTAATAAATACGTATGTTATGGAATGCGTACATTTTGAGTCTGCCACTTGGCTTTATATTTATCTACACTGATTATAATTATTATAAATCGTCATTACATTGCTTGATTTTTCTCTTCCTCTTTGTTAATTGGTTTCATTCGTTCCTCCATTCTCTTGTGTCCGTCGGATTCCCTTTCATTAGCCCATTCACACCCTCTTCCCACTCATTCCCCATCCACTCCCCTATTTTCCCCACCATTACGTCCCATTTCAACGCGTTCCTCCCGAATTCCTCCTCTCAAACTGCAACTCGAATAAAAAACGCACTCCCGCCGATCATCTCAGTTTTTAACGATATCTTGCGCACAACGCTCTCTTTTCCCTCTTTCATATTTTTATTCCCTCGCTTTATTTGTTTGTCCCCCTTTTTTTTAATACTTTTTCATTTTTACAGATGTGACAATTTAATCCCTCACGCAGAGGCGTCGGTGGGATGAGGGGTCATTTTCTTTTTTAATCTGCCGCCATTACCTCTTGTAATAATGACCGCGACGAATGTCAGCGTGTGTGCCTCACTTTTTTATTTCCCCTTAAAAACCCTTTTAAAAAAAAGGGCACCCCATAGAAGTCTCCTATCTCCCGTCCCCATATTTCTCTGCCATTTTGTTTATCCTTTTTTTGTCTTTTCTCCGGACCCACCCCTCCTCTCCCTCTCCTCAATCTACTTTTTTTTATTGTTTTTGTTTTACATTTCGCCTTTGGGTCGCGATATAAACGCCAGCATTGGTAATCAATCGCTTTCACGCGCCCCGTCGTTTTACTCTTCTCTTTTCTCCCGCCCCTGCGTGCGTTCCGTTGCATTGTGGGTATCGCTGTCATCCTCGCTCCTCTCTCTTCATCAAAAACCGCAAGCCGCGTCAAATCCCTTGGATACGGGATTGCAGAGCACATCCTATTCTGCGGGAGGTAATGGCGTTCCTGCGCCCAGAGATAATTAAATCAAACTTTTGATCTCTTCTTCTTCTTCTTCTTCTCGGACTTTCAGACGTTTCAGAGTTGTGCGTTTTAGTATTTTTAATCGTCGTAGGTTATAGTTGCCGAAAATACTTTACGTAACGATTGTTCCATAACTTCATGCTGACTTTGAGAGGTTATCGTGTTCTAATGTGTCGAAAAGTCAGTGTATATAATTGGCAGGAGATATTGAATCATTCCTAAAGTTAGTTTCCAGTGCAATCAGAGTTCCAGTCTGCATTAATTTTCCGAATTCCCCGACAATCTAATTATATTAATGAATAATAGAATTAATAGTAGAAGTATATTGTAGAAAATATATTATTTGAACCTTCGATCAGTTGAACATTAATTTCGAATGTTAAGGGAAGTTCAGATAAGCAGATACGTATTAAATTACGAAAATATATATGCTATTTTTTATGATTTAAGTTTTTATTTGAAAATGTCATAGCTCTTTCGAAATGTGTATCGTTTATGTTTTGTGACGGTCTAAAGAAATATGAGATAGAAGATGAAGACTATTATCTGTAGTTCATCGTGTATTACGGAATATTACGAGTATATCGAATAATATCGATTATATCGTATCGATTGAAATCGATGTGGATAATACAGATCTTTACTGTTTAATCAAATTCATAAGTCTTTGTCGTATGACATTGTCTCCGTCAAGGAAGGTCGCATAGGCGAAGTAATACGTAATCCGTTCGATATCTTTCGGGAAGTTCTCTAATTTGCCTCCGTTGTCCGTTGTTTTTATCCATCCTCATCTCGCTTCTGACAAAATATATTGGAATTCTCCTAAATTTTTTCGGTTTGTCCGGGACGATATCGGAATGTCGGATTTTTACGGGTGATAACGTATATAGCGGCGATGCATCTCTTTTTTTCGCATTGGGAGAGAAAGGAGCAGGGATCCCTCCGGATGAATTCGAAACAATACTTTCCGTAATTTAATTTTTTCTTTTTTTCTGGATTTGGATAATCAGATATCTGGATTTGGGCTTCGGATGTGTTTGGCTTTCCATGAGAATGATCCTCGCGGTGTTATATTCGCGAGTGTTTTTTTTTCGTCATTTCTCCGCCGTCATATTTATGAAATATACGTATACATACGCGTATGCGTACGTATGCCCTTTCTCGTTTGATCCGCGGTACGTATTTTTTTCGTTGTTTCCGAGATTGCATCTCGGATTGGTTCGGGAATTTTTTGGGATGCGCTACAGTTCGGAATAAAGGAGTTTTTTCGCGTAAGTAGCCTCGTGTTTCTTTGTTTGCGATCTATTTCTAAGTTGATCTTCTTAGGAGCGAAGTTTGTTCTTACGAAAAACCGCGAGGGAACGTCCGTGCGCAGTTTACTGTCGCAAAATTTCTTCGTACGCAGTCTTTTGTCCGGAATATGTTTCGATATTATTAGCATCGCTCACGAGTCGTTTTTATCGTCGATAAAAGTTTTGATCCGGTCATTGGTTCGAGTGGGACTAATGATATTTTTTCGGAAACAAAAACTTATATATCGCGCATCGGTCAACAGTGACGTACGTGCTCTCAGTTTTGATTGCATTTGCGTGTACGTGATTTCATGTTTAAAACATTTGAACGACGCATCATCCACTCCACCGCCCCAAATGTAATGATGCAGATATTTTACCCCTTCTCCTCTGCTCCCCCCCTCACTGCCCGTGTCGTTGCCGCTCCGTCACAATTAGCCGTATTTTATCAGCAACATAGCGATTTCATACTTTGCCAATATCACGGAGAACAGCATGCGTCAAAATAAACAGCTTGCGAGTGCGGGAGAGACGGAGTGCTGAGAAGGCTAATTAATATTTTTAAAAATTACGCCATATTGTCATTCATGCGTGTTGCAAATCGATCGTATTCATATTGAATGGGATTCCAATTTCCTATTCAGCCGTTTGTCACGCTTTAACCCCGTAAATTCGACTTTATTTACTCTTCTGTTTTCCATCCAAATAGCCATATTCATAGTTGGCGCGCCATCGTTCCCCGATCTATTTGTGCATCCTTATTTATTAGCCTTTTCATATTTTGATACATTACCCATGTTTGTTCGCGGTGGTGGGGATGGGAACTCACTATTGTGAAGCTTAATTGCATTTATTTGTCGTATTCTCTGGACCGTAAATTGCCTGATATATCGTGTTGAACGTGTATAATTTTGTTAGCTTTTAGTTTATTGATTCTCGCGGTTGTTCTTCGTTTTTCGCAATTTCTACAAAATCAATTCTTTTTGCCACGCGTCGACGCGTCCGAAGCCGACTGTACACAACAATTGGGCGTTTTTTTCCGTCAAACGCAGCTTTTGTCAGTCATTTTTCGCCGTAACACTCTCACAGTCGAGTTTTTTTTTCGTGCGACTCAATTTCTTCTCTCGGAGTCGATGTTTATCATTTTTAAATCGGTTCCGAAAAGAGATGTGATCGGCTCATTTTGTAGCGGTGTTTCTTTCGAACGGATAAAGAGACTTTTTTTATCGTGGGAAGATTTATAAAGGTCGTGTTTCTTCTGTTGGAATTCACCTGTTCCGATCTTTGGATGAAGTGTCTGATTGGTTCAATGTAGTTTGCTGTGATTTATTTGTGATTATATATGAAGGTTGCAGGGTTATTTTCCATACTATTTGTGCCTAGTTTCAGCTCTGCCTATGACCTTATCATAATTCATTCCTTGTTGTACTAATTGGTAATTCAGACATTCATTTCTGTTAGAAGATTGCGTTCTTTCTTTACTCGTTTATGGGACGGTTCATTTTTACTGGACTCCTTCATCGGAATGGGATTAATTTTTTACTTATAAAATATATATCTATAAATATTTATCTAATTGAAATAGATATCGAAGATTATTGGTTGAAACTTTTTCAATAGAAACTGCTTTTATAGGAGTTACGGTATCGTTTACTGAGTTACGTAAGATTTTTAGAAGCGTAATGTACTTAGGTAGTATTAGTTTATGATGTAATAACCTTATCTCTTCGCTTATGTCACTCCTAATGACATTTAATATAATTCTTATTGGAGAGGAATTATTAGCTGTTGATATTATACAGTTGTACAGTAAAATATGTTGACAATGAATACATGAATGTTCGCACTGTAAAGAATGATTCAAATCCCTTAGAGTCGAATTTTATTTCCCTTAACATGGAGTTCTATCTTTTATATTTTTCTCTGGTAATTTTAATTCTTATATGAAACTATCTTAACCCGTAAGCTCACGGTGGTTCAACTGCACCACAATCAGACGTCCGTAAAAATAATAAATACTCTTTTCTATTTTGAGTAAATACGCAAACAATTAATTCGAAACTACGTTGTATCTGCGTAGTGTTACTATTCTTAAATGGCATTCTTCCACGATGCGCTATGGTCCGTCGAAGGCAATCGGTCATTCCAACTATCATTATATTCGTCGATAAAAAATCAATAACCCATCACGTTTATTTTCCGATCGCATTGCGAAAGGTGGGTGATAAATTTCGCGGAAAAAAGCCCCACCTGTCTTTTTTATTCCTAATTATAAATAATTTGGCCGCATTATCGGAAATCACTGTCTCCTGTTCGAACGAGATTGCTGTCATTATTCATCGAATTTTCAAGTCATTTATTAATTCCAAGTTGATTGGATATTTGGCGTTAAATAAAAATAAAAACGTCGGTTTGGAAAATTACGCGCATCTTTCGCAAATGAATACTTTTAATCGAATATTTATATTTACCCATCGGAAGATATAAGCGGCCGGGAGTTAATTCGGGATTATGCGACGGTCGAATTGTTTTCTTTAGTTATCTCGTTGCTTCCGTTTTATTTACTTATTTCTTCGTCCGTAATTTGCTTTCGAATCGCGCAAAAATGGGATCGATACGGATTAGCGATTTATTTTTTTTTCGCAGTTTAGTTTGGCTATGATTGGTTCCAGCGCCCTTGATTGCTATCGCCCAATTTTGGGAAGATAATTTTCGAATAATCTTATGCGAAATTTTTGACGCGTTGATGGGAAAAGTTTGGCGGCGTAATTATTTCGGTGCAAAAATTGCGTATCTGATTAACGCTCGGAACGCGGGGAGTTATATTGGCGAATGTTTTTCATCGTGTCTTTTATGATAACAATCCGTTTTGCACCGAGAACATTTCCTCGTCGGCTTCAAATGACTCGATTACGCGTTTTGCGGGGAGTTATTGTTTTGTCGCCACGTGTGGATTTTGGAACAATGGACGATGTATAATTGTCTTTGGGAGTCGACTTTGGAATTGTTCGGTGCATTTGTGGAGAAAGAATAACTATATGTTGGTGAAGATAGAGGCTCGTTCTGTTGTTTTGTGTTTGGGTTGCCTAAATTAAAAAAAGAATCGTGGTTTAAATCCTCTATATATTAAATTGTCTTTGATATCATTGTATATTTATCCCCTTATACGGAAATATTCAGCATTGAATGAATTTTTATTCAATGAAAGACCAACCAAAAGTTTGGTTGATAATACGTTATTGGATAAGAATTAATGACTTTAGCACGTAGTGGAATCATGGATTTCCATAAAATTTGGGCTTAAAAATCAAATAATATAAAGTTCTTTGAGAAGGAGGAAGTCATAATAATTTTTATTCTTCCTTCGCTTTATTTATGAATAATATTTTAAGATTTAACATAGGTTAAGGAGCATATACAATTTATTCAATTGGATTACTATTGGGACATAAGTATTAATCTTTTTAATTCTCTGAAAATATTGTAAAGATTTTAAGTTTCAATTAAAAAATGAATTACATTTTATTCGTAGTATTTTGGCGTATGATGTAAGTAAACAAAATGTATTTAATGTTATTGTATTTCTAACAACAATCTCTTCTTTTTCGTTTTAGGTAAGTTGCAGTTTCCTTTATTACCATTACCAAGGTCCAATTAAGAGTTTGCATAAATCGTGAGTAACAGTTATAATTGTTATGTATACATATATTCTATTTCTGCATTCTTTGTAAAGACATTATACCCCTGTTTGAAGCATATTCATGTATGTACAGTACGTTTTTGGAGAGAATGGATTCACGATCGCCTCGTCTCGTATGCTCTCAGATACTTTTCGATTGTATCGCGGAATTCGATTGCACCGACTGCTTAACGCCATCATTTAAAACATTATTTCGAGGTATCGATCACACGAAGTCTGTAAAAATCGTTCTGTGAATTCGACGTTCACGCATAAATTTTGCGTAGCGCAGAATGCGTTTGAAGCAGCAGTACATGCATCAAGGCAGAGCGTTTATACCTTTTTCCTGGTTTAACGCCGTTGGTTTATCGCTGTCACGGAAAACGCTTCCTTTTTGTATATGATTAAATGCTTAGAAAATTTACCTTGTCATGTTCGCCACTGTGGAAGCCATTACAGTCGATGATAAATAGGTTTGGACAGTATGAATCCAGTCGGGATCAATGAAGAAGAATTGCTCACAGATATTAATGCCCCGTTTTCAATTGCCGAGCAGAAATAAAGGCATTTCTTTTTTTCCGAAAGCAATTTCTGACTAATGCGTACATTCCTACGAATGTTTTAGTTTTAATCTTCTTTGGGTTGAAAAAGTTTAGAATTTCCTGAATTGTGAATTTGTTTGCAGTTCAAATCTGTGTCGTAATTTTTAAGGAAATAAAATAATAATCTCAAGCTTATTGTCTAAATTTTGGCGTAATCCAATTTTTTATAGAGTACTGTATTATTAAAATAACAAAATCGCAGTCCAAAAATAAGAAATTTGGGATGGAGATATTTTTATTTTAAATTTACGAGATAAAATTATGTATATCAAAATGAAACTATACAATAGCGTATGATTCTCTTCGTTGTATTTTATCATATTTAAATCCATTATTCTTTTCATCTTATTAATGTATTTTTAGTGTTTGATTTTAATCGAATTTCAAGACGTTAAGAATACGTAAAGTTCCTTTTCTCTTGATTCTTCCACTTATCGAAAACATTTAAGAAAAAGATTTTCACTTTGTTGTTGGATAGCAATTAGAGATTTTATAATGTAGCTGTGATGCAATTCGAACTACAAAATTATGATATTTTCTAAGGTAAAGCAAGCATTCTTTCAGCAGTTGAATACATATTTTTCTTAACTTAAGATTTTATTATTACATCTAAAGCGGTGGAAAATTATCACTAAAATGAAAATCACCTTTCTAGCCGAATGGTTTATTTTTTATGAAGTATAATTGACGATGTTAGCAATTCTTTGAATTTTACGCCCTCGTCTTTACATCCCACAGATCCCATAAATAGATCGAAATATGTATCTATTCTTAGAGAATTCGTGGAAAATTAATTGGAGCATAAGCTCAGAGGTGTCTTAATATGACTGACGAAATCTTATATTATTCATCTGAAGCACCAGTTTTTAAGGAAATATCATTACCAGGAAAATGTTTCGTGATGTTCTATGAATATAGATTTATAATTCTTTACTTAATAATAAATTTGCAAGGAATTAATTATAATAAAAATTAGTATATCAAGAGATTAAGAGCGTCGATATACTTAGGGGATGAATTTAATATCAGGAGACTTCAACGCTCGAAGGAATTAGATGTGATCCCCATATCTTATTATGTGTTTCTCGTATTACGTAACTCTTTATCGACAATTGAAGCAACTTTTTCGTTCATTATTGAAACAAAAGTATTGTTTAATGGAAAATATTAGATTTTTAAAGAAATATAGTAGAACATTTTTATTAATTATAAAGATCTTAGAAATTTTATTTGTATTTTATTCTTGTATTTTAGTCTTAATTATTTACACATCCTGTAAAATGATATTGGATCAATATGGTTATCAGTTATTTTCTTTTTGAAGTTTAAGAATCCGAAGAAAGAATAGCTTCGGAATTCAGATACATATATTAAAATTTAGTATATCTGTGAAATTCGTTTCGTAATAGATACTGTTGTGTCTCTAATACTTAATTTTTTATTGAGAATTCGTTCTTTGAACACGACAGATAAAATTTACCATATTCTTAGTCAGTTCTAGTTATTTTTTGTGTAGATTATTGAAAATTTCCTTCTTCTACAAACTAATATTTTTATTACTCTTCTACAATTACAATTCTAAATTATATTTATTTTCAATTGAAAAAGTAACGTCTGCAGATCATACATCTAGAGGTTCTATAGAAAATATTCAGCTTATGAATTCGACAGGCACTTTAAAAAAATCGTGTCGTATGCTCCTAAGAAATAAATTCAATAACGCGTGATCCGTTCATATTAGTAATTTCCCCGAATGTCCCTGGACGGATAGTCATCATCTTTTCTCCTTATTCTTTGTTCTAAAATCGGTGGATTTGCGTCACTTCCGAAAGCAGATAGATAATTCACGAACTATTTGTGCTTTCTGTTTAGTCGGTAAATGGCCTTCCCCGAGCATTTTTTTCGGATCAAGGTAGAGGTAGAGAGTGGTTTCGTATTAATGCTATTTATCGAACCGAATGGCCTGTGTGTGTGGCCTAACTTGTGGTCCCCCACCCTCTTCTATAGCTCCTCCCATGAATATATATGGGAGTGTATCGCGCATGCGCTTACGCCCACCCATTTTGCACTTGTCCCTATTTACCCTCCCTCCGATCTCCTCGTACGGTAAACACCCATCGCGCGTGCACAAATTCAATTGGCTCTCGCGCTGGTGCAGCAGAGGGAGGAAGGGTTAGCAGCCGTGGTGATGCACGGCTTTTTGGAGGGGGCGCCCGGCGGTGGTGCTTCGGGAGGCGCCGTCGGACCGCCCTCATCTCCATCATGCACAAATGGCGGTTGCAGATGCTTCGGGTCATTCGAAACGCCTCCCAATTAAAGTCATCTCTTTCCCTTCTCTCCGGTGTCACCTGCCCTCCTCCACCTTCCCCTCGTGCGCCCTCGTCCCGGGCTGATTGATATTCCTCCGCGGATGCTAACACGGGGCAGTTGTTCTTCTTCGGCGTAAGTTGGGTTGCGGGAATCAAGGGGCACACGCCGTGCGTTGGAATCGAATCACAGGGGCTGAGCCAGCCCCTGTTTGACGTTCGTATGTGGAGTTATGGTCCCACGAGATGGGATGAATTTTTTTTGTTGGATGAACTGGGTTGGAGCTTCGTGATTATGGTTAGGAATCTGCGAAGTATTCAATAATGTGCATTTTATTAAAATAAAGTTGGTATTATCGATGGCAAATAGGATGTTTTCGAGTTATTGTACTATAATGATGAATTTTATTAAAAATTAGGGTCGAATTCGTCAGCTTTTAGTTTGATATAGTACAACTAATAAGAAAGAACGGTTTCTAGTAATTTTTCCTTATTTCAAATGAGTATTTTAGAAGTAATAGGCCTGTAACCAAGTTGTATAGTATAAATGTTGATGCCTTTACGGAAATACTGTTATTTTTACTCGTTATTTAATCTGAATTACATCGATGTTATCAAATTTATCATTTTGATGTAACTTCTTTGATAAAAAGTGATATCAGAAGTAAAAAATCTTTAGGAAATAATTTATTTGATTTTTGAATTAGAAATTACGAGTAATATTGACGTGTTTCGAGCCAATTCATTTTCCATTAATTTTATTGGGATAGAATTAAGGATTTGTAAAGTTATTTAATGGAAAAACGCTTTTTGGTTATTTTCCAAATGTAGTTTCCATTTATCTCGATTCTTCCCATCCATTTAATCTTCCATTACCTTATGGTAATATGATTATTTCCTCTGCAAGAAGTTTTGTTCCCTCTGACGATAACCGCTCCCTCTCTCAGTTTTTGATCTCGTAACATACGAGCGTCTGATTTAAAACTTCATCGGCTTAAGGTCGATGTTCTTGCTGCTAATGTGTTTAGGGAATTTGTCCCTCAGTGTGTTAGTTTCCATGCACTGAAACGGATTTGTAATGTAGGCTCAGCATCAAAGAGCCCTTCTGGTCCATCCGACCAATTTTATTTATTCACATGGCCGCGATGCCTCGCCTGCAGACTAAAATGTTGCTCCATCAAAATGCAGCTTCCGCTTCTGCAGTTACCTTGTATGCATTGCCAATTCAACCACTTATCCTTCAGTTTCTGTTCGGGGAAAGAAGAGGGCTTCGGAAGAAATCTGTGTCCCTCATGTTTAACGGAACAGCTCTCTCTCTCGCGGTTATATTTTCCGTAGCTCATCTGAAATTTTTCGTAAGAATTCAATTTGCATGAAGTTCTGATGTAACTCACTATATGGTTCGATCATGGTTTATATAGGTACTGGGTCATATAATTTTGACGCCATAAAGTTTAGAAATCTATCAATTTACTGTTTATTAAAATTTTATAGATATTTAAACCAAAACTTCCAGTTTGAGAGAATTACATTTCAGTTATGGAAATAGCCGAGCAAGATCTTATTAGTTACGTATTCGCAAAATAGAAATGGCATTAGAATTACGGAAATCATGTAGGGTTTATATCACTGAAGATAATTTCTGGTTACTCTAATGTTCATATTCTTATTATACGCGTATTATTTCATATTTTTTCTACATTTAGTGGAGTAGATAGAGCTTCGAATCTTCTGATTAAACTACAAAAAGAATATTTCTAAGTCAGGGAATTATTTTCGTAATTGTGTTAACTACAGGAAAAAACTACAGAATTCTTTTAACAATTTACTCTTGAGATCGGAGATTAAAAACTTTGTTATTCGCATTCAAAAAGGATATATCGTATTATAATAACTTAACCCTCATTCTTAGACTTCGAAATATTTGAATTTTTGGTACTATGTAGGAAAAGGCCTCGAATTTTTCGATTGATTGATTCTCCTGTTTCGAATTTATCACCGTATTTTTTAATCGCGTTATATCTGAATTCGTATAGAGACAATTCTCTACAACTCCACGTATCCCGCGAGTGATCGCATGTGGTAATTTTTTTCGCCGAAGAAGGGTGAGGCGGAACCAACCAGAATTTCAACCTAACCTCTGGCTGTACCAGAAGACCCGATCGGAGATATTTTTGCAAGCTTATTCCCTTCGGCAAAAAAGTAAAAAAAATCCGCGTTCACCGAAATGGAAGAGCGTCCGTAGCCCACGTGCAACACAACAAGTCCTCTTTGTACACGGATACACTTCTGAAGCCACACCGCCGTTTGTAACCCCAGAAAATCACTCCAAGTTTCAATTACGTTCATCTTTCCGATGCTGCATTGCCTTCATCCGCCCTTTTTTTCAGCCGCAAGATCTGAATATCGTTCGGTGAAAAATCCCCGATTCCTCGGGGCTCTGATATTTCCAAAACCTTTTGAAATTCGCCCTGAAATGTTGTAGAGGCATTCGTGGGCGTAGTGGAGTGTGATGCTAGTTAATTCTTGCATCACCGATTCTCTTTTTACGGCTTTTTTTTTTCGTACGGATTTTGTTCGGCGATCTTGAAAATGGCATGATATGGTCGACGGGTCAGGGAAAACACGTTTTGCGTTTTTTTCCCCACAATCGCCCGCACAATCATTATTTTTTCAAATTTCCCTCGCTCCGGGCGGAATTTCTTCTGCGCAAATTTTTCGGCGAGGGAGTGCACAAAGAGCTGCCGATATGTGCCTCGCCGTTCGGCACATTCGGGAATAATTATTTTTGTTTTCAATCGACCGACTTAGAAACGTATTTTATTTTCGAAATGGAAAAATTCTTCGGTCGACGACATTTTTCCGTTCGCTCTTTGCCGTTGTTTCTCCGAATTCGAAATTTATGCTTTTTTTCGGGCTAAACGAATGCTTTCTGTGTTTGCGGCAGATCGTTGGAAAATAAAAAAAGTCTTGAATTATTCTATTTCTCCGTTTTCGAATTGTTTTTCGGTTCGCGGAAATTTTTGGGTAGAAAAGTCGTTCTTTCTTGCGGGTGTCGTATTATATTTTACGTAAATTTTCGTGGAATAAAATAGTTCGATGAGGAAACAAGATATTCCATGCAAAATCCACTCTGATTCTTAATAAATTACGAAAGCATATCCATTTTGGTGAACCATATGGTTATAGTCAATCAAAAACCTGAGATACTTCCCATCTAAAGTCTATTTTTATGTAAAAATTCCATTTTAAAATCGAATATTCTCTCATTGGCCTTTCCAGGCTGTAATTCTTATCAGATTGCAACCTTACTCCATCGGCAAGTACTTTTTTCATTCCATCAACTTCGGCCATTACTCTACACCGAGTTCTCTAGGGGTTATTTCTTCCATCAGACGCGCATTTTTGTTTCCCATTCTTCGTCCAGCTTTGAATGCTTCAAGTTGTTCTCCGATGAGTCTATCCATGGTTCTCTACGTTCAGAGTGTGGGGGTTGGTGCAGACTCTCTCAAGTTTCTCTTTCTGCCCAAGTACTAGCCAATGAAAGCGGACAGTGGCCTCTTCATGAGAACTAGATACATTTTGATTCGGAAGGCCAGTGCCCGTGTCTTTCCGAAGAATATTTATTCTACTATTATTTCTTCGCGATCGAGCCTCGTTTTTTACTGTTAGTTGGTAGAACCATGCTTTCGCTTTGAGAGTTACGTTGAGTTGTAGAAGTAAAAAAAAAACAATCTAGTTTCTGGTGTATGGAGGATTGTTGAGTCGAGGGTGTATTCTTTGTAATTTGACTCTAATCTTTGAGGGGAAATTGTGATAACTCTGATTTGTTTCCCCACTAAGTTTTTATCAGCAAGAGATTGCTTTTAATTCTAGGTTTCTGGTGTTGATTGGTTGTGGAGATTCTCTTTATTATGGGTTATTCGGTGATACTTATATTTTCCCTCTTTTCTTATTGGTTTGTTCGATTTAGGTTTTCTATTTTTCGTATCAACTCTTAAAATTCGCAACTACAAACTCTGACGGAATTTAAAAAAAATTTTTTTTCTTTATTTTTTCTTTGTTTTCTCTACTTCTTTTTTTGTCCTTAGGAGTCTTGACTTAGTACAGTAATTATAACTTTTCGTCCCAATGATTTTTTTCTCCCCTTCCGCATCTCACCATCGAACCATTGAAGTCTCCCGCCGCTAATCGTCTTCCTTTCTTATTACTCGTCCTCTTGCTACTTTTCCTTCTCTCTCTCTTCGGAATCTCCCAAGTGTGCGACAATCCGCTTCCATGGGAAATCATATACGCCCTCCTAAGCTACCCTCTCTTCTCGTCTTCTCACCCTTTCCCGCACGTCTCTTTCTGCATCACGTTCTTCTGTTCTTCTTTGGACTTCTCACTCTCGTGTCTTTATGTTATGGTTGACTAGATGAAGAAAGAACAACTCAGGAGATATTAATTCTCGTTTAATGTCGCCACCGGTCATAGAGACTAACAGCGACAACAATGCAAATAAATAAATAAGTATAATTTTCAATCTTAAGGGATAAAATTAAGAATTAGTCTATCAAATGTGAGCGGTACTTCTGTATATAGCATTGAGATATAATTTTGTGTGTATATATATTATATTTACGTATTTTAGATGTTTTCCTTGAGATTCTTAACTGATATATCATCCTCGTGGTGTTATAATGTGGTCAAATATAGTTTTTTGTCCACTAGTAAAGCAGTATTGTAGTAAATTATCATTATTATAGTTATCTTAATGTATTTTACGTATTAAAATGTTATCCTCGATAATGAAATGTAAGTTTTACTGTTACGTAACGTAGGAAGGGGTTTTTGAATGCAGTGTAAGAAAGGAGAAAGCTTCTGTTGATTTTATGATGCTTAAAAGGTGGAGAATACTTTAGTTCCTTAAGTTTTTAGGATTTTTGTGTTGAATTATGAAATGAGTCTTATTTTTATATAACCACGATCTTTTTTTCGTGATATGAAACAGAATGTATGAAATCATGATGTCACGAACTTCGATTAGAGAGTCAGATGCCTTCCATTGTAGTCGAATAAACATCTTTATTTCCTTCCAACAATTCTTTCCCACTCTACCTCTCTCCTTTGTCTTCCTTCTCCACTCCCCATTTGGAATCCATTTGAATCGCTCGCAGCTTCCCGTGTGTGCACTTTGTATCGCATTCTGTGCGCGAATGCAGATGCAATTACGTCGTGCAGCGTGGTGCTTTGTGGGATTGGGGTTTGCCCTTTATTTGTACGCCAGAGTAGTCCAAGTTAGGCCGTTTGGCTCTCTCTCTCCACCCCCTCTTCCCACCTCCTTCTTTTATTACTCTAATCACTCTTTAATCCTTACCGGAGACAAATTAGGTTTCCTCCCCCCTTCTGCCATCGATCTCTACATTGCACTCGCCAGAAGGGGATATTTTTCATCCCTTTTTAATCCCATCCTTGGCTCGTTGTGTGCAAGCTGTTTCATAATCTTTATTTTCCACGTTCGATAGGAAATAGTGTAAAGCGCGGCCATTATACGCTTTTTCTTCTCCCGTGTGTATCTTAGGGATGTGTCTTTTTAGAGGCTCGTTATTGGGTGGGAAAGAAAGGGTTGATATTGAATGGGTATCCTTGAGGTATGACGCGGTGTCCACATCCACGTTGCGCTAATTTGATCGCTCCTTTGTTTCTGCGGAGAGTTGCTTTTTATTAGTCCGTTGGGGGAAAACGTTTCTTTAATAAATCTTTCGCCTTTTTTGCCAACCCATCCTCCGCTGGGAATGAAAGTTTGAGCGCTCTCCTCCAGTCTGCAAATGTGGTTCTTTCCGGTGGTGATTCTTCGTCATCGTTCGTTCTTTGTCTAGAGCGAACAACGTCTCGTACTAGCATGTTTAACGCTTATGTTCTTGGTTTTCCTAAACGTAAAGTACCGTGTATTTATGAAGATTTTCTTATTGAAATATGTATTTATCACGAAGGAGTGTTTTTTGGTTATGGGTCAGTCTATTGAATGAGTTTCAATGATACCAAGGCTTTTGGAAAAGCTATATTCTCATTATGCAAACTTAATTCTCAGTATATCTACTGTACTATCTATTACTTTGTGATTATTTTCTTTGCCTCTTCTGATTTGAAATTTTGGTGGTTTATATATATAATAGGAGAAGAGTTCGTAGAGTTATAGGCCGTGATTTTATGAACTTTTTGGTAGAATGATCTTCTTGTTTAAGCCTTAAGTACTTTTTTATGAGCCACGGTAAACGTAAAAGAGTTTTTCGTTTCTTCTGGTGCTGAAATTATATTTAGACATTCCTCCACCTCGATCACGCTACCATTTCTCTAAAATCCTCGACTTTAAACATAAAATGAAGACAATGTATTATTGTACTTTCGTTCATGTAACTGTAGATGAGTTCCAACATGTATTGGCAGAGATTATTAATTAAATTTTATTGCTGTAGTTTAGAGATTACGTAAATATACTCCAAAGCCCATTTCGTGATAATCTAGGAATAAATAATAGAAAATATAGCTAGGTCTTAGAGTATTTAAAGGAATTTGTGAATGGAAGATGTTGGTGTAACTGTAGAAAAGTTCTCGTTTTTCAAGCTACGTCGAATTCCTTTGGTCGTCATCGAATACCTTAACATAAGTCAATGATTCAGCATCTACTTAATGTTAATTAACTTAAAATACCAGTAATTTAATGTGTTTGCTCTCAACCAGAAGTATCATCGCAAATGTAAATACCCCAAATACTTGTGCGATTCGTGTTGCACGGAACACCTATACATCGCAGCGGTCTCCACCTCACAATCGCACTGAGAAAGAAGAGAGCAAACAGCGGTACGCACCTCCGGGGGCGGCTACAAACGCGGCCGCCAGGGACCGTACAGCGAACCTCGGCGATGCACCATTTCTCACAAACCACACAACCACCACCACCATCCCTCCGTCTGCTCCCTCAATTTCCGGGTGCAATCCCCCTATGAGCGCATCTTGGTGGGGGTTTGTTAAGAGGGTTTTGTTTGATTGGAGGCGGCAGAACCCCTCTATATGGAAAAAGACGATGGTTATTTGCCCTCCCTAATTAATCCCATATCGGCCGCGTATTTTTTTTATCCCTTTTCATCCCCATTTTAACTTTTCCTCCCGTCGAGGGCGTTGTCCTTACCTTTATCCTCTCTCTCAGATCATCCTGCTAAATCACCCGTATAGGACGACCGCTGCACTCTTCCGTTGCATCCTCCCCCCCTTCCTTTCATTGCGACCCTATTATATCCTCTCTCGTTTGTCTCATCCCGATTATTCCTTACGTTTCGCTGTAGACTCGCATCCCTTCGATACGCGACCCTTGGCCTTAAACAGAGCTCCGCTATTTCGCTATTATGTACCGCCGATTGTACGGGGAATAAATGCTTCTTCCTTCATCTTCTATTCCTTTCATCTTCTCCGAGCTACTTTCCTTTCATAAAAAAGAACGACTCTTTCTCTCTCTCAACCTCTCGGGGATTCTACGCCGGACGTTTTTCTATTAATTATGCTGACGAGGTTTACGGGATGAAGTATTGAAAGGGTTGTGTCTAACTCGGGTTTGATTCTGTACGGTTATTAAGGGGGTATGAGTGTCTTAGGTATTATTATATATCGTCTTAAGGTTCTTATTTTAATACGTAGTGGGTGGGGATTGAATTGATGTGTGTAGATGGATCGAATGAGATCGTTTGAGACGATAGGAATGGGAAAGAGAAGCGAATATCAAGTCTGGTACTTCAATCTGCGTTAGAAGTCGATGTTATGATGTATATTAAAATGTATTGTTTTATTTTCTATTATATGATTAAAGTAATTTGATCTTGGGGTTTGTGAAGAGTTAACTAATTTTGATCTCGAAGAATATTTGAGATATAATTATATACGTAATCTTCTGTATTCAAGAGAAAATATATTTAAATAAAGCTAGATTCTTGGTTCTATTTAGGATAAAGCGAGGGGAATATCATTTATATCCTTCGGTTTTATTAATTTCATAAAAACTCCTTATGATTTTTGGATTCATTACAGCTAAAACATTACGACAATATTTCAGCTCTCAGGATACTTAATTTACTCGTGAAATTGAGGCAATTTATCGGAAGGGCAGTAAAGGTTTTTTTATTAAGGCTCCATAATATTCGTTAAATATTAAAGGCAACGATATAGCGGGGAAATATCGATGATTCTAAAAGTTGCCTCTTTTATAGAAATTGCGTCGTTAATTCTTTTATAAGAACGAAGGGTGGAGGTTTTTGGGGGACATGTTTCTAGTCCTAGTGCATCTCCCAACAGTTCGTCAAAACTCAATCTGTGGAATCTCTCCGCGATTTTTTGAAATTTTCGCGTAATCTTATACTCTCGATACGGCTGCAGATCTTTCATTTCGAAAGCGTACATCTTGCGCGTTGCTTTATTGGGGATCCAAACATTTTGTGCCGGAGGAACTCTTTCGACAGCACACGCACGAGATAGAGAAATTCGAGAAATTGTCAAAGTAGCGGCCGTCGCATTATCCAGTTCAAACAACGATTGTAAATATCGCGTTTCATCCGAGGAATTTTTTTTAAGGTCGTTTGAGCTCGCGCAGCGGCGGCGTAATGGAAAAATTCCGCGTGTTCTAAACATCAGAAGGACGCGTATTCTTTCATGATAAGTGCCCTTCAAACCGGGAGGCGATACACCTGTATATCTGGCTTTATATCCGGTCCGTGAAATATTTATACATGGCTTGCTCTTCCACCATTGCCTTTGGGGCAGCAGCGGGAGAAGAGACGCTTTTGAAAATACTCCCCAATAATCCCACTTTTTCATATTGTATCGTCGTCCCCACCCACGCATATATATGCATCTCTTTCTCTCTCTTTTTCACTCCTCAACCTTTGTCCAACTCCTATTACTCTTACGGATGCACCGAATGCTTCCTGCACTTGGCCCCGGCGTGTGTCTCTCTTCCATCCCAAAAAACCGCCCGTCCAGTCACCCGAAAGCACACAGGAGCACTTCAAACCAATTAGTCGAGGCATTGGGAGTCTCGGATATCGTAAAAAAAAGCGGGACGAAGCAAATCGAATCGGACAGAAAAATAAACAGATTCAGAGGAGGATTTTCGGGAAAGAAGGCGCACAAAAAAAAGCCACCCCCCTCGGGAATTGTAGGGACGTTTGTGTAGCTTCCGTATGCACGTCGTGCGTGCTCGGGTTTAGATTTGATTGATTTTATGGGAGGGATCTTGGGGAGGTTCTCTCTAGGAATTTTTGGGGTGCCTCAGGGAGTGTTCACAGATGAGAACTACTGCTCTTGTGAGTGGAATGGGGTGGTTTTTTCTTTCTTTTTACGCGATTTTGTGAAAGAAAAGTTAATCCCTAATAATCTCGGAGGGACGGATGTGTTGGAGATGATTGTTTATTATACGTCGATTATTTGTGAGTTATATTCTCTGATTTCTTGTTTTTTTATTGGTGGAAGATTTTTTGGATTGGCCCTTTTTTTGAAGGTAGCAATGGGGTGCTGATAGGGATTCGTAATCAATAAAAATGTACGTTTGGTTTTTAAAAGAGAAGTTTCCTTGTAAATGTGGAATTGTTTTAGGATTATAAGTACGTAATTTTGGTAATGAGTTTGTAGATTGTTTCCTAAAGAGTTATTGTTTTGTTATTATTGTTTCCGTACGAGTAAGAAACTCAAATAATGTTGCTTGATCTCTTCGTCTTGTAGAGAAGTTTTCATCTTAATTGTATTTATTAATAACGTTACCAACGAACTCACGTTATTATTACCTATATTTTATCTTATCCAAGTGATTTGTTTGCAAAATAGCGCTATATTCTCGATAATTATAAATAAATATTTTAAAATAAGGTTTGAGGAAAGTATACCATACTTCGAGTAAACTAATTTACGGTAAAAGTAGATGAGTTCTTGATTTCATTCCCAGGAAGACTATTTCGATCTTCAATGCGAAGTAAGCGTGGCCAATTGGATGGGGAAAGTATGTCGGTTGTTGGTTTTCGGAAGAGCTTATGGTGGAGACCTTTTTTTTAAAAAAAGGAGAAAATAATATTCTAAGAGACTTTCATCACCGGAGGTTCTACTCTGTGAGTACGAGAGACATCCTTGGACGTATATATCGGTCCGGAAAATGTTTTCGTCGGAAAAATAAGAGAGGAGAAAAGCAACCACGGATGTTCGAGTCGGAGATAATTTTTGACTTTTTGTCCGAAGGAAAGCACGAATTCGGTAGATACGGGTTGTTCACGGTGCAGGAGAGCCGGGCTATTGTCTCCAACCGAAGGAGAGCTCTCGCGACCACAGCCCACAACGGCTTCGAGTACCGCGGACTTGTCTTCGCTCTCGAAAATTCGCTTTTTTTCACTGCCGATTCCCCGCGACCCTCTCGCTTTGCGACTTCCATCAAAAATGAACCTTCGATATTCCCTAGGCGTTGCCAAAAAGTCGCAGACGCACCCTACGGAACTTTTTTTTGTCTGCAGAGATGTTGATGAGCTCTAATGGAATGGTTTAATCGAGCGGCTGCCTCGTCCAAGAGGTTCGTGCGGCATAGGTCGTTTGTTTAGATTCATGCGCCTTCCAATCATAGGCCGTAAAATGATGAAGTCTTGCAGGGGTGCGGGAGGAGTTTTCGTAGCCATAAACCCGACATCTCTTTGTTCTGCCCGATGATCGTGCTCCCACCGACGAGACGAGGGTGCGCTCTCTCTCTCTCCTGAGAGGTTTCCTTTTTTCATCCACGGTGCTGGTTTTCTTTCCTCTGCCTTAATTTTCTTCGCGCCGTAAATAACAAGGGGCAATGAAAATGTATTCGGAATCAGTCGTAAAATAATCTTTCCCTCGGCAGCGAGTATGAAAGGAAAACAAAGTCATGTTCTTTCTGGGCGTAATTTACTTCCGTCGTTACTTCTGCTTTGACGTTTTATAACTCATTCTCGATGTTTTCCGTTTTATTTAGGGGTGATTCGTTCGTAAGGGTCGCGCCGGCAGTTCCTACCGCTTCTTCGGCAGTTTTTTTTTTGGGGTCGGTTTCGTCCGTCCCCGATTTGATTTACGCGAATTGACGGTAATGCGGGCAGGGATTTTAAGAGACTTTAACGTCTATTTGGGGTGTCAAGTGGAAATCTGGTGAGTCGGTTTGCGAAGATATGCCGAGACCCCTGAGGTTATGGGCATGAGGATTCATTCGTTAGGAGAAATGAAAAAGTTCTTGCTAAAAGAGTTTTTCCTTGATCGTTTCATTCGTAAGAACGCAACCATAGGTATTTTTAACCCGTAATGAAATCAAAAATGACTTCGTCTAAATGATATTTAATGCAGATCCATTCTCTGCGTTTTGTTTCAGTCTATTTGCTTGTTTTATTAAGGTTTTTCATTCGATTTTGCGTGGTAACCTCTTGCGTATGGGTATAAGGGGAGCTTCTGTCACGATGGTAATTCTTATGCTAGTCAGGTCTCCATGGCGAGGTGTCGCTCGACAGTGGTGTTGGACACCCGTTGCTTAGGAACAAACCTTGTGAATAGTAAGTTCACATCTCTAGGATAATGTTTGTCATATTTTAGATACGCGTTATTAATTTTTCGTCAATGATTTTTGAATTGAAGAAGTTGTAATTTTCCGAATTTACTTCTACGTTTCTCGTAACTGATATCTCTGTTGAAATTTCGCAATTCTGAGCGCAAATATCGCTGATTTTTTATGGGTCAATCTTTATGGGAATCAATCTGTGGAATTGGTTAATATTTATTCAGCATTCTTCCTTCTATTACACTCCGCTTAAGCAATACGGCTTACTCGAATTTCGTACCAAGAAAATTTACCTTTCCGAACGGACGGTTCACTAGTGCTTGCTATCTCTCTCTATCAACTCCCGGGATAGGAGGAAAAAAAAATTTCGTAACGAAATTCTCTCTCTACGCGATCGATTCAGAACGGCGTATCTCGATATCTAGGGAATAATTACGTCGGAAACTCTTTTCGTTCATCGACTGACCCCTGCCACTAGGTATTTCCTTCCGATTTTCGAACGTACTTTTGTTAATCCTCAACATGGGCGTGTTTTCCTCTCTCGAGCGGCGATTGCATCGCTCTCGAAAAATGGGTGTGTCGCCTCAAAATGGAGTTCCAGCTCTCTCGCGTGTGTGTGTGCGCGCGGGATCGCGAACGAGTGTGTGTGTGTGCCAGCCCGTCCCACGGTCCGCGGGAGTGGGGACCGCGAGCGATTTTCTATTGGCCGTCCATCTGATAGCTTTGCCCACGCATCGGCCTGCGTCATTCTCCTCCTACTGATGAAAAATGTCGCGTCCTCATTTTCTTAATGCGAGATTTTTTTCCCTCCGCGTCTCCCGGGAACGGTTCCCGATGACCGGAGTTCGGAAATATCCTCGTGCTTCGCGATTGTTCACGGAGATGGATTTCTGTCCCGGGTCGCAGTTTTCTTTTCCGAATTGATGTTTATTGGATTATACTATAGAGTTATTGGATTTGTTTAAATTACTTCTTGAATTCTATTTTACGTTTTGGCGGAATTAATGAAATAAAATACGGATTCCAATACTTAAATCCCGAGAAATAGCGAATTAAAATACATTTATAGAGATATCAGTCGAATTTGAACGTTTTCATCATTTATATAACCTTTTATAGCTAGATAAGTCTGGTTCTACTACTGATAGATTTAGTATTAATCTTCCTGTATAAAAGGTAATATATTCGGAATTTGTTGTAAAGTGCTCATTAATGGTTATCTCTGAATAAGGGTGCGTGCTTGAAGAAATATTTCGAAATTTTATCCGTATTTGTCCATTATCAATGAATTTATTATTGGAATTGGAGTTAACATCTGGAGACGTTGCTCAACGCCTACGGCAGGTATGTTGAGTATCTATAGATATAGCTAAAGGAAACTAAAATCAATTAATGCAAATGAAACTAGTGATTTTCTGATATTTCAATTTATTCAGGTCGTTTCTGTTCATTTTATAGAGGTTATGGAGTTGTAATTTTATATAGTTAAGGAGTGTATAAATTTAAGAAGAATAGAGTCGTTTTTGATAGACGAATAGCTTCTAGAGATAATATCGCTATAAACCTATCAATTAGAATGATCGTTAAACTGAGAAAAAAAATTTTCGTTTTACATTCCCATTTCATTTGGCCATAACATTTAAAACTTTTATTTTATGTAGTTCATCTAATAAATACAAATTTATCACGAGCACTTTTAATTGGAATCGCTCCCATTTCTCATACATTCCTCAAACCGACTTGTATAGGCAAAGTTGCCACGTCCCGATCCCGGTGCGATCATCCTAAAAGGTTCACCTTCGAAGGACGGCGTTCGGGGTGGGGACGGGGGAGGGTTTTTAGCTTCTCAATTAGTCTTGGATTTCTCGAATTGCAATCGGACTCCTTCTTGACCACGGACAAGACTTCTTTCGCAGACTTTCCTTTCTTGTCCTACCGCAACCGGCCTTGGCAACCAGAGTGTGTGTAATCGTGAGAGGGAACGCGTTGTGGAGGCCGGAGGTTCGATGCTCCGCCGTTTATTGGCGGCGGATGTTTATCGGTTCCTTTTTGCCCACTTCTTTCATCAGCGTCTCGCTCTTTAAAATGTAATAATCACGAGGGTGCTTCATTGTTGTCGGAGGATGTGCTCGTCACGATGATGGAGTGCATCTGGAAGGACATCGAAAGGTCATCCGAGATGGTACGATGATAGCTTATCGGGGAAGGATGAATTGCCGCGCTTTTTTCGCCGTGAATCGTGAAGATACACGCGATAGAGATGTACGGGTCGATTGGATTTGTTTTATTACGTCGGATCCTTGTCGCTCTTTCATCGGTATTTGAATGGTTTTATCCGATGGTTGCTTGCTTTGCAGATCGTTCCGTCGTGGATGCCGCTCGCTCCGAATGCGGGAAGAAATGTGTATCGTTTTGGTGTTTGTTTGTTGCGTGATTTGTGGGTTTTGTTTGGTTGGAATGTTTTTTGTGTTTTTTGATGTAAATACTTTAAATGGAATTATTGAATGGAGCAATATTTTATGAATATAATAAGTGTATCATAACCTATTCTTCTCAGCCGTTGAAATAATTGTTAAGAATATTAGTCTTAGATCTCGTCGAATTAGAAACCACTAAGTTTAAAAGGAATTAGGAAAGTGAGTTATTTTCTGTGCGTATTCTTATTTATTTTTGTCTCCAAATAATTGAAATTGAGTAAATTTTCTCGGAACTATCTATTTTTATGGCTTCACTGAAAGTGAAGAATTCGTACTTTTATATAATGAAACATCCAGTTACGGACCGGTTGCGTAGTAAATTAATTGTGGATTAATACTTCTTAAGTAATTGTAAGTCTTCACTTATATTGTAATATGGCTTTCCTCTATGTCAAGCCTATTAATATCCATTTTAACGGATATTCTTTACTTACTTTTGATGCACATTCGAGAATTCTTCGCCGGTAGTACACAGGAGATAGAATATTCCTAGCTTTAGGATATTTCTTCCCATGTTGAATAAGTGCATAAGTGAAGCTAACGAACTTTCGTATTCGTAAATTCTCCGATAAGATTATCGTTATTATCATCTCAGAAATAGGATTTTTGCTACATATTTTTCATTCCAATCAACTATCTCTCTAGTTATCTAAATACATCCTTTATTTCTCGGAAACGTATGAGGTATCTCATCAGGCTGACCGCAGAGGAATTTCGTATGAAGAAACGATACCCACCCTCTACTACCACTGACTTAAATTACTCAAGTAATTGATTGAAATATCCTCCCTTAAATGGAGACAGGAGATATTTCTCTCGTAATAAATCCGTCGGTCCGAACGCGGATCCCGCACCGGCAGATGCGGAGTCGTCCGCCGCGAAACAAAAGGCGCCGCCGCGATTCCATTTGCAAGAGATGGATTCGAAAGAAAAAACATAATTCACGTTAATGCCCTTTGGTTGTTGTTCGAGCAGAGCTCGGATTTCCGATTCGTTAAGAGAGGAGTAAAAAAAGTGAGAGGAATGTCTCCTGCGATAAATATATGTAAATTAAAATCTTCGCGAAGTTTATTGTCTTTTTTAAGCAACCCTTATATCTTTCGGAGATACTTCTTCCTCCGTATCTATTATACGAACTTCCCTCCACCACTTCCCACTCTCCGCCCTTAATGCATTATCCGTGTAGCGGCGAGGGAAGGCCTGCTTGTCACAGCTCCCTCTATCCACGGTGGCCTTCGTCACGCGTGCATTTGAGCGTGCCCCAAGTCGGTCGGCCGCGCACGCCGACGTGTGTGCGTGTGTGTTCTCTCTCCGTTCCCTGGGATTCCCAGTGTGTGCGTGTGTGCAGCCCTTTCTATTTGCATATTGCACCCGGTTGCATTAATGCGGCGCCCAGGTCCCAAGGCCCTTGCAGTGCCCCCGCGACCGTCCCCCGCCCGCCCCCCGAAACGACGAACCGTGCGTGTAATTTGTTGGCGCGTTAATTTTAAAAAATTATATTTCCATAACGAGCTTCCCCCCTCTCGTGCAAACATTAGGTGGTGGAAATTTGGCGCGGTGCTGTTTGCCTCGGATTATTCTCGGAGTTGTGTGTAGGACCAAGGATGGTTTTGCTTTCTTTCTTTCTTTATTCGGGGGGTTTTTTCCCAAGTTCTCAGCAGACGGTCTTTTTTGTTATGAGGGCTCTTTTTTTAGATATGAACGTATTTTCCTTCGCGGTTCTTTAGCGTTTGGGTTCTTGTACTTTTGTTAAAACAGTTTTTTCGGTGCGGAGTTCTGTCGCCGGTGATTGTACTGTATTTTTGAAGTAGTTATTAAACTACATAAAGATTAAGGGAAAGAGGAATGTTATGTATCGATAAGGGACGCGATTGCCCATTATGCCTAATCTTTATGCGAGTGTAACTTATAAATTTGTTGTAAGAGCGCGTAAGAGTGCAACTAATATGTATTCTTTTGGGGAAATAGTAAGAACAATTATCGAATTTTATAGATGAAAGAAACAGTTAATAAATACGCGAATTTTTGTGAATTCTAATGTTGTTTAAAGAATTCTAAATTCCGTACCTTCTGAAGTGATGCAGATCATACTTCTGGAAATAATGTCGATGTTCTGCATTCGTCAAGCATCTTATAATTCACGAATTGAAACAGTAAAGAGTTATTTACAGTTGATAAGAGTCTATGAGTTAATTTATTAGTCAATACATCAGTGCATAAATACAATTAAATCGCGATGAAACAACAAGAGTGAAGTCGTCGGCTAACGTGGCGTTCAAGTCTTAAAAATACTCTCTCGACTTTAGAGTTGCACCACTTATAGAACTTTCTTCTCATAACATCGCAACTATCTTAGTAAGTTCAGCAGTACCCATTTTCTCCTTATTATCCTCCTTAAGAACAAATAAGATTTACCTCATTGCGCGAATCAAGCTTTTGAAAAGATGCTGTTCTTCCTCGGTGGCTTAACGAAAAGGCTACTACGTTAAAACTTTATCTCGGATTAAATTTAACACTCGTGGACGTGTTCGGGTACTCTCCTTAAGGGACCTAACATAATAATTTCATTTGCGTAATTCGGTTCGGAGAAGAGAAGGATGTGCGCTGCTCGTCTCTCTCTCCTGTTGCATCGTCTGCGAATCTTAGTGATTTAAGGTCTCTTCGCAGCGAAAAAAAAGTAAAGGTTGAAAGCAACAGCATTGTTCTTCGTAATTTGGCTTGGGTGGTCCCTCTTTGTATCTGGCTAACGACGTCAATGCGTGATAAGGGAGGCTCCTTATTAGCCCCAGAAGAGACGGAGAAGTCCGCTGCAAATGGCGTAACGAGATTGCGTGCATCTATCCGATGGACGGGCTCTTAGAAGTACCTGGATAACGATGCAGGACAGCGCCTTTTCGGTGCCCCCGTGAGATAGTTCGTGTGCCTTTATTTCACGACGGAGCGAGCTCGTATAGTATTATTGGTAAGGTGTGGCACTGGGTTCGTAATTCAGCGAGTCTCCCCTTGTTTTGTTTAGGATGTTCGGGTTTTATCTACTCCAGTCGTGACGGTGTTCAAGTTTGTCTCTGGGAAGGAACTATGTTGTAGTTGCTATGGGGATTGTAACTCTTGGAGCGTATGTCCATAGTACAATGGCTTGCCTACAGTATTGTCTGTTATAACTTGAGTGTTGCACTAGGATGATGAAGTAAAAGGGGTTAATTTATTAATTCAAACTGTGAATTAAAGCCAGAACTTTTCGATATCCTTCTCTGGGAGCATATGTCTCTAATACAATAGCACGAACACAGTATTGTCTGTTATAACTTGAGTATTGCTCTATAATGACGAAGTACAAGGGGTTAATTTATTAATTTAAACGGTAGATTAAAGCGAGAACTTTTCGATATCGTTCTTATGATAGACAAGTCATGATGAACCCTCATCTGTGGCTACTATTTTATTCCAAATTTGGATTATTTTTGTAATGAAGAATAGAATGAAAGCATAAAGAGTGTTGCAAATTTTATAGCTTCTTCTGCTTATTCATAGATTTGGGTATCCTCATCAAATGATTCAAATTAATTGGGTTTTTTGACTTTATTAGAAGAGATATACTCAGGCGAGTTGTATAATTGAACTTTTGTTGAAAATTCACGTACTTTTTCTTCGATCATTCCGCAGTGGAATTTTCTTGATGAATAACTCTTTTGCACGCATTGTTCAGCGTCCTTATGGAGAATAGGTTATCCGAAACTCACTCACTCCCAATCTTATGGAAAATCACCGCATTACGTCCGCTGCCGATTGCAAGGAACTCTCTCTGTGACGGTGTTATTTTTTCGCTCTGCGTTTCATCTTTGAGCAAAGTCCATCGAGTTGGTAATCGGGTCATTTGCATGCAACTGTGGATAATCATTCGTCCATTAATAACTCGAGCGTGGGTATAACTGGGAGTCGTGCAGAAAAAAAAAGAAAAAATGCACTTCTCCCCCGACCGCCGATCATAAGAGTTTATACCGTTACGTTCTTTGCTACCCTCCAACGTAATCGCTCTATTTATTTTTGCAACGGTCCGTCAATCCCCAACGATTGAAGTCCATCTTTCTTTTTTCCCGTTCCCTTCGAATTTTCAAAGGATATTCGTTACTTTTTTGTTCCCCGCGCAAAAAAATCATCCGCCTCGCTATCCCTTTGCCCTTTTCCTCAAACTTCTTTGATGGATGTACGCCACCTTGCGTCGACTAAGCCCCGAAAAAACGGAACTGGACTTAGAGCGGATTACGGAAGGTTTCCATCCCTCAGGCCCCCAGTGCGAGCGATCTCCCGGTACGTGGATTTCTGCGGTCAAAAAAGTTCGCAGTTTCTCCTCCGTATATATCCCGGTTTCTCTCAAGATGTCTTCCACCCGCAACCGTCACGTCATTTCTTCTTCTTCTCCTTCCCCCTTCCTTACCTCCACCCCCGAAAACGTTACGTCGTGGAAGGTATTATAAGGGGTTCGAGAAGAAACAGCTCTAACACCCACCAAAGTTGATTCACTCCTTACTGACCCATCTTCTGGTGTTATTTTCTTGGCTGAAATCTTCTTATTCTCTAGTTTCTGGGAGGTCCGAGTTTTTCTGTTATCTAGAGTTTGGTTGTGGTTTTGTTTTCGTGATTCTTTTGTTCTGGGGTAATTATTTGTGTGAGTTAGCAACGGATTCAATCATTCGTCGTACTGAAACTTTATTCAGAGAGTAATTGGTGAATAGAAAATCGTTCGACTTGTAAGAGTTAATAATTCAGAATGAATGTATTTTTATCCATTGCTGTATTCACCGTATATACTGTAATTGTGGTGTTTATGGATTTTAGGAAAACTAAGTTTTCCCAAATTAAATGCTATGAACTCAGTCTCCAGAAAGATTTATGCACGTAGTATAAGAATACTTAGCTAAATTCTTCATCATCTTTGGCTATCCCCAGCTAATGATGTGAAAAGTACAGCGATATGGTTTAATCTATCGCTAGGAAATAACCAGAGAGACCAATGCAGAATAGGCTTTCACGGAAAATGATTGACACAGCATATATTTCTCGTTCGCAGAATTAAGTATGAAATTCATTCCGTTTCATCATAGTTTTCAATTACTTGTTTGGCACCAATCTACGACTGTTCCGATAAATATTACGTGCAATAGATGTTGAAATTATTGTTAATCGAGGAATTTATGATTTACCGAGAATATTTGGGTGGCATAGGGAAGGTGGAGTCGGGCCGAGTTTCGCTGTGCGTCGTGACGGGCAGCACAGAGCCTGTCCCCGCGGTCCCAGCACCGCCGGCGCCCCGCGACAGCCTCCCCGCTCTATCCCAAATACTTCCACGAAAGTCATCATTACTCATTCTTATTATATTACGAATACTCTTAACAGACTCTCTTAAACTCGTGATAAACCGTCCTCGCATTGGAAATGGCGAATGATGGTCGATTAAAAGTCATTCCCGGTTGCATCGGAGAATTAACGTAATATTTCTTTTTATTTCAAAGCTTCGTGCCGACGTCTTTCATTCGCTCTAGTATCATTACTTCCGTCGAGTCATCGATGTATTATTATCCTCGAATCTTCCCGAGCTCGGGACTTATCCTTGAAATGTCCCCATGATGAGGAAGGTGAAGCAGAAACCATTTCATCGTCTGATTCGATTTTAATTTCATGCTTCGATCTTTTCTTTTTTTCTTCTCCGATCTTTCATAGGTTTGTTTCTTTATCAGCGTCTTCAAATAGTAGGTTTTTTAGTTCGAATTTTTTTTGCGGGTACTTGTGGCTTGTTCACTCGTGAAGGTAATGGGAAAGCGTGGTTGATATTATTATAAATTTGAGGGAATATTATAATAACTTTTACTTACGTTTATCATGGATTAATATGCTTACGAAGTTTTTATTGATAACTGTAGAAATTAAGAGATAATCTTGGAATAGTCTTATAGTTGGAGCTTTCTATATCTGTTAGTAATATTTCGTAGATAAAAATAGTTTTCATATAGAATATTTCTTATCATAATGTTCGGTAATTGCGTTTAGAGTGAATTTTATGGAAGATAAATCTATTTCAACATTCATCTTAAATTCAGTTTACTGATTGACGCTATAATCTTTAAGTTTATGTCTTCGGTAACTAGTTTCCTTTCTACTAACTACCTTTAAGTAACCCCAGATAGATGTTGTATCTCCCTTTACGTCCTGCGGAACAGAAAAGTACATTTTCTAGTTTCTTTCTGCATCATTCCGATTCTTTATAAATTTTATTGGAACATCATAATTTTATTTTAGTGTTGTGTGGAGAGATTAGCATTTGGTCTAGTTTACTTTGTTTAAAATGCGAAAGTTTTTAGTTTTAGCTAAAACAAATATCTTCACTGTGGATGTAAATGGACTTGAATCCCTGAAGTCTGCGTTGAATTTTTTTCGTCTTCGCTCTTTCTTATTCTAATACTTTAGTTTTAATACATAACAACGGTGATATTTGTAGATTGAAGTACATCTCACATTGAAATGCTTTCAAATTCTTTTCGTAGTGCGAAATTTGCGTAGAATAAATTTTAATCCATCTTTAGAGTGAGGAGGGGAGCTAAGTACTCCGTTATAATGGAAGTGAGACGAGAAAGCTGATAAATAAACCGATCCAGGCCCCTTCTTCCCTATTAATCATTCCACATTTTCGTAAGTGTGTTATCTCGGCTATATCCATTCTGCATTCTAGAGAAACCGTATTGCCTGGACTGTTTCTTTAACGCGTACATTATCTTAAAAATATCGCATTTACTTCTTATAAACCGAGACTTCCTTCGTTCTTTACATGTAGCACCAAAAAATATGCTCGTTTATTTTCATGGGCATCATCCTGGGAAATTTTGCTCCGAAATAACTTTTCGAGAGATTAAAAGCGTGTATTTTTTAAACTGATATTTTTCGGAGATGTTTACTTTTATTCTAATGCTAATAAACGCCTCGCCCGAGTTAGATAGAACTCTTCCAATGATATAATCTGTAACCGGAGACATTGGTTTAGAGAAAATTATTGTATATTTGCGAAAATATGAGGATTAATTACAATATTACTAGAAAACAAATAGGCTCCTTATAAATATACGTAGATATTGATAAAGTTTGAATGAAAACTGTTAACAATCATTAGTTATAGTAATATGTAACTCCTCAGATTGCTCTATGCTACTTGATAGCATGTTTTCGTATCATCCTATATATGCTTTTTATTTAAGTGCAACTTTCCAAATTGCAGATATCTTAGAATGGGACAGAGTTTGCGAAGAGTTGTTCTATGATTTGCTAATTGGACAATTGTTTCTTCTATGCTGGAAGTAAGAAAATAGAAATATAAGTTGCCTAGTATTCGCCTAAAGGAATAGTAAAGACTGAATTGTGGAATTGTAGTCAATACCCAACTAAAAACTTAGTAAACCAACGACAGTTGTAGCCGAGTTATTTCTGACGATGCTAAATTTAACCGTATGATGTTCAGTTTTGACGAATGGAATGATATCGACAGAATCGTTCATCTGTTTAAAGTTTCCGATAGATAGATTAACTTAAAATTGTTATAAAGTATTTTTATGGTTTTTACTTCAGCCTGTCCTCATTGCTTTTTCTACTTCAATCACGAGCAAGCTCGTTCTGTTAAAGTTTGTCGTCCATCTTCAGAAGAGATTGCCTTCGAGTTGCGAAAGAGTCGTTTTTAATTACTTGATCGAGTCCGATAATTAAATGTCGATTTATGAAATAATTTGAGGAAATCATCGTTGTCGCCACATTAGGCAATTATATTTTCTGCTTTCTACTATTTCGATTTGGAAGCAGAGACCAATTATCAAACGTCATTGAGTCTGCTGCAAATAAGTTAGTTGTTCTTGCTCTCTGAAATTTGTTTCAGTAATTTTCAACCGAATGATTGTTGTTAGTAATAACCGGGAGCGTCATTAAACTTTGTGAAAGCGCGTCATTGGAAATATTGTTGTTCTAGAATATAATAGACTTACAGCTCCGAATGTTGACCCTTTCTTTAATTGTTAAATAATTAGGAATGAGTAACTTTTGATAATTACAGAGGAATAGAGAGTTAGTACCATTGTTATAATGATGGATTAATTAGTAGAAGTTTTCTTTGGCTGAAAATTAGAACTTAAGTGTATTCATTTACTTCATTCAGCTTTTTGTCGACTTAAATTTCATAAGAATTTAATTTTATTTTAGTTTTAGCGTCGGTAGTTTTTCTAATTTTCATTCATTCACTTTAAATAAGTAAAGAATGACTATTATGTCGTAAAAATTTGGTTGATTTCTTAAAGAAAAGGTTCTGCCGAAATAGCGAGGTTTATATGAATATGATGAATATATATGAATTTAAGATTGGATGATGTATTAATTAGAAATTATATATCGTAGAACGGTGAACTATCAATACCCTGGTTTTTATACTTATTACTTCTTTGCTTTGGAAAATTCAAGTTGTCAGAATAAAGGAGTCATAAATTTTAAAAAGTCATTCCACCGCTCAAATTTTAATCTTCAATTAGAAGTGGAATTAATTTAACTGCAGCTGTTTTTACTCACTTTTATTTCTCTTCGAATTAATTTTGCACAGCGTGTATATCAATTCGTTCCCTAGCGTAATTAGACCATTTTCTATCCATCAAACATTAATTTCTATTAATACTTTTGTTCTCCATGGCTTATTCGTATCTTATAACAGTTTTCATTCCAATTCTTCCATTCGAACCGTTTTCGTGTTCATTCATAACTTTCCCTGAATCTGTTCCTATGTCTTCCTTCAAAACCTCACGTCGATGGATCCTTCCCAGACTCCTTTCGCGGCGAATATATAAACCCCTCGAGAAGTATTCTGCGCTGTCTCGACCAACACTTTTTGCCGTCTCTCCCCCCTCTTCTAAAACTAATCTCGATGTCTTTTTTTTGATGTTTTCGTCTTCTCCCACCGGGGTGCGCCTTTTTCCAGGGCAAAGAGCTATAAACAGAGAGGGCGGCTGTGATAGTCATCGTTGTCGGAGGCCTCTTTGAACGCCCTATGGCTCGGATTAGATTGCCTTGACGATTGTTTTTTAATCAACTCTCTCTCTCTTTGACTCCGAGGGCGGAAGCAGTTTTAGTCAGGTGGTTCGAATAATCATCCTTTTATCTCCAACTTATAAATAATCATCTTCCAATTCTCGGATATGTGTGCGTGTGATTATGTTACGAAGCACGCGGTTTACTCACAAAGCTCTCTTTTCAAGCGGAAGGGTGTTTGTTAACGAGTACTTTATCGTAAACTCCGAATAACTTCCGATGCGTTTGCTTTAAAAGACGTTGAATTCGTACGTGCGAAAGTCGAGCGTTGAAATCACCACGTTGAATTCTATATACAATGCGCTGTATTTTAATACGACTACATCTTAGTGTTGTTTAAAAGTGTATATTATTTGCGAAATCATATATCTTCGCATATTTTCAGTCATATCGATCGATATATCGTGGGATATTTTCAAGGGAAGAAGTGGAGCGCTTTCGTCTCCGATCTATTCACTCCGCCATTTTGCGTTAGAGAACACATGATACATAATCACAAATTTTAACGTTAATTATGTTAGTTTGATCGGAAACTGTCCAATATTGCTTTGCCCCTTCTCATTAGCAGTTCTTTCGTAAACATGCCTGAGGACGCAATTATACGTTCTTATTCGAAGGGACTTCAATTACATCAGCATAACAATGATGGAAATAGAAAATTTTTTTGAGGAATTTTAGGTAAGAGGAATGTGAGAGAATTTTTAAAGAATGGGAGTTAAATAAAGTTCAACCCGACCCTTATTTGTAATGAGAATTGTATTAGATGTACATCCAATAACATAAAAGCTGAGGATGGAGGAATGTAATTATTGCGTAAGAATTCCAAAATCTTTTTGTATTTAAAAGTAGTCTTCGATAAATAATAGCTTCAGTGTTTGGTCCTAATAAAGTAACTTAAAGGCATCCAATCATTAAGCAAATAACATTTAGACGTCAGCGTTACCTATTCACAATATATAATCACGAATATATGTAAGTTTTTATATTCTTGAATATGTTGCATTTGAATTTGAATCCTTTAAGAAAGTTATACATTCTCGGTTAGAAAGGAATTCTGTTTAATTCAAATTTATCAGCTTACTCCAATGCTCATTATATAGTCAATAAAATAATTATTCCATGGTGTCACATTTTATGCATCGAGGACACTTCTATTTTAAACCTACTTTTTTAGCGATTTAGTGGATAGATTCTTGCGTTTAACCATGGAAGGCAGCACTTGAATGGAAGAAAACGTCCTAATGTTCGAGATTTTAGCGAAGAAACGCGTTCTGATGCATAATGGTCAACGTCTCAGTAATGTATGTCCTCTATGGTTTGTCAACTCCCCAGTGCCTTCTCTCCGAATTCATTTGAAAGTCCCCCGCTGCAGGTACCTGTCCCTGATTCGTGTAATGGAATTGAGCCCATGTTTCTTACTTATGACTTCCCCTTTGAAGAAAGAGGATCCGTCGGTTTAGTGGCCACTCAACGGTTGATATGGTCGTCCCTAAGGATATCTGTTTTTAAGGGGGCGATCCTAGACTTGATGCTTCTTATCCTCTGTAAACGCGCCTTAAGCTATTGCTTTATCGTAGAGCTTACTTATACTTCTTTGATTTTTACCGGATAACTCGTATGATGTGACGTTTAAGATTAAATTTTGACTCTTGTGTACTAATTCGCGTACCGTATTGGTATTCGTTAATAGATGAATGTATTAATGGAGAATACATGATTTAATTAAGTTAAAACATTTGAATTTTTTAAGGTTCTATTTATATATTATATTATAAAATTTGTATCGTTTGATTCAAACTTAGGAAATGAATGGAATTTATCTCAGCGAATTCAAGAGAGAAATATGATAACTCTTAACTCAATCATAGTTTTTCCCACTACTATTTAGTTTAAAATTAAATCAAAACCCTGTCCTTTACTAAACTTGTTCATCCTTTGAAAGTTGAAAAAATACTCCAAGCGTATATTTCTTGTCTTTAGTAATAATTATAAATTATTTTACATTGCTGAATTTTCTTTGGTGAAATAATATTTCAAATGCACTGTCGAATATTTATTTTCGGTGTGCTTTTGGTTAAGCTATGCCATTGACGAAATTAACCTCTATGATATCCCGTAATCTGGTCTTGGCAGAACTGAGTTTAGGTCGAAGGAAGCCTGAAAATTTGCATTCATAATTGGCCGTGGTTATCATCCCAAGACCGAAGACGGAAGCTGCCGATCTCGGAGAATGAATCATGAGATCGCGTGCGTACGGAGGCAGGAAACTATCAAGCAGAATATTCGACTGCGTTTGAGAACGTCTTTCTTTAGATTCTAGGAACGCGCATCCTCATTGTTCCCAGTTTCCCAAAATATAGATTTCCTGAAGTTTATTTTAGTCTTTAAAGTCTTAGAAAACGCTTCGTTGTAATGGTGGCTTCTAGCGTTTAGCTAAGCCTTAATAGCCTATGTTCATAATGTGCAGTATCTTTTGTGTTTGCTCGTAATATTTTGTATACTATACTATAATGTATATATTGAAACTATATTAATGGAACCTTTGACTATAGATTTAGTTCATGTGCGATTTTCTCTTAGCTTAAGACTTTATCAGTCTTTCGACTTTCAGTTTAGTTGGCACGCTTAATAAGTTATTATATCTTTTTGAAACCAGATCAATTTTTAATGTACATTGTTCTCTTTCCTTTCCAGGTGAGTGATCTTATTTTATCCGGCCTTTACTGCCTATGAAAAGTATGGTTTTGCAATTTCAATTTTCTGTGAGTATTCTCATTTTCATTCGAATTAAATTTGAGTTATAATTTGGGTTAATCTCCTTCCAATACTTTTGTGTATAGGAAATTGCCATCAAATTCTGAAAACATATATAAGTTTACATAAGAGAGAGTTAGGTCTGATTCTGATGAAATTGTAACTATAAATTTCATCTGCTTTCCAAGTTTGGACTATATTATCCTTGGAATCGAATAAATTCTCTATTACTACTTGAGGTTCGCAATGACTGGGTTGAAATTTTATCTAACACTAATCCAATCATGGTTTACCATCCTCGTTTTGGTTTAGCACGTCATCAGCTCAGAACAAACCTCGTAGCTACTTTCGAACTTGACATGGTACGCGTTTCAACGCAAAGCGACCAAAGGATAAAGTATCTTTAGGGGAAACTCGTCATGGAATACGTCACCTTATATGTATCTGCTGGAAAAAAGCCTAATGCACCGACATTGTATAGCAAAGGGAAAGAAGAAGATGGGCAATGACGTCCTTTTATCCATTATTCCAACAGCTAGAGCCGTGATAAATTCATCGCGAGCTGTCTCTTTTTCCCTTAAAGCTTTCTTCGCCGACAAAATACCAAAAAAAAGCAAAAAAAACCCTCTCTCATCTCGACATAGATGTCTCATTTCCTTTTTCATCCGACACTATTTTCCGATTGCGTCCTTTCGCCGCAAAACTGCATCTCCCCATCTCACAGAGGACCCATTTCGCCAAGGACGGGGTGTTTGGGAACAGGGGATGGACATAATGGGGCGCAGATGGGGGAGACAAAGAATCGCGGTCGGCAAGATTTTTTGATGGCGTTGTTAGGCGAGTTCCTCGACGAGGTCCGGCATATATTTAGGCGGCTAATGGAGAGCGTGTGGAGGAATGGTAATTTTCCGAAGGAGTGTGTAGGTGTGGTTTTGATGGAGTTTACACCTTTTAGAGAGGGTCAGACTCTTTCCCGCCTTAATAGATTATACGCGCTCCTTCTCGCGTTTGGAGGAAGGATTTGTGCATGTTTCGGATGTCAGGAGATGTGCGTAAATGGGACAGAGTCCGAGAGGGGCCTAATGCTCTCTTCTTTCGGACAGATTCTCTCGGTTATTACGTAAATGGATGGGCTCAAGTTTCGGGGCGCCTACGGATGGCTATGTGACACACAGAAGGGGTTTATCAGTGCGTTGCTAAGGCTTGAATGTACTGTGTCGTTGCTACGGCTACATAGGCGTACTGTGGACAAAACGGAGTGAGGGATGCAGTTCTATTCTAAATGCAGTTTTTGCAGTGTGGATTTTTGTGATTTGCGATCATAATACTCTTATATGGAAGATTAATTGTGTTTGAGGGTTTTAAGATGTATAAGATGCTGAAGAGGGATGATATAGTTGACTCCGTATTCCACTGTCCATTCATGTAATATTTTGAGTACTATTATTTCATTTGTTCATTCGTTTATTCGTTATATTAGTGGGAATAAATGAATACTGAAGTATAATACTAAAGACGCATTTCAATTGTAATTGCTGTATCTTGTAGTGGGAGAGATGTTACTTAACTGCCAATGCATACCAGAAAAAAAACCCAGTCGTTACTCTAATAATTTGATAGATAATTTTTTTATAAGTCTATCACACTTTGAAGGTATTACTTAGGTGTTAGAATAAGTTCCAAATTGCTGTTTCAGGTATCACGTATAATATCTGTCAAATGAACTGGAGGAATTGAATTGGTACCACTTGATATTCGCTCTTTACCTTTTAAACTAGTAAAACTTTTAAACGAGTAAACTTTTACTGCAATAATAAGTAAATAAGTTAACCTACCAAAGTAAATAAGTAAACCTTTTCTGTGACAGTTGTAATAGATGCTACTGTTTATAATTCCTTCTTAACATCAAACCCACCGAGCTGTCGTATGATTCCGCGTAGCGCAGTTACTTTCCAGGAGTGTTTCGGAAAGTTCTCTTTTGAATATTTGATTTCAACTCAGTTCACATACTCTCCACGCTCTCGATTCGGATAATTCCAAAAAGGAATCATCAATATGTACTCGGAATTATCTCGATTTGAAGTCGAAAAGCATCCTCCATTCACATCGGAGTTATTATTATTTTTTTTTGCGAGATATTAAAGGTAAAGGGACACAGCCAGCCTCTCTCTCCCACGTTTCATCCCATCTTAGCGAATTCCGACGGTTTCAATTGGCGAACTTTCGCAACGAAATCTGCCGTAGATTTCGCATCCTTTTGTCTCCTCTCTTTGTCGCAACTCGTAAAAATTGTATCGGGACGTCCGTCATCGTAGCGATTCCATCCTCATTATTATTTTTTCTCATTCGCTCGCCCTATCCTCGCTGATTAAAACAGAAAAAATCCCATTCATCCTCTCTTGACGACAAAGCCCTTTGGATATACAAAAAAAAACGCTCGAGCGTCTCAATCACCATAACACGATTTCCAAATCCCCCACCACCACCGTCACCATGGCGCGCTCTCTCTATATACGGAGGAATACTCGTGTCGTCGGGTGTTTTTTCGGGGTACTCGCTGGGTGTTGAACCCCTCTATTATCATTGGGCATTCTCTTTATCCGAGAGGTGGTCGCAGCGTCTGAATGGAAAAAGCGCGGGTTCCTAGAAACGTCGGTACCTTTGAGGAAATCGGGGGGTGTGTATAGTAGATGGGGCGAAAAAAATGTGCAGGGGATAGTATGTGCGGTGTAATAGTTGGGAGTCGTTCACAAGGGAGGGAGTGGTGAGAGTAGTCGGGAAGCAACAAGAGGAGGAGTTTTTTTTCGCGTAGGGGACGGGCAGAGCCCTCCAGAAATGGCGTAATTACATTAGCGACCATGATTACAAAACCCTTTGAGGACGGAAATGCACCCATATCCCGTGCATCATCGCCGAAGGGCGGCGAGTATCCCTTTTTACTCGGCTAAAAAAAACCTCCTCACAATGCTCTCTTCTTTACTCCATAATTTCCATTTCTCCGCATTTGCATCTCTCTCTTTCTCTTTCTCTCTCTCCTTGCACTTCCCTTTTACACGTAATTCGATTAATTTCTCTCCGACCTAATTGCCTGATGAGTTGCACTGACGACGCCTAGGAGGAGCCTTTGTCGTTTTTCTTTTTTTCCCCGTTTTTCTTTCGTTTTTTAAAGTTTTTTCGTTTTTCTTTTGTTTTTTTTTTATTTTTTCCGGAGAGGCTTTTAGGTGAGTACGGAAAGCAGATGTCCACGGTGTCGATTCTCTCTCTCTCTGTCGATTATTCTTGCATGAGGGGGCGATTTCCAAAAAGTCGCCCTTCAACATTTTATGCTCCTTCAGCGACGCCTTCAATTTGTCCAACGTATGGATTTAGAGTGGCAGCGCGAGAGCTTTGTTTCGCATCAATATTTCGGCAAAAATCTTGGAGAGATTGGGATCGGATGAGCGTGCATTTTTAAGGGAAATCTTGGGGAACGAGTCGGATTTTCGTTTTGTTTTTGTTTTTTTTTTTTTTCAAGTGGTCAGCGTTTGTTCGGTAGCGGGTGTTGATTTCTCGCGATGGGTGATGGAATACCGGAGAGTGTACGGTACGTTAAGGTTCCAGTGCGTGTTTGTGTGTTAAGGTGATGTTTTTGGGTGAGCTATAGCGAGGTATTTTTGTTCCTCCTGGTTTTCTTGTTGTTTCGTCGTTACATTATGAACAATGGGAAGAGGTTGTATCAGAAATGGCGATGGCGTAGAGTATAGTTTGTAGTGATAATGTACCGGTGGCATGGAAACGATGTGGCGGATAGCTATGATGTAGAGAAATGATATCTTTCACTCCATGTGAACATCCATGCTATTTAAAATCTAAATCTTGTGAAGCGATGTACTAGTAATAATTTCCTCTCGTGTTTTTGTTCAGTAAATCTATTTCACTCGTTCAGTACATCCTTATTCTCCTCCAAAAGGTTGATAAAAGTTGGCTGGTTTATTTTACATAAACCTATTTGTCCTAAGAAATAAACGAGAAAGATTTAGTTACGACTAATATTTTAGAACTTTGAGTAACTCTATTTTCGTGATTCCATTACGATATTTTCGTAATAACCCATCGAAGAATCGAATTAAAATCTACAATTACGTGAGATTACAGTCAATCAAGTATTGTTTGAGATTGGAAAATTATGAGCTCCTCCTTTTAATTGTTGGGATAACATTCTGCGGATGTAAGATTGCATAAGGTAGTATTTGTAAAGTTAGCGTAGAATTTTGAGGAATCAGAAAGTAATTCGTGAATAGGGATTACCTACATTTACCGATAGAGTGTGGGAAAGACAAAGATGCAACTACATGACCTTTCCGGTCGTCTTTTGACATTATAAGAAGTAATTTTGTCTTTCTAGATAGAATGGGTTCTGTCTCCATCTTTGCTAGTTTAAACAAAGTTATAACTAGACGGGATTCTTATTGAAAATTAAGGGTAATTTCTCGTTTGCATTTCCCAGATGTAGTTTCTTCTGCGGAAGTTTCACGTAAAACTATATCTTTCTCGTTTCCGATGTAACTTTACATCTCGTGTTAGCGTAGACAAAAGGAAGTGCAGGAGTAAGTTCTGCGCAAAAATAAGTCTCGTTAAAATTCACACTGCGCTCTTTATCATCGAAAGAGTCGCTGTAGTTTTACCACAAACACGAGGGTTATTATCTCTGTGGTAATTGAAATCTTCCTCGAGGTTTCTCAGATTCTTAAATAAGATTTTTAGTTCTACATTGGCTCAGAACGGCGTAAAGTAACTTAAAGGCATCCTACATGAGTTAAGGGTCGGGATGAGAAGTTGCTCATACTCTTTGTCATGAGTTTTAAGGGATAGATAAGTTGGTAATCCAAATGATAGGAAGAAACGTTGTAAGTCGGTCGCTAGGAAACGGGAAATTGGATGTAAAGGGTTTGAGTGGGTTTCCCAGTGAGAAAAACAGAAATGGATAGGGAATAAGTGAAATTACGTTTGTTAAGTTTGCATTGAAGTTTACTTTCTACATTTATTACGTAGGTGATGCGTAATATATGGTTTATTTTACTTTTTCGTATTTTACGGAGTATATCAGTGATGAAAGGTTATAATTATCGTCTTCTTTGGAGGATATATGCGATAAGGAACTTAAATTATCTAAAGATTGTTTATTTTTCTCGGGGTATATATAAATTGCGGTTCTTCGCATAAATGTTAGAATATTAGACGAATTTAATATATGTTGTTGTATTTAGAACAAGTATAAATGTTGGCGGATGTTAAATATCGAATAACATTAATTATAATTTAATAGAATGGTTAATACGTTCCATTGAAAGAGTTTATCAGTTTGAGATTTCAACGCCCGATCTGATATTGTTCATGCAAAGTGCGGAAACTAAGTTTAGAACAATTTCACGAAGCGAACATAGTTCGTGGGCGAGTATTCACCTCCTAGGCATAAACGTGGTAGATTAAGAGCACCTCCAGAGCTCTGTCGATAATTAGAGGATTGGGTTCCCTTAATCACATCGAGTTTGATTTGTGAATATAACCCTGTCATTCATTTGCAAATGCTTTCACTGATGTGCCATTCGGGGCAGAGTTGTCCGGTAATTGAGTCCTGTAGGATGGCTGTGCTAGGGGTTGATAAACAATACGGTAGTTTCTGGCGGAGTTTGCTCGTAATTCACTTAAGTCCCGGGGTTATCATTAATTCGGTATTTCAGAGGTAACTAAGGATGGCTGTGCAATCGAATTTTATGAAGAGAACCGGGTCAGGAGACAAGAGAAGCGGCCATCCTGTGATGAGGCGAACAAAGGTTCGAACTCCGAGCTTTGAATTAGACTCTCTCGAAGCGTTTTCGGAAGTCCAACACAGCGAGGGAAATTTGCATTGGCATGTTGAAGTGATTGGTAGCCATTTTGCTTTAGGGCACGAGGATAATATTCGACCATGCAATTTTGCTCATGGACGGCGGTGAATGGAAATGGATATCTTTTCGTTGTAATTAATAGAAGCGTTGATTATGGTCGCATCACAAAAGCTTGGACAATTGAACTTATTTGGATGTTGAAAAGATCGCCGGTGATATGGTTGGTTTACTTTGTTACGTGTAGTTAATAAGGGTTTAGTAACCTTTTGTGTTTCGTCCAATTATGAATCTTATGTAGCAGTTTTTCCTCTCCGAATGAGTGAAGCTTATAAATATACGAACTATAAATTTAATTTAGAAAAAGGAATTCCGAAAGTTTTCTTACTTGAGTTCGGTTTCGTACGCAGGAAAGTTTAGATGTGAAACGTATTTTTCATAAATACGAAATTAATAAATATCCAATGCTCAGTGTTACGTATTTAATATCGTTAATTATATCTCTAATTTGATATGAATACGTAGTTGAGAGCAAAGACTTTAAAATCATTGTGATACTGTTTTGAGAGAATATGAAATAAATTCTACATAGATTCTTAATCGGTTAGCAGTAGTTTAAAACTTTGTATTTCGCATAAGTTTCGTTCATCATTTAACGGAATCGGACTATTCTTCGCGGAACCAAGAACAAAGAAATGTTGTACGTCGCTCGATATTAATTAGGTTAATTAATTGGCATGTATAGCAAGTGTGTATCTCGTTATATCCGTAATCTCCTTTGCATCCGTTATCGCGGGTAATTACTTTCAGAATTTCCGAGAGACGTAACACTTCTCGCTAATGCATTCACAATTCGCATCTAAACTGATCGATTGGCTTCCGAAAATGGCTGTAAAGCAGAAACGGCCGTGTCTGAATGAGTCATCAGGGACACAGGGCCGTCTTAAATCCTCCCTCCCACCCCCCGAAATTGCAACGTCACTTAAATTTGAAACTCGTCAAAAATTCCCTTTCCGGCTCCCTCAGTCTATTCCTGCGAATCGAAGTTTCTATTATAGATGTAAGTGGAGCATTCATTAAGGATCGATGGGCCAAATTCGCCATTGCCAAATTTATCGTCCGCCGTTGAGATGTTTTATTCAGTCGGGCAACCGTAGCGTCCGTTCGGCATTATATAACGAGCACCTGCACCGTTTGTCCCTGTTTGTGCTGAATCGAGATTAGTTTAGGGAAGTCAATCGGGAGTCATGTTTATTCGGGCTTTGCCTCCCCCCTTCCCACGAGCACGCAAACCTCGTCTCCAGAAGAAATGCCCACTTTCTTCCACGCTTTTGTTCCGTGCGGATCGCACGCGTGACTACATAATACCCCCGCGGCCCTTCCCTCAGTTGCGATGCATTTATTAGCCCGGAATAGGATGCAGAGGTAGAGATTAATAATGGGGGTTTAGCGAAGGGAGGTTTGGGTGGTATCCCCAGGTTGGATGTACGCCGATTCCACATTAGATTAGACCCCCCCGCCCAACATTCTCTCTCTCTCTCCGTACATTAAATACGATCACTCTGCTAACCCTACTCTGCTTATCAGGGCGTCACCCCTCGTGTTTACTCTTCCGAGCGAACTGCTGTTATTGTTAAGGCCCGGACCACCCCACACCACCACCACCACCTCTCTATCGCCACCCCCGTCTATAAGATGGGAACCATTGTATTTGCCCGCGGATGCGCGTCTACTCGCGCTGGATGCTGCCCGCATTGTTGTGGTCGACGTCTTATAAAAAAAAAGAAGTTGTCATCCATCCGTTCACTCTCCCGTCTTCTGCTCGGATCTGACAGAGCGTGAATAAAATTCATCTCGCGGCAAGTTCGGTTCGTAGCCGCGTCGAACGCGTCTTTTTTTTCGTAATTTTCGATTACTCTTTTTCGTCGTCGTTGTTGCTGTTGTTGTAGAGAGGTTTTTTGTGTCTGAGGATGTCCGATGACTTCTTTGTCTTTTCACGCCGAAGATGCGGTCTCGCACGCGGATCCCTCGACGGAAAGTGGGTATTATTAATCCTGATGCCTATTCTGGAACTGGAGTGGATGATTTTTTTTACTGGTGCTGATCTGACGCGTGCCTCGTGTTTGTTTTTTGGGTTGATACTTTACTTGTTTTAAGGTTGGGTTGGGTAAATGATAGTTATGATGGTTAGAGATGGTTTTTTTCTCATCGTGGTTGGTTCTTTAGTTAAGTCGATGTTTTCTTATATGTTTACGTGTTAGGGTTTTTTGGTTTTGTGGACGAGTCGAATTAGGTTTCGTGTATTGAAGGTTGAATAGCAAGAGGTTTTTACGTAATGGAAGCAAAGTTATACCTTCTAGCAAGGTATCGATTTTTTATTTTATATTTCTCATTGATAATTATATCGACTTATTTTAATATTTGTTTGAGATAAAAGTTTTTTAGTAGAAAGATTCGAATACAGTATCTCGTAGGCTGAAGATTGTATAGATAGATATATACGTCAAGTACTAAATGCTTGGGAGTTGTACTTCTAAGTGAGTTATTGGTAATGTTTGCTGCAGTGCACAATTGATCAGTTCATATACGTTGGTTTCGCTGCCATATCAACGGAATAACACTCACAATTTCCCTCCCAACAGAAATGCGTGATTAAAAGGCCTTCCCAACCGCTGCGGAATTTATGTGAAAGGAGGTTTAATTTATTCTTTTCCTCCGCTTATGAATTATTTTAAATGGTCACTTTCAGGGGTGATTGTCTTGGCACCGAATGTATTTTTTTGCGGGCAATTTGTCTTCGAAATTAGTGGCGTCTCTTCTATGCAAAGCTTTTTTTTCCCCGTTTAATAATACGGCTCTCCCTTTTCGTATATTTCGGAACCGTGGAATATTCACCACCTAATTTTTGATGTCTAAAATGTAATATGTCTGTGTTTAAATGTGATGTGATATTAGTTGGGATTGTGTGTTAAAGTTTTACTAAGGTTTTTATGACGTAAATGTTGTAGTTGATGACAAATTTATGTTGTTAGATTATGATGATTGGTTGTCTTTATTCTTTTGCTATTTTATTGTATATTATTTCGTCTGTAATCCTCCTATTAGTTGGGATCGTGTGTAAAAGTTTTACGAAGGTTTTTATGACGTAAATGTTGGAGTTGATGAGAAAGTTCTGTGTGTACCTTATAATGATTGGTTGTCTGTATTCTTTTATTATTTTATTCTATATGATTTCGTCTATAACCCTCCAATGGTTCGGTTTCAAATCCGTTAAGTGCTTTTCCCATAGGCGCGGTCGCGGAATGCCCTATTCACGAAGTGCTTCGTTATAATTCCGCCACCGACCGACTACCACAGCGACAATCGTATTTATTAATTCCATCTATTTCCTAAGGTTGTAAAATTACCTGAATCGAGGGGGTGAGTGGGTGGGGACGCATGGGCGTGGCGGATGTTCTCCAAAGAGGCGGCAGATCGTAAGTCAAGCGCATGAAGTTGGCGGCGAGTCTCTCTTTCTTTTGTTTGGATTCTTGATGAATGTTCCTTCCAACATCTCCCGTTTTCTCCCTTCGAAAATATTCCCTTCCTTCGTTTTCTTACGAATTTCGCTCCTTCCTTCGGCCGTCTTGGCTCGCTTTTCCGTTTTCTCCCTTCTTTTGTTTTTCTTTCCGCGGCTAGCCCAAGATTATGGTCGCCTTTTATCTAGAATAAAGTAGCTGTAAAATATTGCGTGAATATATATTTTTTTCTGTTCTCATCTCGTGAAATTTTGCTTCCCGGTTTTACTCTACCCGTCTATCAGGCTGTGTCTGCTTCTCTTAGGCACACTGGTCTTTTTTACCGCATCTTACGTCGTTTAATGTTTGTATCAATATGTAACATCGATATATTGCATCGATATGTAGCATCGATATATTCCGTCGATGTATTACATCGATATATATTATGCTCTTAGAAACGTGTTGCTAGGGTGCTATAGGCTGTCAACATTTCTAAAACGTAAATATATAAGGTATAAATCCATATAATTTAAGTAATAGTGTATACATTCTTGGTATATGAAAGTATATATGAAACATCATCCTCCGTCTTTAAACGAAAACTTATTATTTTTATTCTATTTTCAATCAAATAGTCGTATTATCTTAGGGTTTTATATTACGAATTTCATATGCTGTTACTAATTGTTTAATTCAGTTAAGTTGCTTTTGATCACGAATATATATTGTATTTCTTCGTCAGAAAACAGTTTTTAGTAATTTATTCGAATGATACTTCGAAATCCTGTTCTGTTCCGTTTACTGAGTTTGAATCCTTTTTCTTCTAATTCATTCTACTCGTCTCTCTCAACCTAAATAAATCCAGGTTTAGATATCAGCAATATCTCCCATTTGCAAATCCACCCCACGGAATCGAATTCTTTCCATACATCCTTAAGTGTCTCTTCTTCGTGATAAGGCAATAGTGCTTCGGAAAGGCGTTCGCTTCTTTGTTGGGTGGGCGTGCTCTCGGTTGAGAGGCGTACAGAAGTAGCTTCCGAATGCAACAATAGAAGATGCGTTTTCCCCGTTCATCATTTTATTTTTTCGCGGCAAGAAGAAATGGGTGTCGCTGAATATGTCTTCATAAGGATATATACGACGCGGTTCCAGCGTTTGCAAGTAAGATGAATCCAGATATTGTGGTTGCGTGGAAGTCTGAAGTTATCTCGATTTTTCGTCTCGTTTTTGGTTGGATTTCTTCGGATTTGTTTGTGCTTTATGGTGTTGGGTTTGTGTGATTTGTTGGGATTATTTTAATTTTAATATTTCCGGAGTTTAAACCACTGAGTTACGTATACAAATCTTCATATTTTTTTCGCAGAAACGTGGACAAATTAGTAATCTTGATGGACTGTGTAGGTTCAATATTATATTATGATTTATTAAATGATGAAAAGCATACTTGAAAAGTTACAATTTTCTTTTCTTCCACTGTTGGTTGCAGAAGGTATAAGTTATACTTAAATTCATGTGAATTGGTAACTACCAGTATTTTCGTATTTATTTTAATCGTAATGTTCTGCTTATTATATCCAATTATTCCATTTCTTGTCTAGAACCTATGTTCTCTACTTCTTCAAGATTTTAACGCCTTAATTATTTAAAATCGTGGAACTTATGCCGCGTTAATGGTAATGGTGGATGTGTACTAGGTTTTAGGAAGGATTTACAATGACTAATATTCCGAAAGATGTAAAATAGGTTCTGATTATGTTACATAAATCCAAAAAGTTTGTGGATGATGACAGTATAGAGTGTGAGTTCAAGATAAACTATAATTCAATGTCTCTTATATTTAGAATAACTCGAAGGCGTTTCTGTGTATGCTATGTTGTTGTAGGTATACAAATACAGTTTCCATGTCTAGAGGTGAATATTTCGATCCAAAATTCATAATCCATTCGTGCACCTGGCAAATACCTCAGTAATATCTTTTTAGCGAACATCGCCGCAGAATTCGATACAGTCTCAAACTCGCGTCACTAATTGAAAATCGCTCTTAAGGAGTCGTATTAGAACCGCGAGAAATGGTCGTTTCTCGCGGAAAGAATAACTCCTTTCGCATTTGCAGATTAATCCTCCGCTAATCGCGTCCCAATGGGCCACCAATCCGCGAAGTCGCTCATTTTGATTTTTCCCGATTACGTAATCGTCTTATTTCCCTCATCTTGAGCGGCTCTCGATTCGTTTCGCCCTCAGTTTCCGAGTAATTTGCCGAGAAATGACTTTTGGGATGATTCGCGAAAAAAGTGGATGCACCGATTCGCGAAAACGACTCCGTTAAATACGTTTCCCTTTTGCAGAATTTCCATCTGACATTCTCCCCGAGAAAAACTCCGGTATAGTCGCAAACCAAAGGATTATTCTTTTGTTCACCGCTCTATTCCTCTTTCTCACTCTAGATCATAGCGAGTCGGTTCCTTTCCTCATATCGCGAACGCTTTTACACAAACAGTGAGTTATTTATTTCTCGGATGCTTTTAAAGCGGCCATTTCGATCCATCAACACTCAACTTCTCGGAATACAAATTTTCACTCAAGTCCCCGGCGCCTAGCTTTTTAACGTCTTTTATTTTCGGTCTCAAAGATTTTACTAATTCCGGCGTCGATTCCGTATTATTTCCGAGGTTTTTTTTTGAAAAAGTCCCATCCATCCCCCCCCCTCGCGAAGCCATTTTGTTCGCGGTGGAATTCGTTTTTTTTCAAGAAGACGGATTTTTATTTGGGAATGAGTTAAGTTGTGTGTGAAATGGGTTTGGTGTCTTTATTAATCCTCATGGAAGATGTTAAAGACGTATCCGAATTTGTCGTGTTGGAATGATAGCGCTTTTGAGTTATTCTTTTAATTATTTCGAGGCATCAGCTTTGAATTCTGAATCTTTTTTTTCTGGAAGATCTTATCTGTTATCAAATTTCCAGGATCGTAGAATTCGGTGAAATTTTTCGATCATTTCACGTGTCCTTTTCCTTATAAGCGCCTTATAAACTAATGGAGAATGTAAGCTTTAAGAAGATGTGAAAATCGGGATATGACTGAGACTCGAACCCAGGTCCCCAATGTTTTATAAAGTTTCGGAATCTGGGTTTGAGTTCAAGAAGTGTGGCTGTTTCTCTTTTCCCCTTTAACTTTGTTACCTTGTACAACCCAATTTTCTAGAACGTAGGGGACCTGGGTTCGAGTCCTAGACACATCGTTATGTATTTGTTTATCCTGTTTTACTTTGTTGTCAAGCTACAGCAACTCTTATAGCGAAGTTAGTTCCTTTCCTTTAATCCTTGAATCAGCAACTTAAATATAATAGAGGTGAAATATCAACTGTTTCCCGTTTCCTAGACAATCTATCGGTTCATGCAGCATGTCTGCCTCGCCCATTTTACACGTCACCTTTGACTCCTTCCGTTCAACCTCCCGACTGCGTTTGTAATTAGGGTACACCCTTAAAACTCATCATCCCCTCGCGATTTTTAATTCAGTTCCTTCGCACTTCCGAATAAAAAAAAAAAACAAGTACATCCCTTCTCGTGATTCATTGGCCATATCTCTCTCCCGTGCCGGGTTCATACCCTTCTTTGGACGGAACTCTGGGGGTCATGCGATGGCGTTAAGGGAGAAGTAATGCATGCATGCTCTCGTGGGTGGGGGAGTCTTTGGTAGAAACTAATGGAGGCAGAGAGCGCCACGGCCTGGCCAAATATAGAACCCTCTTCGAGAAGCGTTGCTGTTCCACTTTACCTTCCATTTTCAACCCCTTATACCCTCCCCCCCGCATTTTCTCTCTCCAGAGGATCCCATGACTCAAAATATATATTGTGACTCACGGAATAAAAATATCCTTGTGAATTTTATGTTCCTCTCCTGGCACTTCTTTCTCTTACTCATCGTATGTTTGGCGAAAATATTATAAATGGGCTTATGCGAAGGAAAGCATAGAGTTTCCCCAAGGCGCTCCAGGATGCAGACCGTGTCGCGATATCATTATGTCCTTGTGTTTATTTATAAACGTGTTTCTATGGTGTCTGGAAGTTTTGCGGAATTGAAATAGTTTCGTGATTTTTAGTCTCAGGAGCAATATGGTGACTTTTATATTATCGTATTTAAATGTTTATTCGAATAATTATAAATCTAGAATATTGTTAGTAATATTATTGCTAATCTTCTAACGATGTGGTCCCGGGTTCAAATCCCGGTCGAAGAGGAAATTTAACTCTGAGGGACTGGATATTTGTGAACGTTCATTGTTAAGTTGTGAACCACAATTGTAGTTGTGTAAAAAGTGGATGTTTGTGTGGCCTCTGTTAAATAAATAAATTTCTATTATAATTGTTTTTTAGGGAAATGAAAGTAGACTTTTTGCGAATTCTACTAGAAAGAAGGGATGTGCGTATTTTCTGCACATTTATGCTGTATTTGCGAAAAATCTTTTGATTTTGGGTAAACTAATGAGATGAATTCTCGGTAAAATTCTCGAAACCGACTTTACAGATAGAATTCTGAGGAATTGTTATGATTTCATCGGATGGACTCAATTGCTGAAAGTAATGATATCGGGTAATTAGCTAATATAATCACTCACAGAAGATATATATCACTCTGTACGAGCGGTCACATGTGGGCCACACATTCTTTTATCCATTTTGTTTCGTCCGCACAAACGAACTGCGAGGTTTTTTTGAGCGCGGATTTTTCGGGAGAGGAAATTTCCTCGCGGGAAAGCTCTTTATTTTAAGAAGGTTAATCATCCGAAATTTTTCGCCGATTCTCCCAGTCATGCATGCTTCTTAATCAACGGGAAAGCACCGTGAATACACTAGTGATTGGATTAATCGGAAATAAGAATTGAACGTTAAAATCTCGTTTATTTTGAAGTTATATCTGTGTGATTTTTTTAACGTTATCCCTTCTTTTTGAAATGTTGAGCGTTAGTTTTCGTGGAGCTTTTGATATAAAACGTGTATGTGGAAATTAGATTTTCATTCCCTTGTATTTAGTAATGGACTTCCGCACGCGGTGCGGATTCTAGGATATTAATATTCGTGTTGTGTTTTTATTAAGAAATTTATCGTTTCGTTCTTCAGTAGTTTAATATCGATGCTAGATCTCGTGATAGATTTTGCTGCTTTGAAGTAAGCTAGCTCTAAATTTCATATATATGGAAGACTGTTGCTTTTGTTGTTTTTAATCCTTAAATTGATTTACGCTTTTAACGAGAAAACATAGTTATAGAATTGATTTTTATTATTAAAGTTACACGATGATGCCTGGAGTATATCTATAAAAGATTTCTTTTGTGTTCTTATTTAAATTTTTGGGCGGAAATGTTCCTTATACAGTTTTGAGCGAAGTTGCAAATTGATAACTTTCGTAAAAATTCATTCATAATATCAATATAAAATTATATGCTCAGGAAAATTCTTCTAGCAACTCTTGACGTATTTTTATTTACGATCTTAGATGTTTATAACGATCCTTCTTTATGAGTATCGATACTATAAAATATCCCTTACGGTTTCCATGGAAATAACCTTGTACGGCAAGTTCAGACGCATTAACCAACTCACGGCAGGGCGGGTTTCTTTCGACAGTTTAACAAATATAATGGAAATTTGTAGCGAAGTGGAAAAACGTCGGCAACCATTGTCGTTATTTAAGTTCAATTCCATGCATGATAATAGTTTGTTCTAATTAAGGTTAACCGTCTGAATTGTCTTCGGTCAACATCTAGGACAGTGGAACAATGTCAGTCATCCGCATTGAACGTTCTTTTATATAGCCAAGGGCGATTTCATTTAAATCGAAGCCACACGTTACATTATCGTAAGGGAGCGCTTTGGCTTAGCATCGCGTGTGTCTGCGTATTAACAGCGTCGTAAATTAAGCTTTTCTCCCGTGAATTCGTGGATCGTACGAAAGAAGCAAAGAACCATTTTTTTCCGAATCGTAAAAAGGAATCGTGGAAAGAGATTATCACCTCTTAGAGATATATATGACATCGGTTAAAAAATAAGGAACCTTTCATGTTCAGTTCTCGGAACGTTTCTGAATCCATTTGCTAAATTAATCGGATAATAGGGGATCGATGCGGGAATTTTGATGATTTTATTGATGGATGGCCTTTGGTTGGCTAAGAGGATTGTTTTATTAGATGTAGAATTTGAATGCTTTGTTTGTTGTTTTTATGAATCTGAAATTGTTGAATTATTCGCTAAAATCTTATGTATCTACGGAGAGAGTTTTCGTTTGTAACAAATTGTTATTGTTTTTATATATGCTTCTTATTTATTAATGTTCTCTTTATTGTTTTTTATAAATCTGAAAATGATACATTATTCGCTTAAGTTTCGTGTAAGTCTGTGGGAAATGTATCCATGTGGTTGCGAAGGAACGAACTTGTAGTTTTTGTTCTTAATTTTTATTTATTATCCACGAATACGTTCCGTTTTAAATGCATCAATGATCTTACGTAATTCTCCACTTTATTATTTACATATGTTTTCGGAATTTTGTCTCAGGATTCATTGAAATGAATCGAGTTTGTATCTGGAGTCAATAATAGGGTCCCTTAACTTAACACTTCACAAGACTCACAAATATGAACTCAGGTCTTTCGAACGCGAAAATTTTATTTCCGTAACTCGCTATTACCGTGATTCACTTCTTGGACACACTTCAGAAAAGTAATCGGTAAGACTTTAAGATGGCTGCATCGACTCATCTGGCGAAAGACTATTTTTTTTCTTCTAATTCTCTTCTATTTCGCCGCTTTGAGATCCGTTTCCTTGAAGACGAAATTCAGCGCAGGAATATTTACCTTGTCTCTTAACCAGGGTTTTGATGGATCGCAATTTATGCCGTATATCATCCTGTTCGTAATCCAGGAAGTGTATTTGCTTCGATGCCGTGTGAGGGATTATGTTTTGGGACTCGTCCAATTGGATGTGCACTGCTATGGAGATCATTTTTGCCTCGTGACTAATGCTAGGGTGCAGTCACTGTTCACACACGCGCGAAACGGGTCTTCATCACGTTTATTTGGGCAGGTGAACGGTAACACGTCTTCTCCGTATCTTCATTATCTCCGAGTGCGATTTGTTTTCGCGTATTGATGAGGAAAATGTTTACCCGGTGTTTTTTATAAACGTGTTCTTTTTGTGAAGTTACAACTAGGGATTTTCAAAGTCGAAGATTTTTTTATGTTCTGATACGTATGTTGTTAGGAAGGGGTTATTTGTATGTTCTAGAATTTTTCTCTTTCTTTTCCGCGTAATTTTCATTACTCAATTTTTGGTTTTGATTCCGGAAATTTTCAGATTTGAAAGATTTACGAAATGTTTTTACGAAGATTTTCTACGAAACTGTTCCCGGCAATGGGATACAACATTTCTCACGTGTTGTACGCATTTAAAATTTTAGGAACGAAAAAGATATCACGACTTTATTTACGATGGCAACCGCTACGTAACCGTGTGTCTTTTGTCGGTACCTAATGAATTAGTCCGACTTTATAATTAGACTCGAAATGTTGTTCGTCGTCAGCCTCGGGGAGTTTTATCCGCGAAGTCCCCGGCGTAAGAACACGGTCTACATGTTCTTGGAATTTTTCTCGTAAATCTGTTATATTAGGACCTTGATCGAGTTGTTTTAAAAACCTTTATTTCAGTTTAAAGTTTCATTGTGTCGAATTGTAATGCTTCTAGTTTGTTGGAACCGATTTTGAATCGCCTTCAAAACTTTCTCTACATCGCAGTACGTAGAAGTGCATCGTTACGGTGTCCAACGGCTCTTGTTCGTTTCTTAGCTCCCACCTCAAGAGTCGATACACACACTTCCTTCGAAAATGCAATTTTCTCTCCTCACTCTCTAGGTCGATCCGAAGGGATGTGTCGATTCTTTTCACGAAAGAGAGACATGTCTCATAACGCTAAGATCGTTATAGTTTGTATCATCTCGGCTACGTAGTCCTAGGCTGTAGGCTAAAATCACGCTACCGTGACACCGTCTCCGTGACTAGATGATTGATCACTTCCAGAGCACGTTTCAAATGACGACGACATTCCATTACCAATGAGTACGTCTGCTACTCTAGTAGAAATGGGAGAATTTTATATACATCGTGGTTTTCGCCATATAAAGTCAGTTTTGTTCTTTCGCATATCAGTTCGTTTGAAGTTATGTTACATTTGTTATTTTATATAATATTTTTGTTGATAAATGAGTTTTTTAAAATTTTTGGGAGGTATACTTAGAAAGATTACTTGTTCTTTTATCATTTCGGTGCTTTCTAAAGTAAAATATTTGCTAATTATTCTTTTGTTATTCCTATATGAACCCGTAACTTACGTATTGATCATCAAGTTAAACTTAGGTTGGTTCGAAACTTATTTTTCGTAGCGTATTTTTTCGTTGCTATATGTAAGTATTTAATGATTATTTACTAAATAATTATACTGATCTTAGCTTCTTAATTTCTAGTTATACTCAGGAATTGAAATTTATTAACGTCATCCCAATTGAAGGTTTATACATCGCGTTCATATTTGAAAATACGTAAATATCTTATGGCTATTTTAAGTGCCTAATTTCTACGAAAGAGATTTAGAGTGATATTTAGGGAAACCTTCACACTCTCTCCCGGATCTTTAATGGATCCTTTGGTGCCCATCTTCGGTGTAAAGAAGGAGATCTGGTCCATAAATCTCCGAGTCCTAGATTGAGGGGCGGTGTCATTGGGAGGAAAGCCATCCTTCAGGGCCTAGCCCTTGTATTAGATCCCCCACAAGATGGATGCACAAAACACCACATTGATCGGTCTCACACGACCGTGCACGTTTGTAGTAGAGGTCACCCCCGTGAATGCTCACTTGCCAAACCTGAACGTGGTCGTCAAGGGGATGGTTGTTGAATTTTAATATTATAATTCGCCTTACGTTGTATTGGAGAGGTTTATTGGAATTTTTAAGGTAGTGATTTCTGGGTTTTGGAATACCTTTGAACGATTTTCTTGTTCTTAAATGGTAGTTATATAGCCTAAATTGTCTATTTTGTTGTTGTTAATTTAATATTCAGTATTATTTTAGTAAACATTCGTAATCTTAACTGCGTATGATTACGTATTTTTGTAATATCGTTCATTTAGAAGGTGAATTGTTAGCTTTGGTGTTCATATTCTATCGTTTTCTTCGTTAAAGTTAACTAAGAGAGATTATAAATAGCTGCCCTTCGTCATATTAGGATCTTATGTCACTTGGAATGCACAATTTTTTCTGCAGTCCTTCTCGAAGTAAGTTGTTTTAACCCTTTAATACGATGGGTTCAGAATAACCTGGTTGCTATAGAGATAATGCAAATCAAGAGTATGGAATCAAGAACGACCGCCCTCGCAATGAATGCACCGTCTCAAAAAAGGACAGGATTGTGATTTGGATTCGGTAGAAAATGTCCTTGGGACCGTCATTTACTTCGGCCGTTTATGTGCGTAAAGAGATCGCGAAGGTTTATCCGAAAAAAATGAAAGAAGTCGGGTCTGAGAAACGGAATTAAAGAAAAAGAATGCGTTCGATTTGGAATGGGATCATCATAAACTGCTCACGCATTAACATATAAATTCACGAATGCACCCAAAAGCTACCTTTCGTCATTGGGAAAAATTGCGAATTTTTTTCCAGACCCATTTCGATTCTCGTTACTTATGTTCATTCCTGAACGATTCAGTTTTTTAACGTTGGTATCGCCTAGCCTTTTCTTTGAGTTAATCTCGTAAAATCTGTGAGGTATATCCATATTTTTAGCCTTATATTTTACGTAATTTTCATCCGAGGTAAACTTTTTTAAACCGAGCATCCCCATCAACTAATTCGACCCAACGCATAAGGAAGTAATCTTAATTCAACGTCTATTAAATTGAGAGCGTTCGTGCAATTACTCACCACCTGAACCGCATCGCTATCAACCATCCACCTCCTCCCTCGGGCTTAGCTCTTAACCCCCCCTGCGGCTCCCGCAGTGTTTCCATATTCCACCACCTCTTTATTGCGGCGCTGCGATCCGGCGCCGATTCTTTCGGTCCGAAAGACAAAAGATGTACCGGAGTCAACGAACTTAGGGCCGCGACTGTGACCAAAGGTTTTTTCGCGCTTCGTTCTTGTCCCAGCGTTTCTTACCTTCCTCTTCATCCTCTTTGCATGTCGGCCCCATTCGCGTCTGATCATGTTTTTGCGATCCCTCGTATGGAGACATCGAAAAGTCCCTCTCATCCCTTCCATAGCAACCATCTCATTCTCGTAGGAGAATGGGGAGGACGCATAATATCATGTCCCGAATACGTGCTGTTTCGGATTCATGCAATTTAGCCTTAAATCTTTCGTATCCTCATTTTTCGTCCTGGTTTTTTTTGAAGGGGGTGAGGAACGAGCTGTGATTTTTTTTATGTCTTCGAAGAAGAGCGGGAGCATAGGTTTTTTTGTTGTCAATGCGTCTATGAGGTTTTGTACTGTGTAATTTAATAAATGCGTCTACATTTAATCATGTAATTGGGAAAAAGTATTGAACCATTCTATTCAGTTTCTGTTAGTATGTACTGCGTCTCAAAGAATGTGATGTACTAGATTTAAAGGTTGAACAGAAAGGAAGAATAGCGATCTCACTGGGACTCGAACCCAGGTTCTAAACTTTCTGAGGATTTTAGAAGACTCTCTATGCTCTGAAATAGTATGATTGAACTAACAAGTCTTTTGACAACTACAATTTATTTGTACAATAATTACTTTTCGTAAGTCTTCTTGTGTTGAGAATTTTTGCATCCTACTGATGTATGAATGATCTAATCTAAGACTTAATTGACACTATTGTTTACGATTTGAAGGATGATGTTGAGATTGAACTTAAATAGTAATTAATTTTGTTGTTTCATACTGTGGCATCTAGTTTTTTTTAATTAGAACATTTTTCTCTCTTAGTATTTGTTCTATAATATTAGTATTATTGTGATTTATTTAATATTTATAGCCCTAATCTCATCAAAATATTCAAAACTATTCTTTCGATTTATTAGATAATCGTGTCCTTTTGTTTATAATGGTTACCAATTTACTGAATCGATTTTCATTCGTAAGCTCTGCATCTGTCACATCGAGGTGTAACTGATACAAAGTCCTTTCATCTATTCTACTCTATATTCACCTTCAACATTCCTTTATCATCTCAGAGACCATTTTCTCTCCTAATTCGTCTTCTCTTATCTCTTTCTTCTTATACTCCTCTCCTTTCATGACGTCCGTTGCATTCTCTCCTCATCGACGCGAGTATCGGCCTCTAGAAATCCTTATCACCACAGACTCTATTGTCTTCATTTTCGTTCAAAACGTACCGATATAACCCTTCTATCAGTTGAGAAGGTCGTTCGTTTCCGCTCGTGGAAGTTGTAATACCTTTACCTTACGCTTAATCGGAGTTATCTTGCCTCGTTTTACGAAAACTCCCTCCCATTTGTACTCTGGTTTATGCGGGTAAATTAAGTGGCCAAGTGTATCTTTATAGACTATCTATAATAACCATGCTTTCCTCCTCTTGAGGACTCCTGGATTTGCTGTTGGAAATAACACTTTCGTGTTCATTTTCTATTAACGTTACGTCGTGGGGCTCTCGTCCTTGGTTGAGATGTATTCGTATCTATTTACGAAGCAAGGAATTCGTAAAGACGGATTGTTAGAGTTTGATTGTTCTCAAATTTATGAGGTAGTGAACCGTAGTTTTTTCTTTGAATTCTTTCGTCTTCAGGGGAGTATTCCAAGTCTTCCAACGCACTCTTCAGCGTCTGAATGAAGGTTATGGAAACCTCGTAAGAGTAATGGACACCCGTCTTCATAGCGTTGCTTCCGAGACACTTTCCCAGTGTAACTGTCATGGCAGAGAGAGCAGCCGGGGCGTTCATTCATAGCTCGGTGTTTGCTGGCCCATACACGAGCACTTATATCGCGTATACAGTGTCCTTCCTCCCGTTTCTGCCCTCATTAAAATAATTCAGCGTCGGACGAGTCTAGAGTGGCTGTATGCTTTTATATCGTCGCTATATAGGTACTTGTTTGGAGGTGCTAATATGTTGGAATATATTTGTTCCGCTATGGAGCCTATTATTTATTATATATTTCTATTTATGCTTATATACTATTTATTATCCTTATATGGACCAGTTCCAACCCTCAATTTTTTTCGTACCATATATGGAAGTCGTATTTTGTTGCGTGCGAAAACGAAGTGCTTTAGTATGCATCACCCTGTCCCGAATTCTGCCATTATATATTCCGAATAAATTTCTTAAGTTTAGAATTAAACGACTCGCTTTATGGACATAAATGATATTCATAATTTTTCATAAAAGTTTCAAGGACTCTCAACGTAATGTATTCCATCTTTTATGGAGAATCCTATGTGGAAGCAGAACGTATCTCATTCATAATTTGGTAGAATATTTTTTCTTCGGTGTTTATTCAATGAAGTTCGAAAAATTTCTTTATTGGTTTTTTTTTCTGTTGGTGGTGGTTGTAATAAATATTCAATTGTTTTTTTTCGTGTATTAAAATTGGATTGTTGTTATTAGTTAGTTTTTGGGGTGGGTTGATCTCCTTGGAAACGTACGAGCCCATTTTAATGTCTCCAAGTTGCATTCGTAATTTCGTTTCACCGTAAGATAAGTGGGTTTTTCGTCCTTAATATTTTGCAAATCCTTCCCTCGAATTTTTCAGAAGACGCGTCACATCCTTGACCCTTTGGCTCGAACCCTGTCCTCCCCCAGCACAAAAATACTCCCTCTTCAAATTATCATATGCAGATGATGAACTTTTTCATCGGAATATTATTAAGCAGCGCGCTTCTCATGCAAAGAACGCCGATTTGAATGCAAATATTTGCAGTCTTTCTCCTCCTCCTCCTTAACTGTTTTATATTAAACACCTTTCGGATACCTCAGTGTATAAAGCTCCTCCCCCCGCCCATAATGGAACTCTCTTTTTCATATACTTTTTCCACGCATTCGTTCGAAACACGATTTCAAACTTTCCCTTCTAAGCGACAGGATCCTCAAGTTTAACATTTCATTAAGGTGAGCGAGAGAGAGAGAGAAGTGAAGAAGTTTTTTAGACTTGGACACTCCTTAGTAACGCATTTCGCGTCTATTTATTAGTATTCTTTCGCTTCGCTCTAATTTTAATAAAGAGGCTGGGATATGAAGGGAAAACCCTTTTCTATATTGGTTTCTCGAGAAACTCTCTCTCCCGCGCCAAGTCCATTCTAGATTCCCCGTTTTATATTAACTAGTCATTATTGTGGGTGAATTCGGGAAGGAAATGGAGCGACTCGGTTACCCTTAACAACGCGAGATTCTCGAAACGTATCTTTCGGATGGGGTGAGCGAATCAATCTCCCTACAGATTCAGATATATATTCCGTCGCCGAAAAAGCTTTAATGGAGGTTTATTGCGCCGATATATTATTTCCTAATTCGGCTGAAATTCGATCTTTATTTGCCGGAGTGCTAGGGAAACGTCCGGAATGCCACACAAATATAATATCCTTCAATTTTCGCGAGCCTTCGTCGTATTCTTTCTTATATGAGTTTTTCCGCGGCCTTTAACGCTCCCAATTTAATTACCTTTTATATTCCGAAAGTTCTGAAACACGCTCGCGGCTAAATTACACCCCGCGGCGGTTATTTATTGCTTTCTGAATATTTTTTCGTCTTAACCGGCTCTCATTGTTGGCGGAAACCCACCTTCTCCGTCGGGATGTTATATTCCGCCCAAGAACGCGGTCGTATTTCGAGCATAGGGCCCAATTTCCTCCTGAGACCGCAATCTGCGTCCTCATATTTTTAATTTTCTTTTTCGCGAATAATTTCCATCTCGCCCTCGTTTTTCGCGATGGAAGTTCATCTCACCGTCCCATCGCTTTCGGCACCTCATATTTCCTCCCCCAAAAAGGATTATTTAAACGTTCCACCCCCGCAATCCCTCAATCTTCTCGCTTTTATTTATTCGGTTTTTTTTTCAGCAATAACCTAGTTAATGAGCGTCGAAGGAAACGGTTTCTTCGTTCCCTTGTCGTTTAGCCCCCCCCTCCCCACCCCCCGGAGGATGTGTACGCCGATGGAATAATATTGGAATTCCAAGGCGGTTTCTGTGACAGCTCGAGGCCTTCTTCCCGAGGATCTCTCTCGGGTGATTCCTCAAAGGCCAGGGGGCACAAGGGGTGGTGGTGGAATGCAGATGGAACCGCCTACATTACTCTCGGTTTTTTTTTTTAGAGTGGCTCAAGTTTTCGATATGGCGATCCCGAAGTTGGGTTTTCGATCTTTCGAAATGGGCCGTTTGAAAAGTGTTGTACAACGTGGTTTATTACTTGTGTTTGATATTGGTTTTGCATCGTTCATTAGTTGGGTGTACCAGCTGTTGTCGTCTACATGTATGATTTAATGTACGATTTACTTCGACGTAAAAGTGACGATTTTAATATGTTCTGGCTAATGAGACGTAGCTTCCCTGAAATTGGAGGGCCTGGGTTCGAGTCCCAGTCACATTGCAATTTTTAAACTTCTATTTGGACTTATATTTTCGTAGCAAGAATGGATTGAGTGATGTGTGTACGTCTTGTCTTGATACTTCCCTATATGCGCCCACTGTCCAGATTTAAAATACATTCCGCGAAACAATTCCGCCCGTGTTTTGTTTCGCATTTTTTCCCACACGGCATCGCTTCGCCAGGTTTTCATTGGGCGATTTATGTCACCGCAGTCGGAGAAGATTAATTATTTTCTGTCTCATTACGCACGGAGTCGCAATCGCTTTCCGGTCTCCAATAAATCGTTTTTTTATTTATCGTAATGCCAATTGTTTCCCCCTCCCCCTTTTGTTGGAATCTCACTCCATCGGTAGTGTTTTTACGCCGGATTCCCGCATCTCATCAATCGATACATTCATTATTCCGACGGCAATTATATTTGAATACTCAATCGCCTCAGCGGCAGGTGAAGACGTATTTTTTCAACTCGGACCGAAAGAAAAATAGTTTCCGGTCGAAAGGCGGCGAATTAACATCTGTTACGGCTCACTCAACCGACTGACCCCTCGTTCAACGCCGTGTCGAAATATATCTCGTTTCGATCTATTATCAATATTTAGTATTGCTTATAATTCCCTCGTGTTTCCCAATGCTCACCCTTTGTTTTTTTTATACCCCGACCTGCTTACCAAAGATGTCGAAATATTTGCGCGCCATCGATTATTAATATTTATCGATCTCTCCGGAAATTATTCATTATATTCGATTTTTTTGCGGTTACGTGCGTTTGAATGAAGTAACCATGGTGACGCGTCAGTGATTTCTATTGCTTTCTTAAGGGGATAGGATTGGCGATTGCAGCGTCGTAATCTGCGTCGTGGAATGAAAGGGAATTAACTTCAAGGTTTGAGTTAAAAATTGGAACGTTATTGGGACTCGAACCCAAGACCCCTCACTTTTGTTTAAGCTTACATTGAAGTCGTACGAACCTATCGTGCTTAGTTATTCCATCCTATTTGGTTTATTTCGGAATATAAAGGTGATTATATTTGACTTAATCTTATTTAAATCGTTCTGGAACAATCTTTTTTCATCCATATATTTCCATTACTAAAACTCTTTCACTGTTCGTCGACTCATTAACCTATTTTCTCCCGCGTAAGTTGTTCCATCGCTCGTATTTCGTAGACGATACCTTTTTCTTTATCATCAGAGGAACTCTCTCCGCTTTACGATTCTCTCTTAACGCGTATAATGTTATGCATTCCCTCCGACCAGCGCCTCTTAATTAAACTACAGCACTTTCACTCTCTTCTCCGACCACTCCGAAATCCCCTAATCCTCTTTGATTTACTCTGCCTTTATGAAACTAGGATTTGCTTTCTTTCCCTCACTCGTTCGCGCACCCATCCATTTTCTTCTCCGTGAAAAAGGAGTCGTCGAATGAATTAGAAAAGTTTTCCGCAAGATTCCGCGCTGAATATTTCCCGCGATTCGCAAGCCACGGGGCGATCTCACAGTTATTTCCCTTTGTGGGAGATGACATGTTTATGGCTCGTCGCGGTACAACTATATTGCTTGCGCTAGCGTGAAATATTAATACAAGGTGATTGCGGCTTAATTTGTGTCTTTGAAGTTCTTTGTTATATCGTTACTAGGGAAGGTAAATCTAGTTTAATATATAAGCAGAGCGATGATGATGATGAGTCTAGAAATATATTTGTGGAGGTTTAATGGATCATAGTTTAAATCTCTGAGTAATTTGTAATCGTTTAAAATTATTGTATTCTATAAAGAGAAATATGGATTTAGTTCTAAAGTTATGCTTTTATTACAGTAATTTCCTGTGAAATAATTTGTTCCGAGTGTATTGCGACAGAAAAGATATTAACAGACGTGAAAAATGTTTTAAATGATTCGGGACTCGAACCTTGAACTCCCAATTTCCTATTTAAAGACTCATAACGTCTTTAAAATTCCAGGTTTAATCCTAATCCCGTGAACTTTCACGCAAAGTTACCTTTTACACTTAAGCTTGAAGGAAAATGAGAAAAATTGATATTAAATCTATTCTAAAATTGTAAAAGATCGTGAAGCCAATATCTTTCAATGAAGATTAATGTGTATTCATATAAACGCTTTGGTTCTAGGTCTATTAGTTATCGAAAGCTCTTTCTATGTCTCATTCTATTGTACTGCTTTGAGTACTATTTCATTTTTCTCTTCTACACGAGAGAGAGAGACGATCCCAAATACAGGTTTCGTGCATCTTTTTTTCCCTTCTTTGAGGCCAAGCGTAAGTGGCTAAAAGTGTGCTTCATTTCCCCAAATATTTCGCATTAAGTTGTGCGTGGGGGCATCGGAGAGCGTCTGGATATGTGCAGGAGGGCAATTATGTAAAATGCCACATTTCCATGACATCGCGTGACCAGATTCCAATCTTCGGAAACATTTGTTAAGGTAACTCACTCCTCCTCGATGTCTTCAAATTTATCTATCAACTCCCTCGGACCTCTTTCGCTATTTTCTCTTATCTTTCCCTTCTTTATCTCTCTCCCTTTCCCAAAAGATTTTTATCTTGTCTTTCTCTTTCTAAGTGATGTTCTTCCAGTTCCTCATATTTCACTTATTCACTCTTGATAAGTACCGTTAAAACTGTAAAAGGAAACTCTTTGGTTCAGATAATAGGTGTATAAAGTAAATTTAGGTTCATTTTACAGCCTTTATTTTTATTATTTATTTTCTCTTCATGTATTTAGTTTTATATTTGTACAGTTATTCTACGTGTTTCATAATATATTTCGATTTTCTTCCCCTTTCAATATAGAGTGGTTTCAATCAGTTCTTATTTATATTCATAAATTATATTTTTATTTCCTCGTATGATAAGCGAAACTTCCTTCCTTTTTTAATATATTTCCTACTCGTTTCATATATTTATTTCAGTCATTCTCCGCTAATTTAATCTTTCGTAGATCGTGCTGTTTATTATTCATTTCTTCCTCCCCCGGTTACTATCAATATTTTCATCTTTTCCTCTCGTATATATTACCCCCCAAAAATATCCCTCTCTAATATTTTTCAGCCTTTCGCATTTCGTAAACTGGCATTCATCTCGGTATCAAATCCGCCTCCCACAATTTCTAATTTCCCCGACGTATTCTTAGCGAATCGTTTCGTAACGTCTTTTGATCCTAGCGTTCTATTTGGCGTTTAGCTCTCTCTCTCGCGATCTTTGGAATGTTTATCCGAAGTCCGCGGTTAATTCGTTATCGGATTTGACTTCATTAATGAGAAAATTACACTAAAAAGTCCGCCATGATTGTTTCATTTATTATTCATTCTATCAACAACGAAGCCGTTTCCCAGGAAATCGCCATTTTCGGGCTGACGGAAATCAAAATAAATCTCGTCGGTCTCGGAAAAAGCAGTTGGCTTAATTCGGCCGTTGTGTGCTCGCTGTTGGGTGTTTAACCATTCTAATGGGATAGCCCACGGCTTTTATTCATGTTTTCAAACTATTTCTCACAATTGCCCGGCTACTTTTAATTTCTCTTTGCGGAAGGCTCTCTCTCGCGTTCATTTCAAATGGTTCATTAGTCTCCCGTACGAATTCCATTCTTCTATTTACTTATTCAAATACACCTGAGCCGTAAGCGTGGAGAATGGACGCTTTAGTTACTTAATCACAAATATGAAGCATATATTTTACGTACGTAGTTACGTACGCGAATAGAATGTTTTCGATATTTTAATGGAATTGGGTTCGTGCGTTTTTTTCGTCGAATTTCGCAGTGATCTTGTTTGTATTTATATTAGAACTGCCTGAATTATACATTCTTGATGGGTTTATTATACTTATTTATTTAAGGACATAGTTAATGTTGTAAAGAGACTCTTACGTATTTTTTTCGCACTAATTTTTCCTTCGTTCGTCTCAAGTACATTAATTAGTTTATAAAATCTTTTCACTCCGCTTCAGTTTTTTGTTACGCAGCGCTTTATATCAGATACGAATTTCACACGTTTACTGTCATGTTTTTCGGGATATTTCGTATTTATACGAGCTATTTTTCATGCCCATCCCATCTCTCAGTAGAGGTCAGCAACACAAGGAATTACAGAATCCCACAGCAGAAATAATCCAAATTTGCAATTCTCGCGACTTATGAACTCTATCGGAAATGTGAAGGGATCATTAAGTGTGGAATTTTTTTCTCTCCCAATTTAACAGGAAGAATTGGATTAAAACGTATTTTAAGACTCGCAGAGGTCGTAACCTTGAATTAAACGTTGCTTTATCTAATTTGCACCAGGGAGTGGAAGTGAGAGGGGGTGCGGAATCAGGAAAGGAAATAAAATTTTTGCGAATTGATTTGAAGCCGTTCAAGTCTTGATTTTCCTCTTCCTTTAAAATTTTTCGGTGGAATTTTCTTCCCTCTCTCTTTGGGTTCCTAATTGATGGAAGAGTATCGTTGGATTGGTAAATATTTCGTGTCTTTTTGGTGGGAAATATCGAGTCGAAATTTATCCCAATGTTGTGAATATATGTTGCTATGGCTATGGAAAATATAGGTGCTGGTCGTAATTTATCCCAATGTTGTATATATGTTGCTATGGTTATGGTAATTATAGTTGCTATGGTTATGGAAAATATAGTTGCCATGGGATATATGGCGTTTGTAGAGGATTTCGAACCCAGTCAGCTTTTATAAATGACATCTTTTACGGAGTTTCATAAGCTACAGTGAGGTTGTGGCGAAGATATATTGAAAGACGAATATGACTCGTCGGAAGCCGTTCCTTATGTGCTCAATTGAGGAGATAGAAGGATATCCGGTGCTCCTTATGAAGTGAGGGTATAATTATAGTTGCTGCAATTAGATTTCTTAACGGCTGCTTCATTCTTCCATTGAATCTCTTTATGTTTTTCAATTACTTAATACATAATCGCTGAATGATGTTTCATCCATGTATGTTGCACAAAGGAATCGGCATATTGTAATATGCATCAGAAATTTGTATTTTTAGATCTATCTTGCGTGTGAGTATTATTCATCAAGTGAGGGAACACTCATAACTTATAAATTTTATTTATAATCTTATGGCTGATAAATGCTTAAGTCTCCCTATAGATAATGACTTTGTATGTTGTGATAAATTTACGTGTTTCTCTGGATAATGTAATGAATGAATTAAGAATTTAATATGTAATACATAATTAATGAAAAGATCTACTGAATAATATATCAAACTCAGGAATTCATTTATACGAGTCTTTTAGAGGTAAAATTATACCTTCTTTGCTTTAGATAATTCAATTTTTTAGCTAAATAACTTTGTCTTTGTCAATTATATTCTTTGACATTTACGTTGTTCGTATTGTTTCGGTAAACAAGTTATATTTTTTTAACTCGAAATAGTCATCTTTCATGCTAATCTTTGTTTTTCCCTCTATTACCAACTGAATATTAGAGTAGCTACTTTCGAATATTAATCCTGTGTCAATTCTAAGCTATATTGCCACGTAGATATTAAATTATATTTTTCTAGAATGTGTTTATGTAATAAGCTGATCATAATTAGAATATACACTGATTAACGTCCCTGTTTAAATAATCAAAAAGATGTTTCCACGTTTCCTCTAAATATTTCTTGTTATCTCGATAAGAAAATATTCTCGTATCTTGACTCATTCTTTCGATTCCTCTAAAGTCTGCAATCTGTCGGAATGTCAAGAGCTTTCATGGTTTCGAAAGACGTTCTGCGATCTACAAGTAGTAGTAACATCGTAATCGTTCGAAAGAAACCCCAACTCCTCCCTCCACCGCATTCATAAGATGCCATATTAAAATGTTCGAATGTTAAATGAGGCGAAATCAATCCCTCCCCCAATCCGAAGGCATCTTATCCACGGAAGAATCCCGCAAACCGAAGGGAATAAGAACACTCGAGAGGGAGACGTTTCGTTTCGATAGAAAATTGCTTCGCGGAACGTTATTTGTTTTTTCCGCATCAGTAATTGGACAAAATTGGCCTTAATTTTCCAATTTGCCGACTAATTGCTCTCTAAATTATAAAAGTCGCTCCCTAGAGGTGAGAAACTAACGGAATTGATTCGAGAGCTTGATGATGGCGTTGGGTCGGCCGTCGTCTCGGAGAAATATCGGAAAATCTGCGATGGGTGGGGTGGGTTACCAAAAGGGGGAGGAGGTGGTGGATGTTGGATATTGGATCTATAATGAATTATTGCATGGAATATTGCAATCGCGCCGGCGTCCCATGCTCTTAACGACACTCCAGCTTACTTCTCCAACCCCCTCTTGCACATACCACTTCATCTTCGCTAATGGAATTATTTGTAGCCCTGCTCCGTGGCTATTTCTGAACTCTGCAATATTAGCGCCCGCTTTCTTCCGTTGTTTCAACTCCCCCCTCCCTACTTTTGCTTCGAGAGTCTCTTCTCCTTCGGTTTAATCTAATAATTATTACTTGTGATCGTTAATTGAAAGGTCTCTCTCGCTTTATACGTCGTCCTTTGATTTTTGCCGGAAGGTCTTCCTTCCTAGAGTGACGTCGTTCTAAGTAACGCTCCTTAGAAGCGAAGGAGGTTTCCTGAGTACTTTTACTACTTTCTCTGCTTTTATTCTTAGCGTTGAGTTATATTTTCTCTTGGCACTTTCTTTGTTGCTCATAGTTACGTGTTGATGTGTTCATAAATTTACGTTGTATTGTTGTAACAATTTTTCGTAAATTACGATGGTTACCAAAGGTTTCTATAGTTACTAAAGGTTACCATTGGCACCAAATGTTCACCTTTGACCCTTATGCATAATTCATAATATAGTCACTAGTTACGTGTTGATTGCTTTATAATGTTACGTTAAATTGTTGAAACTATTTTTCGTAAATTACGTAAACCCATGGTTACCAAAGTTGCCCATTGTTACCAAATGTTCACCTTTGACCATTTTAAATTTTAAATAGCATAGCCAATATTTATACGTCACTTTCCATAGGAAATTTTAGTTGTATTTCTATTGCTTTCGTAATGTATCTTAGTACAACTCCGCCTTACGGTGCATTGTTAGCAGTAGATAGTACAGAATGTGGTAGCGCCGTGTTTTCCACGGAGAAAGGCAGTTCTCTCATTCCAACAGTCGTAGGGGTGCAGAATTTTTCCGCCGTTCCAAAACGGACGCCAAATTTGTCCGTCGGAAAGTTTTTTGGAAAATAAAAATTGATTTCATTGAGGTGCGGTCTGTGCCCCTTAACTTGCCCTCGGGAAGATTTCGGTGTAGATTGTGACGTGGGGCATGTGTGTGTGTGTGTGCGCGCCCCGATCGCTTCTCATTCCACCAATAAAAAGTCGTTCGCCTCCAGGCTCGCCATTTACTTCTTGCCTTTGTTTACTCGTTGCCCCTCCGCAAGCCCTGAGTCATCAATTTTATTTCCTCTTCTGATTGATACGTCCGCCGAAGGATTTATATTGGTTGCATCTATTTTAAACATCGGGCGTTTCATAACGGATGCATATCTGGACGGAATTCATATTGGCATATATCCTGCTGTAAACCAGAATGTTATTTCTATTTCCTTCCCTTGGAACATAATCAATATTCACAAGTTTTGTGTTTGCAGTAGTATTTTTTGCCAATATAGATGTGCGTGTTTTTTTTTTAAGTTTCTAGTTTAGTTCTTTGATGTAATTGAACTATGCGTTTTTCTGTCCGTCTATTTAGGTTCGGGATCGTTTCAAAAATCGTCACGAGAAACGTATAAATTTTGTTTAATTACTCATTCCATATCATCCTCGCATTGAACCGAATTCAACGAGCCATTTTTCTGATATTATTTCTCTTCATATCCCACTCTATGAAATATTAAAATTCGTCGGGTAATTGTAATATAACGATATGCAATATCTCTTTATTTCTACGTATGTTTTCACTGTTTAAATTGGTCGTCGATGAACTTCAATTATTTTCGCGAACCCCCGTCATTTACGCCAAAAATATGGATTATATGAATAAACACGATCGTGTATAAATGAGGTTTTAGGTTGGAAAATTCAATGTAAATATTGGTGGAGTACTCTCACGAATGGGCAGTTGGGAATGGCTCGGAAAAGAAAGCAACGGAATAGTTTTCAATAAAAGGCTGGAAATATTTATATGAAACGAGCCACGTATCTTATTCAAAAACGAAAGGTAATTTTCCAGCGGAGGAATTTTTTTAAATGGAAGTATTGTATTTAAGTCGTCGGACAGGGAATGTTTTCAATTAAACTCGAAAGCAAGAATGGCTCGTAATATACCGGATTAATATATTTATAACCATTAATTTTGACTAATTTGATTTGTTTTTCATGATTCAATAAACATTCAAGTAGCACCGGACGCCGCTCCGATTTTATAAAATTATTGAATAATTAACTGCCTCTACCCATCCAATTTTATGTGTTTTTCATTATTTCGATTTTGATGTAATTATTATCGAAATGCGAAGTCGTTTTATTGTTAAATAGGGCATTATTTTTAACGCTCCCCCTTTTATTTGCGTTATGCATAATAGATTTCCAATTAATACTGTTTTATTTGCTTTGTTGATTGTTATTCAACCAAGCCATTTTGGGTTAATTCTTTGCTTAGTTGCCTCGAATTTTTATACTGTTAAAATTAATTATTCATGCTCTCGTCAATCGATGAGCTCCGTTTTGTTTACGTACGGAAAGCTAATGAAATAATGGACGATGTATTTCTCCGATATCTTATTCCTTCGCTTCGTAAATGTTAGTAATATCCTCTGCATCTTTTATTGCGTCGATTGTTTTCTTTGTTTCCGACCAACTCGTTCGCTCGTTTTCGAAAAAGGAAATTAACTGCCTCTCGGGATGTTGTCGATGTGTACGAATTTATTTTAGACGTGTTTTTTTTCCGGGGCCCTTTTTTATGTATATTTTTTTTCCTCGTGTTCGCGGAATGGCAAAAATTAAGCGACTCGGTTTGATAAACCGTTATGAATGAAGGGAAATTTTCTATTCATTTGTATTTTCGGGGGAATAAAGGCAGAGAAAGGGCTTTCTCTCTTATCCGTTGAATTTCTCCTTCGTAAATCTTGTCATTGATTGGATAACTTAATGGGGATTTTAATGAAAATATCGATTACTGCTAAATCAAACGGCCGCTTAATATCTTACGTAATCCAGGCTGTATTTGAGGTCATTAATTTGGGCACAATCGAACTATGGGGTGTATTGCAATAACGATTTTGCAATGTCGTTGAACCACGCAGCCTATCGGAATATCCATTAAGTATCATCTGTCTCGTATTCTTAATTACATTGATAAGCCTTTTTTTTCCTCCATTAAGTTCTTCTTTTTTTCTCTACCACCACCACCTTATTCCTTTTGCGTTCGGGAGCAGAATGTCGTGACTTCTCGAATACCAAACGGTGTTTGACTTACTATTCATTAGAGGGGAGTCGAGATTTTTTTAATGTCGCAACTGCGTTTCATTTCTTAACCGCTCGATCTTTCTAATGGGAATAGATAAGTACGTAAGTTTTAATTGATTTCCTTTACATGTGTTGCGGGATTAATGCGAAACTCTGTCGTGCTATCCCAGCTGTAGAATTAGAATCGACTTAGGGTTGCATTTATTTTTACTTGTCGTCGTCATGGGACTTCAGCGGTTGCTGTGACGACAACTCTGTTCATTTTTTGTTATATTAAAGCGTAAGGAGTTTTATTTTGTATAACATAGTATATAGATCGTACAATTATAATGGGTTGACGTAATCGATCGATGAATTAGATGGTCAAGATTATTAATAGACACTTACGTAACCTCAAATAGAATATTTAAAACCTTTAAGTTATCTTAGTATAAAATTAATTGTATTGTCTATATGGCATTAATTACATTATCTATATTCCTTGAACAAGGATTGTTACTGAGATAACAAATAAAGTTATATTATACTTATATTTATGCCTTTAACTCTCGCGTTCCTAGCTTTTATTTGAAGAATATTCTTCCAAGTATGTATTCATAGTTTACGTAATAAATACACGTACTTCCATGTAACGAATTAGGATAGGATGTCTATATGTTTAGGTTGCCCAGCTTTTTTTGTAGGATTTTTCTTCTAATTATGCATAGTTTACCTAATAAATACTTCCTTTTAAGTCCTGATTTGGCGTTATACAGGCTGTATAAGCAAACGTTACATTTGTTGGGCTCTTTAAAACATGCGTTCATTTTCCAGATGTGTCCTCCTCGGGTCTCGAACGAAGAGCTCTTTCCTCCGAATTCCAACGCGTTCGTCTCTTCTCGTCTCTCACCCAAATATTCATAATGTTTCTTTCACTGCTGCGTTCACATCTATCCGAACGAACCTCACTCGTAGTACAATTTCCAGCCCACATTCCGTCCATATCTCTTCCCATATTTCACCCGTAAGAGACTTAGAAATGGTAGATTTCAGCGCTGTCTTTGAAGGGCAGCCTTTCAAGCTTCGCTCTGCAAATTTCCTCCGGGAGGGCGACGGACAGGGAGAAGTTCCTGAGGGAATTTCAGGGCCGGTGACCGGCTCTTTTCACTCACCGTAGACAACGATTTTTTGTCGTTATTTCATCACGATCTATTTTTTACGGTACTTTTCGAATATGGCGGTAAGAGCTGTTTCATTTATATATATCGGGGATTGAAACTACGTAAAGTGGATGTACATGTATATGAATTTATCGTAATTCTGTTAGGAACTGTATCACTGAAGTTTATTTTTATTTTTTCGTATTTAATATCGATGTATTTTATTAATATACGTAACTGTATTAATATTATGATGACGTCTTGAGTTATGTGGCTCGATGTTCGATTACCATTACGAGTACTCTACGAGAACGAAAAACAATGAAGTTGGTTTCCTACGTTTAGAATACGAAGATGAATGATACGACTTTAAAATTTTTAAAACGCATTCGTTGTTGAATTATTACACGTCTATCTATCATAAAAACTTCACTATGCTTTCAGCGTTGTTGCTTAATTTGGGATAATAATGCATCCTTTTAATGCTTTAAGTCTTATCAATGGCTAATCGAATCTTTATGGCCGCGAGTTTTATCAACTCGAAAGTTTTAATTAACCGCACATCCGTTGCCAATTAGTTAATAGCATCGAAATGGATATTTCGCGTGTGTAAAGGCGCGAGATTTTCAACGTTATTTACGATTTTTTTTAAAGTTCGTAAAAACGTCGATGATTTGTGACGGCTGTTTACGTCGTGGTGTTTTTTCTTCTTTTAAAAGAACTTTTTTCTTCTCTTAAAATTTGTTACTCGCACTTTTGAGTCTGAAAGAAATATGACCCCTTTTCCTTCTTGTTTAATTAAGATTCGGTTTTTGTGAATTATTGCGTTGGAAATAGAGGTGGGGTTTGAGGAACTTATAGATATCCAAATTAAATTGGTGGAATTATTTTGAAAGACGTTTTACATTTACTCTAATTTGGGATGTGATATCAATATAAATGTGGCAGTTTTTCGTGTAAGGTTCAGCCATTTTTGCCTTAAATTATTCGTATTATTTAATACATACGTTGTTGTTGTAAATGACATATATACCTTAGTTACTATCACCCATACTGACATCAGGTCTTCGTGACGTACTTCTAGAAACCCAAGGCAGGGGTATTAATGATTAATTTTCGATGAGATTACATTAGAAACATCGTATTATCTTCCATATAAACTAAATATAATCGTGATAAAAACTAAAAATTCAAGTTATGTTATTTAAACCAAGACGGTTAAAATCCTATTTTCCCCATTCACCACACAGTTCTCACACAGTAATAAAACTAGTTCGGGGAACAGGGAGTGGTCCGTAAATTACGTGGCCCCTAGAAACATGTTCGGTAAGTCAGATATCTTAATTAACTTATTTTCTCGTTGCGCTCAGTTGATATCGCGTCTCTCTCCCTACGCACGCGAGCATTTATCTCGGAATAAAAATTGATTTTTCGCCATCTGTCGGGAGGTAGAGAGAATCGACGTCGTCCAGAGAGCGCTTTCCTAATCAAATGAAGTGTAACATGCTAATTCCATCAAGTCATTAGCGCTAATTACATCGAAGAAGATTCGGACTCGGTACGTCCGTTTCACGCATGTTACCTCCCACGATTCCGCCCGTCTACACGCCACTCCTTTTCATATCAGTTTCGCCGATGTTGAGCGGGAAATTGCTTAATATTACCTCTTTCTATGCCACGGAGACCCCCGCCCCCACACAACCCCCCCCGCTTTCAAGCCAAATTCAATTCTCTTCAGTATCTGTCTTCCGGAACCGTGTATTCTTCCGCGTACGAGATACGTAAAGCAACCCTTTGCGTGGTGCCCAAAATGTTCGTGTGAGATGGAGTGGGATTTCCGCGAGATTTTTTCCCCGATCTTCGAGATTTGGCGATTATTTCTGTCGTGCGTTACTATGTCAACGACTTAATGAAGTGAACAGGGGTGTTGAAAGTTCTGCTTAGCAACCACGCTGTGGTTAAGGTTTATTGAATTGAATATACGGTGGTTAGCTGATATGAAGCACGTAGTCCCTATGGAGTGGGTAGTATGCTAACGGTTCAATGCTAAGGTCCTGGGTTCGAATCCCGGGTGGTTGTAAATTTTCCTTTCGGGTTATTGATTTTGGTATGCGTTCATTGTTGAGTACGTCGCTGTCATTGTTTGAGGGTCTTCGTGAAGTAATAAATACGAGTTTTCTTTGAGATTTTTAACATTTGAATTTGAAAGAGAATCATTTTTTTTTTCAAGTGGGAAAGAACTCTGCCACGAAAGAATTACCACGGAACCTAAATCGCGTTAAAATAATTGCGAATCTGTTCTAACAGCTGTCCTCAACATTGGTTCGTATAACTCCGTAACATCTCTTAGATAAAAGTGATAAATAATCCGGGTAAGGTTTGCTTCAGATTAAATTACTTTTAGTTAGTATATAAACACTAACATCGATTTAAAATGGTCGATACGTCAGTCTATATTTTATCACTACCGTTCTAAACGATTCCCTAAGCGACGCACGTGTGGTCCGATGCAAAATGGTTCTTCTTTCCTGTGCTAGACGTGGGAGAAGTAAACTTCCGCTACGTTGAGGAGTTGGCGAAGGGAACTAGACTAAAAAAAAGGATTTTTCGAAAAAAAAGTCGTTCATTTGCATCAAGTCTGCATAATTTACATCATCTGCAGTTTTCTTTCTTTGACGACCCGTTCTTATTCGTCGTAGACCACCAAGTAGCAGCACTAGCTATCAAGAATTTTTAGGCCAGCATTCGTTTTCCAAAGCCTTAACTTTTAATTGCTCCCACCTCCGTAATTCCTGATGCGCTAAGAATGAAAAGTGCGGACTTATAAAAAGTTTTAGTTCCCACGAATAATGGGAGTGTAACATTCTTTCTCCTTGGAGTGGAGGGGTAGGGAAAGTAATGCGTTGGTGCAATGAACGTACGTCTCAGGGTTTCGAGAGGTGGGGGGCAAAAATATTGCAGATGGTCATGCAACATATTCCGGTGGCGTGCAGGATAATTGGAAAACGCGGGGTTGAGGGTTATGAACGAAAAACTGCGCAACGTCTTTCGAAAAATTTTCGGCCGTACTAGTTCGTGTAATTCTCGTTTCCCCATTACGTCTGGATAAACCCATTTTGAGTGCTTTCCCAAAGCTAGATCCATCTCAATTGCGCTATTATAAAGAGATATTAAAACTTATATTACTCCCGTCCGTCTCCAGTTTTCTCGTTTTTAAATCCATTATTTTAAATCGATAGCAATTTAAAAGTAAATAGGTTTTCTCGCGTATTTTTTTATATTTGCCGTCTTTATATTTGATCGCGAAGGATATCGTTGTCATGGCAACCTCGGGAATTATTTCTGCATGCGTCAATATATGTTTCCCAACCGTCAATTTTGCTGCATTCAGAAAGTAATTCAGCGCTGAAATTTTAAGGCTAAATAATTCTGCGCAACCAAATGCATTTTCAGCTGAACTTCGATCAAGTTTTAACGACAGCAATTTTCAGTTATTTTATTCGGTAGAAACGCGAAGAAAGGAAGGGTAATTCCCGCAGTTTTCACGCGGCCACTTTTGATCAAAATCACAGCAACTATTGGATTGTCGATGCATGAGGAGCTTTTAATGATTTAACTACTGATCACGTGAACAATTACGTAACGAATTCACCGATTCGATTTACTCGCATTTTACATCCACACTTATCGGTTACTGTTTTTGTTGAACGCGTTCGTCACGACCGAATTCTATTTGCATTGTTACGCTCTCCACTGCCGTCAACACCCGATTTTTTTTATACGCGGTATTTTTCGACACTATAATATCCCGTTTATTATTTCATTTGTCATTTGTTTGTTAATTAACTGTCTCTCTCAAGCGATTGTATGAAATTGCCCTTTTGATGAAATATTTATTTTTTGAGTGGCCCGTTACGTATTACCTAATACAATAGATTTTAGAATCTTTTCCTTTGTGTTTGCAGTTACTTTTTGATTCAAGTCTTCAAGTACGAGGGTTTTCTACTTTACTGACCTCTTCTTCACGATTCATTTTTCGCTCCATTTTTTCAATTCTTATATCTATGTGGTTAGCAATCAAGGCATCTTGTAGGTGTACGGCAGGAGATGCAAGCACCATGACTCTATGTATCTAAACTATTGCTCTCTTGTATTGCTCAAGGGAAAAACGAAATTTTAAATCAAATTCTTTTACAACTTATGGAGACATAATTTCTTACCTAAGGGAGATTATCTTTTATTAAGAATTGAATCGTACTAAAAAAAGTTCTCTCAATTATATCGTACGTATTTTTTTCTGTCCCCTTTCGTCACTATTTTTATTCTGATCCTAGTAATACGAAGTGTATAAAGTGAACTCGAAATATGGGTTTATATAGATTTAATAGCTAAACATTTAAATTAGATTTTTTGTCGGTGTACTGTATTTTTTATAAATAAAGACCTAAATAAATAATAAATAAATAGACATTTCTATTCTAGTAGTAGTAAGACGAGTTATTTAAAAGTACTTCGAAACACAGGTTTCTATGAAGAACTTAACAAAAAGGTTTAATTTCCTCAATAGCATTTTAGTAATAATAAGTAAATTTTGAATCATATTCAATATTGATTAAGTACCTGGAAAGTTTAGATTGAATCCCTTCTCTTCTTATCGCATATGAAGTTTAACTATTAGCTGTGTCCATAGGTAGGATCCTCAAGCCACGTCGTGTGTGTGTGAATCGAAGGGCGTGATTGTGGGATACGGTCTGTAGCCCAAGATATCGGTGCATTTATTCCGAAAAGGGTTGGAAGAGGTCAAAGGGGTGAATATTTGGGTGTGTGCGTTGGCTGCCGGTGGCGTGTTGATTGTAATTAGGAGTCGAAGGGATTTGTGTGGGAGGGCATATCGAGAATTAAAAGGAAGGGGGTAGAGCTGTAACTCACGGTGCGGTGAAGGGTGCGTAGGCTGGGGTTCTGGTGCTTATCGCTCTGCTCCAATTTATTATTACGTGTCATCCCTCTCTCCCTTCCATCAACCTACTTCCTTTATCTTGCCCCTCCCCTTTCTAATTTCGACGAACAGAAATCTCCATCTAACGATTTCGTACGTTAAGTTGCGCCGCGTCATACCGTTGCCAAGTTACCGTCTCGAATTATATCGTAGTTTAGGGTGATTAGAATATAATTAGTAATTAATGGAGGAAGGATTAGATGAGCACATGCTGTTTCAGGGTTGTGTGCTTATTGGTGATTGAGTCTGGAAAAAGATTTTGATTAATTCTTCGTGCTTTCAAGTAGTTAATTCTATATCTAAACTTTAGATTATCATCGTAGATTAATTAAATCTCTTGCTAAAACCTCATCGCCAACTCTGAGTTGCCTAGAACTCTTTCTCTCTGTTTCATTCTTCAACTTAGAGTTTAGTCTTACTGCTTACACCTTTTGCCCTCCTCTTGTCGTTAAATATAGTTTCACTTTATGTTTATGATACTATTATTTTTCCAACAAATTCCCCCTATACTACTGTGATTGCGTAATATTTTCTAGTTGTTTTCTATCAAATCTCTCGTCATCCATTACAGTTCCTTTACTTCACTCCTTGTCTCGTTTAAGTAAAGATAAAAATTGGTATATGGCTGGGATTCGAACCCAGGTCCCCCACTTATTTTTTTTACGTGTTATATTTACGTTACATTTTTACGTATGTGTAACTTTTTTGTATGGAAGAAGGAATCATATTACTTACCGAGTATCATACATCACCGTTAATCTTAAGATATATTTATTTCTTTATCTATGTATTTCTCTTAAGCCATCCTACAATTCTCTTTGAAAATTATTATCAAAGAATCTAGTTCTCTGTTTGTATTGCCCAAAGTTTTGATGTAATTTCTAGTTATTACTTCCTCATTCACTTGTGTTTTCGCCCTTGCATTTCCTCCTCTGCTGTGTCTCGCATTGTCCTCGTGTAATACGTAATATAAAGCGACAGCACCTTTTTGAACGAGCGCATAATGTTCTCATTCTTATCGGACGCATCACTCGGCGTTCGTTGCGAGGAATAAATTAATCCCCGGTTTCCGTTGAGCGGAGGAGAACACGGTCGTAGAAAGTGAAAGAAATATCACTTTTCATAGAGTTGATTAATCAGTGTTAGGAATGAAAATATCTCATTCACGAGGATTAAAATCGGCGTGCGTCGGGACGAAGTGCTACGGGCTCGAAATTAAATTCGCCGTTTTAAATTAAGATAAACTAGATGGACGGACGAATGTGTAATTAACTATTTCAAAAAAAAGTTCAATCACCTTTCATACGTGTAATTTATTCGCGATAATTAATTTCTCTCTTTAGTTAATGTAAAATTATTCATATTCGTTATTAATATTGTTTTTTTCGTTTGGATCGATTCTCGTATTTGATAATTTATAATTCTAATTATGTGTTTTAATTCTGGTGAAAGAGAGTGTTGGTGGTTTTCGGAAATTGTGCTGATTGCCTTTTTTCTGATTACTAAAAAGATGCGTTTCTAAGAAGAGTTTCATTTATCAAAGGACCGTATTGTAACTGTTCTGTATTGCTTGAATAGAAAAAATTTCGGGACGTCATTAATATTTTTATATATTTATTTATTCAGTTCATACTTAATGCGTAACAATACCAATTAGCAAAGAAATTTAACTAATAATTATCAAGAAAAATGGCTACGTAATTTTAAAGAAAATGACAAAATATGGTTAAAAGTCTAAAATCATTTAATCAAGAACATGATCATCATTATTAAGATTGGACTCTTAATAGGTTGTAAGCAATATATCAGGGTCTTTCCTACTCATAGCATACTTATTATAGCAGTTGTAAAAGATAATCTGCGATAGAAGAATCTATAAATTATACTCTCAGATAATATATCAAGTATATATATTCTTGAAGTTTGTAGCCTTTTTTTATAAGGAGTCAAAAAGTGATCGTGTTAATTTATTCCATTTTATGTTACCCCTTTTGAGTAACGAATACTTCACCATAGTGTAATGATCGCATGCTTTCATTGTGCTCGCCAGCACAAATAAATTATCGATCAATCAGTTTTCCGTTAATTAATTAAACTTCGTAATTAGAAGGCGCTACGTCATCGTTTCCTGGGAATGTGAATCGAGAAGTCCCTCCCAAATGCTTTTCTGGAATACAATCAATAAGAAAGTAATGGAGAAATATTGATTTTGTGGTTCTCGCGTTAACGGTGCGCTGCCAATAATGAATAATATGTTGATAAGATCGTTGGGGGTTTCCACAGAAATTATTGGATATCGGGTATCGGAGTGTTGATGGAAATCGGTTGTGAGGTGTTTATAGCCTCCACACTATAAGCAAGAAAACCACACCGCAAATAATAATGCTGTGAATTGGAAGAGTCGATTCTGATAAAGGTTTTTGAGCCATGTAAAGGTTTCCAGAGAGTAAAGGAACTTTAAAGGTGAATATTCGTACTTTGCGGAAGATTTTTATCATTGGAATACTTCTATTCATCTCCTTCGAAGTATATCCTGACTTATTATCACTAGTACCTTATAATTTTTTAATATATATTAGTATAAGTGGTATTATCGCGAACTGGTATTGTTTTGCCTTCATTTGCAACCCTCAGTCGTAAATTTAAGCGTATATTTCGCAAGAATAATATCGAATTATTTTATCATTACCATAGCAACCTTTCTCATTAACTCTCGTGATCTTCGTTGTATTTATTTATCTCTCTCTCTCTTCGTATTTAACAATTCAGCATTCCTCTAATGGTAGGCTTACACATTTCGTTCCCATCTTCAGTATTTTTGCGGCCACTTCCAGATGCGCTGCGGTTTAAGGCGATAGTCTTTCCTATCCTTTGATCCTCATTCGGTTGATGTTACCGCACATCTCTCATCAGATGGCGTTGGAATCGCTCCCAAGGGATCATTCTCCCCTTAAGCCTCCGCCGTAGTGACCGCCGCAAGCACCTTCCCTCGCTAATTCCGCCGACTCAATTCAACTATTTCCACGCTAACCACACTCCTACGAGGAAATATGCGGATATACACCTCTTAACGCCCCCTTAAAAGGTAAAGCCCTAAGGCAAACGCTGAACAAGGGATAAAGCTTCAGATTTTACACTCGTAAGCGTTAGCTTCAATTTATGTGGCCTTAACTACGAGAAGGAAGCCAACCATTCCGTTTTGTCGTTCTTATTTTGTCGTATTTATTGTTATTTATCTTCGAGTGATATATTTGTAATTTATACACGTACTTATGCGTGTGTAATATAGTACCTGTACGTTATTCTGTTTAATATTATACTCGTACGTACTCGCGTAAATAATCTAGTATCCGTTGGTTATTCCTCTTAATATTATTCTTACGAAATCTTATGCTTACGTACGTAGTTTTCTTTCGTACGGGATTTCTCGTCGTCATCGTGGGAGTAAAGGCTTGCATCAGGTAAAACTTAGGTAATCAACGTTCCAAGGTCTTTTAATCTTTTTTTACCTAAATCGCGATAAGGACCTTTTAAATATCGTACAATTCTTTTATCGCCCCCCTCCATCTTCACTCGGAGGAATATTTCCGTGTCCATTTAATAACGCCTCTACGTTACTCCACTTATCACGTGACATATCTTAATCGCTTGCGGCACCCTTCTCTGGGCGTGTGACCGGCGGACATTATTTTTTTCCTCTCTCCCTTCGGCTGATGGGAAAAAATGCGGTTTTTTTCGGGCGCCTGGAAGGTATGCAAAAAAGAGAGAATTGCTGGTTGCGTTGGTTGCTCCTTCGGACCCTGGAGGCCCCTTTGGCGGGCTTTTCCTAATGACCATTAAGTTGCCATGATGTTTCTCAAGGTGCAAAGATGTTGCTGGGGTTTTCTCGTCGTTTCCAATCTCTTGGGTTTATGACGTAAATTGAAAGATGAATCCTTGAATGGAATCATATCTTGGAACGTAGTAATAGATAATTTCTTATTAATGTATGGAATATGTGATTGGATAAATGTTGAATACGTCGTGTGTATCGAAATTTAACGTTTAATATAAGTATATTTGAATTGCTTACGTTTGTAAGTACGTAAGATTGTCGTGCGTTCTTTATTTCGAGCCGTATACCAGAATGAGATGTGCTGTGCGGGTTAGCATAACTTCCAGGCGAGTGTGGGTTCTGGGTTCGAGTCCCAGTCATGTTGTAATTTTTCATTCATTTTTTTTTTAAAGTTTGTTATCCAGTCGCTCATACGTATGTTCTAAATATATCTTCGCCTTAATTTTGTTATATTAAAGGTTCAGTCGGATGTCAATCAAAGGCGTAAATTAGTTCGATATTTTTCGCCTCGCAATTCGATATCGATCATCGAATGGGAAAATTCTTTAATTTCCGAATCTGATAATCGAGAATCGGATAACCATTTTATCGAAAGTTAATTGATGGATATTCAGAAAATTCGCAATTTCCGGCAGACGTATCGATCAGAGTCATTTTTAATTCTCCTCTATCTCAACAAAAACGCTCTTAGAACGTTCGCTAAACAGCGTTTAACAGTTCTTTCTCTCCTACTAAACAAGTGCGAATCTGCGTATAGCAGATGCGTATGTGGGTGTGTGTGTGTGGATGTTCAGGTGCGTAATAGGGGCTGATTGAATGACCAACATCGATCAGAGGGAAATATTTATTTAAAAAACGAAGAAAGCGTGTTGGAGGAGACAGGCCGTTCCATAGTGTGACACATTCTCCCCTTTGCCTTCAAGACAAATTGCCATGCGGACGTTGAGGGAAAAGTTGTTGAAGGAACCATCCGTCATCTCTCCCCCATCTTAGCCTTAATTTCACACATCCCCTCCCCCCGTTCTCACTCCTCCACTTTTCTGTATTTTCTCCTTCCATATTTTTTTTTCGTGTTCATGATTGTTTGTATCTATCAACCTTTTTTAAAAAATGTGCTCCAGTCTGTTACTGTTTATGATCCTCGTTCTCTCTCTTTATGTGCTCAGGTGTCTTTGTATGGAGGATAAGTTATTTCCTCACAAATCAGAGCGAATTCGTAAGTGTGTCAATTTAAGGAAATGTTAATGCTTTCAGTAGAATATATTTGTGTTTGCACTCGTTTTAATTCGTCATTTGGAAATATTAAAGGTTTATCTCTCTCGATTTTTGCTATTATTGTATATTGGCTCGTACTATAGTCTCCTATAACCCTATTCCTTCGTTTATTCCCTCAATTTAACGCTATTTCCTTCACTTATCTTTTTCCTTACGCATTTCCCTTCGTCTCCATCATCCCAGGTTTTTGACCCTTCCAACGTAACCTCTTCCATAAAGCGATTCCTGCACTATCCCCATCTCTACCCCTGTAAACTAGGTTGCTTTTCTATTTAGGAGATCAGCTCCCGTGGCATAAATATTTCAGAGGAGAAATTCACTCCTCTCGTTTGATAAGGTTTTCTCCTTCGCCAGCCTTTTTCTCCAAAAAGATAGGAGTTTGATGTTTATTTTCGGGAGGGAAAATCAGGTGATCGCTAGTGTACATATTTTGGGAGAAATTGGTTTAGTTGTTTGCGGTCGTCGACGACATATTTTTGCTAATAATGATGCGATACTTCCGCCATCTTATCGTTTATCGAGACGGACTTTTGTCTTCCTTGTCTTTGCTTAGCGTGCCATAAAAGACCCATTCGTGTAGATACTTTTTAAATCACGAAGGGAATATATATGGAACAATTTATGTTGAATAGAAAGCCTTGGAGGAATAGTTTACTGCGTGTACTATCTTTGTATTGCAAGAAACATTTTGGTTTGGAATATTTAAATCCGTAGAATTAGAAAACTTAAGGTATTTCGAATTCATGTTTGGTTCTTACTACCGTAATGAACTTTGTTGTTGTAAAGAAGGACTGAAAGTACCATTATATATCTATATATATGTATGTATAATTTATGTACATTAACTGTTTAAATTTACTTTTATGAATGTTATGTATTTAAACATGCTAATTTTCTCTTCTCTTTCTTTGCAGGTAAGTTGATGTCGATATGATCTTGTCCATTGGTGATTTCAATGCATTCGTCCCATCGAAAGGTAGGGTTGAAATGTAATTGCTTAAATGACAAATTTAAAGGCCATTACAGCGTATTTAAATATATTGATCGATCAATATCGTATTATTTTAGTAGTCAGATACGAAATTGTCTCGCTTGTACGTGCTGAATTCATAGAATATTACAATCAAGAGTTACCAAAAGTTATAATTACGTCAATCCCTTTTAAATTTAGCGCAATTAATATTTTGATCTACGCGTTTTGAAATCTAAAGTCGGCACGTGAAGAATTCTCTTCTTTTTTTAGACATTTCGTCAGGATTTCCGTCCCCAGAGTTTCGACTCCTCGACTCCAAAAGACCAAGACTAAAAGGATTAGCCCGAATTAATGCATAAAATTTAAATTTCGCGTCGTCTTAACTGCTTCGTCGCCAGCCCTATCCTTCTGCCGCCGAGTAATCCTTTTGAGCAATATCGTCGTTCCATCCACCGATTGCACCTCCTCCTTCTCTTAAACCCCGAATTCCACCAACGCCTGATTACGTCTCCCCCTTTTGGAACAATAAAGGGAGCTGGGTGATGAACAAGGGACCCGCGGAGAAAGGAGCTCCTGCCGTAATTTATTCTTGTTTCTCTCCTTATATCTCTTTTCTTTCGAACGCATTTTCTTACGCATTCCTTCGCCTCCTCCTTTTTGCACCTGAATCCCTCATATCCGCCGCACATTGGCTCCCATTTATCCCAATTCATGTCAACCCCACAGCGCTTCGTAATTGGACCTCCGTTTCCATCCTCGCCCATCTCTCATCCTTTCTTCCTTTGTCGTCCTTTAACGTCATATCCTGCCGCCATATATAATTCCGTTTCGTGGCCCCATTTGACTCCGCCACCTCTTCCGGGCATATTTTACTCAATTTTCCGTTTTTGTTTTTTTTTATCGAGATTTTTTACCCCGAGACGTTTATTTTACTTTTCCTTCTATTCCACGTCGTATCTTTCTGGGGTGGTTCTGTCTTTATTTAGGGGCGATGAACTAAATTTTAAGAGTATCGATTTTGCGTTCTAGCCTTATTTAGGGCTTCGTAGATCGATATTAGTACACGAAAGTCTTTTAAGGGTATGACTCGGGAGTGTGTTTCATGAGGGGCCTTTATTTCTTAGTTTTAAACTTAAAATATTCCAAATTACTCTAGCCAGAGTCTAAGAATCGTTTCTAATTTTACGAGAGTATATTTTAGGATTGTTGTTGGTCGATTTTATCTGTCCGTAGTTGATTTATAGTACGAAAGAAGCTGAATATTGCTATAATACGTAGTTAAAGATACCGATTTTTATTGAGAATCTTTTTTTCCCATTCTGTTTCGTCGAATAATACGATTTTTACAAAGATTTATTGCTTATTACAACCCAAAAGGTATCCATTTACGGGAATCCAGAAAACTTGGAAGTTGGGTTTGATTCCCGTGATTAACTATTCAGGTATTCATATTAAAGGAAACGTTCCTACTTTTCGGAAACTATTCCAGAGCGATATCTGCCAAAAATGTTACTTCTTAGGCGGCACTTCTTGCTCGAAATATTCTTCTCGTAAAACGTACGTACATATTCGAATGCACGTCGTCTTGCCGGTTTCGCTATCGATTGTGCGAGAACGCCTTCCGTGATTAGGGTGTGTGTGCCTCCACTTTCTTGCTTCTCTCCCTTGACTTGCTGGCATTCCTCACCTCATTCCGCCTCCCTAATTTAGTTTAATGCCGTGGAGGGAATGAAGAAAAAGGTGGCAGGACTTTTTCTTGTCTCTACTCCAGCGCCTCCTACATGGGATTTTGATTTAATTTCATCAGGGGTTGGCAGCAGGGAGGTGAAAACGGGGGGGGGGGGGGTTTGAGCGTGGAAGGAGAAATATTTACTCTGTGGAGTTTTCCTTCATTTGAGTTGATGGTGGAGGTGGTTTTTTCCCTGACGCATTCCGCCCCCTCCCCCCCCCGTAAACTTATCTAAGGCCGTGACCTCGCCCCTCCATAAGGGAAAGAGGGAACTTCCTTTCTTCATTTGTCTTCCGCCAAAAAGAAACGCAACGTGGCCGTTATCGCGGACTCTGTATCAAACCACGAATGAATCTCTGGCGATACTCTCTCTTTTTCCCGAATTGTTTGAATCCTATAGTCGTCCGTGTTTAGTGGGTTCCTTCGTCCACTGAGGCGGTATCGAGGGAAATGGTGTAGTTTCTATGGAGTCGTAGCGTAGTTCAATACGTAGTTCCGTTTTGGCGATGTGGAATCGATCTTGAATTTTAAGAATTAGTCGGCTTCTTGTATACACCATGTCCTATTGATATTATTTATTATCATAAAGTCCACACGTGTTATATGTTACATTGGTATGCCATAGTATACTCGTATTTAGCTTCTTAAAAGCCAGCTCGTATCGTAGAGGGAATAATATGCATTCTAACTATGTTTTTGGTCTCATCGTTGCTGTAAATTATTTATAATCGATGCATTTCAAATGTATTCATTTGTTCGTCACCCCAAGAGCATTAAGAGTTGAATGAGCCTTTTAATATGTATTTTTTTGGCTGTTCTTATGATCCATAGGAAATGAAAAAAGAATAAAATATTGAATGAATGCAATAGATAATGATGTAGAAATATTGTCTCTCTACTCTGTTTATCTAAAGCATATGTAAGCCCTTAATAGAGCGTTATTATTATTATATTTGAAGCAAATAGGAAATGGAACAGCGGCAATAAAAACTGTATTGTGTTTGTGGTCGGAAAGTATTAAGATACTTGTACACAATGAAAATTTGAGACTGGCTTAATAAGCTTACCACCACTCCTACATATTCCATGAGTAACAAACGTTGCTAAGGTTACTAGTTTCTCCTTATACATCGCACACAGCTTTTCATACGTACTGCAGTTCTACTTCAAGTGGTTGAATCTTAAGTTTGCGCGTTTCGGCTTCAAAAAAAGCGTAAACATCCCTCGTGGCCTTTTCGCAGGAGGTTTTTGCATCATATTTACGGATCGAGTATCCTTACTTTTCTCAAACTTCGCAGAATTTCCACGGACAGTTATATTATTTTTTTTCCCGCTCGTCTCCGAAAGCGCCTCCGAAATGTTCAAACACTTAATCTTTCATGACACAATTCAGCATTCGTCGTTACTCTTCCGTATCCCTGGAGATTGTCCACGGCCGCGAAGGCTGATTCCAGAAGGTTTGTCTGATGAAATATTTCATAGCCAAGGCGGAATTGTTTGGAGGCGCTTTTATAAATAGCACCGAACACCCTCCCGCTCGGTATTTTCTTATTCTAAACTTCGTATCATCCTTCCCATACGCTTGGCCGTCCATTGTCCCGGACACTAATTACGTTCCTTGTTTGTTTAGTGCCCCCATGTTATTTTATTCCATACATCTCCAACTGCTTCCCCTCTTCAGCTTCTGTACGCGACGGCGCTCCCCCGCCGTGTTTTGTTTTTTTACTACCCTCGTCCGCTCCTTTCCAACTTTTTTCCTTCCTATTGTTCCAAGGGCTACTTTGCAATTTTCATGCATATGGACCCTGAGTGTGTGTGATTTTTAGAGGAAATATAACTCGCTTCTCGTTTTCAGCGATTCTCTCTCGCAACGTCCTTTTTTACTCCTCTTGTTTTGTTTTTCTCTTTTTAAGGTCGTTTTCATTATTCCTCGTCCTTTTTTTTACCTTTTTGCGTGCTTTCTTTCGCTGCAAGGTTCATTAATTTTTTTGACGTTTCTTGAATTTAAGACTCGTTTGGGGAATCAAAGAAGTTATGCATCTTTTTCGAGCTTCACCTAATTTCTACGTTTGGTATTTTATTGCCAAGAATTTTAGCTCAGTTTTCTTCTACAAGTGCGTTTATAGCTGGTATATATCTGGACTAAGCTGTTTTGAATTATTACTAAGAATAGATACGTTTGTTGGTAGAGGAGCAGTTCAGTATTTTACAAGTACGTAGAAATAAATCGAGTCAAAAAAGCTTGAGATTTTGCGAGATTTAATTTAAAGATTATTAAAATATATCCGTTCGGTTACGTTGCCCATTTTGGTACCTCAAATATCATTTTCATTTCGGGAAATGAGCAGTAAATTCGACTGCTATCTTCTGTCTCTCTCAGTGCCATTGTGTACTTAAATCCGTGTTGTAGCTTTTCCCGAAAAGTTCTCCTTTTGTGTCGAGTTATGTTACCACAAGCGAAATCAAATCGAAATATTTGGGACGACGAAAAGTGCACAATCGAAGCCGTGATAATGGCTCGCGATAAAATATGCCGTAAATTATTTTGCGAGAATAATAATGCCGAGAATTATTTCGCATTATCAGTTCCGAAATTCCCATACGAGCGTGGATTTATTCACGTCTCGGCGCAACAATGAAAATCGCCGCTTTTTCTCCAACGATACCTGATTCACGTTTGGAACGTCCTACCTGAGACGTACTCCTTCCGAAAAAACGACAATTATCCCCTTTTCTCATCGTTCAATCAAACGTGAATCCGACGAGATGAGCGCCTTAGTTTCTCGTATACAGAACTCTTTCCGGTTACCGATTTTCTTCTTATTCCTTCCACCGACACGTTCCACATTTCTTATTTTATATTGCGTCGTGAGGTGTACGGAATTTGATCGATGGGAGATTTTGAAGGATGAGTGTGAAACAGGCACATCTCTTTCTCGAAATGTTTCCCTCCCTCAAGGTCTGTGTAATACCAGCTGCACGTAATTTGAATGCATTCTCAACGTCTTCAATGTGACATGAATATTCATTACGTGCAGGATACATCTCGAGGCGTTATAGAAGTACATCGATACGATGGTTTTATAGGTATTTATTGGATGGGATTGTGGTTATAAAATCGATGGTTATGTGCCTCACCGCGTGGAAATCGAATTCAAGGGGTATAAGTTTTACCTTCTGTTGTGGTGTATATTTTATTTAAATTCAAGCTATGTGTCTGTAGGCTTTTGTTTTGTGTATGTACCACCTTCTGGTTAGTGGTGTATTGACTTCTCTAGCCATACACCATAAGGGTTTATAGTTGGATATCTCTTCTATTCTAGTCTGATTAGTGTATTGACAGCCCCAGCCATATGCCATAGGGCTTTATAAAATGATATCTCTTCTAGTGTAGTCATAGACATCGTCTCCATATGAACCTCATTTCCAGTGCTAGGTAACGATGTATATTCTTCGGATATCCTCTCAGTGAGCAGCTAATGTCACCCACTCAGTTTCTCAAGATCTCTCACTCATCTTTCATACAGCATTTTACAGTCTTGGCGAATCGTCGCCGAAGTCTTTTTTCGAAGCGATTTCTTTTCCACGGAGTCGTTTTTCCCCTCGAAAAGATTCGAAAGCGCCACCTGGGCTGAGATGGAAGAAATGGGCTGCACTTTCTTTATGAATGTTTAGCTATAAATTATGCAAATTGTACTCTTTGTCGTCATCCAAAACTTCCCTCTCAACTTTCTTGGCTCCTTTAGTTTCTCTTTCTCCCCCTTTTCTCTTTATATTTGCTCATTTCTCTCCTTTTAAACCGACAAAACTACGTTTCCCTCCGTTTCCCTCTTTTTCGTGCGCTCATCGGTTTTGTGCTCCTTCGCAGATATCCTCAGAATCTCGTTCGTTTAAACTTGTATGGATGTGATCGAAGAATGGTAATAGTTAATATTCAAATGAATCATCCTTCCAAAGAAAATTCCTTTCACGATAAAGTCTACAATTGTTTATCTTCTCACTAGAATTTAAAGATGTATGAGTGAGTCGAGTTTTCTTCCATGAGTTTATTTAAAACATTATTCTGTTGTAGGACAGTTTTTGTGGAAAATATAGTTGTGATAATGGTTTAGGTTTTTTCAGATACTTTCAGCGTCTATCAGAAAAATCAGGTACTGTTGTTACGAGTTTTAAGGTGTAATATACTGTATTAGAAGGTTTTATACGATCTGAGTAAGAATGGGACATCTTTTCGTAGCAACAGAAGTAAACAATATCGGTCGAAATGGTAGCAACAACAAGTACCATCATAACTGTTATCTAAATTGTTCGTAGACGTTTGATTACCATGAATGTTTCTTATCTTATTTATAGAGAAGAGATTCATTTGCCAAGAATGGCGTATTCAAATCATTTAGTCCCCAATCAAAGTGTTGTGCTGTTTATCAGTTGCTCTAGAATTAAGTATCAAGCCAGCATTCAGGTAATTTGATGCTTAGGTTATTTGGCTAGGCAAGTGGGTCAAGTTAAGCAGAGCAGAGATTAGTATAAAGTCTACCAATACGCCCTGATTTTTCTGTATCTTGGCCTCCACATACAGCTCCATTTCAGCATCTCAATTGCACTTCATTTCCACTTGCTTTACTTCTTCGAAAGAAGGAGTATTGTCACCACTAAGTTACCCAAACACATGGTTTTTCTGCTCGAGAGAATTCTTTCCATACCTGTTTCAGAACGAAGACACTCTCTCTCCTGTTTGAAGGCCTTCTTTTGTTTGCATATTTCTTCCGCTCCATCTTATGATAACGTTTATAAATTCGTCATTCGGTGAAAGATGTTTCGCTTGTTTCATTTTTCGGATTCATTTAAAGTTATCTCATGGAAGAAGTATTTCAAGAAAAGGCGAAGAAGACGTCCTTTCAGTTTCTCCTCTTCAATGTCTCGATGGTTTCACGAACATCGGTTTTTGTCATCCTTATTTGGGATATTTTTCGTTTCCGTGGAGATAAACTTCAATGGTGTCACTCTTAATGCGCCGATGGAACTCTCTCCCTCAACCGATTATTTTGAACGGATGAAATTTTTCGTTACGCGCGAAAGAACTCATAAAATTAACTTTTGTTCTTAAATTGCCTTCCAAATCATCATCTCCCGGAGTTCATTGTCCGCGTGGAAATTACAGAAAATCAGACTTTATACGTTGCGTTTTTCGTTTATACTTTGCGGAGTTGGATTTTCGGGCGAAATTTGGTAATTATCCGCTATATTAAGTGGTTATTACGTTTGTCTGAGAAGATATCGAGTTTTGAAGCTTTATTTTTAGACGATTTAGGACCGAAGTGTTATATTTTGTGTCTTGTTACGAATTACACGTATAAGGTGTATATTTAAATAAATCTGAATTACTTTTGTAATCCTTTTTGTTCCTTATTTACGTAAACCGTATGTTTTATGTGGTACATTGTATTTTCAATCAGGGTTTTATGCTTTATCATCGATGATTCACTGCAGTTTTTTTAACTTCAAGTTCTAGATCGATTTTCAATACGTCTTTTTCAAAAATACCCTTCCTCCGTAAATGGACGAATTTTCCAAACATTCGTCAAATAATTTATTTCCATCGAATAGAGGTTTAAGGTCGATCAAAAAGAATCTTGGGCTCGTCTCTAAGGTAGACTGCGAATTGGTGTGTTTCCGGTCATAACAGCTTAAAGAACCCTACTTGCGTATCCGCGCAAAGACGAGGAAATACCATTCCACCTCAATCTTTTTCCTGAACATTTCCGTCTATATTTTCCTTCATATTCCGCTCAGTCTCCATTATCGTCACATATTATTTTTTCCTCACGCGGGAGTCATGTATTTTTTTCCTCAGAAATGTTTAAAATAAAAACACGACGGAATCTCATCCTTTACCCATCTCCTCCCGTAAATATATGTATGTGTTCTTTTCTCGGCAGTAATCCCGTTTCCTGAAAATGCAAATTCTTCCCGAAAGAGCTGTTGTTTTTCTATTTTGTATTCTCCGCGAAGTGGTGGTCCTCCTATCTCGACCTTCTTTTCTTTCGAAGTTTCGATTTAAACTTCTTCATTTGTCCTTTGGTAGTTTGTCTTGCAGTCTACCTTTCGTATTTACTTTGACTTTCTTTTGTTTTTATATAATTTTGCCGATAAAAAACAAAATATAGTTGAAAATAACGAAATGACAGGGACTCGAACCCAGGTCCTTTACTATTTTTTTTATTCCTGTATGGTTATATTATGAGTGCTTTCTCTTACATCAAGTTCTAGCTTTGTCATTTATGTCTAAGATAGATCTTCTGTACGTAATTTAAGGATTTATTGCTTTAATTATCCTTTATTTAATTCATTTTCGTAGCTCTAATTTTTCTCCATAATCAGTAGCGTCTTTAGTATCCTTTTTATAACGAGGTTTTTATATAAAAAGTTGCTATCGATTTCCCGAATATAATTCTCAGTATAATAATAAGCTCCGAATATATTTTCTACGGTCTTTTTTCCCTCGAATATCTCTCCCTCGGTTACCCCTCATGTTATTTTTATGGAACCGAGTTCAGGCGGTCCTCCGGTCGAACATCCCGCGCTCACCAGCGATTTCGGAGAACATCGCGTCGCCACACGGTTTACTATCACGTTACGATTCCGTTTACCAAAAGCAAAGACTTCGCTCATTTGCATTCCCTCGGTTCGAATTGGCGTTTTTCTTCTGGAGATTCGTTTCCTTTTCCTCTTCACTCGGCTATTTTTATTCCTCCTCAGAAAAAAAGCGCTCCCTTCTTTCTTCTCGTCATCTGAATTCCAACCTCGTCTCCCGGTAGCTTTTTCCCCCCTCGCTCCATTTGCAAAACCATATCCCCCTCCCACAACCTCATATATTCTTCTTTGATGAAAAATAAAAGGAGGGGAGTAATAAGAAAGCTCTCTCTCTTCCCTCGCAAAAGGACGTTTTGAATAATGATTTTAAAAAGAACCCCGTTTGCGAAATAGTTTAATAACTTTTTACGTAAAAAATTGCTCGAAAAAAGGAATACGACAATCAATTAATACTAACGTACATAGTGGGGGCGTTGAGACGTATCCTTTTTTTTTAAATACCGTTAAATAAAAATACATCCTAAACCTCAATCTCTCTCTGCTTCACATTTTTAAGCGATCTTTTGTGTATTTCGCACGTTCTGCTTCCCAACAAGGCATTTCCTTCCTTCCGCCTATTTTATTCCACTCTACGGCCCATCCTTTATTTACGTTTAGCGCTGATACGCATTGTGTTTTCGGCTTTTAATTCGAGATTTTTTTGCGGATCGAAAGGGGATTTAGTAAGAAGCGTTGTTAAGGAATCTTTATCATATCGTATTTAAGTGGTTTTTATCGTTGTTGTTCAATTCCTCGTTAAATGGTGTGGTGTTATCTGTTTAATTGTTCGTAGTTTATTATTAATCACGTGAAGATTATCGTGAATGATTTATTGAAAGATTTCTTCTACCGGAGAATTATTTTGAATACGTAATGCTTAAAGACTTAAAGTTAAATTCAAAAGTTCCTTTATAATATCAAGAAGGAATTGTGATGATAGTTGTGTAATTGCTCGCTTCGAGGCGGGATTCGCTCAGGGAACAAAAAGGGAACAGAAATAAAACGAAGTCCTTGCTTCCATCACCGAACTTTTATTCGGCACTACTGCCCTCCTCGCGTTCCTCTTACCAACTGCCCACTGCCCTCCAAAATCCCCCAAAAGAGAGAGAAGGGCATACATCACATTAAGATTGTTTATAGGCCAGAGACGCTGCAGCTGAAGAAGTTAGAAGGATAGGGATGGGGTAAGGGTGAAGTGGTGAGTAAATGAGAAAGTGTGAGAAGAGGAGGGTCATCGCCTCTGACAGGGGTCCTAGGGAAATATGAGCGCCCTTGAATACTTACACCATCCCCCCACCAAAGAGAGTTGCAGTATCAGCTGCAACTCTTTACACATTTGAACTTCATAAATGTCTTAATTTTCAACACAGAATTCTAGCGGTCCAACGGTTTACAAACAATAGTCAGCAATAAAATTACAATCGCACATTCTTGATATGTTTCTTATTTTGAACAGTCACTGAGGGAAGAATAAGTGGTCCTTTCGTTAGCACTAAAACTTAAAAAAAAGAAAAGAAAAAACTCATTAAGATTCATTTTTCCTCCTAGTCCTAAGAAAATAGGGAGAACGCTGGGGCTGTGGAGTAGGCGTGGACAAGCTAATCTCTGTATTTTCCAGACAGGGCACTCCAGGTTCCGACGAGTCGCTCGGCAGCTGTCCACGAGATCTCAATAAATATGGACTGCGTGGCGGGGGTTTGTTTGTAATGAATGCCGAAGGAATTTCCAAGTCGGCTCGGTCTGTTTCTCCTCCTCGTGATGTCACATCGTCCAAAATCCCATTTGGTCTTGGAGGCCCCAGACTCGTCAGCGACCTCCGCGCGATGTCCTCGAAAATAATGTCTTCTGGGTCCTCGCTGGGAGTTGGTAAAAGAGAGGGAGGGGATGGGTTGATTCTTTGTGAGGGCGCCGCTGAGGTGGAGGGAGAATGCAACTCTTCAAGCTCATCCATCTCCCGTGCACCATCATCTTTGCGTGGCCTTCCCCTTCGTCGCTCCATATTATGGTTCGCAGAAATTGGGGGAACCCCACCACAATATGCCTTTACTCGGTTCTTATGGACAACTAATTGACGAAAAGGGAGTTTCAATAGAATATTAGCGGGGGAAAGCACATCTAAAACTTCGTAAGGGCCCTTCCACGGGCGGTGGAATTTCCTTACTTTGCCCGCCTTAACGCAAGGGTCGCTTAGATAAACCCAATCTCCCTTCTTATATTCTATTTCCCTAACGCCTTGGTTGTAGTGTTGTGCCTGTTTCTCCCGAGCTTGCCTGCAATTCTTACGACATTTATTCCATATTATCGTAAGTTTTCTCTTCAATTCAGGCACGTGTTTATCTCCCCAGCTCTTCTCGCGTCTTTCGAAGCACTCGAATGGTGATCGCATTTCACATCCAAAAATGACTTCGTGGGGCGTATATTTAATACTCGTATGGTAACTAGAATTGTACGCCGCCACTGCGTACGGCAACCACTCATCCCAGTCGTTCTGTTCGCAATTAACGTAATGACTTATCGTTTGCATTATTGTCCTATGCACTCTCTCAACTCTACCGTTTCCCTCTGGGTGATACGCGGAAGTCCTCAACCTTCGTATTTTTAGCAGGCGGCACATTTCTGTGAAAACACTGGACATGAAATTAGTACCCTGGTCCGTAATAACCTGTTCTGGAACTCCAAACCTTAATACCCAGCGTCGGACAAAAGCCGCGGCAACAGTCTCAGCCGTCTGGTCAGGAAGGGGGATCATCTCCAAGTATCGCGAGAAGTGATCGATTATGGAGAGAATATATTTGCATCGGCCCTTGCTTAGGGGTAAAGGACCAACAATGTCCATTGCCACAAATAGGAATGGCTTCTCCACACTTGGCATAGCTTGTAATGTCGCTCTCGTTTTCCCATAGGGACTTCTCTGATTACAAGATATACACTCGCGTAATCTCAATTTCACCGCACGGTGAAGGCCAGGCCACCAGTATTGGCGACTAATCCTTTCAATTGTGGATCTAGCTCCCAAATGTCCTGACAATGGGTGCTCGTGATGCAATCTAATTAAGGGATCGCGGAGGAGCTTGGGTACTACTATCTTTTCCCCAGATTTCGTGCTTTTACAGAGGATACCTTCTCTCTCGACGAAACCCCGCTTGCGTTTCATGTTTTCACATTCTTCGTCTTAAACCTCTCTACTAGAAGGTGTTTGAGTACTTCATACGACGGCGCCTCCCTACACTCCTCCTTACTCCGATAATACTCGGCGGCCTCTCCTCCCAACCGAAGAGAAGCAACGTGCAGCTTCTCGGTGTCGCCCCATCCACTCAGTTCTGCAGTTTTCTCAATCTTCTCAAAAAAAGACGTGACTCCTTTCGACTCTCCCGAAAAGACATCCACAAGAGAAATCAGGGCGAAGTTCTTTCTTGGCGCAACCTCCGTCTCACCACTTCCGAGTGACCGCCTCAAACTCGCATTTTCCCGATTAAGCTCTTTAATCCTCGAGCTGAGCTCGTCAATCGCCTCCTGGAGATTCACTTCCCGGTCCCCAAAACTCACACGGGATGCCATGACTTGTCCTTTTCCGATTTATTTGTTCCCTGAGAGCAGGCCTGAATCCCACTTCTGACACCAACTTGTAATTGCTCGCTTCGAGGCGGGATTCGCTCAGGGAACAAAAAGGGAACAGAAATAAAACGAAGTCCTTGCTTCCATCACCGAACTTTTATTCGGCACTACTGCCCTCCTCGCGTTCCTCTTACCAACTGCCCACTGCCCTCCAAAATCCCCCAAAAGAGAGAGAAGGGCATACATCACATTAAGATTGTTTATAGGCCAGAGACGCTGCAGCTGAAGAAGTTAGAAGGATAGGGATGGGGTAAGGGTGAAGTGGTGAGTAAATGAGAAAGTGTGAGAAGAGGAGGGTCATCGCCTCTGACAGGGGTCCTAGGGAAATATGAGCGCCCTTGAATACTTACAGTTGTAAGAATTAAATAAATTTTAAGGTTTTTATGTTTGAAAGTGTTACGATATAATTTTGCTTACTTCGTGCAGGTTGTCTTTGAAGACGATAGAACCTTTATGCTACTAAGAAGATCTTGTCACATTCTATGTTAGAATTTAATAAATATATCTCCGTAAACAAATTATTATTAGGAAATATGAAATCAGTTTAGGAAATTGTCGTAAATTAAACCCTAGAATAACAATTTTCGTGATTCTACAACTCTATCTCTTTCATTTCTTAAAGAAGAAAATTCTGTCTGTTCATTCGTTCTTTCACACATCCTCCCAAAGATTCCCAAAAAAAAACATCCCTCAATTGCATGAATCGGTCCAACTTTCCACGGACGTAGTCGTCCAACGATTTTTCCCAGTAATCTTAACCGAGGTAGTCTTAAAGGTCTCCTTCCTTACCTTGGCAAGGCCGCTGCCCCGGGGACAGAAGGCGAGACGTATTCCCCACCCGCATCATCGATTCCACCTAGAAAAGCGGGGGAGGCAGTCTAGCAACAACAGCATCTGCATTCCCAGAACTCCCTTCATTCAACTCTTTTACTCGCTTTCTATGCCTGCTTTCTCGGAACTCCCTCTCTCTATTGCCGTAAGAAAGAAAGGAAATCAAAAGCGAAGAGGATGAACTCTGGCCTCAAATAGTTTGACCTCTCCACCCTGTGTGAAAACATCCTTTTAATTCGTGTCGTTTCCGATGGATTCGGATGCATTTTTCTTAGCCCTTTATGGAGTGTTGTTTTACGTAATGTGAGACTGGGAAGCTACAGAAAGCGGAAGCTTAAAATAATACGTTTTGTATTAAAAACTAGAGTATATTATACATTTTTTATTAGTTTAATCATTTGTGTAAACTAGCTAGGTACCATGAAAAATCATGCAGTTGAAGAATAGGTGATATTTTACGTATGGTGAGATTGGAATGATACTGAAAGCAGGAGGTTTTTTAATAATACGTTATGAATAAAAAACTAGCGTAGTTTATTATGTTTTTATTAGTTTAATCATTTGTTTAAACTATATAGGTACTATAAAAGACAAGGAGTTAAGGAGAATAGATATGGTTTGCAGTTTCGTAAATTATTGTTACGTTTCGTGGATATTTTTTACGTAATTTTTTTGGGATCGTTTTAAATACATCGTAATCTTATTCGGTATATAAGAAAGGAACCTTTAGGAGGAGAAGAAAACGAGGGTTTATTCAACGTAAGAGTTTGTTGGTAGATCTGAGATCGCGGTTCCGACGAGACTCGCCACCATGTGCACTTCATTGATCAGTCTACGTTGCAGTAGAGCCATGTGACGTACTGCGTCTGCCCTTGCGAAAATAACGGCGTCTTGTAACGGCTACGACTCCTCCTCAGATGCTCCCAAGATATGAGCAATAAAGACAAAGGGGAAGGGGTTGCCAAATTAGTGCAGAGGAGTATCGATCCGGAATTGCATTGCGGTTCGATTCGGGCTGTGTAATCGATAGTTACGAGTTTATATAGTTGTGTCTGGGTACTTATATATTAATAGGAGTATATAGATGTTGTTTTAGTAGTGTTGTAAGACGTAGGGTAGTTCTGTGGGTAGTTATATATGTATAAGAGTATATAGATGTTGTTTTAGTAGTGTCCCATTAAGTTGGAAAGTCTAAGATTGTGTTAGTCTAAGTTTGTTTTTTTGTATCTGAATTTCTTTTCCATTTATTACGATTAGATTGAATTTTCTGGTGGGAGTGTTCGTATCCTAGGAAACCCATTCCGCGAGAAAATCACGAGAAATATTATCGAGCGAGAGTACGAAAACATAAATTTGTCTCGCTCCGTGCCCCGGAACCTCTATTTAAATGAGGAATTATTGTTCGTAGGAGATGGAGTGGAAATCCGGGTAAGATGAGAACTTGAATCATTGGTAACTATAGAATGACTCGCGGAACATTGTTGGAAACGGATATAGCCGCCACGCATTTCACACGAATACATCGCCGTTGTTTTAATGGACGTGCGTGGGCATATCTTCTCAATCTTCCTAATTTATTATCCGCGTCTATCTAAACGCTTATTGTTTTCGGTACGTCGTTCGGACAGCATACATCACTTTTCGATCTTAATCTGCGGACATAATTCCTCCGCGTACAAAACGGAAGTGAAGCACTCCCCCCCCGCTTTCCTCACCTTTCGCTATCCGAGTAATTAGCAATTTAAACGTCGTTATCCGATCGTGGGACGATTATAAGCGATTTTTTTTCAAAACGCGGCAATTAAAATTAGGCGTACGTTACGTGCCGGGGGTTCGGTCTGATAAACTCTCTCTCTTTCTCTTTACAAGGTATGTTGTTTCCCACCCCCCTCTCCCTTGGCACCTATCTCGATTCACTTCCAGGCCCTTTCCCTCGTTTCAGTAGTTTTAGCTCCTTAAACGTTTCTTTGTACACATCCTTTCTCCGATGCTATCTGCCGACAAGGTTTTCTCTCCTTCCGCGAAGGTTCGTGACTGCTTCGTTCACAATGAGATACGGCGTTCCTTTTTAAACTCCGCTACCACCACCACCGCCGCCCTCTTCTTCAAAAGGGGAACTCAAATCTTTTCTTGTAAATCATTCTTAAACTTCCTCTACCGGTCAAGATACCGGACGAATGCAAATCACAACCCGATGTGGAACGAGGTTGTTTTTTTTTTCTCGGGACGGATGCGAGTCCTTGTTATGTCGTAATCGTTCGTTCATTACTGCCTCCGTCGCTCTTAATGTTTTCATTCAAGGTTTTCATGCGTAATGAGATAAGGGCGGTGCACTGTGTCGCATTTATCTCTCCCCCTGGCGGGCCCGCTCGCAATTAATTGCGCAGTTAAGTTCGTTTCCAATAAGGAGTCTTATTCCTTAACGTCGCGGAATGTGTGTGTTTTTTTATTCGGTGGGGATTCGTTCGTGTTCTCGTTTCACGCGAGATAAGAAATGTCGTGCGTTTTGATGAGTTAATATTCCTTATGAATTATCCTCCCGAGGAAGGAATTACTTAGAGGTATTGCCAGCGAATGGTATTCAAGAGCTGTGACAGTTGTACATTCATTTCGGAAGCTATTTGTTTCGAGAGGGATTCGTTATATGCGGAGGATTAAGGAATCGTCGTTTATCGCGGCTTTTCTATGAATTGGTTCGAAGGAGGCCGTGTCCTCGTCTTCAGATCTCATCTCCTATTATCCCAATGTTGCCGCCCACTTCCTTTCTGCAATCACCAAGGTTTCCCCACGTAACGGTGCGGCACATTCCCTCCGTTTTAATTTCCTTGGTAACAGTGTCACGTTTGGCACAGCTCGAACGGTTTCCCGGTAAACGATTTCGCAGAAACGACGCAGTGAATGAATTGCGTGTATCGGCATCCTATTGCTCTGTTGTCTTATCGTGGAGACATATCGAATGCCGACACTCCCTAATACTTTTGCGCGATCTAAATACTTCGTACGTTCACGCGTGTCTTTGGATCTGTAGGTATCTCTCAGATTTTACTCAAGTAGTTGCTATTCTCGTTACAAGAAGTATAATTATTTACCTTGTTTGTCTGTATTTTTTACGGAAGTCATGATTAAGAATTATAGGCAAATACGTGAAGAATAAGTCTGGATCTAATTCGGTCATTTTATGTATATTACACGAAATGAATCCTTTTAAGATGTTATTGATCTCAGAAAGATTTTAGCTAGATAGTACACTCGATTATTTGGCTCAAAAATTAACGTAATATAACTGTCAATATTCTTTTAATTAATTCAGACGTAAAAAACTTGATATAATAGTGAACTAATCTTATCGAAATATTTATTTAGAATATATCTTCGATTTTTAGAAATTGGGAGCAATTATTACTTCTTCAGATAACGTTGTTCATGTTTTTTTTACTTTTTTAAGCCATCGTATCATAATATACCAACTCTAAAGAACCCAAAAACCATACGATATATAAGCCCAGAAATGTAATAAATTCTTTTCTAAATGAACTTATTATCTACCAAGTTTGTGTGTATTATATCAGTTCGTTGAAGAATTAACGAGAAACATTTACTGGAAGCAATCAAAGTTTCAATCTATTCAACCAATCTTAAATGGTTTTCGAAACGTGACGTAATCAAAGTTTCGATCTATTCAACCAATCGTAAATGACTTTCGAATTAGAAGCGTTTCTTTATTCACAATGTCGCCCTGTAGTCGGTTTCCTTGGACACGCACACTGCCGTCGGAGGAAAGAATCGGCGACCTTGTCGACCGGAAGCTCTCAGTCAGCTGTTTCTAGTGGGCCCTCTTTTATTCAGCCAAGTATGTGGGGCTAGATCTCTGGAAGGAAGGAGTGAATGGGTCTGCTTCCTCGTCATCGACTTCCCCTCCTCGCCTACGAGTTATGGGGCCCCTCTTCCCTTTTATTTCCCTTTTTTATTTCCCTCCCCGAAACCCTGCGGGACACTTGTTGGCAACTTGTAAAGTCACTCCCTCTCTCTCTATTCTTTCGCCCTCTTTTTTCCTGTCCCATTCACCTTTACATTCATTTTACGTCATCGCTAACCTTTCGACGCGTGCGAGATGCGGCTTTTCAAGTTCCTTTACGGACACCTAAATAAATACGTAAATTTTTACGCGCTACCGGTCGTACGAGACTCACGGTTCGTCGCTATGGAGGCGGTAACGTTCGAGAGATTGTTTTATTGATATCGTGGGAGTTATCGTTCAATGAATACGTAATTTGTAGACGATAACGTTTTACTGATTAATTACGTAAATATCGAGGTTGCTATCTTATAATATACACGTCATGGTTTATAATTACGTAATTGTTACGTATGGTTAACATTTCATAGATAAATATTATTGGTATCGAGATATTATTTTATAGATATGGAGGCTATTTTATAATTAACACGTCGAGGTATACATTTACGTAATTATTACGTATGGCTTACATTTTACCGATTAATTTTATTCATATCGGGGCGGATATCTTATAATTAATACGTTGAGGTATGCGCATACGTAAGTGTTACGTATGGTATACCTAGTTCGTTCTACAGCAATGGATTTCAAGCACAGATCGATGACCGAATAATAATACTCTTCGTCTTTGTTTGATTCAGTAATTTACTCAACTCTTCTTTTTTCCCCCCAATTCCTTATCTCTTCCGGAAGATCCAAATTTTCCTCTTTCCTGGAATCCCTCCTTTATTGCCCTCAAACATCATGTCTTCAGTTAGTTCCTGTTCATTAAATATGTTCTCTCAGTATGTTTACAGTCGAAGAAGCTGTAAAAATTCCGTTAATTAGTGGGCGTAATATATACTTAAATTTATCTTCACGAACGCTCGCGATATTATTTGTTTTAATGTGAACTATTTTTGGAGCTCGACTCCACTCGATATTCAATTTTAATTTTTATTTCCGTTCGTTGAAATCTTTGTTCTTAGTTAATTAGTTCCATTATATCTTAATAAATTAGTCCTTTTAATGTATCTCTCCGTTAAGGCTTGTGTATGAAGGGAGGCGACTATGATTAAATTCTGGGTTCTAACCAAATGTAACCTCTCGTATTTCGTCGTATAAAAACAGTTATATTATCCAATATTGTAGATTCTATAGATGAATCGAGACTAAAATTAAAGAGATGTCATTGAAAAGGAATATTTTAGCGTTCTATAGTATTAATCCTAGATTATTCACTCTGCCTTCAAGGATAGATATACCAGAAGAAACGGACATGGTTTTATCTTTAAAATGACTTATTATAATGTCTGATTTCGGCTACAAGTCGTAATTAAGATTAGGAATTCTACAAATTATTTGATAAGTATTTTAGTGCTCGGATATTATAGTATAATATTATAGTATATTATGTTGAATTTAACTGAACAGGGTCTTCCAGATATCATTCTTAGTACGTTTACGAATTAGTTTTGAAGGCAACTTGCATCATCTGTTTTAGAATTTAGAAGGAGATTTTATTATTAACCTAGTTTAGATGCAGAGAAATTTATATATAATGTTGAAAACATCTTCATTAATCTCTTAGCTTTGCTTGTGAGAAACAGTTCCACGTTAAGACGTATTGCATATTATTCGCGAATAAAGAAATACATTTTATTCGACTTCAAAGACGCATCGCGAAGAATGATAAATTCCTCAAATTAAAGGACGATAGATCTGGAAAAAAAGCTTTTCCTTAAAAGAGCGTTCTCTAGTAGGACACGGAATCTAGGTGAGGCATCGTAGTGACTGCGAACGGTCAGTTTAAGGACTTTTTTTTCAACAGAGACTTCCTTTCAATTCCCATCCTCGATTCCAGTCGGTGGCCATTGGAAAAGAGTCGGGAATAGGATGTAAAATTCTCATTGACATTGAATCGGCACAAAGGAACCCTTTCTCCTCTCCCCCCGTCAATTTCATGCCTCTTCTGATCTCTGCCTTTATATAAAAAAGGAACACCACCACCACCCCTCCATCCCATTGGCGGGATTAAAGAATCGCGCGTGGTGGAGAAAAAAAAAGAAAGATTCAAGTCGATTCGAGTGTGAAGAAGGTTTTTTCTCCTCAAGAATCTTAAAACGGATCCTTCTTTTCTTTTTATTTTTTTTAAGGGAGGATAAAAAGGGTGCAGACACAAGACGGCGTTCTTGATGTCTGGCTTAAAAAAAAAGAAGAGGTCGCCAGGGCGTTTCCGATATTATTATTTTTTTATTTCTTTATTATTTTTCCTCGCGTTCGTCTACGAGTCACCTTACTTTTTGATCTAACGTACTTATCTAGTATACTTTCTTTTAAGATGAAGCGATCGTTTAAGGGTTGTGAGAGGTTTGAGGATGGGTTTAGTAGAACGTCTTTTTGGAAGAGTGTGGTTTCATACTCGTTTTCCGTGGCCTTTGTGGGCGGAAGAATAGTCGCGGTTAGAAAAAAAAAGGAAGGGGTTAATCAAGGACGCGATCCGGGGGGGAAGGAACGATTAAGCGGGATGCTCTTTTCCGGAAATTTTTTTCTCCTCTCACACGGAGTAGCAGGAATGGTTTTCGGTAGGAGTGGTTGAGGGCACTCCACGGCGGAGGGAAAACATCGATACGGCGTGGGTCCGCAGCAGGGCGGGATCAATGCTTGAGAGGGAGAGGTCTTTGCCCAAGGGATTGCCGACGACGTGGCGGTCTTCTTAAAGGAGAAGGAACGCCTCTCTCTCTTGAGAGAGTGTGTTGCACGCCCCGGAGACTATATTGGTTCCCTGTGATGTTTTTTTCTCTCTCCACCCTCTTCATCCGCGGTCGGATGCGACTTCTTGTAGACGGCCACGTCATCACCGCGTATTTTTCTTATTTTTGCGAGAAGAATGTCCCTCTGTGTGTTCCCGCGAGAAACAAAAGATTTTCTTTCATCCCGATTCGTGCAACATGTTTTCGAAAAGGTCCACAAACCCCCCTCCCCACACCACCAGCTCTCGTTCTTAGTCGGCGTCGCTTTTATTCTTTTCCGGGAAGTCCTTCTCCCGAAGCTTAATTGGGGCTGGAAATCTTCTTCTTCCTAGAATCCTTTAAGATTCTCCTTTTGCGAAGTAAACACACGGGAGATTCCCGTTTCCTAGAAATCTACAACTTGGTCTCGTAGTGATTCTCGGAAGTGTTCACGTGAATGGAGGACGGAGTAAACTCTCAGCCGAGTCTGGGATCTTCTATTTAAAGCTTTAAAGGAAACGGGACGCACTTATCGATTCGGTTGAATTTATTGTAGAATCGTAGTGCGCCAAGTACGTCTTGGTCTTGGTTGTGGTTGGTGGGTGTAGTGGTGGTTTTAAGGTTGTTTTAACATTATGATAGTATTCTTGTTGGATTTTATTCTATTTGGAGTCTTTCCTTTAAGATATTCTACCATATTTTCTTATCTCTGTGTTTTACATGTATACTTTATAAGTACAAATTTTGGGACTACAAGTACGTATATAATTTGATGAATGGAGTCCAATTTTCAGGTTTTACGTGTCATATACTTTGTAAGATTCAAAATTTGATTCCTTTTAAACGATTTCGATGAATTATTAGTAAAAAGGGTTAAATATTTCTGCTATTAATATACTTTTTGGTCTCGATACGTCTTGTGTCTTTGTGGATAGCTTTCATAGTTCTAAGAATTATTTAACGAAATCCTTTCTAAATATACCGAATCGGAAATTTATATTACTACTGTACTCTACAAATGAAATTTATATTTTATATTGTATATATTATATAAATTCGTAACCTATTTCGTAGAGAATGCAAAATACTCCCACAATTTTCGCGAATGACCCGTACAGTGTGTAAAGCGGGATTGTTCTCGATCCAAGGGAGCAGCCATCTTCCTGATTGGTTCTAGACCGTTATATGAAGGCCCTAGAGTAATTCAATCTTCTCCCTCGTTAGTAATTCACGTTTCGCTTCAGAACAGTCCCGCCAGAGTGACGTCTGACCTAACCGAATTTCCCACCATGCTCTCTTTCGTATGTGCCAACCACAAGGAGGACCCGCCCACAACCGACTCCTTGGCACCCTTTTTTGTTTCAGATTTCGCTTTTTTTTGGGCCAAGAGAATCTCTCCTTCGAGTGAATGAAGTGCGTGTAAGATACTTTGGGCCGTTTCCGCTGCAACGGAGGCCAATGAACTCTTTAATTCGCGGAATATCTGCTCATTCCGAGTCGATTGTCCCCCCGGAAAAGGGTTCCGATTGCACTTCCGGTTTCGGAAATAGTTGAGCATCGCGGGGCGCTGAATAAATTTTTATTGGAAATATTTCGCGATTTAAATATCGGAATTTAATTTTCGGTTGCATTCACTACGTGAGGAACGGAATCTTTTTTTAAAACCTAGTAGTGTTCTGTTTCAACAAGGAAGTATGTGTCAAATCTCAGCGTTCATCAATCATCGGAGTCATTGAACTGTAATGTTACGATGGATTATGGTATCTGGAATGTCCTCGGATAATATCGTAAGGTTAGAAGCTTAAAATTTTTGTATTTGCTGCCAGAAGTATTGTATAGATTAGATATCCTATTTTAATGATAAGGAGCAATACCTCTACGTTATAAGCATAGTTTTCATCTTCAGCGACATAATTCTTTCACATTATCCTTATGAAATTCTCTGTTCTTCACTTCCATTTCAAACCACGTTCTTCATTTTTCCTTATATTAATATCTGTCTGAAGACTTCCCCACTCAAAAATATGTAATATATTTCCGTTTTATATTTCTAATAACTTTCCCGAAAGAAAAGAGAACAATAAAGGGCGAAATTCTTTGAGATATCGTCTCTTAAGAAGACTTCTTTCTTGCACAGTGTACCGGCGGATAGATTAGCTCTAATCCTCGGCAAACTGAGCGGAGTCTAAAAGCATTACCACGACATTCTCGTTTGAAGCAGTGGCTTGAGATCGATAAGGCTTCAACCAAAAGCACCACTCCTCCCCTTTCTTACTATCCCGAAAAGCCCCATTTCTGCCATCCCATGTTTTCGTTAGGGATTATGTAGAAGGGCTTATGTATGTTTGACGGGAAGGGTTAGCTCGAGATACGGAGTCGACCATGAACCGGAAGGAAGACGACCAGCAGCGGAGGTCTCTCTTCTTCTCTTGGAAGGCTACGAGTTTATCGTTGGAAGTCGGATATGGCTTTGTAGAGATGCCATTTTTCGGATCTGCCCTCTCCGTGTGTGTGTACTCGCCGGCGTTGATTTTCTTCGTAGAGTCGTGTTGCTTCTGTAAACGATCCGGGATCGTCGTCTTGGAGGTTTGATTGAAATTAAGCCGTAAATGATCTTTGGAGAAAGATTTTTTTAAGTGGAGGTGGGTCAGGTGGATTCTTCATGTTCTAGGGAAGGATGTGTTTAGGGTACTTTGTGGATTGTGGCTTCAATTTAGCTCCAGGATGTGGTAAGAATATTGAAGGAACGTATTCAAATATACCGAGTATGATGAATGAGCTCCAGCTTCCTTTTATACGTTATAATAGTATATATTTCGGAAAATTTATTCTGAGTGTTTCGCTCGTGAATTACTGAAAAATTAATGTTAAAATACAACTTGTACTCAAGAGATGGTTCCGTGTAGCAGCTACGTCATGTATGACTTCTTATGGAGAAATAATATCCTTAATTATTCCTCAAGGTTCGTAACTGTTTCAATGATATCACCACCTTCCAATTTTTATATTCTCTTTGCAACGTGATGTTCGAATTCTTTTCATAGAAATAAAATGTAATGGAGAACCTGATAGGTGACGTTCATGTTTTATTGAATCAACGTACGAGCATAGATAAACGAATATAAATCTGAACTTCTTCTTCAATATATTTTAGGAAAATTATAATTGTACAAGGAAATATTTTGACCATTCTATTAGCTTTTATTCCCTTACATATTAATATCTTGTTTAGTTTTCCGTTATTGATGCATTTCAGCTTTTAATAACTTCATAAAATTTAACGAAGGGTGGGTGATTTATTCATCACATTCAATAGTTAATTTATAGTTCGATTGTGAGTGGAAAGAACACCATCTCAAGAGTGGACAATCCCTCAACCGACTCATAAATTATTCCCACAGACTCGCATCTCAGCACTGGAATCCCCCATCTTAAGATTGATGGAAAGGGATCGGTCAAGGCACAGGCCACACTCGTTTCTTCCAGCCGTCGTCATCTCCATGGAAATGGCTATTTGTTATGCAACAAATTTAACGAATTAAAAAAATGATAATTTATTCCGCAGTTTCCCTCGGAATCCTCTTTCATTTCCCCGGTTTCTGGGCCGCAACTTTCCTCTTTGATTATATTTAGAATAGCTTCCCGTTATTATTCTTAAAATTCTACTCTCTTCCCAACACTTTTTCATTTTAAAATTCCTTCTCTAAATACCTCACTGGTCCCAGAATTCGGAATAATTCGTGGCGTGGAAACAGCCTGCGATGTTGGAAAAGTGTTGCGTTTTCTTCCCATTTTAATGTTTTTTTATATTATGCAATTTTATGCTAGAATTTTATTTTATATCAATTTATATATATATATTAATCTCCAGAGGATTAATTTAGGCTTGATATATATCTTCGTCTGTGGATTGATGTTGCTGGAAGTTGAATTTATTACTCTCTGTACGAACATGAAAATTGCGAAACGTATTTTTAAACGCTTTCGGATCGTAAATTGACGTATCATAAACGTAGGTAGCAAAACTGCCTTTTAATCGAATTTATTTTTCGTATTTAACGTTCGTTTAAGTTCTCTTATTTATTCATATCGTTCGTGACATAACTATCCGTATCAATCGGTCTGACGATCTTTATTTGCGATCGATTCTCTCCAAAGTAAAATATTTTCCGAAAGAAATTCCGTGTCGAGTCTCGTTAAACAGGCAGTTGTAGTCGTCGATAAGCGTTCGCAAAATATGCTCATCATCATTTCAAATTTTCCCGTTCCCTGTGATATATGCAACCAATATTACCTTCCATACAACGGCGTCCAATGAATCTACTTAATTAACGTCGCTTCAACGAAAAATCAGGTGATTCGTCAGATCACTTTTCCCCTCCGAATCAGCGCCAACCGAAAAATCGGTCCATTTGCCCTCCTCGCGCAATAACAGCCCCGTTGTAAATTATAATTTTTTCAGCTTTACGTTTGATCATTTTCTGTTCATTGTTATAAATGGTCCCATTGTCCCTCGAGGTCTTGGTTTAATGGTTTTTCCGTAGCTATGGGCGTTTCACACCATCGATGCCAAATCGTTCGATGCGAGTTACGCGTTATTCATCAAACGGACCTGACTCATCTGTTCATATCCAAACACTTTTCAGGATCCGCGACTTTCTTTTTTCTTTCGCATTATTTTTTCTTCCGGACGTTTCTGAGGTTATGCCAGTTGAAGTCAGTTCTATTCAGCGTCTTTTAAATTTGTATATTGCACAATTCTGAGCTTTCTGGTTGTCTTTCAGTTCAATCTGAAGTTAAATAAGCATTAAAGTGACGAATAATCATAAATATATAATAATATTAAGTCTTTATTAATTATGGGCGAGATTTGGTCTCTTAATATCACTCTTACATTTAACTCCTACCATGGAGTGAGACAAATATGAGTACATCCCCTCCCAGGGCGGAAAATATTTCGATTTGCCAGGACTCGAACCCAGGATCTCCAGAGTTAAATATTTCTAATAGTTTCCGAAATCTAAAGTTTCTGCTTTGTTATCAATTCAAGTTACTATTGCCTCGTTTTATGACGTGTTGTATACTTTCAAAAATTCCGAAACGTATTCTAATCCAGCGGAGGGATATATTTGACGTTCCCTGGAACGTTTTAATGTCTACGAAATACGTCATGGCGTCATGATTGATATTAACGATGGCCAGTACGTTGCCAGGATTCAAATAATATCATATTATTTATTAAAGGTAAAAAGACCATCTCCAGCACGGATGCAAGATAACTAAATTAAATTCATCAATCACGGGAAACATTTGTAAGGAGATTTTTCCACCTGCGCCGCGATTTCTGTTTTGATGATAAATTTATTTTTGTAATCTAAGGAAAATTTATGGACGACGGAGCTCTTCTTATAAATCATGTCAAGATTTAAAAATAACCGAAACTAGCCTCTGCAGTTACGTACGTTCCGGCTTGGTTAGATATCTTTTGTGGTGTGCTTTATTTTATGATAAAAATACGAAGCAAAAATCGAACTGTATTGTTGGGAATAGTGGTAGTTCTATGTTGAAATGTTATGGATAGATGGATCTATGTTTCATGCAGATCTATTTGTTCGCTATTGAAGATCTACATCTTTCTATTGCTTCTGATGTAATCAGTGTGTCTTCTATACAATTTTCATTATCCTTGTCTCGTATTGCCACTTTCGAATAGGATTCCTATATGAGACAGCCAACCCTTCGCAATCGGTGACCGTGTCCATTGTCTCCAAGCGAAAGAATGTTTACGCGTGTGTACCGGGTGTTGTTCAGTGGATACTCCCCGGCCTATGGACCCCCGATTCCCGCCTTTTTTTGGGATTTTCCCCCTTCCAATTACCACAAGAGATTGATGCCTCGGAGAGGAACCTTTGCTCCTATTTCTTGGGGAAGCTTATAATGAGAGAGCTTTCTTACTTTCACTGCCTTGTGTACAATGGTTTGGTACACTTGTTTATTCTTTACGTAACTATGTGTTATGTTTTATTATGTTCATATTTTACGTGATAATTCGTCGTATTTATCAGGAAAGTTTATAATTTTGTCTATATATATATATATATTAATTATGACCTTATTTTTGCTATAAGATTATTTATTTAGCGCAATAATGATGAAAAATGCACGTAAAATTCGTCTAGTTATTTTGTGTCTCCATTTTGCGATGTTTTACTTCGTTGCTATGGGTTTGTTGTCATCAAATCGTGGCGTAGCAATCCGTTTAATATCCATTCCGCTTGGAAAGCGTATCGAGCGTCACATTTGGACATCATCTGAGGTTGTTTTATTCTTGACTTATATTTGATCCGATATTTATCGCCGTGTTCGAGTCTCGTCTAACCGAATTTACAGCGGATGTACAAAAGGCGTTTAAGTGCGTGTTTCGGACGGAAAACTCCCCCTTTCGCGTCGTAAAATGCCATCAAAATATTCGCCCCCTTCCGCGAGAATTACGAATGTAGCGTAATTCGAAATAGAAACACGGGAACGGAGCATAAGTAACGATAATTATCGGCGGAACAAAGCATATCGGCGTCCGAAATTTGTTATTGCGTATTCGGAGGGGTCATGTTATAAAGATTGATGTGTGCCATTAGAGGACATTTCGGTGAAATGGTGTCGAATTTATTAATCCAAATGAGAATAAGTTGCCTGCATAATGAGCGAGTTAAAAACCCTCCTCTTGATTTATACGATTCGGGCCGAGTCCTATTATCTCATTTAAATCATATTTCGCGAAAAAAAAAATAAAACCGCAAGTATAAATTGCGCGACAGGATCGCGCGAAAATTAATTTTTAGCAACGTTGTCCCCGATTCGCGAATGAGGTTTTTAGTTTTATCACTTCCTTTCGATATAGAAATGATTACGGGTACGTTTCGTCCTTTGGGAAAATCTCTCCCCAAACACACGCGCCGTTAAATACATTATATGATAAATAAAAAGTTTTTACCCGCGCGCGCCGGATTAATATTTATATTGTAAATTAGCTATATTTTATCGGGGCGATTAAAAAATGTTCCGTTTTCGTTGCTTTTTTCGGATAGGCGTTTTGCGCTCTCGCAATTTATTGCCTCGATTGTGATTGCGAGATGTTGTATGAAATATTTATGACGCTCGGAATTTATTGCGTTAATTATTTTGTGGTTTGGCGAGCATGGAGTAATTATTGAACGCATATATTTAAAGCTTTTGATGAGTCTCGTTCGACCGGTTTACGATTGAGGTGCCATTTTCTTGATATATAAACGCGTGCGGACGATTTTGATAACGCGCCCCATCTCCCCCACTCCCCCCCGCCAACTCCCAAAAACACACCCCACACCCCAAAAACGCCTTCACCCGCGCTCTTTAAAAATGGTTTTAAAAATAATTATCGAGGCGATGCCGACGTATCGAAAATGCCTAAATATTTTATGCGCCCTTTCGTCATTGCTTCGTTGATGGGATTAATATGGTAACGAAATTCATCCTGTATCTGGATTCGACAATGACAAAAGAGATTGTGGTTCGCGCTGTTTTTTTTCTGCCGCGAAACGATGCCGTTTCTTTCGCGAACTACTCTCTTTCTTTTTCTCTATAGTTTCTCTAAACGCTCTTTCGAAACGAAGTAAAAGCTTTCGTACTTTCGATAGGTTTTTGTTTTTTGGTAGTCGTTTTGCGGTAATTAACGCTAAACCGATTGTATCTTGCGCCGATTATTCGATTTGTCAATTTGTTGTAATACGCATCGGCGGATTTAGTCATCTCTTTCTGTTGAATTAAATTACTCCCATCTCGACTCGTTAACCATAAAGCCTCGGTTAGGTTGCGTCTGTTTCATCGGATTTACGTTCATAATATACGCGCGGACTTAATTTCCAACGTGACTATAATTATTTATGATAACGTCATGATATTTGGCTTTATACGTATTTTATTATATTTATAAAGGTTGTTATGCGTATGACGTACGCGGGTTGAATTTAGAGAGGGAGTATTTAGTTCCAATGTCGACTATAATGAATTATATTATCATCATGTTAAAATATATATATATATATATATATATATATATATATATATATATATATATATATATGGAATTACGTGAAGATTTACGTAAATATTTCGTAGGACTTAATGTTACGTAGTTTATTATGCCTCTATTTGATAGAGTCTAGCTTATTTGAATATAAATTTACTTATTATTTACATTACATTATATTATGACATTTATATTTATTAATTATAAAAAGTAATCGGAAAAATAACCCTCCTTTTTAGAACTGAAGAGTTAGTGACGTATATCCTTGTCTCTACTTTACTTCATCTCGTCGAATTGGGGAATATTTCAGTAGAAAGAATCATAAATCACGAAGCTTTTCATCGGTCAGAGGGAACAAGGGACGCGTGTAGTTTCCTAATTTTGATCGGTGTCTCTACGGGCCATCCTTAATTCCGTGTCCCCACCCTTTTTAGGCAAACCACCGAGAATTTGCGAGATTGCGTCCAATCGAACGGTGTCCCATTTCGTCGCGTGATTAAGAGTAACGGGAGAGAAAAATCCTCCCGAAATCGTATTCTTTTCCCTCCCCGTTCTTTATTTTTTTTAATTCGGGGAAGTTTCGGGTGGGGAAGTGGCTTTGGGTCCCTCAAGTGGCGAAAAAAAGAATTAAAAACTTCGTCCGGAAAAAAACAACAAACGTGCGGCGTGCGCGCGATTTGGCTGTTGCTTTCACTAGTTTTCCCCTTTCACACCCCGCGTCGCTGCGGTTTTTCGCCGTGTGAAATTGACTCGCATCGGGTGCGTAGGGGTCATTTTTGACGGGAAAGGGAAGAAGGGATAATAAGGGTGCGAGGCCATCGAGGGTTCAACAGGGATCGGATGATGGGGCGATTTATCGTCCAGTCGAGTAGATTGCATTATTCAGCCGACGCTTTTTGGAGATCCTTTCTTTTCGCCGGACGTATCTTTCATTATTTTCCCCGCGATTCGTTTGTTTTCTACATTTGGGAATGGATCGGAAAGGAAGTTTTTGTCTTTCCGTGGGTTTTGTTCTTTAGTGATGAGAGACTATAGTGACGTAAGGTTGTCTCTAAGGTGATGATGTTTCACTATGTTGACGAGTTACGAAGTTATTAGTGCGTAATTCCTGGAGGAGTTTTGGTAAAAACTTTTATGGGTTAGATTTTATAATGCAATATCTAATAATTACTTTCTGTCTCGTATTACTGTGTTTCAACCATTCTTATTATATTCATTTATTATGTATCGTATTCACGTTCGTCTACTGTTCAAATAATTGAACTTTCTAAAAGTAAGTTTATTTCACAGTACGAATTCTATGGAAAGTACTCTACTACATTACGTTTCATTGTAGACAATTCGAAACAAATCAATTGATAAAGAGTATCTTTTAATTTCCTTAACATAGTTAAGTATAAACTCTATTCATATCTTTCCTATAAATGATGGCTCTAGGAAAATCTCTGAATCATCCATATGTTGGCTTGTATAGTGTTTCATCGCCATAGAAACTTATAACATCTTTAAACTATTTCCTAACTTTGTGAGCATATTATCCGTTCCAGAGTACTCGATGTCATTCAATGAACTATTGAGCTACTTAGGCAATCCATTGAAATACGAGCAGAATTTTTTAAGGAGGAGTTCAAGGAGTAAGTTTCAATCAGAATAGCTCCTCAGCGGCTTTCTTTGACCTTTTAAGGCGCTATCGATTGAAGCTCTTTTAGTTGTGAAATAGTTTTTGTGGCTCAGGATGGTGAGTTGGGCGTGGCTATCCAACCTACTCCTTGTTCAACACCATGTTCTAAAAAATATGCAACTCTTTCTTTGAGTTTCTTTTTTGCTCTATCCTAGAGGATCAGCCATCAAAATTTAAGAGAGTTTTATAAGAAATTTATATGGGTCGCTATTTTTTCCTCCTTTGCTAAATTTTTAAGTTAATGTTACTGTTTACAGTGTTATTCATTCATTGATATTTTTTGCTCATTTCTATTTTAAATGTGGTTATATTATCTGTCCTTGAGAGAATCCAAATATAAAGATGAATTCAGGGTAAATTTATTCCATTTAGGAAAGTAATCCGCATATTTTCTTTCTCACTGTAAATGGTAGTAATTTTACCAATGGTGCATATTATTCCATTTGTACTTATAATAAATATTCTAGCGTACGGAAAATATCCTCGAGAGAGCGTTAATTTATGCCCTAAAATACATTTCTTTCCGAAGAACCCTAAGATATATGTTCAGGCGATAATTCACCCAAACTTTCTAAAAATACTCTCAAAAATAACGGTACTTCTGTTTCTTTCCCCCAGTTGGCCTTTTTAAGATGCATCCGCGAAAGTAAACCGCGTTAGTTGGATTCCTGATTTAGTAAACGAGAGAAAGATTTTCTGGTGTATGATTAACGAGAAATTCCATCCTTTGTCGCGTCCCCGCTTTCAAATGTTGAATTTTCGGAATACGCCATCTTGAGAGTTCCATAATGTAACGTTCTCGGCCCGCTCGAATTTTAGCAGCGAACGTTTCCCCAATTTAGCACCTTAATCGTCGGTGGTTTGAGGAGTTAAAATTGCGGCTTTGTTGCGCGGATACAGCAATAATTGCCCGCGGAAAACTGTTATCCTCCGTTGGCCGTAGTCACAATTTTGCCAGGATAAAGAGCATTAATGACGAGAACGGTTTGCATAGAGTTTTTTTTACCGGCTCTTGCCACGGAGCAAATACGTGGGAATCTCTCGTGCATAGCGGTGATGTAACAGGAGTGCTGACAGTGGAGCCTAACGTGCTTCTCTTTGAGCCATAATGATTGAGGAGCAGTTATTTGAAATCGGCTACTGCGAGGATAATGTAGAAAGCGTGCGTTCTTTTGGAAGTATGCGGCCCGCGAATCTCTCCTCGCATCATAGGATGCTTATTGGAAAATCTGTGCCGCTATTGCGTTTACTCGCTGTATCGATTTTGTTTCAAAGATTAGACAATGAATTCATACGAGCAGGAACGATCGGTTTCAAATATCTGATATTTTCCTTCCTCCATAAAGCTGGCTTGTATTCAGGGCGTTTTCCGTTAATTTTGATTTTTTTCACCGAATTGTTTTAAACATCCGTTCCATACAGTCAAATTTCTATCATTATCAACGTGAACGTGCCCTCTTTTTGTCTTATAATTACGTAATTTGTGAATCAAGAGCTGTTGTTCTCTTCTTATGATAAAATTTTAGCTTGTAGTTATCGTAGTGCGTCGGAGTTGTCTCGTGTTTGTTGCTCCTGACAACCGTTACCTTGGTGATTGTTAACATATTTCCAACGCTCACAAAAACAATTTTATCCCCCCGAAGAGGATACCTTTTTTTCTAGTATCTACATTACGAAGGGCCCTAGTACGGAATCAACCCATACATTAGAGAATAAGATGTTTTCAAGGCGCCTTCACTCGCAGAAGAATTTGATATGCTGCTTGTGTTAATGCAATTTCTTGTCGCCCTATCGGTGTGGGGCTGCCATAAAACACACTAAATAGCTCTGATCTTTCAGCGCTTTGTTTTTCCCAATCCTTCTTCGCCACTTTTAAAGGTTTCCGTCATCTCCCAACGCTCTACGATCTTCATTTTTTTTCATCCCGCTGTGTTCCCCTTTCTATTCCCAACCGCCTAGGGCTGATCTTTCTAGCATCCTCTCTTTGTACATCTTTCGCCTGTTTTGAGGCCTCCGGAGATAATCTCCGGAAGACGTTTTCTTTCGGAGAGTATTCCGAAATATGTTTACTAGTTGCCAACCACCTCTCATTCTACTCATTGATAAGATAAAGGAAAAATATCTCTTTCATCTCTCTATTTGTTTTTGTTGGCGTAGCTTACCACCTATGGTGTTTAATCCCAATAGAATTTCGTGTGAGGAAGATCTACTTTTAGCTATTACAGTAGACTCTCGATAATTCGAACCTCGGTAATTCGAAAACCTCTATAATTCGAAGAAAACCCTCGGTCCCCCGAGAGAACCTCTATAATTCGAAGAATATCAATGTATTTTGGTCCCCTCTATAATTCGAAGTGAAGCTAGACCGGCTTACTCCACAATTCGAAAAATTATTCATTTCATGGAAAGTGTCGAGGCAAATTTTCCTAGAACTTGCCTCCCTCCAATGTCTATGATTCATGCTACACCACCCCTGAAATGCTTTAGTGCATTTTTAGCCTTAAAATGGATCCTGTACGTTATAAGTCTTAGTCGCTCACCGAAAAGAAACAAGTCATCGCGGCTATTGAATCGCGGTTGAAGAAGGAGGAAAAAGAAGTAACCTGTGTAGCATTTCAGTGCTTACTGCAATGGAAATGGCTCACAAAGCATGGGAAGGGGTTAGCTCACAGACAATCGCAAATTGTTTTAATGCTTACGGATTCATCAAGGATCAGGAATGCAAGGACGGAAATGATGTGGTTCAACAAGATCTGCAAGATGAGGGACCTCTTTTGAGTGCTTGGAACAGACTTCCAGAGGTTCCCATAACTTTCAACGATTACGTTAATATTGACAATAATGTTGCCACAGCGGGTACATTGTCTGATGAAGGCATTATGAAACTGTGGTCAATTGCTGTGGTCAGTCAACAGATTTCTGACAGTGAAGATGAAGACGACGATGTTCCGATGGTGTCTTCTAAGGAAGCAACCTTTTTTAAGAGGGTTGCGTCGTTTTTTCGAACAGTCTGAAATGGATAACATCCAACCTGGTTGTGTGTTTAAAGCAGTGAACAGTGAGCACTGGAAAATGCTGTGGACCACATTGCAGCCAACCAAGCGACCCAAACGAAAATAACCGATTTTTTTATGAAGAAAATATACAACTTTTCATATTAAGTAAATTGATCCACATGTATTTTATAATATATATTTTTGTTTCTACCAGCATTCACAATCTTATACAATGACAAATAAAACTTTCTTCAATTCGAATTTTTACTTTCAGCCCCTCTTTAATTCGAACTCTCGCTATTTCGAAAAACTCGATAATTCGAATTTTTTGTTTGGTCCCTATAAATTCGAATTATCGAGAGTCTACTGTATAAAGATGATTAGGTTAACCAAAAGCGTAGTTCTTTCACTATAATTAAGTCTCTGCTCTAAGATTCTTTTAATTTATTGGCTTACTTTATTTTTAATTTGAACTTCTCACGATTTTTCCGTATACTTTACTTAGCATTATCCTCTAAGAATAGCCGTCATTCGGGGGTATATTTATCGTTAGTGACACGTGGGATGAAATTCCATTTTATTCTTATACTTAAATACTTGCTAATCCAATCGCGTGTTGCAACTTAATGTAATTATTGCAGCCAATGAAATTCCGCTCAGACTAGAGTATCCGTTGCTACAAGTGACAGAAACGGGTGACCCTGTGAGTTATGCAACCAACCTTACTCCCATGTAGCGAACTGCGGCATAATTATAGGGGTCCGCTGAAAGAATCAGAAGTTTTCGTTGGCTCTCGTCAATGAGTGAGTGTGCAAGGACCTAAATTTATGCCTTGAATCACCTTCTGTTCCACGTGTTCACCCTTTTCTGTCATGCTACTGTTTGACCTTGCGAAACGGGAAAACATCTGGATTTTGAGGAGGAGTTATATACGCATCTTTCAGGCTGTTCGTCTTCTGGTTTTAAGATGGAAAACGAAATAAATTAGGGAATCAACCTAAGGAATGGGATGGTTAAAATATAGACTACTAATGCCATCGTTCTATTTCAAGGAATTAGAAGAGAAGCTTTATTTAACGTAAAGAGAATACAATTTTAATTTCAAGATTGTACTGTGCAATTTTTATAGTATACGTGAAGACTTAATGGTAGATTTAGGTTATGCATTATTGCTTTAACGATTGTATTTGTGTAAAATTGTAGATTACGAGATAATATTTGTTAGGGAGAACGGGTATGGAAAGGATAGAGTGAACTACTAAATAATATTTCTAAGTTAATTTTTGCTATATTGAATTCCGCAAGTTTTGCTGCAAATGTATGACGGTTTTAGAAACTTTTTGAGCTAGTCTTAACGCATGGCTATTTTAACTAACCGAGGTAATGGATGTCCTATATATCTCTCAGCATTTTCTAAACGTACCTTCCTTTTGAGCCTCGAGGCTAATTAGCGTTTACTTTGAGGCGTATTTGTGTAAAGTGAATCTGTTTACAGGAGCTACCAACGGCGTCCGTGCAAAAAAGCAAGCCGAGTGTTGTGTGCACCATAATGGAACCTAAGGTATGATTTTTGCGTATTCGAGAAAGATCCCTCCAAGTCCCTCGTGATTAATGAGAGGGAATTTAGAAAGGGAAGGGTTGCTTAAGCGTAGGAAATGTAAATTATTCTGGTTTTGGACGCCGGAGATGTGTTTTATGCTTTCAAGGAGAAGCACCTCTCCTCGCCGAATGGAATTTCAAAGACGGAATCGTAAGACGCATCTTTCGGCTGACTCGTCGTGATTAGTTCAACGAATCGAGAGCTATTCTCTTCGGAGAACACGCAAAAAGACCCGATTGTTGGCGAAGTTTTTGTTTTAAGCTTCGTGGAGGTTTTGGTGCGTAGTAGATGCTCGCTTCCCGAACGTTCGGGTGGATCTTTTCTCTTATGTTGCTCGTGTACTCGAGAAGTATTAATAGGGGATTTTCTGTTCGAATGCGTTGCCAAGGAATTTATTGTTGCTCGTTGCTATCTTTTATGTATTAGGAGGGAAATTTATGGTTTGACATATTTGTTAGGGTTGGTTGGTAGTAGTGTGTTCTCCTAAAATTCGTTATTCAAAATTGTAGTTGAACGTTAAATAAATTTTAAGTATATATTCAATGGTTTTATGTTGAATGTTCATATTCCATGTTTATTATAACTTGGTTATTTGCCCTTTCAATGTGGGTAAATTCTTATACTTCATATCTACATTTTCATATGGTGGATTCCTTACAATATGCTTTTATATAGGCCTTTATATGCTGAGGTATGAAGTTTATTCTCCGAAGATGAATCTATGAAAGTATGAATTGTTACTGTATGTTGTTTAATACGAAAAGGTACGTTTTAATTTGTGGAGCATAATTGAGTTAATATTTATGATATTATATAGTTCACCTTTTTTATATGTTCGTTGGTAACGCGTGAAATTATTTATGAACTATTCTAATTTATTAGTTTAGCTCTATCTATTAATTACATATTTCAGGAATATTAGTTACTTAAAACTAAGTCTTTCACTACCATTTTATAAATTTTTTAATAAATCAAAGTTATTTAAAGCTAGTTCTTTAATTATATCAGGATTCCAGTAATAGCGAGTATAAATTTAACTCTACTAGTCCCGCTTAGTTAAGAAGAAACTCGCACGTTTTTATGCACTCGAAAAGTATCCGGGAATCACCAAAGCACGGGAATAGAGAGAGAGCATAGTTTAAATTCGTTACTCCGAGAAGAGGTCTTATATTAATTACCGGTCACGTTTTAGAAACGCCCCCGTGCTTCTCCCGAGGCATTAATATGATTATCTTCGCCTTCGAAGAGGTTAAAGAAAAATAAGAAAACGATCCCTTTTAATGACTTCACCCCCGTAGAAGAAGGAATGTTTTTTCCCCTTACTCCTCCTTGATCTCGGCTAATCATCTCGCCCGTTCTGGGTATATCCAAGTTGGCTGTTTAAGTCGAACAGTGTTCGTAATGAAGAGGGGATTTTCATCCACCGCAGAGATTTCGGGAGGAAGTGGTGTTGTGTAGTGTGTGTAGCGGTAGAGAAAGAAGTGTGGGGAGGAGGAGTAGGGTTTTGTGACGCGAACTGCTAGAGGTTTTCGAGGGTAAAAAGCAGTGGTTAAGAAAGGTGTGAAGGGAGTGAATGCTTGGCTGAACTGTTGAGTATGTCGGCGCTTTAAACGTAGCCAAGGAGTGGGAGCGTCTGAGGGTGAATGGCTCAGAGTATTTGGTGTGGGAGGGGGGGAGGGGAAGGAAAAAGGGGTCCAACCCCAGGCATCGGATCGATGCATCAGGAGTGGAGCTGGAATACTTGCAAGAAGTGGAGGAAAGAGGCCCTACTCCTCCTCTCGTCGTCACACTCCAAAACTTCAACCCGAACCCGAATTTCTTCTCATCCCTTTCCGATGTGTTCGTTATCGCACTTGTGAAATATCCGCCTGATAATCTCTCGCACTCGTATATATCCCGTCTCTTTCCCATTCTTTTCCCTGTTGCTTCGGCGACTCGTCGTAAAACGTCTTTTCTTTGGTGTCCGTATATCTTTCGTCGGGAGTAACTCTCGCCGACCTCAAAAAGCAAACGTAGAATAAATGGGCAAACTTTGTCGGTCGTTGATGAAACACCTTTAATTATTAAGCCCTTTTCCAACTCATATTTATAGCAAAACTTTATAAAGGACGAATCGATAGCACGACAGCCCCGCACCGCCTCGAAGTTATATGCGGTTATAAAAGTTTCGTTTCAGAAGTTACGGGCAAGGAAAATTGCAATATTAATTCATATATTGCGAGTTGTTTTCGGGGCTGCGTGGGTAAAGTTTCGCAGACTGCAGTTATTTAGAATTTTTTGGGTTCTTTTGTTTTTTTTTCGAGAAGGGTGCGTCGTACTGAATTTCTTTACGTATCCTGGAAACTTGGCGTTGTTGCCGTTCTAAGAATGATGACCTTTTATTCTTAAGGGAATGTCTCGTGTTTCATAAGTTCGTAATCGTAATATGTTTGGGTTTAGAAGGTTATTGAGACCTCATTCTCATAGTCTAGATCGGCCGTATCTAGTATCCTGTCTGCAGTGTTTCCACAAAACATTGCTCTCAGAAGATCCACTAATCATCTTCCTTCTATATTTACGCTCCATTTAACCCCTTTCTGTCTGAAAGTGATTCGTGCCTTCCCTTCCCAATCTTCCTGATTTTCTTGTTCCGGAAGCCTTTATCTTCCACAATATCGCCCCTCTTTATTAAATATTCACTCCTCTCACTCCAAAAACGCCTGCTACTACTATTTCTCTCGCTCCCAAAAAGCTCGTTTTCTTCTAACGCATTTCCTTGTCACTTTGCTCATTTCGTCTATGCATTCGTTATGTGTGTGTTCCCAACCCCCATCCCCTACGTTCCAAATATCTTAACGCACTCCCCTTTTAACCCAGCGCTCGTTTTCTACTCCTCCGATTTAATCAAAATTAATGGAAGCCTTTTAAACGTGTACGGGCCTCGCGTCGGAGCGAATTTATTTCGGCGGACAGTTAACAAATTTTTGCCGGAGAATCGGTCTTAATCTTCCGTCCGCGCGATTCATTTTTTTCCGCAGAATCTTGTTATTGTCGGCGCACATGGTGCAGGGTTTTTACAGCTAATTCGGTCAGAAAAATCGTTCGTCCTTTTTTTTTGGAAGACGCGTAGGGAGAGAGAGATTAGAGCAATGCGTTCTGCTCTCTCTTGCGCCCTCTCTTATATTAACGTCGTGTGTGAATGTAACGCCTCTTATTTCGTCTCTTAATTCGCATCTTCTTAAGTAATTCGCATCCTTACTGCTCTTCCCGTAGGAGTTATTCTTCTGACCCGATTTTCTTCACTGTATCTCGCCTTTTACTCTCTTTCCTTGTGTCTCTTTCTAGAGTCCAATTCGGATAATCGGCGCGATTTGTCATAGTCCTCGTGCGTGCCTGGAAATTGTCGTCGTCGTTGCTTCTTTCGTCGTGTTGGAAGTACTATAAGGCGCTGCTCCTATTTATAGCTGTTCGAGGGAATTTTTGAAGCCATTCGTTTGAAGCTAGATGGTGTCTCTGAAATGTGCTTTTTGTTTTCTGGAATATATCTTCCAATCGGGTTAATGTTTCTGGATTTTTATAGTTGCAGAACTAAGGTTTGGAGACTTCATATGAGGATGAATGGAAATAATCAACATTTGACGGTTTAAAATGTAACCAGGACTCGAACTCGGGACTCTGAGTGTGCTTAAATTGTCGGAAATGCCGTAGAATTTGAAATGGCGAGCGTGTGGTAATAATTATGCTTTAATTTTATGCGGAATACGGCACATTATTACAGAGAAGAAGATAACTCATTTTTGGGAAAGAAAAGTTCCCCCAGGACTCGAACTCGGGACTCCTAAGAGTTCATAAAATGTCAGGCATGGCGTAGAATTTGGTATCTCGAAGTTATAACAAGGATGATAATTTAATTATTCGTGGGATATTGCACATTAACGTAAGGTAAATTAGTTCCACACACCCCCATGCCACACTCCACTTATAAGGGTCGAATAGGACGAGTGTGTGCGAGGATGTAAATTTCGCGATATCGATTCCATAATTAATGACCGCATATTTGTTAGTTACGAAACTTCTCGTAATAAATTTGTTACGTCGAGCTACGTAAATTGAGATTTATATGATCTCGGGAAACTTCGGGACGAGAAGTTCAACGACTTCCCAACTTATCATTATAACCCTGAAGATGACGTGCAGCTTTCTGTAACTTATAGTTCCTGCTTCGATACCGAGAAGTTTAGATGTTCTTTTCAGTGGAAAATGGTTTCTCTCCGTTGGTCATACTCTATCTCAGACGTTTAAATTTATTTAAGGCCATTATTCTTGTATATTAGTCCATTTTTTCGTATATATATTACTATCTGTAGCATAAGATATATGGTTCCTGATATGGTGCTCACAGAGTGTAGTGAAATTTATATTTCTCTCTTATATCTGCGGGTATTATTTTAATTTTTTGTGTATTTACTGGTAAGATAGGGAGAAATAAATTCGTACTAAATATTCTTATATCATATTAGTGGAGAATATTCGTTTTCTTATAATTATATTCGTATTATTCAAAATTATTACTTTTACGTGCCAATGTAGGGATTATTTCTATAAAAAAACCTTGCTTGCGATTCGCAGACAAAGATCAAACCTTTTATAAGCAGATTTAGGATGTAAATAACGTATATGAACGTACAATTCGATTCCATGATCACTTCCATTACGATTGGTGTTGGATTCGAGCTGAAATCTTCATGAACGTCCGTATTACAGATCCATCGTTCTCCATGGAGACACGTCTTACCATTCAACCATTATAAAGCGTATCCCAGGGATGTTTTTATGACCGCTGATTCTTCTTTCAATGCGGAAACGTTCATTTTACGATGCTTACTCTTCGCGCCAACAAAGATGCATCCAATCGTTCTATTTGGCATTTTGAGCCGATCTCTCTTACTTACCATTAGCCACCTTTCATGTTCTATTCCTGGGTCGCGAAGGGGAAGGAATCTGGGTTGGATTCTTTTTATGGCCCCGAAACCAAATATTGATAAGAAAACGCGTCTTGTTTTCGCACCTGTTTACTTCATCGCTTTTCATTTCCACGGCGGATTAACGGAAGTGCTTTTGCCTCCTTTTTTATTTGCTTTGATCTCATTTCAAACTTCTCTTTCGGTTCTGCGATGGAAAAGATTTCATCCTTAAAATTTCCTCCTTGTTGCTATCGAAATTCTCTGCGAATTATCTTTGTAAGTAAATCGAGATTTTTTTCGTCTGTGTATCTGATTATTTTTGAGTATTTATGTTACGAAAAGTGGTTTATTCCTTATTGAAAATCTTGGAACCATAGCTGTGTTTATCTGCACGAAATTATGGAACGATATTTCACGTATTTTGATCGAAAAATACCGATTAAGTTAATTAAAAGGATTGAGTAAGTAATAGATAAATCCTAACTGATGTTCACTCTTAGAATATTTTGGTTAATGGGAAAATATTTTCTTATCTTTTAGTTAAGAAACAGGGAGTTCAGGTATTCAGAAAACTTAAGCTTAAGTTGTTAGTTCCCATATTTATTTGCTGCAAATACTGTTAAAATCTTGTTTTTCAATTATTCTAATATATGAAAGAAAAACTTACTTACATCTCTAATAGCGTTTTCCTTTTCATTATTCATTCGTTGTTAATGAAAGATATAAGAAATTCCTTGTTTAATTTTCAATATTAATACTTTACGAAATTCTCAAGAAAAATACTATGTAAGTACATTTACATGTAACATGTAAATTTGTACCGAAATAAATAAAAATTATCGGAATTAACTATTTTTCCCTGTAAAAGGATATCCTTTTTTTTCATTTCAAAAGTAATCTTCCCGCAACCACAGTTGGATTAAATGAATTTCGTAATAGAACGTATAATAGTAGAGGGATCAATTCATTCCATCTTGAGTTAGCCCCTTCAAGTCTTAAAATAGCTCTCTCTAGTTTTTCTCCTCGTCTATCCTCCTTAAATAACTTTAAAGGAGCAAAAAACCGCCATCATGGATAGAGACGAGCATTATTTTAACAGCGATGAAAATAGCCATTCGAGGCACATTAGGACGCAGTGCGTCATTCCAACTTACGTTCTCCCACGCCTCGGATCTACGATTGCGTAACACGCCAGCCATAACCTAGGCCAATAAAAGGCAATTTTCTTTCTCCCCGAATCCTCCTTTGCGAGCAGCGTCTTGGAGTAGTAAGGGACCGGAAGAGCCCTTTGTGCCTCCTAGCGGTGGACCGGGAAAATATCGAAATTGATTGATAGAAGCGTGAGGGACCTGAGTTGTTACATTGTGCATTATAACTACATTGTTGTATTACAATGTATTGATTGTTATTTTATGAGGTTTTTTCTATTTTAATGTCTTTGAGTTGTACTGTTAAAAAAGATTTATTGTGATTTCTATTGGCTAACCTTACACGTATTTGTTTGTCGATAGATATACGATGAATCAGTATTCTATTTAAACATATCTGCACTTGGTTTCATCCGGTTCTGGCAATGACTTACTGATTCCATTTGACTCTGTTCATCGGATTATTTTCTAGTGCTCATCACATTCTCTATTTCCTTCTAAGAATTCTAAAATATATTCTGTCGTATGTCTCAAGTCAAAGATTTTCAACAATTCTTCGCGATATAAGGTGAACATTAAGCTACAATACAAATTGTACCTATTACTGGTTACGTATTTTCGTAAGAATCCCCTTGTTTTATATCAGTGTCTTTAGGAAGGTGTATGAAACCATCATAATTGGATAATTTATGCTTCTCTTTTACTGTCATAGAAGTATTTTCCTAGGATTCTTAAGATTTATATAAATCTGAAGACATATTAAAACCTCAGTCTAAATTCTATATTTATCCACATCAACGGAACTCAAAAACGATTAAGGGTTTATTTGTAGTTGCGTGTATTTTTCCGGCGATCCTTAGGCGTCTCTTTCAAGCCGTATTCTTTCACCTAGCGACAATTTAACTTGACCCTTGCGTTGAAAAGGCGTTCGGGTTATAATGCTAGGCAGCGCTGTGGTCGCGTGGAGGGGGCGCCGCCACGTGGGAGGCGGTGCCTCGGGGAACTAAGCTGCAAAATGGCGGTTTATCGCCCCACCCTTTCCCTCCCCTTTTCTTCGTCTTCCTCCCTTTACGGACCTCTTCTCAGTCGATACGGCGATGACGCCCTCTCTCCGCCACCAGCGTTTTCTCTCATTCTCGACCAATCGACGCATGCTACACACCCTTCAAATTAACCCTTTCGACTCTTCACTTTTGTTTTTCTCGCTCACGTTGTCACATAGCCTTAAACGAGTGTTCTAGAGGAAATATCGAAATAAAAGGTGACGGTGGTTAGAGGTGGGTTTTTGAACAATCTTCGTTAATGGTTCTTCAAGGTTTTTTTTGGGCCTTTCAGGATAAAATAAAGACTACGATGGGGTTAATTTTGTACTGCGTATTTTGGAGAAAACTTTCGTAAGGTTGAAGATAACTGATTTTCAATTGTTTCTAATTCATTGAACGTATTCTAATTGGTTCCAGATTTTAAGAATGGAAGCTTAAATCGTTTCTTCTACCTGATATCAGATCTTAAGCATAAACATCGTAAATATTGATTTAACTTTTTTTCATTCTTGAGAAAGATTGCGTCTCAGAATTATATTTGTTTATAGTAAAAATAAATTTAACAAGTCTTTTTTTAAAGATCGTACGTAAAAAATGAATAAGTAGTTCGTTATACTACGCTAGTCATATATACTAAATATCCTTTTAAAACGAAAGCTTTTGAAAAAGATCGGATTTTTTCAAAAATCTTTTATATATAAAAAAAGGAAATTTAATTTTCGCATCTTCTTTAATAAACGGAAATTATTTTAGCATAAATTTTGTAGGGGTTCATTAAAGCGAAATTCCCGCTCGAAATTGACAGAAACAAATGAACACGAGACGGGAAATTGTTTGGGAGGATATTAAATTCCAGCGTAGAGCGTAAAATAGAAGAGACTCCTCCGTACGCCTTCTTTCCGGGAATTCCGTGAGCTGTGTTGTGAAATTGGGACAGAGAAAGCAGCGTTTCCAAGAAATCTCGGGTAATCTCTTCGAATCCTTCGGAAGTCGTACAGGAAATTTGTTGCGTGTTTTGCGATGCCGTCTCAAGGCTATTTATATCAAGGTTTTTTTTCCATTTTCCCTCTCTATCCCACTATCTGTTTTGTTTCCTACGATTTCCAGGAAAGCGTACTACGAAAGAAGCCGTACGGGACGCGTGTATCCTTAGGAAGTGAATGAATCGTGAATGGAGGCACGGATGGCGTTTTGCGTAGAAAGGGAAATTGTTTATACGTTGTTGTTAAGGGTTTGTTTACGATAATGGCTGGTTTAATTAATTGACTTTTTTGACTTTAAAATTGAGTGTAATCGAGTTTAAAGGTTTTTATAATTACTGTTACGTCTTTATTTTTATATTTTACGGGTCTACAATTGAAATAAATAATTTTTGATTTTAATATGAAAAGAAATTGAGTTTTTCAAAGATCTTTATTCAGTCGGGAAAGGAATAAAGAAATACCTTTTGAGTGAGTCACTTTATAATTCGATTAGATTTGTTGTTGTAATTAAAGTGTGTTTATAATCTAGGATATTATCTTCTTAAGTCCCAATTAATTTCTTAATTTGTTTTTTATCTTACTGTAGACTTAATTATCAACGGAAGCAAATATTTATGTATTGAAGCACATGAATATATTCCAAGCTTTTGTTTGTTGTTTAATGCTTTTTATTCATCTATATACGCGCTTTAATTAGTTTATTAAGAGTGTTTTGTTCGTTAGTTAGTGATGTTGAAATGTGAAGAGTGAAAAACTGTTAGGCGGCCTTCCAAAGATGGTTGAACAATCTGTATAAAAAGCTATCTGTTTTCGGATAATTTATGATGTTAATAATTAAGATCAGTATATTTAGATAAAGCTATAATACAATATGATTCTGCTGCGTACAATCAGTGTCATAAGATGTTTATTTAAATCCGTATTCTATAGAATGTAGTTATTTATCGTTCATCACTCGTGGTCAGTCATCTTTTAACTTAAATGAATAAAATAATCAAATAATATGTATATAACTTTACTATTAACAAATTTATTTTGCCTTTGTATATCGAATCTTTATTCTTCATGCAGATGTATAATTTATCTCTATATTTTAAAAAAATATATAGAAATAATGGGAAGTTTGCGAAGCGCAAAAACTAATGTCTGAGTTTCTGGAATCTCCGAGATTAAAAATAAATTATGTTAAAAATTTCCTCGCCGCAGCAAACAATGGAAGTCAAATGGAAACTTTTTCGTAACTACTGATTGAATTTTTAACTCTCCAAATATATGAAACATTTTTGAAGACTAAAGAAATCCATAAGGCTGTTTAAAATTCTTTTTATATTTTATGGTAATTCTTCACCGCCCACCTTCGCATCTCAAATGTAATCAGATACTTGCAAAGTCGTTAAAGTAATTCCATGTTTCAGGATTTGAAATTTCAATTAGGACTTGGCTCGAAAAGTTTTTCGGCTCTTGTCCCCGTTTGCGAAGGAATTGAATTATATTTCCTGTCATCATTCCCTTCTTTTTAATTCGGGATTTATATTTCGACTGCGTGATATTTTTCTGTTGGATGACGGAATGTAAATGTGCTCTCTTTTCCTTACGTAATGTTAACGTAATTCTTTCATTTGAGTGACGGTCCTTTGGTTAATTTTTTCTTCTTATCTCTTTTCACCAGAAATGTAGTGGATTCGAAAAGGGATTTGTCTTAACTTTCTTTCGTTTTTAGGCATTCTTTACGTGTCATTTAACTGTTATATGTCGGCCAATACTCTCTAGGTCTTACTCATACTCTCGGGGTCCTAGGTTCGAGTCCTGGCGCATAGGATTTTTCTGGTCTCGGATGTGATGTATTTGTGTTTGTCCCTTGTAAGTGTTGAATGTTAGAGGGTTATGATTATACTAAATTACGTCATGATTCAACAAAGTCGAATTATTATTATTGTATCGTATATAATTGAAGAACAGATGCGAGATTATAAGTACAAACAAGTTGTGTTGCTACTACAATGGAACAAAATATCTGCTTATAAATAGTTGACAGTGTTGGAAGGTTTAAAACGTGGTATAAATAGATCATAAACTTTTTCTTCTAGTATCTCTGGTTTAATTTTAATGGAGTACCTATTTCTGTCACAACAACGTATATTTTTATCATATACTCTTTCCATTGCTATATCTAAAACCATCCCTAATACAATTACTTAATCGCCTCGAGATTAAAGGATAATAAATTCGATTTTCTTTTGTCTTCGTTTCTCGCATTAGAGTCGCAATTTTTTTTATCGCTCTTCAATCGTCGACGGTTATCAGTTTGAAGAGGGAGAAAAACGAAGATCGTAAAGCGTTCGTTAAAAAATCTGCGGCACAATTAGTTGTCAAGCAGCCATTAGGAGGGGTTCATTCGAAGAAGGAATGGAGAAATGTGTTTTATGACCGGACTGAAGGATTTTTGGAGGGGAGAGGCAATGAAAGGGTATGCTTTAAGTGCCTCTTTTAAATAATACTCCTTCCAACGTTCTACATGCCCTCACCTCGCTTCTTTCTTTCGGAAACCACGAAAAGGTTTTTTTTTCATCTGAAACCGTTTTGTCTTTTTTTTTAATTTCACGAATCCTTACCCGAATATCATTTTTGTGGTGGTTAGGTTTTATATTTTAAGTAATTGATTGTTAATTTGTCTTTGTTTCACACCAAAATGTGTTTTGAAACGTTTTATTACTTAGTGTATTTAATAATTAGTTGGTATTGTTATAATAATGAATCTAATCGAGGAAATTATTGCGCTGAATCAGTTCTATTATTGTTAAGTTTCTTGAAGAATTATTTGATAACTTGTATTATTACGTAATAATTTAATTTATTAATGCGTTAAAAATTAGTTTTTTTAATTGTTTAAATCTGAGTTACAATTTTCGTAATAAAGCTTAAGAAGGTTATGAATAGCTATTCTTTGATCGCAATCATGCTCTTCTTAAGTATATTTGGAATCTAAAAAGTGTATTCGTTGCTCCGTAGTCATAGTAGTGTAGTGGAGTAGTGTTATGTTTCCCATTCATTCAGAAAGGTGACAAATATGGATCACGTTCCTCCATCAGAGGTATTTTATTAGTAATTTTTCGCCTTATTTCGAAAGGTTTTCCCCACCCGTGACACCTATTCAATCTATTTTTGACTCCCACACACTTTTTGACACTCTACTCTTGATTACTCCTCACGTGCTATTCCGTGCTCACGTCTTTTCTTTCGATTTTTACCACGCTTTCGTCAACCTTCCTAAAATACGTTCGCCGCCTCAATTCTGACGTTCTTTACAAAACCGCCCACTTTATCGCCAACTTCGAATCCGCAAGTCATCCTACTCGGCGGCCTCTTTTTTTCCTTCCATCCACCACCCATTCTCCCCATTTTATCTAGATCAGAAATTTTCTTATTTCGGTGCTTAGCTCGACCATTAAACACCGTTTTTTTTCCACCTCGCACTTTTTTTGGCACGTTTCTGCAACTATGTCATGGCCACTCGTTTCCTGTCAACATTCCCGCACGTAGGTTTAGCAGAAGTGGGAAATGGAGACATGATGGCGACTCTAACGCAGGTTCCTCACGTCTTATAGCGTTCTATTAATTCGTGCGAGACCTGGGTTCGAGTACCGGTAATGTCTGTATTTTTTTTCATTTTTGTTTAACCTTTGTGGTAAAGTCGCTCGAACTCATAGTGTATTGTTATTTCCGCATCTCCTTAATCCTTTAAAACCCTCACGTATTTTACTTTGATTTCTTCTTTATTTCTCGGGAAAGTGACATCGGGAAATGTTTGCGTACGAGATAACAGTGTCGCTAAGGTAAACAATGTAAAATTATCATTCACCGCCGCAGAACATTCTGACGTAAGAATTCACATTAAGAATTTAACGTATGAGTCAATTTTGATGATTAAAACTATCCCCATCAATCGAGGAACGTACGGCTCCGTAATTTGAATTGCACCTGCGTTAACGAGGTCTGTTATCTCCGCAGATGCGTAACGCCTCCCGCAAAGAACCCAGGAGATTAAATTAGCATCCTAAAATGACCCACATCTACCGCAGAGGTTCCCTATTTAGCGTAATTCATCTCGTCCCAATCTCTCGCAAACAATAAGATTACAGGGGGCGCCTCATATACTTAGTTTTTAAGTAAATACGCCCAATACGTCGACGTATTAGCTCAAAACATGCACGTTCCGGAAGCCTTAATTTGATGGCCCCCGAAAACTCCGTAAAACTCCTTATCTACGGTTAACAAACTTATCTCCATCATCGACATTAATTTCATCGGGTCGACAACGAAGACATTTTCTCTCGAAATTTCGCGCTTTTGTCTCCTCTAAATACTTTAATTGCGTTTTTGCGCTTGTGTGTTTTTTTTACGAAGGACTTCATATATATATAGTTCATTACCTATACGTTATCTGCAGCGTTCATCTGGACATTAATCTAAAGCTTCGCATTCCCACCCACGCTAACCTCCACACCTTGTTTTTCCCTTCCCATGGTTCCCTTATCGCCCGCTTGCTTTCATTTGTTACTCCCGTTTCCAGATCCACTTCCGGCGATAGTTAATTCCCGCGCACTCGTCCTCCCCTCGCATTACGCGTAGTTAAGAGCATCGAAGGCTACTCAGTGCCACTTACCGTATTTCTCCACCTTTTACACACTCTTACCCTCCATTTTCGCTTACTTCTTTTCTTTTATTTTCCTTTTTACCTCACCCTCTCGATTCGCTAATAAAGGACCCCATAGCTCGGGAAAAAAATCCCCACGGGCTCTTTTATATCCACGGAAGGTGGTTGTGGTGGCGTGCTCTTTATCTGTAATTAGTATCAGGCCATTGTGTGTGTGTGTGTGTGTGTGTGTTATTTCGGCGAGCATTAGCCCAATCCTACGCCACCATCAGCGGCCTCGTGTGTGTGTGGGTGTACTGAAGGCGTCAAATGGAGTCAATCGCGTGGCCGGGCGTGGTCAAGACTCAAAAGGAGAAGGGTGGCGGTTATTGGAGGAAGAATTTTTGGTGGGATTTGCAGAGGTGTGCGTCGATTGCGGGCGGACGTTTTAATGTTTTTTTTTTGGGAGAGAAATTGTTTCCATTAGCAATCCTTTGCGAGGTTAAGTCCGCCTGGATTGTGGAGTCTTTTGTTAGGAATTGCGTTCAGTCAACTCTTTCACTTCAGCTTCACTTTTATTGCTAGACCACGTTTAAATGATATTTACAAGAGTGTGGTTTCGTAGCTTAGAAACGTCTTCTGGTCGCCTAGTGACGATAATGACTACCAAAAAGCTACTACTCAATATGTATTATTTACACGATTTAAAATCACGTTTCAATTTTTTGATAGCGAATTGAGAAGTTTTTTAATTGTTTTGACGAAGAGTTGTTAGTTAGAGGTAAGGAGGTAATCTAAAACTTTGCGAAAAATGTTTTCAGAGATCTAGGAAATGTATCTTAATCATCTGAACCGAACAAATAATGCTTAGAATCAGCTGTGAAGATTGCGCTCGTGATTACGGATTTTAAGAAACTACGTAAATTTTTACACGAAAATAAACTTACATTTACAGAAAATAAAGCAAAAATGTTGACCTAATAATTGAAACAATTCGACAGAACGTGGAATCTATTAATGATTACAGAATCATGTGTAGATAAATATACATTTCGTTCTATCTTGGGAATAGCTACTTCTACGGTATCCAGAGATACCCTCTCATCAGTTCTGAATTTCATCGCTCTCATTAAGCCCAGATTTAACTCTTATATTTCCGATTATAAGTTCGAGAATCAGAACGGAATCATACCTTCAAAAGTTCCCTTCGAAAGTAGCAATTATATTCTAAATCATTTCCCTCAAAAATCCTTTTCGTACCTTCGTAAGGATGATGTCGTTTTTTAAAGAAAAAAGACCCAGAAAACCCCTCGACATTCTCCCGCGAAGAATCGAGTTCACATCGGGAGATTTGTCGCGAAAAGCAGCAGATGTCTTTACATCCACCACAGTCTTCCACTCCTGTGTGTTGATCACTTGAAGTAGGATTAGCGAGAATCTGCCATTCTTATTCCCATGCACTCCATTGTATTCAAACCGCTTCTCTCGCCGTAAAACCCCCAGCCTCTTAGGAGAGAGAAAAAAAAGTCCCACCGAGATAAATCATTAACATTCCCACTCAAACTCGGTGGGGAATTAAAAAAAAAATATGGAAGCATGAGTCTTTTCACGTGCCTGGAAACAATGCCCCAATCGAAGTCGTCTGAAAATTGGCCGTCTCTCTCTCTCCCTTTTCATCTCACGTATTTAGACGGACTTATTTGGAAGCAACGGCCCTTGATGTCTGTGGGCATTGTCGCGGGCAGAAATCCATCTCGCGCGCGTCATCCATCTCGGGATACGCTCTTAAACAATAAAGTTCGAAATATCGGAGGGAATTCGGTCCTTTTTTTTCGCTCCGTTGGAGTTTTCTTCGCCATCACGGGTTCTTTATCTTCTCACGTTTTCAACAAACACACACCCAACCTTTTTTTTCTCTTCTCTCGTTTATAAATTGGCCCACGGCACAATGGAGGCGGGATAGGGAAATTCGGATGGAGACGGACATGTGTCGCGCGGGCACAATGGCCCAAGAGGAGCATTAAAAAAAAAGGGGCAGCGGTGGTGTCGGTGAATTGGCTCGGAGCTGCGTGAAAAAGTCTCTCGTATAGAGGGGGAAGGCTCAAGGAGTTTGTTAGCTATCCAATCTGGCTAATGTTCCGGTCCGTGGAGAGTGAAAGAGAGCTTTTGTTCATAGGCGGGCCCGTGTCGGGTTGCCGGTCTAATTTGCGGACGGTGGTGGTTGGTAAAGAGACGACTTCAGGCGGAGGTGAAGGAATTTTCATTGTCTCCCGAAAAGCCATTGCTTATTACAATATCGGTCGCGTTGGCGACGGCCCCCCACAATGGGATACACACGGAGGTTTGTGTTTCGTGGGTTTTTTCGATTCGAAAGAGGTTTCTCGGGGAAAAAGGATGCATCGTCTTAATTAACTGCCCCCGTTGCGTTCTCGAAGATGTCATCGTTTTCTTCTTCTGTTTTTTCCAAATCCGAAGATTCCTTTATTCGCCGTCAGAGTACGTTAGCGGTGGATGAGTCGCGCTTCGTTTCTCGTTCTGAAAGCCTCGATTGCGAAGATGCTTTCGTTTTTGGCCGAGTAATTCAACTGGACCACTTTTGCGTTTCTCGCTTCTCTCCAAAAATCATCTCAAGATTGGTTTTCGCTTTTAGTGGCCGGAGAACGGAGCTCTTTCTTCCTAACCCAATTTTTGCCACCCCCTTGATGGAGTGGTTACAGCGGGGTAACTTTACGCTGATATGGTTCCGGGTTCGAATACAGGCTAATGGGAAATTTCTTACTGTTGTGGAATTGATGTTGGTGTTGATTCATTGTTGAGGGCTTTCTGTAATTGTTGTATTTTAGGATTTTTAGGAGGGATATGTTTAGTGTTAGAAACACGTTGCTAGGTTTCGATTGTTATAAAATCTCGGAGAATTCAAATTTTAACTGCATACTCTGTATTTAAATAATAACCTGAATAAAACAATAAGTTATGTATTATAATAAAATCCACGGAGGAAGAGGTATTTTGTGGAAGAAGGAGGTTTAGTTTATTTTATCGAAGTTACATATTATTTATCCAGTAAAATTTCCATTACGTTTATTCTTTGTTGCTTACGCTGCTCTTCGTTACTGCTTCAAGCATACTTTTGTACGATACAATCGTTATGCATTCAACTTCGACTTTTATCCTCTCCGAGGGGTAATAAATAGCATCACTATGCAACGTGTTCCTATTGACGATCACGTACTTCACACTAAAGAGTACAGATATATGCTCCGTAACGTATGTCGGAATGCATCTGATGGGGCTGTTAATCCAACTGATCCACTCCATGATTCTGTTAACTAAATCAAGGAGGTTTCCCATATTTAGTTTCTACGCTGCGAAGCGGTTCCCTTGGAAATTCTTGGAAGCGTTGATGGAGGATCACGGCTCGAGATGAAGCTCTCCATGTCCAAATCCGCTTATCTTCCTTTTGATATACGTCAGATGCGGTTTCTCGGCTTGATTTTTATACGTACTCCCCGTCGATGCATATACATATCATCACGCATTAGTAGGCTGAAGTGCGGAATTATTTTGGAGTCAAATCTTAAGAGAGAAAAGTAAAATAAGCGTTGCTAACATCGTAAGAGAATTAGGTGGTGTTACGGGAGCCTAAGTTGTGCGGTTCTCAGATCATCGAATAAAGAGCAGGATTTCAGGTGAAACGTATTTATAGAGAGATTAATGTATTGTGGTACCTTTCCTGGAATGCCAACCCATCGAAAGTGGAACTGGGTGATTCGAATGTGGATTGATCTGGTTGTTAGGCAGAAAGCAATATTTTGACAATGTCGTACTGATTGTTACCTGGTAACTATGCGCAGTTAAGAGACGTTAGCGTAATGTATCAATAAGTTGTGTGTTATTTTGAGGTAAATAATAGTTCTATATATATTTGAAGGATAGATAGTAATGGTTAGGTGTCGTAATTTTTAAAAATTTACGTCATCGAGATGATTACGTCACATTTTATCGTTCTCTTAAGCCTTCATAATTGGATGTTGGTCATCCATTCGTGAATTAAGGTCACCCGAAGAGCGTACGCAATGGAGGATTCATTCCCCGAATCACGTTCTCGAACAACTTCGGAATGCGACCGTTTTTTACATCACCTTTCTCTCGGGCGTCAACCTCACTGCGGCAGCCAATCGGATTGCGCGACTGCGCTCGAGGGCCACTTGGCCAAGCCCATTGGATGGCACGAGTCGCGATGAAAAAAAAAATATAAAGCATGGGTGGGACGAAAAGGAATAAAGAAATTAGAAAATTTTCGAGCTCACTCGACGTGTGGTTGGTGGAGCATTCAAGTTCGTGAAAAGACTCCTTTTGCAAGAGTGAATAAAAAAGGGAACGACGACGGTGGTGGTAGTGTGGAGGGAGGTGGGGTTTTTCGCGACTTCTCTCTTTCTTTCTTTAGAGAACCACTTATTATTTTTTTGGCGTATTGGTAAGTCTTCGCGGATGAAAAATAATTTCGCGAACTCGGGGACAGTCGTTGGCGAGGTACTTTCGAATGGAACACCTCTCTTTTGTTTTTTTTTATTTTTTGTTTTTTTTTTATTCGCGATATTCCATATTTCGCGAAAGGCTCTCGTTTTTGGATTTGCAGATTTTTTTTTGCGTTTCGTCGTAATGTATTCATCACGTAGATTTCGGATTGCTAGCCTCGTTTTCTAGGTCCTCTCTTTATTCCGTCGTTATGTGTCGTACTTTTGGGAAGCACCTTTCGTAAAATTCCTTTTCTCCTAATGCGTATCGTTCTTTCTTTTCTCGCGAACCACTCTTTTTTAAAACCGTGGCTCTCAACACTTAGGGGATTTTTTTAATTTCCGCCTTTACGAATCTCTGCCATCCACCGAGTGCCTCTTCGCTGAATTTCGCTCGCTATAAAATACTCTTCTGTTGTCTTGAGTTTTTTTTTGGGTTCCTTAGAATCTTTTCTTGTTTAACTGGATCCAAATGCAACCCGAAGTGGTGAATTACTCGGGCGGAATCTGCCACATTATTGCTGAATCATTCCGCAAATTACTTGGCATCGGAAAGTTTCTTTACTACGAAGTTCCAGGAAGTAATTTTGTAAATAAAACTTACTAGAAGTTTTGCTCTGGTTTGGTTCTGAGAAGGTAAAGATTCAGACTATAAAATATTTCCAGATACATGTATAAATAAATATATATTAGTCATTTCAAATTATCTTCACCATTTCAAACATTTATCCTGACCTTTTATCAATTGAAATCTACGAAACATCGATTGGAATAGAGTTCAGTGATAGAATAGTGAAATTCACCCGTGTTGAAGGTGGTTGTACCTAAATATACATATCGTATTTTTATTCCAATTATGAATAGGTTACAGTAAATTAAGCAAGATATAGTTAACTTAAACCAGAACTATTACATGATTGGGATGGAATTGGTTTGCAGAAGATTCAGCCAATCGAGAACTATATCATATATAATCCGTTATGTCCGAAAGAATTAAAAATATGTTAAATTATAAATTAGAATTAAAATTGATATCTTATGTGTTCATATCCGTGAACGGATTAATTAAATTTGTTCGTTTCTCTCACGTATATTTGTGTAGATATAAGTCAAGCGGCTCTTTCTTATGAATTTAATTCTTTTTCCGTTTACTGTGCGTGGTTTTTTCCTTTCCTGTCTCCCTTTTTTGATCTTAAGTCTTAAGTTTGACCACTTACTTCCTCACCATCTCCGACCCCATTTTTTTTTTTAAGTCTCCGAAACACTCCCCGAACATAAAAAGGGAGATATTCCACTTCTGTTATAAAGTCCCCGAGATAGAATTACTTTTCATCTTTTTCCTCCTTTCTCTCAAATATATTCTTCACCTCTTTTTCGAAACCCCTTTTTTGTCATTAGCATTGTGCTTCCTTCCGATGCTGCACTTAAACCCGGCTTTTCGTCTTTCCCGCCCTTCCTTCCGCCGTAAAAAACAGTCATTTTCTATCGTTGGCTCCTTTAAGAATGCCCTTTCTCTTTCAACCCTTTATTTTCGTGCTCAGTCAACAGATGGCGCGTTTATTGTGTAAAACCCCCTGTTCTTTCTTATATTTTTTTTCCGTCCGGCATATCGAGGAATCCGAGCCACTTTCTTTTCGTTCTTCTCGTTGGAAATGACGCGTATTGTGAGCTGCGCTTCAGTTGACTCGGTTGTTTTTTTCGCGTTTCTTTTTTTTTCTTTGCTTTTTTCCACCTTGTGGGGACACTTCATTGTGTCTTTGCTGGGGATCGTAGTTTATTACCTTTTTAGCTGTGTACGTTTTGTGCTCAGTTAGGACACCGATATTAAAAGAAAGGGCGCGTTTTTTATCGTTGGTGTTAGTCCATCTCTGAATTGAATTCTATCTATAGCTTCTATTGCTTAGGTATTATTTCTGCTTTAAATTTATTCTCCCACCGTTAAGATTCGTTGTTTTATCTCAAAGCTTTTCTTCATTACATTTCCTAACTTTTGACTAACTGGTCGCCGTTTCCATAGTAATAGAAAGCGTTCTTTGTTTTGTGCGTATTATTTCATCATATATAAGAGAAAGTCGTTTCCTATTAGCAATGTAAGTTTCACCACGTGGTGATTGCGTTTGATGTGATTTAAAGAAACGAAAGTATATAATGTAAATTACGTGATGGTATTCTTCTTTCATTATTGAGCGGTGTTGGAACTGATGTGTATTTTGTGTAATAGAAAGCTGAAGATGTGGAAAGATTATTTATTATTTACGCAACCTCTTAATAAAGATACCGCCTTTTACGAAATATAAGTAATGAATTTTTATGTCCATTATGTTTCGCGTAACCGACTTCCTGAAAATGCGGAAGATATCTTTTAAGCATAGCGATATATCGAAAATCATCGTCACTAGGGAATATGGCGTCCCCGCGCAACAAAGTTGCTCGTAGACTTTTAACGTCATTTCGAGGGTGGTGGTTCTTTTCGATACGTGCTTCCTTAAGGGAGGAGGAAACGACTTCTAGAATCGACGAAGGGAGAGCGATGTTCTAGTATCGCAAAACTCATCGTCATGAAGAGAAGCGTTTTCAAGCCAAGATGGCCGTTTAAGATTCTTCTTCTTGATTCACGGACGAATATGATCGTCGTCTTGGTTACGCCTCTCGCTCATTGTCAATAATAATTTTCGTGTCTCTTTTGTTTTAACATACTTATTTCCTGAACTAAGTTTAGGTGTAAGAGATTACTATCTATCCTTAATCTCACGATAAAATGACGTCGTATTGTTACTTAATTTCGATTAAATTCAAACTTAAAACGTTTATAATAGAGCTGAAAATATCAGTAACTATTGAATGTATCAATAATTACCCAGATGGTTTATGGATTGTACAAAATAGTTCCTTGACCTAAGATATTCACGTGAACAAAACTTCTCGTCGTGCCAAGTTCTTCGTTATTGTGTCGTCATGGTAACTTTTTCTAAGCGTGACGGACATAGACAATGGGATTCAATATTATAGCTTGTACCTAGAGGTTGTTGACTCCTTCTCTAAACCCCTCATGATCCTTTTCCTAAGATTCAACCCCCATTCCCTCATTTCCATTCTTAATCAAATTAATTCCCTAATTCATCCACCACCACCCCTTCTCAATCTCGTTTAACCCTTCCCTATCTGCAGACCACCGATCTTCATCTGTTTTCCTCTCACACTTTTTACGCTCAACACTGAGCTTCTCACTCAAGAGAGACGCCCACCTGATTGGTGATTGATGATTCCGTCTTCAATACGAAATCTCAAAAGGAAAACACTTTCTGAGAAGGTTTGTGCGGACAACGATATGTGTGTTGTTGAATGATACCATGGTAGACTTAGTTTCCATGGAAACAGACTCGAAATCGGCTGTAATTTCTTTGAAAATGGTTATTAATGTATAGAGAAAGGGAGGATTATTTATCTATCTTCATTGGATTTATATATCGTTGAACAAGTTCGAATATAAGTAAAGATAAAGTTAATATAAAAGTAACATCACAACCTACTCCTTAATGTCTCCGATAGCATTTTTGGTTTGGATCATAGCGATATAAGTGTTGAAGCTTATTGATTACAATGTAGCTGAAGGATTTTCAGTCTTCACAAACTAACTATCGGTTAGTTTACTAACTATTACTATGTTTCCAAATCACATCTCCTCCTCCACCCTTGGGGCCGATGTCTTCATTTTCGTTTCAAATAGTCCTCGAGAAATTAGGTTTGTTCAGCAACGTACTTAAAGGCACAAGTTGCTCATCTCGAGTCTTATAATGTTCTTCCAGTTCGCATACGCCGTCGATAACCATCTACGTCGGCTCCAAATTGGCGTAACCCCTTATCTCGTATAATTAGCAGTTCGTCTACGGCTCTTCTTAAGATTGCTTATCACGCCCTAAACGAGTCTCCTCGTCTTACGCTGTTATGTCACTGCATCACACTTCCACCAGCTAATGCCTCTTCGCGGTTTTCTATTCTTCTCTTTTGGATGGTAAAGTCGTGTAAGGTTGTAACGATCCTTCATTGTTTGCCTTTTGTAACAATTGCGTTAAAAATCGCTACTTTCTTTCATTATCTATCCTCTGATTGTTGCGCAATATCCTGTTAGTACCATTATTGGAATTTAATTGATATAGTTTGATTAATACGGGTGAATATATTGGCAAAATGATGTTGGGATGTGAAAGGTGTCCTCCCGTTCTACGTTCGCCTTTTCTTATGTTTATTTTGAATGAAATAACCTTCGCTTTATGTAAATTCAGCCAATTTTCACCTTATCTCACACTGTCAGTGTTTACCCCGCGTTCGACAATATTTGTACGTTAATCCGCCGATCTGTTTATTGTCCGTTTTGATTCAGTCATCACGGTGACTTCTGGGAGCTGTGGAATCGTTCGGCAAAAGGCGAAATATCAAATATATCGAGTTAATTCTCGCGTGAAGTATTTTCGTCGTACAAGTGGTGATTGTTTCGTTATTATCTGAATCTATGTATAAAGCTGTCAAAATGTGAAGTAAAAATGGAAGATAAGCATTGAAATATTCATGCGAATTTAACTATGTATTAGCTGCGATATTTTAATACCTATTTAAGTTCATTTATAGATAAAATAAGATATATGTAGATAATATTTTGTGTCTTGCTTTTACCTATCGTTTCAGCAAGCTATGATGTAAATTTGTGCGAGTTTCTATGGAATTTTATCTTGTATTTTAAGTATTGTTTCAGCTCGTTATGACGTACATTTGTGCGAATTTCTGTAGGTTTTTATCCCGTGAATGTATATTTGTAATAGGTGAGAGTCTAATTGTGAAATTTGCGCAGTTATTCGCCATACTAACTACTATGGAAGTTCGATCGATTCGTATTCCGATGTATTTGATGAACTAGGTTTTATCGATACTGCCCTTACTTTCTCAGGCTCATCTCGCGAAAGGATTCTACACACCATCATTCACTCTAATCGGCCATCCAACCGCTATTTCCCTTTCGAGATACAAAATACTCATTCTAGTGCATGATAAAGTTGTTAATCGGCTCTCTAATTTCTTCTCCTCTCTCTAATGGAATCGCTCGTCGTAAAACTTTCCTCGGAATAGCGGAACTTTCCCTCTAAATCGTAAGACCTCTCCTCCGTTTCAGATAGTTTAATAGTTTATTTCTCAATTCTGGCTCGGTATACGTTTCCTTATTACCCGAAGCCGCACACGTGCTGGATGGTTTGTGTGTGTGTACACCCCCTCTCTTCGTTGCGTGCCGCATACAATTTCTCGCGTCTTTCTTTTTATTGTCGAAACGTTTTTCTCCCTTTCCGAACGTTTTACGCTTCCGGGTATGGACATCTGCGAAACCATCTGCTCCCTCATCGATGTCTTTCCGATACTTCGAATCCACGGCAGGGAATTTACCGCGTCCTTGGTTCGAGTGTCGCCTGCACAGGCCGAAGTGAACGTTAGGAATTGAGTTCTCAGATCCTTTCGTACAGATAATGTACAGATAGCGAAAGAGAAGGGAGTATTTCCATTCGTGAGAATGTCTTTCGTATAGTGTTTGCATTCCTATCGATTGATTGGCGAGTCAGGGGGATAATTCACTCTCGTGACGTTATGATTGAAATCTTCCAATCGATTCCTGTGTTTTTTTTTGAGGACGTGACAGATCGCAGATGTCTAAAGTGATTTAATATCGGTTAGGACGGGAGTGATTTTGGCATCTTATTGTTCCGGAATATCGGCGTTAATTTATGTTATGCGTGGAAGAGGTTGTTTATCGTGTGTCGGATTGTATGTATCTTTCTTCTTTTGAGTCCTTATGTTAATAAGTCTTAGTTCTCGTCAATTCTCAGGGGATTGTTGGGTGCTTATTTTTTCGTGCAAATTGTACGGAAAAGATCGTATTTTTTGGCGTTGATTTATGGTATATTTGGATTGGATAACGTTAAATAATAAAATAGTTGTTACATGGATACATTTATGCTCATTTGTTTGATAAATATATACATATATTTATTTTATAACATATTTTACTGAACATATGGTATTATTTCCTGAGCTTGAAGTATTCACGATAAGTTACCCTTTATCCTTTACGTATAATGCGTATTTTTGTTATAAATATGAAGAGAAGGAATGAAAAACGTATGAATATAACTCGTTCTCAGTAACAGACATTTGAATGGAGATTGTTTACGATATTCCATCGCCGTAGCGAAAAAAGATTCCTTTTGATGGTAGAACAAGCTCAGAAATGTTTATTTATACATTCGCTTCCTTTAAACATGAAGAGGTATGGAAAGAGCGCGACATTTAAAGCGTAGGAAACTTTATCGCCTCCAAATGTATTCAGGTGTTTATCCTGCGTGCCGCACATCGTTAATTTCCTCCAACGACCGATTGCCAATCTTAGAATGGAGTCTCTTCCCCTCCGCGTACGTGGGTGGACCATGAAACAGGGTGTACGACCGCATCTGCCGTGGGATATACTCTTTCCATTCGCTCGGCGTGAGGCATTTGTTTCTCAGTCTTCTGGGATCACACCCTTCTCACTACCGCGTGGAATGCTAATGAGTTTTGATCCAGGAAAAGAGAGTATTCTGTTTCATTCAGTTCCATTCATCCGGTGCATGGGACGGAGCCAGACCTGTTCTCTCCTTCACACCGAACCATCTCGAGCGCTCAAATAGAGCGGTTCTTTCGTGTGAAAAGGTGTCGGGGGAGATTGATGGCAGCTGTCGAATTCTACGGTTTTTTATATGCAATTTATAGCGTGTATTTGTTGCTACGGTTATTAATTCACAATATATCGAGTGTATTTGTTGCTATGGTTATCTATTCACAATATATCGAGTATATTTGTTGCTAAGGTTCCCTATTTATAATGTATCATGTATATCGTTGCTATGGTTATGAATTTACAATATATCGAGTATGTTTGATGCTAGTGTAATCTATGTAAAATATATGGAGTATATTTGTTGCTATGGTTATCTATTTAGAATATATCGAGTACATTTGTTGCTACGGTTATTTATTTACAATACATCGAGTATATTGTTGCGTTCAGTAATAATTCTGTTATCAGTACATATATAATGCGTAATAGATTACGTGTTATATAATAAAGGATCTATAAATGTTTATTGGACCATTTCCTTGAGATACAATAGTGTTCTGCTAATAAAATCAATATGTTCACTCATTTTAAATATGATAGGGCTTTCTATCTTTAGAATTTATATAAAATCTTTGTATTTTCGTAATATTCACCCATTATACTACGATGTATAATGGCTTACAAAGTATTTATGTAGATATAGTGAGATATTTATGCAGATTTAGATAGTTATTTATGTATGTATATTTTCTTTGGACTTTCCGACGAGATAAGTCTAAGAATTTTCAAGTGAATGCGTCTCTACAAGAATTATCTTCGAGCAATTGATTATTCGCAGTTCCGTTTAATATTAAAATGGAACGATTCGCGGAAAAGTAGTCGATTCAGCGAACGCAATAAATTCGCGAAGGCCGCCGATCCATCGGCGTCACGTAATCCAGAAAAATTAATATTCACGCCGAGGCACCGCAGTGCATCTCAGCTGCTTTTTCATCCATTTCTATGGGTCAGATATCAATTTTCTCCCCAATATCATCTGCTAGAACATGCGCGGAGGAAAGCAGCCGCGAGACCGGAATTTCGAATCCGTCCGACAAATTTATTCCATCTTCCGCGCTTATTGACATCCTGCTTACAGAAGAGAGGTAAAACAGTGTGAAAAAAATTGGGGCAAACGAATGCAGAAATTCTCCGAAGGAGAAGAACATCGGGTTTTTTCGTGCGTAAGGATTCTATCATTGTCAGAGATAAGAGCGATTTTTTAGGTTCTAATAGGGTAAAGTTATTGTAAGATTATTTTCTTTTGTAAGATTCTATCATTGACGGAAATAAAAACTAATTCTTTCTAGTCTTAAAAGGCTAATAATTATTGCAAGATTTCTTCTTGCGTAAGATTCTAACAGTAGCGGAAATAGAGGCGTTTTTTTAGTCCTTAAAAGCTAAAATCGTTGTTAGATTTAGTAGTGTGTAAGGTTCTATCATGGTTAGAGATAAAAGCGATATTTATATTGATAAAAGGCCAAAATAATCGTAAGATTTTTTTCGTCCGTAAGAGTCTATCATTGTCTGAAATAAAAGCGATTTTTTTATTTATAAAAGGCTAAATTTATCGTAAGCTTTTTTCGTACGTAAGATTCTATCATTATTGCAAATAAAAGCGATCTTTCTTGTTTTGAAAGGCTAAAATTATTTTAAGATTTTTTTCTTCCGTAAGCGTCTATCATCGTCGGAGATAATAGCAATATTTTTTAAGAACCAAAATGTTAAAATTATTGTTGTATACGTAATGAGGAGTTGTTAGGGGAGACGGATAATGTCGTAAGAGTGCCTTGAACTCGGTGTTGCTCCTGGTCATGCTCGAAGAAGTATCGTACGTCACGGAGCCTCGCCATTGATCGGCTTCCTTGGGGACGAAGCGTAGTTCCGATAGAAGAAAAAAGGTCTCTACGACGGGAGAATAAAAAGGAATTCCAGACCTTGGATCTCCAAGGGCGGGGTGAGGTAGGTCCAGCGATGACGGCCTTTTTTTTACTGCGCGGTGGGGAGCTCCTTCCTTCTATAAGTGTCGCTCTTCCTTTCCCTTCTTTCCTGTACAACGTACGGCTGGGAGGCCCACTATTGAGTCTTTGTACGTTAGCGTACAGCAGTCGTTGTCATGTGAACTGAAAGTAACTAACAATTGTCATGACTACGTACGAGTTGACTGGTATTATTGTCGAATATCATTCTTTAAGAATGTACGTTGTTTTCTTTTTATGTATTAGAACACATTATGATATCTGATATAATAAATCTTTATTTTACGTATTGAATAAATTTATTACAAATACAGTGCCTTCCCAAAAATGATATTTACGTAAGATAACTAATCTTGAGTTGATTACTATCGAAAAGTTTAGTAAATACTTATGGGTGTTAGAAACAATTTATCGAAGAAATCAAACCTAAGTTTGTAAGCTATGTATAGGTAATTAATCTGCTGAAATACGTAGTAAACTTATCAAGTTATTTTAAATTTGGGATTAAACAATTAACATTAGTAGTTATATATATTATTAACCTCACGAATGACGATGAAGGACTAACTTTTAAAAATTAATTACTTTTATTTTGGTAAACAAAGAAAGATTTACTATGCTGTGAGGAACATAACGTACAGAATTTATCATGACAAAAGAAAGTTAGCCCTGAATGTCTCTTTAGATGTAATTAGAAATAAAATTTTCAAACCTCTGTCCGATTCCCATGCTACTTTCAGTATGTTAGACCTTCTTTGTCATTAACTGTAACCTTTCGAAGGAATGGCTGCGAAAAGAAATAGTTGATTTTTGCTCTCAATATGCCGTTTCACTGTTAGAAGGCGGTTTTCTCCTTTAGCCTAACGGTAAGATTGATTTACTCGAATCAGCCATTCACAGTTAACCTATTGTGGATGGAGTTCATAACTCTGCATCACGTTTCCAATTTTCATAATTAAAGAATGGAAATGGTTGTGAAAGTATAGTTTCCAATGCAGTACCTGCTATGTGCTGATTATTATTTGCTCTAACGAAGTATTTATAACTGTGTACCAATCTGGGAATAAGCACCTTGAAGCTCTTAGAGAATGTTAAATACAGCATTTGATGCAGAAGGGTAGAACGTGAAAGCTATCTCTTTTTGTTCTTATTCATTTCTACCATCTCGTGAATTGATTTATTTGCTCATATTGTACTCATATCACGCATTCCTGCATTGGATCGTTGTTGATCTTGTGTTCAGTCATCAAAACTAGATCGTCTATAAGTATACTTTCATCTCGAGTCGTTTTCTAGCGCTCGCTTGACCTTGCGAAGGACGTAGACCGAGTCTAGTTCCTGAAGACGGAGGTTGGGAATTCGTTTTACGAAAAAAACGACAATCGCAGCAGCGCTATTGGCGCTGGGCTAATTGATAGGATTTTTCATTATCCCCCCTCCTCCCAACCGAATAGAATGCTGAGTCGGCCCATAGAGGCCCCCCCCCTTTCCCAGAGAGGGGTGTAATAATGCATCTTTCTGCCTCTGGGGGAGGTAGGGATGAGTGCCTTTCCTTCCTGCAGGGTTCGGTGGGGGTGGATATTTCGCGTCCACGGAATGAATTGCCCCGGTACGCGCGCTTAGCATTTATTACGTTATTATGGGATATCCGTTGGAGTTTCCAGCGGTGCAATTCCGAGCGGCCCGAGGCATGTATGAGTCGACGAAATTGATTGATCGGACGAATTATTGAGCGCGTATCTGATTGATTGATCAGGAGGAGTGTGGGGACCATTTATTTGATTGGTTGATAATTTTTTGTTGTCTATGGCTGCGGAAGAAAGGATCGATTACGTTAAGAGACCGGGGTTCGAAGCGTTTCCGAATCATTGAGTCTATTATAGTGTGTCGATATGTTCTCTCTGAATTGATTTTCGGGAGGAATATATTTGCATTATTATGGGTTTTTATAGAGTTTGGCTTGTGGTCAGAAAGTTTTCTGGAATGTTTTAGTTCCTTTTCTTTATGGAGGCGTTGTTGGCTGGTGTCGTTAGCTAACGAGGGGTCATCAATCATTATCTTGTAACTTTTTCTTGAGTAATTGGCTATTGAAAGATGATAATTGTGCTTTGAGTTCATGTATAATAAGTCAAAAAATTTTATGAGGTCTAATATTATTCTTTGCTCACTCAAATTCACCTTTTTCTTTATTTTTTCTTTTGCTTCTTATTCTAGAAAGTCTTGTCCATATGACACAATATTGATTTCGTAATTTAGTCGCTATTTAACTACGTAGTTGCTATGGATGTAATTAGTATTTTCTCTTAGTTACGGCTAATAATAAACGTTACCATATAAAGTTTGGTCTCGATTTGTAATCCACGTTAATACTGTGTCTTGCGATACTATAAATTTGGAGTATCATCTACAAATACCATAATTGAAAGTATTTTTTAAAACTCCAATAAAGTGAAAGCCAAAATCTTTGTTGATTTTATTGTTCCTTTTATGGTCTTTCATCACCGGACGGTATTGTTTTTCGTAATTTCCGAGGGACTTGTCGCATTGAATAATCGAAAGGAATAAAAGTTCTTTCCTTGAAGTCACGCCTTCAGCCCTCAATAAGGTTTGATTGGTAGCCCGCGGTCTCTATCGCCACGAAAAAAAAGGTGTGGGGCAACCATTAAGGTCTTTAATTCTGTTCGAATTGCCGTGAAACTACTTTTCCGTCATTTTTACCCCCTGGAAAACGGGTGTTTTTGGGAGAGTGGGTGTTCCAAGGCAGGCCTACTATAAAGATTGCGCAATTCATTATCCATTGATTCCAATAACCCAAGGAATCCTTATATGAAATTTCGGCTCTCTCGTGTTTTTCCGATTTTTTTTCCCTCTCTCTCGCGCCGAATCGGAATTATTCGCTCGTAATGAAAGCCATTAATTTTTTTTCTCCTCTTACCCTCCCTCAGGGTGCCAAATAAATTGGTTCGCCGAGTGTATATTGGCCCTTTTATGCGACAAAACTTTTTCCCTCAGCCCCCTTCAAAAACATTAAATTTGGTGGAATCCGTAGATTGGAAAGTATCCCTAACGACCGGAGCGTATTGGATTCCGCCAAAGCGAAGACAAGATTATTGCCGTAATTTCGAATTTCGGATTAATCTCCATTTCTCATCTCGACACCTGATTCGTTTTTTTTTTCGCCGGGGAAATTATTTCCTCGCGTCAGACGAAACCGATTTATTTCTCATTTATCTTTAATTATTCCCGCTCCGGGAGACCGTCATCTTTCCGCGCAAAAAGTATATCAGTTCGCGTCCAAATTGCATCGAGGGTATCGTTATATATAGTGCATTCCGTGCACAAGAGGGGTTTTTAAGGGAAAGGGAATATAGAGCGTCGGAATTCGAGAGGATGTACAGCGGGGCCAAATGGCTCAGCTCGTGAAAATTTATCATCCTAACTGTTCCCGAAAAGGGTTTGTTTCGTTACCGACGCGTTACCCTCTTTCGAAAGCCCAAAAATTCGCGAATTAAAAAAACCCCGCACCCGAGTTTTTTAGCGAAATTAAAATCGAGGTTTTTTGTATTTTCTCCGCCAAGATCCCCGCGAATTAAATACGTAAGCACTCGTTAAAATCCCCATAAAACGTCGCGCTTAAGTCCGGTTTAGTCAGTATCGATCATCCCGAAACAATCGGACGCGTTAAAATCGACTTCCTTTCCCCCACCACTCCCATCCAACGGTTATTAAAATGCGCGCCTAATATTACAAAAGCCTCGTATTGTTTTTTTCCCGTCGTCAATGCAATGTCGAAAGGGTAGTAATCGAATCGCATTGTGCCCTAATCGGTTTAAACATATATCTTTCCGGTGCGGCGATTAATTCCAATGGGAGCGTAGTTTAAATGCATCGTTCCGTGAGGACTCGATTAACATCCGTCATATCATTCCATTCCCCGCTCGCAAACCCCCTTCACATGCTTACCAATTCAAGCCATTAAAACTTCTTTCTTCCCCGCGAACGCGCAAAGAGTTTTTCTTGGCAACGTGGAACATTTCGTCCGCTGGACAAGCAAATGCCATTTATCCCGCGCACCTCCATTTGATGTTTATTCATACGAGCCATGCATCACAATGGTCAGTACACGGCCTTTCCCATCCCACGCCTCTCCCTTCTATTATATATTCGCTCTCCCTATCAGAGTCGTTATCCGATTCATTATGATTACAGCTCCGTTTGGTAACAGTTTTTGGAAGAAGTCTTTTTGCGGAGGTGGTTTTTAATTTTGTAGGTAACGGAGAGAGATGCTGTTTCAGGACCTTTTTGATCCTTTGATGACGACGATGAATCTTTTTCTTGGTGGTTGCTTTTTGTGCGTTCAGTACGTAATTTGGTTTCTATCCCAGTAACAGATCAATAGTATATTGAAATCATATCTGTAGTTTTGGTTGATGTACGTATTAGATTAGGCGTTTTCATTACGAAAGTATAACTTACGAAAAACTTGACTTCTATGTAGTTCCACATCTATCTATCCTTATCTAGAATCTATCTTCTTTTAGTTATATGTCGATTATCATTTTTAATGATCAATATTTCACGTTATCGATTTAGGATCGAGTGTATCTTCCGACTTCGATTAATATCAAAGAGAAATCCTATTTCGGCCAGTCAATTCCTCCGAGCAAAGCTTTCAATTAAGCGATCCCCAACGTTATTTATTATACCGCCAGGTAATCTATCCGATACTCTTCAATTAAACCGTTTCTAATGCAATTGGAATACTACTTTATAGTCTGCTCTTTTGTAAATATTTCTGCGATTTTTTTTTCGTGCTCTCGATGCCGAATTTGCGTTCGCACCATAGCTTTTTAGCTAGCTATCTCGTTTGAACCGCCTTTTGAGATCTGATATAGTTGTCAAAATTTGAATACTATTAATACATAACCATGTACGTATAGGAAACTAAATCATAATAGCTCATTTAATAGATCATTGCGTTTGAAGAAGAGCGAAGGTTATGCATAGCTTTATCTGTTTTTGCGATCGAAAATGCATCTTTTTATTCCTGCTGTAAGAAATACCACAAGCATTTTTTTCGTAAATGAACATTTATATTGAAATAAGGATGTATAATTCAATGTATTAATCGTTAATATATTATTCATTCATTATTTAAGTACCTTACACCATCATCGTTACGTACGGTTAAGTAAATAAGGTTGGTATGGAAAACTACTCGTTATACTCACCGTTGCTACGGGATGATAGAGGCGAGTAGACAACATTACATCTCTAATACTTCGAGTGATAGCCGAACGCGAATCGGGCTTCACGATTTTCGACGCGAATTTGGGTCAAAGGTCCTTTTTCCACCGTTATTTTTTCCATCGGTCGCATCTTCAGTTCGGAAAGTGCAGATCCAATCGCACGTCGGGAATTTGCCAATTACCGCTCCCAACTCGTTACCCATTCGAACCCGGTCTCCCCGGACACCGTGAATTCTCGTTATCAGCGGCGTGATCGTTTGATTAAACCGAGGATGACATAAAGTGCAGAATAAGCCTTACTAAATCAATGGGTCCTGATCCCTCAGGCTCCCGACCCTCGCTTGTGCTCCCCCCTCTGATAATGGGGCCCCCACCGAAACCGCTCCCCGTGATAGGCGACGACAGTTTTCCTTCCGTTTTCATGCGGTCTGCGGAGGCGTGGAGTTGCGGGCGATCGGAAAAATCAACCTCCCAAAGCAGTCTCCCGTTGCAAACATCGGTGCGATCCAATTTCGCTGGTTTATGCCGCCCGCTTCCATGAATAAATTGGAGTTACGTCACCGACCGCTGGGCACCTGCATCCCCCCGTGCAAACCCAACCCCCCCAACACACACACGCCATCTCTCTCTCCCGCTGCATTATACGACTTTCATTTGTTCGCCAATTAAATCGTCAAATGTACCGCTTTCTAAGTTTCTTTTTCGGTCGCGATGTTCTTTTGTTTTTTTTTAATGTCCCACACCCCCCCTTGAGTGTCTCTACGAAAGGTAAAATGGGTTTCGGTTAATTTTTTGGGTATTCGGTACTTCTTCTGTCGGAAACAGAAGTGGTTTTTCGGTCGGAAGAGAGAAGTTTTTATCGGTACCTGTTGATTTTTTAATTGGCCTCTCATCTGCGCCGGTCTCCATGACGATGATCTACTGCTGCTTATCCGGGAACTCTGAACGTTAACGATTGTGTCTAATTATTTGTTTATTTTGGATAAAGAGGTGGATTCCGTTTTAAGTGAAGTTGTGCGTTATTATTAATATAGAATGTATTTGATCGAATTTAAGGATTAGTATTTGAAGAAAGTGTTAAAGTAACGATTCAGAATATATCTAGTGATAATTTATCGTCAGTTCGTGAGTCAATACTTTTTCGGTTGCTACGATACATCCTCATGCATACATATACTGGTTCTAAGTTACTTTAGCTCAATTATATTCGATTTATCTTACGAATCGGCCACGAAAAGGGTTCTAATAATCAACAGCTAATGTGTGAAATGTATAATGAAACCTTTGGAAACAATATAAAGTAGAAATTTATGTTTAGTTTTCGCAGTAGTGATTTTATACTAGCAACTTTTGATTCAAGTCAAGATTTCTAATTGTATTCCTACGCAAGTTTTATGAGCAGTTTATTATTCTTTCTTCAGATATTTCTCGGTAACCTTTTGTCCTACACTTTTTAACCCTATTGCCTGGATTTCTTTCGTTCTAACGAGCTGTATTTCAAAATAAATCGGAATAAAAGTCGCTCCTGCCCTTCTCCACGAAGTCAACAAACGAAAAGAAGAAATTTTCGCGAAACGCATCGAGTAGAAAGGGAATATCCGAGGGCTGGAGCGATTTTAAGAGATAGAAACACGTGCATTTCACAGCTCCTGGCGTGTGTTCCGCGTGATGGTGGTGGTGGGGCGTTCAAATTGAATGGAATGGATTACAGGCGTTGAGGCTATCGCTAAAGGACCGTCAATTTTGTCGGCGGTCGTTTTATTCCCCCCTCCACACGATCTCATAGCAAATTCCGTCGAAACAGTCCTTTTTGCGCACATCCGTCCGTTTGTCGTTTGTTTTTTCCATCATTTCCCCTCCCGAGCGGGTTTATTCCGCGGAGGGATCAAACCGATGCGAGCAAATAACAATCACTAAACACGAAGCGTGATTTTTTTTCCCTGCGCTCACACCTTCTCTCTCTTCTCCAGCTTGTGTCTCTCTGCATAACGCGCTCGGAGCATACCTAGGGTGGAACGATGTGTGTTCCGACAATAAATAATCCTGTTGTTTTCTCGCGAGGATTCTTTCTCCGCGCACTTCTTTGTTTCCTAGAAGTACCTGTTTCGAATTAATTCCGTGTTTTTTTTTTCGTTCTTGCGTTGAGGTGCCGTTCTGTCGTTCGAAGATGATTTGAGGTGTTCGCTTTTTGTCTGTGCTCTGAGTGCAGCGGGGGGAGTTGTGATGTTTGTTCTTAATGTTTTAGCTAAGGAGAAATCGAATATATATTAATATTAGAATGCCCTAGAGTCTCTATTTTTGCTTATACTGAAGTCTTTTCGCAATTGATGGTTTTGTACGTGATTGATTTCAAGTAATCTTCCAGGATATATCATATACGTCATTGAGAACAAGAATCGAATTCTTTCTATGTACTATGATATTATGTATAATAATAAGTGCATTATATTGAGTACCTATGAGTGCAATTCAGAGTTCTGTAAATGTTAGCTAAAGCGGACTATAAAACAACTCTATCACATCAGTTCTTACTTCGTACTAAGTGAAGCTTTTGTATATACGTATCTGAGTTTGTGCTGTTGAGTAAATGAATTTATTAATATGAATCTTTAAAAATACTTACGTAATCTATTTGAATGGTTCAGTAACTTAACTCATATATTTCACTCCATTCTAATCTTCATTAAAATGTAAATTAAATATTATATTGACTCAAATTCTTTTCCATTTTCGGAGAGGTAAATTTAATTCTGTTTCTTTATTCTACTCAAACTTGCATGTGAATACTCCAACCAACTCGGACGATGTAAGAATGAATGCGTATAGAAAACCACAGGGCTCTTTTCCTTCCGCATATTATTATTTTAGTATATTAATCAAAGGCGAAATTCCAATATCCCGATATGGATACCTTTATTCCCGTAAGCCTTCTATTATCCGCGTCCCCAACTCTATCGTTGTTTTCGGCTGCCTTAATCATTAAGACATCGTCGCTCGCGTCCTCCCAACCGTACCCGAAATCACTTCGAAAAGAATCGAAAGAGAAATAGTGCGAGCGATTTTGATGAAAGCGAAGAATCCCCCCCATCGCTCACCGCATACATATTTTATTTATTCCCCTTTCATCGTTCCCCACCGATTGATCATATATATGACATCGTCTGTAGAGAACGCTCACGTATTGCATAATGGAGGGATGGAAGCATCTGCAAAGCACTTGTTCATATTATCCGCGGGAGATAAAGGCGACGGTTAAATATGCCGCCATCGGTTATCGATTCCACGGACATCGGATCGGACATGTCGTTCTCACACCGGAGTTCTCTAACCGTTGCTAGGGACGGGTTCGGCGGGTTGCCTACGTTACCTCGGACGCCGAGACGTAAGGGTTAGAAACACCGCCCGTAAGGTTGCGATGGGAACGTTTAAAAAAGACCTAGCAACGGGTTTCAACGTAGATTGATGCTATTGGTGATGGTTTAGGGTTATTTTATCGTAATATTTGTCGTTTAAATGCTGTTTTAATGTCGGAAATGTTACGTCAGTGTTGGAAAGCTTTTGGTGATGATTTACCGTTGTTTTAGCGTAATATTAATGTCGTTTAATTAGTGTTTTAATCGCGGAAATGTTACGTCAGTTTTTGGGTATGTATACTATGGTGGTATACGAGTCGTCACACAAGTCAAACGTGGGTACAGTTTTAGTATGCGTATGCATGTATATATATTGGGCTTATCGGGTGTGGGATGAATTGTCTGAATGCATATGCATCGGCACCCCATCATTGCGCTTCCCCCTTCTGATACAGAGGGTGCATCTTTTGTGTGTTTTCGAATATATGATTCCATGCACCAGACCCTTCCCATTCCCCCGCCCCCTCCCCCCACAAACACGCGCGCATTATATTTTCACTCTTCGATCCCTCGAACCCTTTTTCCGAATCCCGCACATCTTCATGTGGATAGTCTTGCGATCACTCCTACGCTTTTACGTCTTTTTTTTTAATTTTTCGTTCCTCGCGTTTTTTCGGTGCAAGCGGTGGATATTTTTGTCACGGAGACATGTTCTCGCCTGGCGCATCCTGCGCTTCTTTTGTTTTCGTCGCTCCAATCGGATGCGCCGGCGTCTCGCAACGTATTTCCTTAGACGTCACATCGTCTCTTCTTCGTCCGGATATCCCCTTCGACGCGGTGAAGAATGACTGTTCTTTCTGCGCGCATGTCTATTTCTGTTGCGTCCCGATGCGTGCAAGTTGCTTCGATCCGTAGTAATCCTTGGGTCGTTTCGTTGCCGGAATTGTAGTAATATCGATTCAGAAATGTTGAAATTATATGTAAATGCCGAGATGAATAAAGAAATAAAGATATTTTGAAATATTTAAAGGATATTAACTGTTCAGGATCCCTTAAACCTTCTATTTCCACCTTTATTTTGTTTTTCTCCGTTATCGGTGTCTATTTTTGTGTACCTATAATATTTCTGTTGGAAAATTTTCAATATACTAATTGTTTTTTCTCTTTTTTCCATAGGTAAGTCAACTTTTGGTCTTCATCTACTATCACTAAGAATTCCAGTTAGCTGTAGATAGCCTTGTCAGTGAGTATGAAGTAATTCGACTTTTTCGAAGTAGTCGATAGTTATCGACATCTAACATGTCTATCGATATATCGAAGATATCGATACTATCACGTGAATTATTTGTTAATTAGGTATATAAAATTTTCTGTCTTTTATTAGCAAGGAAATTTCTTTTCTTTGATTCGCGGTAACCGATTCGTACAGTATTTACTCTTCATATAAAAATATCCTGAGACAAAGTTGAGTAAGGAAAACGGGAAAGTATCGATTTAAAGCTTTGCCAAATAATTCAGACGTAATGTTTATAGTATCGAGACCCAGTCAGCTGCTAAAATCGTTTGTCAATTGAATTTTTTTCCTACTTCAATTGTTTAACATTCCAGCGTTATCAAACGCACTCGAATATCTCTCGGTTTTGCCCGCAAGAGAATCCTCACATCCCCAACAGCTCCGTTTAAAAGGACTGGCAGCTGCAAATAAGTGCTCTAGGGATGAAGACGAGATCTGTCGCGTAGTTTTCGTCACGCCTCTTTTGTTTTTGCACTCTCCCGGCAGGTGTCTTATCCTTCATCATCCGCAGATGCATTTCTTAAAGGCCCCACCTCCACGGCGAACCCCGAAATCTCTTCTCCCGCAGCCTCCCTTCCTATAAACACAATCCTTTACCTATACATTCTCTCTGCCATCAATCCTCGTCTCCGGTGGTATTGTTCGGTACGGCAGTGCACTCCCCGGCAACTCCCCTCTCATTAATAATATGTGCATCCATTGCCTCTGGCAGACGCGTCCTCTCCGCTGTTTCTTTACGCTCGCTTCGCAGATATTCAAAATATTCGCGTAATGAATACGGGATTACGATTAGAGCTAAAGTTGTGTTGGATATCGCGAAGATACATATTTTAACGTTTAATGCGTGTATGTTTTGTTTGTTTATTCATATAAAATGGTCCTAATATATTTATTTATTATCCAAGACTGCATAAATATCCTGTTTCGGGTCAGTTATAGCGTGGTTCTGAACTTAACAACGGATTTTCACATTTATCCTAACCCTGAGAGGAAAGTTTCCTCTTAAGCCGGGATTTGAACCCGGGACCTCAGCGTTAGAAAATATATATCAATTAATAAGACAATTACAGTACTGAACAATCGAGCAATATAGACAATGCACTGAGAGGAAAATGTTGTATCTGGTGGATAATATTTATAATCTATATTTTCTCTATCTCCTTGGACTCGAACCCAGGATCATAGAATAATAAATTCAGCATATCAACCACTCTGGTAATGATAAATCTAAGCTATAACACGCCTCTAGGAGAATAAGAGTCTAAACTATAGCTACAGCGATAAAATTCTGTCTAGTATTGGAATTTACGATGAAAGAACTCTTTAACTAAATATTCTAGAGACTCTCTTCGATGTATTTTCCCATCTTTGCCGTCGCCCACGTGTCTCTTCCTTTTGCCCGCTGTTTAATTAGCGAAGGTAACTAAGTCGATATCCTCAAGAGTACACGTAGAGGCACATTTCGCCGGAAGTCTCCGTCGTCCACTAATAGGCACTTGACGCCATCCTTTCAAACGCTCTTCGCAGGTCCTTATCGATTGGTCGTTCAGAACTCGACGCCGGTGCCCTAAGGTTGTTGGGTTCTCGCGTGACTGCGGAAGGACCACAAGACGGTTACACTATCGCCTCTTCGTATTTCCTTCACGAGTGTCGTAATTTACATAGTTGGAGTTTCCTTTTAAGGATGCATAAGGAGCGTTGTATGCTAAATGATGTAAGGCGTATATTACTATTAATCTAGATGTACAAGGGTCTAAGTGATACTAGAGTTATGTGTGACTATTAGTAGTATTCTTAAGGGATCCAATTGGAAAATATACTCTCGAATCTAAGTATTTGAATTAATATCAGGTGTGTTTAACAGCAATGTACATGAATGAGAATTGTGTGTGACTATTAGCAATATTTTAAAGGGATGCAAATGGAAAATATACCCTCAAATCTACGTCTTTAAAATAATATCAGGGGTGTCTAACAACAATGTCTATGAATATGTAGCCTATTTTTTTGTCTCGTATTATCTGGAAAGAGAGACAACAAATAACGAAGTATTACTGTTTCGATGTACTTTAGCGTTCATTAATATTGATTTATAAATTATAATAATCGTTAAATTATAACTATTGTAAGTTTGGATTGTAAGTGTGATTTTTAATGTGAACTCGATGGAATACATTTTTTAAATGAGTATTTTGATTGGAATCACTGAAATCGAGATGTTATTAATGAGAGAATAATAGCAATCAATATGTTATCAGATATTATTTTTATTCGCTTTGAAATGTCTTCCAACGAATTACGTCTAGAAAAAACTGTATAAATTCAATGAGTGTCATCTACTTACACATCATGAATCTTACCTTAGCAACTCGTTTCAACTGATCAACTTTTTTTCTGATAGTTTTGAAGTCATCGACCCCAAAACGTTTCAATCGAAATAAGTGGTGTATTCATCTGTTGCATCTATCATCATTTCCTACGCAATCCTATCCTCGCCTTCAAATCCATCGAAGTATACACGTACACACCACCTTTCTCCAGTGTCGCATTCCATCGCCTTTTTGTCTGCGATCTCACCCTCGGATGCCCCCTTTTTCCATACGTTTCGCGCCCCAACTCCCCGAACAAATAACCGCCCGTCGAAAAAAAAAGAAGAAGAGAGAGAATCCCCCATCGCGAGGGCTTTTGAACCCACGACCTCCCGCCACGAAAGCCCAGCCACTTCCGCCCGTCCGTCTTTTGAAAACGCACTCTCTCTCGAAGGAGAACTAGCTCCGTTAATGAACTCACGCGGTAATAATGGCCAATTCCCTTCCCCCCATAAGAGAGGGAACTCGTGCCACTTAGCAACCACAAAGTCAAGTGCACATAGCCATCGGCCATCTAGACGGACTGACTCTTTTGTTACTACCGCGTACTCCCGACACCACCACCACCACCCACCGCGATCTTCCACCATCGTGCTCTCGCACATCTTTTCAAAAGCGTTACGGATTCCAAAAAAGTCCCCCTTTCCGTACAAAGTTCCGTCACGTGACCATTCCGAGAGTCACTTGTTCTTCACGCGCTCTGCCATCTTGCATTCCCCCCCTCTCCACGTCTCCGCGGGGGGTAATTTGCGAACCCCGAAATGTAGACATAAAAAGATTCCCTAATTCTCTCATCAGATCCAATCTTATTGCACGCGCACTTCTCGTTTTTTTCCAAAAACGTCATAATTAGTATACGAGTGCGTCTGGGTGGCTCATTTCCACTTCAAGAGTCTTCCCTTTTTTCCCCCTTTTATTTTGAATGACCCACCTTCTCTTTCCGTGGGTATAAAAAACGCGCCACCATTCTCTCCCTCTCAGGTAGTCTAGTGTCTGTTTATACGTGTTTCTTTTGTCCGATGCGTCGCTTTATATATATTAGCGGGAGTTGACCGTGCCCTCTCTCTCTCGCACACTCTCGCTCGTTTCCTTCGGTGAATGGTGTAATGGTGAAGGGGTGAAGTTCTTTTCTCGAAGACTCTTTCCCCGCAGATACTTAGATACGTGTTTTTACTCCCCCTTGGGGCTCTCCCTCTCTTTCCTCCCCACTAAGTGCTGCCTATTCATATTTCCAAAACCACAGCCAATTTTTATAAGCGCATTTATACACATCCCACGCTTTTCGCCGCGTCCTTATTTTAGCGTTTTCTCGAAAACCTTTCATTCCGTCCCTCTCTCTTCACACGGCTCTTTTCATTCGCCCACTAGACATTTATTTGACGTCGTGTCTGCACTCCCGATGACATTCACAGTTTCGCATTTTGCGATCTTCTTTTCGCGTTAAAGGAAGATTTTTTCTTTTTTTCTCGATTTTTGTTTTTTTTTTCGTTTTTCTTTTTTTTTCGTCTCCGAACGGGACAATCGCCTCGTAAACAATTCCGGTAATTACGCTGTTGAATTTTATTGGGTGTTGCATTGAATGTCCGTGCGTGTTGATTTTTTTCGCGAAGGCTATTCATTCCTAAGAAAGAAGTTGCGTTCATTAGGAAATGTCGTTTGAGGATAAAGCTGGTAATTAACGGATCATTAAAGATTCGTTATTCAAGGTTTTTGTACTTTCCCGAAATATTCTTTATCTCTCGCGCTCTCTATATAATCTAGCGCTTTTTCTCTCGTAATATTATAATTCCAATCTCGTGCCTTGGAAAATATATTTCGAAGTCGGAATTCTAAATTTCTCCGTAACGCGCGTAATTTTCCGGAAAATTATTTTCCATTAATTATTCCCTCGATACTTAGCACGTCCGGCTCTCAACTCTTTATCTGCTGCGGAAGTGTAATGGTAGGACTTCTCGGAAAATTATCCAGTCGACGACACACGCAATGCGTGGGCTAAGGTTTTGTAGAGATTAGGATTAAATTATGGAAATTATGAATGACCGAACGGTGGATTAAGTTATTTATGAAAGTCCGAACGAGTAGTTCAAAAGAAACTGGCTTGTTTAATCTATTATTTATGCAGTATTACTGGAAATAGCGTCTGGAAATGTGCTGGTGTAATAATTGTTTCGTTTGAGGTTGGAAATATAATACGTAAGTTAGGGTTGTGTGTTAAATACGATGCTTTTATATGTATTTTCGTTTAATTGGTTATGCTGTTGATTTCGATGTTTCTAAAAGTTGAGAAACCTAATTTTTTCGTCAGATTTTCATTTAGATATCTCGCGCAGCTGGTGATGAATTGGTAGAGTGAGCAATATCTAAATTCCATTAACACTTGGTCTTAATTAGACGACGCTAATTCAGAGTAGCTATTGTATAGGATGTAAGTTTGAAGTGGTAGTGGTATTGGCCATATAGCTCTCTCGACTCCTCATTGTATTCTGAAAGGATGGCTCGGTATCACATCGTGGATTAGCGGAGACACAAGTGTCCCGCATCTCTGCGTTATAGCAGAGGGAGATTTCAACGCTGGAATAAAACGTCACAAACTCATTTAATAAGCATTCATTTTTTCGGCGGCAATAGAACAGCGGGTGGCCGCGATCTTATTGCTCGCGGGGGGGGAGAGAAAAAGCCATTCGATAATGCTTTCAGGAAACAACCTCCCCTCATTAACGCCAATTTGCCATCGCGTGCACCACTTACGACTCCTTCCGCCATTTTCTCCCTTCATTTTTTTTCGCGATCTTTTTTTTACGCATTCATTTTTTTCCCTTTCGATCTTAAATACTGTCTCTCCTCTCTTCTCTGGAGGAAGTTAACGACCCATCGCGGACCGGGAGAGTCGGAAGAACAGGAGACGTCTCCGAAGTAATTTCGCAGTCTCATTATCTCGTTCCAAGTCCATCTCTCGCCTCCATTTTTTCCGCAGATGGTTAGTGTTACGGGGGCCCTAATGTCCGACCTCCCCCACGTCTTTACTAAAAAAGACGTCTTTAAACAGTTCCTTCCAGTACGTGCTCGCAAAGGGCAGCTGGTCGAGATGCGGACGTCTGACCCCTCCTCAACCCTTTTCTCCTAGCAGCTGCCTTTTACTTCGCAGGGGAAAGTCTCTCTCTTTTGAGAGTGCCCACCAGCGCCGCCTATGTTTGGGTTATAGATAATTGAAGATGGAGTTTTGTCGTCAATTGGTGGCTGGGTTTGAGTTTCGCGGAGAGTTGTGTTAATGCGGGAGTACTGGTCTCGAAATGTAGTCTTTGTTGATGAATTGCCAAGAAATGGGCTTAAATATATATTTATATGGTTAAGTTTATTAGTGTCCAAATTTAATCGGTCTTGGTGAGTTTTTTAAATGGATGTGTTAGTAGAAGTAGCGCAGATGTGCGTAAGTTACAAGAGATCTAATTCAAAGGAATATTTTTCAGGAACATCCGTGAACATTTCTCTCTATCGAACGAATTTTTGTCTTACGTAGTTTAAAATTAGTTGGTAAGTTCTGAAGAGTCCGTTGTTAATATTATAGGTTTAATTTTATCCTTGGCTAAAATGTTTTTTTAGTTTGTTTATCGGATCAAGGTCCTAATACGGAGGACATTCTAAGTCTATATTAAATTTTTAAAATTGTTTGAAATGTCACGCTTTTTAACGACTCGGTTATTTGCGAATTTCGAAAGATAGCACAAATATGTCTATGTCTATGTAGATACCCTGCGAGCCACCTTTCGGTGTGTGGCAGGGGGGTCTGTACTCTTATATGTCTGTACTTTTATAAAATGTTTAAGTTAAGGTATAATATTTTTACACTAAGGTTGCAAATTTTCATAACATATCAACACGGAAAGTAGAGGATCTAGGTTCAGCCACCAGTTATAACTCTATTTTTCACTTCTATTTCTCCTTTTTTGAATGTTAATGAATTATATCTTCTCTTGTCTATTAATCACCTATTTATAGATGCCGAAGTGCACATTTCATGAACACTAGAAGGGTAACCTACGCTGAACAAAGGACTTCGTACACAAGTTACCCACAAAGTAACGCTTGAACATATTAACTTTATACGTTACCATTGCTGTTTAAATGGTAGGATGAATCTAATTTTGTTCTAGAGAGCTATTTTGTATTTTTTTACGTTATAGACTCTTATAGTATTCTTCTAGCTTCAGAAATGGAAATGAGGCTTCGATATAAATAGAACCGTAGAAGTATCTCTTATACACGCGGCGTCGTTTGCATCGTAATGACTTTATATTTTAAAACGCCGTGGCGAACTTCCTTCGCGAAAAGAAAAAAAGTGGTGGAGATTTATATAGCGGAAAGAGCAACTAGATGAATTGTGGCTATGTGACTCGTTTTCGAGTTATTCCGCGAATGTAAAGAGAGCACCAAATCGGTCCCTCATTCCGATATTCAAAAGGGGAATCAACATCGAACATAGGACCGTGGAGTGCAAAGCTTTAACATGCACAGAGACCGGTAATTCCATTCTAATGATACTCGTTTCTCTGTGATCATCCCTATACGACAATGCCGCGGAAATCAAATTATTTGCGATAAAATTTGCATGGCGTACAACAGTGCGTAATAATTTATATATGTAGGCCGCGTGAATTTTGAATGAGGGCCACTTTAACAGGATTCCATATTTTATCCCTTTATGCTTTGTATTTAATTACCCAAGATTAATTAAATTTCGAAATTTATTCGAGTTCTATGCATTTGCGATAACGGATCGAAAAGCCAAGTTTGCTTCATTTCTTTTCGCGGCGCACATTAGTAATGATAAATCGGTTGGCGTCGCAATTAATTTTGCAAAACAATCGAAGTTCGTTTGTGCGCATTTCTTTTGGGTTTTTCGCTTGTTTCCGATGAAAGACGGAGAGTTTTCTTTCTTTCTTTCGTTTCGGACCCAAATCCAGATTATCCTTTTTATCATTTTAATCGAGTTCGTTTTAATTGTTTTAAATCAGCGTTGCCATGGATTTATGGCGCTGCACGGATTCAGCCCGAATCACCGCTTTTTGATTCGTTCTGAATTAGTCCTGCTATATCTAAACCCTCTCAAAACGAATGTTTAGTATTAAAATTATTCCTTTTTTGATATAGTAAATGAATGGTTGTTGACTTTTTTTTCAACTTTACCCATCAGCTTGCTGCAGATCACTGTAGATGAGTTCGTAATGTAAACGCATAAGGTAAAGTTATGACGTCGTTGTGGATTGAATTAACCGGTGGACAGGCAATGAACTAGATCGCAATTGCACATTAATAGTACTAATTATGATCACGTTTTATGTATGATATACAAATTTAATGTTCGGATTAGTTTTCATTCTGTTTTAGCTACACTCAGGACGATTGATGCAGAAACATTTTGATCTGTCGTGGTGTAGGAGTCGAGAATGGTTAGCTTATTGACGCAATCGTATTTGGTAACTATGGTTCGATAAAAATTGAATTTAAATGTTGAATATTTTCTTGTATATAATTCTTATTTTGATTCCTATCAAAAGAAACTGTTAGATTTTTTAATGCTTTCAACAATTTTTGAATTTCAAAATTCGTATAATTTTTCTAAATGAGGATATCCATGGTTGGTTCACCGTCTTACCTTCGCCATCTTGGCTCCCTTTTGACCATCAAGGCGTGGGAAAAAGGAGAAGCAACATGGCTGCTACACAAACATAATTCGGCCCTAAGTCATCCTCCATATTGGTGTTTATTTACCGCTCCAATTCTCCTTAAGTATCCCACCCAAAGAGTTCCTCCTTCATTTCCCATGCAAACGGAAATGACATCGATACCCACCGATGACTCTTAATTTCTTGATGACCACAAAAGGGTATTAAAACATCTTTCTGTCATCGTTAGCTCTATTTCCCTTCTCCTCTATGTATGATTACCTATTTCCCCTCGAAGTCGCAATTCTTCCTGATGGACTTCTGCAGGGTGTAATTGCTGAATTGTGCTTAAATACTCGACGTAGAATTTTCTTAATTGCCATGGTCACCTTCATTGAAATGTTATTATGCTATTGTATTTATCTTCATATACTTACCATCAATATCTTTTTATAATTAAAATCACAAACTATCACCTTAACATTTGGCTGTTTCACTCAATATTATAAATGTTATTTATTCTATAGTATCCAACTTTTGAATTGTATTCACTCTACGTATTAATATTATCAAGCCTTCAGGATGAAGTTTAGTTCACATAAACCTTGTCCTATTTCATGGAAGAGAATAGTTGTTAATTTTCGATAGTAAGAATCATAAATTTCTTGAAGCTATTGGAAGTTTTCGACCATTGGCATAAAAGAGTGACAAGGTGATAAATTTTAACGTTTGCTATTTCCCTGTGGAAGCATTGAGTTAATCACTTTCCAAAGTTTAATCTACATTTTCTACAATCTAAACGTTAGATAATCCATCGTCTTCTATTTTTCTACTACTTTGCACATTTGTATATATCTTATTATTCTGCACAGCTGTGCCTTGCTCGCTCATTACCTTCATTTAATGTGTATTATTTTTATAGTTATCTATCACATACGCACGTAAACGTACGCCCTCACAAATGAGTGTTTAACTGCCATATGTTCGTCTCCCTTCCCTTAGAAAGAATCGTATCATTACGAGTTGCGTAGGAAGGATGTTTTGGCGAAACTCTACGTCGTTGTCAATATAAAAAACCTCGTAATAATGGAATTAACACCCAGGAAACCGAGTAAAAGATATATATTTCGTAATTGCCCCTTTTTCTTCATCAAAAGCCTCTCAGAAGTGGCCTTTCTTTTTGACCGACCACGAGTAGAGTGACGTGTTTGTATTCTTCTCCCTCTATCGGAAATAAGGAAGAGCTCTAGGATCGCTAAACAGGGACTCCGTCTTTATTCACAGCCATCTCGCTCTTTTTAAGAGAGCCTTTTGAAATTCGCCGACTGCGTAAACCGCCACCATAAACTTTATCCGTTCGCACCGCGTTTTTCTTGTTTTATCAACCGAAGCGCTTCTTTCGGATTTTTTTCAAAGTATTGCAACGGTTTCCTCAAGACAGATGACTGACGTCTTTTTTCACACCTATCATATTCCTCATGAGTTTCCTTTAGGTTTTAAAAGCTGTTTAAAAGTCGTGTGTAATCTTCGTGCCTTTGAGCCGAAACATCTTCTTTCCTTCTTTTCTCGTTTGTTTTTTTTCCGGGTGGGATTTCTGTTATTCGGATTCGAAGCACTCGCTAACGAGTTTTGTTTACTCGGAATGGTGTTAGCGAATTCGCGAAATCGTTTTTGATCGTCCCTAGAGTTGAATTTGCTAATTTTATTGTAGGGATAATGGGGTTAAACGAGTAATTATCTTGATACAGTTCCCAGAAGTTTATAAGTATAACTTTGTCCTCTTACTAGTGTCTGAATATTTTGCAATAATATACTATTTGCTGTATTCACCATCAAATTAATATTGAATATGTAAATTTCTAACGCCTATCTTCATTCTGTATCTTATGGATGTTCGCTAGAGCACGTCTTCCACTGATCATTCTGACCTTAATGTTGTACTGTACGTCCCTGTACCTTCTGAGAACTTGCATTTTTATTAGTATCATATTTTATATCTATTCGTAGGAATATATTAAGCGATAATAATTTTACATTAAAGGGTAATACGTAATCGAACTTTGCAAATGTTAATTATAGTGCTCCTGATAAAGTTTTAATCGGAAAGTTAGAGACGAAGTTTCTCAATTGAAACTCATTTCTCCATGGAGATATATCATTACGCGAAATAAATTGTGGCTCTAAACATCGTAATTAATAAGTTATGATTAGAATTATATCGGTTCCGAGTAACATTGATGATTGGTGTGATTCGTAGGAGGAGAAATTTAGTTTCGAGTACCAAGACACCCACGTACTTTGTTTCCTAATAAGTATTTCGAAGTACGAATTTGATCATTTATTTCAATGGACGAATTATACTTTCTATCAATTAAACGCAATATAATGAAGTAAAGGCTTTTCCCCGCTGCTATGGAAACGGGGGCGCCCTCACAAGAACATATCAAATCGCGCGATAAATTCAATATTTTCGCATCCCGATAGTTTTCCTTCCTTCCTCCACCACCTCCACGCGGTAGCCGAGTGCATCTTGGGCGCCTCCTCCAGTCATCGATTTGGGGAAGTGGCCCATCTTGACACCCATCTGCCGCCCCTCGCTCCACCTCCTCGGGCCTTGCAGCTGAGCTGTGCGGGGGGCGGTGTAGCGAGGGGGCCCTGGAGTTGAGTGACTGATGACCGGCTCTTGTGTAGCTCGCGTCTTCATTCCTCCCCACCCCCCCGGATAACTATTGCACAACTTCTTCCCACCGACTGCCATTTTGTGTAACCCCTCCTTTACCCCCCCCATAAGGGCATAAATGGTGCACTTCCCTGACGACCGGGTTCCTTCATCTCACACAAACGTCTTGTGCTTCCATTATGCGGAGAAAAAATTCTAGGCGGCGTATTCTCCCGTCTTTTTTCTCTCTCTAGGCTAGGCTTTCGGTAGCTATGACAGGGGAAATATTGCATCGCGTATTTATCTTTATTTTCGCCCCGTCGAGAGCTTTTTCATGTAGCGAGCTAGTTTTCGTAGGTATCAGGGTCGTATATTTAAACCCGTCCGTTTTATAGTGCGGGGGTGGGGGCGGGGCGGGAAGTTATTCACCTCTGGGGGATATTATGAAAGCGTTTCTTAAATCAAATTACGTGCCTGGAAACATGGAGGTCTCCCGTAACTCCTAGCCGAAACGGGAAAAAATGAGCCAGAAGTTGGTGGTTGAATTTACGGTCGAGGTAGTTTATTAGATCTCAATTAATTCCCTCTTTTTCCTTCCGTCCGTTTTATGAAAACGGCCGGCGGATTTTTTAAACAGTTTTGTAGCGGATTTTTTCACGTTTTAGCGTGTCGGCGATTGCGTTCATTTCAGTTTGCGGTGATTAATTTCTCTCATACCGCCCCGGTTCACGCCTTCGCACGGGTTTCGGAGATTCTCTAACACGCGTGATAGTACGAAAGTCTGGTCTGGTTTTTTCGAGCGTTTTTCACGAAGGAACGGCTCGATGGCGTAAGGTTGCGTGCGATTTGCGCCGTGCAAGGCTGCGAGCGTGCTAAAGCCAACTTTTCCTCGTGTCATGGAACCATCGTCGGCGATAAATGCTCGATTACTTTTGATGAAGATACGTTTTCAATCGGAACGGACAATATTGTACGTAAATTAAAATTATGGGCTCTGAAGTATGTGGTTTAGTTCTATTATCGACGCAAAGTAACTAGTTACTTGCGTAAATTTGGATATTTAGCAAATATATTGGATACTTGCTTATACTGGAACTATTATGACTTTCTAAAACGTATTTATTTACGATTTAGTTAATATCCTAAAATAAGATAAACTTATTTGATTCGATTTTGCTTTATTACGCGATTATTAGATTCGTAGCGTAATTTCTGGATGTTTTCGGGCATATTTCTAATGCAGTTTTGGAATATTTCGAGCGTTAGATTTAATTTAAGCTTTCGTAATGCTAAAAGGTAATAAATCGCTTCAGGATATTGCGGCAGATGCCTATTTCGATCGATCTTTCCCATTTATGCGAATATACCGCAAGAACCGTGAAATATAAGACGGGTGCCAAAGTATCACGAGTTTTAATCACTCCAGTATTTCGCGAATGACCCTCATTTGCAACATTTCCTGTCTTCTTCATCAAAAAAATTTGCAGGTGAATGAATGAAAGATGTTTTAACGGCAGAAGAAGTTCTTTGATCGCGGAACTAGACGAGGCGAGAGCCTTTCTCACGAACGCCCTCCCAATTAGTTATCCTTACGGACGCGGTTCTATTTGGAGCGAATATTCCAGACGCGTTGAGAAATGGCGGCTCGTGGTACAGCTGGTGCAGGGGCAGATCTATAGCCTTCGCGCCGCAGAACACGTTTCCCTCTGAAAATCGGACAACTATTGGAAAAGGAGTTCAATCTTAACCGCGGGATTCACGTTCGTGACCGAGTCGTTTCGCGCTGCGAGTGTGTGAGGAAAATTGTTAAAGCGGAAAAAGTAACCCTTTTCTGGAATCGGGATGTTTCCTCGACTTAAGTAGTATACGGGGTGGTGGAAGCTCAAGCATCTGCGAGAGTAAAAGAGACAGATGAGGCAGGAATGGAACAAGCTGGAAGCTTAGCTCTTATACGCTGGTTACTATTTATATAAGGACGTCTGAATCACGTTTCTAGTACTGGCAGTAAGATTTTCTTGAAGGTTTTTGAAACGTTTTTGCGAGGAAATACGTTCTGTTTTTAATATATATATGGCTAGGGTTATTGTTATCTAATCTTCGTTTTAGGTCATTTATTCCATTTGTACGTATTTGTAAGCGTATATTAAACACGTACGTATTTATACGTTGGGAAAAATTGTTCAGTGACGAGACTTTAAATGAACGTCGCGTATTTAAAGAGTGAGAAGGTCGAAAAAAAAGTTAGACCATTGCTGATGTTCAAGGTTAAGGCACCCCTATTCTTGAAGATTTCGCTCCCGGCCGCTTTTAAATTCTTCCGTCTTACGACGCCTCGGGATTCGGCTCAAGACGGAACGTGCATTTACCAGCGTTTCCCTCGAGCGAAATGGCATTCTTCCCGCGTATTACTCCATCAAAAGCCCGTGCACTAAGTTTACGATTTCGCATACATACTTTCCGGTCGCAGTTTTTGGTGGTAGCCCGCCTACGTTCCCATGGAGACCGGAGTGGGAATGCGATGTAAATTCGAGATGTAAATGGCGTCGGAAGGGCTCCAGTTTAGCGGAATGGGAGTCTTTCAGTGCTACCTATCGACCCGTTAACAACACTTCCTTCCTTCATATGTATATTCCTATCGTAAGAGTTAATTTTCTGTTATATTTTATGTTATTATCATCTAAGGTGTCTGGAATAGTCGAACTAGCATTGAAAGAGTGGGTTTTACGAAAAGAACGATTCATCTGAATTCTTTTACGTGTATTTTAAGATAGACAAAGAATTATTTCTTTTCGTGATGTACTGTGTGATGCTAAGTTTATATATATTCTAATTTTCCCTCAATTTCTAGGTGCTATTCCATCCAAAAGATATCAAATAAACTTTCATATTCCCTCAAACGTCTCATTCCGATGTAAAATTTGTTTACGTTGCTTAATTTCCCCGTGAAATTTTAATTTCCGATTCCTCCTACGTCATATTACCCCCTCCTTTTATCCATCCTTTAGCTACATTTTGCATTCTCTTTCCTCATCCTCTAATTCATAATTTTCTCGTCGGAGCGCAACGTCTTATTCGCGTAATCGCATTTCTTCTCCGTACGAATTCTAATTGCTTCTCAGCTACAACCAGGTTACAATCGCCTTCGCGTTCCTTTCTCCCCAGAATATCATTCCCACCTCTTCCTTCCTCCATACATCCCACTTTAAATTCCCTCACATCTTCCTCGTTCCCTCCCCCCCTTCCCCCCGCAGTGGCTCCCTTCATCTGCTTTGTTTAAACCTCTCCTCCTTCCTTATAACTTCTCTCCCATCATCATATTCCTCGTAACATCCCTTCTGTTCCTCATCCTTCCGTGGAAAAGGGGGGCGAGTTTAAGAAGGAGGCCTTCCCTTGCGAGGGAGTTAAATGGGTTGCTTGCCAGATCGATTAAATAAACAAGAGGTTCAAAGTCGTGGGAGGGGCTGCCAAAGGGGTTGAAGAGGGTTGCGAAGGAGCGGTCGGCGAACCCTTCTTCCAAGATGGAGGGACACGGTCGTGCGTGTGTGAGCTTCCTGCAGAGAGTGAGCCCCGTGCGTCCGCATTTATATACCAGCATCGGGGGAAAAAGTCCTGCAGCGGAAGGCTCTTTTTTATCAGAAGGGGAAACGGCGATGAGTCCCCGAGATTTCCGGGGAAAAACCCTTCCGCAAAGGTTAAACGGCCGCGTGAAAAAAACCCACAAAGGTTAAACGGCCGCGTTCGTTACGCCGTGACGGAACGTTTCGGGCGATTAACTCGCCTTATGTGCGAACTATTTAACGCCGTCACGAGGCGATCGGGTTGAAAAAGAGGCGTTGTACTCGTCGATCGCCTTTTTCGTCAAACGTTTCCGATGCTCTCGAGAAAGGAGAAAACATAAACAAAAATTTTAATCAAGAGAGCTCTCTCCGTCCGCCTCGTCGTCTATTGTGTCGTAAAATTAGTATTTAGATAGGCAGCCTCCCTTCAAGCCCTCATTCCAAACCAAATTAACGAATCGATCCCGCACAAACTCCCTCCTCCCCGCCGGGCGAGGTAAACAGGAGGGTTTTCGGGAAATATGGGGTTCGTACGGCAGAAGTACGTTTTGACCCAAAATCCTGCCGCATCAATCACCCGCCCGAAACTTAAATGCATTTCTGGGAAAAAGCGAAGACCTCCTACTCCCGTTTCGAGAAATAAAGTGGACGTCGAGATGTTCTCTTTTGTGAGCGTCGCCGAGCACGAGTTTCCTCACGTATCCGTCAAGATGGTCTGCGGGAAAAGGATACGTCGTTCGGAAGTTGAAGGATGACGTTGGAGGGTCGAAGTCCTCCGGTATCGGAATCGATGGATCGCGGTTGTGCTGCCACACGGGTACCTCAAATCTGGGGTGGAATGAGATGAAAATAGGGTTGGATGATTAATTGTAGCGCTGTATCAGTTCGTGGTTTTAAAGTGTTGGTGATGAGGTTTTATTAGAATGGAATTGTTTTAGATTGTTGCTTTATGTTGGTGGTTGCTATGAGATTTGTTTGATAACAGCTATAGTTTACGCGTATATAAAAGTAACTTACTATAGTATAAGGCAAGTCAGCTTTTAAATATTACGGCATAATGGTAGGAGATTAATATATGTTGTAAAAATACATTTAAAATATATGCGTGAAATATACTGCTGCTTAGTTATATACCCAAGGATAATATTATATATTTTTCATATTTACGCATTCTTTACTTGATAATTTCGTCCATACTTATGAATATTTATGCAAAGTGAGTTCTTATGATCATATCAGTTCGTACTACTCAAGTGTAAGTGTTAAGAATAGAGGTATGTTAGATACTAAATTATTATATTATATTGGATAGATTTATTACAGATAGGATTTGGATGGAAATAGGATTGGATTGGATATCTTTGCTGAATATGATCTTTGCTAAATTCCAACCGATATATTCATATGTGACCTAACATCAGAACCTCGTGTTTATCACGTCAGAGATGAAAGAATGACAGTTAAATACTTCGAGAAAGGGTTTCAGATGATAGCCTCGCTAGGGTAAGGACAAAATTCAAACGGATCCACCGAAATAAGCCGACAAAGCGGAATGACGTATAATCACAGCCTTCAGTTTCATTTCAGATGCGTTGCGTCAGATTTTGATGGTCGAGAGATTTCTGAATTAATCTCACCATTGTCTTCGCATCGTGAATTGAGCAGCTGGTCCATTGTATTCAATGCGAGGGCCTTAGTAATTTTACGGAATATTCTAAACTCATCGAAGGGAAATAGAATAGAAGATTGGAGGAATAATGATCGGTCGATGCGTTTATAGACTCCTTGAACTTATTTCCATTCCGTTGCTAGGCGTTTATTTACGTACGATGAGAAAGGAAGTGGTAGTGTTGTTACTATGGGGATGAAATGAATTATTGTATTCGTTTTGCGCTAAGAGGAAATTGAAATATGTTAAGTATAATTTTCTGTTTCTAGTCCAAAAGTCTATTAAATCTTAAGATTACTTAATTAAATAATTATGACCTAAATAGAGTTAAATTTAACAACGTATAAAGAGTTGTAGCGATCAGGTTTTCATTTCGGAGTAACATAGATACGACAAGACGTATCCAAGCAAATATCTCTTCCAATCTTATTCGAATAAGACGATGTTACAAAGTAAAGGTATACGTTTCTTATAAAAGTGGATTCCTCAAAGATTTGGACGACTCCTTTAATAAACCGAGGCGGAATGTCCGACTTACGCAGAATGCCCCCTCCATCCCAATCCATCTCTTTCTTGTTTTTCCAAATGCTTTATAACCCCGCGTTTGTCATACCCAAAATCCTTCCCTTCTTAAGATTTCCCGCTCAACGCACTCCTTTTATTTTCAACCTCCTTCCCTCGGGTACGAGAGAATTTATATTTCTTTACGAATTGCGGATGGGGTGGACTTTTTGCTTCAAGACATCAGAGGGAACTGCTTTTTGAGTAAGGCTTATCACTCTCTCCTTTGTCTCTGTCAGCATTTTTGCCTTTTCACGTGCCTTTCTCAGCTTTTTCTCGAAAGGGGAAATATTTTAAAATTATCATAGTTTCAAGAGGGTGGAATTTATAAAGCCAACTCTTTAAATCGAGGTTCAAACGAAATGTCAAGCTCGCGGAGGGAAACTTAGAAAATTCTTCTACTAAAAGCTCCAGCGTGTATATGTATGAGTCTTTCAGAAAGAAGAATATAGTAATATTTTACTATAACCTTTTCTAAAGGGTTATTTTCGCATGAAAAGATGTTTGAGAGCGGAGGTTCTTTGAAATTGTTTGTACCGTCTCATGGTTAGTTTTATTACTCTAATTTGTTATGTTGAATTATGCCCTTGTGTTTTTCTTAATCTCAACCATGGTTTTGTCTGTGGGAAGCCGTTCATCTTTTCTGTAAATGAGAAAAAACATTATTTTTATTTTTCCACTTCTCGTTATATTGCAGTTGTTAGCCTAGAGATATATTTAGCAAGAATTTCTTTACTTGAAGGAAACATTGTTGTGGAGAATAATTTTTCATTTCTATTTATAACTATCAACATAAATCTTTCAGCCTTGTAGACAACGAATCGAGTAATCCTGTCATTTATCCTGAATAACTTGTACAGTAAAATCAACTGTGAATTAGATTCTGAATCCGTTATGAATAAACCACATCGGTCCTTCACCTCCAAAACTTTGTCTTAGAGTGACGCACGTCTCATGGAACCGATTAGAACATTGCGTCACGCGCGAATAATTATCGACCTATGTTTTAGCATTAAGACTCAAATTATTCTTTCAAACTCTCTAAAATGGTTCGCGTTATATTGTAATGTTTTAGAGTATATTTTAGGAGAAGTCATCCAGGTTTAGAGTAGGACGCGTTAACATAGTCTAGAATGTACTACGCCTCTCTTATGGCAGAATCGTATGACTAGATGTTTCTGCTTACATAAATCTTTTTTATACTACGTGACGAAATGAAACATGGGTCTTTTTCAATGAATTGTAAGTAAAATTAAGTATAGGAAGGTGAGACATCAGGGAAATCGTATATTCCTTATGAAACTGCTTATCAAGTGAAGTGGTTACTTGTAAAGTATTTTTTGACTCATATTTTTATATTAACTCCGAGGATATCCGAAACTTTTATTCACATTCTACAAATGGTTCAGACTGATTCAAATGTCATGGGAGTTGAAGAAGTAAATAAAAGATCTCGGTCTACGAACCTTTGACCCAAAAGTATTACGGAATAGAATTCTTCTTCTCCTGCGGAAATATACCTCTGTATATCCCATTTGAAATAGCATTCCAAGTATGTTCCTTTGACCTCTTCTACATAACCCTTCGTCCTTCCACGTTGATACGCATCCTGGAACGTAAAGAGCACCATAAACGATCGCCTCTGGTACTGGTCAGTACCATTTTAACGTTAAAGAGTGAATTGATTCATAAATAAGTTATTTCGGACTTCTTTTCTACGTAAGATTAGTTAATAAGCGATTTGTTTACGTTAGATACTAGCGTTGTTGAAATGGCCTAGTAATATTAAGGTTTATCCACCTTATTTGATGTATTAGCGTACAATTTGTCGCGTCTTGGAAATTATCACGTGCACATTGGAAGTGATTGTTCAGAACGAAAGAAACTTAAACGTTAAAGCCTGTGTGTGTCTTAGTACCTAATTGTATCACTTATGAATTAACTTTCTTATTCAATGATGAAATTGTAGAGTGTAATCGTGAAGTAAAATAGTATATTTCATTGCGTAATATATCATTTTTGTTGAAAATTCGTTTCCTAAGAGTTCGAAACAACTTATGGTTTGGTTCATCAATTTCACCGAATATGATTCCACTCGTACCGCATTTAATTTATTTTAACCCTTCTCTTCTGTTTGTTTGATTATATTATAATCAGATTCTTTGATCGAAGAGCACCGTTCTCGGAATCACACGCGTGAAGAACGCATTAATGCCCGGAGGAGTTGATTTAGAAGGTCTAAGTGGAAATCGGCTATCTTCCATCGGCGCTCCTTGCTTTCAGGTTTCTATTCCGGGAGAACTTTATAATCAGATTTGGTCATGTAGAATCCTCTCTCTCCGTATATATTTTCCCGTAAGCAATAGCTATTTGTCCTCTTTTCATGTCCGCCTACATTTTGCTTATAATTTCCAGACCCTTCTCATTCGGCAAGTGTTTTCTCCATTATGTTTACCCTCGTCCAAACTCATCTGTCGAGTCCCTCTTCATTTTGACCCTTCCTTAACCCTTCCTCCTCTTCTCCTAGAGACGGTTCGGAATCATCCGTTGCGCGAATTGTCAACTTAGTTTCCCATTAACTTAGGAAAGTGAAACATTTCTCCTTACGTTCCTTAAGCGATCGGTTGTGTATTCACTGTATTCGAACGCGGTTTCATTTTCAAGGGTTTTGGTTTAGCCCTTTACGTATCTATGGTGTTATTGATCTATGATTATTAATGTTCTTTGCTTAGGATGAATTGTCGTATTGGAGTTTGATTTGATGTCCGACTCGTAAGTACTATTGTGTTAGAGGATATTAAGGGTATCACGTTAAATGATCCTGAAGAATATGTGATTAAAGAGATAAATAAAAGTAGTGATTAAATTCTACATCGTTTAGGAATTTCGTGGAAGATTTCTTTAGAGGGAACCCTATATTATACTTCCTTGAGAATCTATTTCCATGCAAGAATATTAAGGCTTGCTTTATTTCACCACGTGGAGGTCTAATATTCAAAGAACAGTGAAATAAATTTCAGTAGTAATGCAGTAGATTTATTAGTCTCATAATTAAGCATTAGATCGACTTTCGTGTTAGCTTGAACGGAATAACGAGATGTAAATATAAGTCCTCACATATGATAGACGCCTATAGCATGATTTAAACTGTGTCTAACGTATTCATTTAATTAAAGAGTCGGTATATTTATATATATCGTGAATATGGCTTCATTTCCTGAAAATTATCCCTCTTATATTCATTACTGCGGATGTTTTTCAATAACGACCAATATTCGGATGGTTGGCCGATAAATACATCTGTTTATATTCCTTGATTTAATTAAAATCGATACTCCCCTTCCCATACAAACAATCCCAATAGTTTTCGATGAGAATCTAGGTAAATATAATTTAGATTTCCGAACGGGATGAACTACTAAGGATCGGTTATAGGATCCGTAATCTCGCGAATAAATATCATTCCAGCTGATGGGATTTCTCAAGCAGCAGCAATGTAATGAAGGGTGCAGATACGATTAAAAGACTAATATTTGTGAATCCCTTTCGGAAATATTTATTCGAAGATTTCACATTTTGATTTGAATTGCATAAGTAAATAAATTTGGCTCGAACGATTCGTTTCCGGACGAAATGCCTTTTTATTTAATAATCTTATTTCGATTTTCATTTTATACTCTTCGTACCGATTTCCATGCTTCAATCCTCATTCTTAATTAAATCTTGACGCTGGAAGATGGCGGGAGCTCACTCCTTCATTTTTTTTCAAGATATCTCCAATTAATTACGCTCGATTAAAAGTTAATTTCGCCCGGGAAATCTTTCCGCGAATCTAAGCGTTTGGTATCTCGTTTTCAGGCATTTCATTTTTATTGGTTCGACGTAATAAACTTACGGAAGTATAATATAATGTTATATATACATATACATGTTTACGTATATAGGTATGCATATGTTTAGAAACGCATCGTAATATTGAATAGTTTACGTCCTAAGGTCAAATTAATCTGAATATGTTTTTCTATCATTTTATTCGCTCTTCTGAAAGGTCAAGTTATAATACGTATCGCATTTATTTTCGTTTTCAACGTTCGATTTAGACCAAGTAGCGTGTGTAAACATGGCTCAGTAACATCTATTACGGCATATAATCGTAAAAAGTTATTTTATCTGACGGTTTCGTGCAGCTCAATGTATACGTCGATTTGAGCATAAGATTGTTATTCTCTCTCTTGGATTTATTCCTTACTTCTCTATCTTATTCTCTATGGAAGCACTAGTCCGAAATTAGAAGAGAGGCGCCACGGGTCCAATGAGGATAACTTCCATTTGGAAATAGCGTAGAATTTCCCCAAAACAAATGGTCACGGGTCCTTGAACCAATCATTCTAATGCATTTCCCCCGATTTAATAATACGACGCTACTCTCCACCACGCTGCTTTCAGAGTCTTCTCATTTCGTTCCTCTTTTTTTTATTTTTATAAATATCTATAAATCTCTTTTTCATCTTTTATTTTTTATCTCATTCCCTAGCTCGTCTCTTTCCACTTCCCTCGATATATTTTCATTATATTTCGGCTCCAATATATAACCATTTTCCTTTCCCCACTTATTCCCCTTTCCCCACCGTGTTTATTCTTACCTCACCCTCTGGAAGTTTCGATCTTCACATTTTATACGCCCAACCCTCCATCACCTGGCCAAGGCAGCCTAGTCAACTCTTTAAGGGTGCTTTATTCAAGCCTTCCTCCTCCTAGAGGTCCCGGGTTCGTTTACCGGTCGCGTTAAGTAATCGTAGTTTACGCACGCGAGATATTTAAACTTTCCGTAAACGTTTCCGCGTAAAAAATTGCGTGAAATTTATTTATTTTCGAAGTTGTCGGGGCTGGTTTTCCTGCCAGTTTATTATATTTGCTTTCATAGCTCTAGCTCGCAAATATTTAATCCGCACGAAGGCCCACGGCTGAACATTATGTCATCCAAAGCTTTGATGTTCCATTCCGGCCCCCACTTTTTTATACTCCCTTCTTAAATCTTACATGCGCATGAAATTCATTTAAATGTTAACCAGTTGACTGGGGAGGGCTCACATGTGCCCAGAACCCTTCCTTCCGAGCTGCGCTCTCTAAATAAAATATGAGAACCTCCTGCTATTGTTGGTAACTTTAGGAGGTTGTACTTTTGGTTCCGAATTTCCTCCGGGATGGTGTGCGGTGTACCGGAGTATGTAAGGTGCTTATGAATACTGTTATTGTTGTATTATCCGTTGTGGTAAATGTTAATGATTGCCGTTACTTCTTGTTAATTTTTCTTCTGGTTTAATTTACTCCTTGGTAACGCATTGTACGGCCCCTATAGCTGTCGATTGAGGTCTTCTATCAATATATTCCTCAGTGGATTAGCGTTTGTTACAAGAATATGATTTTAGTGCATCTACCATCGTGAACGTTGTAAGCATTCTATCAACCGATACTTTGATTCTTTTCCTAGATAATACCGTATGTTCTTCAACTTTATGTATTTGCTACGACAAGGTTACAACACAGGTTCATAACACCATTCACGACATCGGCATAACGATTTATGACTGCTTTTGAGTAATCTTATCCGTCCATACATTAAAATTCTACTCGTGAGGCTTTCTTCCTATTCTTTTCTTCTATATTTTTTAATATTAGCTATGTTATTTCGTATTGATCGATTTGTTAGTCATATTAAAAGTCTCTCTGCTGGAAACTCGTGATATATTCGTGAAATTACGGGCGTATTCGCAATATATCGTTAGGGATAGTTAATTATAATTCATGTTCTTCCTTTTTGAGTAGGTTTTTTACTAGCAGTGTTTGATGATAAACTCTCGATACTTATGAATTGGTGCCTAAAAGAGGAAAGGTTTTTATAGTGTTATTTTACTTATGCTTCTGTTCGTTTCTTTTCGTTGTTGTTCCATGGATGCTTCTATGTCTTTATCTCTGCATTTTTCTTTTGCCCTTTATGTTTCTTATATGTTATTTATCGGTATTCATTCTTTTCTCCTTCAGCTATATTCTCAATTTTCTTCCCTTCTACTTACATCTGTTTTTCTTTCGTCAGACATCTTCCGCTCCACGCACCGGATTATATGTATATATTATCTTTTTTCTCGTCACTACCGCCCCTTTTCCATTAAATCACTTTATATTAATAGTCTCTCGGGTGCAATCCTTGCCGTATTTTGCATGCGTTCGCGGATCTCCTTTCCGACATTTTTTACGCGAAATTTGGTTATTTCGCGAGCGACGAAGCTCGCGCAAATATTTTTTCGCAGTTTATTAAATTCCATTTTTTTTAAGTTTTAACAGAATTGGCGGGATTTATATGTTACGTCCGTCGATGTGTAACATATGAGATTCGAGCCAAGTCATAAAACTTGTGGAATTTGTTCCTCCAGGGATTGTATCCATATTTCATCGGCATTTTTATATATGAATGTATTATTTGGCAAATAAATAGAGGAGAGATTTTTAACGTTTGTTTTATGAAATGTGGGTTTTATCCTCAAAGTAGCTTATCAGAGAGGTACCTTTTGAGTTTGCAGTTTATTTTGAGTAGACGTGCTTGAATTAGAACTCGGCATTTATTACATTTCACGAAAGAAATTGATTGCATTTCGTAACTTTGATATTAGGTAATAGAGGTAATGTTACGGAGATGCTAAATATATCGCGATAAATAGATGTAAAATTTAATTTCAAGTATTGATATAGTTCTTTTCCACATTGCGACCAAATGAACAACCTTTTATGTATCAATATATCTTTAATTAATACTAAAACGATTTACTTTGCTTCAAGTACCCTTTCGCTTCGTTTCTGTCTCTTCAAAGCGCACAATTTCAATCGATTTTAGTATTTAATCTAATATATAAATGTTCCATTTCATGCTTGAATTAATATGTGCGTTGTCAAGGGCTATGATAAATTTGTTTGTGGTAATAGTATCCATTTACTTTTTTGATTGACTTTGTTTGAATTGCGAGCTGCATAGAGAAGAGTATATAATGTTCCGTGAAAGTACATTCAGTTGAGGCTTATCGTAAAATGGCGTACCCTCGATCGTTAAAATTACATTTTCGACGCTCGCAAAAAAGTAATATTTCCCTGCGTTATCACGCTCACGACGGAGATATGTATCTTTCGCCACGCACGTGTTTTCTCTCCAGTAATGAAATAGTCGTCTTCAGCAGTTTCCAATCGAAAATCGTCTCAGGGACATCACCTCGCTACGAAACCATTTAATCCTCGCCGAGGGCTCACTCAGCCATTGGCTGTGCGGATTTGCTCATCCCGCCAGCTTAACATCTTTAATTCCCCACCGTCTTCCCCCCATTCATCTTTTCCCTACTAATCCCGCATCTCCTATGTCTTACCAAGAGTGCGTATGGGATTCAATCCTAACCGTTTTCATCACGCGCTATTGTGTTGCGTCGCATCTAATATACGCCGTTCTTTAGCTTTGTCACGCAATTTTTCTCTCGTCGTCTTCTTATTTTGCTCCTTTTCACACCGTTTACGATTAACCTTTTTTGTGCGCTCATCAACAGCTTTGGGTTCCGGAGCTAACGGTCTATACTATCAGATGTTTCTATACTCTCTCAGCTGTAGTTTCAATAGAATTTTACGTAATAAAAGTCCTAGTAATTCTTCGTAAACGTACCGTGTTCCTTTATGTTTTTCGCTATTCCAAAGACGAATATTTTTAGATCGATATTAATTAAAATTTGACGGATCCTCTCGAAATGTATTAATCCTCCTCTTAATCCCCGGGTTTTAGTCATTTTAATTCAGATATTCGGCGGAATAAAATCTCTAATCCTTAGTTTCCCACGATTAATTTCCATCTACCTTTTTTTACTTCCGAAGGAGAGACTTGATTATCAAATTTCTGCCGAGTATGTAGAATTACATGCGGTCTAAAATGTAGTTGAACAAGAATTATTCCCGTTAGTGTGTTGAGATGGTTTTTATAACGAATGTACATTCCTGCTTTTCTATGGTAACAGTTCTTTTTGTTTGAAATACCATTTTCTATGGTTACAGTTCGTTGCTATAGAAACCATGTTCGTTAGTGATGTAAAGGCAATGAAAACTTAACTTGTTAGAAACCCGTACGACATTCCGTAACTATAATATAAGGGGTCTAAGTGGGGACATAACGGATGGCAGAATGTAATATTGGATTGCGTAGAACTCGTCCGAATTGCGTCGGTGGAATAAAAGAGCCCCGTCCGCTCATTTCCTTCCTCCCTAACACGGTTCCTCGCTAATCTTTCTTGGCATCCTCCAAAAACTCTCCCCTTCGTATGCACTCCAGCAGCTGCATTATTAACGCGAGGGTATATCGCCCTTCATCAGCTCCCTTTCACTCTTTTCATACATTCCTATCGGAAAGCTGCCTTATCGCCAGCGTCGTCCTCTCGGCTAACGCGTCTTTTCTGGACGGTGCAGTTATAAGAGTGTGGTACTCTCTCTTGGAGGTCTACGAGGCTAATTTTGGGTTAACCATTTGAAGAATTTATAGAAAGGAGAAGTTATGTTAGGATGTTGTTTAAGTGTCTATGGGTATATGTGTTGAATCTATTGGGGAAAATATTTTATTCGTATAATACGAAACTTCGCATATGTTTAGAGCGTGAATATATTTGTCTGATTTAGTATAGAGATAGATGTTATTGAGAGGTATTACACAGGATGAACTGAGCAATAATTATTGAGAGGAACAGGATTCAAATATTTGTGTACAGTTCCGAAATTATTATAAGTTTCATCGAGTTTTGAGAGAAAACGTAAAATACAAATTTGACAAAATATATGGACCGAGAACGTTGCCTTGTAGAACCCCGTAATGGAGTCGACGAATCGTAAATTTCGAAAACAAACATCCGATTAATATTAAAGGGCGATTATGGATTTTATGTAATTAATATTTTTACATAATTATCTCATTCAGTTCGTGATATATTTGGAGGATCAAAATTTTTTCACCGATAGAATTATTAATTAGATTTAACGATATTCCATCGATTATTCCCATCCAAACAACTATATGGATGGGAATAAATTCTGTAAAAAAAGGGTTGGCAACTGGTTTCGAGTGAGTAACAATTGAGAAATCTCTTTGAGGACATTTTTATCGCTCGCTATTGATTCGATTCGAGAATAATAATCTCTCTATATTTCGGGAGGACTTTTTTTTAAAGCATCCAAACGTCATGTTATGAGAACTTTAACGATTTACAATGAGAAATAGTGGAAGTTTGTTCCGGCGACCCTTTTATGCGTTGCACTCGTTTCGCTCGTTATTCGATACTTTCCTTTTGAAAAAAACCCCCATCTTTTCCAAACTTCATTTCCATCCGGAGAATTTCAAAAACGGAGAACATTTCCTTGGACGCCACTAATTAATTCCCATTAAGTCTCTCAAAGGGACACACATATAAATCCGCTGCATAGAGTCGTTTGTTTTCGTTCCTCGCGCTCATATTTATAATTATGAAACTATTAAAAGGTAAAAAGGAGCCTTTTACAAGTCACCCAGGCAGCTTTAGCCGATTCCAGAGTACAAACGACCTTTTCACGGTTTGTTTTCCCTTCGAGAACTAGCGGAAACAAATAATCAGCATCTGCAACAACCGATATTATGACTCGAATAGCGAAAATTCAGCAAAATGTCGCATTGTTACCGTTCGTTGTGCCAAGTCTCTCCTTTCCGAACAAAATGTTCGGATACGAAAAGGAAAAAAAAAACAGTAAAAATATACGTATGCGCCGGTAGGATAAAAAAAAGAAGCCTTGAGAGTAATGATTCGAAAAACGCCGTACGATTCTCATTTATTCTTCTGTCTTTTTAGCCGACTCTCTTTTTCGCAGTTTATATGAAGTAATGTCTTGTGTTCAGTCTCCCTTTTGTCCCCTCACTCCGTCAATTTCCTCTTCAAAACTTATTCGTTCTCTCTCAATCACCACAGGAATATTTCTTTCATCGTCGTTCCCCTCCTTTGAAGGCCTTATTCCTTACTGAATCTCTCTCTCTCTCTATAATTACAGCTGCCGTAATCCCGCTTTGAATATATATTTCACTTTGTTGCCCTCCCCTCCACCGCGTGACGATAAAAAAAAGCACCGTGCTCGCTTTCTTAATCCACCAGCATCCTTTATCGCCACTCGTAATTGTCTCTAATACAATATCCGCCTTCGTTGTGCTACTCTGATTAATTACTGGCTCTTTTTCGAAAAGTGTGCGTGTGGAGCGGAATGCTTGACTTCTTTTTTTTCTCATCGGTGAGCTTCAAATCTCTCTCTCTCACTTTCGGCGTGCGTTCGGGGGTTTGTTGGCGTCAGGGATGCTTGTTTTTGTGGAGATGTTCCGGACGAAAAAAGCGTTCTCTCTCTCTCGTACGAATATCTTTCGGTTAACTGGTTCGCTGCGCGTTATTCTTCTTTTTTTTGGTGCCGATCCCGATCGTTCGCGAGAGCTTTTAAGGAGGTACTTGCCCAAAGAGAGGGATGAATAGTTACGTGAAAAATTGGGATCGCGTTACAGTAGTTGACCTCTGCGACAATCGTTTCGGTAGGGTTCGTTCGATTAAAAGTTGAGGACCGGTTCCCATTAGGGTGAAGGTAGGTGTAGGAGTCGAAATTTGCGACTCTTCGAGTTCAATGAGGAATTGAAGAGAGGAATATAGACTTGGCTGTGTTATGAACCCACGCGTCCCACTATTTACGCAATTACTTTAACCTTCTATATCCCTGTCGAGTTATATTCTTTCGTTTATTCTATTACGTTATTTCTTTATCTCTCCTAATATTATATTTGACGATTGCATGGGATGGAAGGTGTTCCCATCATGTCTAATTAAATAAATGATTTACCTCGTGATCGGGTACTGAGATTTCCTAATCAGAAAGGGTGTATTGTGGTCCATCACGATCTGGCCCTCACTGGCGTTGTGACGTGCATATCAACGCTCGTGTAAAAGACGTGGCATTTCCTAACTCGATTCACGAATTTGATCCAATCGCTCTGATGAATTCTGATTGTCACGATTTGGGTTTGTCACGCGTGTCTCGAGAATAAGGAGTGTTTTATCTTCCCTTCAATATCGTTTGTTTCCTTTCGATTGGATCACGATCTCCATCGATACAAATTGTTGCCCGAAATGCTTTTGTGTTCGGTGGGAAATTGTCAACGCGTGTTATGTTTTTCGATTTCGATTTCTGTGCATTCAAATGCGTAATAATTATTAGGAGGTGCGTAGTACCCTGCAACATTCTAACTAAGGAAACCAATTTAGCTTTCTAGAAGGTTTTGGGTAGTATTGTTTCCAATGGAATATCCTTTAAATTTAGCTATTACTACCATCAGATAATATGGTAAAACGTGTGCTTATTTCGTGTTTAAGTTAATAAATGTTTCGCTTGCTTAATTAGAACTCCGTAATGGTTAAACCAGTACATCTTTAGTTCTGTTTTTCGTTCTCATTTTTAATCCACAGTTATATTTTGAGAGAGTATTTATTTCCAATTATAATATTGTCTGTTTGTATTTGAAATATATCATAATTGCACTCAAGTTCACTTTTATACATCGAAACTTTTGTCTTACTCAGAGTTATGAGTTACGTATTACTAAGGGTTATGAATTTATTACGTTTAGTTTTCATCATTTACGTAAATTTAAAACAATCCATTACTCTAATTTGGTAGTTCGAAAATCTTCATCTAAATATTGTTCGTTAATTAAAGATGCTTAAATTTCATAATAGAAAACGTTTTTTCTTTTTATATTTTTTGATTCTCTCTAAATTTCTATTCGATATTAGCATCCGAAGTAAATTGCAAGGCTTTGCAATTTACTCTTGTTTAATGACGCATTTGATTTGCATGCATTTCTATCTCTCTCAAATCCGCGATACCTTTGAGGAGATGGAGTCCGGTCGCAAAATAAATAAATAAATCGCCAATCAGCGAATGAAAATTCGCAAACGTTTAAGTTTAATGACATTTTGCCCATCTCAGTGGAAATCCATTCGTATTTTTTTTCCATCGGTCCTCACGAACAATTAACGCTCATTATTTTTATAAAGCCTCTTTTTTCCAAAAAAATAAAAACAATATCGATTTATAAATCAATCGCGCATCAATCCACGGCATATTTTTTTACCTCTCTCCGCGCTCCAGCGCGGGCGTGCGTGTGTGAAACAGACGTGCGTGTGTGTTTTTTCCCCGAGAGGAATAATACTTTTTGAAATTTAATGCTCTCCCTCCAAAATAATGATATTAGCTTGATATTTTTTGTCCCTATTTCAATATTCATTTTATGTGGAATTGGTTTGTGTGCTTTCAATAAATGGCCCATTGTCAACGCTATAAGGGAGGGATTGGCTTTCAAACTCAATTCCTGCGGGATACTCCCTCCAACTTAATAACCCATCCCATTTCCTCTCCTTTTTCATTCTCCAATTGATCCATTTCCTCCCAAATTCAGTCTCTGTATATATATGTGTGTGTGTGTATTTATATTGCCAAAAGAGCACACACACTCGTTGGAGATATACTTTAGATACGCGTAAACTAATTGAGCGGACGAACTGCAATTTCCCCACATTATATCCTGAATTGAGGTTTGAAAGTCGAGCTAAGTCCGGATTTCAATTATGAGATTGTAGAGTTGGCAAGTTCGTTTATTGGGGTGCTGTGTTGCCTTGTCTGGGATGCGAATTTGTAAAAGGGTTGGGTTTATTGTTTATAGCAACGGTTGTGATGGTGTTTTAGAGGAATAGGGTTGTTAAAATGAGTTTATTAATCTGAACTAAATAGATTAGGTATCTAAAACGTAACGTGAAGAATTGGATGTTCATACTACGTTGACACAAACGGTTTTCAGTATGGATACCTAAATACATATGTCGATATAAAACTATTAAGTTTTGGAACTGGGAAAGATTAGAGGGACACAGGGTTTGTTTCGTATAAATATTTTCGCTATAATTACTTTTCTTTCCCGAGAATTATTCTATCACGATTGAAGGATGCTAGTGTAACATCTGGTCTAAATTTTATCGTAAACTTATATGTTCGTGTTATCTCTAAATCGCGTATTAAATTTTTATGGAACGCAATACATTTATAACATCTCCTCTATCGCAAATGGATATCGATGTTTGTTATAGTAGCCTTGTCAAATTTCATCGTGGATCGCGAATTTTATCACAGTTTCATCATTTGTATCCACGAACGGAAAATATATATCGCAGAAAAAAAATATACGGACTGTAAGGGAGAACCAATAAAATACGTTTCGATAGTCGCGTTTTTATTTCAGATTCGTTAAAATACGTATATAACATTTCGCGACGGAGGGAGGAGTAGATACGTACAAATTTCCAGTTCTTCTAATCTTTATAACTTACAAAAATTCCCTCGAAAATTTTCATCGCTCATGATTCAAGTTCGTGTATTTTAGATAAGAATTTTTGACGAGCCCCTGAATTTTTAACGTCTCTCCGTGTGCCGAACAATTACGGGACTCGATCATGCGACCTTAATGGAGGACAGTAATCCGTTCCACCCGTCCGACTCCTTTTTTATTTAATTCTCTTTGGACGCTAAATTTCGAAAGAATGGGATTTTCACCATGTTTCGCCTCTCTTTCATTTTTTTTGGCTTCCTTTTTTTATGCGAAAACGACGTTATACTGATGCATTCACAGCGGATGGGGACTCTGAAGAGGGTTCCTAATGAAGCGGCGAATTCTCGATTGGCTCAAATATTTCCATCCGACGATATTATAACCATGGAAACGAAATACTATATTGCGTTCGAAAGCCTTATCTAAATCTGTACCCCGAATGGAATTTAGTTTTATTACGTTTTTTGAGCAGAGAAATTGAATTATTTGTTGTGATTCTGGTATTAGTATACGTATAGTATTTCTCGTGATACACGCAGAAGCGATTTTTCACATGTTTCACCTTTTTGACGTGACAGGGACTCGAACCCAGGTCCGCCACTTTCGCCTTGAGTATTATGAGGAGGCATAATGTTATTAGTACTAAAAATGCGTGGGTGTATATGTATAAATATGTATAGTAGCATATCAGCGAGGAAGGTGAAGGACCTGGGTTCGAGTCCCTGTCCCTTTTCTTCCTTTCTGGTTTTCCTTTGCGTTCAAGTCCCACGGGAATATAATTTAAAGTTTTTTTTTCGTAATTCAAACTATCACATGCTGCCCTATACGGATTATGAGCTAAAAATGTTCATTCATTATTTTAAGTATATTCTTTCCAAAAGAGTACGTATTAGCGATGCATAATTTAGCAGACTTAGCCTAATAAGTTACACTTAAGGTTACCAAAGGTCATGTGTTTTATTTTCATTAAAAGTTGAGCTAAGAGATTGCCGTATTTTATTCAAAGTTTTCTTTTGCCCCGGGGCTTGTGGAATGTAGATACGTAATTCGTTTTCTATTTTTTTGGGTGATTAATTTTTCTTGAACTCGTATTTTTACTGTCTACTCCCTCCATGCAGTCATGCCCTTACTTATTCTTTTATCTTGGATCTTTGGATTTGAACGAATGGCTTTTTAATTTATTTAATATTCTTCAGTTTCTTTTAAAAAAATCGTACAGAAAAATTTATCCAACTATTCACGTGCCTAAGTGTTTAATAAGTATTATCTTTTGGTAATTTTGTTTGAATCTTCCGTGCAGATATTTTCTCAAAGCTTCTTGTATCGCAGCATCGTATTATTATGCATATAAGCGTTGTTCGATGTTTCTTTTTCTCGTGTTTATGCATCTCCATGGTTTTTTTCCGTGGATACAATCTAAGTCGTTCATCTTACCATGCCACCGGAGGATTTCCCAAGATCGTTAACCCCATTCATATTTCCGGAAAGAATTAGCGCCACGAAGTATTTACCCTCAACTTTGTGGAATTTATTTTTCCTCAAAGTGCTGTTATTAATCCCCGGTCTAATTTTTCCTTTAATCCTATCGATTTTGAGTTTCTTATCACATTTCCTGTCAATTTTTTTACTACTTTTTCTAAACACGTTCACTGTTAATTATAGTCGAGTGGATAAGTAATCTTCCGTTTTATTTTTCACGGTATTAAGGCTTCCTCCAATATAATATCCCGCCTTACGAATATATTTCTGAATTTTTTTTGATAGTTTTTCTTTCATAATTGCTCCTTATCTATCAATTGGTTTTTAATCCCCTTACTTATATGCTATCTTTTATATTGTCTATTGTAGTTTCATTTCAAAGTTCGTTATAGACATGTATAAGTCATTCTTAATCCGGTTCTTTTCGTAAATTATACATCAGAATGTTACATAAATTATAGAGAATGGAACGTAAATATTTATCAAAGTTAATTTTTTTAACTAACTTTTCATTCAACCATATCGTCTTTAAAAATATTACAGCTTATATTATATGAAACGATAAAAATCATCAATCGAGATATATATATTGTTGAAAATATTACCAACGTATAATTTTGCAGTCAATTCTTTTATAATTATCTTCGATTAACATACATTTTTCTAATAGAATATAGTATTCGTATATTTACGAATATAAGTGTATTATCGTTCGCTTCATATTTAGAAGATACGGCGAAAATTTATCGACCTGACGCAAAGATGGCTCACAAGACTCATTCTTAATACAGTCCCAAAAAGGTTAATTTATCCATTAATATTACCTCCTGCAAAGATGGGGTACGCGAAAGACCAATCCCTAAATAGCAGCCAATCCTAAATTACACCGAACGATATTTAGGACGATCTTTTTCCGTACGTCCAAAGACTCTATTTCAACCCCTTCTTTTAACGGCATGAATATTCATGACATGTAGCCGAAATGGACACGAGAACGTTCCTCTCGATTTCGATGGAAATTCCTATGATCGTCGAGAGGGCGTTCGGAGCCTCTCGAATTAAGAGAAATGTCAGCAATCGATCAGTCGAAGCCCCTCTTTCATCTAAAGCCGCCTTCCCCACTTCCCCAAGTGGAGAGGGTGTACTGAACAGACATTTTTGGCCGCCAAGGCAATCAACTAATCGACTCCCTCACTCCACAAGGATCTTCCACCCACTTGTTTCGAGGATAGTAACTCTTTTTATGACGTTTTCCGAACTGTCAATGCCTCTTTGGTAGAGCGGTCGTCCACTTTATTCGTCTTACAGTTATTGTCTCTCTCTCGCAGTACCAGGTGTAGCAGAAGAGTGGCTTCCAGACGTTTTATTGGCGCGGTAAAGTTGTACTTGTTTAGTCGAGAATTTATGGAAGATTTATGAACGTCGCGTAAAAGATGTATGATTAGATTGAAGGAGCCATGTTGCGGATCGTTCTAGAGCGTTTGTCGTACCTCGTTGCGTTTATGAAATTTGGTGGTGAAAAGTGGTGAATTTTTGCAAAGGTTTTTAATAATTTATATGCGAATATTCAAATGAAAATGGTCCTGTAATGTACTAATATTTTTAGATATGTAATTATAGAAAAACTAGTGTTGTATTTAAAACTATCTGCATTGTAAAGTTTATCAGGATCATTAAATATTTTTCTGTGACTAAGAAGAAGTACGAAAGGTTTTTAAGCGTGAAATTGTTCTTTGTAAGCTCGTGTAATTTATTGATTACTTTTTTTATAATATATAATGTTTCTATAAACTCCTAAATTAATAGGTCCCAGATATATTCCCTGTAGAACACCTACGTTTTATTATGTATACCTTTCCTATCGTTTCTAATTTAATATTTCATAAATATTTCTAATATTTTCCTATTGTTTTATATTCGATACCAGCTTTATATTTTATCTGTGCACTCTGATTGGTATAGGAAGTAATATAATAGTTATTGTCATCAATAATCAATAATAAATTATTGATTAACATGTCCTTCATGGTCGATTTCGATTTTTAACGATAGGGGATTTAATATCGTCGACAATATTTTAGCACGCCTCTCCTTTAATGGCCTCAATCGAAAGTCGCCCTTTCATCAGACATCTTCCCTGCCGATCTATTTTCGCGCTCAAATTGCACGCATAATTTTGCGAGCGTCGGCGAATTTCGATCGGAATTAAATCTCCGCGAAAATCAAGACGCAATCACCGCCCGGACGCGATCCGGCGCCACTCGCCGGAAAAATGCCCGTTTTGCCGTAAATTCACCAGCAAACACGAAAGTAATTGATTTTTTTACGGAACGGCCGAACGACCTTTTTTTCGAATCGGAACTTACACAGCTTCGCGACACCTTGTTAACTTTCCGATCGACGATTTTTTTTTCCATACATCGTTTGGTGGCGTTCGTCACCCGTGATCGTTTCTCTTTTTTTTATTATTATTTTTTTCCGAACGATTTGAGGCAAATTTGAATCGAAGGACGTCCACGCACTCGATGGCTCGTTCGTTTCTGAAGTTTCCGGTGCGAGACATTATTTCCGCTCAGCGTAAGTGGTTCTCTCGCCCAAAGAGACTTTTTTCCGATGACGAAATTCAAAAGTGATTGGTCGTTAAGAGGAGGGAGTTTTGTGAGAGATATTGGCGTCTGACGCTTCTTTTCTAATTGCGGCTCGTGCTTTGATCCCCTCCCGCTTTTAAATGAGAGTTCGCGGAATGATGGTGTCATAGAAACGAGAGTAATGAAGGTATTTAAGCGTATAGATCCTCGATAAAACTTGTGCCAATTATTGATTTCATATTTAGGTATATAATGTTTCTACGAATTTCTCTAAATTATTGGGTCCTAGATGTGTTCCCTGCGGAACACCTTCGTTTTTCGTATTTGCTAAACGCAGCTGATTGAATAGAGACGTAATTTTAAGTGCACTAGAGGATGTATTTAACTATTAAAATGAATAATTCAATAATAATTAATCAACTTTTTATTAAAATATATTCTTTTGGATATGAGTGTTTGATGGTTAGGTTCGATGTTTAAAGTAATGCATGTTTTATTTCCACTTGAAATTTATCGAGCAGTGGTATTTCTCCGAGGTAATTTTGCTCGCAAATAGTTTACTTAGTCAATATTGAATTAAAATTGTGCTGATTTATCCTGCAAAGATCGGCATCATTATTTTAACTTCACTTTTAGTTTAGATAATGTATGCGTTGCGAAGTCTCTCCCCCCCGTTTCCAGGAATCTTCGAGCGTACGTTTTTCAAGTCAATATTGTTCGACTTCGAGTCAACCTCTTTCAAATACGAGAAATATTTGATCGATGATCAACTATGCGTAAAACTACAAGTAAATACATCTTGCATTGTACATTTGCAGTCTTCTTTTCAAAACTCAAATACCTTTCGAGAATTAGAGGATTTTTTTAAAGTTAACATATTTTTCTAATAACAAGGCTTTTCTGTAGTTATAGAGAAGGTATGAAAGCAAACGTAACTCTTCTCTCGTTGCGAAGGCATTGCTGTGTAACTCACGGAGCGCGATGGTTTCCAACAATGATTCGTGACGCATAGTTACGGAGCTCCGTGACTGATCTTCTCGGATTGTCTCACCGGATTCTTTATATTTACTTCATCCCTTCTTGTTTGCTCATCTTCACAGACATTGTTTGCTTGCGCATGCGTCAAAATTGGCGCAATTCGCCTTTTCATCGCGAGAATAACAGACTCGGGGAAGACGCTCTTTCGGGCTGATTCGGTGCCTTTTTTTCCGCTGCGAACAAACGCTCGTCTTCTTCTTGTCTTCCCAACCTTTGTTTCCTCTCCTTCTTAATCCGAAATCGAGTAATTCAGCCGTATTTAGGTAATCTCACGGCGAGAGCATATCGCAAATGGAATTTTTTAATTTCAAGTCGTGCCTTCTCCCGGAATATCTTCCTCCCGCATTTCTGTTGCCTCTATATTTTTTTAAAAAGTCTGTTTAAGACGCTGGAAAGATATTCGTTGGGAATCCTTTGTGTTATGTTTCTCTGTTCGTATTCATTTCTTTTACTTCCTTTTGATTAATTCTGCCACAAAGCTAATTTTATTGGTTGGTTCCGTCAAAAAGGTGTTTATCTCTTCGCTACGTAATTCAGAAACTGGTGGTTGTTTACCCTAGTAACTTATCTTCGCGAAAAAGAATTATTTTTTTTGGGGCTTGTGTATCTTGGATTAGCGCGAATGATTGTTGGATAAGTTGATCGCTCCAAAAAATTGGTTACCCATAATGCTCATCATTTCTTTACTTTAAATTCGTTTTTATACTGACGATTAGCTTGATTTCGTTTGTAAAACGCGTAAAAAAGTGCTGACAGATGTAATGAAATGAAAGAACACTTACTGGAAGCAATTACGAAATTGTACGATTGACAGATGAATCCTAATCTTTAGAATGGTTGGTTGTCTAATCTTGAACGACTTTATTTGTTAGGATTGGTCTTTTGATCGTTAAATTTGATTCTTAAATGCAGTAAAAGCTTAATGTTACGTAACTGAGCCATATGAATGGAAGTAAGTCGAAAATTATTCCATTTACTTTTTAATTTAACAGCTAAATTCGCTGGAACATATTGTGGTCATTCGCTATTCCATTTGCGCTTTTGAAAAAGTCAAGGAGGCAGCAATACCTGGCTAATTGTATGCACCGTAGAATTTCCTTTTATTTACCGTCCCTGCGTAGGAGTACTTTACAGCTTCATTTCCTGCCAACGTCGGCATTTTGTATTCATTTCTAAGCGGATGTTTGGAGAAAGATTCCGTCTTAAGAATCGCCGACGCGCAATTGGACAAGAGGTTTATAAATTATTCATGGCAGGTGAACTGCAACTTAAAGAAAATCCTGTTTTAAATGGTTTTACGAGGGCCACAGCCAACCTTTCCGAAGAGACGACTTAGCGGGAGTTTTTGGCTCATTTATCGGCAGGGCCTCGGGGTGATTTTCCTTCGCCGACATATCGACAATATGTCGGCATTATCGGTTGTTTGTCGGAGATAATTTATGGAGCCGAACCAAGTAGCCCTGACGGACACGGCGTTTCGTCAAGAGGGTTAAAATATGAGACACAATCATCAATCAAGTTTCATTCAGAGAATAAAGTCGTACGAACACGACTGCTGTATGTATTGTGCGTATAATTAGATCATGTATTGTCTTTAGTCAAAATCTGGATTAAATGACGTAAATTTTAGGTAGAGACGTAGGTTTTTCTCTACATTACTTTCTTGTTCATTGTTAATCTGAATTGTTTTACGTAAATAATTTTTTCATTCGAAAGATTTTTTCCTAATTTCGTAAACATTACTTTATTATTCATTATTATCTGAAGTATTTTACGTAAGTATGTTTCATTCGGAAGATATTTTTTCGTAATTCCTTAAATTTTTATTACGTATTCATTATTAATTTTTGAAATTTTACCTTCTTTTTCTGGTTTTTATTATTTTTTTATATTATTAAATAGAGTCATGGAACTTACACCAACTGCCACAGACCGAATGGTGTCCCTCTGGGTGTCCGCATAAACATTACGTTTTAAACTATGCCTACATGTTTACACGGATGTACCATCGTTGCCCTTCCCTCGCGGTTCGACAATCGTAATCATCCGAAATTTCCACGCAGTCCTTCCACGTTGCAATACCCTGAGGTTTAACAGTTCAACATCTCCGTCCTTAAAAAATCGTTTCGTCCGCGAAACGAAAGAGGAGTGAATTCGCGACGACGAACATGTTACGATGCGTGTTCCCGGTCCCGGCATTTTTCCGGAATTTAAGTGAGATGTCTCCGTGTTACACATCCGGCCTCCGCTCATTCAGATTCCGGCTTCCCCCATGAGACCCCCCCGAGAATCGCGTTCCCTCGCAGGAAATATGTCGCGGCCATAAACATCGGCAGCAGATGGGCGATTCAAATTTCCACGGACCTCGATGGCGTTGTTAACACCGGAGTAGAAATCCCAGGATTGGGAATACGCATTTAATGATAACGACCTCCATGGGGTTATCGTGGAGGGGCTGAATTCAATCCTTCGCCTCCGAGAGATTGACTCCTTGTACTTTCTCCCCTCACCACCCTCTTTAGTTCCGGTCGCCCCCGAGGTGTCGTACGCCCACACACGAGCGCACGGACGTCGCCTTCGATATTTGTGGCCTTTCCCAGCGTGTTCTCTCTCTCTCTCCCGGACATGCTCGACTCGGGCTAATTATATTTGCGTGCATTCCCAAGGAAAGTTTTTCCCTCGTGGAGACATCGCTCGTAAACAAGGGCGATTTCGGGCGGATTTATATAGAGGCACTCATAGAAAACGTGTTTTTTCTTTTTGGTTACGTTCTGGTAGGAACCGTCGAATATACTGTGCGTTAGGTGCAATATTCGACTACAACTTCGGATATAATGGCCTATGATTACGTATTGTTGTATCAAATACTTATTTAGAATCTACCTACTTTGTTATTCTTTATAGATTATGACAATAATGGTGATAATATACGTTTATTGTTTGATACGTAATATTTGTAAGTTACGTAACAATTAAAAGTTCGAAGCTTACGAACAATAGTAGAGAAAAAATGGATTTTATTATTGATATTGTTAGAAAGAGATTGTGTAATTCAGTCCAAAGATATTGAGGAATAGAAATTGTTATTGGCTTGATCCAAACCTTCTAAGTTTATTGGTAAATGAAGGAGTTTGAGTGTAGAATATAGTGTTTAACGATATCGATTCAGTTTCGTGAAAAAGATCCAAAAATCGCCGCTAATTAATTCATTTATTATCGAAAGGCGTTCTTTTATTGGCTCGCTCGCCAACAATTGTCCATCCCCATTATCCTCGCGAAGTAATTATCCGTGGATTGTCCGTCTCGATTTTTTTATGATATACGTTCGCTTCTTTAGCTCGATTCCACGAAGCAACCTTTTCGTAAATAATTTTTTCCCCCCTATGAAATCGGCGTCAGACGAAGCACAAACACCTGTAATTGCTCCCTTTGCCCAACTCCTCGATAGTTATTTTTAAAATAATTCGCATTCGCATTTTCCGTTCGAATTATCCGATGCATTTGACATTTTAATCTTTTCAAATTGGACGCCATTAGCCTTTGTGTCTCCCGAATCCTCCCGGCGCTCGCTAATCCTTGTTCACCGCACCTCATTCGTTACGCTACAATGAAGGATAATTGACGGAAGTTAAACAAAGAACCCAAATGTCCTGGCCGCGTCACCCTCTCCTTCCATTGGTGCTCCGTTTAAGCCAATTTGGCGCCAATTGTAAGCTGCGGATATTAAAATAAAAGGCTCTATGTTTGTAGGAAGACGGAGTCTAATAAAGTTTCTTTTTTCCCGACGTCTGTGATGGTGGTGGATTTGATGCTCCTTCTCCCTTAACGTCGTGGTTCTTGAAGATTTGATGCATCCCCCCCACTGATGAGTCTCTTGTGTGTCAAAGATGTGTATGCATCAGGCGGATTGCTCGTTAGCGACTTTTTGACAGAAATGCGATATAAATCGGAATTTTATTCGTAAGCTTCCGTGGATTGTTTGATGATTTTTTTTAAGGCAAACAAAATGCACGTGACGTTTATCGTATTGGGGTGAATGATATCGTGCTTGTTTTATGGGGTGATTGTGGAGTAATGGGTGATTTTTGGGGAGAATTTCAGCGAATAAATACTAATTATATTATGAAATATCTCTGGTTTGATTCTTGTTTACTTTGTATTGAATCATAGCAACACACTCGTACACACATTGTAGTGCGTGCAACAATTATTTGTTCCATTTGAACATTGACTTGATCTATTACCGTCCTTGTTCGTATTATGTTAGTAAAAGGAAGTATTTTTATGAGATAAGTTACTTAATCATTTATTTTCTTCTTTTGCAGGTAAGCATCATTTTCCATGGCTTTGATTTTAATCCTGAGACCTGATGGCTTGTTGCAACTGCCAATTGTTCGTAAGTCAACAGTGAAAGACATTCGTCCTGGAAAGAGTGTTTATTATTCCTATATTCTCATCCAATAGATAACCGTTAAATTACTTTTAATGCATTCGAAATTGCATCGATAACCTCTGATAAACGTCTATTTTAACGACACTTTGGTGAAGAAAAAGAAGTTACATGTTCAAGTATGATAAGTAAAATATTTCGCCGCTGATTGTATTAATTTCATGACTATAAATTGCACTTCATATTTGCAAAGATTCCACTGAAAGTATGATTTGATATTACTTATAAGCCGGTAGATATTTATTCCATTTTATGGGCAACAGGAGGGAAAAATAAAGATAATTCCTCCAGCATAAGATAGGTTTGGAATGGTTGAGGTGTTTTTATCAGCCTCTTCAATAAGTTTGATTTCTCACCTGTTTTGCAAGATTTTCTCGGTATTCATATTTTTCCTGATAATTTTTTTATAATCCCCTGCTTATGAGAAGACACATTCTTAGAAACCATTTTAAGTCTTTCGCCATTGGGCCGCATTGCGAGATTCAACCATTTCCCTCCGTTTCGTAATTATAAATCGAATCGGAATCTTATATCGATTATAATAGTATATATCGATAGTGAATATCGATTATAATCTAATATATCGATCTTCAAAAACTATCGATTATAATCGACTTTATCGATCGTGAAAAATATCGATTATAATCGACTTTAAATATATCTTAACTCGTTCAGTCATTACTTACTCATTGTGCGTGTTTTGCCCTCTTCTCTCAATATTTCTCCTCTTTTCCCTTCGTTTTTTCGCAACCACTTCTTCGCACTGCGGGAAATAAATTCTTCGCAAGACCTCGTGCTTTTTTGCTCCGCCTCACTATTTGTTTCTGTTATTTGAAGCCGATGTCGTCATGGACGACTTCATTCCCAGCTCTTCGCATTTATTTGCCCTCGGCTTTTCTTTTTCGCGTCGCTTATACGTATTTATTTGCTCATTTACCCCGATTATCTCCTTATTCTTCCCGACACCAAATGTGTTAGCAAAAAGTTTTTCCTTGCCTTTCCAATTACGGGATGCATTCAGATGGCCAAGTAAGGGATTAGAGCTGTAGTCATACTGCTCGGTGTAAATTAGAATGTGCGTTGGATAGGAAATACTTTCAATAGTTAGCGATCAATTATACGTAAATCAACTAAAAATCGAATAAAATTGAATGTATAAATTGATGTTTAAGCTTTCTTTTGTTACGTAAAATTTCGATGCTTTTACGTATCAATATTATCATTGGTTTAAGATATAATTATCGTTAGTACGTATCTGAGATTGTGTGCGTAAAAATCCCTTTATTTGATGTTAAACAAACGAATGAACTCGTAGTAAAATATAAATAACATAATAACCTACGTATTTTGCTTCTGTATGAAATTTCATTTCGTTTCGTTTTTATTAGTTGAATTTTAAATTTATGCTAAACATCGCAAGCTCGTTGTCTGAGATTGTTCAACCAGACAACATTTTCTTCAAAGTGATCATCTTTGAGATTGATACGACTCGATTAATCTCTTTCGGTCGTAATAAAAATCTAAATTATCTCGCAAAATTATGCATCGAAAGCACTCGCATTCCAAGATTCTTTCTCGCCCCATTATAACTATAATTTTACGACTGTTCTATCCAACCTCATGAACGTCTATGCGTCTTAAATATGTATGCGCGTACCACTCCAAACACAATCGCAAAAAAAGGAGACTTGAGAAAATCACAGAATCTCGTCCGCCTTCATTATTATTTCGTTTTGTTGTAAATTACCTCGGGGTTTTGGTTTTTTTGCCATCCGCCATATATTTAGCAGCGCGGCGTGCGGTGCTCCATTCCGTAGAACCGGTTTCTCATTTGGTTTCGCACGAAACATTGTCTCTCAACCTGTCATTTTCCGTCCCTACATTTTCTTCTAATTATCCGCAGGTAGTACGTCTCGTTTTTCCTCGTGCTCTTCGAAGTCTTCGATCGAATCAAAGTCACCTCCGTCAATGCTATTCACCTACGATGAAGCTATATAATGTGCACTTTAAGTACGTAGTTAATAGTGTGTGGTATAAACTATATACTTTAAGCTTCCTAGGCGACGTGAATTTGTTTATTTACCGATTTTAACGGTTGGATTTTATATCTTAAATTCTCTAGTTGTTACGCATCGTTCTAAGAGGAATCTAAAGGTGTTTTTAAAACTTAAACATAGGTTTAACTTACCCCAATCTTCCCCGCAACATCATATCGTTCCTTATACAAGTTCGGAGACGTAAAACGTTAGCAAGTCTTTCGAGGAACGTGCCATCTTTTGCCCTCACCTCCTGCTGACAGTCTTAACTGCGGGGTACATATGTAGATCTTCGGATTTATTTCGCAGTTTAAACCTTTGGGCAAATCTTCCCTTTTTCAAAACCCCATCCCATCTGGTTAGAGCCCGTCCATTTGTAGTATCTATTTCTAACAAATCGTTCCACCGAGATATCTTTTTACTTTGGCGCATTGGCCATCTGTTATGTCCGATACTTTGCAGAAACGGTCCAGATGGCGATGTTCATTCGCCGTTTCTTACGTCAATTCTCATTGACTAACATTCCTCGTTGGTGAAGTCGGTGACTCAAAGAGTAATACATTCTCTGTGCTTGTGATCTGTGCCTCTTCTTTCCTGATTATAATAATTAGTGAGAATCTATTCTTTCTGTAATTATGAACAATTGAAGTGAAGGACTAAAATCACTACGATATTACATCTCTAGCATAATATTGCTCATTTTTATTCTCCATTGAAATGTAATTATTAATTTGGTCAATAATAGCAATCACGTTTAACTGCTTTATCTATAATGTTTGCCATGCTTTTGTTTGAAGTTATTTGTAGTTTATGCATCTAGAAGTCTTACAACATAACAAAACGTAGCTGAAATATCATCGCAAACTTCTATTGCAACGAATCAGAATTTCTTCTTTTACGCAATTTTCGTTTCGTAAATTTGATTAGAGAAATAGTACGGGTGCATTTGTGAATTCCACAGAAATTCAATCTAAAATCTTAATCCGGCATCAAATGTTTCACTTTTTAACTTAACCCCTCGAGAACTCCAAATAATTCGGTCTTCGTCGTCATGTTTTCCGGTGTACAAGAGTAAAGTGCATAAACTCCGTCGAGATACGAACTGTTCCTGCGAAATTTACGTCGGACGAAATAATATTTCGGACACGTAACATCAAGCGAGAAGAGAGTGTAGGCACCTATTTTATTTCCATACTCCTCTTTCGCGAAAGAGTTGGCCACGATGACTCTCTCATTGCAGTCGCCTGGCGCTCTTAAACTCCGTAACCATGGGGATCGTTTTTTCCACCCAAAAACTCTCTCTCCCTGTGAAGCCGCAAATGGGCCGTCCTTTTGTCCCCTCTCCGGCCAGATTGATGGAAAGCGGCCTTTATTTTTCCTCCCATAACCTTTCCCACCGCCCTAAAAAGGTCGACGTACCGGGGGATTTAGCATGGACGGTACTCGTGTAAACTGCGGTGTCAGACAGACAGTGGACACCGTCCTAAACTAGGGAGCATTAACGCTCGCCTGCGAATGGAGAAATTATTCTCCCTTCATCTCCCAAACTCATTTTCCCTCCCCTTGTCCATCAAACCATCGAGCGCCCGCTTCTTCTTTCATCCACTCCTCTAAATTTTTTTGCGTTTCTTTTGTTTTTCTCAGATCGACCATTTTTATCCATCGCTTTATCTGAGCCGTAATCTTTCTCATTTACGACGTCATTTGGCTGTGCGTTTGCTTTGTTTCGATGGACCGAATGTTCGTCGTCAGTGGCGAGATCGAGGTCTCTGAGAGATATTTTTGTCTTTTGTGTGGACGGACGGACGGTGGTTCTTTTTAAATGAAAGGGCTCGTTTTCGTTAGTTTTTATCGTGGTGGGAGCGTATTAGGTTTAATTGGTTTCGTAGGTATTGAGTTTATCAGAGGGTGTGATGAATTAAAGAAATATTCGTAACTAATTATCTTTTTTGTGGCTTAAGAATTGTGTTACTATAATAATTGGTTACATTTTTATTACCATAGTTTTTAATCTCTGTCGTTACAGATTTACGCAGGCATACTATAATTGCGCTTGCATCATAATCGTGTTCTTTCCTAAGTAGTATCTTACGTAGTGATTCGATATTACGTCTATTAAATTATTATATGATATTAAGTGAATACTTATTCCATTATTACGTATAAATTTTGTTCGGTTTAACCTTTAGCTGTCTTTCTTTAGAATAAGTTGTGTTTTAGAGAACGTAACTACGGTATATATATATATATATATTATAGCCTTCTCTATTATACTCGTAGTTAGGGGAAATACTTGCTCTCAAGTCGTTTCTTAAAACTACATCTCAATTACCATTAACTCTCTTAACAAAAACGTCCTCTTACGAAATAAATACAGCGTTCGCCTCCCAGTGTCACATCTACCCGTGCACTCCCAACCGCGAAACTTTCCGTCGTCGTGCGCAAATACGGGGGGATTTCCCCAATCGGCTTCAATTCCGCTCGCATTCGACTCATTGGAAACAAACCTCCTCCAGGATAAATATTCCCTTATCGCAAATAATATACAGCCTAATATATGACGGCCATAAATCCGTCGAAGAATCCAATTAGCAACGCGGAGACACCGAGAATTCCCTTCTCGTCATCGCAGATGAAAAAACCGTAAAATACGACTCGAATTAATAAAGAGAAGCAACCGTTTTCTCTCTTAACGCCAAAATCGCGTTATCTCCATATACTCCGCCATAGAGAAAGCGGTCGGAAAAATGTTACGACGAAACGACGGCTTCAAAGAGAGGTTTTTCATCCTCGCGTGTTGTTCCCGTAGCCCTTTTTTTACGCGCGACATCAGGGCGTGTGTTAGTAGGTGTTTTCATAGTTTCTCCCTCGAAGCATCCCACAGTGTCGACAATCTCTAAGCTCTCTCGTCCCACTCCCACGTTTAATCGCGAATAGCTTCACCCGCGTGTGTTGTCCCTGGTTTACTGCTTGCATTGTTTGTGCTGTCACTGTTGAGGGGGGTGGTGGTGGAAGCCCCGTTTTCCCCTTTCCTGTTTGATTTATCGCCCTCCCAACTCATAACAACAACCGCGTTGTACTCCGAGAGAGAGAGCTCTCTTTTCTCCTATGCCTTGTATGTTTATGCGGTAATGGGATAAAACCGGGAGCGAGTTTCTGCCTTCCGCGGTCATTGGCTGAGCGACACGGGTCTGAATTCCGTTCCTCCCGGAGGACTGGGTTCGAATCCCGCGGAGCGTTTCGAAAAAAAAAGGGTCGACTTGGACGGAAAGATTCCGGAATGCGCCTACGGGGTTGACTTCCCCGCCACACCGGCTGTTCGTCCGTGTATATGTGCTCTCTCTCTCTCTCCCTCTACCGTTTCCTGTGGTGCAGCGTGTTTCGGATGAGAGTACGCCACCTCTGTATGCACTCGAACGCGGCGTGTAATTCCCGCACTCGCGATGAGAATGGTTTTTCTTTCAAGGTGAATGTTTGGTCTTTTTATTTTGGGTAGCACCGGAATCGTTCGTTTGATTGAAAGGGATTTTTATTTTATATGGTGTGAAGTGTTCCGCTAAAGTGTTAAGTATTTCGTATGAGTATTTATATGCGAATAAAAAAGTAATCTTTCGTAAAAATTCGTAAAAGAATAGTCTAATTTGATATTCTATTCAAATAGTTATACTACGTAACGTAAAAGATCTTAAAGAATTATTGTTTGCGTTGTCTAGAGGAATTGATCTGTAGTAGCTGGAAGTAAAGCACAATATCTGCGTCCACATATTGAATAGTAGATTATGATAAGAGTACTGTTCTGTTCTTTATTTCAAACATATATTGTTGTTCTAAGCATATAGACCGGAACATATTGCTTTCATTTCTGCAATAAAGAATCGTATTATAAATTACAGAGGGATAGTTTTATATATTACTGTAGAGGATTAAAAAGTACTTTTTCTTAATTGCCTTCTTTCTTCGTCTGATAAAGATTAGGTGTATACGAATTTTAGGTGTTTTATTTTTAACTAAAAGACAATAGTAAAAGTTATATTTCATCCGTAATTGACGTCAAACGGCATTAGCGAGCCCACGATCAATTCCCCGGTCGTCAACGCAACGTGTTTCCGCGAATCCTCTAGACCGCTAAGTCGGCATCTGCGGATACGTGTTAGCTCGAGTGGATTTTATGCGTGCGGAATGGCCTCGGGTTAAGGGAACGCCGAAGGGTTTTTAGACGGTTTTGATGCAAAGCGTTCCCGCAGACGAACAACGGACATACGCGTGTATTCGCCGTGGGGTCTTACTAAGCGGTAGAGCGTTGACACATTGGCAGTTAAAACAGCCCCTAGGTGAGCGTTCGTTGCTCCGGAGGTCGGCCCATAAACCCGATTTCTTCATCGGCTCCGTGCCATTATTACCTCGAGAGTGTATCCTCTGCGGCCACGCAAACATGCGCGCCACGGCTTTACGCAGATCCCAAATACTGGAAGCACTTTCACGGGGCTCATTCGGGAGTAGTTCTTCCATCTTCCTGGACTCTTTATATGCGGTAGTACAGAGTCAGTCCTCTCTCTCAGTGGAATCCTCTCCAATTGCTGCTTATAGTCCCGTTTGGATTGAAGAATTTTAGACATCTTCTAATGCGACGTTCAACAGTAACGTCACGATCCCGAAATCTTCGGTAAATACGTTCCCTATAGCAACCCGCTTATGTTTATGGTCGTATTAAATGCAGCTACGGATCGAAGTACGAAATAAAATGGTTGTAACGGTTGTTAGCCTTCAATACGTTCACGCGAACATGTCTCATTCACGTTTTTTTTAAAACTTTCGTTCCTTCCATATTTCAATTCTGAATTATTCTCGTTATTAGCAGCGAAAATGGTCGTGATTTTTTTTGAACCAATCATCCTTACGAAGTATACAGTCGGTCTAGTCCATTAACCACTCCGTTCCTCATTCGAACGAGACCTAAATGAGTTCCCGCTTTAATTTACAACGTCGTTTTCACGGCCCTTTTGATTTACGACAAGTTAAAATATATATAATTTAATCGGAATTATCGAAGGGATAGTAACTGCGCAAAATTGGCGCTCAGTCGACATTTCATCCCTTTTAATTTTCAATTTTCTTCGGCATTTAATTACGTAAAACCTTGGCGCGGTTTTTTCTTAAGTGCCTCGCAAATCATTTCCTTTCTATGCGGGGGATCCCGGAATACGTTTTAGCATATCTCCAGCGACGTCCTCGCACGCAAACGTCGTCCGCGCGTTTTCGAAAGAAATTGATGGAACGCCGCACAGAAAAGAACGACGTAATCTTTCTTTCTCTCCAGCATCGCAGCTTCTTCCGATTTATGCCCTCGGAACGTACATGTTAATACCCAATCGCGTAATAATTTCCGTGAATCGCGTGCTCTCTCTCGTATGGGGTCCTCGCGTAATAAAATAATGACGAACGTAAAGTAGAAAGGCACGCGCGCGTCCCGTCGTTTTTTTTAATGGAAACTTCTCCTACGGAAAATTCACAAAAAAAGAAGAAAAAAATTGATGTACGCCCTCAAGCTTCTTCTTAATTACCTCCGAGGTCTGCCAGAAATACATTAAGTGCTGTAGGGCCCCGCCTCGGTCCACCCACACTCGTCCCGTGCAGGTGTCTCTTATCTTAATACTATATAAAGTTCCGCCCTCTGCCGTCTCGTCGCTGCCTTCACCTTGCTCTTCCAAAAAGAAGAGCGCGATCAGCCGGTGGTTCGGTTCCAAACCGCACCCTTATGTTGCAACCACGAACTGCATGCCGGGAACGAAAGCATTTGTCCCGACCGTTTTTTTTTCATTTTGATCTTTTCTTTCCGTTCGCATACATTTTCAAGGAGACTATTATTTCAGTCTTTCTCTTTACCAGTCGAACGTGCATATGGGAGTGTCTCTCGCAGCATTAATTTATGTACCTTTGTGACCGTTTATTATTCTCTGGGTCGTTAATTACTTATCCTCTATATCAAACTTCCTTTTCGAACTCTTCCTTTTTTTGTACGTTTGCATGTTCCGTTCGCCATGAATTTTCGTACTTCGTTTGTTTGGTTACTAAGGTTTTGTTTTCTAGCGGAAAGGTTTTATTGATATACATATGCTACCGCACTTAGGCGTAAATGTTGTTTTGCTTTCGTCTACGAGAGATATGTTCTCAACGCGTCCTCTTTCCAAGTATCGCATCCTAATCTTATCTTCTTTCGTGTGCTATACGTACTTCTAGGCCACTGTATGTGAATATAAACGTATCTACTAAGACCAGTGTTCCCGTGTCTTTTTTTTCTTATTCCACGATGTTTGACGGCGTGAAATATCCGTCGCCAGCTTTTTATTGCACTCAAACGCACGTCTCGAATGACGTGTCGATCGTATTGAGCTCTTAAAACAGTTTTTACGTCCGAGACTGTAAAAAGATCGTGGGAGCGAGTACATGATTGGTTCATCGGGATGACGTCATTTTTAGGAGAGATTTTTAATAAACTTTTTTTGTTCTATACGCCCCGAGGAACTAAAAGGGAGTCCGTCCATGGGATTCTATCACCTTGACTTAGCTGCAACGTGCGCCGAAAGGATACGACTATCATTTCCTCTCGTTTCTTCTCGGAAGTCCCTCATAAAGACGCCTTCGTTGGCTGCTTTTGCATCCAAACTCGTACTTCCCGGTAGCGATTCCGTCTTCAGCGAGTGCTTCTTGAAATAGATCTACGAATTACGTCAATTCAGGTTTATGGGACTTCGGGGATGGTTTTTTTTCTTAGAATATATGGAAGAAAATGTCCCGTTAGTTTTGAGACCAAATTGTAAGAAGAATGTACGAAATTTCGATGCGTAGAAGGGGATGCAAGTTTTATATAATATTACCGCTGAACTTTACCCCACTGCGTATCGACTTCAATAAAGATTAGTGGATGAAAATAATATTCCATAGCTGTTGCGGATATACTTTTTATATCGATAATGTCTTAAATGTGTTTATAAAAGATTACTCCTATTTTAATAAAACTAACACCCTATTTTTACGTTTATTCACTCAAAAATTCCGTAAAATACCTTAATAATAGCTCCAGATTTTTTAATGTCTTTTTTAAGTTATACATTATAACATTCCCTCATTATTTACTGAATAATATTCGGAGAACATCTCTACAATTGATATTTTATATCTCAAGAATCTTGGATCCAATCAAGGAACATCGTCTTCTAAAAGTGTTTTCTATAACTTTATGATGATTGGATTTAATATAAAATCTATCTAAATATTATCGAAATATACATCTCTCTCTATAAAGTTCTCTATAGACTTGTTATGATGGTTTCTAAATCCCTCTTTTGTATTAATTCATCTTCAGTTGTTCGCTTACGTTTAATTTGTTCAATCAGAAACTGGAACTTGGGCAATTCCACGTACCGAATTCGTTCTCAGTACTTGTACATACATTAGCATAATTGAATTTCTACGATAAATCTGATTGCACGTTTAATCCAGATCTAGGAATTGGAGTAGTAGAGTTTTCTCGAGTTGAAGAGTAGTAGTAACTTCTAAATTCTATATATCGATCTATGCACACACAGCAGCATTCATTTGGTATTGAACTGAATCCGCGTCAGATGTTAGGCATCGATTGGTCATTTCCGAGAAAGAGTGAACGTCCACCACTCCTCCTCAGCATGTGCTTTTCGGGTGGTGTCAAAAGGACGCCATATCTCCTGATTGGATATTCACAACGGCGCGGTAGGTTCGTATCCCCTAATTAGGCGCTGTGTTGAGATTCCACGAGGGGAAAAGTTTTTGAGGAGAGATCTTCCAGAAAGGAAGGGGTTAAAGCGGGAGAGCGTGTGAGGAATTCCTGAGAGATCGCGTGTCATTTGAGAGAGGTCCCCACTCATGCCAAACATCGGCGGCAGACTGTCCTTAACCGTCCGGTGTGGTTTCTTTTAATCGATGTACGTTCAGGGGGTTCATTGTCTTTTATCGTGGCTTATTATAGGCCACGGGTTGTGAGATGAAGAAGGGGTGGTTTTGGGGTTGGAAATTAGATTTTCGTTTTGGAAAGGTCTCGTAGATTTTGGATTGGCTTGGATTGCATTCTTATATTTAGTATTGGCGTGTTCTTCTAGTGTTTTATTAGCGAAAGATGGGTCACATACATGTCGTAGTTGTGATAAAAAATGTTTGTTCTTATACCATCATTGAAATCTCTTCAATTATTTTATTCTTGGGTGTAGAATAATTCACGAAGACTATTTTGCACAACAATAAAAGTCTAAATTTTATCAACGTGCCAAATTATCATGGTTTTATTTCCATTTCTATTCGTTTCTTTTTTTTCTATTTAAATTTCTAATGAATATAAATATAATAAATAATTGCGTAGTAATTGTGCTTAGCCTGAAGCTTTATCTGCTATATTTCTCTCTAATTTTAGTTTAATTTACGTACCATACTCTATTTATATTCTGTAATAAACTACTTTCATTGTAGTGCTAGATTTCCTCACTTCTACTCGCAATTATCGAATATAGTTTATGCTTCACGTTCCCACACCCGTATCCCCGGCAACAAACAAAGCGATGCACGGATCTCAAACGCCCACTTCTTTCCCGTCAACCGAAGCAAATTAAACGAGACACGTCAACTCCGTTTACCCTTAAATCCGAAACGCAGACTTTTTTCGCGAGCGACCGCAGCCGTACGTTGGGCAGAATTGCGCGTAATTCGAGCCGCACCATCCCTTCGATTGCGAGCACATAGAATTACCTCCGATAGAAGCACTCGATCGGGTGATACAATTATATAATCTTCCCGCGAACGATGCAGTAATTTGTTTAGCGACTCCGTCCATCCATCGTCATCCCCACATCACTTGCGTTACGCTCTCCTCTCCTCTCATTAGAACTAAAACGCGTGCCCATAGTTTCAGCGTTAATTCCCGTGTTCGTACGCTAAGTGACGAGATGTAAAAAGGCGGGATTCTTGAAAATATGATAACAATATGTTTATTCCCGTGTCTAATTTTTTCCGTCGCTTCCCCTCTTAACGTCCAATTAACGCGAAATGTTTTCTTTCTCGTATACAAAGGGGTGAAGAAGATGCCATAAACAAAACATTTAGCGGAGGATCGAACCCCTGTTCGGCGGGTAACCGCTCCGCCCAATCGAGGATCCTAATTGGCCTTGGCGCATAGAGCTGTTGGGTCCGGTAAACACCGTGGACGGCCATTGCGGGAGTTTCGCTCATGTAGCCGCCATTTTAAGCACGAAAAGCCGCATTTCGGGCTGCGTTGAACATCGCGGTGACCGCGCGACGCGGCGCTCCTATGACTATGACGTCACGTGATATCGGTAGAAGTTGTTTGATCGGAACCGAATCGTTTCGAATTTTGGTTTTATTTTCGTCCATTATATAGAATTCTTGAATTTAGAGGAATTTAGAGAGTCGTAAATGTCTATCAGGTCTCATCTTCGTGTTCGATATGTCGGTTCGTCGTTACGGAGCGACTTTTTTTAATACTTCTTTTCGCTCGTAAAAATTTCGCGAATTCGCGGAGAAATACGATGTTTTCCGTCCGTCCCGTCGTCTGCGGACCGGATGTAAATCTTCGGTGGTAATTCCGTTATCAGAGGCATTTATGTTTGTATGTATGATGTGTAGGTAAGATATTCTCTCGTGTCGATATGAAGTCTTCCCTTCCCGTCGTAAATCTCGCGTGTTATAACTCATAATGGTGTTGCACTTGTTTTTCGTAGACGTATTGTATGTTCAAGTGAAAACCCAATGTCGTTTGAAGTGTCGCAATGGAATGCCATCTAATGTAGAAAGTTCAACTTCTTCTGAAGTATCTGTAATGAGATTTTGGTTACTTTTTTGGGCTAACTAACAATACCGGAGTTGAATTGATTTTATATATTTAATTATTCTCTATTGCATTATAAGTTTTAATTGTAGTGGATTTTTATGCCCATTATTTTATCGTTGCATTGTTGGAAAGAATTGTTAGCTTATCGTTGCTATAGAAGCCAAAATATGAACATACACGTTTATTATTAAATAAATTGGTCAATTTAGATAATCCCTTAGTTTTCCATTGCTCTTTTTCGTTAAGTATAATATTTATATACCGCAATCTCTGCCTTATCGGAGAATTCCATCGGAATTTTAACGAGCAGCTCATATAAATTTATAACCTCTCCTTTAGTTAAAATTTTCTCGCTTAATACTTGTTCTCTTTAACCACCCCCGCTCTTCTATTCCGCATATCTCTTTTATTCCAGAATAACGCGTTAAATAATCTTGTAATATAGCCTTCAGCTCTGCCATCTACCGGAGATCTCCTAACCTCTGCTTCACTACCAAACCCCACCCCACCCCTTTCTGCCGTTATCCCTAGACCCTGGCGATGATATCCCGCCATTCCGCCCCTTTTATAAAAACCATCCCGACCAAGGTCTCCCATAACGCTGCTCATTCCCCCTCCTTTCTCTCAAGGATACACCCAATGGGGAGGCTGAATTGTGGTGTCGGATAAAGCTCATGGCCTGCTGTTATGGTTATGTGCACCCAAAACGGCTTAAAAGTTATTGCAACGGTTACTGTTATTATTATTATAAGTATTATTATCGAGACCATTACGGAAAGAGAGAGGGGAAAGTTTTCTGCCTGCGTGCGGGGAAAGTTTTTCTCTTCCCGGAAGATCCCTCCGTGCGTGCAGTCTCGGGTTCGTAATCCGGCCGCCTCCCTTTCCTTGGCCGAGAGAGCTTCGCGCTCCAGACAACAGTGGCGCTGCTACAAAAGAGGCCGTGAAGTCCGCGCATAAAAGTGAATTATTATTATTTTTATTACCGTCATGCCGTCATGGTAGATATTGTCGGAGAGGCGTGTCTGTCCACGGGGTCAGCTCTGAAAAGTTTTTAATCTGCGTCGTGCTTGTGCAGACAATCGCTATTGCTTCTTCCTGTCCTTCGGATGGCGATAAAATTCGGCGTTGTCCACTTGCGGTTCGCCAGTAGCGGTATCCAACGGAGATGTTGCGATTATGTGTTGATCGGTTGCCATACAACGATGTTTGCGTTAGATTAGCAACCTTAAAGTAAAACAGTCGTTGCCAAACCCCGCAACACTATCTCAGTACTCTGATAAGCTGAAAGAATTTAAAGTTTATTATATTTACTCTCCTTTGTTGACCTTTTTAAATATACAGTATTATTACTTTAAAGCTTAAGCCATGGTAGACGTATTAAATTTGCTTTTGATATTAAAATTATAAAAATAATCATATATTTAACTTTGTAATCGAATTTGCTTAAGCAATTACAAAAATATGTGCAGAATAGTACAATATGTAGCCTTAGATGGGTATCAGCAAATACTGTTCAATTCTATTGTACTTAGAATCTCTTAGTGTTCAATAAAACTTGGATTAGTATGTGATAATATTGTTTTTAGCTTTACTATTCAGTCAATGTTCTTGCACCCCTGTCACATACCGAAAGGTTGCTCGCAGGGTATCCACATAGACGTAGACTATTCTGAAATTCGTTCTGTTTACTCATGATTCGTTCAATAATGATCAACGATATACTTTTCAAAAGCATCTTTCGTATGAAAAACTTCCGTCGATGTCTGAAGTTTTAATCGCTTCCCCCTTTAGCGTTTTTACGTTTCGTAATTTCAGTTCCATTTCGCGTATTCTGAACGGAAGATAATTCCGTCGGGACACCGTAGAATGGTTGCGTATATTGCATCCACGACTTGGATCGAACTCTAGAAAAGGCTTGCGTTGCACAAACCCTCTGATTGGAGAGTTTATCACTTAGATGTCGCCGCGACAAACCAATATCGCTTTCCAACTCCGCAATTGCTAACGACGACCGATCGACACAAGAGACCCCTATTGAAACCCCTCTGCATTTCGTAGATAACAAAAGACGGTCGCGAACAAGTTTCGAGTAAATCTTTCGATAGAGGTCTCTCCCCGATATATTTTTCGTATTCCAAAGCGACCCCGCGATCCCTGTACCCTGTACGCGAACCCTTTGTGACCTCTCCCACAATCTCCGACCCGTATTAATTTAGTTCCTTTGCCGTACGTAAGGTTTTTCCCTTTTTAATGCCGTAGAAATTCCATTGGATACTCCATCCGAAAGCCTTACGAATGCATAGGAGTAAAAATGGGACGTATTCGGTCCCCACGCAACAATAAAAATAACAATAGTTATAATAATCGGAAGGAAGGGACTTGTGGCAGTAGATAGAGACGGTGTTATTATGGAAAGGGTTTTTACACCGAAAAAAGAAGTTTCCTCGTGAAAGGAAGGCTTTGCGTGCCGAATCCCCTTCCGCAGGGAAAATGGGGTAGTTTAAGGGCCCCTTTTCGAGGGGGAGGGTTCTTTTCATCATCCCCACCCCCTCCCCCCTGAACCCCCCCTTTAACAATAACCGCCGCGTTGTAAAGGATGACTTATACTCACGGTTGTTATCATGATTATTAATATTGTTATTCTCATTGTTATTATTGTCATTATTACAATGGACTCGGACATTAAAACTTTTTCCTCCCGAACCCGCGCGCTCTTTATTGGGCGAAGGTTTGGTAGATAAAGTTTCATTGCCCGAATAACTCTATGATATTCGCGCGTGAGGGGGGTTATATTTTTTTTCATCGCTAATCTCTCTTTTCCTAGACGTTTTCCTTCCGTTTCTATATAAGTATGGAGAAGTACGGGTTCCATTTTGGCTCGCCTCAGTCATTTGTTTTAACGCGTCCGTTTTCGTGTCTGAGTTTTTTTTTAATTCGGATGGTTTTAAGTTTGCGAGTTGAGGAAGTGAACTTTACGTTCTCCGAAAGGAGTTCCCGAGGATGGTTTGTTGAGATTAAGTGGTATCTATTGATATCCTAATTGAATAGTTTTTATCTAGATCGTTTTAGCTGTGTTTGCGATTTATATGAAATTTAAATGTTTGTATTATACCAAGCATTGACTTAATGGATAATCGTTAATGCTTAGCCATCCATGATGCATTGCAAGGGTGGTTCATATAATATTATTCAAGAATATTTAACTTTAACTTGCTCTTTTCTTGGGTAATATCAACTACAATCCCTCCCAGAGAGACTCCTCTATGTCAAACATTAACCAATTAAAACCGAATTGATATATTATAACATTACCGGGACTCGAACCCAGGTCCTCCACTTCATTAAATTCTACGAAACTCCAAGAATAAGGTTTTTTATGTCTTATATATGTCTCCTTACTTCCTAGAGCGATCATTAATCTTAGTTTCTGTTTCCTCTTAAGAGTATCATAAGAGACATTCATGGATTAATATAAAATTCGAAACAAATGCGCTCAACCTCATTTCACGTTTTGTTTATTTATTTACGACTCACGACGTCGTATCACCGGTTTGCATTTCTTACGATTTTCGTTCGGATTAATAGTTAAAACGTGGTTACGGTCGATATAAAAAGAGTGCGTGGTTCCCAAATATTAAGCTTAATTTTCATCTAACGATAAATTTCACCGAAGCCACAAACTTAGAATTTTCATCGATAAAATTTTACGCGCATCTCCCAACCGATTATTACTATAATAACGTGGGCCCTTTTTATTTATGGGCCATGGAGGGCCTCAAGGAAATTACTTTCAAATCCAAGTCGCTTCCGATGCGTGTAACCGAAATTACGGCCTCTCGTCATCTCAAACCACGGTTTAATCCGCGTGTTAAGAAACTATTAATGGAGCTTATTCCGGAAAGTATGCGCTAAACGTGGAAGTTGTTTTATTACGTTTATGGTTGTGTTGGAAAAATACTGGGGTTCACTTGGATATGGTTGTTACACTTAGTATAAGAACGATATTAACTGCACTCCTTCAAAATGTGTTAAGAACGCCTGATTTTCTGGTGATTACCAATCAATTTATCGAACGAAATGATAGGGAATATCGTTTGTAGGATAGCTGATGGAATCAGATCTTATGTATGTAGCATCTGCTCCAAAGTTAATTTCAATCTCATATCTCTACCATTGACTACCGAATCCTATGCTACTTTAGTTTTTTGGGAATTGGAATTTATCGTATATATGAAGTATATAACATTAAAAATCCTTAATGACCAAAAGGCATGCATAATATCGTAGTATACTAATTGAAAATACTCCTCTATGTTTTATTAAAATACTTCTGACAAAATCCTTGTACTTCAACACCGTAAACGCTTTATTTTATGTTTCCATTTCTTCAAAGACTTTCAGTTCAAAAATCACACACTTTGACGGTTCGTTTATTAAGATTTATGTTGTAAGAAAGCGATAACTCAGAATAGCAGTGTTAATCGTTTTGCTTCAAAATGCAACATAGGACTTTACGTACTGATTTGATCACCTTTTTTATATCGTACAGTTTTAAGTACCTTATTTTTATTACCTAAATTGCACGATTCGCAATCCAGTTGCCTCGTGGTCATTACAACTAAGATCTCGTCCGCAATTTTTGTCTTAATGCTTCATTTTCGATAACGAGCACAATACGGTTGGAGTTTCTCATTCAAAGGCGTCATTTATAACGTTATGGGGGAGCGAAAAGAGCTTCTTCACTAAGACTTAAAATAGAGTCGTAATCGGTCCTCGACACTTTTATAAATTCCCGTCTCAACAGAATTACTTTTCCCCGACGAACGTTACGCACCCACTTTTAATCAAGTCATGATCCTGTAAAATTTCCCAGCCGGTGTTAAATCCTCAACGGGCGTGTCACATTAGTTCGTGAATGGACCACTGATGCGGGCCCTGAGAGAAATCAGCAGCCTTGTTCCATCCCTCGTCAGATATTGCGTTAACGAGGGCGGGATTTTTAAAAGAATAACCAATTCAAAATCGCTAGATTTCCACGAAATATAAGTGGTAGTGTACGTGTCTCCTTGATGTTTTCATTCTTTGGACTTGTAATCGAGACCCTTTGTGGATTCGAGCTTCCTAATCTCTGGGATTCGGAACTCAATTTCCGCGACCATTCAGAACTTTTTGTGATTTCCTCTTTCTTTAATCCGTCCCTTCGCACTTTCGAAGAATGGTGCCTGATTTGAATTTAGCGCCGTCAACCGCTCGTCGCGAGAAAAGTTTCACCTTCTTCGGTGCTATGATAACCCAAGGTTTGATGTTTAACCGTTTCTATAAACTGCAGGAAATGTTTTATAAAATGTATACGTAATTTACCTCCTGGATGTTTTCTTCAATTGTTGATACTCTGTGGTATTGTTGTATCGTTTACCGTAGCAACATGTATCCAAGATCGGATTGTTACATTGTTTACCATTGTAACATATATCCTATATCGAATTGTTTTATAGTTTACCATAGTAACGTGTGCAAAATCGAACATAAAAACTTATTAACTGCAAACAACGTTACTTAGACTGTGTTTGAAGGCTATTTCCGTGTCTTTATTCTGTAATTATTCGATGTTTTCCATGTCTTGAGTCTTCTCGTTCGTTCATCGAAGAAAACTGCTTTGTCTTCGTTCCGTGGCGGGATTTTCCAAACTCATTTGCGACGAAAGCGTTCTGCCCTCTTCTCTGAATTCCAAATAGGAACGTCGCAAATCCTACGATAATGGCGAAATTGTTAATCCTCGTTTTGAAATTAATCTTGGGCGCAGTGGAATGATAGCGAAACCTCCTGCCGTGGATGATAAACAGGAAATTAAGTTCGGTTCCAGAGTGGGTGTCACCCGCTACACTTTATCTCATTTAATGCTTCATCAAGTCATGTTGTCGTCAGTATTTCTCGTCCTTCTCTTACTCCTTGTTGCTATGTAAATAATATCGTCTCTTGTTGTCGATTTAGTTGACCTATCTCTTCTTCTACGTTTGGATGGGCCATGATTCTGATTTTTCTTCATGGATACCACCTTCTTGGTTAGATTTTAATTTAGAATTCTCTCCAGGGGTTATCTTTACTTAATTGTATATTTTCTGTTAGAACTTTGCGAAAACCTGAAAATGATACTTTATTGTAGTTAATATTTCTATTAAGTATGTCAGCATAAACGTCATCTTTATATAAAATGCATATATGCTAAATTGTGCTATTAATTTAGAATTTCTTTCACTATAATACTATTTATACCTTAGAATTATCATCAATGTCCTCGAATATTAAGGCTAATAATTAATTTCTTCCCTTATAAATATATTCTAAAATATTACTTAACAATGAAGTAAGTATTTCCGATTCCAACAATAGAATCATCCTGTTTTATAGTACGTTGTCATCCCCTTTCGACATTATTAATTTTTTAAGAAACATCCTGTATTCAGAGGTGACAATCGATGGTGGGCATGTATAGGAAGCAAGGTAAAGCAGTGTAAAAAATATAGTTGCGTAACTTCGCAGATACTTTTGAAGCAGATTCCACAGAAATTTTCTGTTGAAGGGGTTAAGATATTGACCTGTAAGAGAAGCCCACTAAATTTACATAATATCGAAAAAATCTCGGTGAAATGAGTTGAAAAATAATGCGGAATGCTTTATCGTTTTTATAGATATGTTTTACCTCTTGAATTATTATTATAAAAATTTCTAGGTGATGAGTTTAGTCTAATAAGAGTGTTCAAGACTTCGTACATCTTCTGAGGAGCATATTAGCGCATAAACGTACGGAATTATCTTAACTTAGGTCATAGTAAAAAATAGAATTGAGTTCTTTATTTAAGAAAGTTAACATTCAGTCTCTATCGTGTGTATATTTCGGTAGAACACGGAAAGAATATCGAAGCAGCGTGTATAATAAAAAAAAACACAAAAATCAAAAAGACAGATAAAAACACAGCTTTGTCCGCCCATCGGAAGAAATATCGCGCCCTTTTGAAAGCGGGGCAAACCTTTTAAAATTTTTTTCCACCCGAAAAAAAAATACGATATATAATTCAAATTTCGCGAGCGTTTCATTAAGGATCAGAGATAGCGTGACGATTTCCCCAATCACGTAAAACACCACTTTCCAAAAAATGTCGTCCACTTTGGTTGGAGCGAGCGTATTGCACTCTTTAAGCGAGCCACGGTTCCTTCCATAAATCTCTCTCATCCACGTCAACGACTTAATATCCCCGAACACGTATTTTACAAAAAACTCTTTTTCAACCGTATTAATGACCATTTTTTTGTTCGCCGATAGACACTTCTCTGCTCGCTTAAAAATCTTCTTCTGGGTGCAGTGCCTCGTAATGTACGTACGTACCATCCCGGGGTCAGGGGAGCCGTTCTTTAGGGGGGGGGGGGTAATTAGCCAAGTCTCCAAATGAGAGAAAAGAGCCAACGAAAAGAAGGGGTCTCCGTGAATAGGCTTTATTTTTTATTCAGAACGCGATTTCGAGAAAGAAAGTCACGGGAAAAAGTTTCTGGAGTGAGAATGTAAGTCTTTCAGCGGCCATTGGAACAGCTCCTTTTTAAATAATGGCGTTTTTCCGCCCCTTCTCGATGTGCCGGTCAAAGCACCCTACCGAGTCCATTTGACAGCTATTTATGCCATTTAAATCCTCGAGCAGCGTTCTTTTTTTTTCTCCCATCATCCACTGCGCTCTCGTTCTTTCGCGCTCTCTAACCCACCCCTTCACACTCGTGTTAAATTATGGCTTCACGAGGTCTACGTGTAAATGACTATCTTTTCTCTCGTTTTTCTTGGTGCGTATGTATCGTTGACACGGGGATATTCGCCGTGTAACCACACACAGAGCTCTGTCTCCTCCCTCTTTTCGAAAAATGTTTTTAAGCCCTTCGCGACAAGGGTGCGAGAATTTTTTTTATACGGGCTTAAAGGAGACTACGCGGGTTTTTTTTATCTTCGGAAAAATGTTCTTCATTTTTTTTTCGGACGTCATATTTTTCTCGTCGACTGAGTAATCTATTGTACATCGACGTTTTTCGGAGGATTACAGTTCGCGTTTAAGTTGTGAAATATCCGCTCGCGACAGTTTTTTTTTTTCGAGGACGGTTCTGATCCCGTTGAAAGTTGCCACTTTCGATTTTTATAATGAGTAAATCATCTTTTTCTGAATTTTGATTCGGGACGATTAATGTTTCGTGTTTTTTTATCGTGGCGTGTTTTTATTCAGTGTTTTGTTTCGGGAGATAGATGTGGGTTTGGCCTTTGTTCTTGAGGTTGTCCAGGGTTTAATTTTGCGTACGAAACTCGGGTTTTCGCGATGTTGTAGAACGATGCAAGTACATTACGTATCATATTCAACCCAAAGTTACTTTTATCACCTTTTAAATGCTGTATATACTCATGTGAAGAAAGGAAAATAACTGTAATAAATATTCTTTTTTCGTATCTAACAATATGTGCTTTGGAAAAATTATAGAACTTGAACGGTATTAAGTGTGTTTGAGGGGTATTATATTCAATTTATTGTTTATTTTTAACCCCATCAAGTGATTAAAAAAAATCATTTTTATGTTAGAAAGTATTTGGTGTTTCTTACGTATTATAAATTTCCTTTTCCCACTTTCGATGGTCTCAAAAGTAATTATTTCAGTATATATTTCCATTTTGAAACCAGACAATTTCAGAAGGAATCGTTTTGAGTCGACTTTTATATTCCTCTCCACAATCCACTTCAATTACAATAAGATCCTCCACTACAGTTACAATTGGATGAAAGTTACCGCGTCTCTCATTAAATAAAATTTTTTAGAATTTAATTTTTTAGAATTTTTTTATACGTTTGCCTTTATAATCATTTCAGGGAAAAATCCTCTCCACTCAAGAATCCTTCCTTAAATACATCTTTATCCATCTTTCTCTGCGAACAACGACCATATTTATATTCATAATCCGTTTCCTTTCTCACAGGTGCACTCGTTATTCTCATCCGTTTTTAAGGTTGCTGAATTAAGCTTTTTTGCTACGTTAGGGCGGATGTGACGAATTTTATTCCCTCTCCCTCTTAATGATGCTTAGAGCGTGCGTTCAAATGCAGTTTGCCCACAAACAGACGTCGGCTAATTCCCTTTTTTTTAGCCCTCGTTTTATATGGAACTCTCTTCAGTTCTCCACAAGTGTCCTTATCCACACATTTCACCTTTCCTCTCGTTTTTTTTTCTCAAACCACGAGTTCGTTTTAGAGAAAAAACGAGTGGCGAAATAAAAAAGACGAGGTGAAGGAAGCAGCACTTCATGGCTCGATTTCAGCACGACAATATAGCTCCACTTTAGCCACGGAGGGAAAAATAAAATGTATACTTTTCCTCTTTTTTCGCCTGGCTATCGTAATTTCATTTTTCCGGTCCTGCTTTCTGCTGGAATATTTCCCTCCATTGGGCTCTACGGTCTTTTTTTTCAAATCCCATACGTTCTCTCCCCGCGTTTATATCACTAAAGTACGCCACGAGGTTTAAGGAGGTTCTTTGTCACCACGATTTCGTTTTATTTACCGTGGTTTTACAGCTCGTGAAACGTAATATGAGTGACGAGTGGCAGTTTTACGGAATGCTTGGTCCAAACGTCTCTGTCTTCATTCTTAAAACGAAAGTACCCTTCCGTGGGGATACGTTCCATCTTTGTTTTTTTTTTCTTTATTTTTTTTTTATTTCGGGCTCGTCGAATATTCAGCGCGAAAGTTTGAGTGGTACGTTTTCTTTTAGTTGGCGTTCGCTCGCGTCCCGTGTCCCGCTGTGACTTCTCTAATTTCGTCTTCAAATGTACTCTCCTTTCAATTTTCCCATTCATATTCGCGTCAAAGGATCAACGCTCTCTCTCTCTGGGGTTGAATGTTCATTTATGTATTCTTCAAGTCGAGGTTTTTTTTCAGGGATGAGTTCTAATTAGGAGAGGATTGTGAAATGTTGTTCTCAAGTGCTATACGTTAGTGGAGAATGGTTTTGCAAGATTGCTGATGATTTCGCAAGCGAATTTTCACACTTATCCCTCGCAATAAATAACCGCATCTGATAATGGCAGAATATCATGATGAATAGATTTTATCAGGGACTTAATACTACTTGTATTCCACCAAAAGGTATTTGATATTCAAAATTGGTCACACGTGATGGAAACGGTATTTACAAAGATTAGTATCTGCTGAAGTTGAGGTTGACTTCTTTGATTAATACAGTATTTCTATTGTATAATAGAGTAGGAACTGATTTCATGTGGTATCAATTTTTCGAGCAGTTGGAATGCACTCAGTTTTAGGGTTCATCTTCTGGAAGAGTTGTTGAATTAGTCATCTGTATTTTGTACTCGACCAGAAGCATTCTTTCATATGTTACGTATGAATAAGAATTTTTATCGAATTCATCTTCTACATCACGCTTTTGACAAATAGCTCGAACAGTGCACCATTTTAATTGCTAAATAATCCGGTATCATTTTTGTGATTTTTTTTGCAAGATGAAGAAAGAAAATTTGATGCAAGTGGGGTCATATTTTTTTCGACTTCATTCCATTCATATTTATTTTTACTTTTAATATTATCTAAAGTTATTTGTTATAATTTAGGATCATAAACTTTCCGATAGCGAGCTTATATCAGTAATTTTTCAAGCTTAACTTCTCCACTCCTTTTTTCAACATAAAAGTATATATCGACTTTACCGTTGATTTACTTCGGCAATTTACAAAACGGAGAAAATTTCGATTCCCAAAAAGCCGTGACATTATATATATATCGTCGAAACTTTATTTCCCTCGCGAAAAACTCCATCTCGCAGCTCCCGAGCAATTTGTTCCCTCGACGCGGAACAAATTCGCGCGATTTTTGAGAACATATACGCGGCACATGTGGCGAAAAGGAAGTGTCAAAAATCGATTCTCCTTTCGACCGATATCCCACGCGGGGTCACCGACATCGCTTGTCTCCGAATATTCCATTCCCTCCCCCGAAAATTCCTCACCGTTCGTAGCTCCACGTAAATGAGCCTTCGAAAAACAAAAGATAGTTGCGGTATTGGTGAGGAGATAACGCCACCTCACCCCCTTCTTCTTCTCCTACGATCAATAAAGTGCACTCGTAATACTTAACGCTCGCTTCGGAGCCGAGTAAATATTTTTCGGTTGCTAGGAGACTGAAATTTCACGGATGGCGAAGTGTTAATGGGATCGTCTCCCGTGGAGGAATACTTCTATAGGTGGAAGGGGGCTAGGGGATGGGATCATTGTTGGCGCGTAAAAATATAACAGTGCACCATTGATAAATATTTATAATTCATTATTTAATTGTTGAATGACATATATATAATTCGGTTTATTTTTTTCGGCAGGAAATTGATTTCTCTATTTATTACGAGTGCCTTCTGTTTCTATAAGTATACGTCTTAACAAGTTCCAAATTCTATTCTAAATTTCTATTTTCGTAATCCTAAGTAACCGTAAATAATTTAAAGCAAGTACATGAGAGAATAACCTTTTACTACACCGAATAAATTTATAGATATAAGATCCAAGTTTCATGGTAAAACCACATTTTCAGGTCCCCTGAACATTGTTTAGTTTTTTTATATTCTTGAATCTTATATTCTTCCACAAATTTAAATTTGAATTAGTATCGTTCTAAAGTAACCTTTTTACATTTACTTTAATACATTATGTTGAAATCCTTTTATGATGGAAATAAATCTTTGCAATATAAGTACTGTCTTTTTATCTATTTTACTCATATTTCATCTCGTATTTAGCTCTTATTTTTTGATTTATTTTTCGGGAATGTTTAAGAAACCCTTAATCGTGTTTGAAATTCTCCATTAAATATATTGCTTCAATACCCTTATAGAAATAAAGAATGTGTTCAAAAATCTCTTAAATTCATATTCAAGTCGTATTTGACCAATATTTTTTATAATTCAGAATGCGTAAATAATTAATTATTACTCTATTTAATTAAAAAATAATCTAATATTTACGAATAAAAGAATTTCCCGTTCTAACTTCATCATTATCTCCTCTCTTTTTGCCATAAAATAATGCAATAAACAAGAAATAACATTCTAAGGCAGTTCCATCCAGTGGTGCATCCAAGGCAACGCATCCCCTTGTCGTGAGCCCATTTCTTTCCGTACTAGTGGAAGCTTTCTCGAGCCGTAATTTCGTCTCCATCTTCGGCACAAAAGGAAAACACACTCGCGCTTCTTTTTTTCGAACGGCGTCTTTTCTGATCTGCATCGAGTGCATCAGAGATGAAAGAACATTTCGATGATTTTCGGCACTCACTTTTTTCATTCCTCGATATGCTTTCCCGAGGCGGTCAAGAGTAAGCATTGGGTGTCCCCGATATTCCTTTGAAGAAAGACATCTTTTTTTCCCTTAGAACAATCACGTAGAGAGTATATAGTACGTCCCCAGTGCGCATGCGCGTTCGCTCCGTTTCCTTCTTATACGGACACGATGTTTGCGAATCGGAATATATACGTATATATATATGTATATAAAGGTCAGCCCTGAAAGAGAAAAAAAAAAGGAAAAAAAGAAGTCCGAGAAAAAATTAACTCGGTAAAGACGCCGGCGACGTATAAATAAAATGTGTGCATAGTCTTAATGTATGCATGCGCGCATCCCGCGTTTCTTTTGTTTAAAAAACCGTCTTGGGCGGCAAACAAACGACGCCGCCCTCCGTCGTTTACACGTGTCTACCCTTTTCTTGTTTTTCCTCACCCCACATTCGCCTCCCTTTACCCCATTAGCATAATTACTGGCCGGGTGACGTCATTTGCATGGGAGACTGCGACTCCACGGCGACGGCCTCAACGACGACGACAAACAGGAGGCGTCGCGATCTTCCTCTGGTGACCACGTGACCGCCTTTGCACACACAGTCTCTTTTGGGGGGGGGGGGTGGCGACAAACGTCCCCATTTAAATCCTTAATTGTGAGTCGTTAAGAGGTTCTCCTTGATGGCCTCCTTATGTAATCGGCATTGTTTTGTCCGTTGCTCGGGATGTAAATGCTCGGAAAGAAGACTTCTTCCTTCTCCCCCCCCCCCCCCCAACGACCTTTTTCTTAATGGTTTTCCGTAAGTCCAATATTTGCCCTCCGTGCGGTCGTTAAATATCGTTCGTGACGGACAAACGAAAAATTTTCTTCTCGTCGGCGGATGAATTGTTTAATAACGGTCCGAAATGAGGATACTTAAAACGAGGGTGGATACGGGATAAAGCGGAAAGCAATGTATTATTCACGAAAGCACGCAAATTATTCCGGTGGGAATTATGTTCGTCTCCGTGTGTCTCTCTCGACTAACGCACAGCAGTTGTGAGGGCGTGATGTTTTTTTTAAGGGATCGGGCAAATAATAAAAGTCTAAATGATAGGTTTGTTTTGTAGTCAAGCGAATCTCTTCTTTCAGACGGTTGTTGACGTGTTTTTTTTTGGGGGAGATATATATATGTATGCGAAGGTATTGAGAAGTGTTGTTATGAAAGAGTAATTCGCTGATTAAACTTCGCTAATTCTGATGACATTTGTTTTTGGGACGGGTTTTCTTACGTGTGTAAACAAGGATAGAGAAAGGAACGGTGCTTATGTTACTCATCAGCGTGTTTCTACTCTATGTTAGATGGACACAAGAAATTGTTTGTAAATGTTAGAGAAGATGCTGGGATGGAAATAGAGAACTGTTTATATAGGAAAAGATTGTTGTATCGCATCGTTTAATACTTTTACTTTTTTAACATTGATGAATTGTACGTATTGATGGAAGCCTTCGAGAATTATATTCTAACAAGCGTTTGAGGTATCATAATTCATCTACGTATAGACAGAACTCGGAGGAAAATAAGATGATAAAAATAACGTAGGAAATTTATAATAAAAAGAAGATGCTTTGAAGTATACGAAGTGTATAGTTTCGTTAGAGTTCAGGTAAATGTATCACGAAACAGAAAGTCCATATTTACCTTTTCATTTACTTGTCATGCTATATTTTATACTGGCTCTATGAAAATTTTTGCTTGTTACGTGAGAAAATAAAATGATTATTGATACTCAATTTTAAGCTTAAATATTATCATTTTTCATTAGTATTCCGTTTGATTATTTCGTTACAGAATTTCTAACCATTTATAACAGTAAAGACGAAATCATTGGAAGACAAAATTTAATTATTTGTATTTTACGATTATAACGCCATAAAAATTACGATTATAAAATATCAGATGTATGAGTTGATCTTCGAGACAAAGAAAGGATTTTTGTGGCTATAAAATCATCCATTTTATAGGTTATAAATTTATCACCTCCTTCTTGTCCGGCTAAGGAGGTTAACCACATACAGAGACTCTGAGAACCGAGTATATATTTATAATGATCGATTCAGGCCCATTCTAAAGGTGCCCAAATCCCGTTGTTTTTCTAATCCACGGAAGAGCGCTCGGGCTTCTTCGCCCAGCGTCGTCAGCCGCATTCGACAGGTGGCGGCGGGAAAAAAGTAGGGTCATCCGGCGACCTCGTGTCCTCTCTACGTGTTGAGGTAGGTCGCCAACATCCCTTTTTCAATCGCAGCAAGAAAACTCTATTCCTCTCCTACGATTCTAATGCCGCACATCCGATTCTCGTAAAGCTAAGTCGCGAAGGACTTGTTATCAGTTCACTCGGAGATAAGGCGTTGCATGGCAACCGTTGCTCTTAATTTGTTTCGTAAAATGGAGTGGTTTGAGGACTTACGTGCAAATATTTAGTGTACCTTAGGGAAGAGTTTTATTCATAATATTGTGTATTATTATTATATTAATAATAATAATAGTTCACCTTAGTTACGAGTACGAAGTATTGATCGAAGTCTTTATATAGTTCACGTACAAGTGGTTGTTGTTTCAGTACTTTTGTGGGAATTTTTAAGTTCTTTAGATGCAATTTTATGCGGATAATTATGGGAAACGAACCCGGATTCCTTTGTCCAGAATCGAGCATATTCTTCTATTAGCTGTCCGAGGATTTCAGAGGTAAATTTGCCCTCAATTGAATTTTTTCTTAGTCCTTTCACTTCAATAGTAAAAACTCTGTGGAAAATTTGGACTTGGATAGTTTATGGATGTCTAAAGCCTTTTTCGCCATCTTTTTAGGAAACTAATGATAAATATGACACTAGAGTTTTAATTTTCTCATCGTTAGCGGAGTTATATTAAGGAAATTTTCGTTGCATATGAAGAACTTAGTCATTCTCCGATAATCAATTTTTATGTAGAGCGTAGATTGATACTTTTGAATTGGTTCCTACGTAAATAATCTAATGAAATAGGTTTTAATTCCAATAAGTAGTATCATTGACGTCAACTTTCTGATAAATAAAAAAATTTCTTTTAACAGGCACAATTGAAAGAAGTGGTAGAGATATCACCAAGCTTTTTAATTAGTTTTAGGAAGAAATAGTTCGTCGAGTATTTAGTAGTGAATTGTACTTGGATGAATTAGAAAATACGGAATTTATAATTAAATGAATCGTTACTCTTTGATAGTGCGGTCTTTATAAATAATTCAGGAACCTCCTAATAATATCCACCCTGTATTTATATTAAACTGATCGAAAAAGAAAAACAGAAAACAGTTATAAAGCATTAAAATTACGAAAATGAGAAAATTGACTGCAAAAAAGGATATTTTTGGAAAGACAGCGAAAACTGTGAAGTTCGGAATTCCCGCACTTTCTTCTATTGCCCCATTTTATTACGATGCTCATTTTACTCTCGCGCATCGAATACTCAACAGCGGAGAGTGAGATATTCCGTAGAAAGGAAATTCAGCTCGTTCACGAGGTACGAATATTTTTTGAGCTGCGTCGTGCATGTACTGGAAGGAGCACTCAAGTCGCTGCTAAAACCGAATCCCTTCTGAAAACGACCACTCCATTCGTTCGAGTATCTTTACGAAACACGGCTCTCTCCAAAAAACCCTTTCGTTCTTTAATTTTCGAGATTTTAATCTCGACAGGGGATCTCTCTCTCTTGGCATTTGTATCGGAAACCACTCTCCCCGTACCCACCGAGTATCCACACAGCATCCTTCCGGCCATTTAGGGAATCAAGCACCGATGTTAGACGACGGCGAATTCTTTTTTGTCTCTTTTACGAAACCCCCTTCCGGGCTTCGGCGACCTCTCCAAGTGTTAAGGCACCAAGATCGCCCGTACGTGACATTCTCAAAGACTCCCCCAAAGTCACGTGATTTATCGCGATCACTTATTCCCATGACGGGAGTGCCCTTTGTGTGTGTGTTTTTTTTTTCTTTCGTCCTACGTGCTCCGCTGACCTCATCCGTTGCTCTTATGTGTCGATGGAAGTCGTCACTTTTTTGCGATCTTCTTTTTTTTTGTTAATTTTTTTGGGGTGGTATTGCTACCCCCCCCCACCCTCAGGATCTTTTTATCAAGGGTGCGGATCAAAGATATCGTGGAGAATATACGTATATACGTAGGGATGATTTAAGGGTTTATCTGTTACGTATGATGCTTTTAGTGGGTATGCTAAAGTGTATGATTATTTTATGTGAGTTCAAGTGGGGTTAATTTTAGGATTGGCAGTCGTTAGTGAAGGAGAAAAAGTAAGGAGTTTATCTTAATCGTGTACATTTTCTGAGCATTACAGTGAAAAATTCTATAAAGCTTTATTCCGAACATTGATAATTTATTTATCAATCGTAGACTTTCTCAATCAATGCTTTACATATAAGATATTCAACGGAGCTAATTTTATAGAAGACTTTTTCTCTATTCACAGCTTGACCATATAAGATGTAAATTAGCACTCATGGAAAAGAAAGAGTTATTTATTAGTATTATTATTACGTATAAATATCTACTTTGCGAATCTAAGTAATCACTTTATATGTTAGAGAATTCAAAGCGTATATAATCTTGATTTGATATCCTTTTCGATCTTCATAATTATTCACAGATATAATCTTGATTTTTGAAATCCAATTAGAGTTGGAGCGAAGTCCTATTTATTGTTAAACACAACGCCTAAGTTTACCTCGACTACATCACAATATCGTAAACAGAGACGGTCTGTTTGCAGAGTGACCAATCCGTATCTGTAAAATATCGAGAAATAGTTATCTCTAAAACTTTTCCAAGGTTTTCCTCTCATCTCTTTCAAAAAAACGTGCCTTTCAAAGAACTCTTTACACTCGGCGAAGCATCGTTTTTTTTATCTCTCCGAATGTTTTTCACTCCACCTTAACTTTCCATTCGATACTTTTGAATCATCACGAACTCCTTTTTTTATCAAATCGCATTCAAAGAGACTTTCATTGGCAGCCACCTCAACTCTCAACACAGAAGGTGCATAAAAATGCAAACAATATAATTAAACTTTATAAAACCCAACTCCTCTTCGTCTTCTGGAGACACAAAAAGCTATTTTTCTGGCCGTCGTACGCCTTCTTTTCATCCCTTTTTGTACAAATTCTGCTTTGGTTTTATAGCATCGTAAGGATATAAAGAGTTTTTTTTTCTCTGCCATCTTTCTCTCTCTTGCGCGCGTGAACGTAAAGAAAACACAAACCCAACTTTTTCAGCGCTCTTCTCTTTGATCGTCCTTCTTTCTTTTCGCATTTTGATCTTCATTTTTTTTCCTCCACAACACGGCGTCCGCGGAGGAGTGGATTCATTTGTTTTTTAATACTTTTCTCGAAGAGGATTCATATTTATTATTATTATTCCCATTCTCTGGCCACGGAAGACTTCACCGCGCGTGTTTCTTTTCTCCCTCGTATTTCCATTAAGGAAAAAAATGTTTTTTTATTTTTATTTTTTTTTAAGGGTTGCCCTTTCGTGATTCCAGAAGTTAACCCCTTCTTTTCATAACTCTCTCTCCCTTTCTTAACGGATTTTTTTGTCTGAGTTCTTTTTTCCCCCTTCTGCGGTTTTTAGCGAAATAAACTTGTATCGAAAGCTCTCTCTTGATGGCATCAAAGGCATCGGCTTGGAAAGAACCTCCACTCCAAAGGACTTGACCAAAACCCTACTACCACCATTTTATAATTGTACCGATGAAATTTCTTTTTTTTTCCCAGAGTTCCTCTTTTCTCGTATCTTATTGTACGTCTTGTTTTATTTCCGCTTATCTTTTCCCATTAATTTCCTTCCTTTGGTCTCCTGCGAGAAGAACGGCAAGATAAGTACCGGAACGTTTCTTTTTTGTTCCTTTCCGTAAGAGCGAAAATAATAAATAATTTGATTCGCTGAAGAGGCACTGTGATACTCTTTTAGGCGAAAGGTATATATTTATTTTTTTATATATCGTTTTCATTCCACCGCCAGCAGCGAATTATTTGTTTTGCGATTGATCTGCTAAGTACTCCAACGAAGTGTACCCTCGGTTGCCATAGAGACGTTCCTTGTCGTATTTCCCTTTGCGTTCCGTTTGATTTTTCTGCTGATTACCCTTCGTTAGGTTTTCGAACTCGGATAGAGAGGATAGTCTTTGTCTACCGACGCAATTTTTATTCGATATTAATCCAATAAAAGGACTTTGTTGATAATCGTCGCCAAAAGACAATTCTAAGTAATTAACGGAGGAGAAATTTCTTTAGTTGGTTTCCCGTGGTAATGTTAGCATTAATCCTTTTTGACGAAAAGAATGAAAACTCGTTTCTGAAAAATGTCTCTCTCTTTTTGTAAAGGGGATAAATTACGTAATATATTTTTTACTGAATCAAACGATGGATGAAAAAGCTATTTTACGATATTACGATCCTGAGACAACTAATGATAGCAGTGTTCAGGTTGACTAATTAAATTCTTCGATTAATTTATCTCGTGCTTTTACCTCAGAATGGTTTTCAATTGAGCTAAAGGATTACAGCCACGTAATGGTGTACGTAGTTTTGTCAGTGCTTGATCTTTTTCGTATTGCTAATAAGCAATTAGGTCATCTTTGACATTCTCTTACCTCTTGGTTTTTTAATTCGTTAATCATTTACACTTCTTCACTTCACTAACAATTCAATAAACATGTAAACAGGCTCTGGTCTTCTTTTGGATAATCCTGAAAATATATGATTATTGACATTCTTTAATTATTCCTCATTTTCGTAAATCGTATCATATCGTAAAATAAACATTTTCTTTTAAGAAACTTCGATAATTTCAATCTAGATTCGTATAAAATTTAGTTCTTCTCCCTTTCAGATGTGCTTGTGCTAAATATTTCCTCGCAAATTCTTTTTTGGTTCTTTTAATACTCCGAAAGTTTAAGTTTGGATTTAATATCATCGTCAAAAAAATCTTATTCGACCACCTATAGTTGGAATGATAGTTTTAAAATTTGATTATTAAGTATATAAGTATCTAAGTATTTATTTACGTATTTATGACAAAGATAGAATAATATACCCTGATTCATCAATTAATCCATTCACGCGACGTAAGAAGACAATGACGTGTTCGTTTTGATTTTTTCTCGAACTCTACAGTCTCATCTCCGAACTCGCGACACTCTTTCGATAGGATTTCCTCAGACAACTAGAGGAAGAGAATGCAGCGAAATAAGTGCATTTTAGGACAGAAGGAGAGAGAGTTAGTAATTAGTCAAAAGACAGGTGCGGAAGGAGTGTCTGTCTCAACTCAAGGGCGATTCCTGTCGTCCATAGAAAACGAGTCGAACAAAAGGGACGTTCCGAAATCTTGCCATCGGAGCGACGACGTCTCGCGCTCTGCGGATATAAGATTAATTGCATAAAAACGTCGCAGCCTAGGGAATTATTCATCGGAGGGGAATGCAGGATAATAAGGCACAGCACACTTCGGAAGTGGGATATATGTGGAGTTTATTGTGCGACGAGAGAATGTGGAATTGCATAAAGGAATGGGTGGAGAAGGGTGAAGGTGTGAAAAAGGACTCGTAAAAAAAATGAAATACGAAAAAAACGCTTCGGGTTATGTATATTCGGGAGCGCGACTTTCGCTCATCCCACAATGGAGAAATTGAAAGAGACTAGACAGTCCATTCGTAAGGTGTGTGTGTGTGTGGAACGAGAGACAGTTTTGTGAGCATAAAAAGAGACATGTGTAGGCAGTCGTGAGTCGGAAGTGGGATGAGTAAAAGGGATGAATGTAAAATGCAGTGAAAGTGGGGTGTCGCAGAGAGAGTGGTGGAGTGGGCATTTTATCGCTCGTTCTACTGAGACGAGAGAAAAAAAATGAGACGCGTTCTGCGCTCCAGAGATTCTTGGAGCATAAGTGCACGGCGTTGGATTATTAATAATGATTGTGATAAATCAGTACTCGCGGATTCGTGCTCTGAAAAGGGGTAGCGTTCCTGAAGTAATTCGTTGCGTAATTATTTATTTAAACAATAACGAACGCCCCCGGAGAATGATTGTTAAAATCCGGAGTTTTTAGCAGGAAGATTCGTTACATATTTACGTAATTATTTCGAATATTACCGCTTTTTAATTTGAAATTTCGATTTTCATCCTTCAATTGTTTCGCGCATTATCAAGATCGTTTCTAAGACGCTCGTACTCACCGCTCACTTTGTAACTACATTGTCGTCAACGCTCTGGAAACTATAGAGTACACAACAATCGCGAGGACGTCTCAAATTGCGAGAATGAAACCGCAGGAATAAAGTGGAGATTTCGGGCATAAAGTCGCTCGAATTTCTTTCCTTTTTTTGCTCGAACGCGCGGTTTCGCCACTCTTTTATTTCTTCCAAGATCACTCGGAAGGAATGCTTCTCTCGGTTGGTGGAGATATTTTTTCGCATTACGAGAGGTTTTTTATTATAAACGTTTTTGTTTTTTCTTTATATTTTTCCCCTTGGTTACGCGGATGGAGATCCGTCTCCATTATTCGAATCGTTCTTTACGCACTTTCGCGCTCATTTTTAGTTGCCCAACCCTCCGCTCTTCCCTTTTATGTCGCTGCCTTTTTAATTTACGTCTTTTCTCATTCCATTTCGCGAAAGCGTCGTACTAATTCGCTGCCATGGGACGCTTTCAAAAAGTGGTATCTTGCGAGACGCTCGGATGGGACGTCTTCTTAACGCGTGAAATACCGCTTAAGTTTCTACGTATTTAATTTTTATTTTCGTCTGGAAGGTTTTGGGATGACGCAGTATCGAGTTGTTTTAACAGTTATCTGGGTTGGTGGTTGTTCTTGAAACCCGAAGTTGATATTTAATGTTAATAAAGACCATTTGTCGAGCTTTTGCTAACTAATAATGTATTACGATAAAAGCTGGTATTTAATGTTTCTTTTTAAATGGAATATAAAGTTTGCTTGACGTTTATAGCTGTCGAACCTAGATAAGTGGTTAAGACGTTACAAGATCTTATTATGAACCAAGAACTTATGGAAGTTTGAAAAAGAACCTTTGGTTTGTCGGCAGAATTAATTATTTATAACGGTGCATTAATTCGAACGCGTTTGCGGATTGAATCGGGAAAGAAGGCTTCATTAGTAAGGTGAGGTTAAGAGAATATGCAAAGATGAAATAATATATTAATAATATAATGTTAGAGGGAAAAAGATACACATGTCGAATGATGAAGGTATGAGATTAATATGCTTATTTAAAGCATGGTGTTAGTGAATAATTTAGCAAAATAGTTGATTTTTAAAATGGCTCATAGTGTAATATAGTATTGTATATAACTATGGAACAATTTTTGCTTTGAATTAATCGTTAAGTGCTCCGTTTTCTCGCATTGCATTTCACTTTGGATGTCTACCGAATTTATTATTCATATATCTGAATTTTAGTGCATTGTAACCAAATGTACTGAATATTTTATCGATTGGTATTTACTGCAATATTAATGGAATACGCAAATATCTACTATTGGTTTCCGAAATGGGATCTTTGCGAATTTGGAGGTTCAATGGATTGCCGCAAGTATGAACTGAGCTCCGTCTGAGATAGACTCGGGTTTACTGTCTGCAAATTGCGTAGGAGGACACACCCCTTAAAAAGATGAAAGACTTCTTTATTCGTTCCCTTAAAGCGGACGCATTCATGAAATTATGAAGATCAAAACTCACAATTTTTAATCGACTCCGGCGTCTGTCTCGGGAAAGTAAACGTCCGATAGCCTCCCTGCCGACCCATGCACAAGGACCTCGTGCGAGGCTAGTTATTTTCGTTTCTCATTTAGAAGCCATCTTAATAATCTGCCCTGTTTGTGTTATTTGAAAGAAGCCGGTTCACGAGACGTAAATTACGGTTAATGGGTCGATTTTAAGAAGACGCTTCATTAGAAAGGAAGTTGCTATGGTGTTGTGTGAGAGTTTGTTTATCTCGGAGAAAGATTTGAATTTTTTGAATTTAAACGAACTGTTTTGATTATAAATAAACAATTCCATAGCAACGTGCCCCTTCTATGTTTGAAAGATTAATATTTTGTATATAATTATCCTTTTGAAGTTTTAATTCTAATAATACATATATATGCTAGTATATACTATAAGTTGTATACTATAATTTATCTGTTGATATAATGAGAGTAGTTTATATCACAGCGTAATATTTCGTTGGTATGACGTTTACTACTTGACGAAAACAATCGCTAATCGTAAATGACATTCATTCTGTTCGAATTTCACTGTATTCTACGTTAGACTCTATTATTAATTCCCAATATATCGCGGGATTTATCGGTTAATAACATTCATGGCTCAGTATTATAAAAAAAATTGCTTCCTCGTCCGTTACGCTCCATTTTCCGTCGATGTGTATATGCTTCCGAAAGCGCCTGTTTTCAATTTCCTCATCGCCTCCTCCATGTTTACTCCTAGATATCTAAAGGAGCATAATTCAACCCGTGCGGCTGCGCCTCCCTCAACGCCCCATCGCATAAACCCGACGTCATATTTCAAGATGGTTTATTTGAAGCGTAGAGACATTCTAAACTGCCATCAGGTGTTCCTTCTCAATCCCCGTTCAGAGCAGAGGTTCAATTAAAATAATTTCGAGAATAAATCGATCCGTTTGTTATTTTACCAACCCCCCTCTCTCTCGTTGTGAGAACGCGTCATTACGGCAGCGGAACGTTATTTTAAACATCTTCCAGTCTTCGGAAACAACCTCCCGCTGGAAAATGCATTATAAGAACGAATCCGATTTAAATATTAATACGAAGCTGCATTATCGTCTCGCATTATTCTTTAAACGATGCAGTCCGTCTTGAAATCGCTCGGAATTCCATGCATAAGGATGAATTTAACATATCCAAGACATGCGGAGTTGAGCGAATTCCGTAAAAAAATTCCCTTCTCGGAAATTATTTGCATTCAGGTTCTCGGAAGTGGTGGTCTTGCATCTTGTTTTGAGTCAATATTCCATTATTCATAAGAAGTTGGAAAATGAACCGCGCCTTGTGGAAAAGAGTGTGGTAGGTGGTCTAATAGTGTTCTTATAATAATACGTCGATGGGATGTTCAACGTTGCCTTTGCGTGGTTCTTAGGAAGTGTTAGAAACTAATGTCAGCGCAGTGTTTGCTAAAATCTCAGTTAGTTTAGGCGGTTGTCTAGCTTCAGTTAGGCAGTTTTATTGTTACTATTATAGTTAATGGTTAATTAGGTGTGTTTGTCTCCAACGTGCTACGTAACCAAGTAACTAAACCAAACAAAACTGTTTCTAGGATGAATTAATGTTGGGAACAAACAAATTGGTTACGAATTATAGTTCAGTGCTTTCAGCATATTAATAGTTTAGCTTCAATAGAAATATTTACTAGCTGTGGTTAGATAAGTTTGTGATAGACTGTCTCTATTGCAGCTTTTATCGTACCGTAGTGTTCCTACATAACTGTATCAATTGTGGTTTTGCTATATGCATTGACAATTGGTTTCTTGTACACTTTTCTGTTATCTAGTTTACTACCCGTTTACCGTTGGTATGGAAGTGTGAACCTTAGAACGCGTATCAAATACTGTTTACTAAATTTGCATGGCTATTAGCTGTAAATGGTTTGAGATTTCTGTTTTGTTTGAGCTACTTATTCATTTGTTTTCGTTGTTCACTTGTTATCGGTTGCTTAAGAAAGGTTTACCAATTTCTCGATGGACCACAATCACCCGATTTATCAGATTTAAGTCACGTTCTGCAGAAATCCAGTCTTATCTGGGAACGAACGTAGCAATTACGCCGAAGGTACGTTGTACTTTCGTGCATCGCTCCCATTGTGAAATCGTCTTGTGCAGTAAATGGCCTCAGAGGCTCAGGATCGACTCCTCCCACCTTTGGAAGGCCATCTGGAGAGAGAGAGAGACGCACGGCATTATGGGAAGAGCGGTCTATTGTACTTGCCGATCAATGATTCCTTGCATAATTAACATAAAATATTGATCCGACCAACCCCTTACTCGCCCTCCCTTCGCAACCCCAGCCAAACTTCTCTAACCCTTTCGCTCAGCCCCACGTTCTCTAAATTTCTCATCCTTCGGATATTCCATTCCCTATCGAAGCCGCGTCCCCCCGTTCTCTAACCCTCCTAGTTTGATGATTTTACATCTGGCTGTATTTTGATATGATCTCGCTCATCTAATACGTAACGAGCTTGCTGTGATGAGTATTTTATTCCGTTAGCCTCGCACCACTTCCCTCTTTAATTAGTTTTAAACTTGTATCTTATATAGCCCCGAGTGGTTGAGTCGTAATAAATTATTGCTAGAAGTATTGATTGTATCTGTTAAAGATATGATCAATGTATATTTTTACGTAAATTTATTATTATTTGTGTTGCTAGGCATTAAATAGTACAGATTTAAGTCAGGATGAACGTTGAACAGACACGTTATTTTCATTTAATCATAGTTATCGTGCTTCTATAATCATCGGTTACATTTGCGTGTTATAATTTGTTTAAACTATTCATTTAACTATCAAAAGCAATTCGCTGTCCTTCTGGTTCATTGAAGTATGCCCTGCTAGCTGCCTACGATTGTGAGGGGTTAGGAACTCTAATACAGATGGTTTCATATGCAACCAAAGCTTGGGTCAAACAATAAGGGGAAAGAAGCTGTCATATATTTTATTCTCAACGCTTTGTAATTACGAGAAATAAAAATTCATCGACTCGACTTGAAGTTTCAACAGTCGTAGAATCTATAAACATCGTTCGCAGAATTTAACGATTTTCATAGGGGAACAAACGTGACAGGTCCTAAATCTTTTCCATTCCGCGCGTTGTACACAGATGCTGTTCGCCAGATACTCTTCCATCTCACTCTCTCTCTAGGTATTCTGTTACCATGGCAGCCTTCCCCTCGACAAGTTTAAGCGTGTCTTTGTACCACTCAATTTAACCACCCACACTCCGGTCTCTGTTTTCCCTTTTTCCCTATCACTCAAAATCTCATCTTCTCCCCTCCCCCGGGTCCGGCTTCAAATTGCCCTCCTCCCCTCGTGGTTACATCCCCTCCCCACGAGAGATGGATCTTCCACCCACGCCGCTGCCATCTATACGCTAAAGAGAAGAGTTTCAGGCAGTAAATTCCGCACGTCTAGCCAAGATGCCATTTTCATATTTTTATCGCATCTAAGACGTGGTTCATCCTCCAAATAGATCGCGCGGGTTTTAGAACCGCGATGCGTTGCACTTCCCGTAACACTTTTTCATCTCCCGCTAGGGGAATAAATAAGTGTTACGGGGGCCTAGGATTGATACGTATTTTGCTTGGTTGCTATCCGATATTTTTAATTCCCGCTTCTATAGCGACGCTGTTTACGCATTCGATTCGGCGGTAGCTTCCGTTTTGATTTCTACCTTTTCCATCGGGGGTTTAGGCGTTTTCTTTAGGCGAGCGAATGCCAAAACAAACGCCTTCGTAAGACGGTTGCGGCAACCCGTCGTTCCGCCTGCTTGCGAAACGGTTGCATGAATCAAACGCGTCAAAATAAATGGCAGGAGCGGTTCTCATCTAAGGAAATGCATTCAGCGGACGTAGCTAATGCTCCAGATGCGGAATGTTTCGAAATCGGCGATGAAAAATCTCGGCGGCTTTGATTTCGCAATTTATTACGTCTAATATGGTGTGTTTTTCTTCCTCCGGAAATTCGGATGCACTCCGCGTTAATTCATCTAAATATACGAGGGAAACAAAAACACGCGGGGATCAGGAATCCATAGGTTTTGTTTACGTTTCTCGCGAATCTGGTATCCTCGTTACGTCGGTAATTAATTAGACGCCTCGATTTCGCGGTTAGCGTCATAATGAGAAAAAACTAGAAATAATCCCGAGGCGGTGTTTCTTTTTTCATTCGACTGCACGAAATATATCCGTTGTGTATTTAAGACCCAAATCTCTCTCTCTGTTCCGCGGGCCTTTGAGAATGAACGTAATGAGCCGTGTTTAAAAAATTCAAACAAGAACGGAATAGGTCTTGTCATTTTTGAACAAGAGATTTGTAAACAGGAACGAATTGCTTTTTTCCTCCAAGGAAAAACGGATACCTTTGGAAACGAACACACATACGCGGGAGCGCTTTACGAACTGCAGTGAAAACAGAGTCGTCAAAAGACAGAATGTAATGGGAAATTCTTCGTAAAGATTTTTGCTGCACGCGTTGTTTACCCGCGTTTCAGATTGCTTTGCGAATGCTTAATGCTCCACTATTTGACTTTGATCAGCATTCCATAATTTCCATTTATAATTGACCCTTGTAATTGTTGTCACGAATATACATTTAGATGGGATCAGTAATGGGAGACTATGGATTCAATTACACGGACCAATTTCGCCGGTTGTTTTAGCTATCGAGTGAAAATCTTCCGATCCTTTTCGTACACGATTCCTCCCTAAAATAATTCCACAAGGAAAAGGCTTGTTCTGGAAGCAATCATCTCCGTACATATCATTCTCTCATAATGGAAGGAGCAATTCCTTTAATTTTCCCCTTCCTTCTTGCCAATTAGTTATATTACTCTCTATTCGTCTCCAATCATAACGACCCTCCCCTTCAGACTCTCTCATATTTCTATACCCTGTAATTACCCCTTCTCCCGCTCGTTTCCTCTAAGATTGAAAAACCCCTTTCTGGAACCCTCTCACTTTTTTATACCCTGTCTCTATATACGTGACGTAGCCACTCTACTAAAAAGCCTCCTCAAAACCCCCCTCCGTTTATTTCCCCTCCCCCCTCCTAATTACGATATATTATTATCCTCTCGGCTCTGATTGGTGGGTTTTGTGCGGGATATGGTTGACTTTTGGTCGACCACCCACGAATTCTTGGCGACGAAGAGCAGGTAGTTTTCGTCCTTTGTTGAATTCTCCGTGGGTTGTGGTGTATCCAGTTTGGGTACCTGCTTCTCTCAAGGTCGGAAAGGTCTCTCCGTCTATAAGCACCGAAAGATGGTAGTTTGGTTGCATATATTAATGCCAAAGGTCGTAGCCTAGCACGTAAAAATGGTATTAATGCGTAGATGTCATTTCAAGATGGTTTAGATTTCAATGTTGGAAATAGAAGTGAAAAATGATAGGGATTCGAACCAAGGACCGCAACGTTGTTCTATCAATGCTTCTGCTTTTCTTTATCTGCGTTTAGGTATGTTTCAAAGTCTCCCTGTTTGGATATAAGCAAGGGAATGATTTTAAACGAATTTTAGTTCCAAAAGATGTAGTTTATAGCGAACATAATTACGATATTTGTTCAAATGTTACGTCGAAAATATTCCACTCGTTCCTTATTCTTTCAGCCTCCAGGTACATGCCCGAATCTAGCGCCGCTTGTTACTTGATCTCATTCGTTTGTTTGCTTACAGGAGATTGACTTGTTTTACGCAATTCCACTTACGTCTGTGTAATTTGCCGAGCAATTTGTTAATGAAACAATTAGCGGTACGTTTGCTTATATTCGCGATTAAATGGATTTCCACTCTCTTCAGCTGTGATTAGTTTTCAGGTTTCGAGAAAGTGTCGTAGTTTCTCAAAAAGTCATTAGGAATGTTTTTTACACTTTGAAATTAGTTTCTATATTCTCTTGAGTTTGAGAATTCGATAATGTTGATTTAAGTCGTTGCTCACGTTGTTATTTATTTATTTACGTTGCCATGGAAGTTTTTGAAAGAAACCATTTCGTGCAATGCATTTAGTTTTACGCTTAATATATTCTCGAACTAAGTTTTCTTGCGACATAACAAGCTATAGATGTATTTTATTAATGTCAGTCGTAAAATATTTCCAGGCTTTCATGCCGTGATTTATTTCTCCGAAGTTTTTTCTCCACGTAAAGACCGATAGAAATCTCGTGCACGTATTAAAAATTGTCGCTTTTTTATAAATGTTACCGAACCACCGTTTTGCATATAAAGTATTTTAATGAGCTCTCGCATACTAACCCTATTTTTTTATCGTGGTCGGATATCCAAGCCATGTTAATTATATTAGCATTCGAGATTCCATCCGCGTATGATTAATATTTATAGGTTTTCTTTCCGCCTGATCCAGGCGATATAGTGGTAGCCGTCGTGTAAGGAAAGCAGGATATATAGCTCATTCCAGTTATCGTATATCAATACCGTGGTAATTCTTACGGATAATCCAGCGATTCTTTCTGTTATGTTTCAATGAAAATATGCGGAAGTTTTCTCGATACCAACTTTTTTCATGCTTCGATTCAACAGCTGTTTCTTATGGCAGTATTTGTATCGTCTGACGAAATAAAGCTATAGTATCTCTCGCTCTATTATCGCGTCCCGTTTGGATGTCATCGTCACCTGAAGAGAACGTATTATTTCTTCTTCTCCTTAGCAATCGTAACCATTATTTCCATGTCGACGGTCTCTTGGTGACGAAACTAGTCGCATAAAAGGTCGTTGGCCTCAGTTTTCCGTTCGTATATCTGCAATTTGATTTGAGAAGACGAGGTCTTTTGCGTGTGTAAACCTTCGATTAATGGAGTGGGATTAACATTGCCTTTTCCGAGCGAAGGTAGAGAATATATATCCGAGAAGATTTCCGAGCAAATAGTACGTCGCAGTTTATCTCCCTTAGAAATATCCGCACGTCTGGCGTATCGAATTGTTCTCTTCGGTGTATTATTAATGGTTTAAACACATTTCGGGATAATGGGGTAATTGCGTAAATATTTATTTCGCCGGGGATTAATTCCGATGTTGAGGAAATCTTCGTTTATAAATGATAATCTTTATTAAGAGTGATTCTGCTTTAGTTCAAAGCTTTCCAGCTTTTGTAACCTCTATGTTTATGAATTGAGATTATTAAAGTATTATTATTAAAATATACGGATATACTTGTAATTTTAGAAGCACCTAACTCATGTATTTTATATGTTAAATTTAAATCTTATTGCATTTATGGATATCAATGTTTGTTCTTAATTAAATTTTATTTCCTTTTCTTTACAGGTAAGTTACAATGGCTTGTCATCTGTCGCAACTAACTTAAGAGAAGCTGAGGTTCCGTACGGTAAAGTTCGCATCATTTGTTAATTTATACGCGTTATAAAATACTCGTTTATTTAGAAGTTTATGAGCTACCGCTCTTTTATTAATGGAAGGAATTTTTAAAGTATTTAGTGAGGTCAAAATATTTGTTCCATCAGAATATGAATTCGTACAGATAAAAATTTGATATAGCACTGAATAACTATGATAACGTATTTTTTTATTTTTTGAGGAAAATCTTATATTTAGGAGTCTTTATAGCTCTTAAATTTATAGATTTATTATGACAGAAAAGAATTGCAAATATTATCGATTATTAAGTTCCAAGAATTATTCTCCTTCATACATATACGAGGTTTGAAATAGAAATGAAATGGTACTTAATCGCGCGCGATACGGATGAATCCCTCTCTAACGATTTAAATGTCACGTGAAAAAAGGCGTTGTGGTTAAATAAATCCTCGGGAAGATAAACAAACCTGACCTTGGTAAAAAAAGAAGGGGAAATCTCTTTCTTTCCCGATACCGAAAAAAAAGAAAAGAGGAGGAACATCTTTTTTTTCCCCGGAGTTCGGTTTCCCTTTCCGAAAAAAGGAAAGAGATAGGGTTTTAGGAGAAAGAAGCGATTACCCCGGTCCTTCCCAACGCTCGGAATCTTGTACGCCAAAGGGCTCGAGGATCCCTAGTTCCCAGACTGCGAAGCCATTTTCCTGGAACACTCGACGTAAATGCCTTCCCCTTCCTTCCCGACATCCCTTGCGAATTCCCCTACCATTGCCTCGCAAGGTAGCCTATCTCTAACCGAGTCACTTAGCACTGCCCCAGAAAGGAGATTTTTCGAAGATGCGATCTTTTCTATTCTTTCCGATATCTCCCACACACTCCCTTTTTGTGCTTTATACTACATCGTTAAGAAAGTGCAATTCGAAGTGTAATGCTGTTGGTAGTATCGATCAGTCTTCAGGAGCTGTTTCAGTTCATAGTTTTCTCGAAATTTCGGTTACGTTGTTGATCGATACGTGATTTTATCAAGGAGTGTTTCTGCTCCTAGGAAATGTATGTTAGTAGAGATTCGTTAAATTTTGACGTTCTGGTGTATTTATTTACGTAATTAATAATATTTACGTACATTTTTTATCGTGATTTATATAGATTCGAAATAACGTAATTTTATTGCGATATATTTCTTTTGTGGTTTCCTTACGCAACACACTATTATCTTTATTCCTTTGTTTCGTAATTTCTTACTCATATTCGGGGAATATTTCACATATTTCTATCGTTCCTCTTATCACGTACAATTCGTATATTTTATCTCCAAGGACCATTCCTCCTCCTGTGTGGCTGTTCCATTGTGCCGCCGCCTGGGTCTGGCGCTATCGATCCCACCCAAAAGCCACTACGTCTTCCGTGTCTCATTCTTACACCTCCCAACTGCTGCTGACCTGATGCTTCAACTCCTTAACCCTATTTTAGGCCTTATCGAATCCTCTCCAACCGCCCTTTCGACCGTGTTTCCCTCTAATTCGCACGCATTCATCCGCAGCGGCGGCTTTCCACCTTTCCCGGGAATATATACGTATTTGTATATGTATAATTTATATACGCGAGATTTATTACGCGTTAAGATTGGCGAAATTGGGTGTTGTTTTACGGAAGGGGATTGTGGGAAGGGTGTGGTTGAGGAAAGATGGGTGATTTAAATGGGACGTGTTGTTAAGGATTAAAAATGCTGGAAATGTATTTCAGTCTGGAGGATGGTGTAATTTGATTGATTGTGGTTTGTGGGGAAGAATCGTAAATGAAATTTAAATTATTCGTTTTTAATAAGTTCGATTGACGAAGCTGTGTGGAATTCTATCCTAATTCTGAAGGGCAACAAGAAAATGCAGTTCAGTTATTTTATATTCTATTCTATTGAAACATTCTACTTTATCAAAATAAGCGAAATTTTGCTCAGTTATTGCCCTTCCGAATTATTCGTTTCGTCGTAACATTTTCGTTTGAATTTACACATCCTCTTTCGTGTATTTATTAATTTAAATTTACAATCGTATCGGGCATTTTTATAGTTACGCATTACAAAAGTAAAGGAAAACCATCGTTAACAAGAATTCTTTACGATTGTAATGTACAGAAGCCTCATAAGTGACGACCAGGAATAGAACGAATGAATATTTTTGCATTAACTTCATTTAAGTACTACTTTATAATCTGTAGTTTACGTAATGCGTTGTGTAAGGCTTTTTCTGTATCCTCAAAGCACTGAAATAAATATTTAATACAATTTCGATTTTTGGCGCATTAAACATCTATTTCAGTAGCGGAATGTACAAAAATAAACTTTAATTCCCTCTCAAATATGAATCACATCCATATCTTTGCACGGAGGCTGTAATTATCGTCGCACGTGTTTGGAAAAGAGCTCGCAAGTCGAGAATAATAAATTTCCAAGCATCCAATAGCGTTTCCTAAAGAATCCAATAGCAATGCAATTGGCAAAGGACGCATTTATCATACCGTAATTACGAAACTGCCTATGAGCGCCGTATTTCTTCTCCAAAATATCCCAATCTATATAATTTTCCGCAGCGATACAGCGTTTTACTCTTTCCGATGGTTTCTTTTACATCTCTCTCTCTAACGCGTAAAACTACTCAGACATCTTCTCGTCTCGAGTATCAATATTAAACCAATTTCAAATATTAATGCATCGCCGGATTCCACTCCGGCAAATTAACGAAGTTTCTAATTCCGTTCGATGTTCCCCCCAAAATCAACCAACTTTCCCTTCGGAACAGATATCGTCGGTGACTGCTTTATCACCTTATTTCGCCGTAATGAGGGACGGAAATTCCGATTCTAGATTGTCTCCCTCTCTCTCAGCGCAATTTCGGTTACGTTGATAATTTTCAGATTACCTCTCGCGCCTACGTTATCGCAATTTGTCATTCTTCCGTTTCTTCCCGCAAACGCCTTAATAGGTTTTACTCCTCCATTCTCCACGCTGTTTATTCTCCCATTTCAACGAGCCGATAATTCTCTCTCTCGTCCGATGACGAAGTACGTATGACTAATTCGTCCAGAAATACTTACCTCTCCGGAATATTCCACCATCTCCCGCGCGAAGTTTCACTACTAATCACAACCCGTCCTTTTTCGCTCTCCCGAAAAGTTTTCTTGGGAGAAAAGTTTGTCGCGCCAAAGTCGAATGGCATTTGTGGGTTTTTTTGGGAACAGCGACGATTCCGAAGGTGTTTTCTCCGCAGTCGCCGTTAATGCTGTTTGCAGCGGAACGAATTTGCGCTTGTGTGCCTTTCAGAAGGGCGTTCTGACTAATTACTTAATATATGCCGGTCCCATTTGGTGGCGGGATTTTTGCGTGCGGGGGGGATGATATTTCGCGTTGACCGGAAAATGTATCTTGCGGTGCATGGCGACTCTTTGGAATTGTTCCCATCGGTTGGAAATTTGGGGAATCCGGTGCGGGAGCTATAGTGCGTGTAATTACCCGTGTTTCTGTTACTGCATTCCCTTTTCCATGGAGACCATTATTGGCGAAAATATCTCGTTTGGGCTTTCTTGAATAGAAAGAGAATTTTAGGTGTATGTATCATGTATACATGCAATACAGTATAGTTGTATTTGATGCACAATTTATAATATTATTTATATAAGTTTTTATAGTGTAATTAAATACACTTTTAGTAGAAGTATTAATGCTAGGGTCTCACTATTTTATTTAGCAAATCTCTTGGTATTTTACTATCGAAATAAGAAATTTCTGGGTATTTATAATTATTATAATTGATGGTTTCTAAACAATAGCTGTTATTTATACTCAAGAGTGTATTCAAACGCAATTATAACTTAGAATTTTTACCTGAATTAGGCTAAGAATATACTGAACCCTACGTATTATAAAAAGACATATTTTGCCAAATATTTTATGATTTTTATTGTTAACTTTAGGCTCTTCTAGAGGATTTTGAAAGGTATGAAGTTTTTAAAAATTAAATTTAACGAAAAACTGAATTAACATTTCGTATTTTAAACTCGTTTAGTATCGTCAATACACTGAAAAGCGATGCCAGTAATGTTTTCCATAGAGTATGAAGTATTTTATTCGATCATTTCATAGTTAAATCTGAAGGTGTCAATAAACGTGTGCAACTAATCATAAGCTCTTCATAGGGGAATTGAAGTATTTATGTGTAATGGAATAGAATATGGATGTCGTATTAAAAGTAAGAAAAAAATTGAAGTCCATTTTCCATCGGTTGATTTTCCATCGTGATATGTCGTGAAAACACTCACGCCTTCGAGCCAAATTAAAAAAAAAGTCATTCATTTTAATTTCTAAAATACTACTCATTTTCGTATTGAGGCAATCTATTGGAGTGTTCCGTTTATAGAGGGAGGCATATTGGCTCTCTTCTACGCCCATCTAATTCAGAGAAAAGATGAATAGATTACAAAAAGCCTCACGAATAAGCATACTCACGCGGAAGTGCATCCGTGCCATGATTCACCGATGCACTCCTCACTATAAATATAGAAGTCGCTTGGTTTTCCCCGAAGCAGGGGTGTGAAAGGAGTAGGGGTGGAATTGGGGGGTTGTAAAGAGCGGGGTTTTATTTTTATACGACGAAAGGGGGAATATTACTTGAGAGTATATAAGGCGTTGAGAGGCTACTTTACAACGAGATGGGAAAGACAAGGAATAGTCATTCATTTCGAGTTGATGAAATCGTCTTAAAACAGACGTGTTCTCTCTCGCACGGCATTCATTCAGCTCGTAAAAAAGAATACGGTTTTTGTTTATTGAATGTCGCTGGCGTTGTCTAATTCGGTGGTTAAGTTAACGCAGAGAAAGGATTGGGTGTTGGGAGTTGAGGTTTTATCCCTAATTACATTGTGTTGTTTATAAGTACATCTGTAAAAGTACACTATAACGAGAAGAAATGAGATTCATACATTTGTGTCTTCTTTAGTGAATATAATTTGGTATAGTCGACTATTTATCCTCAAATTAGATGTAAAACATTTAGATATAGGTCCTTATTAAGAATGGTAGATACAAGGGTCAAATAATAATGAGAAATAGCGAGACGACTGGAATAAAATACTTTCCGGAGGACCTGGGTTTGAGTCCTGGTCATTTTTGATTTTCCTTGATTCAGTTTAACCGTAGGAGCAAATCACATGAACTCATCGTATAAAGTTATTTTCGCCTATACTTATTCCTGTAACTAAAACCTTCGTTATATTTTTATTAGTATATATTTACTGCGTGGTGTGGCTCTGTCTTATAGTCTCAGATAAAGAGACTACAAAGACAATAACAAGACAATACAAAGTGACTTCTTACAGCGTCAGTTTTGCTCATTCAGCCTTTTATTCTGTTTGGCCACCGCATCAAAAGCCCTCATTGCATCTTCGTTACTGTCCGTTCTTTCAAACGTATACATACGAACCTTTTCTTATCACGTCCAAACATAAACTTCACTATAATCTCTCTTTGCATTGAAAGAAGCACATTCGCATCTTCGCTCAGCCGAATTCCGTATCGCAAACGTTGCGAAATATCGAAAGCTGAATATGTCGATATAAATCGAATCACGGTTCGCGGGGCCTTTCCATTTCCAAGGAAACGAGCACCTTTCATCGACGCATCAACGTCGTAAAGGGTTTGTTTATCCGGACTACAACATCATCTTGGCTATGCATCAACCTCCTTCTTTGTACCACTCTGGGTCACTTCCTTCCACATCCACAACTTTTTGGCGTCCATCCGTTCCCATTTTCCTCTCGCTCGCTCCACCCCGCGGTCATAATAGTAATAATAATAACAAGCGAAGAGCGTCGAACTTCACGCCGCGGCGGTGAGGCGAACATCCACCAGATGACAGGACCAGTTATATACACTCTCTTTTGTCAGCCATAATAGAACACGGCGATATCTTGGATATCTTTCGGGTTTAATTGAAACACGCCTGCATCTTTTTCGTGGGGGGGGATTTTTTGACGCGAAAAGGAGCCAAGGATAAAGAAGCTTTGGCCGGAAAATTAGGAAGAGTGGATCGGTTGGCTGAACGATCTTTTTCTAAACCGACTCGCTTCAGAGGAACAGAAAGGGGCTAAAAACAGAAGAAGTGCTTTTTGGAGAGCGTATTAAGCTGAATGCAGGGGCTCGTAAGAAACGCATAACGATTCTTAGAAAGCGTGCACCTGGCACATTTTTTTTATGCCTCACCCACACTCACATGCATTCACAGGTTCCGAGTGGTTTTTTTTTCCACCCTCATTACGGCATGGCGAGCCTGATGAAAAGGTAATTTATGATGGATAGTGAAAAAATGACTCGGCTCGTCTCATGCGTTGGGCGATAAAAGCCGGCGGGATTACCTCGCGGTGAGAAGGAAAAAAACAAAAGGGCGTAATCTTCACATTTTTTATTTTTAAGGCGGAAGAATTTTACTCGCCCGAAAGAACCTCTCTTTAGTCCCATGGTTCCTTTATGCACTTCTCGAGAATGAAGTACTTTTCTTTATTAATAACGATTATTATAATAGTTTTTCTTGGGGGATTCTTCCGCCAGAGGGCTCGCTTGTTTTGCATCGCGTCTCGAGGACAAAATGGTTCAAGGAGCGCTATCAAGTGCGCTCGTCTCCTTTCTTTTGTTTCAGTCTGCTGCGGTTTTCTCCTATGGCGAGTTTTCATGGTTGTGGTCCGCCTGTCGTTTCATTCGAACTACTGTTTCGGTTCGGATTGTTCTCGGTCGGGATTTGATGGGTTTGACGTTGTTGGAAGCGGTTGTGGTTAATTAGTATTGTATAATGTACCTGTTTATGTTTTTTGTGTCCTTTGTGATTTGTACAACAATTGATGGTTATCAATTTGTTACTCAGTCAAAAACTTTCGCTTCTCAATTGAGGATATCATTGACTGGCATTACTATAATTTCATTAACGATTGATCTATATGGTTTAATTCTAATTATAGAGAAAATTATTTCAGTTATAGTACCAAAAACTTACACGTTCCTATGCCATTAGCTACAGAGTTGCTATGGAAAATTGCCTGTTTGTCTCTCTTAATTGCATCATACAGTAAATTTAGTTACTTAGTAACGCATTGTGAATTTACTTTTTCTAGGCATTATTAAATTGTAAGTCTTTTATGAAGACACTTCACAACCCACTCTTCCAAAATACATTTCGGTCTATTATTACTGAATTGGTAATTTGAATTAGTTATATTAATCTCGAGTTATTTACATTTCCCTAACGATGAGTATCAACATATTTGATTTAGAATAATTGTACAGTATTGTTGCAGTTTCTTTTGTTGGAAAGGCTCTGTACTGAAGTTTTCATTTAATGTTCAGTCAATTTAGTTTGATCGAAATATTTATTCAACCAATGTTTCAAAATTTGCTAAGTATCTGAATTCTAGTACTAGGAAATATATACGTATGTGCAACCATTTCATATTTTCTCAATAAAAATGTTGACATTCAGAGATTCCGTGGATTGCACACAATAGCAGGTCAGCAGCATTAAAATTAGATTTTCTTCTTGTGCTGAGAGGTAATTATCAACGCTAGAAGTAAATTCAGGAATTTCCTGCGAATCGTTTCAAGTTGTTGTTCAATTAACGGGCGATGTATCCTTTACTTCAGCGCGTATGTTTTCTAAAAACAGTTTACTATGTGCTTCGGCTCATTTCCTCCCTAAAACAACGTCCAAAGCTCGCTCCAGTAATTAGTCCGTGTGCGTTTTTAACTTCTGAAATGAACTTAATGCGACTGAGAAGAGAAAATTCGCGATGGATAGATTTTCCCGCCCTCCCTCGCCCGCGTTAGTGGTTTCCGAATGCCCCGCGGGGCGGCGTTGTCTCTCCCGCACCTCGGATTAATTTCCTCTTCTCCCGCTCCTTCTGCACCCCTTCCTTCCTTTCTGCACCCCTATCTCCCACCACTTACTTCCTCTCTGCACCCCTTTCTCTTCTGCATACACGCTCGATGTATTTTTCAAAAGTTTTCCCGACGCGCGGTCCGTTTCGGCGCATGCGCACTAGTCCGATGCACGCCTCACGTGATTTGCTCTGCTTTCGGCTCACGACTTCGGCGCCATTTCGCGTTCTCGAGGATGCGCTCACCGAAAGTCAATTGCTCAATAAGAAACTTTTATAAATTGCACCGCAGGCGACCTACATACTTGCCCGCGTTGATGGACGCCTCGAAAGAGATTATGGGGAATATATATTTTCCCATAGCCGTTTCAAACTCACGCGTTCAAAGCCGTCTTGACAAATTGCCTCTAAAAACGTTACGACTTTAGTAAATTTTTCTCGTTCTTAGCGGAAACTGCGTCGTTAAGCACGAAATTGGGTTTCCTAGGCGATCGAATTTTTCAGGACGTCACCATCTTTTAATGCGCAGTTTCTCAGAAGTACTTAAGTCGAAAGGATGCTATGTATCATCCAGCGGATGCTTCTCTATGATCTGGCATCTTTATGCCCCGGACTCTAAACTGTGCTAAATATGATCCTACATGTGTTATAACTTCTACAGACAACTTATTATTTCTTAGTGCCATCAAATCTCTATGGCGATCTCTATGGATATTTGTCCTGGTATTGGTTTATAGATACAAATCAGTGGAACAACTGTTGTTACGTGTTCTGGTTGAAGTTGGAGAACAACAGGTTATTTTTTCCGTTGGTGATTGTGTTTCATCAAGAGACTAGGAATTCCAAGGATTGTTTTTCAATAGTATAGTTCAGCCCAATTCTCTCTAATAAAAATTTTAGTATTTATTGCTTTTGCTAGGAGACGTTCAGTACCAGTACGTAGTAAATATATCTTACCATGAGCATCGATGTCTTTGAAGATTTTACGCAACGTTTAAAATTCGGTGGTAAACTATTTCCGTGCGGATTTACATCTCGATTTAGGGCAAATATCTTTTCTTATGTATCTTCTTTCGGAGCGTAACTCTGCGAAACGGAACGAGTCTTATAAAATCGGGCGAAGAAAATAAATAGGAAACGATGACCTTAGGTCATCTCTCTCCCCACATCCAAAACAGACCACGGGCGGCTTTCTTTTGTTCTACAATGAAAACTTGATCGGCGTCAGGCACCGCTTGGATTTTCGGCTTCTTGTCGACGGCCATTGTTTCCTTGCATTAGTGACGTCCTCTGTTGTAACAACGGGAGAATTAATAAAGCCTCCTCCTCTCCAACCCTCCCCCCCGAAAACCGCCATTTTTACGTCCGAGACCGAAATTGAAATGGCAATTAATTCTCGGACATCACTACAGAGGGAGTGGGGAATTTGTTTTCAATGGCCACCGCTGCAACTGCCCGAAATTGACGAATCCGGGTTTCATTGCATACCTCATCGTTGGCTTTTATACAAGGTAATTTAATAGGGAGGAAGCATGGGACGCGTCATAAGTGATCTACGCGGTGGAAAATTATGACTGTGCCCGTTTTAATACGCGGTCATAATGCTTCCGGCTCGCACTATTATTGCGCGCGCGCCCCCCCACCCTTTTTAATTGTTAATGCGGCGGTGCCAATTTATCAATCATATCCCACCCAAAACTGCCCTTTATTTCGGGCTCCGGGCATTCGTTCGGTGCAGTTTTAATTACGCCTTTATTTATCATATTGTTTGTGATTGCAAAACGGTTGATTATTCTCTTTGACGCAATCCCAGTCCTTTTTCATCCCGCGATGAGAGAAAAGGCAATCGTTTCGCGGATTTTTCCCTACCGCCGACGTCCGAAACTCAAACAAAAACTCGGTTCGTTAAATTTTTTTTTTCCGCGGGGGATAACTCCCCGCGCTTATGAACGAGAATATATACAAGGCCGATATTGTCCGGAGTGAATCGCGAGGAAATATATATATATATTTATCGAATGATATTTGTTTTTAAGCGGTATCGATTGGAGGAACCCCAATACCCCCACCCCCTCCCCGATACCTCTTTTATAGAGCCCGTTTTTAATGGATTGATGAGAGTGAAAAATGGATGACCGACGTGCTGGTCGTTTTGTTTCGCAGCTTTTATTTTCATTATTACCCCGCTATTGTTGCGCGTGCGTGGCGCCGCCAACGGCCGTTCGGGATATTAGATGATTAACACTTTTACGTCCGATTTGTGCCACTAATCGCTAATGCTCTTGCATGGGAAAACACAGGGGAGTCGAAAATAAACCAAAAAAAGGGGGCGCCAAAAAAGAGGAATTTTCCCGGCTGCATTGCGATACTCCGATCGTCAATTGTGTATGATGTCATCGCTATTTACCGCCCAAATCGCTTCCGAACTTCCGGAAAAAGAACAAAACGGAATGCGCTGAATGGAATGAAAGAATCTTGCGAGATGGAGTGGCCGTTGACTTACTTTGAATGAATGGGTTTTAATTCATTAATTCATAAATATACTCAAATAATATTTTTTATATTTTTGATGATTGTTTTTTAAGATACGAAATGTAATAGTTGTCATGGCAACACACATATATTGTGTATGATTTTCATGAATCCAATTGTTGTTAAGATTAACAATTGTACATTAATTAGGAAATTTATTGAATATTTTATATAGTTTTGATGTTGTTGAAGACAGGAAATTAGGAAAGACTTATAATAATGAATGGTAATGAAAATTACGATTGATCAATTAATCATGGTGATTGACTTTAATTAGATAATGAAAATTGACAGGAGGAACTCATTGTTGACCATTATCTGTACCACTTCGAAATGAAATATATTGGTTTCAACTCATTAATATAATAATTGCATATTGTAATTAGGCTTTGTTATGAATCATCCTGCGAGATATTTCATTTTCTATACTCAGTCATCAACTAGCTTAATATAGAGAGTATAGAACTAGGTACAAGACTGTATTATTGTTGTAATTATTATACCTAATCAGTAAATGAATATAGAAGCCCATCAGAATATGATAAGTCATGAGAAAAATTTACGTTATAGATCAGTGTACGTTCATCAGATTTTTCGGACAGTGGTTGGTAATATGTATGAAGGAAAAGATTGAAATTTAGGTTCAACTTCCTTCTAGAATTCAGAGAATATAACTCCTTAGATAATGGAGAATAAATCATGCGTCTTCCTTGTCGTGCACGTCCTTTTGAGGATTCGAAGAGTTACATGGAAATGTTTTCCGGAGTGAAGCACCTCAAGAATTCATATTTTCCGCAAACTGAACAAAAAATAAAAAGTGACCGATGTAGGGTAATTCTGTTCGCATTTCATGCTCTATTTTTACGTATATCAGAAGATTATTATTTCTACTGGACATATTAGCCATGATTTACGTCGAAATATTTTTTGCGGCACTCAAGAACGATGCAAAGTGGGCGTTAAGTGCAAATTTCGCGTAAACGTGTTTGTTCGACAAACATTGCACATGTCTCCCAATGTAAAAAAAAAATCACGGATCTCGGCTCCCATCTAAAGATTGAGACATTGGAATCATAAATAGAATGGAATAATAAACGAATTCCCCGTCTTGAACGTGATTTCTCTTTCCTCACTCCTTTCAGAACGTGAGATTGTGGTTTTTTTTTTAAGTCGGCTTTTGAAAACGGATTCGGCTGCTGAATTTTCATGAAACCCGTCGTATTTTTAATTGTGGAGAAATGCAAATGCGCCGTCTAAATTACGAAAAAGGAAGTTTTTTTCGCGACGAATTTTTATTAAAATCGCACAAATGATGCTAATATGCACAAAACGGCGAAACATGCAAAGTTATGCAGATTTATGCATTCGCATGTAAACTCTTTGGAGCCCTCATTAAGTTGGCCGTATCAGTGACAGCGATCCGCATGCACTTATTGTGCCAGATTATCTCTTATTCATAAAATTTCGAGACTGTTTTTCTTCTTTTTAGAGAGGTCCCACCCCTGCTCCCCCTAGCGTCGACTTCGGAAAACATCGCGAAAAAAAAGTAGCGAAACGAAAAAGAGACCGCGTATCTGTTTTGGAAACGAGTGTGTCATTCTTGGCGTAGGCGTGATTTTGCATCCAATCATAAATCAAGTTCTTCGAACGTATCGGTGCAAAACGAGGCTACTGAACGTCCATCAAAATCCGAATCATAAACTATCAATACCGCTCGCTTCACTAAACATTTATCCGTTAGCGATTAACATACAAATTAATTCCGATTGGCGACAAAGGTTTTAATATCATTAAGCGCGCAGTACTGAATTTGTTTACGAATCGATTGTTCCGTGACGCAAGAATACGTCAACTTATCCAATTCCTGAAGGAGAATCAACAATGCCTCGATCTATTAAGTCGCTATTATTAATTGACTAAGCAACGCAGTACGTCGTAGCGTATTTTCTCCGCTAGAGGTCTCTCCAAAAACACGATATTGTTCGGGAACCAATATTTTCGCTCCCCTTAATTAAAAAAGATTCGCAGTTTTTTCCTCTTGATAAACAGAAAAGGAATCAAAACCTTGACCTCGTTGGGCCTCTTTATCAGCGAACGTACGCCTGCACATATTGTATCAATTTGACGTCAATTGAGTGTTTCCTACGAGTTTCATTTTCCCCCTCCGTTGGCAGGATTCTCGCAGCTATTTTTTCAATCGAGAGCCGTTGTGATATGACGGAGGCGGGAATTGAAGGCACAGAATGCGTCGAACGGATGTATCAACAATGATAGAGTGTTGCACAACCGCGCAGGCATTGTCGGTCTTTTAGAAAGCTTCTTTCGATTCGTCAACCGTCTTTTCTTTCTTTTTTTTTTCACTTTTTGCGATCTTCAGAGAGCGTAGATATCGTTCGTTTTTCCTGTTCCTGTTCCCAAAGTTACGGTTTCTCCTCGAAGATCGGAAACTTAAACGAAACGACTTTGTCGGTCTTCATAATTACGTACTAACTTGGTCATTGTTCGCGGCAGCGATGTTTCCAGATGAGGAAAAAGTGGGAAGGAAATGTACGTGCTCTGTTGTATCGGAATATCTTTGATTGGGAAATTTTTATCCACTCGGAACTCTCTATAGATACGTTTTTTACAGGGTTAGATGTAGTTTACGTAGTCAAGTACGTAAATATTTCGCTATTAATGTGATTAATTTTTGAATTTTTATAGTTAATACGCCATATGAGTCATATTAGTGATTATATTGTCCGTATGTTGTTGCATTTGTTTTAGAAAAGTATTAATTATGCAATTTTTATCGTCATTATAGCGTATTACGCAGCGATATTTCGCAGATTTGCTGAGCTTCTGGTAAATGTATATTATTTCGACTTTATATGTAAGGAAGTCAGAGACAGCTTCCGTGTTCCATTTATTTTTCACAACGCAAAGTTCGTAGTCTATTGATAAGTTTTGAAGAGATAAATTACGTTAATATCGATTTTAGTCGACCATTCCATAGCTGCTACTAGCGGGAATGAATTCACTCTGATTTCAAAAGGCTTCCCTTTGCTGACACGAATTCTATTCTCATTGCTCCTGCTTTGTATTCTTTCCTCGAATTTATACATTTCCTCCTCCCTTTTCTATCTTTTTCTACTATTCCGTTGCTTATTTATCGTCACCTTACTGTTTCAGTGACTTCTTTCGTAATAAGAGATCGATTTCGATATCAAAAGTTAAAATAACGAGAATATTTCCTTTCCTCCCTCCCTCACAGTCGTATTTCTCCGCCGTCTCGATAGATGGCCATTAATTCCGATGTAATCTCCACTAATTATTACAGAACAGTTCTCCTTGTTGATATGTTGATAAAATAACAATCCGCCAACAATCGAGTCATTAATAGATGGCGTTGATTGCTTGTTATGAATTCTATCATCTAGATCAATATGCGCTGCGAATGAAAGAGAAACATTTATGATGATTAAATTGTTTGCTGATAATGAAGGCGGAGTTGACCCAACAGTATTAAGGCCCCAACTGCGTTTTACCTTTCTACTGAACTAAAGGTCTCTCTCTAATTGTTTCTTCGGAAACCGTATCCGAAAACTGGACGTTCACTGTTGAAAGGATGAGGTATATGATCTTCGTTGAAATGTTTCCGTTCGTGAATTGGATTTGATTTCTCGTAACCAGGTTTTCATTTGTTTCGTGCTTTTCTTTTGTCTTTGGAATTATGTTTTAAGTTGTATGTTTGATTGTAATCAGTAGTTAAGGTTATATATGTGGCTGTAACTATGTTTCTAACAATCTGCTTCCATCCCTATACCGTAGAGATAATAGTCTTTTTTACGTCACAGGTGATTGTTTCTATTGGTTACTTGTTTTGACGTAACGATATTCATTTTTTCGTATTTCTATCTTTTATAGTTTTCGCACTCGTATGTGTATATGTATAAGTATGTTCGTACAAGTATAAGTTATGTTTAAATATTGTTACTACGATTAGCTATAATAGCATTACGTACGCAAGTGCTTATGGTATTGCAAGCATACGTATTCCCTATATTCTCCTATATTTTTTTATTATTTGCTTTGTACTGATATAAGTATCATAGTTGCCATATAGTTCGTTTCGTGTATTAGACTCTATTTTACGTAGTTACATTTTGGTACTCGAAACAATGCTTCGCAAATCATCGGAATATTACGTTCGGAAGTCGTGCGCTACAGTTAGCATCTTTCTCTGTCTCCAACACTTTCCCTTTTCCAACCCTTCAGATTCCCCTTCCTTAGCTATTCTCTTTCTTATTGCCACCGTCTCTGTTGACCTCTCACTTCCTGCCTCCCCCCAAGTATATTTCGTACAGCGTGTGGGATGCACTCTATTTAAGATGCAGTTTAGATGCACCTTTTGGAACCCGGTGCAGCTCTTGTTTGCCCCAGACGTATCCTCCCCACACTCACTCGCCTCTTCATATCTTTTATCTTTCATTTCTCCCTCTTATTTACCCTTTACCGGATCTCTTTCTCTCCCTTCCCCTTATTTAGCATTTCCCCCCATTCCCACTTCAACCCGTCCTTTATTACTCATTCTGTCTCTTTATTCAAGTGCTTTGAATTGGATATTCTTACGCCCGTGCGTTGCAATCGGAGTTATCTATATGTTCTCCTTAACCATCCTGATTTATGCGTTTTTTTTTTTAAACCGTACGTCGTGTTTTTCCCGCTCGATTTGTCTTTGTTTCGGACAGGAAATGAGCTCCCGGATAGTTATTCTTCGGACATCGGTCGTAAATTTCCCTTCGGATTCGTCTGCGAATTGCTAATGATTTTTAAGCCGCAGCGGAAAATGTTCTTACAGATAATGAGTGATTGATTGTAGGTGAACCTTATTTTTCGGGTGAATATTGCGTAATTATTTTGGAAGGCGAATTTTCTCGCGTGCATTCCAGCGTTGATCGTGATAAGGACGATCTGTTCTGTGTTAACAAGACTGCGGAACTACACGAGAAAGTGTTTCTATTTTCATTCGGAAGCAGTGATATATTATATATATACTAATATGGAGTATATGAGATAATAAAGCCTTGTATGTTTGATGTTTTTTTGTAGTCTGCTTTTGTTTTTTGGTGAATGAAGAATTATTTTCCGTAGACGATAAAATACGAGCTTAAAAAGGCGTTAATTTTTGGAGCTAAGTGTTTCGCCATTGTTTGTAAATTAAAGAATAAAATTCGTAGATGGTTTGTTAATCTTCAAAGATACTTGTTTTCTTGGGAATGTTTTAATAATAATATTCTCGTATTTCGTATTTGATTATAAGTGTAGTTTCAAAACCTATCATCATACTTTCTCAATGTGTGTTTTGATAGGAAAATCCTTGGAGCTATTCCTATTCATCTAAATGCACCTCTTTCTTGTGCATTTCCTATCGAAATTTTTGTCTCCATTGCAACTCTAACTAGAAAGCATCTCGTTTGATCTTCTACACCTGACCTCAGTAGTTCAGATTTATGCACATGACGCATCGGTTGATCTAAGGGAAGGGATCCATTCACAGGAAGTGGCCCAGTTGTATTCGAGGAAGTCGAGATGGAGCTAAGCGTTTACAGAAACAAAGCACTATCTCCCCTATCGATGTCCCAAAATCACTCCTCGGATGGTTCCTGGTGTCAGAGGTTAACTCTGTCCCCATTTTTAACGTTTCTTGTCATCGAGTCTCGGTCACAGCGTTTCTGGAACTTCTTTCTCCATCGGTGAGAAATGAAACCGAAATCCCTTTCCTTCTCATTAAAAAGCTCTTTTCCCCGGAGGGTGTCACGCAGTTTCTCTCCCCGAATCATGAATAATTCCTCGCTCTTCGCCACCCCCAAAGGATTAACCCCCCGTCGTCGAACCTAACGCCTTGTTATTTTTCTCGCATTTGAATTTTAAAATTTTTTAATTGATCGAAACACCGATTCCCCGCTCTTAATTTTTTCGGGCGTTCCGTTTAATTTAGATTCGATCAAACGATTCCCCTGTTCGATTGTTTTACGAAGATGTGATTATCCGATACTTTATCCCTACCGTGATTTTATTTTGTGTGTAATTATCGCGTATTGTTAAGTATTCGCTTAATCGTTCGTTGAAATCACCTTACGAATAGATTCCGCACAGTGGTTCCGTAAGAAAAACAAAAGAATTAAGAAAATGGAAGATAGCGCAACTGCGCTCCTTTCGGAAAATTAAACTCACGGAGTGTTTTCTCGAGCGAGACTATGACAAATTAGAAATTTCCTTAATTCAGACGTTGCGTAAGAAAGATGTGAATTGTTTGTCATAAGGAAGCAAGATTTGCATTGAAATGGAGTGTAATGAAGGCGGAGTGGAAAGTTGAATTTTCCCTCTTAAGGAGCCGTAAATGACCTTGTGATTTGGACATGTTTTTTGGGGGAAGGTTTTTTTGAGATACCGTCTTTGGAATAGTCTATTACGAAAGAAATCTGTGACGAGAGTGTCGTGTACAAAATTTGGATCCATCTTGTGCTAAAATCTGCTAAAATTCATTATTCTTTCAGCTATGTATGTTCATTCAGCTTCGGGTCGTTGATAATTTGAATATTATCTCTGTTTCAATGAACTGAACTTTCACCAGCAGTGCAGAGGTCTTCGAGAATTATACTATGTAGCTTTGGCGTATATAAAAGCGAACAAATACGGACTTTCTCATGTATAGCTAACCCCTTAACCAACTTAAAACGTACATAATAAACTTTTTATATCAGTAGCACCACCTTGGTTTCCTGTGATTAATATGTGTGTTGTTAGAGTTCTGGAATAACCAAAATGGATATGAAAATTCTATTTTGGATGTAAGTTAGGATTTGAGATCGCTCATCTTGTATTAACTTAACAATCTTTATGATTTCGTATTTTCTATAGTGTAGTTTGTATTGTGTTCTATGTTTGTCAAGATAAAGTTTTTATAGAAGGTTGACATCCTGAAAGAAAGTTTGTGATAAATAAATCATGGCTATTATTATTAATTAATCACCTATTTGTGTAAGGTTTTGAATCTTTATTGGATTGTATTGGGGTGAAATTATTGTAAACGATTTACGAAGTATTTGTAAATAATTATTTTATCTTGGTCTAAAAGCCCATGTACATGAAAGATGAAACGTATTGTGTTTTGATTTCTGATTTAACGAATGTATATGCTTTTATTTGCAGCCTTTCATAGGCATTGATATTTTAATATAAGTATAGCTATTACTGCTCTGAGTACTCGGCGATCCCATCTGGAGTAAAGAATACCCTCCCATCAGGAGTTCAAAGGCCTATTTTAAACTCAGATTTATTCGTCGCTGTAAATAAGATACGGAAAAGAAGCGTTAATCTTAATTCCTACGTGGCTTTATCTCTTTCTGTAAACCCATTCCTCAGGATTATAATAAAAAACACCGTCCTCACGGTTAAGGGCAAAAAAAAAATTTTTTTTAGACTTTTATCTCGTCCCGGTTACTCGTATCGCTATTAGCCGCGAGTTATCAGCGATAAAAGTTTTTTAAAAGGAGTAAATATTTAGGGTTTTTTTTTCCAAGCGGTCCGCGTTGTCAGAATCAAAGATGGGTCTAAATAGATAGTATATATAGGGAACGGTATCGCAGTCCATTCATTTCAACCACCCACCTCCGCTTCGCTTGCGTGTCTCCTTGTGAGTGGGAGGAATTAAAAACACTTAGTATCATATTTCTTCTTTTATTTTCTCTTCTGAAATTTCTTCTGGGGCATGAAAGAGGGATTGTCTTCGCCCTCACACTTATCGTCTCTTCTTTCCCTATCTTAACACGCTCCTTCCTTCGTTTTATATTGGCCCTTCTTGCACGCCTTCGTGACCTTTCCACCCGTTGTTTATCCAAACTTCCCTTCGCATATCTCTTCTCGCCCCACGCCGCGGCGATAATGTTTTGCGTGCATTCATGTCTGCGATTCACAAGATGGCCGCGGGGAGATAAAAATTCGTGCGTCACGATGAACCCTTTTCTTTTCTTCCGACGTATTTTGGAAGCTCTCGGAGACGTCTTTTGGGTCTATTTGAATCATCGTCGTGAGATATATACGGTGCGTGTTACGGAAGCGTGAATTATGGACGAGCTATCGTGCGTTTAGAGGTGCGTAGGGAATTTTGGGTCGGTTAGAGGAACAACTTAACGTTTTATGTCCGAAAGAATGAGGGAGAGATTTTTAAGATACGATGTTGAAGATTTGGATAGCTTCTGCGATCAAGAAGACGAGCTCGGATTGATTCATTCAAGTATGTCTGGTTTTTGGATATATTATCTCAGTAGGATGAGATTATTTTATGGGTATATATGTAATATTTTTTTTCCTTGTTCTTGATGGTAAACGCATCTTTTAAATAACGACTTGAATATTTATTCTTACGTTATTACGTATATTTCGTACATTTATGTACGTATATATCGTTCATGGGTTTATTTTTCGTAAAGAATAAGTATTAGGTAACTCAAAGTATTATTCGTAGTTAGAGTTATAAAGCACGTACATTGATATCACTATAAACTATTTATTGCAATTAAATAGTCATTATATCCACGTAGAAGCAGAGCTAGACCGTGGAATTAATGAAAATATCATGTATTAATACTATAAACACATCGGAATTTTCTCTGTTTACGTATTTATTCTCTTGGACATGAAATTTGTGAAGCATTAATTCCTATTTTAAGAATTATTATACTACAGAAACATATCTCTGTATATTCAACTTGCAGTACATTTATTTCCTTTCGTTATAATGTATTATTTGGATAATTAATGATAAACGCTTTATTTATTGTGATGAAGTACTGTATGTTCTATTTTTCTCTCTTCTTTTGTCTTTTACTCAGATTTTCTCCGTAAAAATTCGTGGAGTTATCTCTCGCCTCTCAGATGCTCGATATAGACAAATTCTCTCCGTTTTACTGTACGGAAGGATAAATATTTCGCACTCTCTCATTTCTTTGTTTTTCACTTCACGTCTATCCCTTTTTGTTCCCCGGCATTTGTTCCAAGTAGCTCTCTCTGTTGTTATTTTCCCACAATTCCCTCTTTCATCGCACGCCCTCGCATAATGGCGCCTTTTATTAAAACATTACGACGTGGAAAATTTTCCGCTGAATATTTGCTCCAGTTAATCAGGGTGTACGCGGCAAGGGAACAATTTCTGCTCGTTTTCTGCACATACTCTTAATAAATAACCTTCGTTTTGTTTTCCTCTGCTAGCGTTTCTTCTGTTTTTTTTCGTATGTATAAATCAGGCTCTTGAAAAATTTTCCTCACATTTTTTTCAGGTCGGCGAAATTTTTACGTCCTCGCGCAGCGAATCGTATTTATGCATATAAAATGAATTAAAAAGGCCCCCGAAAACTATTTTACGGCGGTTTTATTAATACGCGTCTTAAATATGCGCCATTACCCTCTCGAGTTCCCGCGACTCCCCCTTTTTTGCCCAAGGAACCCTGTGTCAGAAGTAAGCGCGTAATTTATATGATAACTTTGTTCGTGTCTTACCGGCGCATGAATCGTTTTTTCCGGAATTATTAACCGAGAGAGAATCCACTTTTCTTAATTAAGCATAATTATTTTGACCTTTCATGATAGTTTAAGGGAGGCTTTCCTACCAAAAGTTTTACCTCTTGTGCTCTTATTCTCGTATCTCGGCCGCAAATCTTTTCTCGTGCGTGCATTTCAACCCCAAGAAGATTCTCCACGAGTTTTCTCTTACATTTGGACTCGCCTGAGAATAACTCCCCCTGCCATGATGAATTTTAGCTAAGGCGGGTTTAATTAGAATTAAAAGTATTCTTCCTAATGTGTATATATGTCCTTATGTTTTGCATTAGGTCACACATTTGTTATTTCTGATGCTATTTACTTTTCTAGATTTAGAGTTTAAAAGTGAGTTAAGAGGATTTTTGGAAGTCACTGTAATACTTATCTTTTTGTCTTTCGTATGTTCAGGCTCCTTTTGTCCTTTAATGGATGTGTTCCAGGGTTCTATTCCCTGGAAAGAGTATAATGTTTCATGTAAAGCGTCGGTAGTTTGAGTATTTGAAAATTCTACTGCCTAAGATCCTTTCTTCATTGTTGATCTGTTACCTAGGTATCGTGGAAGCTGTACCTTTTAAGTATAAAGATCCATTTCATAGGATACGTTAGGTTTTAAGTGTCCATAATTGTTTTCAAATAGACTAAACTATGTGTTAGTTTAATTAATTCGAATCTTACATTTATTCGTATCATAAAATATTACTTGAATCAGGCATAAGTACTTGTGTATGAGAGAATTGAAATCTATTGCTGGTATGGCTATCTGAGCTTATTAAAACTTAATGAAAACAATTTTCTGTCCATAAAAGTGTGCCTTCTCATTAAGAATACTAAAATTATCTTATTCAAAAGTATCCTCTCATTAATATTGTTGTCTTATGTTTGATTATATATGTACGTAAGTTGTATAGGGTTTTCATCAGACGAAGATATATTACCTCATTTTGATTGCCGTGCACCAGACATAAATTTTTAAGGACGTATTTCAAAATCATAACTCATCCAAATCTTTGTTTTTACCATCCTCAACCTCAGCAGTTCATTTCAGAGATGGGTGTTTATCTCTTCATCTTTTCTTAATGAAAGGTATTTTTCATGATTTATTTCCCTCAAAAAAATCTCATTCCTGACGAAATGAAAAGTCTTCTAAACACGCTCACCAACGAAAACTAAATCCTCGGCCAATAAAGGAAACGGTCAGGTGACGTTTTAATTAAAAATTTAACGACGGAAAAGGTATTTCCCCCTAAAAAAGGGATGGGTCATAGTTTCCCATTGTCACGCCTAACTAATTAAAGCTGACGCAACCACGCTCATGAAGATACACCAGTTACAAAACAGTAGAAAACACTCACTCATTATCTCTCCGTTAACTTCTTTTCCAACTTCTTTCGCTCCATTGGTTTTAAACAAGCGTTTTTAAGTTACTTCCTCTTCATGCATAAATCCAGAGATCGGTCACTCAGTCCCGATCCATTTCTTCAAGTGGAGTGTGCCACCTCTCGGACGAAGTATGAAATGGTAATGAAGCGAAGTCAAAGAAGGGAGAAGAGGTTTATCCCGTCTCCCTCTTCTGTTTGATTCGCAAAAGGATATTTCGTTTGTTCTTTGTTTTCCGGAAACGTATGATAATCTCTTAGAGATCACGCGCGTATCCGAACATTGTTTATGGTCGCCTGACCAAGTTCGTGATGGTTTTAAGATTTATATTAACAGGCCGTTTTGGCTACCGGTGGATTTAAGCAAGGTGAATTTAAATTTGGAAATGTCTGTTGATTTTCTGTTAACTGGATCTTACAAAGTTGACATAAGTCACTTGTTTTTACTCTCAGATTATTGCATTATCCATATATTTTTTATCATGTGTCAATGTTTTTGTTAGATTCTTATAAAAGAATATTCAGTGAAGAAAACTCTTTATGGAGAATAATCGAACTTAAGATGGTGATAGAAAAAAATTGGCGTAAAAGATAATTATTTGGCTCGTTCTACCAATATTGTATTGATAATTATGCTGAACTTATCATCGCTAGTTTTAAAATTGGTTCGAATATAAAGTCTTCCATATCAATTTTCCGCAAGAATACGCTGTTGTTAGGGAAAAAGATTTTTCAAGTCGCTTGGCAACCATTTTGTTGAAGCATTTCGTCATTTCTAGCCGTCCATTTTGTCGTGAGCAATTTCGTCGCACAATCCATCAATTGTTCGTCTTTCCGTTCGACCTCTCGAAATAAAACTCAGAAGTTTAATCCGAGAAGCAATTTCCGAGCCGTATTTAGCTCATTTCCTCCGTTGATTCGGTATTTTCCCGCCAAAGCCGTCAACTTATCTGCACCGTCCAATCTGGTGCTCGATCCAGTAATTAAACTTTCCCTATGCCACGGATTCAGAATTGAATGTCACCGATAAGTGCGTAGAGGGCATGCAATGATTTGTCGACGGATAAGTCAATTTAGTTTCATTGTAATGAGTCATTAAGGAAATTGCGAACGGTGATCATTTCTGTTTTGCTGTGTACTTTTTAGTGTTCGTGTTGCTAGCTGTAGAAAGTAAGGGCGTAGAAAATCGGATTTCATATCTATTTAATGATACAGGAAACTGTAAATGGTCGTTTTCCAGGAAATAAGTTTATTCGTTTCATTTTTACTCGTTTGATCGGTGTGAATCATTGTTGGACAATAGAGTTTTTGTTGAATAGTTATGTATCTATTTACACTTCGATTGTTGTTCAGATATCCTCCTTCTCTGTCGTTCGTTTCCGCTAATTTAATAATAATGAACTAGTGCCTTTATTGAAAGTTACCATTTTTCATTTTGTTTTATTGTTTCATATCTTTTATTTTATTCTGTTCGGCCTTTTCCACGTATAAAATCTTTCTACGAGCACAAATTATAGGTAGTTAGTCCCAAGTGCGGAAGTAGAAGCTCTTTCGTGCCCCAGATGGATTGAGGATGAAGCACTGCGTTTTTCATGGCGTAATATTTTTGAGAAAATCCCCCCGCTAAGTAGATTGCTACAGTTTTAGCCTTTGTAGGTTCTTCGGCGTATGATATGGAGGGCGTTTTTCCCTCTCCGTAGCGAGGTGGTGACGTAAGAAAAGAAGGGCACTAAGTGGTAAGAAGATTTAAAATAAGAAGTCCCCTCATTGACAGCAATGAGCTCGTAAGACGCCACTCGCGTATGCATTCGTATACACGGCCATGTTTCGGAAGCGCCCCTGGTGGCAAACCGAGCAACTCCCCCCCGTCGTTTCTATTTCTGATCAATCGGCCGCTGCACGTTCCTTCGCCAATTACGAGCTTGTGGACGATCGGTCCAACGAGGCCATGAGGGAAGCATTCTACTAGACGTGCCACTCCTCCGCTATGGATCGGGGCTCACTGACCTAAGACAACGCTTCTTTTTACTCCAGCTTCACGCCCGCTCACTCCCAACAAGAAAGTGAATGAAGCTTCTTTTCTCCTGTTTCCCTCCCCATCCGCCTGGCGCTGCCTCCTTGGAACATGGCCGCCCCCTCCCTCCCAATGACGAATGGGACTTTTTTTTTGGCGGATGTTTTTCTTGCCCTCTCTTCCCGATGGAGGTAATGAGGGATGATGAATGGTTTCGTTGCGGTAAAAACCTCTCCGAGATTCGAATCGGTTCCTCACGAAGGGAAGAGGCCATGGCTGCCTTTAACAGTGTCTCGACTGCCATTCTTCACAATTCAGGAGTCGATTATTGCGTCGAGGAAAGCTCGCGGCCATTTTAATTGACTTCATTATCGAAACGTAATTCAATATTAATCAATTAACAATCACGCGTTCGGTCGTTCAAGCTTTGGATGGTAATTGAACATTTTTCCTTTTAAATTGGCGTCTGTACGTTCACTCAGCTTTCTAATGCTTCCAATTTCATTCCGGATCCAAGTATAGCCTCTCAGATAGTTGCTTGATTACGGGCTGAAGCCAGCCCTTTGGGTCTAATTGGGAAAATTACCGAAACTGCAAAGTCACAATTGGGGTGAGACGCCATATGCCATTGCTTTATAACCTTCCAGCTCGGATGCAGATGGTTAAGTATGTTCTAATATCACGCGTTGTTTCATGAAATGACGGTTTGCGAGGAATTGAACCTTAAAACGCGATTGGATATGAAAGAGATGATTACAAATTCGTCTCTCCTTCTGGATTTAACGAGAGGAAGATTCTAGAAACGATTATAATAACGAATGTCATTCGTTGAGAAAGAACTTCAATCATCAGATTTCACCGCCTTGCGTCATGGGATTCCATTATTGCTCTTCAATTGTTTTGCCATTTGAGATATAGGAGAGAAAGTTTTTCGGAATAGTTTCAGGCTAATTCAGTTTGATTTTATTCCGGTTGAGTGTGAAAGTAGATATAAGTGTGTGATTTTGTTCATATTGGTGTTAATTTGCTTTTTTTTAGCCTTCTTTTTGTTGCTGCGCAATTTAAGGCATTGTTTCTCTGCTCTTTTGTTTTGTTTGTTGATAAATCCTCAACAATGTCCCCCGATATATCGTAAATTAAGTCCATATTCATTCTACGACGTAATCAGAGGCTATACTTCCTCGTTAGTTCGTGTCTATTTAGCGCACTCGAATGCAAGATGTGTGGCTTCCATAAAATGCCTTCGTGGAAGAGCATATGTTTGTCGGCAAACGATTTTGCTCGCGGAGCAATACCCCATTTCGTTCCCTTGGTAATGCCCGAGTTTGTTGTCTTTTCCGTCGGTCTTTAAACTTTCAAATGCCTGCAACTCGGCCGTCTTTATTATTATTCTCGATCGTAAAACTCTCCCTTAGTGCACCTCTTTCATCGTTTTTGTGGCGTGTTTCGGCGTTGTCGGTTGAGAAAGAGTCGGAGGCAGCGTTGCCACTATAGGCCCGCCATCTCGCGATTGAACGAACACTATCTCGACTAGGAAAAGAATGTCTATTCGTTTATTTTCGGTAACGTTCGACTGTCTGTGCATTCGTAATATCTTCGTCTACAAAATGAATGATAGGCATTCACAACGTTTACAATTTCAACTGGAAATATTTCTCTATATATTAAAAGATTCTTTATTGTTTTAGTTTTCTGTTTAATTACGAAATAACTTAATATGTTCTCGTAAAACGTTCACGTCCTGTTTTATGAAAGGATTAATTAAATATTTTGAGCGTTACTCAAATCGCTTTTATATATTACCTTTTTTTCTCTCGCGAAGAACAATGTCTCACCACGGACGATAAGTTTCGTGAATAAGTTTTGAAAGCAAGATGATGATTTAGTAAATGTCATGGTAACAAAAGGTTTTTGGTAATACGAATTGTCCCTTTGCTCTAATTTTCTTTCGATTACTTTGATCATTTTCTACCCTTTCTTTTTGGGGAAACGAACAGAATATCTTTAGTTTAGTCTTTTGCGTAGGCTATGAACCATATAATTGAAATTGAATATTCTTTTTGTTACTTAATAATTTTATCTTCAATTTTCAAAATAAGTCGAACGTTTGGGGACCCAGCAAAAGATAGTTTTGAGTTGAGATATAAGTTAGATAATATGGACAGCTGTTCGAATAACTATTTATATTCTTTTTTATATGATAATGATCATTTATTGATTCTTGTATTGTAATTCTTATACGATTCATTATACTAAACTCATAACAATGGTAAATAATTACCAGATAGATACATTTCCCGAGAAAATTTTCCATTGTTGAAGAGCGCATACACTGTAAGTTAAACAATGCAACTTATGAGCTCGTTACCAGAAATTAAGCATTACTGCTACTAATATACAATTATCAAACATCTATTTAGAAGTTAGGAGAGTATTTTCATTGTCAAGCCCTTGTTTTATTTCATTTCAACCATAGCAACGTAAGCATCGTTTATAGTCGCATTCCATCATACATCCATTTTCGGACGTATTTATAAGTGAACTTAAAGCTTTCTTTCCATCTTACGTACGTGAGGAAGTGCTGTGGACACTGTACTGAAGACGCATAACATTCTCCGGTCATCGTATTCGCTGCGGATTCGCCAATTCCGTAAAAATATCGCACGATACCAATCGCGTTTCTTTTGTCGCATATCTTTTTGTGCGAATGCGTCAAAAATCTTCGGCGAAATAAAGATTCCGGCTCGTAACATCGTTCGTAATTCTTCCCGAAACGTATAAAAAACGCACATTACAATGCTCCGATTAGACCGGTAAACGCTTTGGTTTGTTTTTCCATTTCTACAAAAGAGAGAAAGACACGGGACCTCGGACATGAAGATGTTTTCAGAGTTTCATGAATTATGCAGTTCCATCGCACTCTATTCTCTTCTCCGTGAAATCATTAGATATGTATGCGATGAATAAATAAAAGACATTGTCATATGACGTTCTTCAATTGTCCGTCTTTTTTTTCCGCCATTACCTCTTCAATTACTCCTACTTCCTCTGAGCCTTTGTCTAAACTCTTTGACGAAGTTCTTCTTTTTTTTGCCCGTCTCGTATTTATTCTTCTCGATCTCCCTTCTCCCCATATAAATATACAGCACTGGCCTCTGTTACATTCGCCATCTCTCGTATAAATAACTTAAAAGCGGATGAATGTTTGAATGCATTGCCTTGACGGAGCTGGTTCGCCTTTTGGACCGAATGCGACGTACTTGGGAAATCGAAATTTAAATGCAAAAAGCCCGCGTTTACTGATGGATTAAGATTTAACGAAATCTCTTCGTATTTCTCCGTTCCATCTGTAGTATAGTTCGCTCTTTCTCCTGTACTCGTTGCGTAGATAATGAGAGAAATGTGTTATGAATCTATTAGGCTCTGTTTATCTCGTTGCTAAGGGTTTGTTTAGTTTATATCTTGGAAGAATCACACGGATTACTTTACCCGAACTTTAGGCATGTTTTAAAGCGATTCTTTTGAAGTATTTCTCATTCTTTAGATCGATTGAACTACGTAAATTTGAGATGATTTTTAAGCTTTCAACGATCCGGTTATGTTTAATTATTTTTGTGCTCATCTACTTGTATAAGTACATACGCCTCTTTATAGCTAGTTGCCAAGCATTTGTTTTGTTTTAATCTTGGAAGGAAAACGGAATAGAATTCAGCCTGAAGTTAAGGGTTGTTTCAATGGATTTTTTTAGTATATCTCATTCTGTAGATTTAAGGAACAACGTAAATTTTAGTTGGTTTAAATGCTAAAACAATCCGGTTATGTTCAATTCTTTTCGTACGATTTATTTGATAACTAGAAAATCTTTTAACAGCATTTTTTTGATTCCGTCTCTAGGTAAAGTAAAATTTCTTTTCTAAAGTAATATTTCCCTCCTATTACGGATGTACTACTTGTTTTTTTCTGGACACTGCATTCTTCTTATGGCAATCTTTCATTACGTAATCATTCTTTAATTGCCAGTTGCTATGAGATTTGTCGCAAGATGATGAACGATGAACTCAAATAGTGCTTTTAGATTTTTTTTTAGTTTTACACATGCTCCCGTAAGGTTTACATGGCTCCTGAATTTTTGCATTCAAGTTTCAGTAGACCAAACATTTCGTGTAGCGAATCGTGTGTGTGAAAGGGGTGTTTACTCTCGTCGATATCTCTAGACCACCCGATGACTTCTACACCCGTCCCCTACACCCATTTCCTGCGACTACTTGCTATTTTCCTTTGATTTTCCTTCCTCTCTCTCACACGTACGCTGATAAATGTGCGTGGGCGTAGAGGTCACAGACCGGGCATATGTAGCGTTTGAAAAATTGATTTCGACTTTATTCCTCCACCACCCCTCGCCACATGTTTGTCTTGCATTTTTTCCCGTCCTTAATGACGGGCATGTGTCCGGGGGTGGGTATCGAAGCACAAGACGGTCGATATAATTTTTTTTATTATTTTTTTATTACGTAATGTTGTTCCAAAGGTGATGCAGCTGCGATCCAAGATGGTTTGATTTAGATAATGATCGAAGGCGATCAAGAGTCGCTCATTATACCGGCATTCTCCCCCTCCTTTACCCACGACGTTTCCTCCCTCGTGAATTATGCATCGGGAATCCTGATTGATAGGAGCTGAAATTTTTACCGTGATTGATATTCAAAATTCACCGTGTTGGCTTATATTTTTTTCCGAATCAAAATATCCGTTCCGACCGTAGAGCTCTCCCTTTTACCAACTATTTCGGATTGGGAATGTTTTTTTTTTTTCATCTCGTATAATTCACGTAGTCTCTTACGTGTTGTTTTAAATCGAGGAGTACGTAGTTTTTTGAGCTCCTTACGACATACAGATTGCGTCACTAAAGTCTTGGTAGTCGTCGTCCAAGGCTTCGAAACCCAAAGACTCCGCGTTTGTCTAGTAAAAAAGAACGTTTTGATTAGCGAGAGACACGTTTTATAAGTACAAAAGTATGAAATTTTGATTCGTTTCGGAAGCGAGCTCCCAGATTTTTTTAAACTATTCATAAGACTCTTCGGTCGGATCTATATATGCGAATATTTGTCAGAATTGCTCTTCCCTCCCCTTCCCCCACCCTCTCTTGTCCCGTTTTCCATATACCTAATGGTTTTGTTTTTTACTCATTCGCATTAAAATTTCATTCTTGAATGAAACGACTGCTTCCGAATTTCACGTCTGGCGATGAAATGGATCCAAGTTTATTCGATCCTCTTTTTTTTCATGGGCTTATGGGTTATATTTTTTATATTTTTTTTTTAGAACGCCGAACCATCTCCACACGTGTCTCCTGTTCTCAATTCCCTAACAGTTTATGCGTCTTAAAATCGAGGGAAAAAGCTTATTGGCGGCATTTCGTGTGATTGTGATGCCCCGTTTTTCCGTACGTTTAGTTTTTACCGAAAATCCAAAGTTATAAGTTTAAATTTTCGATCTGTTTCGTTCTTTTAGCCTTTGCTTGCAATGTAGGACTTGACGATTGTAAGTGTTAAGTATTCGTATAGGATAATGATGGAGATTATTTTCGGATGCTTTTACTACTAGGATATTAAGTTTTTAAATTATGAATAATAAACGTTGTAAATTAAGAATAATTTTGATTAATTTCAATGTGAACTCTTATTGAATTAATAAGTTATAAACACCCCTAACCAACAGAAGGGTGATTAAAACTATTAGCAACGGAGCTAAACTAAGGGGACCCAAAACAGTACCTTGAGGGACACCTAACTTGAAACACGTTTACTTAGTTTTAAAACCTCACTCAATCGTCATCGAACCAAAATATTAATTTTTTGTGATAATGGATTGTGAGTATATGCTTTCAAAATCAGAGATAAATTAGGGTGACCGAACACTGTACCTTGAGGCACACCTAACATTAAATACGATTTTTTAGGCTTTCGCTTAATCGTCGTCGACCTAAATTATTAATTTTTGTGATATTTATATTCATATTCAGGTCGGAAATACTACGCTCTTAGCTTATTTCCCGTATGGAAAATGCAACCGGGATATTTCCTCAGGAATTTCCGTTCGGGCATATCCCTATGATTGCGCCAAATTAACCCGAAAGGGGGGGCGGATTTCTCGAACCCCGTGCCCTCCGAACGGCGTGTGTTTGCGGAGAGGGCGTCTGGAAAAAGGGAAGTCAGGCGGCAGCACTTCCCACGTATATATTATTCAGGAAGGGAAGCAGGAAGAGAGGTCGTACGACTATAAAAGAAAAGGCCCGAGTCTGTTTGTTAATGCGCAAGCACCCCTATATATAGTATGTATATGTATTATGTATACAGATGTGCCCATAAGTAATGTAAATATATATACGCGAGTTTTGTGTGAACGCCCTCGTGTGTGCGCATGTCGCCATATGGATGCGGTGAAGGGCTACGTTTTTATTTTCAACGTTCCATTATTTTTTTAAGGGTCTGTCGTCATTTTTTGATGCTCTCCCGCGCATCCCCTCGCGGCCAAGTCCTTCGAAGAACGCTTTCTCACTCATTGCGCTACTCTATTGTTGATTTTTACGCCTGGCGACCATGTTGTGTTTGTCTGCTGGCTTGTTGCCGGTCGCTTTGATTCTGTGACATCGCTCTTCTTTCTTTTTTTCCCGCCAGTCAACCGTCTTTGATTGAGTTTTGATATCCGCTCTATTATTTTTACCCGCTTTTGTTTGTTCTGACAGCGTGTTGTGTGTTGCGTGTTTTTGCGTCTTTGGGCCATGTTTGCAAGTTTCTTTTTATTGTTTTGCGTCCCGATGTTTTTCTGAATATTGCTGTTTTTGGAAATGCGGAGTGGTGTGGAGAGTTTTGGGAGTCGAAGATGAACGCGTTCCGGGAAAATTTTTCGCGTAATTTGGGGATGTTAATTTGCTTCGTTGCCATGGTATTTGTTCGGACCCATTTGACCACTCGTTTCCAAGTGGCGGAAGGAAGTTACGTGTGTAACTTTTCCCGGAATTTTACTTAAAGAATAGTATTTCTTGTGTCAAGTATAAAATTGTCTTCCGTTGAGTTTATCTTCTCTTTTATATTATCCGTTTTTATTTTAATGCTTGGTATTCACGCTGTAACAAATCACACGTGTCCCCTGTCAATTTATACGTGGGGCCACGTTTATTTGAATCCAACCCCTCTATAAGTTATCTTGTGAATTATATTAGAATAGCCATCCATTATTTTTCAAATGATTCATGTTCTTGGATGTTTATCGATGCATAAAACACTACACCTCTGTTTTCATCTAGCGGTATCCATAGATACTTACGTTTGACAGCTTTCGTAACCTCTCATCTATAGGAATTTTCCGTCTTCTAAAGTGTTCATTCCAAGTACTCGTTAATGTTCGTTCCTTTTATATAATTTTTTTTCATAATTATATGACGTGCATCCCATCCGCTTCCTGAACACAAAAAATCCCATTTTCTATAGGAGCATATCACGTGTTGTGACGAAGGTAAAATATGTAAATCACCGATGAATTCACAATGCATCCCGGATGACGTATGTTTTTAAAAGTATGTTTCTGTATCCGTCGAACAATCGAAAGATTAAATTCCGAGCTATTCATTCCAACCAGTCGGGTTTAAAGGTCGGTTTCTTTTCATCAGCACCGATATGACTAATTCATGCAAACGTCTCTTCTTCTGAAATGGTCCTTAATGCATGAGCCGCATTTTTTGGTGATGGAATCGGATGCAGTCGCGGTGGAACCCTTTGGTCTCGCGTCGTCGGCCCTTGTCGGATGAAATTTATCAGAACTCGGGTCCTAAAACGTTTCCCTGCATCACGATTATTATTCGGTTAAAATACACGTATTTGATACCTACTTTGTAGGTGATGTGTGAAGGTAATACGTATCCAAGTGTTTGAAGCATTTATTCAGTGTATTTAAAATTTTTCCGTTGCTAAGATACTTATCTATTTGAAGTTATATTTCTCAGCGAAAAATGGATCAGTTTTGTCACACTGGTACGGTGCAACTATTTGATAAATGTTTAATTCTATAGCTTCTAGTGTTATATTTACGTAGTTCCGCTCACATTTAGTCATTTAATTTTATAAACTTCATAAATATAATATATCTTGATTGTAGGTCCTTAATATAAATAATTTTAACCATGTTCGCATTGATAATTACGAAGATTAAAATATAGCATTATTATCACCGATGCTTGTTTTGTCATATGCTTGGCGTTTAATGTATCCCTTCCAATTGTGCTTTAAGATCATTTATCGGCCTGGTTATTTATATTCAAAGGTGCTTTTTTACCATAATATATCAATAATAACAGTAAATATTAAGGTTTTGAATGGAAGATTTTTTATATACACCCACACCCGAGTGAATGTGTTCGATTGTTCGAATTTCCTTAATATCTAAAAAGCGGAGCAAAAAAATCGTGAAGATAACGATTCGGAGGGGGAATACTAAAATCCCCGACGGACATCCTCCGAAAAAAAAAGTACAGTAGTATATCGATGAGAGAAAGACGAAGGGCGTTCGCTTCATTTGTCCCATCCCAATCATCGCGTCCGTCATTAATAAAAAGGGGGGCAGACTGGACTGGAGGCAGATTACGTCCTTCCGTAGGACAAATATTTGGTTCGAATCCACGTCAAAATCACCAGAGTAGGAGGTGAAGGAAGGAGATCCTCGTGAACACGTGCAAAATACCCTCCCAAACGAAAGCTTCGTTAATTTTTTCGTAAAAAAAACACTCTCTTGTTTTCCACACTTCGACAGGTTCTCCGTTTCCATGGAGACTTCGTCCCGCGATCGTTCGGGGGACTGAAACAATCGACGGAGATTCCGTCCGAAGTTTCGAATTTAGCGCATTTTAACATTTCACACAGTCTTTCCTTTCGAAAGCAATCGAAGGACCTTTCAGGTCAATTATTAAAAAAAAGAAAACCCTTTTACATATGTCCAAGAGCAGTTAATTCGTGCCCTAGGACATTTAAGGAATCCGAGCGTGCTAAGGTCCCTTATTAAAAATGCGGGCAAATATTTGCGAATCGCTAAAGTCGTCGATTCCGGGCACATCAAAGGGGGAAAGGAATTTCGGAAAAAAATAGTGGAGTCGAAAAAGGATTTATAATGCCGCGGATAATTTGCTCTTCCCGCTGTCCCGAGGACGTGGGAGGAACAGCGAGAACATCAAATATTAACCGCTAGAAAGCTCACGATTCTTAAATTCATTATCATCGGTCACGTACGTTTTCGCGGCACGTTTAAATATTCCCACAAACCATTATTTCTCGATTTGATCATTCCAATTAGCTAATTTGTCTTTCGGGTTACATGGGAGGGAGGGAATGGGAAACTTATTTGTGGAACATGTTTAATGCGAGATCGAGAGAGAGAGCCGGCTTTCGTTTTTTTTAAGAGTCGTAATCATGTCCTTTTTGAAATTTGCGGGGTTGTAAATAGAATAAAAAATGCGATACCTTTGATGGAATATCCTCATACAGGTATTTAGCGCATCTCTTAAGGATGTTTATTTTATGTTCGAAAAAATTCCAGGGAAACCGTTTTGTTGCCGTCAAGGATGCTATGGAAACGTAAATATATATTTTTTAACAACAATAACTGTTGACTTTATTGTTATTTCTATCAAAATTAGGCTGCTAAGAAGCTGAATGGTTAGTAACAGCGTCATACACAACTGTAACTACCTTAGAGACCATTTAAATATGGCTGCTATCAGAAAATATGTAAACTTTTATCATTTAAAAATATTTAATGTTTTTGGCTTCGATTCAGCTTACAAGATCTAAAATAACAGTTGAAATTTTGATTATTATCGCGCATTATATCAAAAGAAGCAATTTACGAGTGGAAAAGGAAATGACGTAACGACATCGACAGTCAATAATATAACCTCTGTTCCGAATTGAATCCAAGAGAAACAAATAGTTCATCTAAATAACGCTCTCTCTTCTGTTTTTTCTTCGTGTGTTTACACCGAAAATCCAACTCGCGAAAAGAAATTCCGCTGTGTAAAGAAATATTAAAAACGCGAGAATCGTTGTCCAATCACAAAAGTTCAGCTTCACTTCCGATCTCATCTTTCTCGCGAACATGTCACTTCCTCCCTTTTTTTTCTCGTCCGCTTAATTTGTAAGACTTCCGTCCATTCTGTTTGGCGCTGCTGTGTCGTCTCACAAATACCAGTCGATGTGTATTTTCGCTTCCCATGAAATTAATAAAAAGAGTTTCCCATCATCCCCCTCTCGTTTTATTTTCGCCGGCTCGATTGGCTAAAAAGGGTAACCAGTTGGAAGGCGGAAGGTTGGCGACAAGGTGAAGAGAAACACATATGCACACACACGCGAGAGCTTCCTCCGTATTCCAGCCCGCTTTTTCCGTATTTAATTTAATATTTGCTCGAGGGATGAAAGCAGATTAGGCGGCACGCAACGAGGCTGATCGCTAGACGAAGTGAAGGAAAAATGGAAGGAAAACACGGCATTCCCGCGTTTTATTTGATTTCTCCCGAAGTGGATTTCTTTTTCGAAATAAAAAAAACGTACGCCCATCGCCCGTTTGAAGGGCGTCGGCATTTCATCGTTTCCGTCGCAAATTCAATTATTTTCCAATTCGATGAAAAGAAAATGTGTTTGCTTGTTAAGCGGTTATCGATCTCCGAAAAAGGGCGGACAACTCGTGTTTTTCCATAATATTTTCCATTACCGGGGAAAATTCCCCTTCTGCCGAATTGACGGGTTAAGACCAAAGGCGGATTATTCCGGGAATAATTTTTTTCCGGGTGCCTTTTGTAGTATCTCCCGTGTCCTCCGGTACGTAACAAGAACGGGTGGTGTTCGGAGATGTACTGTAAGGTTCGGGCTGACGGAAGATTTCTGGGTCAGATGGGGGTGGTTGCGTAGATGGATCCATACCGAAGGATACGGGTTGGTGTATGGTGAATATACAGACCAGTATCTGTTATATTTCTTGAAGGTTTTCCTCAGATTTCGAGAATATGTCACGTATTCTCTTTTCGTCAAATGCCAACTTTTTCGGAGAATTTTAATTATATTTTAAACCAAAAGGGTCCAATTTAGCGCTGGGATCGCGCATTAGAAGACATCTTAACTGTTATAAAATCATTTAGACCTCTGATCAAAGAGGTTCCTTTGAGTTCTTTAATTTTGTTAATATTCAAGCGAAATATTGAACTAATTATAGCTATCGTTTACTGAAATATATCCCTATATAATAATTACAATACGCCTTTAATAATTCGGGGCGATATTTGGTCCAGCAATACCACTCTTACATTTAACTCCCATTACCGTGTTACGAGGGAAAGGAAAAATTACATACGCAAAGAATGCCTTCTTTTTTTTGCTCCCAATACAAGCTGCTAAGCGATTCAAATTCATTCCCTCAACTCATTCGTCGGAAACGACTTCATTTGCCCATTCGACCTTCCATCTTTCTAATAACGTTCTTCCTAATGCATTCAGTGGATTCGTACCGCGATGGAAAAACTCCGAACGAGTGGAATGAAGGCGGTTGACCCTCCTCCCTACTACATCGCCATCCTCAGATGCTCCAACTCGAATTACTATTTAAATTCTCGTAACAGACTTAGCGACACAAACAGCTTTCATCCCCGTGCTGTAAAAAAGAAGCTAAATTACTTCAGTCATTCTTTCAGAATTTCGGGTTCAACGCACGGGACGCGGCAGTCTTTTGTTTTTTTTTGTTATTCTCATAATTGCTTCGCGGAAGAATAATGTGGCCAATGCAGGGAACGTGTTTATAAGGATTGATGCGCTGCGAAATTGATCGGGAATTTTTTCCGAGGCGGAAGTTTCCAGGGGTTTTATCACGTGCGTTTTGACTGGTGCTTTTAGAGAAGGATGGTTTACGGGTGTTCCAAGTCATTCCACTTTATTTATGAGTGGTCGCGTTATGTTTTTCCTCCTCTCCGAGCTTTTTATCATTCCGAGGAAAATACGGAGGGAAAAACAAAATTGTAAATTTCAATTGTTTTTCTTCGAACGCGTTGATCAATTGAGGCGATTTTAGAACGAGAAGGTTTTTTTTAATTTGGTTTCTTACGTAAAACGTTTTAATTGGATTAAGAAGGAAACTTTATCGGAGAAATAGTTTGTCTGATCATTATAATGTGGTATCTCAGTGATATTTATGCATGAAATATAGCGATGTTATATTTACATTATTTAATTTTCAAGCATTTATGAGTTATACGTTGTGTGACAACAATGAACGATAAAATATTTCCATGGTTACGAAAATAAACATCCTGTATGCCTGACTAGTCGAATAAACAGAATTATACTGTTTAGGATGGAACTTTTAACATTTCTTTTGAGTTGCATTTAATTGTGCTATATATGTTCTGGTTAGTAAATATAACGAGTTTCTATTCCCAACTTTAATGGCCATTTGATAGATACAGATAATTCAGGAGAACTATTATTCCAGAGATATCAACGTACTTATATCGTAATAGTTGTGCCTAAAAACGTAATAAAACAAAGATTTAGAATATTTCCGTTGTATTTAACGTTATTTTGCTTATATGACTTATAATTAATACGAGTTTTGTTGATTGAAATGAAGAATACCTTTTTAAGAGGTTGAATTTTGCGTGATTTTCATATCTCACCATCCATAAAGTTTTACTAGTAAGAAACATTTGAAGATGAGTCGTGGTATTTAAAAAGGAGCTCCGTGGACCGAATTTTCTCTCTCCTTTACGCCTTTTAACGTTCGACCCTTCATTAAAAATCATTAAAAAAGAACACACATTCGTTCCTCCTCTCTTCCATCCCATGTGATAACGAACTCCGTTGAATTCTTAATGTTCGACATTTTTTTTTACTTCAATTCGCTGTTTTCCTCCAGTTTTAATGCCATTGCGATCGATTCAACTCCTACGGAATCCTACTGGTCATTTCCAAAGTCTCCCTCCCTCTTGGATCCCTTAAAAAGTTAATGAGCCGCGTTTTCTGAAATTAAAAAAAATAAAATTACTTCGGAAAACGTCCCCTTTTCCCGACCTCCAAATTTCTATTTTCGACCATCTTCCATCTGTTCCCAAACGCGTGATCCCGTCCGGAAAATAAAATCCAAATATCAAACGTAATACGGATGTTTTTTGAAAAGGCTTCTTTCCATCCCTTTTAGCATTTCGATTCAAAAGTTTATGGATACGGGAAAGGGATTCGAGCCGCCAAAAATTTCTGCATTATCACCCATTAAAATATCTCATCCTTTGATATCAGCGCAGCATCTTTACGGAACCGATTCACGTCTTTTTAAAAATAAGGAGACTTTTCTTGTCTTTTTCACTTTGTCTCATCTCTGTCAGCGCCACTTATCACGTCTTTTCTCACAATTAATCCATTAAATTCTTTCTCAGTTGAGAAATCTCCAGAAATGGTTATTAAGCACAAATTTTAAATACTTGGGATTATCCTAAGTGGACATTAGTACATCCGGAGTTGGGTTGGAACCTTCTTCATGGACCAGATCGATCCTTCCCAACTCCTATCACGAAAATTAGAATTTAATAGTCTCAATGGTTCCGTAACGTCTTCAAACACAGTTCAGCCATGTTCTTTCACGTTCTTCTATTTCTATTCCTTGTCCAGTTCATTTATAATTCACGCCGAAGAAAATAATTCATTACGCATTCATTTCCCGCATTCCTTCCTCCCGTTTCCGAACCGTTTTATTATTCGTGTTTGTATTCTTTAATGAATTTGAATAAGAAGTCCTCACGCTCTCCATTGAATTATTTATCTCACTTTTAGTTTTCCCTCAAAAATGCTTGTTTTCCTTCTCCACCCATCTATCTTCCGCCTCTTTTCTTTTTTGTGTCATCCGCACTGCAATGAACCTTGCGGCTGCCGAGCCATGCATAAATAAAACTTTGACTTTTCAGTCCATATTTTATACATATACGTGCGAGGGAGTAGGCTTTGTGTACGAGCGTGATGAGAAAAGAAGAGGGGTGCGTACGGAGTCCTTCACCCCAAGCGTGAGTGTGTGCTGCACCAACCATTAAACGTTTCCCTTCCCCATCCCTACTTGTCTCACTCTCTCTCTCTAATCTTCGTGTTTTCCTTCAGTCACAGTCAAGTAGCCCTCCGCCATCTTGCCGATTTAGATTTCGGTCGATTGTTATTTGATTACGTCATGTTTAAGTCGTTGGAAACGTTGTTCGATTTCGTACTTCATTTTTTTGTTGATTTATTGTATTTCGTTACATATTTATTGTGTTTAAATCGTGCTCCTTTTACGCCTGAGTGTGTTCAATCCGTTGCTATAGTTATAGATTTCGAATTTATTTGTCAAAGCCATATTTCTTTTAGCTATATATAGCTATATTCACTTCAACACCCAATCAAGACTAATCACTATTACAGAGGTCATCGCTTTACCAATACATAAGTTAAATCTATAATCCAGCGATCAAATTTGATTTTCATCTGACAGTCATTGGAATTTCCACGAATAAAATAATTGCGTAGATTTCGAGAGAATATCCTGTACGTGAAAGTAAGCGTTTGACAGTTGTGTTGAAGGTGTATGAATAGGAAACCTTTTAAAAAGAGTTTCTTTAGAATTCAATAGACCTCAGTGTCATATTTATAGTGCTCGATATCTTTCTCGGAGGCGTTGAGTGCATCAAAAAAAGCTGTTTCTGTAACGCATATTGTCGCTGATTTTACGTTTGATTGAATTTCATATCTAGCATATCCATTATATACAGTTTACGTTATTTGAATGCAATTTTAAAGGGTAAATTTAATAGTTTCGTTTATTCTCTATTTATTTTTATAATATTTCGCAGTTATGCTTTTGATCTTTGCCCATTCCGTCCCAATTCAATTCAGTTTACCCAGACGACATTCGCTTCTATATCTGGATACGTAACCGTATTTCATTCAGTTAACATCCCTTTCTATCATATTATATGAAATATAACGAGGCGTTATTTTTTGTTAAACTGCGCGATTCGGTGACGCTCTAAAGTCCTGCATTTTCCATCCTTTTTAAATTCAAGATCAGATTCGCATCCGTTTAATTTTCTCACACCTTTATCCGACTGGTTTCCAGGAAGCGCATGTGTCAAGTGGTCGTCTGCCCAAGAGCATTTCGACCGTACCAAAATCATTTCTCAGAGATATTATTATTCATCCCGTTTTAATGACTAAGATGGATCGAAGCGATGGTCCAGGGAGGTTTATTCCAGCTTTTCAGTCTTCACTTTTAATTCTTATTAAGTTTTTTTTTTGTCTCGTACTATTTATAGTTTTTCGTTCGTTCTATTTCATGCCCAAAACGGCGATAAAAACAAAACAAACTGTTTTGCTTTAGAGCATACATGGAGCCATGCATTCGATCAATCTTTCTTCCTAATATTTCTTTTTTTTCTACTCCCCTGTCGACCTATTTCTACACCGCCTCCTTAAATTGCCCTGGACCGATTTTGCACGGAAATTTTTGCGTTAAAGCGCATATCGTATTTATCTGAAACTTACGTAATTCAAACTGAGAGAACGTACTCTGTTTGGTTCAAAAAATAATCCGAAAACGAGAACATTATCTCCAGCAAATTTTGACGTATTTTGTTCCGTATACTACTTCTTAATCATCATTCAAAGTCTTCAGTTCAGATTCCGACCGATTTCCGCGAATATCATTCCTCAATTGCCATAATCACGCCATATCCGTTTCTATTCATCCGTTGATTATCAGCCTCTTCGACCGAATCCCCTGCATTTCAAAAGGGGAATTTTTAAACAGCAGAAGGAGCATAAAAGAGGAGGTCACTCCTGCGCCATCCGTCTCTTGCATTATACATTTTTCAGTCCGTACTCTCTTCCCCCCCCCTCACTCCACGCCCTCTTCCCATCTCCTGAGCACGCCCGTGTTCCCATTGTCTCACCAATTCCCATCTCTGCCGCCATCGCCGCTTTCAATCGCCAAAGAATGCCGATTTGTTTAAACATCGTTACTACGAAACGAAAAGTCCAGAAAAAAAAACCATTTTCGGCAATTCATTTCCAATTTGGAATTTAAATCCCGCGTAAATATTTTCGACCGGGATGCTGAGGGCTCCAGCGGGCTGAACCCTCGGCCTAATCATTCATACATAAACTAATCAAATCCCATCGAATCTGGGTGTTGAATGTCTCCTCTTCAATAGAAGCACGGACTTGTTTATAGTTGCGAAACCGTACAGCAGCGAGATGATGGCCGTGTGTTCTCAAACGTTCGTAGTCATATTTCAACATATAAACTCAAAGTTATCTAGAGTTTCTCCTATTTTATGTTTGGTTTTCATGAAGGAGTACGTGATTAAAAATGGACGATTTTGTTGTAGGATTCCATAAGTTCGTTCATACGTGAAAATGATTTAAATGTATTAAACTTCGGTCCAAATAAGGTGTGCTCTTTCTTGGACAAGGTTCCATCGACCATCTCTCCCAGTCCATTCCTTCTGTCAATCACATTTCACGTTCCACATACGCGCTATTTTTTCAATTTCCTACTACCGAAATTCTTTTACCATTTTTACGTAAAAGAAGCCCACTCGTACGTACGTACGTATAAGGATATTATTATACACCCCATCGAACGCTCTTATCTGCCTCAACATCCGCAAACGTCTTCTTGCGAGGCAGTGTTAAAAGGAGCCGCGTCTCTCTGAACACGTGCGCATCCGACTATGGCCTATTTATTTCTGGGATCGATTCCCAGAGTTCTCCAGGCAGCAAAAAGGGAGTGAGGTGTGGGTTTTGAGAGAGAGAGATTCATCCATCAGACTGATCGAGTATCGGAGGCGAAGAATGTAGGCGGATGTCCGCCGACGCCGTAGTTCATCGCGGGATTCCACGAGGAATTTATTTTTCTTAAAATTTTGAACCCGGATTAATTGAGTCGAATTCCTCACAGTCGTGTGCGAATTTTGACGTGAATTTTTTTTGCGTTACGTGCATTCTTCTAGCGGAGAGGCTGACATCTCTGAAGAACGTCCTAGGTCGTGAACGTTGGCTGGTATCCCACACCTTTAATATCCTTTTGGCTGGAAAAAATTAGAAATAAAATTGTTTCTTCAGTATTTTTGTGATATTTGACGTTATTCTCATTTCTTTGTACAGTATAGAATGCCAATATTACAATTGTATTTTCCTTGCGTGGTATTTGGTACACTTCCCGCTAAATGTTTGATTCTATTCTTTCCTCATATTTATTTTAAGATATGAAATATTCCACCATCATCCTTCTTTTTCTTGCACACTGGTTCCACGTGAAACGACCCGATTGTCGAAAACTTGAGAAATATCCTTTATATGGTTGCGAATTCTTTCTCTCAGAACCATTTAAAAATTCATCACTTCGTATCGATTGCAAGGCCTAAAAAATATCGTGCAGCGTAAAAAGTTCCCCATTGTAACTCTGGAGACTCAGAATTGCCCTTATTCGATTCCGAATTAGTTTTTCTACGGAATTCGTTCGTCCGTAGCTACCGCATTCGACCCTTGGGCGCATTTTTCCTTCCCGCGGACACCCGCCATATTGGTTCTCGCGATTCACGAGACTTCTCCTCGGTCGCGAGAAACATCTGATATCCTTCCCTTTCTTCACACACTCCCTTCCATGCTTGGGCCATATGTTGGCGCACGTGATGGATGGAGCAACGTTGAACGCGATTTTGTTTTTATTAATTCCTCTTCCCCCCTCCCCACAAACTCCTTCCGCCCCTCCAACACTCCAGAGAAAAACTTATTTTCTAGAAGAATTTATCTCGCGCCCATACGCATTTGCCGGATGTTTTCGTGTAATTCCGGCAGTTTTTAACGAATTCGGATCGACGATTCCCCATCCACGCCAAAAGGAGGTTTTTTATTATTATTTATTCCGGAGATTTTTTCGCTTTGAAATATTTTTTATTCCTCGCATTGTTTAGTCTTAATCCTTAATGGAATTCGGTGATAAACAAGGATCCCTAGATTTGTTTCTCTATCTTTTGATGTCCAGAGGCACGCGTGCTTTATCCAGTAAGGGCTTTTTTAAATAGCGGATCGCTCGTTTATCTCGGGTATTTTTGTGCCAAAGAGCGGATTGCTATGTGGTGCATAGAGAAGTAATAGATTTCCGTATTTACTGTTGTAATTAAGCCTTTGATTATCTTCGTAAACCGAGCCTAAGGATTCTATTTTTATCCCTGAGTATACTCGGAAAAGAAGATTTCGTAATTTGTAATTGAGATCGGAATATATTTCTTTTCTGCTTTCTTTTCGTGAATGTCGTAAAATAGTGTTAAATTCCCGTAAATTTAAATGTCTCATTTGCATCTTCCTAAATGAAACATACCTACGGTTAATTCGCGACTTAACGTATTATGTGTGGCGATATTTATTATTATTTATAAATTAAATATGCCAATAAAGTTAATGCATTATATTTTCCTAAACTTTACGATGAAAATTCCTCTCTTTAACTGTAGTTTGGTCAAGTTCTTATCACTAATAATTTACGTATCTGTTCTTATAGACGCAACTTTGGAATTCTCTCATTATCTCTCGTAATTTCATTTGATTTTCTAAGTTTAAATTTTAAATATATAATATATATTTGATGACATACATGGTTTTTTTTACATTTACCGAAATACATTTAGAACTCCTCCTTTTTTCACATTAGAAACGTGTACCTTTCTTTTTATATGTTTTACGTTGTTCATCGTCCCGAAGAGAATATGTCGGAAATGTTAACGTATTTGTGTGGAAATCAGTTTGTGGTGTTCAGAAGGTGCGGCCGTGTTCCTCCAATGTCTCGTTCCTTCCCTCCTTGCTTTACATCTTTTCCCCCCTTTACTTCCCCTCCACTCCCGCCACTGCTTAATATTTTAACGATTCTTCATAATTCATGTATTTAGATTAATGATCCCGTGTGGGGCCCCCCTCTTTCTTCTTCTCTCCATAACGAATTGATGCGAGTGCATTACGAGGTCATCGGATCGATATGTTCTTGTTGGCCATCTCGATAAAAGTGTATTTTTCTCGTAATTGCCTTTCTTTTCTCATATCTTCCTTCCTTACTTTATATACTCGCTGCAACGATTTTCTTTGCCAAGAGCGTTTTTCGTCTGAGATGTTCGAATGGCGATTTTGTTGTAATGTTCCTGTCTTAATGTTTCTACTGATCGTTTGGGAAAATATATTCTAGTAGAGTCTGGAGATACTGTTCTAGATAAAGAAGGAACAAAACGTTGAAGAGAAATGATGGAATACTGTTCAAAATCACGATGAGTTCAGGTTTATCTGGAGTTAAGGTACCATCTGGACCTACCGCAAGTAAAAACCGTGAAGTTTGACGTAATTTTTATCTTAATTTAGCGTAATTTTTAATGAAATACGTATTTTAATGAGATCAAATCGTAACGTATATCGTAACGTGATAACTTTTTCTTGCTTACGAACCTTAAAGGAACTATTTTAAGTAATGAACGAAACCAGTATTTGTTTGTACAACTCGTTTATATTTAAAATGATTTATTAATACGTATTTATATTCGTTCAGGAATGTTTATACGCTCATAAATATAAGTTTATATATATGTATACTCCGTAACTCTTTCTATAATATCATCACAGATATAACTATTTTAAAACTCCCTTATATTATTCTCCCTCCCTTTTGGTGTAGAGAAAACACCCTTCCTCTCATGTGTGCTTCCCCTCCTAACATGATTGATGATTCCCAATCTCACACACCGCATTTGTCAGTTCAACCCCAAAAGATTCCTTCGTCGTCCTTCGGGAAAATGCCTTCTACTCCATTTTAAAATTTAAGTTGCGAAAATGGTTTCGTCCGATGAGAACGAATGAAATATATCGCGTTAAGAATGTAAAGGATATTTGCTTGGGAGCCAAGTTTCATTGAAGCGATTAAATTTATAATTCATAGCCCCGTGCCATATTTACTTCTCCGATATAAAGGAAGGCTTTATGTTCTTAAAAAACCACCTTCTGGTAAAAATGCTACGCTCTACGGATTGTGAAAAACGTGGTCGATTTTTATCGTTTTGTATATTTCATGCGAAATTCCAAAACTTCCTGGAATAGCGGGACAAGTAGTCATCAATCATGTTTCCTTTAAGTAACAGTTTCGGAACCAGCGTATCAGCGAAAAACTCCTCGGAAATGAATTTAAGTTTGAAAAATTGAATTTAATAATAAAGTTTTGTCGGTGGGGTGCATATGAATTATGTATCGCGATGCTGGGAAGTTAGATTTCTCTAAGTTTTACGTCCCATTCCCATCAGTTTTGTGCGGTTATAATTGTGTTTGACCAACGTCTGTGGAAACCAAGTTTAACTATTTGGTCTTTAAACGAGATTCTATCTGAGGTATTAAAGTAATTATAAGTTTATAATATGTGTTCAGTAATAAGTAAACGACGAATTGGTAAATTTAATCTTCATTTCTTTACCCTTTTCTTCAATAGACTCTTTTGACGATTTTCGTAGAGGTAGTATATACACTTATTAAGTAGTGAATATAATAATCGTAATTAAGCTAATTCATTTTATGCATCATCAATGTAAATTATATTATTTAAACTTTTATTTAGATACGAATGAATTGAAATTAGATGTAAATAGTAATGTAAAAGACGATATTATTGGAATGAAAAATTAATCAGTCAAACCGATACCAGCCGTTTACGATAAATCTAAATTTCCGACTTATTTTCAAGATGAAACACGTAAGAAATTTGAACTCTGTCGCAGTGATAATTCAGTTCCATCTTCTAGAGTCTTCTTTGTCGCCCCATCTCCACCCTTCTGAGGATGAAAACCATTTTTTAAACGTCTCTTTTAGGTCCTTTTTTGAGTCGGCGGAAGATATTTCGTGTTCAGAGGGCAACTTTACTTAAGGCGTCTCTACGCAAATGCACCACTCATACGAAGGCATTCATAAATCAACGCCACGTATTTATTTCGCATAATGGCGCAGCTTCGGCAAAATACTCCGAAAAGAAATTGCTATTTTGATAAGTTATTTAGATAAGTTGGTGCGTTTATCTTTTACTTTTATGGCTCATATATTGTTCGATATATTAGCCCAATCGATGTATATCGTGCGATTGTTGAACGATATTTTTAGTTAATATACGTTGTATTTTATCGATATTATATAAAAATTCTGCTGAAAATGGTATTCTACGTTGTATTAGGTATATCATAACTCTCTTTTCTTAGTTCAGAAAGTATAAAATATATTCTAGTCTCACTTAGTGTAGTTTTCTATCCTGAAGTTCATTACGGAGGAATAGATAGATGTTTGTAATAGGGGATTTATTGGAAGGGAAAGGTTTAGGTTCTAGAATTTTTATTAATTTTGTATCAGAGAAACGATTAGAATATTACAACCATCCCTTACATAACTAATCCTGAATATTTTAATTAATCTCGTTCAAAAGTAAATTGAGTATAATCTTGTATCTTGTTCTCAAAATCCCTATACCAGAAGGAGATGACCAACTCTTACAGTGATAGACTGAATTAATTCCGCCTGAATTTCAACAGCTATAGATTTGAATTTTTGCGACATCCGTATGCAATAGTCGGATACATGAATCAATAACATATATAGATCGGTTACGTACCATATCCGGGATTTCTTGATCGACGTATCGGACGGGAGCAAGGGCTTGTAATCCCTGTTCAAAACTCAACCCGCTTCGCTAACTTAAGATGAAGAATTGATAGGCGTGTACTCGCTCTAGAATTCCAACAACCTTTCTTTTTTTTCGACATTTTTGTTCGCGACAAAATGGCGTGTTAACGGCAGTTGAATCACGGGAGATTGTTTAGAAGTAGGTGTGAGCAGTCTTGTTCTCTTGCTAGAGGGGGTTCCATACAGCTTGATAGCCTTATTGTTTCCAGGTGTTAAGTTAATTGCTTTCGATCCATATAAGGTGTTTCACAAGCTACATCGTTTGTTGCACGAAATTCAACAGTTATCTAGATTTATGTTCACCATGTTGTTGTGTAATATCTGCTTCCCCATCCTCTTTTTTTAATTTTGACCATTCATATATGTTTGTACTCAGTTTGTCTAACTTTCTACATTCTTGCATACTTAACAGTCTTTCTAGTTATGCTAATTTGGAATTTCGTGTATATTATCCTAAGTAACCACATTTTACTGTTTACCTAGCAACGGACTATAGTGATACTACACATAGTGATATACCGTTCTTTTCATTTTGTTTCTCTTAATTCTGCTTGAATATCTTTGACTCACATACCTATTGTACGCTTGTTTCTTTCAGATTCTTATGCTCAGAACTCCTTTGTCTCAATTTTAGTTCTTTATCAACGATTTATTTCTCTGAACCTTGGTTCGTATCTTAAAGAAGTATTTCCTTCCACGTAGACTAACATACTTCAATTTTTTATCTTACATAAGTCTTTTGGTTATCTCTTACAATATCCCGGAACTCCTCGTTTTTGCAGAAACGAACATTTATCCCAATTCGTCATGATTTTGCTTTTGTATGTTTCAGACCCTTTGTTTCGCAAAATTGGTAAATTCCTTTTATTTATTTCTCCTCCCCGGAGTATCTAGGAAGCTGAAAAGCTTGCCTAGCTGAAAAGCTTCCGCCGTAGAAAAAATTGCAATAAAACATGCCGGAGAATGGAATAATAGAATTAGGTCAGTGGAATTTTCCAGTGGCGTGATGGCTTTGATGTAAGCACCGAGAAAAACTTGCCTGAGATATGGGCCATTGTGATATATGCTTGTTTAGCTACTCCCGGAGATTCCGCGAAATGTGATAAATTTCGAAGGACATTGATCATAGCGCACTGTGTTTCGCTGTAGCAAAGGAGCGAGGACAGCCATGGTTAATCATTTAAACGGACGCCCTCGAATTTCTGCCGATATTTTCGAAGGAAATTTCGTACGAGAAGGTGCAGAAAAATGCTTGCCAATCTACGACTCAACGTCTGTCTCGCACGGAGAGTTATTTTTAGAAAGATAATTCTCATTCGAGATGAGTGTCGGAAACGAGACTATTCCTTGCTCTGGCTCAAGGAGCAGACACTACCTTTTATGGGGAGAAAACTTTTATTACGATTTTGAATTGTTTTTATGACGTTAATATTGGAAGGGGTGTAACTGATAATTTATTGTCTGTAAGTTCCGAAGATGGGATTTAAGTCGTTTATTTATAAGATTAAATGTGAACATTATCTGTAAGATTTGGGACTATTTGATTTATAAGGAGCGTACGCTATCATCTTATGATCGGTGGGATTGAATGTGAATTATGTTTGCTCAAATCTTAAGCAAAATGATTGATAACAATCATATTAAAACTCAATTTAGCTGTTATAAAATGATTGTTCGGTGGTTTATAATCCGTTCTTGGGTAAAATTATGATTATTAAGTATTAGAATTATTTTCAGATGCAATTCTCGTCTTGTATTCTTAAATTTTCGAAAATCCTCGATTTGAAATACTTTGGCTCTTTAGCTGATTTATATACTCAGGCATTTAAGTAAAACATCCTGGAAATTTGTCAATCGAAATACTACTTTGTATTTATTAATTTTTTCATAAATATTTTAATGCCACTTATTGTTTGCTATGAGTATAATATGGCTCTATTTCACTCACGTAAGTAGGTTCCACCTTGGATATTAATCTTTTCTAATAATACATCCGAAGTAAATCTCTGTAGTCATGAGATTCCTTTAAATTTACTCTCGTATTTCTTCCATTGTCTTTCATATGATTTATATTAACGCTCAAGAGGTATCCTAGGTAACGATTTTCTTGTCAAATTAGGTCTCTACAATATCCAATACGTTACGCTGATAAGTAAGTTACCAATAAATCCAATCGTCGAATGTTTAGAATAATATAGATCGGATTCTATTTTTGTATATTAAGTTTCTTTGACATCGGAAATTGCCATTCTTTTTATGAAAAGTAATGACGCCGTGTATTTCAGAATCGTCTAATCTCTAATCTAAAGTCTTATATTATTGTTTAATTTTAATCACACCCCTTCACGATGCACTTCGCGCGTGAATCATAGTCACTCTTTTGTTTCGTTCACGTTCTCCTTTTCGTACGAAAAGAAAAGCGGCACTCTTCTTTCGTAGCAACTTTTTCGAAAGGAACACGATGAAAAATAAACGCATATTTCAGCCACTCGTTCCTCTTTTACGCATTCATTAAAAGTTCGGTCGCTCTTAAATAATCCAATCCCCCAGCGTAATTTCATCGAAATATATTTTTAAATAATTCCCTCCGTTTCATTTTCGTGTTTCCTTTATTTCTTATGACGTTTCTCTCGTATTCCATCGGCCGCTCCTCCGGACTTATGAATTATAAAGAAGTGGAAACAATTGAAGGGTGGGTTAGTTCTGGTGGCGCCGTAGAGAGGGAGCGGTGGATATTCGAAGGCATTTTTGGAGATACTCTTTTTCCCGCAGCCGCATCTCACCTCGGCATGGAAACGCAGCGGAAAATATCCGCTTTTTTTGTTAGTCTCGACTCCATAGTTACTCGATATTCCTTCGCACGCAATTCAATACGAAGTTCCCGTAGGCTATTGGAAATTTCGAAAGCATATAGATTGCGTTATTTGAAACGTTCGGAAGGAAGGAAGAGGTTTTTATAACCGAAAAGTTTGAGGGGATTTGATTAATACGCAATTTTTGTGAGGTGATAATTGATTTTTACGTTTACCCCTCGAGTGCGGAAATACGACATTCCGTTGCGGTACGGATCAAGTAGTGTGTGGAGGGGGGTGGAGTTGCAATTTTTCGGAATTCCTTACGACTAACCAGATATATTGATTGGAAATTGTTTTAGAGATCCGTTGATGCGTACTATACGATGAATTATGACGTAAAATAGCTTGGAAACTTTCTTATCTGACGCCAACTTTGGTATATCTAAATTGAGCATCTTTATTACGTAAATTATCGCGTAATACTTGTGCAAAAATACATCATTTGCTCATTTAAATATTAAGTATGAGTTTTGATTCTGTAAATATATTTTTATTTTAAAAGTAACGTAATTTAACGTTTTGTTTGTCTCCTAGGAATTGAATTATAATGTATAAATATTTCGATATTTTTATCGCTGAATTCAGGAAGGTTGTTAATATCCAAGTCGCGTTGTATTCCTTTCGATGTATCGCAAATCTCTCCTAGGCGTAGACCATAAAATTAGCTTGTATCCTCCGTAAGGTTTTATAAACCCATTTCAAAAGGCGTGCTATTCCATCCTTATTCGTGGTACGGTCTCCTCTATCACCAATTACGTCCGGCAGATCGCGTTAAAATCGCCTCCAACCGACGCAGCCCATCGTAATTCTATTCCTTTTAACGAGTTGATGGTCAACGTGGGAGAATCTTGTTCATCCCTCCTCGACGAGCGTCGGTGGGTGCGGCATAGTTAATTCTCTGGTAACTACGGCACTCGGGTGCTTGCATCCCTGACGAAGGCCTCTATTATACACACCCACGTCTGCTCCGACCGCGCCTAGCACCACCAAAAGAGACTTTTATCAAACGGGTCTATTGCGTCACCACAAAAGAGGCCTTCCTCTGGTGAACCTTCGATGTCATGACGCCCCTCCGCGCATTGTTTCCCTGCGACAATGATTGTATAATCGCATTTCATTAACGTCTTTTATTATAACCGCCCCGCGGTCCGTATTCTGCGTTCGAATGCGAGGGAACACGAGGGTTTGCGACGAGACGCTCACGAGGTTTCAGTGAATTTGCGAGGGATGAAGAGTTGCCGTGGAAACACGTTGAGGGGAATGGTTCAGTCGGGAAAGATGATGTTAAAAGTCGCTGAAGAAATTAGTTTGTTTGATTACTTTGGAGGAAGCGAGGTTATATATGGTACAAATTTTGCGATAAGGAGAATTATTCGTACTTTAAAATTTACGTAATTACTCGCCTTGCTTCGTATTAAAACTAATTCGGAAGAAAATTTGATATAGTTGGAAGAATTATGATAAATAAATATCTTTATTATTATGGAAAGTACGGAGTTATTTATTCATTATGTTACCATTCCTCCAACTCATACTAACTTTATATTAGAATAATTATTCTTACGTAAGAATTTGCACCTTTACTCGCCGCACGCAACATTAAAACAAATTTGTTGGAAATGTGTTAACAGCTCAGCATAGGTGTATTAAAATAGTTTACTCATTTATAGTTGAGAACATTACGTCATTGTCTTTTTAATCAGCGTACCTTATACACCATAAAACAATTAACAATCATCCTATGGAAACAAGTGAAATGAGCAAAGATTTTTGTTTTGTATTTCCTTCTCTATATTTTTTAGGAGCAAATAAGATCGTTGGAATTTTGTTTGAAATACGAATGCCGATTTATTTGAGTGAACTCGAATTACACCTCGTTTACGTATATAATCATCTTCTCAATAAGTTACGACTGAAGAGGTGGGTTTTACGTCATTTCGATTCGAAAAAAAAAGTCCGTTAAACAAAAGAGAGATGAAATTGTGGATTAGAAGCGAGTGGGGTGGAAGGGCGTGGCATTTCCGAGAACCAACAGCAGATTGTTATAATGACTATAGAAAATTCATTTCCTAATTTCATTCTGGTTGCGAGGGCTTTTCTTTACCCGACGTGGTCCAACTCGTTTTCACACACATCCAAAAATTTGTTTCGTCGCCTCTTCGCGTATTCCGATTAATATTATTACGAGGAAGAACGATCCGTTTGCAGCGGTCGCTCTTCTCTATCTCTTTCATTTATCGAGAACGATTTACGCTGTTTATCTTCATCTTTCCCTTGCGAGACGCGACCAGAAACACTTTTTTTTCGTAGCATCGTGTTTGTTTTATTAATAGTTCTGATTGGTGGATGTTGATTTTACCTCATCCCCTCCCCCCCTTCCGAAATCGGACTTTTTTTTTCGAAGTCCTTCCCCCGGACATCGCGCATGTGTTCGAAACTTTCTTCTTCCGTTTGTGAACGCGTCGCTTTTACTATTTTTTTAAGTATTCAGAATGGGTTTTTTTTGCGCGCGAGGAAAAAACAATATCCCCTTTTTCCCTCCCCTCTTCAAATATGCAGGCATCGGGAGCTTTAGTGCGTCATCGCTTTCTTCCATTTTGCCCCTCCAAATTGAATGTAAAAGGGAGGATAAGGTCGTTGTAAAACCGTGATAAATTCGCAGTAAAACTCTCGCACTTAATCCTTTTGTTCCGTTTGTGCACGCGGGATGCGTTTCTCTTTTGTCTCGCTCCTCTTGATCGGATGACATCCAAGATAAGGAGATTACGCGCGAGCTAACGGATGTTTTATGATCCGAGGTAACTAAGGACGGCGTTTTCCTTCTTGTAGTTATAAATATGTAAGTGCGAGCTGTCGATATAGCAACGTCGGCGCTCCTTTTATAAGGGTTTAGAGTAGAAATGAATTCGTTGATCTACGGAAGCCGTTACGATTGTCTTTGTCGTAAGTCTCGAAAATGTGTTCATTAAATTGAGGGATTATCGTGTTTGGAGGGGTATTAAAACTATGTCGCTTTGTATCTGAACGAAGAGGGTTTTAATCGAAGGAATGCGGAATGTTTCGTAATATCAGAAAAAAACCTTTTCGCTCATATTTTACGTAATTTTTTGCAAATAATAGTAATTTATCTATAAGCGTGACGGAACATAAGGAAGAGACATATGGATTAGAGCTTGTATAGATGAGCAATTGATGCTCTTGAAGGACTTGCAATGATATAGAATCTAATAAATTAGTATTTTTACCTTGCAGTTGATGTTACTTGGTATGCTTTGACGTTATATTTAATCCTTCTATCTGTATAGAGATTGGCACGTCTTGTATTAATGAATAAAAGTGGACCTAGTACGAGACCTTGTGAGACGCCTTGAGTTTGATGTTTAACGTTGCAAACTAGAATTTTTCATTATCTCAGTGATGTTTTAAAAGTTAGAGAAAATATAAAAATTAGAATTATTTTATTCTTTCTATCATAGTTTTAGCTATAAAATACACTTAAGAATTTTGAACATTATTCCAATCACTTTACGCTATTTACGAGCAAAATTCCTTGATTAAGTGAACAGCCCTGTTTATTCATATAAATCTCTTTTCCGAACGAATAAATGAAACACTCTCGAACAAACTCAGTTTTTTTGTAACGAAAGCAAATTCGTTTCAATTTTCTAATTCAAATAATTCATTTCCGTCGCGCACTCCTTCCGATTTTTTGTTAACCCTTCGGAAACGCGTTTTCTTGAAAACATAGTTCCCCGAACCGTCATTTACTGTCGCGAGCTGCAAAACAACGCCCGGAATCGTTAGGTAAATTGCTGGACGCGTTTGTTTTCTCACCCTCTCAGGAAAAATGAATTTGTTCGGACGAAAGGCCGTCGGAATAAAAATTGGAAAGAGACGGTGTTGCTCTCGCAAGTCGCCCCTGTTTTCCGAGAGAAATTAACGGAAGTAGTTAATCTAAATTGGATAATATGGGCGGGTCCCCGTCGAAAATAATTCGGAAACGTTTCCATTGGTTTTAATCAGTAAAAACATCAAATCTTCCAGCGGAGGAATTACGTATTATGCCATTTGTTTGCTCGTCTTTTGTTTGCCTTCCTCATTGCCAATTAGTTCTCTCTTCGTCCGGTCGGTGGAGTTGCAGAGTCGTCACCGTTGACCACCTTGGAGGACAGCTCTTTTATACGTCTCGTTTTTTTTCATTTCGTCCCTCCAAAAAACGGCCAAAAATGGCTCGAACCATCCCTTCTTTCGCTGCACCAGAATTAATCACGACTCTCCCCCGCCTTCTTCATTTGCTCTGCGTGAGGGAACCTCTTTCTAGTTTTCGATTCACAAGTCTAATTATTATTCGTTTTATTTATTTCTGAATTTTCGTTTAACTTCTTAATTGTTCGCGTCATTTTTTCCTGCAGCTTTTCTCCATGAGGAGCATTATAAATCCAGCCTCTACGTAGACTGACGTGGAAAATGATTTTTTAAAATTTGATTAGTAATGGAACGATTTTTTCTTAAATTTGTTTATCTATTACATTCGTGGTTTTATTATGTTCAAGTTCGTAAAGATTTGATGTATTTCGTGTATGTTTAGGTGTTATTATTATTTAGCCAACCCCTCCAGCTCTTTAATTCGCGTAATGTATTCGTAAATATTAAGTTAATGACATCGTATTCCAAATTTCTCAAAACCAACCCTCTTTTGTGTATTTGCTTTCATGCCACGTAACCCATCAACTAATTTGTCTCCGCTTTGAAGTTGTTTTTTTTTCTTTCGATTCATTTTTAATTGATTATCTTTATTTTATTCATGTGTAAATTTTTATGCCTGTCTGATTATCTATATTAGTGATGTTTGAGCGAAAATTGACTAAAACTCGAAAAATCTCTGGATTCTTATGTTTTTATGTAGAACAATTCTACGACTTGATTAACCAATGTAACGGGAATCATCCTGTGATGTCACTCGTCTGATTTGTTTTCTTCTGTTGATAATAGAGTACATCTTTATCTTTTCGTACCGTCCAGATTCTTTTGTTTTGTTTATCCTCTACTGTCCACCAGTATTTTCCGATCGGATGTACTCTCTCCACACACCTCATGCTAATTTTCACCTTTGCTCGGCTAATTCGAAGTTTCTACTTTCCCCATTGCTAACGACCCGACCTTTCACATTTGCTTTATCGTTGGCGACGCTTCGGTAATCTCATCAAGTGTTCTCTCTCTCCACCTTCTTCTATTTCTTCTTCGAATTCGGATTGGATCGTATGGGCCCCTCGTAATTCGCGTATGGATTAAATTTTTTCCACCGACGAGTTTCTCTTGTGTTATCACCCTCCAAACAAATCGGGGGTACGTTTCCTTGGAAATTAACATCGCGTAGGTCGAAGTATTTTGATGGTATTGTTGGAAGGTTTCGAAAGAATAAAATAGGATTAATAATATAATTAAATATAGAGTTTAATACATATTAATGTGATAAATATATGAATAAATAGGCAATTAGTAGAAAAGTGAAGATAAATGTACTCTATTATCTATCCGGAATAGAATAACGTATGTTATTTGGCTCGTAATACGTAAGAAGTTCAATTATTTGCGATTATTTGTGATAATTCAGATGAAAAGAGTAGAATTTAACTAATACAATTTTTATCATACGTATAGGAATGAATTTATATGGTCCTATTTTAATTTGTAGCTTCAATATTAAATTCATTCGTAAATGACAAATGAATAGTATATCATAACAGCTATAGGTCCTAAGATTTTTCTCGTTCGAAGCAAGTTAATTGATCGACACGGCCAATAACGAAGAATAAAGCTATTCGTAACGTTTTAATAGGGAGGGCGTCAGTCTAAAGGAATTTTCCTCGTGTCAGCTGCATTTGGGAACTCTTAATCGGCAACGACAATCGTGTTTTATCACACGGAACGGGACTTAGGGCGAATATAAAAAAAAATTCGGTCGTCATTAAACCTTTCGGGAAGGGTATCCAGAAAGGATGAATTGAGAACCCACTCCTTTTTACTCTCTTTCACTATTAAAGGGGAATGAATAAAAAAAAGGAATATAAAAGGGCGTAATATTTTCGTGGGGCGGTTTGGTTGATTGGCCATGTTTTTTTATCCGTATAAGAGGGAAAAGAGATCCTCTAAGTTTCAGATCGGCTTTGTTATTCATTCGCCTTATCCCACATTATTATTTTTTTTCACTTTTTCGCGATCGATGTGCGATGAAATAACGGGATCGACAGGGTATCTTTTTACGTTCGGAAAAAAAGCTATCGAAATCTCTCTCTCTCTCTTATAGCGTGTGATATGTAGGAGTTGATGGAGGTTGATAGTTCGGAATTATAATACGGACTTGCGATGTCCTCCCTTCTAATCCCAGTTCCGAATTCCGGAGAGAATTACGCATCGGTAAGAATAAATCCATAAATTATACAACTGCTCGCTTTTTTTTCGTATTTCCCTTCGAACGGCTAAAACCCAATTACGCCCTAAAATGCGGATTAAGAGATATTTATAAAAAGGAAGGGCGCGCTTGTCCTTTTTAAATTTTTTATTATCTTTTCATCTTTGTTTTCGGTGGGTTTTTTTTTGATCTTTTATTTTTTAATGCGGGATACACCCTTTCATTCTAATTAATTGGCCGCGTCTCGTTCGTATTTTTTTTAATCGATATTTTTAGCGGAGTAGCTCAGTCGTTTGTTTTTTTTCTCTCCCTCTCATGGGCAATTTCGAAAAGTCGCGGCGTCATGTTATTTCTTTGTTCGGTTGGAGAATCAGAAATTGTCCGTTACTTACGTATGACAACCGTTTGTTTACGGGTGATTGTTAGGAGAATGGTGGGGATAAGCAGTTGTTTATGAATTATTTGTGTATAATCCGTAATGGTCTGTGAAATATTGATCTTTGATGTACCTCTTATTATATCTCCAAAGGACGATGATATTATTCTTTCTTTTACAACTAAACTCCTGTTACGTTGAATATTAAGGAATATCCTTGTAATTATCGTAATGGCCCTGTTATTCTGAATAAAAAAAGTGAGAATCGCATTTCGATTTTTCTTCGATATTTAGTATCGATTCCAAGAATATAGAAACACACACTTTGGTTTACGGGATTATAACACCCTAATTCTCGTATATTCCCTTAATCTCATACATCAGTTTCTGAAACTTATTACGCAAAGCGTTATTCAACTTGTTACGAAGTCTTTTGATGGTTTATTTGGATGATTTATATGTTACTTCAAAGTTGATTTTCGTAGCATATAATTTGATAGATGTTATATAACTACGATCTATATTTCTAGATAATAATAGAAATGGGAAGTCATTCTTTATTTCCTCGGAGCACCCTTTAACTTAATTTCCCACGTAAATTTTAATTTAGAAGTTATTACCTTGAATTTTCATAATATGTTCTATTGATCTTTGAAGAACGTCAATTATATCTCGTAAGGAGAACAATTTATGTCTTTCTTTTATAACATTATTTATCAGTTCGTATTAACTATTTCTGTATTTTGTATAAGCGACCTTTTCTTCTCTTAACAAGATTCGCACTTTATCGTATCATTTTACTTGGCGGTTTTCTTGCTTCCCTTCATGTAATACACTCTCGCGAACACACACATTGCTATGGAGATAAACAGCGGTTATCCGTAAAATATTCCCCATCCTCTCTCTATATAACCCTCTCGTAATCTGATATCTCGAAAAACCCATAAATTAGGTGTGTATGCCTCAGCGTGTGACAAGTACCGCCTCATTCGACACTTGTCATTCTTTGTAATTTAATTTTCGAAAATCCATCCCTAGAGGTGGAAAATTAACGAAAAATTAAAAATGTCCCCTCCCTTTTTTTCCATCCAAGGGGATATTTTCCTTCCTGCGAAGGGAATTTAATTACAGAGAAAAAAAAAGTCTCTCTCGGGCATTATATAGCCAATGCCGAACCTCGAGCGATGCTTATACAATTTATTTATCCCGTGTTTCGGAAACGTGACGCGTTGTAGTGATTTTTTTCCATCGACGACAGTCACGTCTCTGTTCTGGTTCATCGACTGCCTCTGGAAATGTGCATTGTGTCCTAACAACGTTTATCAAAATAATGCTCCTGCTACGGATGTCGAATTTCTCCCAAGGGGCCGTTCCAATAGGCTTTGAATATCCAATTGACTATCTTGTTATCACGGACGTGAAATCAGTTTACCTCCTCAAGTGTATGGCAGCTTCGGTTATTTTTATGTACTCCGAGAAGTTTATTCATTGTATCGAATCCTAGTATTTTATATTCGTTTGGTTGGTTATGAATAGAATAAAAAGTGTATTACTGTTGGTTATATGGATATATCTACTAATGGAGAAACTTTATTTGTATCATTTCTAAATTCATATGCTTCTTCTGTTGGTTACTTATAGGTACATTCAGAAACAAACTTTTTATCGTCAAAAAAAAACTACGTTTCACCCTTATCTCGTATCCAAGACAGAGTCTAGGAACCATCTCGTAAAATCTATCGGGTGAATACGTACTTATTTTGCGTAAGAAATACGTATAATATTATTCCATTATATTACTAATAGTTCAAATGAAATAGGTCATTTAAAATAAGTTTTTCTCATTTTCTTATCTCTTTCGAAAGATGCTTGTGATAATATAATTATACGTCAAAATTATCGAACCTTTATAATACAATGAAGCGTTTAAGTCAATTTTTATGTTTGAAAAGCAATTCAGTATCTCTTTCGGTTTTAAAACACCAATTTTCGTATGTGAATTGTAATATAACAGGCAGTCTCTACCTAAATCATGTGAAAACGTATTTGTAACTTTGAAAGCATTGGTAAAAATGGTCGCTTTATATTCAGGAATCCAATCAGAGATGTAATTTCTACTCTCTTTTCTTTTTCAACCGCCATCCTGTTTTAAGTTAAAACTCTTTCCTAACCTATTAGTCAAGAGAGAGAAATATACAAGCAACTCTTGGAAATTCGGATGATTTATCCGAAATCGGAATGATCCTAGGAACATCACCGTTCAACATCGTCCCATCGGACATTATTTCTCCTGCCGTCCCCCACATCTCTTAATCCGCCAAACAAAAAATGAATCAGGAATATAGGAAGCTTTCGAAATAGAATCCACCGTCTCTCTTCGTCGAATGAATTCCGTAATTTTCGACTCGTTACCATTCTTCTGTTATTGCCAATCTCCCTCACCCCCTCCCCCCTTCGGCTGTCGATATTTGCGAATTTCTTTTTTTTTTCATCCTCTCCCACGACGAGTAGTTTCCTGACGTGTGTATTGCTTTTGGAGAGAGAAAAAAAAGTCCCTTCGCACCGTCCTAACTTTCACGAAGATTAATTTCAGTCCCCGAACCAAGTAATCGCAGTGGTCGAGACGCCAAATTGAACGGACATCGGCGAACGCAAATTCCATAACGTCGCGAAATGAAGGAATTCTCCGGAGAGCCGCCTTCCACCCCCTCCCCCACCCCCGCGGCCGTTTCTTTTTTCAATACGAGCAGCCGCTCGCGAAAAAAAACTCAATTTTCGCTTTCTACCCTCGTGTTAAGTATTTGCACCTCCGTCCGTGCGTAAATCAGCCTTGGATTATTTTTTTCCCTTGTATTCCCTCCGATATTGGTACGGAATCCGCCCAAGTTTGCTTTTTTTTATTCCCGAGGTCTATACGGAAAACGGGATATTCGTTATTCAATTTTTTCTTCGCCCCTCCCCCCCCTCCCCCGTACCCCGAACGCAGAAATGAATTGAAAAGCCGAGAATCTTCTCTTTCTCTATTTATTATCTCCGCTTTTTCGAGCACGTCTATTCTTGTGACGTGTCCCGCGGGACGCGGCGGTGTGACGAACCAAATGAAAGGTGTTTTAATTGAAACTGAAAATGCCTTTTCCCCCCCTCGTGTCCGTTGGGATCAGTGGATTCCAAGGATAACTTACGGATCTCTTTTTCCGTAATCGCCCCATTCAAAAAGCCTTCGCCTTTTTTGAAAGGAGATATAAGCGACAGATCGGACATCTCCGTACCTTTTGTCGTACGGGACGTTTTTTTTTACCGTCCTCCCTTTGTGCGGAGCGTTTTAATGGGGTTATTTAGCATGAGATGCACGTCGGGGATTTGTGATCCCTTTTCGATCATTGTTTTTGTTTATTAACGATTCTTTCCGTTTGACGTTTCTTGCCCCGGCAAGTCGTTTGTGATGACGGATTTTTTCGGATGGACGGATACCTTTCGGATTCGCGATCCTTTGTCATGCAGGTAAATGCTTCGCCTCTGGTTCTCTCTCTGGAGCGGAATCTATCCAAGTTATTCCTTCCGAGGATCCCGGTCAGTTCGTTTGTTCTCCGATTCTGTGGATTTAATCGAACTGCGGATGAAATTTTGGCGGAATCGTATTATTTTGTGTGATGCTCGGTACGCGGGTGGGTCGCTCGCTCCCTGTCTCTTGTGTGTTGGGTGCAGGAGATGTTTTCCGGGATAAAGTCGGATTTCTGGGACGTATGCGCTTTTTGGGAAAGCGTAACAATTCCTCTCGATTTACGTACGAAACTTTGAAAGATTTTGGCTGAACTCTCACTATGGAAAGAGAAAATATTTTTGAATAGCGTACGTAGGAAAGTGTAGGACCTGGGTTCGAGTCTTAAAAGGACAAGTTGTCTTAAATTTGGTGTGTATGTTTCCTTGCATTACATCACAATGCAAGCCTACCGCAGCAACTTCTGCTGTGCGCGGAAGCATATACATCAGGGGCAATCAAGAGCTACGCTTTTAATGACAATTTTCTTGGGAACCAGGGGTGGACTTATGTGGACAAAATATCTCGCACCTTTTATTTCCAATATGTCTACTTTAAATTTAAATAGGTTTTTATGTAATCCAGAACATTGATTTGAAGACCTTTCCTTGTTAGTCATATCGCTAATATACTTCTCCTGTTTTACCTTTGCATTCAAGTCGCTCGAGAACGTCTTGTGAAGTTATTTCATTATTCCTTGATCCTAATATTTAACCAATTACTTCCTATAGTTCATCTATCCAAGTAGGTATTATTTTTATAGAATATCATTCGTGAAATCATAAAAATGGCTGACTTACATTTCTCCGTTAGTAACATTATATGTTCGTCACTGAAGTACCTCCCTGTAACGTAAAAATGTGATTAAATCTTTCGTAAAGTTATTTCTTCGTTGCCAAGAAACTCAAGGAAAATGTAAATAATTTAAGCTTCGCATTTGTTCCGTTCCAATTCCAAAAACTTTACGTCGTGAATAGATCGCTCTTCATCGTCATTAAATGAGAATCCATTCTTGTAATAATATTGAGCGACGAATTAATTCCGAATGATTTATTTCTTTGTCTCATCTCTCTCTCTCTCATTAAGGAAAATGTAATTCCGTTTCGGGGAGAAGTTTATTTAAAAAATTCTACAGATGTACCGCCAACGGAGGTTTTTAGATAAAAGACCCGGGATCCACGCTGTTTATTTTACTCGAGATTTTATAAATCGAAACATGTTTTCTCCAAAACAGAATACACCCTTTGCTCGTTTCGAGATCAAATAAAGTCTACGGATTGTCTCTCATCCGTTTCGCGTTTTTCGACAAAGAAATTAATTTAGCCTGGGAAAATAATAAATTTTCTCTCGGTCGAAATCTCCGTCCCCGCGTTTTTTATTTATTCGGATCCGAACGAATTTTTTGCGTCGTTTACCGTAAATGCCTTCAGACGACAAATTTGCATGTTTGTGCCTTGGGGCGACATTTTACATCAAGATAATTCGATTTGATAAAGTTTTTTTTATTCTTCCTGACCCGCGGGGCATCTCCGCTAGAAACGAGAATTACAAGAAACTGATGGCAGATTAAATCAACGGCTGATTCCAATCTTTTTCAATTCAGCTTTTCCCTCCAAATATTATTTCGCGTCCGAGCGGACGGTTTTTCATTTCCCCTCCCTCCCTTTTTTATTATTTCACCTATCGCTGCACCAATAATAGGAACGAATTTTCTTCTAGGCAACGCATCCTCCTATTTTCTCGAAACGAAATAAATTTCGCGTCCGTAACCAAGGGGGGGAGTGTGGGTGAAACAAATGAAACGAAAAAAGCGCGTAACAGCTGACAAACGAAATTCGACGCAAAGTCGAATTGCTCCATTTCTTCGTGCATTTCATTGGCTCGAAAATAATTCTTTTCCCCGCGCAATAATTTCTAATCAATGGAACCCTTTGGAGATCCTTTTGACTTTGTAGTCTTCAATTAATATTTCGCGTCGCTTCCATCCGAGCGTGGGCTAATCCAAAGAGAATCCACGGCCAAAGTAAACCCAAAACAATCTATTTTTCTTTCCAATCGACACATATCCCCTTTCCTCTCCTACGAATTCTTTGGCTCACGTGTTTGCTTGTTTATCCCCCGCGTTCCACCTCGGATATTCCCTCCAGCTCCCCCCCGCCCCCCCCCCCCCCCCCCGGGCAAGTGCTCGCTCTCGGTTTTAAGTGATCGTGTGGATTTAGAATTGAAAGGGATGAAAATTGGTGATCGAGAGTTCGAGATGTACGTATCGGTGGAAAAAGTCTTTTTTCGGAGAACCATCCAGTCGGATATGTATATTCGTTCTTTTGTGGAAATTCCTTTTTCGCGTGTGTGTGTGTGCAGTGAGGAGGCACCGAAGTCCTCCACCAATACGTTGGTATTTGCATTCTCACAAAAGGAAAGTTTTTGACGTATGAGAAATTTTTGAAGTCATTCCGCTGAAAATAGGAGCTGTCCACTAATATAAATGAATCCGCGCGTTTTTTTTTTTCATCCGATCCGTATTGGAATCCGTTCTTGGGTCACAAAGATTCCACCGAACGAACTCTCGATTTAATTATTGACGAGAATATGTATCGACGGAAAAGGATCTATGGAGTGTTTGTAGCGTTTTTGGTTTAATTATTTCAATTACGGATAAAAATTCTTTTATTCGAGTTTTTTCCTCAAGCTTTACGGTCAAGTTGCTGTTATTTCGAGTTTTAAACTCGAATCTATTATAAATCCTTAGGTGTCGTTCTCGTTACAGTACAAAGTTAAGCGAGTTGCTAACATACACGTACTTCTGTTGATTTCAATTATTGAAAGAAAGCGTAAAGAAATACTTTCATATGGCTTTTAAAAATTACTGTTTTATTCCCTCTGGGTATAATGACAGAAATTAAGACAAGAATTAATTCGTTGAATTTAATATTGAATATACCTGAAGTCTTATACGATCTTGGAGTTTCTTTTCTGTTATCTCTAAACAAGAATGTAGTATGTATTTTAATTTATTGTTACGTATGTACTTATTTTTTTATTTTTACTTCGTAATTAATGATTAGAACTATATTTAATAATTCACTAAACATATACCATACATTCATTTAAGGCCGAAATTATATTTAACGAATATTAGACGGAACATAAGTCAAAAAGGATTGCCAAAGTATAAGTAATTTTCGCGTGTTCTAATTTTTTTATTTTACTGGTAACTTGCAATGTTTTCTTTCGTCTTTGTGCATTCATTCGTCTTCGTGAATCATTACTCTCCTAATACGTAATACTTTCATTAATTTCTCTATGTTGTTTTTACTCAAAGAGACCCATCGCTTTAACCTGTATTTCTCTGTATTACCGTACTTCATTTTTCTCTTGGCATTGTTCCCCTTTCATTATTTCGAGTGTAGCTCCACCTTTATTGCGTCTTCAAAGTAGTAGACTTATAGAGGCATCGATGGTTCGGATCAGTGCAGATCAGTGCAGCATCCATCGAAGCTCCAGTGCGGTAGCGGAATAAAAAGTTTAAATTCGTCCTTTGTGAAAAAGGTGAATTTCTGTACAAAGAGAAGGGTTGGGTGCGACGCTTTTTGACCTGAAATAATTCTTGATTCGTCCGACGTTGGAAAGAAAAAATGACTGCTTTCGGGAACAAAATCGTTGCCTTGGGGCATGCTCGCCCGAAACATTCGATGCGATTTTTTTTTCTGTTCAGACTTCCTAAATACGCGCCAAAGGTTACGCTTTTGTGTTTGTGTGTGTGGGAGGGACGGTGGTCGGATTACGTGTGTTTTCTGCAGGAAATACGCCGTTCGCTTGTTTTTTTTTTTTCGCCGTGTGTTTCCCTTAGATGGAGCGCGGGTTTCTTTCCCGTGTGTGATCGCGGGAAAAGTCGGTTACTTTTGGCGGTACTTTTCAGAGGAACGGTTTGATATTGAAACAGCTTCTCCGGTCAATTGACAGAGTTCATATCCCACGGGATGGTGCACTACATTTGCCTTTGACGGATCTTTGCTTGTTATTGAATCGGAATAGACAAATTTTACGTACGATGCTTTCAACTCTGATTTTTGGATTCGAGTAGATTCGTAATACTTTTGAATATAGTTGTAAATTATTATAGTGATAAATAAAGTTATTAATCTTCAAATTTATTGTAAAATAACTTAATTAATTAAGTAATTTAACTAATGATTCATTGATAAATGATTGTAATGTCAATGAATCATTTTAGGGAATCGAAAAGAATTGTACACTTTCCTCTTCCATAACTTTATATTTGATATTTTTATCCATTTCACCCTCAATATGCGATAATAATTTTACTTATAGTTTTATTTTTCCATTTACTCTATTTGTTTCTTTCGTTTGACAAATATTCTCTTTATCTAGCTGTACATGTTTTAATCTATTCATTCCTTCTTGTTCTTCTTTGTGTCCCTTTTTATGAGTACTTTTCAAAATTTTACCAATTGTTTTTACCCATATTATTTTATCGATATTTATGCATATACAGTCAGGTATTTTCTTCCTTTTAATAGAAATTTTTTCGAAGTAATTATTGCATTTATTATTAAATAAGGCATACAAGTGATCTATGTTTAATCGTATATCTACTCTATAAGTTAATTTAAGACGAATTCTTCTTTAAAAAGAACATGGAGAAAACCGTCTGTTTTACACGAATCATTGTTTATCACTATTAAGAAACGTCTCTTAAATTTTTGGAGCCTCCGTTATTAATTAATGTTCTACGTCATAGGTATACATTTCATTAAGGTTTCATCATCCCGCGATTAAAATCTTCAGCCACCGCTGATATTAATCATCGAAATGGAAATGCATCGCACGATATCGAATTAACAAAGCGTGACATTAATTTCCCCCGATTTTCTTTTTTTTCTTTTTTCTAATGCGGCATTTCGCGTAATGACTCTCGAAAGATTTCAGCTCTTCTTCAGATTGGTCGCGTGACACGACTCATTTATCACAATAATAATAAAAAAAAGAAACGCGGGGAGCGAGAAATTACAAATATTTCAGATACCAAACAAATCCGTCGCTTAGGAGACCTAGGACTCCTCGTATAGAGTAATTCGCGATCGCGGCGGTAGGGGGCGGAATATCGGCAAATTTCCCTGACCGCGCTCAATCACCGCTCTTTCCTCCTTCATAGTCCGACTTGAATAAAATGACGTACCCTCAGGCCATCCAATCTGGCCATCGGGAAGTCCCCCCAATCACAACAAATACAGAGACCCTCCAATTTTTGTACCGGCAATAAACAATATTCCGCAAAAAAGCTACCAAACTCCCTTGAGGGATTCGCCCGAAGAGGAACACACCCTTTTCATATCTCCGATTTTCCCGGACGATATACGGGACAGTCGGGGTCATAAATCACGGGATTCTCTCCCACACACAACCCCCACCCCCTCTAGGGCCCACCTCGACTAAAAATTAAACCCCGCTTCTCTAATTGAACAAATTGCCGGGAGATGGAGGGCCATCACGCAACATCTCAACTCGTTCCGGGGGCGTGCGTGGTTCATTCTTCTTATTTTTCCGCTTTGTTTATTATTTTCTCGCGTTTTTTCCGTTTTCAATCCGAGTTTCCCACACGGGAGAGGGTCGCTTTTTTTAATGACGAGGGGTGTGGTCCCCTGACACCTTTCGTTGCGTGAGGAATGCCCACCCACGTCTCGTCAAGATGCAGCCCTTTTCGTCAAACGATCGAATGCGCTCGCAGCTTCGGAACGCTACAGCGATTTCGTCTTTGTTTTGTTTTTTTTTCGTTGTCAAGGTAGCGTTTGATGGTTTAGTTATGTTGTGGCGTAAATAAGAAACACGAACGTAAACACCACTTTAACGTGTTATACAACAGAAGATCGGTCTTAAACTCATAGTAAAAATTCTTCTTTCTCTTTCATTTACTTCAATTAAATATATCGATTACGGTAACTTTAAGTATCACCATATTTCTTACGATATATTTAAAGCGTCGTTGTCAAGGACAGTGTGTAATCAAAAATGAAGAATCTATTAGTTTACTGATATAAGTAGGAATAGAGAATATCTGTCCAGGGTCCTATTCTGCAAGTAGATTCTAAATTCGAAAAAGGAGTATGTTTTTTCTCTTTGAGTTTTCTCACTGAGCTATAAAGCTTAGAGATGAATAAATTTAAGTTATAACATTGTGATAACTCTATGAATAGAGCAATTTATTGATATGCTATTATTATTTTAGTCTCCAAGGTAACATTTAGTATTTTCGTAACAAATAATGAGTAATAAATAATAATTGTAAATGAATTTATGCCATTTTTACGCCTTTAAATGAATCTATCTATTTTCCATAAGTAACGTAATGAAGAGTGAATATTTATTTTACAATTATTGATTGATTATTTTGTTTATCATTCAGCCATTCGTGGCTTTAATAGAATTTATCGAAATCAGAATCTTTGCGTCCTAAGAGTGAAAATTCGGAGACTCCTTAAAATCTCTTCTCAGCAAAACCGATCTTCATATTCAATCCTCGTTCCTGCGTTGCAGAAATCGTTCCTTTTTAAATCCACCTCCGCAAGCTGTGAAGACTTTTCACATCTCCTCTTTATTTGTTTTCCAGGGTGTTAAAATGTTTCCTCATTTCCTTCTGTATGGAGAACTCGCGTCCGCCTTCCTCTCTACCCTTTCTCTTTTTTTTTATCGCCCTGCAGCCCTAAAGAACTCGCTCTCTCGATAAATTTTCTGCCCTTCGTCGTTGTATGTAATTGGCCTCCTTTGCTCCAAGTGTCGATTCCAGCGTGCACTTATTTATGCGCTTCTTTTTTGTTTTTGTTTTTTAATGTTTTTTTCCGTCGATCGATGTCGCCTTCTCTTCAAGTTCGAGATGGTGTGAAGGTAGACTTCGGTTCGTCTATCAATTCGGAAGGGTACGATAAATGCGTGTCTTTATTAGGAAAGAGTCGATTTCGTTTCGTAATTTTTTTAATGCAGCGGAGGAAGTATTCTTTCGAGAAATTAAAGTCTTTCGAAGTACATAAGTAAACATACGATACCAGGGAACGGAAATTTACGTAAAAGATGCCTCATTTTTCGGGCTTAAAGCTTAAGATTTTGGAACATTTTACTTGCTTTACTGTTACGTATTCTTTATCAGTTTATTTATCTTAGGAGTTCGTCTAGGAAAATTTGTAATGATCTCATTTTAAATTAAAGCACTTTATAAAAATGTCAGTTACTTGAAGATATTTTTAACACCATATCTCGAACGGAATTATATTTTAAGTAGTTTTTGATCGTCGATTTTGTTCTCCAAGCGTGTCCCATCTTCCTAGTTCTCATGGCGTGCCCTCCATTCACCACTTTCAGTAGCATAACGGCCTTCCAGTAGCTCGACGGAAGATCGCTGCATTTATGCTTAATATTGACGCAAACATTGATGAATCGCAGAGTTTTAGAAAAGGCCACGTGCCCGTGAAAATGAAAGGCGAAGTTTATTCTGCATTTTTCAGGAGTCTTCATTTTTATGAAAGAAAAATTCCCTTTCCGAATTCTACTCCTACGTCTATTTTTAAAGTACCAGAGTGAATAGGTCTTAGAAACATTTTGAGTATAATAAATCGTAGTTTAAGTATTTATTCTCTTTTCTCCTCCATTACTTCGTCCTCGTTTAGCTCATTCATTCGCACACAAGCGTGCGTGTCGTTTGAAATGGCACTGTGCCGTTGCCATGGAGAAGTGAAAACACGTACTTGGGCCGTGTTTTAAAAATAGACCTCACAACTAATTATAGGGCTAAAAAGTGGTGGTCCTTTTAATTTATGGACGCAGATATATTGCTTTTTTATTTTATCAATAGAGGGAACACTTTTTTATGAGTTGCTGCTATGAATATTTGCGTTTGGAATATTTATTTCAATGGTCAATCTTTTCTATGTTCTGGAACTTTTATTATGGGTTACTTTTTGCTCTCTTGTCACCGTATCAAAATTTTGAAGAAACATTATTGGTAAATAACTGTAACTGACCTGACAATCGTATGTTGTTGGGAATTAAATTAGTGTGTCCCGGAGTGTCCACACATTGTTGGTTTATTACGTGAAAGAGAAATCAAGTAAAACAGTGATTCAGTTGACAAAAATAAATTTAGGAAATAAGGATTGAAAGTTGAGAATGGAAATATGAATTCTAACTTCTAATTTTACGTATGTTTCGTAAATTTAACTCTGACTTGATCTCTAACCAGAAACACATTAAAAGAAGAGCAGAAACATGTATGTTCATAATTTTAGGAAAAACTCCACTAGACTTATATTATGTTAGGTTTTTCTTGTTTTATGGAATTTTTATACTAAATATCTCTTCTCTTTTCTTTTTAGGCTAAGCTTTTGGAGACATCCCATGCTTGGCTCGGTGCCTCAACGTCTTCTATCACCGGTAAGTTTCGGAGTAAAACACCGCTTATGGCGGCCTATTCATCTGGTTATTGACATCTTTGTATTTTTTTATCTAATGACAAATTTTTATTCCATTGAATTGCCGTAGGGCATTGAAATTTTTGAGGCAGCTCCTATTCTAAAAATATAGAAAACAATTTCTACTAGATCTGTCACTTTATTTCCACATCCAACCAAGCTAGCTATCTAAACCAGTTATTAAGTTATCCAATCTTTTAAAGCTTAAGAAATGAACTATGAAGGTTTAAAACGCAGTCTTCAACATTTTTTCAAATCCTTCTGTTTGACGGCTTTCGTCCACCGGCTGTTCTCGAGGACTTAAAATACCGTCCGATACGAGGATAGGATTAAGTGCGCAGCACAAGAGCACTTTGTAATGGTGCACCGTTTGAATCAATTTCATATGGTATTCGTATAGTTTACATCCATACCTAATCTTGTTGCTGGGGAACGTATTGTTATTCTCGTTTGACATGTACATTTTGTGATCAATCTCTTTTCCGAATGACAACAGAAGGAAATATATCATCCTCCATATATCAGATCACTTCTGATTCTATTTAGATTTCATTTCTTTAGTATGGACTGCAGTACATTTCATTATTCGTATCATGAATTGTGCTTTATTCCTACTGCCGTATTATACGACCTTAGAGAGATCTAATGGAAGATTATAATTTCTCAGCGCAAACTCGAAGAAGTTTTATACTTCATAATATTGAAATTTCCATTCCATTTCCATTCAGAAAGAAACAAACTTGTGAGTTTTGAAGTACATTTTAAATTTTTATATCATTCCAACAATAAAAAAGTTTCATAATGCTTAGTTCCGCAAAATGTTTTGCAGAAATTTAATCTAACTTTATGAAGGGTTTCACGTGTATTAATTTAAATTGATTGTCAAATTCACCTTTTGCTCAGTATCTCTTAAAAAGCATACAGATTTAGCTGTTCAGTATTGAAATGAATTCAGCAATTTTTTATTTGTTGTTTGCCCAAAACACTATTTTAATAATAAATAATTTTCATCTTATAATAAGTGCATTTAATTGATATTTTTATTATATATATAGAATATAAATAAATAAGAAGAAAATAGACTTTTGTTATTAAAATTTTAAGATACAAGTAACTTACCTAAGATTTTCACTAGTTATTCAATGGGTAATAGAATAGAATTTCCAACTTTCTACCACAAATTAATGATTGTTTAATTTTAATTTGTATTATATCAGGGTTAATTATTTTGATATGACAAGTGATGTATTTATAAGGATTTTTATAATTAATTAGATACTGTATAGTGGAAAATAATTTGTAAGCTAGATATTAAATGTCCTTATTTATAATTTATTTCTCATTAGTGATTTTCATCTTATATAAGATTACTTACTTGTTAATCCTCGTATATTATAATGTATGTTAGTTTTTAAAAATTGCTAATCTCTATTTCTTACAGGAAATTCTCATTCCTAATCATGCTTTGTATTTTAAATATTGTTAAAATAACTTTTAATATTTTAGGTGATAAGTTAATGTCTTAATCTTTTGTTACATTGGTTGTTATTTTCAGGATCTCATTGAATCAGGTGATTGTTTTCTTAAGATTAATTATTTAATTTTATGCTATTTCATATATTTCTTAATTACAGTGTTTTGTCTGTGAGTTATTTGTTTTTGGTGGTGTTAGAATTATCAAGTGACCTGTTGGTCAGATATGATAGGACGTAATAAATTCCCAGTGACCATTTTCAATTATTTTACTAAATTGGAAATTTTACCCCCTTTTGTTTTATAATTGGGAAAGAATTTTTTTCACATTTCTTATTTTACTGAAAAATTACAACAATATATTGCTTATTGTGTAATCCCTCAAATCAGATGCTTCTTATGATAACTGGTATGTAACTCCTATTAGTAAGTCTCCTATTAAATTTCTTCTCCAAGTCCTATTAATTCATTTTTATGAAAATTTGCATGAAATGCAATGCTAATGTCTTGCCAAGTTTTGCATGGAATATCTGAATTTTAACTTCAGTCAATTTTATACTAGCTCACTTTTTACAACTGAATTATATTTATATCATTTATATTAATTTTCTTTCTTCTCAAAAATATATAAAATATTTTGCTGAAAAGTATACAGTAATTGAATTAAGATTTAGCAATTATTAGCATTAACAGGTGTTCTTATTTTTGAAAGTAAATCACATGTTTCAAAGTTCCAATTTGTTATTTATTTTAAATTTTTTATTTTATAAATTTCTCATTTAGCTCAAATCAATCAGAATCTTAAATTTAATTTTAAAATTTCAAAAAAACATCCTTATTGAGATGCTAATACATTATTTTTTTGGGCATTATTAATCATTTTTAATATTATGACTGTCATATTATTTTCATGGATTATTAATTTTTGAACATAATTTTTTCCTTTTAATTGATGTTGTAATGCTATTGAATGTATATTTTTATCTCTATGAATTTTTAATGGCATGAATTATTTATGTCTCTTTTAGTTTTAATATATCTGAGTCTAGTAGTATTAAGTTAAAAGCAGATGCTATTCACACTGCTCTAAAATTTAATTTTGATAATTTATTTTTGAAAGAGTTAAAAGGATTGATGATCTGTTGCGTTTTAGTTGTTTGTAAATAATTTTGTACACCTGAAATCTGTGAATGGGAATCAGTTTCTTTTTATTTCAATTTCAACCTTAATAGACATTTTCCTGCTCCAGCATTTATTATGATACTTTTTAACAAACAATGCTGAAGGACAAGTGCATAAATACTAAAATTACCCATATTTTATGAGGAAAACCTTTTTATTATTTATTATTACCTCATTTCAAGTTTAAATTTCTTCCTTTGACAAACAACTCTGCACTTACACTTTTTTGCTCTGCTTACTCTAGAAAAACTCATTTTATCTATTAATTTTAAACTATTATTTCCTATTTCGTTTCAATATTCTCCTTGAGGTATCAATACTCAAGCTCAAATTCTCTCTTTACACCTTCCATATACTACCTTATTAACATGTAATATCATAAATTAACTTTTCCTCTTAATTTATTCAGAATATCATAATTTTCTTGCATTTGAAATATATATGGAATAATCAAGTAGATCTCTGTAACAAAGTAACTTTCAGAAATATCCTTTTAATGATACCTTTGTCTTACATCTCTCTGTTTCACAATTCTCAAATGGACATTAACTTCTCCATTACACAGTTGGCTTCTTTAACAATTTTAGTTTTTTTCCTTGTTCCTGTAACCATCACTTTTGCTTTTCCTAAGTTTTCCTTTAGACAGTAGATTTTTAGTCCCTGTTTTATTTTTATGTTTCTTAGATTGCCCCGCTCTCTGGAAACTGAAAGCGCCCGCCTGGACGCAAGATCAACTTCAGGAAGCAATACGCGCAGTAGTCACGCAGAAGATGCGATTCACCCAGGCTTCTGCTCGTTTTGGCATTCCAAAAGGGACATTATATGATAATATTCTGGGAAAATCTAAGCGAATGATGGTGTTGGAAGAGGCAGGACTTACTAGTGATGAGGAGAAAGCAGTCTTAGAGTACTGCTGCCAGACATCTATTTTGCCTTATAATAGAAGGACAAAAAAATCTCTGGCAGCAGTAGTTAGTTTTGTTGAGAAACTGAGGCAGGAACGCGATCCAGACTTCCGCTTCACTGGGCTCTCTGGTTTCAGATGGTGGTGGGCTTTCTGTAAAAAGCATGGCATCGTTTCATTATATTTCGACCCTAATTCATCATCCCCTCCGGTAGATGGGGAACCGAGTGATTGAAGACCATTTTAAGCATTCCTTAAAGTTCCTTTTGGTCATGATTTCCTAGTGGCATGACGAAAGCCTCCCATAGCAACACACGTGTGACAAATAGAAGAATTGTGCTTAGTTCTCTTAATGCATGTAATAATAATATTTTCTTTACTTATTCTTCAAAAAGTTTTTGAAACATTTTTCTTAAACTCTGGTTGTAACATTCCAAAACTCCATTATTCAGTCATCCTAAAATGTAATTCAAAAAAATTGATATTTTCAATTTGTTCTATTTTGTAATTCTAATGATTGAAAGTATGTAAATGATAATGACATGGAGTATGTTGCATTAAAGATTTCTGCCAGGCTTTATATAGGAATTTCAATTTTTTTAATACTCTGGAAAACCATCCTGCCTCAGTAATACGTCTGGTTTTATAAATCTCAGGAAAATGATAATTGTTGGAGCATCAAATTCAGTGCACTGTTTATATATATACTGCTTGACCTTGTGTTTAAACAAATTATATTTTTTGTGGTTGCCCATGCTAAGCCTGCAAACTTTGCTACAGTTGTAGACAGAAATTATGTAGAATGCATGGCAGGCATTAATATGGACATGACTTGGAGAAGATATAAGTGAGTATAGTGATTAGTGTTTTCTACAAAGAAACTTTTTGATGTGCCTTAGCCTTCTGTGTTCCATTTAAGTCTTCCTCTATTGTCTCTGTGTGGACACTGTCCATCGAGAAGGCAAACAGCTCCATTTTAATGTGATAAAATGTAGATATTTTAATACCTCTGCGTTTATCCACTGTTAGGTTGATATTTGAGGATAATGGCTGTCATATGTTTATACTTGAGATTAATTTTGTTAAATATTTTAAAGAGAAACAATTCTGTTTATGATTATTGTGATGAAATTAATGTATGTTAGGAAAAAATACCAGAAGTTTCATTCAGCTCTGAGATAAGATTCTGTTGACAAATTTATGCTGAAGTAATAGCAAACTTAATTAGTTTTATTGCTCTCATATTTTCTGTGTTTCATGAATTCAAATGCAACTATATTTTGTAATGCTTTGAATGTCTCAATTTTCTTTTTCTTTGTTTTTGAAGCATCTCAATTGTGTTTATTTAGACGCTTTTGTGAAAGATAAAAGAAAATTCCTGTGTAGGATGAGCAGATTGAGGTAAGATGCCTGCTTGGTAGATACATACCCATTGCAAGATGTGCTTTTTCTGCATTTATGTATGTTTTACATGTTTAGAAAGTTAAAATTTTCAATAATTTATCATTTTGGATATGTTTTTATATACTACTTGATAAGTGCTTTAAGATTCTCAAGAAAGATATTCCAGGGCAGGCATACTCTTTGCTATAATATTAAAATATTTTAATTTCATTCTTGATGTATTCTGACAGGGTTTAATATCAAGTATCACAGCAAAGTCTTCATAATTATTATTAAAATTGATGTTTACAAATTAGATCTCATTTGGATATTTTGGGATTTTCTGAAAAAATCATTGAATTATTCTATTAATCTGAATAGGAATTGGCTTGAATTTACTTGCTCTAAGGCCATATTTGTGAAGTCAATTTTACTCCATTTTAAGGACTATTCTGATAATCAAAAGCAACTAGGGTCATTGATTTATATAATATTTTCTTTTCTACAAAATCATTTACTTTCAATTTCCTATTTTTATAAATCATATACATCAACCATATTTTTTATATCTACCAAAACCTATCACAACAGATTCTGTAAAAAAATATCCTTTTACTTTTATTTCTATAAATTGTTTCTTTTATCAGCTTTGTAACATCATGAAAAATCATTATAGTTATTCTTTGAAACCATTTATATTCTATGAGTTTGTTATATATCCAACAAATTGCTGTGTTTGAGTCCAGCATTTTGTTAATAAACTAACGAACAAATATTCATCAATGCGATCTGCACCCCTATTATAATGATCAAAGCAGAGATGAGTAATCCTAAAATTAAGAAAAAGCAAGATGCTGATATTGGTCTGTCATCCTTAAGTTTCAATGGTCACTTGTATTGAAAGTTAAAGGTTGCTGTTTATTTTTATTGTAAAATTTACAAATGGTTTTTCTACTTGTTAAATTTGAGAGACTTGCAAAGTGTTATTGTTTACTAAAACCTTGATTGTTTAACGTAATTATCTAAATTGTAGTTTACTTTTATTGTGGCATTTCATCAAGCAAGAATCAGTGGTGATCTTACCATGTGCCAAATCTCTATGATATGAAATGTTACTTAGTTGTCATTCCAATTTTTAATACAAAGGAATTGCAGAACATATGTCACTTGGGTGATTTTAGGCATATGTTATTAACATTAAGAATAAATAACTTGAAAAATAATAGAAATCTTTTCATTGACTCATTTGTCCCAGAAAATCTCTATTAAAACAGATTATTTGTCTATCACATTTAAAAAATATTTTTCATTAGAAAACTGAAAGTTTATAATCAGAAATATATTCTCAACTTTTGAAAATGTTATTGGTAGTTTGTATAGAAATATATTCTATGGAAATGTTTAATATAAGAGAGTAACATAAATCTTTTAATTAAAAGAATATTGATCACTTTTCTTACGATAAAAAATTTGAAACAAATCAAAATATTTTATGTAATATAGCTCAAAAATAATTTCCAACAATTTACTATAAAGGGTACTTTCCAGTTCAGAATAACTAATTTAACTTAATATTCTACAAGAAATGCCTTGAAGAAGTTTATGAAGTTACACAAAGTCTGTGATATTTTTATTTTGATTTATAAAGTTATTAGAAGAAAAAAATGACATAATATGTATGATTTTTTACTTAATTTAGGTCTGTGAGATGAAGAAAAACTTATGTGGTTTGCAGAAAATGTATTTCTGAACCTGAGAACTCTAGCAGTCATCAGGATAAATCAAATATCTAAGATTATGAACTGTTATTTCATTATAAAATACCATTTTTTATGTTGTTGAGTTCTCTTTATGAGAACTTTAAGAATATAAAAAATTATCTTCATTTTTTGAATCCTAGATACTGTATGATAGTGAAAATCTTTATTCTTCTGGGAAGAGCAGACTTTATCATCTTTATCATTTATTGGTCTTCTTGTAGGAGTGTGTCATACGATGAGTAAGCTTTTATAACTTTAGGATTCAATGTGTTGAGTGTGAGTAAGCTCTCATAACGTTAGGAATTAATATGTTGAGCATTTTATAATTTTCTCTTTCTAATAAAAATGGTTTTCTGCTGCCTTTTTAAGCGCAGTTTTCTATGAATTATATTTTATTCACGAACAAATATTTTTTGCAGCCTAGATAATTGGCAAATTTAGTTTATTACTTTATATTCCTGAGCATGTTTACTTGATAAATATATATTTTAATCTATTTTCTCTCATTTCAATACAATCTTATTAGAATGTTTTCTCGTTAAAATTTCTAAATGTTTTTATATTTCATAAGCCCAATAATTGTTATTTGCTAAATATACATCTCCACTCTCATTTTTCTGGTTTTTATTTGCTTACAAAAGTTTGTATTATAAAACTTTTGCTCTTTATCTCTAAGCAGAAATGGAGAATGGTGAATGGGCATGTCTTTTGTAAAATATTTCCTCTATTGCAAATCTTGATGTGTTGAAGTGTTGCTTTTAAAAAGTTTTTCTTGTCATGATATTTGTTTTTGCTGTGTATCTTTATTACTGTTACTCATTTTTTTTCTCATCAATTCCTTGTTTGCACAGACAATCTTGGCGGTAGCATTGAGAGCAACTACCATCTGCAACGCCCACTCCTGAACTCCTTCATCACATCTAGTTTAGATCAGTCACTCAATAAATGCGACAGAAGACATATTACAAGTATGATGCATGTTTTTTTATGGATTAATGCTAACTTTTAGTTTTTATTAATTACTATCTGGAATAATTTGCTGAGATTGCCACTGATAGAGCCGTCAACAAATTTTATCAAAAGGAACTTCATTTGATGTGTTTTTAACTTAATAGCTCATGGTCTACGTAAGATCTTATATCATTCTTTAAAATAATTTTTCTGCTATTGAAAAATTGTTGTGTTTGGTGGTATCTGTCTCTTATCGTTTATATATGTTATAACTAACATTTGAGCAATACTCCAGGATTTTTTTTAATGAGGGAAAACCTTGAAATAGTTTTAACTATGTTAAAAGTAATGAAGTAATTGCAGTTTTCTTATTATTAAAGAAAAGTTTATGTGTTAAACTTCAAGGTATTAACTTAAGGTACATCATTCTCTGTAGGAAAAAGATTTTATGTTGGAACTTTTTAAGAATTATAATTTTTATTTAAATTATATAAAACTAAAAAGAATTGAAATATTTCTTTTATCAAGAACTTAGCCTATGCATATATAGTTCATAACCATACCTAACACAATGTTCTGAGAGGAAGCTAATTATTCGAAAGATTTCTCACTACTTAAATTTTCTTAGAAATAATTAAAAGGATGATTATATAATTCATCTTTGAATTAAAGATGAACAATTAAAGAATATCAAGTATTCATTTATTCAAAATAGTCAATTCAGTAAGCTATTTGACACACTGGCATATGAGAGGCATCCTCATTAAGTAGACAACACACAAGGAAAATAGTTATAATAGTCTGTACGATAGTGTGGTACCATAATAACATGACTTACTACTGCTCTGTTTCCATACACTTTAATTTAATTTAAAACTCCTAGTTTATACTGAATGGTGTGGCTTAATCTCTTGTTTCCTTTAGACACATTTCCTAAGTTATTTTTTAATAGTTATAAGCACCGATACCATCACATATTTGATGCATATAAATTTTTTGAGACCTAATTTAGGAAAATAAGTGCATCTTATATGCTGTAAAATATGGTTATGTTTTTAGGTACACTCTATTAGGTAAAACTTACAGAATTTAATGAAGTAGAAAAAATGGATTGGAGCTGTTCTTATAGTTTCCTGTCATTTTTAATAATATCCTCTATTAAAAATATATAATTTCTTTCTTCATATACATAAAGTTAAACCATCAGATATATCTAATTTAATAAAATATAATCTAGAAACAGGAAATTTATTGTTTTTCTAAACTGTGTTTTTATAAGTTTACTTAATTCTGTTAAAAATAATTCAACCTGAATAATTATTTTATTATAAGGAAATAAAAAATATAGTTATGTAATAACAGAAATATGTAGACTGTATAAAATAAGCAGTGATAGCAATAGTCATCTGCACCTTACTCCTGAAATAAAGTAATATTAGTATCTGAATTATACTATTACAAATGAGAAAATCACTAATATTTTAAATTCTTTATTTGACAAACTTTTAAAAATTTTAAATATATATACTGCTTAAACATTCAAACTATGTAGTGTTCAATTCTCTATAACTTAGTGGAGTAACTGTTTCAAGTATGAAGTGATTCTGTGCTAGAAGTCAAAAGAATATAAGTAGAGATGGGTTTATGTAAGATATTTGTGATCTAGAATGGAGTGATGTAGAGAATAGAACTCTGGTACTTAAGATTTAATAACACAAATCTTTTCATACATTGATTTATTCTTGAATTTGTCATGTTATCACCATAAAAATTTGATCTGCATTCCATTCATTGATTTTTGCCATCGTAGTTTGCAAGATATCTTTACCATTCAAACCAAATTAACCAAGTGCTTATTTTCTATAATTCCTTAATGAAAATTCTGTCTCTCTTTTTTATTGTTATGATTTCCCTTTTGGTGAAAACATATCCTATATGGTATAATCCTGTTTCATACCAAGGTCTTAAGTCTATTGATATGTCTGTTCTTAAATTTTACATTTTTATCGATGTTGCGGAATATGGCCTAAGTATTTTTTTCTGATTATTAAGTCGGTCTTCAATGGTCAGTTTTTTTAGTTTAATATATCTCTCTCAATATCTAGTGTTCTTCTGCAAACTCCATTAACCTAACTTTCAAATTTTACTTACTGTCTCTTTCTAAATAGAGTAATCAATCCACCCGATCTATATTTTCTTTACTTAGTCTTATCATTTTAAAAGATATATTTTATATAATTTTATTAATTGCTATGTTCTCTACAGCATTCAATGTTTTAAAAATTAACTGCTCCAAAATCTTTTCTTTTCATCTCTTACTATAATCTTTTGAATTCATCCATTGAGTTGTTTTTGCTGGTTAATCTCATTATTCTCTTTTCCTCCAAAATAACCATACGGATCTAAATAAAATCTCTCAGCTGTATAAATTTTTATATTTAATTTTAATGTTTAACTTTTATATATTTAATTTTAATAATATTTTATGGAACCAAGGATAAATTACCATGGTGTATCAAGTATATGAACCCTCATAATTTTTGAATATCAAAGTCAGGAAAAAATGTTTTATAAATTATATGAGGTTGTTGCTATAAATTTCATTAATCATAGTAATTTGCTTCCTACATGAATCTTTTAGTTCTTTTTTAATAAATATTTGTTTAATTGAAAGTGAATTATAAATTAAATAATTGATTGTTGCAAAAATAAAATAATTTCATGCCATTTTCAAGCAAATAGTTTATACTTTCTTATATAAACACCTCTCTTCTTTTTCGGGATCAAAATTTAGGAAATTAGAGGTTGCTTTTACATGATATATACTAATATTACGTAAATCCAAGATATATATCTTTCCACATACTGGTTGCCTAAGATATACAATTCAGTATTTAAATAAAAAATGTTCATATAAAGATGGTTTATCTATTTTAGCTTTTTATCAATAATATCTAGCATTATCTGTTCCTTCTCTCAGATTTTTCTGTTCCCCTGTGAATTCATCTTTCATACTTAAATTTCATTAAACCCCATTTGTTTCAATTTTAAATCAATTCCAATTAAGTATTCTAATGTCGGAAACAGATATTCCCAACAGTATTTGGATCAGCCCTAAAAATGTTTGTAGCTGGACCTCATTGAAGGAATTGTGCATACAGAAATTTTCTATTTAAAGAGAATCTGTTACTCAGCATTTCTATAGAACTTAAATGCTCTAATGGCAATACTTTTTGGAGGAACTAAAACCATCAATCTTAATTCATTTGCTGATGTTCTCATTCAAACATTATTTTTTCAAAGTTGCCATGGTCAATCCAAAGAACCAAACTTTCTCAGCTCTTTTTGATACCCTAAATCATTCTTTGAAATGAACTGTATTAATGGACTGTATTATTGTATCAAGTGTTAATTACTCTGAAGTTACTAACATCTTTATTTTATTGCATCTTTTTGTGATGCATTTTCTAAGCCAGATATAACTTATACTCATTGCACTTTTTGTATAAAAATGATTCCATGTGCATGATGAGGTTCAGGGAATAATGTCTCCTAAAAGCCCTTCGAATTATTGAAGTCTATAATAATGTCCTTTTCAGGAAATTATATTTGTCTTTTAAAATACTTCTGGCAATATATAATAATAATTTACTATTCCTGAAGACTTTGGCATGTAACATGTTATAACATGTATTACAGTAAAAACTGTGATAGGAACAATCTGTCTGAGATGGAAACTTGCCTAAGCTGGAAATTTTCTTAGCAAGATGATCAAGTCCTTCAATAAGACAGAGTCTTTATTAAGATATAAATGGAAAGATTAATGTCCCATATTTCTTGCTGTTATATATTAAGTTTTAATCTGTGAAAGATGGAAACAAATTTTCAAACTTAAATAAATTATTTTTGGGTTTAATTGTTTTAGCTATGATATGCTTGTTGCTGTTGTTGCACCTCTTCTATTGTAAAGACACTCTCTTTAAAAGAACATTCATTTCAAGAGAATTAAGTGATTAATTTTTTTAATGAATTAGCGGAAGCAATATTAAATGGCAAATACTACCAACAGATAAATTGATTGTGAGCCTCAAATCCATTTCAAAGGCTCTGGATTTATAATTGAAATACATTAATATTCTTCTTCCTACACATTATTAAGCATTAAATATTGTTTTTTTTACCTTCCCTTGATGATACATCCTATTGAAAGTATATTAGGTAATAAGAAATCAATGTGTAGAACCATTAATATTGCAGTAACCTCTTTAAGAAAGAAATCCCACTCAGAAATATGCTGTGGTCCCCTGACTGATTCCACCAAAGAGGATCTTGTATGGTTCGTAGGAACCATATTGAGCAAACTTCTCCTTCATTCTGCTCTCTTAAAAATATTGCTCTAATCTTTCGATAAATATATCATTCTTATCTCCGGATAACATCTCAAAGAAACCAGGTTGCATAAACTCTTGCGGGTCTTGAATGATCGTCTGTTCTGTTGATTTGAGGGAACATTTGATATGAAAAAGTTCATTTTCATTATAGAGTATAATTTTTTGTATTTTTCTTCAAATCCATGAATTTTATCTGTTTTCTGTCAAAATATTGACTCTAATTCATTGGACATAAACTTATGAAAGAATTAGCTCATACTAATTACTTATTGCTATTTCTGTTAAGATTTTACTAAAATCAAGGATGTAATTCATAATTTGGCTTGCCAAAAAATAATTGAAATATGAAATATTAGGAATTACACAGTTAAAAGTGAAATTTTTTTAGTATTTGAAGTTCTCTCTTATTTTCTTCTATAAATTGATTATTATGAAACACCTTGCTCTCTCCAATACTAGTTTTCTTTGTTAAATATTTTTTGACAAATTACAACTGTTACTTAGCAAATAAGTTACTAATAAATACATTTTACTAGAGTTAACTATAAAAAAAGGGTTGACCGTGTCTATGTCTCATTCAATAGTTTTCTTATGCTCTAAAGTCATGATGTTTTAGAGTTAGATTGACTCATATAACTGATAATCATTTAGTAAACAAATCATCAGAATCGTAGTAAGATGAATTTCATCAGATCCAAGAATTAGCAAAGTAATAGCTTGAGAGTAAGATGTGAAAATATATATACCTTAGCCCAAGACTTATTATGTACCAAACGTACCTTATATAGCATTCTACAAGATGAATCTTCCCCTCATTCTGATTCAGTTCATTGTCTGTGTGTTAATGTAGCTATTAACTCACTTAATCTCATTTAGTTGTAATTATTTACTAGGAATTACTGCTGTATATTGTGATACTTTATTTTATGTAAGTTTTAATTTTAGATATATATAAATCAAGTATTAATAGTATGTAGCAATAAGAGTAGTAAAGTACGATATATATTATTTTTTAAGCATTTTATAGAAAATATACAAGTTCTTTATATAAATGTAGATAGATTTTACATCATAGTCATCATACTAATAGTTATGTATGGTTCTAATTTAAAGCGCTCTAGGTAATCTTATGGCCTTAGAAATGAAATAAAAGAATGAAGAAGTTACTTACCCTACTCTACATTTATTAAGAATTATTTTTTCCTAGGTACACTTTACTTGTTTGCGCAAATATGAATTAACGTATTTTCATAGGTATTATATTTCATCATTAAATTATCTTCAATATGCTCTACTGGGAGGTAACTTAAGAAAATTAGAAGTTTTATGTGATATTTTCAGATATATTAAATTTTGTTTATTCTATTTGCAGACAGCTACCAGTATCAGCTGCAGTCAATGTGGCAGAAGTGTTGGAACACAAATCAGAGTCTGGTGCACAATCTGCGGTTCCGAGAGCGTGGACCCCTGAAGTCATGGAGACCAGAGACAATGGCTGAGGCTATCTTTTCAGTGTTGAAAGAGGGTTTGTCTCTCTCCCAGTCAGCCAGAAAATATGATATTCCATACCCAACGTTTGTGCTGTATGCCAACAGAGTGCATAACATGCTTGGTCCATCTATTGATGGAGGATCTGGTGAGTACTGGTAGCCAAAATATTTTATTCATTTTGTTTATTCTGTATAAATGTAATTGGATTTAATAATATAATTCTTTGATAAAATTTTTATCTATTGGAAGTATTATATATATGAAATATTAATGAATACTCTCTGATAGAACTTCCACAAAGAAAATTATAAAAAGGTTCAAAATACAAGTATTCTGTATTTTTTTACCCTTTCAATAGAAATTAACAGGATTATGAAATGGATGAAATGTAAAAAATCTGAGGGTCATTTAAAAACTTGGAGATGTGTGATGTATTTATTTGTGGTAACAACAAGTTTTTTAGGGCTTCTTATCATATATATAAGACTTGTGTTTAGACATCATATTGAAATTTAAATTAGAATAAATTCAATGATAGATATAACAGTTCATTATCATACATGACTGAGATAAATATTGATCAAAAACCTTTGGAATATTCTTTGGAAAAGTTTTTTGTTTGATTAAAACTTTCCTTTTCACTGCTCAAATATTTTTAACATTATCCCAACATGTTGATGGATTATTCTTTGGTCTACTCTAAGTATAATTGTTGGTCTTAAAATTAAATTTCATCCAGTATTTTCAAAATTGATGGGAATGTTGAAATTTAAAGTATATTCTGTAAATGTATTTTATTATTGACAATTAAAAATCACATTATGTGTAAGATAAACTGAGCCAGGTAAATTTCCATTTTTTGAGTACAATAGCCATAAAAAGTTCTCATAATTTTTATCTTTCATTCTTTTGTTATAATTCATTGGAGATATTTTATTAATTACTTATTTCCGCTTCTTGTAGAGTTTATCGTTTCTTTCATTCTCATTTGAGATATTTTGTTTATTACTTTTTTATGCTTCTTGTAGAGTTTATTGTTTGTTTTTAAGACAGCTTCACAGCTTTATAAAGGCTATCCTTATATTGCAGATCTTCGCCCCAAAGGAAGGGGTCGTCCACAGCGCATACTCTTGGGCAACTGGCCTGATGATCATATTCGTGGCGTCATAAGAGCTGTTGTGTTCAGGGACACAACTCATGTTAAGGATGAACCAGCACATCTTTCCTATCCACCTCCTCGCATTCAGGTATCTTATCCAATCATGCCTAATTTTTGATTGATTGATGATATTAATGATTGTTCTAATAGGAATAGTATCATTATTGTTTTGCTATTGAGATTATTGGAATAGTCCTCAACATTGCTCAACTTTTTATTTATGAAAATCAAGTGGTAAGAAATAAAAGATTGACTAATTGGGGAGTGGAGCATCGATTTTCAAAGAATAAAATATTGGATTGGTAAAGACAAAAAAATTGTGATAGAAGCTTATTTTCTCGTTAAAGTTCTTGGTACTAAAAAAGCTGTTTCAATATTGAATCTTGTGCATATTTGTTATTGCTTATAATTATCAAGCTTAAATTATACCATTAAAAATCTCTGCAGAAAAAAATGATCAGATATTTTTCCATGAGAAAGTCAATAACAAATTATTATTCTCTTTTAATGTATAAAAATGATGAAAACTGATAGTTACAAAGACCAAATAAGATTTTAGGATATCACATAAAAGTTTCCATATGGTTTTAAGGTATATATTATCTGTAAGAAATGGTTTAGGTTTCATATACATTAATAATGTATAAAAAGATTTCTGACTTGAAATGTCTTGGATATGCAGAGTACAAAATTGTTACAATTCATATTTATGGCCTATTGCATCAATCAGATTCAGTGTTTATTTATTCTAGATGAGCTTTAATATTTGACTTAAATTATTGTTTAGTAATACAAAGCATTTAGGTTTTCTATCGTTTGGTACTCGATTGTATTATCAGCATCCTCCCTTAGAGGGTTAATTCATTAGTAGCAGAATAATGTAAAAAATATTGGAATAAATGGTACATAGATTCAGTTACAGATAGTGTTAATAATTACTTAGAGAAATGTTTACTAAATTATCTTTATGGTAAAACTGGGAAAATGGTAAGTCTTTAATTCAAGATTATTTGATTTCCATAGATAATTTGACCATTCTTTGCTCCTGAAAGTCTGTATTTACATACAATTAGATATAAAAATATGCTTAATACTTTAGAGGAAATGATTTATAAAATATAAAGCTTTTAGAAGCCAGAGATTTTATTGTTAAGATATGTGTGTAATAATGGACTATTTTAGTTACTTAGAAATAAGGTTAAATTCATAGATTTCCACTAGACTTTCTTTTAAATTCATTACAATATTTTATATTTCCATATATTAAATATTAGAGTATATGCAAAAGGGATAGGGAAGAGAAGAGAGAGGATTTTAAAAAATGAATAAATGTAAATAATAATAAATTGATGTAAGAATGAAGTTTCAGATAGATAATAGGAGTAGAAAATTGAACAAAAATTACTCTTGCAACTTTAGAAGCAAAATTTTAAATGCTAATGTATTAAAGGCATGCATTTGAAGTCATATTTTTTTTATCTCACTTAATTTCACCTGAATCTTTAATTAACGTATGCAGAAACAAGCATAGTATTGTATGAGTTAAAAATCCTTTAAATATCTCTAAAAATTTTGTAATAGGACACAATTTTAATGCAATTCTTTCTCTCATTTCCTTTTCAGGAGTCTATTCCTCCTCCATCTCCACAGAATTATGCCCCACCTCCTCCAAATGTTCCATCTTCCAATGGGCCTGAACCAGGCACCCTTTCAGTTGCAGCAGCTGCTGCAGTAGCTGCTGTTGCGCAAGGCCTCAGACAGCAACTTTGTGCATCTGCCATGGGACCTCAAGCTTTACCCCCTCCACCTCCACCACCCGTTGCACCACAAGCTTCCCCTCCTCCCCAGCAGCAGCAACAACCTGATCCTACAGCGGGAATGGCAGCATTGGCAAACAGCCTTGGAGGACTAGGAGGACTTGTCGGAAACAGCATTGGAGGAATCGGCGGCATTGGAGTTAGTGGGATGACGTACAAACCCGGAGCCACCTATGCCACGCCAAGGCCAGAGAATCTATTCCAGGAAGACATTGATGAAATTGTGAAGAGCCCATTACAGCAACACGGAGGCGCTGGATCAGGTGTAGGCGTAGATGATAGGGTTATGCCCAGGGAGCAAGCTCCAGAGCTCCAGCCAGTGCAGGTCAAGATGGAGCAGCTAGCGGCTGAGGGACACAATGAGTGAGATGATGGTGGGGAATGTACTCCGTCATCGGCTAGAGCAAGCCCTGGCGGATCATTCCCCTCGGATGGGCGATGGATGATTGGCTGGTCTCCTGTATCCCCATCTTCAGACTGGCAAAGGCCGAGACCAGCATTTTGAGTTAATTGTTTTGTTTCTCTCAGTGTGGTTCACAGTTTATAAATATATATAAATAATATATATATATGAAAAACTATAGGAAATACATAATGAATTTGCCAGAAAACCTTTTTAAAAAATTAATAAAAAAAAGAAATTATATGATGGGCTAATTCAGTGTGATATATCATAGTGTATGTCTGTTTCAACCTAGCAAGTCTTTAACTAATCTACTTTTCAAGTTGGAAAAACCAGCATGTAAAAGTAGGTTGTGTAAGAGTAGTAGGACCATAGTATGCAGGTGCAATATTGTTTATTTTTGCCCTATCCCAAACTGTAAGTACTGAAAAAAATGCTTGAGTGTTTTCATGATGTAAACCATTCCTTGTTTAAGGAAACACTGATATGTAACATTTTTGCTTTAAACTAACAAATGTTTTCCATGTGTGATGGAGTTATAATTACTGTTGTGTAGAAAATTACGTAAGCACTTCAAACATTTCCTGTAATAGCTTATTAATCACAGCTATTTGGCTTTCTTTTTTCCAATTTTGCATTGCATTACATATATAACCTACAAATCAGTATATTGTGCTGTAAAGCATGCAAAGTCATTTATCATTGTTGATTCTCCATGTGCTGAACTGGTCAATCCCAATGCATTGTGATGAATGGTTCAAGTTGTTAAACTTTATTTTTCCTATGAAACTGTTTCAATCATAATTTGATTTTAAGCATATTTTTGAAGATTTTGGCTTTTTACAAGTATTGCATATTAATTTAAATGGTATTTATCATGTGAGAAGTATCTCACAGCTTATTATTTTAATTCAAATTTCTTTTCATGCTGAAAGTTTGTTTGTCTCCACATACAGTATTTTCAGCAGTTTAGCCAAGCTTTCCATCATGTCAAGATCAAAGAGTGAGTGATTTTGTCTATCTTGCCTGAAATCTGTGCAGTGAGTAAAGCAATCGCTTTCAGGGCATATCCAGTGCATTAGGAGCTGTCATACTAATCAACCTTGATAATATTGTTTAGGCATTCATTGTTGATTAGAATCTGATGACTTGTTTCATTGTGGTTGAGAGGAGAGTTGGCTGATTTATTGCTCCTTGTGTTTATTGGTGAGCAATTTGACTATGGATTAAGAAAGAGGATTTGAAAAACCAATATTCACAAAACAGCTGTTTTTCCAAGAACTCATTTTTGTGGCTTCCATGTATCAAGTACAACATGTATCAGAACACAATTCTTTGGAAGCTCATCATGAACTATGATTTGTGCAATAGCTTGCAGTCAGTTTATCAAATATTGTCCATTTAATTAACAAAATATATCAGTAAAAATATCTTGTAAGGTGTGTTTGACCTGGATGTAACAAAAATTACTAAAAATTATAGCCTATGATGATGTAATAGTTAGCTCTTCAATTTTGCTTTACATTTCCCTTTGGCATTAATGATTTGGTGCATACTACTCAATACAGACATTTCATCTGTGGTAAGATGCGTATCTTGAAATGTATGAATACTTTTAGTTTTATCTTCTCTGATTGTAGTTGTTGATATGAAGTGAGATAACTTGTATTTAAGAGTTATTTGTAGGAAATTTAGCCTAATTAATTTTTCAGTTTAAGTGATAAATTATTCGACAAAGAAAGTTAGGAAAAGTATATTAAGAAGTCAGTCACAAAAGTATGAGTGCGTGCTGCTTGAATATTTTTGCAAAACGAAAGATGAGAAAAGAATGAAATTGTGATTCCATATGTAGATTTTAAAAATCCAAAGGATGCATGCTCACCAAGTGAGAGAAAGATCATATTAAAAGTTGGGAAGATTTATATGAAATATATAAATATTACTTTAAAAGAGATATATTTTGTCCAATAGTGAAAGGAGTTACATGAAGCCTTTTCTATGGGGAAGGCATGGTTAGGATTTCTGTGTTTTGATCATCATTTTGATCAAATCACTCAGCTGAATAGGCATGAAAATTTAAATTAGATACTGCATCCGTGTGTTTGTGCTGTGAGTATACGTGCATGAAATATGTCAGTGAATTAAGCTGCAGAATATTTGGAATAGATGCAAGTGCTCGCTATGTGTGTCAAATTGGGAAATTCATAAAGACCAGGGAACAATAAATTGCTGAATGGAAAAGACCAAGATAGCCACATTGCCACGAATTCCTCTAATCACTATAATCAATACAATTTAGTGAGTGTCAATTGTTGTTTAGTAATCATTGATGTGTAACAATCTCCGTTTACACTTTGCCAAATGTGTCAGACTTATTATGCCCCTGTAAATGCAAGTATAGTCTAGTCAGTTTTAGCTTGAAATTGTGTGAGGAACAAAAAATCCAATAATTATTTTTGTGATTTGTTCATTTTGAAAGTGTACAAAATTTATATTCATAGTAAAGTATTGTTAATATTAGGATGAATTAATGCCTTCCTGCCATTGGGGTATGCCAAGATTGAATTAAAAGAAATGTCAAAACAAAATAATAAGTGATAAAGAGCAAATTTTAAAGTGGCCTTGAAATTTCTTTGCTTACTTCATCAGTTTAAAAAAATGAAATAGTGACAAAATCATAATACAATGAATTTGTAGACAGTCATATTCTTGATAAATGAATTTTTGCAAAAAATTTGTATGCCTAGTGGACACAAAGCAGTTTATATAGCATTCATCAACTTGTGCCTATCATGTGAATGTTTTCAGGAATAGGTTGTACTGCTAAAAATAAAAATCAGAAAATTGCACAGAAAGGAATGTCCATTGTCATCAGAACTCTTGGCTTGCATGTGTTCAAAAAGTAGTGAAGTGCCTTCAATTTTCTGACCACGTTAAGTGATCAAAATGAAAAAAAAAGGTTTTGATTGAGTATTACCTTTAGTAAACAGATTGAATGAAAAACAGAACATAACTTCATTTTGGTGACAGGTATTACCCTCAATGGCACCTTTTCATATCTGTAGATTAAAAAAACTATCATATAGGTTATGGGAAGTCTGCATTAAATTGGTAACCAATTATTGTTATACATGTAGTGCAGAGGAAAAAGTATTACACTAGTATAATGCAATAAGTAAGGTGTGTAATTGTTAGTTTTAGCTGTTCCATGTAAAACCAAAATGTGATTGTACAGTTGCAAATGTGGATTTTTTGTTGCATAGAGCTTTAGAAATATCTGTTGCCATGGTTCTAAATTTATAGCTAACTCCTCAAAGATACAAAAATCATTATCATGAAATTTCTCTGAAGTTAATCATAATTAAGAAAATACTTTGTCACTTGTATACTCATGAGATAAGGATGAGATGAAGTGATCTATCAATTAAAATTGTGCTCTATTTTGGCTAAACCCCACATTGTGATGCTGTTTTTTGGATAACTTACATTATTTTTGCATAATTCTATTCCTAAAATACTATGAGTAAATTGAGTCATTATATTTTTTAAAATGATTTGAGGTTTTAATGATTTGAAAACAGTTGATTTTTTCATCTAAGTTCAATTTTAGCTAAAACTTAAATGCTAGCATACCGTTTGCAGGGGCAGAGACTTATTATATATTCTGTGCTGCCAATTACTGTATTTTATTTACTGAATGCTGTAGGTTTGACTTTATTTGGTCAGGAGGAAGAATGTTATGATGGTTTATATTCTTAGATATATCCATACAGCTAAAGACATTCATCTGATGCATTGTCTAGTTGTGTGCAATAATTTGTTTACATCATCCAGAAACTGGGGAAATGTTGATGTTTAATCACTTATGATTATCCAGTTTGTACAGTTAGCATTATTCTTTCTTGCAACTACCCATATAATTTTATACAAAATAGAAATAATAGGTCTCAATGGAAACAATTGCCACAAGTAGAATTATCTATGATGGAAAAAGTATGTTAACAATAATGCATAATAGATATTGTAATGATGCTATGAACAAGGTTAATTCGTAATCTAAAAGTATGTTGTCCTGTTAATTGCTTCTGTAACCTCATAATGGCATTCTAACTTCACACAGGAACCATAGTTGGGATTAAGTTTTGTACAGTGTTAGTTTAGTCACTGGACAATCATTAATCACATGATCATTGCAAGATGAACATTTGGCCTTTTGGAATAGTGTGTTATATTACCCACTAATCTAACTTAAATTTTTAATAATATCCTGTTAATTATTTATGTTAAGATTATTTTAGATTAAGACACTTTATTGATAGTATTATTTATGAATAAATTTTGATCTTGAGGTAAAAATCTCTGAAAACTAATGATGCTTTTACAGTCACAAAAGAGGAAATAGGACCATGACAAATGTAAACTTTTTAATTTATTTTTTGTCATTTTTTCATTTGCAAAATTAAATTAGAAAATTTAATGGGGATACATGTAAGTTAAATGTTGTTCCTAAAATATTTCCAATCAAGAAAAAACATTCCTTTATGTTTCCAGGTAAAAGAATGTAATCTATAATTTTAGAACTTTCTGCCATATTTATAGAAATGGTGGTAGGTATGTGACCATGTGCTGTGTAAGATTTCATAATTAAAGCAAATGCATCTTAATTTAAATCTGATGAATGAATGAGTGGATGAAAAATTTAATTGGTATTCAGAATTATATGGTCCTTTTTCAGTTGATTTATACTCTTAGAACTTTGAAAGTGAGATTGAAAAATTCATTTTTATGAAATAATTTTTAAGTATTCTAATGGAATAATCCATAAGTATTTTCAATGTCCTGTCTGTTGTACCCATACAGATTTGGGTTTCATCATATTTTATTATAATTTAATCAACCTTTTATAACTAATTAATTGATTGTATGCATTTAAAAAATAGTGGTATTTGAAGTGCCAAAGATAATTTATGTCATCATCCCATTTGCACTGTTGATTCCATAAGGTTTAGTGGACTTAGCAATTGTTGCTAGTAAATGTCAGCTTTGAAAGCATTAGTTGTTGGTCCTGTTACTACTGAGAAATATTGTTGTGCATTTTCACACAAAAGGATTGACTTGTGGAACGTTAGTTATCACCCCTTGGACGCATATCTGTGCTTTTGATGGAAAGAGTTATAATTAAACCGGTTACTGTAATTTAAAGAAGATAAATTTGAGAGAGTGAAGTGTTCACATTATTTATATTTCAGACATGAAGGTGAACTTTTGTCTGGATAATTGGCAACATATATCCCACCAAAATGTGAAAAACTGCAAATTTTACTGTGGGCATACATTTGGCAAAAGTGAAAATTTTGAAAAAGGCATAAGTCATCTTCTGATAGTAATTGATAAAGATATGTGGACAATTTGAAAGAAGAGGTGCTATATGCTAAGTATGATGTTCTATTTCGTTGTTAGCTGGAAGTGAAAGTTAAGATGGCATTGGATGGTGTTTAACGCAAGGAAAAAAGGCTTCAAAAACATACTGGCCAGGATTTATTTTGAGCAGCTGTTTGCATGTTGTTTTAACTCTTCCTTCCTTGATCAGCCTAAGTGTAACACAATGTGATCCTTTAAGTTTGCTGATGTCATTATGTACTTGTGTATTCAATAAATAGTTATAAAAGTTGAGGTCAGGTTTTTGTTTTGTTCTGATTTTTTTCTTTTTATCTCCTTTACATTTTAGATTTCATATTTTCTAATAGTTTACAAAATCTACTTTATTATGATATATATCAACATAAAATGCACCGACATGATTTCATCTGAAACAAAAAAAACTATTTGTCTTACGAAGTGGGATTTAGTTTCAACAGACTTATTAGCAGTAAAATACAATTAAAACAGTCATACATCTGCTCAGGCAGAAATTTTCTACAAAAAACATCACTCACCATTATGATTGCACTCATACATATTTATACATATATATACTATACATGACATTATTTCTTCCACATTAGGAAATAAGAGTAAAATATTTTTGAATCTAATGTTTCCATTGAATAGCTGAGAAGGAAACTGTTCGTATGCATTCGTATAGGTGGAAGGCAGGGTATATAGGGTACCATAAGATTCTCGAAAAAGCTGAAGTCGAGCTATACAGATTACTTCTATTTAGATATTAGTCATGAACGATGATATTTGTGGACAAAACATATTAATTAGCAATTTCATTTTATTCTTTCTTTAGAGCTATTAGAGAATTAAAGCGCTTATGACACGCGAAAACTCCCATTGAAATTTACTTATAGGGCGACTAGTCTTATCGATGAATCGACATTGTCAGGTACGTTATGACGTCGTCGACTCTGTGAAAGCTTTTAAGCATATTCCGTTTTATGGAATGAATCTCTTTGATCGTATCAGATTTATAATACTGGAGACCTGTTAGTAAGTTCTGCTTAAAGACATTGACCGAGAAGATACAAAGTTAGTGATTGCACCAACTAAGTGATTTTCGTAAAATGGAAAGCAGCTGATTAAGAACTAGAGAAAGGATTCATGCTGATCGCAAGTAGCAGAAATTGGAGTAAGTGATTTTTTACTTTCTAATGTATCATAAGATTAAACTAATTCCTTTTTAATACGTAAAAATTTCAGGTTTTACCTAACAAAATCTTAAACTGGCTTACGCCAAAGAATACGTAATGCAGCCAACCAATAAATGCGGAACCACTGTTTCTCGCTATCATTTCAACTTCTATTTTCCAAGCAAGGATGCTTGAAAATCTTTAATTCTTTTACTAAGACGCAAGGATGTATTGCATCGATGTATATACTCTCTTGCGGTCACTCATAATTTGCATGAGGTTTTATCGTAAAAAATTTAATCAGCGAGCGAGATAACATTATTTTCATAAATTAATAGAATTTTGTTTCTGTTGTGATATTTAATATGATATTCGGAGTTGCTAGTATGTGATAACAATAAATAAAATACTTCCTCTCTTTTTATGGTTTTCTAAACCCGTCACACATTACCCTTGTCATATTTTCTCGAGGCGTCATAAAATCTAAATTTTGATTTGGACTCCATCGAGACGTTGAAAGCTTCTTTTTGCACCCATTGAAACAATGACTGCGAGTATTCTGTAATTTTTGTGGATTCTTCAGAGACCCTAATGTTTACTTAACACTTTTAAAATTGGAGCAAACGTCATAAACCATACTCCGTTCAAGGATTTCTAATTTCCATTCTCGTTTCATTTTTCGCTTTAGAGATCTCAAAAAGTTGATGGTTTTTAAGAACTCTCGTAAAACCTAACTGAAAATCTGCCAGAATGTATATATCGATAACCCTTTCTACTATCGTGACATTCCGTAATATAAAGCTAATAGAAAAGGTCGACGCTCAGCTTACTTTTAATTCACACTCTTCCAATAAATCGCTTTTATTGTAATTGTGTGATTCGAACATGGACACAAGCAATGTTTTGAAAGAAGCAATATGGTGACATAGCCTCTGTGTAACAGTTGCGCTACCTCTATCACCTCCCCTCTTTCTTCCCCAACCCACCCTTCTCGCAAAGGTACTATCGCACTTTACTTCTGGAGCATTAAATTACGATAGGAGAACCTTTGCTCTGCATCATTGACCGTGAAAGCGTTTGCCTGCAGCTTAAAGACAGCAGTATGAGAATCTAAAACAGTTACGAATGAATAATATCCTCCGATTGACAGCGGAGTTTTATTCTGCCAAAACTTTTCACAATTAATACGCAATAAAATTGCAACTGGTAATTTGGTCCATTGTTATTTAGAAATGTGTCAATCAAAGGGAGGATACAATCGGGGAAATATTAGGCTCTGCTAATAGGAAGATCAAAACTCATTCGGAAGAATAAAAAGTGAAGAATATTAACTAGGATATTTTAATTAACAAGAATAACCTTTTCGCTCAATCTTCGGTATTTCTATGCACGGAAGATATATCGGATAGTAATTGTTTGCCAATTGAAGTAAATGGAAATATTGTATAAGTACAGATGCAGAAGGGAACTAGTGAGCATATGTGCATTCTTATTTTAAGAGATAATGAGATTCAATTGAATGGGCATACAGTTTTTATGAAGCAGAAGTTGCGAGGACATAGGAAAGGAATTGGCACGGTTTTAACAATGGATTCCGCAATTGATGGAGTAAAATACCAAAGCGGGAAGATATATGAGCAGCGTAGCAACTCTACGTCACTACATTAAAGTTGCTAGGTTGATTTGCATGGAGTGAGTGCTGGTTTCAGGAATTACGAGTTGCGCTGTACTTTTACCTTATGTGTGAACATGGCTTAAGACTTAATCGGACGAAGAAAAATTCTTTACATCAATAGTAATTACTCTTGAATGTACACGTGTCTTTCGGCTATTAGAGGTATCATACGTACTGTTACATATAATGTATAATACAGTATAGTGTACATTATGCATACGTTTAATTTAGACCATCGGTAATATACTAGCATTTATCTATGAAGAACGAAATTACTTCTAGTTTTTAGAGAAATAATATTTTCTGTATATTCTCTTCGATACCTTTCTGCGTGTGGCAGAGCACTATGACTCCATTTGTCCAATGAATTACTCTCGCAAATGTTCTTTCTGCCATCCTCGTCTCTTTTAGACCTTTATTGTGCAGAGTTATTTATTATACTCTGTAATGTTGCGTTTCGTTTATAGTTTGGTGAAACTTCCGTCGTGTTTAGTTCTTTTATAGAAGAAACTTCAAGAGGCAAACTAACGAAATATAAAGAAGCTAAATTGCAATCGATACGAACTGTGCCTGAAACCCTCAGGGAATTCAAGGTTAAGACTTTGCTTGAACTATAGATGAGCATCCGGTTTTATGCTCTTTCATTCGTTCGTGAGGATAAAGGTTAATAGCACACAGTGCACTCATTAAAAGATGGAAGCGGTTGCTCAATTTACGATTCTTATGGCAAATATAGTTCTTTAAAGGCGTGGGCGTTTTTTGATGCTTAGTCATTTTATCTCAAACTCACTGATGACATAAAAAGTAAGATATAAGCGCTGAAAAAAACAAAGCCACACAATTTAAGATGGACTGACGTGAACAGTAATATACTCTTCCTTCAATTGCGGATTCAGAAAGGAGTGGTGGAGCCCACGTCGCCTTCGCCTCTGATTCTTCTTTCGTCTTCTTTCAGCCACGATGAGCCAGCAACTTGGCGAATCGTAGCACGTTTGGTAATGTCTGGCTCCAGTAAATGCCTTATTGGAAAATAAAGAGTTTTTTTCTTAAGTAATCTTGCGAATCAAGCAATAGATTAATACGCAGAACGCGAAACAATAAGATATTTTATGTTACATATGAACTTGGACTATAATCATAAACTTTTATCAGAGCAGCTGATATTATTAGCATAATTGGATTTAATAGTAATGAAATGAAACATTGAGGAAGTGTAAAAAAGTGGCTACATATTCTATCTAACTTGATAATTTTACGATCAGTCTAATTCTTTTAAAAATAATGTGAATATAGCCTTCCGTTTAAGAAAATTTAAAATATACAAAAGGGGGTTGGTAATATCGTCAGTAAGGCAGCTCAGCAGTTTACGATCAATCATGACAATGCATCTCAGATTTAGACTGAGGAGGGGAAAAGTTCTGAAATACATTTCTATTATTATACTTGGATAGTTTCACACATTTCCTCTCGCTCGCTGGAACATCAGTTCTGGAAGGTCTTTAATTGTAGAGGGACTCAATAAAAGGAAGTTGGACATAATTAGGCGGGTTTTAGGAGAAATTAAAAGACGGAGGGGAAAGAGAAAAAGAATTAGTAGTATTTTCTCAAAATTATTCACTTAGTAACGTATCCTTCGCATCAACTGCAGCAACATAGAAATGAATATCACCTGCTATTACTCGAAGCTAAACACTTTTCGTTCTTGATTATATGACTGTTAATCGTATTGATGATGTCTACTGTTAAATAATTTTAAAAATAAAAATAATAGATGTAACTTTTTAGCGATTTTAGCAAGGAACGAATAAACTTTGTCTTCGGGGAAAAAAATTTTTTCACATATCTCGTGAGCAATGAAGTGAGGGTGAAACTTACCATACAAGATGCACCGCTGATTGGCTTAGACACCCGTCACATTGCGGTGGAAATGTTACATTTTTCCTAATCATTGTTTTCAACATGTTCCTGATGTTCGAGTCGTCAAAAGGCATGCTGGCTGCTAACATGATGTAAAGTACACATCCCAAGGACCACATATCGTACATTTTTGGATTGTAAGACATTCCCTAAATATAGATGCAACGTGTTACAAGTCGGGATTAGCTTTTCACATATTACTTTTCCTTATAAACATTTATATGAATATTTAAAATGTTTGGAAGGTAAAATTACTGAACCGTAAGTAAAATGGTAGCTTTAATTTTGAGTGGACAGTAGTGATAAATCCTAAAGACATAATTTACTTCTATTATATCGGATATTCATTGCAAACAATGTTCACCGTTATTCAAAAAGCGTAGTTTTTCTCATCAAAGACAAAATATAAGGAAATTACAAATAAAAAAGTCTTCTGGTTTCAAGGCGTTTATCTTTTCAATTTGACTCTTCAGTTTCAGGGTCTTTAGCAATTGACGAAAATTTGATGACGAAATATATCACTCGAATTGATAGAACCGGTGCTTTCAAATCTATAATGAACCTTGTTAGCCTTGCCTGAAGGATTTCTGGTGCAGCATAAGCGGTGCTTCCACAGAATGTATCGCTCAGAATTCTATTTCCTCTTTTATCCTTACATAAACGTGAAAAACCAAAATCAGTTATTTTCACGACGTTCCCAGATGATAGGAGGATATTTTCACATTTTATATCACGATGACTTATTTCCAAATTGTGCAAATACTCCAATGCAGAAACTAATTGCCTACGAGAAATTTTTGTTATTAAAATAAAAGGGTATCTCAAGTTTAAAAAAAAATTATATACCTGAAGAAATGCTTGGCTTTTTTTTCTGGAATGGGGCCCTTGCAGCATATATACTCCAACAAATCTCCTCTTTCACATAAGTCCATAAATATATGAACTTGATCGCTGATGAAGAAAATATCATGGATGGACACGATATTAGGATGTGCAATTGATTTCAGGATATTTATTTCCCTCGGCAGAAACTTTTCTACATAATCAGAAGATGATTTTCTCTTGTCTATAGATTTACAAGCAACTTTTTTCCTGTCTTCAGTCATCTTCAGCGCAATCCTAACTTTACAGTATGAACCGTGACCTATCGTTCGACCTAGCTTATATCCATATCTACTCAATATTTCACCGGTTGTTTGAGATGAATTTTCGGCGAAATTTCTAATGGTTATATTATCCCGTAATCTAACGCTCATATTTTAAATTTTGATACAACTTCCGTTAATTTATTAATTTGGGCTCAGAACTTAAATTTTAATATAATAAATCTTTGTTGCTGAGGAAACCAAATAAATTATCCAACATGGAATGAATGATAAAAACATTCCAGCTATTCATCTATTGATTTAATTAAGAGTAAGTTTTATCTTGGATTTATCTACGTAAAAGTAGACTTTAACCTTCAGAAGTTCAGAAACGGCGGCATCCAAGTTTTTTTTTACCGAAAAGTGAAGGTCGACAACCAACCACTTTCCAACTTCCGCTTATCCTTGAAAATATTTTCGCTCATTTTCTATTTCTCGTCAAAATATTTCCTTTCATCTCTTAAACAAACCATCATAAATCGATTTTTTCTCCTAGACTCTCATTGTTCAAGTGAATGATCAAAACGTGTTAGTTGTTAAACGGCAACATAGGAAAGCATGCGGATTCTGAGTTTGGCAACTGCGTGTTTTGTAAGAGATGATAAATATGTCCCATACATTCAGGCAAGGAAATGTCGAGTTTCTGTAGTGTCAGTCTGTTGGCCGTCATCGACTTGAACGGAGTTCTCCAGAAGGAATAATGTCATTGTCTCGGATGTAGCAACGTGAAGAGTCGAAAATGGAATTCATCGTTGGTGGTATAGCCGCAATGGGTGCCGGATTTTTTACCAACCCGATGGAAGTGGTGAAAACAAGATTACAATTGCAAGGAGAGCTACAGTCTAAAGGCGTGTATACTGTACACTATAGAAACTTCTTTCATGCCATGTATACAGTAGCGAAAGTTGATGGAGTTGCCGCTCTTCAGAAAGGTGGGATTGCAGTTCGTTTGCGAGTAATTAGAACCTGTCTGACCCTTTAGGTTTGGTGAGAGTTCATAGTTGATATTTTATCTGCCTTAAGGTTTGGTTCCAGCTCTGTGGTATCAGTTAGCCCTAAACGGAGTGCGGCTTGGTGCTTACCAATTTGCTGAAAATCAGGGATGGACATTGAATAGCGAAGGTCAGACATCGGCTGCTAAGAGTGTAATTGTCGGTGCTTTAGCCGGATGTGCAGGTTCATTCACTGGTAGTCCTTTGTATCTGGTGAGTTGAAGTGATATTATTTCTTTCTTGCTATATTCAGTTGGAAGTTGTTTCAAATCCTTCATCATCAATGATATATTTATGTTATGTATTCATACATATCAATCTCCCTGAAATCGTAGGTCAAGACTCATCTGCAATCTCAAGCAGCAAACTCAATTGCTGTTGGCCATCAGCATCAACACAATGGTATGGGAGAAGCCTTGGCTGGCATTTATCGTAAGCATGGAATTCAGGGTCTTTGGCGTGGTGTTAATGGATCCATGAGTCGTGTCTTGGTTGGATCTGCAGCGCAGCTATCAACTTTTACTTTAACCAAAGAATGGCTTGAAGAAAAACATGTAAGAGTTCAAGTTTCTATATAACCAACTTGTAACTTTAATGTAACTTCATAAGTTAGATTAGATAATCATTATCTTGAAAACATGCATATTTATATGCCTTTTATCTTTCCAAATGCTTATTCAATAGGTCTTCAAACCACACAGTTTGATGAATACAATTTTAGGCAGTATGTTGTGCAGTATTGTTGCTGGTGTTTTGATGACACCATTTGATGTGATTTCAACCAGGCTATATAATCAAGGTTGGTAGTATGATTTTATGCCTGTATACTTTGATAGATAAACATTATTATTTGGAAAACATGGTTATATATTAGTATATAAATATTGAGAATAATTGTTCAGTGTGAGATTGCTAAGTACTTTTTCAGTAATTAATATCCTTCTGTACTAAAAATTGTTTTACCAATTACTGGATCAATGATGAATGTTAAAAATTGACTTAAAATTCTTAAGTTATTTATGTGAATGACTTTTAAGAGCACATCAAAAACTTACCCCTATACCTTGTCCCTCTTGACAAATTTAAACTTTGAGGAAAATGCCAACATGTTTGGATTCTTATGATTTAATACTCTAGTTGTATTTATTAACCGTAAAGTAGTTCAGATTAATCATATTTATCTATTTTGCGCAGAATAAGTGCATCTTTTTCAAAGTAAAAATATCAGATGAAATTAATCCCTAGGTACTTGAAGAATTACTTACGGTTTGGTAAAAGTTAAATAATTATACAATTAACTTTTAAATACTGCAATTAGTGTAGTAAAATATATTGACTCAGTGAACTTATGACTCTTACCATTGATTGCTTTGTAATTTTATTTCTTCAGTTAATCTATGAATTCAAGGTATAAGGCTTAATAAAGTGAGCTGTCAAAGTTGCTTTACTATTTCTTGAATTCTTTTGCTGTTTAAAATTAGGTGCTATTGACAGTCAAATTTTTGCTTTATTTACATTAAAGACATTGATACTTAGAAAATACTAGATACTTTTTAGTGGTTATGATTAATGCTCAGAAGCTTATTCAAGTGTAGTCTTGTATGGCAAACTTTTCTGTCCATTATTTTACTCTATTATCTTTTTGTATGCCCATTTCATGTGGGGATTTCCAAAGAAAAAGATTACCTTTTCATTGGGGTAACTATACTATAATAAGAAATATTGGATTCCTGCTCTAATGATACAACTTTCATATCATTACATTATTCAATTACTTCCATCAAAGACAACTTTAAGCCATTCTTTTATCTATGTATTAAAATTATGTAATATGGTAAGAGTGTATGGTGATTTAAAAATTTCATTTATATATCTTCCTCTAGGTGTTGATAAAAACGGAAAGGGGCTAATGTACAGTGGAGTATATGATTGCTTTAAGAAGACAATGAAAGCTGAAGGATTCAATGGTTTCTATAAAGGATTCACTGCTAGTTATGCCCGGTTGGGACCACACTTCATTCTAACTCTGCTCTTTTGGGATATTTTAAAGGATTTCCAGAAGAAACTAAGTTCATCTGATAAACACCCATCACCTCAGTGAAAATCAGTAGCATATGCATAAAGTGATTAATTTTTTAAAATATATCTAATATTGAGAAATTTAGGAACTAATTAAAGTAAGTAGAATCATTGTTTCTCAGAATTGCTTTGTATGTTGGGAATTCTTTCTTGTTTTTCTTAGTTACCAGAAGCCCAATATGTATATACGTACAAAATTTTTGTAAGTGTTTGATGATATTTCTCTACTTATACATGTCATCTATTGCTATACTATACTACTTAAAAGTTCTTTAATGAGAATTTTTCTTTTGAATGCATTGAGTGTTAGCAGTTTTTAATTGTCTGAGGAATTAAGAGATAATGGTCATAGTCTAGAATTGATTGACGTGACAATAATTATTCAGCTATTTCATCTGTATATCTATGAAAGCCTTATTCATGAGAGATTATGAATGACGTCATGTAACAATATTGTGATATCTGGCATCTGCAGTATTTTTCCTTAATAATAAGTCGGTAGTAATCGTCCACATTAAATAAAGCAAGTGAATCTCTTGGTATTGCATAAGCTGAATACCTTTCATAATAAGTCTACTTTGAGCTTAACAATATGGGTATTCATAACTTTTATTGTGTGGCATCATTAGTTTGATTTTTTTCAGATAATTTTCTCCTAATTATAGAAAGATATTTAGATTTTTCTATTCTGTTTGAATGTTCTGTGAAACTAATTAATCCAAAAAATTGAATTCTAGTTTAATGGAGATGATCATCATATTAATTGAAATTTCATCATAGATATCATCCATGCTATCCTAAGAATTTCAAAGGGGAATATTCTTTCTTTACATTTATGTGTTATTTTTCTGACCGTTAAAGATGCAAAAATTGATTTAGATTATAATTTTAAGATGAAACTGATCAATCTGAATTATAATCCTGTATGTTCATCAATTTTATCTAATTCAGGTTCATGTGTGAAATGATCTTATTGAATACTTGTAATCATTTATTTTCTCTCATTGGAGTTGAAGGCTTCCAAAATGTCTGATATGAATGGAGTTTCACTTTTTCAACTCCATGAGTGCCTTGCTCAGTGCATTTTCTTGTACTGTTTTTGTATCTGATAAGTTTTCTATGGAAAAAATTTAGTGATATTGTTTAATGAACCTATTTTTTCTCATAATGTCCATTCAATTTAATCTTTTTTGCATTACTTCATTTTTCATTGCATAATTATAGTACTACCTGATTCATGAAATCTGCATAGCTGTTAGGGCTTTTATCATATCTTTTTTTATAGAAACTTAGAAAGAAGACATTTTCCCTACCTATTTATTTAATTCACTGCAACATCAAGTAAGAAAACTTAATATGCATATATTCTACAGCCTTACCTTTTGGCATACTTTATGGTCTAGAAAAATTAACATTCTTTTAATTCAGGTAATATTTTGTTCTTTAATTACTATTCAAATTCAGTATTATATTTGCTAATTAAAAGCAGCTATGTCACCCTGGAAGATTACTCTAGACATGAAGAATTGAGCAAAGGATAATTATCATTATATAATAGTTACCAAGGAAGTGAAAATTGATAAAATGTTCATATTATAAATGGGAGATGTATTGAGGAGATTTATCCTGATGCAATGGGTTAATAATAATATCTATAATTGATATCAATAGATATCAAGTTCTATTAAGGCACTTGCATTTTTTTGTAAGCTGTGAAAAATTTATATTTTAATCTTGAGATAATGTTGTTGAAATGCTCTTAATCTGAAGGATATTATTTAACACAAAATAGCTCAAATAATATTAGTTAAAATATTTTTTTAATTTTCCTTTCCTAATCTGAATGTGTTTTACTGTTGTATGAGAGCTGTTATTTTTGTATATATCTTGTGTCTAATTCATAAATAAGTTAAGTAAACTGAAGACCCATGAGAAGGTGATATGGTGAAATTTTTCAAGGTTCAGTTAATGTCATATAACTCTGTTTCTAATAAATTCAAATCAGTGGATCTTCATGACTGAAGATGAAATCTCAGTTCTATGTTGACATTGATGTTGCATACCGACTGTATTGCCCCTTAAAATTCACCATTGTCCTAGAATATTACTTATCTAAATATTCTCTGTTTACTGTTGATTGTATATGTTTGTGTAAATACTGAGTTTTATTTTTCTGGTGGCATTTATATAGCAATTATTTTATGCCTATAGGAAACAAAAAATTGTAGATGATTGACTGTTTTTGTTGATTATAATTTTAATTGCTTGGACGTGGCCATTGAAGCTGAATTGATTGTAATATCTCAGTGATAATATTAATTGCTTAGGGCCACTGAAGCTGAATTGTGATGTTTCTCAGTGATGAAATTATCCTTAAATGAATGATGTATCATCCATTTTATGGATTTTTGCCTGATAAATTGTGATATTTAAATAAAACCTTTAAAGTTGTATCACTATTGAGTGAACATCTTTAAAATATTTTTCATAACTTTTTTGTGAATGCAAATCATTATGAAGTCATTTATGTTTGTAGATATTAGATGCCAAGTTGAGATACCACTATAAATATCTTGTTATATATTATTTTAGTGGCGAATAACCATTATTAAAACTTGAAATGGAATGATAAGTTTCTTCCAGGAATTATATACATTTATCTTTCCATTTTCCATATCAAGTATAAAGGTATCAAAGATGTAAGGCTCTATCAATAGTGTTTTCTCCACACATGGAAAAATCATCTCTTATATGAGAGATATCTTAAAAATTCTTGGTTGATAAGGTACTGGAATTTTTAAAATTAATTAGAACTTAATAGAAAAAATCAGAAATTAATTTACTACGATAAATTTGTTGAATTAGGAATATTTACTTGAGTTTTACTCTACTTGTTAATAGATATCAATAAATGTAGCATGAAAGTTATCTATTCACCACACACAATAATGAAAGTGATTTGTGCTTATAGTTATGAAAGAATCTTGATAATATTGCTTCCCGTGAGGAAAGTGACATTTCAAAGTAAGTTTTTGAGAAGTTGGTGATGATGCTTGCAACTTTAAATTCTGATGGTAGCAATTTATTCATAAATTTCTATTATCGTTTCTCAATTATACATACTACTACAAAATGTTTGAATTTAGCCTTAAACTTCGATACGAAAAGTAGTTTTTGCATATGTTGAAAATGAATTAAAGAGCTATTACTGGTGAAAAGTGGATAATTGAAACTAAATTATTTAAATGCATGCATAATAATAATGCATAAAACATACCAATATATTTCATTTCGATCAGTACCAATATATTTCTTAAGTATTAATCTTTGGAGTAACGTGAGAAGAATACTTTCGCAATGAAACCTTACGATATATTTTCTTAGCTCTCTGAAGAACTCAGGGTGACAAAGAGGTTCAAATTAGAAAATATACAGACCGCATACCTCTGAATGAATTGAAGATCAAAGAGAGAATCAATCTTGCAAGTACAAGGATATTGATCCTTCAAATTATTAAAACCGGTTAAAATTTAACGGTGCTTAAGAACATTAGAGGCATTTCATTTTCATTAATTAAATATTAAAAAACCGTCCCTTATTGTAGTAATGTTTTCACAAAATCTGCAATTAAATACATTCCCAACTGTATCATTGTTATTCCGCGGCACCAGGCTCGGATTTCTCATCAAAACACATAAATAATAACCGATTGATCCTGCACCGGAGGGATTTTGGAAGAATAATGATATTTTAATTTAAAATACCATATTTCCACACTTGGCATTATTTCGATGTGAAGTCATAATGAACTATCAATCAAAGACTGGTCGACTTCTTTCAGAAAGCTCCTAAAGTCAACCTAAACCGGGCAATGCTATTCATTTATCAGCTGCAAGCGATATGATAAATGCCGATTCACATTTCGTGTGATTGTCTCCTATGCCAATGAAAACTTTTTGGTATTAAAGAATTCGTTGATACTGCCAGAATCGGAATGGCAGAAGAAACTGTAAATGAAGATGATGGACAGAAAATCCCTTTCCAGTGGATGGTTTGTAAAATGTATTTATCTCATTTCTTAACTCGAACTATACTTTTACGTTAACTTAACACTTATACTTTCCATAACAAACCAGGTTAGGCCATGCTTGGTGTATCAAGAAGAATATAGTGATTGCAAAAGTTTAAGAGGACGGTTTCATCAGTACTTCATTCATGGGGAGACGGTTGACTGCAATCAATGGCTACGGGATGCCGACAATTGTGCCCGATGGGAGGAAAGTAAGAACTTAAGTGCTTTGGTGAGTACCCTATGCAAATGTCAAATAGATAAGATGATAGGTAATTTAATTTAATGCATTTTGTGTCATCAGAATTCATTGATCGAGAGTGAGAAGAAGAGGAAGACGGAACGTCTTCGTAAGTACGTCGAAAACGATGTATGGGAATTAAGAGAAGAACCGCCAAAAGACTGGGACAAACCTCTACCCGAATGGATGGAGAAAGAATATAGCACAAGTTACTTGGCCTTAAAATCTATTGAACGAAAGGGCAAAGCCGCTGAGATTGTCAGTGAGAAACTATGCGTTATATCCTGACCTTATCTTCAATTTAACTTCATGTAGATATTTAAAATAAATTAATTTTTTGTAACTACTTTGTTTCTGTAAGTGTAGATTTATAAATAAAATCATAAGAATACCGTCATTCATTTCATTGTCTCTGAGCTACCATGAGTCACTCATCCTGTGGAAAAAACATCGAAAGCGTTATACGCTACTCATCTTGTTTTATAAATCTCAAACTGGGATGTTCCTAGCTTGATCAGACGTTTTGTGTGTGATAGTGAGATTTAGTGAGCGACTTGAGTCACGACGAGTCACATTGCCGTGTTTTGTATCGAGGAGGGGTTTCTAATGGTTTGATAAAAGTAAAAGTCAACGCTTGAGAATTGTCAATTTAACAATTGAGGAAATCGGTATAATGGCCGCGCCCGTCGGGAAAAATTACCTCTCTTCTTGCAAGGCATTTTTGAAAGAGTTTACTGCTACTATTAATCCGAATGATCCACTACCTGTGAAACTTACTGGATATAATATCGAGGATGTGGATGTTGAAGGAGAAATCATTGATTGGACCTTGCAGTATTTGAATCAGAAGTAAGTATTCCAATGTTTATGTTTGAAGTAGTATGGGTTGAGTTATCGAGCTTAGAGAAATGGAATTATATTCACAAATCCGATTCATCGCGATGAAGAGCTTGGCTTCGCAAGAAGTTTCACGTATTTCCATGAGTGTTTCTGATTGATTTGGCCCTATTAAGTCTTCGCAATTTAGTTTAGTTTTGCATAAGTATGAATGAGATACGCTTTTCTTACCCCCGCTTCAACTTCAGTGAATGTTATCTGTATCACACACCTTAAAAAACTTTATTAAATAAAATTATGAGAAATATACATAATTTAAATCTATATTATAATATAACTGCTGAATTATGTATTCTTTTATCGGTTTTATACTCGTTTAGAAATGTTAAAATATTTTATTAAACAATGAATACCATGAGATACTTAAAAAAATTTCATTTTTACAATTAACAATAAAATTCTAGATGATTTTAATTTAACTTATAAAAGATATTGAAACCAGCAATCTTGAATAGAATTTTAATTGATCAATTCGATTTAATTTCATAATAATTCATTTTGACCTTATAATCATGTTCATGTCAACTTTTTGCAATATTGTGATTATTCTTATCATTGGTTATAGATGGGCTGAATTAAGGTCTTAGCTGTAATGGATTAAAAGTTGTTATTATTTGTACAGAAAACTAGAATTCTGAAAAATTCTTTAGATCAAGATAATGTTTGTTGTTTAAATATTATATAGCCGACTAATTTAGCTTTGAACTTTGCTGGTTTATTTTTTGATTTTGCCTTATCCATCTTCCCAATATTTATTATATTCAATTGTTCAAAGGATCACTGTGTTTACTATCCTAGTTTTTGAATAAATTGGTATGTAAGTTGGGAGAGGATAAGGTGATGTCCTACTCCAGAGATGATAGATATTTATTGTCCCATCTTGAACTTAGGAATCATATATTTTTTTCAAATTATTGAAATCTGGAAGACATATAATCAAGAGAATATATAATGGAATACTCATATTATAATGGAGAGAAATGAGTTTTATATTTCCTAGAATATTTTTCAAGAAAATGCTTTTGTTATCCCTCTGAAATTAATTTATATTACCTATTGCATCATGTTATTGGGTTGGTAATACCTTGATTTCTTGGGGTATTTTCAAGGATTGTGCCAAATATTGATACTAAATTTACTCTTTGAATATCTGTCGGTATTTATGTTTTAGTATGCTCAAATATTTATTCAAAGCTATTTAAAGTAAATTGAGTATTAATAAAATTCTTAGTCTTCCCATCTAGTCCTTTGTAAATCACAACCTCCAATGCATCAGAGTTCTTAAATTACTATATTGATTCGATTAAATGTTCATTATCTATAGATCTCTATGTTGGTTCTCTCTAATTTTTTCTCTGTCAAAGAGATTTATTTCCAAATTTTTACTTACATTGAAAAAATTCAATCTTTTCCAATTTTATTGCTCTTTTTATAATATTTTTCTTTGAATATCATGTTTTGGTGTCCTTCTTTGCTTCATAACCTGGTATATGAGTAATCAATGATCATTTTTCAGTTTTTGTGAGCCACATTCTCCTTCCAATGTTGCTATTTAAGTGAATGGTGCATAAACATAATTTTTTCACAGTAAAGATAATCTCTTTCATTCTTAGTGAGTAGATTCAGTCACTTATCTAGGAATAATGATAAAAATTCTTTGATTCTCAATGGATCAGAATGTCTGCTCAGTTGTATATATCTCAGCCCTTAATGTTTATGAAACTAGTTTCATCTTCATTTTATTATTTATATAATGGTATTCTTTTAATAAACAAGATAAAGTGAGAAACCATATAATGAAATCCTAATACTATAATTTGTCTTACAGATCCTGTCCTCAATCTCTAGCTAACACAATCACTCAGTCTGTTCTAAATGAGATGCAAGCAGTGGTTAAAGATGATCATGAATTGCGCGTTTACTCAGAAGATAGGAATGGTAAGTTTGTGTTTAAATTAAAAAATATCTACTACTTGAGTGATTCTGCAGTTTGTGGTTTAAGTTAGAAAAAGATAATGCAGATATTATGGATCTCAATTTAATATAATAGTCTTGTTCTTGATGCTTGCTTTACCTTTCAAGGCTGATTTTGTTATATATATATGTACAAGACATCTACATTATGTACATGTACAAATGCACATATACTTTATAATGAGTTCATGTTTTATAAATTACAAGTATATTTGTAAGTTTATATTAAATGGTTCTATTTATGTACCATCATGTCATATCATGCAGATAATGTTAATATAAAAATTTAGGTTTATCAGTATTTCTTTTTTAACAGAATTTTTTGTGTTTTATGTTTATAAGGAACTTATGCATTTTAGTTTCACACTAGTTGTTGTTATCAATGCCTTCAATTTCATAAGTGAATATTTAACAAACATGATTATCGTTATATGGCTTTGTGATATATTACCTCATCCCTAATGATCGAGGAGATACATTAATTTAAAAAAATAATTTTATGTTGTACATGATTGCTCAATAAAAAAGATTAATTAATTAATTTAGAGCTAAATATAATTAAAAAATATCTTAATTGTTTTGTTAAGCATTTGCTTATTTACAAGCCAAAAATTTTTTGTACCATCTTTTAAAAGTTTCTTAAATATACTTGCTGCCAGAAGACTTGAAGGTAACTGAGCTGAATGTATCATCAACCTTCACAAACAAATTAAAGATATTCTATTGCATTAGAAAAAGTAACAAATAATGTGTTTTAACAAATATATTTTGAATCTATTGGCGTTTTTATTCTTTCAAGTCTTCTTAATTTTATTTACATGATGGATATTTGTTGAAATTTTGGAAAAATACTTACTTGCTTGCTACTATTCAATGAGTCAACTATTTGTTTCTTTTAGGATAGGACTCAAAGATATTGGTATCTAGAATCTTGGAATAATATCTATGCATCTATGAAGTGAATATATATTAGGATAATGATTAAGATGTCGATATTTTACAAGTAAAATATTCTGACTTTAATATTTAATTTTTTAAGCATTATCTTCCTTTAATATCTTATTCTCAATGTATTAATCTCAATTGCTCAATCTATATTTTCCCACAATGATTAATTTATTTTTAGTATTAACTAAGGTAGCATAATCATAAGTTAGTTGTAATTAACTAAGGTTATTAATTAGTAAGAATTAACTAAGATCCCTTAATTATTTTCAGTATTTCCTTGTTATTATAGTATTTGTAATATTTAATACTGTCTTTGCAGGAGTGCAGTACGATCCTATAAAACTCATGCATTCAGTGATTGCCAAAGTAAATATAGTTTGTGAGAGATTACTTATACAAGCAGAAACGTGGGATGAGAATGATGGACCATGCCCACAGCTTCCTCCTCCTGCTCCTGGACCTCCTTTTGTGTCTACATACGCCATCAAGAACCATCGAAGAAAGATGGAGGACAGGCATGTGGCTATTGATGATCTGCACTCTCTATTCAACGTCAATGTTAGTGTCTTTTTTTCATTTCTTCCCTTTAATCTAAAATGACTGATCTTTACTGTCTCTTGTATGGTCAAAGTATGGATTTGATAGCTTCTTTATTTTATACCTCTTTTTGCCTCATGCTGATGAAATATTATTTGTGAGTACAAAAAAATAATCAAATGTAACTTTTTTGTTTCAATGTCATCAATGACTTAATTGTCTTAAATCAGTAGTTAGTTATTTCATTCTGTCTTTGTTATGGTGCTGTGTGTGTTTCTTCAATCAACCCATTATATGTATGTACTTCATGCTAAACATTTTAAAAATAATCTTACTTTTATTTACCTTATTAAGTGAAGTTTTAGCATTGGTCATGGTGACATCAATATCTTGTTTAAATGCACCCAAATTTGTCCAGTGAAAACTGTATGTCACTGAAGTATACTTACAAGAAAATACTACTGTACAGAGTCAACTGTAAGTTTTAATTTTTGTTTATACCTTAATGCCAAGGTCAAAAAATTAATAGATAATTTAAATTATGTTGACAAGATGTTCTAAACATGAGATAACGTACCTTATTAAAAAACATACGAGGTACGACAAACTCAGTATAATAATTTTGGCCTAATATTTGTCCTAGAAGGAAACCTGTTGGCTTTCCTCCCTAAATTAGAAGGCTGTTTAAATATTATGGCTGTAAATGAAACTTTTCTTTCAGAAAGTGTGAACTGGTTATGTGAACCTTTATATTCAATCTTCAGACTGTGTTATTAAAGCAAATTAATAATATCTTACAATGATGCTGTCTCTTGATTAAAGTATTTTCTTTGAAATGAGGAAATTTTTCCTATATTCCAATATATTTTATTCTATTTTTGAGTTATTTATATATGTATATATAGAATAATATTATTGTAATCCTCTGGTAGAAGCATGGCTTAGCATACAGTGTTGGATTATACTTTTTAGTTTAGTTTTAGATATAAATTCAATAAAAGTCTAATTGATGTCATTATTCTTCTATTATTCTCTTAACTCAGAACAAAGAAGTCCATTCCTTGATTTAATGTATAACCACTGAGTATAAATGAATTCCATGCCAGAGAATGAAGCTCATTGTCCATTTTTGTCATATATTATATTTGTAGAGAAATATGTCAAAACAATATGGCATAATTAATATTTCATACTGCTATTTTAACAATATCCTTGTTAATTTTTCATATTTTAAATGTTTGAATCATTTTGAGGACAGTTATTTTATTTCAGGTTTACCTATCCTTAAATTTCTTTACTGTTTTGTTTATTAAATCTGTGTAGTAACTATTTCAGTGTGGCTCAATTTTGAAATTTAAATCTTAATGTTTTAATTTGTTAGATTATTTCTTGAGAAAATGGATCTTTCTTATCTCATCTATTTGTATTCAAAGCATGTTGACTTGTACTCTTTATGTTAAACTATTTCTTGATTTTAAATCAAAATAAATTATTTATTGTAATTATATTTAAATACTGTTATCTTCATTACATAATTAATTTTTTACAATGTTGATTTCTTTTTTCTTAAATTAGTTACCTGGTCAAGTTGGTTACTATGCAATATTTGATGGTCATAATGGTCATGAAGCTGCTGCATACTCATCAGCACAACTTCATGGACTCGTTGTGCATAGCAAACACTATCCCAAGGATCCAGAAGCTGCATTGCGGGATGCTTTCCTGCGAGCTGATGAAATTTTCATTAACAAGTGTGCCATGTCGGTAGGTAACTTGCCTTGCATCTCTATTTTTTCCGAATTCATGAAGTAATATCCTTTTTGTGCTTTATAATTCATGACTGATGTAATATGTAGTAGATTTCAATTGAATTACATCAATTTTGCAAAAATAAAATGCAAGATCTTAACTTATGACAAATTGAACTTCAACTATATTAAAAAACGTAGAGTTTTTTCAAGACTGCCAGAATGTTTGGTATTTTTTACATTTGGTTTGTTTGATGACTCTTGCCTTACGTTCATGTTCAAGATAAAATTTTAGATAAAATTGGAACTAAAACTAATTTTTTTTGCAAAGTGTTATCGTTTATGTTGGCCTCAGTTGCAGATGATTTAATGTTCTAGCTCAGCCACATTCCAGATGAGGCATATTTGTCTCTATTGATCATTTCAAGGATTAATTTCAATGTCTTAATTTTTTCTAAAATATTGCTAATATTATTTTTAAATTTATTTTTAAGAACCTATATTTAACAATACATTTATAAATGTCAGGATAAAGTAAAAGGCATCCCTTTTTCTTTAGTATATCAAGATATTTTTATTGACCTGTAGAGTTCATTGTATCTAATGTAGCAAAATGTCTATGTAATTATCTACTATGAGATTATCTTTAAAATTTGAATTTTCTTGCAGCAAAAGCTGATGAGTGGTACAACAGCACTGGTTGCGCTTCTGCGCCCAAAAAAATCTCTGCATGTGGGTTGGCTTGGTGATTCCCTTGGCATCTTAGTAAGGAGTGGAGGAAAGGTCATACAACTTGTGGAACCCCATACTGCTGAGAGGATTGTAAGTTCAGAAGAAACATTTCTAATTATATAGTTTAATATTTCAATAATTTAATTTTCTAAATAGAAGTGAGGCAAAGAACAGCCAATTTATTACTTGCTATCTTTTATAAATTAATTGTTGAATATACAAACAAGATATTAAAAATCATTTTATTCTCTTTCTTTCTTACTACTAATTAACCAACACTCTTTGTAGAGGATCAACACATTATTTCATGAATCATTTTATTCTTTTGTAAATTGAAAAACATTTTATGGTTAGAAACATTATATGGAAATAGAAGTATGAGTTTTGAACCTTTGCTATTAACCTCATAAATTAATGATTAAACAAGGAAAAGAGAGATGGCTTTTAGTAAATTATTAATGAAAAAAGTGACTCCAAAGCCGTAAAAGGCTTTTGTTTAAAATATAGTTCAGGCATTAGACTAAAATAATGCATTGGAAAGAAAGTAATTTTGGTTTGCACTAATAGGATATATTAAATCTTTTTTTATCAATTTATTGCTCTCATAATTTTTTCTTTTGGGGTTTTGTACTTTTCACTTTCAGATTACTGTAGAAAAAATTCTTTTCACCGTTTTAGTACCATTAGTTCCAGGTCAATTTTAACATGGATAACAAAATAATTGATTTGTTTATAATTTTTATTTTCATAAAGACAAGAAAGTGGCTGAGGCTTACTAAGAGATATTTGAAGTCCATGGTGATGATTGTTTAACAGGATGTTCTCGTCAGAGTTGGTTTAAAAAATTTAATTCTGTAGATTCTTTTCTTAAAGTTATCAGTTTTCTAATGAACCACCTATATTTGATGATGACCATATGAAAGCCATGATTAAATTAAAGTGTCATGTAACTGAGGGAGAAATTATGTGAAAGTTAAATTTTTTGCACATAGAAAAGTACCAGAAGGTCTATGAATTCACAGAATTATGAAGATCCTAGAAAGATGGAAAAGGGTTATTGAACAGAATGAAAGATAACTGACTGATAAATGTTAATTACTTTTATAAAATTATTGAGTTTTATGTCATACCATGAGATTAAAATGAAACCAAAATTACTTTCTTACAAACCCAGTATGATGAGTTGCATTCAAGTTATAAGACTTTAGTTTTTTTTCTCACTAACTACAAAACTGAAAGCAATGAATTTTTTGTTTTTCTTGATGTTATCACCTTGCAGTGGAATGCATTTTTTGCAAGGCAACCTCCAATACTTCATAGCCATAGGCAAAGGTTTTGTTAGGTGTCTGTTTTGATCACTGGTAAATTGCTGAAGCAATTGCATTACTGCAAGATTTTTGTCCCTGCATTGAAAAATGGTATCAGCATCACATTCATTGTCAAGATTGACAAAAAGAAACTCACATTCATGTCGTTGTCATATGTGTGCTTGATAACACACAACTTGACCAGTCTGTGGTTGTCTGTCAGCATTCGTGGCAACCAGCATTTTAAATATCACAAATAGTTCTTGTATTCCCTGTTACTGCTAGAGGTTTGTCTGCCATACAGTGCTGTATATATTATATATATACAGCACTGTATATACATATTTCTGTATTTATATCTATTTATAAAGTGGGCCCTATACTTTTAATCATGTTTCAATCTGTTTCTAGTTCATGAAAAAAATATTGGAGGTTTTATAACTTGAATACACTTTATATATAAACATCTCTTACCGTTTATTACCAGTTACTTACTTAATTATTAATTAATCTCTAATGCCTTTAAATATCACTTTATGTTATTATAGGATGAAAGGAGGCGCATTGAAGATGCAGGTGGGGTTGTGATAATGCACTTCTCCACCTGGCGAATAAATGGAACTCTGTCCATTTCCAGGGCAATTGGTAAGTTGTCATCAAAAAATCCTTTGATCGTAGTTTAGTGGTGCATGTTTGAGAAGTAGTAGTTATTTAGCCTTTCTTAGTGATCATTGGTTGTACATAATTAACCTATATCGTATACAATGTAAAGTACTGTTACAATGTTTCTCTTATGAGACTCCTAGAAAATGAATTTTATTTAAGTATACATAAACATAGGAAGATCTACTATGGAACTAATAATAATTAGTTGGCTATAAATTAATAGAGGGATATAATCATGTTTTTTTTTCTCTTTCTAAATTATTCTAATTTTTGTATTATAACAGTACATTTAACTTGCCACTTGGCATTTCTATAAACATATAATGGGAAGTAAAGTAAGTTCCTCAAAACCAGTTTATGAAATCTGCTATCTCTTTGAGTTCTCTTTCTAAGGAAAAAAGTAATCCTTCCTATTTATTATTGAAATTATATAACTATCTTTAGGCAGTTTTTTCCCAAATACTAACTTTTTATAAGTTAAATCAGTTTCATAATATATTATAAAATTTATGAGCATAATATAATTGTAGAAACCAGAGTTAAATTTGTAATGTCACTTGCCTTAATGGGAAATTTTTTAATTTGTGAAACATTCTTGTTAAAAGATTTAAATATTAGTGGATTAGAAGTAGTGATTTATATAACCCGAAATAATTAAGGCATGATTTATATAACCAGAAATAATTAAGGTAAAATGAAAAAGTTAATTCCCACAAAATTTTCACTGAAAGATAAATAAAATAGTGAGTAATAAAATGAAAATGATGAATTTTTCCCATTGAAAGTTTGTGATGCAGGGATGGGATATGATCTTTGATAAAAATTAGTAAAATAGAAAATGATCCTGGCTGATATCCTGAAATATGCCCCAGAAAACTGCTATTAACTTGGAAAAAAGAGTATGTGAATACTTTCAAATGATTTATTAATAAATGAAGTAAAGTAATTTCGTCTTATGTTCTATACAAATTACTGTAGATCACATCTAAAATAAATAAAAAATCCCTACTTCTCCTTTTTTCTTTTATCAATTGATCCAGGTTAACTTTGGAATTTTAATCATGTTCCATATCAATTATTCAATTAAGCTATTTCATTGTATTTATAAACAAATACCCATGATATGATTACTCAGATAAAGGAATTTTTTTATCTTCTTTTGTTTGTAATAATTTCTCACTATTCATTTTTTCCTCTCAAAGAAGTATTGCAACATTGTTTATTTGGGGTTACTTTATGTATCAGTCTTACTCTTAAATGTTGATATAACAGCAAGCAACTGTGCCTCTAACCATGGTTAGAGCCTGGAACCCAGATTTTGATGCATTAATGTAAATGTAAATATTTATATGAAGTGTGAAATTATAAATATTTTAAATTCTTGAACTATAAAATTATTTATGTACATTAAAGATTGTAAATTTTATATAACTTTTATTTATTTTATAGTCTACTTGGTTTTTTCAGCATGGAAGTAAATTAAATATTTTTTATGAGTTATTGATTTTTTTATTTCTCAGAACCAATCTTTTCTGTATCATCTCATCTTGTCTTCTGTACATTATATTTTTGTACATAATATGATGAGGAGAATTTAATTTGCTGAAAAATTTCTATGCACAAATATTTTTCAAATTTTATAATGTAGTGAGTCATTTGTACTTATGTTTTTGCTTAACCAGGTGAAGATATTATTTTCATGAATTTTAATATTTAAAGTAAAATTTTCTTCTAATTATTATTTCTCATTTGCATGAGAAAATTTGTAAATATAAATGTTTCTTCACTGAAGTTACAACGTGAGTGACTACATTTTGTTTGAATGATCATGAGTAATACTGAATATCACTAAATTATTTTGGAGAAAATAATAGCTGAATACTTTTTGGATATGAAGAATTTTCCAATTTTACCAAAAATGTTTGCATTACAAGAATCAAAACATGCTTTATGTGAAATTAGATCAACTCTATTTAGGTTAACACATGTTTTTGATAAGTTGACTCAGTAATGAATTTGTATATAATTGCTCTATAAATATTTTTCTAATAAGTGGTCATATTTAAATTTACCCCCATTCCACCATATTTTTTCAGAGATAATAATAGAATTGTGTGACCAAAGAATGTAATAGTATATACAGTATTTAAAATTTTATAGCATTCCAAATATATTCACAAGTATGTTGTTTTTCTTATTGTTTGATTTTTCAATCAACAGTTTAGGTAATTTCACGTATACCTCACTATATATTCACTCTCACTCTTTCACAACCATTAATTTGGACACTTTAATTTAATCTCTATGAACTGTTCCCTAATTACTTTCTTTACCGCACATCCTTGTTTTCAATTATTTGAGTATAATTGGTTAGATGTAAGAGGATGATACTACATAGTCCCAATCTCACCCATATTAAAGACAAGTATTATTAATTTATGGTTGTTTTAAGATCGTTTCTCTTTCAATTTCTTTGTTACTTAAATCAACCATAAGATTTCTTCGATAACTTATAAATTTTCGTATTCGATGGGTTTCACACCCTAGTGTAAACGATTTCACAACCGGGAATAATCTTCTAATTGTAAACGGATGAGGTTACGATAAGAAATTGTGATATTCATGATAAAGCCGGCTTATTTTTTTTATCACTTTTACTCGAGACCAACGACTATGAAAATTTGACCTTGATCATCAGAAATCGGCATCCGGACCGAATACTCGTGAATGAGCGAAGGATCAACCTTTTTTTTAACATTTTTTATTCAGCTCTTTGGACCATCGTAATCAATCTGCGTGCTTCCAAAGCGGAAGTCTCAGAGTTGTGATTCATTCTTAGTTTTCTCGCTGTTTCGGTTTCACGTTTGAATTTGGAATTGGAAAATTTGACTCCTTTCGATAACAGCTTTTGATTGTATGTAACGATGTACGTAATCAACTCCACCATGTCGATTTCTCAGGATTTAGACGTATGTTTCGGTCATGTTTGATTTTTATTGATGCTCGATGTGAGAGGCGAACTCAGGAACGTGTGTAGTGATTGGTTTAATGTGTTACTCAACTTCTTTCACCTAGTGACCGCTCAAAGAAACCCACCACTCGATGGGCAATGTTCTCGAACTCTCTTACGCTACGTTAAATTGTATTATTCTTACTTTAATTTAGATCATTTCGCCCAAGCCTAACGTTGAACCATTTTTGTTCCGTTATCGTAATATAACGTTATACATTATTAGTTTTACCCAAACTTGTGGGAAATATATCTCTGACACTAACTCGTATATTTTTACTGCGATACGTTTTGCCAGCGAGCCATGGCAAAGGGTTTCGCAGTTTATGTAATATATATAAACGAAAAATTTGAGAAGGGATGGGAAATATTTATGAAATGAAGAGAAAAGGGTACAAACAGTTGAAGGGTAGGAAGGGTTGGTGTTTATTTGTTAAGTACGAGCTTATTTGTTACAATTCTCTACTCTTTGGAATCCAAGTCTGCAAGTAGGTCCAAGGAGGCGTCCTAGAAAGAAGTAAAAATGGCTGAAAATCCTCACCAATCGCACCACGTAGTCGGACATAACAAAATCGTGAAATTGTACGAATTAACCTTATAACTTAATGGGGAACTTGGCTCTAATGATCTGCTCCACACATAAAAGGCTAATAAAACGGAAATGGAGAGGGAAAATCAAAAGGAGCAAAGTGTGTCGTTCGAGTCGTATCATTTGTTCGGTGCAAGAGGTATATACATGAAAGGTCAAAGTCCTTCGGTTCACCTTTGCCATATGCGCCGAAATATCTGGCTACGTCGCAACTTCACCCTTCCATTGCCCCCACTGCAATACACGATTCTGCACGGTCCGTCTAATTTTGTGCACCAATTACTCAGCTATTGACCATTAAAAATGTAAATTATACCTAATTATTTTCCGATATGCTGTAGCCGTGCAGATTTCAACGCCTTCTGAATTAAAACTGAGTTCTTTCGGATTCCAGTGCTTAAGGACTCTTAATTTTACCGTAAGTGCCAAGGACGGCGGATCGGAAGGCCTAGTTTTCGTCGGTGATTAATATGGGTCAGAGTGTTGAAGGACGATATAAAAACCGAATTTTGGTTTGTATTGCCATCGAAGTAATTTCATCATTTAACCTATTAATTGGTGATGGGTTGTCGTCGAAAGGAATCTCCGTTTTGGGGAAATAATTTATGGCCAAAAAAAATAATGCAAGAATGGTCTCCGAGGAAAGTCATTGTAAATAATGAATTTCTCTCTCTCTCACGAATCGTATAGAAGTAAGAGGCTGAAATGTTAATGTGTGTATCTATTCGCTTTGCATGAAATTAACTTTTTTCTATTAATCCCTGTGATTAATCGATTCTTGTGTTGGATTAATTATTTATTCGTTTATTGAGTCACATACGAAATGAATTGCGAATTGTTTTAAGGAATGAATTTTTTTGATTATTTCCTTTAATTTGATAGAATTTAATAAAGAAAGAAAAACTTTTTTGATGTTTTTGATCGATGAATTATTTTCGTAAAAGATATTCTATAATCAATCTCGTCGAATTACTACGTATCTTTAAATCGTTGTCACCCGTCAAAGAATGTCGTACTGAAGGCAAATTTTCATTCCATCGTTCTTAAGCTTTTAAATTCCTTATAATTTAGATAAAATTTCCGAAAGCATATTTTATCTTTCTTTGATTGATTGAATGAAATAGATTTTTATTATTTTAAAATGAGCAAACGAGTTGCGAGTGGATCTGTGAAGATACTTCAAAATCTTATTGTTTTTAACGTTAACAAAGATGTACATAAAGTTCCGTAACTATTGATAATTACCGTGTATAGATATCCTAATTATTTATTGTTAAGGATACAAATAAATATTATGATAAAAAGATTAAGTCAGAACAGCATTTAGTCATGGAGAAAAGAATTTATTATGGAAAATAAGATTTTTGAGCAGAAGTTTCAGTTTGAAGATTTTTACCTCTAAAACTGTCCTTTTCCATTACTAATTAGAATGCTCATTTCAGAAGATTATAACAATATATGTTAAATGAATGTTTTCGTACTAATATTTATTTATGTTTTAATGTGATTAAAAAATAGAAATCTCAATTTTTATTTACAGTTGAATCATAAACCTAAACATAAAGCCATGAATAAATCCTTAAATAATAAATATACTTTTTTATTTTTTTAATATTAATAAATAAACTTTTAAACCGTACAGTTTATTTACCAGAAAATATCACGCTCTTTCTGCATCTCATGTCTTGGCGTGCTCATCTTCATGTTGCCTTTAATCTGGTATAAAGTCTTCTGTTTAAACATTAAATAAAAAATCGAAGGAATTTAAATAATTATTAATTATTTTAAATTGATTGTAATTTCATCCCCTTTGTATTCAGATAATTTTTTAAACTAAAACACGTTCCTTATATATTATATTTAGGTGAAATAGTCGATTTTTATACTCACAAAAGCTGTGCACAGCTTGCTGGAATCTAGTTGAAATAGTAATTTGTCAATTAAAATGAATTAGGTATTTGCTTAAAGACTTCTTAACCGAAAAAAAGCATTCGCACCTTCAGGATTTTCTTATACCGTGTATATACACGGTATAAGAAAATCATACAATTCTTATTGATTCTTAGGCTTTGAATGATCTATTCATTTCTACGCGATTGTATTTTGTTTTGACCAATTTTCGCGATTGCAACATTGATATCCTTTTAGAGTAGTACAAAGTGACAGAGAACTTGAAACTGCTACAATGTTTACGCTTCACCTTCATTAGCATTTCGAAATGGACTAAAATCCCTCGTCTCCATCTTTACAGGCGATCCAGACTGCAAACCCCACGTCTCCGCCGTTGCAGACGTGGTCACCCACCAGTTGGACGGCACCGATCACTTCCTCATCCTCGCATGCGATGGCCTTTGGGACAGCGTCACCTCCGAGGAAGCCGCCGCCTTCGTCTACGAACAGCTGCGCCAAGATCCAGGTGATCATTGGTTCAAATCCCCTCTCCTGTCCAATGAGATCCCATTTCGATTATCGGCCAGATGCGCCGTTATTTATTCTCAAGTAGCATAAGATAAGAGTGAAGTTATCTCTCGGATCCAAAACAGATGGAGGCGAAATATGGCAATTTCAAAACTGCATGCATTGCTGCGTGCGTATTAAGGCTGAAGGGTAGATTAGGAACAAGCGAGTTCCCCCTTTAATTTCTTTTTTGCCCTCTTTTGAAGATGTTCTTCAGAGGCAGTAATGCGCATCTTGAATGTCACACTTGTCGTGTTAAGTCTTCACATATCTATTCGTTCGTGCTTCTCTTATTAATTAAAATTCGCTCCATATCCGTGCGGCGTTGCAGTGAGGAAACGGCGTGTTTTTCGGATTCATAAGTATATTTCAGGTGTTTAAGATGCTGTAAATTAATTTAAAGACTTTGTATTAGCATTGCTGACAATATTAGCGAATTTTGTTCACTTATTTCAAATTCACATTCGCTTATGTACTGCATTGTACAATATGAAAATTATAGTAAATTTGGAATGTATTGATAAATTTAAGGGATCGTAAAATAATTTTTGGTTTAGTAATGTTCTACACCTTGATCTTTCTCCCACTATATATTTCTGTCCCATTCGAAATGATCTGAGTATTATTCCGTACTCTATAATTTCTTTTTTAGTCGTGTAAGAAATGAGATCTAATGCTTGCACTATGAATAGAATTTCGTGTTATAAGATGTAATTTTTTATTCCTCTGCCCTTCCTGAAATTCGTATCTTTCATGAGGTTTTTGTGCTCTATCTTCCATATATCAAACGCACCTCCAATTTCCTTCATATCTCACGTCCAAATATTTATACACCTTTACAACTCACCGCCTTCAACTCTTCCTAGCAATATTTTCCGAATTTATTACCATGACTCACGATCGTCTATCTCGTCAATTGCAACTTTTGTCGCTTTAACTTTTATACCTGATTAAGTCCATGATTTATTGCATGGCTTCCTTTTCTTCGAGATAGGGTCGAAGGATTCGATCTATCGATCGATATAATCCTTGCGAACCTAAGCATTCTTTCTTTACGCCCTTTCTCAGAGTTCTGTGTATTTTCTCGGAATCCGTCTGAAAAAACGACTTAAATCAAAATTGTAAGTGACATTCAGTCGCTGAGGAGTCGATATGAATCATCTGGGGAAAGTTCTAGAGGAACATGTGTTCCCAGATTGAGGATGGCTTGAGGAAAATCTTTAAAAAGACTGACGACGTTTATACAGCAGATGCATTTTGCATTTGATTTTACGATGCGTTTCATAGTCGACGGAAAATTTCTACCTCTTTGCTTGGTGATGGTGCATCTTTATCGGGATTCCTGATTGGAGATATTTATAGCAAAAATTCGCGATGAAATTTTTCTTCGATAATCCTCGATTTATTTGCCGTGTTTATTGAAAACGTAAGAATTATTGGTGCTTGAAGATACGTTTTCAAACAATGTAATTTTTTAGCGTAAGGTTTTCTTAAACAGTGCAACGTATTAATTATAAAACTGTCTATATATTTTGGAATTTTCTGGCCTCTAGTCGTACTTTAAGGTAAATTTGAGTACACGAGTGAATCACCGAATTGATTGATATTTGCATTTAACAATAATCGATTGATTTTAGACATTCTGATGTTTTAGTCAAATTTACTTCTCTCAGGAGTTATAAAGGTATTTAATTTAGAATATTTGTCTCGTTAATGCATAAAAAGTTTTATAATTGTCATTTTACGTAATTGCTTTGTTTACAACTGTTTTACTGTTGTGAAGCACTAGTCTATTGTTTAGGAGTGTTTCAGAATTTTATGATTCATTTTTTATTGTTTGTTTGAGGACAGATACGAGTTTTGGTAGGATTTTCAGGACCAGTTTTCAGAACTCTATACTATTTTTGGCGCGTGGCAGGGGGTGCACTGATGGAACAATCTAGATAATTCTTTCTTATCCTCCTTTCCTCTTCCTTACTTAGTTATAGACTGAAGGAACTGCATGAACCACCGATACTCTTCGTCAGTCACATGTTTATAATACAAAACACTCAATTATAAGAATCATAGTTATATCTGTATTTTATTGTATATATTTGTAAATCCTTGTGCTGACTTACTGGCTATCCCAAATTCCTACTGTAGAGACAAACAAATTTTGGCATAACTATTGTGGTGAACGATGCATACTGTAAAGGGATCAGTAGCATTTGCATGTAATGCGAATAATTATTGTAATTATATACCCAAATTTGCCACAAAATAGTTATTCTACAATCCTAGATTAAAATAAGCTATTCAACATGCGTCGTGTTATTCACATTATTACAGCATTAACAATTTGGAAGATATATAATAAGGTCTTAACGAAATATAATTTATCTAATATAAATAGCGATTTCTAGGCCAATATTTCAAATTACAACCAAGTGGCTTGTTGACCTAGTTAGTAAAAAGTACGGAATTTTGCACGCGTACGTCCGGTTTCGCAAAGAAATTAAATATACAGTACTTTCAAAAGCTATGTATGTTGTAGTAACTATTTGATGTCGTGTTTTAAAAATCTACGTATTTAAAAATAATATGAGATATAAAAGCGATTCATTCAATTTATTCGAAACTAAAATAAAGCTACATGACGCTAGATTTGCATTATTGCCGACGATTTAAAATATCTCTACTCTATAACTGTTTTTTATATAGTTAACTTGCTCTTTTTTAAGTAATGCATCACTGCATTTACGTCTATAAAAACAGGTTTCATTTTGTAGATGAATAAATTTCTACTTCACCCTCCAGTTAACAACTGCGCACAATTCCTATTCGTAACGGTGTAAAGTAAAAAGTTATGTCTCTTATTCTATAAACACGGTAGTTAACTATGGACATTTTGTTCATGTAAATACCTAAGCTTCACCGTACTAGATAATAAATTAGCATAACTAATAGCCAGTATGGTTTTATTTTTAAAATGTAAGAGGTATTTTATTGTCAAGAAGTATTCAGTTACCTCTATGCATTTAATCTTTCAGAGTTTAATGAGACGGAGGACTTGTCTTACTTTTTAGCTAACAAATACATGTATGTTCCGTAGAGGTTCTTTGATTAATTTTTTAATTTGGAAACAAATTCGTAGTCCCTCCTTATCATTTTCGCAAACTCGCAAATTTTTACGTAAAAAAATAATGAATTTCAAAATTGAAATTTCCTTGGGAAAGGTCAACTTTTGCACAGATACCCGTCAATTCTTTGTATTGCAAACCTGGCTGCAGAGTTTGCCTTAATGTGGAGGTACTTTCTCCCTGCTTTCTCCGTACGTTTCTTACTGATTAAGTACCTTTCTTCCCAAGCTGTTAGTTCGACATCTGACCATAAATATCTTCGCTGTCTCTCAGCTATGTATACATTAACATTTTATCAGACTTTTCCTGTCACTTACCAACGTGCTCCTTGGTTAGCACGATGTTGAAAGTGTTATTTGAATCACCTATTTCTTTCTTCTATATTTTTCTATCTTCTCCATTAAATTTAGTTCGTCATGGAAAAGTACTGATTTTATTATTATCGTAGTATTTATATCCGATTCGGCATTAACGATACGAAAAAGTTTACGACAATGATATCATGCGATTAGTCGTAATCAACAATCTACTTCATATCTCTATGAATTGAATTCAACAATAATAATGTGAACAGCGTTCCCTCGCTCCTTAATTCATTTTTAACAATTCAGCTTTCGATTTATTGTGAGCTTTATTCGAAAGAATGGTTTTTATACTTTAAAAGCACTTTGGCTGATAACTGAAGATGCATCTTCGTAAGCAAAATTGGTCTACTTAAAAATTATGTGGCAAACCAAGAAGCTCAAGTGTATGATTTTGATCTTAATCGATAATGGCGTACTTATGCTCAAAGTATTTTATTCTATTTTTTTTTACGCGTGAAAGATACAGAATAAGAAAATCTTCGCTGAAATATCAAAACCGCGAGTATAGTTTTCTCCAAAGTTTCTTTATTGCTCATATTAAACCAAAATTAGAATGAATTTTCTCGTAATCTTTTGTAAAATTATCTTCCGTTGCTTATTAATTAATATTATATTATATTGAAAGTTTATTTATATCATCTTAATTTGTTATTTAAGTGTGCCAATCATTGCTTTCACCCTGTTAATCTATAGAGCTACCATCGGTTTTTATCTGGTTTTTATCACCCTACCTACTTGCTGGTGTTTTCCTTCTGTGGCATGTTTTAGAAATCTTACTGCAAACTCTAGTATCTTCAGAGTACGTCGAGGCTGCTCGTGAAATTGTTTCGGCCAACCGCTCGTGCACTTTCCCTCGAACAAAAAAAAATGGATGAATCTAAGGGTTAACGGCTTTTCTATTTCCCAAGAAAACGTTCATAAAAACGGAAAACACGTCTTCCAGCATTTCCCATCGCATCCAACAGCGAATCTACGTTCATTTATTACTCTGGGAAACTATTTAACCTTTATTACAATAAAATACCCATGATATACACAATGTAATACTTGATTGGAAGAGTCTACTGTCTTATTTTAGTATGATTCGGATAGTTCCGTTTAAAAATATTCTTAAAACCATGATTATTAAGAATTGAGATGCTCAAGACCTAGTGTTTTACGGTTTTCACAGTTGCAAACCTCCTATGTAAGTAGTTTTTTGAACGGTCAACAATATTCGTTTCCAGTTATTATTAACGTTTAGGTTTTGTTTTTTTTTGTAATTGTTTGGTGACGGTAGACCCTAAAGTAGCCTCACACGTACTTTGATTGTTTTATATCAACAATTACTACTCGGCGATTAAGATTGTTATCTGAAGGCATTCTTTTAAGATTTTAAGCTAATCGATCATCGTCAAATTCGCGTCGGCAGTTCTTTGTCAATCTCTATCAAATTTAGAGATTAGATCAACGTTTTTCTGGAGAATTCGGTTTAATCTTCCTAAAATAAAATCGATGTTTTATTCTTCAAATCGTATTTTGTTGATAACTTTAGCAGGTGATGAAACCTCACAATTTGTAACTAAATCGAAATACTATTATTTTTCTAACATTTCTCAGGTTTAATCTGATAGTAATATTTAGATTTTATTTCATAATATCTTTTGTGTATAATTTTCCTAATTACTGAAAGGGTATAATATAAAAACGTGTACGATCTTTATGTTAGAATCATTAAATCTAATATGAATGATGATTAAAGAAGTGAAGTATTGAAGGGTTTATTCTATCCTTTTCTAAATTAGATAATTCTCGTGTTTTAATTGCTCTTAGAAAGGTATCCCGAACGCAAGGCCTTTGTAGTAGATAAGATTAAATTAATCCTTGTTTAACTTAGTCTGGGGTATCTGGAAATACGAGGATTCTTTATGCATGACGTTTGTGTAGGATTTTATGCTGATTTCAATAGTGCAGACAGACGTTAATGGCTATTAATAGGCACCCTTAATTGAAGTGAAAATTTGTCTCCCATGGCGACGTGTATTCTCGAATGAAGTGGCTCACTTCCATGCTGCGACAGAATCTCTTTCGCTTTTTGGAATTTCACTGCGCCGACGGAGTCAATTTTGTTGACGATTTGTCTGCGCCAGTGTTTGTCCCTCTTCCCAGCCTCTATCGGACTATGCATTTTGTATTATTTTGAGGAGCCATGGAAATATCTTCCGAAATCCTTCCGTTACTGTCTGAATGTAGCATTCACCATAGGAATCTTGTGAAGTTAGACAAGAACAATTAACTACAAAAAAGTTAATAAAATCATATGTTCTTGAATAATAAACTTAATTACATTCCGAAATGGTGTATAAGTAACTCTCTCTTCCCATCGTGTTTACGTTGCTATGGGATGCCATGCAATACGTGTATACTCGTAAATGCTACGCAATACTCGTATATATTCGTTTCAGTTGAATTAGAATTTTTGTCCCAAGGTTTGAAGCATAACATTGGTACAAACTGAGGAGCATTATACTTTTTATCTAATTTGAAATGATAAGGTAATCATATGTACGATCCTATACATCCTCGTATGATCTCTCTCTTCTTGAGGCTGATTTATATCAATTCTGGGAAGAATTATCTTCTGAGTTTTTAATCATCTTATCAAAGTGGAATTCAAGAACTGGAAATGCCAGCATCACGTCGTTGATCTAGTTTTAAGCATTAAGACTTCTTTTATACATTCAATTTTAGGCTTTTGTTTCTTATACGAATTTTAAGTCTCTTATCATATCGAGTTATTAAATTATTGTTCTTATAGTCGCATGTTTACTCGCTCCTTATCTTTAATTTTGATAAGTTAGAATGCGTAATAGCTTCGTAAGATATGGGAAATTTTCTTTAACGTAATGGATACATATTCATTATGAATTTTCTATTTAAAAATGATTTAGCTTGTGAATTTTTCCTCTTGCATTATATTTATTTATGAGCATCGTTAGTACTTGTTAATCCGTTCATTTTCTAACACTAAATACCTCTAATTTACCGTTTCTTTCCAAGTAATTATTATCTTTCGAAAGTAAAATCCACATTCCTCTAATGATATAAATTCACTTACGTATAATCTAATTTGTAACTCGATTGTTTTCTATTGCTCTTGTTGTTCTCACATATTATCGCTGATTGTTTTGTACTGCAATTAAATTTTGTATCATTATTGAACGATTACGTTGAACAAGAGAGTAGAATCAAATTAAATTAATTCGCTATTGTTGGAAAAGTTCAGAATCATTCAATGCATACAAAGGAAGTAATGTCTTCAGGAATGGTAAAAAAGAGGTATTTTTGGACTCTAAAAGTAAGTCCCTTACCCTTGTCTCGTTGGACATCCCAAATGGAAGTAGCAGCTGTGATTCTTCATGTTTCAAGATATTAATCCATCCGCATCTCCACAAATACATTTCTTCACTCTCCTGAGTGTGATATTCCTTTTAAATTTCAAGGCCAATACCATATACATGTGTTAAAGAACTTATTTTCGTGAAAAATTCCATCGTACAGTAGTAGAAGTAGTACATTCCTATCATGGATACCCGTATAGTGGGTTAAGATATTCCATATTCAGAAGAATTCATAGTTTTCCAGACTTATCAAAGTCTTTTATATCTTTATTCTGACTTAAAGGTTCGTTAAAACCACGCTCTCTCTCTCAAGTTCAAGAAGTTATGTTTAGATACATCTTCCTCATTTTTAGATCCAAAAGTGTCAGATTTTGAACTTTTTTTAAAAAATTTTTAATGGACTCTGAAATAGATGTGTCTTTTCATCTCCCCAAAAATGAAGCCGTTTGTCTGAGATCTTTTTCCCCATTTGATGATATACTCCAAAAGGCGTCTTTCGGAACCACGACGTTGGAGACTAGGACAAATTCTCGTCGTCCATTTTGTTTAGAATCGGTCCCTAAATAGTAAAATGGTTGCGTTTTTGGACAAGGAAAGAAGGCCTTATTCCACGTATAAAAACCGAATCATCCGCTGCAGGATATCGTCGCGTCTGCGCATGTTTATGTCTTGGAACACACTCCCCTGCTACCGTTCCCTCCGTCTATAAATACCCTCCCTTCCCGACGAAAGAATCTTCCTGAATGCCTTCTGTCTCTCCCTTTAGCGGGTCTACCCGCATTTATTTCCCTTATTATATTATATGGCGGAGAGACGCGAAGCATTTCGGAACATTCCTGAACAATTCACGCACGAAATATATTTATCTCCCGCGATCAAGGGGTGGAAATGCTCGGTTTCTATGGCAGTTATCTGTGTGATCGTCTTCTGGTCAATGTCGCTCACGCGGCTGTGGACCAAAAGTGTCGCCGGAAGATGCATCGAGGCGGTGAAAGTCTCAAGAAAGGAGATTTCAATCGAGAAGCGACGCGGAAATCTTCCAGACCAATGATTCACTCCGTCAGATGTGAAGGAGGCTTCTAGAATTCAGTCTGTTGCGATGTATTTGCGAAACACAAAATTTTCGATGAAATCTGTTGTTTTATGTATTTTGATGCCTTATGAAGTAGGGGTCCTCTAAAAAATCCATCTATAACGATGTATGTTTACAAATCCCTAATTTTCGTTCCTTATTTGCCATGTTAATTATTTTAATACGTTACTTTTGTAAAGATTGACAGTTCGAGTACGATGAGCATGTTTAAATTTGACTAATAAGAAAAAGAATACGTCATCTGATTGAAAAACTTCCTTCCAGTGTAAAGGTTACCTCTCCAAGGAGTTGTTGAAGCTGTTTGTTCTTAAAAATGAATACTACTACTAAAAATACTAGAAAATCAATCATAACTTGTTTCAAGTCCGGGAAAAGCGCAATTGCAAGTATTTGGGGTAATTATTCCAGAAAAAAATCGAACGATTTCTTTCCTTCAGCAGACATTCCATATCTGCCCATTCTGGCGTTACATTTCAAACAGCTGAACCGATGAGGTCGCGAAATATCTATTAAGAATCGGATGTGGAATTCTAGATGCTCCAGATGATATATGCTGCAGAAGATAAGCTGTTTTTTAGAGAAGTGTAGGTTTAACTCTGAACTAAATAACTCCGCAGAATTTATCGTATTCTGATTACGATTTTCATGGGAATTTAATTTTCGTGTAACTAATTAATATATTTTTAGATAAAGTAAGTACTCCCGTGCATGGAAGGTAATTTCACTATGTTTCTTTTAATTTCAAACAGACAGTTATTTCATCATCACAATCATTGTCTGAAATAATGCAAGTATAAAATAAGTTCTTCAATCCTCCTATTTATTCGCGTCGATATTATTAATCTTACTATTATTAAAAGTGTATATGTACTTTTACGTAGATTAGACGTAGGCATTGTTGATAAAACAATATGTTTGTGTACCTCAGGGTAGGGTGATTGGTCCCCTTCTTTCGCATAAATATATATATATATATATATATATATATATATATATATTTTTTCAATTTCTAATTCTTTTAGTATTTTTGTGTAATAATTTTTTACGTTACGTATTCTACGTTAACTACGTTTCCTTGGAAAATTCGTATTTCATAATTTTTCATTATTTCCTATCACTTACTCACTAAATTTGGCCTGTATACTATGTGAACTTTTCGGAGTATTTTAACGTATATAAACTCGGAATTTTTATTATATATCGCAGGATTAGAATGAAAAATACCGAAACTTGAAATAAAACCACTGATATTATGTATTTTAGACGTACTAACTTTTCGTCATTTATTATTTAAAAATTTTCTCTCAAAATTCTTTTACGTATATTCCACACATCTTTCTCTAGACTAATTAGAAATACATTCCCTCATGCGCGAATAAGTAGCGCAAATTTATATCATCGAAATTGGACGTAATTGGGGTCGATGACCTCCGCGCCCACGCGTTTGAAAGAATACGCGAATAACTTTATTGTTTTGAATGTGAAAAGATATTATTCCTAGTTTGAGATATAATTTTACTCTAAAGAGAGATCCTTAAGCATCATGGGAACATTTCGCTCCATGCATTATTATACTCTTCTTCGTGCGAACGTAAACAGTAGCTCGAAATCTTTAGGTGGTCGGTCGACTTTAATTTGTGAGAAACAACTCTTTTCTCACCTTCGCATTTTATGCGAAAGAAATCTTTCTCCGTAAGGATGATCTTATTAAATCGATCCGTTACCATCCGATTTCAATTACCGCGTCCGATTGTGTTCCTCATAAGTACGTGGCCCTCAATCGAGCGGTACACGTCTAACCCTCCGTGCACTCGTTCCGAATCTTTTGAACCTTTAGTGATGATTAAATCTCTTGCAGTTTGAAGAGAAAGCAACCCAGTTATTGGTGGCCTCGAAGTCTCTTCTTATCCGATTTGAAATCTGATGTTAAACATGATTACGTGCCAGCCAAGCGCACCGTTGTGGTGTTGTGGCAGCTCTTTTAGGTGCACACCCATGAAGCGGTTCCTAAAGAGCAAAATGTTGTTTACATAATTCCGCGTTGTTCTGTGATGACTAAGAGTTATTTAGTTGAAACTGTAATGGAGTTTGTTTTGTAGGTTCGTTGACTAAATCTCAAAATACTCCCATTGTATTGGGAACTGTTTGTTAGTTTATGCTGTAAAAATTTCCGATTGATATGCTTTATTATATATTTTAGCTATTTCTCTAATTTAAGCAAAGAAGAATACGTATTCGTAACAATCACTTGTCTGATTTAAAGGAATGTAATTAAGTACTCGTTTTCATGAAATGCGTCTCAAATTTAGATGGCATAAATTAATTAGAGAATTATCACATCCACATATAAAAAATATTGCGAGAAATAATAAAATAAATTCTCGTTTATCCTAGCTTGAGGATTTTTTAATTATAATTCTTGAAGTAGACATATCGTACTTATTCCAACAATAGTGAAACAATTCCGCGACGAATCTACAATATCTAGGATATCAATAAATGATGATTGAGCTATATCATAGGCATAATCAGTTTATTTCTCCAAATAATATCTCGTAGAAAATTATCAAAAAATTACGAATACCCTTATTGACATGAATTATTTCATAGGTTATTTAGATTGGGATCAGGTATCCTAGTTACCATACTTCTCCATTCCCAGGGCATATCATTGATCTAAACTTGCGGTCTGTAGACTTTTATACATTGACCGCAAATGTAAATGTATTCATGTCAGACGTTGTCGGCGGTTTAGTCTGTGGTGTATTTTTTAATGATAACTCTTTGTCGAGTAGTCATATGAAATAATTTGATTATTCCACCTACCATTGGTATGGTTTCAGTTGTTTGCAAGGTAATTTAATCCCATTATTAGCGGTATTATAATGAATGTTATAGATGATTTATTTCTTAAAATTGGAATATATGTTTATGAAGAATACTAACTTATTAATGATATATTAAATTATTTATTCAATGTTTGTGAATTATACTTGTAAATATATTATTATAATTATAATATTATATGGTTAAATCGTAGCGTATTGTCGATAATCGTAATAATAATAATAAATATATAATATATCGTTAATCTTTATCGTATAATTGTATCGCTAATAGTTATCGTATGAATTATTATTATGATATTAATAGTCTATCGTAAAAATTACGTCGAAGTCAGTCATTTTACGTTTTCATAAAGTTGTGAGCTTTATTTTTTAAAATATTAATCTATTTTAATCCTTGAAAATCTTCAATCAACTCGGTTATATATATGGATATAATGGATCGTAATGCTAATACTTTATGAGGGTTTAATAGTACGTATATTTTTTAAAATACCGGGTTTTCGATCGAATGAATTCAATTCGGTAATCAAGTTCGGAATGCTGTGTTCGCCCTGGTAACATGAGAGACTCACTGTTAGGTGAATGCCCGACATGGGTGTTCCGCTTTCCCTTATTTGCATATTCTAATTGTAAGAACAGATATCAAATTCGCATATCTTATTTCAAATTTTAGCGATCATAGATCATAACGAAGAGAGGGCAATCACCCTCCCAAAAAAAAATCCGGCGAGTTCACGCAAATTTTTATCAGGAACTCGATCGATGTTTTTAGGAGTGCATTTTGATTCGTATCAGTCGATAAAAACATTGTGAGAAACATCTTAAAGAGATGGTTGATAATCTACGTGAACAAACTCTGTGATGATTTCAGTACACCCTAAACTTTTATCGTGTTTAACTTCTTCTATGATTACTACTTCTGCTTTGGAACGTTTGTAAAAGATAGAATTTAATATCAGAATTATTATCTAGTGAAATTATGTTAATACTCCGTGAAATATATGGGAACATCTTGAAGTTTTCCGATGCAGACACAGTGTTGATTCTCGTTTGAAAAATGAGTTAATAATTTATTCACGGAGACTCGGTCATTAATTGTCGATGTAATGCTAGAATTATGGAATTAAGAATATATTAGCATGTAACTCTCTAATTAGTATCAATTTTTAATCAGTGCACACACTGTATTTTCTTGCCTATCATTACTTGAATTCATTCCGTGACCAATTTGCTCGCAATGGCTTCCATTCTAACTCACTATAACCAGACGCTTTCGTAGCAGAATAGGGATAAAAGATGGTACAATATTTTTCAGCCCATAATGAGGGATGATTTCATTCAAGGTCGATTGCGTAGACTAATATAACCGACCGGAAATCATATCAATCGACTGTTTTTTGTTTTACTCGGAGATAAGCCGAGCTCAAATCATAACCAATCCATGCTGCTCGTTTTAGCGGAGTTTTAAATTCATATTAAACAATTGGAATAAAATATTTGTTGGTATAAAGAAGTCTTCAAGGTCACAATTGACAAGTAGAAATATGCTATAAATAATTCAGATCGAACCGTTTATTTTGCATCCCATTTTTTTGTGTACGATGTTACGATTCCAATTGTTAATTTGGTGTCCCAAAGAACTTCGAGAACTTTTTACGGATTTTCCATAATTTTATCGCCTCTGGTCTAAATTATATTCTTTATTTATTCCCATATTGTCTCCTATTTCCTTTTGCATTATTTTAAAGATAATAAGATGCAATAACGAGGAATGAAGTAGTCGTTATCCTTTTGTCATGGTTACCGTAAACGGTAAACATTTTTGTTTGAATATGAACGTTTAATATCATAACTCTTCCATTAAATACTAGTAGGAAATGATATATATTAATATAGCACCACTTTATCTAGATATTTATCATTTTAAACTTTTACGATTTAATTTTTACTTTTCAAACAAACAATTCATGTATATTTCAATTTATAATGAATCTACGAAAACAAAAATAGTTTACCAAGTGCTATTTTGAGTGCAATTGACGTACTCTTTGTCTCTATTGCAATTCATAGTTATGGGAAAGGAATGTCGAGGAATCCCACTTCAAACCTAACGAGTGAAATTATAATTCCAGAAGCGCATTGTGTTATTAGCTAGGTTTTTTTCACATCCAAATGGAAAGAATCTTTGAAGTACTCTCTCTTCGTATTGTTGAAAGTGCATCGACAACCGAGGCCCTTTTTTGCACTTATAGAATCCCACCGGAAACGGAATCCGGAACTGCTTTCACTGAAGGCGAACCCGCTTTGCTATCCAAGAGGCTCTCTCTATTCTAATTTAATTTTTTTTTGCTGGAATCTCAGAACCCATTAATGATACCAACTGCAAATTCTTCTTCAAAGAGTGCGGTTTGGATGAAAAATGACCACGGGAAAGATCGCAAGGATCTGTGTTTCCTGGGAAGACAAAGGATCGATGTGACCCTGAAAACAATTCTTACGTGCATCAAACAGCTGAAAGACGAATTGCTTTTAAATGTATACGTACAGATGTATGTTTAGCATTTAATTTTAATCTCTATGTTTAGAGAAGGTTATAGTTTTATATTGATACGTAATACGTATCATTAATCACTGGATACCGTTTTAATATACATGTTAATCATTTTTTTTAAATGATAATATAATAAGAATAATTCATTATAATCATTTAATATTCTTATTTATAATTAACTATTTCTAGAGATATCTAAGTGGAATTAAGCCATAAATACAAATGTACAGCTATAAAACTTACGGTATATTTTCATCAAAAAACATGCTTGAGTGTATATCGCGTATATGTGAATATTATTTTATAGTTGTTGATCTCATTCTTACTCTTATTCTTCAACGTGTTATAGATCTTGATTTTTCATTGTCATTTTCCCGTTAGCAATCCCGCATAATTAAGTTGGAAACTATTATTGTGACAACAGAAAAAATATTGAGACCTAAGTTTTCTTTATTTACGTGTATTAATATTTTTACGCCACTCCATGAATAAAATCCTCTCTTTACGGCGAAGCAGATCTCTGCCAAATCTTCTTTGGATAGTGGTCATCCTCCACTCACGCTACTGCAGTTCTTAATGAAGATATAACCGTCTCTAAGGAAACCTCCTTTCATAAAGTCATTGAGTCTCATGAGAGAGTGAGCAGATTCCATTCACACTTTTCCATTCATTCTTTTACGAGGGCAAACACAACTAAGAAAAGGAGCGTAACATTTAAGTGGAACAGGTGGAATTCCAGAACCAGAGTAGCGGTCTGAATTAGTTGCCGTAGAATAGTTGTGATGATATATTCGAATCATATTTAGATCTGTGAGAAGAATAAAGGATATATTCGGTCGTAATTCTGAATAAATAGATGCGTTCGATTATATAATATATGAATATAAAAGCGAGATAGTATCATAAGGCGTAATACGTGAAAATATATCGTTGCTATGGGTTGTTTATTTAGTTTCACTCTCTCGGATGATATATATTTTATTATTTACGATTTAATCTTTTGTCGAATTGAATAAAAGTGATACACAAACAATGCTATTAATGAACGTATGTTATTTAGTGTAATATTTAACGTTAGAGACAATAATTACCTTGGTTACAGTTGATGGTTCTAATTTGTTATCATTTATTGAATTTACTCCGTTTATTTATATTAAAAAATGTTCAAATATTTTAACTCTAGGCGATGAATTACGTAGTTCATAAGGTAAGGTAATAGATCAACGAAAACTTCTCTGCTTTTCTTACATTCTTTGAATGGGATCTTTTATTTTGAGATTCAAATAGCATGTGAGTGATGGGATAGGAATCTTCCGAGCCACTCCTATTATCTGAGACAACATATTTTGAATTTTCAGGCGGTGGCTGTTTTGATTTTGTTAACGTAAACTTCGTCGGCGGGTGAATCAGGTGGTGATACTACTTTATTTCGGGAAGTAGGAGTGTCGTGGTTAGGAAATGATGGAATGGGCACGATGTTCTTTAGCCGTGACATTGGAGAGACAGATGTGTTATACATGATGCTTATTTACGAGAATTGGAAGACGCTTTATTATTGAAAGTTTAGGTAGATTATTTTCAATATTTTACGATTTTAAGAACCAATTATGTTACACTATTATTTCCACGTTATATTTGTAAATCAAAGTATGCTTTTAGAAATTAATTTACGCATTTATCAAGTTTTAATCGATATTTCCTAACCTATCCCCCATTTAGGCATTTTATTTTATTAATGTTAATTGCATCCAATTGAAAACAAGGTGATATTAAATTATGAGTTTATAAGTATTTAAGACTACAAATAATAGTTAAAACTAGTTTACCATTACTTTTCATCCTATTTGAGCTGTCATTCACCGATGATTTTATTAGATAAGAATTTTTTCTGTTAGTAAAATTCTGGTGAACATCCAAAACTCTGGAAAACAAAAATTGATTATCATAAAAAACGAATATTTTTACTGAAGTTTCAGTTTTAGTACCTTTTGAGCCATTTATAATTCTACTCCATTAAAAGATTTCTTATTGCCGTTCTCTGCCATAAATTTCAAGAAACCCCTCGTGGTGAATACGTAAGAGAGTCGAAGGAAATTTCGTTACAGACAGTTATTTTAATTGCAGTTGAAAATAAATTACTTTCGAAAAAATGTACGACTGGAAATCTTTAATTTAAAAGTATTGATCGAATAATGATCCTTTAATTAAATTGAAACGTAATGGAATTTCAGTTAAATAATGCTTAACACAGCGGTATAATTTCATCCCTGTGCATTGTATACGTATCATTGTTACGAGTTTTGTTGACGTGGTTAAGTTTTTAATTGTTTACCATGCTTTCGTTTGATCATTGTTGACAGGATTTTAGCTTCTAACGTCAATAATTGAGTATCAAAGAATAATCGTCTTTATTGTCTTCAATTGTTTCTATCCTTAGTTTTATTGTTATTCCATTGTAATATTTGGTCACTCCTCATTGTCCCGGATGCCGCCGTCTCGGAATGAATTATGTATACACCTCCCGTCGATTTTCCGAAGGATATTATCTGCAGCCAATTTGCGATCAAAATGGCTTCCATTCTCCCGTCTGTGAAGCGCATCGGTGCGGAATGGTGCAATGAGATGCCAATTAGACTTTCTTAGGGTCACCCGCAAGGAGCGTCGAACCGAAATATTTTCGGTTTTCCGTTGGAGCGAGACGTAGTCCGGATCCACGAGAGTCCGTTAAAACCGGTTTTTTCGATCCGATACAAAAAGCGTAGCAGAAAATGACGATATGGGCTGTTGCGGCGTATTGTAATGTCTTCTTCTTGGATGGGTTTCGTCTTGTGGTTCGCGGAATGAGAGACATTTTATTAATTTCACCGCGGCTCAGCGCTCGCGAAAGAACGTAGGTTTTAATGAAAGAAGTAATGAACTACTGATAATATAGTTTGTATTATTATATATAAATATAATAACTTCGTACGCATATAATCAATATTATCAGGCGTAACATTGTGGAAAGCCACAATAATAATTTGGGACATTTTATAATTTAAATAAAATAGTAAAACAATGAGCAGAAAATAGGTAAGCCTCTCAAATTATTATTCATACATGTATATTATTCGTTTGCAAATTTTTGCATATATACCATCTCCATCCACCTGATAAACATATTTTTTACATAGTTTCTGATCTGATCAATTCACAGACTGTTCCTAAGGAATGATTAGAGATGTCATACTAAATATTACAATGTTTCGATGCGATTTTGTTGGAAATCGAAGTAGTACAATTCAAAACAAAATTTGTTTTCTTGTGTTTGAGGAAAGCATATGCTCTCGCGTCATTTATAAATACGTCTCTTTTCCGTTTGAATAAATAAACCGCTTAAAAAGATCGTGTTTTTTTTAAGTTCAGTCTGAACGACCATAAATCTACGTAAATTGAAACCAATCGGGTGGACCGAGTTAGAAACTAGCTTTACGTATATCAAAACGAAACTTTAATAGATATTTCGCTGATATTTCTATTCCTTTTTTGATATTTCTGACCTTTATCGAGTAAGTAAGACATTGAGTTTTTTCCATTCAATCAAAATTCTGTTAAATTTTCGCAATTCTGTTAAAAAGCGCAATTAATCGTAAGTACCGCGTAACGGTTACTCCTCCCTCTACCGTTAGCCTATGGTTTCTCAAGAATGAAACAAGACGCAGTAAAAGGGATGATGAATTTTTTCTTACTCTCTCAGCCGAGGAACGTTCTAATAACTGAGTTGTGTACCACGGACGGATCGATTATCCTCACAAGAGAAGTGAGTGAGCAAGGGTTTTTCCCAATTCGAGATTTTTGGTGTTGAGAACGAGTTACTCGCGAGATGATTGTGGTGGTTGCATTTCTCAGAAGCGAGGAATTTCTAACGCTAAAGGAAAGGGAGATTCTCATGGTAATTCGAAACAAAAAGTGGCGGAAGGCGGTTGTGTGTCTCGAGGATGACGTGTCAAAAAAATTAAAGGCACACATCTGAAATAGAGTTTTTGTTAAGGGTTACGTCAGTTCTTATCTTGGTGACGTACTTAAAGATAACTTCTGGAGCAAATGGAAAGAAGCTGGGTTTAGCAGCGAAAGAATAGCAAAGGCTTCACTTATTACGTATTATAATGAAAAATGAATCCATCTCTAGTGACGAACTATAAATAAATATGATTATGTATAATAGGATGTATAATAATATATAAAATGTACATTGAATGATCGCCAAATATCATGTGATTTTTTTAAACGGATCTTTAAATGCTGCCGAAACAATTATTAAATATCTTGAAAATTTTAGACGCTAATAAATTATGATTATAATAAATTTTTTGCTCGAATTCCAAATATATATTACATTTTCCTACAGACGTATGGTTAATTATTTAAAAGAGAATTTTGTGTGGATAAATGTAAAAAATGACTTTTTAACTATTCTTGATGATTCTTTTAGGCTAAAATTCAAATATTTGCCCTATTTATTCTTAATCCGATGACTCATTCCTTTCATTAATTGACCTGTTCATCATCGTTTAAAATTAATGAGATTTTAAATATTTGTTTTCGAATATTGGGGGAATTTTCCAGTATGGAATAATTATGCCAATCCTAATTCATTAATATTATGGCGAATGTTGACCTGTTAATTATACATTATTTCGTCTTTAATTCATAGGAAAGAATTACGAGTTATGTTTAAGTTCTTAGTAGTTGCATAAATCGCTTGCAATTAATTTTCTAATATTAAAAATGATTTGTTTCCGATCTTATTAATACCAAAAATTCCCGAAAGATTTGAAGATAAGTGCATAATATTTGTCTCATCTCTCGTCAAGATCTTTCCTGCTATTTTCATAATAGTAAAAGCAAGAAAGTTACTTAACATACTGTTTATTCGAAGGATTATATTTGCCTGACCTATTCCATTCATACAATCCTCAGTTATCTAAGAAACCAAGGACAAGATAACTTCCGCCCGCGGTTGCCGTCCCTTCCTAACTTTCTATAAGAACTCGGCGGAATGAAGATGCAGTTTCCTGTTCTATCTCGATTGGAATAGTGGCGGAGATCAGATAGTCGATGTTTTTAAATCACCACTTGAATTTCGGCTCTGATTTATTCTCTCCTTAACCTCCATTGCTGTTTTATTGCGCTATGGTTTCACCCCATTGTTGGGCGATGTTTAATTGTTACTGGCGTTGTTAGGAATAGATTGTTATCGTAAGAATTTAAATAGAGAGCGATTGTTAGTACTTATTAACACTAAATTAATTAAACAAATTATAGAATTAGTGAACTATTTAGATTAATAATCTAGGTGGGAGTTTTAAAAATATGTTTACATTATGATTTTATGCAATTTGATGGCGAAATGTGGGTGAAAAATAGCGATGTCCGGGACTCGAACCCAGGACCCCAGCCATCCTTACGAAAATAACCTCCGATATCGCGATAGGTGTTATGCTCTCGATTTATCGCACATTGTTCCCTCGACTTCTCCTGCACATTGTCAGCGGGGGCCTCCACCCTATAGAGGAGTTTCCTTCCACAAGATTGCCACCTAGAAATGCACTTTTCACGGAATCTCCCGAGGGCTTTGTGACGTAATTTTCGCCGAAGTGCGTGACGAAGGGGGCATATCCTCCCCACCCCTCCTCCCCCACCCCCTCTTCCTGTCTCCCCCTCTCTCTCTCCCCTCCCCCATAAATCCCCATTCCTCCCTTTCTCCCCGTACCGGTGTCGGAGCAATCGTGTCCGCTCCTTCACGCCGAGAACATCTCCCAGTGAGTAAGTGTCCCTTCCCAGAGGATTACCATAGAAGAGCGCCTTAAAGAGAGGGTGAGTTTTTCCAGCACCGAAGTGTCTCCCTCTCTATATATATACCCTTATAAAACGTACTCTCTTTTTGAGGAACGCTCCGGAACTCCGGAACTTTTTTTTTCATCTCGAGTGTTCCCTTAATTGCTCTTTCGTGTCCCCGCATGCTTTTCGACCCAGTGGTGTTGTCAGTTCGACCCTCGTATCGATTCCAAATAGTTTTGTCTCAATCTACGCTCGTGCCGGCTTAGGGCGGGGCAGGCGTCTGGCGTGGTGGTGGTGGAGGCGAATTCGCCACAGTCGTGCTCCGTAAATAAGGAGTTGTTTGTTTGGAGTATTGCCTACGTATCCGGGGTATTCCGGATCGCGTTCCATCGCCGTCTCCGACGGAGTGGATTTATGAACCGGAGAACCTTTTGGTTATATGATTAGCGAGACCCCGAAGAAGCGGTAGAAGTACGGTTGGAATGTTTTAGTTTTTTTTATTAGCAGCCGAGTGTCTACGTTTGTCTTATTTTAGTATGTCTGTAGATGTTGGAATTTATTTTAAATTTCCGTTATTAATTTACGTAAAATCGGTTAAAATACAGTATTTATTCTCTTTATTTATGTTTAATTAGCTTTAATGATATTCGTTGTTATTTTTTTACGTATTTGAGATCATTCAAACAGAGGTAAGATTTAGTTGATTTGCAGGTTTGCATCGTTCAGGATAAATTTGCCGCTGCAACGAAATGTACGATAGCCGTTCCATGTCATATTCGTTTTCATAGCATTGGTTGTTAAAGTTTTTATTGTTTAATTTTTATGTTATGATTTGTTAGTTTATAAATCTGTCTTTTGGAGTTTAGATAAAAATTGTACGCGTTTAAGAGAGAGTAAGTGAAAAAGAATTTTGAAACCCGAAACCGGATGTGGGTTTTAGGTTAGATAATTTACGTATTTATATGTATTGTATCTATATAAACCATGTGTCATCTCCAGTGTATATTTTTCTCATTCTATGCCTTTCACTCTTTTATTATACTTGTACTATGTTTTAGAAGTTTAACTTGACTCTTATGTTTCAAAGTATCGCTTCATTCCAAGAATCGAACGATTAGATGAAGGAGTGTCTATCAAAAGCGTGAACATCATCTCCAGTTTTATCTTCGGAGTCATATGCGAGCAAACTGTTTGCCAAATGCTTACATGACTCACGTAGTGAGTGTATTCCCTGGAAAAGATCTCGTGAGTTATGCTCCATTTATGTTTCCCACAATCGAGCAATGTCTCAAATTAGTTTCAATTCGGCTCTGACCGAGTTTAAAGTGCACCCTTTTAAATTCTCTACGTTGCATGCGTCAGCTATTTCAGGAAGAGATTCTAAACTTCTGTGCGTCATCTCATTTTCAAGGTCGACTCGATCCTCCCAAAAAAACGTTGATGAGAATTCAAGATTAAAGTGATGGCATACTTGAGGAACAGCTGTCCCTTATGTTATGTTGACAAACAGTCAGACTTGTTAATCTTATAGCATCAACTATTATGTTAGGAGATTTTGGAAAATTAATCCCATTTTTTTCTGTTTTGGAATCGCGTTTATCAAATTTTGGAAGGTTCTGTTTGTTAGGTTTGTTACGTATTTTGAGATTTATCCCTACCTTTGTTCTTATAGTAATAGGAACTTGTTCTATTTGTGGAACTAAATAAAAATCTACTATCATATATAATACACACACGCACACACACTTATAAAATATGTTCCAGATCCGGTTGGAGTAATTCATGACTTCATCCACGCTCCAATTAATTTTGTGCGATTAAAAATTACAGGAAAGAGAATACTCCTGGAATACCACCATTGCTGTATTGTATTTGATGAATGAATCCTTCCCAGTCAGCTCTTAAAAGTTTTCTTCCGCTCCAAATTTAATAGCGGAAATACCTCATCTTCGTGTGGAATGAAAAATTCAGTCATTCATTTTAATTCTCAATTCAAGAAAGATCGCAAATTTTTACTTCCTCTTCTGCATAATCATAATTGTGAGCAAATATTCATGCTGTGGAATCTTCCTTGTTTTTTATTCACATCTTGTTCCGTTCGTTATTTAAAATTATTTATTGTCTCCATTTCTGCATCTGTTACACTAGGTTTTCATCTCGTAAAAATTCAGCTTTCGTAAATATTTTTTGTTCGATGTCTTAGTTGAATTCGGGGAATTTTTTATGGACAATAAAGTAGCGAAAAAGTCAAATACATTCTTCTTTATCTGGCAAAAAACGTTTATCTTCAAACTCAGTGTTCAGTTCGTATGTTGAACTAGAGACCATCGACTGTATGACGCGCAAAGTATAACCATGAAATATTGAATATCGGTATCCTTCCACTAAGAATGCAGTCTCGTAACTGTGGTTAAAAGTCAGGCGCCTCGAAAAACTTCCAATGATAGCATGGATGAGTTTGCCGGCCATCCACGCCATTGTACCATAACCGCATACCGGTTTCCCTCGTGGTCCTTCCTCAGCCTGTGGTTATACGCTTCCTCAAGCAAGCTGAATAGTTCCAACTCTTCTTCATATTTTCCATCGAATTGAAACGTACTGCCTTCTGCATATTCATCGTGAAAACTAAATTATGCGAAGGATTCAGTAATCCCTATCTAAATTACGTACTGATGTTGTTAGTTTTTCTCCTTGGTTCTAGAAACTTATTTGCAATTAAATCGCGTAAGAATTAGTACGCGTATAATAAAGTTATTAAGATGTATATGAAAGTTTATTATGGTTCGTGGAGATATGTCCTTAATCTGTTAATCGGTGTGCATAAATTCAGCTAGAATTATCGTTGCTACTTTTAGTAGTACGGAGTTGGTTTTAGAAAGTTTTTCGCGATAAATGAGTTGAAATCCCTGTCACGCTTATGGCCACCGTTTTCTCTGCCGGTTAATACGTCGATATCTTCATAACCGTGCAAAGAGGGCGAATTTCATACTCAATCCGCTCGCCATCGTTGCTCACTCGCGGTTTCCCACGCTCAAAGATCCTTGCATGACTTCTCATTGTCCTTTTTCCGAAGCATCTCAGTTGCCAGGTTCTCCTTCACGCGATTTCATAGTTTTTACGAGGTATTCTATCGAAGGGTAACGTAGATTCCTTTCGAGTTAGGAAGAAATTCTGCTATGTATCGAAATCATAGTGTTATCGATATTTTCGATATATCGTTCGATTTGAAGTAATAAATCGATTTGTTTGTTTATATGGATACGTAAGCGGAATGAGAGAAATATATTGTTTTGTCCAAAAAAATGTATTCTTCTCAAAACTTTACGTGAGGGCAAGATGAAGAAGTTCTCAGCCTTACAAAAAGGTTTATCGTCTTATCTTTTTTCCTACATATACATCTATATTCGTCTTATTTCGTCTTTCATCACGTAGAGGTACCACAAAGTCGAGGCCAAAAGGGTGGTTTTTATGAATGAAATTTTAATTCAAGTTAGAAACTATCGTATTTTTCGATTTAATCTTCCTTTGGCTCCAGCACACTCAATCCATTGAATTAGGAACCCTAAATTAAATCTCGGAAAAGAAGGTTCTTATTATATTCTTCTCGTTTGTACTAAAAATCTCTCCCGATAACGAACTTCGTAACTTTTTATTACGCGCGATCTTTATCGTTATACAATTTTCACGTCCGATCTTAATCATTATACAATATATAATACGGCCGCCCCGATTCTAAGCAACATTCGAAACATGCGCTTTCTCACGTCCTACGAGATTTATCGCTTTCCCTTCTTTATCCACCGATTTGTCTGAAAAAAAAAATCTTCCCGGAGCCACGAGTACATTTTTTCCCGCTTATGCCTTCGTACGTCGTAGTCATTTTGGTGAGGGGACGGCTAGCAGAGCGTGTCCATCCTATCGCCATCCATTTCTCCTCTCCCGTGTGCACTGACCTTATCCGAACTAACAGACCATTTCAAGGCGAGTACTCTGGAAGAAACGATCGCAGACCGATTTTCCATTCCTCAACATTCACCGCCGAATTTCTTATTCGCCTGCCGCTTGAGGGAATCAAGGGTTTTCCCGAAAGATCATTCTCCCGCATCGTCCGATCGATATTCGTCTCAGCGGGTCTTCTGAAGATAAAATGGGATCGAATCGAAGGCGCCGCTGAGCCTTAGCAGTCTTCTTCAGCATCCACTAAGGCTTTGTCGCGTTATTGAGGGAAATTTTTAGCTTATAGGATTAGTGTGTATTTATTTAGGTCGGTTGTTATGACTATGCAGGTATTTAGAAGGATTGACGCAATCGGACTATCTTTTTTCCCCACGCACATAGTCTGGGAATGTATCATAACTGAGCGGAGTAATCTGTTATTTTTTTTAAATGAGTGCATGATGTTATCAGCGGTATTCAGCCTTCACCTTTATATATATAGATAGGATGATGGAAGAGAGGTTTCATGCGGGAAATGTACGGGTTCGTTATCCGAGTAAAAATAGTCGTATTAATTTTTGTTTTACGTCGATTAATTTCAAGCAAAAATGTTTAATTTAGGTCAATATATTTCTGCTTGTATATTATGCAAGAGAAAGCTATTTTAGTTACTTAGAAACAGGAAAAAATGTATTTTTTCGTACGAAGTTTTTAGAGATTTCGTCGTAAGATACACAACAAATTTACGTCTTGGTTGTGCAAATTATCTGTACGGAAAGAAATATATAATATCTATTCCGAAGTATATAATATGTTATTTTGTAATTTCCAAGAATATTGTTTTAATATTCTGTTTATTTCAGAAAGTAAAGTTGCTGTTTTATAGAAGTATGTTGTTTGAAGTGTGTTGTTTATTTACGTAATGTTTATAGTTACGGATTCTCCGTTTCCATTATTGGTCGAGCGTTCCGACGACGCCATCTATGCAATATATATCTTGGGGAGCGTTCGGAGAAATGAATGGGTCTCGAGACGCGTTTAAATCGAGCAATCATCCAGTCCTGGGAGGCTTACCTTCAAATTGAAATTTATCATCTTCTCCCGTAAATTGAATCGAATGAAGAGAGCAAATATATTTCACAAGAACGACGTGTCTTCTCTCATTTGCGCAATTCGACTTATCGAACCATTTTATGTGACGAATGGGAGACTAGGACTCTATGAAATTACTTGGGTTTTATATAGTTTCGCTTAGTTGATTATAATACATAATATACGTGTATAATTAATATAATGAAGACTTAGGGTGTAAATGATTTTTACAGTTTTAATTAAAAGGAATATAATTAATTATCCCGGCAGATGTTTGGTGTCAATATTTCCAAGGCATCTCTCATGTGTGAAACAGAATCTTATAATTGTGCGCATCAGTGACCTGAAAAATATATATGAGGATGAGTAAATTGGCCTAGAAGGAACGTCCAATCTTCCAGTTCGAATCAGTAGATGTTAAACTCTATGCTACTACTACGTGAATCAGTTTCCAAATTGGTTCAATCTTCAAAGCGTTCTGTAATATTCTCCAGGATTTGTCGCATTCTATTAAAACTTTAAGTAGTTTTTGTTCACTAAGAACTTCTAGATTGATATATATTATTATTGATTAAGCTCTTCAAGCGAAACGAATTTAAAATATTTCAAGGAAAGCATTGAAAGGTAATTTGTTCGTTGGAAAATTTCCAAGGAGAAATGATAGTGGAAAAAATTCAGAAGTAGCTTGGGTTCGATTCCAGATTATTTCTAATATTTAGCCTCTCATACGTATATGTTTCCTTGTCCGGTTCATTCCAAAATTCCAATATTTGTCTGTAAATATTTACGCAGTTATAAAGTAAGATAATTGGAAGTTAATATGTTTGACTTTTTATTTATGGTTTATATTTGTATAGTTCTGGATGAGGTCAATTAGCACTCTTTTAGGAGTTAGAAATGTTTCCCGAAAAGCTTATATATTTCTTTATTTATACTCAAATATGAGTTCCAAAGTTTAATACGTATTTGATGAGAAATTTCGTCACCGACGATTTAAGTAATTGCACACATTGTTGACCTTTGTTGAAGTTCTGTTTCCCAATGAGTTCGCACCGAACCGTAATTTTGTTTTCCTTATCGCTTAGCATCTCCGCTTTGATTGTTGGATGTTTGATTTCCGAATTTCTGTTCGGCACGTGTTCTCCCGCACGAGTTTCCCCTAAATGGGCTTTAAGGAACCCGCTAGAAAAACCGATAACCATAGAGATACTCTTCGAACCCCTTCTTCCATTCTAGGTCACACTCCTTATTTATTATTTGTTAATTAGGTGCTGGAAATGAACCGGACCGTTTCTTGCAGGTGGAACATTCTTTCATCATCTACTTCCCCCAATCGGGGCTGGTTTCCCCTCAATTTTCTTTAGCCAATTCGTCGCCGGATACAGTTTGTGAGCCGTCAACTGTATTAGCTGCTTATCCGGATCATATTAGTTATATCTCCGCCGTATTAGTTCGCTTTATGAAATGGAGGCGAAATCTCGTTTTAACTTGTAGCATTCTCCGCGAAATCTATTTCACGATCAGAATATATCCGCTTCATCCTATCTATCCTTTATTCTTTTTCTTAAGGTTTTTTCTCCCCTAAATTGTTTCACAATGTCTGTTTTCATTGTCTGAATATATTTTTACAATTATTGATTGACCTTTTGATTATCCATGAATTTTATACTTCTGTTTGAAAGATTTTTAAGTTCAGAATTGTATTAAAGTCTATTGCGATTTACAATCATTAACAAATCTTAATCGTAATCTTTGACCTCCGAAACATAAAGGAATGGAAGCTATTACGTATCTTTGAGCTAGTATCCTAGGGTAAAGGAAATGTAGCTATTACGTCTGATGTCCTAGTAGTAGTTTTCGTAGTTTATATCCAGTCCATTGTTACTTATAGGTCGTTGTTTGAATGATTCTTACAAGACGTGTAATTGTTAGGCATTATTAAGGATACCTCCCCATACTGGTATCGATGTAGACATTGGGCGAATCCCCCAATCCGTGTTTACCTCGACTCGATTGTCTCATAACTACCAATACTTTGTCGTGAGCGTTCCATCGTCTCGGTGCAATTTGTCTTCTTGTTTGACTCGATCTGGCTTTATTCTCATATTGCCCATCAGACCGTGAACAAGATGGCCACGTCCTCATGTGCTTACATTCTGTGAAGAGCGGTGTGTATTTCAAGCTGCTGTTCGTACATGGTGAATGGAGTGTTAACTTCGTTCCAGAAGCATTTAGATTTCAATCTTCTGGAACGGATTAAGTTTTCTCAGTCCGTCTCGAATGTTTCCTATGTATGTATGAGTTTTATTATTCCCTCATTTGGATTATAGAGTTTTACGTAAGAGATCTGTAAAAAATTTTAAACTGAATTTACGTTAGAAAAAACTCTCTTCTAAAAAGAAGACGAATTATAGTTTTGAAAATAGTTCCATGAATAGAAGATTAAGATCCACTAAACAATTCTCGAGTTACTGATTCGGTATCCAGGGTTAATTTAGTTTCTATTCAAAGCACGAATAATTTCAATGACCATGATTTAACCGTTATTATTTTTGGATTATTAGATATTAATGATGTTAATGATAGGAGCAATTTTAGGCATACACTTTTTTAGAGATTAAATCCTAAACTCTTGATGAAAGTTCATTGTAAAGAGTATGGTATGATTGTTGACTTTAGTTTGACCTTTCGAGGGAAAGGCATCATGAAATATCCTTTCCAACGAACCCTTTTCACATCAAGCAGAAGGGGGACATTGTTCTCTCTCAAGCATTGGGTTATGTATCACTATATCCTTCGGAAATATCCTTTGCGTGAAAAGGGACTGTCATCAGGCTCTTTGTTTGCTTTCTGAAGGCAACGAATCGGGAAATTAGTACAGTACGCGTATTTTGAATAGGTCAAGATTGGAGTGTTGCCCCAAGTCTTTGTTTGAGTTTAATCCGTTTATCTGTTGGCGTTCGAATCTCATTGTCGTTAAATCCACGCGATTATTGTCGTAATTGTTGCTTAATTATTCCCGATATCGGAGACAATTAGGAAAATTAGACAATCATGTCTGTTCATTTAGAGTTGTATATCATCAAAGTGAACATTCTTATAATTCTACATCTGGAGCTAACTTTTGAATGTTAAAGCAATAGTATTTGTGATTGATAATTTAGCCTGATTATATGAAGTGTCATCATACGCTGAAATATTTTTGTTTTCGCTCTTGAATCCCGAATGAACATGAAATTTTATTGGACAAATTCTCATTTACTGTTATCTGATCCAAACATTTGTGAGGCTAAATCATCAGCTAATACTTGCTACAGAAACTCCTACAGAATTCACTAATTCAACACTTATATTATTGTAATATTCCTTTTCAACATCTCCATATATATTCTTTGAATGCATGCAAAGTTGTGCATCGCTTTTGGCTCACACTCAACGCTGGAGAATGAGTCGCATTCGGTCGTCACTTTCTTTTTCTAAATACCACATCTTGCGGTCCAACGGAAATCTTGAATCATCGGCGGAATATTATGAAACTGGAGATGCTACTCGTCTTCTGAAAGACAGAGACAGATTTTCAGTTGTGATGCTGTCACCGATGCACTCCATGTTCGTTTGAATTCAAACTGTTTTCAAATCTAATTTCACTAGTGCATTAATCAGAACTTATTTTAATAGGAGTTAGTGTTATGATTCTCATAACTCGTATCCTCAAAGCCTTTAGAATTTTCTCTGTTGTATCGTTTCAAAATTAACTCTCGTTGGAAATTTATTACGGTTTTCCCTCCAAAGTTATATTTAATTTCAGCTGTATACTTCCATATAAGTGCATTTCTCTTTATATTTATCATTAGTATCATATTAATCAAATATGGCATTTGAAAATTATTGTGAATCGGTTGTCAGGAGACAGCTGGCTTGGTTTTATTTATGTATCGTAAATCGTGCCCTTTTCATTGACACCTTTTAACTATTTTACGGAAACCACCGATTCAAACTCAGATGCTAAGAGATAACGAACCGAAGATCTTTTTCCGACCTCTCAAAACGGTAATTTTTCAGACTGAAGTTTTTTTTCTTCGCCCAAGTGATTTTGTTGGTAAGTGAATGATTGGGAAGACTTGGAAAAAAATCTGATCAGTTGTATATACAGAAATTGCAAATTGAAAATCTCTCTTCCGGATAGCTAAGTAGAAAATACCTTCAGCATCATTAATGGTAATAATTGGTTTGATTTACGATGGGAATTTGCCTGTGAAATGAACAATGCTATCGTAGAACTATTATTTACATTACTGCTTGCAAAGTTACGAATCGCTACTTACTTGATTTCATTCGTAGTTTATTTCTATTAAATGGTTCTTGTGGAATACGTATATTTCTGAAAAATTTCCGAATTGTTAATAATTTCATCTGAAAGTACTATAGTGTGGGTTATTTCAGTTAATTTATTACGTTAACTGCACATAATTAACAGAAATATATCGTAGTATTTATTGTTAGAAAATCTATGGCGCAGTGGTAAATGTATTTTCTGTATTTGTCTGTAGTACGTATCTTCTTTCCTCAGTTAAAAGGGACCTGTTAGCCATTGCAATTCCCCCTTTCTCTGCACACCACTCCATGTACGTCCACGCCTCCCTTCAGCCTTTCCTCTTTGGGCTAGTCTTTAGCGGTCGTCGACTGAAGTGTTGGACGGAATAGAAAGAAGCTTCAAAGATGCGTTCGAAGGAATAAATTCGCATCTACATTTTTGTCCTTATAGGTTTCTGGTTCCGTATGGTTCTACATAGCAATGCGATCCTTAATGCGTCTGTTTAGAATTATAAAATTCCGAGGGTTAATTTCTGCTGGTGTATGTGGTATGTAGTGGTATATGTGTGGACTTTATATTGCGATTAAAATTGATTTTTTAGTAGCAGAGGTGTAGTAATATCTTTGTTTTATTTAAAGAAAATAAATCTTACGTATTTTTTAAGGTTAAGTAAAGTGCAATTAAATATTCCAGGTTTAGATTTGGGTAATTGGCATCTTGCAAGTTTATTAAGCATTTGCAAAATAAGAATAGACGACAAAAAAAAACAAACATAGCGAAGTATTTCTTTTGTTATTAAGATATTATAGAATTAAATTAATTACCTGAATCACTATTAAAACCCTAACCAGAAAAACTCGAATAATTTCTTGAAGGGATGAACTTAATATATCTTATAAAGTCGTCATCCTTAATTTGTCTTCTAGGGTATTTTATCTTTTTTCCATTCTTTATTAAATAAATTATTTGTCTGTAGAACACTCCCGCTGGACTTACAACTTATCTGCAGCCTAATCTCTATACGTAACAATAGTGGTAATCGAATCGATTTTTTATTTTTGTCGTCCAGGAATCCTCAAAATGCTTCGTCTAGAGGCGAGACATTTCCTTTTTATACCCTTAAGATCTCGAAAGATGTCCCATTTGAAGCACACGTCTGTTCGATTCTTTGATCCTATTTTGGAGTAAACAGACTCCTTCTTTTGTTATCCTGGTGCTCTTCAAAAGTGTATATACTCAGTTAACCCCGTTCACTTCCCTGCCACAGCACATTGTGAAAGTGAACAGACTGCTAAGGCAGCGTAGATTCCAATCTATTTCCACTTCTTCACCGATGGGGTCACCCCCTTAAGGCCGATGCCTTTCTTTTCCTTACCGGACGACTTGCTTTATTTCAACCACGGAGTACACCGTTGGGTAGAAAGAGAGTACTTTCTTCCGATGTAAAAAAAAAAGATCGCGAAGAGAAATACATTATTCCCACTCCCAGGCGATTTGCCGTTGCAGGCCGTGTCGTCCATTGTGTAGGTGTGGGAATCGTTGGAAAAAAATGGTAACAGGGACGAAGGGATTTTTGAAGCTTCAAAACGGTTGGCAAGGAAACACACGGGATTGAATATGAAATCGTTTGGGATGTTCTCATTATCGCTTTGATGTTAAGGTCGATAGGGTGTGAATTGTGTGCTATCGGGGTTCGTTTCCGGAAGTGTGTTCTACGTGACAGGAAGATGAATCAGATTTGTTGATGGGACCACCTCGTCTCAAGTTGATGACGTGGGATTGAGGTGATGCAGAATTCCAATTCGTTGCCTCTTTTTTTTAATGGACGCTCGTTAGTATTGTCTGCATTTATGCCCCGTCATCTAAGGAGCCGTTGTTTGGAAGGTATTGTGTGGACTAGTTTCGTCTTTAACTGGGATGTTCCTTGGTTGAATGTTAATCTGGGTTTCTCTTCTCTTCATTAGTGTAGTTTCTTCTCTTTCAGCTATTTCGGAATTAGGATCTGAAGGAATTAATTATCGATAAATCAGAATTTCACCAGAAGGGTTTGTATTATTTTCCATATCCTGCGAAATTATGTTTCATAAAGCATAACTTAGATTGAAGGTTTAACCCACAACAATGCTATAGATAAGAGTGCTATAACTTAAATTGTTTCTAAGAATTATTACGTATGCCCTCACTTTGTTATCTAATCTTCGCTAGAGTCATCGACACACGTATACGTATACGAAAGATACGCATTCCTTTAAACTTATTTCATATCTCCATTTTTTCTTGTTGTTTCTTTATTTTATGCATGCACGTATTGATGTAAATATATAAATATATTACATATAAATAACCATTTATGGTTTGAAACAATCGACGTATATATTTGTTAATTAAATCGAATGATTATTTAATTCGTTGCTATTGGTGTCCATTCCTTCCTTTAAATCAATCAGAGGAAGCCATTGTTGTAATGATGGCTATAATGATTTGAATCACGTATTACAATTAAAGTTTTCAGCTACAAAAATGGCGATGCATCCCCGATTGTCTATTTTTATGCGCCGAGTCTCTTTAGGCCCTCCTGTTCAGGGAGCAATGACATTCACTAATTTAATCGATTTGCGTGCTCCATCACGTCTGTCGGTAACTCTTTTTCATGCATATCGTTTTATTTTTCTTTTTATTGTTTATTGATCAAAACAGTTTCCATTATGGAAATTTTGCCGGTCGCTTCCTTTTAAAAATATTAAATATGTCTTGGAATCGGAGGTACAGTACGTAAGAAATATTAAGGTCCTATTTTTATTTGTGAAGTTTTTAAGTTTGATTGATTTAATCGTGGTTTGAGTTCACTTATTTAGTTGATTGCAAATATTTTTGTACGTACTGTGATGTATATCCAGTACTCTATATTAATATTCATTCTCTGACGAAAGGATATTTCTGTTCAAATTATATAATCTGTATGATATTTAAATATACTACATTGATCTGCCTTTTGAGTATATATCACTTTATATCTCAATCTGAATTGTGAATTAACTACAATTATTTCTTGATATCCTCAAATCGGCGGGTTGGAGTTATCAATTGTTTTTGGAGTCTTAAATTCAAGTAATATGCCTTGCATTTTACCTCTTGTTTGCTTCTAAAAAAAATTTCGTGACGTTCTTCAAATGTTTAACATTTTCTCCCTCAAATGTTTTCCCTTTTTGCTTGTCTTTCAAAGAATTGTTTCTTTCATGTGATGCAGTTTTCCATCCACTGTACTTTCATGTTGTCGTATTATCATGCATATCGTACATCCAAAATGTTTACCTGTTTGTTTTGCGTTGCTCCTAGATACCGCATTTCTTACCATATTTACGCATTATACATGAATTTTTCTAGGAATTTTCGCAGACATTTCCGAGAAGGAACGTGGACGCCATGAGATTTCTCAGAATCCTTTTAATTCTTTTAATTCGTTTTGTGACTTCCCTCTGTCACGAATGAGCCATTCCTAAGAGTGTCCCTCATGTTCGAATTCTCCAGTGTCGTAAAAGATATGAGATGTTTGGATTTCCACTTATAAAAGCCGTTTAATTAACGGGCAAGATGCAAATTCCATCCTTATCTGAGTAAAGCATATACTGTTGTTCCAAACCTTACGCAATCTTCTATAAAACCCTCCCCCTCACGGTACGTGACCCACCCTAATGTTACTGAAGCACGCATTGCTAGACTTTAAGTCGCGTGCTGGAAAGCACGATCTGTAGTACTTACTCATAAGCATTTCTGTAATGCGTGCTCTGTATATTCTGTGTTCCACCCTCCCATTGAATATCGCAGTGAGCGATAAATTCATGAATTTCAAATTATTCCTTTTTTTGATGCATTCTCGTAATGTTTGTCAAGTCTGAATATTTTTTGATCTACGCAATAAGTTACAGAACATTCTCAATTGAACGTTGTGTGATTTTTGTGTTATTCTGTGCACATTTAGGGAAAACCATATGCGTTTTCCAATTCCTAGTAGATGGAGTTAATCCTCGTTTAATCGAAGTACATATCCTCAGGATAAGTTATTATTTATAAGGAAAAAATTATATTTTCTTTGATCAAATATCTCTCTAAGCCTCTGTGTAGCTTATGTTTAAGTTGCGTTGTAAAGCTTACGCTCAGTTTGTATGTAGTATACAATTGTAGTTCTAGTTTCAAAATAATGGTGCGTTATACTGATATTTAATTGTTAGTTTAAGAATTAAAATGTGAGGATTATTTCAATATTGAATATTGACTATCAATCAACGTATTTTTAACCTTTTAGTAGGTAGCATCATGAAAATAAAAAAGAAGTTAACATGTTTGTAATATCTTTTACAAAGTATTCAATTTTAATTTAATAGAGATATGCTATGGTGAAATATGCCCTTAAAAAGTTCTGATACGAGTAATTACGTATAGCTGTAAAATTGCCGATGGAAATCCGCATCGTGTATCAAGTCTATAAGGTAACAGTTGGTGCACTAAACTTTCGCATGTTGTGGAAAGCAGATGCAAGTTGTGGAGTTTAGAGGTCAACTTATGTTAGCCGTTCTATTTAGAGCGGGGAGTGATAGAAGTGCATTTCCGGGGCGAGAAATTCACTCGATTCTGACCGGTGATTTATATATAATTACACTCCCACTTGACCGAAACGTAATAACAAATCTGGAAATTCTGATGCATTCCGCGGTAGGATTTCCCAGAAGAAAACGTGATTCTAAAAAGTGCTCTCGTTAAAATCTTTTTTTCCTTCCGAACAAAGGGAAAATTAGAGTAAGATGCGGTGTTTTTTTTTATACGAACTCTTCCCCGCGAAGCATCGCTCTGAAATAACGGAGTCGATCATTGTCTCGACACGATGTCTGGATTAGTGCACCATCTCGTGATACAGGAAGGCCCTGGTGCTTATTTAAGGTCTTTTTGAACTCGAAACTTTTTCTCTCGAGGTAGCGGAAGTTATTTTGGATTTTCATGGAATTCGTGATCTTGGAAAGAAGGCGGTTTTCAGATTTGAGGAAAACTTTTTGGTACAGGTTCCGTTTTACAGGAGCATTGTTGTTTATCATATCAAGATAACTTATGACGTGTGTGTCAAGAGAAAGGGGTGTGTTTTTATTTTAAATATTTCCTCGTTTACGTAATATACACTTATTGTAGTTGTATAATCATATTTCGGTGTAATCTATATCTCAATAATTGATTCACTAGTAAACTAGAATAATATCTTCGCAAAACACAAAAAAAACATACTTCTTGCGTAAATTTCTTAAGATATTACGCTAGGGTAAAATATATAATACACTCTTAATACTACGTTATATTTCGTTTAATGAGTTTTAAATTTCGTTCGATTCTGTTGATAGTAGTAATTGTATTCACTGTATATTGTGTTCGTATTATCGTATATGTATATAAATTTTAAATAATCGGAAATTAATCGTTTACTGAGGTTTAAAATTCGTTCATATCAATTTATAGTAATCGTATTCACTGTGTACTATGTTATTGTTTTTATTTTATTCTTACTTTGCCTTATGTTTTTAAATTGCGGAAATCAACTTTTACGTTGGAATACTCAACTTTTATTTAAAAATCTTCTTCGTATTGGTACAGAACCTCAAGTTCCAGACACCAATTCATTCCTCAGCATTAATTCTTTTTTATGAATGCACATCGTCGATCTTCCAATTGTACGAACTCGATGGTCTATCAACCGAGCCCGATTTTGAGTTCATCAAGCACCCCTTACCGACAGGATGTTAATCACTTCGTAAATATCTAAAAATTATCAGAGCGCTAATCATTGGGGTTTTTCACGGTCGAATGCGGTTCGCGATGGGAGAACCGACCTTAATAATGAGTTTTTATTTCTGGTGCGAATTGTCTGCACGGCGCCTCCGCACGTCCGACTGCCGAACTCTCTTCATTTCCTTCCGCTGCCAGATTAAATCGTCTTCCCACAGGAAAACACGACAATTATCTACTCCTTCACACGGTTCGTACGATGAATTTTCTTTGGCATTCTCTTTTCTCATTCCACCCGCTTTCCCATATGCACTATTTGTTTCGGCCATCCTGGCGTGAGAAATAGCACGAGGAAAGCTTCTGCTCCCTTCTCCCTGCCAAAGATGCCCTCAACTCATCAACGCTCTCCAGTGCTTCCGTGGCCATATCGGATACGTTTGCTTTATTTTGGCGGAGTTGTTGAACCGAGTAAGAGATCTAGTGCCAGATTCCACGTTGCTATGGATCTAATTGTTGATATACATCGATCAGGATTAGAGGCAATTTTTTAAAAAATTCACGAGTTGTAACCTGACGTATGTAATAAAAACAATAGAAGATCGTCTTCCGTAGTAAATTTTTCTTATAGTTTTATCGAAATGAATATCGAATTGGATTAATCTTTCCTCTTCGTAATAGTTAGTTATTGAGACTTTTATTCAAGTTATCAATGGTTGCCCATTTTTGATTCGACGTGATGATAATAAAGAGATGATTTCTTTGCTAATTTACTGGTCCTCAAATCTAAAATATTTTCTTCACCGAGCTAAATTCCAATACATGTAAAAGAGTTTTAAATTTAATGAAATTTTCACCCCATTTCAATTCCGTGAAAGTTGATTTCTTTGCTTACGAGTTCATATATCTGCCGCGTATATTTTAAAGTGCCTTTCTAAGATGTCAAACAGAACGGAAACGTTATCTTACAAGAATGAATGAACTGTAAATTTTATTGGTCCTTCAGTTAACCTGAATGTTGCGTGTTAACAAGCGGGACTAAAAAAGTAACCTAGGAGGGAAAGAAGTAATTTTTCGAATGTCAGTGTTCAGTTGTTCATATGCTTTTAAATTGCTTGCTTTTTAACTATATTATTTCTGTTATGTTTCTTTTACGTGTCGCTTAACCTATCCTGTGTTGATTCAGCGACAATTTATTAACTATTCAGGGTATCAAAACATATTTTTTGAGATTAATGCACGTAATTAGAAGCAATGCCTTGACAGCATTATTAAGACAAAATTTTAATAAATTACTTTTAATGATTATATTTTACGCAAATTTTTAATGGTAGCTCATTTAGAAGTTCGATACATGTGCAATTGTATTTAAATGCCTGAGTAAAACGTTCCTTCTGCTAATAGTCACACAATGTTTCTGTCCAACTTTAACACGCTGCCGTTTATGATTTAAATCGATCCATCAATTTTAATCCAACGTTTTTTTTAAAGATCGAACTCGTAAAGCTTTCGGAACTCGATACAAATCGATTATTCGTGGCGGTGAAATCATCCGAGGATTACGACATACCCCGATGACCATAATAAAAAATTATGAATCATTCCTCCCTTTCCCATAATGATTATGTCTCTCCTCTTTTCATAACAATTTAATACTCTTTTTATTAGAGTGAATCATTACCATAATTGTCAGTTTTTCCATTCAAGGTTAGTAATGGATTGCGACGTTCGTTCCTTGTTTGGACATTGTTGCGTAAGAATGTTTTATGGCTGCTCGCATTGTTGTTTCGGTTCGATATTATTGACGAATGACATTTTTTAAAAAGCCGTCTTACAATTTGAAGCTCGAAGTAGTTCTGGGTCGCACTTTGTCAGATTCACCGGCTCGGTTATCCGTGTTAAATTCAAGTAGCCATCGAAAAAGACTTCGCATCAAGGATGACTTCCTTTCGACGACCTAATGAGGGAACGTTTGGCTTGACATCACGGCAGGAAGTAATTAAAAGTAAGCGTACGGACACTGCATACAAATCGTGTGCGTTTCCTTACCGATGAGGAAAGAGTTGCTGGAAGAAGTGCCTCGAATAACTGTTTCGTCACAGAGTACTTTTAGACCATTTGACGTCGTCGTGTGGTACTTTTCAGTTAAAGTCTCTCGCTTTCACTGCGTTCCTATGGCAATTGGCGTGGTCGTGCGTTCAAATTAGAAACGACGAGGAATCGGTTCGTGATGAAATAAATCGTCGATCGTTTTTTTTTAAGGGCCCTTGATGAGGATGAGGGATTGCGGCCACGGAGGAACGTACGTTAAATGCGATAATTTTGATCGTGACCTTTATGAAATTAAAAAGGAATTTGCGGCGTAATGAGTTCTTCCATCTTGTTGCTTTTTTGTCTTGCAGGAGTCGATCAGTTCAAGAGTCATTGTATTTAGAGCTGCGTGGTATTTGGTATGTGGTATCTGCACACACACGCACAGGAGGTTATCCGAAGAGAATGTTAAATGCCCATAAGGCCGGTGTGTCCATAGTTTGGCCGGCGGGTTTGTTTTGTGCCGTAGGCAGGAAGTCTCATCGGAGACTTGCTAAGACTTCGCTATGAACCACAGCTGGCTATTGAACCCTCCTCGTCAATGAACACCTTCGCCTAGCAGATGCCGCTATTTCGGACGAGTTCTTATTCAGTGTATCTGTCGTAAAATTGTTTCGTCCAAGAATTTTTGTTGTAAAAGAATCTAAGCTTTGATGTTTGGGTAATAATAAAGTCAGAAAGAGTTGGAGAATGTCACTGTACAGGAAGTTGTGGCGTTGGAGAATCATTCTCGTGGGCTATAAAGTTATATATGACAGGCTTATAGTGTGAGACTATAAGGAAACGGATAGATAAAAGACTAATGTGTAGCAATTTTATCACTTTTATTTAGAACATTATTTCCCTAGATATTGGAAGTACTCAATGACAGTAAACTTAAAAAGGGAGATTAAAGAGTGTATACAGCCAAATCAGCAGTTTTCTTCGCCCCGTGTAATGTTTATTTTATTACATATATTATTAGTATATATTCATTTCTGGTGTTTCAAATAATTTTATTTACGTCAATTTTGAATTAATTTTGAAAACGTGATAAGTCAGAGCTTCAAATGAATTAAACAAAAAATTTAACATTGAAAAGTCCATGAATTTTAATAATTATTTCATTTTAATGCAAGATTATAATAAAAAATTGAAACTTAGGTCATTTATGCTTGATAAATTATTTAATTTAAAAAGTAAAAGAATATGTGAAGAAATACGTTAAGAGTGTTCCTTAAACTCATAATAGTTTCCATTCATTTGACAGCTATACTCTCAGTTATCTTATCGAATCCTTATGTTTTACTCGATTATATTTTTGAATGGCTAGGATCAGAATACAATAAATGTATAGTAAAAAAATCCAAGCAGATTCGGTCTTCACCCTCACATCCAAGTGTGGTCTTCTATTCTATGAAATCGTCATAAAAATGTGATATATTCTTATGTGGCTACATGAAGAAGGTTATTTTTTCTTCTAAGCTACAACCCTCTCGAACGATAGGGTCATTCAGCTATTCGCCTAACTCGATTCAAAAATATTGAGCTCCGTAATTGGGAATGCGGAAATAGGAAGTAGAGACACGTGTGGTTATTTCGGTACTCTTAAATGGCGATGGCCCTTCCTCTGATGTTTGGACCCTTTCGATTGACTTCTGGAATCGCCCGACACTTTCTCAGCAAGTGCCTTTACGAGAATTGCGGCTACCACTCAGAAAGGCAACCTTTATGGTTATGTCAAACACATCTTGATAGTAATTTACATGCTGCATTAGCAATAGGTGATTAAAACTCAAAAGCCGTACTTGATAAAGGTTTTGAACGGATTGTTTCGACTCAAGTCGTTTGTATGTATCAGAAAAAGAAGGGGTCCAATCACGCTACCCTGAGGTACGCCTAAGATGTCCTTGACTCCGTTTGAAGTAGCGCCACTTGGTACTACTTGTTGCTCTCCATCGCAGAGGAAATCTAGGACCCAGTCAAGTACTTCTTTAGTAATACCAACCAGTTTTAATCGGATCATTAATTTATAATTAGGTCATTAGCTCCGTCAAGAACCTTATTATAATAGAGAAATATACCAACGATCCGCATTGTAATCTGTGCATCTTTTAAAACGTTGTGGACAAAGATTTCTAATTTAGTGTCGCTATAACAAGATAAAAAGGCGTGTTAGAGCTTATTGAAATAATTTACGCTAACGAAAAAATTTATTAGTGAGATTACGTAGATATGCTCTATTACTTTGCATGTCAGTTATGTTAACAAGATAGATCTATATATACTTATGCATTAATTAAGAAAAGAATCCTAGGTGCCCCATGTAATATTTGGTATTAAAATTATTTCCTTCGATTGTGTCGAACGTTTCCCTTCTTCCCAAAATTAATTATTCCTGCGATGTTGTGAAGTAGAACGTAGAAGATATCGGTAGAACAATTTCCATATTTCATTCAAGCTCACCCTATCGGAGAAAACGTTCTCAAAAGTTAATTTCTTACGCTCCTTGAACTCCTTAACGGTTCTTAAGGCAAAAAAAGAGGGAGAAATTTCCGATTTGGGAGAGATGAGGCATCTTTATGGACGATTGCTCCACTTGGCACAGTTGAAGCAGTTGAGGTGATGCCTTGTGTAGTTCTTCTCTCGCGTGGGAGTCCTTTCCTCCTCTTCCGACTCATAATCGCCAGACGGCGCTGAAGGCAAGGTCAAGGATAAGCTCAGACACTCTTTCCTCTCTTATTATAAAATCCTTTATCTTCATTTCCCCGTTGTTGAGCTCACAATCGCTTATGCCGGAATCTTTTTAATTTCCCACAAAACAGGATGGATGTAAAATTCCGTCTTGCCCAATAATTTGTACTTCAGTTCTTGATCGTTGTATTACTTTACAAAACGATGATTCAGTTTAATAGTGGTGTATTATTATTCATCAACAATACACCCTTTCACTTGTTTCGGTCCAATTGTTGATGTCTGAGTCATTATAATTATCATTATAATTGTTCCAATCTCTGACTAATAATAATAATAATTATGAATAATTAATCTATTTTATCGTACATCCTGTAAAAGTACATTGTTAACATTTATAATAATTAATAAGTCCTTGATTGTTATCATTGGTTCGGGTTACTTTCGCAATAATATATACTTTTCCCATGAATATGGAATTGATTTTATATCACCTTGGAGTTGTTTTAGTAACCACGTAAAGGCAACGTATATATTTATTGATATATTTCCGATCTTATTATTTTAATATTAAGTACACGTTGATGAATACATCTGATTGCCCGCCGACACTTAATTGTTTGGTTAATTATTTATTGTATTAAATATCTGATTTGGGCACAACTTTCCAAAAATCTTCTCTTATCTTAATTTTACCTCACCTTTTCTATTTTTATAATTGGCTAATAAACATGTCCGTTTCGTAGTTGAGGGAGGACATTAGCCTCTTTACTAATTACTCGTACCCTTGTCCCGTATAGCGGTCATCGGGCCTTTGAAAGCGGTTCGAATGACGCTAGAAATGAGAAAATGCTTATCGTCTGAGGTACGAAATAAAAAAAAACCTCGTGTCCTCAATTACGGGCTGCTACCTCGCGAAAATTAGATTAATTAAATCATTGAAAGGAAAGGATGAAAAGTATAGCGTTCCGAAAATGAGTACTTTTAGTTTTAAGTTAATAACGTATCAGTATGCTGTTGATTTCCCAACAATGTAGTATTTTAATTATAATGAAATTGAAATTAGGGGTTCTTTTAAGTAAGGAATTTATATGTCGATTGTTACAGGCAGCTATAATTCAATTTAATAATCTTATTTATTTATTTAAGTCGCTCGTATAATTCAATTGTTACTTTCGTTGATTGTAATCGATAAGATTATCTAGAGAGCTGGTTATACCTTGATTGCATTAGTCAGTCCATTGAGAATTACGAAGGCCAAAACCTTGGAATGATACGTACTGCATTTCGTAACAAACTATTAAGAATTATTATCACTTTCTTAATTTTTCGTGCATATTATAGGGGCAGATGTTTCGTAATATTAAGAATTACTGTCAAAACATTTTCTCTCTTAACTGTTCATTTGTTTATAATTTCGTACGATTTAAACTTTCCGATATCTATATAGGGTTCTATTAGTATTTAGGGTACCAAAAAGGTTAAGAATAAATTCGTTGTTGTAACGCAATTCCTTCCTGCGAGCTCCTCCTCATCCTTACCATAAGCTCCTTATAATACGTGATGTATACGTTTGTCATCCGGACGAGATGAATGGACATGCTTACACGTTATTTATAGCTAATATCCATTCTAGTTCAAATAAGGAAATCGATTGTATTCGGAATGGATTAGTCATTTCAGTGCATTAGAGGGAGTGCCGAATAATGAATACGAAGGGGAACATTCAGATGGCCTCTGTGTGTAGGGAGGAAGGGGGGGGGGATGCCGTCGGAAGATATGACTGTCTCCCCCCCAAACCCCACGTGATGAAATTTAAAATACAATATGTCGCGGAGCATGGCGACAGTTCCAACTTTCCTTCTTTGTACTACCAAATGAGCAATTTAATTAAGCTGATGGAGATATCTGGTCAGGACATTCGTGAAAGAAAATATTTGCCTCTTCCGAACCATCCTCGGCTCGTTCATGCGTTCTATCAAATGTCACATGCACATGTTATCCCGCATTCGTGTTTTTCTTACGGTGACCTAACGAGATTGTTATGGCGTTGCATGGAGATTATTCATTGAGGAAAGGATAGGGTGATGAATTCGCTCCAAATAACCCGATCGTATACATGGAGATATATATACATAGATGCATCCGCGTTTGATTTGATTGTTAAAGTGTTTGTTATATGTTTATGTCGAAATTTGTGGTAGTATTTCAGAGAGTGATTTATCAAACGTAATCGTTATTTAACAAAGGCGTACACGTTTGTTTTAGACTCCATATAATCCCCTTACACGTACGATTATTAGGCGCAGTCGAAGTATTCTTTTAACAATGGGTGTATTTTATAACAATTGGTATATACGGTCTTTTTACAACAATACGAATTTGGATGTTTTATTATTATTATCTTAATGGGCCTATTTGATTGCTTTAGGCTTATTTGATTGTTGTATGTATCTTTTATTTTTTACGGAAGAAAGAGACGTTGGATAAATATTCCAATATCGGAGGAACGAAGATGTGGCAGGTGTCTATCATTACGATTCGAGATTCTAAAAATACCTTTCAGATGGAATTTTTTTATAATCTCGAGATTTCCGCGCAATTAATCTCTTGAGTCTTGTGATCAATACTGGGAATCTCTCGGAAGGCAATTTTCATTTTCCTCGCAATTAAGGACGCTCGGAAAGATCCTTTGAATAGTAAATTACTGTGACGGAAACCAGGTGAATAATTATTTTTCATGCTTTCGAAGTTCTTATTCATTCTTAGCTCTTTCAAGTGCCTTTTTATCCGCGAAAGTAACGCTACTTCTGTTGCGACATGATAGACTTACAGCGATCCTGAGAAATCAAATTATTAGAGTTGATTTTAATTTTTGAAATTTATTTTTTGCCGTGGAATTTTTTAACTCTAACTTATAAATATTTAAACGATTCACAGATTCAGTTCAAAATAACAACTGTTATCATATACCTCATAAATTTTGACCTTAAGTTTTAATATAACCTATATAACATTGGTGTTCTTTCTAAGTGATACGTTTCAACAATAAAATATATATAAGTCGATACAAGTAATAAAGACTTATTCATTTTTTACTATTAATTTTTGGATTTATTTATTTTTAAGAGTGAAGTTGTGATTATAAATCTCACGTAACGTATTTTACGATGTTTATATAAATAAATAGGTAAATTATGTGAAAAGAGAGTTTAATCTTTAAAATCAAATCCTTTAACTTGAATAATGATTTCTAAGCACCAAATTTCGTAATACTTAATACTTTTATTCAATCCTCTCTGAGTAATTTGCGAATACTCCAAGTTTTATTTTTTCGAAAAATAGTTAATTCAATACCCTAGAGTTATTTGTTTATTTTTCGTTGCTAGGAGTTGTTACTTTCGGCGTTAGGCCTTGGGCTTCTCTGAATCCTTTTCTTTTTAGGAGCATCTTGGACATTGCGTAAGATTTTGTTCTTCTGGTAGGGGATGACGCGCAGTTGGTTTCTCCCGTGGCCCCAGGAAGGTGTTCCCCGCTCCCGGTGCGATATATCCTCCGCTGTCACGGCCTCCTAACATAACGGTACACAGTCCGGCGACGGATGCAATACCAGTTTGCCCATCGCCCTCCCTCGCTCTTACCACCGCCGTCCGTTTTCGTTGCACTCCACAATTTCTTCCGGAAGAGCAATTCTCCTTCCATATCGATTGCCGCATTTACTGCAAATATCGTTTGGACTCCGTCGGATGACTCATGCACTCCCCCCACCATTACCGCCACCACCACCGCTGGCTGGCTCACTCTCTTGGGCATGACGTCATTCCGTGCTCGTTCCGGTTGCTACTCGTCGATTTACTCGCCCAAGGGTTGACAACCAACCACCTGCCTCGGGATTTGTTGCCACCACTCTTTGACTTCAAGGCGTTTGAGGCTCAACGAAGCGACCCTAATGGTTTGAAAGCGGCCGATGCTTCTGGTGGTGTGGATGCAGTGAAAGGGCGAAGCTTTTCAGTTCAGAAATTTCCTCGCGCGACCTCGTTTCCACCCGCGATAATTTTCACCAGAAACTGGAGAAATTAATGGAGACGTTGGATTCCATCCAGTCGTTATTTTCGGTCGTCTTTTTTGCTCGTTTCGCGTGCGGATAACTCAGAATGAAAAGCTCAGCTGTAAATTTTTACGTTTATTTATATCTTTCGTGAATCATCGCGGTGGAATTAATGAAACGTTCCTGCATTTTCGTGGACCTCCCAACTGCTAAACAACACTGACGTTAGCGAAATGTTTTTAAGTTAAAATACGTCATCCGTTAGAGTTCTTACGAATACGTGTGTTTTTAAATTGCGCATAGATCCGTTAACTTCCCATGTCGCGTCGCTAATATGCTAATAAATATGCCGATAATCGTCTCGTGAGTGTTGCGTCATCCTATTGTCCCGATATGGGCTGATTTTCAATCTGGTCACCCAACCGCGCTCCGTGTCCATTGAAGTTTAGGTCGTAAAAATCGCGTCATGCTGCAGGCATGTAATCGTATGCCGGTGTTTTTTCCACTTTGTGCACACTTTCTGGAAGTATAAACAGCATCTGTGTACTTTTGTTTTGTGAGCCTTGAGAATTATAATAAGTTTTGGTCATCGTGTTCTGACATTTACATGCTAGGAGATGACACGTCTAGAAGAGTATGTATTAGGAACTCAGGCTTAAAACTAAATGTCACATGGATACTATATTAAGTAAAAGTGTGTCAAGTACTATTACAGCAGGAAACGATGCGCCTGAATGATTATCTTCTATGAAATCGCCTAGTGTTAATTGTTACTTAAACAAATGTGGAAAGAAATGATTGAATCATTGTTTATAAAGAAATAGATAAGGATAGGTTAAAGTTTTGAATGGAAAGCCTATATACCTCATAGTGTTGTGTGTTGGCTACTATTTAATTGTTCCTATTTGAATTCTCATTGATTCAATAATGCAAATAATTATCCTTTATTAATTACTTAACGCAACACCGTTACTAGCTACAATATTATTCATCATTATTGAATTGCTGTCAACAATGTCTTACGATCCATTACTATACAAATCCATTCTATTAAAACAATCTACTTATATTGCTTTCACAGTTATTTCGTATTATTGGAGATATAATATTTCAAGAGATGAATTTACACCAAATTAATTTATTAAGTTATAAGGTCTTGGTTCGAGTCCCGGTCCTTTTATAAATTCTTCATTTCCGTTAATTTTAGGAGAAATTAACTTAATTTCACTCTCGTGAAAATTATCTTCGTTCTCTTAATTTCTGAAATTATAAATAGCACGTCACGTAGGCCTTGAAGATGAATGGCTGACGGCTAATCAAGTTGTAATTCATCGTGATAAGTGACAGCTGACTCAGTTTTTATTGCAAGGTGACACGTTAGTGGGAATCATAGGGAAAGAGCTCCAAACATCACGAGCTGTCGGTGCCCATTGCGAAACCGGCTTCGATGTTTATGAAAAGGTAACGTTCTGTCCGATGATGCACTTGTCGGTGCCGATAAAGAAGAATATTGTTTTTGGAATATCGAACTCAAGGTCGAATAAAAACCTTAGCTTTTCTCGGAATTAGAATATCCTCATTTCTTAACTCACCAGTTGAAGTGAATGTTGTCGAGGAAAGTTTTTCATTTTCATTCTCTACTTATTGTTAGTTATCTTCACCGGTATTATTTCTAATATTATTCCTTTATTATAAATATGTTCATTGTTATTTTTATCAAATTGTGAATAAGATATTAAGGATGATTTTTGCGTTAAAAAACCGAATGTATCTTATCAAATATATTTGGTCAAGTACATATTACCTAAGAACAGCTCATTGATGATATTTAACGAAAAAAGTCAAGGAAAATATTATTAGTTTGGATTTAAATATATAAAGTATATGGCGCTCAAGCCCTCTTCATCTTCGAGAAATAATTTTTGGTAAATTAACAATGTAAATAGCAATTTCTACGTATTTAGGGTACATTTGGTGAATGTGATGTTTTAAACAAGCTCCTGACAATACAGTTAATATATATAGTAGTCGACGTTTTAATGTAGAATTTGAAGTGTTTATTGACTGCCATTGTTTTATTTAAATACTTACTCGTTGGTAAAATGCATCTAAACACGATTTTAATGAGTTTTATTGTTTAATTCATTGTTACACGTCATCGTCATTGTTAGGTTACTAGTAAACACGAAATCTTCGATGCAAACAATAGAACTTTAATGGGTAATAGATGTGTATAATGTAAATTATAATATAAGATTGAGAATTAATTTACGTATTCTCGTATATTTTATTTGGATATTATTCAATAGTTTCCTGTAAAGATTCATAGTTTGGAAAACAGACGTATCTCTAGTTTACGGGGCGAAGAAATTTTGCTTACCAAGCATTCTATTGAGTCTGGAGCCCTTTTCATAGGGCACTTCGAATGCCCCGAATATCTCTCGAGTTAACGCGCAAATTCTGTCTGAGTTTAGCTTTGTCTGAAACCCCTCTCGTGTTGGTGCTGGCGATTTCCTCACCTTCCACGTCTTCCGGTTACCACCCCTCCCCGCTCCGGTTCATTTTCTCTATCACCTTTTATATTATTTATCCACGAATCACCATGACACCTTTTAGAGGGGAGAGACTTAATTCTGGAACTACCCCTTAGGGATATACGAATGAACGATTCGTTTCTTAGCAGTTGATTATTTACTAACAGACGGCGAAGGGAAATAATGTTTGTAGAGGTTTTCGAACGTTGTGTCTCGACCCCACTTCCTCAGGCACACCACGGGATGGTCGACTTCTTTCCTGTCACTCGGATATTCTGGGCAGGAATTCGTCAAGCGATCACGAACGGGGAAGGAGATTTTTTTATGTTATCGAATTTCAGTATGGAGCGAGGAGGAAGGCGAGCGGAATTTATCAAGAAAGTCTTCTCTGGAAGGTTGGGAAAGCCGCCTCCTACCTCACCGCTTCTCATGATTCATCCTCCGAGGGCAACGGGGATTTCATATTGCGCGCACGAAAACTTTTTTTTTTAAGTATCGCTCTCCCTCGCGAAACGTTTCTTCTTTTCACGATTTCTTTCGAAGGTTTATGCTTGAATGCAAATATCGTCCGTGAATCGATTTTTTTCCCCTTTGCAAGATTTCTCGTCAACTTCCTTTTTTCTTTGTTCTTTTAATCGATTTTAATTTTGATAAAATACGTCGAGAATTAATGAGTCGCGATGGGATACGAATTTGTATCAAATATCGATAATTATCGATATATCGTTTCTTATCGACAACAGAAACGGATATCGATATATATCGATTCACCCGTAGATGGGTGAATCATACAGGTGAAGCGTTCTTATTCTTATTTACTATTTCAGCGATCGTATCTTACGGTTACCAAGGCTACCAAACTTTTCAAGAAAGGCTCGCGAACGTGAAACCAAAACAGAATGGCATCTCTTTTCCAACACGAACCATACATTCGCCTTCAAACGCTCTCGACAACATCTCCAGTCTTCCGTGGAAGGCGAACGACGCAAAAAGTGTCTGGAAAAAACAATAACTTAGTTTGAAACGTTTTTAGACGAAGTCCGAGTGAAATTTGCGTCATTCAGAATCGGAAACCTTAAAAAAACACGCCGAGCAGGAAATATTTTCTCTTCTCGAGTGGGTGTAGAAATTCGCCTTTATTTTCTCGATCTAAAATCGTCTACTTTTAAGATTCAGGTCTTAAAACTTATCTATTTTTAAGTATTGACGCTATTTTTGAAAATTCAGCAAACGTTTTATTTGCTCACCTATGAACTAATTTAAGCAATTTAGCCATCTCCCACGTTTTCAATGGAAATGTTCGTAAATGCATCATGCGTTACATTGTACTAGTAGAAGTTTGATGTTTACTCTTCATAATAGCATATTTTAATGTGTAGGTATCTATGTACGTAGTTTATTATGCATCGTGTATTTATAGAGACATATTCCGCTGAAATGCCGGTAGAAAAATTTTGTTTCAATTCGTATTTCTTTTAGTCGTAAACTGTGTCTTATAACGATTCAACTCTTCCGTGATTTAGCGTTTCTTGTCTTTTTATTTTCACATTTGGTACTCACACAACATTTATTCTCGGCCTTTCTGTCTATTCCTGTCTCAATAGCCAAATATTTATTTTGCCCTGACTTATTCCCCTAACGCCCACAGAAGATAGAGGAGGCAGGATATTTCCTATCTTCGTAGTTGGGATTTTTTATTTACTTTTGTGATAATTTTGTGACCGCATTCAGATAAATTACGTATTCTTTCCACCGTTCGCTGTCAAGCTGAGTATCCAGGTTTGAATCTCTGGCAAGACACCATTTTCGCTTACGTTGCACTTTTCGGAGTTGTATGACGCAGAATTATTGCGTAAGATTAAACAACCTTTCCCCTTTCTAAGATTAATATCCTTATGTCGTCAATTTTAATGGTGTATTAGGAGTATGACGAAGATTACAGTTAAAGTAGGTTTTTGGAATCGAAATGTGTGTATCAGTTGTTTAATAAGTTTTCCATCCTTTACATCCACATAATTCCGATGAAATGACGACTATTTTTTGTTTCTGAAATATCTATTTACGTTAGAGAGTTTTCTTCGAAATGCGGGATGTTAAAAAATATTTAACATACTTAGAATATTTTCTCCGATGTTACGGAACACGACGCTCTTTTATTTTCAACTTAATCGCGGGAATTCCTCGAATACACAGTCCGAGTTTCTTCTCTTCAGTTGTCAAGGAAACGCGATCGTAAAAACATCCCATTCAATTTCAAAAATAATCCTTTCACGGAACAGCAATGATAAGTAATCGTGTACACTTACAGAAGCTATGGAACATCTTTCTTAAGAAAGGCAAAGTTGGGATACGGAGCTTTACCCTCTGTTGGTCTCTGCTTTAAAAGGCATACGCTGATGGATTCATTGGAACAGGTTTGCGTCGGAGAAATTGTGAATCCTGTCGGAAAGGATTCCATCGGCAGCTGCGGTGAAGTCGATATAAGAGCAGATGGCCTCTTAGAGACTATCGTCTTCTAAGGTAATGAGTTTGGCTGAGGATGTCCTTGTGCCAAGAGATACTTTCATCACCTGTAGGAATGATATAGGGGGATGGCAAACAAAGCAATGTTTTGGTAATATTTCATTTGGGCTGCCGTTTGTATATAACATACTGATCAATCGTGATCGGTTTGGAGTGGTTTATCGTTGCCTAGACGACGGTGTCGTCGTTAACGCAAAACGGTATGTCTGGTGTTGTACGTAGGGCTACATTATAGTAGTCTAGAAGGCCAACAAATAGGAATATTGCTATACGTAGACATACGTCTGAATTATTTGTTAAGAAGTATTCTGATATAGAAATTATATTTGTAGCTACATCAGAGATGTTTATAGTAGATAATTTAGTACGATTTTTTCAATAGAATATAATCTCTGACTAGATGTGACGTAATTAATTCTGTGTGCAAATACGTATAGAAAATAACTATCAAATCCTTGATTTTGAATTGATTGAATATTTATTGATCAAATCCTTGAAACCGTTTCCCGAAACATATTGGGAAAATGATGCCGTCTATACTTCGTCTTCTGAAGTTAATTCGTCCAGAAGTTTCGGTGGTTTATCCGATCTTCCCGCACGAGGCGTCGGTTTCTTATAATCGCAGCGGAAGCACTGATGTGAAACCTAAAATATTATAACCGGTCTTATTTGGAGAATCATTTTATCTGAATTAATCTCAACAGAATTGTCATAATTCCTGCCGCGCGAACTTTTTCGGATGAAGATGTACGTAATTAAAATACATTTATTTTTCTGTTGGAAATTCCTCTAGCGTCATTTTTTCAGCATAAAAAGATTTAAGTGAAAGTAACTACTTTTTTTAAAGGACAGTTGGAATTTGGAAAGATTGCATCACTTCCTTGCCATGAATTGCTCTATCTGCGCAGTTAATCACCTGAATACAAAGTAAAAGTTCTCGTTATCCTTCAGTCTTCTTTTAGTTCCATTAGTGTTATAGTTATCGTGTATTTTACAATGTTATTGGTTGACATTTACGAAAGATTTAAAGATGGATTGTAACATCGCAGGGGCTAAGAATAAAAGTAAACTCGCAAGAATATAATATGGCGATATAATTTCTTAATTCTGCTTCATGGCTATCGTTTGTTTAGTTAAGTGTGTGGCGAATTTTGTCGCGCGTTGCTATAACAATCGCTCATATAAGCACTCGATTTGATGTCTTACCTCTGACGTCATATGCCTCTCCTTCATTTCTCCACCTCATTCCGTTTAAAATACATTTCGCGCGATTTGTAAACCTCGTGGCTTATGGTATGGACGATGACTTCATTTCCGTATCCTGTTTAATTTTCCCTCAGCGCATCCTTGCGGACTTCAAAGAAAGCGGACTCTTTCACGGCGATCGAAAACGCTAAACCGCCTATTCTTGCGACATTGTCGAGTTCAGCAGTGCTACTTAAATGACGCGGAGTTCCTTATAGAGAATCGTAATTCCTTAATTGTTCTTCGATGTCTTCTTGTGGATTTCGGACTACGTTGTGCAATGGGTTTTATTAGTTGCATCATCTTAATACGTAGTTTCAGCCGGCGACCAAAAGTAAAGTAAGGCGACCGGTGATACAATCTAAGCTATAATGAAGTACAACTTTGTTCCGAATTTTTCGTAATATTTCACGCTTATTTTGGGTGTTGAATTCTCTCCTCGAATTTGAGCACGTAATTTTTTTAATCGCATACTCTCTTTTCTAATGCCGTTTCGCATCAAAGCTACGCCGAAGTTTGCTTTGGAACGAGTCGTGAAAATTTTTTGAAGGGTAGAATGAGTGGCAGAAGTATTTCGCCCGTAAAAAAAGCTCCGAAATATATTCTCACACTCTTAAGATCGAGTTTTGAAAAGTTTCCCTTATTCCAAAGCACTTTTTAAAAGCATTCCCTCTTAACATTTCTCCAAAAATCGCAGCCGATGACGTGACATGAGTTGCAGAAGAGGTTTTGCCAAAAGTAACGAATGGAAGTGCTATTTTTAAACAGCTCTGTGGAGGGACCTTGAAATTCTGCAGTACCGCATTAACGGGCGTAGGTTATTCCCGAGAAACCCTATAAACACGGTCGTTGCACCACTCTCTCCCTCGCCGAGTATTTAGCAAGTGCACACCCCAACGTTCAGACCTTGCATTATGATCACCTGTCGTTTTTTTTACGTAAACATTTACGGCGGGAGTAACTTTGGCTCGTATATGTAGCTTTATCGGGAATAAAAGTCCGTTTTAACGTCGGTATCTATTATACATGCTACATAGGGTCTCACGTTGCTTTGGATACGGTACTAGAACAGTATTCCGTAAACAGCAACACAAGTATAAACATCGTTCGTAAATTTCTCGAGCATGGCCTTTTCCTATCCGTCGAGATGTTACAGTGGCTGGATGGGATCGTGTTCTCGCCTGGGGTCATCCTTCCTTCCTCAAAGGCCCTCATCCGTGAATCGGAGGAAAGCGTGTGGGGGACAGGCCATAAGACGAGACGGAAGGATTATTCGAATTCAAAAAGTACCTTCTAGCCATTTTTATGCGGTTCTTAACGTAAGAGTACTCCACGATTGTAAGCGGATTTGGGTATTACTCGGCTGGCAAAACCCCCTTCGGCAGGCGAATCCCTAAATTTCAGTCGTTCCATCGGTTAATCCTTTTACGTTCCAGATTAAGAGAGTTCAGTGGCATCTAAAGCATTCGTAGTCGAAGAAAATGAACACCCATTGGAATTCGGACTAATGAAGAGTTTTTTAAGGGGACTTTAAGCTCTGGTGAGAGGATGATGACGAAACCTTAGAACATAAAACGACACATTTTTACACTTTATCACTCAGTTCATCAAGCCACCACATCAACTCACATTCGGCTTAATTTCGAGTTTTAATCGATCCCAATTTTTCGAACGGAAACAGGATTTATTCTCGTCTCGATTATATCGATCCGGTTGAAACTTCTTAAGCTCGATGTTACAATATTTTTTGAGGACGCAATCCCATTAACAAGAGGTCAGAACCCCCTCCCCCTCTCTCAAGTGTTCGTTCCCTCTTGATATTGAATCCAAAATGAGACGCATCTCAACTGCGAATATACTATATGGAGGGCTATTCGATAGAGTTTTTCTTGCAATGATCATCTTCAGGCGGACGCAGTGTTGCCATCACAACGTCCCTGCCGACTAGGCGCCGCGGATGATTTTCAACGCCGACCTTATGGACATAATGTGCCGGGATCTCGTAGTTAACACGTTATGATATAAATTTATTGTTGTAGTTGTTGAATTAGTGCATTGTTGCTTAAATTACCCGAGGAAGTTTTAATTAAAGATAGATTTACGTTCTGTTAGCGTCATTTTTGTATAAAGTTACGTCTTTTTGTCGAAAATATAATACTAACGTATTAATAAACATCTCTCATAGGGTATATCGCGTGCTAAAACAATAAAATGGGTATCACTAATTCGTTACATCCATTCGATCAATGGGTTTGATTTATCGCTCGTTAGTTTCACTCCATTTCATTCCCTTATGAATATCCGATCGAATTATCAATCCAATTAGTCACTGATTTCCACGAGGCACCCTTTTGGCCTCATCATCTCGACAATTGACGCACCCCTTAGCAAATTCCTCCGGCTAAGAACGGCCATCCTCGCGTGGCTCTTCAGTCTCTCCCCCCCTTTCTGCACGTTCTAACATTCACATCGACTGCAGGTTGCATTCAATGGGTTCATCTATTTCATTGATCGAAGTGCAACGATGATAAGGTTCGGTGAAATTGACGTCAGAAAGAGCGTGCGGTTTTTCTACGAAAATGTATTCGGAGGTTCAGTATTCAGCGGTTAGTCATTTCAACCGCGTTCTATACGTAGGAATGCGTTAGGAGTTTTTAGACGATGCGATTATATTTACGTACTGGAAAGAAGGGTTGACTCTGGAATGCGTGAGTCATTTTTCGTCCCGTAATTTAAAATAGGGAGCCTTTTCTTGGTTTTGTAAACATATGACTGTCTGAATTTATGCTATTCAGTATTTAAACAAAACAGCATTTCCTACATAATTCACAGTGTAATAAGTACGTAAATTAATATTTAATGCAGAAATATTCCGTCAACAATAAAGAAAGAGCAATGATGATAGTGAGCCCAGCTGTTACCATGGCAACCCCTTTGCTTTTAACTATATAAACTCCTTACGATGCTGAAGACTTAACAGTGTTAAGACGTAACAGTTTTTAACGCACAAATATTCCATAAACAATAAAGAAAGAGTAATGATGATATCGAGCTATTCTCAGGTGTTACCATGGTAAACCCTTTTGTTTTTAACCTTATAAGTTTATTAGGATGCTGAAGACTTAACCGCACGTTAACCAGCGTTTAAATTTTCGCGCCTTTTCTAATCTATCATAGAGTTTATCCATCGTGGAGATTTCTTATAGTGCGAATTTTGGTATAGCCGAGTGGTCGACTATACCCACCCCTTTCAGAGGCGTGTCTCCCCCTCCCCCCCTAGCCGCCGGGTTTCCGGTCCTTACCATCACGCACTCGCCAGTCTCTTGCGGAGCTACCAAGGGTGAGCCCACGCCGGCTGTGCGTTTGTGTGTGAGCCCCTCTTTCACTTACGTGAGTGTCTTTTTTATTCGAGTGTACGTAAGTCTTGGATTCACATCTTTGCTCACTTTTTTCGGGCTTCGTCGACTCCACGAAGATCCGGAAAAAAAGTGACGAGGACTTGTGTTTAAAGTTGCGGAAGTTTTCGGAGACCATTTTAAGGCTTCGCGTTCCGGATTTATTCCGTTCTAAGGGTCTCGTTATTTTTCGGAGGCGAATTGTGAAATTTGAATCCCGTACGGTGGTGGGATGTTGAAGTACGTACTCGCTATACTGATGGACTCTCTAGGTGCGACGAACTGGGTAGTGACGGAGTTGCGTTTAATCTTCGAAATGTGTGGATCCCATAGTTATGTGTTGCGTAGATGTGGATTGAATATCCTTGAGTTGGGTTCTTCCTAGTCTGAATACGTTTATTGAATTGTTTAACGTTTATTGAATTGTTTAAAGTTTGTTTTAGTTTAGTATTAGTTGGTCAATTTCCCTGAACCGGTGTGTGGCGCTTTTGTAAGAAAATTTTATAGTGGAGATCGAGTACAGTTTGTGTAGTAGATTGTGATGGATATGATTTATTTTGTTCGTGCAATAACAGTATTTCAGACAAGTATCGAAGTTTTGGAAAGTATCCCCCTGTGAAGTAGTTATAGATCTAATCTTCATGTCAACCATGTCCCCCATAATATCAAAAAATTAGCATTTTTATCTCTTGGAATTAATCTTTTCTTTTTCCGAATCAATTCCTTTTATTGAATTCTAAAACTCAAAGAATTTTTCCCTAGATTTTATTAATTTAACGATTATGTTTATAAATTTAACGTTGGTTTGTTTTGAGAATTAGTTTTCGTTAATTTTATTTAGTTATACGAAACGATTATGGAGATCCAAGAGTTTCCCTTCCAATCCAATTCCAATCCAAGATCAAATTCCCTTTTTGGAGTCAATATAAAATTTAAGTTTTCTTCAATAGCTTCGAGGAACCCACCATAGCAACTCTCCTCTCTTTAGTACCTAGATTTCCCCCTCCTCGAATTTTTCTGACAATCGAGAGAAATAGGTTTCCTTCCTTCCCTTACGCGTAAATTTTCATCTACGCAAAAAACCCACCACGTCATCACCACACGGATCCACACGATTGGTACATTTTTACGTAAACGTCATTACTCGATGAACTTCATCGATCTTCGTGTCGGAATAATAGCTCCCGTTCGGACGAGGGTGAGATGCATGAGTCATGTTTCCCCGAAAAACTACCGTTCGTCATGCGATGCGCGGATTCTCTCCGGTCGACATGGATACATAGATGGAAGCATTGTTGAAGTTGGTTTTTAATAGCGTTTAAGAGTACTTATGGTTAACCTCGTTCCCTCCGAATCGAACCGTGGATGTATCGAGGGTGTAGAACGGTATGCGGGAACGGAATGGTTCCTTGTGGAGGGCACCACGTACCGGTGCCTATTCTTCTAACACACCTACGCACCACTCCCCCTTCTTAAACGCCTCTCCACGAACTACTCATTGATAAAAGAGTGTGTATTCATCCAGGACCCTGACACGAATCCTGATTAGAGCCTGAATATTTCTTTCGTCTGCTTTGTGTTGAGTTGGCGTCAACGACCTGCAGGGAACGGTGGTTTTTAATTGTGAACTTATGAAGTGCATATCAGCGTAGGATTTGTAGATTATCCGATACTTATTATTGTTACGTATCTAGTTAATGAAGTGTTATCTATAAAATCTATATTCTTGGAGAGAATAAGTATGGTGGACTGTCACTTATAAGGTATAGATTTTATTTAAATAAAATGAAGAAGGAAAACGTTAAATAATATTATTTCCTCGTATCAATATCCTTCTGAAGTAATGCATGGCTATTGATACCTGAAATAGTCTTCTTGTAGTGTATATTTTCCTTTATGCGTTCATCTTCGTCTATTTGTTACGTAAATAGATATTATTTTCCCTCTTCATAACTAATTATCATAAGTTTTTTCTTTTTACGTATTTTTTGAACATTTATCCATGAATATCTTTGTTAGATTTCTTTAATTTACTTCCCTTTAAATAGTCCAGTTACCAGGTATTTTTTTAGCTCAAAATCATTTTACTGCTCCTTGAAACTTATTTATTTAACGCGATTTATAATTTAAATGTTAATTATTATAATTAAACTATTTCGTTCGACCTGAGTACATTTTCTGCATATAAGGGCGAATCAAAACGTATCACTTTAAGACAGGATATAGAGAAGGGATATGAATAATTAGACTCGGAAGATTTTCGCAAAAGACGGATCTACAGTCACAGCGATTTCTCTGCTATTTTCCGCGTCTGGATCTTTCAGAACGAATCAAAGTGCATTTCCCTCCGACTCGTGACTCATGCCCAACCCATTTTCTCGTCTTATACCGTTCCTTCTTCTTTTATTTCTGCCACCGAACGCGGCTCTTTCCTCATTACTTTCCTCGTTGTACGCAAAACATTATTTACCAAGAGTAAATTCCGATTTTACTTATTTTCAACTCTCTCTCGTTTCCTAATATTTTCTCCTTAATCCGTATACGTCCTCTTGACAGCCTTTAACGGTACCCACCCCCTTATGGGGAATTCGCCGACTTCCTCTTCACCAGCTATTTATAATAGGAGTGTGCCTATCTCATCTATCTGTCGTGAAGCATTGCTAAAGTTTCCCTTTTTACATACTTTCTACGTGCCGAATACTCTATACTTTATGTATATAATATCTTTTGTATGTCTACTCTTTATCGATGAATTTGTGATGAGACATCTGTGTGAGATTTATTTATCCGAGAAACCAGGTTTCTAATACTGTTCGTATAATAAAGTTCGTCTTCGTTTATTATAATGCTGCTGTTATGAAGTTCTTCCTCCAGTTTTTCTCTACCGCGTAACAATTTTATAGAAGCGTTTATTATTTATTTTCATGTTTTTATTTAAGCATTTTGTCACGGTTAGATCTGCCAACTACCCAAAGTGTCGTTAGTGTATTGTTTTGAGAAAAGAAGGCTTTTTACTTTTCTTTTAATATCAGTTTTTGTTATAAAATTTTTGTGTGTGACAATATAATCGTGCATTTCAAGTGAGATATCGACACGGGGAATTTATGTATATTGTTATGCTGTTCAAATATCCTAAGTTCAAAGATTTTATTTAGTTTAGGTCAGTTAACGTTTAAAGTCATTTAATATCCAGGAAATCAAAATCTAATCTACTGATACTATAAGTAATATCTAGAATATTACTGTCTACGATACTCAGCCTTCTGCTATGTTTGAATTTTACGTACTTTTCTAATTCTTTAACTATCTTAATTTAATTTTTACTTTATTGTAATACTTATTTTTGAGAGACCATAAGTTTACGTTTACTTTTTGCGATCTCGCAAGTCGATAATGCATAAATCAAACGAAGAGAAGATAAAAAAAATCTTCCGCCGGTGTCTTTAAAGGGGAAAAGAACATCTTGAAAACCTACATCATGTACCCTTCCAAGTGGAGCTGAAAGATTGTGAATGACCTTTGGCTACGCTTCCCGCATTGTATCATTTTTTTCTGAAAGCCAAAACATTCCGAGCCTTCAAAAGAAGAGCGCTTTCCGAAAGCGAAATGCAATTTTTCATAACTATAGTTTCATTGTGCGCAATTTGTCGCGTCTGGTATTTGTTTTGACACATGAGGAATACGAATGCTGGCGGAAGAAACGGATTTTGGACGTTTGCCACTTTGAGATACAGCTTGAAAATACGCTCTTTCTGTTTTATTTACATTTTTCATTCAAAAGAAAATTGGGCCACGCAAAATGGCCTAGTTACTAAGAATAGTACGTTTTAAACGCTCAAGGTGTTTCGCTTTTGAACAATCGTCTATACACTAGTAGGTCCTGGGGATTTTTCTCGATGCCAGAAATTGTTATTTATACCAATATATAATTCACGTTTTATATTCATTCATTGGTATATTTATAAAAGGTTATACAGAATAATTTTGTTTATTTTCCAAAACAAACTAAGAAGGAAACTTGTCTGATTTTTAATAATTAAATAATATTTATCTCTATGGATACGTAAATCTTACAGAATAAAGTTAGAGGTACTTTGATTCTTGTTCTTGACCAACTGTCGGAAGAATTTGAGTAAATGCATTTATGCAAAGAAACGTAAAAATCTCACGGTCACCGTTCCTTTTTTTAAAAAATCCTCCATGGAGACTGTTTTAATCTGCTAATCGCATGTGTTGTCATGGAAGCGTTCACAGTCGTGACTCGAATTCTTTTAAGCCTTTAAAAGGATTCTTGGGATGCGATTAAAGAAATGCGTGGAATTTGGTCCGTCTCGACTCATAATGCCCTTAATTGAAGTCGAAAGTCTTTTTCACGGAAGAAACGATAAAACTGACCTAGGATACATTTTATCATCGGTTGATCTACTGTCTCTTTTAGAGCTTCTTAAGCTGCCCTGTCCATCTATCTCTATTGCTACGCTTCCACTCTGTTAGTGCTCTTGGAGAAGCAGTTACCTTGAGTGGGCACGTTGGTTTTTACAGTCAAGGGCTATACTGATATCGTCATATATACCTTTTTATGTTTCCGAGTGCTGTTTATTTCAGTATGAATATTTAAATTTCTATTAACATTCAAAGATTGAGACAGAATTAGAGTTCACGTTCTTCTTTTACGTACATTATTCAAGCTGAGAAACAGGTGTGTAACTAGTGATTGGGCTTTGATGTCTGCTGTTTGTCAACTTATTTCTACTGAATATAAACACACATCTTCCTTTAGGATAGTTTCCATATTGAGAGACGAAATCAAGATGTAATTTCTTTTTTTAACATTCATAAATGTTTCTTGAACATTCCCTTGTTCCATCTGCTACGACCGTACTCTTGAAGATATCTTTCCCATGCTAAACTAGTTTCCATGGAAACGATTTTGGAAATTACATCTTGCTTCTATTGCATAATGAATTTTAAAAGCTTATATTCACCTCTTTATTTTTTAATCACTTAAAATGTCTAAATACCTCTTAAATGTCGACCCCGGAAATGAACTTTAGCTGAGCTAATACGAATGTACCAGTCACCGCATCTGACGGAAAAACATAAAACGCAGCGAGGTCGTCAAAATGTCTCCCGAATATTTTAATTGAGGGTCTTGCATTGAGCTCAAAGAGAGTCATAACTATTCATTTTGTGGACTGTGCTGGACTCTTAAAGGAGTCATTGTTTGTCTTGCTTGGTCCATTATAATTTATGCTTATTGTATCTAAATGTCCGTGATTCATCGGTATTAATCCGTATCGTACACAAAGAAACCTCTCAGTTAAGCTTCTTGCTGATGAGTAAAGAGCTGTGGTACAGTCTCATGCATATATCCCTAACTTTAGTTTTTATTGCAGAAATTGATGTCCACTGTTGTCTAACCAGAATCTATCTTTCTTCCACAGCTAACTATTCGGAGATAGGCAAAGGCCTAGTGAATTTGGCCAAGAACCGCGCATCCAGCGACAACATCTCAGTGGTGGTAGTGTTGCTGTCCCCAATAGAAGACATCCTGGCGACCGCACCGCCCTCTGCCCAAGAGGCGCTCTTTCCATCGGATGTGCCCCTCTGCAGCCCTCCACACCTAGTGAACGGCGCTATGGACGGGGCCCAATTCGACTCGATCCACAAGGTGCCCTCACCAGAGGGTGCCATCGACCTGACCGCACGCAATGGACTCCATTATGACAACATTATGATGTCCTCCTTCTACGGCGCCGAAGACGGTAAGGACATCTTTTCGAATCCATGCGACTTGGGGCCAGAGACGGACGTGGACCTTCTGGACGACGACGCCGGCATGCGCACGGAACAGAAGGAGCCTTGGTGCGAACGAGGTAAGGATGGTTGTCTTCACTGTTACATACGTCTCTCTCTACCGCTTGTAGTGGTAAGTCAGTGCGCTGCGAGCGGCAATTGTTTCACAGTCGCTCGTTACAATGTATAGTGTAGGAACAGAAGAGGTTTTCGAGAAACATCGATGGCTATATGTGTTTATTTGTGTATGCTGTAGGTTAATTAGGTTTCGTTGAATCAGTTACTGTTAGAGTATGGTGACAATGTAGCAAATTTGCTGAAAGCTTTTACTGTTATTTGCTCTTCACTCATTTTGAACCTGGAGGAAATTTAAATTCCTCATCACGTAATTATTTTTCTAACTTATTTATCTGTTTAAGAAAGATGGATATTGTACGAATTTGAGGCAAATTAAATATGAAAAAGAGTATTCTTCTAATAAGGAAGGTGAAACTTGTCAATATATTTTATATTAATTCTTCCTGGGTATGAATTCTTACTTGTAGATTTAAATAAAATATAAAATGGGCTTATTTTCATAGATCACCTTTCATAAAAGGTACCTTTAGTATTGTGGATATAAATTAATGATCCTCGTATTTCTGTCAAAGAATCTTGTGAAGAAAAATTACAAAGCTCTGAGGAGTTGGAATTCTTAACAGTTTCCATTCTATGCTTTTGTTATCAGTCTCTAGGGAGTCTAGTCGTGCTCAATTTCAGAAAAGTTTGAATTTCGTCTGAAAAACACGGGAGATTTTGAATTCAAAATAGTAACATGAATGCTAAAATAGAACCCTTATTCAATTTTCTTTCTTAAGGAGCTTAGCTCTATTTTCCATTACCATTATTTATAATTTAATTTTGTATGAGAAATGAAGCCTGAAGATGGAACGTGAATTTCTTATGGAAGCCATTCCAAACGTCCTGGAGTTGAACCTGAGGATGTAATGTAACCTTTACATAATGTTTCACCTTTTTCAGAGGGCATTACTTTCGGAGTTTGATTGAAATTGAATTTGGTTCGGTGTATAAGCACCGAGTGTAAATTTCGGGCATATAAGAATTTCTGTCTTAACTAAACAAACGACTTTAATTTAATTTTATGTCCGTTCAACATCAACGTCAATAAACAATGAACAAAGTAACTTGAAATAAATTCACTTGAAGTGAAATAAATTATAGAAAAATTCCTTGTTAATCGTATCAGATTTATCCTTCACATCCATCACTTATTCATCAAAATTAAACCCTATATGAGAAATATTTCTTATTACACGATATATTTTTATCTCAAATTCAATTGCTATATTTAAGTACAAAAATTTAAATTCAGCAGCATGATAATGTCCGCGACCTAGCATTTTCAGAAAATTTCATTGCTTTGAAACAATGGAAAATAAACAAATTTTGTAATCACCCCCTTTGAAATACACATCGACTTTAGCTAAGAATATTTTTTTCCCATCATTTATATACATTATCTACCATTTAATTCAGTCCGAAGAAATTTATAAATAGATGGCTATTGTTGAAGACTATTGTTGCCTGTAACGCCCTTCTTTTGTTTGTCGTACGATTGTCTTTTATCTACCTAATTATTTATAGCCCCGTCATCATTCACTTGTCTGTTTAAACTCCACGGAGTTGTTCGCGTAATGGATTGATGTCCAAAGAAAACGTTTTCAAAAGTCAAATCAGGGCGTTGTCTCGCAGTAGATCGCGTGCCCTTGCCAGACGTGTCATCTTATTGATTATTTTCACTTAGGATTCAAAGTGGTTAATTTGAACTTAACTCGTTTTTGAGAATGCACATCATTTACCTCGCCATAATTAATTTATTAGAAGACCACTTTCACCGGTATTTTACAGCAATTTTCCAATGGGAAATTTATTTTCGGAAACTTTGATTCAGGATTCTATATTATAGAGGATTTTTTAAAAGAAAAGAAATAAATTTCAAACGTAAAATAGCGGTGAATAATTGTTACTATATCTGGGACTCGAACCCAGGTCCTGCAGGCAGGAATCAACATAGTGACGTAGAAATTGTAGTCGCAAATTTATAATGAAGTTTCGGAATAGAAAACCTAACCGAACTCGATGAGAAATAATACTAATCGAAAATTATATATTTAATAGAATTAGTTTAATTATATGTTATGAGGATGATTATCTCTTATGGTTCAACGTCTACTTTTTCTGCATCAATCGATTCTCATTTGAAGCAAATGCTAAATAAATCCGCGATTTCGGTAGATAAACCAGAATTTAAGAATGTGTCTGATCATGAAACTTCACCTTCGTAACGTATCAGAAAGAGTGAATTTATGGCAGCTGAAATGAACGATCGAGTATCCATCATAGAACGTAACATTGATGGAGAAGGGGCAATTAAAAGTGACTCCTGTCCATTCTTGGCCTATCCATCATTCATCTGTCTGCTCGTCCATTCTGCCATCTATTCAACCGCTTCCTTATCTCGTGCAAAATTCCAGTTCGAGTTCAAGAATTTTCTCTTTCGTTGGAGAATATCATATCGATCCATTTTCAATAAAAATTTATATTTGAATGCTTTTTAGTATAGAAGAAATAACATGCAGTATTATAATTGTTTTAATAAAGTTTTTGATGGTTTGGATTCATCGAGGAAACAGTAACTAAGTTTCAATCAATGTTTGTTTATCTTTCGATATTTCTCGTCGTATTTTATTGGTTAAACAGTTATCGTGGCGCCGATCACGACGTTTCTTCATTTGATAATATTTCACTACGCAACGATCCTCATCAGGTGGTTCAAGTTGAACTCGAGAGCAAACAGTTTGGTATCGATCGGAGAGAAAACCGACTTACGAGAGAACTCTCGCATTGCATTGAAATACGCCGGGTTATTCTTCTACGTTATATTGTAAAAGGGTGGATCGTTGCTACGTTGTCTGACGGAATATTTGCCGTAACAATCGCGAAAAATAGTTCTTTGGCGGAGTACTACGTTGAGTCCAACAAACGTTCGTTTCCGAACTAATAATGTGTTTAGCGCGTATCCTTCAAGACAATGGGAATGAATTCAGAGTTGGCAAAAAATAAGACCTCCTTTCCGAGGCCTCACTCACTCGTGCAGGAGTTTGGCCTTGGAAAGATATTTCTTTTAGGTGGCCTACGCTGATTCACTCCAAAACTATTTTTTAGGTCACTATTTAAATTTGACAACGGACGAATGTGTGTTTAGCATCCTATATCTGCCGCCTCATGCTCTAACATACGCGTAATTTTGCGTTTTCGATTTTTCCAAATAGTAATATTGTTTTTAGTGCCGAAACGGTGAAAGGATGTTGGATCTCGCGTAGGCCCACGTATTCAAGGCGAAGCACATTAAAACGTGAAATTTATACGTGCGTAGGAGTACCGTTTTCAGATTTTAATTCTTTTTCGACTCCAGCAACTTATTTTTGTAAGTTAATGTAATTTTATTATATTATTTCTTAATTAGCGTTAATTCTTTATATTGCAAGATTAAAGTTTATCTTGTGTATTGATAATTTACGTAGTAACGTTACAAAAATAAGAGTGTATAAATATTTTCGTTTGTATGTACTAAAGAAAAACTTAAAATTGTATTGAAGTATCTTAATTACCTTTACGTAGTATAGGTTTGCGTAAATTGGTCATTAGGCTAACAATTTGATATTGTAAGGATATATATAAGTCACACGCATTTTGTATCGTGATTCTTTCGTCCTTTTAACTTTTTGATGCTCATAAGGTCTTTTGACAGCATTAATTGAATTCAGAATGAGTCAAAACCGACTATTACTTGCCCCAATTAATTCTTTAAGTCATATCCGAAATGTTAGAATAGTAATATGAAGTAAGTTGTTTAAGTTTAATTGGTAACTGTTAATTCTGTTTATTTTTGATTTATCATCAGTATTTAATATTCCCTCTCGTAGATTTTTATTTGTGTTTGATTTTTATTTATCGAAACGAGGATTTAAAGGTCCATTACAGTGTATTAATCTCCCCCCAAAGTCTTTATCTACTCTTTACCCGCCTTAATTACGAACGTCAATTTTGTAAACGGCACGAAAACGAGGGAAGCACACACCTGGAGGAAAGAGTGTTGCTTTGGTTTCCACCCAACAACCAGAAATGAAGTCTCCGTTATCGAGTAACCCCCGGCTACACGGCATGTGCATCATTACGAGATAGGATTATCTGGAAGGTATTGTGCGCTTGACAATCCAGATACCGTCCGAGGATTATCCGAGAAAACATACAAGTGAGAACCTCTAAATTAAGGGATAGACTACCCACTTGGTTATTTAAAGCCTTCCTCCCCCCATCCGTTCTGCAAGAAAGTTCATTCTGTCCCGTCTCGAGCCTTTTAAAAAAAATGCGATTTGTTAGCTTTCATCCGAGCGCTGGAAAAGCGTTCATAGCATAAACGAATGGTGGCGGGCATTTCCGTATTCCATTTGTGGATCGCGATGGAGACGAAAGAATTAACAATTAAGGCGAGAGGCTCTCGTGGCTCGCTTTTCGAATAATTGTACCGAGAGACGACGAGGGGGGAGGGATAACAAAGGGGTCGCTGTGGGAGACGTCGGAGACCCCCTCCCCTAGTCACGCCCGCTCATCGGAAACAGGGGTCGAAATACTAACGTGTCTCTCTTCCCATTTTTTTACTGCTCCAGAACTTTTCTTTCCCAGTAGCTCCTGTTAACAAGCTGTGACAAGAATCGTAGCGATATCCGTCCGAAGAACCTCCTCCTTTTTTTTTAAGGCGTAAAGATTGACCGCTTGCAGTTTCGATGTGAATCGATATCGCGCGTGAGGTCTTCGAACGGGCGGTGCATTTTGCTCCTTTAGGGGGTTCCCCACGCCCCTCGTGCATTCGCCGCCAGCTCCCCTATCGGCCATCTGTGGAGTGATCCCCCTCCGACCGGCTAGACGCCCTCCCTCTTTCAGTTCCGAGAAAGGCTGGCTCGGGTGTGCTGGGGCATCACCTCTATCTCGCCCAAGGAACAATCATATTCACCCTGTTACGTTCGGATGCACGCCTGACCAACGGCGTGCTACTCATCTCGGAGGTAAGGAAAATACGTGCTGTGTACTATACCGGGGAAGAACGGGTCCACGCGCCGAAATAGTCCTCAATCTCCCTCGATGTGTTTGTGTCGTTCCGATTGAGCATCCACCGCTCTGAGCGCCTCCAACCAAGTTTTGAGAAGAGGGAGATTTTTCGGAGGTGACAGTACGTCGTGGGGAAGATTTCGTTCGCCGGTGCGAAGATGGTCGAGAAGTTTCCACGGCAGTGGGAGTGCTGCTCCCAAAACTGGTCGCAGAACCGTTTCCCGATCGTTCGAAATCCTTCGGATGTGAAACATTCCTCCCGTTTCTTTTTTTTCGATGCACGCCCGTGCACAGACTTTCTCCTTGCAACAAAGCACCTCCAAACTGTTGAAATCTGAAGCGAGGGAGGGTCGGCGTAGCCGAAATCCCATGTGGGAGACATGCTAGTGAGTCATTTAAGATCGTCGATCGGTGACCAAGTATGGAAGAGATTTCGGCTCGTCGTATTTATTTGTTGGGGAACTGCAGTCCCAACACACGACCGTGCATTATCCCGCGTGCGATCCCGTCCTAATTGAGTTGGGGAATCCCTCTCTATTGCCTCACCGCAGGCACTATTCCATCGGCGTTTTATGGCGCTTCTCTTTGCACATCTAATCCTAATAAGATCTGCGTTAACTCCCCAATTGCGATAAGCAACTTCCTTGCGGAACTGGATCTGCAAGTCGTAAAGTAGCTTCGTAGTAGTTGTCGTAAGCTGCGGAAGTGTTAGTTTCGTGTCGGCTTATCGATTGGGTTCCACGAAAATGAGTTACCCATGAGAATGGAAAGTTTATCATCTGCAGGGATTGACGAGGTTCTTTATCGACGCATTTTTGTTTGTAGTAAACGTAGGTACGTGAGGAAGTAGCAGGTGTCTCTGTGATGAAGGGCGCGGCGCCTCGGATGGTAGAGGCGTGGCTCTCAAGGATTGTCCCTAGGGGTCCTCAGTGTCGTGATCAGGTTAGACTTATCACCGAGAGAAAGTATAACGGAATCGGAATTGATGTGCAACCTCTTTCGTTTAGTCCAATGCATTCGAATAAAGGGAAAGTTCACATCCTTTTAACCGAGTCAGTGCATTAATATCGATGCCGGCAACTCCTTGTTCTTGACTCACCATTTTTTCCTCGCTGGTTCTGTTACAAGTCAGTATCTTCGAAAGAAAATTAATTGCTATATCCTTGATTTGTCGCCGGTGTTATGAGGCGACCAAATTTTCGTATCCAGTACGTATACGTCGTTCCTGCGAAATCAAATTCAAGATCTCGATTCTATAACCTGAATAGTTTGTCTTAAATCACGCCCTTTTATCCGGAGAAAACTGTATTTCATCGGTGATTTATAAGCTATGGAATGAAATTCCCCGAAAATAAATTATCGTGAGGGAAGGACAACTTTAAAAGCCCAGGGCATGCGACATTATGCATCTGGGTGGTAAACGCCCAGCAACTGTCTTGGGATTGACGGTGAAGATGGGGTGATGTCATAGGGGTGAGATGACCGGGTTTACATGGCTAAGCTGTTGCAATGTTTGGCCTCACCCCTCTGTAGATTTTTCCAAGAAATTTCTCGTAATTAATGTATCTCACATAGGTGAAAAATTGAATTGTAGCTTAATATTTGTGTGGTAACTGTTCACCTACATCATCATTCTATAAGCGTCTGCACCAACATACCGATGAAGTTGGAAGACTTGTTGATATGGCTTGTAGTAGTTCTGGATTCATATCTACTCTTTGTTGATCAATAGTGGTATCTTTAACTTTTGAGTTCCTTGGATTGCTTCAATCAAAAGAATTTCTTGATCACTCGATTTTTAAAATAATATCGATACAATATTGTTTCATAAGGTTAAATTAAAAACGGAATATTTGGATGTCTTTAATTTAGTGTGGGATAGGGTCTTATGTAGTTACACGCATATTACTTGCAAGAAAATATTTACAGCGTACAAAAAATATCTCAGCATGCATCCCTTGCCCATTTCTTTCACTACCTCAATAAGAAAAGATAGCAGATTTTGTTTGCAAATGAAAATTTTTAATTCATAAGAGTTGAATGTGAGGAATATCTTTAAAAAAATTACTCAACTTTGCTCACTTTTTATATAATTAACTTTGTATCTCCAGTTTTGTCATTTCCAGCTATTACGAACTGTTAATTATTCTTTAATATATTTTACTGTTTGAACAGTCTTTTGCTTCCTATGATTGTTTTATTTCAATGGCATACCTCTGCAGTCTGAGATATTCAATACATTCAATGACATTTTGTGTGGGAAAGTTGTATGCATGGCTTTATTATTTGTAACTGGTATGGTTTTTTCAAAAGAACATGCGTATTAAAATCGGTCCCGGGATTCCTGTAGTTCTTAAGTTGGTTATTCTACATCAGTATAAATGTTTGATATTTTTGTATTCATAGGTGCATACCTTATTTAGATAATGTGATTTGTTTACCGAGCGGTTGTTTTAAAATATATCAAATGTCTATCAAAATGATAAAAATAGTAAAAGAACCAAAGAATAACCAAAACATCTAGTTCTGTTTTTATGATTTTTGGAAAGTGATTATCATTTTGAATTTCATTCTAACTTAAGGCATTTATGAATTGTACTTGTTTTAGGGTTCTAGGTTGTTTGTCCCTTTGGCTTTTGTGTCATAGCTTTTGTTTATTTTTCAGTTGCAAACACCGAAGAGCCATTGGAAAGTGTCAAGGAAAAGGAAGACCTTGAAAGTGGAGGCGGAGTAGAAGAAGAGGAGGATGATTCAGAAGACGAGGATGCTGAGTGGAAATATGTCTCAGTGAAGTCTCCCGGTAGTGGAGTAGTTCCTGTGTCTCCTGAGCCACCAGCTGACGAACGAGCCCCATCAGGGCATGAAATCGACCCACCTGGTTTGTTAGATCAATCTGTGGAAGCTGAACAACAAGTTATACCACCAGATTCTGGGTTTCTGGAAGCATTCTCACCTTCAGTATCTGCTAGAGAGCAGGAGTTAGATGAAAATAAGGTTGGTATTTTGAGCTATTCATCTAGCCACTCCGATTCTTCCAGCAGAGTGATGGTTAGAAAAGATAAATTATTACCTTTCAAAAGTCTCAGGTTATGTTATTTACTAGCATCTAAGCTATTATCTGTTGAAAATTATGTCAAAACTTATTAAGCCTAACTTGCAGACTTGAATTTTGCCAAATCTGATTAGTTCCTCTTATTTTTTCATCAGGTACATTTTAATTAGTGTATTTATGTTCATTTTAGTGAATTACAAGGATAATGAAGTCATACACTCATTCCAGATTTACTAGTTTATGAATTTCAAACCTTTTTTAAAATCCAAAAGTCAAATTACTTCATGCCTTTAATGAGCTTTTCATTCTATGAAATATGTTTTCCACTCTTGAATATTTTTTAATATTAAAGTAGGCATAAGTGGGAGGTAGCTGAATCTGGAGAATGAAGTGGATATTACAGCAATATGTATTTTAATGGTGAAACTCAAGTAAATGGAACAAATTTCAAGAATTTTTTGAGAAAGAAATGAGGAAATATGTTGAAAATAAGCCATTTTTATGAATAATATATGAAGTGCAAAGAAAAATTGACATTTTGATGTCAACTGTTGCACAAGTAATGCATCAAAATATCATCTTAATCAAAATATTGATTCATTATATGATAGAGGAGGAATGATGTTTTATTTAATTCAACATTTGAGCTTTAATATATCATGATAAAGTTAATAATTATTTCCTTTTAGAAAAATTATAAGTAAACTAAAAAATTTTCATATTGCAGTGAAAGCATGCGAGTCAATTCAAAATTGCTTTAATTTTGTATAGAAAAGAAAAGAAGGTGCTGAATAAATTTGTACAAAGGCTGTGAACTTTTAGTCTGAGCTAATTTCTAAAAGAATTCCAAAATTAAAATAGTACCTTATGTACTTATATATAAGCCTTTTAAAGGGATATATTTATCATTATTTTCAAAATTTTTCTTATCAGAAATTGTTTTGAGTTAAACTGAGCCTCTCTCTCAATAGTTCCTATTTTAAAGCTGAAGCAATTTAGATCTAATGACACAGAAGTAAACCTGATCAGTCCTATCTTTCTTTACTAGGTCTGCCCTGAGCTAAATACTGAAGAGTTGGGAAAATCAGATAATCAAAATCTGTTTGGTGATATATCAATCGAAGGACTGCGAAACCCAATTTTACTTGAAAAATTTTCTGCGGGTGACTGCCAAGAATTAATCGGAGAATCGAAGGAACTTTCTGAAGAAGCTGCCATGGAGTCCCGGTTGAATCCTGATGCAGCAGAATTCGTGCCTATTTCTCCTACTAGAGCAATCTCAGAGACTTTAAATAGTGTTGGAAATGAATTTGATATGTTTAGAAAAGAGGCTGAAGCATGTCCTGGAGAGGTATGTGATGAAATGTCATCATTGCCTACAGAAATTGTAGGACGGCCTATTTACAATGATGATGTATCCAAGATGGCCTTTGATAAAAGTGAACTGACTGATGCTGACGTGGTGCTGTCTTCCTCATTTAACTATGAGCATAGAAATACGGAAGTGATGGATTATTTAGGAAGTCCTGAAGATGCAGCTGATCAAGATTCTTATCATTTAGAAGCAGAGGATGAGGATAAGGAAAACATACCTGTCTGTGATGACAAAGAAAATATGAGTCTCTCTCCTAATCCTGAATTAGTTCCAGCTGAAGACATGCTAATAAATACCCAAGAGAGAGAGTTAGAAAGGTTAGAAGAAACTATTTATGAGAATGTTTCAGGCACAACAGATACCTCAGATTTACAGTTTGCAGGAAATATTTCCTCAGTAGATGCATCAAAGGAAAAAATGGAATTTGACCAAAGATTTCCAGAAAATGAAATGCAAAAATCTGAGTTAGTAGAATCATCTGATTTGATGGTTGATGACCAATATTTGCATTCTCCTGAATTACCCAAGGCTGTGGAACAGACATATGAACTAGAATCCAACCTGATTCAGCAGAAAGAGGAGGATATTGTTCAGTTGGATGATAAATACAGATCTGAAGAATCTCAAGAGGATCTCCTCAATTCAGTACCAGAGAAAGAATTAGCTTTTGGAGAACCAATTGAAGCTCATCAAAACGTTAGTAAGGTTGACTTCCAGGAATTTGAGCAGGAATTGTATGGTAGGAGTGAAAACAATGTAATGTTTGCTGAACAAGATATTAAACAAGACTTTATGAAAGATGAGCAAAATTACGAAAATGTTAGTGTACCCAAAATTGAAGAGGACTTAGTTCAGGCAAATGAGAACAAAGAAAAGATTATTGATCATGATTTAAGGGATGAGGATTTTGAAATAATACCCAGTAGTAGGGAAGTCGAAGAGCTAAACCTTGAGAAGGTCAAATCACAGGAAGTCTGTTTCACTCCTGAAAAGTTATCTAATACTGAATTTGAGGAAGATATGATTGAACAAATTCATGAAAGGCCTGAGACTCAAGATTCTATTCAGAAAGCATTTGAAGATATTGAAGCTCACGATTATTCTGAGAAACCAATTGAAAAGGTAGAAAGTTATGGTTATACTGAGAAACCAATTGAAGATTTTGAAACTCATGATTTTATTGAAAAACCAATTGAAGTTGTAGAAGCTCATGATTATATTGAAAAGCAAATTGAAGCTGTAGAAACTCATGATTATACAGAGAAACAGATTGAGGCTGTGGAAATACATGATTATACTGAGAAGCAAATTGAGGCTGTGGAAATACATGATTATTCCGAGAAACAAATTGAAGGGGCAGAAACTGAAAATTATTCTGAGCAACCAATTGCAGATGTAGAGAAGTATGATTATACTGAGAAACCAATTGAAGTTGAAGAAAAGTATGATTATACTGAGAAACCAATTGAAGTTGTAGAAAAGTATGATTATACTGAGAAACCAATTGAAGTTGTAGAGAAGTATGATTATGCTGAAAAACCGATAGAAGAAGTAGAGCTAACTCAAGAGCCTATAACGACATTAAATGAAGTTGTAGAAACTCTTGTATCTACTCAAAATGTAATTGAAGATGAAGAAACTAGCAAATTTATCCAAAACGAAATCGAAAATCTAGGCACTGATGAAATTATTGCTTCAGAAGTCCTCAGTAAGTCAACTCCTGAACATATGACTTTGAATGAAAATATAATTAATTTAAGTGATGAACCAGCCAAGCACGAGACTGAATTCCAGGAGGAAATCCAAGTTACTAACAGTGAACTACTGTCGAATATCGAAGAACAAATGAATAACCTTGCTGTTTGTGATGAACCTGTGACTGAAAAGTATCAAGAGATAGTTGAGCTCACCCATAATGAAAGTGACCAAAGACCTTTCAATCAATTGGAAGACAAGAGTGTTGATGAATTGCAGGCAAATTTGAGCGATTTAAGGCTACACAATGAAGGCGAGCAGTACCAAGTAGAAATAGAACAAGAATTCCAGGTTAAATCTTCAGAAGATTTGCATGCCGATAGCTTTATTGAAACATCTACTAAAATTGTTGAGCCTGTTACGGAAGTTATTCCTCCATCAATTTCACAACCTGGCTCAGAAAGGTTAAGTCCATCTGAGGAGTTGCTTTCTCCCAGTGCAGTACCTGAAACAATCCCTACAACTGACACTTGTCCTGAGAGTCTCATTGCAGAATCTCCTGAATTGGAACCAAAATTATTGTCTGAGATTCAGACTCCATCAGTGGTCGCTGAACAAATAATAGAACCTGTTCAAGAAGAAGTTCATGATCTTAGTGTGACTTTAGAGCATGAAACTAAAACTCCAGAAATTGAAAATATTGTCCCTGCTATCAATCTTTCTACCTTAGAATCAGAAATTGAAGTTAAGGATGAACCAGTGACAGCTGAAGTAAGTCCTGTGGTGCAGTCTCCGAGTGAAGCGGTACCAGCAGCAGTGATCGAGCAAATTGTTGAAAAAGAAGTTGTAAAAGAAAGTACTGAAACTCCAAAGATAGCTGACGTTATTCCTCCTCTGCCATTAGATGCTAAGTCTCCTGCTAAGAAAACTCCTTTGGCTGACAAGAAAAAGACTCTAGAGAAGAGTAAAGCTCCTGCAACTACCGCATCTAAAGGAAAGCCTGCCGCTAGATCTTCTGTTCCTCCTAGGACAAACTTGACTGCAGCCAAAACCTCTGCTTTATCTCCTACCAAGTCCTCTGCAACGAAACCTGCTCCAACAGAACGTAAGACTGCTTCTCCAGCTGTCGGAAAACCTTCAGCTCCTTCCAAGAGTACTTCTGCTCCATTGTCTTCCAAACCTAGAACTAGTACGACAAAGGCTGCACCTGTGCCAGCGAGTAAGTCAACTCCTCCTGTAAAGTCATCTACTACTGCTTCAAGACCGGCAACTGCTCCATCAAAGCCAGCATCCACCACTGGGTTGTCAAAGCCTGCATCCACTGTAGGCACCTCTAGGCCAGCTACTGCCTCCAGGCCTTCTTCCGCTGGCACAGCACTTAAGTCTTCAACTGCTGCATCTAAGCCTGCATCTGCTTCTGCTAAATCTACAACCACACAGTCAAAGGTTACTGAAGTGAAACGAGCTGTTAATGGAGATGCATCAAAACCATTATCTCAGAGTAGCGCTGCTGCTCCCAAACCAGCAGCTCGAAAAGTCCCTCTGTCAAGCAGCACAGCTAAGGCAACTCCAAGTCTCACAAAAACATCTGCAAAACCAGCCTCAACTGCTTCAAAAGCTGCATCAGACACAACCAAGCCTAAACCACAACTGAATGGAACTGCATCAAAACCAAGTAGACCAGTCAACACAGCAGCTTCAAAACCTCCTACTTCATTGTCAGCCCAAGCAAGGAAGCCATTGTCAAAAGCATCTCCATCTACTGTCAGTGATCCAAAGAAGGCCAAAGAGTCAGCAAATAAGCACATTTCTGCAACACGATCATCGACCGGAGCCCCTGGTGCTAGGCGCAGCACTGATTTAAAAGGAAGTTTGGCTTCGAAAACAGCTGCAGCCAAGAGCCGTCCATCAGAAACTAAAGCTCCATTGTCCAATGGTACTACGACTGAGAAAGCTTTAGAAACCTTGAATGAAGTAGAAGGGAAGATAGACTTAATGATCAAGGAGAATGGAGTTGATATAGTTAATGATATAAGGAAAGAAGAAGAAGTTACTTCGCAGGAGATGTGTATGGTGAAGGAACAAGTGATGCTAATAGTTGAAGAAGGTGTAAGGGAGGCAATGTGAGGTGGAAACAATTTGGACTGTGGCATGGAAAGAAGCATCCAGTACTTTCAGCTTTGCAGTCCTTTTCTGAGCATTTATGATATGACAAAGGGTTTTATATTGTCGTTGCTTCCCTTGTTAATTTTGTAATGTTGCCTTTACAGTTTTGGGGTCTTTAGCCCATCTTCCTGCTTTCATTGGCATGCTGATGACCCCAAGCTAGCAACTAGAGGAGTATCAGTTGTGTAATTTTGCATCTGGTGGTATTGAAAAGCTTTATTTGGGGTTATTCCCTCTTTAATTTGATGCTTTTAATAGATAAACAACAGTTTTATTCTGTATTAATTATTCATGCTGTATAATTTTGTGTACTATTTATATCTCTATAAGGGTTTTTGAGACAACGAAGATTTTGGATACCTTGAGCAATGTTGAACATTTTAATATTTCCTTATTTTTACAGGAATTACTTTTGAGCTAATGAATCTGTTATTGGTTACTTGAATGAAGGATGTAGCTTTGATAATATTTGTGCTCTTATCAGGGTTGTTTTCCTCAATACTTAGTGTCAAGTGCCTTTCTTTTATATACAAGGTTACTTAAAAGTTTAAATTGCTCTCAAACTTTCTGCACGTACAGGTACGCTTTGTAATTTTATATATCTATATTTAGAGCTGAAACTTCTCGTGGTATTCGAAGCACTTGCAAATACATGAAGAGCATTAGCTGTACACAGTTCTGTTTTTATGTACAGTACCTTTTTATGTGATATGTGATTTCTCATATAACAGTGTAATAAAGTTTGTATAAAAACTATTCATTGGTTTTAAAATTCATTGAGAGTTGTACCTGTATCACATTTTAACTATAAGGTTTGATCATTATTTGATTTGCTGTAAAATTTGTCAGAATAATATGAAAAACTAATGAATCTGAAAAATGAATGAATCCTCAATAAAATGAAATGAATATAAAATCCTGGAAATATATCATCAGTAAGAAAGGGTCTAGAATATGAAAAAATGTAGGTTTATTCTTACAATAAATATCCTCAGACTTTGAACTCATTAAATGGGATGACAAAATTATTACTTTTATATTTTTCGCTAGTTGAAGTAAATTATCCTTTTAAAGTTTTCCTTGATTACCCTTTCATAAGGAAGAACCTTACTGGATATTTTGTGTAGTGATAATCAGCTTTAACCCAGCAGAGAAACCTTTTGTAAGGTAAAACAGTGAAAGTTATTATTTATCTATCATTAAAACTAGTAAATATGTAACCTTTACCAAATAAATGATTGTATAAATGGACAAATTGCCGTCCCTAACTTGAAGCGATGTGCAATAATCTTTCTTGCTAGAAAATTGTATGAATATATGTTTAATACTAGCCTAAATATTTAATATTATTTCGGCACTTAAAAAAAAACATTTGGATAGAGAAGGAAATATTTAGTATAATTTGATTTAGCTCTCAAAAAACTAATTTTGAGAGGCAAAGAGACAACTACCAAAGTCCTGCCCTTGAAAACAGGTTAACATGGGATAAGTTTGTAGTTGAATAGGAATTTTAATAGTTTTTTTCACATTTTGCATTATACATTTTATGAGATGAAATAATTAACCTATAATCTATAGGAGGTTATTTTTTAAAGAGAGCCTAGTGTGAGGGGAAAGTTAGAAACACCTTTCTTTCTTCTTATAGATCGGACCTCTTCTAAACTTCTATGAGGCACGTAGACCTTTTTCTGATACCTGTTGTAAATACTTATTTCTAAGGATTTGGTTTATCCAGAATTTGATATGAAGAAGATTATAGTTTGTTTTTTTCTTCATTGTAGAAGTGACTGCCAAAATTTTTTGTACGTAATTTTGATTGAATTAACTGTCAACATTTATTTTACTTTTAGTTTGTAGATACTGCTCAATGTGTTTGAGGACCCTATGGAATATGGATGCATATAGATGATGATAGTAAGTTGCCAAGAATTAATCACTACACCCAAACACAGCCGATACTCATAGATAAGTCAAGAATAATCAAAAGTGCATTACAATGCTTGAATAAATAGAGAATTCCAACTGAAGGGTTGTACATATTTAGGAAAATAAAAATTGTTTAGTAAGTGTTCTTCTCATTTACAGGCAGGGCCATAACATATGGGAAGACGGAGGATGGAAAATAAAATCAGGTCAAATGTTCTTCCTTCTGCTTTCCTTGAAAAAAAATATATATACATGTATATACACATACGTAAATGTTTCTTCAGTTTCAGAGAGGAAGAACTATATTCATACTTATAAGGATTAGTCGATTGCTAACATTTTACTAGTTTAGTTTTCATAAAACAAATCTGAATTTGATTTTATTTTTGCTGTACATAATTAGATATTTAAGATCTATCTAAAATTGATATTCTTTATTATATTAGTTTGATTATTCAAGGCTAATCTAAAATTGTAGTTAATGAGCTTAAATTTTGATTGAATCCAACAGGTTAAGTATTTTAAAGATATAATTTATTCATAATTAAATAATAAATGATTAAAACCCTTATTTGGCTAAGTTGATAATATTTTATGAATAAGTTCACTCAAGAGATATGTAGATTGCTTTTTATATGACTTAGTACTGTTTTCAACTTCACTCTCTTCAACTTGGTGACCCATACCTTCTTTATTTCCTTTCTTTTCGGTTTTTGGAGGTGTATATATATATATTATATGATAGTCTAAGGATATTATGTTCATAAGGTTTTATTTTAATCAAATTTTGAGGATTAAAATTCAATGCATTGTATTGGGAGAAATTGTCACAGTGCACATTGCATATTTTGAAATTTATATTTAGTACTGCTCAAATCAGAAAAGAATAGGAATTTTTGTTAACATTTATGTTTAATCATCTACGAACAAATTGTAAAATATTGAACAATTAAGTAAAAAACTTTCATTAATTTTAGATATATTTTGGAAAAAAGAAGTAATCTAATCCTAATGCTTGTTACATTTTATTTGTTATTTACATCTAAGTTTGCTAGTTCTACTTTGTGATGTACTTTGATTCAAGTCAATGTTTTAATTACCTTATGCAGTGAAGCCAAATCAATTGCAAAAATAACTTACAGATGCTTTGGACTGCAATAACCTACATCATATTATTGGTGCATTTCTATGATTCTGAAGGATCTGCAAAGGACTTACCATGCAATACTTCTCTAAGAAATAGATCTTTATCTAATTAAACATTAACTATTTCACAAAACACATACATCATATTTTTCCTCAGCTATGAGTATGCATTAAAAGATACATAAAAGGTGAGGTTTTTGAATACTTATGAATACCTTGTACAATAGTAAGTTCAGTTATTTATATATTTTATGCTAAATAAAAAAGTTTTAAATTCAGGCTATCCAATTCAGCTATTTTGAGACCTCTAGTTATTTCATTATATTTTAATAGGTATAAAGAATATTTAAGGGATAATACTATAAACCTTTATTATTAAAGACCTAACGTAAACTATTTTACATCTAATGATTTAAATCTTGAATTATATCTCATGAATAGCTGAAGACTAGAATTAACTGTGATTTCGGTGAGGATTGATTGAAAACTCAAATGGCTAATGCATAAATTTAATGTAAAAGAAAATCTACTGCATTCTAGATCACAGTTTATGGATCTACTATACTACATTCTAATTCATGGTTTATTCAGTTTGTAATTTTTGTTCAGAGGGTGATTATTCTTACTTAAAGTTCAATGTATTGGAAGGAAAGTAATTCCTAAGGGTATTATCATATCCTAAATTCGATTGATTAAGGAGTTTATTTGCAATCTCTTCTAATGAACATAGAATATTTTAATAAATCAGTTATTTTTACCATATGAATATCAACATCTTCATCAGTTATTTTCGCTGCATATGCTTCTCTATAAGTAATCTTAAATTTTCTTGACTCTAAGCCTCCTTTTACCGTGTTACACCAAAATACTTGATATATATAGGAATTGTTTTCAATGATATAATATTCATAACATACTCGAATCGATGAGGTTCTTATTTATTGAACAATAAAAATTAATTTTTCCATTCTTTTGAGAAATTCTGTACTCCTAAAGTTGAACGGTTTTACAATTTATTTTATAAGTTTTTCAGTCTTGGGGATTTAGTTTTAATCTCGATTTCAGCTTGTGTAAATTAGTACAGGTTCTTACCAACGTACGGCGTTGTTCGGTTACGCTACGCAATACCTATCCCAGTGTTGGGAGGTTACATTTAACTGCCTCGTCGTTCGTCAGGTGCGTCGAGGCATGGGTTAACTATCATGGTGTCTAAGTGTGAGATTTGCGTGGAAGTTCATCCAGAAGTTAAGCTAAGTGCAATCAAAGTCTACCAGTTCATCAGGGATTGCAATCCGGCGGATTTGGTCCATTAAAGAAGGTGAATAATTATCCCCAATTAAGAAACGTCCGTCTGAGCCACTCAGCATCAGCTCAATTCAACTCCCTCGGGTATGTGACTCGCCGATTCAAGTGATAATTTAATCGTAATCCTTTGTCTTTGTTACTTGTCTGTATGGAAATTATCTATAACTTAGTAATTCATTTGATTAGTTTATTTTTGTCTATAGTCATTAATTTCCTTAATTAGCGTCAAACTGTCGAGCCTGATAAATTGCTTGCACTTGCCAGAGCATCATTGATTATTTAAATTACTTGAAATAGATTTATTGATTCATTAGGTCGATTCTCGAGCAGCTCTCCAAACTTCAATCAGTTTGATACTTCGCCTAATGCAAATATTTGTGTGATTAACTTTAAGGGGTGACTAGGTTTTCTAATTTACTTAGTGTGTTTAATCAGCTAGGACGAGTGAGTGATATTACTAATTCTTACTTGTAATTATTCTAAGGTCTGGGTGATTTTACCTTAGTGCATTAGAGAAATAGCTGAGAGTCGAACCGGGTGTTAACAGTTAATCGCCTCAAAATAATTTTTGCTTGCAGTGGGCCATTTGAATGTGCTTCACGCTCGAAGAAGTTCGGACAATATCAAACATCAACGCGTCAAAAGTTAAGAACGTTATATCATTAATAATTGCTCGTGATATTTGTTCATTTATCAAAAAGTATATATGAGCTGTACCATTAGTTGCTCTTTTTCTGTGAAGAATACAATATATTGAAGAATCTCGCCAATTCAAGATTGATAAATGGGCCACCAACAAATTAAATTTTATCAATTTGCTCCCTTAAATGTTTACTCGTAAGTAATATTTTTGCAACCATAGTGTATGTATATATCTACTGTATAAAATATTGGGGTGCTGAGTTTAAAAACAATTTTTATATATCTTTGCCAAAAGCACAATGCTCAGTGCTTCATGATTTTCAAATTCAGATTATTTCTTGTACATTGATATTAGAAACTCGGATTCATTGCTGGTTACTTCTTAGATGCTCTTCTTAGTTCAAATTGTGTCTGATAAGAGTGAGTTCCATTGACATATTTATATTTATTTAAAGGATTTAGCTCTTTATGAAAACGTATTAGTTTATGTAATTGCTTCCTATTTATCAAGATGACTGTGAGATTTATTTACCTTTTTTCTCCTCCTGTCTCCTATTTACATAGTACATTACCATGTACATTATGAAATCCTTTCTATTTCAATACATCATTATTATTATTCTATTTATAAAAATCAACAACTTATTCCAAATTCATTCAGCATTCATGAAGAACTTTAAATGCAGTCTATTTTTAATTTCATACTTTATTATATTTAAAGCAGTTTGTTTCTAAAAACTTGTAGCAAATATTTGGTAAGCATATTTCTTCATCATAGTTACAATAATAGTTATTTCAAATGTTGGATACAGAATCATCAAGGATCTTCCAGAGTTGTCTTCTTGCAGAATAGATTGGCTGATTAACCTTCTGTACAGTGACAATTAAAAGGTAATAGACATAATAAAATTAGCAAAATGTGTTGTTTTTCCCGCTAGTTGAATTCCAGTTTTGATTTTAGAGTAATAATCTATCCTACTACTTAATATTCTCCAACTAATGGATTAACAAATTGTGTGTTTTGAACTTGGTGATGGAAAGACCAAACATGCATCTGTGAAATAAGACAGTGAATGAGTTGCAGATAATTTTTCAATTGAGCTTTTTTCCTTCATTGATATTATTTTTGAAATATCTTTCATGAATATAATTTAGATTCAAGATTTTACTTAAAATATTAAGGATTAATATCCATTGGGAAACGCTGGACTTGGGAATGTTGGTTAGGTTATAAGCTGTCAAATTCCATTATCGGTTTTTTTTTTATTTTAAGTTGTTATAATGAAGCAATTTAGTAAATATTACTGGTCATAACAGAAGTAAAATCTTATTTCAGTAAAGTTTCCAAACATGGGTATCGATATGCTTTTCCTTGAAATTCCAGTGTAGCAGTTAATGAGAAATTGAGCTGATAATTATGAAAATGGTATAAAAAAAACGAGATAATTTTATCAATTATTTTTTATTGCAAAGATGTAATTATGTTCAATTCATTTATATTATTCAACTAATTTACTTGCTGTCGTTAGAAATGAGCAATTAAATAGTGATTTTACCATTCATTTAGTTTTGATTGTTAAGGTGGTTCAAGTCAAAAATGTAAAGAAAGTATATTTGCATAATCTTAAAAGGGCAAAAAAGCTGATTGATTTATCATATTTTTTATAAAAGAAAATAACTGAAACAACCTGGATTGATGGGATTTGATGGGAATGTGAAGAAATGAAACATCAAATTGACACATTGCAGCTTTATTTTATTTCAACAAAGTTACAAAATCAAAGAGTAAAAGCATAAGACTAGAACAGCTGATGAATCATCAAATTCAACAGATGTTTCTTCATTGCAAATTTTAAATATATCTGCTATATGAATGAGGTAAAAAATATTAATTCATTTCCATCATATACATCAATTAAAGTAGTAACTGAAGAAAAACTTTAATATATTTTGCTTTTAAATGCAAAGATCCTAAAGTTTCCAGGAGATTTTAGTTAACTTGAAAACTTTCGGTGGTTAATGACCGAAAGAAATTAAAGCAGATTAAGAATATATATTAAATGAATAAAAATGGATCACAGTTAAGATGAAATATTTTCATGAATATTTTTCTTTATCAATATCAATATTATAAAATATTTATTGATGCAGATATTTTTATTTAATGCAATATTTTAAATATCTACCATCTAAAAGGATGACTGAAACCACTTTCATAATTGGTGGCACATTTTTATTATTTAATTTCTAAATACTGATCTTTGCAGAGATGATCAGATAGTATTAAGCTCATTGATACCCATGGAGAACGATAGTTCCAAAATGTGTACGAGACATCAATCATCATGAAGCACTGTAATTATTCTCATTTGATAATGTAAGAATATAGAAAACCATACCGAGTGTTAATGTTTGCACCACTTTTAATTCCTTTTATTTTCTGGCAACGTTTTTTAAATAATTAGAAGCAACATAATTATAATTCCTCAAAGGCAACCTTTAGTGAAATGTCGTGTCAAACAGATCTTAATAATAATTAATTAGCTAAGGGTAAATAGTCATTTCTTTTTCAAATTATGTTCTCTAAATTTTATAATTTCTGTCAATTTCAATTCAAAATACGAGAAAACGTGTTTACCGATTTTCAGTTAATTTATTTTTTGTTTTATAATCGTTTGCCATTATTTGCTTAAAGTATTTAGCAAATGAGTTCCTGTCAATTTTTTGAGCATGGATAACGATTACGGGGAAGGATTTATTTATTTGTTTAAAGGAAATTTAACCGCGCAATGATGAACTGATACGAATGTATCGGTTCCGTATTATTTCACCTACTTGTCAAAGTTAATCTTAATATGATGGTAAATTTAATTGGAATTATAAACTTTTACTAATTTTATACATTGAGGAGCAATTAAGATTTATATTTGATAACCAAGCATTAATATGCATAGTATTAACTAAAGGATATGCAAATTGGTAATTTATTGATAAATATTTGCAAATTTAAATCCTCTTCAACTTTCTACTCTCTCCATGGGAACTGATAAGGAGATTTTATTGCATTGAACAAGAACAACAAGTGTTTAATCACTGATACACAGGACGGTGTTTTCAGAGTTGAACTAAGGAATCCGAACCTTAATATTTATAACCCGGAATCTTGTGATTTTTGTCCTTAACTATTTTTATAGTATTTATGGGTTGTTTAAGACTGGTTTTCGAGTATTCTAAATGTCTGCTCGACACAACGTGATATTAAAGGACCTTATAAATAATAGGTAATTTGCTTAGCGTCTATTAATTACTGATACCCAATTCTTGAGTTATTCAATTGGGATTTTGAAACGAATTTACTAGTGGAAAGTAAACAATTACGAAATAAATATTGTATAGTCCGTTCCACAAAAGCTGGCAGTACGGAGGCTTATGGGGAAATAAATGCACGTAAATTCCCATAAGGGAGCAACCTAGCCTCCCCGAAGGAGTCAGTTAATTATATCTGAGTTACTTCTACGGATGAAATTAATATTTTCAACTAATTTTGGTGGATTTTTTTCAAATTTTTTGGTGAAATTTGGACAAGGAAGGATGGTTCTACATATTGACGAAGATTTCTTATCATTTTAATAAAAGAAATAAATTTTATAGCGGAATGAAAAAAACTGACCTCCTTACCACCCGTGAAAAATACTAAAACTGCCATTTCTCTCATCCTATCAAACATTAAGTGCTAGTTTTTTCTTAGATTACTCTTTATACCTTATGAATACATAAAAGTCAACTTATATTAATTTTTGACTGATGACATTTTAGTAAAAAATAATTTAAGTGGAACGCAACCTCCGAAAAATTGGATCGTGCAGTCAAATTTATACATCGCCTAAAAAATTTTTGTTTCTTACGTTACGAAAAACATGCCGCGAGAGAAATTGAGATAAATGTTGTTATTTTCATTTACAGGTTATTCTGAGTCGATATCTTGAATAGAACTTGAGTTTTTGAATTTTATACCTGAGAGCGGGTCCGGATCAATCCGAATTACGCTTACGGGTCTGTGAGTCTCAAGCAAAAAAGTAACAATGATTAGCAATCGGAGCGCTAAATCAATTACTCCCTCGGTTATAAAATTCAAAAACTAAAGTTCTATTCAAGATATCGACTCAGAATAACCTGTAAATGAAAATAACAACATTTATCTCAATTTCTCTCGCGACAAGTTTTTCGTAACGTAAGAAACAAAAAATTTTTAGGCGATGTATAAATTTCACTGCACGTTCCAATTTTTCGGAGGTTGCGTTCCACTTAAATTATTTTTTACTAAAATATAATCACTCAAAGATAAATATAAGTCGACTTTTATGTATTCATAAGGTATAAAGAGTAATCTATGAAAAAACTAGCACTTTATGTTAGATAGGATGAGAGAAATGGCAGTTTTAGTATTGTTCACGGCTGGTGAGGTGACCATTTTTTTTAATTCCGCTGTAAAATTTATTTCTTTTGTTTAAATGTTGAAAAAACTCCGTCAATACATAGAACCATCCTTCCTTGTCCACATTTCACCAAAAAACTGGAAAAAAATCCACCAAACTAAGTTGAAAATCTTAATTTCATCCGTTGCGAAGGCAAATTTTGTGGATATCGCGGATATTCCGGAAAAATGACCCGGCGTACGAGGCTATTCGATTTCTCCATAAGCCCCATACTGCCTAGAAAAGTGGAACAGACTATAGAATAATTTCGTTAATAATGTTCCTCTTTTTCGAAAATCTGTAGATTGATTGTTGTTGATGTCCATCCGTCTCTTTATCGGAAGGCTAAATTCATTGCTTGTATAAAATAACAATGTAGGTTCTTTATATCAAATAATTTTGTTTTGGATGTAAATCAAGAGGTGTTAATAATAAATTATTTGAGGTAAATTTAATAAAAGGTTATAATAAATAACTAATCGCTTTGAATATCGAAGATTGCCCGAGACGAAAATAATTTGACAATTCCAGTCAAAGTGTAAAAATTTTTAAATTCTTGGTTCTTAAAAATCGCCTCATTAAATTCTTTCATAAGGCTGAAGTGGTGCAAATATAGCCCTCGGTAATGAAATTAACAATTTTGTTCAAAGATGTTGAAACTTGTGCTTCTCAAGGTCGTTTTTTAAGTTCAGATTATTTTTACTTGAAAATTTAATTGTAGTGTATAACAATTTAATGTAATTCCTATTAAGAGTCGCAGGATATTAGAGTAACAGTTTCAAAACCTTTAAAAATTGAACATTTTACTTGGGTTTGTTAAAATAACTTCAACAACGTAATATCTCCAATGCTTCATTTGTTGGGTATTTAGGTAAATAAAATCACGAAGTAGTTTTGAATTATAATAATTTATTGGTATGTAGTTTGTTAACCATTCCTTAGTACACCTTAAAGTAGGTAACATAGAATAGTAGTTGGGTAGTAAGTATTGTATAAAGTAGAATAAGTATTATAGTATTATATAAGTATTTAGTGTATGAGTAGGTAGAGTAGGTAGAGTAGGTAGAGTAGGTAGAGTAGGTAGAGTAGGTAGAGTAGGTAGAGTAGGTAGAGTAGGTAGAGTAGGTAGAGTAGGTAGAGTAGGTAGAGTAGGTAGAGTAGGTAGAGTAGGTAGAGTAGGTAGAGTAGGTAGAGTAGGTAGAGTAGGTAGAGTAGGTAGAGTAGGTAGAGTAGGTAGAGTAGGTAGAGTAGGTAGAGTAGGTAGAGTAGGTAGAGTAGGTAGAGTAGGTAGAGTAGGTAGAGTAGGTAGAGTAGGTAGAGTAGGTAGAGTAGGTAGAGTAGGTAGAGTAGGTAGAGTAGGTAGAGTAGGTAGAGTAGGTAGAGTAGGTAGAGTAGGTAGAGTAGGTAGAGTAGGTAGAGTAGGTAGAGTAGGTAGAGTAGGTAGAGTAGGTAGAGTAGGTAGAGTAGGTAGAGTAGGTAGAGTAGGTAGAGTAGGTAGAGTAGGTAGAGTAGGTAGAGTAGGTAGAGTAGGTAGAGTAGGTAGAGTAGGTAGAGTAGGTAGAGTAGGTAGAGTAGGTAGAGTAGGTAGAGTAGGTAGAGTAGGTAGAGTAGGTAGAGTAGGTAGAGTAGGTAGTTGGGGGGAGAAGGGCAGGGAGTAGAGGGGGGAGGATATAAAAAATTTTTGAAAAAAAAAAAAAAAAAACATGTCCCCTCCCTCCCTTTGTTTCACTTTTCATACTTACCTGACCCTCCCTGCCCTTCTCCCCCCTACCTACGCTACTCTACCTACGCTACTCTACCTACGCTACTCTACCTACGCTACTCTACCTACGCTACTCTACCTACGCTACTCTACCTACGCTACTCTACCTACGCTACTCTACCTACGCTACTCTACCTACGCTACTCTACCTACGCTACTCTACCTACGCTACTCTACCTACGCTACTCTACCTACGCTACTCTACCTACGCTACTCTACCTACGCTACTCTACCTACGCTACTCTACCTACGCTACTCTACCTACGCTACTCTACCTACGCTACTCTACCTACGCTACTCTACCTACGCTACTCTACCTACGCTACTCTACCTACGCTACTCTACCTACGCTACTCTACCTACGCTACTCTACCTACGCTACTCTACCTACGCTACTCTACCTACGCTACTCTACCTACGCTACTCTACCTACGCTACTCTACCTACGCTACTCTACCTACGCTACTCTACCTACGCTACTCTACCTACGCTACTCTACCTACGCTACTCTACCTACGCTACTCTACCTACGCTACTCTACCTACGCTACTCTACCTACGCTACTCTACCTACGCTACTCTACCTACGCTACTCTACCTACGCTACTCTACCTACGTGTCTACTATTACTACAAAACTATATTTTTCTACTCTATACAGTCTAGCCAACTACTATTCTAAGTTATCTACCAATACTTAAAAGTGTACATGGTAACTAACTACCAAACAATAATAAAGTATTACTATTTAAAACTACTTTTGTGATTTTTATTTAGCTAAATGTCCTAAGCATGAAGCATTAGAGATTACTTTTCCTATAACTTGTTTAATATCACTCAAACAAATTGAAAATTACATTACTGTTAATTGAATCATTAAACATTATTCGGTTTGAGACATGAAAATTTAACAAAGTCAATATAATTCACACTTTAATATTTTTCTGAGACATAAGGTCATTTTTTTTTAATGCTGACAAGAATATTAACTTAGTTTGGGGAGTTTTTTTAATTCAACACATCAAATATTATTTTAAATTAACTTTTTGAAAGTCTATTATAAATATTTTCTCAAATTGTTAATATAATTTGATCTTAATAACTTAAAAGTGATAGATGGGAAAATTCTTTTTAATTTCTTTATTAATTACAATTTTTAACGTCTCTCAACCATATTAAATTTTTTGACCCCCAAATACAAAATAGAGGCTGCCTAAGGAAGTCTTATACTTTGTTTCTACAAATATTCCCACATCTTTTAGTAAAATTTAGTTAGTTTACGTTACTATCTCAATCGTTAAGTTTAAAATATTAATTATGATGAATGAAATAAGAAAGGTTAAGATAGATTCCATGTTTTAAAGATTAAGTATAAGGTAAATCAAATAAAATAGACACTTATGACATTTTAACTTATCAATAAATAGTAATTATCTTAAAATTAATCCCTTTTTTAATTTGCCAAACTAGTATGTTATTTATTAAAAATTACTATGCAAATCATGAAATTCCAATAAATGAATGAAGTAGTATATTTTAATTTTTACTCAATCAACATATTTTCTCTTATATCAATTACCTTATCTTAAATTCCATTTAAAATTTCTTTAACCCTTTCAATATGAATGCCATGTTTTTCTGGCTGTAATACATATCGTGCAAGGGTGCTGATGCAAAGGATTATGGTTTATATTCTAAACCTTCCGACCTTTTCCCTTAAAGGAAACCTTGCCTCGGGGGTAATTAAGCCCTTTTCCCAGCATGGTGCCGCTGCAAATCAATTGTTATTGCATTTGTTTTGCTAAATATTTATATTAAGGAATAATTGTTTATATTGCCTTGGAAAAGAAAACCTTCTAATTTGACGACTTTGTACAATTTTTAAACGAAATTATATCGCAAATAATAAGTAAGTTAATGAGTAACTCACTTTCATCACTATCATTTAGGTTTCATGCTATATAGCTTAAAATTGGCTTTAGAATTTCATTTCAAATCTCTACATGGTCAGCAAAATGCAAAATTTTAATATTCATTGCAATATTTGCAAGTAGTGTCCTACAAAAGCTACACGGATATACTACTTTATTAATAATGGTCAAGCTTCAAAGCAATACTGTAAAAAAGAAAGATTACCCGCGGACAATGTTCTATAATTGCTGTTGCTGAGAAAAGGGTTAATATGAGAATAAACTGTTATGAATTAGAAGACACTTTTGACTAATTTTCACTAGGAAGTAGCTACAAGATAATACTCATGATGAAATAATTCCTTTGCAAATGCCTATAAATCTGAAAGTGTGCTTGGAATTCACATACTTTGGATAACTTGTGACAATAGGGGAAAATAATAGAGTTAATAAAGTAAACTAAAGAATCAAACAGGGTTGTAGTTCCTTTGGAAGAAAGTTTTATCTGTATTCTTGACTTGACAATGTTAAACTGAAAAAGGTCACTAATTTTATTATTATATAGAACTAATCATAAGAAGAGGTAAGAATCGTATTACATGGGAGGGGAAGATGACAGGAGTTACGGATATAATAGAAAAAATACATTGATAAGATAAATGGATGTGGGCAGGACTAGAAGAAAGAAGACCAAAGGAAAGATGGAAGGGAGATGTCATCAAATACCTATGAGTAGCTTGGAAAAGGCTTACATCTGATGTCGGATTGTAAATGGCTGATGTACATATTTATAAAATATTTTTACAACAATTCTAAGGTTTCAAATAGTACCACTTCATTCATTTAATGTTGTTTCTACAAAGATAAAAATCTATCCCAAAACCTAACAGCATAAAAAATAATAAAACTTCTAAACATACCATTGGCTGTATTAATTTGAGTCTGGTCTGCAGTATTTATTTGCCTCCTACAAATTGAGGTACAAATTTTAAAAAGGATTATTAAATAATACAATATAAACACGCTAAAAATATTAACTGTATAAAAACTAAAAGAGGAAAATAATAAAGATCATAACAATTGCAACTAGGATTCTTTATTTATTCTTCATAACATTATTAAAACTAAACAACAATGTAGATAATACACCTCCTCTTCATAGAATTGGTAGTAGAACTAAACAATAATATTTAAAGACATTAGGCAGAATGAACTATTGAATATGAAACATCACAATATATATCCACCAAAAAAATGAAAAGTATTATTATGAAGACTTACTGAAAGAAAAATAAAGTAATAAGCATTTAAATATCCACAGATAATGTAACAGAGCACATCAGAATTTAACAACGTTAAATTTTATAGCACTTAACTACCATTTTGTAATATTAAAATGAGTTCTGAAGAATTGTAAATAAAACATGCGAATCTTGGTTAAATATGCAATATTACAAGGGACAGGGTATCTAAAGTATAATGATAATCAATAAGAGAGCATTTGATGGAGGCAATAAAAATATTATTCAAAAATAATAGATCAAACTCTGTAAATCTACGTATTACATAGACATTATAGTTTAAAATAATTAAACAATTAATTTATTTCTCAACATATGGTGAGATCAAATAATGTCAGTCTGAGAAATTGGATCATTTCAGCAAGTACAAAATTTTGAAATATAACTCATTCCTGCATTCAAGTACGTTAATGTTCAAATTCTAGCTAAACCTAGATATATGTGCCCAATCGTCTCATAAAAGGTTAAATGTCTTACAACTAATTATGTTTCAATATTAATGGATTATTATTGTAACTATATGTTAGCTGTATAAAATATTAATCACCTTAAGAAGCCAAACTATTATGAGGGAAATAAATAATCCCATCTTCTGTCCCCTGTTTAAGTTGATGAATCAAGTCGAAGAGGCATGCACTAGGGGAAAATGTCTTCGGAAATCTACCAGGAGCTTTTGGTTTCCAATACCTTAAATTCAATGATTATTGCTATCATGTACTTGTAATTTCAATTCAATATTATAAGAAATGTTTAATATTAAAATCTTTTTATAGGATACAATATTTAAATAAATCTTGATTAATGGATACATGAGAGTACTATTTCAGATGAAAATGTTCTTAAACTTTGAAATAAAGATACAGTAACAGTTAACGCTTTTAATTTTGTTGGAAATAATTTTGACTAAACATTTAAATGTATTCATTACAGTAAATTCAATTATATTTTGTTAATATTATAGATGAAAGAAATGGAAGTGCCAGATGCTAAGTTGCTAAATGACACACAAGAGTAAAAACAAAATGAAGCTGTATGCTATTCTGAATAAGGCTATTTTCAAAACTATCTGTTAAAATTATTAAGTCCTAAGCTTTTATTATTTATCACAGGACAGATTTTAAAATGAGGCTACCGGAATTATATAAATGCAAAATATCCAATCACATTCTTGGGGATCATATTATAATAATCATATCACACCATTATAGGTAATCAAATGAATGAATCAACAGTAAGCTATTGAATAAAAGTATTATTAAATCCAATGCTTAAATTAATTAAATAAGGTTCAATAAATTTAAAATTGTTTAATGATTTATAAACCTCCATGCTGTGGAAATATTTAATAGAATGCCAGTGTTATAGAAATAAGAGAGAAAAACCAAATCATTATTTAAAAATTTTAATTCCCAAAAATTAAAGAATGTAAGTCAGAATAGTATTAAAATATAATGAAATTTTCTAACATTATGAAGATTACAGTACTATTAAACAAAACTCTGCATTAAATATCCTCTTGTTAATAACATCACATTGCTTCACTTTGATTGAAATTGGATGCCAATTCATTATACTGAATTAGTTAAAAATTAAAAATTTTTCCCTTGGAATTAGAAGAAGTAGACTAGTTTTGTTAAACTACATTTAGTTTTTTGATATTTTAAATCTTACTTTTCCCTCCATCAAATAACATTCCCTATTTTACCTTGTGAAAAGATAAAAGATTAATACTCGCCTGTCTTCGTTCCTTTTCAATAATAAATTCTGCGTTCGAGAAACTTCACTTGTGTTTCATTTCACTATGATTATAACAGCAAGCAGCAATTTCTCAGACAATTCACCAATCGACCAATTCACCATTGAACCTCACTGTCGCTTACAATTGTTGAATCAACCCTCACCACATTATTAGTTCGATTGAACTAACCATGTTATTTAACTAGTAACCGATTGTAGCATTACAATCACTCACGAACATTATTATAAACTAACACAAGATTAGGTTCTAAAAACCTGAACGCGGATTTACATGATGCCCGACTTCTTAAACTTTAAGAAACCTCACTCTGCCAGCGACCACGCTATACTGAACAGCTTGACTCAACCACAAATTCTGAAAATGGCAATAGAGGTCGTTGTTGTAACGTCGGTTAGTGCCGGAAAATTAAACTGTTCACCCGAGAAGAATTTTCATACACCGAGAAGACATGACTCAACCTTCTTGCCGTGCTTCAAAGCGAGAATTACGTGCAGAATGCCGATCTTTCTTCAAAACGAAAGGGTCCGTCCCTCTACAGGCACCTACCCTAACTTTCTCGTAAGGTTAGACCATTTGACGAAGCGTGTGAAAGCCCATTGGCATAGATTCCCAAATTTTTCTTTCTTTCTTTAGATAGCCGCGTTTAAGTATTAAATCTAAGGGAAACAATCAATCAACGTTAACTTTAAATATGATGATAAGAAATTGTCCATTCACAATTTGAAGTTCGTTATACTATATTCATAAAAGGACGTTAAAGATGCATTTCTTCAACTGCGTCAGTTGTACAATGTCCCAAATCAGTTTCCGGTTAAATTATTAAATTTATTGATGAATTGTCGTTCGCAATGTATCCAGTTAATATCAACAAGAATGAAAAAAGAGACGATATATACCACTCCCACACGAGGTACGTATCATCGGCCGCGTAGAATAGCGCTTACCAGAGTACAGGGCCGTGTTTTTTATTGCTGACATTTCCCGACTAACGATTGGGCATTTCATCTTCTCGGGCGGAAATTGAAGGCCACTTCAAAAAGGAATGGACTGAACATGGAGTGGAGAGCCGATTCCCTGTAAAAGGATCAAAATCAAACAATTATTTCTACGTAAATGAATTATTAAAAATAATTAATACTAGCATACGAAAAATTAATGTAATATAAAAGCACAAGTTAAAACAATAATTGATTCGCAATATTTAATTATGATCCAAGATTCCAATCACAGTTCTTTGTTAACAATGATACGTACTAAAAGTTGTAGTATTCGCAATAATTCTAACGAAAAAGATATAAAAAATCGATAAATTTCTATAAATATAGTATAAATGACAATCTTATATGGTTAGAATTTAAACTTATTTTGAATTTAATTGAAGATGATTTTCAGTGATTTTGTTGATGAGTTTGGGCAGCTTTTAATAGTAATATTATTATAATAATAATTACAATTCGCAAATGTATATTTTAATATTATCTGGGCAATAAAACCCAAGCTTTCAGCCCAATATCTTTTGCTGCAGATGTTCTGAATATCGCAGTGACGGATAATCTTACAGCGAATGAGGTTAACTTGAAATTACTGAAACTGTTTACTATTTATATTGCGTACAATTATTTCGACAGAAACAGTATATGCCTTTTCATATCCAATCAATGGGACTGGCTTATCATTTGAAATATTAATTGTGAGTCGACTAAATTGATTTCTTCTTTGCTTCTCAACATAAAAAGAAACTTGAAGACGCTTCAAATAGCAGAATTTGAAAATTTTCTCCACCGCATATTTGATTTGCGACCGCTTTGCTACATACAGTAGCTGTCATTCAAGATGGTATTGAGAAAGCTCTAAATATTAACTTGTCGATTGTGGTTCGAGGAACTGGGTGCACTTTTATTGGTAATGTAGCAATACGCAAGTGCAAAAGTAAACGTGGGAAGAATGATAAGTGATGAGTATAATTACAAATCAAATAATACGTAAATCCAAAGCTAAGACTAGAAAAGATATTATATCCGTAATTTCTCCATTAATTTCTATCTGCGAAACTATTGGACTGATACCATGCAATATCACTTCTGGAGAATGGAAAAAGCAGAATTTTCGCGAACTGCATGTATACTATTGCTTCACGCTATTGTGCATAACGGCAGTGATCACTATTTTGGTGCTTGTGTGCGATGCTATGGGAGACATACCTTCGGACGAATTCTTCGTAACAGAACTAGCTAACTTGGTGTGGGACTGCGCGGATTGTTTCATGTCTCCTGTCTGCGTTATGTTTTGGTTTTTACGACGGAATACACTCTTCAGGCTTTTGAAAGGAATCGTTAAATATGATAGCAAGATGAGGGACATGAACAATTTGCAGCCAGATACGGAAACCACCAAAAAATTGTTTTCATTTCTATTTCTTGTGTTTGCTTCCCAATGTTCCTACGTTGCATTCTCCTTCTGCGTCACAGATTACATAGGATACTTTCAACTAACTACCAATGTCATCGGAGTGTACTGGGGAATGATCGACATGATCCAAGACGTTCTTATCTTTAATCTTCTTCATATTCTCAAGAGACGGTTCATCCTCTTAAATACTGAATTGACAGATTTTAACTCCTGCCTCCAACAATTCGCTTCAGGAAATGACAAAATAATTTCTAGTACAGTGAATCTAATAAGAGGCTGGATGACACGACAACTTAGACTTTTCTGTCTGTGCCAATATTCTGAGAAAGTTTTCGGTTTATGCGCATTTACTTTGGTAGTTTCGAATTTTCTGGATATAACAATCATCCTTTATTTCCTCATCGAGGTTGAAGTTGAAAATGTAGAAGACCTAATAGAATTTTATGACCTAATCTTCAATTCCATAATAGTGTTAGCTTTCATTTGCGCACTGTTACTCATCTCAGGAGCTTGCCAGAGTATTCTGAAGGAGGTACATAGAAGAAATTAGAAATAGATCATGGTTCATAAATTCAATGTTCTTCCCCTATTAGACTATCATCACTTTAATTATGGTTATTTAGGAACTTGATTGTCATCTGTTGATGTTCCCACACATTGTGAGTATAATGAACCTAAAATGGTAAGTAATTGAGTGAACTCCATAGAGATAGTATCTCAAAGAATGGTTGCGATAAGTTAAGAAGAGTCTCAACGATTATGACCACAAATCATCAGAATCATTCGATCATAATGAATCTTTGATTTATTATTCAGCCATATAAAATTAAAAATGAAATAGAGAAAAATAATATTCATGAACAGGTACACTTCACTTAAATAACACCTAATAATATACATATAGTTCATTTATGAATTGACTGTCCTGTATTTAATTGCTATATTAATGTATGAAAATGATCTGAAAATTTAACTGAAATATACTTTCTTTTTCATATTCTTCTTTGTATCATCTCCCTTTAAGACCGAAAAAACAGGCATGCTGGTTTCAGAAGCTCTTCTTAAGGTAAAAGACAAACAAGTCAGAAGAGAGGTAAGCCAATAATATGAATCAATTAACCTTACTCTTTGCATGGTAGCAGGAGATAATAACTATGTATTATACAGAATTAATTTTCAAAGTAATTAGCATTCAACTATAACTAATTCAACCACCTCCTTATACTCCATGATTAATAATCCATTGCATTCATAAATAATTAATAAAAATCAATTGCTGTTATTTCTTATAAGTATTGCAGTCTTTACAAAATTATATTTTAATTAAAATAACATAATATCTTGCTATGTATAAATTTACATATTTACTCATCATTATAACAAAGAGATTTTTTTACTTTACATTTTAGTTACGAATTAATAATTTGCCCATCCCACGAAAAAAAAATACACCAGCATGTGAGCTTATAGTTAAACAGTTTTAGAGTTAAAATTGCAAACTCATTTATTGGTACCTTGCAGTTAGATTACTTTTTCATTTCATAAAAGATGAGACCTAAAGAACACAAATAAAAATTTTGAAAAAGTTATACATTTAAGAGGCAAGTTTTTAAAATGGTTATGGTAATGAACTTAGATGGTATACATTTTTAATAAAATAGTAACAAAATTAATATATTTTTAATGTAGAGCAGAATAACAGTATACCTCCAATTGTTTTTTAATGTATAATCTCTTTTTTAGCTTCATCAATTCTCAAATCAGCTCCATCACACTAGGGTGGAATTTACTGCCTGTGGTTTCTTCTCGCTTGACTTCAGTCTCATAAGCTCGGTAATAGCTTCCTCATGTGCATTTCTAAAATTTGGTCTCTGAATGAAACAATATTTAACTATGGGGCAGTATCAAATGAATAGTTTCATCACAAAGGAGTGAATATATGATTTAGTCTTATGAGAAATTTCATATTATGATAGTCTATCATAAACCCTTATATTAATAAAACAAATATCGAAGAACCATCTTGGATTCAAGAGGGTGCACATGATAATTGTGATAATATAAATAAAGTATGATAAAGTATGATAATTGATCGACCTCTTACATTTCTAAGGTGACATAACAATAATTCATACTGCTCAGTGAAAAGATGATCATAATCTGCTTAAAGTATTATCTATCTTCAACATGTAATATGTATACTGCATACATTTTACAGATAAAATATTCAGTAGCTACATGGCAGAATTTTTGCAGTAGTAATAGATTAAATATTTTTACTTGGCAAATTTAATTCATCAGGATATTTACAATTAAAAAAATGAATTGGTTTAAGGTTAGAATCACCTTTAATTTAGCTTGGCTTATGATTTTGTAACGTTAAACTAAATGCACTCGACAAATTATGCCATGTCTAACAAAACTTTTTCTTTTTTATTTTTCAGATGTCAGCCGCCATTATCACTCATATTGTAATTCTGGTTCAATTCCACTCAACCGGAAGTAATGCTAAGAGCTACAATTGCTGCAGTTAAAATTTAAACTTCAATCATAATGGTTTCTTTCTGTATATACATCTTTTGAATTATTGCTCTTCATTTCATATAAAATAAAAAAATAATCCCAAATACAACCATTTATTATTTTTCCATACCAAAAGTCCAACCTTGTCATCATTACTGAAGTAATTGTGCACTATAGTAACACCCTTTTGAAGCAGGAATTCCTTCTTATTGAATCATGCATAAATCAATTATAAAAAAGGGAGATTAGTCAACAGTGAGAAAAAATCGAAAATGTCAAAAGCAGATCAGTAACATGTGTACACAAAGGCGCGTTTTAATTAGAAATTAGAACTCTTATAAAAGTGACACTCATCGAACACTAAACTTTGACTAATTATCTGAACAATATAACATTGTGTACACACCAAGATGATTCCAAAATTACTAAACTAGCGTAATATCACGGCGATCGTTAAATACAACACAATATATATTTCTCGTTGTCCTTCAATATTGCATTAAGTTATTGCGCTGCCATAATCATGATCAAAAACTTAAATTTGTTACCGATGCGAAGAGAATGAATGAAAGTGAAATAAAGATAAACATTCATCTTTTTTGAGCGATTCATTTTCCGTAGTCTATTATTTCAGTTTATTCAATTCGAAATATTTCAATTTTCTAACTTTAGTGGAAAATAGCATCAAGCCTTAAAATGAACGTGGCTGACATCATATACACTGGCATCTCATCTTCAATTGCACAAAAAATACCGAAAGACCTCCGCCAAGAAATGAGGAACCGTCCACGAGTCTAAAGAAATGGTTTTACTGTTTATGAAATTATTTCTCCCGCAGATATATTTCAGTTTCTAAATGTATTCAAATCATTCAAATTAAATACTTCATTCAACAAATTTTTCACGAGTTCAACCCGTCGTCTCCCTTCTGCCATAATGTAATTACATTTAAATAAAAAGAAGACCGTAATAAAAATTGCATCAAAAAAGGATAAATTAAAAGCTATTTTTATGTTATTAATAGTAATTTTTGAAAAAATGTTAAAAGTCCAAGAAGCAATCATACGCATTTACAAGCAATTACTGTCTTTTTTAGTTAGATTTATTTAGCTATGCACGCTGTTTTAAAGCATAGTATTATTCAATTCAGTAAAATTACATAGGAAAGAAACATGGTCAACGATCAGCATTTAATAATAAACCTTTCACAAACAAGGGATATTCAAATGGGAGGAGCAGGAGCGCCTTATTTAAGACGTCTAATTGATCCCTCTGGCAAACGTATAAATTTCTTTGCGTATTTAGCCGTGATTACTTCCGATTAAAAAAATCATATGGTATGGCCTTCGCTAGAGGGAGTATTAAGGGCATAACTATCGCCGAATCTTAGGTCTAATTGAAAAATGAGAAATCGCAAAGATTTACCATTATGGAGTTCCACCATGCATCGATTCACAAGGTAGCTGTAACTTAAGCTACTAAAAGCCTTTAAAAGTTATCAACACATTCTATGTTACTGTGTTGAGCCTAATACGAGGTATGAGCACATATTTGCGCCACAGGCATATTAAAATTAATAAAACTTTATAACAAATCATAGCATCCATGTATTACCTAATTGACAATAGCATTATAGCGAAAGATATGTATCATCATGGCTTATAACAAAACGGAAGAAAAAACTATAATCCCCAATTATGGTTTAAGTACTATAATTAACTTTTCATAAGCTACTCACCGTTTAAAAAGACAATAGTGAAGAAAAAGATGAATTAACTTCTAACGAGTTCTTGCTGATGAAACATGGTGTAAATGTGAAGAGAAAAGAAAATTGGAGGCAGCACTGGGACACGAACCAATGTCTCCAACTTTCCGGAGCGATATGCATATCATGTCTCCAATTCTTCTGTTTATCTTTACAATAGAGGTGGTAAGGTAAAACCACAATAAAATGCAGTAAGCTCAAAACGGTGTTAAACTTAACAGGTTGGTATCAGATACTAGTAATGACATCAACGCCTCTATGCCTTTAATCAGGAACTATACAAGGAAAATATTCCAAGAAAGATAAATAACTTTCTCGAATTCGATTACATTTTTATGAAATCATCATTGAATGGATAGAAGTTGTTTGAGATGGCCAGTTATGAAAGTTCAGAAGTTCTGTCTGTTCCAGAAGAATTTGATAAATGTCCTGTGCTTGCATTAAGACTAAACACAATTGCGAAAATTTCCAACTCCTTAAACTCTAATAAAATTCTCCCAACAGATGATGGATTCCTTCGGTAAGCAAGTCAGAAACGTTAGTAAGTTAGACATCTTAATTTTTTTTTGGGTTACTGCTATTATTTCTTTATAGAGATTGGAGAGGACTGGCACAATTAGCAGGTATTGACGGAAACGTTGTAATGGATATCGCGTCGAAGTCTGACCCAACTGCAGAAGTTTTTAAAGAATGCTGCAGAACAGGAAATAAAGAGAACAGTATTTCTGTAGGATTGCTACTGTCATTTTTTAGGACAATGGATAGATGGGATATCATTGACGAAACAACTGAAATGATTGGTAAGTTTAGAAATAAAGGATTTCTAATTTTTTTGTTGTTTTTATTTTTAATCTGCTAATATTTTCAGAAAAAGATGTACAGACTTATCTGAAAAAGCAGGACAGCACAGATTCCTCTAGAGTCGCCAGAATAGATGCTGACAAGGATATCTTAACAGTTGGTTTGTACCATCTCAGTTTCTATTTTTATTCTTGGTAAATATTGATGTGTCTGAATTACAAAGAAATAATTGCCATGTCTGAATGATTTATTTCAGATGACGTCTGCCGTTTAGAGAAGGGCTTGGAGCCCCAAAATTATGATGCTTTTCTGTTATTTGCTGATGATGATTCTGATTTTGCCTTGCAAATTGTTGATAAAATGGAGAACGAATATAAACTCAAGGTATACCTTCATGAACAAAGTTTATGTAATTAACCTCTCTCTTGTAATCACTAATTATATTCTTTTACAGCTATGTGTCAAAGACAGAGATCTTGTAGGGGGACTAACATTTGAACATGAAGCTATAATGAAACTTATAGCACAGAGGTGCAATAGACTAATAGTGGTTGTATCTCCTAATTTCCTGAAAAGTGAAGCAAATAAGTTTTTTGTGACTTTTGCACAGGCTCTAGGGATAGGTATGTTTATATGCAAGCACATATTTATTTATGTTAAAGTGATTGATGAATGTCTAATATATTCAATTGTATAGATCAGCGACAACGAAAGGTTGTTCCCTGCCTCTATCAAAGGTGCAAACTTCCTCCAGAACTCAGCTATTATTTTTTGTTGGATTATAATAGAGCAGGAAAATTTTGGAACTTCTGGGAGAAATTAAGAGACTCAATTCATGCTCCCAACTCCACCGTTGTTTCAAACAGGTATTTTTCTCTTCTCCTTGCCCTTCATTGAATGGTTACCCAATTATGACTTCAAAAAATTATGTAAACAAATAAAATGCCAGAACTAGCTTGTAAGATTCAGAATTACAGAGAGTATCTATTCTTCACCATTCTGTTTGATAATCATATTTTACTCACAGGTCCACTGCTCTTGCTCAAACTAGTCCACAGCTAAGTTTGCAACAGAATTCTACTTTTGGAAATGATTATAGGGAATGGAGCACACACTCTTCAATGATTCAACAGAGGGAACCACCACCACCCTATTCATTAACCAACAATGTACACAGTGAAGAACATTCCAAAGATTACCTTTCTTTGAACGATCCTCCAAAATATTGCAGTGCAAGCAATTTAGAAATAATTGGTGGTGATGGACAAAATCAAATCTCACATAGTGTCTCTGAAAGCCATTTGATGGAAATGGACCATGAGAGCAACTCTGTCAGAGTTACGATACCACTTGACATGCAGGATAAGAAGAACAAATCTCATCCCATGAAATGGCTTAGGCGTCTCCTACCCAAAGAAAAGAAAATCAAAGAGAAAAAACGACATAAAATGAAATCACTTGAAGTCTAATTTATTACTCATAGCCTTTTGTGAGATTTTTTTCAATATAGTACTTCTACAGCAGTAATTAACTGCCATTAAGTAGAAGTGGTGCTTTCCTGGCTGCAATGCCAAAAGAATTTTTGTGTGTTATTACTGAAAATCAAAATGGTTACAAAAAGTAAGCTGCACCTAAAAGTGGAAAAAATCATGTGATATTCCCCTTGCAGTATAATTTTGTTCCTTCTTGATCCAGAAACTCAGGGAATAGTTGAGGAAATGTGATATTAGGAAGTAAAGGTTGTATACTTAATAAATTTGCATGAAACCACATTTTCAATCATTATTTATGGCTGTTTAAAATAGCTGGTGGTTAATTTCCATCATGCATGAAGGTCTTGTTAAGTACTAGTTAATATTCCTTCCCCAATTTATGTGGATGATGCAACCTAAGAGTAGTGTATAAAGTCTTCATGGCATAAAGTTAAACTGCCAGATCCTTCTCTCTCCCAGAGTAAACGTTTCATAGCTTAAAGATGGAGTTTGAAAATATTGTTAATAAAATTCATTCATATTGGAAACATCATTTATTTTAAAATTATAAAAATCTTCAACATAACTAGCTAACTATATCAAGCACACCTTTGCAATCACAAAATGCCATGTTAAACTAACATGCATTCGACATTCCAGTTATACTTAAAAGCATGGGTAAAATGAATGCAAATTATTACAAAACATGCAACTGGCAGCTTTTTAGCTTAAGTCAAGGCATGCTCAAATCTGTACAACTAGCACTTTGACATTAGAAACTGAAGCTGCCAAATGGGGGAGCTCACAACAATTCATATTAGGTGCAATGTCCACTCATACACAAAACAAATGATGTTCAATTTAAGAAAATTTGTCAGAGATTTGTCATTCATCTGATTTGATAAGGAAAAAACTGAAACTTTAGATTGCTTTAGTTAGCCTTTCAAATTAAACAAAATTTTCAACACAACCACGAGAGAAAAACAACATTACCCATGGTTAATTTTTTAATTTCTTTATTGTTAGGAAAATAGTGAGCAAAGACTAATAAGGGAATGCCGTTTAAGCAGAAACAGCAAGCACCCCCACTCAAACGGAGGGCATTGCAGTACAGGAACTTGTAGATGATCGCCAACTCTGTAGAATACTGAACTTCTCTCTTCAGAACAATGGTGAGGCAGTGAGTGGGGAAGTTGTGGGGATATGGTTGGGATAACTGCCTGGTAGACAGGCATCTGGGGAAGGATGAAAGTCTAAACTCAACCAATTCAACTGAGTCAGATGAACTTCTGGTGCCGGACCTGCAACACACGACCATTGCTCTCAGAGAAGTCAGCAGTAATTGCTTCACAACCCAAATAAAAAAAATTTCCTCAGAAAAAACAATGAAAGGGATAAAGAAAATGCCATTAAGGAGAAAATACTAATTAATGACATTATGGTATTCAGCTTGAAGTATATGACTTCCATCTTTATTTTAAAATATATTAACAGACATTAAAGGTTATATGTATGCTTTCTTTCAATAAATGAAAGATAACAATACCTGTGAAAACACTGGCATAGTATTGAACATCCTATAAATACAATTTTATTGGGTTACATAAAACCCGTGGTTCATAGAATTTGTACAGCATATGAGTGATGCCCTCGGCAAATGAGATACAAACTCAAATCTTTTTGCATTACTCCCCTCATTCCTTTCAGAAGGCTTATTTACAGCATATATTCTCCAGCAATTATAGTGAAAATAAAAAAGTAAAGCACCAACAAAAACCTATTTTTAATTCGGTGAAAAGAGTATCCCACGCGTCTACCTCTAAAAGCAATGTCCCCGTGGCATGAGCCCTGAGGAGACGGCGGGATATGGGTGCTACTTTCCCAATCCAACTAAAGCCTCATCCATCAGCTCATCATCAGTTATGCAGGGAGATGCCTGAGATACAGTGGAATGAGGAGAAGCAATTACAAGGGGACTGCGGAGGGGTGAGGCTACAGGGGCAGGTGATTTAACTATGTGAACAGATACAGAAGGAGAGGCAGGGAATGGATGAGGAGCAGAAGATGCCTGAACACTTTGGGAAGGAGCTGAAATAGGTGGGGGAGGTAACGGAGGAGGGGGAAGAGCATGGGAGGGTAAACTTATGTTACTGGAAGGGAGAGAGACAGCTGAAACAGGCGGAGAGGATAAAGGTAGTGGAGGAAGTGGGATAGAGGGTTGCTGCAATATAGATCCCGAACCAGTTTCACCACGAACAGTAGTGGGCACAGTCACCTTTATATCAAGTTTACTTTCTGTTTTTGCTCTTACGTCACTGGTGTCTGGCAATGTTTCCAGAGCATCATGCGGCTGAAGAATTGGGAGTGGTATTGACAGGGGAGGGGACTGTGTATTGGTCTTTGGCACAACCAGAGGTTTTGATACCTCCATACTGGATGGTATAGCCACTGAAGGTAATTGCATTACCTTTTCATCATTGGCTGTTTCACTGGGTATTAGCGGTTTTGGTGTAAGAACAGATGGTCCATCAAGTACATGAGTTTTTGAAGTAGAATTAAGATTATCCAAACTCGTCACTAACTCAGAAATATGCTTAACTGATTCCTCCATAGACTTAGGTGTAGTTCTCATGTTCTCGTTCTTGCAATCTGAGAGGTCACTGCCTCCTTCTGTGTGTGGAGTAGAAGACTGTGAGTCATTCGTTTCCAGGACTCCAATTTTTCCACAAGAAGATGCACTACCTTGAAGGTGAGACGAAGATAGTTTGGGACTGGAACAACTTGGGGCAGTAGAGCTGGGTAATGATGACAATGTAGAGATTCCAGATGTTGATGAAGTGTGTTCAGAAGATAATGATGACTTAGTAGTTTTTTCAGACATACTTTGTTGCCTATCTTGTTTTTCTTCTGATTTAGAGAACTTCATTGAGCTAGAAACATCAGGAGTGCTTGAATCCCTTTTTAATACATCATGCCTACTCGTATCTAACTTGTCTCTCTCTATGGCACTTCTCTTTGAATTATCCAATGGATCAGATAGCCGTGAAGGATCATTAGAAATATTTCTTGAAAGTTTTGGAATTTGAAATTTAGGATCAAGCTTAAGACCTTCTAATGGTAAGATGTTATCTGTCTTTGAATGACCTGATGTGAGAGAAGAATTCCCAGACTTAATGCGATCACCTCCATCTAAAATTGGTATTCCTGACTCAGATCTATCATCCCTCAATGAGGCAGGACTGGATTTCCTCTGTTCAGATGATTTTCCAAAAGGCGAAGATGATTTTTCTTTAGGTCTTATTTTCTCTCTTCTAGTATCCCCCGGACTACTTTGTTTAGGAGAAGAATTGGAAGACTTAGACATTTTTGTGATTCCAAGTCCTGAACTACTTGTTTTCACTGAACAAGATGACTTTCCAGAACTGGTAGGATTGTTAACAACCCCAAATGTTTTGGAAGATCCTAAGGCCACTTTTGTTTGAGGTTTCTTTGATGCAGGCCCACTATTAACTCCAGGTTTCAAACCAGTATGAGAGACAGTTTTCATGGATGATGACATTGATCCAGACTTCATTCCTGAAGACAGCTTTGCAGAAGAGTCCTTAGTTCTAGTTTTGTTTATGGTAATTTTCATACCATCTGAACTTGGTTTAACCATGTATTCAGGGTTTTTCCCATCTGCTACACTTTTACCTGGTTCTCTGTTCTTGTTATCCACGGTCTTCTGTGACATGCTACTACCCATACCATCTTTCTTCTCTTTGGATCGTTCTCCCGTTGATTCCTTTTTTACATCTCCACATATTGATCCATCTCCATAATTCTGAGCTGATTTAAGCTTATCTATGACCGCAGATAAGGAACCCTTTCTATTACGCATTGGCTGCTGTTTTGAAGGACCTGAAGATCCTATCTTGTCACATGATGCTGCAGGTGACTTTTCAGTAATACCTCCAGAAGATGATGAGTTGGATTGCATCGATGAAGAAGAAGTAGAAGTCATACAACTCTGTGAATTACCACCTGAAATCATTTTTGAGACGGACTGAACTAATTCACTACCCTGAGAAAAATCCAGTTGCTTTAACTTCACAGTTGAAGCTTTAACTTTGGGACTTTGGTGTCCAGAGCTTACATTACTACCACTTCCACTCATTAATTTCCGCTCCTTCTCCTTGTCTTTTGATTTTCCAAATTTTAGCAGTACATCTCCAGAACTTGATGTACCACTGCCACTACTTTTTCCAAGATTAGCTGAAGCTGACTTAAGAGCTGACATGCTTGGTTTACCAGATCCAGATTGCTTTGGTGAGAGGCCAGCATGCTTTGGACTAGCTGCAGATGAATGTTTGGGGCTACCTGTGTTGTACAAAGGAGATGATCCAGGATTACTGGAGGAATGCTTTGGACTCTGAGAAGTCTTAGGCTTCATGAGTCCCTGAGAAGATATTGGTGATGCAGAACCCTTCATAAGGGAGAGGGGCTTAACCGATGTAGAATGTGTAGGTGAAGAGGGGAATTTTCGCATACTTGATGCAAGGGGGGGAGAGCTGCCTGGTGAAGGACTGCTACCCTTCATGCTGATAGACGAAGAGACTGATTTCCCTGTCACCATATCCTGCTTACCCATCGACTTTTCCACAGATTTTCCAGGAATTTGTGGAGGTCCCATAACTTCCAATCTTACAGTGGGAACTTTAGATTGTTTACCTCCATCTATTGGAGAAAGGGATTCTTCTCTTCTTCTTTTCCTTTTCTTCTCAGATCTTTTCCCATCCTCTTCACCCCCACAAGGAGGGTGAGGTGAGGACATCATTCTCTTTCCTTCTTTCACTTTAGATACTCTTGTGGGATCATCCCTCCTATCTCGACCCCCTCCACTTCTGTCCTCTCCAGACATGGAAGAGCTACTTTTAGATGAAATGGGAGTGATTGTGATAGAGCTAGGGAGGGTTGTAGTGGCTGAGGTTACAATAGGTATTATCTCAATGCCTGGTCTTCGTTCTAGCCCCATACCAGTGAGCACAGAGGATAGACTTGGGGGAGTTATGATAGAAGATGAAGTAATAGGGGTGATACTAACAGAAGGAGCAACCATACTTTTATTTTCTGCCAGGTCAAGAATAATTGTTTGTGGAGTTTGGCCCTCAGAATTCTTACCCTCTTTCCTAATTTCAATTCGATTAGATAGAGAAGATGAAGTCTTTTTCTTCTTTTCTCTATGACGTTCTACACTATGAACTGTAGGTATTATGGGAGTAACTTTGACCTCGTGTAATTCGCTGGCCATATCTACATCATGGACTTCAGATTGAGCCTGAGAAACACTTTCCTCTTCATAATCATATGGATCATCTTTGGACTCTCCATAGTCAACACCAGACATTACAGGTGGAGTTGTATTTGTAGCAGATACAATTTCAATACCACCCCTATTTGGATTATTTCCTCCATCACCAAACTCATCAGACTTGGAACATGATGATATGGAAGATGAAGACGATGACGAAGAGGAGGAATCACCACCATGCTGACCTAACTCAGTTGGCGCAACTGCTGTGGTAGGAGTGCCTATTGGTGTAGATTCTCCACTGGTGGCTATGGTATCTGGGCTGGGAATGTCAAACTCTTCACCTCCGGCCATCCTCCTTTTTGGGCTGCGGGAACTCCACAGTCCTGACATATTTTCGCAAGAGTTGCCCTTACGCTTTCGTTTCTTCGGCTTCTGAGTCATCATAGAGGTGTGCTGGTCGTTTAAGAGGGTTAAGAGTACGGGAGGGGACTTGTGCCCTGCCGGCTGAGGGCCACCCGGCAGGGCAGTAACCCCTAAAGGGTTCAACATACCTGGCTGAGAGTTCTCCATAGGAGCTTGCATGTTCCCTGAAATGGTATTCTGAACGGGACTTTGGAATGGAGGAAAAGCCTCAGATCGGGAGCTTGCTGGAACAGTTGAAAGCTCTGGAGATTCACTTCCAACAATACACACTTGACTCAAAATATTTTGATTCATCACTGATCCCAACTGATCATGAGATGCACCATTTTGTTCTGTTTTGGGAGTGATTTTTCCATCAAAATCTCCCGTTAATTTATTGTTCTGGCTTGCATCCCCCAAGGCACTCATGGAAAAATTTCCAATTGAAACACCAAAATTCCCATTTGTCTGCACTGTCTTGAAATTCTGGCCCTGCCACTTCCTTATCAGAGCTCTCATTGTGATTGGAATGGATAGACATCTAAAACAGTTAAGAAAAGGCAAAATAAATTCATAATATTGACAACTTGCAGTGAAATTTTTAAAAACTGGAACATGATTGAAGAATTTGAGGTTAAACCATTCAATTAATACTGAAATCTTGTACATAGATGTTATTCTGCATTACTAATTCATATATGGTGATACAAATTCACCCACAGGAATAACAGAATCATCAACAGCATGGGTATATTTGAGTTATTTACAGGTATAAATATTACTTAAAAACAGTATATTGAATATTACATTTATACTGTTATTTTATCTGTAGAAGTACATATTTTACTTCATAAAAATATCTTTCACTATCTTGTTAGATCAAAATCAAAAAAGTATCTTGAGATCAAAACATATTAGATAAAGATAATAGACAAATGAACTTGAGTAAACAAGACAGCTACTATAATTGATAACTAAAATTAAGTAAATAAATGAAATGTTTACACTCTAATGCTTAAAATTGAAACTGCTCAGACAGACACTAGTATTAACTTGTAAAGGGAAATGCGTATTTAAAGACTACAATTAAGTATATGCCCTTGTCATGACTATGCCATAATATCATACATCATATAAAAGATACAAGCAGATTATAAGTAATTAAAAGCTTTTAATAAAGGGTTATTTAAAAGTTAGATCACCAAAGTATTGTGAGTAAAAGATCTCTTTAATTCTTTTGCTATTATTAAATTTAGCTGTACAGATGGTTTTATAACAATGTTATGTAAAAAATAATTATTTAATACACAGCTGAGGATTGAAATTAAGCTTACAATAGAAGTAATAAGTATTAAAACTATTAAGAAACTATGTTAAACAGACTCGAGCTCTTTCATGAGCAATTAAGGAACATGCCTTAGGGATATCATACAATATAGTCATACATCTTAGAAGGTGAGACTGAAACCTTGGCACAAAGAAAGTGATCAATCTTCACCACAACTTCCAATGTTTTCCAATTATTGAACTTGAATACAAAGGAAACAAAGTTTTTCTTCCAAGAAAATTTGCCTGAACTTCATAATTTGAATAAAAACTAGTGCTTGGACAGTTATTTTTAATGCCAAAAACAAAAAAAATTAAAAAGTTTTAATTTGAAAATGAATCCATCAATATAAACTAAACTATTTAAATCATATAGAAAACTGAATAACAATAGACAATACCTTTGGACTACTTTGCTTGCATATTCTGCAGTGGCTAATGTATTATCACTAGCAGTGCTGTAGAGTTTACACTTGACATTTGAAATATCTGTCAAATCCAACTCAGCAGTTGCCATACTCTCTTCCAAAGGATGTTCAAAAGATATGGATAAATGTTGCCAAGATAAAGCAGTAACTTCAAAAATGATCACATTATCTAGCTCTGTAATAAATATAAGGCAATTCAGAAAATCTTTTAAGTTTTGATACATATGAAAAAATAGAAACTTTTAGGATAAAATGAAAATTGCAAATAATTACTTTTGGATAATGAGAGTCACAAAATACTCTTAAATAACAAATGTGAGGATTACCATTCAGTCACTTGAAATGTGATTTTTAAAAGTTTGATAACATGAAAAACAAATCTATTTTCATTCTATAGGTACACCGAATTACTGATTATTATAATTCATTACTTTTAAATTACAATTTAATATAATCCAAGTTCAAAATTTATATAAAACATAGCCCATAAAAAGTTTTTCTTAAGAATTTTAATTTAATACAAAAGTAACAATTGTTAATAGAAAACAGGATAGTTCAATGGGAGCTAATACCAAAACTTGGTATGTTGAAGAATAAATTAAGTTAAAGCAATAATTCAAACACATAAAACACAAATTCATATGTAAAAGTACAAACCTTGTTTGCTGAATGGTCTAATACAACTAGCCACTAAAACATTAAAAAGAACCTGCTGTCGTAAATAGACCAATATTTGAGGAATATGGGCTGGATGGAGAAATGGTATACTATTCACCATTACTCCTTGAAGATTTCGATTTTCTGTCATAAAATAGCAGTGATATTGGTCTGGTAAAGTCTGAAATTCAAAAATAATGAAATCAGCATTTTAAAAAACATTTTCCAAAGATGATCAAATTAAATAATTAAGTGTTAACTCACAACAAAGAGACCCCTGTTGTTTGCACAATCTAACTGGCCATCTGATGCATGTCTGGCAATTAAACTCAACAATGGATGGGGAGATGATAAATCCCCACACTCCATTTCAGTAACTTGTTGTATTTTCTGAGCTAGGGACACACACATGGGTAGAGGCTGCTTAAAGCGCAAAACAAAACAGGCTGGAAGTGTTGCACTGTTAGATGCTATCAGCGCTGCATATGATGGAGAACTGTAGAACAAGAAGAGCAAGAGTAAGGCAAAGGATAAAAAATAATTTAACAATCAACATAATCACTTACTAAATGAAAACATTCATACCTTGTTAAATTCAATTTTCAACCTTTGATTGAATAAACATGCAAAATAACTATTTAAGTTGCCCTTGAGATTAATAAATGAAATTAAATAAATAATTGACGATGATAATTCATATCATCGTCAATGTATTCAAAGTAGTGGAGTATTTGAAATACTAATGGAACATTATCATGGGAAATGAAATTCATCAAGGGACAGGTACATTGTATACAGAATAGATCAGTTTTAATCCACAGAAATTGTTTTAAAACTTTAATACACTAAATCCCAGCTTTAAGTTCAGTTTCAAAATCCAATTGTGTAAACAAATAAAAATTTTTACTATTATAGAATTTAAAAATTAGGCAACTACAATATTAAAAAAAATTTAACTCCTGTTTAAATTCATAACCACTTTTCAAATACTTAATTCTAAATTACTCATGAAAGATGATAATTTTGAGATAGAACTAATAAAATTATAAAAAAATAAGTAATGGAAAAATTACTCAACCCTTTTTGATTATATTAGATAGGCAGTTTTACGGACAGTTTTGCCGATAGATTGGCCCATCTGCAGTAAGAGGGTTAAATGAATATTTTGAGTCAAATCAATCATGATTTAATAGCGTAAGACTAACTAAATTGAACATAATTCCAAAATATGCCTTTGTGGGTGGTTATATTTTTCATTATTTGTTTATCATAATTCTGAATATACATCTTAAATTCATCTCTTCAACAAATATCCTCCAATTACCCCAATGATAAGGCATTCAGAGCAAAAGGATTATTAATACCAACCTTTTTCCATTAGGACTTCTATTTACAGTAACAAGAGGAGCAGTTTGAAGTTTGTGCGATGTTGAACTTTCAATGCAAACAGTAACACTATGGCCCAACCCTTCGGATATGACATTTTCAACAGTCAATGGAATTGATGATTTAGACTCCACATCCAATAAATCATATGGTGAAACAAAGTAGGTGAGCTTCAATGCATGCCCTAAGAAAAAGAAAACATCATTATAAAATAAAGACACAATATTGATTAAGTTTCAGCAATCAAGTATAGAGTATTTAATTCTTCCCAAATAACAAACTGTGATTTAAATTCTACAAAAAAGTAAATTTTAAGAACTTAAGAACAAGAATAATGTAAGCTACATTTCAATCAACTGCTATAGCCTAGGAGAAAATCTTTTCTAAAAGAGAAAAAACAAAAATCATAGATAGTCATTACCAAAAACAGAGACTAATATTACAGGAACTCAATAGGGTTTTTTATTCTCCAGACATTCACATTTACAAGCAATGATAATTTCGCTTCCCTATTAAAGAAACAGTTTACGCAGTACAGCATCAACAGTAAGCATACCACAACTCGAATCAAAATACCCAACGTCTTCATTTCGTAATTTCTTACTGTCTTTAACAAATTTAAACTTTACTTATCACAGTGCTTATTAATCAATCTGTCCTCATAAGATTCATTATGTAAAGCATATGATTATCATTTCCCATCTTTTCAGCTATGACAAGTTTCTGCCCAAGACAGATTCCACCTCTAACAATTTTTTTGCAGATTAAGTATAATTTGAATATTACTGGGAATAGGCAGCAACTCTGCCACACTCATCTCCCTATCTGCATACCTTAAGTATCATCCTGCTCTAACCTCACCTTCATATTTTGACATACAGAGATTTGTTAGTGGTCTTCTGTCATTTTAGTACATCTATGACATTCAGTATGCCTAAAAATTTACTCCAGTTTACTCTATCAACTACTTCATCAACAAAACACTAAGCATTCACAAATCATTTATGATTCTCATAGCTCCTAATGCATCTCCCCTTCCTTTTTCCTTCTGAGCCCTGATTGATCTTCATTGACGTTTTCTTCTGCTTTATTTTTCAATCTTCTCAACAGAATTCTGGTCAGTATTTTAGAGGCACGTGATAGTAAACTTATTATTCTGTAATCCTTGAATTCTATTATTAAGGTTTTCTTTATCATTAACATATGAATGCATTGACCTGATTTTCCACAATTTATATAAAGCACTTCCAAGTATATAGAAGATTCAAATTTCACATATCTATGAATAGGAAATGTCTCTTTATGTGACTGCTATTAATTTCCAATGAATGGAACGGGTCTGACACCGGGAAAATAATAAATTCTTAAATTATAAAAATAATTACCCATCTCTATAGAAATAAGAAAAATGAAACTTCATATCTTTAAAGGTACATTGTATACAAAATATAAGAAAAATCCATGACTAACAAGGGTTTGATTCCAGAGGGCCCTAAAATCAATATTTTTTCCTATGAGAATGTTTTTTTACATTTAGATTTGGATTATACATACAGATATACATACTTTAATTGAAATAGAATGTTGGATTATCTATAAAGCCCTTTCAAGAAAGTTAGATGACTGAAGGTGTTGCATCACTTAGTAACTACTCAGATATGTTAATTTGCAATGCACATATCTGGGCACTACAAACAACGCAAAAATGTATGAAATTGCATAATTAGGTTTTATGTCTTTGGTTTTATCACAGGCTCATTTGGAATTTCTTCATTTAAAATACATGCAAACAACATTGAATGATTATTCATATAGACTTATCTGATAAATGCACAGCTAATTGCAAAATGTGTTTACTTTTTGCATGGTTAGCAGATTCTTTCACAATAATTCATGGGTTCATTACTTACAGATGGAAATAATGCTCCCATAACAAAACAAGGGAAAGCCAACTTAATGCAATATATATTGTAGCTCGGTGAGTTTAAATTTAGTTTAAGCAGTTTGTGAGCATTATAGCAACTTTTGGAAACTTTTACTCTAATACATGATTATAAAGAGTCACTTGCAAAGACCACAAACAACATGGAAGTAAGTATGGAGTGCTGTATGTTAGGCAGGAGGAACAATACATTATCCTCTGCCAAGTACAAAACCCTAATTCAGGAGGTAAGACAGTTGACCACATCCATGTGCTATGAAAGATTATCATCAAAACATGTAAGTAAGGAGCTTGCATTAACTTTGTGGAAGTGCAAAATAACATTATGTCTACAAACAATGCAAAAATGTATGAAATTGCACATGATGAATTTAAAGGAAGGGAGGAAGAAGTAAGATATGGGTATGAACAATAACAGGAGTTACAGACATAGTTAAGAAGATTGTTGAATTAATATTGGCAGGTCACAGAATTAGACTAAAGGACAACTGTTGTGAGTTGATAAATCAGCACTGAACACCAATATAATTGAATGGACTAAGCAAAAGACCAAAGAACACATTGTCATCAGTAAATATTTAGGCATGATATGAATAAGGGAGACTTGGAATTGATAAAATTGTAGAGAGCTTATAAGTACAGAATCAGATTGAATATGGCTGATAATAGAGATATTTACATATATGGTCTACATAAGCTAGGGAAATATCAAAAATACATCATTGAACAACAGCCTTTGAACAATATAATCTTTAATAAACTCTCCCGTACCTCCTCTACGTTTCTCCAATATGCCAACTGGTGATTTATGCACAAGATTGAAAGGTTCCTTAATAAATGTCTGAAGTTGAGCCAAGACCCCAAGATCCTTCTCCAGAGATTGCAAAGCAAGGAAGGCTTTGCACTTAACTTTCTTCTCAGCATTTAACTGGTATATTGATGCCAAGCCTTCAAGTTGTTGAGAAAAATCAGCAAAGTCTCCTCTTGATAAACAATCCACAAGCTCTTCACAGCTCTATAAATATACAATATTTATAAAATAACATTTCATATGAGTATTATCACGTAAAATCCTTGGCTCATAACATAGAAAAATTGTAATACCTGCTGTTCAACTTTGCCTTCATGATGTATTTTCACATCTTTTACAGCTCCATTTGGTTCCAAAATAACTTCTAAATAAAACATATCTGAGGATATGAACCAATCAACTCCTGTTGGCCCAGCCATAAACTTTAATCTGAAAAATGACGATTTAAATTGACAAAACTAGACTTGATAAAGGTTTAAGAGATAAAGCGCTGAATATTAAAAGAATACTTTCAGCTGACCTAACACTATAACTTAAATTGAAAAAATAATTCAAATGCAACTGTAATATTTGAACATGCTATGAAAATATAAATCAATGGTTATAATCCAAGAGTATCAGGCACAATCTAACATTGTGCACGGGGAAGCTATGTCTACATAAAACGGATAAGGATACGAATGGCTACGAATTACACAAGGAACTCAAACACTCAATCTCAAAGCATAGATGTTCAATCCGCTTGTAGTAAAGTATTAAAAGCAGCTGTCATTGTCTACAGTGATATTCAATCAATGAAATAGATGGCCGGTTAATTAATAGTATGAATTTTAGCAAAGTGCGCCAGAATGTACTTCGATATGCAACAGTTTACATGTTAGTTCTGAATAATAATCAGACTACATCTTTCGCACTGGACTTACCCAAGCTGTCTTGTTACACTTTCTAACCTCTCTACCATCGCTTGTAACGTCGTAACTTTAATTGAATGCTGAAGAGTGTCTAAACACTTTTGCATTTGGCTCCTCTCCACTGTATCCAGAGGATATCTTTTCTCCTACAAATATGTATATAAAATATATTTAGAAAAATTCATTTTCGTAATTAACAATGTATACTTAAATAATTCCCATTAACGTAGAAACCTACCAGTAATGCCATTCGCACCGCTTTCGCGTTTTCGGCGAAAGATTTGAATTGACCAGCTTTAGACCTCAGTTTTTCCATAAGCAATTCCATTTGCCATTCTTTAGCTTTCTCACCAGGTCCTGGGCCTAACCAATATAAAAAATTGTAGTAGTTTTTGATCGAATCATACATGTTGTTTACATCAACGAAACAAATCTCTTGAGAATAGCGTATGCTACTTTGGATTTGATATAGCGATATAACTTGTTCCTCAATTATATTGCAATAAAATGAACTGAAAATAAACGTATATCTACTCACCTGTTGGCTTCTGAATTCCTGGCCCCTCTACAGAAACCTTTGTTGAAAACGTGGACGCCATTGCTACTCAAACAGCGCTTGACACTACCTGAGTAACCTAACAACCGTGTCAGAAGAGAGTTATTTCTAAAAGTAAGTCTAATTGTTAAAATTAAGATCACATGATTGCTGCCATTGAAGTAGAGATTTGGTATTAAATTCAATAACGAAGAATAAATTTACATAAATATCATGAGTAGGCAGCGTACGCTGCTTTATACAATTAACTACAGTTTGGCCTACGCGAGCTGCGCTGACCGCTACTGACACCTTGTAATCGTTTCTCACATTAACAATCGTCGTGTATGGAGAGATGCATTAGAGTTTACGATAATATCTGGAGAAATGAAATGTTACTGACTCAACTTTAGTTTCCGGAGGACACTTTCTACTGGCTTTCACAAAATACTTTTGGTACGAAACAATTTTGATCCAATTAACATTCTAAGCAGACGAGAAAAAATTTACTTTTATTTCGATTAGAAGTTCTTTCTCTGCAGATAAATTATTAGTTTTGTAGAATTATTATAAATTTACTCTTGATTTCATGTTACATTATATATATGAAAAGCTTTAGTCTAACGAGTTGATTCGTTGTTTGGTAGCTGTGGTGGTCACGCCTCATAGGAATATCTCAATTAAATGAAAGATCGCCTCAAAATTTTATGTTATTGTTTTTCTCGATCATCGAAAAAATAGGCGGGGCACTATAACTTGAACATCCTGTCTTCAGTTATTGCGTCAAATTCATTGTGACTCAACCTTCGCTGTGAAGAGACATCGACGAACCAAGTATTCTGTGAAAATTGAAATATTTCACCCTTGAACCAGGTAAATTCTTCGATACAAGACCCTAAAATATGGTAACCGTTAGATGAAATGTACTAGCTGAATTTACTATTGTAAGTTAACGTTAAGGGCATAATGTTTCTATTAGTCCTTCTCTTCGTATTTTAGGTTCAATAAACCGTAAAAATGTCCAAGAAGCCAAGCCCACAGCCAGCTCTTCACAAAGTTATTATGGTGGGAAGTGGTGGCGTTGGTAAATCCGCCCTAACCCTCCAATTTATGTATGATGAGGTACGTTGTTATATACCCGTGAAATTATTCATGTCCTATTTCATCGTCTCTATAGCTAAAGTTTCATTCATCATATACGCTCTCCGTAGTTTGTAGAAGATTACGAGCCCACAAAAGCGGATTCTTATCGAAAGAAAGTTGTTCTAGATGGAGAAGAAGTTCAAATTGATATCCTAGACACCGCTGGTCAGGAAGATTATGCTGCTATCAGGTGATGTATAAAATTAAACACTTTATTAAACAACTGTTCGAGACTTCCATGTCATTATTCGTTTATTTATTATTATAAATTTTAGGGACAATTATTTTCGAAGTGGAGAAGGATTTCTTTGTGTTTTTTCCATTACGGAAGATGACAGCTTTCAAGCTACCCAAGAATTCAGGCAAGTCAATTTATGGATAATATTTTTTGAATCTCAATGAATGTATTTAAAATATTTGGTGCGAGTGATGGAATTAACTTACAAATGTTAAGAATCGGAAATCACTTTATACCCTAATAATCTTACAGAGAGCAAATCCTTCGCGTGAAGAACGATGAAAACATTCCATTCCTTCTTGTGGGAAATAAAAGTGATTTGGAAGACAAGCGGAAGGTTTCAGTTCAAGAAGCTCAAGCTAGATCTCGGCAATGGAATGTGCCTTACGTCGAAACTTCAGCCAAAACTCGTGAAAATGTTGATAAGGTAACATCGTTTGTATTGTATTTTATCATAATATTTATTTGCTGCCTCTTAGACTATTTTAGCTGTATATAGTATTTGCATTATCACGAATATTTCGGTTTTGCTGTATATATATATGGTATCTATTGTTTAATAGATTCTCTCAAAATTTTGAACATATATGTTGGTAACAAATAAGTTGTATATTTTAGAATAATTAAATGGAATGAGAAAACTTATTTATAATGTTTAATCGCTTATGAAATATACAAATGTGAATGTGAATTTTAATTTATGTGAGAATTATCTAGTATTCATCTTTGACGAAATTAGATATTTATAAATTAATTTTTTGTACTATTATTACCTTTTTTAAATTTTGAAGGTAATTTCTCAATTTATGAATATAATAAGAGAAATTTAAGAGAATCAAACTTAATCTATTATCACTGTTTAATTACTGTATTAATGTCTTTGTTCAATTTTTACCCTTATTAGGTGTTCTTCGACCTAATGCGTGAAATTCGATCAAGGAAAATAGAAGATAACAAAACTAGCAATGGTCGAGGCAAAGACAAAAGCAAGAGGAAGAAGTTGAAATGTGTCATTCTTTAGGTCAGAAAAATTTTCAAGCAATAATTTTCATTCAAGTAAAATGCATTTTATAACAATCGTCAAAGACTATTGAATAAAGAACGATAACTTTTCAATTTTCAACAGTTACAAACTGTATAATTTGTGGGTGACTGAGACATCACTCTATATTTAAGTCACAGAAAGTGATATATATAGTGATGTACTTGTAAGTTAACTATTTAATGAACCACTACTCCACCAAATTTTGCCGGCCATGTACACACGCCTTCATCTTTAATGTCCTGTAACCTATTCTGTTGTTGCATATTTTACATCACATTAATTATATAATTGTTTACCATAACAGTGTCTTTAATATCGAACTCAATCTAGATTACTATGAAGAATAATGTACATTACATTTTGATTGCTGCTAAAAATGTATAAATATTTGTAAGTAATTCATATCAGTTATAATGGTCATCTCTATTTGTTGACATGAAATATTGTATTGTTTATATTTCCTGCTTTGTGTGCTAAAATATATCATATACAACATAAACCTTTATCTGAAATTATGTAAAGAAATGATTTATGAAATGTTATTAAGCATTTACCATTGATTTGTCTCATTTATTATAAAGAATATAAGTTATATGTGATAATTCACGCTATATGCAATAAGTAATTTTATACAGTTATATTTTAACTATAATATGAGACCTTCTCCCAGTGCTAATAGTCAAGATAATAGAAATAAAATTATTATTTGTTGGATTGATTTGAATTTGAACTTGTTTACAGATTACTTGAGAAACTATCTTTCATGGAAAGCTTCATTAATCATTGTCGTAAGAAATGCAGAAATATTGGTCAAACACTCCATACTAATTCATCCAAATATTCCAAGAGAAGATTATACTCAGGGGAATGGACAATTTAGTTCAAATTGAGTCTGGGCTGAATCTTGTTCCCTGGCAAAGACAGAAGTCTGTGTGCTTGTTTAATGTTTTGAATACTTCTGAAGTTTGGGTATGGGTTTATTCAGTAACATTTGCAGTTATTTCAATGCCTTGTTTAATGCCTGTGACGTTTTCTGGTGAATGTGAGAAACTTGTTGATTCCCTCTACCCTCTCACAGAGGTTGAAGCTTGTTATTGAAAAGTTACTAATGGAAGAAACTAAAATAGCATATGATCCTGTATGTGAGTCCTTTCTGTGAAATTGAGTGATTGTTAGGAAGTTCATGGCACAATTTTTTAATTTATAATAAATAGTTGTGATGATTGTGATTGGTGCATAGGTTTGTATAGGTTGAAGTCTAAATGAGACTTGAGTAAAGAAGCCTAAACAATCCGTATTTGGTGAAATCTTTCCACATGAGAATGAATATCACCAGTACTCAGTATTGTTTGTTTTTTTTATAATTCAGCTTTAATACCACAAAAAGGACAATTATCACACTTTCAGATGGATGAAAAGTTAAAAACAAACAAATTATGCTGTCAGATTTTATGTACTAAATTATGGAAGATGTAATTTTTGGAGCGGTGTTATTTATATTGAAGTTCAATTTTGAAATAGTTGGCAGCCTCCTGCTCTAAAAAAAAGCTATCTCTGCATATTTGTGGTTCTTTATTGTGAATTATTCATGTACTATATATATCTATATTTGTCATGCTATATTGTGGAATAAAATATGCTACATTCATAAATGCTATAATTTTTTTGTAATAAAAAGGATACTTACCTCTAACATGACTCTTGTATGTATTATAAAGTCATTGCTGAACTGCTGACACCTGTACCACAAGTTGATGAAAAGTTTTATCAACAAAAGGTATACATAATGTATATTACATGGGTAATAACATTTTGATGTATTGACATCAGGGAAAATTCTTTAAAAATAGCTCCTGTTCTTATGTAAAAGAAAATGCAGATGCACATACTATTAATTCTTTTCATAAGAATATAATTCACAAAAGTAACCTCTGGTTAAAACTCCCTAGATAACACTTGTGATCAATAGACTTGTGAAGGCATCCTATGATAGATTTGCAGATGTATGCCATTATGGAGAAATAACACAACTCTTTTGCTTCTCCTAATAATATCCACCTCAACTCCACCAAGCGTTGGTATTCAAAGCAAATGCTGTACGGAAAGGCTGAATGCACTTAGAAAGGCATTTGAACAAAAGACTACCTTGGTCATATAATCAGGATAACTTAAAGAAAGATGACCTAGATTTGAATATTTTTATGTTATGGAAGGGAAGATTTATTGAGTGAATTTGAATGTAAGAAAAAAATTGGATTGATGACTACAATGGTAAATAGTAAATATGGAAGAAATGAGTGCTTAAACTAGCAATGGAGGAGAGTGATGGTAATATTAAAAAATTGAGAGTATGGATTCGGGTAAATACTGAAAGAGGAATACGTCTTCCCACTGTTATCATGGTTAATAGGGACCGAAACTGCAATAAGTGAAAAACCATGGAGAAGTATAACCCTATAATTTTTAACATATATATTCGTGTCAACATTTCCTTTTTACAATTGATCCTTCACTTGGCAAGAAATATTGTGTCCAAATAAAATTAAGCAGTTTAACTACAAGAAAAATCTTGCATATCTATATATTCTTTGGATTGGGTGATTCGTGGAAACAGTTGAAAGGTGAAGCGAGTTAAAAGCAAGAATAAAATTAAATTGGAATAAAAAAATATTTAGAGTAAAATTAATTTAAGTAACCAAGAGAAAACTGTAAGTAGCATGTAATATTAAAAGGATAATATAAATCATTTCTATTAAGAATAAATCATACAAAACAATTGGTTATAACATTAAAATATTTTTAATTTGAGATAAAATTAGTTAACAATTATCACATGTATTTTTCTTAAAGCTAAGTGTACTCACAAGCATGACCACAACCAGTGGGACACATTTTATTCGTAGACAACCACTGTTCAATGTGATGTAGGTGGCCACCATGAGAACAACCTTGACACCAAGAGTACAGTCCCCTTACAGGCTCATGACAAACGCTACACCAATTTGTCAATGAGTGACACCGATCACATAACCAACCACTGCGAAGCAAAGCTTTGCCACATCTGCCACAGCAAGTTTGAGCTCTAGTTGACTGTTGACTCAGTTGCGAAACAGCTGGAATCCATGAAAGTTTGATGACCTAAGGGCCAAAAATTCAGTGAGAAGATGAAGGGATAACATTGGCTTGGTGTGAAAAGTCATGCCATAGCCATAAAGCTATAGCAGTCAACCAGAAATTCAGAGATCCAGGTTTATGTGCCAGTCCTATTGGACTTTATTCTTGTACATTTATTCCTAGGTTTACTCCTTGAGAATCAATTATTAATATTAGTGAATGTAATACATCATAGAAAAAAATATTGCAAAAACTATAAAAAATATAATTTTTGAGCTTAGTGCAAATTTTCATTAATAATTCCTTCTTTTATACCACAAAGTTCTTTAATGATAATGGCCCGATTTAGTGAATATGCTATCTATCCTTCATTCTTGATTCATTCTGCTTTAATTGCTATGTCCTTGACTATCTGAAAAATTGCATTACTGATATTTATTTCTTATTATCTTCACTAGGGATGAGCTTTTTTTAAAGTTCTTGCTGAAAATATTTATTTTCTGATAATTGTTACACCGGTGCAAAATTTTACTTACAAGCTGTCTACTGGTAGTTTTTTTATAGAGACAGCTAGGTTAAGGATTACATTCATTCACTTCTTTAATTAATATTTATCCTTGAAAATATTTAAGTCAACACAAAACCTAACAGAAACCAAATAATTGCTATAGATGTATGATTTAATTGCACAGTGATATTTCCTTTATAAATGCATTAAAATTGTGTTTTCAAACTTCTGTTATAACAAACAATGAAAAATATTACAATTAATAATTAGAATAATGAATGGAAACAAGTAATCGCTACAAATGTTTTTTCTGCTATTACTTAACCAAATTTTAGGCGTAAGTGTCTTTCACAATACTTATATTAAAAAATTTGATATGCTCTCAACATACATTTTCTACACACTAGCTCACTAATATTTTTGTCCAACTCTTTTCTTTTTCATCCCTATTATTGTAATTCAAGCATAAATTTTACTTTATATATGACTGTACAACCAGGAAAAAATGCTAATTGGGGTACAACTATGAAAGCACAGTATAACATCAAACAGAAATATTAGTATCTATATTATTTTCCATAGATATTTATACATAGGTAATGCTCCAGAATACACAAATTAAATCATCAGTTATTGTTAAACCAAAAACTAATATATTCTACATAACTATAGGAAACTACCAGATAGCTTATAATATATTAACTAACGTAATTAATTAATAAATTACGATTATCATGAGTAATAACGAGTAATTATATGATTCTGAATAAAATCTTCTTTTGGGTTTGTGGGATAAGGGTGTATTTCCAAGAAGAATCACTAAGTTCATAGTAAAAGGAAAATGGACATAATCTTTCTTTAAGTATTCCTTGACAGCATATCTGAATATTCTGGTGCGATTATAGCTCAATTGGCTTGAGCAGCCAACTGAATATGGGGAGATTGGGATTCTAGTCTGAAATCTCTCTTCATTATGTCTGTTATTTATCAAAAATCTCTATTTGTAATTATGTATTACAAATAAATGTTTTATGACCACGATAAAAATTATATTTTTACCTGTGTGGCAGTATCCCATAACTTTTGGCGACCTAAGAAGTCCAAATATGCAAGTAGCCAGTGTTCATGGAGAGCATCATTCTCATCAAAATGAGGAACAGGAAGACCATCTGGTCCTTCTGTATCATGCCTTTGGCTTCCCAAAGCAAGGAGGATGGATGACACAGTCTGGACGTCACCTGATGAGGCGCATAGTTCCAGAGCTGCATGGAGAGAAGGACTGGGATTCCAAGGCTGTATTGTGATATGAGCTCCAGATGGATGGACTTGCAGAGGAGCTGGTGGAGGACCTACAGCCCCTTCTGGCTTCCCTATCATTTGTAGCCATCATGGTTGCAAATTAGAAAAAAACAATGAGAAATCATATGGGTTTATATTCTTTAGAATAACAAAAAGAAAGATATCTTTCAAAAAAAGGTCATTAAAAGAAAGAAAGATGTTCATACAATTTATTTGTGTTTGTGAATTAAAGCTTAAATATAAAAAAGTATTTTACATTATGTCATTTGGAATAAACATGGAGAAATTAGAAAAGAAATTAAGGATTATAATTCTACTGCATGTCATTAGAGCAAAAATAACTTCACATTAATTTATAAAACAATAGAGAAATTGTATTTACTTTTTATTGTGATATATCAAGATAAGTATTTAAAATTTGATTAACTACACTTTTGAACAATAAGTTTTCTAAAAATTTTATCTTCACCATGTTCACTAATATTTGTTTCATATGTACCTTAAAGATGATATATGAAAAGAAAATATAATATCAGATTCTCGGAAAAAGTAAGAATAAATCTGATTGAGAATTGAATGACTTGGCATGAACTATCATTGGCATGACCAAATTAAATGAGCTGTTCAAGTAACTAACACTATAGTTTAAAATAAATAACAAAATATATTCTGACAATATTAATTTTGATTATAACTTATCTACAATAAATTCTAAACAACAGTTGGACTACAATATTTAACTCCTATTTCCACAGCAAAATAAGCCCATCCTATAAAACATTAGGTTGGCAACAACTAAGTTTGCACCGATTTTTGCACTATAACATGCCATTAAATGTTTTTGACACAAAATTTTTAGCCATTTGAAAGTGAAAATTTTGCCCTACAGGAATTTTTGTGCTATTTTAGATAAATCAGATAAACGGATCGTTAACATGCAATGACTAGTTGAGAAAAATTAGAGTTTTTGATATCACCTTTTTGCTTTTACTAAACAGGTTCTAAGTCTGTAAAAATTATTGGAATATTTGTTTGGTGCATGAAGTGGGTGCTACAGATAAAAGAACCACTCATAATTGGTATACCAAATTTTTCACCTCAAAGACTCAATTTGTTCAAGAAGAGTTTGATGGAAGGTGATTAATTAAATAAATAATAAATAATTAAACATAAATATATTTCACTATCAAACAACAGGGAACTAGAATAGAAAATGAAATATTCCCACACTGGTATAGATAAGCATCTTCACCTGATGGAATAAAATAAATTTTAAATTTTCTCTAAGCCACAGCAATTTTGTTGCCAACCTAATATTCATTAGATTTTTGAGTATGATGTATTATCAATATCAGAATCTTAGAAATAAGGAAAATAAAAAATTCACCTCCTTGGAAAGACTTGGGCTGATTAAAACCATTGAGTAATGTATTTTCATCAGCAGGGCCACCATTGGTGCCATCCCAATCAGCTAAACATATTGGTAAGGCTTCTAAAGGCAAATCCCATGGATCATCATCTTCTGTTTCCTCTTGATTTTCTCCTTCTTTGGAATCTTCAAATTCACTAGTTACAACTTCTTCAACTAATGTTATATCACTTGCTACTTCTGTTGTTTCGCAAATTTCTTGCTTCTCACCCACTTCTTGATCATCTACTTTTTCCCTCGTTACCTTCTCTGCTGAAACCTCATTATCTTCTTCCTGTCCATATATCCTGTCCTCTCCAACTCCCCCTGATAAGTTTTCAGACTCTTCAACTTGATCCACTGGAGGCTCAACATAATAAAAAAACTCTCCATATTCTTGAAGTGGAGGATGGGCTCCTTGTGAGGGCTGCAAAGCACTTCCTTCAGGGTCAGAAAGGCAGAGAAGACCACTTGCAATAGAAGATAGAGAGGCAGCTCTTTCTCTCATTGGTCCAGGTACTAGCGTGTTTCCAGTGCAATTAACTTCCTCCCCTGGTCCAGTGTCATTTTCTTCAACTGGTCCTCCTCCTTCAACACCTAAACCATCACCACCAGCATCAATGGTAATACCATCCATAGACACTGTTTCACTTCCTCCTTCAGGAACAGCATCTCCGCCCCTTTCACTGCTCATGGCAGCAGCTGTCATACCATCAGGAACACCACCCGCTTCTACTGTTAGCACCAAAGCACTACTTCCACTATGGCCATCTTCAGCACAACCACTTCCAGATGGTGGGAGACCAATACCAGATCCCTTTTCACTGACACAGCTTGTATATAATACCTTCACTATGTTCCATAAAAGACTGACCTGAAACAGATACCTAATTTTGAGTAAGGAGATATTTAGAATAGTAAAATTATGTAAACCAAATGACCAAGGAGAAGCTTATGGTTAATTCTACTCCTGTCCATACTGGTATAAGATAATGTTGACTTGTTGTAATAGTTAATGATAGTAAAAGACAGTAGTAAAGCAAAAAATAAAAAAATAATTCTTCTAAGATCTATGAAAAAATCTTAGATTAAATCCATTGAACTTTCATTTCAAAATATTATATTAAATTCATTCTTATGAGTATATTTAAGCATGAATATACTTAATCTAAACAAAAATTTATACAAAATAGTAATGCAACAATTATGAGATTTTTAAAATTCAAGATTTTAAAAATTGATATATGCATTGATTGTAATTATAAATAATTAAAAATTGGACAACAACAATGGGAGACTGTGACCAAGGATTTTAAATTAATGAAGAGGAACAGAAAAGCAATACAGCTAAACAAATATATAACCATACTTCATAGTTGCATCACCTTATGCAATAATATCAATGACAATCCTCCAATTGAACAGTGGTTATTACAAGATGTCATTCAGATAAGGATTTGATGTGTAAGCAATGAATTTCATCTATAAATAGCTGTATCAGCTTTTTAAATGATATAACAGCAAACCAAAAATTGATAAATAGAATTTGCATGAAAAAGTAATAAGATATAGAATTGGATAATTTGACCATGATTTTCTAAGCTGTCAAAAAAATTAAGAGGCTCACTTTATGTCTACCAAATTCTTTGGCAATGGCAGCATTGTGATCACAGATTTCTGCAAGAGGACGTCCAGAGAGAATATATCTTTCTGCACATTCTCTGAAGTAGCGATCAGGAGAAATCTTTTGCCTCCCCTGCCTTCTCTTAAGAATAAACTGTTGCATGATGGACGAAGCTTGACAAAACTGCTCACTGTGAGCAGGAACTTTTCTAAATGGAAAACATTACACTATTAATAATTCTAGAAATAACTAAATTTAAGAATCATCAAGACAAATTTTAAAATTTGATAAAATTGTTTTAAACACAAACATAAAAAATGAATTAATTCATACATTTATTAAGAGATGATTAACTTCAATATGGAATAAAAGTTTTCAGGGATTGCATTATATTCTTTCAGCTAATTAATGTAGGTCCAGCCACCTTTGCCTTTTATCCTTAGTTAAACAAAATTTTCATTAAAAAAATTAGAAATTTCATCTTGCTCTTATATGACACTTTTTCCTAGGAACTGAAAATTCTCATTTCTATTCTTTGAAAGAAGAAAATAATCATAATATTTCAGTATGAAGACTAATAAAATATTTTAGTATCATAGTCTAGCCGCTGGTTCTTCTTCCATAAGAACTGCATAAAATTGATGACTCCTTGACTTTATTTGGTTTCGTATAACGGCCCATTGGACAAAAAGCCAGAGAATATCAATGCTTTGAGTGAATAAGTCCTGAATTAGTTTAATATAATGTTCTTCATACCAAATAAGTTTATCCTCCATATAGATGAATGAAAAGAACAATTTTTGCCTAATTCCATCAAACAGTTTGTTCATCAACACATCTTATAAAAGATAAAATCAAGTCAATAAAAATAACTAAAATTTGAGACCGATTTCATGAAAATTAAGTAGGATTAAAACTGAATACATCCTCGACTCAATAAAAAATAATAACAAAGTACAAGTAAGATGAATATGAATAAAAAAACATTAAACTAGATGTTATGTACCTGAGAATGCCAGAGATTTTAGATGAAAATGTTGATGTAAAGTTTACTCTGCAAGCATAAGACAAATCTCCATGGGTGTTAAAGCAGATACCCTGAGGATTTGCTTTACTAGATGGTCGAGTGGCATCTTGAAAATCATGCTGGTATAAAACACAGTCCTGTAAAAAAAAACATTGAAATAGAATTCTGATAAAAAGAAACCAATTATTGATAAATTAAATAAATGAATAAAAATCAAATTACCCTGCTGGTGGAAAGAAAGACATGAGGGTCCCCTTTCCAGGCAATGCCTGTGGCAACATCTTTGTGCTCATTAAAGGCAGCAAAAGGTATATAAGGTCTACGAACATCCCAAACACTTATACTGCAATCAACAACCAGTGCACAACTAGCTATGTGATATTTTCTCCCAGGTCTCCATTTTACTCTCCCAACTGAGGCAATAGTATGAATGGTATGCTCTAAAGTAGGTCGACTGGATCCAAGGTCCCACACCTGCAGAGGAAAGCAGTAAATTTCAACTTCAAGGAGTATTCAAGGAGCAAAGTCATTCCAAAATCCAAGCAATAAACATTTCACAGCAAGTTCTTTCATAAAAACTTTACATGATCTATAATTCATCAAATAGATACAAAATATTGATGAGTTAAGAGAGCATTAACAATGGGTTTATAAATCTCACACAAATTAAGCTTTCACATAAATATAACTGAATGTAGGTAAAATACTTGTAATATTAGATTAATAAACTTACAAGATGCTTGAACATCATAGAGAGAACAAAACTAAAAGTAAGTTATAACAATTAATTACTAAATATAAGGAAATAATAATTCTATACATATCAAAATGAAATTTAAATGACTTTAAATGAATGTGAACATACATAAATTATCAGAAAAATAAATACAGAAGAATGTAAAAGAAATATACAGGAATGTATAAATATTAAATTTATGATAACATTCATTAATTTATATAGAGAACTGATTGGAGATGAAAATAATTGAAGTTTACATTAGTAATTAAGAGATTACTTATTTAGACTTCAATTTCTATGCCATTAACACCCCATAGGAATATTTGGCATGATAATAAAATAAAATTAAATAAACCTGACCAATCAGGAATTTCCATCGATATCTAAAAATTCATATGAACAAAAAGGGCAATGGACAGAACCTCTGATTTCCAATATAATGAGAGCTATATGAAGGGAAAGTTTGCTGGAAAATTTTTAATGAGAATTAAAGAGTTATAGATAGACAAGTAAAGCTGATAATGAAGCATAGGTTTTGCATATGCTTCTTGAAAAATGTTAATGTATACACAAATATAATTTCAAATATATCAAGTTCATCAATCATTACAGTAATTTGACATAGGGCCTAGTAAAAGTAATAGAGAGGACCTGAACATTTGATCAACTTTGCTAAGTACAAAAATTTGAAAAGTGATAAAAGTGAAAAGAATAATATTAATTATTTCATACATATTATTTATACAATTTTGTTGCTCCAAAATGTAAAGAAGTTCATAACCAAAGATAGTTTACTGTAGAAAAGATTTCATCACTATATTCATCGAACCTAATTTTCAAAATAATGATGCATTTAAGTTAATCACCTTAATAGTTTTATCCCGACTAGCAGTCGCTAGCCATGGAACCTCTGGATGCCAGTCACATGCAAATATGGGACCACTGTGAGCAGTAAATTGCTCTTTGCACCTTTCAGGACGTCGTAGATCCCACAACTGCACTGTTCCATTCTCGGAGACAGCTGCAAAAATGTGCTGTTGCCTGGGGCTAAACTGGACATCACGTACACTCTCAGTGTTACTGAAATAAAATGTAAAACAGATTTTTTTCCATCAAGAAACTACATTTAAGAGGGATGCATCCATCATAACAAACTGATTTTCTTGACAGATATCATGATGGAATATAAAATTACCAGGAATTCGTATGCCATTTACATGAAGCGATCTAAAGATAAATCAGAATTATGCAAAACAAAATACAAACAAAATAATGTTCAAAAGCAAGTTATCAGGCCATTTTTTGTAACATTCAGAAAAAAGAAGAATGCACTGAAATTCAATGGTTAAATTAATTTAAAATGCAATTGAATCTCATCCAAAAAATCAATGAATAACCTTCAATAGATCATGTCAAATATGCTACAAGTAATAATAAAAATTTAAAATTCAATTAAACATACAATATTTACACACAGAAAGATTCTATAAGAATCCACCACTTTTCCTAAAAGAATGTAGAAAGCAGGAATCCATTATGTTTTCATTACATTTATCTTACAAAATAAGTCTCATAGATATGAAACAGAGAGCAGTATTCTATTCCAGTACATAAGAATGGTGATAGTCATCTTTCCTAGATATTTCATATATTCTATCTCATATATATGGCCATATCAAATATTAGCCCAAGGAACTAAAGATAGAATTAACAAAATCCGAAGTTTTTAACAGACATGAATAAAGTCTTACTGGAATAGGACACAAACCTGAATTTCCTAATAGCCAATTGGTTGCTCCAGCCTTTGAGCTATCTTGTAAGAACATTCAGGCATACTATTACGGAAAGCATGGGTTTGCAGGTTTGTCCTACCTAACCAGCATCGTCTGCTGTGATGGCCTCTTACATACAAAGTTGTGTTAAGGAAACCCTTTTTAAGAAACACAAAATTGGAAAGTGACTTTTTAGTGAACGCAACTTTTGTGGAAAGATTAGACAGCTAGATTCACAAAATAATATTTGACAAGGAGTATCATATTTTGCATTAAATAACAGCCCTATTTCCTGTTTTATATTTATAAAAATACCTGCATGGGGTAAATAAACCCAATTGAGGTTACTGATTACAAAATACAAAAATATTAATTAAAACTTAAAGATAATACTCATTACAAAAACATTCTTATTGTTATAATTATAATGAGATAGTATAGGGAACTACGTTTACTACTGAATGCATTATTAAGTTCCAGCTGAGGCAACTAGCAAAATATTATATTCCCTGTAAATTGTTTTGACTAGTCCTGTCAAATATAATTCATGTCTGTTGATTCCTAGATTTATTATGAGGCACATAACTTTTCACATAAAGGAATACTTTTCACTTTAAAATATGAATTCTGGTCCTAGCAAATGTTTTTTCATGAAGCATTTTTGATGAAATTTAGAGGAATGCCAAGGAAATTACTTAACATATTATAAATTTATTTTTTATTACTAAAACTGATCTACAGAAATATTCAATCAATTCATTTATTTAATAACCATTTTACTGATAAATTATAAACATATTGTTCCTAATTATGTTCTAAACTAATATTACTCATTATTTTGAAAATTAATATAACATCTGGACATCTGGGCTCAAGTGCCTGCCATATTTTTTATGTTCTATTTCAAAGTTATAAATCTAGGTTTATTTAATATACATACATACTAGGAATCAAAGCATACTGTGAAAGCTTATCACATTATGAAGTCTTATTATTACAGTAATTCACAAATTCAAATAATAGGTTTAATTAACAATGAATTGCACAAACATACTATTCTTGTCTCTTGGAAATATTTACAATTGAGGAACCTAATTCTAGACAATTAAAAATTTAATCGACTGCAGAAAGATACAAACCTATAGAATGTGCGGGTAGCTTCTCTGGTTCTCAGATCAAACCATTTCATCGTTCCATCTTGGGAGCCAGATATCAGCCAACTAGACTCCGTTGGATGAAAACTTACTTTATTGACAGTACGCTTATGGTCACCAAAGACATGCTCTTGTTTAGACCTTGATGCTCGTCCAAGGTTCCATAGTACTACAGCACCATTAGTTGCAGCAGTTGCCAGAATATTATCTACAAAGATATTTAAAATGCTTATTAAAACGATATTCAAACAAATATACTCCATATATTTCCATTTCACTTAAACTACAAACGTATAAATTTCCACAGAGAATTTCAAAGAAACTTGTGAAAGAAAATATCAGTGAGACAGTTATGAGAGGGATATGAAATGAAAAATATTAAACTTCTATTCATATTAATTTTTCATTAAAATTTATACTTTTAAAACTGAGAAAATTTGTGTGTATTCTTATTTAATACTATAGCAAGAACCAATGTTCAATAATACTACTCACCTTCTATTGCATTCCAGGCCACATCATTGCATGAGAAATTGAGATTTATATTTTTGCCCACTCTTAAATTAAAACTCTCCACAAATTCTTTCTCTTCGATGGAAAAAATTTTAAAAACTGTAAGAGAATAAAAATTATTAAAATTTTAGATAAAGATATAGATAATTATTTACTTAAAAAATGATTGATTAGTCAATTATCTCAAATGTACTTAATTGGTTATTAAAACTTAAAGATAAAGTTCATAAGGTTACAGCTATCTTTCTTGGTTATGTTTCACATTTCTGAACGATTCTAGAGTCTGCTATTTGATTACCTAGGTATTATACAATTTTTGTTAATGTCCCAAAATATGAACTATTAACTAAGTTAAAAAATGCTTAAGTTTCAATATGTAGTACTCAATATTAACTAATTAATTCCTAAGAAATACATAAACAAAAGTTTCTGAAACGGAACACTTAAATAACTAGGGAAATAACCCACTTCTTCTATGTACATGTATTTCTCCCAATGTAGAAACTTCATACGATACTCTATAAAGATGATTTCTCATTACCTATTGTGATAACCTTAGATAATTAATCATACTTACCATTTCTGCCTGCAATTACAACTTGTGAATTATCCTTCTTCAAAGCAAGAGCATTAGCAGGAGCCTCTTGAGTGACAAACATAGTTCGGGACGACATGATTAATTAAACTTATTAAACCTCTTTCCTTAACCCTTGACTGCAAAAGTGTTGAAATTAAAGTAATTAAATATTTTCATTTGAAAATTTGACTATAAAATTTGACAAGTCAAAGATAATGACAGAATCAAGCAATAAACAGTACCTTATCATGCTAATATCCTCATAGTTTATATTCTTTTCGTTGACGTTTTACAGAAATATTTACTTTTCTCAACTTGAAAGCATCGAGTAATTGAATAGCAAGTAAACATTCGGAGTTTGTGAAACTCAACAAATTATTCGCATAGAATTAATCTTGAATGAAACACACATCGCAGCATTTTGAATAAGCACCAGCACTATCCCAATAATTCTCATCGAGCAAGCGATATATTACAAAGACTTCGCGATTACATTCGATAGTGTACGTGCTGTACACAAATTTGAAGTCGCACTGAATAGTTATGATGAAGTTTAGTACCTTTTATGCTATAGGGATTGACATTATGCTAGAGAACTAAATCTCAGTCCTTAATTATTCTCTGATTGAAGCACATATTCATCCAATGTACTCCAAACATTTCTTGTTGAAAGTATAGATCATGCTTAAACTATTTTTGAATGCACTGATAAAAAGGTTACATTACACTGTGAATGTATACTACACCTTCCAATCATATACGCTGAATTACGTACACAATAGGAAACTTAAATAATTCGATGATATTTTATCATTGAGCCCTAATAAACGTAAGCGTGGAATTGGAGTAATTAATTTTCTCCTAATCCTAACGTTTATTAATTCATTTTTTCCCAATATATTGTCGTTATCTAATCCGCAATCGGATGTAGACATTAATTTGAAAAGCATTTTCCAAATTACGAAGCTAACATTCTGAAAAATCAATAAACTATTGCTCGCAGAGAATTCATTGAATAAACTTCCGCTATAAATATGTATTGATGAGTAATCATTTACAAGAAGGTAGTTGAGTTTTCTCTTTGTGTCGACTAGGATAAAATTACTTTGAATTTGTAAATATAAAGCTCTGTTGACAAAAGACAACCAGCCACAATTTTTGTTTTAAACAAAATAATTCCAATATATGAAGATAATATGCTTTCTGGCTATGCATTTATGCAGCCGTTTTATAATAAAAAAGTATTGATTATTAATGGATGTTCTGGAAATAGATATTGTTGTTAAATAAAATATTTATCATAATCAGGAATAACAAAATATATTAAACCACCCAGATATAGTTAAAGGATTACACTGAGTCAACAAAACACTGAAATTCTAAGACAAAAGAGACATACAGTTCTATAACCCAAATATTACTATTAATACAGCAAGCCAGGCAAGAAGAAACCTTTTTGGTGCATCAAAAAAGATTTTTAAAAAATGTTGTAAAGAAAGGGTGTCTTGAGTTTCAAAATTCAAGAATTGAAAATATAACATACAAAAAACAATTCTTGCCCTTGAACAAAGTAAGTATTTTTAGGATAAAATTTATTGTTGCTGTGAAAAGGCATTTGTTTAACACTTTATAAAACATTTGAATCCAAATTACTTAGAGACATATACTTCTTCATAACATCCAGTCAAAACATAAAATATACAGTAAAATACTGTTTTGAAGTAAAAATTGATTAAAATGATAATAGCATACTTTTTTATAGATAATTTAGAAAACATAATCTTTCATTTTGGCTTATTATCCACAGAATGGAATGGACCTTATCTAAGACATGTTTTCAAAGAAAAACATTTCCTTTCAAAGATGATTATTGCATGGATCATGCTTCCATGACCATTAGCAGTAAATTGTGTAATTCTGTCAATCATTCAAGACTTTAGATAATTTCATTAAAAATTGAATCAAAATGCAAATCTCAGATGCGACTCATGTATATTGAGCCAAAATATAGTAAAAATTATACAGCTGATATTAGCCAAATGCATTTCCAATTTTACTGAGGCAAACATAAAACACACCTTTTATTTTGCCAAATTCTAATAAAGACTGATGCACTACACATATTACAACACTCCTTACTCTGCACAAGCACCGACAAAATTCCAATTCACCACCTTTGGCCAGTCATTTTCTTTTAATTTGTTAATTTATTAAAATATTAAAAAAGAAATTGTATATGAGAACTAGTATACAATATAATTATTCATAATATAAAATTTGTTAAATTCCACTTCAAAGCACCATACCAAGAATATTCTTTAAAGTACACGGACTTTTCAGCATTAAAAAAATTTCACTGGCATGAAATACTCAAAATCTTAAATAGAGAAATATTTTCTCATTACTTTACATAAAATACTTATAAATTGAATCACAGTGCTGAATAGATAATGTTACTAATATTATAGATTTATATATGTACATAGAAAGTTGCCTAAGAAGCATTTCTTTGGTATATTATTATTAATCTTTCCAATAAATTGATAAATAAATAATTGAACAAAGTTAACTATTTTAGCCAAAAAAAGTTACATAGCAATTAAAAAGCTAATATAAAAGTACATAGCATAAAATGCATTTCATCCAAAAAGGTTTGCAGATAATTTACAGCATAGTTATTGTCACAATAAAGCTACCTAAACAACAAATACACAATATTACATAGTTACATGAATTAACTTTCAAAACAATTTTCATTTGTGCAAATGTAAAATACAATAAATTGACATTCTTCAACCATGATATAAATTCAAAAATCTGTACATACACAAATACCGATAAAACATAAATAATTTGTTCCAAAATTTATAGCAGAATGCATGTGATTATTTTTGTGGAACATTAACAGACTTTATATGACACAGGAATCAGCATTGTCATGAACACAAACATAATCACTCAATCATGATTACATTCTCACAGACTGTATTTCTCAGTTTATAGACATACAAAAGAAATACAAAACTGAGCACTTGACTGCTTCTCCTTTTGGACAGTAGCTTTAAAGGAGTGCACATTTGAAAGACCTCCGACGTTTTCTTCTATTCTTTTCATATTCTGCAGGTGGCTGGTTACGAATGATGCGTACAACCTACAAAATGAAAAAGTAGATAACATATGAACTCTTTTTCTTTTGGATGATACCACTGCCATGACATTGATTATTTAATAATTGCAGATTGGATGTTAAAAGGAAGTTCCTGAGTTTTTCATAGAATTCAAACTAAGAGAGGAATAACATAGATATCAAAAGTCTCATAAAACCTAGAAACAAAGAACGATAATAATTTTGCACAGATATTCATTTAACATATAACTAAAGAGGATCTGATTCAGAGGTACCAGGAAAGATGAAAATCATTGCTTTTATATATTATATGATATGACATAGGTAATATAACTTGGTTTTCACTCTTTTTACTGGTATGTGAAACAATTTTTAAATTTCAATTCTGTACTCTAATGAGAATGAATTAGTTTGACCAATATGTTTAGGTTATACAGAGTAACTTCAAATGATTTTTTTATAATTCTAATATTTAATGCTTTCATGGAATATTAGAATTATAAAATATATAGTTAAGTTAATTTTAAATGGGGGAAAAGGTTTGCATAAAAATAATTGGGCCAATTTAGCAATATCTCTTTAAGATGCAGTTTGGTTGGTATTCATTTAGTTATTCTCAACAATTAAATTACCTTGAACAACAAAATTGAGAGTACCAAAACTTCTATTAAATATAACCAAAACCTTATTTAAGTGATATCAAACGATTATTTTAAGAGAAAGGAAAGTTAATAATACAAGTTATTGTGTTGCAAGACAACTAAAAGCCCCATCTGATAATGCCCTGCTCCTCAAGATTAGAGTTAAGAGAAGAAAAATAAAATAATAACAGTGAGTAGATTGTACATCAATCACCCATATTCATACCTATATCACCATAGATAGACTTGATATTTTCAATGGAACATCAAGACTAGGAATTTTCTAATTATCCTTCACAGAATGGTGTCTAAGTATTTTATTTTTAATTAAAATCCTATCTATATGATCAATTTTCCTCTTTTAAAGCCAAAATTAGATACCAAAGTAATTTGCAATATTTAAGAAGTATTGCAATCATAACAATTGCTTAAAGAAGGATGAAAACAAGTAAATTGCAAAAGATAGTTTGACACACAATTCAGAATGGAGTGGAGACATTAAAATACCCTCCAGGTATAATAGAAGAGAGAGAAAGTTTATAGATGGCTGTATTTCCACACAAAATATGAACATCGTTCAAGACATCTAGTAGAGGATCGATGGACAACTAAATGATTGATGAAATATGAAGTGAGGTATTGGAATGAAAATGAGGATCTACATAGGCTATGGCATAAAGAGCCATAAGGTAAGCATAAATTACATTGAAAAAGGAAAAATGATATGTGCATTAGAAATAATATGTAAATATAATATTCTAATTTGAAAAATATTTAGTTCCAATAATATATTGCTTGGTCGAACAACAACATTTTATAATACTTAATTATTGGAATGATTCTGCATTTGATTTGAAACAAATATTCCAGATAAGTCCAGTATTAAGTTGAGTAATCAGGGTTAAATTTAAGCCCAAATACAGGGAATGCTGTAAATTAGTCCTTCTAAATTGTATTCTATTCTCCATTTTGAATGAGGTATCAAATAATGATCATGAAACTCAGTAAACTTTACCACTTTGTCAATGTAAGTTGTTTCAGTTGTTAGAAGGCTCAGGGATTGGGCATAATTTCAAATAACACTACTGTGAGAGAACATCAATGAAAAACTCAATTGCAGCATACTGCTTCTACAATTTAGAGTAACTAGCCTTGGGAGTAGAATAAAACAATCTGCATTTCTGCTAAATTTCTGCATGTCCTTGTAATTATAACCAATCTAATGTAAGACTTCAGAATTCTTATTCTCTGATAATTAACATTCAAATATTATGTCACCCAATCTCTTTTTATAGGTTCATACATATAATCAGATCAGTTTTAATGAGTCACCACAGAAATCTGATCAAGAAAAGGGTTTTCTTCACACTTATAATGCCCTTATTAAGGGTGAAATTGTACATTGTACCTTAGAGATCAATAGCATAACAAAATCGGAATCAAAGAAATCAATTTAATTCATACTTATATCAATAAAGACTTTACAGTTTTAAGATTTAATATCAATGGAGTAGTATGAAATAATATCATGCTCATCTTAGAAGATGATCTTCAATTACCTCATGAAAAGCAGCATCCACATTCAAAGGGGGGTCCTTAGCACTTGTTTCTATATATGGGATGCCAAGCTTATGGGAGAGTTCTCTGCCATTCTCTTCTGTAACTTTCCGGAGGTGTACCAAGTCTACTTTGTTAGCCACTAAGAGCATTGGGTACAGGTCCCTTTTTTAAGGAAGGAAATATTACAATTACTAGGAGTGTCACATCTACAAAAGTTTCCTGACACTAAAATCAACGATCAGATATTAAAACTGATAAATAATGTAAACAATGAAAATTTATAAAATAAAAGGTATGCATAATATTTGAATAGAAAATCTCCAACATGGTTGCCTTCATTTGCATCATTGCTGATATACTACATTCGATACAATCAAAGTATTATTGAAATCAAAAATATGTTAAACTGACAACTGATAAAATAATCATATCACACACAAATAATTTAATGAATTTAACATCTTCTTGTCTAAAGTAGGACCCTTTCAGAGAAAATTTAAAGATTACATACCTTTTTTTTTCAATAGAAAAAATCTTAAGGTTACTATGAAGTGTCCATTAATGCAAGTGTGTTAGACTTTCTAAATAAGTAACAACAAGCAATAAGAGATCAATATTTAAGTATAGCAAAATTACAGAAAGTTAAATAAGAAAGATACAAAAAAGAGGTGGTTTAGATTTTAGTCATAAACATTAAATTTTTGTGCCTGTGGCAATTATAATTTGATAAAAATGATTACTATTAATACACATAGCAATTTTTGTCAAAATTTAAAACTTACCTATCTTTCACCCGTAATATTTGTGTATGAAAATTAATAATATTCTCATAGCTCTGCTTGTCTGTGACAGAGTAAACTAAAAGGAATCCATCACCTTTCCTCATATACTGCTCTCTCATGGCACTAAATTCTTCTTGACCAGCTGTATCCAGCACTGTAGGAATTAAAATAGTTATTAATCACATGGATATGAAATTTGATTCTTGCTATTACCGCATGTAGACAAAAATTATTAATACAAATCTTGAAAAATATAATAAAATCTAAACTATGTTCTATTATATGCAAAGATGTGAAAAAAGAATTTTTTAATATATAATCACTATGACTAATTCAATCAATTCCGACATTTCTATTGAATCTAAAGCTTAACAAAAGAAAACTGCAGATCTGCTCACATCCAATTACTTTTTTTTCTTAATAAAATTTAATAGCATATTTAAAGAAATAAACTAATGACAAAATCTAAAGGAAAGGAATTCAAGATTGATTGGTGTTCATGTTTTTGTACAAAAATATTAATTTGTTTCTAAATTGCATGAACTTAGATGTATATACTTAGTAATATTTGGAGGTGTTAAATATCTGAACATCACAATTGATGATGTATTAGTTTAATCTAACATCATGAGCCAACAAATGAAAAAGTATTGGGAAATATCAAGATCAGAGAGCTATTCAGTATTGATCTTCAATATTCAGATATCTTCAATAAGGTACATTCCACAATTCTCAGAAGATTATTTTACTGAGTAGCATTTTTGTAAAAATTAAAAATAATCAGAACAAGTGCAGCTATTCCACACATGGAGCTATTTAACAAGAGAAATAATGCAATAGTCCCAATACAGACCTTGTAGAAACAAAGATCAAGGTTTTGTATGGTGTAAAAATCATGCAGTTTAAATATAATCATAGTAATAACTACAAATCTGATATCAATCCTTACTGTAGATTCATTTTTATTTCTAATTATAAATAAAGCACATGCAGAGGGTCACCATAGTATCATCTTGTCCTGGAATTCATTCATATGTTTCAGAAACAGCAAAAATCAGGCAAATTTATATTGATAAACTCAATATAATGAAGGATTTTTAGGAAAGAATAAGGAGAGTATCACAAAAATATAGATTATGGAAAGAAAAAAAGCTAAGAGAATAGACAGGTACAATAAGCAATGAATAAAGAGACTTTCCGAACAATCTAATAACATAGAGGACAAGAATTGTAACTATGAATTTGAAAAGCTATAATTGATTATGTATAACTACATGGCCATGATAGAGACTAAGAAACAAAAACTGGAACAGTAGATATATGAGACTGTTAATGATAGATGAAAGAAGGATGATGAAAAGGATGGAAAAGAGAATTATGCTTTCATCCATCAGCTGCAAAAGGAAGGTGACAGAACAGATGGAATAACTATGGAGGAATTTCCCTACTAGAAATTTTCTACAAAATATCCTTACCATACCTTTTTAAGAAAAAAACTAGAATACAAAATAAGCTAAAATCAAGTATGATTCTCCCCTAGTAATTAAAGCACATGACACATCTTAATTTCTAAACAGTACTGAAATATATAGCAATCAGGAATATCTCACTTATTGGTATGTTTGTAAACTTCAAGAAGACATATGCCTCTATCAATCAAGAATCTCTGTTCAATATCCTTGAAAAATAATTACACAGCCAGAAAACACTGTAACTGTTCAAACATACATTGACACATACAATATCAAATATAAAATTTATGGGTGAAATATCAGATCCCTTGCAAATCAAAACCTAAGTCCACCAGGGGGATGGGATTATCCCCTTTCAACCCAAATACACTTGTGAAAAATATGAACAATATAAATCAACAAGAAGTTTTGTGCTTATCTTTCACAGATGATCTAATCAAGTTCACAGACAATGAAACAAAAGCATCAAAACAGATTGAAACCCTCAAGAAATTACAGAGAAAGTTGCTTAAAATATTAAGCTTTGAAAGTAAGCTTGCAAAATCTAAGCTTTGAATGAAATCCTCAATATCATGGAGAGAGCAAGTAAAAATCAATTCAGGAAAGGTCTGAATGTACTTGACAAAAACTACATACATAGGATAGGAATACATACGGAAACACCCTAAATAAGTGGAGCAGATCACAAATAAACAAAGGAAGAGTAGATGAGTAGAGGACAAGGTTATATAAAGAAAGAATAAGAAACGTTTGTGAGATAAGAATAGTTAATCATAGATTAGAAACAGACTCATGATCCAATCAGGGTCTATGCACAAATGATGGTGTATAACATATGCATTTATATTTTCTCATCCACGCCCTTCACATTAAAATACAGAAGCAGAACAATTAAGGTCATATATGAGAATCTCAATTTAATTGTTATAATGCCCTTCTTCTAATATTTCTTAATCTGCACACACTGGATAGTTTTTTTTTTTCTTTGTTATTAATTTTTCCTGCTCATTTTGTAGCAATTCATTATTTGAAATTTTTGTACTTTTATTCTTATCATGTAGTCCAAATCATTAATTGAACCTTCATAGGAGAAATGTATCATTTTTAAAACTATTAATAGACCTCTCATTCTTTTATCATGGAGTGAAGAATTGCAAATATGAATTATTGTTAATCGATTGCTCACATAATTTACTGTTTTCCATCATCAACCAATTATTTTGGTGGAATTCTTTTAAGCCCTCACCAGAAATCACAATGGCAATGTTGGAGTATAAAACACTGTATTCATTCTCCTCATAAAAGAGCTAATAATTCTATTAAGGCTTGCTACAAAACTTACCTTAACACAATTAATAGTTTAAGTCCTCAAATTTTCTGTAAATATTTCTCTAGTGGAGGATTTACAAATAGGCTTTATTTAGCTCCATTTTATTTTTACCAATGTTTCTCTTTTAAAGGTTACTTACAAATCTCATCTTCACATATATTCTTCACGTTATTAAACCCTTTTCTATGAAATAAGGTACAAGGTAAAATACTTTCTCTGGCCTAAGAACCTTTATGACGGAGGTAAAAACTCCACTTGCCTTCATAACATCTACTTCATCCTAGAAATGATTTAGCCTTCTAGTGATATCATAGACATATGTCATTATATGGCTCGAGCAGATAAGTTTGGGAAGGTTAGACGGAACTTTCACCTCCTCCATAAAGGCATCAAGTTCAGAGGAGGTAATAGTATCTCATCCACAAATAAAGGGGTAAGACCTTTTTTAAAAAGCATTTTATATCCATTTCTTTTACTCATTACTTTTGCAGTTGCAGAATTCCAGTTGTCAAATCCTCACAATAGAAGACACTCCATCAGGGTTAGTTGTAAGAAGGGAAAATTAGGTTTCAATTTTCCCTATACTTTATTGTATTTACCAAAATATTACCCTCATTCCCACATACTCCCTATATTAAACTAACCCTTCTCATTTCTAACAAGATCTTACCATCTTAGCTTGTATTTATAATTCTGTGATGCTCACAGTTCTGATATTCCCTTGGATGTATCTTGTTACTGTTCTTCATACCATCTTATCATTATGGATCACTCTATAAATAGTTTTGTAAAAGCCACTAGCAGAATATCAAATTTTGATCAAAGTAATGCTTTATTTATATTTTCTTTTTTTAGCAGTTGAATAAAAGTGTATATAAATGTAAAATAAAAACTGTGAGAAAACTCAACTGAAAGATTTTACCATCAGAGACTAAATCTTCACAAAAATTCTAAACACTGAACAACATTGAAAATTATAGTTCTTGCAAATAAAAAGTTCCCCTTTCCTTAAAGAAATAATTTTCTTGATTCATAATAATGTAAGAAGTTACAAAGGAAATTAAAATTACTTGCATATACTCCATCCTCTAACCCTTTCCTTTTTATGCAATAGTTCACATCTCTGAACTTAAGTTTTCTTTCTGAATTCATAGTAGAAACATAGGTGATAAATCACTCAAAAGTTTCTTATCCCTAATTAAAATTTATATTCACTCTCCGATTCTAAATTGTAAAAAGGCTAAAATTGAAAAACCAATATCTAGTGATGATGTATCTATTAAGTGGTAAAAAAACAAAAGTATATAAGCAATATATTTTTTTGGTTTCATATTAAACATGCTTTTTTGGGCAGGAATAAATCAAAGAATATCTTAATAAAATTAGAAACTTTGATGATAATTATTTTAGATAGAATTCAACTGTATATAAAGAGCTTTATCATCACATGCCATGGAATTAAAAAAGGAATAAAAAAATGGAGACACGATAAATTTACTTTATTTTAATTAAGTATTATATAATGATGGCAAAGATTCAATAACTCACTCATCTTGTCATTTTTTTAAACAACTTAATTTATATTTAAAGAAAATTTACTAATATAATCGTTTATACAAATTTCTTTAATGAACAACAAAAAATTGAAAATTTTCCTTTGTAATAGTCCTTTGACCATAGTAATTTTTCCCCCTTGACTAAAAGAATGAGAATTAATAAAATCTTGTTCTTCAAGTCAGTATATTTTACATGTAAAACTTGAAAATTAATCATTACTAGTACTATAAAAGAAACTACAAAATTAAAAGCAGATTTTACAAAAACAACATACAAGAAAATGTTGTTAGTAACTTATTTTATTATCATCACTTTACAATCAAATTTTCCAATTTTTAAACACTCATAATATCCATTTTTAAATGTTGAATAACTCTTACAAAACTCAAGGCTTAAATTTTTCCAGTAACACAATGGATTGAGGTATTGAGCACTACTTCATACCCTAATAAGTTGAAGTCAAGTGTGAGTTGTCTTTTGTTCACGTAATAGTTGAATTTCATTCTTTGGTTACATTGAAATTTAAACCAGCACTACAATTAGATTTTGATTTAAATGTACTGAAATTACTAACTGAAACCAAGAATTTCATAGTTCTACGAGAAATATATTTAATTTAAAAAATAGAAATTTTATTATTTTATTATAAAATTGCTTTCAGAAGTAGCACAAACTTAACAGTTTGTCCCAAAATTCTTATTCACCATAAAAATAATTTTTAAAAGTCTATAAAACTAAAAATGAATAAAAAATCTAATGGCAAATATTTTTTATATTGCTCACAAAAAATAAAACTTCATTAAACTTCTTTAAAAATATTAATTTTCATAAATCAAACTCAAAACCTTTCATAGCATACATAAAAAATTTTAATATATTTAAAATATCTGACAAAAGCAGCCAATTTATCTGTACCTAGCATATGAATATGTTAGTTGCTAGTAATTAATACCTTATGATTATAAGTTATCAACAGTATGACGCTAAGGAAAAATTAGACAACTGTTGTCATTAGCAAACAGAATTTTAAGCTTTTTATTAAAACATGTTTATACAACAAATCTCAAAAAGCAAGCTATAGTTTCATCAAAAGGAAAGTAGAGTGCTGTTTTAATTTTAAAATTGAAATTATATCAGAAATAAAATAAAATCGGTTATAAATTCTTAAAATTTCATTTTTATTTGTAAGTGATATTATAATATATAAAAAACACTCACATATCCCCTATCAAATATAAGGCTACATTTGTTATTCAAAGAAATAGAGATAATTCTAGATGCACAACCCCCTAGGCTATCGGGCAGTCTATACGTATGTTACACTGAAATAAAAGAAATCAGTCTGCTGTTGATAGGTTTTGCTAGGAGAATAAATAATTAATGTAGGACTTTGATAATATATTAGATTTCCAAACAAATCCGGTATTTAAGGGAAGCATTTCATTGACTAACACATGGAAAAAGCTGAGAAAAGAGGAAATGGACTACAATTTCAGTACAACTAACAGCAATTAATAGAAGAGGAATGGAAAATTGAAGGTTATGAATATTTAGACACACAATAATGCAATTATTACATTAGCATACATTATGAGGCTTCTTGAATGAATACTTATTAAAATCTAACTTCACTTAGAATACAACTAATAAACTCATAAATCAAATTAATAGAATATAAATTTGTTAGAATATAAAGTTCTATCCCATAAACTATGAAACAATAAAATAACCTAGTTTGTACATTAGATAGTTCATGCAAACGTTCAAAAGTATAAGGATTTGATTCAAAAACAGCTCCAAAAAAGTAGTAGCTCTTTTAGGAATAAGATAAAGTAAGTGACAATGATCTAGCAATACAAGATGACAAACCTAAGCACAATATTAGATTCCTCAAAAAATAGAATAAATTAAGAAAATTGAATTCCCAAACATATTTAATAATAAAAATACTAATATAATCTTTACTTGTTAAGGAAAATATAATCCCAAATCAAAACCACACCCAAAAACTTGTTCCATCTAAAAGCATGCTGATCTTGCCATTGAATTGTCACATTGAGATTATTAAAGATATGTTTCCATTTATATATTATATTTTCATCAGTATTGTCCCATGACAACATTAAATCATAAAGAATGAACAATCACTTTCAATGTTTTCTATTTAATGTTAGAACTCAAATTACAATATTACCTATTAAAATGCATAAAAATTATTCAGCCATTGGTAGAAATACTGAGACTGTGCTTCATTATTGTAACAACAGAACCATTATCCTGGAGTATGCAAACAGTGAAATAAATTCATGCATTCAGGAACGTGCAAAATTATTTGAGAATGGAAGGAGGGAGCATTAGGATCTCTTAACGGGCCCCCACTTAATTATTCTAGCAATTAATTCTACCAATCATCTGTTTGTCAGACACAAGCTACAAGTAACTAAATACCTCTACCATATAAATGAAGATTCCGATGGATTTGACAGAATAAGTCTCGGGGGAAATAAGAAGATAATTTTAAACTATAAACAGTCTTCTTAAGGAATAAATAAAATAACTACGAATCCTAAAACCTCTTATAACAATCTACATAAGAACAACCTATAAAAGTAACAAGTTACGATTTTTAAATTAGTACCGTGAGAATATACATACAGATAATCTCAACAGCTTCAACTGAAGTCATGCGGAATCCTGCGAGATATCAATTTGTAATACACTAATAGATTCAAAAAGACTGTCAAATTCATGCATGGCATTCCTTAAAAATTTATTCATACACTTATTTTTTATAAAATGGTACTTTACCATCTAATATACACCATTGGCCATCAATTTCCGTATGTTGAATGTAACTGTCTTCGATTGTAGGATCATAGTCAGTCACAAATAACTTTTGAAAAAATTGGATGGTTAAAGCACTTTTCCCAACACCTCCGTCACCAACTACCACTAATTTAAAAGTTACAAGGTTTTCATTGGGTGGCTTGGACATGGCTAGTAGCATGAATTTTATTTAAAAACTTCTATTTGCAGCTAGACTGCAACCTTAACGCAGTTCATCACCTGAAATACGATGAGAAAAACGTAATGAGATAACACTACACCTTTTATCGATAAAAAATAACGCATGCGAAGGAATGATAATACAAAATTAGGAATGGTGAATAGCAAAATTTCAAGCAATACTTTCACAAGTTAGGTCAATGACTAAATTAAATAATTTTCGTAAGGGAGACGAATGACAGCTAAACATTTTAACAAAGAATTCATTTCACTGAACGAACCACATAAAGTATTTTATGTAAGTAAATAATCACCATTTCACTCAGTTCTTGCATTAACTAACATCGATAAACATTTCGTTTAACGAATGCGTCCAAACTAGTTGCACCAAAACCAATAGCTACGATAACGCAAGATTTAGTCAACATAGCTTTTGACAGTCACAGATGGCAGGGCTAAAAGCTGGAGCGGTGAATTTAAAAACATAATTCAGAATCCAATATTATATTTCGACTATACAATTTCAAAATGTATACACATATATATGATAAATTTTAATATACAATCTAAATTACATTGAAAAATATAGATATGGTATATTTTAGAGTGAAGTAAATAGTTATTTTTTGCAAATGAGTATTTTTTTTCGAATTCATTAACTCCACTCGATGTATTTTTGGTAATCAGCAATATATGTTATATATATATGAGGTCTATATAGATATATTTACATGTATATAAATTTAGGCCTCTGAAAGCTCAAAATATTTTGCCAGAACCAAGCCCCCCTTTGCCAAGTAACTCATACATTTATAAATACCTTGTGATGTCTCAACTACATCTATTAATATATTTTCTCCTTGGTGTCTTCACATCAGTTGGTACTCATTTAAGAATTTTTGACTTCTAATTCTTCAGTTCCATAGGTTTTCATGATCTGAGCGTATTTTGTGAGTGTGTTCCTTCTAAAGCTATGTTTTTTGTTTAATGCAGTGAGCTTATTGTCATTTCCTTTTAAATAAGTTTTTCTAAGTATATAAATTCTGTTAATATTTACATCCTTGTTTTAAGGTTGTATAATATATTTGAACTACAGCATAGACTCAGATTTTTGACAGTGGTGCCTATTTTCAGGATACTGTTGAGATTAATTAGTGTCTTTTGCCTAATTGTATGCTACTACAGCTGGTTGGGCTGACTCAGATCTGCACTTTATTCATACATCTGGTCTAACATTTCACTTTCGTTTTCACATTTGTTAAACAAAATGATTTAAACCAGAAAGCCTATGGCCAAATCCTATAGCTTTTGCAGTATAATCAGGGGTCAGGTGGGAGTTTATTCTTTTTTTGGGTATAGTGATGGCAGTAGGGTAAATTTTAGTTGCAAAATCAAGTTCATTCTTGCAACACATACTCCATAGCTGAGATCAGTCTCTTTTTCCTGTTTTTCAATCAAAGCTGAGCCATAAGATGAGTAACTAACATAAATTATGGGCTGTAGAGTTGTAAGATTAAATGTGGAAGTGCCTAAGAATCTGTAAGATTGCAGTTGTTCCTTGAATATTTTATAGCATCAGATGAGCAAAAATCATACATTTCAATTTTAAATATTTACCATCCACAGCTATTGGATCAATTTTTAACAAAAAATATAAAGGTAAGCAAGAAATACATATTAAAAATACATTTTTTTGGTTAAGAATAACGTTTTTAAATGATAATGTCATTCTGTAAACTTTTTTAAAAAAATTTGAATTCATTAGCTCTCTATAGTGATTTAATTGAAGATCTCCATCGACTAACTTCTCATTAAGTAAATTACTTAATTAATGTAGGCCTTCTTTTTCTCACAATTTGCTAGTCAATTAAATAAAATTTCCTTTCAAATTTTAATGCCCACCTTCAATTTTTCTACATCTGCAATTTAAATAGTTGGATTCCCTGAACATTTGATGCATGTAGATAAATTATATACATAGCATTTAGTTTATTTCTGTTCCCACTAATAAATATAAATGATTCATGCATTAGAGAATTGATAATTGTTTCATTTTTATTATATGCTACTTGGGAGTGAATTCATGTTAATCATCTACAAGTAAACAATAAAACAAATTCATAATAAAAGATTAGATAAATAAATGATATAATAAATATATACATAAAGATGTATAAAAATATAATTACAAAAATAAAATGGTATACTTAGTTCATTACTCCATAATGAATAGTATCCAGTATTCAGTTTCATTTTATGATGCCTATCCACCAAGTAAGCTTCAAAATATTAGCTTTAAAGTTAATCACTAATTACATGACCTTCAATCTCAAAAAAGTATGATGTAGTTTTTTTCTCTAAAGAAATAGGAAAATATTCAAAGTAATCGACGACTTGAAAAGGTAACATTAACTATATCATAATCTCTGACTGCATTTAAAGCATTAATATAGAATCTGTATTTCAATGTAAAATGTCTCTCAACATCTAAAATAAATTTAATTTTCTTATGAAATAATGTAATAATACTCACTCTCCTCTTTATGCTTCATTTTCCTTTAATCTCTTACAAGAATTTTATTTTGAAGTCAAGTAAGCCACTTCAATTTGTCTTCCAAAATGAACTTCAGTACAATACTTAGAAACATCATCCTGGTATATTTCATTTGCTTCCTTTACTAACTTCTGGTATTTATCAATTAATCCTATAGATTCAGATATTTGTGTCTCTGAATCAATATTTTCATCAGTTTTATCATGGTAAATCTCTTTGTTAGGCCATTTTCCTAATTCTGAAGCTATTTCTTTTACAAGCATTTTAATCCTTTTGGTAATCAGATTAAGAATATCCTTTGCTGGTAAGTATTGTTGAGAGGTATTTATGAAAGTATTTTGTATGAAATTTCAATCTCAGTTTTAAGTCTACAAATATGAACTTAGATCTGACTTTTTTAAAATATCTAATACAATTAGTTACTTTAAATTAGATTCTGTCTCTTAAATTCTATGATTATATGAACTTTGTTAAGAGTTCATATAATCATTTTGAAAATATAACTACGGAAGATCTGCTCATATTGATTTGATATTTTGACAAAGAGAAATTATTTTAAAATAAGTGAGCTATTTTTTTGCCAGTAATATTTTCTTTTGTGATTGAAAATTTGAATATCTTTTACTGTAATCTATATCTTAATATGTAAACTTCATCATCATTATAATATTTTAGCAAATTAAATGGAATATCAATCAATGTAATCTATGCAATTCCAGGTTTAGACAATTATAATAATGAGTTTAGTTTTTTGAAGATGGAGCTTGCCAATAATTGAATAAGGTATTAATGGATTAGAATTCATTACTTACGTTCTCCAGTTTCATATACCACTTCCTCATTTGCTGGTTCAATTGTAATTGATTCTAAAGGTTCACCTCGTGCCTTATATGGTTGTAATATTTCAAATATAGATATTATGGCACTTTTTATCATCAAAACATTTCTACTTAGCTCCTCTATTTTCATTAAATTCTTGTTCATCTCATTATTTGAATCTTTTATTTTTTTCCTTATTGAGCATTCTTTTTCAGCTGTACTTTAATAAGAAACATTTAAAGGAAGACATTCAGATTCCAAATTATTTATAGATGTATTAAAATTACTGATTAAATAAAATAAACTATTGAAATGTGAATTAAATTGTCATTCTTCATCCCTTAAATAGTCCCTGAGTTTAAGGTTCTGCAACAGATATTTATCCAAGTAAAAGAAGCACTAATTCAGATGTTAAAGTGAAGGTGATATTACAGCAGATCACTTAGAAGAAAAGAAGAAACACCCTTCAGCTTGTCATATATGACTACCACAACTTGAAGAGTGAGGTTGACTCCAGAAGATAGCAGAGCAGATAGAATAGGATGTTTAAGTGTTGAATTTCTTATCAACAGGTGAAGTAACAACAAGGAGAAAATTGAAAATATGTCTGGCATAGTATGCAAGCTTATACCTATAAATTAATAAGGGCTGTGCTGAACAGAATATTACAGCAAAGACGAAATTGTATATTTCAACCAGATTTTCATGAATATGATGAGGTTTACCATTTCAAAATCATAACGAGTGATTTTGATGTTTGGAGAGAATACCAGGAGGCAGATGATAAGTTTTCTAGAAAATATACTCTTTGAAAATTAAAGGAATGGGATTACCTATTGATAGAGTTCTCAGAATGTGTTCATTGGTAATTCCAAGAAGAAACCAATTAGAAAGTGAACAGAAAGAGGGTAGCATTGAATTAAAAACTAGATATCATTAAGAATAAATAAACGCTAACAGAGAGAAGAAAATTGATTATGTTTGTACAGTGAGAAGATGGGAGAATGGGCAGAAATAGGTAAAAATCACTATCAAGGGTCACAGAGTACTTAAACAGCGGTTATGAGAATAAAAAAATTAATAGGTAAAGGAAGAGGCATATAAATCTTACAAATTACTAAAAGATTTTCCATGATGAATTATAAAAGCAATCAAATATGAAGAAAAGAATGGATTTGGAAGCAGACTGAATTTTAGTGGAATATTCAGAGCTCGGAAAAACAGAGATAGCTCTAATAATTAGAGAAATTATTCATGAATTACCTTCAGAAAGGAAGAATCCCAAAAGTAGGATTTTGCATGGATCATTCTCCTATACTAGAGGAGGAACAAAGAAGACTTGAAGAATAACTTACCCTTCAGTCTCCTTAAGTCTTCTCTTAAAAACTCTCACAAGAATTTTAGCTGAACATCAAGTAGACAACAATATACTCTACCCAGCCCAAAGAACAAACTAAATTTAATTCACAAGTGAGTATGAGATGCCACTCTCACTATGCCTCCTACAGTAGACCTAAGCCTTGAAAGTTGTTAGTATATTCTTTCCCTGAAAGCTCTTAGGAGTAAAGAGGGATTTTATAGAGTGTATATATATAGAGTATATATTTATATGCTCTATATATAGAGTACATTAAACCTTTAAATTAGACATTTAACTAAATTTTTCTCTATACTGCAGCACCATTCTTGATTCTAAAAAAGTAAAAGACATGTTCAAATATGAGAAGAGTTTATTTATTTTAATTTTATTTAATGGAAGAAGTACTGAAGTCCCTAAGAGATGGATTGTGTAAAAATGTAGAATACATCAGGTGTTATCATCAAAGAAAACAACTGGCTCAATTAAATATACAGAACCTTAAGACCAGAACACCCTTTCAAAGAGAAAATTAAATGTAAATCTATTGTCTAATCTATTATTATGTGTCAATTAATATAAAGAGATAAAAGAGGTTTGAAATGATGTATCTAGAAATTCCAAGAATAGACAAAACACAGAGGTAAGAATGATGGCAGAAGTTTCACACATCATTGAAAACTTAAGATCAATGAAATGGAAGAGGGCAGGTTATGTTACAAAGAGAATGGATGGCTAATGGAAGCTCAAATGCTCTGCATTAGTTATCAAGTGATGTGAAGTTACCAAGAAGAAAACCAATTGATAGATAGAATAGAAAGATTGCAAGCTATTTATGAATAAGGTGGCAAGAGGGAGCTCATTTCTGGGAAATTATTTTGAGCTATCACAAGCCAACATCTGGTGTTGGATTGAAAATGGCAAATGATGATAATTTTGATGATACATTTGTTAATATATTGAAATACATATCAAAATAAAACTATGTATACTTTGTCAAAACTATTCATGAAGAATGTGCTTTTTTATTGTAATTTCTAATTTTAATTTCAATCCTGTTTATAATTTTACATGCTTACCTATAAATTATATTTGAATTATGAGCCTGAAGAGAAGTTAATTGGGCTCTGCCACATTCTCTTTTCAGTTGATAACTTTCACATTGTTTTTCGAGTAATGATAATTGATTTTTAAAGAACCTCCTTTGAACCAACTGTTCCTGAAACCTATAGGAAGAAAGAATCAATAACGTATATGATTAATATCATAAATCAAAATTCATTTAAAATCATTCATACAATTTCATATTTCATTCTGAGGTATAAATGGGCATATGTAGAGCTATGCAAACTTAAATGTGATTTTTTGTGATACTTATTTCATTCATCTAACAAGAGCATGTTCAATGCTGACTTATGTAGCTATCTGAAAAACTGAATGATATCAAAAACATTTTTCCAATTATAAAAGAAATTTATTAGCATGCCAACATGTCAAGGTAAATGCATCATTGTATTCTGATAAAAATATCTGATGATTAGGTGTAGGGTTTCATTAACTTTTTTTCTAATAATGCAATTAAAAAATTATTAATAGATATCTCAAGCTGGTATGGAAATAAGGGAATAAAAGCTTAAGATGATCATGAATATACTTGAACACAGACTACTAACAAGATGTATATTGCATAACAGTATAATAAGAAACTCTTGAATTATCTGATGGACATACAATTGTAAATTGTATATTTTACTAATGAAATTTTTTAAGGGAATTGATGCTGTTTCTGTAAAGTCTTAAGTGAAATGGCTCTTTAATTTTTCCTGAAAAATGTTTGCTACTACTTTATGAGTTTTATTTTTTCAGTTAAATGCACTTTTGTTGCAAAAAATAATGCATTGAAAGAAATATTCGTATATAATTATGTATATCTAAAAAAAGATTATCGAGGAAAATGAATTTTCCTTTTTAATTCATCTTACCTTGGAAATATCTGTCTGTAATCAGTTACATGTACAACATCTTGCAAATGTTTCACTGTTTCCTCTTGTTGTTGAATTAAAAGCGGTGTGGAGTCATCTTCAATAACTTGCTCATCATTCATGTCAAAGAAGAATACTGGATTTGATAATTCCTGACATAAAAGGGAAAGAAAGACTTTGATAGATAGTACTCAAACTCAAGGTTCTGAAACTAAGTGTAACTTATAGTTTTTATAAATATATATAAATGTAGGAATTAAGTATTGAATTATCAAAATCATTTGATAATTGTTCTAACAATTGTATTATGTTATTCAATACCTCTCTTTTGAGATTTTTTATCTTCAATGCCTGTTGATTAACCTGCTTCTGAAGATTATGAATAGCTCGTTCTCGTAAGTGCATTAATATTGCTGCCTCCTCTTCTAAGACTCTCAAGTTTGAAAGAATTCTTTCACAGTCCTTTTCAGCTTGTTCTCCTTTGCATTTAACAAAAGATATGCTCTGGAATAACTGATTTGCATCTTGTGACATGATATCAATCATACGATCTAAATACAATGAGTCCTGTGAAATATTGGTCTATGAATTTCTCTTGTATACTTGCATGAATTTTATCAAAAATTAAGCTTCTAGATGGATAGAATAATTTATTCTTTTTACTCTTACAGAAGAGTACAGTTTTTATTTTGAAATTTAATTATAATCCAATTTCAAACTCATTTGTAAAGATCCATCTGGCTTGAATAAATACTTTTGATATTTATGACATTGTTCAAGAACCTCTTTTTTTCATAGCAGCAAAGTTTGTTACATTCCAATTTAGAGAAGAAATGAAGATGAGAAGAAAGGAAAGACATTAATATTTACTTTCAGTATTTCTTATTATAAATTTAACAAAATGAATGAAAAAGTAGATTAATTAAGAAAAATATATGGTAGGTTTTGGGAATACTGCTTGGTAACAAACAATTAAGATGGGTTTAATTATATCTTTCACACTTCTTAATATAAAATGGAAAATATATCTTATTTATATAAAATATATTTAGCAGGTGAAGCATACTTCTTTCATTTGGGTTGCCATCCTTTTAAGTGAGTGATTAATGCATTTTGCTTCATTATTGCAAACTTCAATCTTTTCAATTTTACCGAGAAGTAACTGTTTCTCTTGAAAGTCAGATTTGCTTGTATCAGCATCTTCAACTCTTTTCCTTAGTTCTTCAATTTCAGCCTAAAAGTCACATATTTTAAGTGCAAATTTTAATCAATGAATGAGCAAGTTTAACTTATGAAAGAAAAAAATTACCAACGATTCCTCAAGATGATCCATTTTTATTTTTTTCAAATGTTGCACTTTGTTCTTTTCCCTCATTTTTGTGCAGTTGATTCGTTTCAATCTCTCAAGAATTTCCTACATTGAATAAAAACAAATAAATTGAGCTTATTATGTATTTGACAAATATTGAAAAATTAAAGCAATAATAATGATAATTAAAGAATAGACCATCTAACATTAATATAAACTCTATTAATCCCATCAATTAGCTGAAATTTCAACCAAATGCCCTGTAAAGTTTTGGAGAGAATTGAAGTACCTGAGTAAGAGAAGGAGTAATTAAATAAAATCACTTATTGCATCAGATAAAACAGAATGCCATTTTTTAAGAGAATGTTATGCTAATTGATAATACATTAGAGGCTATTGGTTTTAATAGTTCCTAAAATGCGATGAAAAGTTTTTTTGGAATTTTAGTTCAGTTTTTCAGTTGACGTTTTATCAATAAGCATAGCACACAACATTATTTTCTAAATATATATTTCTATATTACATTATTTACCGTTGGAGCTTTATTCTTGTTAGATAAGAATAAGCGACGGTTTCCATGAAGAATGTTCTGTATACGGGTAAGCTCTCCTTTTTCTTGAGAATGAAGTGTTGAACGAAGTAAAAAAACATCTGATTTTAGTTTATTCAACTTTATCTTTCCTTCTTCCAGTTCTTTCTGCCATTCTTTTACTATTTTCTCCTTATCACGCTCTAAATATCAAAAATTAAATTATTGTGATGATAAAGGTACAATGATTATTTTATATCACTAAACGGTGGTAATCGTTGGTGAATAAAAGAATTATTACGACAAAGTGAAATAATTCGTCGATACTGGAAAATTTTATCTTTAATCGTCCATCTTTTATCAAATTCATGGCCCTCAAGCATCCTAAAAGTGTGATATTCCAAAACAAAACTAAAGAACGATGTTTTTCCGAAAACTATTACTTGTTTCTATGGAAATGTTTGCCATTTAATATTTATAACATGATTTCCGATCGTTTTTTCATTCGATTCTCCTAAAGTTAAAAAAGAACCACGCTTTAGGTCGGCCACTTCATAATTATCAATTCAGAACAGTTTAAACAATGGAAACATAACACATATAAATATTTAAATCATTCGAATCGAGAGAATGATTACTTTCGTAATAAGTTTGAGGATACATACTTTTATTTTATTATTTGAATAATGAAATGATTTTTACAACCTTTATTAAAATATTCAGAGCATTTTGCAACCTGGATACATTTCCCATCTCCCCGGATATAGTATTAGAGAGTAATAAACTCAGAATGAGGTATTACATAGTCCCTTTTTCTACATCCTTTGCAAAGGGACTCAATATTTAGTCCACAATATAAAAAAATTTCTTAACTTAGGGATACTTTATACTTTGAGGGCAGAGCCTTTCCTTTGGCCTATCTCACATCCAAAAATAAATATCGCTAGGATTAGCTTTTTTCACAGAACAGATGTTAGACTTCGTATCAGGTCTTTGCAATGTGACCACAAAAATCTTCGAGTTTTAGTTATTTTAATAACTGCGCGAGCTTTAATGTGTCGCTGGCAAAAGGAATGCGTTCTAATACATTTGATTGTTTTAATCATCCATATCTGGCCACGATAGAGATTTGAAATGGCAGTATAAGTGTAATTACATTCAATACTAATTTCAAATATGTATATTTATTATCGAGTGTCGATCCTCCCACTGCTATATGCACGCATAGAAAATAATATTGAGAAGTTCGATCTAATTCCGTTTTAAAAAGCGAGAAAATTGATTTGTCAATACATGAATGGAAATAAAGGAATAAATTAGCTCGCATTTAATTAATTTTCAAATTAGCATAAGAAGGTGGTAATCTTAAAGCGCAGTGAAGCAAAAAGTTCCGAAAACCCGATGAAGTATCAAATACTGATTTTCAAAAGCTATTGAGTTTCATTCAACATAAGTATAATATTATAATTGTAAAATTTAAGAATCGGGTATTCTGTAACTTTACATTCAATCGAAAGAAATGCGTAAGATATACGAGTTCTTTTCATGGGACCGTGGATAACATTTATTTATATTAGTTTTGAGGAGTTTTTTTTTCGTCGCTAAGAAGCGATAAGTCAATAAGAGTAATCGCTTAATATTTACAAACAAAAATGTCAGCTCAATTAAAGGTCACATTATTAGATATTTTTATTCAACCATTCAATGATTTAATTTTACCCACTATTAGATAGTTTCATCGATCCCAAATCAGTGATTTATTACAAGAAATGATACCTCATATTTTTCCCAATGTATGTGTATGGGCCTCAGAATTCAGATAATTATAACAAGAAATAATATCTCATACTTTTCCCGATGTATGTGTATAAGCCTCAAAGTTAATCGTGAGCTTTCAATTAATCCAATATTTTATCAGCGATCGAGTAAAGTTGCACTCCAATACAATTAATGACAAAATAAAAACTTATTTACTTTATTATTATTAAGTTTCGATTTTGTCATTAATTGTATTGGAGTGCAACTATTCTATTAAATTGCTTGAATCTAAACCGAAAGTATCTAAAATGACAAAACCTTACATTACGAGTGTTTAATGATTAATATTAAAGGGTCAAGTCTTCAGCAAAGAATTGTTTGGCATATTTAAAGTATCTTAATCTTTGTCTTGATGTGGTTTAGTGACCGCACAAAGCTTTCGACGCACCTTTGTCTCCATAAAATTAGTGAAATTCCTGCGGAGAAATATTACGGTTATGTATCCTAAAGAGCTGAGAGGCATACATTAAAATGAAAAGGTGATTAACTTTATGCGGTATTTTCTTTCAATAAAAATGTATACACAAGTCTTTAGATCAGCGTTTATATACTAATTGATTTTAAGCTCAGTAAATTAAGATCTATCGTAAAAGAGTTTCTGAGGAATTCATTATCTTCCAACAATACAATCTTTGTAAGTTCTAATATTAGTTTCATTAAGAACATGTAAGGGTATATAAATAATTTCTTGCTTTAATTTAAAAAAATTATGATAATGTTCCTTATAATAATTTCAATAGATTTTGTTTCAAGCATCTGGCTACTTCTTGTACGCAAAAATACGTAGAGGAATCCTGAGATTACTGCACACTAACAAGTGGATTTGAGTTTTAATCGTTGGTTGAATATCATTTTCTATTTAAAATAAGTTCAGTAAAGATGAATATTAAGAATTGAAAATTTTGGGAAAGGTCGGAATAATTTCGTTTGGTGTAGCGGCAAGGAAATGCGAAAGTTAAGGCTTCGATGTATAAATAATTCATGTATCTATAATAACTGAAAATATCAAAATTAAAGATCTAACAAATATTATGCTCCCAAGCCTTCGAAAAAGAAACAGTCTATTTTTAGATATATTTACTTGATATAGAAAGTAATTCGAAATAAAAAAAGATGCATACAACAAAGATGTGGTACGAAAGTGAAATTATGAACTTTCTATCACGCCCAGCTGAACGGATCATCGTGAATCGAGAATATATACCGCCGACCCAAGATTTTTTCAAAAGATACTCCCCAAACGAATCCAAATCAACATTGTTTCTTTCCTTTCCTATTGTTGAACCACATTTCCCGCCAGTGCGAGTAAGAAACAAAATGGCGCTGCTTCGGCAGCAACACCAGCGCCACATCGATATTCCGCAAGCGCGGATCGAGAGAAAGGGGAGAGAGAGAGAGAGGCCTGTCTCCAACGTAAACTGAATAAGCGCAAATCGTTCGCCCGTTTTCGCAGGCAGGCACTGTGGGCGTGCTCTTGCCGCATGCCGGAATAGGAGAAGAGGGGGAGTCCACGCGCTACGGGCCAAGAGGGAGATAGCGAGGCCCGTTGCGGCACGGCTAGGGGTGGGGAGGGAGAAACTCGCTCGTGGTTCGTAGCGGACCGTCCGCCCGCCTGCCGAGTGGTGGAGTAACCGGGTACGGAGGAGTGATATCGGTTGGAGTCCGCTGCTGGCCTCTGGTTAGGAGGGAGTGTGGGACTGGCGAGAGGACGGATCCAGCCTCCCTCCCCCCGGCCAAGGGACATCATGCCGTGATGGCAAGAGAGGTATAGTGACACAGCCTCATTTCCGCCATGGAAGGATAGGCAACACTCTCTTCTTTGGATTACACGATACGCGTGAGGGGGGTTTGGAAGTGCCCGGGAGTGGATAATCGCCGAGGATTTTCTGGATTAATACAGGGGTTCTTCTACATCTCCGCGGGTTATACTTCGACGGCGTTTCGTATCACTGATGAATTTGGTGCGTGTGCTAATGCGTCCAACACATTTAAAAAAAAAAAACCCTCGAAACATATCGGGCCGTGGAGAGAATAAGGATAAAAGTGCCAGTAATGATCGACTACTTTGAGGGAAACGTGATCCGGTCGGGTTTCCTTTTGATGTCGCTTAAAACCTTGACTCCATTGCTCCATACAAGAGTGACCTCACCTCCATGATCCCTCCCCCCCTTCTACCTCCTAACGAAAGCGAACTTCCCTCTGTTGCTTCGTTTTTCAGTCTCATGAAGAACCGATGGTTTGTGTTATTTTTGCGTTGAGTGAACCGAAAAAAAATTTGATCCGAGTTCCTATTCCCATAGAACGGGTCGAAATCCAACCGTTCTGCAGGTGTTCCCAGTAACGCAGGACTCACACACATCAGTCGATTAATCTCTAGCATCGTTCGTAATATCGCAAAACGAAAAGAGTTTTTAAAAAATTGATGGAAAGGGACCAACGTCGATAAAAAAGGGGTCGTTAAAGCGCGTTTCGTGAAAAACGGTGTGCATCACAGTGAGAAACCCCTAATTCTTTTAACATCATAGAAGCATCCTCCTTTTATATATATATATTCTTCATCTTCCGGTGCCCCACTTATTCCCCACCTCGCTTCATTTTGCCCTCTTCCTTTTGTAATCCGGTTGTTTCACATGACGTTAAGAACCCCACCATTGATCCCAGTTTTGCATCAAAAACCTTTCGGTGTGAGAGAGAAAGAGATTTTCGCGTACATACGCTGGTTTCTCTCGTTTCCCGAGCATTTTCGTTTCCACGTTTCGATCCCCAGCATCCCAGCTCCCGCATTACCTATCGGCTTTCTTCTCTATCATCGTTCACATTCTTTCTTTTATCGTCGGAGGGAGCGCAAATCTCTCTCTCTCTCTTTCCGTACCCGTGTGCGAGTTAATCGGAAAATACACGAGGCGAAGTAATAGCATCGATCAGCGAAATTACGCGAGTAAGTAAACGACACGAAAGGATTCGAAGCAAAGGATATACGGATCGTTTATTTTGTTCGAGGAGTTTCGGATGCGAGAGAACGATGAAGGAGACGCCTATGGTGTCTGGATTCGATTGAAAAGTGCTCCTACCACGGTCTCTCTCGCTCCGGAGAAATAGCTACCAGATACTTGAACTTTTGCAGCGGGAAGAAGTCGCCTTTGGTGCCGTGTGAAACCTCGCACCGCCCCGGTAAACCCATGCATAATGCGACCGGCAGAGATTACCATTGCCTCGGAAGAAGAATAAAGAAAAGGGGGGTGGGGAGGAAGGAGTATTAGGTTGTGTGGGGAAGAGGGAGTTACCATGGGGGTAGTAGGTCAGCAGGTGAGTCCAATGCAGAATTGGGTGAAGGGTATGGACAGTGTGGATGGACCGATGGTGAAACGGGCTACGAGGATTTTTGGGGCGGAAGAACGGAATATGGGCAGGTGCAAATAGATGCGTGTGTGTTGTGGAGGGAGCGTATGAGTGCGTGTGGGAGTATAATCTGCCGTCCGGGGCGAGGGAAAGTGCGTAGGCTCTAAAAAGGAGGGACGCTTGTACAGAACGTGTGGGAGTCGCTGGCCTCCCCTAACCAACGGCGTTGTTCGCCACGGTTTTTTCGTGCGGCGTTTTTCCTCCCTCATCCTGGAGGGTGTGACCGAAAAAGCAAGTCTACTCTGCGGGTGAATGGTGCATTGTGGGGCAGCTTTTGGCGGGGGTGTGGCAGAGAGAGAGTGGGCGGGAGGGGAACTACGCTCGCCCGTCTTGTGTTCAACCATTTGTCTAGGCGAGACGGAAATGATCGTCATGGGATGACGCATATGATCGTGTCGTAATCCAACGGCGGGCGATGAACCTCCCCGCAGCAGTATTTTCTTCCGGTAACTCGATCTCCAGAAGACCGATGGTAATCGGGAGGAATCTGAACTGGGATTAAACGAGGGCGGCTCAAGGAATAGAGTGGTGCCCATGGATGCGGTGAAGGAACACCCAAAAAAGAAGAGGGACTTTGATGAGGATGGTCATTCTTAAGACCCTCGATGACCAGGCTGGACGGTCTACTTTGGACTTGAAGACCCACCCAGGAGGCCTAGTAGTGCTCATACGTTACTGGTGGTTGCTCAACTCTCGCTCGTCGTTGAAGATTACTATTCGGAATGGTGAACACTAGCGGATGATGCCAGTGAGCAAAGTAATCGAGATTCATTAAGAGCCTCATTCGTTACCCGTATGTTCGTAATGTACACAAACACACGTGAGCCATGACGATATAGTACTCAGAGAGATACTTTACCGCACAACACAAAGGCAGTGCATATGCATAACTCGTAGGATACTAGAAATATTTTTTGAGTTGCGAATCGCTGGATGCTTTCCTATCATTATCGAAAGATGATTATGTATTTGGTTCTCATACATATTCTCGATCTGGTTCCATAACACGGTTTTCGTTTTCGGTGGACCCTTTACTTGGAAGCTTCCCTCGCCGAGAATTTCTCCTCAGCCCGCTCACTCGCGCCTCCATCTTACCCGCATTGATCGGCCAGTTTTTGCCTAGCCAATGTAAATATACCGCGGGAATCCTTTTTATTCAATCGGAAACGAAATTAAACCCGCAAAAGGATTCATCACGCACGATCCTCATCAGTTTTTCTCTCTTTTTCTTGACCCTCTTTGAAAAAAAAAACGTTTTTTTATCATTTTTTTTGCTCGCTCGAAATTTTTTTAAATGGCGAATGTAACCACAGTGCTTTTGTTTTCCGGCAGGAGGCACGAGGGAAGAGGCCCTTTAAGATATGGGACAGCTGGAGAAACGTAAGGAAATCCTTGGTGGTCAGCAGTTTTGAGGAACTCCTTGTCAGAGGTGAGTACCACCAGCTCTCCTTCGTTTGCACGCTCTTGCGCGGATCCATGTTTTCACTTGGACTGCTCATTCGTTTCGAACGACCATTCAAACGGGAAAAGTGCGTGTGCAGTGCTACGTCTATACATAAATGTGACCGAGTGGAACTACTAACAGTGAATGGAATACTGGGGATTTATGCAAGATGTTTTTTAAAAAAAAAGAGGAAGCAGTTTTTTTTTCGAGGCAAGGATTTCTGTGTCGCCACGAAATTATTTGCGAGATTATAAAACTTTATATAATACGTACGTAAGGATGATGTGTTATTGTTCTTAGTTACGCCAGAGCTAACTGTTTATACACGGTTGCTACGTAATTTTTCTCGTAATTTTAGTTTACGTTTCGGGATGGGATGTTTCGAGAAAAGGTCAAAACAAGATCATTCGGGAACGTACCAGCGGTTTTAGATGCTTTTATGACATTTTATTATATACTTGAGCACAATGAACGTAATTTAGTTAGGGGTGAAAAGAAAAGTTGTTATACGAGGATGGTTGTTGAAAGAGGAAGGCTTGGATAGTGCAGTGGCTCACCACTTTCGTTCCCTAGAAAGACCGAGGGAAAGTCTGGCATTGCACGTGGGTGGAGGGAAAGGTCGCCAGGCTCGGATCGAGCCATTCGTTGCGAGTATAAACCCTCACATGCAATCTATATCGCAAAGCCATCGTATGCTTCCTTGATGAATTACCATTCTCATTGTTTTCTGATATCTTTGCGTATTAGACTCATATACTATTCTTCCATCGTATTCATATATCCATACCATTCATCGAGTAACTCGAAACTGAATTCCCAGACGAGGTTTTAGCCCAAGGGTTTCATCGATCATAATCAACAGCATAAGTAATAGAAATCGAATGTATTTTGTTCATTAATATTTTTTAAATGAATAGTTTGATGAACGACCTGGTGGTATGATTTTCATTTGTAAAGATGCTTCTACAATATAGGGAGCTTATTTTCTTTCGAGATGGTAAGGATGGTCGATTAGGTATTTATAAACCGACCGAGGTATTGCAATTCTATAGATAACTTAAAAATGATAAGTAAGTGGTCATACAGGTCGTATTATGGCTATTTTCTTGAAAAGATCCGATAAGTCTCGAAATAACTCGATTTTTATCTATCTGTGATGTACGAGATGAAAATTTCATTCAGCGAATACTCCAGAATGCGTTTCATAAAAACAGATAAATTTTCTTTCGAAATTATATTCTTCCTTGAGTTTTTCCATTCATAATCATCATTACGAAAACAAACTTATGCGTTAATTTATGTTTCTAGGCCATTCAAAGTCCTTTTATTCCTTACTTACTTAAGTCTTTACTCTTTCCATTCATTTCATTATTCATTTCTCTTCTTCTCCTTGACCATTCACCATGGTTACCATTCCCCGTAACGTTTTATGCAGTTTAGAATGTTTACGTCAATCGAAGCAATTGAAAAACCCCCACTCTCTCTATTTACCACCATCCGATTTACGGGATCGAATCACAACTCACACATATGCCGAACGATTCCTAACTCGAAAACAATCGCTAGTCATTTTTTTATCTGGGCCTCCTCTCCCTTTTGCTTGTGGACCAAACAGGTGGCGCACATGCGTATCACGGAGGAGTAATTAAATTTGTGAAGAAGGAAGTGAAGATCGAAGGTCCCTTTCGAGACACTCCAACCATCGATATCTCGAAGAGCAGCAGCGTCTTTCGACAAAATCGCCGAAAATGAAATCTGTTGCATTGTTTCCCGCGTTGAACCTTCCGGTGACATACCTTCCATGATGTGCTCTCTCTATCCTTTGTATCGATCTTCATTTGGAAGGGAAAAATAATCGAAAGCGATTCATAAAAGTCGAACATCGGATAATTTCATTTTTCCGATTCGATAGTTACTTTACGTATGTGTATTGTTGGTCAAATGCGCCTCTCGGTTTATTGTTGTATTCACTATAATACGTCCTTCAACTCGTAACTGTTGCAGTGAATGTATACGAATGATTCATGATTAATGGAAACCGGGTAAACGCGATAAATGTTTGATTTAAAAATTAAAATAACTATTTAATTAACTTCCGCTGCCAAAAAACCAATAATAATTCTCAATGAATATTATTCACGAGAAGTTATCGATACGTACTCATCAATCTTCCCGCGTATTTAAAGAAAATACAACCGATCCAGCATCAGAAGTATCGGAAACTACCGCAACATTTCGGTGCACAGATACGAAACCGGTGGAATATCGCTCAGACCAAGGTGGTTTCACCGGTTCGAAAAATAAAGGCGGGGGAAAAAGTTTTTTTTTCTTAAAGAGTCGAACCTTTTTTTTGGACGTTCGGCGCCTGGTGATCTTCAACTATCTTCCGAAAGCGAATATATATACATATCTCTCTTTGCTGCTTCTTTAGAACCGTCTCTTCTCGCACCCATTCTACTGATCGATAAAATTTCGACACCCGGCCTTGGCTTCCTTTCCGACGCTCGCACAAGGCTGTCTCTATCCAACCTCTCTCTCTCTATACGTCTAAACAAATGGACCGCCGTTCGCTCTTTGGCGCAAGGCGTTCTTTCTCGTCCCACTCTCGGTTTCTATCTGCGATCACGCCACTCCCTTGCGTTCCTCCACGGAAGTACGCGTCCCCGAAGAAAACTTATCAGGTGCGGATCGTTTAAGAGACGCTACCACACACACACACACTCTCTCTTCGTGCATTATTCGGAGCGGAGTCTTCAGGGGAGGAGAGAGGGGTGGGGGTTGCATACGGGGTCACGGTAACGCATAGTTTCACGTTTGGGAGCGACCAAAACCTACAACCATACACACCTGTACTCTTAGACTTGCCTAAAAGCGCGAATCCTACGTCCTCTGATGGTAGCAGCGGAGCTTTTCGTACGCAGCTCTTTCGCAAATTATCGCCACCCCCTTTGAAACCATCACGATCGACTCTTTCCCGATACCATTATCGTTCACGAAAGCGAGTGTGTGGTCAAGCATCACGGCTGGTTTTGCGTGGTGTCATTGGGTGGAACTCTTTATTACATTCTCTCGTCGCTTCCCTCGAATGAAGAACGCCTGCAAACCTCTGAGGGGGATCGATAACGAAGGAGCAGTCTACTGTTGACGTGCTCCGAGTCTTTAGGGGAGGGGTTCGCCTCATCTCCGACCTTTGATTCACCTGCCGATTACTATAGCCACCCCCACATCCAACCGTGCATGCAGTCAGTCGAGGGAAGGCGTGCTTTCCCCATAGGCCAGCCCATCGGTCATTTATCGCCCGGGTTCTTTCGCCTCCTCGACCCAGCGCCTCTTTGGACTGGGCCGTCTCTACACACGCCGTTGCCTATAATGCGGGAAAAGTATCGCCGTTGGTCTCTCTCCCGGCTCCTCAAACAATCTTCGATTACGGGCTTTTTTAAGTCGTTCGGAGGGTCAACGAAGCACGCTTTTATAACGTTCACGTTTATCGTCTCTCTCACTTTTTTTGAAGATCGGCCGCATCTGTGCTTTGGGTGCTAGTGTAGGCGCTCGTAGCTCATTTTTACGTTGTGAACGTCTCGATTAGGTATACGCAAACTATTAAAAACTCGTCCCATTCCAGTAGGGATAATTATACTGAAATATATTCACTGTATGATAGGGCATAGTTACGAGATCTACGAAATCGCTATGTTTCAAATTTCTCTTTTGAAATGAAATATATCGAAGTAGACGTTAATCGATAATCCTCTACGAATCTAAATATCAAATGGGTTATATATTTTAGCGAAAATTATCGTTTATACTTGGTTTTATTTATGGGTTAAATAGACTTTCAACCCTATGACCTCAAGAAGGTAAGTGATGCCCTACTTTCAGGTGCTGTGTGCTCAATTTTGGAGGCATATATTCGATCCTAAACTGATGCTGGACGCTTTTTGAGATACGTGAGATTCAGTGGGGAAGTATTTTCATATTTAATATCGAAACGGAATTTTTGTTTTTTTATTAAGATGAGGATATCAGAAAGTGATATTTTCGTAATGCAGGATCACGAATGATGCTGTTAAACCACAAAGAATAGGAAAAAAAGATATTGACGAATAGTTGTGAAAATATAATTTTATATTGTATCTAATTCTGTATAAGTTAAATTGAATTTTGTTCCTATTATTTTAGAAAGGAATTCGTACATAAATAAATTATATGGAAGAGAATTTGCAAGTATTGTAATTATAAGGGCTAAACAAAGACCGATAAATAATGATATTTGTTTATCCATATGATATTCGATTATATATGTAATCTTTAATTTTTAAATTGTACTACTTAATTAATAATAGAAATAGAAAACTAAGTACTCAATTATACTATGTTAAACACAGTTAATAAATTGCTTGTATGCCATAAAATAATTTTTAAAGTTGTTGTATTTGAAAAATTAATTAAGATTTTGAATGAAAATTGATGTTAAACTATGGTTTGGAATATGACTTAGGAAATAAACTTTAATTATAATGTGTTATTATGCGAAATTGTAATGTGTTTGAAACAGACCCTCGTTTTTCTATAGTTTATAGTTTTCTCAATTGGAATTGAATTCTTTGTAATCATAGTAAAAAGAAAATTTGGAATTTCTCATCAACAGGATGTTTTCAAATTTTAAAAGGTTTTCTATGATATTTAAACCCTATATTTAAAGAAAAAAGATTCCTTTAGTTAATAGATAGGTAGATGTAGAAGCTCTGCTGAGTAAATTTTCATTTTATTAGGGTAGCTCTATTGGCCTGTTTTCAGGAATTTTAAAAGTGAGCTTTTAGTCAAACAGATCTACTCCGTTTTACAGAAATGGTTCATTATATATAGTTATGCAGCATTGGAGCTCTTGCTCGTAGAATATCTGTGATAAATGATTTTATTCACAGTATTGGTTGAAGGGAGTTACAATTATCTCCCTATAAATAATTTTCTATCACTTATCTGAAATAGATTGTTTCCAACCTGAGATTGGATCCATGGAAACACCCCGAGCAAATTTTATTACTAGGTAAACTGGGAAAGATGTAGAATGATCATCAACCCTGAGCAAGAATATAGCCAGCATTATGTGTGATAGTGATCAGTCGGATTCACTATTTCCTTATGGAATTAGCCACTAAAAAGAAGAGATTAGAAGGAACCTCAACAAATATAAGAATCAATGAGCAAATAATGTTCGGTCCGGTAGACTCCTAGTATAATCGCGCTGTACTTAATCTTGAACGAACAAAATTAACACCAAAAAAAGGTTGTGGGATACTCATTGAAGATTAAGCAGGAGCCAAATAGGAATTATAGAGAGAATAATACAGATTAAGCGGTAAATCATCTCAAACAGGTTTGTACGAAACAAAACTTCAAAAAAAAATCCCACCAAGATTTGCAACTACAGATTCCTTGCTGCGAATCTCTGCGGACTTTTGGAGAAACTTCCTCAAAACTCCTTTTATTTTCATCAACTTGATCCCTCGTTTCATCCTGTTTTGAAAAATGTCGGTTCTGTGGCAAAAAAAGAGTACGCGGGGAAGATAAACCCGCCAAGGAGTTTTTGAGTAGGAATTGCTGCATCCCATAGATCGAGGATGGACTTTTTTTTTTTAGAGGGACATTGTCAGATGTGTTCGTCTGTAACCTGGTGTCTTTCTTCCCGCGAATGGCCTTATTGTCGCACGTGCTTTATTTACAATCTGGAGGAGTTTGCCCTCCCCCCCTCTACTCGAGTGCTGCACAGCGAGGCTTAATGCAACTTGGAGGGACTTTTTTTTATTTTTTCCCTCGTCTTTACCTTATCTTTCCCGCGCCGACGAGAGGATGTTTTTATCTGCAGTTTTTGAGCGAATTATTTTTGTTGTTTTGGATCCTTCGCGTCGAAATTTTATTCGCGGATGATTTTTACTTTCCTGATAACTATAAAAGGATCCTTTCACGAGGTGTTTTTTTTTCTTTCGAGATCACTTTTGGATTTATCTGTATCAATTTATGGGTTTGTGTTCACGAACTAAAATGATGAAAAAAGGGGTGTTTGGCTTGGATATTTTGATGGCTATGTCTCTGAACAGAACTATAAAAGTACTATAATAGAGTAAAATAAAGTAAAATGTGCATTATGATGAGTATTAACACAAACATGGCGACTTCCGAAAAAGATGAATATAGTAATTTTATGAGTGGATGAGTGAAAAATTATCAAAACTCTAGAATGAAGTACGATTTGTCATCATCATACTTCACGTCAAATTTTTATTTCAATTGTTGGCCACGTAATTTACGTACTACGTTACCATGAATGTTTTCCATTTGTTTGATAATAATAGTTTAAAACTTAATCAGGATAAGCTCTATTTATACGTATTAATTGATGAACCTAATAGAATAAAATCTTTCGAGTGATGTGAGTTCCAGAATTCTTTTAAGCAATCCTATTTTCAGATTAAATACGATTATAATCTGTAGAGGAACCAATATCGAAGTGTATAAACTTGTTAAACACTCTCTGATCGTTAGATTAGGTCTTGGTTTTCAGTTTGAAGTCTCCGCGGTACTCGTAACGAGGCACCGTCACGTGACCCCGCGGAATAAACAAGCGCCGCGGGAAATTTGAAATTAAGCATAGAACTGAATACGTGCGTTACTTAACTGAGATATATTCTGATACTAGAAGAATAGACTCAGGTAAATATTCTAATATATTTATATAATACGTTTCTAGTGAATTTTTTATAGTTTATTATTAGATATATTAGAATACCTCTTGCATTCAAACGGGTAAACGAGGATCCTTTTAAAAGTTCAAATTTTGTATTTAGAATATCAATAAAAATATACACCGATTCTTACTACTAACTCTTAATAAGATAAGTAATTCTATCTTCACTCAGTTTATTGACAATTTAATCGCGATAATTTAAATAAATCTATTAATTAATTATTAAAATTATGAATGGGTTTTAATGTCACTGGTTTTTATAATTAGCACTTATAAGCATCAAATCATTAACTAGAACCATATGCAATGTTAAAAAAAATATCGAAAATTAATTCCAGTAACTGTAATTTCTTCTATTCTACTCCTACCTGTCAGAATAAATATTCACGAAAAGAACTATTAAATTAAATAGATCATAAATTCCTTACTAATCAAATAATCTCCTGAATGACGTAATTCGTTCTAAATTACGTATAGCAACTGAAAACTTATGAGATGCTTGGATATTACTTATGAATTTATCATTAGAAATTTCTAAAAAGCAAGATATCACAATATTTACAATAACATTAGCCCTTTTTTATGGCAAGGATTAAAATCAATTAGTGATCCTACATCGAGACATTTAGTCTACTTCGTTAGGTAACGTAGACGACTGCTCTATAATTAGTTTTCATAAAAATAGACAGCAGTGTGATGAGGAAATTATTCTTCTCTCCTTCGATACAGAATTTCCAGCAATTCTTCAAAAATCAGACCACATCACATCGCGGACATTCAACTCATTAATTCCATCAATTCCCACGTAATATTTCCCTAAGATCGCGGAACCCTTAAGCCGATGAGGCGCTGCACCGAAGGTATTCCACACTCACGCCGTCCTTTTCGTATTTAAAAATCTCTTGTCGAAGGAGAAATTCTTTCGCGAAAATTTCCCGGAAACCTCCTTCGCACGCCCCATTTTCCCTCGAATAAAATAATTGGGTCACCTTGCGAATCGCACCGGTAAAAGACTATCTCTTCCCCCTCCGTAAAAACGTATCCAAAAGTAGAGCCTCCCAAACGACTCGTTCCACATAACCTTCTATCGACCAAAGCCACCATCTTCGCTGCCTTTTCATCCTCATTACGACTCCTCCCTTAATAATTCGACGATCTAAAGCGTACGTTGTTGGTTGGTTACGTCTTCGGACCTTCTCCCCATAAGAATACGCGGGTTAAAGCGTGCAGTACCCAAAAATCCTTTGGAACGGAGGATGATGTCTCGTGTTGAGAGGAGGAATCGGTTTCTTTCCATCTCCCTTTTCGAACGGAACACCTCCATTGCACGGCGATGGTACGGTCGATGAGAAATTTTACGTCCCATCCCTTTCTTCCCTTAAGCGCAAAAATTAAACATTCACTTGCGGTGAATTTCCGGTGCTATCGACCTCGATACACCAAAAATGTTCCATTACGTCGCTTATTTACGATTTTAAAAGGATCGCCCGACGTGTAAAGTAGCTCGATTTAGAAAACGGGCATCAACTGAAGCCGCCAGGAGGTTTGAACGGAATGAATAAATTCCGCTAAAATATTCATAAAAATAAGTTATTTCCCGTTAAAAATGGTTAGCGTCTAATTAATACCAATATTTGGACGATAATAATGTGAATAGAGCTAAAAATGAGTATGGATTAGTTAATTAAAAGAATTATCATCTTCTTAGATATAAACTAGACGTATTTTTGAACCATGTTCTACCTCATTACAATAATATTTACTTATATTTTAAGTACCATTTATGAGAAAATACATAGCAACCGCTCGTTACAACGAAGAAACTTGTTTATCGATAGAAAATAGAGATGTATTGAGTTTTAAAACCAATAAAATATAAAAATAATGAATTTACCGATAAAACATAAAGAATGTTATGGAAATAAACAGGCAATGAATATCCCAATAACTCTGAAACTAAAAAATCAATTAAATTGATGGTTTTTAAAGACGAAAGCTCTTGATATATATATTTATTAATACGATAATGACGAATTGAAGTATAGAATATGTTTACCCAATATCCCAATAACAGAAACATAATGAATCTAAGAATTGACAGCTATTCTTGAGACGAATACTAATAATCCTTTAAGGTGTGTTAGGTTTTCCTAGATTAATTTTATAAAGATGTCTCCTTAGTGGTTGTTTTCATCTAATAGTCGATCTTTACTACTGACTAAAAGTAATAAACCAGGATATTTAAAATTTTAACCATGACTGTAGGTAGAAATAACTGCAAAGAATTAACTATAAAGTAATGAAGTAAATTGGACATAAATTATTACTTGGCGTCATTAAGAACAAATTTTTATTCGTATTTTCTAAAAAGTACGGTAGTTAGGAACATATTTATTTACAGTATCGTTGCTGTTGGTCTCTAGGACTGGTGGCGACCTCATTACATAGAACTAAACTAACACTCAACAATATAAATACACTCTAAATGTTAAATACTAATACATACACATATATACGTATGTATATAGTTTCTATAAAGCTACATAACCAGATGCGGGCTCTCTGGCTCTCTGCTTAAACATCAAGTGTCATTGACCTCTCCTCTTGTATCGTTTGAATGTCGATTGAAAACCCTCAAAAAATCCAGATATCAATCAGAGTTATCTAGATTTGACCCTTAGAAGGGTAGAGAATCCCGTTTTCCCCTTTAGAATGCGTTGTATCCTGTTGATTTTTGGAAAAAAATTGTAAGAGATGTAGTTTAGTGTATAATATAGGTTGCATACTCGGATTAAGATTACAGTTTCCCTGAAAACAATTTCTTTTATTTCTAAATAATTTTTAAAATGTTAGCCCAATATATCTGAGTACATTATTTGATGTACAGTCAACTATTAAGAAAGTTTTAAGGGTTATATCATAGATTAATAAAACATATTATTTTAGGTATCGTGTGAAAATTTCATAAAAATCCATCTTCAATTATAATGTTACAATCGTGAAATTCAATTACAATTTTATAATATAATCTAAGGTTTTAATAATGTTACTTGCTATTGAGGCTGTAAAGGTTCAAGAAGAAAGAACTGTTTTCAAATGAATTTGTATTTATTAATATTATAATTTCACTGAAAAGTATTTTAGCACATAGGAAATTTAATTTTAACATAACAGTATCTTTAAATAGACCATTTTTGTATAGATTTTCGAAGGAAATAGCAGTAATATTTACTATAATGATATTTCGGGTGAATCTGATTTCAGTTATCAAAAGCATAGAATATACCTGGGCATTTACCTGCAATATTTTCATCTATTAATATGAAAATACTACTGAGATATTTACGGAATTTATGTATAGAATGTTTTTCATTACACCTTCACTACTAAAGTGATAGAAAATACCATTATAATTGGAAAGACTGTCTTAGCTAATGGTAAAAGGATTTAAGATATTCTCAATAATTTCAAAAATACAGTTAAAAGCAAAAGGACTAAAAATAAATGAAAATATTGCAAATCAATTAAAAAAGGTTTTACGGTTAAGAGCCAAATTCAGTGTAGTTTTGAAGCATACTTCTGAAAATGTCTTAGAAATTAAAATAACAGAAACTTTTTCTTAGAAATATCAAGCAAAACAATTACCCAATACTTAAATAATTGTCAGTTTTTCTTGCACATCTATGATTAAATTTATCAAATATATGAAAATTTACTTCTAAAGACTCTGTAAGATGAATTTAGTTTTTTTCTTGTTAAATTAACTGCTACATGTATACTTCAAATTTCGAGTATATATCGGGAATGTAATTTAGCGCGATTGAAAATCTTCACTATAGCAACAGGAGACCATTATTCAAATACATCTTGCGTCAAATGTTATATCCCAATTTTGAGCTAACTTAAGGCATTAAAGGATGTTACTGAAGCTTAATTTACCGTTCATTAAAATACACAATCCTGCAACAGATATTAAAATAATAAATATTACTTGTAACCAACAGATTAAGGGTTAGAGAATTATCTTAGAATATATCGTGGTATTATAAATCTATACTTCGGACTGAATGGAAGAAAATTATATGTGTAGGGTTTGATTAAGTTTTAGTAGCATAAATATTTATGAATATCTGTTGCTACACGATATCACTTAGATACTTATATCTGCATAAATAATTCTGAAAAGATTACTTTAAGAATCGATAACACTTTATTTTCTTTCAATATAATTCAAGAATAAGTAAGCCTATCACTAACAATCTATTTTCTTTTCATTTATTATAATTTTGTGCATAGTAATTTTTTTATCAGAGCATTAACGTACTTGCATAGCTATTATAGAATCATTTTCTATACTAGGTAAATCCTGACCTCACGAAGTATGTCACAAGTCTAATCTCAAGGGGTCTAATTTTAGGGGATCATGTTCGTCGAATAAAAGCTTCGTATATTGGAGCAAGTCGGGCTTAAAGCCGAAATCTATAGAATATTAACTCAGAAACCTAAGGGAACTGGAGATGAAAGGTGAGGCAAGAAGAAAATTTTATCTTACGAAAAGAAAAGTTAAAAAAAAAAATCACGCCTCATAACCTAAATGGGATATTATTCCTTCTCGGTTCGGAAATTAATTCGCTGCCCACACTTCGTACGACCAATAGGAAGAGACGATTACGAAAAACAAATAGCAACGAGAAATCGAATCGAAAACAAAGATCGATAGTGGTAGTAATTGCTGAAACGTACACTTTTCGATAGCTTTTTAATCGCACGCCAGACTGTTTCGATCGATGTCGATTATAAATCACTCGTTAATCCTCCGAAATGAAGAAGAAAACCACCGGATACTTGGCGCGCCACTAAACTAATATCCCTCACTCTTTCATCAGAAAGAGAAAGACATGTCCGTCCCGACAGCGCGAAATTTAAGGGAATCTTCGTTAATAAGATTTTTAAAGGCTCGAGGCAGTTCATGGGAAATAGCGAAGCAGCAGCACCAGTCTCTCCACTCCTTTGGACATGGCAACTTTAAATATAGCCGATTATATTTTTAATTAGAAAACCCGGATAAAATCTTGAAAAAAAAAATCGTTTATTTTAACGTCTTTTCACAGAGCTCCCTTTCATTCCACTTCTATCTCCAACTCCCAATCTCTCTTCTATCGCAAAATCTCGCCTCAGGCTCCCCCTCAGAACCCCGCCTCAAAAATTGGGCGGGGCATGACTATCATGACTCCGCCCTCGTCGCGCCCCACTACCATTCACTCCTCACCCTCCCACTCCTCCATTCACCCGCCACTGTTAGAATGCCGAGACATAAGAAGAGGTATCGGGCGAGCGCTGAAGGATTTAAAGTGAGACACTCCCAAAACGACTTAATGCCGGATTCGCGGATAACGTCTCTCAGATCGCGAATCCGCGTTCGTTTTAAATTCGCGCTATTTGTATACGTATACACACGTGCGTCGCGTTATTTACGTACTAGACGATGAACTATGAGCGGGTGTATCTCTATTACGGTTTTTTTTTTGAAGATGGGGATGTTTTTTATTAGGATGGTAAGGAGCTAACAAGTACTGCATCGGTAGATCGTCCGGATCTATCGGTGTTTAAAATATCGGTTTCCATGGAGATTTTTAGATTATAGATCGATGCAAGGTGCAAATTGAATGGGGAATTTAATGGAATATACATGCTCAGGAGTTACGAGATGGAAAGTCGTGAATATTACGAAAAAAAGGAAAAGTAAGATATAATGGTACTCTGTGCAATAGTACCTTTCTCTACATTGATAAATTAATGTGGAAATATTCTAATGGCAGCAAAAGCATAGAGTTTCCTACAAATATAATTGTATTGGTTACGTTCGATACACTGGTAGATTCCTGAGAAGAGAGATTTACAATAGAAGGAATATCACCTCTAGATATAAATTAGGTTATCGAGTTTTAAGGAGATTAATATTGGTGGTGAAAAATAAATATATTAGTTTAAGAAAAACTAATACCGAATATATTGTTTAATCTGATTTCATATTACATATAAGTGAGTATATTTTTCTTTAGGTTTCTTGGTAAAAATCCATACAGCATCTTCGAATACAATTTTTTGTGTCAAGTTTTTAATAACCAAGAAGGACTAATTTGTTCAACCCTTTCATACTTAAATAATTTCGTAAACCTTTGCCCTTATGTTTTAAATAGAGATATCTTAATATTAAAGGGTTGAAATCGATGATTTTTCCAAATGATACAAAAGAAATAAATAATTCTCGAGGTATTGATTTATTTGATGCAAAACTATTATATCTATATTATAGCTATCTGCTAAAACTTTCTTATTTATTTACAATTCTTATGTTAAATGGTTAAAATCATCATTTCTAAATAAGATAATAACAATCTAATAAGAAATAAAATGGAGAGCTAATTTTTTTCAGAGGAACAAAAGTTGTGTGAAGGGATTGTTTTGGAATAATATTTCAAGAGAAGTCGTGAACTACAGGAAAAATAATAACCTTCATATATCGTTTTCATATACATGAAGAGTGAGGATCATTTTAAATATTTGTTGCATTAAAATATAAATTTTTATCCAGATTACTTAAAGGAACTAAAGAAAATTAGCTAAGGAAAGCTGTGTTAAGAAACCTTTTAGTCTCAATCACGCTCCTAAATAAAGTTTTTTCATTATCATTATTATGGTAGTTATGGAAATACGAGTAATTCTTACAGAACTAGTATGCAAAATGTTGACAGTTATACAAAGGATATGATTTGATTGGATTTAGACTGGATTTTTGGCTATGAAACGAAAATAAATTAAATATATTATGATTAGAAAGAAAATAATGTCTCAGGAGATACGAGCTTTTCGGAAGTTAAAATTTCAAGTTATCGATCGAATTGAATGGATAACATACTTAGGTACATTGAATATTCATCTGAAACAATATACTCCAACACCGAATAACTTATTCTTCAACAATATTTCTGCTGTTAGTGACATAATTTCCAGATTATAATTGTAAACATTATGCTACGATAAAATAATAGCATAATGTGATGCTATAGGATCAGGAATAACTTTAAAAGTTGACCACATTTGGCTAATAAATAAATAAATGCTTAAACTTCAATTTTATGGTTAAACTGTATTCGAACTTCGGAGCCATAACCTGTGCCCCACCCATGAAGTGTTCCAAGAGATAAGGATCCGCAGCCAATAAAAAGATCCTTTATTAGGTGGGAGCTTTCAAGAACCGTATATTATTCGTTTCCTAAAGTCTATTTAATCTATATTATGGTGGCGATAGTTTGTAAGCTCGTTTTGCATAATTTCTCACGTTTCGTCAAACCTGAAAATGTGTGGTTTCATAGAGTTGATTTTTGGTCACGTATTTGTTGTATGTTTAGTATGTTTTAGTTTCTTTGATTTAACTTCTCACTTATTTTAAGCTTACTTCAAAGAGATTCTGCGGATTTCAATATTATATTCTAATTCTAGTTTTCAAGGAGTTATCACAACTGATAAATTAATTCCGCTAGTTATGTACGTTAAAGTGTACGAGATTAAAGTATTTGATGAAATAAACTGTGATAGATGTACACAATTTAATTTTCGACATAAAATACGAGCAGCTGTGTATTTCCGCATGAAAATGAGACCCAATAAAGAAAGGGAGATCAGTTTTTGTAATGTTACACTTTGATTCAATCAATAGTTTACGTATATTTAATTTTAAATCTTTGATGAATAAGAAATGTTTTACTCATTTGATACAATAAGACTAGATTAACTTTATCAATGATCTATCTATAATTTTTAGGTTTTTCAAATTTAAATATTAGTATTGAATTGAAATCTATTATCGACCACAGGTGGGAAGTTGTAGAAGAAAATTGTTAATATTTTTAACTTCGCGTAAATTTTGATTTCCTTAGTGATAAAAGCAGAACCAACAAGTGATCATTAAAAAATTTGATGTAAATCTCAGTACTCGTACACTAGATCCTAATCTACAAAAAATTAACAGCCTCTTAAGAATTAAGAGGTAATTAATTCAAATGCAGTATTCAAATAGCAAATATTCAAAATGCAGCATTACACTTTAAACGGTCAGAGTAGATGTTTGTACATCACGTGCACAGTTCCTTAAAAAAACTCTTCGTAGTTGTATTTATTAACCCTTATCACGATAAATATTTGTAATGTTATAGTTAAATGAGTAAACGCTGTTTCATTCATTCCATCGTTATGCAATGACTTCTTACCACAAAATATTGCTATAAACCATAGTCTGCGGTGTAATTATTCATACATTTAATATCAAATGTATGTAATATAAAATGTATTGATTTCTTTGATATATCATGGCTTTAACCTACTATGTAAGAAAATCACCCAAGTGATCGTAAGTTAATGTTCAATATTTCCATAGAAATAACTAGAACAAATCCGAGAAATTTACGCTAAGAAATTTTAATAGTTTTTTAACTATGCTTCCTGTTTTTAAATCCCACAACGTTAAGGTTTCTTCGATTGATTTTAAGAGCTGTAAGCCTCAATTTTGTAACAGCCATAAAACACCTATATTTATAAATGAGAATATACTCAAAATACTATATTTGGTTATCGACAAATTTTGTCAAACCTGGGTCTATACCTCTACTCTTTATAACGAAGTATTTAGTTGCCTTTATTAATCACCTAATTGTCCCTTTCCTTTCCATATAATGCCATCTACAATTAAATTTTATAAGAATAGAAATTGAAAATTGTCCTATTTATTTTTTAGCCCATATTTACGAGTATACAATTTTAATTTTCGTATTTAAATCTAATTCAATAATTTCAATTCACTAAAGGCATGGCGCTCATACTCACACGTATTCATCACGCTACTCCACTATAACATTTATACGTTCGTATTTAATTACGCGCGTAATACCGCTTAGTCACTTATTATAGAGCGACGAAAGTAATAATGAATAGCGTGAGGATAGCGTTCGATGCTCGTTACTCGGCAACCGTATCCCCAAATGACTCCTCTTTATCTATCCATGCCGTCTATCAATCTCTTTTTCCTATACACATCCCTTCTTTCTCCCCACACGGACTCCGCATATTTTTTTTCTCTATTTCGCATGTAATCAGGAGCGACTCCATTTCACCGATTCTTTCTTCCTTTTGTCTCACCTCTTTCTTCATCATCGTATGTTTCACTTTCACAATGTCCTGCCCACCGACGGACGTTTTGTTTGTGCTCTGCAAACAAGTGTGCTCCCATCGATACGACGATGAATGATCCCAGAAACGTAATTTCTGAACAATTTCGTCATCGTGCGTAGTGATCTTACCGAATAAAATATGCGAAAGGAAAACTATCACTCGAGTCGGAATTTATGGCTATCGAAACGGGAAATTTGCTCTTATATTTTAAAGACTGACTGTTACTGAATTTTAAGCTCTGACTTTGTTCTGGTATAGCAGTGGAATCGAATACAATATCGCGAATATATCTGATTTGATTCTGAATACGTTAACAATAACCGTTCGTGTAATATAGTGTCCAACTGCAGACGGATGATTTGGTACTGTGATAGTATATTAAAGAGAGTAAATAAAAGTTATTAAAGAAATAAATCGTTAAAAAAATTGAAACTTTTGCTTCATTCTCATGTTTAAAAAAGTATAAAAGTAGCTGGAAACGGTATAAAATACGATGAAGTAAGACCATGAAAAAATACGTTGATTTTTTTTTTCATTATTTACTCTTCGCGAAAGAAAGTTTGATGCATCAACACGATTAATCCATCTAAATATTAACTGAATTCCTTTTATTAGAACTGATTGTGGATCAAACTTACATTCGTTCAAATCTAATACTTCTTTTGGATATGCAGATAATTTTGATTATCAAAATCAACAAAATAATAATATTGTCAACAATTCAAGTGACGTAATTTGTTGAATTATAGATGCATGAATATTTTAGCTCCATCATGCACTTTAATTCTTGGTAAAACATTTAGCTCGGGTATTCAACCTCTTTTCTTTCAATAAGAGCTGTATAAGTATAGTCTATCAACCGAGTACAACTGATATGCTATGAACGATACATTCATGGAAGTAACAGTTAATGACCATCAATTTAGAAGACCTTATATAATTTATAAATCTTTGGAGACCTAACAAGAATTTGAGCCTGCTTGTAACTTTAATGACAGAAGAAGAAAGATAATAAGATAAGATATAATAAACATATTTTATCAAAATTATTCTCGTAAAATGTATAAAAATATAAAATAATAACTTATGTTATACCTTATAGCTTTTGTTTGAAACTTAATTATGAGAATAATGGGATTAATAGACATTGTTGATACCTTTATCAATAACCTCTGTAAGTAAGTTGCAGATAAGTCGTTGTCTCATCACCATTGAAATAGATTCACGAAAAAGTCAATTAAAGGATTAAAGAAATAATTATTTCCGGTAACGATGTGCGAGATTAATCGATTATGGAGATGGTGAGTTCACCTCCAGCCGAAAGGCGGTTCACAGCATACGTAAGTAGATACAGGGATGAGTGTCGGTTAATATCACTCATGAATAATCTTCTTTTTATGAACCTTTTTAACATTTTAAGAAGTAATACTAATCATTGGTATCATCTTTGTGTCTTAGGCCTATAGTAATCGTACAGTTCATTCTGAAAAGGTTTATTTATTTGATGATTATATAGAAGTGCATTAAATTTATAGTTCTTTCCTAATTAAAGTAAAAAATATTTACTCGGACAATTCGTTTATTCGATAATCTGTTGATGTTGGTTGATGAAAGGTCATGTGAATAAACCTCTAAATAAATCTAATTGCTAATCGTGCATTTATTTACGATATATTACGAATGATTTTGAAATAAATACATTGATGAGGTAAAAAGTAAATAGACATTATCCGTTTATTTAAATCCACTACTTATTTCTCGAGTAAGAAGGGTAGTCACTCAAAACCAGGAAATGAAGGATTAAAAAAAATAAAGATCGTCATCTATTGAGTTTATCAACTATGATTTTCAAAGATTGTGTAGCTACTTAATTAATATGTGTCTGAATATTCGGGGAATGAAATAGCATTTCATAAATTCAAACATCTATAAATTTCATATTATTTGCAGGATCTTATAGCAAAATTTAACGGGGATGGATCATGATATCAGAAACATTATTTAGGATATACTTTGTTTATTAAATAGAATGCTTATCCTATATTTTAAAGAAACTTATTTTATACTCTTAAGCATCTCATTCAGTATTTACACAATAGTGATTTATTTACAAAATTCATCGCATTTCGTCATTTACTATCTCTTCAGTTCATTAATGCCACTTTTTAAGCTTATTCTCGTAAGTTTCTCATATTCTCATACGAAATTTCACCGATTGTGGTTTTCATTGATTCGTCCATCGGAGGATAATGTGTCGTTTGTGTTCTATCATTTCAGTTTCAAAACTCTCTTTTTCCTCTAATATTTCTTAATTCCTTATTCTGCATATTTTTCAAATCTTAATCCGAGGTTCTCTTTATCCTACAATCGGATGATTCTAACATAATATCTCGACATCGCACCACGTTCCTTAGGATTTAACATGATCTACATTCACGTAAATATCAAAAATACATTAAATATAAAACAACACGAGAATCATCACGTATTTTTTAATCGAGCGAGTTACATTTTAGCTAAATCGCTTTTTGTGCACTGTTTTCATTCGAAAGTATTTTACCTGATTCGTATTTTTTGAATAACCTCTAAATTATAACCATTAGGTTCCAGCATTGAAATGTACCTTTGTAATAGATATGGCGAACAGGAAAACCTAAAGATTTAGCTTAACTTATAATGAAAAATATTTTTCTTCTGATTTTACTAGTACATATTGATTATCTTTGATGGTATGTATCATTTGATATCATTTTCAAACATAAATATCATGTATTAAATGTTCAAAAATGTGTTAAGAATTATACATTTTCAGAATAGTTTACAGTTTTCAGAATAGTCCTCATCATAAATAAGGATTCAACCAAACTATAAAGAAGATAGCAGAGAAACTGTTTTAAAAATTTGCATTCGGTTACTTACCAATTTTATGACAGCACTAGAATACCACATTAATAGAATATTCGGGATAAGCGAGCAATTTGGTTATTGAAATATTATAAATGAGATGAAATTCAATCTCATAATAATATGGTACGGAATGATTCGAAAGAAAATATCCTGGATTTTTTGAGGGTTCTAAACCGGAACAGCTGGAAAATAATATTTAAAGAGAATGATTTCCAATCCTTCAATCGACGAGGTACATTAACTTTCTATCTAACTTTCAGTTATATAAGCGTGATTTAAATAAAACTTCTGAGGTATATGGATTTTACATATTGATTTTATTTATATCATTATAATTTTTTCTAACTCGTAAAAATTTTCGAAATACTTTCAGAAATTTTAAGAATTCGCCACTTTTATTCTACTCATGGTTTGATTGCATATATTGCAAAAGTAGAAACAGAAGATTATAAAACGAAAAATTTAAAAAATATACGACTTTTTGGGTTTCTGATTATCTTCTGGCGAAATTTAATTTTAAATGAACGTTATTAGTAATATTTAATGGATTTAAAAAAAAATCATATCTCAGTTAATTGGGATTTGAAAACTATGACTTATGAATGAAAAATTTTCAAAGATGGATATACATTGACTTTTAGAAAATAATCATTAAATTGGAATAGGATAGAATTTTTAAAAAATTCCTAAATTAAAATAAATAATACATAATAAAAAAATTTTAGATAGTTTAAATCAATATATCTCTGGAAAATTTCAACCTATTTAACTTGGAATAAAGATAATATTAATACGAGTAAATTTCTATCCTTAATAGTTAATAATAATCCTGATATCTCAAGTAAGATTTTTGAAGCTTTATTAAAAAATTAGAAGGTGAAAGCTTGCCTTTGTTAACATTTATAATAGCCCTTAAATTTTGATTTACGACAGATTTAAAATTGAGACTTGATACTCATCTTGCACCATTACACAGAGTTTCCTATCATAATGTACTTTGGAAGGACGTTCAGCATTCACTTAAAAAATAACTACCTTACTTTAACGGTAAAGGTCAAAGTATTGCCTGTTTCTGACATCCTCAGCTATCCAATCAAGTAACGTAAAATCAACCTTTACTCGACAGCATAGTTATAGACAAAATCTTTCTCAATCTCGGAAAATAATGAGGTGTGAGGCGAAACCTAGTTCTATACTGTCCAACGATTTGTTACTCATTTTTTTCAATTAAGCTTTTTAAAAAAATATTTAATATTTCTTACAATACAGATCATTAGGTTTTCAAAATTAGTCTTCCATATTGGCAGTAAATGAATGGATTAATATTTTTGACTTTTACTCTAATAAACAAACAAGTCCCTGGTGGATTAATTTGACGTTACAATTAGCTTTATTGTTGTAATAAGGTTATAATACGATTAAATCGATATTCGTAGTTGATATGATTCTTAAAAAAATTTATCTATATGCTTCAGATTTTTTTAAATTTAATATATTTTTTTGTTATGAAAGGAATATATTTGAATTATGTCTATCCATGTTAAATTTTTATATCTGTACCTAGTTTTTCGATGAAATATTACTCATTCAGACTACTGAAACGTATCAAATTTAGTACTTTCTCCATAAAGTATGTAGCGAATGAATGATTGATATTTCTTCATCATTGATTATATAACTCCTCGACGAACGTATAATAATTTTTTACATAAATGTGGTCTAGATTTTCTCGTAATCAAACACGTGAGTTATAAATTCTTCATTTATAAATTTTGATTCAACTAACTGAATTGAAAGCCCTCCATTGAAATGCATTAATGATTTAAGGAACTCAACTTACATCCAAATTCGTTAAACTGAATAATATGAATACGTCTTACGTTATCGACGTACAGTTGATGATAAACTGCACATCTTCAGTATCCATGACAAAAATTAGGTTTTGTTGAAAGTAAATAAATATCTGATACGTACATCGGATATCTCAATTAATCCTATTTATGAAAATTATTCTTTATATTAATCATCACAAAAAATACTTAGAAAGTAACTGAAAAGGAGCATTTTCATTTGATATTTAATCGCTTAAACTACGTCATATTTGGTAAATGATATTTATTTAATGTATCCAAAATATGAACGTAAATTAAAGTAAACATCGTTAGTTTCTTCCTTAGTTACTACCATACATTAAATAACGCTATCTCGAACGAATTAAAAAGCAGTAATGCAACTGTTATTGGATATATTCTACGCTTGTATATGAAAAATTTATATAAGATACATTTGAACGGATAAAAAAAGGTAAAACCTTTCGAATAAGGGCGTAAATATCTTAAACTCTTTTTCTACTGATTCTCGAATTGTACTCAAAGTGCCGTATTAATAATGTTGGGCAGCTTATCTACCAGATTATAGTTATGGAAAAGTGAATCGTGAGTCGATAGGTAGAGGGAGCCATGTAGTGACATGGAAGGCCTAGAGCAACAGTGGGCTACTCATCGATCAACCCAAAGATTTCCGTCCTTCGTGGTCTCTCATCCGCCTTTTTCATCAGCAGTGCATATTCCTCGGATTAACGCTCTTCGAAGTCAAAATTGGAATTTTTCATGGTTGAGAGCAGCCGATTGCATTGAACGCCTTCATTCGTTACACATCCCTCCTTCCATATCCGTCTTATTTCCTTATGGCCATTTAACGTTACTGAATACGGTATTCGTTTCTCTCTTGTTCTTTTTAAAATAAAAGTAAGTAATAACTATATTGTAATGTTTTGGTCCTTCGGAAGAGGGATTTTGAATGTATATTAGTAGTTTATTTGGACACGCTCTTGGATAGTAAGTTAGATCTTTATTCAATAACGAATTGGTTTTGGAATTGAATTGCTTATATAATCGTCATTTAGTAAAAACTTGATCATATATGACAGATATTAAAATGTAACAACTGCCTAATAGAAAAGATTACCAAAATTATTCCAACGAAATATTTATTATTTCATTTTGTGTGTATGAATGTAATAATATTCACAAGAATGTAAAAAATAAAACAAGTTACCTTTATGAAAGTTAAATATTGTTAAAAATCTCCACAACATCCGACTTCAATCACCGCAGAAAATTTTTTATATAAGACATATTTTTAAATTTTAATGTACCATAATCATGTGAAAATCACCACTTTTTAAATTTTATCGTTTTATATATTACATCATATTTTATATAAAGAATACGAAACTGGTTAAACAATTTTATCGTGGCTTGAGCGCATTAAAATTTAGTAAAGATAAGCCAAGCAAATGATGATGAAATTTCATACTTTTCTTTGGGAAATAAAGGATCGTTATCAGGGAAATAATTATGCACGAATGAAAATTTGGAGAAAAAAAGATAAAAAGGCTCAGAACGATAAACAAATTAGAACTATCGAAGAAAACAAGTTTTTGTTGTTTTTGTTGCTATGGTGGATCAAACACAGAAGTGGTAGAATTGTAATCTGTTGCATATATTGTTGAAAAAATCTGTATTGATATTGACCTCTGCAATATCTCATGATATCTGTAGTACGCCTTCATTGTTTCCTTGTCTCATGCGAACAATTAGAAAATAAATTGTACGGATAAGAAGAGGGAAAGTAAGTGCAATTAAATTAGATAGAACGACAGTTGCATGTAAGAAGATATTTTGACCCTTCCTCTACTTATTGTTAGATGCTACCATATATTAACTTACGCTAACTGAAACGAATTAAACGACAATAATTCAACTGACATAGAATATATTCAACTCTTATAAAAGGAAACATCATAAGCTAGATAAAATCAATGCTTTTTCATCCGCAATTTCAGTAAAATCTAGCGAAGGATAGGCTCCTTCTCAACTAGAAGAGCAATGGAGAAACGTAATCTTATAACGATTGATTGTTAATCGTATATTAGGTCGAATTTATACCTGTATTATCAGAACGTCTTAAACAATGTTAGTTATATAACTAAACAATGACTACTGAACGCTACTAATCTTTCACTACATTGTTGTATGCTACTTTATGATTGCATTGTTAACTCTGATTTAATCCTCAGCTCAAAAATGCTTACGATTTCGTATATAAGAATAGTAATTGAATCAAATTGGCAGTAATTTATGATATGATGGCCATTATTTAACCATTATATCGTAAATTAATGCTATATTGTTTGATATATGAAAGCAGGATTGTTTAACATGAAACATATGAATGGAAAACGACAGAAGATTTGACGACAACGTGTAAAATAACGAGGTTATCCGCTTGAACAGGACGAGGTGCAAAATGGAGCCTGGAAACAGAAGAAGGTGCACTAAGAGGCTGACATAGAGTAGTCATACAAGAGCATAAATTAATTTCGAACGGAAGAGAGCGAGTAAAACGTAAGAAAGAAAAGGACCTCATAAAGATGACGTTCGAGGATGGACGCGTAAGATTCAAAAAAACGAGGAAGTGGAGGGAACGCCCGGAGCGGACATGAATGGGGATTAGGGTGATATTGCGAAGTCGAGGACAGTGTCCAGATATGGGCGTTCGAAAAATAATCATCAAAAAAGCACTTTTTGATCGCAAGACGCGAGAACGAATGCGGGGGGAGAAGAAAGTAAACGGAGACCTTCAAGAAGAAGGAATGGGGGAGGAAGCGGGAGATGGATTAGGGAGCAGAAGAGCCGGGCGTGGCAATGTGCTCCAAAAGAGGTTTTTCCACGGGATGGTCCGCCACCTTCGGGAATGTTTCGGAACTTTTTCGGAGGGGTTGGAGGAGAAAAACTGAGAAAATGAATCTCCTTCAAACAAATGAGCGGCGTAATGCCTTTGGATATAAAACGATTGATTAACCACATGCGCACGTCGGCTTCAGAAGATGCCGCAATCATCCGGCGATTCAATCGTTCTCGTTGAAAGACCGCTAAAGAGCCCCGACCTCCACGTATTATTGCAATCGAGTTGGCTAATTCGTTTTATTACCTTCTCCTCTGCTCTATCAAAATCCCTTCGCAGCGAACTCTGGCGTCTAAAAAGATCGAATGGATTCGATTCTATGGCTTCTCATTTTTCTGGTGCAGGTGGTGCATTGACCTCAAAACCATTTCTCGTCTCGTTTACGTAAGGAGCTACGTCACCGTTGTGTACAAACATGGTCGCTGTTGTTAATGATTTTCACGTGTTTATGTTAGAGACAATTCTTTGCTAATAATGGAAACAATGAAAGAATCGATATTATCAGGCGTAACCTCTTGTAAAACCATTTTAATAATTAGAGAGACTTAATGATTTTCCATTGAATTACATGTATTAGTGATTAAATCAGAGTAAAATTACTAAATCTCTCAAATTATTATTATCGAAAAATGCTTCGTCTACTCCACGAATTTTTATTGGAAGATATTCTTTCATAATTTCACAACCTTATTATATTTAGGGCAAAAGATTATGAATTGAATTATTGAGAAAATAAAACAATCACTTAATACGTTTATAGTAAATTGAAATCTAACTCGTTAATGATTGAAAATATTTTAAAAGAAGTAGGGCAGTCATTTTATTTGAGGCGATAATATTTTTGAAAGAATAGATCGAAAAACTATAGCGCATAATAATACGTATAGTTGCTACTCAAGTAAACTGATGCCATAACACCTTATATAAAGTAACTTCCAAAATTTTCACGAGCCTTTCCAATGATTTAATCATTCCAAACTCTGAAACGTTAAATTCTTTTCTAAATTGATTACTTTGAACATATAAAAATCAATTGGAAAGAACAAGAAATATTGAACTAACTTAATTTGTTGACAGATATCGGTGAATTGTTTATGATTTCGTTGCTTGGGAGAATCTATTATGACAACACGAGAAGTTCTGGGTTAAATGCAATAAACATGATCAAAAAGAGAGACCAAGTTAGTACAGTTGTAGTAAAATCATTACCTAAATATTTCTAACCTGATTTAATTCCATCTAGGTTACATATCACTTGCAGCCTCCAATAACAACCCAACACCCCTATACATTACCTTAGCTTCGCCTCAGCCGCATGATAGCCCCACCCTGTTCTCGCTAGCAATAAAACGATATTCAGCAATTGAATGTTGATATTAGAATATTGTTGCTAAGGAAATGATGTATTGATGTATTACACAATGAATTGAGTCTAAATTTCTCCTCCTGATCAATTCTTGTTAAAAACCTTAAACTTGGAACTCGGTCATTCATTCTTTTCGCGTTATTAAACGATATTTCATCATTTAAAGTGCAATAACTCTTTTGGAATATTATGACCTAATTTTATTCAATTTCTGAGTAATAATATGTAAGCTACTGTAGATCAAGGAAAATTATATAACAGGAATTGCCGTATTCTTCCTTCATGGCAACAAAAAATGATGGAAGAGTCCAAACGATTCTAGGGACGTACGAGCTTTAATCTCATGTCATCTCGATATCTTGTACAAGACTGTGATTTCAGATTTCAATAACGTAAAATCATCCCTGATACTATAACCCAAGTATACGAATTCGTATTTTTTATATATTTTGGCATAATTGACAATCCTCAAAAATGGATTGATAGAAAACTAGCGCTCATATATCTTAAGCTTGCATTTTTACGTATAAAATAATTTGAAATAAACTTCTTTAACATGGAAATCATAACCAAACGACTTTCTCATAGGTATAAATCCATAAGAGGTCAAGTAGCCACTACCACGGCCATAACAAAACACTCAAACAGCGACTTTCGCATTGCATGCAGTAGGATTAGTCTATTTCGACAATAACGAGTAGGAGATTGGTTCCCCCAAAATAAATGGAATATATATATATATATATATATATATATATATATATATATATATATAACGATCCTGGTGCATCCTCAAATTCGAAACGATATTAACTCTTTCGTTTTAAAGGTAAAAAGGCAATTGCTTATTAATCCAACGGATCGCGCATCTTTGGGTCAAAATACGAAGATAAAACTCTTAAAAGATAAGAAAAACACGATTTTTTTTCGGAATGCGAGAAATCGAAGATAAATCAAACCGCAAGGGAACTTCAGCCCTTCGGAGGAATTAAAAAAACACCTCAGAAGAGGGTTTTTCGACCCAAAAATTCGATCGGAAATCCGCAATAGTTTTCGGAGCGGCAACCATTTACTTTTTACTGTTACAGGTTACTGTTCGATTCATTCGAGGCGAAAATCTGTTTTTCTCTCTCTTGGTAGGGAAGCCACACCGATCTTTTATATTCCCCTTTCATGTCCCACTCGATCACAAATGTCTGCTTTGGCGAAATCCGGCAATTGGCACGCCCTTTCTTCTTAAATGGAACGCAGTAATGCAGATTGTCGTGCAGGTGAACTTCTATCCGATGCAACCCACTGCAATGCTCCACGAACACTTCCCCTCCATCCATTGCACCTCTCCTCATGACCCCATTCTCAAGCCAACTCACTCCATCCGTACGGACTCCTTATCTCTAAATTTCTAAACCTAAAAGGGATAAGGAACATCGTCTTATTCCCGCATATTTTCGCATAACGGATGGCAGCCATTTTTTTCTGATCGTTTTCCGAATTTACGTAAATCTCTGAGGTGTATTCACATTTGATCACATCCTATATAAACATCTTTCAACTTTTCTAACTAATCTTTTAACTACTCGAAACTATTAAGACGTAAAGATAATTCATAATTTCGATTTTAAATTACGATAATTTTAGAAGAAGACCACACTCTCATTTTGTGACCTATAAACCTCGTACGAAAGGCACCGACAAAATAGAGATTAGATACTATGCTTTCATCGTCTCTCAACTTACTAACCTGAATGTTATCGAAAACGTAAAATAATAGTCATTTGATAATTTTAACATGCATAAAGAACATTTCGATCGAGAGTAATGATTATTATACCTTTAAATGAATTAATAATCTCCGTCTGCTTTAGCGTATTGAGAGTATAATAATTTATTAAAAATACGTATATTAAACTCGTATAGATGTGGTTTGAGTTATGATGAATGTAAGCTAAAACAAGCTTGAAGTATATGAAAATTGATTCCCACAAATGTTATATGAACTATATTTTTCAATTTCATTGCTGCTTATGAAAGAAACGAAGTTTGATATTGGTCCATCCATCACTCAGCTTCCTCGTGAGTGATTCACATTGATATTTCGGACGAGTATATATGTATGGATTTGTTTTTGGCAAGATAGTCGAATAATGAGATATTATTCGCGAATTCTGATGAAATATATTCGAAGATTCATTTTCATTTCATTATGAGGATAGGATCGAAAAATTTACAGCAAAATTAAAATAAGTATGAATTATCGGAAGAAATCATAAGGAAAAAGTCTACAGAATTAATTTACTTCCAAAGAATTCAATAATAGATGTTTATGGGCAGATGTAAGTGAATGTGTGTGAATTATCTTAAAAATTATTTAAGGTAGATAATTTAAAACTTAAAAACACAGATGCATGTAATTCAAATTTACATTTTGTGTTATAAAATCTAGCTCCTACATCACGTGCAACTTTATTTTACTTAAAATGATTACGTAAAAATTTTATTGAGATGGAAAATAAAGATATACCTGATTTATGAATTTTATGAATTACATCTACAAAGGTTTCTATTTGGAGAAATTCCAATTATTCCCGTATTGGTTTACATTATACCACCTATATTCACCCATCATCATACCCATCCTCATTTCAAAATTATTTTCATAATTTATTATCGTTGACAAGGAGACGAATTTTTGCCAGAGAATGAATAAAAATTATTTTAGATTCTTTTGAATTACGAAATAAATCTTGTAAATCGTGAAGTTATTCATGTTTATATTAGAAGCAGAATAAATTTGTGGCCTGTAAAAGAGTTAAAAAATCTCTTACATTACGCTACCTCGGATATTTCAAAATTTGAAACAATGGTAAACAAATTTATTATCTTGTAACGTATTTCTATTATTGCAATCTCTACATCGGGTTTGTAACTCATTCTTTATCACGTATAGCTGAGTTTTTCCCAATATCTATTCTACTACATCTTTTCCTCATGCGGACTTTCCGATATCCATTCCTCTTCAAAACGTATTGATGATGATTATTGGTGATATACGTACCTCATTCTTTTTTTTGAACGAGAAAAAATCATTCCCAACAATGACATCTACCGCTTACTTACTTGACAAGAATTAAAAGTTCCGATTGTTACCCATAGTCGAGAACCTTCTCGTACGGTTTCAATCCGAAATCCTGATTAAAGTTATTTTGTTATGTGCATAATCGAAAGATATGGCAAGAGTAAAAATAACTTAGTAATCTTTTGATATGATTAAAAATACATGTATGATCCTTGCACTACATAAATCACTCCCTTACGTAGCCCTGGAGTCGATCTGATTCGCTCACGATGTAGGATTATAGATAGTAGGAGATCGTACGTATGTGTCTGCATACATTTCACAACTGTTATGATCGTGTAACTATGTAATTCAACTAAAGCACTTCATCGTCAAAATACGTCACTATTTATTTTTACATTATTTATTTTAACATGTATTTATCTCACGAAAACTGATTTGCTTTTTAGATCTAAACAATTTTTTCTTTGTGGTTAATGACCTGATTACTTCAATGGATATCTTTTGAAGGAAAACATGATCAATCTGCTCGTACTTAAAGTTTAACACGCAGATAGATTAGATTTTCGCGATTAAATTTCATCAATCATAAAGATTATACTGCAAAATAAGATAAGAAGCGTCTTAAATACTATTGATAACTTTTAAACTTAATTTCCTCTCTTCAATCGATAGGTATGATTTACATACGGAATCTATACTTTGTTATCGCGTACAAATAAAATGACTGTTGATTTGAGAGTTATTGTTGGTCAAGAATTTAAGAGGAGGTACTGATGCAATTGTTGATGGTTCTCTTCGTAAGAAATCTAATCAGCTGAGAGAGCGTGGAAGATTTTTCTGTTTTAATATATCCCTGAAGCATTTATGAGGCATCTAAAAAAACGGTATTAGAATCGAAGCAAATCAGAGATTAACAATGGTATTATAATAGGAATATCATTCCTACCTCGGAGTATTATGTTTACGAGTTTCTTAATTCCATTGTTGATACGTAGCAACTACATTGTACTGGAGATAGCCTATGAAGTGCACAAGGAATAAAACTTAGCTCTCATGAAATACTAAGATATCGTTTCATTCAAACGTAGAAATTAAAAATTATATTGGAATATAAATAAATCTATATAAAATAAGAATCTATGGAAAATACTAGACTATTATACTGATAGTTGCCAAGGTCTAAATTTATGGGCTTCATTTATTATCGTAACTACTAGTTATATTAGACTTTCAGGAATCTTTTTTAGTCGGAAGATTCAAGTAACTATGGGAAACATATCACTCATTGTTATAGAGGTTTATAGGTGATATATTCCCAAAGAAATCAATTTTATCGCGTTTACTTTTGGTTCATTTACCTGACCTACCAAAATCTGACACACATATGGAAATCCTATAAGGTGCAATCTATTGAAAATTTGAAACTGTTATGCAAAACTGATGTTCCTTTGAGGTCCTTCTGATTTGCGTCATAAGATTATTCCTGCAGAATCAATTAGTTGAGTTTTGTTTGTGTAAGCGAGGGAAAATAAATTATTTAATTTTCATCAGCAGTATCTTACACCATTCAATCTATTTTTCTATGAAATGCTATAGTGTTAACAATTAAGCAACCATAAATGACAATTGTTTCAAGTAATTAATCAAAGAAACAGGTAATTTAACTTAATAGGTATTCAACGTAAATATCCTGAATTTCCAGTCAGTAACGTATCTACCATACAAATTCGTAAGAATTATTAACATTATAAAGAAAATTAAATATTTAATGTAGTGTCTCTAAGCTTTAATTTCTTTGACAATTATCAGACATTTTTACTTGAGAATCGGTCAAATTCTGTTTGTTAGCTATTATTATTATAGTATTCCAATTAAGGAGGATATGATAGAAATCTTGGACCAACTTTTGATCTATTACTTACAATATTGAACTACGATATGATACAATTAAATGTATATTCTACCAAACGTAAAAAATTCGTAACTCTAATCACTAAAGTTTCTAAAAGTTGCTATTACTGTTACAATATCTTAAGTTTATACGTATCTTATAAAATACGGTAAGTTTCCGAAAGATTTAATTCTAAATTTTATTATTTTTCGCAAAGTGAAAGCAGATCGGATGACAGTTCAACTAGAGTATGTAAAATATTTCGGAGACTTAAAATATCACCTTTGATATTCATCGATTTCAACACGTGAAAAACTTGTTAAGATAAAAAGTATTTGATTTTTCGTTGACAAATGCATTAATAATCAAACTTGAGTTTATCACGCTCTTACGGGTTAATTTGGTACTAACAATACAAGTATGAGTTAATTGTAGCTTTCTTTAGGTGGCAACGAAGGAATACAAATAGTTGGAAGGATAATAATAGTTAAATGCATATATTTTCCTAAATATGAATTTTTTCAAAGAGATCCGTCAACCCTATAGCTAGAGGGGTTAGCAAGAATCTATCAACACTCAAATTGACTTCCTCGACAGATTATAATTTTCACGAAGACCACATGAGTACTGTTTTTATGTTGGTCTCTTCTTTCTAATCCACTCTATGATAAAATAAGAATGGTACAATCATTATAAACTTTAATTATTTAAAGGAACAACTGCTGAAAATTAATAGCTATTTAATCTAATCACATTTCTCACAAAAATTAGAACCATAAATCAATTAGTACGTAGAGGCATTATGAACTCTCTACCACATACTAGCAATCATATACACTCAGTTTTTGAAGTGAAAGAATAATAAGAGGGACATATATACAAATCTCTTCATAGAAGTTTGAAACCAACATATCGGTAAATCTAAAGTTTATTTGTAAGAATTTTTAAATGATAAGTAAACGGGAAGATTATTGAAGTGAATTTTCTCAATAAAATTACGTATTAAAATCGGAAAATGAGAAGAAATCATAAATCTTTATAGTAAAAAAACGAAATTTTCACTGGCACCTGAAAAAAATTTTGCGTCCTTTCACAATTAAAATCAAAAAGGGAAAACAAAATCTGGAGGACATATCCAAAAGGCTGATGTCAGACGCTGAGCGTGCATTTGACATTGCAACATCACAAGTAATTGGTTTTGGATCAATATATCGAGTTAATGACTTGAATCTGTATTTCTTCCTTGGGTTACCTCATGTTCAAATTGTGTCTTTCATCGGAAAAAGATTCTGTCATCGAAACGGCGTATCACGATATCCATGTACTACCAAATGTCGAAAAAAATTGGAATGATCGCGATAACTTTGTAGATAAAAAAGCCAATAATAGAAAGCCAACATTAATAGGAAGCAAAATTGTGAGTTTAATTGTCTACTTGTAGATAAAAATTGCATTTTATATATAACATCAATAGGACAATTATACTTGTTACTAGATTGTTACTGTTTCTGGATTGTTGTTGTTATTAACTCAATCTCATGTAACTGCTCAATTATTATTGTTTTTAGTGGTAGATCAGTCATTGTTGTTCGTTGTTGTGGATCAATTATTGCGATACAGTATAAAATAGTTTTACATAAAAATACGTCGATATTCTTAACTGACGATTTATTCTTAAAATACTTAATTTTATTTAGGGATATTCATTGATGGAATTTAAGAATTTTTTCCCCGTCATGGATATCAATGATCTACGACTATAATTTAGACTATGCTTTGACGTCATGATTGTAATTTAAGTTTCAACACTTCTACTGATTGGATATATACTAAGGATGCAACTCTTCTTAGATTTTCTTCAGGTTGCAATCAGTGAAGATTTTAAAAATCATAGTTATAAATAACTTCAAATTTGATTTGTTTAAAAATAAATCTTGTAGTTATAAATAATAATACTGTTCATATTTGATACTCATGCCACTCTTTAAAATATTTATGTAATGTAAAACAAAGTAATTTACCACTTGGTAAATTATCCAAGGTTTTTCAACGAAAGACTGCTTGATGGCCATGATACATTTGTCAGTAATGTAGCTGTAATCCATTAAGATTATGGCTATAGTACTCTATTGGACTTTAATATTTATAGATATGCATCTATATATCAATTAACCTTTACTGTCCTTATCCATTAACCTTTATAACCTCCAAGGATTCCTCACATTGGATAATCTTTTTCCAGATACCATCTTACATTACCAAAAATTATTTAAGGAAAAGACCCCTCACGCATTAAAATAAGTGTTAACGTATTATTACCTATCATTTATATTTCTGAAATCAATATACTATCACTTCCCAAACTCTCAACAATGAAAAAAACAACAATGTTCCTCGTTTGTTGTTAGACGTAATAATGACGTTATTTCGTTATTTCGAGTTTTTCCTCACTTCAATATCGAGATATAAAATGGAAATTCTACCGAAGTCAGAGGTAATTAAATTGATACAAAATTCGAGATGAAAAATTACAGTAGATTGCGGGCTTTTTGATTCAAAAAAACATCCATCGCGTACAAGAAGAATTTTAACGTCAATGCGTCTTAAACACGACAGCCCACGCTTATCCTGGCTAAAGAAGCCTTCAAACTCACGGAATTTCCTAACAACTTGTTGATATCGCATGTCCTGCTCAAAAGTTCTTATCAGAGAAAAGCCCTTCGCACGCGTGCTCTTTGAATCTCCGCCAATATTATTCTTGCAACCTTCAGATGGCAGATGATCGAAGCGGTGTGCGAATGTGTTGCGGCAAAAATTCGCTATTTGCGGAGAAACATCTCTCCTTTTTGCATATGACATTCGATTTCAAGGTTATGAAGGTTAGGAAATAGACTAATGATTTCGTATTGCGATATTTTTTTCATCAGAGTTGACAGAGTACATTTTAGCTTCTTTTTTCCAACAACAATGCTTCACAAGCGCTGTGTTGCTAAGAGACGTGCCCTATATTTTACTGAGTCTAAGCATTAATATCAGTTCACTGCAATTTAATATTTACATAAAAATAACATTGAAAGATTTTCGTATTAAAGAGAGTGAAAATACCGGATAAATCGTGTATTACAATGTTTCCGGAGTATGATTATTGATGAAAATAATAAGAAAATTTAATGCAATGATTTCTTCATAGCACAGATGATAAAAATAGTTATTCATCGATGCTATGAAAGAAACCCAAGCATGTTTTGCAGAGTATACCTGTGGATTTGAACTGTTATGTGCATGTAATATACGTATGAATGAACGAATTTTAAAAAATATCAAAGTTTCGTTTACCTTTCACGATTATTTTACCTGTTTAATTAAAGTTTTTTAAAAAGTAGACGGTATATACAAATGTTAATGTACAACAAAAATACACTGATGTTCAAATGGATAAATGTCCAGAGACATTCAACTGAACGAAGAGTAATAGTGAAGAGTTAGCTATCGCACTTCATATAATTTTTTTCATTACACATGTAGGATCCTCAAAGTCCAATTCTCTTAACTTCGTCAACCTCTTTAATCAAGAATAATTTCTCGACACCCATAGCTGCTCTAACCGGTTTATATTGTCTCAATAATTCATCTGAACATCATATACATGAACACAACGTTTCCATAGAGAGGGAATAGGGTTGATGTAAACAAAATAAATTGTTAAAATCATACGTTAAGTATGCTCATTTCTACACTCTGCTTAAAGAACAACCTTTGATATGAATATGAGTATATGATAATATGATAAACGTCATACACGAAATGCAAACTACTGTGCTCTTCCATAAGGTAAAAGTGCTAAAAAAATCCACCAATACTTAGGCTTACATCTGACTATACCAGAGCTTCGTCCTGATTACCCTTTGAACACAAGCTGTACACCGAACATTGAGAACATGAATGGGATGGAAGTCTTTGGACAGGGAGGATAGTGTACAACATACAATAACATCTTTATTAACAGGTTAGTTAGGATCTTTTGATGTTTAATCTTACCTATGGTGCACAGGTCGGGAGAAACTGGGTGTTAGCTCTGGGGAGGCGGTGAGAGTGGTGTTGGAGAGTGACGGAACGCAAGTTGAAGACGGGGATTATTTCCGAACTCTACCGCCCAACACTGTGCTGCTCCTTCTTCGCCAGGGAGAGACCTGGGGGCCCGTGGGTGGAGTCGACGTCATCAGGGCCGGTGAGTCAGCATTTACTTCACAATGTTGCACCTATGATGATAATTCGGTGATTTTCAGTAATGAAATAGTTCCTCAAATGATTTAAGGGCATGTCTTTCTTCTCTACAGCAAGCAAAATCCAGTAGATAGCCCATCATTACCATATCCCTACTATCTTCCGCCTTCCTTCATTGTGGATGTACTGAATACTGATATATGATGATAGAAAGTCATTTACATTGTCTATTTCACTGCGAGAATGTACCAAGATTCATTTTTGTCGAATTTATTTTCATGCTGTTAAAGAAGTGAAGCATAAAAATGTGTTTCTTGGACGTAGCTTTTGAATTCATCTTTTAATTAAGCTCGATAATTTATTTCGGTGAAGATTAATACATTTGTCCACATATTACGTTCCATATAAAGGGATTTCCATGCATCGTAAACGGTGCGAGATATTAAATACGATTTTCTGTATACCAAATGGGTATTCACAATGGACGAATTACGAACCTGTACAGAACTTGGAATTTTCTTCTTAAGATTGTAAACAGACCTGATGATGAATTATTTTGAAATTCTGCAGATATTCTGGATCAGTTTCTGAACTTATACTAACTTAGACATATACTTGAAAGATATGTTATGATGAAATTACGACACCTCAAATTAAAAAGATCAGATTGTGAAAGGTCTCCTTGTCTGGAGACCTGTGCCTGCCAGGTCCAACCCTTGTCGTGTAAAATTGCGTATTTTATCTTTGAAGTAGACTCGTAATGTTTAAAAAACACATTCGTATTCAGAAATTCAATATAACAAGATTGATGCATGTATACGTTCATTCGTGGAAACAAATCGTCATTAGAAAGATCATTTTCATTAAAGCAAAGCGGAAATATAAGAATGTATAATGTAGTGTATGTGTATAGAATTATGTTTTTTATCAAAAGGTGGAGTCATGGAGACATTAACCTACTCTTCCATACCCCCAATATACTACTACCAGCAAATGTCTCTCTCATTCAGTTTATCTTTCTCCATAGCAATATCTGCAATTCCCAAGATAGTGTGCGAAACCATTCACGCCCTGGAGCTTCACCGTGATGAGACGCCGTCCCCATCTTGGAAGATCATGGACAACAAGGGTCGCGTCACCGTGGTGCTGCACTGGGACCACCCCCAGCACCACTACCAGCCTCCACCTCCCTCCTCCCGCTCCCACCCTCGCAACTCCTCCACCACCGCATCCTCCTCCTCGCCCTCGCTGGGCCTCGGGCCCGACGGCGCAGTGGACGCGTCGATGACCAGGCCGTCCCTCGTCATCCACGGCGCCGGGACGACCACCGTGGGGCGAGACGGCAAGAAAGAGACCCTCATAAACGACGTATACACCCCTGCGCGCTACGGCGGAGGGGGAGGAGGCACCAGCCCACAGATTACTGTGATAAACCACGACGCGGCTAGGGCCATCGGAAGTTCCTATGGGGGGGCGGCCGGCAGCGGGGGCACGACCGGGGGAACCAGCGTGCATCACCCCCCACGGCTTTCGCGGCAAGGGAGCGGGGGTTCGAGCTTCGAGAGCGGCGCGGCCATCCACGTCCACACGGCAGAGTGCTCATCGCACCATCTTCACCACCCCATGCATTCGTCCGCCTCGTCGCCGCCCGCCCCCTCGCCCTCCGGCCACGACCCCCAGGGGACGCACCAACACGGGGTCACCGAGTGCGACTTCCACTGCTGCGCTCTGCACGAGGAGGGCAGGAGGATAGCGGTGCACAAGTCCGTGGCCACGTCCCCCATCCAAGACCACGCCCAGTCTCAGGATGCGGCGGGCGCGAGGGCGAGCAGGAGCGCGGGCCTCGCACCTCCTTCCGCGACGGGAAAGCAGCACGTCCGCTTCCTGGACATCGAGAGCGGAGTGGAGGCGGCGGTGCCCAGGGGTGGGAGTCCGATGGGGGCGGCGAGGCCTCCAGCCGCGGCGCCGGTCGCCACCACGATGGGTACCTCCCCCGGGGGCGGGACCTCCTCCGCGGGGGAGAGTTCCGAGTCCGAGACGGAAACGACCCTACTTGAGGAGGAGGGAGCGACGTCCGAAAAGTTCCTCTTGCTGGTGGACCAACCGGCCTCCATGGACGCCAGGCGACATCTGACCATCAAGGACATCGGAGTGATACTGGAAAGGCTCAGGTCAAAGATCGTGGACGTGGAGAGGTTGGAGAGGGACTCGGATGGAGGTGGGACGGGGGGCAGCGGGGGAGCAGGTTCAGGGGATGGTGCAGGTTCGGGAAGGGGGGGCGCGGGTGCGGGAGGAGCGGGCAGTGACGATTGCCACAACTGGACGATCAAGGCGACCATCAGAGGCGAGACTCTGAGGGAGCTGGGAGTGATCTACAACGGGAACTATTACGCGATCTCGGAACACCCGGGCTACAGGGCGGAGGGCAACAGGGAAGAGGAGGAAGGGGATGGTGAGGAGGTAGAAGACGACGACGAGGAGGAAGAGGAGGACCGTCTGTAGCGGAAGGCCGGGCGCTTTCTGCGCCCAGATGCGGGCATCCATCATCACTACGACAGGGCGTCTTAGCGTCGCGATGCCGCAAGAAAGACGTCCGGCAGGGCTGTCCGAAATGATTGGGAAGTGTCTGGGAACGTGTTTCTGCTGCGCTCCGAAAAATTGCGACGATTGGTCGGCGGTTTGAGGGCAGACGATGGGAGTCGCAGAAACGCGTGAGGAGAAACTCGCACTCACACAAAATAATTCACGTAATCCAATAATGCGTATGAGAGGCGCGGGAGTATGACCGCGTTTTTTTTACTCCGAGGATTTTCAGTAGAGGCGGGAATGAAAGACGTATCCTTGTTCTTTATATTTTATCATTTCTGTCTACTTGGATTATCGACAAAACGACTGAAATTTTTGCCGAGCAATCTTGGTTCGCTATAGAGTTGTTTATTTCTATTTTCTGGACCTATGGGAAACACGTGAAGAAGAGATCGCAAACTTTAAAAAAGTCACCATCAAAAAAGGTCATCGACGTCGGGTAACAGATGACAGCTGATATCGAAGTAACAAAAGACGAGCTATTAAAGTTTTTAAATTTCTTGAGAGAGCCTTGAGAACGATGAGTGAAACTAAGTAGACGACTACCCTTAAAAAAAAAGTAGATGACTGTGATTCAAATTGATCTCCCTTGAAGGAGTTTACGCAGATGGCTAATCAAAACAAAATAAGTAGCGCACACTCGTTGAGAGGAACGTGTATTTATTTGAACTCACCCGCGAAAGAAAAAAGAAGTCTTTCTCATTATAGATTTTCGTTAAGGGAAAAATAAATGAAGTCAGACGACAGGCGGGTTAATCGAAAGTATTACAAAAAAAAGCTTAAAAAGATTTAGCTAGGAGAAAAGGATTGTCACTTCAATCATCGACATGAAAATTCGAGATTTTTGAGGGAAATTATACTATTGCTCTATCCCTTTTCCAACAATTACAAAAATTTCTGACTATCGATTCACTTCGTTTATATATAAATATATCTCTCTATAATATATATCTTATTCTAGTTGAAGAGTATTTCCCGGTTTTTGGAAAACGAGGCTTCAAAGTAAGACTTTTCCTGCACATGAAGTAATAGTTATTAAGCAATAGTTGCTCAGCCAGCGTTCCTCCAAAGGCTTCACGCGCTCCTCAAACAAAAAAAAAATCCGACAACTTCCTCAAGGCTCTATCTACCTGAGATTTTTTCCCTGATCCAAAACGATGCTATGGCAGCACTCCTTCACTGTACGAAAGTTAACGGATCCTTTCTCTGATTAACAAAGATCCTTTCCGTATCCAAAGGCTTTTATTTATCTCCCGAGGGATAAAAGGGAAGGTAAACCTGATTATCGCCACGAGAGAGCGCTGGTTTTTTTTATGGATAATCAAATCAGTCGAACTAGTGCATTCCCGCACGCTAAATTCATCCGCAGAGAGAGAGAGGGAGGACAGCAACCTCGAGAGAAACGTTGTTTAACTCAGATAACAGCTGACGATCGAGTTTTCGTTCTTCTTTAGCGATATGATCCAACCTTGGACGGATTCCTCAGCCTTCCGCACCTTGCTTGAAATTCGCGAGTGTTTTGTCAGCCACTTACAAAAGGCGCAATGGCGCGCTTAATGGAGAAAAGTATTCCAGCCAAAAGCTCTAGCGTGTGTGGTCCCAGTATGTAAAGACTTGGAAGCGTTCAAAAAAGACTGGTTTAAAACACACTCAAAAATGGACTGTGTTGTTATTGTTGTTGTTTTCATTGTTGTTGTTCCTGTTGTTTGGGAGGAAAAAAGATCGCATCGGTTGGGACGATTGAAGTCGAGGCTGAATTTATGATCGATCTGTCGAAACTGAACATCTGAATGGGCAGAGAATAGCAAGGAGCAAAGGGGAAGGGTGGAATTCCATAAAAGGGGGGGTCTCTGACGCTGCAACTTCATTCTAACAGACTCTCGACCTGTAAATGATTTGACTATGAAAGTATAACGGTTTATGTTTCGTTTCTCTTTTATTTTCGGGAGATAGAAGAAAGGATGTTTCGAAGATACATGAGCAGTTGTGCGAAGCTGTCTCATCGACTGATTTTAATCTGCTCTTACTCAAATTAATCTATATTTAAAGAAAATAGAACGGGTCAATAGCACAAAAAAATTCAGACGAAGAAGTAAGTTAAAAACGATTTAAATAAACCATTTAAATATACCATTTAAATAAACCATTTAAATGAAGAAAAACACTGTAATAAAAGAGATCCATATCTGATGTGAAGTGACATCATTTTTATGTGCATCGTGTTATTATGATTACTATTACAATTATTATTTTCTTTTCTAAAAATTCAAGTTGAAAAAAAAGGACAAAAAGATACAAAATCGAATTTTTAGACATATGCTGTGCATAGGATAATTTTCTTCAGGTTTGTATGTACAGTTACTCTTTAGCCGGAAGAATTTATTTGGCGGGTGGCCATTAAAGTAAAATACAATTGTTGTGGTTTTAATGCATGTTAAAAAGAATTTGGAAGGTAACTAGGGAAAGAGCTTGTTGATGATATGCTTGAAGCAAATCCCAGGGCTAAAATGCTCACGGTGTTTTTGAACGGGACGTTGGCACATTTGAAATTATTTGTTGAAATACAGTAGCACTATACGAACCGGTTTTTTTTTCCAAGGAGACACCCAATTGTAACGATGGTCTGTCACTACACATTTGTTGGTCTTTGCCGTCAAAACTATGAAAACGTCGCACAAAAAAATACCTTCGAATTGAACAGATCCTCGTGGTTAGCATACAAGCCACCGTCCCATTGAAAAGATCAAGAAAGGAATCAAAGACTTAGAAGGTCCATTTTGGGGCAAAACTGCGGTGTTCCAAGTATCGAGGTGCTGTGTTGAGATTTTTACAAATAATTACTACTTAGTATCGAGTTGGCTGAGTTTGATATGTATCGGTAGTGAAAACGATTGCATACGTACTTTTTTTAATACATAGAGTTGTTTTACGGTTAACTATCAGATCTTTCCCTCTTTGGCATGAAGTGTTAAGGTAAACAAAAGACAATTAGTTGAACTCATTATTAAGATCGTATTATTGCTGACGAGTCATGCCTAACAACAATAAGCCATGAGTGAATGTGAGTTAAAAATAGGCCAAGCCAAAATACTGCCAACATTATTGACAAGGCCCGTCCTCAATATACTGGAGGTTTTCCCCTTGAGCCTAATAAAACTGTTCATAGCTCTCATAGAATTAATTAGGATGCGTTTTTAATTTTAACAACCACCTTTGGGTCCCAAATATAACAGTCAACTTGAATTAACGATAATTATAATCATAGGGAGTATATGGGATTAAACATTTTTTAAATTCCTGTGTCATTTAAGACGAAGGTGAAGGCAAAAACCAAATTCAATTCCTAAATCATAGTGAAGGTGTTTAGAACTCATTATTAATGGTTGAAAATAACCCTTTGATTGCATATTACGGGAAGAAGAGGGTTGGGGGGGGGTATATTTTGAGCATGCATAGATTGTTTCTTTTCTTTTGATGGGCGATTTTTTACATAAATGCATAGTAAAATTGTAAATTAGAACAGCTGCAGTGGCACAATTGTTAACGGATGAAGTGTAAGTAGTGAATACAAGTTGTTTTTTGTTCTCATTTGGATCTGTCGAGATGGTGAAAATGGAGTACTGAGAATCAATGTGCGAGTTCGTGAAGTGAGGATCGCTGAAGAGTGTTTTAAAAAAAAAGTGAAGCACTTTTATCCAGGGAAAGAGTTGGAGGAGGAAGAAGAAAAAAAAAATATTAGTGCAAGTGGTTTCAAGTGATGCGAATGTGTTGTTTGTTTTCTAAAGAAGATTCGTTGCGAAGGATGGAAATCTTCGGGAAGATAGTTTAATAAGCCCTGAAACTCCCGATCCCCCCACAGAAACGAAAGTTTACCAAAAAATAAACAATATATGCAAGTATGATTTATCCACTCACCGATATCCCTTGTCTCCACACTGATGAGAGAACGTGGATATAAATTTCCCCAATTTGAGAATGTGATTTCGTTTCGTTTTTATTTTCTTGCGTATCCGGAGTGAATCAAAAGGAGGAAGTGCGCCGCTGTTTCACTGCCTGTGCGTAAGGTGGCGCTGGAGGAAACCGGGTGTTCGAACAGAGTACTCACAAAAGTGAAGTGTTAATTTTTTAGAGAATTTATCACCAGGAACATTTAACAAATAAGTCGAAGGGATTTGTAATAAATTAAGATATAAATGAGTAATTGAATTGTAGATCGACTTATTATATATATATATATATATGAATGTATATATAACGTTTGACAGCAAATCTTCAAGGAATCTCAACCCAAAAATTTTCAATCACATTTTTTCAGTTTTCGACATAAAGAGGTCGCCTAACAAAGTAAGTGATTCGTTTTCTCAAAGAAAGAATAAATCAGGCGGCGAGAGAATAAAAAGTGTTCCCGTATACAAAAACGATATTTTTTCGTTGTGTATAAAAGATGTGGTGCTGAAGCGGATGGTTCCTCCCCTAAAATGGAACAAAAAATTTTCAAAATGTTAAAAAATAGACAGTCGAGAATCGATTAAAAGATTTTTGGCTCGTGTGAAAGCGTTATGAATGAAAACAAACCTCCGACAGTCGGAGGTTGCCATGGAGTGCGTGTGTCGCCCAACCCACTGAGACACCGGTGCCAAATATTATTAACCTCTTTCGGAAACAAAAAAGTAGTTTGTTTAGGAAACCGAGTGAATGTTTACGGCGCTAATAAACAAAACCATCCTTGTTTTCGCTACCCCGTTTCTTTTCTGCGGAAGTGCGAAAAACGGAATGTGCGTTACTTTGGACGGGAGAGAAACACGGGTCAAACGGGAAAAAGGCTTTCTCTCGAGGTAAATCGAGTCGAATTGGGCTAAAGATCGAAGCCGGGGAGTGGGTCAAATGGGGAGCAAGTGATGAAAAGGCGCGACGAAAGAAGGGCGGATTTCGCGGTATAGGGTCACACTGCGGGACTCTTCGAAGGGAAGGCCGCATTCTCGGGCATCTTCCATGCAGAGCCGAAAAAAATAGGTACCCTCGCACACTCCAGACCTTACGTCCTCTTATTTTTTCATTACGTTTTCGATCGCGGGGAGCTCTTCGGAGACGCCGTTAAAAAAAAGAGTGGGGATATATAGAACGTAGCAATTGCGGGACATCGAGAAAAGACGGCAATAATGTCGAGATAAAATTCGGGAGATACGAGCGAACCCATGGGATTTGGGTCACTACTCGTTGCGGATTTCCGAGCCTCAACTAATGACGCGTACTGTTTTTTTGGGGGGGGGGAGGAGGTGGGGAGGAGAACACGGTTCTTCCTTCTTCTGTCACCGAAGGTATACATAGAGAAAGAGAGAGCTAGGAAATTTCTCAGCCCGAACTGACGCGAATTGCCGAATTTCCGAATGATACAATCATACTTCCATGCTCATTAGAAAATAAGCTAAGAAAACGATCCTGGGAGGGTATAAAGGGTGCCACGTGTTCGGAAGATTCCCCAGAAACCGCACGCAAGAGGGGTGGATGAAGATAAAAAAAAAGAGGTTCCGCATAGTGGCAGTAGGGACGATTTTCGCCTCCCTCGAGTGACAGCACCTTTTTCCTGCTGCCCGACAGTGGCTCCCTCCCTCGTCTCTTCTATTGATCGCCTCCGAGGCGCTACGGCTCCTCATCCTCCCGTTTCATCGATCCCCTGAATAACCGTCGGAATAACAGCATCGGAATTTCTACCCATACCACTTAATTTCTCTCTTCTCGACCGACTCGAACTATAGTACAAAGCGAGGGTCTCCGAGAATCGATCTCTGGGTGCGCAGGTCGCCATGCTGGTTGAAACGGTAGAAAAATAGATGCGTGTGCGAGGAGCACACGGGTTAGGATAAGCTTATATAGGACACGTCGAGGGGGTCGAGTTGAATTTGAGAGACGAAATGTGACGAAGAGCGTGTGCACGAATACGTAAATGCACGCACGTAAATACTGTGTTCGTGGGTTTACTAGCTGGCTATGCGCACGGACATTGTATATGGAACGCGTGCGAAGGGAAAGCGTGTATCAGGGGGGTTCCGCGAGGGCGTGTGTGCGGTGCAGAATGCCAGGAATGGGGAAATAGACGGTCGATGGATCGAGGAAGAGGAGCTACGGAGGAAGCTCCCCCCGTTTTTCGTTTCAAAATTTTTGGAATCTCGAAAATCTGTCGATTAGCACGCGCGTATATAGGCAGCTTCCCTGCAAAAAAATCCCCCCATAACAATTTCGTTTACCTCCCGAATTTTCCACCCTCTAAAGTTTATTTGCGAAATGACGATAGCGGTAGCGTAGCGGGGTCTTCCAGCAATCCTCCTTATCCGCAGATTTTTTTTTCATGGATCGCTTTCACAGAGCATTTTTTTCATCTGTAAAGAAGCCTTGCTGACCGTTCCCGCATCATCCATTGCGCTATGAGGAAGGATTCTTCTAGGGTTATCTAGAGTCGGTAGGCTTTATGAAAAGAGGGGGGTGTGAGAGACCCTCCCCGCCACAGTTCTCCCGGACTCGTATGAATGAACTGGGGGAGCGGGTACGAAGGAAGAGATAGGAGGAAGAGCAAGTGCGCATGCGCGGGTCTTCTCTTCTGAGAAAGGCGAAAAGGGAGTACGTGAGGGACAAAGGGAAGGCGCTCTCGTACATAAGGCAATCTCGATGTTAGGCTAAAGAAAGAAATCGAAAAAACAGCGTGGCTTTGCCGAGCGATTCGGCTCATTAGACTCGAGCGAGTCTCACAAGAGACGAGACTCTTATAAATAGTCGGGGATGGGATTAAGGGAAAGGCATGAGAAAATAGTGGGCAATTCGAGAAAGGAGAGGATTTTGGAATGGACTCGAGCCTATTCCAAATTTTCTTTAAGCATCTTGGGCACCCGTGTTTCTCTCTATACGTTGTTCTCCTTTGTTTTTCGCAACTTTTTGGATGTCGTCCTTCATTCCGTGATCAGTTTAAGTTTTCGTGAACACATTCCATTCAGAAAATTACGCAAAAGATTTTTTAAAATATTCAAATGTTTCTCGGCCCTCTTCGCCAAGGGATCCGAGTTTCTAAGTATGCGAGTGCAGGAAGACACTGGTTGAGTTTGAAATTTCACACAATCTTAACACACTGTTGTTCAGGAAGGAGGGTTCGGACTTCAGTTTGAATATGAGGCCGTTTTTCTCTGTAATTTACGGACAAATAGTCTACATTTCACATTATAAAGCTCACTTAAATCTTCACTGCCCAATTGTTGTTTACAAAGGAAGCAATGTTACAAATGCATTGGTAACCAAAATATTAAATAAAAAATATAAATAATTTGATATATGACATTTTATTTATTAACTCCTTGCAGGTAAAAAGTTTCCTCTAGCAATAAAAATAGTATAATTCTCTCGGCGAGAGAACATATAAAAATTATAAAAATATGCTCATATATATGTATATTAAAAATGGCTTTTATGCATTCTTAAATGCAAATTTCTGTAAATACTTTATACCATATATTAACAGTTTTAGTCATACCGTCGAGTAACAACTCCACATCCATAAACTGAAATTGAAATATACACAATTGTATACATTTTCTACTGCTTATACTAAAATGCCAGAAAACAAAACATAAAATCATCAATGAATAACTCACTCTTTTCCTTAAGACCTTTTCCAAAGTTCCGATACACCTTAATAGTATTTATTATTAAATAGGAGTGTACCACAAGACATGTTACTCCAGTGACTTGGCAAGTGATTTTCTCCAAGCCATCTGCTCGCTGAAATAGCAAAAATTAAAATAATCAACTTTTTATAAGAGCTAAAATTCTGCAAAAGAGTAATTAACTCACATATTTGTCATCGTTGATCAAACGCCAAATAACAAAGGATGGATGGGTGCAAGCTAAAACCAGGAATAGAGAAAAACCTACACTACTCTCAAGTCGAACCTGAAATTGCCAATATCATTTAAATATTTCATAAGTTTTGTAAATACAACTTGTGAATTCATAATGGTCAATTGATACCTACAGTGACAAATCCTAATACTGTCCAGGCAAAGAGGAATATGGTTCCAAGAATAAATAATAGCAATTCCTCATGAAGATTGATATCGACTGCATGGATGATCAGCACAAGACAGGATAACTGAGAAAATAAATTAAAATTGTGATGAAAGAAAGCCAATGTTTAAGAAGGTCCGGAATTTATACTAAGTTAAAAATAATTTTAACATTAATTTTTTGGATAGGAGGAGATTAAGATGAGGGAAACATCAAATTAGAGCACTAAATAAGTAATCGAAAGACCAAAGGGTTTGCTCCCTCATCCTACCCTCTTCTAATAACCTATTTTGACCATACCACTCCTCTCCTAAATTCCTCTCTATTGCTTTGTATAAATACACTCATATAAAAAGAGTTGCTGATGATGTTCATACATTGGCAAAACACGTCATCATAAGAATAAAACCTGTAAAAGAGCACAGAATGTTTTCTCTCTTCATTACTGACATATTTACAATGGAATATAACAGATTGGAAAGCTTCAATTTACTGTTAATATTTATAGTTTATAGTTAAATATTTAATATATTTTACTTCCAATGCATCTCACTCCATCATTTATTCTATTGATATAGTATGTTTCAGATATTTTTTTCAGGTATGATTCTACTACTCAAAATAAGGATTACCTCATCCAATATTATATGAGGTATGTGTATGTATACCATTATCTCTGACTTATAATGAGTCAATAATGTGACCTCTAAGGTTATCATGATGTTATAACGCAACTAATTATTGGATCTGATGATGAAAGGAAGCAATCAAGGCAAATTTGTAACTTTTCATTAAAACTGTAAATATCTTAAGGGTGCAAAACACTTATGCATAAAATTTCTTCACAGAGTTGCCAATTGCAACCTCAAGCTAAAGGACTGGTGATTCTACTGGAATAGGAGTATTGATTAAGAAGATTTTTCTCAATACCTAAAAGGAATATTGCCCAATAGCTGAAATATAGAGAAGAATGTTTTTTCAACCAACGAAGTGATTAATTAAAAAGCATTTACAGCATTTTTCAGGATATTAAATATATTTTTTCAAGCATAACAGATATTTTTGCAGCCTAATAGTAACTATGTTAACAAAAATAAGTGAAGCATTTACATCTTGAAATTCCATTGCATAGGAGGAACTATTTGAATTTAACAATACAGCACTGTATGCATATCATCACATATTTTTCATAAAAACCTTTTACAGAATTCAGATGAACTCTAATGTGCAGAATTAATTCTTTAATATAGACTGAGCTTAAGGCTGAGCAGATATTGAAGTTTACTTGTGAGTTCCGACTAGTTCCTTCTTGGATACTTCATAGACAAAATTACGGAAGCTGATATATGGAATTATTCCCTATCTTGTTTCAATACCAGTGCTTTGGGACATAAGAAGATCCTTGGTTAAAAAAGTATGGGGTGACTAAGGTATCAGCTGTGAGAGAAGATAGGGGAATATGGAAGTATCTTATTACCCTGTCTTGGCCATCATTCTTCAAAACCCTAAGCTATTAATGACTATGAAAAAAGAAGAAGACAGGGAAGTAAAGCTAGGAATTAAAATGATACAGAAGATGCATGGAAAAAATAAAAATCCATGCTGAAATGCCACTTAGAATATTGTTTAAATTATATCATTCAATAAAACTTGCTATAAAAGACTAGCAGACAACAGAAATGGATAAGCTTTGCAAGAGATTTCAGAAACTACCATCCACATTTTTCAGTACAATATCAGCCAGATTTACTGGAACATAAATTATTGTATGTTCAAGGAATCCGAAATTGCACAAAATCTATCAAAATAATTCAGAATAAAATTAGTAAAATAGGAGGTAAGGGAATGATGTAAGCAATTCTCAGGATATGGAAATGTCTCCATGAATGAAAGTTGCAAAGTAACTACTGATTTTTCTTACTAATAATTCCATACTAAGAAGATATGTTTAATGTAGGTATGAAAAATGTTGGTTAAGATGACCTTCTAAAAGTTACTAATTGTTAAGTTTCCACATCTGCCAAAATTTTAACTTAAAAAATAACCTTTAAGTTATGAAGATATAAAAATGTGATCAAATATTATAAAAACTCATTGTATGTGTATTGTATATTGCTAACTTAGATGAATGAAGTGATTAAGTTACAATCAAATTAAATGAGAAAGCTAAATATCAACATATCAGTATCAGAAAGTTGGAAATATTAATTCTGAAATTGATTTTGGATTGCTTTCTAAATGTTTTAAAGGATTTTATACAATATTCTCCACAGTTTCTGTTTGAAGATGCTCAAATTAAGATTTCAAATTATAATAAGATTAATAATAATTATAATTAATTATATAAATATAATTAATTATATATGAATATAATTATAAATATAATTAATAATAATTAAGATTTTCAAATTATAATAAGTTTGAATAATTTAAGGTAGCCACTGAATAGTAAAAATCAAGGAATATAAAGTATAAAAATATTGAGGAAATTTATCTAAACTAGGAATAACCTGGGAATTATAATATTTTGATGTATATTAAAAAACTATATTCGAACTTCAAGATTATTTTCAGCTTTTAGCAAAACATGTATTTCTTATAATTTCCATGAAATCTTTTTATTGAAATTACATTAACTTAGCTTATATACTTTTTATCCTTATTCTAACATAATGCTAAACAAATTATTACATAATTATTTATAATCTAATTATAAAAAATAATATTCAAACACCTTCTTAAATACAAATTGAAGCAAATCAATTTACAAAACCTTGATTATTTAAGGATGTAATAAATTTCAAAAGAAAACTGAGAATAAATAAGGTATATAAAACATTGTTGAACTAAAACAGAAAATACATTGATGCATCAATGCAAATGATATTATCTTATAAATAAAGTATTTTGTTTTGTTCAATTATTATACAAAAGTCTACAATATCTAATAGTCTAATACATTGTTTATGTTCCTGTATAGAAAGAATATATTCTCTTTATCCTGAACTAACATGTATGGTTCATTTTCAGACATAAATGCATTTTCATTTCTAACAAACATTTGTTAAGTTCATAAAAATATTTTAGTACATGAAACTTCTTAATCATTAGCACAGAGAAGTAATTATTTGACCATAGATAAAAGAACATCAAATAGAATATGTTTAAATACAGTTAATAAAATTGTTTCTTTTTTTATAATACACAATATTATTTCTGTTGTATGTAATGGAGTTCATTGACAAATAAATGCAATTATGTGTAAATTGAATCTGTTGCTTTTACTTTCATTATCTGAGTTTAAATTTCTAACTTTCTATGAAATTTTCCTGCTTCATTTTGATACCTCAAGACTTATCTTCAACTTTGGGTAATAAAAGGATATCTCTTCCGTTTTTACATTTTCATAGGTTTTTTTCATAATACACTTTATCTGTTAGTATAAAGAAATATTTATCTAATAATCTATGCAGAGGCATAGTCAGGAAATTATTTGCCAATGGGCAAACTATAAAATTGGTGCCCCCTCCTCCATGTGTAATCACATTGTGTTTTGCATTAATATTATATACCTCACTTTCTACTGAACAAATTCAAATTTTAATGGATCATTGTATTTAAAGAAGAAGCAATGTTGTACAAATTATATCATATAAATCACACAGTCACTGCCAAGCCTCATTTTGGTGCCTGGGGACATATGTACCCCACTGCTGCCCCCTAGCTATGCCCCTGATTAAATATTTATATTTAAATTCTGCTATGATAAGGTAACTTTACTGATTTATAGAAACATTTTAGACAAACTCCTTTGCAGAGAAAAATAATTTAGGACTTTAGGCATCAGTTGATAAAGAAATAATTATATATTTTTATGATAGAAGATATATTTAATTACAAGTGTTAAGTGCTGTTAACTTAAAAATGCCACTTGCATCGTCATGTAAATAAAATTGTTTGATGTGTGTAAAAGAGAAATTTAGAAAAAAGGAATCGTTTACAAATTTTTAAAAATCCATAATTAGCTAAGGGGTACAGAGTAATTTTACTCTCCTTTATAATAACAATAACCCATGACATTGAACAAATTATTTTTCTTTTATTTTTACCTCTTGTAGCTATTTCAGAAGCAATTTGCAAACAATTAAATTTCATCTGAAAGTAATATCTGAAGTTACAATTCATTAATACTATGATCCTTCTTACATTATATTCTATTTTACTCTTTACTTGATGTAAATTCTGGCCCCTCATAAATGCCACGAAGTCATACACCACATCAATATAATCTGATTAGTGTATAGAAAAAGCAAAAGAATACAGATATGTTCCTATGTAGAATAGTTGAGCTTCTTGTTGTCAACTATCAAAACACTGGTATCAGTAGCTTTAATGTACAACTTTTTATTTCTTCCCTAATTTACCCACATTCCTTAATTACTAATAAAATATATGTAATCCAACAAAGAGAAAAATACTTCATTGTCTAGCAAAGACAATAAACAATTACAAGTAAATTACAAAGTAATGTAAGATAACATTTACAAATGAAAGTAAAAATTAAAGAAAATAGGCAAAACTGAAATCTAAAGCTAAACTGTGATAGACCTAAGATAAAAAATAATGCTAAATATTATATAACAGTACACCTCAAAAATAATGATAAATTAGAAAACCACAAATAAAATTTATAAATAATGAAACAAAATTTAAAAGAAATATTATTGAGGAAATAAGTTGAACACATACCTATAAATTTAATGATATAAATCTTAACACTAAAGCAGACTAATATGGCTCATTTGTGGCTGTAAGATTCAGAAGGTTTTAATGTGATTAATATTACATCTAACATAGAGAATAAGCACATTTCTAAAATAACGAGATAACACAAAGGTAACTATGAATACTATTACAAAGAAAAAAATTAATTTAGATGATAAACTCCATTCATACTTTTACAACTGCAGATTATATAAATGTTTATATTTTGAATATAGTTCATTGGTTGGTCAATATAATTAACTTAGATTAAACAAAATATCAAACTCTGTTATATAAGAAATGAGATCTTCTACCTAAAAGAGACTATGCTTGCTAATGCTAAGAAGTTTTAATGCTACCTGAGGAGAATGTTTTCCTCTCAGGATATGGATGTTGGTGTACATTAATTGCTGATATGAGTACCTCACTATAATTATGCAAAAAAAGGATTTTGTGGAGCTATGCTAGAAAGATTGAAAAGGCTTATTTCCAGGAATTCCACAAGCCTATGTGGAGGCTGCCTTCTAGAAGTGTACCAGCAAAATGGGTTAGAATAGGTTACAGGCAGCTGATTCTTAACCCTATCCCCAATTCTCTATTCATTAAAATGATGTTCAATATGATAGTTCCATATATTATCCTTTACAGTGGTTGCAAGCTATAACATTTTTAGCCAAAGAAATATGATTTCTTCAGGGAAGTTGGTTCTAATGGTTACACAGAGAAGATAGGGATGAGCAGTAGTTAGCATCAGGATGGGCGCTTATCAGTTATTGGACCATGAGATAATGATAGTCCCAGCAAGTAAAGAGTAAGACGATTCAGTAAAATCTGTTCATTGACGCAATCTTATTTTTCAAGTATTATGAACATCTTAAGTAATAGTGTCTCAATTTGTCTGTACTAGATAAGCTGTATATACATACTAAACACAAATAATTTTATTTTTTTAGATAGAGAATAAGAAAATTACAAAACTTAGAAAATGGACAAAGATAAAAGTTAAATTTTGTTTCAAATACTTCAGAAAACACTAATTATTATAATTACCAAAAGGAAGTGAAAATACTGCATATCTCATGCCAAAATCATCCATCAGCTTTAAATAAAGACATGTGGAGATTATATATATATATAGATTAATATATCTTAGATTGCGAACCATTTTAAATAGATAGACACACTGATAATCAACGTTATTTGATCTCTCTCTTTCTTCGCTAAGGCACTTAACAAATAAACTTGATAATCATTAAAAAATATTTATTATAATATGCTCTGGGCTTGGAGCGCCCATGAGAGCAAAAATTACATACAGAGCAGAACAAAAGCTCTCAAAAACAAAAGGTACATTTGTAAAAGGCAAGAACATAATAATAATGAATGTTATGAACAAAAAATACATCATCAAACATATAAAGTCAGTATCAGATTATAATTACATAATATAACAGAAACATAATATATTTAATCGAAAAGGTAGTTTAATCAGAGGTATCTAACAAATAACTAAATAATTTATTTTTAAGTTTTGGAATAGATGGCAAGAGTTTAATATGATCAGGTAGGGAATTCCATAAATAAGATCTAGAGAATAAGAATGAGTTAGCTAAACTATTTGAGTGGGGAATAGGAAGAATTAAACAGAGCAGGTATTAACAGAGGAAACAGATTTTTTATGGGTGAAAAGGTCAAGCAAAGAATTTGGGTTCAGTGTCATTAAAAAGCAAGTAAAGAAAACAGCCTAGGTATGTATTTTCATTAGTATGTTTACATTAGGTTTGAGCCACTTCAAATCCTGGTGATACGAAGATATTCTGTCTAACTTTCCATGATCAAAAATAAATCTTATACAAATATTGAGTAAACGAGTTAGTTTCATATCCTGCAAAAAAGTTAAATCATTATGAACGAGACAACAGTAGTCAAAAATGGGAGAAATAAGGGACATAACTAAGGTAATACAGGTAAATCGAGGGAGTATTTTTCTCTAAAGCTTTAACTGATGCAGCTACAACATAAATTACTTTTTAATGTTTTTGACATTCTTTTTCCTGCACAGTTAATGATAAACTATTAGCCTAGATAAGAAGGACCAAAAAATGTTTTATAAGATTAATATTTTCTTGCATTTAAAAAATCTTAAGCTCAATAAATGATGTATTAACACTCCATAATAGTTTTATAATTACTATTTACTTCATTCTTCTTCCTAGTTAATATCATACTGGTTCTTAATTTATAAAAATTAAGCTTTTTTGACAAAAAAAGAAATATATCCAACAGAAAATTTGGTATATGAGAAAAGACTAATACATTACAGTACATTTGCTTGAGTGACTTTATGCAAATAGGAGTAAAATAAGTTTGCTTACATCAAGCAATCAGTTAGTATGTCTGATAAGGAACTATTAAGTTTTCAAAAGTTCTAGAGTTCCTTAACAGTACTCTAACTAAATTTAAGTCAGTATGCCAGTCACATTTAATACCAAATATTTTCATCATTCACATAAGTAACTTTGCCCCTACAAATTCTCCAAAATTCAATGGTCAATACTTTTCGGAAGTGCCTCAACAGTCGTTCTAATTTCTCCATGCATTTCTTATGGAGATGTTATAAACGACCCCTATAATCAAACTCATGAACATTTGCAACAAACAAATTGTATCTACATATAGGGAAGTGGCCCTTATATATATTTTTTTGTAATTTGAATCTGAAAATTGAAAATGAAATTTTTACTCAATTGGAAATTTCTTTAATTTATTTTATATCTAGCCCATAAATTCTTATGGGGCTCTCTGAAGTCAACCCATGACAGGTGGATGGACAACTCATGGACTTTTTATTATCATTGTATAAGTCTTTTCAATAAAAAAGTTTTATTTTCAGCCCATGGCCCCCATAGTTCAAGCTGGACATTTGTATCCTACGTATATCCCCCTGAAGCAGCTATATATAATGGATAGGACTTTACATTAAAATTAAATAATATCCTGGACAATGAAAAAATTCATTGCTAACAGAACATTACTGTTTAAAGAAAAACATATCATTAATTTGAAATAAATAAGAATGTATAATTTTTCCTTGGACATCATAGAATAACAGGGGTATAGGTTATCACTTCGCATGAGATGGCATGCAACTTTTTCACAAAGATAAATGGAACTGAAAAATACTTTAACTCTGAGAGTGGGAATTGGATTTGAGTCCCAGTCATGTTGCTATTTCTCACTTCAGTTTAACTTTGTGAAAAATAATACATACAGTACATTATCAGTAAGAAGAAGGGAATTTGAATATTAAGAATGTGAAATTTTTTTAACAGGAGCACAATAACAACAATAAAAACTTGCACCTGCAAGTATATTATGGTGCTGAAAAGTCCTACAGCAAAAAAAGACTGACTTATGAGAAAAATACCTCATAGGAGCTACAAATGGATCTTAACAAAATATAATAATTTTTAAACTGGAGGGAGATTTGAAACTATGGAAGCCATGTTGACACTCTTTCAGAGGCAAAAAGATTTCAATCAAGATACGACAGTTTATAAAATAATATCTAAAGCATCTCCTAATAATCACAAATGGATAAAATCATAGGAGAGAAGGGAATAAAATTAGAGAAAACTTTGTTCATTAGTGTTTGATCAGGATAAGGAAATTTGTTATTCTTAGATTGGTGAATTATTAAAATATTTAGACAATGAATATAAAAAATTACATGACAAAAACCTTTTAAGACTTAGATTCCAAAATTAACATTTAAAAGGATGACTTAATCCAAAATATTCAATATTTATGGAAATCTCAAATATACAATAACATATTTTTACAAATAAATTGAATAACAGACTCATCTCAAATAGTACAACATCTCAATCTCATCATCTAGTCAAGAATGAATGAAAGATAAAAATTAAAAGAACATGATAGGGAACTCACAATAGCCTGTAAATCAAAGATCAGCAACACACATTGGACTTGGGCCTTGAAACAAAGTGACTGCATTAATGGATCTCCTCCAACAGTCCGAAATATTAAGTTTCTTGAGACATAGTAGCCCCATCCTATAAACAATCCATTACCAATAATCAAAGGTCCCATCAATGCTGTATAATAGAATCTTGCCTGAGAAAAAAAATATGGTTATGCTATATAATACCTTCATAAGAGTATATAAATAATACTTTAACACTTACAGTTCCAGTATTATCTATTGTTTTCTCTGTGAAAAAGCTCATTGAAGAGTACACAACTAAGTGTGCAGAAGAAATAACGAGGAAAAATATCTCATAAGGCTGCTCATAAAGCACTCCATGAACTGCATGCCAATAGCAAAAAACTAAAAATGATAATATTACTAAATTTAAAACGATTATTCTAGTTGAATATTTCAGAAAATATTGAAAATAATACACACATAAGTTTATAATCAATAAAATTGCAAAAGCGAATTCACTAGATGTCTTAGGAAGATCGAAAAGTCGATATAATACTATGCCTAATACTGCAGTGAGGTTTATGGTCACAAATCCGAGGAATGTCCACTCATACGCAGTAATAGTATTACATGACCGTACCTGTAACACGGGACACAATAAGCAATAATTAAATAGCTTAATAGAAAGTATTGTGAAATTCAAAAAAATATTATATTGCCATGCATTTTTGTTCTTACAATTCCCAACAATGAATTCGTTACACGAGGTGGACTAACGAGAGGTGTGTTCTCTTGGATTGTATCCATATTCAAACGCTTCCAGCACAACTTTCCACATTCAAGGATGTTATATCAAAACTTTTATCTAGTGTTAATGAAAAATCGAAATTTATATCATATGAAAACTAAAGAATCCTTAAATATAAAAAGGACACCACAATAGGACGAGAGAAATATAGGTTCAAGCACGTTTTCAGGAGATAAAACAGTATAGAACTATTAGCAAATAATTTGGAGAAAGGTAAGTTTAAAATACAAACTCTTCAGTTCGAAGTTTATCTTTTGCGCTTATGCTACCTGCACCAGTTCCATCATATCTACATATCTACAGACGACGTAAACGTCAGATTTAATGAATGGAGGTTGCCAACTTATTAGTAAATACCGGTTAAATATTAGTCGTTAGCCCGCTGAAATTTGAAGATTACTAGTAACTAAGTTTCTAGCAGGAAAAGTTACGATAGCTATATGCTCATTCTGATAAAAATTAGATAAGCAATCCCCGCTATTTCCTAGTATGAAGTCTACATTGGATAGTGAAAATTCTCGTTTCACTGCAATATTTTTTCAATTCAATATTACTTCAATATTTTTTTATTAATGAGGTAACTTCCTTTATATTAATCAAGTAAGCAGTCCATTTTGTGATTCATGATGGACTGTTAGAGCAAAATTTAACTTGAAGAAGGTTACTTGAGCCTTCAGCATCCCATATTAGAGCTGCACATCATATGACAATATCGGATCAAAATAATGATCATAATGGTACTTTTTGTGAAAAACTATTTAATAGCCGTGTAATAGTATGTAATATGTGAACAAACACCATTGCAATACAAGACATCCGGCAGAAAATAAGAAACTTTCCGGGAGATGTATTTTCCTTACTGCACCTCTTATTTTAGAGCACGAGTTTGAATTTTGTACAATTTTTACGTGCATTTCTTATTCAATGAAAGACGTTGTTTGATTTTTAATCATAATCACCATGAAAGCTAAATTATATGATATTGAAACATGACGCTGGATGAAAGAAACTTTCCTGTTGCACAAAATAATTATCTTGTATTTTTTAAGAAATCTTGGAAAAATATTTAGGCGATACTTATAAAACTGATACTATTTTCTCGGTTCGAAATCCTGAGTAATTTAAGACTCAAATTTTATATACCCTGGAGCGTAATTTAATTGCTGACAACTGATTTAATGACAACTCATCGCTACTCAAGCATACGATTAAAAGGTAATAAACAGTATATTTCATATTCATTTGCTTTTCAACCGTTCAACAATTGTGAGATTTAATTTCCCTCGCGTATGTACATTCATCAGTTAAAATAGATCTGCTTGATCTGGCGGTGAAGATTCAGGCTTGTTTTAATTTCTTAATAGATTAGTAACACGATAATTATCTTTCTTCGGTGGAAGCTACAACATCTGTCCTTCATTATACCTATTCTTTTTCTTCTAAATTATCTCCTTATTGATTTAGGGCAAAGAGATGATATGAGGACCAAAGGTGACGTTATTAACAATAGCCACTACAGTACTATGAGAAAATAATGTGACGATAGCGGTATTACTGTTCAACGAACAGCAGTATTAAAATAATTGTATCCTTTTCTAAGTTATTTTACGGTCAATGACGAGGCCGCTAAATGCCTTACATTTCATCTTCCTAATACTCTGACGTAGTAAATGAGGACATCTGATTAAAAGAGAATTAAAATCTGAAAACTTATTCCTCACAAATTTGAATGAAATATTTTACCACCTTAGCGGCATGGCAGCACTGTATGTTTTGATACAACAGCTGGTTTTATCGTACCTCACTCTGTAGGTAGCAGAAAACAGAATGTGAAAAATCAGAGTTTAATGTTTTCAATCGGTAATTAAGAATTGCTATTAAAACATCATGAAATTGCCATGCAATTCTTGATAAACATGTGATACGTTTCATTACGTAATTTTGTAACATTATATAAATTTCGTAGATTAGAGTTCTTATTCTATTTTTGATTCTTTGAGACTGCGATGGCAAGAATTGCGAGCCTTCGGAAGGTAATTACAGTAAATCTCATAATTTTATCGGGTAGCAAATAATATTATCGTTTTCTTAGTCGTGTACTATTCTCACTTTCAGTTGAACAATTCTGAAAGGATGACCAGATCTATTTATAATCACGGTCTTAATCCTAAAGAAATCAAGAAAGATGTTATAGGTCCTGCAGATCCTGTTTCAAATTTACGACCGATTATATTCCGGATTCCAGAAAACGAATCTGAGCTGGAGAAAAAATTGAGATTAAAAAGAGAAGAAGTTCAGAAATGGAATCAAGAGTTCTGGACAAATCATAATAATAATTTTTATGAGGTATTAATTGAAATTTGTGTAAGACTATGTTGTAAAATACTTTAAATCCTTACAATTTCAACTTATTTCCATTTTCAGCAAAAGAAGAATTATACGAAATCACTGTCATCGAAAAATGTGAATACCAAGGAAAAGATAGCTCTTACATCAGAGGAAATGTCTGAGTTCTACAAAGAATTTCTGGATAAGCATTGGGAAGTTCATCTCACTTATAACAAAGAGTGGTACAAGAGAAATTTTGCATTACTATTTCTTACTTATCGAGTGAAATGTAGTAATCTAATGAGAAAAATTATTCCATTTTAGTTAAGTTAGAGACAGTTTATTATAAGGCGAAATTTCTAATTTTCGAAATCCTACATAACATTCTATAAATCATGAAAATTCGTATTTTATGCATTTTTAAGCAGATGGCTACAAATACTTTTATTAGGGGAAATCCTGTAAGACGTAATGTGTATGTTCTCATATTTCTCTTACTTTGGATTATTATTATATTAATATTTAGAATATTATTCATTAGTAAGCCATATTATATACTGTATTACTATATTTTTGGAGCAAAATATAATAATACAGAAAAAATGAAAACTTTAGGAGCTAAGTTTGTTATTTTTTCCCTATTTCTGTTTTTCATTTATGCCTTATCTGTTGTTTTTGAGTGTACTGATAAAGCATGAGGCTGTACTTCTACTGTAATAAAGAATTGTAAAATTACAGTTATTATTATCACCATCTCTGCTATGTTAGTTATTACTAATTTATTATTATTTTATATGTATTATACATCTTGTATGTTTGGTATGTCTGAAACCTACCTAAGAATTTTTTCTTATATATATATATATATATATATATAAGAAAATATATACCTGTAGAGGAATATTTTTCCCATTGCAAATCTTTATGAAAGTTACCTTATTTATTCAATCTTTTTTCTAATATAAATTTATTTTTATCTTATATGAATATTAACTTTGTAAGACAGATAACTTGAAACAACAGTAAAATACCTGCTTTTCAATTTCATCATCCGATAAAAATACTTCCAGTTATAATAATGGCCTAAATTCAACTCGATATTTGAATGATCTTCTATGAAACCCTTCTGAAGAGTAAAAGATATGTGCTATATTTTATTTTTTTATTATTATTACTTTCATTATTGATGTGATTGTATTTGAATGACTGATGCAAGAGTAATATTAATTGGCATGTTGTATATCTTATCATTGATCTCAAGGCTAAATGAATTTCTCCACCATTTTTTTCAGCAATTGCTATGAAAATATTTAGGTGGCACTTAATTAATACATTGGGTGGCGTGAGATTGAGAATTATATGATCAAAATAATTTAATTAAGGTTAGGACTTTGGAATTTATAATTTTTAGATTGATAAGCTGAGTATAAGGCATATATAAACGATAAGTAATTAAGAAATATTTGTAAAAGGATACAATTTTATCATTGGTATGCTTGTATAAAAACTCCAAAATATCAAAAAGGTTACCACAAAAATCCCTTGATTATCCAAAAAATAGAGGATGATAGGACACAGAGATAATCAGTAAAATGGTTTGAGTACCATATTTAAGGAAACAGTTTAATATTAGTCCTTAGTAATAAGATTTCTAAGTTTGTTGAATATGAAAGAAAGTCTTCAATGTTGGTAGAAAAATAAGAATATTACAGCACAAAGGACATTCTACTTAAGAAAAAAATTATGAGCATACGTAAAAGGATAACAGAGTCAAAATGAAATGGTTAATTAACCTTTGAATGAATATATATATTTCTGTTGGAATACAACATGAAACGGAAGAGGCGATCGCGAGATGATGTTGTTATCGAAGTATGAATACAGGCCGAATAGATGATAAAGGTTTCTGTATTTAAGGATGTGGTTTGAAGAAAATACGGTTCAAATTCGAGTCATCTTTTCCAGCTTAAAATATTACGAGCAGGAAAATTTAGGAATGAATATCACCTAGACATGTATGTCGGTTATGTGAATGACCGAGCATTGAATCATCAATTTAATTAGATGCAATTTAATACTTAATTAATTAATCATTGCAGTTTAAAATCTTGACAAATTTAGATAACTTTGAATGTTCCAAGGACACTAGACACAAGGATTCACAATACCACCGGTTCAACGATATTGAGGGAAGTTGCAAATTCGAGATGAAGAATGAACTAGTCCAAGTTAATAGTTACTGGCCTTAAGTTGCACGAGAGTATTCTGAGGAGCTTTCATTCCACATTTAAAGGTATTAAATATTGGTCCGAGGATTGAAATCATAATTATCTTTTGCTTACGATTGGCGTCGAAAATCGAGATCGACGAGTCAAAATCAAAATAATTAGCATGAAATTTTGAGAGAACTTTAATAACTTAGGAATGAAGTTGGGGAAGTGGACTTTTATCTGATGATTTAACTCCTCATGCAAGCCTCATAAAATGACGTAGTTTGACGTATGGCCCGCTCTTTCTTTTTCCGCTTCAACAATTGAAATACTAAATGTGGTCTTCCATGCTCAATTTTATTTAGCCGTCCGACCTCGTCTTTTACGCTGCCGGTAATTTTCTGGAGCTCTGGATTCGGTAAGGTGAGTGATATTATTCTACTTTAACGCTTAATGTTTACTTTCCCATAAGGACATTTCCTTCTTTGTTTTTCTCTTATAGGTAATCTCAATACGGACCGATTAAGTAGGCAGGAGGAAGCGCTTTTTCTTACTTTCAGGACGTTTTCGTTAAAGTTACGCCCATATCCTTCCGAGGGCTTTATTTTTAAATGGAGAATGTAGATGGTACAAATAAAACTGTGCTTTGATGATCGAATTTTTGACAATTTGACATGGGTCACAATTTTGCTGAACTTGGTTGTATAAATCTTACTTTTAGACTTGTCTGTCATAATCGAACTATTTATACCAGAGTCAGGCATTTACATACTAGCGAAAATTTTGCGAAAGCAGAAGAAAGTGGTTTGGACAAGTCCGCTAGCGATTCTGAGGGAGTTTCCTCAAGGAAGGGAAAGAAATCCAGTAATTCTTCTCAAAGTCAAAATTCTGGAGGAAATAATGCCTTACGGAGTGCCTTTCAAGATAGCTTTCAAAGTGCTTTATGCCATCCTGCTCACAGTATATATCATAAGAAATTTAGTAGAAGGCTAAGAAGAGCAGATCATTCGTTCAAAGTTAAGGAAAAAGTAATTCCTAAATCGCAGTTTGTTGCAGAGAATAAGGAAGTAACTGAAAGGAGATATAATGCATTGGGAATCCAGATGCTTAGTCGTTCCTTGTACCAGCAAATCTTTGGAAACAATGAACCTTCACCTTCGCAAGAACAAATTATGAGAGCTAAAAATAACCTTGAAGCTCATGGATTACTTGGAAAATCAACTACTGTAGTACCAGATGTGTCATCACTTAATTTACCAATTCTGAAAGGAGGCACAATAGAGACACATTTTTATGAAATTGGAGAAGAGCAGGCAAAACCTTACAGATTACTTCTACATTCTCTTGTAAATTCTCATCCTCCTCAAGCTCCGTCTTATTGGTCAAGACGTTCAGGATGGACTAAATACAATTCAGATGGTGGGATGGAAAATGTTGATTTTCCTGATGAAGATGCAATTGTTTTTGATGTGGAAGTTTGCCGATCTGTAGGAGATATACCAACAATGGCCACTGCGCTTTCTCCTACTAACTGGTATTCTTGGGTCTGCTGGTGGTTGTCAGAGGATGGCGGCAATGGAGATCCAGGACCACCAAGGAAAGGAAGGCCAATAACATTAGATGAACTTATTCCTCTTGAAAGTAAAGCATCAGACTCTTTCAATAAACATCTAATGAAGGAAAGAATTGTTGTTGCTCATCATGCATCATATGACAGGGCACGAGTGAAGGAACAGTATTGGCCAAATGGGTCAGGACTTCGATTTTTTGACACACTTTCAGCTCATGTATGTGTAGGTGGTGTGAGCAGTTATCAGAGAGCGGTACTAACTATGGAAGGAAGGAAGAATAAGAAATCGAAAGGATTGGCTGGTAGCACTGATGGAGAAAATACTGTTTCCGCAGTAGACATAAATGATAATGCTTGGAAGGAAGTTGCATCTTTAAATTCTCTAGGTGAAGCTCATCGTTTACATTGTGGAGGTCCTGGTCTTGATAAGTCAGCTAGAAGTGCTTTTGATGTAGATTCTCCTGCCTCTGATATTCTTAAGAGATTTCAGGAATTAATGACGTATTGTTCCAGTGATACCAAAGCAACTCATGAACTTCTATGTGCTCTGCTTCCTCAGTTTTTGGAAAGGTTTCCTCATCCTGTTACTCTAGCTGGTATGCTGGAACTTGGCACAGCTAGGCTGCCTGTTGCACATTCTGTATGGAATCAGTATCTCTCTGATTCTTCAAGAACGCATGATGAACTAGAGTCAGAGTTAAAATTGAAATTGATTCAAAAAGCTAATGAAGCTTGTAGACTAATGGAAGATGGAAAAGAGGACTATAAGAGAGACCTTTGGATGTGGGACCAAGACTGGAGTACTCAAAGTCTTTCACTCAAGCAAAAGAAGGTTTCAAAGAAAACAAAAAACAATGAACCTCCTACAATAAGTATGGAGACATTTTTTAATGTGGAAGCAAGTGAACCTGTGTCTGAAGAAGAAGAAAAACTTTTTAAAAAATTTAGCCCTCTTTTAGAGACATACAAACTATTGCCTGCACGACGACCTCATATGCCTGGCTATCCTAAATGGTATCGGCAGCTCTGCCCAAAGCCTACTATTGCTGATCCAGATGAAGATGATGAATGGGTACCAGGCCCTACTTTGCTAAATACTAATGCCAGAATTGCTCCAAAACTTTTACGATTATGCTGGGAGAAATATCCTGTCCATCATGTTCAGGGACATGGATGGGGTATTCTTATTCCTGGTAAGCCTCTACAAATTGATACTGAATCAGATTTGAAAAATAAACCTCAGCCTCCTCTGAAAGAACTCTTAGATTTTTGTCCTGTTCCTGACAGTGTAAAATCCTCAATTTCACCAAAGAATGACATGAATATGGCTAAAGTACATGACTTAGTAGAGGAGTATATGTCTATCAAAGAGTGGATAATTCAAAAAAGATCTCATGGTAAAAAGAATGACGAACTTCCTGAGTGGTACAAAGGTAGTGGACTTCTTTGTGCTGATGTTGACTTTCCTGGGATTTGGTTTTGTCGATTACCTCACAAAGAAGGTCCCGGAAATCGTGTAGGTAATCCGTTATCCAAGGATTTTCTAGATGCTGCATCAGATGACACCTTGAGCATGCATGATCATAATGTAGAAGGGCTTACTGCCAAATCTGCTCTCATCTTTGGAAAAATGATATCCTACTGGAGGAACAATAGAGAGAGGGTGAGTTCACAGATAGTTGTTTGTCTTCCAAGTAAAGGGAAGAATCTTAAAGGAAAGTCTGATATTGCTTTCATAATACCCCAAGTAATAGTTTGTGGGACTCTCACTAGAAGGGCTGTGGAGCCTACATGGATGACTGCTTCAAATGCAGAATCAGATAGGGTAGGTTCTGAGCTTCGTGCCATTATTAGACCCCAGGAAAACCAGTATATGGTGGGAGCAGACGTTGATTCTCAGGAGCTGTGGATAGCAGCGTTGCTTGGTGATGCCGCTGATGCCCACGTAAAAGGATCAACAAGTGGTGGTGGGATTCATGGAGGAACTCCACTTGGCTGGAGAACTCTTCAAGGTAAAAAGTCAGAGGGAACAGATATGCATAGTGCCACCGCTGCTGCTGTTGGCTGTTCACGGGATCAAGCTAAGGTTTTGAATTATGCTCGTATCTATGGGGCTGGCCGTAGGTTTGCAACTAGATTATTGCAAAAGTTTTCACCAAATTTAACAGCTTCAGAAGCTTCTAAAAAAGCAGAAACAATGATGGAACTGACAAAAGGAAGACGAGTTCGTCATAAAGTGGAATTGGAAGATATGATGAGTCAAAGTGAAGAGAATTACACATGGGAAGGAGGCTCTGAGTCTGCAATGTTTAATGCTTTAGAAAAAATTGCAAGAATGTCTCTCCCTGAAACTCCATTTTTAAAAGCCAGACTAAGTAGGGCTTTAGAGCCAGAACGTGTTGGTGATAGATTTCTCCCAACAAGAGTAAACTGGGTGGTTCAAAGTGGAGCAGTTGACTTTCTTCATCTTCTACTTGTAGCTATTCGCTCACTTTCTCCAGGAGTTCCTTATAGTTCCAAATCTCAGTCCAGTTTGAAAAAAAAATTTGATCTAAATTTTGCTTTGAGTTTCCATGACGAGGTTCGTTACATTGTACCTGCCTCTGGAAGATATGAGGCCGCCCTTCGACTTCATGTAGCTCATCTTCTTGTAAGGTCTTTTTGTGCATCTCGAGTTGGTCTTCATGATCTTCCAATGAGTGTGGCCTTTTTTGGAGGTGTTTCAGTGGACAGAGCAATGCGTAAAGAACCAGATGATGAATGTGTAACACCATCAAATCCACATGGTTTACACAAAGGACATGGTGTGCCCCCAGGAGAGTCTTTGGATATCTACTCAGCCTTGGAAAAGGCTGGTGGGAAATATACTTTGGCTCCAACTCAAAGATATGGCAACAGGAAAATCGGTATCCGAAAGGAAAAACCTTGAGGTTATTTTTTTACTTCTAATAGACCTTGACACTGACTTTTGACTTTCTACTTACCTATAGTTTTATTTTAATGATGATATAATGTTTGTGATCTATGACATCTAACTTGATGGAAAACAGTTGCGATATGCTATATGTTGGATTATTATTTTTGAAAGTATGAAATGTTGTCATAATTTATTTTCAATCCCTGTATTATTTATTTAAGTAATTAATAACTGTGATAATGCTTTAATTTTACTCACTCCATAGTTTATTTTGGATTTTTCTGAGAAATTATGATGTGATACTTTGAATAACAAATAAAATTTAATCTCTTATATTACTCTTGTCATTTCATAATCTTTGTATCTTCAATATTTCCAGGCTCTAATATGTCTGAAGCAACTCAAAGGAAACATGTGCGTCAGGGGGTGTGTGACTCTGAGTGGCAGCCACCTGGACCTGGTCAGGCTTTAGCTAGAGTCCTAGCAGGCCGAGGGAACAATCTTCATGAAGTGATGATAGCTGGTGATATTCCCAAGATGTATGCAAGAGCTTCAACTCCACAGATAATATCAAATAAACAGGGAATAGGTCAGAGCTTGGCCAAAACTTCAACCTACCAATCAGAGAATCATGGAAGTGGAAGTATTTCTAATGATGTAAGAAATGAAGACTCTCTTCAGTTAGAAAAATTCACAGAAAAACGTTTCCTAGCATCGATGCCTCGTAAGTTCAGAAAAAGCGTTTGGGTCCGACGTGGTGATGTTGTTATTGTTGAGTGGATTCCAGAAGGTGAAAAAGTCAAAGCTGAAATAGTATCTGTGATTATGAGAAAGATGGTGCGTTCTTTGAGGTTATCAGGGGAACTGGAATGGCCACCTGAATTTGATCACCCTGACTTTGGAGATGTTGAAGAATCTAGGGGGGAGAGCGAACCTGGTGAAGATGATGATTTGCCTGCAAACACCAATCGCAGGGCGGTGCACATAGAGGCTGACTCTTCCTCATCTTCTTCTTCGTCATCATCATCCTCCGATAGCTCTTCTTCAGATGATGAAGACTCTGACAGTGAGGATGAAGAGAATAATGAAGTAGCAGGAAGTGTTTTTGAAAATCCTAACAGAAGAACTGTCTCTAGATCAGCTTCCAAATCAGAATCATCTCATTCTGATGTAGAAATAATTACAGATAGAGATGTTTAAGCTCTGAAGCATTTTCAAACTTGCTTTTTCTCACAAAGCAATGGAGGGGAAATATTTTTTCTAGGAACAAATTTTTATATTTTTGCTGTAAAATTTACTACTGTTGCTTCAACTCTATTTCTAAAACTGGTCATTTTCATGCAAAGGCATTATCATAATTGGTTTTCTTGGTATGGACAGTTTTAATAGACTGCTAATTTACCTCAAATTTGTGTGTTTGCTTTTGCCTACAGTAATTTGTTTCTTCTGGTAACATGATTTGTATTTTTCTAGAATATCAGAAGCCATAAAAATTACTTGGGTACTTCATTGTTTTCTTTCTCAAAATGTTGCCTTAAAATTATTATTTGTAAAACCTATGATTTATAAATCAGAAGTATAAATTTAAATAATATGCTTTCTTTTTTTTACCTGCTTTTCCCTTACTATTGAAGATGAAATAAGAGCATTTGGAAAATTTTTGTTGAAAAACACCATGCAGTTCCTTTTGTCGACATAATAGATAGAGTTGTAATAGCAGATTTGACATTCTGGATGGTCTCATATTGATCTTCAAAAGTACCTAGCAGAAAACACTTTTTTATAGTCATGGATATAATATTGGCCGCAATGATATTTGAGGGGAGAGTTCAGATGATAAGGAGATCATGTGTGAAATGGAGAATTCCCTTGGAGGAAATATCAAGTGTAGCTGATTTCTTAGCAGAATTATTAAAAGTGAGCTGATGTTGTGAACTTGTTTTTCAGATTAATTTCATTTGTAAACAATGGAAAATGAGATCAAGCTTATAGTGAATTTTTTCCTTGCATCTTGAATTTCTATATTTCTATTTACTACTTGAACAGTATCTCCCTAACTATCGACAACTTTTTCCCAGGAGACAAACAAAGATCATCTTCTAAAAATTTCTGAAACTGAGAACAGATATAGTTAGTTAGTAAAGATTAGCATACAAGTCATATTCTAAACTTGGAATCCTTATACTTAATATACAAATAATATAAAGAATGCAATGCCATTCATACTGGTCAGAACTCTCACAGTTTATTTATCCATTAGGGAAGAAATTTAAAGAACAATGAACTCAATCTCCCTGATAATTTACTTTCAGATTTACTTAAATTTGCAACAAAGGTTGTGATTTCTTGGAACATTTATAAATCCTCTTCCATATAAATAAGCGGATAAGTTCCTCGCTCAACTTCATTACTCCTTTAACTCTGTTTATTTATCTTTTACTCCCCCAACTGACATGGACGCTTTCTTATTTTTCCTTGGGTATATTATTTCACCTCTTCTTTCCTCCTATTAAGTAATTTATCCCTCCTACCTCTGCCTTTTGCATATATTTGCTATTTCATTTCACATAATAGATTTCCATCACGTCTCACATAATTCTATAAAATTAAGTGAAATGTAAAAGTTGGTATCCTTTTAATACATAAAGGCCATCTATTCAGTTATAATACAGCTATAGCATTTCAATGAGAAATAAATTAAACTCTATCATTTATACAGTTAATTTTAGAATTTAGAATTTTAATTATGGAGATTTATTAATTAAAGTAAAAAATCCACTCTGTAATGGCAAAATCAAAGTTTTCAGAGTGGTATTTGTGAGAATTCTGATTCTGCTTATAATCACCATGATATGACTTCCAGTTCCTTTAAGAATGTTCATTTATCTATAATAATTGTTTCTACCTTCAGTATGCAGTGCATCCTCGAACAATCATAAATTAGTTTCAAATAGCTAGTTTTTTATTTGATATTGCAATATGGTTTACAGAGATTTGTTTCAACTACATAGGGTGACCAATTGATTCATGATTATCACCTTAAGTTGCTTCAAAACATACTTGATCCTTGTACATGTAAACTTACCAAACTAAAAATCAGATTCTTCCCACTTTAGATTTGTTTTTTGGCTCCCTTTTAAATAAATTAAATAATATATTGTTATAAATCATTTCCACATCATGAATGACTTTTCACAAGATATTTTTTGATGCTTTGAAGTTCTTTCAGCTTGATGGAATGGAGAAGCCAAGATAATTGGACAACTTTGGCATTAGAATGATGTTTAAAATCAAGAATTTGGTTTTGCTGAAATGAAAATCACTTTAAGTTAGTTGCAAGTTAGTTAATAATTAGTTGCAGCCATTTCATTTACCTGTTTTTAAGCTACATTCAGATTTAATGAAAAAATAAATGTTAATGCAGGAAAAAGATTTAAATGTAAATTTGATCATCATTAAATATATATTATATATTAATTTATAAGTATTTCCAATTGATTCTCCATAATGTTTTCAATTAATCTTGCCTGCAAAATACCAAAATCCACTACTAAGCTTAAAACAGTCTCAATGCAAAGAAGGATAGTTCAAAAGAGGATTTTCATCATAATATAGTATGAGTTGAAGAAAGCTTTTAAATTAATACTATAATAGAATAATAATTATTAATAATACAAACCTTGTATTTATTAGAATAAATTATGTGAGTAGCCATTTCTGATTGAGACTTGTCCAATACAGTACCTCCATATCTGCAAGTGAGTCAAGAATGTACACAATTTATCAAAAAGAGCATAAAAACTCATTAAGCATAGGCATATAATAAATACACATTGAAATAATAAGAAGTGGTTCTTTCCTAAGAAAATACTTAAGAAATAGTGTTTCTAAGTTTTAAACCTTCAATTCGGAAGATATATGCAATGCCAACTGCAGAAACTACAACAGAATGGAGATATGATGCTTGCTTAGAAATGTAAGATTGCTATCTACAATTTCTCATCAGAATTAAAGACAGTCTGAAAAAGTAGTAATCTTTTGTGTATGAGGACCTTGAAAAACATTCCCCTGTTTTCTATTAACTTTCCTATTCTTATGGGATCTTATCCATGTTCCAGACCTCCAGTTAGTGATAAAAAGAGAAATTTGCTTTTGGGTTATGGATAAGAGTGGATGGTTAGTTATTGTCAATAGGTATTCTAGTGCAGTCCAATTTTGAAATGTAATTAAGCAAAGTTTCATCCAGTCTAATGAATGGTAATATTAAAATATTTTTTGTAAGCTCTAACATGTTAGTAAGAACAATTGGTAGTTCTCAATTTAATTTAGGAAGGATAGGTTTTATAACTTTTTACATTAAAGTGTGCGCATTTCACATATGTAAAACAGAAGTGAAAAATAGTGACATGACTTGGACTTGAACTCAGATTTCCCATTTGCCGTGAGTGTTTACGGTAAGTGGGAGACCTGAGTTCAATTCCAAGTCATGTCGCTATTTTTCTCTTCCATTTAAAAGTTTTCAATTTAAGTCCAATTATTTCAAAAGTTCAGATTTTATTTTTATTAGAGAGAAATATTCATTTTTATTTCTGTGAAACATTAGTACAGTTAATAAATTCCTTAATAAAGTTAATTAATTCCCACGATAGTCTTCATTCTTGAAGGAATAGGCAGATGATAAGATGCCCAAGAAAGGATTTTCATACCAAAAACAGAAAAAATCAATCTCAATAGAGCAAACAAGGTACAGTTGAATGTTCCTTACATAGTCAATATTTGAAGCACTAGGATGAACATAGATATTTTGAACAGAGTGAAAAGTGAAACAGCATGAGAAAATTTAAATGCAATTCAAAGGATTAGAGACAAAATCATGAAGAATATGAACAAAAATTATCAACAGAAACCAAATCTCCAGTGTTAGAAAATATTTAACTGAGAGCCATTGCTTAAGAAGAAGAGCATGCATGGTCGTAATACTTACTATACTTTATCTGTGCAAGTTAAAATGTATATTTGAGTTTTTGTACACCTATCTTAAGTCTTCATTTGATTGAATGATATATGATATTAACTGTTAAAATGTTTCTACCATACTAATTAAAAAGGATACGCAACAAAGTATCTCTTCAGATCATGATTGGATTCTTCATCAGGTGGAATAATAATTTTGATATCCTTAAATATATTAGGTAGTGGCTGTAAAGATATTGAATACAAACATGTATAAATCAACAGGTTACTTTAAAAAGATGTTTAAATTTAGAGGACAATTAAGAAAAATACTTTTAATAAATACCTTTTTGGGTCCTGAATTTATCGAAATTGAATCTAATTCCATATCAGATGATGAATGATCATCCACCAATTTCTGAAAGAAATTTCTATTATCAAATAAAGGAACTAGCTCATGGAAATGAACAATTTGATATTCATAAAACCTTAGGTTTGGAAAGAAATATAAAAAGTAAATGAATCCAGGATTTTAACAGATGTGTAAAAGTCTAAGAGGACCAGGATTCAAACAAATATTTGGCAATTATGTTGTCTTGCCAGAAAATTCAAATATACTGTTAAGGGATACTTTCAATGCATAGGTCCTGAATTGAGTTTCAGTCTTGTGCTACTATTTTGTCTGTTAAAATTCTGGGAATATTCCAGCCTTTTCCTTGATACCTTAAAATTAATAAAAGTTGGAATTTTCTACATTTCTTACTAATAATATTTTTTGATAATTAAGTAAATACCGTATTTTTCGGATCATAAGACGCACCTGGTTTTTAGAGGAGAAAAATACGACAAAAAATATTCTGAACCAAATAGAGTAATAAAATATTTAATAATGTATAACAGAATAATATTTGATCCCGCAGGTTGGCTGCAGCTGAACCCGCTGCAGCTCTGATACAAATGCCCGGCATTAGTGTCAGCGGGTCCCGCTGCTGCTCTGCAAGTGCCTGGACAGGGGACCCGCTGCCGCTCTGCTTCTATATTCGGACCATAAGACGCAGGCACCCTTCTTCCCACTTTTTGGTAAAGAAAAAGTGCGTCTTATGGTCCTAAAATTACGGTAACCCTATAAATATATTTACTCAGATAAAATTTAGGTGTTTCTTTTAGCAAGAAAATTTTAAATAACCATTACATGGGTCATATAAACAGCAGATTGCTTTGGGACTGCTTTCATAATCCCACATATGAGTTAAATCACCTACAGATTACAGTAGGCCAAGTAAAAGTAAATTAATTATTTTATCATGTACATAATTGAAATAATTTGCATCATGAACATGATTTAAGATATATTAAATAGTAAAATAGGATTTACAATATATTAAAAATAGATGTAATACATAAGTAAGTACTTTAATGAAAATAGTTGAATAAATGAAATATGAATATGAGCAATTACCTTTTTTGACAATTTGTTCTGTTCATTTTTATTCATTTTAATATCCACATCTTTATCTTTACAAGATTTTTTGGGTGATGATGTACTAATATTGTCCTGTAAAATCAAAATTAAATAGACATGGATATTATAAAAAGATAAATATTTACCTAACTGTAACTAATTCATTCTCTTTCCTTTAAATAAGTAACTGAAATTCACCTGTCCATCAAGATTTTTACTTTTCCTTTTTCCTTTAACTGTTTTAGATAAATCAATAATATGTTCAGAATCTGAATCAACATGCTCTGGATCAGACAGTTTCTTCTTTTTCTTTTCTTTACTGATATCCTCCTAAATTTTTTATTATATAATTTAAAAAATTCCAATGAGGCCTTTTAGACATGGAAATAATGAACATTCAGAAAAATGTACCTTTGTTATTGTTTTATTGAAATCTTGCCCATAAGTGAGAGGGAAAAGGTATTCCATCAAAATAAAAAAGATACAGAGCAATAAGAGATAAAAGTAAAGATTATTTGGATAAAAACTACTAAAACATAGAAAGTTTTCTAATTTTCTATACTTACATGTTCTCTCTTATGCTCTTTTGTGTTGGTTTTTGCAGGACTTTTGTTTTTTCTAGGAGTTAAATTCTTGTTACTATATAAGACATTGTTATCATAACCTGAATCATCCAACATTTCAATTGATTCATCTTCCATACTCTCTTCTAATTGAAATTTCTCTTCTTCCAAGTCAGTAAGACCAGGAATATCCGATACAACTTTTGATGTCTTATAAAGTTCCTTCACAGAGAAAGAAAGGTAAAATTATAAATGGAATTGATTTTCAAGAATCTCAATTAAGTTAGAGTTCATAGATATTGAATTTCAACAAAACATTTTTAGTTAAAAATAGTTTTTTGGAGAATTTTCACAAATAATAAAATAAGTAAAAAACTTTATCTTGCAAACAGTAAAAACATTGAATATTCAAAAATTACAAAAATATTTTTTTAAACAGTGAACTTACTTTAATCCTAAACTTAGAAATATAGAATTTCATTCATATAATGTTTTATACACAAATATTCTGCATATGCTCATAAGGTATTTTATATATATTATAAAAGATATTTAATATACACAGAAAATTAACATACTAACTCCCTAAGAACATAAGTGTATTAACCTGAAGTTCAGGAAGTGAAGTTGCCTCTTTCCATGTTTTGTCATTTCTTATAGCACTAACTCTTGGGAATCGAACAGATATTCCATCTGCTGTGTGGACTTCATGCTTGGTGAATTCAGCTCCAGTGATTTCCCAAACAGGTGATTCCTGAAAATAAAATTTAGAGAATGATCACTAATTAAACATGAAAGAAGAAGTAGTAGTACAGACCATTCAATAAAAATTACAATAATTGAATCCTTTACCTTGGGATCTTCAGAAACAAAATCTGGAACCATTGTTTTTGTACAAACTAACCAATCAGGTACTTTAGATGAGTCTTTGCTTATCTTCACCATTTTTAATTCAGTCTATGCATAAAAAGTATAGGGAATTAAGATATTGTATGTAAATCCATTATTTTTAAGACAGTTGCCATGTTGTAAAAGAGGAAATTTATCAATGGGAGAAAAGCAGTAATTATTTATTAACCTAATAAGCAATTATTGATAGTAGACAATCCCTACCTGTAATTTTTCCAATGTTTTATCATCATGCCCACCATGAACTTTAGTAACAGTACAAAATTTTTTACGTTTAGGATCCCAGCATCCCATCAAGAAGATGGACATCATGCCTCCTGATAAAATACGCACAAGAAAATTTTTGAAATTACTAATAAATACAATTTAAAAATACATTTTAAAAATTAAACATTCAGTATTCATTACAAATGTTTACAAAATCATCACAACAAACATCTTTCATTCTTCAATGTATATAAATGGAGGTGGATTTTTTATAACTGGAAATTGGATAAAAGTATGCTCTTTCTTATGCATTAATATCAATATGGTTTAAACCACAATCGATGTACATAATTGGGACAGAGGTTTTCAACAAAAATCAGCAAATTAGATAAAGTAACATGCACAACTTATAATACTTCATCCAAAGTAGATAACAGATTCAAATATTTAGAGTAAAATAATATCAGATAAACCCTTCCCTGTTACAGGTATGGTGATTTTATTTTCATTCAAATAAAAGTAATTTTAATAATGAGGTGATGCAACACTAGTAATATAGCATTAACTAGCTAGGTGGTTAGCTAAGGGAAAATAATATTTACATTCAGCATTTATTGTTTGAACAAATAGAGTCTTCACAGTCTTTTTAACACCAATGGAAAGTTTGGATCTAACCTTTGCTTCCAGATCCAAACCATGCACCCAAAACTACTAAATCTGCTGAATCAGCCATGGCTCCATCTTTTAAATAGTCCTTTTTAATCTTGAGCCAATGCCGCATACCTGGATCATATGTACTCTAAAAATTAATTACACCAGAAAAGAAGAATAAATTGTTGGAAAATCTTATATTAATTGTGAACTAATCTAATATAGCTTCTAATTATGAGGGATATTCTTTTCTTCTTAAAGATGGAATCAGAATCAGTAAACTCTACAACAAGAATAGCATTACAATAAAAGTATGAATAATTTACAAAGACAAAATTCAACACAGAGATAATGAGAGTAACAAGGATATTTTAGCAATTTCCAAGTGAGGGAAACAAAAATCAACCCAATGGTTGATTCATAATTCATATACATCAAATACAAGAATTTTAACTTGTGCATTTTCATGAAATATAGTTGTAATAGGAGTACGACATTGACTGTAATGAAATTGCTTCACTGGAAATTTTTTCATTTCATTTCATAAATATTATTAAAAAGATGAAGAGAGCTATGAATTAGGTGTTTTCTTTAAAATTGCCTCAATATTATTAGTGTTTCATGCGCAGAACAGGATGAAATATACTATATAATGTACATAAGTATAAAGGCTCAGCAAACTCATTTCTGTTAATTATAATATACCAAATGAACTAAAGTGTTTCAAATTAAAGCTATCATATGAGCTCTTTGAGAGATAGTTACTATTAGAAATATAAAACTTACCATTAAGTCCTTCAAAACAAGACCTTCAAGACCTTGACTTAACACTTTGGATATCATTATTTCCAGTTTTTTTGAGTCCTGGAAAGAAATGGTACAGGAATATAAAAATGTATACATGAAAGAAGAGGAATAAAAATCATATTATTATTGACTTACATGAATTTCCTGAGTTTCAGAAAACATTATATGATTTTTTATTTCACACATATTCTCCTTAAGCAATTTTCTTCTTTCTTTAATAGGCCTGGAAATAATAATAATAACAAAATGAATTTAAATAAGGGGGAAATTGAGATAAGTAAACATTAAAAACATATTTACAGAAAAAGGTATATGCAGACCAAACAATAGAGAAGTAATAAAATAATGCTTTGACAGCTTCAGAAAGAACCTAAATCTGCACTCAGAAAATATAGAACGTAGCAGGAAGATTGCTAAAAGAATTGGGAGTTGAAAATAATACAGTAAAGCCTAATGGAAAGAGAAACTTAACTTTAAAGGAAGAAGGGTGAAGGAAATGAGACAGCCACAAATTAATTATTAAATAATACAATAAAAATAGGGACAAACTAAATGCAAATTATTTTGAAAGTGAAATAAAGATGAGGAAATATTCTGGATTCAAATTATATTGGCAAAAGGAACATTGAAAAAGTATAGATATGGTAATAGAAAAATCCATTTATATATTTACAGTTTCCATTATAAATATTTACAGTTTTACATGAGATCATGTCAATTTAGCTATCAATCAAAAAAGGAAAAATACTTATTCAATAACAAAACTTTAACTAAAAAACTCTTACTATTTATCAAATAATAAAACAAATCATACTGAATTATTGTGAATTTAAGAGACATATGAAAATAAATAACTTCAGAATTTTATTGTATGCATCAAAATTTTCTTTTTAAAAATGGTGAAGATAAGCAATGACTCATCTAAAGTACCTGATTGGTTAGTTTGTACAAAATTTAAGTAATAAAATTAATATTAGTTTAGATGTTCATATTTAAGGAATTTCACAGCTATTCAGAAACAATTTTCAATCACATTTTGCTAGCATCACCAACCTTTGATATCAAATTGGTACCTCATTGTACAATTACAGTTAAATGCTTAATTCTACTTGAGGTCATAATTTAAAAGTTTCCATAATTGCAGAATATGTCTACATAAATTAGTTCATAGTACTTACACTTTAAGAAGGGATTTTCCATTGTAATAAAGGCAATCAAAAACAAACAAGCATACAGATGCATCCTTAAAAGCAGTTTTCTGTGAAGAAAGAATTCATATGATAATTAGAGTCAGGTTAGAGTAAAAAAATCTACTATTTTGATAAAGGAAATATGTTCACCAACTTCCAAGTACCTTATGAACTCCAAGAGTTCCAAATGGCAATGGCTTTCCAGTTAAAGTGTCGACTAGCAAAACTTCACTGTCAAGGATCAAATCTTCACCATGAGGAAAAGCTTTTGGAATATAATCTTTGAAATGAGCAACCTAGGAAGGAGTATTCTCATAATTATGATACATAAAATAGATAACACGAACTTCAGTCATTATGTTTTATTTGTACATTGAATTTGATAAAATTAAGGGAAAATAAATCATAGTTTATGAATATGTAAGCATTCATATTTAAACAGTAAAAGGTTGATTTTTATTCCAGTACAAATTATTCCAAATCCATTATGTGAGCCTAACCAAGTTTTTATTACCTTATGAGGAACAACAGGCTTCAAACTTCTTGAAAAATATTTGAATTCCTTGCCTTTCTTATGAACTTGAACTCTCTCTCCATCATATTTTATTTCTGAAATCATACCATTAGGGCACTTTTTCATAGCATATTCCACTGATCTACAAACTTCTGCCTGAAATGATAATTCCCAAAATTATTGAAAAAATTCGGCAAAAATTATTATCAAATACAATTCTGTTCTATATACTTATACAGAAGCAACCTATTGTCTACAGCTCCCTATTTAAACCTAACCCTTTATCTTACCAATAAACCTCTTCCTTTCCACTCAATTGATAAATTTAGCGGCATATTGCCAAATAACCAGATGATGCATGTAGTGAATCAACAAAGCTCATACATGTGTATGAGATGATAATAATAATCCTATTCAACTTTTTTATGAGTGATATTGGGACCATGAGGTCAACTTTAACATTTAACCCATGTCATAATAAACATAAAATAAGAATTCAAATTTTAAAATAGATAATAAACAAATTTAAGAGAAAAAAAGGCAAAAGGAATTAATTTGTGGTTTTCAAAAAGCCTAAGTTAATAACTAAAGAAAAAAATCACCAATTCAGGATAAGATCTACAAGAGGAGGAGTGAAAATATATGTAAAACCTATTGATAGTAAAGTATAATTTTTCATATTAAAGAAAAATTGTTTTCATAAATTAGAAAATCGATAAAAGAAATTACAAAAAATAAGTGAAAAAACACATCAATAATAACATAAGTGACTTACACAGACAATTGGTCACTTATTAACTATATATAGAGAGAGACTGATTCAAACAGGTGAGAGAAAAGGAAATGAGTAAAATATTCTCCAGAAGATGGGTGACAAATTAATACAAAGAAATGATAATCACTTGAGAGGACTGTTAAACAAAAACTGATTGTCCAAACATGAATACATTTCATACAGTTTTAATGTTTTTTAAGATACTTACCAGCATTGGGAGGATTGGAGTTAGAATGTTAATTCCAATTCCTATGGAGTTTTCTGAGTTCAGCTTTTTGCCTTTGTCTGTCTGAGAAGACAATACTTCTTTCAATTGTTTCCCTTGTAATACTTTGTCAATAACTGCATCAAGATCTCTACAGGTTTGGAATGCTTTATATGCATCTGGGTGCAAAGCTTCTAATCTGAAACAATAATAATTCAAGATAAAGTGGTATTTTTTCAATATTTTAATATTTGGAAACATTTAATTCTATAAAATTAAAATTAAGAAGTTTTTGATGTAGAGAGGTGCATGAAATGCGATCTTATGATGGCAAATAATGTCATCAACTACAATACACTTAGCATTGTATAATAAACATTATTTTATTAATTATCAAGTAGAAATTTAAATTAACTGTTATAAAAATGTATGTATTATTAAAATATAGTTATGTTGAAATGTTTCTGATACAACTATAGTGGCATAACATTAAAATAACAAAAAAACTCAATAATTAATGAAAATAAGATAATTAATCGCCATTATTTCTGAGAGAATTATTATTTCAATAGTGAATCATTTTTCATTTTCTCCAATTCATACCCATCTCCACAATTAAATCTACTAATACTTATGCTGGATCTAACCAATATTCCACAACTTATTTCATTAGTTAGAATAGACCATCCATACACAAAGACTTTTATACTTTCAATTTTCTAACATCTTATAAATTCACTACTTCTATAGTCATTAGATAAATATAATATTGCTACATTATTGAATTAGCTAGAGTGCAATAATCATCAAAACCATGAGAAAGCTTTAGCTAGCATACTATAGTGACAATGATGATTAAACTCCAAACATGATTGGTAATATAAGCATAAAACTAAAAAGAGAGCATTTTAAATATTTACTTAAATAATATAATGTTACTGATTTACAGTACCAATACAAAAATATCTGAATTTCATCTCTTTATAAGATAAAAAATAATTAGGAATTTATAACACGTAATCTGTTAAATGCTATATTCAGAATGTTATTTGATCATTTTTCTTAAAACTTCAATTACAAAATTTATACATAGAGACTTATTTTAGTGATTCATTAATATAACTCATAAGATTTAATGCCAAAATTTGAGAAAGAACTGAATAAACACAATAAATAATAAACAACAACAATAATAAATCTGATAAATTAAATTATACTTCATACAATACCAATTAAGAAAATAATTATCTATAAATATTATCTCATATGGTAAGAAAGTATTTAAAAATTGAAAAGAAAAATAAAATGAAGAAATGATTACTCACACATGTTTTGGCCCAGCTGATGTTTTTATATCATGCATTATCAATCGGATTACCATCTTCAGATCATTAGATGTGCACCTGAAATAAGAATTGTTTATCAATTTTTCTAAAGGATGGGATTTATTCATTCTGCTATTTGAAAATACAATATATAATATTTCATGCAGTTTTAATTGCTCAATTTTAATATTTAGAAGTTGGAAATATTTCAATAGTATTTCAACTGAATATTATTAAAAATGTGAGATACTAATTTCTTAGACAATTTTTGCTAAAAGATAATACAAAAAATGTCTTGTAAACAAAACTGTTACTGGAAAGAAAATGATAAACATTCTTGAAAGTTTTGAAGGAAGATCCTAAAACTATATAAAGTTCTCATTTTTTAGAGTTTATCATAAAGATACATACATTTTTGCCATTTTTACAAAATGTTGACTCTGGTCTTCTTCTCTGGTCAATTTAGAGAGATATTCTAACCAATCTTCAACCTGAAATAAAATTAGATACCATATCAGATGTGAATATGGTATAAAGTACAAAGATTAATATATAATAAATACAGTAATGAGATAAAGTAACAAATGTTTGAAAAATGATTGCTTTTGGAAATACATTTAGCATTTTATGATGATTCTTTCAAGCATCATCATCATCATAACATCAAAAACATAAGAAATGCAAGCTACAAAATATTGTTGTGACCCAAAAAATTAATAGAATTAGATATATACATAAAGAGGTTAAAATAGACCAATAATCAACTTCAAAATTTAGCATTTCACCATGAAAAGGTGATATTTTAGCCAGAATATAAGCCAAAATATAGTTTCTCTGTATGTTTATACACTCACTAAGATTGTACATCATTTATTTACTTAAATATATTAAAATTAAATAAATATCATTATTATGAAATCTTTATCTATTATGAAAACATAATTCTGCATTAGTCAAAACTTTGAGAACCATAATTAAATTTATTTGAAGTAAGATATACACACATTATGATATGGAGAGGTAGCAAGATTATAAAGAACAATGATATATTCATTGATGGTCAAGATTTTATAAAATTATTCATTATTTTTTTCAAGGCTATTTAAAACTAATAATAAGTATGAAAAGACTTTTGAAAGATCCTTAAAAATTATTGTTTCACATGACATTTGAAACGCAAGCAAAATAACATTTAACATTTTATTACAAAATATTGTATTTAAACTCAAACAGATACCTTTTGAAGAGTTAAGGAGCTCTTTTTGGAGGGAGGGCAAGTTTCACTGCTTTCAAAGAACTCTCTAATAGTCTCTGATACATCTCCTTGCTCCAAATGCTCCATCATATCATCCACACTGGATCCAAATATCTAAATGAAATATAATTGGATTTATGCTAAGAGAGAAATTTACTCCAGCAATTACTACTACAGAAAGGAAATTTTTATTAACAGAAAATTAACAAAATACGTGGAAAAGAAAAACTATTATACATAACAGTTTTTGCTTAACAAATGGCCACTAGAATAATATGGCTGATTTATGAGTAATCATTAAGTTAACTTTTACTCTCTTGAACTGGGATAAAAATTTTTAAAATTCAAGGCCTAAATGAAATAGAGGTTAATATAATATGCTTATCATTCCATAAAGAAGATTTTTAACAAACAAATCAGATATACTTCACAAAAATATATAAACTCCCATATAAATTTAATATGACAATGTGATAATTAATGTATTATTTAAAATGATTTCAATAGATATGTTTGAATTTATTCTAAAGTAATAAAAATCAAATACTTAAGCAATGAAACTAAAATATATCTAGACAACCAGTTAATTCTCACCTTGCTAAAGAGTTTGATCAATTGTTTATTATGCAAGTTGTAGACCCTTTTTACTGCCATAGGCAAAAGCATTCGAAATAGCAAATGCACATCTCCTTTGAAGCCATCTGAAGATGAAAAAGGAATCATCTTACTTTAATTTATATATACTGAAAAATTCACTGAATCTAAATTACAGTCAAATACTTTATATAAAAAAAAAACAAAATGAATCAAATGAGCAATTTCAACAATTCAAGTACATGTACACATGACTGTATCAGATATGTGTGATTCAGTTAAAGGGTCAATAAATAATGGATTGATTCATACAGTAATTTATAGATATGAATATAAAGGATATTTCTTCAACTGTAGATTTTGTTCCACATGTCTTTCAATTTCAATTGCACCATTAGAGAGAGATCCTAACAAAAGTGCACTTAGATATTTATAAAAATAAAATAATTCACCATTACCTAGACATACCTATAAAATAGACACACATGTCTGTTGACCTAATAAAAAATTAATATTTAGTTGGAATAGAGAAGACTATCCAATGCATTATACCAATTACTTTCTGCTAACAATGAGTAATCCACTTTCGCCATTACTTCTCTTACAAGTTATGTCTTTGCAAACCAAGGTAATATTCCTTATACAATCACAGTTTTGAATCTAAAAAATGGCAACAGGTGTGAGCAGCTAATATACAGCCTAAAAATAAAAATTGATTTAAAATACATTTAGTTTATTTGCACAGAAATTATGGGTGGGAGAAACAAGGATTTGGTTACTGGTTGTTTTGCAAATCAAAGGCTTTATATATCTTGTTCATATGGCACAGAGAAATGCAATAATCACTCTATACCACACAATAAACCTCAATGATACCAGAAACCAGAGGAAAATAACTATTATCGTACAGAAAATATGATGTTTTGAAATTCAATTCATTCATGAGAACAATATACATGCATTCATGAGAACAAAATATATTTAATACATGCTGATTAAAAGCTGATAATTCTTAACTTTTCAATTCAATTTGCTCAAAAAGAATATCTATAATATATAATAATTATAAAAAAATATATTTAATACTTAAACATCATGAACACCAAAATATGATTAAGTGGTGCATCTAATTATTAATCTACCTTTGTGGATCAAAAAGGTAAATTTGCTTCAAAATATGATATAGAAAACTGCTTTTTCAAAAATAATTCAGAAATACGATTTTTTTCACAAATGAATGAGAAAAATGGCATTTATTTTCTTTTCAGTAACTAAGAAAATATGATCCATGATAATTCAGATTTTTGGCAACTATAAAGGTTTGGTAAAAAGTGGGAAAGAGTTTTTGAATAAAAAACCTGAGCTATACATAGTTTTATACTTGTATATGCATTTTGGAACATCAAGTCTCTTTTCTCTTATATGTGATCTCTGTTTAAAATGATACATCTGTGGAACAAACATTGTTTCTGCCTAAAAGAATATAAAAAATCCTTAATCACGTAAAAGAATGAAGAATGTAATAAACCCTCTGGATGTTTCAAGAAAAAATATCAATGTCGAATGGAATTTTTTAAAGCAGCTATATTAACCTGGAGATTCAACCAGAATCATTAATTGTAAAATCATTTGTTTTTAATGAAATAGAAAACAATCAATACTATTGAATTTAAATACAACAGATATCCATTTATATATATTGGTGAAAGTACTATAAATGAAGATGTGTTAACTTATGCATCTGTGTGTGGATTTTAAGGAGGGTAATAAGATAAAAATCTAAAATCTGGTAGGATGGAGACAAACCGAAGCCACTTTGACTTGACACTTGGGAAATGTATCTTCATGAGAACATAAGTCAATTTCCAATCAAAGTCTCTTTCTTGTTTTCCTTGTCTATTGAAGTCAAAGTTCTCTTGAAATTGACAACTTCTTCGTTTAAAGGTTTTAATAACATTTGACAGTTCGTCGATACGTTAACTTATCCTAAATTGGATGATATAGGGTGCATCGACAAATGGTTGGGATGATTTGAAGTATCGAATTTGTTTTCTTCGACTTCTGTGATAGTAACCGTAGCGGGCTGTTATGTATGAATTCTTTGGCGATGCCCTTTTCCGCGGGGCATTACTCGTACACAGGAATCACAGCCCCAATAATTTTCAGAGGCGTGCTAATCGGAACGTAAGCTGTATCAGTTTCTTTTTTCTTCTTCTTCTAGCAGCCGATTTTCTCTCTTTCCTCTCAGTGGCCTATTGACCTTGCGTCTTTCATGGCCTCAAAGAATCTCTCACCCTGAACATCCTCGCAGATTGAGTGTTTGCGGGGGGTGAATTCCTGCATTCTCTATATCCAAGATTACATCACCATTTACGAAGAGAACTTTGCCAAAAGCTATAAAATTTCTTTTAATGGTCAATTCCAAATGCTTTGGCGGCATACTTTATGGATCAATGCTCCCAAGGAATTGTTAAATTTCGTTTTGCTTTTGAGAGTAAAACGAAACCTATTCCTTCTCATACCTGGTATTAACACTTCATTATTGTATCGCATCATATTGCGTAATCTCATGCAGAAGAAGACAAAATCAAATTACTGGATTTTTCAGTAGAACGATAGTGAAACAATCGTTAAGTGAACGTCAACTTAGAATAAACTCTCTCGAAGTGATATTTCGTTGTTTACTTTACAGGGAAAATTTCTATTATAAACTATTCAATCAGTTTAGTAGTACGCTGTGTTTGCCCACCTCTACTTCAATGAATAACATGTGTGTATCACTTGTCCCGGAAAAATTTATAACTGCTATCTTTTTAGGCCAATTGAAGAGAGAGAGGAACTTTAACTTTATAGTTAAATTTGTAAATATAATATATATATATATATATATATATATATATATATATATATATATATATCAATGTACGTTTCAATTTGGTATTTGATTAATACATGTTTAAAATTGGTATGCGATTCCATTAGCTCTTGGATATTTCACACCGGTTGGTAGGGAATGGACATAAAACGGATAAAATAAGGTAAACAAAGAGAGTAATTATTTGAAATTTAATAATTTCTTTCATTCAATCTGACTTCTTTTGCTTAAACTTCATTCGGTTCGATAAAATGATTCATTTTAAAAGCCTTATAGCGAAACTTTTTTCGTGAAATCACTTTCATACGTTCTCAATAACATTTACTGACACATCTTTGTCCGATTCCTTCATTATATCAGCTTTCAATTTTTCTATCTAGTATTGCGTAACCTTCGCTTCAACATAACGAACGTGAAAGTGCTGAAATTTGCACGCCACACGTCAGAAGGCGTAGTATAATGTGTATGTATGTGAATGATAAGACTTTTCAGAGTCCACTTCTACTTTATTCATAAACAAATTCTCTATCCAACACATTTTCTGAAAATTTATTTACTATTAAGACTGTTCATGAATACTTTCCTTCCATTCTTCATTTATAACCTATATATAAACATATAAACGGAACAGTAAATGAAACATAGAAGAACCTAGAAGACGTTAGAATAACCTATCGGGAAAAAATTCCAAAAAAATTATTTTAATATTATTTAAAACCTCAGCCAACAACAATAAAATTGCACTAATTTACAATTTAAAGTTCAACAAAGTATACTAATGATATTGAACAAATCATAAATCTACCATTCACACACACTCAATGAACTTATCAACTAACTAATTTATCCGTAAATAACAAAAATGATAATATACATAACTTCAAAACAATTTCGTTTGATAGTAAACCAATTTTGGTTTTTTGGGGAAAGAAAATACCTGAATGACTAAAGTATTAATAAGATTAATCGATAGAAGAAGATGAAAGTAGAAGATCGTAGTACATGCACTCAATGAAAGCTAATCTAGTAAAGAAAGCAAATATCCGAGTCCTATTTCGATAGATGGTATATGCAATCTTTCTCTTTTTAATACTTATCTATAAACCCGTTTTATGATGACGCTCAATGTTTTGAGACACGAGCCCCTGTTATTGAAGATGAAAGATAAACAACGGCTAATAAATTATCACTAATAAGGTCATAAAATATTATTTTCTTTCAAATAAGTAGTTAACGCGTGCATTAAAGTCTTTTTTATAGTAAGTGTTCATTGATAATAATCATCCTTTTCTTTACAGATTCAATTCCATTTTTGAAACGAAAAGTATTTGGATATTCGCGGAAGTTAAAATATACACACACATTCAAATATAATGAAAGTATCTGCGAATATGTTTTAAGCGCAAGTTTTCCTTTCGCAAGGGCTCCGCGTATCCCTTCATAGAACTAAATTCAACAACTGTTTGTGTGAAAATGCAATCATATTTTTTAAGTACCCATTCTTATTGTAATAACATTTAAGCATTAACAATTTCATTTATTTCATTAATTTAGAAAGAAAAACAGATTCATCATCTTAAAAACTTCATTCGTTTCTCAAGTATATTTAACTTATGTACAACCAACATCGTTAAGATAGTTGAATTAGGATAACGGCAAGAAATTCGTCGTTTTTATCATTTTCTTACACGACAAAATTACGTACCCATCAGTGTAATCTTCTGAGTAAAGTATTTTCATCTAAAATCGATCATTATTTACTAGATAAAGTTTGCTTTAAGTTAGAATTCATCCATATCTACCTAAATAGCCTACATAATGCCTTCGGTGTATGACAGGGGATATTAAACTAAGAGACCTTTTTTGGTTTTAAATTAAGAATTTGAAAAAGAAATAACAAATACATATATTTACTTTCACTTTTCGCGGTAAATTTAAATCCTACAATGATATTTTAGATCGCTTCAAGTCCTTCCGTCAAATCATGACTAGAAAAAGATTCTGTGATGAGAACAGTAAAATTAATCTTAATTCATCGCAAACGTTTTCCTTTCGAAAAATAAATTTAGAGCGAATGGGGGTGTGAAAATAGGAACATTGACACAACTCAAACAATTAGAACTCGACTCTTACTTTCATAGCGAACTATCCCCATCGATTTCTTGCAACAATCAGATAGTAAACAAATCTATGGCGACCAATGATATAGTAATATCTGAACTCATTGTCAGACAAACATTCAATTACAATTACGTACTTGTATTAAATACAATTGTTACGTATCTAATTCCATTTAAAACATGCGAAAAATAGAAGAGCGAAAATTCCAATTGGAGTCAAATTTCAGGCGCCACGGCTACGAACAATTTTCATCAGACACTTCAATAAACAAAAAAACAGCGAAAATTAAGCTCCTTTTTCAAACCACAAGATGTCGTCATCCAGACATCAACATTTTCGTAGTACGTACATTTTTACATGACTATGATCTACCCGCATCATCTCCACGAATGAATCGGAGTTGATATTACCCAAAAACGCTCGTAATGAGCTTCGAGTGAGACGACACAAATCAGACCAAAATATTCGTAGAGGGGATACGAGATCCTTCACTTGCCTCGGATGGCTGAGAGTCGTGCCAGACAATACGCAAAGGGTTCCGCGATATTCCGCGGGAATTTCACACAAACAAGTTCACACGAGTACACATGCTGACGCATAATAAAAACGCAGCGTCCGTCACAGTTGTGACATCGCAAATTAGGAGGTTATGAGGCCATCTCCAAATGACCACCTGCGACGGAAAGTCTGCACATTAAGAAAGTAACTTAAAATGGTGCGCCCAATTGATTCCGCCGCATCGTAAAAAAATGAATGAGACGAGGAAATGGGCAGCTGTGGGAATTCGAGCGGAATCTTCGCTACAGATGTCAGCATATGCAAGTGAAGAGGGGGTTTGCATGAAAGGAATCTTTTATACTCTGATATACGCACATCGTTCTACAGCCAACGTATTAAGGCAGCTTATGATAGTTACTAAAAAAATTAAAAGGGTAATGATTAATAACTATTTGCTTCCTATTCTCTCATTTTAAAAAACTAATTCTTAGAAATTATAAGATCGCGAGATACCATTCAACACACTCCTTGACTTAAAAGATTAACGTAGCCACCACTCCTGGAGACCAACATCGACAACAATGTAAATAAATAAATTACGGAAAAATTTTCATTTAACTTCGATGAAAAATGATTAACAAAAATCATTTATAATCGAATAAAACATAATATATATTTATATATCCATATAATATAACATTTATTCTAAAATTATAGATATTCCATCCTCCAAATGACATTTCTGAGCGAAGTATCACACATAGATTGGGTGTGCATGGATTTTATGTAAAAATTACACAAAACTGACTCGAATTCGTAAAATCTCTAATTGTAAAGCTAGGAGATAATGCTCATAGCAAAATGTATAAAATATGACTAATTTTAATACTGTATTTACTTATAATAAAACTATAACTATTTGTGATATTGAGAGATAAATACGTAAGTAATGGTACCCGCTGGCGGATGTTCCTGCCAAAATCTTAATTGTGAGTGTATTAGCCTGGCAGAGGGATAAATCTTCAGAAAACTAGCTTATTTAATATATAGCTACAGAACTCAGTTTATGGAGAACGTGTGGTTTATAAATGAGAATTTGATTTAGATTATACTTAACAGAATTTCACGAATTCAGCAAAATTTTACGGTCAATGAATCTAGTTCTACGTTCCCAAGACGTTTCCAAAGATTGAGAACTGGTTCTGGAGCATCAAATGGGATTAGGATAAAAATTTCATGAGGATAATATGAAACATGTTCGCCATCATATTGAAGCTCATATTGAAACTTAACTACATCAAGTTTAACTGAAAAAGGTCAAAAGCTTTCACAGTCGAAATGCTTGAACAAAAAACTTAAAAAAAGACAGGCAGTTATGTAGGCTAAAATTTTAAAATAAGATGTTGATTACTCCAAAACAATAATTCAAATAAAATAGTTGCTATTGAAATATCTTTGTTGTAGTAACGAATATTGTATCTATGCACTATAAGAAAAGCAAAATAAATATAGATAGGTAACGCAAGGATGATAAACATAAGAAGGAATAGAAAGAGACAGTAGCAGGCATTTATGCAAGAGCGAGTTTTTGTTATGCACCTAAATATATACATGCACAAACATAGTTTTGAAATGAAGTTATCCAGTGCTTATTTCAAAAAGCCTTAGAACATTTTTCTGGATTTACGATGTTAGAGAGGCCTTGCAACGTAGTTACGGGCGAATCCTAGACATCAAATTTTTTATGGAAGGCTTCCTGATCGAGAGGGGAAATTTTTTGACCAAATAATAATACTCGATGAAATTGAGATCATAATTAAGAAGTCTTAGATTTACGGGATGCATTGGTAATAAAGAAATACATTAATTATTAATGAGAAGAGGTGGAGATATCAATAAGAGTTCTCTGTAATATGCATCGTCTCGTGGAAAGGTTAAATAACTTTACATGTCGAGTTTGTAGGATTTGATTACGAAGGTCTTCAACACATATGCCAAAAAGCTCGTTGCTTGCAGGGTTCTAATACAGTAAAGGGTTCTTAGGAACTTCAACGATGGTTGATGGAAGCATCAATTTCAATCAAATTCAAAAGCGTATACAAACATCAATTCTTCTCACATTTAGATGTTCATTTTATCTATACAGAGAAAGATAATAAACAAGAAAGAAACGTAAATCGGACAAAATCAGCCTTAGCGTTCTATCCATTAGTGATGCAGATATTCAGCCAATAAACCGACACGAACAAGTGAAACGTTCAGTAGGGAAAATGCTCGTTATCTCATTATGAATATTATTTATTATATTATGATGTATATATATATATATTATGGTATAGAACAGGCGGAAATTTCCTTAGTTAATATTACTACCGTATTTTCGGATTAAAGCGCACATACAATCCCTATATACATAGAAAATAAGCTGCAATGTGCCTTATGTATGAATCCTTGATGTGGTGAGGTCTAATGACCTCGAACCAATTTCTATGTTCACACTGCGCTAAACAATCTGTCAAAATGTTTGATTAAGACTATTGCTAAGCGACGAATCGACTCTTCTCGGTTTTCGACGCATAATCGCTTGTCTAGTGTTTTATATGTGTTACAAATAAACAACACTGCCACCTAGAGTGAAGCTGTATAGTATATTGAAGCAGTAGATTTAAATAGTATGTCCTATACGACTATTTTGTTTCGCTTTATGCTCCAGTACATTACATTGTGTACATTGTGCGTCTTGTATATGAAACGAGATCTGTTCAGCAGTATCGCGTCTTAGAATCCGTTGCGCTTAATCGTCAAAAATATACGGTACCTGTATTTATTAATATATTCATCTTAAGGTCTTAAACCTGCCAAACTATTTCTAGCCAAATTCCGAATCTGGATGAAATAAAAGTATACATACGTGTCCAAAACTTGGCCCTCTCTGAGCCTTAGATTCAAAGGAATATAAAATACGATTCCGTTAGGTTTTCCAAATATCTCATAATTTAAGTTTCTAATTGGAAATTTTGACAACAAAGATATAGAACAAAGTTATATTTGATTGGCTTAGAGGGTAACTAAACTTGTACTCGGATTTTTAGGAATGCAGATCTCAATACTTTTGTGAAAAAGATATATGAACTTAGAGAGTAAACAACTCAGTAGTAAAACAAAACTATTGCCAGGATGAAATATTACTTGTGAATCTATTGAACGAGTATTTCAGGGAAGGTTATTCTAGTTTTAATTTGAATTGGTATATGAAAGACGTAGCTTTCTATAACTCGTCACTTAGCAACTGTAAGCGTAAATAAACAAACGCAACTGAGTGAAAGAAGAATAGACCGCGGCTATACATACTAATTTTTCTACCAGGGCGTGGATGTTTGTGAACTTATATTTTATTAAGTTAAGAACCACACAGTAATTGTCCAAAAAGTGGATGTTTGGGCGGTATAATGTTAAATAAACAATACATGTGCAATTTAGGTGTTTAGGAGTCGATCTCCGAAACATACGTCTAAATCCTCCGTAAAGAGCCCGAAGGAGTTAATGATCCAATCTCAGTCGGACATTCATATAGTCTTCCACAAACCTTCCAATACACGTAGAGGACCAACGGAACCACAACATGAATGAAATGGAAATGAAAACAATCTGCGTCGTCATAACGAAGTTTCTGCGGTTAAATTCGTGAGGCCTCCTTAAATCCATCATCTCGAACGAACAACACGCTTCGGAGGATAACGAAAAACATTCGTCGATTGACGACCTCCTCAGAGCGGCAAAGTCATAACGTTCAATCGTTACATGTTGAGGCAATGCGCGGAGGTCGACAACTGGCACTCGCCCCCACTAAAGGAAGGAGGGAAAATCCTTTCGAAATGCCACTCCTATTCGACATTCTAGTCAATTTCAGACGTTTAATGAGTCGACAAAGTAGCAGCGAAATGCATTCTTGCTCAAGTGTTCGGAATACGATTTCTATAGTTACGAATAATCAAAAACATATCATTATAGTTTATATTGTTGGATTCCTAAATATTATCCATGTATATCTATACCATGTATATCTACTGACAATATCTATACTCTTAGTTGGGACCAAATTGGTTGGAAATTAAATACGAAGAAATGGACACAAACAAGACAAAATGAAAGGATCTCATATACAGTGATTTTGTTTATAGCATTATAATCATAAGGTAAAAATACTGCTGGAGTTATGCGAATTCGCTTGAAAATCATATTCAACAAAAATTCTGAAAAGAAGCTCATCATACTCTTGCTTATGTCAACTGATAAACACGAATAATAAAGCTAACAAGGGAACGAAGTTAGGAAGGAAACTGAAACCAATTTACTTTAGCAGAAGCTTACTTGTGAAAGTAAAAAAAATGCTAATATGATTGAAAGGAAAGGTTTAAAACTGGTGTATTTTATCAATACCGACAAATGGCACTATAACTTGATGTTAAACAGAAAACTAATACAGCGATTTGAAATGACTCAAACAGGTGCGGGGCACTGTAGGTTGGGAATGGCTGGGATGACACCTGAGCAGTTGGGATGACTGGAGACAGGTATAGTATCGAAAAGGTAAGGACCTTGGCGAGGTGGGATTAGTCATGCGGGAAGAACAAAATATATCCTTTTTATGAACCGCGATATACACTCCCAAGTGTGATCCTAAATATATTAAATGACATGGAAATATACTGACTGATAAACAGAACATACGTATATATTTATGTAAGGGTTACGAGGATAATAAAGATCAAAATAGAGAAAATTGGGTAATGTGATAAAATATGAAACAACGTCAAATTAAAAATGGTTGATGGTTTTCATGTATAAATTCTAGCCATAAAATTTCCATTAAACTTTAATGACACCTGATTGAATGAGTCCGATCTTGTTCAAAGGATAGATTCACCGCACTTCGACAGGAGTGTATGTAGAATTTTACTACGAAGAAAATATTCCATATATACGTCATCTTATTTCTATTTCTAAAAGATTATCTAATCAAATATGCCTCACTTCTCCAAGCTCTAGGTAACTTAAAAGATAGAGATACAAATAAGACTTCATTACTCTTAATTCAGACCAGGAATTTTACAATTGACAAATTGACAATTTTGATTATAGATTTAGCAATCTAGCATCAATTTAAAGTTATAATTGATATTTGAAAGAGATGGAAATGAAATACATATTTTGAAACGCTATTGTCAAAAAGTGATCGAACTTCACGGAATATGGACTGATTGTTCAAGAAAAAGACTAACATCTTAAATTTAATATGAATAACTAAAATCAACAATATTCAGAATTAATACTTGACTAAAAAGCAACAGAAAAGCAATTACTATATTTAGTTGGCATTCCAATCCATTTTTCCTGTATTTTGACAAATCCAGGACTGTTCTAACAGCTTTACACTTATAAATATCGAGCAGCAATCCCTTAAAATGTTGAAATATCATAAACAATATCATTTACAGGGATGAAATCGATAAACGTCCTGACGTTGACAAATACACGGTATTATCACAGGTTCGCGGCCATAGTTACCGATTTGGAGTTTATTGGAAGAAGCGGAAACGGAAAACGGCGCATAATACTAAAAAATTACTATTTCAGATAAAAACCATGTGACTCTAATAAAGTTGCATTTGAATGAAAATCATAACACTCCATTCGTACACTGCAAGAGTTCTTACACACATTACGATAAGTTTTTGTCCCATCTCTTTTCCGAGAAACGTTGCGAAGTCTCCATTGGCTACCTAAACATCCGTCTGTTTCATCATCGTATGATTCCTATTAGGGGAAAAAACCCATTGCTAGAAAACCAGAAGACGAACGATAATAAAAAAAAACGAGATCGAAGTCAAACGGGAAATTTTTCCGCCACCGATTCAACACACGCGCACGTACGGAGAAAGTAAAAACGAGCGGAAAGTGACCGCGTAACACTGGTGGACACCGTGTGCAAGACGTAGGAATTAATTACGTTCTGCGTGTGTGGGGCGGAGGATTGAAAGGCGACCTCGACTCTGGAAGCGTACCCTTGACCCTCTCTGGCTTACAAACACGCCGATCGAGGGGGGTGGGGGGGGGGGGAAATCGTTTTATTGCGGAAACACCAGTAGAAGCACAATAGAGAATAGATTCGTGGGGCACCTGCGCAAGACAGCGAGGCACCGCCGAGAGCATCGGGAAAAAAAGAAAAAAAAATGAAGATTGGAGTGTCCGCCCATACCATCGGCGCGGCCGTGGCTCGTACTAAGAAGAGGGCATCCCAAGACGGCTGACTATATATACTCGATTGTACGACAAAAAACTATAATCGTCCGGCGAGTGAAGGAGAGTGGTAGCGGTGACTTGTAAAACGAACCAGAAGGGTTGTTCGAGAAGGGTGGAGTGTTCAATTCTTATTGTATTGAAGAGGACCACGTGGAGAGCGGTGAAGACGCGGGGAAACTGAGGGCGCCTGGACTTCTCACGTGAGTAACGTAAAGACACGTGCGAATCGAAAAAAATTGACGATTTTTTTAAAGAGGGAACGCGTGATTTTGAAACGACTGTTGACGAGAAAAATAATCAAACACCAACGTACTTAACATAGAGTTTCATAGAGTACGGTATATAATAATATTAGAAAGAATTCTATATAGTGTTCTACAACATCTTCCGACCACGGCGTAAGCACGTAGTTTTTCGATCCACGATAAATAATACTTTTTCATTGTTTTGAATAATTCGTTTCTGCGGAAACGAATTCAAAACGAACGGAATTGAAGTGTCGGGTGAAAATTAAGGGGTGTTCAGTCCAAAATGCAAAATAAAAAGTATTAACGTAGGAAGTTATAAGAAAGCGCGCGCATGCAGTTAACCTACTAGTTCTCCTTAGTCACCAAATTCTTTTCATACCACCAACAGGTTGCTTTTGGTTCGACAATTCAGAAGCAATGAATTATAAATGCGAGTATAATAGCTCTGAAACGGGAGTATCCGAATGTTACACTTTACGGATTAGACACCCATTATACAATATTAATTATTATCTTTCTTTATGCATTGTTTATGCTGACACAAACAAATTAATAACCTACATAAACTTATCTCAAAAGTAAACTTTGAAATACTCAGCTTTTTCCCGTATTGCATCGTAAATTTAAATCATATTAATAATATATTATAATAAACCATATTTATTGAGAATATATCACTATACCACTGAATATTAGAGGTAAAAATGAGGTTCCCAAAATTTTTACGAGTTAATTTATTTAATATAAGTTAATTTAATTTAATAAATTTGAGTAATGCATGCATATGACGAAATGAAATTACAGAAATAAGAGAAATATTACGGTCGTAATAAATCATTTTATGTGACAAACAAATGTTAAGTAAGTGAATAGAAATATCAGCGTACGGAATGGTGATGACAGAAACACATCAAACAAATTTTGGAATGATGGATTTGGCATCCTCAAATCTGTGGGGGAATCAAAGTTATGAATGGACCACTTTCCTATCAGAAAAAACCGTTCCTTTTTATAGCGTTTAATTTTCAAAGATCCTTGCTTTTTAATTTCTGCACGTCACTATATAAATTTACGAAATTGGGAGACAGAATTCGATAGATCGCAAAATGGTTGCCATAGCAAAAAGTCTAAAAACGCCTTCTTCACGCCTCTTATCTAACGAACCTCGAACTGTATCATTAGATCATTAACCTCTTCAAAGTTCTATCGTAAAATTTTAGAATATGCACTCCACATGATGAACTTGAAAGATCAAGTCGAATTCCAAAGCTATCTGCTGGTTCTCTCATGGTAGACTCATGGTCTCCGATGGAAAAAAGGTTGAGCTGTTTTCCCTATCTCAATGAAGGGCATATTTATAAGGAGAGTTTTGTCCAGAGCAATGACAGGTTTTTAGCAGCTAGATTTCAACGATCCCATTCTGTAATTTATATATAGTTTTTACAACATATATACTATCCAATATTAATATATATACACACTATTAATATCACATATAACGAATAGATCCTCCAACAGTGAAACATCGATTTACTTTCATTGAAAATTATTTGCAAAAGTAAACTTAATACATTCCAGCAGTATATAAATTATATATTTTAGATAATTTCGCAAATTAAAAAAAATCAACCCAATATAGAAAAGAGAATCCAAAAAATGGGTTCGCAATATTATACGAACAAAATACTAAATGCTAATAATGCTAAAATTGCATTATTAATACCTAAATAACACTGCAACAATGCTGAACCAATATAAAGCTATATTTAAGGAAATGTCGTACAAACTGATATAAATATTACACAAACAAAAATACATGAAGCTTAGCATTATAAACACCTAACTAACACTACAATACAATCATATCTTTTATTAATTATATTTAAGGCAATACGATGATAAAAATAGGATAGCTAAGTTCGCATTAAATTGCGAATAAAATTAACGGGAAAAACCTACGTGAAAAAGCGAGTTTTCAACGCGCACTCAGTTTATTTTGGCCGATGAGTCATTTGGAGAAAATCATTGGCTTAAATGACATTCAATCAACATTCTGTGTCGAAGAGTCCACGCGCTTGGAGTTCCGTTTGATGACGATTCGCTGACCATCGCTCCGGGAAACTGAAGATCAAAGTATAAAGAACAGCATTTTCGAACTCAAAACCCATTCAATTACACCGATTATTGAAATGTTATCTTCGGTCTAAAATATCGCGCGCGCGCCTATGCCGATTGAAATGTTGAAAGCCCAATCGTGAAGCGTGTAATTATACATCTCGCTCTGTACTGAATAGTAAGTATAATTGATGATAAAATTGAATTAATTGAGCTGCATCTCGTAATCCATTATTCAATATTCATCCTTTAGGTTATGGTTAATGGTCAAAACAAAAGAACTTATGGCAAAACGAAATGATACATGAAAAATGTATAAGATATTATAAATAAAAACTGCAATTTCTCACGGATAATTTTCAAAGGATTCTAACAAAGCGTCCTCAACAAAAAAATAATGTAACAAAAGATTGATAAAGTGAAATTTCATATAAAAATAATTAATAAACTTAAGAGACATTAGTTAATATCTATAATAAAATTATCATATTGCATAGAAGTTAAAATAATAGAAATAAAATAGATTTTTAGCGATGAATAGCGGGTCTATTGTTTTTAAAAAAATCGTGCATTTCAAGCCAACTGCGTTAAAATTGAATGTAGTTATTTCTCTAATCAAAATAGGACAAAAAATTCATTTCATAAATAATTTGTTATATATATCATATTTGTTTAATTCATTTAGTATTAAGGTTACCATTTATGTACTGAATTTTCTCTAAATTCTACAGATTCAAATTTTCTAGCCGAAATTCAACGTAAAGAAGAAAGCCATAATATTTCTCAATTCATCTCTAAATATTGACGAGAAAACAAAAGAAAGATTTGACTTGTTTGGGGATTCTATTAAATCAAGAGCAAGACATCAAGCTAAATTAGAATCTCGACGAAGATGATGATTAAACCATAATGTTATTCAATTAGAAATGATGATGAGGATATTAAAATTATTTCATCAGATGGAGCATAGTTCCGTTAACGAAGGAAGGTTAAGGGAAACTCTTTCATAGTTTGAACACTTATGTTTCATCAGCTTATGTTGATAGTGTATATCAACATAAGCTGATGAAACATAACAATCATAAAATAAACTGGAAGCGAGAAGGAAAATATACGATCGTGTCAAAAGATAGTAAGAGGAAGGAGTGAAATATTTAGAAAATGTTGCTTATCAATCAGGAAAAGTGCATTATATAACCTTTGAGGTTATCAATTTCGATGCAAAATTAATTTTAGTCACGTTAGTCAACTTCAATCGTACAACCGCTTGCATCGCGATACTTAAATGCGACTAAATTTACGCATCCTTCTTTGCGTATTTTCTCCATTCAATTACTACTCTCTTTTGGTTCTATTATTACCATTACGACCCTTTTAACACGTATTAACAATATTATGAGCCTTTTAGTAGAAAGTCGTAACTTTTCATACGTAGTAATTCAAACATTTATTAGGTAGTACATCAAGCAATAATTACGATAAATAATTCCATAACGACCAACGTATGACGTACATAAATCAACAAGCTCAACATCGCATTTGAAAAGCGCATTCCAGGAACAAATGGACGCAATCAAAACGAGGGAAAACCGCACGATACTTCGAGATCTCAACTCTGATATTCCCGTAAACTACCGCTTCTAAATTGACCATAATGAAGAGATTCCTCAAAGTACAGATGTTGTACTATGACGACGTTAAAACTCTAGGGGAATCATTCCCCCCTACCGTAGAAACGTCATTCCCGGAAGGAAAGCTACCGGAAGAAGTTAGCCTCGGCTGCGTTCAAAGGGACCGCCTAGAGATCGACTCGATCAGCGATTGGTCGAGAGGCGAAAACAGGGCAGTAAAAGTCGCTCGTTAAATTGTGGTCGGCATTTTTACGAATGGAATCGGTGCTATGGGAAATTGGAGAAGAGGAGGATAGCTTTTTTTTCATTGTCTCGGAAAGAGTATGATGTAGGAGTGAAGAGGGGTGGGGGATGACATCAGAGTATAATCTGGTCAATCATGAGCATCGATTATAGGAAACCATGGGGATGTGATCAACAACTGCGTTGGAGAGACGAAGCAGGAAAGATACTGGGTGGCCTACGTGGGTTTCTGTCCAAGGGAATGTTTCGGAAAACATAAATCAAAGCACTTCTACGCAACTTATGAATATAAAGGTTATTGAGTACACTCAACTAGACGTCTAAGACGCAATTTTTTTTACACCTCAAGCGTTAATAATATCAAAATGAATTAATGTTATTAAAACTTCGTAATTATTAGAATATAACAGCATCTTAATAGCGCTGACTATTCGAATTCGACTACTGAGTGTTTGAGTATATAGACTTTTTGTTTCTTTTAGCTACATTATCGATTTTACTGAAATATATACCAATATAAGTTATCTCGCTGTGTCATAGCCTAAAATGTAGTGGAAAAAATAAACTGAACAATAAAAAAGCAATAAAGGAGTATTTCTACAGTTATTGAAAGATGTCAGTTTTGAACATATTAAACATACTCCTAAGCTTCAGAATTGTAAATAAGAACGAAGAGTTTCATGTACTGAATCGTAAATTAGTATCTAATTACTTCCATAGAAGAATCCAATTAATCAACTAAAATCAAAAATAAAAACAAAAAAATAAACAAAGATTCCGATTTATTCTTATCTTATATGTTTTCTTTATTACAAAGTTTTAAATAACCTTCATAGAACAATTACGTGTATCTAATGTTATTATTAAACCGACTGATAGAATTCGTCTGCTTAATTTAAGAAAATCCACACCTAATGCCAAACAATAAAAGGAGAAGACGTGGTTCGAGGTTAAGCCTCAATAAATATCAACAGGCGGTCATTCCGATACGCCGCATCTGGAGTCTTCTTATCCGAACGAAATCGAGGCTTATGCGATGCGGGGATTGCAAAAATGTAGGTCACGATAGCGCATCATCTCGAGGAACGAAATCAAATTACCAATTACACGGGAAAGTTGAATCTGCGTCTTAAGTTTACCGAAAGTTTTTTGTTTACATTTCGTCCGAGCCGAGGAAATAGATGGCAAAATTCATAAGCAATACTGATAAGTGCTTTTCAAGGCAAACAAAGACAAAAAGTCGTTTCCATCGAAACAGAGCGATCAACAAAACAGTTTAAAGTCGACCGAGAATATGTATTAGTGTTTTTAGTTTACTTAGAATTCTTTATTGTAATTAAAAGTAGAGTGATGGTTTTTATCTATGGATAAACGCACCACAACCGTCTGATCGCTAGGGTACAGTCAAGCAAAATGTGACGAAATTTGACCTGAATTTTCGGGGATCGTAAACCATTCTTCCTTGTAGAAAATCTGCATATCTGATGACCCCTTTATAATACAATAAAAACAGCAATTTTCATATCTATATCTTCCAAAAATCATGAAGAATTTGTGTAAGGAAGATGTCCTGTTATTTTACGCGAAAAAACTATAGAATAATTTGACCAATTTATCAAAAAATCGAGTTTAGTGACAAATAATAATATTTAAAGAATTATTAACTTTTAAATTTAATCGTTTTTTAAAAAATACATAAATTGACACTAAATGTTTGGTTTAATTGAGAGTTTAAATTGAGCACTTTCAGATTTAGTTTCCAAATATTTCCTATGGATGCAATTTATAAAAAACTTCGATCGTTTCAAAAGCCATCCACGTCGATACAAATTTATTCTCTTTTAATCCTTTCTCTAGAAAAAACAAACAAAATTTTAAGCCTAACATTTTTTAGATGGATTAGCTAAATCGACTTAGCTACATGACTTCTTCTTTCATGTATCACAACTTCAAAATACATGAATAAAATGTAATTTATGTGGTGGTGATATTTATGAATATGGTTTACAATCCTCTATTTAGATAGTTGGTAGAATGAGCAATGCGATTTTTCTCCCTTCACGTGTCCGAAAAAGGAAAAAATTGCTTCCATTTGAGATAAGAAAATAATAAATATTGATACCGTAAAAACCATAAGATATTATCGATTCGATTACTCACAAACCTACATCAGACGTCTTAAAGATACACTGCGTAACGCAGTGTATCTAAGATCTATATACAATCATAATCATCAACTAAATCAAGAACCAAGAAGCTATTAATGGTTTAAAAAGGGAATACCCACCTCCATCGGTGCCCTTCTCCAAAAAATTCTTCACGATCGCAGTTTTTTCTAAGTACGCCGAGGTATTGGTCAGATCGGCACATATTCTTCTGTACTCTCTGAACAAATTGTCCTTATGATCCGGATTTGAAGGCGTAGGACGTATTCCAGGAACTGCAACCGTCTCTGTATCCACAGTTTCGACTTTAGGGGCAACTCGATCATCTCCTGAGAACAACAAAAATCAGGTCCATCTTTATGGAATTAATTGTCAACAGAGAAAGTTTGGTTCCTTACAGCAATATTTTAGATAAGCACTTCAGGTAAGATATAGGAATTACTAAATGGAAGGGAAAGTAAGATGGAGTGACTGTTCTGCAATACAAATAACACGACAATGACAGTAGTATAGGTGCTCTGTTCTCAATTAATCGGACGATAAAAGCATTATATTTAATTCAATTCAATTCCATTGAAAATAAAACTAATTATATTGCTTCCACAGCTGATTCTGTTCAGCTTAAATTTTAGTTATTCACTTTATTTGTTGGAACTTCAAGAAAAATAATTTTCGGAAAATAAAAGATACTGTCCAAAAGCGAAAGTTTTTAGGTTATCAGAGCAAAAATTTTACTCTCTCAGAGCAAAAATCAAATTCTGAAATACCTCCTCCTGAAATCCTGCAATTCCCAAATATCTTTTTAAGGTTAATGGTGAACAAAATAAACGTAAAACTAACTTCCACGCATAATTATTGTAAGGTGAATAGTTTTTTTTGATATATTTCAACATCTTATTTATTATTAAATTCTCGATCTAACTCCCACGTCGTATAACAATCAAAACGCCACCTTATTTACTTCTATAGACGTCTTGCTACGCGACCATCACGAGCATGTCCGACCCCGCTCACGCAAAAACATCCGTAACCTCCGAATCCATCAAATTTGATACGTTTCGTAGGTCAACAGTTTATCTCGCGCTTATCGTACGTTACGAAAGTTGGAAGCAGCTTCGCTAGACGGTCTGTCGCCCATAAAAGACTTTCTGGAGTCCCAATGAATCTTTACGAGATGTAAGGAACTCTTGTTGAAGAACATTCTCATCGTGTTAGAAAATTGATAAGCGATGCTCTTAAAGCGGATTTTAAGTGACGTAATGAGGGGAGATGATGGCTTATGATAATCTGAACAGTACGAGACTTTCATAACTACACAATCGGTACAGTAATGAGTAAGACTTGTTTGAACAGCTTTATTCAAAGCAGGAGTTCCCGATACTTATCATATTTCAATTTTTTCACAGCAGTTTTCAATTAACGATGATTAGAAGAACGATTTTATGCTACAAAACTCCTCGTGTACCCTCTTAATGACTTCCAAACATCTTTTTATGAGTAATCAAGAGGATGAGACCATACTTATCCTTCAAGCAGATGATTCGATACGAAAGCTTCCAAACTGTAACTATGGTGATCAAGTTAAACAAAGTTTCATTTCATAGTAGTTTTCTTTGATATCGTTCCATATATACATAATAAATCTGCGATATCAACATTAGAGTTACGGGCTATCCAAGGGATATTAAGCTCGGCAATAGAAGATAAAAGAAAAGATAACAGATAGATGTTAAGAGTGACCGCTATTAATTGCAAATTCTAATTAAGAATTTTCTATTTCATAGGGATAGTATCAGGAAATAAGTTCGCCAATTGATGAACTAGCTCAATAAATTTTTTAGATGTGTTCTGAGAATCCGTAAGGATTATGAGGTCACTCATTTGAAAAGGCAATTTCCTTTTATTACCAAATTAATGTACTCCACAATCAAAAGCGAACATCAGATTTATTGTAATTTAACGACGCATGACCATAATGACAACTTTCATAAAACATTTAGCAGGATTCTTAGAATTCGGTCGTAAAATATTTGCCAGGCGGTCACAAAAGAAAAGTTCGTTCACGTCGATGATGCAAAAGATGTCAGACAGATGTACTCACCCAGTAAAGCGATTATCTCTTCCCTGTATTCTTCTGGTAAAGTGTCCCAGCCCTCCAGTTCTTCTTCGGGACATTGTAAGCGACGGGTCGTGGCCTTCGCCTTAAGATAAGAGTCGAAGAAACATTTCGGGTGGTGCCAGTTGCTCATCATTCCGCTTCCGAAAGGATTTGGAGCGAGTTTTGCTATGCGAAGGGTTCCTACGTCGATTTTTTGCTGGTGATTGAAATTTAATTTTTAAAAATTAATATTTCAATAAATATATATATTGAAGAAACATAATAAAATTTCAAAGACAGGCTTCGATGATGATAAAAGACAGAGTTAAAGTTCGAATGATCTCTCCTTATATTGTCTACGTAAGGATAAATAAAAAGAACTCCAAAAGGAAAAATAGTTTAACAATGCAGAAATAAATCAACACGGAAGGTTATGGAGATACACAAAATTATCGGATTTAAATTTTATTCTCTGATAATCGACAAAAAAATTGCATAAAATATAATACTGGAACCATAATTTCGATCTTCAATCTCAATCCCGATTTCAAGTTGAAGATAGAATTAATACGTAAATTTTAACTGCTTCTAATTTTCCCCTTTTCATTTACTCATTAAAATATTATTCAAATTATACCGAAGTTTACTTCATAACTGATACGTACCTAATGAAACTATACAACAGATATAAACTCAATATGAGAAGGCATTACAATGAAATAATTCAAAGATAGGTTATTTCATAAATTTGAAAAATAATAATTTTAATTCACCTTGCAACGTTTGCAGCTCGCCCTCCCCGTCTTCGCTTTTTCAGCGGAAAACCATTTCTTCTCCTCTTCGCCTTCTGCTTCTTCATCGGCCATCGTGTTTTACTTCGAAAGGATCTGAAAATAGGGAAGAAATTGGGGCTATTAAAACCGCCTATCAAACTCGGCATATCCTAACAAATCAGAGATGTGTAGGTCATTTTATACATCCCTCTACTTAGTGTTAAAGAATAAATAGAAATGAACATCGCTTTATAAACAATCTTTAATAAGAATGACGTAATTACGTAAAATTTCAATCCATATTCTCGATGGTATAAGCTACTTGCGTGTTCACTAATAACCTATTATCAGCTCAAAACTCGTGCTGTATATTGCAGAAAAGATAAAAAAATGATAATCTTTTATCTTCTACCCCATTTGCCATCATAATGTAAAATTTAAGCTATAAGATATTTGATAGGATTATTTAGGCCTCCACTTCCGTATGTCGGCATTGGTTTTTGCGTTCAAGAGTTTAGATTACGAATTCTGGGAAAAGCCCTTATGCGTGTGCAGAAGTGGAGCATCCGTTATCAAGGGTGTCCAAGAAAGGGGAGGAGTTAATATTTGATGACGTAGAATTTTGGTAAATTATCTCCGATTCTTATTCGGACTAATTGCTTGTCTCAACGATAAGGACTTAACAAATAATATAGTGAGAAATTACTTCAGTAAAAGAGCGATTTAGTTGAATCAACCAAAATACTGATATAACTATAATAAAATTAATTATAAAAAGTTAAAAGGTTGCATTTAATACGAATATTCACAATTTTTAAACACTATAGTTTTATTATAATATTATTTACAACATTTTTTACATAAAAGAAGATTTTTACGAATAAAATGCATTTTACCACTCAATTAAACTTAAGTTGAAACAGCATCATAGTTCTACAACCAATATATACCCATTCATCATCAGCTAATTCAGAAAGTACGCATAATCGTACTTGAAATATTAATGTAATAAATAAAAGTATCCCTGACGAAATATGTAGACGCAAAAATGAACCTTCATATTGATAATATACGTCATTTAATTGAAAACATAGCTTCAAGTCTGGAGATAAATAAGACTGATTAAAAAAAAAACTGAATAATTAATGAATATCTTGCTTTCGTTTTTCGTCCTTTTCCAATATTATGAGAACTAAAGGATGTTTAACAGTGGATATTTATTATAGACTAGCTTAATAATAGTGGTAATTTATAAGTTTAGGTTTTGAATATATCTATTTGAATGATAAACTTAGACAGTAGTTTGAAAATAGTAATTAAAAATTTTCGTTCTTTTTCACTGCATTCAATGATTCGGAATTTCTGATAATTAAGAAATATCCTTCAATTTCTACAGGTTTCTGTTTGTATTACAAATGAGGAAACATAATAGATCGACTTTATAAACAATACAAACTTGTAAAACTGAACCTTAGTTTGCTCACTCTCGTAATGGATTAAGGTTAAAGTGGGGACTAAATTGAATCGTTCCCCTATTTAATTCACACTTCGCTTCATTGTTTCTGCCAATTAAAGCTCCCGGTTGTAATTACCTCGAATTAGGTGAAAGAGAAAGCCCACACGGATCTCATATCGCCTAATAAAGGGTCAATCTACCCATCAATTATTTCTAATGGTGCCTTATAATCTGGTTAGTACATTAAAATGATGTAATCTCGGGTTAATCTGCAAAGGATATGGGAATCCTTTTCACTATTTAACTGACATTTCTTCTTTCCGTTTTGATGGTTGAAAACCGTATCGTAACTGTGGAGGTAACATTTATGAAGAATTTAACCAACATATTCTGTTGAATTCCGTAGAAACTATTTCGTACGCAGTTATATGCAGACGAATATAACTCATATACATAACGTTTTGGTCGAGAAAAAGAATGGATTGGTATATAGCAATTTTAAAAATCTTTTATTTCATAGGTATTCCTAATTGACCCAATGCATCTATTTTGCGTAAATTTTAATTCGATATATCTATCGATTTAGAAATACTTAACAACAGATTTAGAATACAAACGTAAAAGATACGAGTATAAAATGTGGTTATATTAAATCTCGTTTAGACGTATAGTGGCGAACATACAAAATTTCGCGTAATTTTTTATTATCGTTCTTCAACTCGTAATACATCATTCTCTCCGGGTGACGTCACCGTTCTGCACATCGAAAGCTAAAAAAAATTGGCTCTCGCATGAAACCGCCGCCATTCGATAGGTTGCAAATATTTAGCGAAAGGATTTAGCCCTTCCCTCTCTCTCTTTGACCGCCGCCTCTTTCATTCCTCTCTTCTTTCTCACACCGGAATCTTTTTCCCCTTCGATTTGTTTACCCCTACTCCGAGAGAGTTCATTTTTTCGCGGCATAATTCCTCGCAAAGTGACAGTCGGGTTCCGTGGGAGTGACTCTCGTCCGTATTATAATATCCTTTGTGGATCGGGCAACGTGGGTGGGTCCCCTCTCTCTAAGGAGAATGAATTAATCTCCACCATCCCACGTGAAACAGCGGACATTGTTCCAAAGGCGGAACGCTTTCGCGTTACTGTCTCTCAATTATTCCCCTCTCTCGTACTGAAATCGCTACTGAAACAAAAAAACAAAAAAGGTTCTCCATCAAAAATTCGACTCTTCTTCCATTTTCTATCCTGTAACGCTGAGGATGACGGAGGAGACACTCACACTCTACACACAATACCTCCCTACGTCGCGTTTAATGATTTCCCCAGTGCTCGTAAACTTAACAGTCGTTGTTCATTCTTTCGTTTCCTTTTTATATAACGAGTTTCAGTTCTGGGATACTTCTACAGGTGTTTACCTTTCGAAAAGATCCGGATCTCGTTATGAATGCGTGCGTACAATTGGATGCGTTCTGTTTCTGGAAATTGGAAACAACGCGTGTGTGAATTAAATGCGCTCGTGTCGATTTATTGACGTTTATTCGAATTGGGATCGGATAGGGTCTTTTTGGGTTCGATGAATAAATCAATTTTTGAGTCGTAATGACGGTGTCCTGAAATGTTAAGTTTTTTTACTCTTACTTTCGTTACTTCCTGCGATAATGAATACCTAAATTCTATTTCTCATCATAAGGGGAATACCTTAATAATAGAATAAATGGATAGTCTCCGAATCAAACAAAAGTTTGATGCATTAACAAGGTGGATTCGTATTCAAAATTGTTATTTGTAACACAAGCAAATAACTATACTCTTTAATAGAGTAGTCTGCAAACAATAAAAGCTTGTGAATTCTAAATAAGATTTCTAAATGCTGAAGGTCTTGAATTGGATCTCATCTGAAAAGACTTAACTTTTTCTGGAATCGAATGAAATTATCGCTCAACGTATTTTATAAAGTTTTAATAAATACTTTTAAGATTCCTCTCTCTTGTAAGGAAACGTTCCACGTAACTATAATTTTAAAAGACGATGAATTTCCTCTCTCATCTTACGCAAGAAAAATTTCAATTTTTAATTTCCTTCCAATTAGCCACCGATCTCTAATTTAATGGAAGCGACATTTTGCTTGGTTTCATCTCCAAAAGACTTTCATTCGAATGTTCGGATACTTTGTCAGGTTGATCCCATTGCAATGAGATTCGGAGATCAGTATCGTATCTTGTGGAAGCTGAGATGAGCTAAATATTCCCTCGGGTTTTTACAAATACCAAGGTCTTGCGTATCAAAAAAACTTACGGACTAATTTGGCTGCATGATGTTTCCAAAAGCCTCGTTTTAGATTTTTAATTAAAAACTGGGTGACCCCATCTCGAATATGGAGCTCCAATCAGATTTTGTTGAAGAATTTTGTCCTTACTTTTGAACCTTGAAAAGGTATTTATTATTATCATTAATATTTATTAACTTTTCTCTAACGTAAAACTATCAATTGACGTTATTAAAATGGACAAGGTGGTATTGGTTTGAAGAAGACGAATTTGGAATTTATGATTCCAAATTTGTAAGTAGATTGTAAATAAGTAAGAACAGTAATTAGAAACTAAATGCAAGAAAATGTTTGTTTTCAATTGTTGTTGCTAAGGTAAACATTCCTTATTCACCAGGCAACGTTTTTGTATAGGCAATGAATACCCCCTACTTTAAGCTTAATTAGCCTTCATAATATCTAACTGAAACAATTCAATGAGAAATTAAAAAAAACCGGTCCTCAAATAAACGTTTTTAGAGACTATTTTATTTAATTCTCTCGTTCAATGAATTCTTAAGTGACTCATTGGCATTTAAAACTTCGAAAGATTAATGAAAAGGTAAACACGAGGAAACTTTAGAGCCTTTGTAAAATTTTCCTCAAGCAACAAATTTCTGGGAAAACTATTAGAAAAGAAATTAATGTCATTAATCAAACTTATCCCCGGAAACTTCCCTCGATTCTGCCCTCACAGAGGTCAGAGAAGCCATATACAAATCCCTAAAGAGTGAGACAATCGCTTCATGAATACATTGCCACCGTTTTGCTGGATTTACACACGTGGGCTGAGGTCGTTTTGGGTTTCATTGTACGGCTGCTTCAAGGAGAACTGAAAGACACGGTAACGGATAAGAGTTCGTTTCTAAGTTGCAACCAAAGCCTATTGCCGTTTGGCGAAATCTACAGCAGTATGCGACAAAAATTAAACTTTCCAAGGTAACAAGTTAGCTTGCCAACTAATGAATACATTAAGTTTACGTGAATACCGAACAAGCCGTCTTACGGAATATGGGAATGGAGACATTATATTTTACTTCGCATTCTACGTTTACAATAACTTCAACAACGATCGAACACAATTACCATTGTAAATAGAAATAAAATTAAAATATTTTCTGAATATAGGAATATTACAGCTAATAAATTTAACATTGATTAAAACATTTATTCAACGAAACAATTCTCAAACAATCTGTCTTATACGTGACAACAATTGACTCGAGGAAACTAAAGAACTGTGCTACTACGAGGAAAAGTTTTATGAAGAAACTGTTCGATTGTTAATCAGAGAATAGCTCAACAATAGAATTACTTTTAATTACTGCTAATTTAGAGAGAATATGAACTTTAATACGATTACAAACTAAATCTCAACCTGGAAAACGCGGTCGAGTAGTCACAGTTTTAGTTTTTGCTACTCTCACTTGAAGTATTCCATTTTCAATCGCTTATTGTATATCATTTTCACTTCTCTAAATACCACCTTAGAAACTTGTCCCTATGGAGATATACAATGCTTTACAACGGTGGATAATGAAACAGAGTAGCTTTGAATAATATATTTAAGTTGCTAAACATCTTAAATTTACGTTTTTTGTCAAGGTAACAAGATAATTGGAATAATAATATAATTTCTTGAAAGCAAATTCATTTGCAACTCTAAGTTGAGAGAAATCTTGTCGGATGTTCAATTAACGTTTAACTAAAAACTTCATGAATGTATTTTCAATTGATAAAACAAAGATCAGCTTTATGAATAACAACATGAGTTAAATTTTACACGACATTTTTTGTAAATTCGATGAGGACGGCCAACGGCGGGTAGTGGAATTAATTCTCTAGCATATCATCCGAAATTTGTCTCTTAATCTCTATTCGGATTCAACGAAGTAGTTTCATGTTAATGTTCCTGATAAAACTACATTTAAAGGTAAGCTTTCTTCTTTCACAACAAAGTTTATAGAATTTTATAGTTATTGATTATTAGGACATTACAGGATAATGTTGCATTGCGATTGGTAGAGGAGCTGCTAACTCAAATAAGCTACTTGCAACATTATTATAAAAGGAAGATGACCGTAATTGGCCAAAATTACATAATTTACTTAACTAATTGTTTCGATTCATTCAAAGTAATACCATAGACGTTCGTCTGAAAGAAATGGGTACAACAGCTCAATAAATTTCTAATGAAGCTCTGACTTAAATGTTTCAATCTAACAGGAAGGGATGAGAATCAATAAAACTTTCGGGATAATCATTTAAACAACAGAATAAGGAGAACTTTTCATTTAAGAAAGAATCATACTTGCATATACGTATATTTGACTGGTACCTATCGTCAACGACTAATCTCAAAAGCATTGACATCAATGTTGCAAGCAAAAGATCTTTGCATATTTGTCATTTACCACCTTTTCATTTGTATGTGTCATTTACTATTAGAATATTATCTGCTTACATAATTATTATTCATTCAAGTTTGTAATTACGTCATACGTCGATAGTTTTCCGTAAAAAGATGCAATTTCTCGCGCAAAATACACGACAAATTACGATACGAATAAAACGGATGTTATTCAACGTCATAAGACGCAAAAAATATATTTATAATTGCTCTAGGATAAACCACAATTCGCTGAAACGTCTATGCGCAAAAACCTCAAAAAAAAAAACATTTCTAGAGAACTAATAAAACGAATTGAGTTAGTTAGAAAAAAAACGGACCAATTTAACGATTCTTTTCCTTCTAGAAAGAGCGATTAAAAAAAAAAGAAAAACGAAATGAATTGTAAACAAAAGTAATCTCCTCGAACGAATTCAGGTCGCGACACTGAATCTCGGATAGCAGATGTTCTCCGAGAGAATTAACACGCGAAAGTCTATGCGTATGATACGCTCTGGTTGAATCGGAAACTCAAAGAGTTTATCTGTTTCCGAATGAGTCGAGGCAAACAAGGCGATAGGAAATGATGTAAGCCGATGGGATGACATCAGAAGAGATGACGGAGACACTATCAAGAACATGCACGCTCTAAAAAACGTGCATCTTATAGATAGAGGAGAAGGAGGAATGCTTGCGAAGGACAATCTCTCGCATTTTCGGACGAATAACTCGAAGGTTTGGAATATTTGTTCGATACGTGCATTTCCAAGGATGATCTTCGAGATCTCGTATCGCAGTGCGTTATGAATGATCGAACCTTTCGAGTATAGATTACGACTGATAAAAGGCATAAGTGCAGATATACGGAGCATAATTAATGGACCTTAATAACTGATATGAATTAATAATATCAGTTGATTCAGGCGAGACTTTGTGATACGAAGTCACTGCAAATTGAAAAGGAAAGAAAGCACTTATACCCATACCATTGTAAGAAAACAAATCGCTGTAGCGGTGCGGTATATTACGGTTTTCTTTAATTTATCGCGATATAAATTACCTAAAAAGAGAAATTTTTAATCACTGAAAGAATAATACTAATAATATTGAAAATAATACTGAAAACTGAAAATATTTACGTACTCCACAAGTAATTCAACTGAACAATCGCAACTTTGTTGAATACACTTACGAATCAAAGTTTTGATCATTATTATAGTTCTTAAAACTAAATATAATAAAGTTTATCATAGAAATAATACTAAACAAACTCTGTTTAATATTCCACCGAAGTTTTGCCGCAAACTTAACGAAATAAACTTTATGATAAATAGAAAGGCATGAATAATTACGAATTTGAAACAAAAAGATTTTGTAAACACCAAACTTTAATGAGGCCCACAGAACATCCTCGGAGTACTCAAAAACACCCCAAAGAAGCGTAAAATATAAAGTTCGCACATCGCCTCATACAGATAAAGGGAATGACACCATGAAATAACCTTTAATCGAAAATGATACAACACTTAGATCACCCTCTTTATCTTGAGGAAAAAATCGCTAAACGAGCTAATAAGCGATCATGGTTCATTTGAAATCTACTTTATGTTCTTTTTCGTCGGATGATTAATGCAAAAAATCGAGATTAAGTTACCATATCACGCGACTAATTCGTCATGTTTCATTGCGAAGATATGATAGTGGTAGAGTTGGATTGTATTAAAGTAGAAATGAACCAAAGAGATAAGCAACGGCATATGAGGAGTACACTCAGTATACGGGGCTGGGATGAATGCTTAATCAGAAATCGTAAGTAAAAAGGGATTTCGTATGAATTAAAACATACATTTTAGAAGATTCAATAAACGTAATTGGTTATTCTAAAACGAGGAAGAATTACACTTGAAAAACGTTGTAGTGGGAAGACTCATCGCTTTCACTAATGATAAACTAAATGCAAATTTATAAAATATTCTGAACATTACATTTGTAAGCCTCTTTACTTTTATGTAAAATTTTAAGAGAATAATCTCAGATATAGGTAAATTCAATATCTGCAAAATTATCGTTGCCACAATAGTTGATACGAGAAACGGTATCACAGCAATTTTTCGTTGCGATGGAAATATAATAATGATTTACACATTCTATGCTTGGAAACAATTTCATAACAATATAACATAACAATGGCTTTTAAATGTTTAAATCTAACTCATTAGTTTCGGGAGGGACACATTTTAGGATTCTAAAGAACTTTACAGTTTCCAAACGGAGCAGGTTCCAAATTGACGTCTCTATGGGTTAATTATGAACATATAGAACTAAAAGTGAATCTGAGATTATCAATAATTGTTAACCATAAATATTATACAACTTACGCGAATTAAACAAAATATTACCATCATAATTACACCACCGATGTGCTGAGATGGACCCAGTAAACTTTAGCATAAGAATGCATATATAAGAGTTTAAAAAGAATGATTCAATAATGATATAAAGTACGATATCTTTCTCAGCTCATAAAAATTTTCAACAGTTACTTTGCTCGTACTTAGTTGACGGAATAGGATAATATATTACGTAAAGAAGGAAAGTGGCTAAGATCAGAGTTACTGTTACGGACAAATGTCAATGAGAGACATTCCTTTGCAGGGAGAGAGCATCTGAATCAAGGGAAGTGACTAGAAGAGAGGAAGATAGCGACCGTCCATGTCGGTGAGCACAGAGAGTGGAGGCCACCGTGGGGGTTATGGATGGGGGTCTAGACGAGCAGACGCTCAGCTGACAACAGGTGAGGGAGCATTTTTTATGGTCTTATGGCCTTCGCCGCTATTAACTCATTTGTTTTGCTAACAATCTGGGACATCGGAGAATAAGTTTGAAAACGTCTTATGTTTACGGAGAAAAGGAAAAAAGACGCTGCAGTAAGCAAACGTAGACCAATCGGTTCTTGTCGATGAATAGTACGATTTTCTTTCGTTACTGCAATATACTAGGGTAGATTGAAAGCTCCAAAGAAGTACTGTGCCGTAAAAGTTCTCCAAATAAATAATATACAGAAATTCTCGTTTTGAAAATGCATTTCTTATACATTGTAAAATAATACATCGTTAAAAGTTTTTTCTCTTCGAACTACATCTTTGGTTAATCGTGAAAAGTATGAATTGTTCAATAAATGAAGTTATCTTAACTCAAACAAAAGCAAAACGAGCAAAAGAATTTAGAAACTAAACAAAAATAATCTTGCGAAAGCTATATATGTACGTATACGAACACAGAGTTGATTATGACTCGAAATACTTTTACGCTATGTACAAATACTGTACACATCGAATTTATCCAAAGAAGAGATGTGTCTCATCAATTTATTGATACCACAATGCCAACATTTCATCCCATTTTTAAATTTTCTATAAAATAAATAGTTCAACCACAATAAGCTAAAATAATATTATATATGATATAAATATTATTAGTTAATATTATGGATAAACTGGCATAATTCAATCGAGAAACTTCTAAACGTTAAAACGAGACTAAAATCACCCTTGTTTTCTTTTAATACATCAGTGGCATAAGTAATATAATTATAAACTTTTTAGATAGTTACAGCTAACATATTTAAATTTAAAAACCAGGAACACATTTGTCTTTTTAGCCTTAGTCAGCAAAATTCATTGAAATCACATTTATTTTAAACAAAACATCGAAAAAAATGTAATATTAAACGACTCAACAGCAAAACTCAATCTTTTTCGCAAATTAAAATTAATTTAGTTTTGGAAAAAACTTTGCAAGACCGTTTTCCTTATTTCCGAAGAGAAATACAAGTGCTAATACAACTAATACTACAATCAATTTCTCACTTTTTAAATTTCAAAACAGAATTTTTAATATGTCATTTAAAAATTACATTTACTCCACATTATAAAAAATCAAAATTAAAAAAAAATTCAATGCTACTTTTTCATCTTTCATGCATTTGTTGTCCACCGTTTAACTTGCAAACTTGACCTGTCTGGTTCGGTATAGCCCAACGAATTTTGTACAGACCCATGGTTAGGCTGATTTAGCCATATAATCGATTAGGAACGCTTGGTTGTAAAACAGAATAAAAAATGACCCCAATAAGGAAGTACAACAAAAGAAAGATTCACAATAACTGTAGCAGTGAAGAGGAAAATGTTGCGCGGGTAGAAACAATAAATCGGTAGAGGAAAGTGTGTGACGTAGAGAAAGACATATGACGTGCGACGTCATGGGTAAAACATCAAAGACGAATAAAAGAAAATGAGTTCAGTCCTTTACGCATAAGACGTATATTCCAGAAATTTTTAAGTAAAAGGGTAGATAAGTAGGAGTAGATATCAACTTAAAGAACTCGTAAATGATGGAAACAATCAATCATAACCAGACGTTTACGTCAACCAAAATCCCCTAAATAGTATCGTACATGGATTGTTGTAACCATAGAGACCATTATAAAATTTATAGCCAAGATTTATTGTCAAGGAAAAAACGTAACTTGGTGTACCATTTGGAGGGAAAGTAACAACGTGAAAGATGAAGAATTAAGGTAAAATATAAAAGTAGTTAGATGCATTATAAGCATTTTAACACACCTTTCTCCTTCATAGATATAAACATAACGAATAAAAACGACTCATTGGTTATAATTAAGGCAAGCGAGACATTCTAAGAAAATAAAGAATTTGAGACTACGAATTTAGATGAAAAATAATAGAAAAGTGGGTTAGATTTGAAATAGATTTCATGAAATGATTTAAACATGAAGAAAGAGCGAATAAAGTTGTTAATACGGAGTGCTCCATCATTTTACTATAAACGCAAAATATTCATACATTACTGCGAATTAAAATTAATTACCGACTTCATTTCTAATATGATTTTTAATTAGATTCTCCGGGCGAAATAGGACTAATGAAAGTATAAAATCCAGAAATAAATATATCAAGGTTCATATCCAGAATAAGGATGTTTTTTACTAAAAGAGAACCAAAACTGTAATTGAAATCCTTTTCAATAAAAATAAAATACTACAAGCGCATAAAATAAATGAATTCAGAAATCAATAACTTATACAGCTTATAAAGACATCAATATATCCAATTAAATGTAGGGATATAAAAGCTTTTACCTAGCGGCTAATTAACATCGTATGTCACATATGAACATCTATACGTTTCCAAGGAAGTTTCCAGGTTTCATGATTTACCTACAAGAGTGATTAGAGGAGCATCACAAAGAATCGATTAGATATATGTTAGAATCGACGGCGAACGAAAGTGTTTGAGAGTTTGAAATGGCAGAATCGTTTCAATATCGGATTTGGCCCAGATTCCTGCTACCGATTCGACACCAAAGGCTCTTGAGGCAGAAAACGCATAAGTATCCAGAAAATCCTTTTCCCAACACAACATAAATGTGAGTTCGGTTGCATAATCATAGGGGGCACCTCACCTGTGCTACACCCATCTTCATCTCCCTCTCTCCTTTTTCTCTATGTAGGTAGTATACTCAGGTTCAATATCCGTAAAGATATCCTCATACGTTTTAAGGCATTAAATATAGATAAACGTACGTACTCTATTTAAATAGATTAATCGATATTTAATCGATAACAATTTATCTTATAAAAGCTACATTTATTTATAAAATATAAGTGAGAATATTTGCCAACAGTATATTTAACAAGAGCGATTTATTTCTTAACTTTCCGGGGGTAAAATAAAATATAATTCGAAAAAAAAAATTCAACAAATAATACCTAAAAACATTAAGTTTTACTATTATTTTATTTGAAGCTCATTAAGTACGTAATATTTATTGGGTTAATATGATAATAATCGTTCTCAAACATATGAAAAAATCAATCTTTCTAAAAAATCACGTCTTAGAATTGAGCTATAATAATACCCCATCATTGTAAACATTCTCTGGACCTGGTGATGGCCAAAGATGGTGATTTATAAAGACATTTCGCGAATTGAAATGTTTAACTTATTTAATAAAGAATTTGTACAAATAGCGGGCGAAAAAATACTTTTTCGTTAGACATTAGAAAATTCAGCAAAAATATACTTTAGAGAAGTATCTGCAATAAGTTGAAATGATGAAACAAATAGCTTTGCTACAATATGACTTCCAACTTTCCACAATTCCCAGTTTCCAAACTTTTGAACGAATAGTGTGGGTTTAATTTTCCCTAAGATTCCGCTCGGGAACTTTTTCCGAGACTGAGTTTTGTGCCAATATTTATGCAACCGACGAAGGGCATGAATAATTCAAAGCTACAGTATAGCAAGTGCATTCGCATAAACGATAAAATATTCAAGAAGGAAAATTACTGGAATATTTCTCTCTTTCCTAAAAATAACAAGAGTGAAAGTAGAGATCAAAAAATGGAAAACTTAAAGTGAATTTTAACTGAAGAGGAAATTCTTTACCTTAAATCATAGGTCATTCCAACATCAAAAAGGAGGTTGGAATTCTGAGTCATTAAATCAGGTGAAGTCTGTATATTCTTTGAAATCTATATATTTATCTTTGACATTTGACAAATTATATTTTCCGAAGAGCTTATGGGTTATCAATAAATAATATTGAAATTTAAAAGTATAGAAATTATACGTGAATACTAAGTATTTATTAATATAAAAACTATAAATACTAACAGTAAGAAAGAGATGATAGCTAATAATTGACGTATCGTGTTTGCTTTGATAGATTATTTAAAATTCTTCGAGAATTTACTTCCATGAAAAAGTAAAATAATGTTTAACCTAATTTACAAACGTACATCTACATTACGAATTCGATTTTCTTCCGTCAACTATTAATTTTAGAGTATTAATTGGCTCATTATCAGGATTTTAAAAGCGCGATTTCCTTGTATTTAAGTTTATTCGTCCACATCTTCACAAGTCAAATTTAATTTTACCAAAAATAGCAAGTGTATCAATTTAAAAATTAAACTTAATACAATTAGGCTGCACTAAAAGGTATATAGGTAAATAAATAAAACAAAAAGGAATAACTCCGGACTCAATAAATGAGTAACCATGGAAACTGATATTAAATACGAGTTTCAATTTAAGAAAAATAGGAAGTAATAAATCAATGATCGCTGTGAATCTACATCACGTTTTAAGTGGCTATAGTATGCCTTCCTTCAGCAAAGACCCGACTTAGAGACAACTGCGAAGTTTTCTTAAAAGGTTTAAATTAGTTTATTTCCCGGTACCTTTCGGCAGGGAATCTTAACTTGATACAATGCGACATCAAAGTGTTATTGATAAATTCGAGAAACATCAACGAAAGCTTCTCCCACCTTCTAAGTGAAATATAAGCTCGACCCTGGAAGTCCAAGTTTCGTTTTTCTAGGCGGGTTGATGGACCAGATAACGGGCTAAATGGTTAGGAAAATGGTACATCCATCGGAAGGATGATTGAGAAATACTGGCTGGTGATCCAAGAAAATGGTGTGGAGTAATGTAGAACAATGGTGAACCGCACAAGTAAGTATAAGGCATTATAGACAATACGAGTTTATTTTCGAGATATCTACGGTTGATAGGCATTTAGTTGACAAAGATCGAGTGGCCAAAAGGAAATTAATTGCGCGAACCTCTAACTTGCTATTCTTCAATCTACGCTACAGTACGTGGAATTAATACCAAAAACATACACAGATGGAAAAATTTATCAATCCCATTCTATTGATTAAAATATAACAGGTATGACACATTGTTTGGCTCAGAAGTTACCATTAGCAAAATGTAATTGACTAGAGACAGAGTTGTAAAAAATGACGCTAGAAAATGTGTCAGAATCGACTAACCTGACATTTTAAAATCTCAGAAGAAATGGAGTTTTAATTTTGTCTTCTTCTACTGAGTGCGAATAAGCATCCATAAGATACGTATACAAAGTTCAACGTTTCGTATTTTGGGTTTAGGGTAGATTTTTCGGTACAACCTAGATGCACTTGGTTACTCTATAATTTTGACAATATTAGCCTTATTGATAAGTCTGCATATAATATATAACTAGAATTTTCTATTGCACAACGGATTAACATTTCAAGTAAACTAATAGCAAAAGAATGCGAGTTTTGTTGATTCGGCCTTCATTTTTAAATCTTAGTCCATCACACATCGTAACTGTTCTTCCAGCAATTCGTAAAATTGACAGTTCCTTTATTAGAAACGGTGAAGGCTAAATTTATTTCTCAACATCTTTAGGTATTCTTTCAATTAATTTTTATGCTCTAACGGTTTATAATAAATGATATATTACAGTAAAACTTATAAAAACTTCTTTAAAAATTACTTCATGATTTTACAGTAAAAGTTAGAATAGAATATAAGAAAAACGGTACCAACCCCGACAATGAGATAAATAAAATACAAAAAAAGGCGGAAAATATAACATGATTAAGTTCCTCTATATATTCCTCTATTTCATAATATTAAATGATTAAAATTATGATATTTATATAAAAAAGTAGAAAATCTCAGAGTAGAACATTAGTTTCCAAACAGAGGACATACGACATGTACACGAGGATTGCAGGGCAAACGTAATGGACAATGTTTCCATCAAGCAAAAAATGTCTATAGATAATTCTTGAAGTGACTTCAACACTATTCCTTCTTCTGTGTGTGCCCTAGAGGTGCATTTCCTGAAGGCAAACAGAATCAGAATGTATAAGGAGCGTCTCTTAGAGACGCATACTGCCTAGCGATGACCTTTGTTTGAAAATCCTAGAAATCTTTTATTATCTTTAAGAATTCTCCTTCGGGTATAACATGATTATCGTTTTGTACCACAGTAACAAAAACTATAGGCTCAGATTATAGGTTAATAAAGTACGAAATAAGAAAAAAATTTCCTTAAAATGCGATATAATTGAAATGATGTTGCCATGGTAATAAATTCATCGTTAAAAGAATATAATACGTAATACGTAGTAAAAAGAGAACGCAGAATTTTCTATATATCGGATAAAAAAGGAATAAAATAGCTAGAACGAATCATCTTCCCTCCAGGATCTCCATAAATCTCCCTCGACCTCAACTTTTATACATTTTTATCGATAATTTTATTTTATACGAGACTACTGAAGACAAATCTAACCGCTTCGGAGTTGCTCGTTTTGATCAATGAACAGTGAATTTGAAAGGCAAAGAAGAGAGAAATTAGACTATCTAAACATGTTAAACACAGATATTTCGATGTATGTTTCTAGCGTAAAGGCAATAAGGCACGTTTTGTTTGCGAAAATGAAAACAAATGAGCTGTGATTTGACAAAAACGTCCCGAATTGGAAAGGTAAGGAAAGAAAGGAAATATTTTCAGAATAGCTTGATTTCATTGGATAATATTATTCTATTTATATGAACTTACAAAGGTAAATCATGCACTATTTGAATCGTGATTAAATACAATAAAATTTGGAATAATTAGATACCGTGTCCGCTGGTTTAAAAAAATCAATTACTAGGCATAATCTCCGAAAGAAAAATATAACTTTCATTTTATGATCTCAAGATAATGCTACGTAGAACAGAAAAAAATGAACGAAATAAGTTCAATAAGAAAAAGCAGCTTGCCGAAATACGACCAAATGACAAGCAGATCATATTTATGTATAAAAATTTTCACTTGGTTCCATCGAGGAAAAGATTGGCATATCTCTATCCGCTTATTAAAACATCACTTGTCTGTGATAAAATTATAAAATGACTAATAAAATATCTTAATACGGAGATTCATATCTAAAATACAGGGATCCTGAATAGATGGAAATATGAAATACACCTTAAATAGGCAGAATGAGCTGAGTTATGTGAACCCTAATTGTATTTCTGGACCTTAAGTCATTTCGGATGGAGGTAAAAAAATATAATTTTTAATTTCCTTCACATTTTCTTGGAAATTGAAGGAATCTAAATTCCTTAAATGGTATATAATTTACTTATAAGATGAATTCGTTTAATAAAGAGAGAGGCTATCACAGCATCTTAGGTCCATTTTATGCCTGACCATATTCTGCAGAGTATCTGAGAGAGCTTACGTATGGCATAAGACTTGTTTTTAAATATTTATTTAAGAATAGACGAAGTTAAATTTCGATTTTATACTTTAATCTTAGCATTAAAAATTTTTCTATTCGATTTTCAGTGAAACTAAACAGTTAAAAGTCTTTTAAAAATCTCGACGTGACTATCAATTACATCACAAAAAGTTTCAAAATGATTTTTCAAAATATGTTCCCCTACGTGTAGCAATAAAATATTCTAATAAAAAATTCAAAGAGTACGTAACGATATTACGTCATGATCAAGGCAGAGACCCACCTTCGAGTGATCGCGGACGAAAGTAAGATCTTCTTACGTAAGAAACGCGTATTTATAGCACAAAAAAAATCAGTGCGATGAGGTTGAAACATTTGATAAAGACGAAAAAGTCAAGGAAAGCAAAAAAAAGAGATTTAACAAATGTCTGGAAGGAAGGTTGTGTGACGAACGTAACAAAAGAAAGTAGACAAGAGATGAAACAGAAAAAAAAAACAAATGAAAACTAAAAAAGAGATGACGAAGAATCGGAAAGGCGGAAATTTAAAACAAAAGAGATATAGAAACATCGGTGGACGGATTGGCAAAAGAGAGACAAAGAGGACGCGAAAAATTTCGTGGAAAATGTCGGTCGGGGGAGTAGGGTCTTACAGGTGGTGGAGGAGTAGTGGGGGAGGGGGTTTGGGGGGAAGGGGTCCGTAGGCGGGGAAGGCGCACCTTGTGTATATAAATGGGTCATGACCCGATGGGGAAGGGATTCGCAGCAGAGAAACGCAGAGGAACACTCACCGGACACCAAAGCTCTTTCTCCATCCGCCGAGGACTTCCAAAGGGTGCAACAGGTAGGTTCAAGATTACCCTCGTACTATAGAATCGTTACGTTTTAAAATGATATTCGTGGAAATGGACTGGAATTAGAGGAGTTAATAGGTGAATGGATAAACATATAGGCTATAGAAAATATAGAATAAGTAGTGCTAAAAGATAGAAAAAGTAGTGCTCGATGCGCAAATGGTTTCCAATTAATCGGAGATTGTTAATGCTAAATCACAGTTGTGTGCGGAAATTAAAAATTTTAGAAGAGTTTTCGATGAAACTTAATAGATAGCGTTAGATAACGACGAACAAAATATTATGCATATATACTACAAAATGAGCTAAAAATATATGTGATTTCTAAATTTTGGCTAGCAACTAACGTGATGAAGTAACGATTAGAGAATGTACAAATTGAAAGATATACATCGCAAGAGATAGCTTTTGATGTGGATGAAACTTATGCCTTTCTTTTTCTTATTCCAATTCTTATACAAATATTCTTAAACAAATTACTCTCCTTTATTGATGTTTATTAAAACCTCCAATGTTGCGGAGTATTAAAGCGATGTTACTTGAAGACAAGTTATTACACTTGAAAAAATTACGACAACTGCAACTGATAAAATTCATTATCATTAGATACAAACGCAAACTAAAAGAAATGATCCATTCGAAATGATCTTTTGATTGGAAAAATTAAAGAACGCAATTATATCTGAAATCTAATCCTTATATGAAGTACGAAACACCTAAAATCTTAGAGTAATAGAAAATTTTATGAAACATGCAAAATATAGACTCATACAATCTGAGTAATTGCTTAATTTCTTCCAATTTTGAGAGGGTTTGTGGTGAACGTTCAAATCGTCAATAGAAGGGAGATGAGGTGGTATCATACAATGAAATTTTTAACTTATATAGAACTACAAATATTGAAAAATTCTAATTAGCTTTCTTTAATTATTCTAACCTTGAAGTATGTACATCATAAAAAATTACTTATAATGAAATTTAACAACAGGATTCGTGATAATAATCAAGATACCCTTTGAGAGGAATGACTTACAGGAATTTTGTACGAATTCTCTTCTTTACAGATAAAATATCGATATAATTTCATACGCAATGATAATTCAACAAAATTGAGAATTAAGGATTAATGTTAGAACAATAATGAGAGGTATAAACATAAAATCTTCCATAGCAATGAAAGCAGCAAATCTACATAGTTAAACTTCGGAGGCTAACTTTATAGCAGCAAAGTGAAAACGCTGAAAATTGATAAAACGTTAATTACAACTGAAGATTGATTAAGACGTTAACATCATTTCAGAAGTGTTATAATCTCTTTATTATTTACAAGAACAACTCACATAAAACTGTAAAATAAAATAAGTATGTTCAATATTTAGTTCGTTGAATGCAAACTAAACATATAGAATAAACAATGAGTAACTAAGGAGTTATTTAGTAATTTAGTCAAGATTGTTGGAAATGCATTATTAAAAATCCACGAAAACTCTCTCCTTGGATTTGTTCAGTAATAATATAAAATTATGGAGTTAATTTGATTTATTACCGTTCCCTAATGATATTTATTCGCATGAATGAACATTCAATTTAGCAGCTTTTCATTCAAATGAACGGCTCCATCGTTTAGCTCGAGTTATTCGTCGATATTAATTCTTTCTGTTGGGACAGTCAGTTCCAAATTAAATGATTTTAAAGATTCGCAATATAAGGAGGGGACTAATATGATTTATGAAAAAAATACACCAAAAATTATCGATACAGGAGATAAGAATTAAGAGTTGAGGCATCTCGAATGATATTGGGAAATGATAAGATAAGAATGCTTTTAAATTAAATTAAAGAGAATGAGATTTCTACCCACGCATATGATGGCGGAAATGAGCTAAAGAAAATATATTTATTTCTGTTTAGAAAAGAGATACCCGGTCAATCATACCTTATCGAACCGTCTCTATGTTTTATTATTCAGATCTTATCATTATACTCGTATATTACAAAGAGTGATGCATTTGTCAAAGAAGAAATTTACACAAACCGGAAAAGTGATACAAACGATATCTCTATTGTTTGGTGCATTCTACAATACACTTGAATCTAAATACTAAATTGTCTCTCCATCTATGGACATATATTCACCTTAAAATGAAAGTCATCGCTTTATTATTCGATGTTTAAGTATAGACAATACTTTTCCAGTTCGTACAGGGAAAGATGCCAGTAATGTTTTCATTAAATAATTATTGTACTACGAATTGATGAAATAAGAGTTTAGTATATTATATACGAGATGCATTCTGAAACCTAACTTGACTGTGAAAGCATTTATGAAGCCACCGGTATCCAAATATTTCAATTAAATCACTACAGTAATTCAGAGATCAGAAAAAAAAAGCTTTTAGACAAAACTGAATAAAAAATGTGCAGTAATACATATCGAATAATAGAATCATTGCGGATAGAACTCATAATCTTTAAAGATCTCCAAATCACTCGGAAAGTATGGTTGACAATGTCAAAGGAAATCAATTGAAATGGATCGACTACATCAAGGACTAAATAATAATTGTAAATTTCTAATTTTTCAGTTATACGATTCGGCATTTCTAAAAACTTTCGTCAACTTTTTCCGAAAGCGATCATACGTAGACGGAAGGGAACTTCAAAAATAGACTTCCCATTTCAACAAAGAAACATGTCTGATAATTATAACTAATTAATATAAGTTTCATCATCAACAGGAGGAAACTGGAGAACTCCCTTAGAAAACGTTCTCATAACATCATCGTTTAAGCTTTAAACGCCTACAAGATAATTCGAGTTTTCCCTCCGGGAATCGAAAATGAGAAAGCTAACTGTTTTGGTTTATGGTAAAGATACCTTTATAAAGTTACGTAATATATTTTTAGAAGAAAGACAGAAATTTATAAGCGTACAGAAGGTGGAGTTCGGAAAGAGAAGTCAATACGTAATCTAATGCACTGAAAAATAGAATTTATCGGAAGTTTCGACAACAATGAACATAAAGAACGCCTAACGAACTTTCATTAACAATTAACAACAATATACGTCCTGGATTCACAACAATTAAACCTTAAATTACTATCTTTGACGAAGACCTTTAACATCGTTCGTCATTTACCAAAAGGGGCGACGTAGGAAACTCTTTTCACACCCTATCGCATGTGACACAAGATGAAACGAAGGATTCTTCAGAAACGAGGATAACCCTTTCCTGTTTGGATAATAAAATCCACAAACACCGCTAAATAATTTCCACAGAATTTACGACTTAATGCGTTGTATTTCGGGACGGTGAATAAACATATTCAATCAGCCTCCGCATTCGAGGTTTGTCAGAGATTAAAGACCAAAGGAAACAGGAACTCACTCCATTATAATATGCGTTTCAACAAAATGAGATTCTTTCCCAGTACGTAGGCCGGAGGTATCCCATTTACAGAGAAAAGCAATTACTGGTAATAGTGGCCACTTTTGAAGGGGGGACTCGGTCCGCCAAGAGGACCAACTGTTTAAAACCCTCTCGGAAGGGCAATTAGTAGAGGCATGAGGGCGTGAAGACTCTTACACAGATTTCGTGACAACAGCATCATTCTCCGTCGAAGACGTGCGTGATCGATACGAGCCTGATTTATGAGAACTTCAAACAGAAGGAAAAATACGCTTTTTGGGGAACAAGTGAGGATATTTCATTACGGGCGAGTATTATGGGTTGAGGAGTGGCAGCCGCTTATGTCTGCCGATTTCATTCGGGATTAGGATCTTGAAAGAATGGGAATAAGTGAACAAGAAAAGAAAGGAACGTATTTACACCACGTGTGTATATAGGATTAAATAGATGATATTGTTGAAACAAGCTCTATTCCCCGGAGATATATTGTGTGACATGTAATATCTATAAAGTATCAATTAAATGATCTAAAAAAAGAAATCATTAAAGAAATTCATATTTCTTCACTTACTTTCTCTTACGTAATATAATTACGTCTTACTTACGTATACTACTTAATAAAACAACAAAATACGAAATGTGCATAACAAAATATAATATACTTTATTTTTAAGGAATACATAACATATAAATCATAATATAAATCCTTAATTTTATAGGAATATTATACATACGAGTTATATTATATAGGAATTAGAAGTTAGCAACGTAGAAAAACAAGACAGATGATAGCTTTAAAGCAAAAATAAAATAACTGCATTTTTTCTAAGAGGATACAGCAAGATAAGTCCACCTTAAGCAATAGTAACAGACTAAGTTTGCCATTACGTATTCAGTTCAGTAACTTTTTATTGGCTACGTTTTTGACACTATGGAGTAATGTCGTCAGAAGGGCTTGTGTGGGAGTGCAATTGACATGTGTTTGTATTAAACGCCCACTGTTTTTATAAGGTCGTTCTCTGATTAAAGAAAATATTTTTGAAATTCTGTGACCCCTATTAGCAAATGTTTTCCTATCATTGAGGTGTTTTCCAAAAAATCTAACAACATGCTCAAATAATGTTCCGTGTTACGTGTTCCGTCCAATCCATGCCTTGAAAAAAAAGCTTCAATCTTTTACGGTACAGGAATAATATTGATACAAATCGACTGTTTGTGTTTGAGGATGGATTCTTACAAACGAGGTGTCCTCCATTTACGAATTAGTTTATTAGTTTTATGATCTTAACCGGAAATTTTTCTCGTTCCCCAAAACAAGGTTTCAATTTACGCTCTTGTATTATTGTCAATCTTGAAAGAGTTTAAATGGCAACAGAAAGATTCTTAGGAAGAATAATACGTAAATCAAGGTGCTACAAACCTAACTTTGCCTCAAGCAGAGTTCAGAAATAAGTTAATTTTAAAAGAAACTTTAAAAAGTTCACTAATTAAAAGCGGATGAATCCGAATAAAAGATTATATTTTACGGTGTACCTCTACAACCTTTGCCATCATCTACCATCAAAACAATTAGACAATATGTCCTCTAAAAGATGCTACAACGGAGAATATTCGAATTACTTCTAGACATTATTGTTTTCTAGCATAATTTCTTTGGATATGCTTGATATCACAGATATTTTATGAAGACACAACAATCCCCGTATCAACCTAAAAGGTTTTCTTCACTTTAAGTTTCTATTTTGTTCAAGAGCCAAATGGAAAATATTACGCTTCAATTTTCGAGATTAAAAAAATCTGAACCAAAGCTATTTAACTGAAAAGAATTTAATAAAAAGGTCTAATTCATGAAAATTTAAAAATTGAATTGTAATGCGTTAAAGTTCATGAACTCACCGTAAAACTGTGCGAATAAAAATATATCGAACACACCAGTATATTTCCAACACTCAGAGGAATGTGTCACTTGTTCCATGAAAAGGCTACGTGAAGGAATTATGAACCATTAACGTTCTATTCTGAGATGCCATAAATTGATTTATACCGAATTTATTTTTAATGAATGTCGTGCGGAGGTGTTAAGTAAGAATAGAAAGAACGAGTTGGACACTGCCGAGTTTAATGACATTTCCGGTGAAACGAAAAAAAATTCCGTTCCATTTGTGCATATAGAGAAGAAATTATTTCCATCATATGTGTTGCTTAAGATGATCAATTTTGTCACATGATGATTTGATTTATCAAACTTTTTTTTACTTTGAAATTTACCACTGTGAATATAGAGAAGAAATTATTTCCATCATCTGCGTTGCTTAAGATGATCGATTTTGTCATACGATGAATTAATTTATCAAACTTTCTTTAATTTGAAATTCACAAATGTTCGATGTATCACAACTTACTTAACAGTCTCACATCCTTCGTGAAAAAAAATTCTTTCGTTAGCATAAAATTCTTCAACCGATTAATTTGTTAGAATTAATCCATGAGGAAACGTTAACCTTTAAAAGTAAAAAAACGTTAGAGGATTCCTTATTTTCTTCAATTTAACTCTTAAGTATTTATCCAAAAATTCTAATTTATTACCGTTGAAATTAATGATACTTTAGGAAGTAATTTTATTCAACATACTAGAGGAAAAGTAAATAACACGCTTAGTAACGAAAATAACAAACGTCACAATAGACATAGATACGAAATGAAAGCTATAAATAATACATACGAATAAATTAAATCGTATAAATAATCCTAAAATGACAAAGCCTATAGTGTTCATATTAAAATTCCATATTTCACATCCTAAAGGTCCGAAATACCTTTCAATCCCTATCTCACGTGGATTCGAATCGCAAAAAGATGACGTAACAGTTATCCATCATCACCCAATGGACCAAAATTAAACATCCACGAACGAGGAAGAATTCGATCAAAACATCCGTCGAAAAAGGAAACAAAGAAAGCATTAGGACAAAGGTAAAGCGAAGAATTTCGGCCTAGATGACCTTTGAGAGAGGAAATTAGAGGAAGGAAAGATGGCGGAAGGGGGAGGGAGATTTATGTGGGGTTGTAGAGGGCTGTTAATAACCAAAAAGACTCCGCCATCACTATTCTCGTGATAAAACCTCTTTCGCAGGCCAATAGGGTACGTCAGTAAAAAGAAAGGGCGTACACCGACAACGTCGTTTTTACCACGACATTTGCGGGCAATACATTGTACAGAAGTTATTCCTTCTTGAATTAACTTTTATTAATTCCGAGAATCGAATGACAGCTAGAAAATGGATGACTGGAAACTACGCAGGATAGCTACAACACAACAGCTATAAGTATCTAATACGTTCAAATACGGCGAAACTGCACTCGCAGAATGATAGAAATTGAACGATAACAAGGAAAAACTCTGCGAAATATAGTTTCCGAGAAATCCGTTTAGAGTTCCATGATCCGAAACTTCTGCATCCATCAGATGTAGTCCAAACAGTTGCAAAATACGCAATGCTTTTACGAAAGCGTTGCTTCAAATTGTTTCTTAAAACTGTTTTACAAACAGATGGATACTATTCTGCAAATGATATGGTTAAAGGTCACTCAAAAGTGTTGTGTATTAGTGAAACAAATGAAAGAATGATGTGATATTACCAGATTCACAACTACGTTTTAAACGTGTTTTTAAGTTATGCTATTCAAAATACGAAATTAACTCCCTTGCATTTTTTCTTCCCAAGTAGGTTTTAACATTGCAGAGGCTATCCGATTATAAAGAATAATGATTGTTAATAAGTCAAATTATATAAATTTCATATTTATAACTTTATTATAACATGATAAGTCGTGATGTATCATAATATTGTATCGATGCTTGGAAATTTCACTCGTCAAATTCCAAAGAGATAAGCTTTTCTTATATCCGTATTTTAGCCAAAGGAGCTAAAAATTATTATATAGATACTAGAAATGCTATAATTTGGTGAACAATTGAACTAGTATGTTACAATAAATTCTTACGAAAACACTCTATATTTTCTTAGGAAAAGTGTCAATATGACCATAATTTCAGCGAAAAAATGAAAATTACAAAAAATGGCAAATTATATAAAAGATATGGCTATCAAAATTCAAAAGTTGGAAGTTTTCAACAAGGAACAGTAATTAGTCAATAAAAATCCTCTATGCATTACTTTTAAATTTGCATGAGACATATCACCTTGAGTAGAAGGTAAACTTTTAAGTTGTAAACTAAATTTTTATTCAGTAGAATTTTTTAAAGTTCAGTAGAAATTAATGGCAAGAGAACATTTTTGAATCTGAAAGAGAAATTAAAAATTTAATAAAATTAATTTACAAGATATGATCTATGATTTGAAATTATATTCCAAAAAGTCACTAATTATGACAATTACATAAAAAACCGATTTAAATAGCCCTATAAAGCTTATTGTAGTTTCAAAGAATACAATTGTAAGAGATGAACTTAAAACTGAAAAGCCTACCAAATTCACAATAAAGACTCCATAATTAATATACTCTTTCACCATTGGCATATGGATACCTGGAATCCTAAGTCAAAAGCATTTCAATGGACCAGATATATATATTGTTAAGAGGAGAGAAATTCTTTTCAGCGCGACAAATAAAATTGATGTTTCAGAGCTAAAGGGGAAAAAAGGGTTCCCACCCACACTCCCACCAGACCCATAATTTTATTTTTCAATCTTCAAAAATCCTTTTTCAACTTCTCAATTTCCGTCCGTCCGTTTATTTTTCTTGTTTTCCAGAATTTCCATGGTGACGCCCTCACGTTTCCTCCCTTCTTCACTCTCTCTTTTCCAACCCGAACCCGGTTAGGGCAAACAATGCTTCAAACCATTATTACAACTTCTAATAGTCATTTAATTCAATTGCAATTCATGCTAATTAATATACGGTCCCAATCCTATAATATGGAATGATTGAATTTTCATTTTTGCTTTATAAGGTGTATGAACTTGGAAGTATTCATATTTTATTTGAAAGTTATACCACCAATTAAAAGTATATTCAAATAGCTTCTCTTTAGTTTGAAGAAGAGCGGATCTTTCTTTTTCATTCATCGTTCAATTATATAAATTTTAATAGACGATACATGATCTTTTCAATTCGTAAGTTCTCGTATTACTATCTAAATTATTGGTTTTTCAATTTAACTTAATGTTGAAGGATTGCTAAGATTTTTTTTTCATTTTCAATTTTTGTTCATTACTCACAGTTTAATTTGTGGTACTTAATTATCAAATACCTGAATGATTACTTATTAAACTGATTTATGGCACCATCGATAATTCGCACCATCACTTTCAATACATAATTATCACTCTAATTTTGAATTTAATTTATTTTATACTTTAGAATCTTTCTACCGGATTCGGAAAGCTTCTTTTACACTCAGTATGCCAAGATATATTCTCATAATTAAGATTACATTTATTTACGACAGTTGTGGATTACATAAGATTGGAATGGATAACCATACTCGTAATAAATAAAAAAACAAATTTAATACCACACGCACTACCACTATTTATAATATCCTGCAATATTAGTTTCATTTTTCCCTTTCATCTCGTCTCTTTTTTTCTAATTTAACCGATCGTCGGTAATATTCCTTATTTCGTAATATCGTTTATCTACATTCATCCCTTCTTTTCATAACTCCATTCTTTCCAACCCATTTTACTTTTCCCCTTACGCAAATATCCAATACAACCGTCACTGAAAAAATGTTTTCCCAAATCAAAAATTCAAAATATAACTTTTCCAGAAGGTCATCTCTTGCTTAATTTCTTTTTTCTACCCGTTTGTTAGAAATAAAAATCCGAAACTATTTTTAACCTCTTTAAATATTAAAGGAAAAGGTGGATATAAAATTATTTGGATCATCCGGAAGTTACTTTCATTTTAATAAAAAAATCTATTAATTTTCATTCGTAAATTCACATCCGCTCCAAGCTAATTTTAGAAACTTGACTGAGCGTATTTTACACATTATTTTCATTACGACAAACGATATGCCTTTGCATATCTTTCACAATATTAATACCTCCATTCTTTCAGTATATGACGTACAATAATTAAACACATCATCATTTCTATCAGTTACGAATTAAATATTCTTAGGATTGTATTTGAATAACCCAAAGTATGAATCTACGTCAGCGAAAGTGTTTTAGAACTCCTAACTCGTTAATCATTTTCGGGCGATGTGTTACCACGTGAATTAAATAGGAGAATCATATTTTTCGACAGTTAAAGTGGGTGCCTATTACAGATAAGAGTGTTATGATGAGGACCATAAGGTGAGGTGAATGAATGAAAGAAAATTGGAAAGGGATAGCGTTAAAAAGGTTAATGGTCAACGTTGAGCTATCAATGGCTCGTATGTACACATGGATAATTGGAAAATCAACGTTTCCCTCCGCCTACTTTAGAGGAAGAAAAGTACTTAAAATATCTCGATTCGGTTGGAATTTGCCTATTGAAAGAATTTTAACTCACTTTTTTCGTTCGAGAGTGAAATAAAAGGATAGTGAAAGTTCATTATTTCCACTCAGATGGAACACATTAATGAATCCAAATAACAAAAATCACAAACAGATTTTCTCCTATTAATAGCGAATGATATTTGTTTGCTGAAACAATAAATTATTTGTTATAATATTTAGTAACATAACGAGTAATTATTAACAGAAAAAATTGATTCGTACAGGCTCATTTATTTCTAGATACTTGGCTATTGTGTATATACTTATATTACAAGGAATTAGTTTAAAATTAAAATTTAAAATTATAATATATAATATTACATATAATATGTAGGAAAGCTAATGTTATTATATATCTCTTTTAGTAAAAGAAACAACTTCCGTTACGTCTCATAGCAACATTGCAAACTTACAAAGTATGTTTATTAACACGTTTATAAAATGATCAGTATCTTGTTTAATATATTATTAATAGCATCCAGGGTTTATTTTATACATGAACTTAAAATTGAAGTTTCTCTCGTCAAAAACTTCGCGTAAAGTTCAAGAGAAGGTATACTGATAAGGAAAACCACTGTAAATCTTTGGGACGAAGAAGAAAACATATTATCCTGTTACAAAACAAGTTTCGTTTACATCATAAAATAACCAAGATTCTCTTCGACTAAAAAAAGATTATAAAGCGAAACAAAAGGAAAGCGAATATATAAGAAAAGGTTAAATTTCCGTTAAATCTGAATATTTCGAATTAATTAAAGGTTAATTCCGTGTACAAAATAACTTTATAAAATCTATATATATTCTTCACTCCTATAATGAATATAATATGGTGAACGTTTGAGATGAGAAGAATATACCCATGTTTTACTATTCCTTTCACACTTACGATGTTTTTGGGGTTAACTAAAATCACTTTTAGGGCAGTTATTGTCGTCTTTCAATTGTTAATAATAATTTCAAATTTCGTATTAAATTCGTAATTTATACGATTTATGCCTGATTTCGAACATTTCTAACAAACTTTCGATTCTTTTTTTTTTCATTTCTAATTCGATTGAACAAACTTTCTCAAAGCTGTGCAACTGGTAAGGACTTCGATACTTCAAACCAAAACGTTTATAACGGTTACAAGGCAACGGCTCTCCGGCTATTCTCCTGGCAACTTTGATTGTATCGAACTAAAACCTCACGTCCAGGCATGTTCGCAGATGGACCTTTAGAAGTGAAATTCAGAGACGAGCATATGCGAACAGCTCGTTCTATTAATGGAGGGGATCGCAAATATCTCAAATGAGCACTTTATCCCTATTTATTTTTTATCAAAGTTGGACCATCAAGGAAATGCCGATATCCGCTAAAGGAAGGCTGTATTTATCCACAAGATAAAAGGGAATTGATTTTCTTTTATGAAATAGAATTCGTGAATTCGAGCACATTCAGCAGTTGCAAAAATAGAAGTAAATGTTGTTATATTTAGAAATAACTCAAGACTCATGGAAACAGTAGAGAATTAACAATTTATGATTAAAAATAAAATTGCAAGTGATCTATAGATAAAGTGAAAACTTCCGACGCATGACACTGCTAACATATTAATAGTTAATTCTAGAAAAAATTGTTTTTAAAGAAAATTTCACTAGTTCTTTTAACTTAAAAATTTTTTTACATTAACCCTTTTCTTTGATTGAAAGCTGAAAAGAGCAGAGCTAAGATATATAAACAAAGTTCTGCAAAAGCAATGTTGTTAAATTCCAAACTATGTGGAGTTTCTACACAGAACAGTTTTCAATAGAATAACGGAATGTGAGCTGCCTACACAATGACGACACGAGCTTACGTTATTCAATAGTCAATAAATCTCTCTTTGTAAAAGCGATAGAAGAAAAAGTTAATGGAACTTTAAATTAAACAGGAACGGACAGCGGCTTTCACTATTGTCGTTTCTCACGAACTTCACATCTCTTTGCATCGTTTGTCCGAACAGCGATTCTATTTCCATAGCAACAGCACTTTTCACAACAGATATTGTCACTTCGAACGCGATTTACATTAAAAAGAAATAAATTTATTAACAAATATAACGGAAACAATTTAGAATTATTATTATTACGGAACAATTTAGGAATGCAATTAGAGGAAAATATCTCGAAAATGTACAATTAAGCTCAAACATGCAGATTCTATTAGCGCTATTACTTGTAATCCTTAATAGCTTTTTAACAAAACTTTGAAAACGACAGTGATAATGGGCTGATATTAGAATTTGAATCAAACAGTCACCGAATATTAATATTTACGACTACATTTATAATTAAAATTATTTCCAGAATTGTCATTTTCCGATAGCATGGGTTATTAATTTAATTTCAGAATGATTTAAAGTTGGAAGACTCCTCTAAAGCCTAAATAATACTTTCAAATCGCATAACACCTTTTCCAGAGTACTGAACTTTAGTTTATCCTTAAGAATTATAATATCATTTACTACATTTTCTATAGACAAGAATATAGACATGTTCTCATCCTGTTTATTTATACATTAAATAGGATACGGAGAAATTCTCCTCTGATTTGATTGATATGGTCGTGGATAATTAAGATAACAACGGCAAGGAAACATTAGCATTTGATAATCATCGAATCAATGAAAATAATTACAAGGATATCGGAGTGAAAGGCATGATACGAAATGATAATATTAGAAAAGGTTCTCCAAATATTTCGGTACAGAGAAAATCATACTTGGATACTATGTATGCATTTAAACAACATGAACAGAACAAAAGTTGAAGCGATTTCCCAATTGTAAAAACATTTGCAACTTTGATACTTATTCTCATTGTAACAGGATGTTCAAATGCAATATATGTACAACTAATTGAATGAATACTTTAATCCTTAGGCATGACTGAGATGCGAGGAAGTGGAAGGAGTCAAGAAGGTGATAGCAAAGGCGCGTTGGCGGGTATAGCCTTCCTTCTCCTTGTGTGGGGAGTGAGCGGCTCCGTTGCCCGTCCACCGCCTTCGTCCCAACTGCAGGAACTGCCCCCGGCCTACGATGACTGGAACTTGGCCGAACTGGCCGAGCTTTTGGCAAACACGGAACCAGTGAGCATTTCAAAGCCATTAAATTTAACATAGACGCGAAAGACAAATGAAATCCTACGCTCATTCACTCTAGCGATTTTTTGCGATGTACTAACATTACGCAAATTTCGAGAAATTAAAATGGAAAGTTTTCCTCCTACAATAAGTAACATCTAACGAATGAAGTTAAATATGAACGCATTTTTTTGCAAACCTCAATGATTAAGAAAATATTTTATAGACATGTTTAATTAAGATAAAATTGCCTTGAAGAAGGATAGAGAAAGAAAATTTTTACGATCAAGATAAATTCACGAAAAGACTACGTGACATGACACACGAGCTTCGACGAAAAGCTAAAAGAAAAATTAATAAGGAAAAATTTTTTTAAATGGTATGAAGGCATGATAAATATGCATATAATATATCAATAGTTATTCTATGTATCATTCGAGTATGTACTTTAAATTATGCTGCTGACATGTGAATATTCATTCTCATAAATTAATCTTGAGGAAAAGAAATATTAATCAGCCTTATTACTTTAGGGAAACGAGATTGTTCTTTTGTAAGTTCACTGGCTCAACTACGCACAAACTCCAGCAAATTCAATGCAAAAATGGAAGTATACCAAATATTTTAAATTTTTTGACTGAAAAACAAACAAAACTGATTCTTTTTACAAAACGGGTTTTTACCTCAATTTCAGACACTAACTTGACATCTTATGAATTCCTGATTTTAGAAATGAATAAAATATCGATTCATAAAATAAGGCACACGAATGCTACACGGATTTTTGGAATCCCTTACCGAGTTTTATCACAAAATACGTACTCATCAACAATTTTAATTTAACGTATAAGTTGGCAAAATGCTTACCAATTTCATGTTCTGCATAGAATTTTAATTCTATGGAGAACATGCAAAAAAAATCTTCAACTTTGGTTATCATCAATGAAAACTGCTAACGAAAGCTTCAACAGCGTACCAACTTTGCACATTCACTTCTATATAAAAAATTGTTTCCAATATAGATAAGCGCCTTGAGAATGAAACAATAATTTTCCTCGCGTCTGGTATAACTATTTCATGATCGTAGAAGAAGTTAATTCTAATTGAAATGTAACTTTTTCGTATTTAAATTTTTTAACGATCAAACCGATTTAGATAAAATAATATATGCCTGTTAATTTCGTACGATTCCTTTCCTTTAGTAGATTTATCAAAGCCACTTAGAAAAAATATCGTATGAAACTACACCGACAAAATATATGCCAATTTTCACCCGATTTTTTAAATCAAAACACGTTACTAGCCTCATTATAAATTCTTTGTTTACTTCAATAATGAAACAAATAAGCTTCACAAATAACTAAAGCATAAACGGCTGATTTACACTCTTCTAACCATAATAAAAATTGATACTACAGTAAAATACTTAAGGAATAACAAAAATATACAGAATGTAGATAGCTCGTTCGTCAATTAACTCTCCTTGAATTCACTTTTATCACAACACTTCACGGGTACTGGATGATTGTAAATCGAACAGTTGCAAGCCTGTTTAAGGATGTTTGAACTTCTCCCCTAGCAACCACGACCAACTTGCGCACAAGATGAAAATAAAATCACGCGTTTTTTCATCCCAGGCGATGACTTCACAGCGACCGGTTCAGCACTGACCAAATCCGGTATTTCGATTGATTCGCTGATTCAAATCGAAGGCTTCTTTCGCATGGCTACGTAATTCTTAATAATCGATTTTGTTACTCACGTTTAGACTCATTTCACATAAAACTGTTAAGAATTAAAATGAGAAAGGGTTGAATATGCAATACCGTAATGATTACCATGTGAATAATGTCACACGGTGAGAGTATTTGAAGAAAAAAGTATTATACATTTCTTACTCAAAGTTTTACAAAGAAACCTGCTTTTAAATGTACCAAAAATAAAGGAAGAATTATTGAAAAAATAATTTCGGCAACTGGAATTTAGAGGTGCATAACTTGACAGGTAAAACAAAGTAGTAATGAGAAATAGAGATACGACTGTTGAATGTTTAATGAAAGGCCGTAATCTTGCGTTTATTCTCTTTAATGACTACTCATTCATTAATAATATAAAGCTAATTTAATCCTTTGATTTGAAATAGACAAGGGCAATATCACAATCATAGAAAATTGAATTATACATAGTATATAATATCGAAGTCATCAATTTATTTCTGATAAAGACAGAACATTTTATGAACTCTATCTGCACAAGAATCAAATATGAAATAAATCTGATGTCTCTTCAACACAATACTAGACTATAAAAAGTACTGGAACATAGAGTTATACAAGTGCTTACACATTAGTTTAAGATATTGTGAAACACCACTCTGTGATAACGGCAATAAAAAATAATGAATATAAAAGATGAAAACTTGATTGAGCAGCTGGAAAATTTAACTTTGATCCTCGTCTGTACTTACAAGCTAAATTCAACCTTCAGAACTTCAACTTCAGAAGTTCAAAGGAAAGATATTAAAGAACTTAAAAAATTGAAAGATTTAACACTAATTACAACCTTAAACAGTAAAGAAATGTAGGTTTATCGACCAAATAATTACTATTATGAAGAGAAATAATTTTAAGCGATGGTTATCATCCTAATTAATTACTTCATTGATAGTTATGCGTTACAACCAAAATAGTGTAGGCCTTACATGGCGTTTATAACAAACACATACGTGTATAACATATCTCAAACTCTGGGAGTACAACGGAGTTTCCTAGGAAACAAACAAGTAAACACTTCCTTAGCTACCTTACGTACAATAAATGTTCCTGGGCGCTTACTTCTCATAAAATACGTTTCCCTAGTGGTATTAGACCAAAATAATACGCGATTCGTAAATAAGTAGAGAATAACTTTAATCTCTGCATTTTACAGCAAGAAAGAGAGAGGAAACTGGCCAACATCGTGGAGTGGATGCACCAGATGAGGCAGCAGCAAATGCAGGAAGACGCGGGATTTGAAGGAGAAGGTACCGCTAGGATGGCAGTCCCTCCTCCACTGGTTCACGGTGGTCCATCTGGGATGAGAAATTCAGAGGACGGGGATGATGATGGAAAGGGGAAGAGAGGAAGCTGTAAGTACTTCATACGTACAGTCCGTTCATTTTATCGATAAATTTATGTATACGAATAATATCAATGCATCCCTCAGATTATATCCTTGAAATGAACGTAATATATCTCCCTTTTGGATAAATTTGAAAAAATAAGTAGAATAAGAGAAAATAGAATATAGAAGCTGAATTTGAATACTTTCAGTCACAATAGAACGTTGTCGGTAGCCCCTGATTAATATTCCAAACTATAAATGCCGGTAAGTAAGTCATAAGCAGCCATGCATGCCATAAGAAACATGATGAGCTAAAGATCAAGCTGTTGATTGCAGCCGTAATAGATTCCAGAACCTCAATGACCATCCTAAAGCCAAATTTACGGAAAATACAACTCTCTCTCAGGGAAAAGCTAATAAGTATCTCGGTATTCTATGATCAAAATCAAATGTCGATTTTACATTACGCAATGATTGGTTTAGTCTCTCGCATCGATTGATATTCTTTCTTAATTTCAAGGTTTGGCCTAATACGGTATTCTTATTTAAAACGTTTTATTTTTGAGCTATCAATAAGGAAAATGTGGTTAAATTAAATAATTATACAAATATTATATAAAGTAATTTAATAAAACAAATGTGACGAAGTTTCAAAATAAAATTGAGTGATTTGATCAATTTACAATTCAGTGAAATCAACACATGGCAAAGAACTTTATTCGTGAATACTGATTTCCAAGTCTGACGTCTACGAAAGCTAAAATATTTCTTTCTGAATAATACAGATATTAACCTCAAGGAACAGTATTGATGTCCTAATATTTATTCTATAAATTTTATAAAATGCTAATTTAATTACCTTTTATGCATTAACTTTGTATTCACTACCATTCAAAGATATACCGATACGCATAAGTTCAAACAACGCAACGAAAGAAATTATTTTCGGAATACATTCATTCAATAATTTGAATATATATTTATATCCAAATTAATCCATGCAAAGTAACGTTCTTTTAAGATACGAAATAAATAGATAAATGTGACGATGCCATAGCATGAAATACATAGATTAAATTCAATAGCTTTCAATCTTTTAAAATCCTTCCACATACATACTGCAAGTCAATGAAACTTTATAATTTTTGAGCATAGACAAAACATCTATGCAGATTTTCCATGGTAACAATGTATTAATATATTATTACGTAATAACGGTATGTAACTGACATTTTCGATTTCTTCCACAGTCATGTCCTTATGCCACTTCAAAATATGCAACATGGGCCGAAAGAGGAACTTGAGATACAACCCCCTTACTCGTGCTTGAACCCAAGAAAAATCGTCTCTCACGAAGTCTCTTCTTTCCAATCAGCCTCCAGAACGACTTTTTGATTATAAAAAGGGGACATTGCACCGAAAAAACGAGGAACTGTTCAAGGCTGTGCTTCAACTGATTAATAACATACAGCAATTCCCCATTTTGAAAATATCTGTGTCTTCACTACAAGTCTATCACTCTGGAAAAAAGACAAGTATGCAAAATAAAACGGACATCAAAAGACGGGCTTCTCTGATTTGGAATCGAAATTAAAACAGCGCTAAATTTATTACTGTTCTGACTTATGAATTCGATCCTAGTTAATGATCAAAATTAACCTATCGGATGACTTCGTGAGCTGTAGAAATTAGTTTTATTGTATGTTATTCTTTTTTTCAGTTAAAGTGAGAAAACCAGAGATAGACGAGAGAATATAATTCCTTTCAATAACTTTAGTGATATGCAGTATATTTAGAAACTTCCACAATGTAAAATGTATATTAATTCTCAGTGTTAAATTATTTAGATAGAGGTGGTATGAAATATGCCAGCAATTTATTAAGATGGATTAAAGCTTTTAAAGCTACCAAGCATGCTATAGTATTATTTCTTTTTAAAGCTTCACTTCTTTTACTAGAAGGCATTTTATAAGTTATTTTCTAAACACATAATAAATCAATGAATGATATATCTTTTTACATGTATTGCAAATAATAAATATTGTTGTTACAGGAATCCTAATGCTTAAATTAATTTGAAAATATACATAATGTTATTAAATAATTCTTTAAGCTAACTCTCCTACACATTACTCCATTACAAATCTGTCATGGCTGCTAATTAATATCAATTTTTAAAACAAAGATTTAAAATATAATTTCATTTACATCATTTCAAAATACGAAAATATTTTGCCAGTCTGTAATCCTTTGTTACAGCAAACAAACTTATATAAAATTATTTTAAAACTATTATCCATTCTTGGTTATTTATGCAATAAATAAATAGTATTAATAAAAAGTGTATCATTCAAAGCACATGGGTCTTTCAATCAATGGATAAAAGAAACATGGTAATCACGCAAGGATGAATAATAAACAACCATGACAGCTCTACAGTAAATGCAATAAGATTTTTCATCACAGCCAAGATTATTGTATTGATAGTAAAATCATTTTGTAATTGTGAAGCAAAAAGCTTTTTAAATCTGTAACTGCAAGATTTAATCAAAATATTCATGGACTAAAAGAAGTATAATAGATAGTTGGAGTCTTGACTTGGTGAATCTTCATTTTCGACAACAAAATAACTTTGAATACTTGGGTCCTCAAAATAATTGAATGGAGCGAGATATTTGATTCATATTTCCACATTGCTTGATAGTATCTCTCTGAGTCAAAACACGGTGAATCAATAGTTTATTTCATGAAACTAAAAATCAAAAATTGTTTTGATCTTCAGAATAAAAGATTAAACAAAATCTATGAGAACTAGAGAATATATGCTCCAAAAGTTATTTTATACTCATTGTGCATTAAAATTTAATAAATATAAACTAATGTGAATAATGATTGCTCAAGCCTAAAATTGAGTGATGAATTGGAACAAATGGAGAAGTTTAAGGCCTTGTCAGAGAAAGCATTGACTACATTATACTGAAGGATATTACTTCAATTTCTTTACCTCAATGTCCCTATTCATTTGTATTTTCCTTAACAGAGATAATTAGAATAAAATAATAATTTTCAGTTTAAGGGAGTCAAACTCTAAGAAATAATTTAAGATATATCATAAGCTCAGGTGAAGCAAACCTTATATGAAATAAGAATATTCAGTTACAATGCAAAAAAGAAATAGTATTTTTATGAAAATTGAAAATTATTAGGTAAAAAAACAGAATAAGAAAGAATACACAAGCAAGGAACTGAACAAATTTATTCATAAGCAAGACTATATGTCTGATCACTAATAACATAACTTTTGAGTTAAAAAACTCAATCAATCAAATTTCTTTCGCTCTCCATGGGTGATTCATTACAAAATGTAAATAAATCAATTTCTCACACTTGTCCTTCACATATAACTAAAAATCTTTTACATCTATTGTTTATGCCAAGCATCAGGAAATAAACACTTCACCATCGGAGTTCATTTTATAGATCACCTGGCTATCAGGGAGACTCTTAGTTCATTATTAAAGAAATTATATCAGATCTAATACAGAATTGTAGATAGATATAATAAGTTTACATATAAACATCAATTCTGGAAACCATTATCTTAATTAGTTAATTAGGCTCTGGAGTTAATAAAATACAAAATGGTGACAAATATGCAAACATTTTTTAAAATTTCTTAGACTTAAAAAATCATTAAAAAGAGATTATTTAGATATATAAGAAATAGGAAGTAGTAGGTCTGTTTTTAGCAAAAACTACAACTATACTTAATTATTATACCCACAAGTTTAACTTGGTCATCAAAATCCTCACTACTTTTGTCCTGAATATCAAATTAATAATTCACATGATGTCCTTTGAATTATGTGGCATGAGCTGAGATCTACTGTAAAAAATGACCCTTACAAATACCCAATGTGATTTTAGAAATTAATGAAGGAGAAAGGAGTAAGTTGAAATTATATGCATAATATTACACTAAACAGTAGATATTCAACAGATGATGATGTACAGATGATCTAGTTCTGGAGTTCTCAAACATACTCTTACTAAACTTCCAAAGCTTTTAATCAACAAATGAATAGAAGGACACTAGGAATTAACTTATTTAATAAAAAGAAATTAAAATTATGGAAAACATGAACAATGGGCTACAAGCCTCATATTTCATAGTCATGATTTGACTGGTTAAACAGTGACAAGAGAGTTCAGTTGTGGCTTAAAGAGGAAAATTATATCACCAAATCAAATTAAAATAAACAACGGAACTGCTACGAGACAATATACAGAGATGACAATACCAGGACATTTACAGTCACAATTTAGAGCTTATTATAACCTTACCTCAACAAATACATAAAAACATGTTTCTCGAGGAGAGAATGCGAAAAGGTTTGGAAACCGATACAACCATTGAACAACATTGAAGACTTTTGAATAAGTATGAACTTATACAAATGACGTTTCAATTACGACTCGTTGAAGTTATTGAAAAGGCTAATAGAATAGTGTTTCCTTTGGAGATTAAATTTTCTAATGAGAGTAAGTAAAAAACGAACGTTACTCTCTTCTATATCCTTTGACAGCTAAGATAAAAACAATAACATAAGATAATATTACTATGCCTCAAGAAAATGTTGAGTTATTTTCATAAAGGGTAAAACCACTGCTCATTTGTTCATACGGTGGCTCCAAAAACCTCTACATCCAAAAACTTTTAACACTTTCTCATTACGATTACTGAAGTCTACAGTACAAGATACTTTATTTAACTTCTATTCTTTTGTAATTACCTTCTAGTGTTAAAACGCTTAAAAAAAGAAAAATTATAGAGATTTTCACGAAAATGCAATTCATCTTTGACAAAAGACGATGCCATAAGTGCGCCAATGATAACTTTCTGTACAATACTGCATGAAAATATAAATAATATTTATACTCACGTTTAAGCAGTTGAAGAAATCAATCAGTCAACTACCTCAAGGACGAATCTATATTAATGAAATGACATAATTATTCAATTAACACACAATGTGACAGAACAAAAGAGAGAAAAGTTTTTCATGTTGGTGCTATTACTAAAACCTTAAAATTTATATCATTTTGATGCAAATAAGTGTAAAAGTAACACAAGTTTCAATGAAAATGAACCTTATAATCGCCATCCTCCAGAAAAACAAGTCACAAATTTCATTCGTAAATTGTAAATTCAACAAAGCTACTTCAGATACTCACGTGGAATTTTAAACACTGGATGTCTGCTTGCTTCAAATATATCGTACGTCATTTGGCAGCGTTTTCAGCGGGGTAAACGAGTTAACCAATAGAGCTCACTTACGCAAATTATGTTTTGACATGTAATATAAAAATACTTGTCATTGATTTATTTCTTTTACATAAGACTTAATTCGATCTAATAAATCAAATTACATAAACAGCAAAAAATTGAAGTTTTTTAGATGAAGAATTTTGTAGAAATTTAAATGAAGATAGCTTTCATTATTATTTAGTGCGTACTTTAATTGGTATCTTCTTTTATTGCAGGATTTCCCTTTTGTTACCATTATGCACCTCAGTATGTGATATTAATACTTATCCATATCCTTAGTTTTTCTTCATAGAATTTCTCTTGGAGTTTCTATATCAGAAATATTATCATCCTCTCTTCTTGTAATCTGTCCTGATTATATCAATTCTCATAATATCAACTTAGAGTAGAGTTAAATAAAATAAGGGAACAGAAGCATTAAGAAATGTGTCATGGTGTATAATCAAGGACTAATAATATAGAGCCTCTTGTGGAGGCAACTATATTGAAACATTGTAATACAAATCTCATTTAATTATTTTGTTTTGTTAAAAGTACATAGAAATTTGTTAAGCTTTATCCTCCTGAAGATCTTCTTCTTTGAAAAATGAAAGAATTATGAATTATGTAGAGTGGTGTATACATGTTAATAACTAAGCACTGGAAAGCGTTTTTAAACTTTAAAAATTAAAAATAGGTTAATTAGGATATTTTTTGTCATGCAGAGTAAATTTTAAGAACTATGGTTCATTACTTGCTTTTGGTGGATTAGGTACAAAATCATTATCCCAGTTCTATGCTTTTCCAAGTTAAAAAGCTAAGTTTCAATTATAAAAGTTTAAATACTATTAATAGAATAGTGTCCACTATCTGAATGGATAGCAATTGAAGAGTGCTTGAACTAAAATTAAAAGAGGCTTAACTGAAGATTTATATCTTTGATAATTAGATACATAAGACAGATAAAAAGATATTAAGTAATTATTTGTGAGTGTACTTCATCAGTTTCATAACAAAACATTGATAAAATCTACCTATATCAATTATGAGTCAACTTCAGTGCGTAAAAATATTTCTTTATATGTTACATATATATTAAACACATTTTTAAAATATTCATACTATATCATCTCTAATTCTCATTCTTTTCATATTCTAATTCTCATTCTCTTATCTTCAAAGAAATGATGAAATGTATTTCACATTTAACAACATAATTATGCATTTGATCTTCATATATAAAAAAATGAGGTAATTTATTAAGCAATTTGATTGAATGTTTATATACTTAGTGTTTGATTCAAATTTAACTTGAAATTAATAACCTAAAAATTAAAGTAGTTCAATTACTGGCTTCTACAATATTCTTTATAAGCTGTTTCATTATGTTGATACTATACATTTTTTGAATTTGAATCAACAAATAAAAATCGATACTAAGTATCATTAAAGTGGAATTCCTTGCTTGAATTTTACAAATTTATACCAAAAGTCTTGTTAATAATTCTCATTTCATATTGAACTATGTAATTACTGTACTCAAAAGGACAGGTTTACTAAATCTTCCATGACGACAATGAGATCAATAATAAGGTTGTTTCGAACTTGGAATATCGGTTATATTAACAGAAACTTTGGTAATTAATATGAGAGTGTTAGCTGAAATTATTTAAAGTTCCAGATCCAAAATTTTAGAAAAATGCCTGCATTTATGAAGAGATATTATCCAGCTATGAATATCAACTGTTTTCTCCCATTTTCACCAATGTATAGTTAAATATCTCTATAGAACTTCATCGTCACTGGCATTTAACCAGCATAATCTATTTTTGCAGTACAATTGCATTTATTTTGTTCCTTTGATGTGACTGCTTTAAAGTTTAAATAAGAAGTCAAATTTCTTTTAATCAGGATAAGTGTTTTGTATGTAAAAAGGGAGAATTTATTTAAATGAGAATTTATAATGGAAAAACTAATGAACCAAAGAGCAACAAAGGGATTTACTATTCTTCAATAGTTTCATTGTGAATTTAAAAGAGCACTTAATAAATATTCATATATATATTAATGGAAATTGATGTTAATATATATTGTCGCACACAAACACTTTAGAACCACCCACGCCTCCTGCACTTAGTTCTTTTCATGCACCTGCGTGCACTCTCCTTGTCGACACTGTCTCTACTGTTCCATCACTGTTCCTACTGACCGTCTGTTATCCTTACCCCCAGGTATCTAACCCTGCTGCCAAGATGCAGCACGGGGGCATCAGCAGAAAACCATGAAAATTTATATATAATGTAAAATAATGTTAGTGTCACTCAAAAAATCTATTGCAAATGGATTCCAAATGTAAAATCACTCTCAATATGACATTGCTGATATTTAAGTAATTCTAAGAATTTTAGCAAGTATATCATGCAAAATTAGATTTTTATTGATATCCAAGAAGGCAGGCACAAATTTTGTATTATGGTCCACATATATTTTTCTTACTTTGTATGGGCTCCACAGAGTAAGTAAAGCCTCCTTATATTACAATAAATGAATTCTACTAGGTCTATTGCTCTGATCAACTTCAATGCCTTAAGCCATTTGTGGAAACAATTTAATTTAAACTACTTGAGAAACAAGATCCTCTAAAATCCACCATGAAAACCAAAACAGACCTAATCTAAAAGTTAGAATAACTATTGTTTACTTGAATAAGAACATAATCATCATACTAAAGCAAAATATTGGATCATTTCTTTACCTGGTAATTATGATCTTCTTGAAACTGAGCTCTTTTAGTTAATCATTCTCATGTTTATTAGAAGTCTGTTTATTAATTTTTATTTAACAATAACTGATTATAAGATGCCTTTTATAGTTACAAGACTTTCATACATCAATTTAAATACAAATTGCTACTGCAATAAACCTTAGGAACCAAGCTGCCATCATAAGATAATATATTTAACTTAAAAGAATGGAGGGCATACAGAATGGAACAAAAGAAATTAGTTTATTCTTTTTGACAAGAATCATCATTTTTGTTTATGTTTAACCCAGAAGAGAGGCAGCCTCAATTTTAGGTTCACATAGTTCTAATATGAAAAATAAATGAAATAATGCATAACTTGTCTATTATATTGAAATTAGCTGTAGGGAACCACTAATAGTTTAACTAACCCATTAAATGGGAGCTTTTTCTTAGTAGTCACTTTTCTAATGGGACTGGAATTACAAAACAAATGCATTAGGTGAGACCCATACAGAGTATAGGCCCTAAGATAAGCATCGACTGACAATCTCTCCTCATGGGGAAAAATATTTTTGAGAGCACATCTCAGGATGTTCAGCATAACTCAAGATTATGTATAGATGTGATCACCATTAAATAGGCTGATGTAAAGTAAGAAGAGATACAAAGTTGAAGTATACTTCAAATTTGGCTAAATTTGCTCTTGGTTTACAAAATTTAGGGACAAAATATATAATAAAGAGCTACCACATCTGAAATACTGTTTTATTTTTTCTTAAAATCAAATTAGATAGATCACATATATTAATGTCATTCTTAGGTAAGTAAATGGTTAGCAGGAAAATCATAGGTATTAAGGGAAACCCGTTTAAATGTAAATGTAACCAGAGCAATGCTGAAGGATTCAATAATTTGTTATATTTTAATAAAACATCTTATAAACTTTTATATTTATTGCATATTTAGATAACAATAAGGTTAAATATACTTTAAATGATAATGAGAGAACATTCTTATTATTAATTACCTTCTTTTCAGTCTAATTCTATGCTTATGACTACTTGAGAAAACAGTTTGATTGTAATTTCACAGAGAAAAAGAGTGCATGCAAATTTATTGCCCATCGATAAAATAAATTGAGATTTTCTCTTCATGGTAAGCTCTCCAATTCCAAAAATGCCCACTCACTGAGATAATTTCAACTGGAAACAAATCATGATTTAAATTTGAGGTTCTTTGGTTTTATAACTTAATGATAAATAAATCAAATTTAACTACTTTATATACCAACATTTTCTGTATTCCACAAAATTTTAGTTGCCATACAGTTAACATTTTGTATAGCAAACTGTAATTTCTATCTTATTGGTAACTGATGTATTTCTTTTACACTGTCAAGAAGAGAAACACTAATGGCACATAAAATCAATTAATAAAGTATTTCTAATGAAGCGTTAATTATTTCTATTTATTATATTATTCAAAAATATTTCTTAATTCATTTATGAGTATAAATCTGCAATACTTTCAATTTTATGAAAGTTATTTTTCCAGAATCACATTATTCTATTAGGACTTTGCCAAAATTTTGTAACATTGAATTAAAGGGCAAAGGATACAATATTTAATCCAAAGTAAAAATTGGCTCAAATTGAATTTTACATGAAAATACACACAGAGTGAAATAGTAAGAATGGCCAAAACACAGCACAGTAAACATTCATGTTACCATTAAAATATTGGTAAAACGATTGAATTTTAAAAGAGAAGACCAAGTTTTGGTAATGTTTTAAGATTTAAAACTCTGATTACACTTATTTAGATCAGTTATTGGAAAGAACAAACAATATATTAATCAATCCTTTTTCTGTTCACTCTTATGAAGGTAACAGTAAATTCATTTTAATTTCAGAAAATTTTTCACATAGAGAAATTCTGTCAGTATTAATAAATATTGGAAGAAAGTTTCTGAATTTTCCATATTCTCAAAATTCATGTAATGCTTCTAGTACAAGTTTAAAGGTGGAAACTATTAAAATATTAAGATCAGTTTAAGTATTTATTATAGATTAGGAAAGGGACACTGTGCTAGATGTTTTTTAACATAGAGAAATCAATGACTGCTGACCGAGTGATGTGTATAATATTACTCTTGAACAATTTTCACACAGCATTTCAATGCTGGTTAAATTACTCAGATCGCTAATGGAGAAAGACATTTGGCAGCACTGAGTTAACGTTTTAAGTAAACTGCAAAATTACACAATAGCATTATGTTCAGCCAACAATGTGAAACATTGCTAATGTCAAGGTATATCCTCTTCTGCATAAATTTCTGTGATGCAGAAAGTTATACAGGGATCTGATGATATTTAAGCACTTCAAAAACAGAAATGGACCATGAAGTACTATGAATTTGCAAAATATATACATAAATGCAATTACCACTACTTTGAACATCTTCTTTCAAACTACACCCTCAGGCACTGTTGAAAATTTTATTTTTGTACATACATGCACACATTCATTCATTTCTGTGATGGGACAAATGCAGTATAATTTACTCAAACATTCTTTTAAATGTCACTAAAATCTTGCAAGCAATTCTCAACATGCATAAAAGTTTATAGCTCTTTTTTTTAATAATTTGCTCTAGTTATTTTTTAGAAATTATATTTTTAACATGTATAGCTACCCTATAACTATGGTCCAGTATCATTATTCATTATTGTTTAAAATTATCTTCAAAATTATACCAAAAAATGAAATCAAAAGAACATATTTCACTTTTTATGGATTTCATTCTTTATAACAACATAATTTCAATTAGTGTCAGCTTCCAAGAGACTATGGAAAATTGACATGATATTTCATCTGATTTGCAAGCATTCACAAATATTGAATGAATTATGAGATCATTGAAAATATTTTACAAACATTACCATAGAATATAACAATGCATTTATACATTTGGCTGGGTTTAAAACAACTGATGTTGTATCAACTCCAACACTAGACAAAAAACAGGAGAGCATATAATCATCTTACAATCTGATGAAAAGTTTACAATCAGATAACATTCCAAAAATTTATATTAGATTGGGTAAAAATTATCCTTTAAATATTTTAAAAATGATTCTCATTGATTTATTAGCTTGATAAAATATATCAAGCTAGAAGGTGTATTTAAGACATCACACTCCTTCAATGATTGCTTATTACATTAAGCATATATTGAGAGTAAATTCCTTATTGCAAAATCATATGTACTGATAAAAAGTAAATATTTTACTTCATTCTGAATAAAATGATATTTCTGATAGTACTGAAGCTAAATCACATTCTCTAGAAGTGATCAAGCTTAAAAAAATGAGCCTTGCACAAATGGATTTGTTCATAATAAAAAGAAGCTGACTAATACTAAAGAGTATGATCATATCAGACTTAGGTTGATAATAAGAAAACAAATAAATGTTTCAATTCAATAAATAAATTCAAATTAAATAGTCTGAGCATTTTGCACAGGGGTTTTGAAATTAACGTCAATAAAAATTTCAGAAGTATTTGTTAATAATCAGGTATTTGAGCGCTTAAATATGCACAATATCTGCTATCTCTTCTCTTTTTAATAAACATCAATGAAAATTGTGTTTTAACTTTTGTTGCATTTATTTTCAATTCGAATGGCTAAAAATTGCATTGCAAATTTGATAACAATATTGAAAACAGTCTGATGAAGCTGGCACAAGGAACTTTTCCAGTGTCATTTGTCTCAGAGCCCATTATTCATGTAATATCATAATAATTATAACAGTTACTTATTGAAGATGAATGCTTCCCAGTAATAGCTGGGCAAACATTGCCCAAATTAACCATGTATTACCCTAGCATCAGGGAAATACATTATTTGTATTTTCCTCTTCTTAACCCAAACCCTTTTACATTATTGAAAATTCCAGTTGCAAAATGCAAATGGATAGGAAAATTAATTAAGTGCTGAAAATTTTATAAAACATCTTGATATATATATATCTGCTCAACGGCTAAATGAAACAAAGTAACAAAACTACTAGTTTGTGGCTGTATTTATGTGGCCTACCCAAGCAAAATTTTACTTAGGAAGAAGGCCCTGCTAAGATTAGGCATGTTGCCATTTTAAGTCTACCTTCGTATGGTGAAGGTTTTATATTTATGAACCAAAACAGAATATTTTCTTAACTTCCACCAGGTGTATGACTCAACAGTGCTCTCCAATTGAACAAGTCTCCTTTGTATGGCCTTGAGAGGAATGTCAGCGTTTCATTCTTGCTGATTCTGAATCCTCTTGACCCCCTTCCTCTTGTCAATTATCTCCGAGGGATAATGCTTGCACAATACGTGGATCAGCTTTACTTCCCTCTCTGAACTCTTCCAGAGTGAGCTTATCATCATGATTTTTATCCATTTGGTTGAATATCTTGTCCACCCTCTTCTGTGGTGTGTTTTCATCTTCCTGTGTAGGCTGCTGTCCCTGTAGACAGAATTTAGGGGAGGTCCCGCCAAAGGATGAATTTGGTTAGATCAATGAATTTAAAAATCTTAAGTATACTACAATACTAGAGATTTCTTTAATAATTATTTTACATATACAGTTATATCTATTATATTTATCATATTCTTCCTAGGATGTATAATACTATATAGAACAAGAGAGAACTGTTTTCAATTGTCCAACAGAGTATAAAAGGGATGTTTTATAAAGAATTAGTAATCCTTTAAAGTAATGATTGCTTAACTCATTGAAACCCAAACAATATAGGATAGTTGAAACAACCTTCGATTTTCAATTAAAAGATCCACTGTTTATATTAAGATGTATTTACCATGATGCAACAAAAACAGGATGAGGCAAAATTTCAATAAGTATTTTTTGTAATTCTACCTTTATCATTGGAATCTCGGATATTAAAACATTTAATAATGCATATCATATAGGACATAATAAATAGTTTTCTAGCTCCTTCTATTTGCGTTATATCTTTACAAAAGTGATGGACTGCTTGAGCAACAAGAATACAGGTTAAAAAATGCTATAACTAATTTGGGATAAGAGATGCAGAGTCATATCAAATTACACACTGGCTATTATAGAAATATGTAGCCTTAGATATAAGTTATTAGTTTGCCTCTTTCCTGCTGAATGTTGTGCACGGTAAGCAAATAATACTGATATAAACCAATATTGTACACTAACCATGATTAATTAATGAAGACTAAATATTATGTATTTAGTTGAATCTGTCTTTGTTAAATATTTGAATGAACATTTGAATGAACAAATTTGCTGCTCATGATGTATTATAGTTGTAATTTTTGAAGTATAATACATAGCTCCAATAATTATATATAAAGAAAGAAAATAATTGAACATAGGCAAATATATCAACATGAAATAGAAAAGGAGATGTAGAAATAATTTCATATATATACTTTTTTCAAGAGAAGTCTAATATGAAATTTAAAATTCATTTAATATTATGATTATTTATTTAATTTAAGCTTCTACAATATAAACCTTATATTTGATAGATTATGTGAATACAATGTTTAGCATTAATCTCTTACAAATTACTTCTACTTCATGTTCACCTGAAGTTACTTGTAAAATGTTCATTTTCATAAGTACGATCCCTCTTTGATATAAACTCTCAGTATTTTTTCTGTTCAATCATAAATAATCATGTATCCTCAGTATATTATCTGTTTATATTATCTGTTTATATTCATGGAAATTTTCAAGTAAGAAAATCTGTATCAGGGATTTTTAAATTTCTGATGTCATAATATTTCTAGTTCTCAAACTTTAGCGTTGATTTCATTATAAAATAACATTTCTGATATAATAATGAGGACTGTATATTGCTATGGATAAACATATAGAAAGATTAAAATAACTTTTTTATACATCATATATGATACATTTAATATAAATGCTCTGAACTTATAAGGATTGAGTATGTAACTGAAATTTATGAATATTTAATAAAAATAGGAGTATTAACTCTATTTTGTCAAAGCTAAAATTTGTTCCTCTTTTTTTCCTTTGTATGTGATGAATCATCATACACTTCACTGGATTTTTCCACTTATTTATGAAAAGAACAGCTAGTCTATGTTCATAAGATATTTTATTAAGAGAGGGGTTTTGACTAAAGTCTAGTCGTAATCTGCTCTTTCCATTGCTTACTTTGTGAATTTTCTCAATGACAGATTTTACATTATTCTTCCATGTTGCTTTATATAACTTATCTAATGAGTTTCTTCTAAAGACATCAAGCAAAGACACCTAATGTCACCAGTAATGTCCATGTTTGGAACTATAACATCTGTGTATGATCTAGAGTATTTAATCAAATGAAAATAATAGCGTTGAACTGGGAGAAGATAACCCAAAATCTATTTTTGTTATTCATAAGTTACATTCAAGCCATGCATATTTTTCTAGCTGATTCAAGATGTTTATGCAGTAATTTTAAATTTGGTTTTGTGTGTCTAATGAGAATTAAAGTAAGAATAATATTTTTTCAACAAGTTGTGGAGTTCTTCATGTAACATTTCATACAGTTTTGTTGGTTTTAAAATTCTATCTCTTTAATATTTTATTATTCAATTTAAAATAAAACTAGTATACATCCACAAGCTAAGAATCACTAAACATGGACTGATTTTGGTATGCTAAGATACATGCCCTGATTTTAGCTATTCTTAACTAGTGAAATATTATCAGATAATTATCTTAGCCTGTTTTCATTGCTAATCATTAACATGATTTGATAAATTTGTACAGTAATATGAATTATCTATCCATTAAGTGGAGTCTGTAAATCGGCCTAAAAATAAACTAAATCAATTAAAAAAATTAAAAATGAATTTTTAAAATTCACCAATTTAAATAATTCAGAATAGAATAAACTTTTATAATATCTTTTAATTTTAATACTTTGTAAATATTTTGGGAGTGCTCTTGATTCAATAGTTAACTAATCTATATGTATGTAAAGGCTTTATAGATAATTTTCTCATTAAAAATCAAAAAATGATATTTAAAAAAATATATTTTTACTCCTGATTAGCATTCAATAAAATCTATGAATGGAAAATCAACTTCAATTTCTATATTTTTATTTACATCTATCAAATGAATATTAGCATTAGGTCACTTATATCTAACTGAGATACAGATATTAAGATGATGTAATTCAAATGCAAGAATCAAACTATACAAAGAAATGATATGAGGTAAAAATTTATGTTATACCTATTTAGCATTTATAGATATCAAAGAACAAATATTACATTATGAAAACAAATCTACACTTGTAAATTGTCTATAGTCCCAGATCTGATTGAATTCTAGCATTTTAAGCATGGGCAAGGCTATTTGAGTTTACCAATACATTTAATTTCTAAGACCATTAAGTTTATGAAGTGAATTATAATACTCATATGTAATGGCTGTGGTTAGTCACAATAACTTTTTAAAGTAAATTGTCAAGAAAAAGTACTGGTCTGAGCACTGATAGAATTTGAGAATTTATCCAGAAGAGTAACCCAAATATGGGAGAGTTAATTCTCTATAGATAGGAAGAGAGAGAGATATTATGCAGTATAAAATAAAATATTTTAAAATCATCAAATGAACATCGAAATCAAACAATCGAAAATTATGTAAATTCAGATCTATCTTTAAAGTTGCATGTATAAATAGTTAAGGAATCCTTAAACCTTTATTGATTAGCCATTAATCTTTTACTCAAATAATTTTAAAGGATATTATTTAAGTAAAAATTTGTAGTGGTCAAGGCTAATAGATAAAAAATATAAATTTCTTTAAATAGCATAGTTAGTTGGATTGATAATAAGGAAATAAAATTCCTAAAGGAACTAAATAAAGTTAAATTATTCTAATATTTCATCTCTAGATTTTTAATTACAAAATTGTTCCATATGGGTAAGATAGTATAATGATTAATTATTAAATTTGATCTTTAAAAATACCATGTGCAGCAAAAATGTTTACTTCAAAATGCATAGTAATTGAATAAAAGCTAACATCATTCGATTATTGTAAGTTGTAAATGTAGCCCTTTTTGTTTGATTTGAATGAGAAATAATTATAAGTATGATACACAAGAACTGAAAGAACATTAGCAGAACTAACAAGAACTGAATGAAAGCCCACAGCAAGAAATTGAAAATGAGTTTTCATTGAGAGTATATTTTACATTAGAAAACTGAACTGAAAATAAAGAAAAGAAGTGAGTCAAAATATATAAAATTTACTGTTATAACTGATATAAGACAAGAAAACTTTAGCTATTTGATATCAATTATTTAGTAGCTATAGAATAGTTTTTGCAGTTCTTGTGAACCATTCTCATAAATTTTTATTAAATACGTATAAAATGATTAATTTCAATGTAATTCTTACTAATTAATTGGATATTTATATTTCTACGATTCATGTTCAAAGTACTTTTCATGCACAAGTATATGTTTTAGCTCTTATTAAATATTCTGCCTCTATAATTCAATGTTTCTATGTCTGGGCATCAATGCAATGTTTTAAAGCTTTGGCATAAATGCACTCGTGCAATGAATCTCTGCAAAGTTGCTTAGAGTAATCTAAGTTTTATTATGTGTACATAAGCTATTTGAAATCCGGGATTTTAAAATAGCTAACTGAAAATATCAATAAAGCAATATAATAACTTTACTAGCTTAGCTATTTAAATATCATTCTATGAAAGATAGCTAATCTACTTTATTTTACGTATACTTTGTCCTAAGATGTGCATTATAGTTTATTTAGTGCAGGCATTTGGTTGATGATATTGAGATGCTTTGGGATAGAGAAATACAGCCTGCATTGGAATTTAAATGCCTAAAATGGGCAAGCTAATAGAGCGGAAACCAATTGAAGATAGTAATCTATTAGAAAAACTATGAGAATGATAAGTTGTACCACATATTGGAAACATTTTTACAAAGGATGGGCAAGGTTTACAGTTACACAAATTCTAACACAAAATCACACACTTGTGTATTTGGCAGGACTGCTTCAAGTGAAACATAGATAGGTCTTCATCAATTTTTGTAGATTTATTTCATGCCACATTCCCTGTAAATGTGATACACTATAGTTAGTAAATATATGTGAATGAAAAATATCATCTTTTGGGGAATAGACTTCCTTAAAACTACTTCACTTTCCATTTCAAGATTTAAAGGAAATTTAAAAAAGTATATTTATTAAGAAAGAATTAATGATTGAAGTATTGAAATAATATCTTTTCTTTATTAATTTTCTTTATTTTCTTTATTTGAAAAAATATCTTTTCTTTATTAATTATCTTATACTGTGACCTGATCTAAATTATTGGCTATAAACTGTTTATTAGTTCTATGAAAAATTGCATTTTCAGGTGTAATTGGAGAATTATACACCAAGGAAGGAACTAAAATTTGGGAAACTTAAAGGGACATTTTACTGGTTGATATTATTGCAGGGACTTTAATTTATATCCTTTATCTGTATATAATATAAAAGAACTTAATCACAGTAATTTTTAGAAGAAAAGAGCTTTAAGAAGACGATCAACGAAGAGTTGAATGTTAAAGCCTTGAAAAATGTCTTCAATAGACATGAACTAAATTTTTAGGACTAAGATTTTCAGATATTTCCTGTCAGTTTCTCTATCCATATCTTGAAAAAAATATCCTTTAAGAAAATTAATCTTCAGTGACAAAATGTTGAAAGGATTTGATACCCTATCTTATGGATAACACAGTGAATGATCTCTTAATATCCCCAATTCTTCGTGTTATTATATGATTAATTTAGGCTTAATCTAGGCGTTTGTCTTCACAATAATTTTATTTGTTTGTGCATTATAATATTTATCTTGTAAAAACCAGTTTTGAGTATTAGCTCTAATAAATCCCTTGTACAATATATTTCATGTGACTTTAATTTCATGAATACTGTGAGGATGAATTTAATTTCCTTTGTACCTTCATTGTTCTTAATTATTCATTCATCACTTTCATCTTGATAGTAAACCAAATGAACCAAGACAAAGCAAAATTAAATTGGAAAAGCTAAAAATTCTGCTAAAAAAATAATCCAAACTATTAAACTGGAAGTCTTGAGTATGAACTCAACATGTGAATCTATCTTTATTCAATTCTGAATTTTGATTCCCACTCAATCTCTTAATCTGAGAGGATCATTGAAACAGATTAAAATTGAATTTACAATAGGATTAGCTATTTATTTGCTACAATCAGTTTGAAGATAAGTTCAATTATTAAAGAATATGAGGAAATTGATGAAACCATAACTATTTGAAAGTTTTGTCTGGATAATATTCTTTCAAAGACTACCATCATCCTTGGATCAATTAAAAGCTGATTAATCCCTTCTATGCTGATGGTATATAATACTATATTATTTAAATTCCAAACTTAAGCATATTCTTTGTGAATTTTCTGTCAATATTTGGATTTTGTTCTCATTTACTTCAACAAGGCCATTTATATGTCTAGCAATCGTCATTTACTTTCTTTTCAAAAGTATATGATATTTAGAGCATCCTACAATTACTTAGTAGACATATTACAACATATGTATAGTACGTGTAATTTTTATTTTCACTCTTGTTTAATTTTGTGAAAAGTCACACACTTCCTTGAGCCGAGTAAAAACCTAAATTTCCCTTACCCCATCACAAGATATCTAAGGCAATTTCCTTATGTAAATAGTACTGAAGGATAAAATAAAACAGAGGAAATGATGAATGAAGAAAATATAAGCTCAAAAAAATCATACAAGAAAAATAAGCTATAAGAAACTCCCTTATCTCCAGTATTATTTTTGATAAAAATATTTTATTGATCAGGGAATGATCAAGATAATCAAAAAATTGAACATGATATGTTAATAATCAATGTTAAAAAGGGAATCCTAGATATATAATTACTTAGAGTCAAAAATTTAGAAAATTGCCTGCACATCAGAGTACTTTTAATTGATAATCTATGACATTGCCTATAATAAAGAAAAAGAATACTTCTAAATTATTTGCTTATCGTTCTGTGTTCCGAGCTTTTTAGTTCTCTTCTCTTGGGAAAGAGATCTATCAATTCCATTACTCAAGCTTCTATCTTCTTCATTTACATTGTCATACATAGGAATGTGAAGGAAGTCAGTAAATTATGTAATTGGTATATAAATAGTATAACTCAGCAGATATATTTTAATGTGTTCTTTTAACCTTGTTTGTTTTTTACTGAACGAACGTGGTAGCTCATGAACACCATTTCCTTCATACATATCCTACAACCTATTAATCACGTTTGGGTGAATTTTTCAGTTCTTTACATTTTCTGTTCTTCAATAATCCATAGTTTTGAAGGGATTCTAATGAAAAATACCTGGAATGATATTTATTTTTATAATTTTATTGGTTTTAAAATGTTGATAAATAAAATGTTTATGATTGATTTAATGATAGTGAGTTTTAAATTTCTGGAATTTAATTTTATAAATTTAATGAACTTGTTTTATTTTAATTCAAAAATTATGATTGAAGTATGCGTAAATGTAGTAATTCACTAACCAAATGACAAATTTCCTTTGATGATATTGTTCTCAATCACATTTTAAATAGCTAAGTAGTTGATTATCTCATACAAATCTACATAGAATCTTTATTAGTTCTGTGTTCATACATGTTATGTGTAACAGTCTGGGATGATTGCAGGATACTATAATACTCCAAGCAGCATATTGTCAAGATATAAAAGATACTTATCATATATTCAACTTAAGTTTAAATTCCTTACATTTCTGTTAAAATGCAGGAATGTTATGAACCTTTTAATCTGACAATATACTACAGTTAATCACAGTGATCTGAAGAATGTCTAATATACTACAGTAGAAATCTATGAATTGTGAAGGTGGTGAATGTCTATGGTGAACTAAAAGGTATGTGATCACTAATTTCTCCTTAAGATAGCCAGAATGTATTTAGCAAATATCTCAGATTGAAATATGTATCAATTGTTTTCTGAAAGATTGGTATCCAGGGAGAATGTTAATATTATTAAGCGTTCTCACCCTGCATTCCTTGAAGTTATGTTTATACATATTTCATAAATGATTAAACATGGGAGTGTGAGTATCATCTGTAAGACATTTTCACAAAACAAATCTATTTATAGAGATGGGTCAATTTTAACTCATCAGGGTATCACATTAAGAGTAGTATTAAAAAATTTTCAGAGTGCAATTGTAATCTTAATATTAATTATTAATTACTATCAGTAGACCCATAATTAACACACAGATTCTTAAGCTTTCTAGAGAAAAATTGAAACGATATACATAAAAGTTTGACTGACAAGACAAACAGAGTTATTATAACAATTACATGAAGTCAATAGGCAACTTTTAAGTACAATCTGTTACTCTTTTCCTCTAAAATTAAACAAATTTTCTACTGAATGATTTACCTTGGTTTTGGATAAAAACTGAAATTTAAACTATTGTAACAACTTCATATAATCTTAATATTTACAACAAATAATATAACACAACCCACTCAAAAGTTGCCCTTTTTTTGCATTCTGATATGATGTATGTTAATGAAATTACGATGATTTTGAATTTTAAATTACAAATTCATAAATAGATTCAGATTTTATTACGGATGAGAATGTCTTTAAAATAAATCAAATTAGCATTGAAGCCAAAAGTACGGCACTGGTATCTTAGGAGTTAAATAGGATAAGGTTTCAATGCATCGGGTGTTAGTGGCAGAGTGGGGAGACGTTCCAATACTGGCAGATGCACACTACTCGTTGCATTGGGGAAACTGCAGCCGCTAAAGCGCATTCGGGGGGTGCTTTTAAATCATTAGTACTCACGACCATTTGGTATATAGCGTCGACTATGTTGTACATCTCCTCTCTTGTTATGTATCCGTCATTGTCCACATCGTACAGCCGGAAGGCCCCTGAAAAAGAAACACTTCGATATAAGATTTTGCCTCAAAATTAGTTTTGGCTTTAAGAGAAGGACTATATATGTAAACAAAGCATGAGTGACCCGCCGTGGCGGAATGGTTAACGAACTAGTACCGAATGGACATCAACAGAAGAATTCTGGTTCGAGTCCTGGTTGTTCGAAAATTTATCTTTATTTAATATAGTCATCTATATATAAATGAGTGAATTTATGAGATTTTCCAATTTTTTTAAGAGCTATATCATATACTCTATACAAGGAAAAAAGTATCATGATATGTAATATATTAAATAATTGCAAGTAGTAATGTTATAAATTTTAATATTTACTAATCATTATGATATGAGAAAAGATATACGTGTTAAACGAGTTTTAGGGAACGGCTTTTATTATAATTTCGTAGCTGATTTTCAATATAGGATTTATTTAATGTAGTATCACTATTATATTAAACAGCCGAAAGTTATTCATTAAGATACTTCACAGGAGAATTATATTTCTTTTTTTAAGGACTTTTACAGATGCCAAGAATGCAAAATATAAACTAAAGCGAAACGTATGGGTTGGTGTATTCCGAAATAAAATGGGGAAAATCAGAGTAGCTTTTTTGTTCGGGAGTTGTAAGAAAAGTAGGGAAGAATAATGAACTAACTAATATAGAATAAATATTATTTGATGTATATTCATTTAAGTATTTCTTTCTTTAAAAACTGTTTATATACATTGCTTAAATTCAATATCCAGTTGGTGAATATACTTTTAATGTGAATAAATGAGACAATAGAACTTCCATGTCCAACAAGAAAATTGAAGAATTAAAAAAAATAAAATAATATTTTTTAATCATTGAAAAAATATTTAATCGATATCTCAAACATAATAATCAACAACAAAAAAATCGAATAACATAAAAACTTAGATGCTATCAAGGTTTTCTTATTTATTTTTATGAATATTTTACAAATAATTTATATGTATAACTAACACAAATTTTAATATCGTATCATAATGGAAGATAAACAACAATTTCGCAACAATTGGAAAACATCGATGGCAATGCGGCATCACTGGTAGCACGTATTCTTGCAAAATGGAATACTGTTTCTATTCTTTTTGACCACCAATTCTGCTATAGATCATCTTCTACTTTGTTTTCATCAGGAAGTGAGAATGAAGTGGAACTTAATTGCATATCCGGAGATAAAGCTGTATTCAAAGAGGATAAGATCGTTATCACCGAGTAAATGAAAAATAAATAAAAAATATAAAAATACAATTAAGAAATTATATTTGGATCTTGTAACCATTAATTGCTTAAGTTTACCCTAAGATATCTCTCAATATGTACAGTTATTTTTCAATAAAATAACCTCGAAGGAACAGTTGACAAAGGTGTAACTTTGTACAAAATTTAATTATTTAATATAAATATAATAAATTTAATACATTTCAATGTAGTCCTTTAAATAGTAAGAACTATTTAGAATAGAATCCTAAGTATAAGAATGTAGGTTTCCGAGCAGTTATAAAATTTTAGAAATAGGGCCCAAAAATAAATAAAAGGTAAATTCACTATCACAAACAAACTGAGGCCTATTTACAAAAAGGCTTTTAATATTTTTTCTATACATCATCTACTATACAAAAAAACATTTCGTAAAAATACTAGATATAGCTCTGAAAGTCATTCTCTATGATACGTGATAAATGGATGAAGACATAATAAGAACAATTTACTGTATCGTGTCTAGAGATATATTGATTTCAAACTTCGGTAAAATTAGATCGAAACTTTATAAATATTCTCTATTATAATAAAGTTGTATACTTATCAAAAATATAAATTTAAATAAAAATTAGGTGATGTCCATTCAAAAAACTATAGCTCACAACTTTTGCAAATTCAATCATGAAAATTTTTCAAATTTTTCAATCGATATTCAATTTCAGTTGGAAGGTGAATCTTTAAGGAATGTAATAAATTTGAGCACTAGACATCTATTGCATAAATCTTCGTTCGGATATACTTACAATGCAGCTTCTCATCTAGGTTTCCTCTTGACGTAATGGAAAGAGCACGGATGAATTCTTCGAACTCAATAGAACCATCCTGAGGTAAAAAAGAAGAAATGGTTATAGAACCAGAATAAATTACATAAATCTTACCGGAGATATTTCAAGTTTTGATCAATCTATGCTTTAAATAGCCTATTTAAAGATATATATGGAAAGAACTGTGACATTCAAAAAATAAACAAGATGATTTCCAACAATGGTATAACAGAAGTGATAAACATCAAAATGGCCGGGACTATGCTTAACTCTAAGATTATATTAGTTTAACCAAAGAGAAAATTTTGTTCATTATACAATACGATATCTAAGGTATTTGACTGTTAATGGGTAGTATAACCATCATGATTCATGTACCGATCAATACGGATTTAAAAATCTCCGACTGGTATTCTAGAGTGGAGTATATATTTCAGTTATCAAAATAACCAGTAAAAAGAAAAGATTCGCTATCACAATTTTTCATCAGAACAATATTTTCATGTCAAGTTAAGGATAAGGATTACTCTGAAAATTTAATCAAAATAGCTCTCAGAGGTATGAGTTTAAGAATTGTTTATTTTGTCGGAGTGGAGAGCGCCGTAGGCAATACTTACATTGTTCTCGTCGAATACCCTGAAGACGAGAGAGGCAAATTTCGTTGGATCTCCTTGGGGAAAAAACTGCTTGTAGATCTTAATAAATCCCTGAAGAGAAAGAAAATACAGAATGTATTAATGAAATATCTTTTCATCGCTGACACAAAGCAAATTTTTACCCCGAAAAAAACATTTTTTTGTTTTCTTAATCGAGTCTCAGTATATTTCAATGTAACATTTCTAAAGTACGATTTGAGAACGATTTTTACGAAATATAGCGGATATATTAAAATGAAAAATTGTACAACTATCCACAGGGTGAAATTAGTGGACAAATGATGAAAAATGTCAAATTTCAGCATATTTTATTGTTCAAGCATAAAAGTAAACTTATACCTCATTAGTATATAGTTAGAGTTACAAATATTCAGTGTATAGTAGAAGAAAAAATGATTTATTCGTAATAAAAGAAGAGATACTTCTTTAAATTAAATTAAAGATTTTAAGAGACTTCATTGTTTAACACTTAAATTTCCATGGCTACGAAAACAGCATGTTCTCAAGTACATTTATTCATAGATTGCAATTCACTTGAATATTAATTAAAAACCTAACAACCTTATTAATTAATAAACAAGTATATTTATGTTTTATTTGAAAAGTTCATCTCACATGATATACACAGTCTTTGCTCTACGGAATAGTCGAATCCGAGCGGAATACAGCTCATGGATGCGGTTCTTAGTTCCCTAGAGATGTTTACTTTGCTGCAGTCATTTCTACGCTTCGTTGGCATAGTTATTTAACAAGAGGATTCAGAGAGAGTGCATCATAAGAGAAAATATTTATACATGAGACTAAATGGAAGAAATAATTGCACGTTATACAAAACGTTGAGGGAAATCAATTTAAAAAATTCTGAGTATATAATACAATTCTATAATATCTGACGACTTTGATGATGAAATTTATTTGCAAGGAAGATGAATAATGTACAAATTGGGAACTCTGGGAGGGAAATTATAAACAAGATATCATAAACATAAAACCTTTTTCAATGACCGAGTTGGGAGAATTTTTTTTGGATTAGACGTTAACTATATTCTACGCAAGAATGAGTTATTGTTTCGAGTTTATTCTATATATTCTATTCATAGTGGACATGAAAGTTTACAAGTGAAGAAATCTAATTCTTAAATATAAGTAATGTTTATACATTATGAATAGGGCTGCAATATTCACATGAAGTAAATCTTAATACGTCAATTATGATTTTCGAAACATATAATTATACGAAACAAACAAAGCAATCCTACGTTATTTATTAAAAAAACGTTAGTCGCGCGCAACAATGAGTTTCTTGTTGAGTAACTCTATTTTAGCGTAACAATGCTTTAGATATTCTATAGAACATGAACGTTAAATATAAACGGAAATACTTCTTCATTTGTTTTCCGTATTTCAATTCCAATCGATCATAGTGTAAGGAACCTGTCACTTGCAAATGGTTTTAAATAAGGTCACAAGTATCAGCCAAATCCAGATGCATCGATTAGAGTATTAATCACGCCCTAAATTTAAGGGACAGCTGTTACGTCTCGCATTGGATTCCCTTTGGAAGCATTTCCCAAAAGGATGAAATCTTGCTTTAAGTGCACTTGAAGACCGCATTTACTTGAAGGTAATCAGCATTTCTCAAACGAATTCGAAGCTATGATAAGCTAAGTGCGACTTTCGCAAACACTGTAGCATCTAACTAGGCTTGATTAATCTCCTTAATTAAATGAGTATTCCTTTCTAGCAAATAGGTATTACTTACGTAAAGTATTACGTTAGTGAACTCAAGAAATTTGACCTGCAATCATCAGAGAAATGAAAAAGATACTTGATGTTTAAATAATAAAAGCTTTAAATTTCGTAAGGAAATGATATATTGTAGAATTTTTTGATACCTTATCATATCCTAGGTATTTACAACATTTTTATCGCCTTTATCACTGCTATCTTACATGTATATTCATTTTAAATTCGATAAATTAATTATACTGGTATCATATGCCTGTTTTGTATTAAAAGCAACTTCCCACTATTCATACAATCAAATGCTTTCCCTTATATCAAAGCAGCCCAGAAATACTTTCCTTTTTCCTTTCCTGTGCATAAATTATGTTTATTATGCTTTTGATATCCCTCTCCTTTATTCTAATCCAAATTGATATTAAGAGTAGGATTTTGATACTATTTTCCTTAGTTACACATATAATTCAAGTAAACAATTTGGATTAGTGCATGAATTCAATTCACAGTTCTGTTCACATTTACTTGTTTGCTTTTCTTTCTAAAAGGAACATTTTTACTTCTTCATCCAATTTAAACTTGGCTTCCTTCAGCATAAATTCCATCAATTAGTCTAAGAATTTCATTTACCATGTAAATTCATTATAATTAGTAAAAATTAAAAATATAGTGCGCTACATAAATTTACGTAGTTAAGTATTCGCCATGTTTGATTCGACTCCTTAAAAAATTTCGTTATTTATTGGACGCCATTATAATCCCTCTCGAAGTCAAAAGAACGGCAAATTATGATTTCCAGATTCAAATTTACTCAAAAACAGGAAAAGAATCATTATGTTTAGCATCCACGCTTATGCATGTATCATATATGCGTAAGTTATTAAATACAGCATTCCTCCAGATTACAACCACCGAATTTCGCATAAATATTCCACACAAATCTAAGATGTCAAAAGAGAAAAACCCTAACCTCTAATTCCTTCACCTTTACAAAAGACAAAGCGCGATCTATTTTACCTTTCCCAGTTCTATTCTATTCACGGAAACGTTTCAGAATAGATGCATAGTTCCTGGAATAGATTAAGGTATTTTCTCCGAATTGCCTAATCCTACAATTCTAGTAATTCATGGAGTGCGATGGGATAGCAGAGCATATTTAAAGCAGTACTTCAATTCTTTAAGGGACGTGTTTCATTCTTTTCCCTCTTCCCAATTTTTTTATAAGTTTTAACTTATCTTATTATCTTATTTTAGCCTATCTTATTACATTTTTATTCATTGACTGTTCATACCGCAATATATTTGAGATAAACTTTCGATTTTCTTCTGTTTTCTTATTATTTGAAGTTAAATAAATGTCGATTTTCATTTTTTATTTAATTTGAATTATTGCCACTCGTTAGTTCTATTTTAATATTCAATATCGGCTATTACACGAATTGTGATTTGCATACGCGTTTATTTTTATTCATCCTTGTTCATGAGTCTATTCTACATCATTCACCTTCTTTTTTTAGCTTGCACCACCATTAAAGTATACAGGGCAGACCTTACCCCACATTTCTACAATTACTTCGCTTCTCCATGGAAACACCCATTTTTGGATGTTTGAAAAATCACAGGGCGTGATTCCTTGTCCCTGCGATGCGTCACAGGGAAAACCTCTGAATCACGAGTTCAACTTAACACATGGAAAAGGAGATAACCTGAATTTCTCGCAAATAAAGACGTTTCGTACGATGTAAAAAGGAGGAATGAACACACATAATTTACTGCACGAAACGATGGAAGATTTACGATGGTCTTAACAGATAAATTTGATGTTAAAGATCAAGGCAATGCAATTTAGATATACAGTTTCGTAGACAACAAGAGGTACGTAAATTTAGAATGTCAACAATTACTTAGTTACGTGAGGGTGTAATTGTTCGCTCACGGACATGAGTAAGTCAACAATGAGTTTTTTCCTCGACAACCCGCTTTTCATTACATTTAGAATTCGAATTTTTTTAAAGGAGAATAAACCTCGACAGCGCAGAATTCGATGGAACTTGGTTTATGACGCACTTCGACGGATTACACCCGATTGAGGATTCACGAGCTATACTTTTCTCGGAAAATTGCTTTCAAGAATTATATGGACCTTATAATCGTAAATTGTAAGGAATCAATAAGGTTTAAGACATGATCCACTACAATCAACGACTTGTTGATTAGAAAAAATATCGGGACGAGATAATATGTACTCGAGACTAGAGTCTTTCTACTAGAATACATGTAAGAACTTGGAGGTATCCTTTGTTTAACATTTAAAAAGGTATTGTTGAGTCTAAATGCCTAGCAACGCACGAGAAAGACTGAACTACTAGGAAATTTAAATGAAATTGCGTTAGAGATACTCGATTCCTTCACTAAAAGAATAGAAAGGATTCATTCAACCTTGTAGGTTTAAATTTATTCTAATTATATTTGGCAGCTTTCAAGAATTTTACACGCGGATTTCATAGAATTAAATAACGCATGTGATAGATAATTAATAAAAGATTAGTTTTGTTTGAATCCAATTTCGTAGAGAATTTTGTCATTTATAAATAAATTTATTAGGTGTAAGATGTTTATAAGATATTCATAAAACAACACAAAGCGGAGATTTCCATGCTTTTAGTTTTCTTCTAGATTTATTATCTTTTATAATTAATAAAATAGTATATATATTATATATACTATTTTATAGTATATATAATAATAATATATTGAGGTTTATTAATAATTTACAATTTTTCCTATGGAAATGTTCTGGTCCGTCTAAAATATTTTAACTTTCCTTCCGATTTATTTTAATCGATACCAAAAGTACTACACAATATAATTATGATAAAACGTAAAAAATTCATATATATAATTTCCCATAGAGGTTGCACGACCTAAGCAAAAATTCTTTAGTTCTTTGAATTAAAAGGAACGGTAGTTTTATGTATATATTACAAGAAACCTCAGCTTACTATATTTATAGCAATCGTTAGAAACATTGAGTTAATTTAAACAATGCAAGAGGACGCCATTTCGTTTTGTTAGTAACCACTTTTACGAAGCTATTTCACACGATGGCTCAATAAAAAAAGGACTACTTTAAAATGAAAGAATTGCCCGTGAAAAGAGGACGTTTCATCGCTGGTCTCTCTCAAAGAGACTTTTGGAATAATCTAAATTTTAAAGTCTTTGGGAATGAGCTTCGTTCCCATGATGCAAATGACAGAGATGTAAAATAAATTAAGTTGTCTTACCTGTTCTGTGAGGAGGCCGTTTGGACAATCCTTTAAGAATCCTTTGTGCCTGCGAAATAAAAGGAAACATAAAATTAAAAAAGAGAGAAATAACGGGCATGTTGGAGATTATCAAATAACTATGAAATTTTGAGAGATAACTAGCTAAGAAAGAACTTCAATCAAATGTGCGAGCACGAGTGCAGTTTCTGCTGCCGGAATAGAGTGACTTTGAAAACGAATATCCTCTGAAATATTGCTGAGAAATGAAGGATTCACCCATTACCATCTGAGTTTGACTTAGAGAATAGAGTTCACGGTTATTCAAAAAGTGTCCTAGATAAAAGAGCCAAGAAGTGAACTATTCTAAAATTTACTTTCATGGACTCTTCTGTCACTTCAATGTTAAACATTGCTATTTAGTTGTAATAATATGTATAGAAACCCTTGAACCAAATGTTTTTTAGCCCAACATCCTCTAGTTAAAAATTCCGAAAGAGAAAAACATCAGCAATATTAGGAAAAATTTCGTAAATCATTTACAAAAGATGCATATACGCGTATGATACTTGCAAGATAAAAAATTGAAAAACGAAATTTAATCTAAAAATTCTCTAAAGTATGTTTTTAACTCCTCAAAATTTAACAATAGATATAAAAGAATACTGATCTTTAAGGGCTAAAATAATACAGTACCTTGTAAATGCTTCGATTTACAACATTCTACTACAACTATTGAATGGTTTCATGTATAGTTAATACAAAATATGCGTAAATAGTAAAACTAAAATAATAAGACTGGCTTCATAACTATTTAATCTATTGCATCCTTTAATACTGTATGCATTGACTTAGATAACGTACCCACGTAACTATAGTAAACAATAAATGAGGTAAAATATACATTGACCAAGAGTGGATAGAACTTTCCCTTTTTTTAAGAGAAACTAGAGAGACTTTCATATATGCTATTTCATTTTTTACGCATCTTGTTCATCATATTTCCCTATATCATTCTTTGGGTACCTTTTTCCTGGTACGGACATGCGCCATCTCAAAACTATTTGGATGAGGAGACGATGAAATGGAATTGAACAACATAACCCTTGGACCTTCACGCGAATATTGCATAAGAACGAATTTTTTGGACGAAACGAACCTAGTAACATAACGCGTGAAGGAGCTCCATGGATATGCTTCCAGAGGAAAAAGAGAGAGACATAAACTTGGAATATGTTTTACTATGTGAACCACAAATATATTTTTATAGGTCTCCAATGCAAAAAATTATGCAGTATTCTAAATTGAATGGAACTTTGTTGACAGCATTTGAACTTCGTTATATAGAAATCAATCAATAAATAAATACAGATCATGCATATTCCATTGAATAGTATGATCAAATAAAAAGTTCATTAGCTGTTATTAATTCTTAGTTATAGATTATCCATTGCTCAAATGTATGATAGTGACATATGTTTGGATTAAATTAGAATATCATGAAATATTGTTATATTCATCATCGTATATAATAGAATAATTAATATAACAATCTGGATTTATTTCAGGAAGAGTTAAACAGAACTCTAACGAACTAATGAACAAATAAAATTTGGAACATTAAATTTTCTATTCATTACATTTTGTAATCATTACAAAAATTTTAATACTTTAATAAAGGAAATTAGTATTAAAGTATAGATAACCGAAATAACGATATGCTTACAATCAATGTATGAAATGTATGTATGAATTCATTATCGTACATGATAACATTAAAAGTTTACTTAGTTCAAAAATAGTCTGGAGTCTGCTATTTCCTCTATAACGATAAGGAAAAAGGATTTTTTATTGCAGATTTCATTACAAATAAGTTCTGAGGCTAGAATGTCTCCTAAAACAAAATGAATAAGAATGAAACTCATTAACTTTACCAGCCAACTTTGCTTTGTGACGGAGAATTTTCCGATTCGAATAAAGAAGATGGTTAAATTTAATTACCTGCCCTAAGGCAATGAACCAACTAATGACTCAATATTCGAGGGTTGATTTTAAAAGTTCTTTTAGTACTCTGAACGGGTGAGGATCGAAGTTAAATGCAATTATATGGAAGAACTCTTAAATGGTTGAACTCGGGATGAATTACGAATAAGGGATGAATATCACGACGCTTTTGGTGACTAACTAGAAAGTTGAGTCTAAAAACTAAGTTTTCATTGAGGTAAAAATGTAATTTTACTGCCTTTGTTAAATTAAGTAAGATTACAAAAGATTACAATGTTAATAAAGCAACTTAATTGTTGTAATGTTTTCTTAATTGTTGTAAAATTTCCCTAATTTAACAACAATACATCGGATTAATTAGATTAAAATTTGTATACATGTAAGAGCTTTTTATAATTATAATGTATTGTTGTATTAAGTTTTGTATAGCCTGAATAATTCCATATTTATTAAATCAAATTTATAAAGCAGTTTCTTGGGACAAGGCTTACTTTTGAATTCTTTATTTCTATATATTCTTCTATACATATTCTTCTATATATATTCTTCTGAATTCTATATTCTAATTCTTATTCTATTCTATAACAGCTTACACTGAACGGAGAACCCACAAATTTTGGTAAATATTTCATTGAAGGAGTTGTACAGTACAAAATTTTTCAACACCGATACCTGTTCTTTGCGTAGAAGAGTGAAATCGCCCAATTTTCGTGGACCTCATTCAACTTTCAGACACGGAGTCTTTCTACTTAGCATCCTCATGCGTCACCAGGGGTGCGTGTTGCCCGAGGTCCTTCCAGCGGTCAACCACGCTTTTCCCCCATCCGTCACCCCAACAGAAAGACACCCCTCCAATAAACCCGCTCGTGGGCATAAAACCCTCCGGGAGCTAAAGCAGTAAAACCGCAAGTTTTGATATCGAAAATTCCAGGGGCCCGGAGTCCGGGGCCTAAGTTAGCTATTCCTCAGGGATCTTAAGTGAGACTTAATTCCCGTTTTAGGAGGGTAAAGGAGAGTGGTTGCTGATGGATTAGGAAGGAATTTGCAGGTGGGGGGGAAGAATGAGGCCATCGGTGTAAAAAGTAGGGGGTGAGCATTTACTAATAGCCGTGGGAATGCGGATACAGAACACGATACGAATAAAAATTATTTTGTGTGTATAGAGATAGAAAATTGCGTTAACAATGCAAAAGTTGTTTACATTGTTTGCGTAATTAACCTTCGAAGTTTGTTTATTTGAAACATGAATACATATGTAGCCAACAATACCGAACGACAAGTACTGAGATATTAAATAGATTAATTCAATAATGTAAAGGATATTTCAGCCGATATATAAACAAATTTAATAAGGAATAATTAGGCTTATCCTATAAAGCCGCTTTTCTAATAGAAACCTTGACTTTTCTTCCTAATTAAAGCAACTTCTTTTCTGCTAGTTTATTCTATTCTATTATTCTTATTTAGTTTCTACTGGTGTTTTCCTAATTTTCTTCAGAGTATCAGGAGGTATATAATGGGTAGAATCGTTTTGATCCTCTAGGAAAGTACTTTCTCCAAATTTACTTTATAAGAAATACAGCTGTTACAATCTCCTTTCCTCTAAAGATTCTAATTCTGTGTTGCTAAGCATATGGAATACGCCCACTAATTCAACGAAGAAATTTTGTATGTGTTTTCCTCCTCTGCAACATGTTTAATTCCCAAAATATTCGCTCTTATTGATGTTGCTTTAATCGAAGCACAATTCAATAGTATTCTTTAATATATTGTATGCATTAGATGTGGATATAGGAAGTGAATTCAGCCGTGTGTGTTGCTTCAACATATTCAACCAATTCTACTCTAACTGAAAAGTAGCTCGCTTGGAGGCTATTTATTTTATTTTTTATTTATTGTAAAAAGATTCAAAAATATCAATAAGGCCGATAACAACGAACACATTGTCTATGAGTTAATTATAAACAATAATATAAAAGAATAGTATATAAAAATAATAATAACAAAATTAAATCTGAAATAAAAACAAAGGAAGAACGAGAAATATTTAATTAATTGATTTATGGGAGTAAAAGGTTCAAGGAAGGGTTTTAACGATTTAACAATACGAGTAATTAATTGCAAGGGGTTTTCTCTAAAAGAATTTATCTACGGAACTGTTCATCATACTACAATTCCTTAGGAAAATTAAACATCACCTTACTTTAACAAATCATCCGTTGAGATTGAATAAACAACAATGATTTATGCAACACAGAACGTGTTTCCGTTCAGAAACAATGCTTTTAATTTGATAGAAACGTCGGCAGTCGATTATTTAGAAATTATTGAATACATTGTTAGTTAGGAGAGCATAAACCGCGATTCATTGGAACGTAATTGCTGTTTCGATTGTTTGACCGGATCGTTAAATTTGTCAATGTGTTTTACTGCGTTGTACAAAACGATTACTTTTTGGCGCCAGCGTGACATATCCATGGCGACGTTCCTTGCCAAATCAATGTGCGCCAAGTCAACGTATTTGATCTCACGGAAAATGAATCGACATTGCATGACTCGCCTGGTATTCGAACGCAAGGCGTCTGAAAAGAATTTTTTACCGAGGGAAATTCGGTGACTCAAACATATATCAATGAGGGTTTGAATATTGTGGATAAAACTAGAATTTTATTAAAAATGATGTTTACACAGGACGAACATTTATAATTAATCCGACTGAAATTCAGCTTTTGATCTCTTCTAATGCATCGTACTCTACATAACCGACATTTTCAGGTAAGTTTTAAATTTTTGTGATCTTTATCGACAGTAATCTATAGTTACAGACATTTCGAAAATTTTAATCTTAAAAATATTCATCTTACAACTAATTATTTAAAGAGGAATATCCCGTTGTTTTAATTTTTAATGTATTTAACAATGAATTGATATTGTAATTAATATTATGGACAAAAGTAAATGATTTTCTCTAGAGTTTTGTATTATTGAAACTCCCTACCTCTTGTTTTCAATTCACATTGTTATACTTTATTATTATCCAATAGAACTATTTAGATACGGATGTCATTTTTGGAACAATTGGAGCAAACGAGAATACAATAATAATCGTTGTCTAGGTTACGTTCGTGATTGTTACCCCGTAGTGTATACATACGACTATATTTGAGTAAATTGCAATCAAACAATGACTAAACTCACGAGCTAGATATGCAAGTATTCGCAAGATTGGAATGAAAAAACGTTTTCTCTATAAATATATGGACAAAGCATCGCTCTTTAAGAAAGGAGTACGATATAGAGTTCCAAGTTTCGTCCGAATAAGCCTCGCAGATGGCAATTTATCTCCAGATAAGTAACGCCGGAGGCTAAGAATATCGACTCAAGAACCACGAAAATAGAACTTCACCGTGTTTATCTGATTGCTTCGACTGTTGAGATCACGAAGAGAAGAAATTTACAGCCGCTGCGTTACGAATTCGCTTGGGAATATCGCAATACATCGTCTACTCTTTGAAAGATTCAGAGTACAGGTGTTTGAAAACCACTCTTAGAGCAGTTTATGTCCGTTACGTTACGATTTCAATGTTTCCATAGTTACGTCACCTAAAGAAAATTTCACAAAAGAACATTAATTTCATTTAATAGTTCTTATTAATGAATAATGAACATATTTTGTTATAATTTTGTTAATATTTATACACGTACATCTATCTTTACGTATTTTTTAAGTTTTCGATCAATTTTGAATCATAATATTTAAATTTAATCATTAATTATTAATAAATAATGTTAATATCTAATTATATTGTTAATATTCATAAACATACGTCTATCATTTCGTATTTGTTCCGGTTTTCAATTTCGAATCGTATCCTTTGTTTTTTCTGTTGTTACCAAGGAAAAGTTTTAATATCCTAGTGTAGTCTAATGATTAAGATGTTCCGCTTTTTTCATTACATACAAAAACTAAGAATTCCCGAGAAAAATAATTGCTAATATTATTTTCGCATTCTTAGATAACATTCCTAGCTCCTTCCGTTGCGAAGGATACTTTCATCTTACATTTTAATGTTGAATACATAAAACAAAAGAAGATTTTCTTTAGACTATGACAACACTTTTCAAGGGTCATGAAAATAAAAGGGTTCCCAGAAGCGTAAATAACGACGGGACGACAGGTGGATGGGTGTGCGAGAAAGCAGAGATATATGAATAGTCAGGGAATAACAACGCAAACAATTCAAATTAAAAAAAAGGGAGAGGAAGACGAATATTTCAAAGAAAAATATGAACAAAGATGGAACTTTTTCATACGCAAGCTGAGAAAGAACATCTTCAGTATTAATAGGAGACAGAAAAACATTTCGCTGGTATTCAGTGGGCTTAAGAATCATTTCCTAGTACTTTAAGTGATTTAGGGTACTAAAATGTTTTACTATCGTGTATTAAGATGATTATAAGCTTACACCATGAAGTACTCAAGCTAATAGAAGAGGTTAATTAATATTTTACAAATAGTTCAAATTTCTAAAAATAAAAATTAGCCTAATTAAATTCAATTAACGCAAACAAAACATTTCATTCCAATTCATGAGTAATTAGTTTAGATTGTTGTATTGTACAACAATACAAAACAGAATTGTAATGTAATTGTAAAAACATTGTTAAAGTATTATCTGATAGGTTTTTTCATTACATTGATATCGGAAAAATCGTTAGGAATTTTATTTTATTTTTATGTTCATTCTGAAATATCTTCAGGAAGAAAGATATGTTTGAGTGAAAAACTTTTACGAAGTAAAATAACAATATTAAGTTTGTTTAAAAGTGAAAGTTTGATATAAGCAAAGATTGGCAAATATCTATAATGTATAATAGACATCCGTGAATTAAAGATCTCGCAAATTCTGATAAATCTAATACTAATATAATTATATATCTCAAAATTTGTGTGGTGTACTAATCAAAAGCAAAGACGAGAGCAAAAAACAATATTCGAAAGTATTAATGCATAACATTCATGTTTTTAAATATAAAGCTTAGGTATTATGGCATACATAGATTCTAATATGATATTATTTCAGTATTATAATCAATTTAAAAGCTCTCTTAGAAGTTATTCAATATGTAATAATTATATATAATAATATATAGTATAATATAATAAAAGTATGTATAATAGTTTCAGCTAGACTTTAAAGAATATATGTCGCTTAAGATTCAAAGCAGTTGATCCATTATTACACACTTATGCTGCACACAATTTTTGCTGGAAAAAGGATGTAACAACCGATTTCAATATCGCCTGCTCAAATATTTATATTACGAGAAATAAATGCTTCCTAAAACTGGAGGGTTCATCTTTAAAAGCGTGAATTATTTTAAACATTTTCGTCCTAAATAAAGTCGATCCATACGTTCGAGAGGGAATAAAGAACCTTCGAAAGGTAGCGAAGTATGGAGGTGGAGATGACATAGGAGTAGCAGAAGTGTGAAGAGGGTCAAGCCAAAGTGGAATGGATACGTGGAAGAAGTTGTGATTGGTGTTTGAGAAAGGGAAGAACGAAGGCAGAAAAGGTCATGGGAAGGGAAGGAGGAAATCTTGAAAAGCAATCTCTAAGAAGAAATTCCTTCACATGGATACGAAAAGGATGAGTGCTAAGTGAAAGGAAAAGGAAAATAATTTTACTGAAAGAAATTCATGAGATTTATTCAAGCGTAAACGTGTCTTAAATTTCGAATCCATAACATGAGAAAAGAGTTTAAATGATTCCATATATATTTTATTTAAATTGAAAGCATTTTTCAACTCTATTTCCCGTTAAAATAGGTGTAAGATAAGTAATGGAATTCGATGAGTGAAAAAGTTTTGGTCAAAACTTCTATTATAATAATAATACGGCTTTCAAGGCGAAATTTAGTATGTAAACTGAGTAACTACACAATGTTCTGTGTGTAAAAAGATACATAGTACATACAAATTGAATAAATATAAATTGATTTCAGCTCAACAATAATTAACAGTTTGAATTCTCACAACAATCGAAGTCAATTCGTTCGACTGAAATTCATCTATAGTCCATTGTTGAGATAATATTAACAATCGGAGATATACTATAAGGCTTCTATTGATATATGCTCATACATTGTTTCATTCATTAACAATTAGAGAAGATTAAAGAGAATGACGATATCTGAATGACTGTAAGTTTTAAAAATACGTGTACCTCTTATAATAAGTACGAGTAACTCACATAAGGTAGTTTAGATACAATTAAAGTAATATTCGTACATGATAGAGGATTGTAATGGAAATTGAGTTAAAGAACGGAAATACGCAATTATATCTTTATAAAAAATAGGGAAAGTAAGGGAGTGAGTGGGATTACATGGAAAGCTGATGAAGGACTTTCAGTTCAGCTGATTGGAATCTTTGATGAATCAGCGGGTGAACCTGAAAGAGGAAACTTTGAGATGAAAGGAAGTTGATTTGGGGTAGAAATAAATGTGGCAAAGGGAATAGGGATATCGTCAAATAATTTGAAAATGATATTTTAAATAGTCTGAAAGTAATTCGCAAGTAAAGAAAGTATAAATAATACGCACTTATACGTAATCTAACTCGTGAACTTACATTTTGGAATTGATTCGAGTCAAGAATTAGACGAATTTTAATCAAAAAATTCTCAATTTATAAACATATGATGAATGGTGTATAAATCTATAAATGAAACCACACCCTTACCGTAAATTTAAGAATATACAGAGTTTATTTTCAGAATAAGAAGATAAGATGTGGTATCATGGAGTCCAAAGAGAATGGAGTGGATAACCGCACATTTATGGTTAAGGCGTTGGTTAGAAGAGAAAGGCATAAGACAGGAGTTGTAGCTAGGTTTTCGATAAACGGAAAAATTTTAGGAATTTAAGGTTTAAGGTTATGGAAAGGTCAGAGAAATTTAAGGTGGATCGAATTTGTAACTCATGGAGGAGTCTGATGAATGAATGGAGTTAATGAGATTGTTGATAAAGTTGCACTTCAAGATTTCGAATAATAAAAAAAGAATTACATAAGAAGATTTATTGTAATAAATTTTGATGAAATTCGAGTTTAGTTATTCATCAACACGTTTAGATATAGTAATATTTATAAGTTAATCAAGAGATTCATAGAAAACAGCATTAAATGAATATTTATTAGAAAACCCACGTACAGTTATTCTAAAATGTGCATCAAACCAAGTAAGAAATGCCCACTCTAAGAATTTAATTTAAATTCAGGCGTCTTTGGAACTATTTTGTTGGCGTCTTATTTTAAAGAATTACTCTATAAATTCAGAATTGGAATACCATATTTTATGAGTCGTACTCCTTGAAAAATAAAGTACAAGAAGTGTTACTTTTGGAAAAAATGAAAAAAATTATCCCTTACGTGGTATATATTTCTTACATAAAACTGAATCTTATTCGGGAAAGGATTAATGATGCATACAATGTTCTATTGTACACGAGAATGCTTAGAGAATAGAATGACTAATGAATAGACGAAAACGATAAATAATGCTGAAATTCTAGTTGTTTCACTATCACGAATGTATTATCTTAAAGACTGTTCTCTCAGATAGACAATACTCAGCTTTAAGACAGTTTTATTCCTTTTCTTTCGTTCAGAGTATTAATAATCCCCATCGTCCATAATTCTTAGATGAGAAATTCGTTCGAGCAAGATACGCCATATCTCGCCTCTTTCTCAAAACTTCACAAATCTCTCCCGCGATAGGTCATCATTTAAGCCTTTCGGAATCTTCAACTCGAATGTGTTATCACTAAAACCTGAAGCGAGATCTCAGCGGATGATTTAGCATCGCCCCTTAAGATTGATTCCTCCGCGATAGGCGCTCCACCTGTCGTGCGGTTTCAACTGCAATTCGGAGATTTATGGCGGACCCTTTCTCTTCTCTTCTTACGATACACACTTCGAGATTTTAGCGCCGAAATGTGACGAAAAAGAAGGGAAAAAAGAGGTGAAATTTTTAGCGCTTGTCATTTGTCTACGTTTTATCTAAGTGGCGGAAAGAATGATTGTGTCGGTGTAATCCTAGGACGGTATCCAAGGGTGATTCTGGTATATAAATAAAGAGGGAGAATATCATATTAAAACTACACAAAATATTAACACGCTCTATGAGGGTATAAACTTTAACAAGACCACAAAATATATATACAACGGAAACGATCATATTTCGGGGCAAAGTTTAAGCGAATCTGAAGATAATAGCTTTGCTATGAAACCATGATTACATCATGTCTATTGTATATATTTTTGTAGTTGCGTTACGATTTTCACCGTGATGGAGTTTGTTAATATTTAGAACATTAATAAACACCACTAATTCACCTCTGACATTTAATACATTATTCATATTAATATTTCGAAATATTTAAGATTCCTCGAGTACATTAAGAGTAATATTCTACCATTCTAGCCTTTTCTTTGTGTTATTAGTCGATTTTATCACATTTGCTTAAAAAATCCTTACATAGACTTGTCATCCTTATAAGTTACATGAATCGAAAGGATTCTATATATACTTGTAATAGACAGGGAATGGACATAATACTGCTGTTAGATTCCATATGCATTTCAATTAAACCATCATCTGCTTCAGTACATCCACAACACCTATATTTAGCGATAGTAATTTTATAGATCTTCCTCTACCTTTAGTAAACCTAACACTTTTCCTGATTGATAACCTGAAATATCCTTCTGCAAGACCATAAACTATTCAGGATTCAGAAAAGTAAAATACAATTACACCAAAATACACTCTTAGCAGACGACGCATACCAAACTACAGAACGGAAGCTCTAAACGCATCGACTATTAGCCATCCCCCCTCTCTCTCCACACACACGTTCGTTCCTATTGTAATTCCGAACACCGCCCACCCACTCCACTTAAGCCTCACCTTCAGAAAGGAAAACTTTGGAAGGAAACAGAAAATACGCATCGTTTTCATCACCGCACACGCTTCGCGAGTTTGTTCTGTCGGCCTCCCGTGTGGGCAGTTACTCTCCTTCCACGCAAACAAGACTTTGCTCTCAACAGAGAGATCCGTGTGGCGAACTCATCCTTCTCCGTTGGCGATTCCTTAATTCATCCTCATGCGAACCCACAGTGGCTCGAGAGAACCACACGCCCTGCGTACGCACGAACTTTTAATTCATTCCCGCGTACGTGTGAGGGGGGGCGAAGAAACCAAGGGATATGGAAGAAAAGGCAGTGAAAGGGAATGCGTTTCCACGAGAGGTTAATTTAGCCAGAGTGGATGAGAGATGCAATTTTGGTGTTAACATATATATCAAAATGGTGTAAGGAAATGTGGAACCCATTCGGCAAAGGGATATTTTTTTTGAGGGGTGTGTTAGTATGTCACTGAATATGTTTTAGCAGTGGGATGGTTTTCAAAGACTGGATCGCTCGTAGTATAAGTTTTTGATACGTGAATATGGATACTGAATGAGAATATTGATATTTTATTTGTTGAGTTAGATCACGTATGACTGAAATAAACCAGATCTTTGATCAATTCAACTTATGAGTTTAAATACTCTAACGAAATTAATGATTATCATCGTGATATAAATTTTCTTGATAGTTTCAAGCAGAAATGATCAGAATACTTCGTCTCAGCATCACTTGTATGTAATGATGGGAAAAATTGAGATTTCATTTTAGTTGAGCTGAGTTTCTTTCTAGACTTGCCATTTTATTGGACATCTATTGAACGAAATTGAATCTCGTCTGATGGAAACATTGTCTTCTAATTCGAACTTCCTTCGATCACTAACTCATATCTAACGCATTAATTGGGGCATAATGTAAATTTAAACTAACATTCCACGTAATCATCATTGCAGTCCTTTTCTGCTCAAATAAATTCACAATTAAATAGAATACAATATTTTTATCACATTTTATAGTTCGTAATTAGTTTGAGACTAAATTTGTGGCATGTTGTGGCAAATAAATGATATTCATATAATAATATAGATTTATATATCTAGATTTATGATTGGTCTTTGAATTTCCATTTTCAAAAAACAAATAAAAATTATAATTTTAGTATATTTTTCTCAATTTTTAACGCATTCAAATAAGTAAATACTTTTGGAACGACAACTTTTTGCATTTCTCACCAACTGGGAATCCTCCAGAAGTGTTTACAGGAAATCAAATGTAGTACTCACCTGAAAAAAGAAGAAAACAATTGTAATTGTAAATAATGCGTATTTTTATTCCATTATTTCTTAAATTAAAATTTTCCCATAACTTAACAACTATGATTAGTTCTATAAAACACAATAATAAATATGATTATTTTCAAACCCTGGAGTTTTTCTCTTAAATATGAACTACAGAATGTTATAATTATAGAGAAAGAACAACTTTCATTATTTTATGATTATTTACCTGGATTCAATAGATAAGAGATGGACTAAAAGCGGTAAAATATTATATTAACGAAGAATTTAACAGAATCTATTACTATCAATTTAAGCTTTCTTTTGAGCTAATAGTACTTTACTTATCCGTATTATTTGCACAACTTATGAGACTCAGTTGGCGAAATCCATATTTAAGAATTCTTCAATTCGAAGATGAGAGAATTCGAGGTGAAAATTGGGATTCCATTAATGAAAAATAAACCTCTTCAGAGCCCTTCATTGAAATGGACGCAGAAAATTTATAAAAAGGGGATATAATGGACTTTTCCAGTAAATTTCTCTTTTGATGGCATTCAATTACCATGCCCATCAAAAATTTCCACTTTTCGCAATTGAAAGTCAGGTTTGTATATTCTTTAAAAATAAAAGAAAGTGCTTTCGAGTTATTTCCTTAAATATTTCCATCAGAGTGGTGTCCATCAGGAAAGAAAAAGATTTTTACTTCCTCCTCAGAGATCAACTTTTTGTATTCCCCACTTTCTTAGGGAAGTATAAAGAATTTACGAAGTTTACAAATGTATAGTTTTCATAGAATGTATTTAGTTACTGTAACTTATATTTATTAATTGAATTATATAAAGTTTCAAGTTAAGTTATCCAAAACACGAAAGCTACTTTTTAATAAATAAATATACGTCTATTCTTATTTCGATTTTAGTCTAATTGAAAAAATCAAATCAAGATTCAATGCAGAATAATGTGTGTAACTTTGTAGAAATGTTTCACGGGTTTCCAACCGGATGCAGGCTTCGGCTAAAGTGTGTAACTTTGTGAAAGAACATATGATTTAAATTTAGAATGATGAATGATTTATTGAACTATAATTCTGTTATGGAAATGAGTAATGAATACCTTCTTGCATTAGAACTGATCTAAGATAAGAAATCGTCATCTATTCTGAAATTTATGCCTCGGTTGACCAAAAATAACCCTATAGCAACCAATTAAATGAAAACTCTCATGCTAACGTTCGTATTTTATGCTAAATTTTACTTTTTATATGTAATATAATGCAATATATTTATTATACGGCGAGTATAAATATATTGTAGTGAATAATGTACGTTGTTAACGACTGTCAACTTTGAGTCAAACATCAGTTGGTAACTAAGCAAGATAATAAATAACAAATTGCTGGTAAACAGCTCCGTAAAGTTGGAGCACAGCCCTTTTATTGTTTGAGCCAATTAATGTACTGAGGGTTGTTTATTTATCGATGAGAAAGAGTTCCATGGTTTCGGCGTTGGAACTTCAAGTTGGGAGGACCGCAAACCACAACCACGAAGCAAATGTCCTGTTGAGTATCTTTGAAACCTTTGAAAATTACACCACCAGAAACCAAGGACTCGATAGCACAGGTTCTTTTCTTATTGGTAACCTAGTTTATATACCATGCGTCCGACAAATATATTGCATTTAATTACGTATCTATGTTTAGATACAGCAGACTATGAATGAGTTAGTTTATTTAATCTCTTTTATCTACAAAGACTATTTTTGTTACTACGCTAAATTTGAAGAATCTATGTCATGAATATCAATATTGGAGCTATAACTCTATGCATATACGAGAAAGATAAGATTACTTGCGAATGTTTCTAATTTATAGGAAAATAATAAAAAGATGTATTAACAACAATGCATTTCAAAACATAGGAACATAGATTTACTTATTTCAATATATCTTTAAATGTTCTCCTACAGATTTTAATTTACTATTATCAAACTAGTATGCTATCCCTAGTTTACGAGGAGATGAAACTTACATTCATTTAGACATGGAAAATTCCAACTTTATTTAAAGATGTTCAAAGTAATGAAGAGATATCGAAACGAAACGAAACGAATATTTAGTACACTTCATGCATTATCTATGATTAACGGCTCTTTTTGTTTCATGATGTAGATACTCTTCGATAGAAAATATTTTGCGTACACCCAAACAAAATAGAAATCAATGGTACTGAATAGATACAATAACTTTTATCTATATTGAACTTTAATTTCCATACAAACTTTAAGAAGCATTTCAATTCTCTAGTGCGGAAATGACGAAATATGCAGTTCAATACGTATACCTTAACATTGCCGTATACTTTTTCCATTCTTCAACTCTGATTACACTTTCTATTATTAGTAAAGCAGTGGAAAACTTAACGAGAAGTTCAATTGTTGCATTACTTAGCAACCATCACATTGTTGGACCTTACATTGTCGTTTGAATCTCATTCTACGTTGTACACCTCTGTCTCGCGGGGAATAAATTGGACGTAACGGATGAAGTCTTACGCTTCGACACGCCCGAGTTAAAGTTGAGAAAAGGAAAGATATAACTTCCTCAACCTTTTACTCAAGCCCGAAAGCGAATAACGCCTCCATATTTGAGGATCTTTAGAGAGCAGAAGAAAACAATGGCGTGTTTTAAGAGTTGGATTGTGTCGAGAAGAGAGAGAATCGAAGGTAAAAGAGATCCAAATAAAGAGGAGGGAAAACGAAGGGGACATAAGAGCAGCTGTTTCCACTTTCGGAAAGCCTTACGCTAGATGCTACCACTTCTTCCTCTCGGAAAACATCTTCCCAAGAAACTCCTCCCTTTAATAAAAACCCAGTTCTGCCGCCTCATCTTTTCCTATATTTTCGGTATATTAGGCATCCAATCGCAGCTTAAAACGTCCTTTTCCCCGATAAGTCGGAGAAATATCGATATTTCCCACCCATCTTTGATATTCCATCGGTCTTTGTGCTCTTCTATTTCATCTCCAAAGGATCTCTAACTTATCTACGCTTCGTTTTCTTTAATTCTTTCAGGAAACGAAGCTGATGATTAATAAGGTGTTTTTGAGTAACATTCAACAACTGTTAATGAACTTTCGCATTGAAAGAACTTCTTTCTGAGATATATCTCAAAAGGGTCGAGTTTCTGTCATATTTAAAAATGGGATTGGTTCATCGCTTCCTAGTGAAGTTATGGAAATAAGTATAGAAGTTTTGTAAACGCTCCATAGCAACCAAAATCGGTGACAAATAGTTGATTATGAAATCATCAAATATCAATGTAAAAGTAATCATACTTCGAAGCGTTTCTCTTTTTCAGAAGTCATATACTTAAACACTTATCTACAAAAATCATTAAAATATATAATGATAAATCATGGACATAATTGCTAAAGTAATCGTGGACAATAAATTCCAAAATTACACCTGAATATGATATATTTTCTTCGTTTCAAAGTATTCCCTTTTTCACCTTATAAAAATTCGCTCATAATTAAGTTCCTCTTCAAATGTCATGAGTAGAAGAGCTTTTTTTGCAAAAGTATCTTTTGTCTTAGCCCCTATATTGGTACAGATTTAAGAATAAACAATAAATGTTGCTGTTACAATATTAATGAATTATATATTATTAAAATACAGATTGCCTTGGATCTATCAAGCAAAATAATATGGGATAGACTCTTATAGAGTCATTTGGTCTATAAATCCAAACCGTATCCTAATACTCATAGGATGTCATTGTGTATTTGCCTAGCGACCATCCAACAATTCCATTACCCAGAAACTGAATACAAGTTCCTTTATTTTTCTCAGATTTAAGAATCTCTTTTTAGGTCTGATCGACTTATAAGCACGCTTTATCTTTTTCCTTTACTTCTTCTTCTCCGGAGGGAGTTTTTATTCCCCTCCGCCGGTTTGACATCTCCGGCAACGGAGGAAGGGAAAAAATCTGTAGAAAAAGGCAGGAAGAAATTCAATAAGAAAATAATTCCTTATTCTAACATTCTTCCGCAGATTTTCTACTGCCTTCATACTCCTTTCTCCTCTATCTCTGTTCACATCTACCTTAATCGGCTTAAAATAAACAGTCTGTTAATTGCGAATTGTTCTTGCAAAATGAGTGATTCGAGATAGGATCAGGTCCAATTAAAAGCGTGCATTATTCATGATATCAAGAGGGTAACATCGTTCTATCATCCCGATGACATTCCGGTTAGATTAATGAACGAAACCAAGAGAGAGCTTTGCGAAATAATTATGCGCAAACATTTGCGAAACTTTCTTTTTGAAAGCATATGTTTCGGAAAATAATTTTCTTTCGTGACCGTAAATTATTTTTGGAATGAATCTTTTTTCTTATCAGAGATCTACTTTTATCTTCAACCAACTCATTCAGGTTTAATGAGATCTTTAAATTTTAACTTTTGAATGTCCTACTTAAATAATCAAATTTTTGAAAATTAAATTCATCTTTTAACTTACTGTAATGTTGGATAATTGTTAAAGAGAAAACATTTGCTGTAAATAAGTGATCCCACTAAATTAGTCTTGATATAATAAAAACTCTCATAAAATAGATACTACCCGTCTTAAGTGTCTCCTTGTAGTGTCTGAGTAATAATTAAATAAAATTAATTTAAAAATACTCATGTTGCTTGAACACTGTAAGTAATGAAAGGAAAATGTTGTACAACAATATTCAATTGTTATACCCATTAGAGATACCAGTAATTATCATTAATAAGATTAATTTTCGTCGTTGGTTTTAAAATTATTTTCAAAAACTCAGTTTTTTGGATCTATTATATATGCAATACATTGCGGCAAACAATAGGCAAGCTTATTAAGTAAATAATGATTTCTGAAAGGAAGTATTGGTGATTGCAGATATCTCAAATTAATCAATTTGATTATATTTTGAAATTGATTTATTGATTAATGATAAACTATCATAGATTAAAATTTTATTTCACTCCATTAACTTAGATTCATAATCCCTTCTTAAGATCTAAAAAAGTTCTACCGTTTTTAAAGAAAATACAAAAAATTATCACCTAACTAGTTGATTTATGTTCCTTATGCACTCACAGAATTATCGCTATGTGCAAATGCACATAGTGGACAGAAATGAACCTTGCTTGAGATTAGTATCCGTTGTTGCTCCCAGAAGCAGTCTGTATTCAGGGCTATTAGAGGATTTAATGAAGATTGAAAGTCACCGCGAAATATCCTGTAATTAGCTAGCTATTCCTCCAGCCCTACAATTTCCCAGTATTTTCGTACTTCTTCTGTTTACCACGTTTACCCAGGGCGGTAATGGACCTCGCCCAGGATACACTGTGAACGCACGGCGAACTCATTTTGTCCTCATCCCGGTGGTGTCGTAAGGCAGCGCATGGGAGTCCCACTGCACCTATGCCCATACACACTCTACCGCATCCTACCTACGGTCGTAGCCATGGCGACTCTACCTATTTACTTCTGCAGGGATCGTTCAGGATTCTACGGACGTGGTCTCGTAAAAGTCGATTGAGCTTGTGGTACACTTACGAATGGAAATTCAAGTATAATCACTAATCAGGTTCAACCTGAAGAATAAAACCTCTTAATTTAGAAATCTGTAGATCATTTATGCGGCGAGTTAACTCACACAATATGTGATCAATATAAGATCTAAAATCTCCATTGTCTTATTTCTAAATAAACTAATTGATTCCTTGGCGATATCGAATTGTTTATGTATTATACGTACTAGTGATTAGTATTAAACTAGGTTGCTTCATTGTTTTGAGATATTGATGAATAGGTTGTGAAGTATTATTATTCAGAGCGTAAAACATTATACAATACATGTAATTCATGATAAAGAATTTGGAAGATGCCTCTTTAGAAAGTTAACGACCAACCTAAGTGAAAAGGTGGATGACGAACATGATATCGATCTTCCTAGAATTCATCGGAATTTATTTTGGAAATTTATAAACTATTTAAATTTGGTATCCTAAAAGTCAAGCATTGAATTTTTAAAACATCATTTTCAAAATTAACGTCTATCAACCTGTTCATTCTTGTTTTATCTTGAAAATTATTAACGTTTGAGATTTTATTTAATATGTTCAGGATTTAGCAGACTGTTTTCAATTCTATAGAATCATAGGATTATTCTAGCTGAATGAAATATTTACGATCAGTTAAATTTTACACCTTTACACGATGTAGAATATTTGATACTTTGATAGTATATTAAAAATTTTTGGCGTTATAAAGCTCAAATAACGTATGTACGAATATCTTTACTTTTGCTTAAGTTCATTCAAATTATTACAATGGAATGTATGGTTGAAAAGAGTCTAATCAATAACTAAATAGAAATATCATGGAAGAAGTGATAGGAAAAGATGTTTTGAAATTCGGCATCGATAATTGTATCAATACTTTTATTCCTTTACTTACAACTATCTATCGCAAAAAAAGTAAATTCGAGAGGAAATTTATATAGTAATTATCAATCGATTTCGAATTTTTAAATACATAGGACCAAGACCATTAAACAAAATAATAAATACACACTGTAAATACCTTTTCTGAGAACACCATTAGTTTTCGTTGTCATAGCTACGATAGTTCTTTTCGGCAATAATTGATTCGCCAATTTAACGTCCGATAAGAATGACTAAGGGGGAATAATGGCAGACGCATGCGGTGGGAGTATTTATTGGCAGCAACTCTCACCTGATGGAAGGAGAGCGTTGAATGGGAAAAGCCATTTGACGCCGTTAATTAGAAGGGCGCTTTATTTAGAGCGAGTCAAAGGGCTGTTCTGCGATGGTCACCACGGAGACAATGCTAACGATTCTCACTCCACTATCATACAAATACGGTGGTTATTCGGCTGAAGCTTTCGGTTAACGTGCGATTGTATCTTGCTTTTGGTTATTATAATTCGTTATTCAACGACAAAATGTGTACGTGTTAAAGCTACTATTTATGTGTACGTATGTATGTGTGTATGAAGAGCTTTATTGGAAACTTGGCTCATTATTTATACACAATATTTCGGTTTTCGGTATTTTACACGCCATGCAAGTTCTATACGTCTATAAAGAAGAATTTTTGAGGTTCTTTGGCACAAGAGGTTATATGTCTTAAATTTACGTAAATATTTTCGTAAATAAATGCTTTCAATAAACCAATCTTGTTTTCACTATTGATGCTATTGCATTGAAATCGTTAATGGTGGGTAGTAAACTAAGAAGAATTGATTTTTTCTAAAATATACGGAAATCAGCAAAATATATATGTTTGGAAACTATAAAAGGATAATGAATAAATCAATATTAGAAGGCGTGAGTTCGTGGAAAGCGATAGCATAGTGAAAAAACTTTGTAAATTCCACAGAAAATTCGCTTTACTAGCGACCGGTTTCGTAATGTTAAATTAAATCCTCCGAAAGGTGCAATTATTCGCAATATTTTAAAGGAATGGCTATACGGAAAGAATAAAGAGGAAGAATACGTGAAAATATAAACAAATATATCGTGAATGGAGCTTAACATAATGAAATTCAGATTAAAAGCTATAAATCTATAAGTTTGCCAATATTTGTTGATATTTGTTTACACTTATTACATATATATTTAAGTTACATGTACGTTCATAAGTTACTCTTCTCAGAAGAGAACTTTTGTAGATACTCATTAAAACACAAAAAGAATAAAAAGTTTTTAGGAGTGTTTTAGAATTTTAATGAAATGAATTTTCTCTTATATAATGCATGAAAGAAATTCCGAATTTTTCATTCCCAAACGTAGTAGAAAACTTTGAAAACTGCAGTAAAAATGCTGGTGAAAGTTGCACTTGGGACGTAGCCTGTATAGAGACCAATCTGTCTTAATAATGTAGGTAATTGGCAATATATCTTTTGGAGGATGTGAAAGTCTAGAAAATGAAAAGACTGCGTAGAAAAGTTGCGTGAAAGGGAATATACACGCGCAAGATGATGATTGGTCTTTTTTCTTGAAAATAAATGGATGTTCATTAGGTATCACGCAAAGAGTGTGCTCAGAGGTCCTTGGATATGGCTGTGAATGAAGAGGTAATTGCATCTCCAAAAGGGGACATCTTTAAGTGGACTTTCCTCAATGCAGAGCGAATATTCCGAAATTCGCCGCTCGGAATTTAATCAAGTTCTATGACGTAAGGCGTTCTCGACCAAAAAACACCGAATTCGACCAATCATATTCATCGAAATCTATGGAAATTGGATGAAGTCTTCTATCAAAATAGAAATCATAATTATCTCTTATTTCATCCAATTATAATAATAAAGAACTTTGTAATTAAATCATGATTTATTTTTAGTGAAAATAACAGGGTAATTCGTATGATTAAGATAACCAATTGAATTTTTCAAACATTTCGATGTTGTATATAAATATTCACGATAATTTTGATTATTAATGGATATTTTAGATATAACAGGAATTTTTCAAAGTTCAAGTAAATATTTTGCGATGAAATTGGAAAATTCTTAAAGTGTCGTTGACTATGAATTTGAATTCGAGTGAGTAAATATTTTCTATTTATCGGATCTCTAAGTTGTCATAGAAATGTGTATATCAATAAAGACTTGTCAACAAATGAGATATATAAGAATAAAGTAAAGTTATCCCATCGACTATGAATCTAAAGAGATATTTAAATTTCAAATAACTTAAAATTCCTAGGAAAACAGTAACTACTCCTAGGAATTAATTTAAGTGATCCAAAAACGATGACGCAAAATAGTTTGAATGATGAATTGGAAAGGAGTTACGAACTGAATGTTAAGCACGGGATTTTAAAATGGAAGTATGTAAATAAATTTATGCGATAAGAAAAAAGAAGTAGGATGATTGAATTCTAACTTCAAGCACACTTTATATGAAACAGTTTTCAATGGCGATTGTAATTAAAAATATGCTCAACTAAAGTTTAAGAAGTTAGTGACGTTAATAACTTCTTAAGAACTTCCTTGTCATCAAATATTTCATAAGACGATTAACTTTGAATCTTTTATTTTAAATAAGAGATAACTGTAACTGGAAATATTAGAAAAGAGAAAATGTCAGAGAACTGATCATAAATTAAGGCACATTAAAATTTTTCCTGAAACGTGCACTTTTTCGTTATATTATCAATTTTGACCTAAAATCGTTTATGAAAAAATTCATTTAGATTTCTGATCAATATTGGCACAATTTATTCCTCAATTTAGCATTATTATCGACTTTTGCCAAAAGTTTTATCCTTAATATGGAATTTTTCCAATTTTGGCATAAAACTTACCAGAAACAATATCTTTTTCGAATTTTTACAGCTTCTACCTAATGATAAGCTGATTTATAATTACATGAACATTGCATAAACCTTTAAGTCTGAGTATATATTGGGTTCTTTCGATTTTCACCACATTATCTGCTTTTTGGAAATATATCCCACAGACGAAAATACATATACGTTCAGGAAGAGAAAATTGTTGTCTAGATTTTAAGTTTCGGAGTCATTTCTGTGGAAAAGTACGGCCGAGGCAAAGGAAAGAATAAATCTTTCGCCGGAAGCGGTTAAAACGTCACCTGAGAAAAAAGGGGAGGGGAAACTAAAATGAAGCAATGTGGGAACTTTGAGAGACGAGTGTTCCTTTTCTGATTTTTATCTCGGGAAAAGAATGAATAAAGTAATTTCGAGGACACCTGAGCCTTTGAAACTACACTTCCGAGTTGTAATGGATTATTTCCGAACTCATTTCATTTGAGATCGCGGCGATGGTGAGGATAAGGATGAATTAGAATACGAACGTGAAGAATATATCTCGATAAAATATATTCTTGTTATCACAATTCGATAAAACTAGCATTTTATATATTATCTCTCTTGTGATATATGGTAACTCGTTGTAATTTTTTAACAATGATTGTTAAGTTCTATCTAGGAAATTCAATCTGAGAATCCTGGGATACTTAAATAAGGAATTTATGAAGTTATCTCTTCTCTGTTCTGATAAATTGAAACTCAAAATGCCTCCAAAGAATCGGCTCTATTTTTTATACAAGAGGAACTTTACATTGTACTGAAAATTATGCATCGAAATATTCATATAAATAGATTTTTTATTTTTATTCGATTTATTTTTACGTAAAATTAATTATAACGAAAATCAATATCATTCCGTAACATACATTGAAATGCTAACATATATATAAAATTTCAAATTCATAACTTTCATTGCACACGAATAAGTAAATGGATTCAGTACAATTAACTCATTTCTATGCTTATTTAAAATTTTCGTTCTATATGCACATAACTTCTCTCAAAAAGGAATATAGACCCTTTATTTTACTAGAAAATTTACATATAATCTAGTAAACCACCAAAATGATAGACTGAATATAGTTAATTCTACAATAAAGTACCTTTTCGAAATATTATACTTTCTCTATGACCATTAAGTTTACGTAGGAAGTAACATGTAACACACCTTTGATTAAAAGCCTTACTTATGCTGGTTTCTATCGTAGACTTACTATTCAAACTTCGGAGTAAAGGATCAATTATTCGCACAATACTCACGCATTAATATTTGAGTGAGTATTTTGAGGTGCGAGTGGCAGAGACTAATACAAGAGAAAGGAATCGTTAAGATAAGGTTTCTCGAATGATAAACGGCATTCGAAAAGGAGAGGTAACGTAAGCATTGGTGCTTTGAGATCACTTTCAGGATCCCAAGGATACGGGTTGCTATGACTACGAGGAGTGGAAGAATAAAGAAATGCCTTCGGATATCCTCATCTGCAGAGATAAATCAGAACAATAAATCTGAATCGGAAACATGTTTTCTAAGCCTTAAAGAAGAAATATATGATACGCGTAGAGCAAATATGACGGTAAACTTTGCTTTGATTGTGGTTAACTGAGGTTTGGTCGTTGTCATGGATGAGGTTAAAGATTTTATTGGGAAATTCAGAAGCATAAAACAATGTCGTGTTGGAAGTTTTAAACAAAGATATAAAAGAAGATTGAAATTTAGGATTAGTTTAATAAATTCATTACGTTTTTTTAAAGATTAACCCTTTTTTCATAAACGATTGTTCAATGGGAGTGATTTTAGGTAAACATATTTTAGACAAATGGTAACTAAGGAGAGAAACTCTACCAAAAGTGCAATAAAAAACAAGGTAGAAAATGTTTTAAAAAAACCATTTTTTCGGAAATTTGAAAAAAATGAAGAGTAGTATCTTTCATTTAAGAGAAGACATACAGCAATTTCAATGGTGATTAAAAATGATTTATAAATGAGAATAACGGATTAAATAATATATAATAGTAGATGAGGAAATTTCCAAGAGTGTTCAATAATGTGAAATAGAAGGTTTATGTTTGGACTTTTTTAAGAGAGTTTAAAGAATGTATATATCATAGCAATTTTACGTAAAGTGATTTTCAGATTCAAGTTGGTTAATTAGGAATTTATAGAAATTACTTGATACAGAGTACTCATTTGAGTTACCCTTTTCAAAGTTGGTAATATGGTTGATACCAGTGGGTCCATATACAAGCACAAAATGTTAATATGAGAAGAAAAATTAAATGTGGATGACAATTTAAATTTCATTATTTTCAATTCAGATGAGACAAATTTTATTCGATGTAGAGCAAAAAATTCAATTCAATAAAAATTGTTCTTAAAGTTATTATTTGATGATTCCCGTTATCTCTTTCAAAGTTCAATGATATAAGTTTCGCAACGTAACAGTTTCCTTTTTATTTTCAATTTAAGTATTCCGAGTCATCTGAGTTAATGCAGCAACAGTGCTAAATAAACGATCTGCAATTTCTGTAAACTTGAAAACGAGAAGTTAAAAAAGTAAAACTCAATAATGTGGAGCGTAAATTAGAAGAGAAAATTGGTTCTAACGGTGTTTTTGCAGAAGGAACAGCAACTTACATAGGTGAAGAGAAATTTTATAAGCCCCTCCAAGATTAGGTTTAAAAGTTTTTAGTAATATTTCAAACTTTAGTTATTATCAGTTGTTGTATGTTTTAACGACGTAACTTCCTTCATCTCGCAATTTTTAGAGTTCTTTATGTTTGAGTGTTTGAGAAAGAAAAATGTAATAAGTAATAATTCTCCGTAATTTCTAATTGTAGTCAGAAACTCATCTTAGATCATAATAAGGGGTAGATAATTGAGATAAAATCAGTGTAAGGATGTTTATAATTAATATTCATATAAATTTGGAGAGCCAAATTACACACTGTTAAACCTGAGAAGATTTCTTTACAGAGACAGGATTGCTTTTGGATCTTGACAATGGAGGATATATATCTATTTTGGAAGAAAATATTGAATCAAATTTGAAAAAGGATGATATTAAATAGTAGCCCAAATCTTGATGGGACCGTTTAGAAAGTTTATCTTTTCTCTTGTAAGTAAGGAGGACATTTTATAGGTTATGAGTTAAAATTTTAGAAGTATAATATTCATATAAAATTGGATAAAATATTCTGGTTGAAGGAATCTTTAAAATAACCATGTAGGTTCAGGGCATTAAAACGAAAAGAGTAAAAATTTAGTAATTGATAAATATATAACTAAGAATGAAAGTAATAATTTAGTCATTACTACTGTTTTCTTGTTTTTTTTCATATATGAACTCTATAAGTACAGAAAGTATTCACTGTATACATCAGTTTTCATAATTTCATTTTTTATCAAAATAAAATTTTTCCGCCTTTATCTTCTAAATTACAACAGACAGATAGTACATCATACACAAATATATTGCCATAGAGATGACAGCATAAGCATATAATGGTAGGTAAGCTTAAAGGTACAAAAGATTTCCTGATAATATAGACTAACAACTAATAGAAACTGATAATGGAATTGAAAGCATACCTTATAGTAGTACATATATACTACTACTTTGTAGTAGTATACCAATTACTAATACCAATCTTTAAAAAAGCCAAAAGATATAAATATCACTCCTCAAAACACAAAATCTCATTTAAAGATAACCATGGAAACGCAGGTTTTACAGTCCACAAGTACGCGAATACACTAATTGCTATGAGACGCATAAGAATCTAAATATGGATTGAATTCGTAAGGGAATGAAGGGAAGGCTCCTTAATTACTCGGTAGCTTATAAACGCCCACGATCAATCGTGAAATGGGAGTGGAAGGGTTTCTTCGTAAGATGTAACGGACAGATGATCACCATTCCAATCTGCTTCTGTTTGAGGAGAACAGAGACATTCTGCTTCCTTTAATGAACTATTTAATCAACGTCCAGCAACAGAGAAAGAACGTACTGCTCCATTTATTTTATTTATTCACTTCACTTTGAGAAGATTTGAATTGTACGTAACAAGTTTTATCTTCACCGTGAAATAACCTAACTTTTTTCACGTAAAACGTGTTTATATTAAGAATAATTTCACAATCATTCATTATATACACACTGTAGACTTTAATGCTTAAGAAAAACATAAGCGTTTACATTTCAAAGTTAATTAAAGCAATCTTATTTACGTACGCGTCAAACAAAGCGATATTTTTCGATGATAAAACTTTTAGTTTTCAAAAAGATTTGTTATCTTAGTTCATAATGTATCATTAAAGATTTTATTTCCTGCTTTTAAGAACAAAGGAAGATTTTAAACTTTTATAAACCACAATCGAAGTATTGAAACAAAATATAGCTCAAATTAACTTGTGGTTTTCGTCAATCCTTACTAACAAAAATTATTGATTCCTTGCGATAAATACCTACTAAAGATAAATTTACATTTTTATTTAATAAGTTAAGTTATTAAGTGATAGTTTGAGATGATTTTTTCAACAATAAATTTTAAATAAACTAAACTGAGTCATAAGGAATTCTAGTGAGCCATTGGGGTTATTTCTCAGGTACAGTATGCACGGCCCTTCAGAGGCTGTTGGGTGGGTGGGTGTAACCGGAGGTGGAAATATCTGACACAAGAGACAATGGGCGCTGATGCCTTTGAAGGGAGGTCCCCGAAAAGCAACATGGATAAGCTTCAATCCCTCCACACAATGGGCACTTCTCTTCCATGAGCTTCAATGTATAAAATCTTGTTTCCCTTCGAATTATCAACCATCCATCTTTCCGTACATGTTTTCTGGACAAAAATACAACAAAGAAGTTCCACTAAATGGTTCGCTATGAGGAAATAGAACTTCTTATGGATAATAAAATCAACAGAATCCATACGGTATGCCTCAATTTTGATCTTCACTCGTGTGTTACTTCTGCTATTGGTTAGTAGGAACAATGCGATTCACAAGCCTAATAATTATTCAAATCATTATTAAATAATAAGTATTAGAAACGATGTTTCTTTTTATCAGTTAAATGGTAATAAATTGTACTGAATACGATACAACTAGTTTAGATATAAAACAATGGCACACATTCTTAATCACGAACGGTTTATATGCAAGAAAATCCAAATCTTTTGATAGATATTAACAGAAATTTGTTGTATAAAGAGACGAATTCAATGAAGCCTATAAAAAAATTGGTTTATATATTTTATCGTCAAAAGGATATAATTTACTGCTATAATTTTCTCAAATGGGAGGTTATACGTTTAGAATAAACTTCGATAATCAAGGAAATACGCAATTTCATTCATCTGCTTTCAGCCTAGAAGTAAAGATTATATACATTAATGCTATTAATTCCTGCCTGCCACTCTGAATATCTAAAATTCTGATATTGTAAGAGGACGACTAAGTTTAGTCGATTTCATGTAAAAGTTAATATCCTTAATGAAAAATCATAATCCTACATATTAATTTTCATAAAAATTTGAATGCCATCAGAACATATCAATATATAAACTATTTACGTCACGTAATTCACCCAACAAAAATTTATAGATATAGTAGGAAGTATAAATAACATATATAAATTCAGCATCACTTAACAAAAGTACTTAATAGCAGATATAGTTAATGATAGAAGGAAACATGCCAAACAATATAGACAAAAAAAATAAACAATTAATGAGCAAAATCTTCAGTTAAAATTCGGATCATATTATAAACCTTTAGGCTAGCTTTAGGTTAGATTTAAATGAAGTTTATATGGGAATAGTCCCTTTAGTAAAACAGCGCGTTCCGCTTTAGAGAGAAGCAGTACACGACGAAGGCACTCATGCACGCAAGGTATGCGGAGTGTGTATCACTTGAAAGACAATGAAACTACCCTGTGATTTACACGCATCATCCTAACGAAGGGAGAAAGGCTCTTCTCTCGCATAGATTCCTCGCGAGTTTCGCAAAAATATGTATTTAAAATTGCGAAATAGTCTGCGCGTTCAATTTCTCAAGCATACTTGTGAATTTTGTTCTTGGATGGTAGTTTTAAAGTGGACATTTTAATTAATTATTTCTTATAAATTTAATACTTTTCAAATATAAAAATCTTGCGATGATAAATTTTAAATTGTATTTATTAGTAATTTATTAGTAATTTAATCTAATTTTTTAGTTTTTAATTTTATTATAGGAAATTGAATTCCGATAGTCAGTATCACAGATTTTGACTCATTATCTACGATCTACTATGATTTAATTCCAAACGAAAATGGAAGCCAACACGAATGGAAATTTCAATTCATTATGAAATGATAACCTTTGATTCATCCTAAATGCCTAAAATTAAAAAAAATAGAGAATAATCTTAAATTTAAATGTTCCAACCTAATATGGTGGATTTTTAAGTATTAGCGAAGCTAAATTGAACTCGTAAAATTCAGATTACAGAGTTGAAAACCGATTTCCTCCTACTATTTTATCTTGTATAAGTACAGCAGATAATTTTTGAGGGAATTTGATTTTGATTTTCATGATTCTCTATTTTTCTATAGATAAAACTCATCAATTCTTTACTTTCTATCAAGCCATTAATATTTCGAATTGTTTCAACTTCAGTAGTTTTCTTGGAAAAAGCCAATTTTCCTCGTTCATTATTCGGGTATAAATTTCAAATCTATCATGTGGATGTATTAGAATCCGTTCAACAGAAATAGGATTTTCCTCGACTATATTGTAAGAGGAAATAATTTTTCGTCGTTGTAATCCACAAGACTACATTCTCTGATTACTGATAGAGGAAATTCCAACTATAATCAGATACAATTTTTTCAATTCGTAAATCGAACGAGTTTGCCTCGTTAGAACGCATTCTAAATTATGCTAGAGGCTATTCAGGATAATTGCGCTAACTAAAATGGATGCCACGAAATTCCTGGTTTCCTTGACTTTATCCATTCTATTCTTTTTTCATGAAACTCTCATTTGGATACTAAGAATACGCAGGTGGATGTGGTTTTATTTTTGCTATATTTACAAGCTTCCTACTTTAAGTTCTTTTTCAGGTGAAGCATTAACTTGGGTATAAAAAGCGCATGAAATGTAATGAGTCTCGGTCATGGTTCGTTAACCTTTGTGAAATGCATTTGTTATCTTTGTTACTCTTACCATTTTCCAAGGAGTAATGAAAAAGAAAGAGATAAAGTCATGCACATAGGATGATTTACGAGTAATGAAGTATGTAATAAAATTCTCATTAGTGCATGGATTCGAACTCCTAAATAATTCATACCGCCAATTAATTAATACATTAGTTAATCCAGTGGGTTGTATGTACCTAGAAAAGTGGCATAATTATTGGTACATAATAGAAGAAGCAATCATACATGGATGTGTATATAAGAGCTTAACATATGAGAAAAGAACATAGGAATACACAGCTCAATATAATTTAAAATTTCAAAGTATATTATGTAATGATTTAAATCATTCTAAATGCGAAAAATAGCAGGAAACTTTCAAAAATACAAGTAAGTTCATAATCGAAATAATGGTACATGTTATTTGCTGATTTTAATTATCAGTGAAGTCTGAAGTTGGGAGTAAAAGTGTCGGAAGAATAAAATCAAAACATGATCTGAATGTATGGTCTACCGAAAGAGATAATCTCTGGAAAAGAGTTGTTGATATTTTCTATGGAGATTCGGACAGCAGTAAAGCATAGAGACAATCCTAAACAATACAATAATAAAAGTGTATATAGTCATAAGAAACAGTATCTTTATGTTTAACTAGAACCAAGAAGAGTAATGATACCGGAAAAGGTGGAATTCTTTCTAGAAACAAATGAATGGGCAAAGAGTAGAAGAACACAAATTAAACTTCCTGTCTCTGACATTTCATGCACGATTGTTTTCTTTCGGATTACGAATAGCACAAAAACTTAAGCAAATCTAATGAAAAATACAAACAAAATTTTGCACACGGAATATTTAGCAAAATATAATTCACACACAACTTCGCTTCGTAGAGCTCACTCTGGAAACGAAAGCTTTTACCAAACCGTGTGAAAAACACGTGTTGACGGATGAGCCCAGCTGAAGGTTAGCTTTTCTGTAACTTTCGTTCCCAGAAGACCACCAATCCTCTGTGACCGCACTGATAGTCTTCCTCATGCGATGTGTATCAGACACGAGAATCTACGAGAGCCTTGCGTGCAGATTGTCACGTCCCTCCCGACCGTTTTAATGCTCCCGAGCACGCTTCTCATGTCATTGGTCAGCTGGAAATGCACGCTGCGCAAAGGGGACCAAATCACCGCGTGAATCGGGAACAGAGCAAAAATCGTAGGAGGTGAAAGTTGCGTATAACGAGATAAGGAAATGTAATCCGAATGTGAAAATTACTTTTGGTTTTATCGCGCTCTTGAAGAGACTAGATGCCATAAATAGATACATTTTTATATTTTTCAGCGATTTTTATACTTCAGATGTGATAAAATTTATGACCTTATAATGATACCAGCTCGTAAAGAGTGATCGTAAAGTTTTCTCTTAAGAGATACGTTTGCAACCTACGTTTAGGCACTCGAAAATATTACGAATCAATTAAATCTTCTAGAAGTTGTTCACTCACGGGAAGTAGTTGATACATATGGGACTGTACAGTATCTCACCAATATGTTTACTTAATAAATCAAGATAAACTGATGAACTAGGTGAGTTAATGAATTTTCATCCTTATTTCTCTCGGAATAGAAATATTTCATGCTAATAAAATCGATGTAAATATTCCAATTCAAGAAAACATATGAAAGTTTTATTTTACTCTATATTTTATACAAGTATCGTTTTACTAAAAAGTAACTTGGTAGATGAACTAGTTAACCTGCTGTAATTATTATATAGTATTTCCTTAATATGATGTAAATTTTTGTGAGGATGCTTATCAGTATCAGTTAAGACCAAAGCAATTATCACTAAATGTAAATAAATTCCCTGCAAGATGCCCATCCGCAAACTTGGGGTGAGAACACAGGACATACGAAATGTTTACTTAAGCTTCTGTTATCATAAATAGTTAACAGAAAATACGGATTCTTTAAATGTCTCATTGAAGTATCTTTTCTCTCATTGTACACTTAATTTCATATTACTCAAGGTAGTAGGGGGATCTCATAGTATCTATTTCAAATTCCGAGTAAGTACTTTCCCTAACTTCATTAGGCAATCAATATTTAGCCTCTAATATTCCTTCTTTAAAGGATACCTAAACTGTCTGAGAGTGTTATAGTAACATTGGATTTTTGCGTAACTCTTTTTAATAATCCGAACATGTTTCCCTTTGTACTTTCTCGAGTTCACAGTACGAATACTTTATGTTTTCTATGGACTATAAAAACAAAAAAAAATTCAATTAAACCTATGGTATTAAGGGGCAAGGGTATTCAGTTATATTTTCAGATTTCTTTTTTCCATGGATATAAAGTGTCACAAGCAACGCAAGGAATCTTTTCACGAAACACAAAATACCCGATATGCGGAAGCGCCAAGAACGACCGGCTGGGCAAATAGTCTATGGCGCCTGCTAGTTAGGCTTCGTTTGAGACATATCTGCATCACCGGTTGCCGCTATTCACGGGGCTCCTATTCAGGGGTAGCCCTTCAGTGATACGAGCAACTCGTACATACATCCTGTGTTTAGTGTCCGTGTGAGACACTCGATAACGATTCAATTGATGATTTGGAGTGTTATTTTGAATGGATATTGTCTCTATATTTTGCGTTATTTTGTAAACTCGATTTCAAGAAAATATTTACATTAAATATTTTTTAGATCGTCAGTATCTAAATATAGTGGGTTGAAAAAATGAATTGAGAACTTTTAACTGGCAAATTGGTTATTAAATAACAATATTTCGTCAATAATAGCTTAAAGAAAAAGAAGAATGAATAAAAACTTTATGAAAAAAGCTCCTTTGATTCTATGCATCATTCAATACCCAATTCACTCTGAAATTCGTTTTCAACTTCACTGTCCTTCATTCTAATGTTGCAAGCATTCTTTTATGAAAAAAACAACTTTGTAAACTTTATAGAGTTGTTTTTATTACTATGATATTCCACGAAGTCACGCCTTCTCAGATTGATTTCATTCTTTTTTGAGCTACAAAAACATTTTAGTTGATTTCCCGCTCATTTATGATCTATAATGAAAAGATATTTATTAATGACTATTTGAAGTAATTGGAATCCAACATTTTGAATATCAACGTTTGTAAAATCCAATATTTAAATAAACAAACTAACACCTCGTCGATTATTTCAATTAAAACTTCGTGACTTTATGACATAAATGCTTGAATCTTATGCAAGCACGTACAGTATTTTTCAGTATCTGAATGGCCTATTTAATAAGTAGGAGGACATCTGAATGGAACGTAATTCCTGTAACTTTATCGAGAAACTTAAGCCTTCGTTCATATCTCCTATCTTCCAGGGAGTTCTATTTCCTATCCTAAACCATTTGAGTAACGCCCACTTATTTATCATGGCAATTTTTTCACAAAACGTTACGCCATTCGTTTAACCTTATCTAGTTCGCAAATACAACCGTTTCCGGTCGAATGCAAGACACGACATCCCAATTTATCACAAACAGGAGTTTACAAAGGGTAAATATTAGACTTTTGATCCACGTCTATTTAATTAAATCTTCCTTGTCCTTATTTACGCCTAAATAAACCTGTATTTTTAACTTGAATCTGAGCTACATAGAGTGAAAATTATCTTCAAACTGTTTTTATGTTATACTTCACTCTTATTTTAATTAGATACGACCAATTCAGTGTTCCTCAACTGAGTATATGGGAAGAATTTCAGATTAGAGGAAGGTTTGACGAGTTATAACTACACTTAAGTACGTAATTAAATTTTTGATTGATGTCGCACGTTAAGTAGACTATATTTTTGCTAAAAGGTTATCATGTGAATAAATTATTTACATTTACATGCGGTAAAAAATATAAGGTTAATAACTTGAGCTTTAATTGGTCATGAAATTGATAAATATCTCGTCAATTATATATTGTTTCATTTTATAAATCATCACAATTGATTTAACGAAAGAATAGAAAAACTTCGATCCGAAATGGAACATGTAAGAATAAAGAAGTCATAGATAAGTGTTATTAATGATTAATTTTAAGAGGATTTTCTTTCAAAACAACAAAGTTTTTGTGGGTTACAGAGAGATATTACTTTATTATGAAGATAAATATAACTTATATTTTAAAAACTACGCAATTATACAAATTGTAAATGCCTTTTCTGCTAATATACTTTATATATATTTAATATCTTTCAATGTGTAAACTCATACGAACTTTTATATACCTTATAATAATTTTGAAAGAAATTCACAGTATTTATTGATTATACTAAAGAAAACTTGATCCAAATGCTTCGAGACTTAAACACTTTAAAACATTTTGCAAAATTGCGGTTTCAACTACGTATTGTACCGAAATTTGTCATGTAATAGTCGCTTAATCTACGAAAGCACCAATTCAAGTGTTCCGTATTCGAGACTCATTTGGGACGGTCGCCGTCTGCAAAATAAAAAACAAAACGAATGGACATCGGGGAATTGAACGATCAAACGCACTCGTTCGGCAAAACGGAAGTGTTTCCTGCTCCCTCTACATTCCTTCCGTTGTAAGAGTTATGCGAAATATTCAGTGGATGCCATAAATGTTGGTTCCTGTATGGAGCGTGCGTTCCCTGTTTACGTGATTATGGTCACAACGGAGGGAAAATTCTTTACCGCGGAAAATTCTTTCGTACACAAAAATGAAACATATCTCGCAGTGGGATGACAAATAAAAGCAAAACCATGAGACACTAATGGAGGAATTGGATAACATAGTAACCATAATTTGAACTGAGAATTATTAGATGGTAATTGTCCACTTTACTCGATATCTGACTGTTTATTGAACTGTACCATATTGTTTTGTGATTCGTGAGGTAATTATGAATAGAAATTGCAACTGTTTAGTTTATAGTACAATAACTATTTGAAGTTTATAGTACAATAAGATAATATTATTGTAATTTATAATAGAATGTAACTATTCAGGACTTTAAAATTTTATAGTTTATTTGACATGATACTGGATTGATATTAACGTTTTTCAGCCAATTTTACAGCTTCGGGAATCCTTAAATATTTGGAAATGAATGAGACATTTAAAAACATAATGAATCGATGATAAGACTATAAAATTATACCAGAGGAATTGCGTATTATGTAAGAATTGAATACTAATGGGTAGAGAGCGTTCGAGTAGCCTCTAGATATTGTTGCAGATACTACCCAAACCCAAACCTTCCGTCTTATGTGGAAGGAATCATTTCAACCGAAAACTGACGGAGCAGAACAGAAAGAATTGCGTCTGGGTAGAGCGTTGTGTTTCCTTCTCCACAATGAATGCCTCAACATCTCCAATCCGTTCCTCCAACATCACGAGGAAACAAATAGCTTTTACCAATTCCGAAGAATTTGCGATTCGCTACCACTTCCGAAACACACCCATTTCCTTGGGGAAAATGGAGAAATAGAAAAAAAATAAAACTTCTTCCTTATTTTTTCTTTCGTGAGTGGAAGGGGATAATGGATTCTTTACTATTTTTTGTGGAGAGGAGAGAAGAGATTTGTGGTAAGAAAATAGCCATTTACTTATTTCCTCTTCCTTATTGGAAGATGGAGCTAATATTGCAAAAAATCTGACGATATTATGCTGAAGTTTTGAGACAACACACTTTTTGTATGTTTTTAACTTATCTCCTTTGTGGACAAACATTATGAAAGATAGAAAAATCACGGTGTATTAAACGAAGAGCAAACTTACCCAATATATATCTTTAAAAATATTAGGATAATGATTTAATAACACCTTAAAAAACAAATGACTGTAGAAATAATTTAAATTAATATAAGGAGGATATACCTTTCTGTATGTTTATATATTGGTGATTTATTATACTTATAACTGCAATGTAGGAGATATCTTATCTAAAATTAGTTTCCAAATAAATTCTGAATATTTTATCATCGAGTAAGTATCCAGGAACGAGTTGATTTCAGCTTATTGTTGAGTTCAAATAATCACCCAACAGATAATACGATTATGCCTCAGCCGTCTCTATGGAGACAATGGGAATCAAGAAGCCTTCATCGCTTCGAATAAATGAAGGAATTAGGCAATCCTCATTCCGATGGAGAATTTGAAAAGGTCGTGTTTTATGAAGAAGACGTTGTTTCTCTCATAAACGAATTTCTGCTTCGTCTTTATTTAGTCCTTTCTCAAAGATGCAATTCCTTCAAAAAGGGATTGAAAATAGTCTGTTTGAAGGAGAGAGAAGAGATCTCTGATTGCCTCCTTTCGAAATTTCTGCTTTTTAGGGGTCATAGAGATCCTCTTAATTTGGTATCCTCTAATAATTGGTACGTCGCCGGGTTCAGTATCTTCCTCCTCATCCGATGAACGAAGGTATTATTGCGTCACTTAATGTACAATTCGCGAAATTTTTCGTTTGAAAGATGATTTGGCAAAAATTTCAATCGCGTGGAATCGTTTTAAACGTAATTTTATTGGATGACAAGGATGTTCATCCGAGAGTTCAAAAATCCAGTTTTAATTGAAAAATGAGTCGCGGGAAGTTTAAAAAAAAATATTCCAATTATATAACTCTGATTGCAATTTCGACAAAAAATTTTCCGTAATTGAAATGAATGTATGAAATAAAGAGATCCGTATAAATGTAAGAGTAATCAAAAATACATTAATGGGTTTTTTGAGACTTAATTTGAATCCATGACGTATTTACGATTTTTTCAAGTCTATTAATATTATTTATTCCTTACTTTCAAGCGTTTAAAATATTTTTGATTGCGTAAGTAAATATAAGTACTCTAACATACTAAAAGCACCTTTGAATAATTAATTTAGTAAAGTTTTTATGGCTAATTGCGTAGTAAATATCAATTAAAATTTATGCTTAATTCATAGTAGGATTATGGCTGAAAAAACATTGATATTAGATGAACAGTTATTTGGATACAGATTAAATTTACTTGATATTTTAAGTAGGTTTTATGTATGGTAATTAATATTCTACATATATTAGTTAGGGTTAAAGCACGTTTACTATTTTTTTCCACTGTGCCCTTCATAATTCTGCTTCTAAAGAAGATGTTCAGTTTGGTTTCCAATAACTTCATAAAGATGTCTTGATACAATTCAGATAAGCGTGGCTATAGTTACTGTTTATTTACCGCATGATCTATAACTCAAGTACATTGTTAAGTTTTGTTTTTCATTAACGTATTAAAGATGTGTATTCCTCTTGTGGAAAGGTGTCTACGATACTTCTTCCCAATGTAAATATGCGGTTTATTCTATGATATTTACGCTACCCTTCTGTAGCCCTCGAGATAAGAGTCCCCACTTCGGGAAACCTTTGTTCCACCTTTCTATTTGTCTTTTTCACCCTTAAGATCCTTACACTTCCTAAAGTTAAATTTACCTTTTATTTAGCATTTCCTTGGGCAAGTGTTAGTATTTAAATCAACGGTGACGTAGTCCGTGACTGTTAAATAGACTACGAACGCATTTAAGTTTACTTTAATTCGCTAAAATATTTAAGTACAAGAATGAAAATATACTTTATTTAATTTGCGATAGTCTTTGATTTTATGCATTTCCGGAAAAGCATACCATTTATTAAGATATCATATTCAGTATATGAAACAGAGAAAAAGATTTCTCGGAGTAAATACGACAACTTATGCTACATATCGTCAAAATTTGCGAAACTCTAATTAAATTATGAATCAATCAGTATGTATTTAAAGGCTCACTTTTAAGTTAATTATTGATACTACAAGCAGAATATACTATTCGGTAGAAGTTGTGTGAAGCACCAATATCCAATAGAGACACCAATACCGTCAGCTACTCCAAAGCTACCAGAAAAAAATGTCACAGATAGATGGAGTATTCATTTCTTTTTCCTTCGTAGCTGACGAGCCTCAATAATTGATTTGACAACATCAGTGATCTCGTCAAATAGATCCGTATTGATAGATTTTGCAAACAACTTCCATCGGTAATCAAGTCCCCTATTCCAGCGAATACTCCTAATCCATTGAAGTCTATCGAAAGCCGAAACACATTTCTAACAAAACTGAAATCTATTTTGACAAACTAAGCCGCGCTTCGTTGAATCGTCCATAGATTGGGTATCAATTCTGCTTTACGTAGCTGAAAACTTGTGACTTTTATTTAAGAGTATCTTACTTAATTTTTCCTTTAATAATATATTCGTGTGAGTATAATAGAAGCTAGAGCAGCTTTTGTTCTTTAATAAAAGCTAGAGTAACTCTTTATCAAGCAGGTAATTCATTTATCTCTAATGGAAATCCTTAATAATCATAATAACTAAAGCAAGTATTTTCAGAAACATAAATCCATAGATTTTAGTATTATTTTCAATTCAAGGAGATGAATTTTTTAAGAATAAAGGAGAATTTTACATTATGATATACATTATAATTATATAAATATATATACGTAAACAAGTTAAAAAGGTAAAAAATGCATAATTAACTCAGTAGTACAACCTATACTTACTATATGCTTATTTAAAAGTATCATTAATAGTCATTATTCATTCACTGCATATAAATTCAAACAGATCTGATAATAATAATTAGTAAATATCTTTAAAGCATCAGTATCCTTGTTTAAATACGGTCTCTAGGTAACAGATCGAAAGAGACAATATTTAAGAGATTTAATTTAGCGGGTAAAAAACTATTATAGCTGTGCGTATAAAAGTAAACTTAAAAAAGCTATAAAATTAAATCTTCAGAACAAAAATAGTGATTGTTAAGTATTTATAACAAAACGTATCCTCTAGCTCGATCTGCATCAAGTCTCGTAAGCCAATATCATAAAACTCGTTGTTAGCTTCGCCCATCAAAAACCTTACGCTCTCAATCAAAGCTACCGAACGCCCTTTTTCCTTTATAAATTAGTCATTATCTCCGCGGAAAAACTTTCAAAATTTGAAAACAGATGGTGTCGAAGAGCCCACTCCAAAACTCTAGCGGAGGTGAAAAAATAAACAAGTCCGCCATCCCAATTAACTTCGCAGCCTTTCGACCAAAAGCGAAAAAAAGGACACATTCGATCATCCTCCCCCACTGCAGAACTTTCTCCCTTTTTTTTCATTGTTTACTCTTTTGCGTCGCCATAGTGATCAGTGTCAGGTGGACCAATTTGCAAAGCGCGAGCCGTTTTAGGAATGTCAAAGGAATGTTAAAGGATAGAGAAGGGAGCACGATAGAGAATATGATCGATGAGGAGTGTCCGTGGTGAGTGGCAGTGGGTGTGGCTACGATTTTAGTATTCCGCTCGATTATTCAGCGTGTCACTCCTGTATAGACTCGGAGTTGATCCACAGATGCGAGGGACGCGTACCGCTCCATTTTACGTAAATGCATATTGACAACGCAAACGTTATGGTAATGTTAATGCGTCCAAATGGGGCAACAACGTGAGGTGCAGTTAATACTGACTTTATCATACGTAATAATCCAATGGGGCGTGCTTTGTATAATATTAACTTCTGATATTTATTGTAGGTCAATATTACTATAAGTAAGGTGTGGAGTAAGGGATTGAAGTGAAGGTATTAAAAAACCAAGAATATCTATCGCAGCATTAAAGAGAATGGATTCAACTTTGAATTACAAATACTGTGCATTAAAAAGGAATCTATCATATGTATTAGTTTGATCAGTAGCTGGAGAATTTATAGAACTATATCTGATATATATAAGTAAGTCGAGGAAATATGTTTTGTTAGTAAAAGCTCAGCAGTTAATTGGTATAGATAGTAAATAATAAAACTTCAAAAAAGAAGACTGCTATTTCAAATAAGTCAAAAGGCTCGAGTTAAAAAAAAAATTATGTACTCTCAAAGTTTACTTTGTTGAATCGATATAAAATAGGATCTTAAAGCAACTGATAAACTGAAAAAATAGATTTGAAGCGGTAAATTGAATCATGTAAATGTAAAATGAAGAGGTAAAATATGATGGAACGAGAATTAAATATGAAAAAGACTGGAAGAGAAAAAAACAGTAAGAATGCGTTGCCTAGGATTAAAAAAACCGTCAGTCTTTTGGTCAGAACCAATTAAAGAACGATGAAAACGGGTAAAAAAATATATTTAAGTCATAATTAACCCTTTATTCCTTCTTTTCGTGATCCTTATAACAAAAAGTATATAAAAGCTATAGATATTCCACTCTTAAATTAAATGCTACTCAAAAGCTATCTCCTTTTAAAAAATAGAACTGCTAATTTTTATTTATAGCAGTTTTCCTCGTACCCATGTTTAGTTAAACATTTCTTGAAGTGTCTCTTTTAGATTTACGTTTTTCACAAGAGCTAAAGAATTATTCTTTTTTACGTAAACGTCACCTTTGATCCATCCTTTGAGTATAACTCTCTAACCCTCAAACCTTTCTATTCTGCCTCCATTTCAGACCTCAGACGTAGTTCTGCTACCTCTCATTCGATCCAAATTAGATTCTCTTTTGATGATAAAAGTAAAACCCTCCAATCAAAAATGCCGACCGTTTCCCCCCCTCCACTCCAAAGGAAAGATTATCGAAAAAATGTATTTCCGATCTCAAAGGAAATTTGCTATGAAAATGCAAGGGCTTTGATATGCTTACCTGTGGATATTAAATGGTTGCCTAGGAATTTCAAAGGCTATTTAAACAAACATTTCTACTATCCTTTCTTTTGATATCTTTATTCTACGTCTCATTGGCTATGTGGGTGAAAACGAACTTAATTTTGTACTTTAATTTCTCGCTAATTTTAATAATGAATATTCGACGAATTTTAATACTTACATCTTCTACTTGAAGGTTGTAATTTTCAAAATATTTAAATAGAGGTGATATTTAAAACTATTGATCTTGATTAAAAGGCAATTAACATATAATTTAGCATCCAGAAGAAATTTAATTCGAAGCTCTTTCGAGAAGAAAATATATCAAAATCAATACATTTAGATCGTATTATAAATTTGTTACGTATCTATGACAATTTGAGAAACCTAATTGTCTAATAACAGCAAATGAGCAAAGAAAAGGGTATAGCTAACTGAACGAATTCGATTACAATAAGTATAGTTAAACAAGGTATTTTACGAAGGAAAAGTTTCTTCACAGAGTATGATATTTAACATATACTATTCATATATATCTTTCGGAAAAGAAACTAATCTTACACATTGAAACTGAAAAAGATACAGATTTTTCAGTGATTTGGGTCAATTTTAAATCAATCAATAGTTTAAATTTAGTATGAATAAATTAAATTTAGTATTTTATTTTTAAATATAGTATTTAGTATATTTACATTTATATGACTAAATACAACATCTCTTTGCTTTTTCAAGCTGGAATCAAAATTGAAAATTTTAGGTGTAAATCTACTTGCCAAGTCCATTAAAATTGGGGAAAAACACAAGTTTAACTCTACTTTTTTTACATCCAACTCAGTATAATTAACGAACGTAACAAAGGAAAGAGTTTCCAAGGAAACGGAAAGCAGGAAGTACTGCATAAAGGGAACTGTATCTGAGTCTGATGAAAGCTCATGTTTTCACGTAAAGAAAACATTCAGCTGGAAAACACACATTGGAAGAGAGGCAAAAAAAATCGCACTTCATATAGTAGCGCAAAATATCGAAAGAAAAAGGAGAGAGGAATAATGTAGAATTGCCATGAAAAGTAAAAAATACGTATAAGTATTTATTAATGGAGAAATGTAATAAAATAATATGAAAACATTTAGAAAAGAAACTTAAATATCAGAGTACCAAAGCCTACCTAAACCCACAGCTGATCTAATCTGAGAAAAGAATATTTTATTCATTTCTTATACAATCAATGAAAGCGTAAGCATTCAGGATATTTTAATAAAATCCTAATAAATATGAACATGCTTAAAAACAATGTAAGATACGTTAATATAGTTTCAGGAACAGTAATTTATTGCACTACTGAACACTTTGGGAATACGAATGACACAATTATTAGCCTAGAATGAATATCAGTTGACAGCGTATTCATTAACGAAGAATAAGGAAGAAAAAGAGAGAGAAAAAGAAGTTATGGAAATTTGACACGAAATAAAGTAGTGGGAATTAGAGGTCTCAACGTAGTGTAGTAATTGGAGCATCGATCTGTAACCAACGACAACGAATCAACATATGCCGCTCTGAGATACGAAAAGGTCTTTTTTAAAGAGGGTTGATAAAACAAAAGAAAATCTCATTTAAATGAGACAGTCCATCCAACAGAAAAGGGATATGTGATGGGAGAAGGTGCTTTGGGGGTTAATAATCATCGCCAAATACGTTAAGAGATTAAATGTCACTTGCAAAACTGTCATTTTTTATGGTTTTTTATTTGAGAATTCATTATCAAAAAAAGGGAAAACACGTATGAGAGGAAAGTGAAAAATGCTTGCGTACCATTTTCCAACAAAAACCTAAATTTCTTATTAAAGCAACATTAAAGTAAGATAAAAATATATACAATACACATGTCCCCAATATCTACAGAAATATTTACTCAAGCTATTTAATTAGCTCAAAGTTTATGTCAAGGATAATGTGCACAAATTGAATAAAAGAGATAAAATTTTTGACAAAGGTAAACTGTTTCCAATACAACACCAACATTAAGATTAAAAGACGGACATATGAATATCTATCTTTCAACTGAAATGATATTATTCTTCTTTCAAATTATAAAAAATCATAATATTATAAAACATTTTTACATAAAATATCTTACAAATTGAATGATATATTATAAATCTTTCTATTATATCACGAATAATTAGTTCAAATATTTTAAAATATATTACTCTACTTAAAACTCAGCGACAAAAGAAAAATCAAATTCAGTAACAATCAATGAATCAAACAATGAAATGACTTTTAAGAGGCTTAGACCATTGCATACATGACTTATTTTAGTTGAAAGTTATCGTCCTTATTCATAATAAGAGAATAAATAATCTCCAGAATGAAAAAATATCAAATCTCAAACGATTATAAACTGAAAAGTTTGTTTACCAAAGTTAATAAGAGTGAATTTAGATTCGTAAAGCAGTACGAAATAGGAATCTGAATTAGAGGAGAAGAGGATGGGAGTAACAACTCTATTTCGACGCATGAGTAAAACGTTACCCCTGCACGAAGTTCATCTCTCTAGGTAAGGATAATCCTTCCACCGAATTGCCTCATGGGAGCCTAGAAATAGGGCCAACGCAACAGTCAAGAATTCCAATGATATACAAAACCTTCAGAATACTCCACTGCAGAATAATTCAGAGCATTAAAATCTCCAACTTTGAAGATGTGATGAAGTTTTTTTGCCATTCGTACTCAGTAAGGAAATGAAAACGAATCGGAAAACTTATTATCCTTGAATGCACTCACGCAAACACGTTTGGGGGGGACAGACTAACGGCTCCTAGCAGACCATCCTAATCCCTCCAAATATGTTTAATCTTTCCGACTTGGAGGCCCCGGCCGTGCCTTCTCTTCAATTTACTCCGCGCTTTCAGCTAAACTATCTAACGTAGACCACACCGCACGGACCTTTAACCACCCTATATCCGCCCTATCTAACTCCTAATCCCTTTTGTCCTTCCCCCTATTCCTATGCTAATCGACCCACGGAGTGGCAAACAGCGCAGTCTATCCGATCTTTGCCGAACCAACGGCAACCGCACTAAATTTTGTTCGGCCCTTGAAATTTTGCTTTCTCGCATAAATAAGCAACGCGATTGAAATCTATTTTCCTGTATGCAAACAGTTTTTGTATTGGTTATTCGATTGAATCCTACATTCAATCGGTTATTTATAGTCTATGTGTCAATTAAAATATTTATAATTGAATTTTTTAATTATGGATTGGACCATAATAGTTTAACAGTTATAAACCAAGAATTCGAGGAACAATACAATTTACTTTGGGCATGAAAAACTAAATTAAAGGATCTAACTCATTTTCTCCACCTACATTCCAAATATACACGATTTTTTATCATCATACAACTATCTACTATTATCTGTTTATATTTTTCTCAAATTCAGTGAGTCTTATTCTTTATATACCGTTATTGCAATGAGATGCGGTAGTATATATAAATACTAAAGTTAGTTATTATATTGTAATTACGTCTATTTTAAATTAACTGAATTCAAAATGTGATTTATCATCAATTTAAAGATATTTATGTACATAATATTGCGCCTGCGAAGTGTAGATTTAGTTGGAAGTTAACAATTTTCTCAGATAATATTACGATGCTGAGAATTGATTTTGTAAATATCTTTCTCTAACACTATCTTATTTTATTACTATATAAACTATTGTATAATGTCTTTAATTTCACAATAAAATACTTTAAGATTTTTTACATTACACGTAACTATTTTTATTTTTAAATCTTCCCCTCACATTTTATATTAGCGCAGAAAATGATAGTTAAACTAAATCTGAGAAAAGTACGATTAAATTCATGCAGAAATAATATATTCATGAACTTTAAGTTCTATGCATGATTCTGTTTCTTTTAGTTTAATCTTTTGTCATTCAAAATATACAGGTATGCTCTACAGTAAGAATAGTTTCTCCAGAGAAGATATAAAGATATTAAATCTAATATTATCCTCCCTAAATTTAATTATCCTCCGTAAGAATAGAGTTCGAACCTTTAAAGGCAAAGATCCGATTCATGAAAAGGTCGTGATCAACTGTCAAAAAATAAAGCTCAGAATTATTTATCACTCGTTTCTAAGAACAACCGGGAAAACAGTTCCGGCTTCGATAAACAAATTACGTCATGAATAGTTAATCGAGGAAAACAGTATGCATATTATATGAAACTAGCGTTAAAATGTGAAGGGAGACTTCCAAAAAAAGTTACGAAATACGCGAGACCCGAATTTCTAACAAACTGACAAAGTTGCGCCTCTTTCATCCCTTCTCCATCCTTTCACTAGCCATCCATTGAGAGGCAGTGACGCAATGACGCACCGGGAGTCATGGGAACGCTGTTTACGAAAACGCCTGCAACTTGCTCTTCCCGAATACGGAAGACCTCTTTTGTTTTCCGATGCGGAAAACAAATGCTAGGGCAGAATACAATTCCCAAATCGGATCGTGAAACTGCTACGCCAGGGCTCTTGGGTACGTGGATCTCTGAGACACAATACATCGACGGTCCAAGAGAATTGTTCCGACCTGGGAATGCACGGAGACATGACTGAGGTGTAAAATAAGGCGATGTTACGAGAGAACGTAATAATTGCTAATTTGAACAAAAGAACAAAGTAAAACACGAAATTATGGAATTAATTTTTTCGAAACTTGTTAGATTTATGAATTTAAGTTGTTTGACTCTTCTCTTTAGGTTAATTAAAAGATTAAATTAGTTATATTATTTTATATTTATCCCGGAAAATTTATTTCGTAATATGGTTAAGTTCGAATGATTAAAATGATTTTTATTTTATTTATGCCTCCGGGATTGCTAGTTTTTACAAATGATAAAGTTAATTGAATATAAGTTGAATGAGATGGTTAAATCTAATATAATTTAAAATGAACATGATAAGTAAAGTAGGTATTAGAAAGCAAAACAGTAATATTTCAACCCGTTTCAATATATTCATTTCCAGTACTTAAAATGGAAAAGAAAGGATTTAATGCAATCGAAAATATGAGCTTGGTCCAAAGAGTATACAATAAAATAAAAGAAAGGAATTTTTAATATAACTTCGAAATATTTATTACTTAATATGGTAATTAGTTAATTTATTCTATTCTAAGAAAGAAACGATTGAACAAGGAAACATTGTGAAGCTATAAAAGCATAATTTAACACAATGATTGGATATTATAATTGTCTTCGTCTATATATCAAATTATTGTTTTATTATTGTTAATTTAAATTATCTATGAACTCTCTTCAAAGAATTTGAATCTTTGAAAGTTTAAAAAAAATATGGCCATCAGAATGTTTATGATATCAAATTAATCTTAAAAAAGAAATTCATCAATTTAGAAATTAAAGATTTACTCTTAAGTTTCGAAACACTTTGATCTATTAATGCCCCAAGTAAAAATAAATAGTAACCTTTTAGTCAAGAAGTTCAAATAATGAAAAGAAATTTATTCCTACGTTGATAGCTGACGTACATTTGATTGACGTTGAATAGGCCTCTAGCATTGGAGCATGGAAGTCTATTTAGAAGGTCAAATTTTTGCAGACGCTAAACTCAACATTTCAAAGTTCTTTTTTTTCATAGAACCTTGAACTTTCTCTCACTCCGAGGATTCATAAGTCACGCAAGTGCTGCCCCCTGTCGCTTCACGTTTTCGACCTTTCGAAAAATCAGCATACGATTCGAGTTTGTTTTTATCGAGCAATCCTTTATCAAATACCATCCGGGAGAAAAATTGGTTCGAATCAGTTTTAAAAAGGAAATAGACTGTTTTTTAAACAAATAAAGATAAAAAAACTCCGAAAATTCTTATTTTCAGAATCTATTGATTGATACCGAGTTAAGGTAAATATTGAGTATTTGAAACTTGATTGATTCTGTATTGAATCGAAGGTAAACTATCTAACTAACTATCTTTTTTTTGGGAAAGACTATGAAAATGCATCCGTTAATTGAAAATTAAAAGATAATCTATTTCCAATCTACGAGAAAGTTATATTCCGTTGCAACGAATTTTCCTAGTACAAAGTTCTATTATTAAACGTTGACTTAAACTGATTCAATTTGCCAGAAAGTTTATGCAACACATACTCAATTCTGCCAAAATCGAATGCAATGTAAAACTATGAAATGAAATAATATGACATGGTATAATTATTCAATATAATTTAATAGTCTAAGTATTTGTATCGAAATTCAATCACGTTTGATTATTGACATGCAAAAAATTCATCCACTCGTATTAAGTATGAAACGATAATTTTGAATTTCCATTTAGTTTAATCAGTAACGATGTATAAAATATTTAAGTTCATCGATAGAATTAAGTCTGTAAGTTCTATATTCAGTTCTCACTCTTATTTTAAAATTCAATAAATGTAAAATCTGAGAAAATGTAAAAATAAAGATGAATCACTATTACAGCTTTAAAATCTAAACGATAAACTTAAATCATTTAAATGCAGGTCCTTGTAAGTATGATATTATGAAAATTTGAAGAATATTAATTTCAATCTTTAATAAATACTAAACTAAAATTAAATTCCGTAATTTAGATATTAAATTTCTCTAATTTTACTGTAAAATTTCTTTGGATCTTTTATAGCTGCTTATTTATGATTTTCTTTTAATTAGCTCCTTTATGTGAGTTATTATATAAGTTACGTTCTAAATACAGCACGCTTTTTCAAAGACTGACTTTGATCATTACAGTTACTTCGCCATAGATATTTTACGCAAAGTAATCGTCCTTTAAATGTAACATTTTCATCACTCTCTCCCAATCTTAGTATCTCATACGTTAGGCTCAACCTTAAAGGTCGGTATCCAACATAAAATAACTCAACCCACTACCAACTCATGACTCACCTTCCGAATCTGAACATGCGTAAATATTTGCGCTGCACAGAGTACGAGATATGTACGAGGACTTCCCACTCGAGAAAGCGAGCTCAGTCTTTTCACTCAAGCGCCGTCTTATCTCTGGCGACTTTTTTTTTATTTCGCACAGAGAACAGAGCTCTTTTTTCAAAAGGAGGAATTTGGTATTCTAACGAGGGATTCTAGGAGAGTGAATCCCGGAAGTAACAGCTGAGCTGCATCCGCCGGTTCGGAATTGGAGTGAATCACTTTGAGGGGAAGTCGAAAGAAGAAAAAGGGAGAAGTTGGAATTGAAATCAGCTCGAAATTGAATGAAATTATGCATGCGGGAGGTCTTTTTCCTTCAATAGTTACGCAATTAATGTGGACTACTCAACCGAGAGAAAGATGTTGGAAGCTATAACAGATGAAGATAGGATGGGAAGGTAGTGATATTAGAAATGTTAATGACCCGATTGGTGAAGTCATAATATTCGAAATGTTAATTTAAAAACTAATGCCTAATTTACGGTAGAATGGCTCGCTAAATGTAGATACTTTTTTGGCAACTATGAACGTGCAAATTTTCAAATACGCGAGGCTATTTTTATAATGAATTAATAAATTATTGTTTTTATTATTAATATTTTATAAATATATTTTTATCAACACGATAAAAGTATCGATAGAACTTATAATTAATTTGAAGAAATTAAATTGTTTGCGATAATCTCGAAATTTCTTTATCATAAATATAAATAACGAATACCTATATAGATAAATAATGGGAATTATTTATAGGAGGAATATAAAAGAAAGGTATTTAATTATAAAGTATAAATCGTTGTATTTTTGTAACTTTAAGAAGCTCTGAGGTAAATTCAAAGTGAGTAAAGAGAACAAACTAACAAACTAGAAAGAATATCCATGAACGCATATAAATAAAATATTCTACGAGCCTCCTTCCAGCGTGTTGTAGGAGGAAAGGAATGGAGTAAAGATGAAATTCAATTCTACGGAAATGTCATTGCAGTTTGTAGCTAAAAATACAGAGGACTGGAAATGCTTCTGACGATTTAGTACATCTTACTGAAATTAGAAAACAGTTGAAAACTTCTTTTTGACTGTAGTTTCCCTTTGATTTCGTATGTGAATGAATTGTGAAGTATCGACTTGATTAAATTAAGGAGAGTTTAAGTCAATAAAAGTCACCTTTATGCAAATAAATCATGGCTATATAAAAGAAATTTGGCTCGTAAAGATCAAACGCAAGATATGCTTTGCCGTCGACGAAATCCTGAAATACCTACGCACTCTATAATTTAATCAGATCGAGTAATAAACACGCTCCGCGATGGATAATAATCAGGTGTTTCAACAAACTTTTTCCGGCAATTTTTTTCCTCAAAATTTTTAATGGTTCAGCTATGCTTATGGGAAATTCCAGCAGAAACAGGAGATGAAATATTCAGGTGCTTGGATTTGAGATTTCCTTTCTGCTTCTCCGTTTACCGTCGGTTGGAACACATTGAGTAATGGATGGAAAGCACTCAAGCAATGCATCGCCGAGTGGAGAAATGGTTACGCCGGCGGTAGAAATTGAGATATGCCTTTGACTGGAGAGCAAAGATTTATAACGCGATAATGTTCGCAGGTACTTTGCCAACCATAAATCGTTAAGGATAGGATTTTCCTTTCACGGGTAAGTAAAACGTACATTTAGGGAAAATGATGCTAGTAGCAATACGATATAAACGCCTTCTTTTTCGTAATATACAAGTTTGAGAAATGTGGCGTGGTTTACCGACAGATATTCTCGTAAAAAGTACGGCTGTATCTTGAAGCGAGTTTTTGGATTTTTTTAAGACAGAACATTGATTATTTTTATGTCTATGTCTACGTAGATACCCTGCGAGCCACCTTATGTAAATTAATATGCTTACAAATACATTTTCGGTACAAATTATCCTTTTGATTATTGCAACGATTGAACTAGATAGATGTAGATTTATTTCTTTTGCTCAGGAATCCATCGTTGATTTGTTGATTTTTTATCGATTATTATGTTGGAATCGTAGCAACCGAAGTGTAAATCAAGTTGATTAGATGTTAATAAATAGCAAAACAGTACGTCGTCTCTAATTGAATGTTGATTTATAATTCATATAGTCATCAGTCTGCACTAGCGTAGGCTTTTTCCATTTACCGAAATCTGATTAGAAAGGAGAGGAGAGACAAACTGCCTTACTCATTATCTAGAGCCTCATTCCTTAATTGGTAATCAACAGCGGAGAGTATGAGGTTCAAATTTCAGTGTAAATACAGTCGAGGCGGACGTAAATTGATGGGAATATATATGGTGATGTTTAAAAGCACTTGAATAATAAGAAAAATTCGACAAAATAAAATTTAAATCCTACTTAATAAGTTTGTTTTAACGTTGTTGCAGAAGAAAACGTATTTTACTTTGAAGGTTTTTTGGTCTGAATGTGAAGAGAAAGAGACTACTAAAATTCTGTTTGCGAGATAGAAGCTGCAATTATGCTTTCAATTGTTTTGAAATGATAACATTCGCTAAGGTAACATTTTTTCAGTGTGTTTAAGATGTACTCAAATTTCAGCAAACTAGCAAACAACAATAATTATTCTAAATTCGAATAAACACTAGGTCTATTTCTACTATACAGTATTTAACAATGTCATAGATTGATTAAAATTATTTTACGAATTTTCGTAATGGCAAAGCTGAAGTTGCATCTCACTTATGAGTCATTACTTAAAATAAAAACTGTTTATTAAGAACTAATTAAATACCTCCTTGGAATATATCTGTTCCCCTAGCAACAAAATTTCGTTATATTTGTTGTGGATGAGTTTTCAGTTATGGTTTAAAACATCCATCAAATAATTTAAAATGCACTGTTTTGCTACGTTTTAAGGCTCTGAAAGTATAATAAATAATTATTAGATTTTTCTATTATTTTATGCATACGTTTTTAAGATTCGTAAATTTAATTTAGTTAGTTATAGATGTAATAAGTTAGATTTAATTGAAGTTATACAAACAACAGTTTTTGAACGTGGAAATACTACGTTTAATTCCTAAAATTGCTCTCCGCAAATACAAATCAAGCCTACCTTACGGCAGTAAATTTAAAACTGTTATTTCCCTATTTGTTTTTCATTCATTATCACTTAGGAAAACGACCCGTTCCATACGTTGATATAAACCTTTTAAGCCGGAAAATTAATTAGTTTTTCCGAGAGGGAAAAAGGTTCAAAAAAAAAGATTTTTAAATTCACGGATATGAGCTGATAAATTAAATATAAATGAACTCTCAGAGTTAATCACATGGCGACAGAATGAACGTTTTTGGATTTATATCACTCTCAAATTAAAGTTGAATGACGGTGATTGAATTATCTGTAATATTAAGATTCTTTATTAAGAGCGCGTGATGAGCTTAAGCAAATTATCAGAAATTTTATACGAGCATTCGGATGCAGGCAATTTAAAAAAAAACCTTTCTCAGATATTACGTTGATTGGTTTTTGAAAGGTAATTATTTAATGAACCGAAACGTGAAAATCACAGCATTTGAATTATTTCGTAAGTTGTATGGATGTGATTTGATCATTTCGCGTGATTTAATTTGTTATAGTCGAATGTACTCGATACACAAATAGGTTAATTATTACATATGAACAGTCGATACGAGATAAATATGATTAAAAAATCAATTGAGTTAATTTATGCATAACGCCCATTTTTTAGATTTTAATATTTTAATCAGCTTTCATAAAAGATATTAATAAATTCATTAGTTATTTATTTAAACTTTTAAATTAAAACTGATACCTCTTTTGTGGATAAAATAACAATCCAATTAAACTAGTCAATTATCAAAATATTTTTTGGAAAATATAAAGTGCGGTTGATCATTTTATCACGCCATGTAAGTCCAAATCATATTGATTACAAATTTATGGTATCAATAAATCAGTATTCTCGAGAATTGGTGTAAGGACAGAGATATTAACTAATTATAAATATCAGTAACAGATTAAAATGTTACGTTCAGGCTTCTTTTAGGCTATTTGTGACTATTGGTTGTTACATTCATGATTTACAATGAGTTTTGGGATATTCAAATGAATGTTGTAACTATGGAAACGGATTAGAGCATATAGATATCCAAAAATGTTTGTTATTTTACTACAGAATCAATATAATGACTTCTTTCATGTACGCGGGCCATTTGATCTAATATCCATTGCTATGGAATAAAAGAACATTTTAAAATATCGTTCCTTACTGGAAATGGAATAAATTGAAGAATAGCTATTAAGATACAATAGCTTAAAAGAAATTTTAAGGCGATTCTAGGAATATCAATCGATGAATAGCATTTCCAAATTCATCAAATGGAAGCAACGGTTGAAAATTCAAGCATTGTTCATACTATCCTAAGAATACAAGTCGACTAAAATAAAACTTTGTATTTACCTTTTCCAATAACCGAGTAAAATGCGAAGAAAAACATTTCACCTTGCGAGTTGTTTCCTTTTCCTTCCCTTTATCGGATATCATAGATGCCTTAAGGGCATCAGAATTTACTCTTTTCGGAACAAGAGATGAAAGGATACCCAGCAACAAGAAGCAGAAGAAGTCTTGTATTGGATAGTTGCGAGATTTGGAAGCGTAAAAGTGAGAATTCGAAGAAGAGAACGATGGAGATAAAACAAGTAACCAAGGAAACGCAGAATATGTGCTGCGGAGAAAGTAGAACTTATGTTTGCCAAAGGGAGTATTTTGAATGCTTGCCATAGATTTTTCGTTCCTCGATTGTTCTTTTTTTGTAGGTCGGATGCATTACATCGTTCTGTCCTGTTTTCGAGAGATAAAGTACAGACTATAGTAATACATTTTTGTGAAGATTAAAAAGGGAAATCTCTCGGAAAGTTAAAATATTAGAATGGGAGATGAGAACAACTGGACAAACAATATCGCTCGATCAAAGTTCTTCAACCAGAGGTCTCTAAATGCTGCACGAATAGTAATGTGGCCGCAGCTTAATCTATGCGATCCAAATGCGGGCAATTCCGTTTCAATTGCGATACGCTAAGCTAAGGGATTGAATGAGATGCTAGGCTTTGAGATAGGTTCCCCTGAATCTCTCTTTCAGGCTAGAATTATTTTGTAATACTGCTCTCCTGTTATTTTCTATTACCGCCAGTTTAAAACTCCAGGGATTCGATTGTCATATATTTAATCCATAAAATTACTACAACAAACTAAGCAGTATAATTATCAAAAGCTTTGTTGCTAATGGTTTGAAAAAGGATGTTGTATTTGCTTGTGGAAGTCATTTATACCCTAGGCAAGAATGACATTTTTCTGAAGGCGTTTTAATTCTTTCGTTAACTAGTTTTGTAAAAGAATATCTCCCTTAAAAATGAACTTAGACCCGGATGAAGATGTTTCTACAAAATTGCAAGACATTCATTATGTAAGGACTTTTTGACATGCCCTTTCTTAATTGTTTTCACTCTACTTCCATAGCAACGAAACAGAAATCGTAATATCCGGGTTCAAGAACCGGTTTAATCAGTTGATTTAGTTCTTATCAATACTTAGGTGTATTCAAAATTTTAATAAAACAAGGTCTAAATTTTTTGTAACGGTATTATCATTCTTACTTAATATATAATATAATAAATTAATAAGAAAAGAGTTTGTTTATTGACATCAGAATAGAGTAGCGAACAAAATATTTTGTTTATTATTCTTGAAGGTTGTCAAGGTGAACACTACGTTATTATTAATTTGACAATATACAACGCAAGCTGAGTACTTTACTCTTGTAAAAAAATCATGCATGAGTATTAATAAAAAAACACTTTTCATGTACTTCAATACGAGACATTATATATACGAATTTTTAATTTTTACTGATGAACTTAATTACGATAAAAATCATCAATTTTTTTAACTTCAATATTTTAAAACAACGCTGGTGTTGGAATGAGAACGAAACCATATGTCCCTTGATTAAAATATCCCACTCCGTGAGCTATACTAACGAAAGGACAATCCGATATCCCTCGCGAATGTTTACACTTTTGAAGAAATACCTTAATGAGCGAAAATTAAAAAAAAATCTCGCAGAGAGAGAGAGAGGGAAAAATAACGTTGAAGAAATACCCTCGGACCAAGTTCTGAAATTCCGGAATCGTAAAAAAAATAAACAGACGCAACTGCTACGGGGCAAATTCTGGAAAACAGAGAAGAAATAAGAAAGGGGCCCTGGCCGAGGAACGCGAGTGTGATAAAAGTAAGGAAAGTTGGACAATGAAGACGAAGAATCTCGAGTAATGACGCCAAGATGAGGATTGAAGAAATAATTACTTCTGAAGGACGCCGCTTTTGAGGTACCATTCTTTGTGTTGCGAGAAAATTTCTTTTTTTATCGTCTTCTAAACCTCCTTCGCTGGGAGGAGGGAGGAGAATAACCGCTCTAGAATTGCTCTAGCCTTCCTCAACTACTTTATAGCCTCTATTATTTTCACTCATTGAACGACTATTTCACACACCAGGATCGCTGAATGGCTACAATTATTCCGCACAATTCAGTTGTTAATATCTCGTAATTGAGACAGTGGTTGACGAAAAAGTAGTTTCTATATAAACAATATGAAAATACGTAATAAAAATTGTGTTGGGAAAGAATTTAAGAGCATTCAAACGAGAGAAATATAATTAAAATATAATTTTATCAACGCATTTTATGATTATTTGTTTACCTTGTCACTATATGTGTTTATCCAACAATCGGCGTTGTTATTGATTATTCGATAATGACGTCCTCACAACGCGATATTGATCTATTTGAATACGACAAGCGATATCTTTGTGAAAGGCTTGTGATACGGGTGAAAATTTATAAAGAAAATGATCGCAAACTTTTAATTCCATCAAGAGTTTAGTTTTGATACATTTAATTTCCTGATTCATGTAATCCTTAAGGTCAAACTAAAAGTTTCCTGGAAGAAAATGAATAATTAAAAGCGCTTATGAACAAAGTATATCCTCTTGATGAATTTATAACGCTTCGTTACCTCATTCTTGGACCCTCAGCAATGAATTCCGGTATTCTAAGAATTTCTCTTCTCTGCTCACCTGGTCATTTCCTTCCTTATACTCGAATTACTTCCCCTCCAAGCTTAACCCCCCCTCCTTCCCCCACCCCGCTCTTTCTTTAATTCTGTGCATTTGTTATACTCGACACATGGCAACGACATAAATACAACGAAACTTGGACGTGGAAAGTGAATGGTTACTATTGATAATTAATGTGTTTTTCATCATTAATACAGGCACGAATGTGAGGGATAATTGTAGAAATAGTAAAAGCTTAATAGAGATGCAGAGGGTAGGATATTTCTTGATAAATAGGCTAAGATTGGTTAATAGGCATAAAAATAGTTCATAGGTCTTATATCTCTATATTCGTTTGATGCATATAATATTCTTTAAACTCTCCTGTTTAATAGTTATTCATAGTAGGTATTTCATCAAATTCTTTAAACCATGTACTTCCTACATCTTTCTAATTTTCCTCATCTTTATCTATTACAATTTGGCCATATAAATTTATATTTACATAAAACGTTCATTCAGTATTTACCTCTACCTTAAATACAAATAAAGTTTACTTTTCTTCCTCATCTTAATATACAATAAATTAATTAAAAGGCATTTACCTTATAAAACGGTATCATAAATTAATAGCGAACGATTTTACTTTTTAGCATTAAAATTTGACGATCAATATATGTTGAGTGTATAGCCTCAACTGGAAATTATGTTTCGATACATTTAAGACGAAAACTATATGAAATATCAATTAATGATTTTTAGAGATATAAATTGTTCCAATACTATTCAACTTTAACCGATTAGGTTTGTTTAATCTTCAACCCTCATCGTAATAAATGGTATCCACAACAACTACATTGAATAGCGTATATAAAACACTAAATCCAAATATATTTTACTGCCCCTGAAATTTCATCCTCTCCTCATTAAGAAATACATTTTATTATCGTGTTGTTATCACGCAACTTTTTAAGGTATTATCTTTTATCAGGAGAATCGTCTACTCCAAGTGAACCAATAAATACGAGGAAACGCTAAAATATGCAGAGGGCAGTGGAATTCGTGTCGTACAGTTTGTGTTCCGCGTGTTTTAGGGCTACTTAAAAGTTTCATGCGTGTGTTTATATTACGCCTCCCTTTGGCATATCCGTCTGAATAAAAAACACTCGGTCCCTTTATTTTATGGAGTGGGGAAACCGTAAACTCTTGAGTGGCTGTTATGCTGCGTAGTTTTATGGCGATTTGGAATACCTTAAACTCAATCATTCATCAATGTCACAAATGCGGAACTTCTGCCTTTGAAACATGTCGTTTTGAAAATTCTTAGGGAGTATACTTCCAATTTCCAAGGTGAAATTCTCTCAGAGTTCTTTCCAATATGAATCTATTAAAAATGACTTCCATTAATCACAGTAGTTTTGAGTCATAGGTGTTTTATTTTTTGAGCTGTGTTCAATTATTCTTCGGGAAATATTCAGACCCTACTCCAGCGTCTCCTATATCAAGCATTATTTGCATAGAGTTTTATCCACGTTCGATATTTACTATTATTTTTTAATTTATTATTAGGCCTCATGAACTTATAGGAGACATGATACAGAAATTTAGCCATACTTTCCGACACAAATTACAACTATTTGTTTGACTAATGTTTATTGTTTATTTCTATAGACCCAAAACTTTTCACTGAAATGTATTTAAAATGTTTTTGAATAGTGTAATATACATTAATGTAATTTCGAACAACTTATGATTAACACATAACGTATTTATATCGGGTACGATGCCTTTCACTTTGACCAAACTCACATCTGTTCTCCACAATAAACATCAAAAGTAGTCTAATTTGTTAATCGTTAAACAATAGTAACAATAACATAGTGTTGTTATTGATTATAACAAATAGTATTAGCAATGGTGTATTTCGGTAATCGAAAAATCAATAACCTACTAAATGACACCAATCTATCTTTGTAACCAGCCTTCTATTTATACGATAACCTTATACGAGCAGATTTAGAAATACAAAATGAGCTGTTATTTCTGAAAGAACAACAGATTCCTCAAAATGGCCCAAAATAATGAGTAGGTGGGTATGTATAATAATTAGAGAGATGTAATATCATCCGACCTCTAAATATATACCAGAATCTCTGAAATAGGGGCAATTAAGTGGAATAATATCGATAACATGTGCGGCTTTTAGTGAAGTGTTATATTTCGGTAAACCAGATCAATATATTCCATATAGGAATCAAAGGTACGTCATTGTACTACTTTAGTTCAATGATTACTAAATGGGGATAACTTTATTTATTTTTCTTCTAAATACTTTCAGGCACAAGAAATCTATTTTTATCGAGAAAATAACCCTCTTATTTAAATATAAATGCAAAAATATCTGAAAATAACCCTATCTATAATAAAGACGCTATTCCAGTATTACAGCTCCACCAGTATCGGTTAATGTGGTTCAGAATTTCAGGCTTATGATAGAGTTATTAAACATACGATTTTATATACTTCTCTGCTAGATCTTCTTCGCAAAAAAAGGGTAAAAAATTAAACCTTCCGCTAATATTCAATTCCAACCTTAGTTCAAAAGTATTAAATATGTATTTGTAAAATAATCACATATCAGGAAAGTAAATGATAAAGTTGACGAATGTATGAAAAAGTTCGATATTAAATCGAAAAAGACGATGATAGATATCGCACTCTACTGTAGGCTCAGTATGCATGTACGATACATTGAGATTGCAATGTGCCATGCCTCATGGAAATGTTCCACCGAAATGTTTCATAAATACGTTGGAAAGAACAAGAATATATTGTTTTACAGCAGACATAAATATTGAAAGTTATTTTTTGGATCTGAATAGACGTGTTTTGTGTATCTGATGAAAGTGAGAGTAAAACAAACAGAGCCTTCTGGAAAAGGCATTCCTTCCTTCAAACAACACAGGTGTTCACAATCACTTTCTACTAGAATAACGTTATCAACAACTGAACATGGAATTCTACATATTATATTGGTGAAGATACAACATAAATATCGCAGTATAAAATCTAGATACCACGATTTTTACGTAGAATAGATAGTAACCAAACAAGTTACCATACGGTACAGTAGAAGATGTCCTAGAAGGCAATAAGATCAATGAACATTCTATGCTTTTGTAGTAATTACTCGTGGATATGAGAGAGTGGAGTATGAATCAGAAGTTTTTATTGATCGCTACAATTATGCTACTTATATGACGAGAAAATTTTGTTCAAAGTCAATTATAATTCAGAAGGTAACCATGCCAACTCCACGTCGTACATTAGTGAAATCAAAACCTAACGCAAAGTAAACATGATTCTCCAAAATTAATCTCGAATTGTCAACCAACGCGGCACTTTACACTTAACAGAGATACCATCCAGTTTCCCGGTTGAGTGCATCTATTGACAAAAGCAGGAAAACACACACGAAACGAGAGGTTTGACGAACGTTGAGTAGCCATAGTGACAACTCTAGGAAACTAATCCAAGAGAGGTCGAAAACCCTTCGGTCTTGTTTAGCGAGATTTTAAAAAGGAACGGGGTGTTTATGGTTTGCCGAAGTAGGAGCAGAACAAACGTTGACTGGAAGTTAGCGCCCGGGGAAGGGTTTTGCGACCTATAGGCAAGAAAGGGAAAGCGCTTGTTAGAGCTGCTAGACAAGTGGCCTTACGGGCAGAAGGGAATTGATTTGGAGAGAAGTATGCGTGCAGTAGACTGTTTGGGACTTGGAACGATTGTGGAATGAATTTAGATTGACCCGAGGATAGGAGGCAAATGGAAGGGTTCCACGCATTGGAAAACACGATATCGGGGACAAAGAATGGTGATGACGTGAAATTACGAATGGTATGGGGGTGGAGGAGGAAAGCTGGCTTTAAACACGTGACTTTATGTTTACGGTACTACGAGGGATTTACTCCCAAGGACAATAAACATCGTAGAGGGAGGAAAATCGACCTAAAAAAGCAGTGAGACCCGAAGCCGATCCTGGGTCTTATATTTGCTATCATTAATGTATTTACGTAACATTATAAATGGCTCAGAGGTCATGGGAGACATGTAGTAGTATCTTGAGTTACTCCAAAACTATTGGAGAATCACTGTTACTAAAGACTAAATTGTCTAAGAGATAACATGAGGAATAATAGCTTCTAATCATATTCATCCTTACAATAAAAATACGACAAGAATCGACTGTTATTAATTAAATCTCTATTATATAAAAGTAGTTTCAGGGCAGGTAATTAACCATGTATGGTAAGATCGTACGTCTTGAATACAAGTCTAATCATTTGATTACAAAATTATATGTATGGTACAAACTAAACAGAAGTGATAAAAAGGAACATTATTGGAAATATACCTTAAGAGAATGGTAATGACTCGGCATAGAGGTATATTGGTTGTCATACCTTCCCGGAAAGCAGGGTACCAGTTTTGGGTTCGTGTACCGGTCATGTGTTTAATATCTTTTTACTTTTGTATAACCTAGTAACATACATCTTATTTTTCAACAATATAAATGGCACTTAACAATGATATATTTGAAATATTTTGGTTTATGCGCCATGAGAAGACGTAAAAAAAGAATGTAAGCTGGAAGACGGATCATTACAGTTCATTGATGCAATGATAATGATATGTTTTTAAATGGGAAACACAAACACAACGGAAGAGTACCAAATAAGCAATTATAGCACTCATCGAGGCTAAAAATGTTCGTAAGTCTTTTCTGTAATGGTGAACGTAGAGACAAAAGACGGTCGCTCGTAACAACCCCCCGAAAACAAGGGCGAACAAGGCAATTTTGCTATCGTCGAACCTCGTGGCATTGTTCCGTGGGGGCGAAATTGTAGTTTTTGTTGGGGAATTCGGTAGTATTTGGTCCGACTCAAACGTCATTTGGGATGCTCCATTATGGGGAGCGGGGGCGGCCACGTGCTTTGATCGGAACGCGAAATATCCGACGTGGGCGGGAAATGACGTCACAAGGATTCGGCTCGATCTGCGATCAAATCGACCCCTGCTGTCGTGACGTCCATTCACTACGGACCCCGTGAACGGAATTGATCAAACGGGCGTCTGTGAATTGGATTTATTTTGATGGGAATCTCCCGATGGCCCCAAACGGGAATTTATTTACGTTCGCAGTTCGCCATCATGAATATTAAAATTCCGCAGGTTTCGGAGAAAATTTTTAGCGGTTTACGCGAATCAAATTGGTCGATGTTTCTGAATAAATCGGTGAAATAGAATAATATTCCGCAGCCAAAGAGAGGATTAAGGGTGGACTGTGATGTTTGGAGGAATTGATTTGGATTAAAAGAAATTCTAACATAAGTATGGCAAGTTTTGATTACGCAGTTCATTTTTTATCGGGAAAATTTAGTGTTTAGAAAATTATTCAGGAAAGTGCAAAATTTGGCGTAAAGAACTGCGTAACTGCGTAAATCTTAAACTAGAACTGTAATATACATACATTATGTATTGTCTAACTCTGTTCCTTTTATAATGCATCCCCAGAAAAACTAAAATACGTAAATCAAATCCAAGGAATTTTCCGTAATTTCTGGTAAAAAAGGAATGTAATGCCATAAATAACACTCACAATCAAGAATTCGATATGTAAAATCAAACAGTGCCAAATTTTAATGGCATAGGGACATTAGAACTGCTGTTACATTCTTAAATGATGGTTTAAACGATTTATTACCTCAAAGGGTTATCGTCATGATATTTGGCAAAGCTTTTGCATATTTTACTGGAAAATTTTGCTTCGAAATTCCTTGTTTCTGCGGCAATATTTTTCTTTAATTCATTCTTTGGCAATGGCGATTATTTATCTTCATCATACTGAATTTATTTGTTTTTTTTTTTTTTTCGAAAATCGGCTTCGGGATATTTTCATCTCAAGTACATATCTTTTACTAATGAAGAAATAATAATGTGTAAATTTCTGTCTTCCTTTCTAATCTGATCCCAGAACACTGGCAAATAATTAAAATTAAAAATTTAATCTTTCTTCTCTATTCATAATAATTCGTACATATGAAAAGATATCCCTTAAAATTATTATTATTATTGATACTACTGGGTGTATGAAATAGACATATATTACATGAGATTGCTTCTTCAATTGAATTTGGGAAGAAAGTACTATCGATAAAAACCAATCGTTTACGTTGTGAGGGAAATACCATAATGTATATGACATATAATTTCATCAAAACAACCTCTTCTGTTTTTTTCCGGTATACTATACATCCAGAGCTCAAAATTTACATAAACTATGAAGATGCTTTATGAAAGCTGCAAATCGACTCTTTTAGTCGAAAATTAATATGAGATATTACATCAGGTATAATGATTTCGTCTTTTAGAACAATAAATAGACTAAAAGATATCTAAATTACAAAATGTGTAACATACCAATACGAAAGGATAATAGCAACTGAAAATTTATCTTGATAAATATTTATTTTAATTATCGAGCGGAAAGTTATTCTTCTAATACTTTAATTTGGGTTTTAAACGAATATCACTGACATGCGAATGATAATAAAGTGATAATCAGCTAGTATTAAAAGCAATTATATATAATATACTTATAATTAATAAGCTTGAAATTATAATAAAAAATAATCGTGCAAGGCAATAGTTTGGTATATCGGTTTCCTTGCTCATACATAGATAAAAGTTACGTAATGCAACTGATAATTTTCAAAATTTAAAAAACAAACTCTTTCAATAGAGATAAAAGCATCCTTTATTATATGAACAAAACCTCACATACACGACCTTATAATCATCGTCACTTCAAACGCTTTTCACGAGAACATTTTTTATTTTCCGATTAATCGGAAACTAAGAGAAGAAGATTTTTTCATCGGCAAACGCTCAATCGAAATAAAAAAAAAGAAGAAGCAATCTCATCAAGTCGGCTCATTGGTGGAGGCAGTGTAACGGGCAAACAAAAGATTTCTTCGCAGTCTTTTGTTCTGTGAAAGGTTTGGTCCGCACTTCCGAGACAATAGGTCACTCGATTCAGAATGCATCGGAGTAAAGCCTTCGGGAATTCGTAGGACGAAAAACAAAACGAAATTATCGAATCGCGGCTAACTTTGAGAGCCCAAAGAAATGAGATAAAAGGGATGGAATGATGAGCTACTGGAGATGGTTTTCGAGTAGAAAAATTTTAAAGAAAAAAGGAAGTTTGTCTGTGGTGAGATTTTACATCAAAAAGACATGGCTCAAAGTAAATCTGTTCTGTGTTAATTTACTCGGTTCAAATTTTATAAAAAAGGGCGGTAAATAATTGAAGGCATGCAGAAACTTGTAGTGAAGGAGGATAAAAATAGTGTAAGGTTCAGAAATTATATGTCTACGAATAATAACTCATTTTATGAAAGTGATTCTCCTTGTAGTTTTACATCTCAACTCAATGCTTTACCGAGTATTCTAGTTTTGACTAATAATATTAATTTATAACGATACGATAATAAATTTTACGTTATTAATTATGAGATGCATTAACTTTATTAAATTCTCCATTCGTTTTTGAAGACATTCAAACCAATCCTAGTCTATATGAAATTCATAAACTGTTGACGTTGCTATGGTTAAAAAAAATAAATAGAAAGTTACGAGACAAACAAAAGATAAACAATTTTATACCGAACTTAATAAAAGTTCAAAACATAATTAAAAATGACGTAGTTAAAATTTAATATGTGAAAACGATAGTCAAATAGTCATGGACAAAATTTAAGGGAAATTGTAGACTCAAATATAAGTTTCATCTATTCGGAGCAAGGTGTATTGCACTTGGTGCACAAAATGGAGTGGAAGATTACGACAGACGGTTCTTAGTAAAATACAGTGCGGTAGAGGATCGGCGTTTCATAACGAGAATGTGGGAATAGAGGACGTATTGGGAAGATCTATGGCGAATCCTTAATTGGAATGCGGAGTTCGATATGACGCAATGGAATGCGGCGCAGTTGTGCTTCGAAGGTGAGGAAATGCGGGGATGGAGTTGGGCAAGACTGTTTGAAAAATGGCAGACATAATATTTTCACTTTCATCATAACTTTGAAACTTTGAAAAGCTTATATTTTGAATGAAATCAAAAGAATAATTCACGGCGGAGTTTATTTAAGTACGTGTATAATCTAAAGTCTGTTCCGTTATAAAATACGACGATATCACTGTAATTTCACGTTAAATGGGGAAAATATATAACTCGTAACAGGAATTTTAAATTTTATCGTACATAGAAATTTAGTCTTATTGACATAAATGCAAAGATCTTTGCTTGTTTCATAAAAATGAAAGGATTATGAATCATTTTATAATGGGAGACTTCAACGAACTGAACTGCACAGTAGTGAGATGCATGACAACAATGCACGAGCTCAAATTAATATCGAACGTTCTACCGTGAATATAAATGACGTTTACGTAAAAAAGCGTATAAAAATTATTCAAATTGATCTTTTTTCTGTATCATTTAATGCATTGAGGATGAAAGTAATAGACAAACAAACACAGAAACAGATTACAGATTAGTTGAATCCAGAGGTTTTTCCCAATCGATGCATACACAACCGGTGCTTCCATTATATTCCGTTCATTCATCTTCTAAACACGTACGATTCGTGGGGTCGATATTTTTTCCACCGGCAGTCAAACGATTCGCCAACTGAATTTATGAATTTTGTTCCGAAAGAGGGCGAAACAATTTCAAAAGATTTCCCTTTTAGCTTTCTCGTGTTTTTCTTCTTCCATCCTCCAACTAGTCCACATAATGTGGACTCGGCATAAATTCCCTGTTTTGCTTAGCGAGGATGTTATTCATGTAAATATTTTCATCTCCGAAAATTTTCTGAGAGCTTTTTTTTCTCAAATGAGCATCGATCAATACGTACTCTAAATTAAAACACGAGAAAATTTTTGAATAATCAAAATGGATGACAACAATGTAAAGAATCGACTAATACGTATTCTAAATTAAAATACGAGAAAAATTTAAAAATAATCAAAATGGACGACAACAATGCAAAGTTTTATTGTTTAAATGAGGCACTGCGTCTCACAAAATGGGGACACAATCAGATACGGGGAGGTTTTTAAAAAAATCAACCTTGAATTATCCGGAGGCACGCAACCAGTTTTTAGGAGTGGAAAGGACAGCTGAATAACGACTAACTGGATTAATTGATTTCTATTTCCCGTCCGCTGACGCCGAGTCCATGATGGAAACCTTTTTCCCTCACGACCCATCGAATGGGAGTTTTTATCGTTTAATTCGACGAAAAAAAATAAAACAGATTTCGGGGAAACGAAGTTCGATTGGCGTAAATTTAACAGTGAAGTAATTTCTTACGTTTGAGCTGTCGTTCCAGAAACATTTTTCGGATAGGTGTCACCGATTTCTGTGTTTAAATGAGAAGATGGATTGGAAATGAACTCACCTGGAAAGAGAAGAGAGAAATTATTAGTTTACATCAAGATACCTCCATTGTATTATTATTGGTTAATAATAGATATATGAATGGTTATAGATATGTAGATGATTATAGATTAACAGCTTACAGATAGATTTATGTTTAATTATTATATAATATACTCAAATATTCATCTAGAGCAGCTGTAGAGTGCAAATACAGTTTCACCGTGGTTCCTATTACGATTCTATACATTAATATGATACTTTTCAGAAACAGAAGGAAGATTAAATCAAATAATACTACTATAAATTTATATCGATTATCGATTGGGTTTAAAAAATTCAAATAATGCAAAGAAAAATAGAAGAAATTTTGTTCTGAAGAAATGAATTTTACTTTAGGCAATTGTTGGTACGAAAAGTTAAATGAAAGTAGGAATATCGTAATATCATTTCGTGTCATTAAAATTTGGAAGAATTCCGTATTTACACGAAGAATTTTTTCTGTTTCTAAATAAAATTACACATTAAAATGTAAGAAGAGAATAGTGTTATTTTAATTAAATTAGAGCCGTCTGTTTTCAACTGAATAAAGTGACTTTGGAGTTACATTAATTTACTCAAACTATTTAAGTAAGGAGGGTCAACTCAGCCTCTCTAATGAGTGAATGCAGTGCAAAAGAATTTGACAGACTTGTTATTAGAATTAACTTAGTATTTGCAAACAATACTACTTTTTTCTTTAAGGGATGAATTTGGACTGAAAAATCTTTTGATATTCATCCCCTCAATACATGAAATAAACACGTTATCAACACATATGAAGAACAAAAGATAATGATTTTATGTAAACGAGAGTTTTTGTATTGAGAAAGCATTCTTAACGCAAGTATTATTTTTCAGGGAGGTGATGTTGGAAAACGCCAAGTTTATGGCGCGCTTCCAAACCATTGTTTTTCTGAAACCCTTTACTTTAAATATCATTATAAGGCATTAAAATTATATGCGAACATATTTAGATGAAAAGTATATTACAACATTGATCAGACATACGTTTATATTGTATTATTTCTTTTATTATGAACAAATCCAGGCAGTGTAAAGGAACTGGAGTAGGATGAATGAGTCTGAATGAATGAATGAATAATTTTACATTCCTTATCATCTTACTCTTTTTAAGTACATCCTAAGGATGTATCAGCTCTCTGATAGTTATCTATTTATATGTTCTTAGTTAAGATTCAATATTTATCTTCAATGAATGTGAACTTAAATATCGTACGTTTTTAGTACATGTGATTTTCCTAAAAGAAAGTAAACAATGTTGAATCATTGAAGTCACAATAGTATTATAAAAGTACCGGTACAATATAATTACAAAAATAATTCTTCATTTTTATAATTATTTCAATTCTTGTCATCCTGAATTCCTTATTAAGTTACATAACTAGTTTAAGATATATATAAACCAAAGAAGTCAGTTGAATGATGGAACATATGAATAACTTAAATAGCTTGGCGTATTGGCCAAGAAACACAACGTTGATAGCTATAATTTGTGAATGACATTCAATTTGCGAGGTTAAATAGTTACCCTTGGCATTTCAAGATCGATGAAATTCACAGAACGCTCACAATCAGTCGAAAATTAATTCCAATGGAAAGAAGTAATCGTGATTAATCATTACTATATGATAGACAATTGATTGTACGTAATATCTTGATAGTCTGTTCGTTATCGTACGCACTAATTATTTCCATCCTTCACACGTAAGAGATAAGCGTGAGCAATGAATTTAGGACCAATCCGAGCATGAAAAGCGATAGGAGTTGTCTATCCCACGTTTCGATAGGACTTTATGATATCCTCTGCTTGGACAGTGCTGATAGTTTTCAGATAAAATAGTTTCTTACTTCGCAACTATATGACGCCACAAGGTTTTGCGTAACTTTCGACTTAAAGCGTAGCATTCAAAGAAAACTGTTTGGGTGTAGGAAGCAATATTACGGAGGATTTACAAAACAAAATTGATTTCTTTGAAAATAAATTACGAAATTGATTTCATAACCACATGATTAAAAAGATGAAGTATAGGAAAAGGTTTATCAATTGATTGATTTATTCATTAAACAATATTTAAAAAACGTATTAAAAATCCAGATTTGGAAGCATTTTCTCTCAGTAATTTTACTAGTAAACAAATCTATAAACACGGTTGCCAGGTGACAAGCCTGTGCATGTACACCTGCAGTGATTTGATAATAAGAACAGTATTAATTTGTATCATTATAAAGAGGGAAACTTAATGTAGGGATGACAAAAAATCAGAGCGATATACTTCATTTATTCCTCTAAATATAGAAATTGATCATTCTCACGAGACCTTAAGTCGCAATATTCATTTCCTGATGATAAAGAGCCCTTTTTTTTGGACAGTGATCTCTCAAAAAAAAACATCGACACACCCAAAAAAAAGAAATGCTCCTTAAAGCTGTAAATCAAAATGATCCCACCCACGTCCCTTTTTTGTTCCAAATTTAGTATTTTCGAGACGTTATTACGTCACAGATACGGCGCCGTCCCATATTCAGATGAAATAAAATGAAAAATCAGGTCATCCGTTGTTTCCCTTCTTCCGTTCTCTAATGTATATCCTCCCTCCTCGAAAATTTATCGATTCAAGCATTTTTACTGCGTCCTGGCATTTGGTGATAACCTCTTATCGGCCCTATCTAAATTCGAATTCTTCTGAAATGCCTCTACGAATGATATTTCAAGAGATAAGAAAAGGTTCTAACGCCGTATGAATTGTGGTATTGAATGGCAGACATGGCGAAGGAGTCCAAAATCACTTGGAATATTCCCCAACGATATCTGCTGCGGAATTCCACGCGTCATGGTATGCCTTGTGCGTTGATGTAACTCCCTGCGTTGTTTCTTCGTAGAATTTGACGCTAACGAAACGTATATGTACTCTTATGTAAGGACTCTGTTTGAATGCCGCCGCTTAGAAGCAGTAACCATGGAGCCTTCAATTCAAGGTCGTTTACACTTGCAATTGTCTTAGTAACAGTCTTTCATAATTCTACATTCCTTCTTTAACTATCGTACCGGTGAAAATGGATCGTAATGTATCAAACAGATAATGTAGGAACTACACACCATAAATACTGACAAAAAGGTTATCTTAAATAGAACTGAACCAAATCAACTTAACATACAATATACCCACTACCTAACTTCAACTTGAATTCACATACTGCATCCTCTAATTCGTTTTCAGAGCATTAAAGTTATAACTTGCTTATAAAAATATATATTTGTAAATCATAACAATTATCTTCTAATTTATTATATAAGATTGTTTTTAAATAGTTCTGTATGCTGTGAAATATACAGTAACATGGATAGCAAGTAAAAATGGACTTAGAAAACATGTAAATACACTCTACGGAAACTAATTATAAACAGAAATGAATGCATAAAGAAACACCATATAAATATAGGGTGTGAATTCAGAGAAGAAGATTATGAGGAAACAAGGCACAAGTTGTAGGATTAGAAAAAAGAACATGGGAAATCAATGAAGAAGTTGAATGGAAAGGAAGATAAGAAAGGAAATTAGAGTTTTGGAATCAAAATCTTCCGATAGTATAACATTGTACTGTATGAATATTCACTATTTCTAATCTATATCGGAGTTCAATTAGGCCTACACCGGTATATTAGTTTAACGATAAAAACAGTCTATAACGTAGAACATTTCCTGACTCCTAGTCTACGACTAACGACCCATGCTTAGACTCATTTCCGAAGCAGTGCATTCAATTGCACATTTCGTCATTCAAGTGTGAAAATATTTCACATCATTAGGTACGATCGATGGAATTCCGGATCGGAAATTGCTGCGAGCACGTTTTCAGACGGATGGAGGAGATTGCCAAATGCGAAAGAGAAATTTTAATGCAGGTCCATTGAATGACACTGGCTGGATTAAACTTTCAACATCATGATGAATGAAGCAATGCACTTGGCGGCCAGAATAAAAGAAATATTTTGGCAGAATTGGATGAAAACTGAGTGAAAATGTTAATTTCCTACTGCAAAACGTTCCAAATGGTGAATCATAAAACTGTAAGTGAACTAAATGGAAGCGTATGGAGGCTATGAAAGGATATGAGGCTAATCTTTAGAAGGGGTAATCACGAGTGATTTATAGCGAAATACTACGTTTAATTTAAGCGAGATTTCTAAACATGATTACTTAACTACGGTATCAATAAATAGATGAATTAATTTTTGGTATCGATAAAGATTCGTAACAAAAATAATATCGTGTTAATATTAACCTTTGCAAATAAATATCACAATGATGATGTGTAAATATTAGCCGTGTATCAGTCAGGTTATAGTTCATGGCTAATTCTCAATTCAAATTCATTTTCCTCCTTTTAGATTCATTATCATTTAATTATTTAAACAACTTAGAAAGCCTCTGAAAATAAATCCATATTGTGCTTTCAATTTCTATAAATACTCTCAGGCAAAAACTAAATCTTAACTCTTAACCACTATCTTAAAATTGATATATGATCCACTTTATGGTCTCTCCTTTACATTATTGTAAAGATTTTAGTTCATTTTTCCATTTATTAACATACTCATTACTGTATTGAGGACAGAAAGTTTATAAAGTTGTCAGGGGTTGTTTATAAGTGAGGAAGGGAAACGCAATTATAGAAAGTTTAATTTTATAGAAGTTTTAATAATATTTGGCTAATCTATTAGATACTAGAACCTGATATAGTTTCCCATTCAATAGCATTCAAAGCTAACTAAATATTTAATCACTATTGTAGTTTTATGAACGGGTGGACAAATAAATAATCCATCTTCAACGGGATTAATTAATCAAAAGTCCATACATATTTCAGTAAAAATAATTTCATCGAAAAATATTAAAATGAGAGCTTATTCACCGATTTCGTAAAATTTGAAATAAATAAAAACTGGAAAAGACCCTCTTTATTTTAAATTATATTCTATATTATAATTATTATCATACCCTAAAAAACAAAATTAAACCCCCTAAAACAAAAATTACTCAAACAAAACTTTAGAAAGGACCTTATTTCTTAGGCTACAAATCCCAAATTCCTTACATGCAAGATGGCCAATGCACACCAATCATTTTGCTGATTTCGGAAGGCTGTAATTGAGACATATTGGCAAGGTACACTTCCTCCAATATCTAAGGTTATCGAATTAACAAAGGGGAGGTATCAGCAAGCCTCCATCGTCCCTTATTATCCGATGTTCCATTTTCCTGGATGACCTCACCATCTCTCTCCATTTTCCTCGATATCTTCCTGCCGATATTTCTAACACAGCCTTCGTCTTATATCACCCTTTCGGATCCCTCATTATCTCACTACAGGACGCAGATACAATTCAGCTGTTCCGAAAGACGATGTTCTTTTCAAATCAGCAAATATTGTTCCTATTAAGCAATATAAAATGTAGGCACAAAATTTAGCCTTTCCTAAAAAGTTTAGAAAATTTCTATTGACATTTATTACATTCAAACTTTAACACTTACGTTATTAAAATATAAGACACAAGTGGTATAAGAATTCTCGTTTGAATAAGCGTATAATTCGAATAATTTTCATTTGTTATTAAATGAACTAAATTTAAATGGGCTGACAAATGTTAAGGTCACAGACTGTTGTATTCATATAGACTATGGGGTGTGTGTGTGAAAGTTTATACGCTGACTTTTGGTTGTCAAGGAGATTACCCACGGAAAAGTTTGATATCATCCAAGGAAATATATACGTACAAAAAATATCACGTTACATTGAATAAGATATTTTAATTCACGATTAAATAAGGAATTCATGTAAATTAGGATAATTAAGTGTATTTAGCGATGAAATGAAGTCGAATGCTTCGTACTTATCTAAAATGCATTTATTTTTGTCCCTGGTTTCGTAAGTTTTAAGTACATCTTCTTTATTTAGAACATACGAAACCGGTCGTAGAATAAATTCAAAGTAGAAAAGCACGAAGTATTCACTTTCAGTTTATCATACATTTCCAGTATTGAATAACAATATTAATTTTAGCATATACTCTTAAATATTGTATTACAATTAATATTAATTATAATACTGTATTATTGTATTATATAAATTATATTTCATAAGTAACATTGATTTTAGTTTTAGTGATAGTAAAAGTAAGCAAACAACATATTGAAAAGATTGATGTTTATTTATTTTAATAGTTTGTATTGTTGGGTCGATCCGTATCGTAACTATGGACATGTAATTTTGAATGCGTAATACCTACTGGGTTTTCGACTAAATCCCGTATCTATTAAGTCTGTGATGAGCGAAAAAGCTACTGTTCCGGACCCTTTCGCTACCTTCCATTCATCCTTATCGCCTCTTCGCCTTTAATTCTCAATCCTCGAACATAATTTCAAAACTCCTTCGCAACCGTTTCCCCGGAGGAGATATCTATCGCATTTCGCTCGTCAATTAATTTCTAAATCCGCAGTCTCGGATACTCATCCTTCCACACCATCCAAAGCCGACTTTGCAAAATTTTTTAAGTCGCAAATTCCTCAATGAGTCATCCCCGACTTCATTCATTAATTTCTCCCCTCAATTGTTTTTCGTTCTTTTTTTTTAAAGCTCTTATTATTCCGGAGTATAAAACGGGCTCATCCAATATGGCGGAAGGACTTTCACTCGCCACTCAAAAATGCGATTCATTATTATTTGGAGAGTTTGAGAATCCACTCCGATTCGGAAGATAATTAATCACGGATGCGTGAATTATTTCTGGATCGAAGACTTTCACAAATTAGTGTATTTATCTTTGCAGCTGATAAGATGGGATGGGACATTCGTCAAATGCGCCCTGGCCCAGATCGATAAAGTTTCGCATTCAATTCACTAAAGAGCGTAGAAGTTAAAACTTGGTGTTTCTGTTAGTAGATAGCTTTTCAGTTAGCGGATTAAATCAGGTTTCTTTGTTTGAAACCAGGAAACAGTTACATCATAAAGATATTTCCTAATTTTTACATGTAACACTATATGTATGAACGGACACGTTTCAAAATGGACAATTTAACTCAAAACAAACTTCCAAAATTTACCCTGTACTCCCTGTGGAAGGGAGAATTAATTATATTCTATTATAATAGATTTGCATCGAATAAAACACGAAAAAAATGAAACGCAATCTTTTAAACAGCTTGTTCCGAACATTTGACACATTTCAATTATTTATTAAATAGCAAAGCAATATTAATTGCCTGTATAGATTGATCCATGCAAAAAATGAATAAATACCGGGAAATTTAGATTTAACATGAAAAATATATCAATCAAACACCTCAATATTATTATTTTATTCGATGAAAAGAGAAGCGGGGACTAAATAAATGATATTCTGATCGTATTCATTAATTCTGCGCATCTCATTTTCATATTTAAATCTGTGAAATGGGAAGTGATAAAAAAAGTCTGCACGAGTCATTTTAGCTCATTACGAAAGAATTGATGAGATAACCATAAATAAAAAAAATTGAAAGCATTAATTAGAGGTCTAATTATTCCAAATCGTTGCGTTAATCGTAAACAAATCGTCAAATGTTTACTCGTGTCATTCATACCTCGACGGATGATAAAATAATAGCGACTACATTTTACGAGTAAATATTAACCTCCAGAGACTAATTTTCCTGTACTGTCAGTTAAACCATTAAACATTTTTACGCCTTAAGAGCTTTATATGATGGAACTTTTTGAATATAAATTTCCGCATTTATAAAATGTATTATTAAATAGAAGCATGTATATAATAACAGTTGTTTGTACACAACACATCGTTGCTAAGTGAGGAGCTACCACGGTGTTGTTATTCCATTTTCTAAATAAATTCAATATTTCAATTCTTTTTTCTTCTTCTTTAATGATGCATTTAAATTCGATCCTATTTTATAAATTGTAGGAAATATAAATGATGATAATCTCGCGAATGATTTTGAAAATAAATCGTCTCAAATGAAACGATCAATATGCTTTTGACGAATAATAATTACATTAAACGACAAGGAGGTGGTTTCAAAAGAACAAAAGGAAAAAAAAGTTACTGAATTCCAATCCATTCGGGCACTTTGCTTTGTGTGTGTGTACCAACCATCGAGACTCAAAAGGGGCAATTTTTATCGTTCTCTCTCTTTCAAAGAATTCCGCAGCGTTCAAATAAGATTTCCAAGTCATAATTCCACTTTTGGCGAAAAGATTCCCATTCATTGTCTCCTTACTTTTATCTTTCCCTTTCAAAGAAGGTCAAACTCTTCTTATTTACTCTCCCTTCCTTTTCATCTCCCCACGAAAACAAACCCTCCACTTTCGTTCTACGGAATTTGCTTCGTTAGGACTCGGGTTTCCTCAATCGATAATACTCCACATTTCCCGAACTATTCTTATACGTGAAAGCCTATCTTATTTGGCGATGTAAAAATATCATCTTATTATCATTGGCTTAAAGGATTGCCCTTCAAAGTCGTTTCTTATATACGTCCATACAATTTGGATAAATACGCATAATCACAATCGTAAGTTTTGAAGGAATGAATGTTGCTAAAGTATGGGTGAATATAAATTAGTTCAATTTAAGTTTTAATGTACTAGAGTATTTATTTTTAAAGCATTAATTCCTCATAAAAATATTCGTTTTATGATTTTAATTTATATCGAAAAAAGCTAATTTTGAAGTACTTGAATCGACTTACGTAAAGTGAAGGTGTTTAAGATACAAATGAAACGTTTATATATAAGTATACAAAGTGTGAAAAGATTATTTTAGCCATTTCATTAATTGAAGGCCTCTATCTTACTATTATATGGATTATATATTGTTGAAAATTAAATAATAATCATAATATCTTTGAAATGGATACTACTAATATATTAGACTAATAGACTAAACCTATATACTGTACTTACACGGTACGTATATCATCAAAATGAAATATATTATTAAGGCTTTCCATGTGTATTATGCATATAATTCTCAGCCAAATTTTAAAATTTATTATTCTTCACGATATGTACTGGGTATATTATTCAAAGATTTTAAATTTCTTGTGTTAAAGGAGGATTAACTTTATATTCAGAACATATATATTAAGGATGGAAACAGGGTTTATACAACCCTATTAAGTCAACGATTCATATATACATAAACTGTTGTACATAAAATTAAAACACGGTGATATCAAATCATTCCTAGGCTTAGGCTATGCTACTCAGTTTCTCTCTTCATTCTCTAAGCATCTTAACTTCTAAGTGACTAAAAAGTTTGACCCCCGCCGTCTGAGACGTTCACTAATTTATGGCCGCTTATTTAATTCTCGTCGTAACACAGAAAGTATATATCACCGATTGGGTATTTGAGAGACAGTTTCAATTCGGTGCTTATTCAACCGCTCCGTGAAGAAGCGATCTCCCGGATCGAGCTCTCCAAGTATTCTAGGCCAACGTAATTGTTTTTGCCTCCGCTTTCCGAGGGACTGATTAGAAAAGTTCCGCTCGCGAAAGGGGAAAATAATTTAAGTGGGGAAGAGCAATAAAGAGGACGAAATGAAAGGATGGCAAAGGGTTTCGCTCCTCGATTTTCGCCTCCTCTCGTTAAGACTGTAATGCAACGGAGATAACCCAACTTTTCGGTCGTAATTTCAGGTGTGACGAATTATGGGTAATGGGTCCTAATTCGAGTTCGCGATCTGTGAAATACCACGGAGCAAAGTTCGTATCTCCATCACACGTTTGTTTTTATTGCGTACGAATCAATGGTTAAACATAGTAAAAGTATGTAGCTTACGTGGGAAATTGGATTCTAGAAGTTCTAAATATGTTGGAAGAACTTAAAAGCATTGGATATCTAATAGAGTATTTATCTGTGATAAAATGCCAATCTGCATAGCCAATTTATATTCTTTTTTGACGTTTTTAATACCAAAAGATCACCTTCCTAACGTATTTTTATAAAAAACTCGTAAATATTACGTACTGTTCTGAAAATAGCTTACGATATAGATAAATTAGATAATATATAATAAATAGATAAATTCCTCTACGTGAAATTTACGTAATATCTTTCGGGATTGTGGTTTGTTATTCATTGCTTTTAGAAAACGTAAAATGTAAACCTAGCATTCAAAATCTACTATTAGTGATATCTATTCTAAATATTGAAACAGGCAAGTACATAAGAAGTATTTAAACTATGCTACCTCTTTTAAATATTGGAATTTTTAAAAATCATTTATTAAAACTAAAGTTCGATCTATTTCCTGAATTTTAATTCATATCTTTACAAATGTTTACATCTAACGTCTACCTTAAGAAATATATTAATACATACAAATGAGATTAAATATAAATCGACAACAATCAATCTCAAATTTAAAGCAAACTTTAGCATTCCTTTCCTAAGATATTCAATCGCAGGAAAACCCTCTGGAAGGGAAGGGAAATCTTAAGGTGACCGTTGATGACTTGTGAAAACTCAACTGCGATGAACCGGAGTCTATTTTCCAATTGTGTGGGCAAAGTCGGAATCCATTTTCTCGGAGGGTACGTTAAGGGAGGGCGACGGTGGTGATTCTGTGAATTAATTATGAGCGGGAGGAGGATGAGGTGAGTGACGAATCAAAAGCGAAACAAATGAAAGGTAATACGGGGATTGGAATTTATTCGATAAGAGGATTAATTCGCAAAGTAAATATTAGAAGGATACTTAAAAAGAAGAACGATTTTCTTACGAGCGAAGGGTTCATTCAGAAACTTAACGGAAATTATGATTAGAGAAAGGGTTTCGGAAATTAGGAAATGGAGTCTTTTACGGAGAGTTGAAATGCTGAGATCTAGAAACCGTATATTTCAATAGATAAGACGCGTATAATATATGAAAAAGATTAACTATAATTAAATATAATCTTACTCTTATACTCTTTAGCATCAAATGTAATACCAAACTAAAAAGAAAAGTATTGGGGACTGCATTCAAATTTCAAACTACGTATTATTAATGAATGAACACAAATACTAGCCTGCGTGCATATATGAGAGATATTTGGTTGCTATCGTTCAAAATTTTAATATTAAATCAAATATAAAAATAATGAACAAAGCCATTTACTATACATCGCAAAATTCAGGTTACTAAGGTTACGAACAATTCAAGTCTTTCAAAGTTATTTCGTAGTTTTAGGAGAATAAACTGTCCAATATTACGTAAATATGTTTATTATAGCAACAAAATACATCAACTAAGAATAATTTACGATCTATTTATCTATATATTAGGAATTATTTGATTTTAAAGATTTAAAAAGAGAATGTTTAACGTAACGTAAGTTATTCAACAAGCAAATATTGCTTTTTGAGATTGATAAGTCTCAATTTTAAGTAAAGATTTCCATGATTTACAGTGGAATTTATGCGGTCTGATTAATGTAAACTACTTACAACATCAGTTCCAATACCCACAGAGTAATTTAATTCATAGAAGACTAAGCGATACAAGACCCGGATCTAGTAATCATAGACAAATTAACGATTCTCTTTGTCTTTAGATGCGGTTTAATCTTCCGAAGCTATTTCATTTTTGTAAAGCTGCAGACGTAACGCAATGACAGACACAGGAAACCATTTCCGATATAAAAACAGCGAAATGTAGAAGAATACGAAAGAAAAAGAGTCCGATTTTAAGAGAAGAATTCGCTGAGAATTTAAAAAAAGGGCAAAATGGGTGTTTCCCTCCAAAAAAGAGCGAATTTTTATATTCGGAAACTGAAAGGGAAATGAAGACCGGATTTCAGCCAAGTCGGCACTCTCATCCAGTTAAGAGAATTAAATATCTTCTTTTTATGGCATTCCATTTGTTTAGCCGTCTTTGACGATATGGAAGAAGGAGAAAAAACACACACAGAACCCTTGTTGCTAAGAGAGAGAGAGAATTCCCTAATTGTTTGTGGCGTTGCGTAGAAACTGATGGAGGATCTTTCATGCAATTGCTGACGTGGAAATTAGGAGAGACAATGGTTAGAGAATACGAAATGTTTGAGGAAAGAAATATGTTTGATATTTAGAGTTAAGAAAGCCTCTTACGTAATTATTTCGTTCTAACATTAATCTACACAATAAATACATAAATTAATAATAATTAAAACACAATAAATCATTTTACATTTAATATGTATTTATTAGAACAATTTTTACATGGATGAGCTACTATAATAATCTCATCGCAAAATGTTATAACAGAGTATCTAACCTATCGGTGTATATTTTACTTAATTCAATGAGAAAGATATTCTAAAGAAATTTACTAATGAATCTAGAAAAATAACTCGAACAACAGTTAGGAAATTCCTTTCCCCTTTCTAAATACAAAAATCAGTTTCTAAGTATTCCAGTTCCTCGAACTGTAACTTGCTTATTCAACTCTATTGTAATTAACTAGCAAGTAATATATTGGAAAATATTTTCTTTAAACTCGTTTCGTTTAATGTATTTCGAAATCATCCTATTCAGATACTAAATCCGGTATTTATTACGCAAGAAACTTATAAATGTTCTATATAAATAAAAGATTGTAATAAATTTAAGTATTTTAATTTTAGTGCTTGTGAATTTATAAATGAAGAGGTTTGGATTGATAAAACAGTCTCAATGGAATTGACGTGTTTAATTTGTGCACAAAATAGTGTATACCCTAATTCCAAATAAATTAATGGATGTACTAGTCATAAACATTGGGAAAATAACGAACAAAACAATGATACAAACAGTGACGGTGTTTTATCATAAACGTTGCCAAGGTGACGAAAGCACTTTTGGAACCGTGGGATTTAAAGTTTCCCTAAAAAGTAGGATTTTATTCAAGGCACTCGTCTCAAATCAGCTGAAAATTGTCCTCCACTTGGAAATCTTTCGAAACAATGGAGCAAGTAATTGGGAAAACGAGCGTAGAATGCTAATAATCCGCCACAAACATGGCCGTTGGGGAATAACACGGCTCGCTTAAGACGGAGGAAGATTTTGGGTAAAAAACAAGAAGCGGACCTGAGGGGTTGTGATAGAGGATAATGAAGCTGAAATTTTACGAATTATTGGAATATCTTCTAGGCGAATGCGTTGGATTCTCATTATGGAATCCGGTATCCAAAGAATAGAAGAAACTTCTTTTCATTACTCATGCAAAATCCAGCCGCGCATTGTTGTAAGTTGAAACGTTACGTTTTACGCTTAAGTCATGCGAACCGATAGCTTATTAGTGCGGAAAATTCTTATCTTCTCTTGATAGAAAAGAATACTCAATAGAGATTTCAATTATAGTGAATAATTAAAACTCATATCGAATAAAATATAATACTATAATAATGAAGATACTGCGAATGGCTTTTTACTTTTATTTGCATTATTTATCCTTTTCATAATACATACGGCGATTTAATACTTTTAAAAACTAATAGTTCATCCAAAATCCAAATTTAAATACTAATTAAGCCAAAAGTCAAGTCCCAAATATATTGATCTAAAAAGTATCTTATAAAATTTTAGAAAACGATTAAATTGTTAAGTAAGCATCCTACTTCGAGTTGTGTAAACATTTTTCGTAAGTTTATATCAATCTGTAAGTGCAGCTTAGATATAGAGGAATTTCTACGATTTTTAATACATTTAAATTAGGACCCATTTATTAACATAAGTTTAAGTTTAAGCTTAAGTTTAGTATACATGTATATGAAGAACTAAAATAAATCACTAATTTCATCAAAGACATCTTTCGTTGAATTACACGAGTAAAGGAGGAAGGAAATAGACTTTTATTCATTGAAGATAGATTATATTGATTTTGGCAACGATACTCTGATTGTTACGAAGTCATTAAAATCGGATATCCGTTGTTTTTAATCTCCCCTCCTCAATATAGCACTCCCCTTCTTCAGATCTAGTAATGAACGGCAATAAAAGTGAGGTGGTGAGCGCCAACTCATTGCACTTATACGGAAACACATTCTTCTCATCAAATGACCTCTTAAAAAGTTCTCTGAAACTGTTGAAAAGAGATTGGTTTAAGAGGAGATGAGGCGAATCTTATGAGTATTAAAATTCCTCGCAACTATTCGTAGCGTGAGAATTTCTAAAAGACCTAACTAAATCTGAAAAATCTAAGAGAGTGAGTATAGCATTACGTTAAAGTAATTACTGGTCGATGTACATTGAACTTAATGAGGAAAGAAGTGAACAAAGAGAGAAGGAGATTTTTATTACATACGCATATATTCTTTACTATATATAGATAACTATGTTAATTTATTGAAAGAATTTACGTTTTTTATTTAGAAAAATCATTCACGAAGTAGTTGGAAAAGAGTCTTAGCCAAAAGTGAATGCTAAAACCAAATATTCTAACTATAATTTTCCTTCATTCATTATGATCTTAAAGATGTCATTCTACATCATGTTGGTTAAAGCTAAGATCTATGAGGTTTTCATTTTGAATATGAATAGACGGTTAATGCATAAAGAATATCTTCAAAGGATAATATCAAGGTGGAAAAAATCGCTTATCTCGAGAAATGTGAGTACACCACTGAAAAGACGAAGATGAGTTCAATTTAATATACTAATAAGTGGTTTTATATCATCGAAAGGATGTATCTTATTTATTCTTCTTATCTATCCATTGCCAAAAGCCTTTGGAAAACATCGTAATTTAAGTAACCATGGTAATTAATACCAAGTAAAGTTTTTTCAATTAAAATCGGTATCTAGCATTAATGAAAAATACAGCAATAAGCTTTGTTTTAATCTACTGATTCGGATTAACAACTGTGATGTAAACAAATGATTATAATTCATTTCAAATTTTAGTTATGAATACAACAACAAGATGCTGTAACTGCTATCAGTGATTTTATAAATAATAAACACAAATGCGGAACTAAAAAAAATTCCTCCTCACACGAAAGAATAATTCGAGATGAAAAAAAAATCACGATGCATAATATCGAGTAGAATAAATTTTTCCAAGCTCCATTCGTAGAGATAGCCATACGGAAAATTCCCATTTCAGAAACTTATCACGGTTATTGAACAACACTCACGAATCACAACTCTTTTCCATACTTTTTTTCGTGAAAAGATGATTTCGCAATCTGCATGCATCTCGTTTGAATTTTCCGCTTCGCATCGGAAAATATATCGAGAACGGGACGCGATAAAATGAAAAAATTTATATGCATGATTCATAAATCGGGCTAACTACCTTTAACGTAGCCATTAATTTCGTCGGTTGATTGCCGCGCTCACAGATATACTTCGCCTTCGAAATGCAAAATGACTCCAGAAGGCACTCCGTCGCCATGGCGATAATCTGTTTCGGAAAAAACGACAATCGAAACGACGCGCGCGTCATCTCTTTCACGACTTACGTATTTTCCTCTCCGATGCATTAATATGCAAATCTCCGGGAGACGGTTAACGGAACGTGGACCGTCAGCTAGAGATGCGCTAGGTGATTCAATTTCCACTCGACACACACACGAAACTACCTAATTTCGTCGACCGATTGGAAATATTTCCAGAATTAAGGGTTTGAAAATGTGACTAACGCGGAATGGGTAACGGAAGTTTGCGGTGCATGACGTAATGTATTTACCATTATTGTGCGATGATTCGATTCGGGAAGAGAGGCGCTGATTAGAGCAAACGAAGGGAGACAAGTCTGATTGGAAATGGGGGAGCAGTGTTGATATTGTACTGAGGAGACAACGCATATATATCGAGTAATTTATAGGTAAGTTAATTTGTAATTAATACAGATACGTAACTGAACATTGTTGTACAAGTCTATCAATAGCTCTTGGCGATGTATGGCAAAACTTCCATTCATGATTAATGGAATAAAAGGCAAAATTTGTCATTATCCACTTAAGGGATTTTTGTTGTTAAAATTACAATCGGTTTTGAGTAAATTTTCTCATCTGATTGCACTTTAATTTACGTACACATACGTGAACACGAATTGTAAACATTTGGAAATCGAAACTATTTCTAGAAAGTCTTATATTTTACTTATATTATCTTGATCATAATAATTAATGATTTTAAGGATATTATTGAACGAAGAATCAAACAAAATGAATTTCAGTTGAGTTGGAATTTATAAGACAATATTAAAAAGAAGTTGAGCTACGTAAATCTATCAATTTTCGTAATACGTTTAAAAAATTATGATCTTGTTGTATCTATTCTAATTAACCTAAGAAATAATTTAAAAACCTTAAAAAGTTAACCAAATTCAATCGGTGAACGGACAAAATTTAGCAAATAAAATACCGTAGGAATAATTGAAAAAATGCGTTGAATATTTACGTTAATTAATAGACTTTAAGAAAGTCTGAAAAAATAGTCCTATCCTAACGCAAATCATTAAGCAATGAATTGAAATAGGAGAAAATAAGGTTTAAAATAATCATTATACTGAGCACGCATTTAAATCTTTCACTCTATATATTTCAAGGGTGTTAAAAAAATCTGAGAGAACCGATCTCAGTTCACGGGATTTCAAATCGAAGTCAGCCCATTGCTTTCTTATTTTGCCAACGAAGTCTCCTCCTTTACATTCATGAGAAGCACCGAAAAAGGAGATTCAAAGCTTAAAAGGAATGGACTGAGGTCAACGAATCTCGGCGGAAGAGTTTTGAACTTCAGACCCAGAAAATGTGCTATTGATTAGAAGCATTTGGCGATAAATTAAAATGAGAAAGAGGTGGAATTATTGATAGGAAATCAAATACCTCAATGGGAATTTGAAACTAACACCAAGACGGAGTTTTACCGCATTGAGTGACTAATAAAAGAACTAAAAAATACACGATATTTTATTTTCTTATAGACGACTTCAGGGGAGGGAATTCCTAATTTCAGACTTTCGAAATGGCAATTGAAAAGAATAAGTAATCATCAAGGATCTAAAAAATTTAAAAAGTAACCACTTTAAATTTGATTGTATGTGGAACTGTTTAAAAATATAAGGAAACATTTAACATTATAATTATTCAAATAATAATAGCTTAGTCACATAACAATGCCATATTATTTTTTATTCCCAATCATCGAATATTTAGTTGAGTATTACGCATAGGAATAAATACATTATTCAATAGATTCTGTTATATAGTGCAATTGATCTCTAAGAAAAATTTTATAAGTATTTTACTTCCTAGTAAAATATTGACCTTAGCTAAAATATATTTCATGAAGCTAAAGCTGTTCCTTATGACATTCTAAAAATATATTCCCCCTTTTTTACTACTGAAATTTATAACTAAGTCAGTTGTTGCTATAAGACTAATACTTTCTTCCCATCTTAACTTATCATATATCTAGGATACCATTGTGTTTTTCCATAATAATCAATGGCTTAAACAATTTTATTCCCTTGTCCATTTGAGGAATGTTTCAATAAAAACAACACTATAAAAAGAATAGTGGAAAATCTATAAACTGAAGTTATTCACGTATATAAATAAAGTTTCAATTGATATCTTTAAATTTCTTGAATAATATTCAATCAATAACACGTACTCGATGGATGACGACATTAAAACTTAAGAAATACATTAAGTAGCTTGCTATAAATAACTTTCCGCTTAAAAAAATTAGCCCTGACGAGCATATTCATTTCGGTAATTGCGATTCGAAATTCTTACGAAACATTTTAAAAATGGATTTCTCATTACAAAAAATGTGAAGAAAACGCGAAGTGAAAATTTCTTTTTTGCAAAGGGCGAATCACAATCGTGATATTATAAGTAAGACTCCCTGAGGGGAAAAGGAGTTGGAAGTCTGCCAAAGTTCGGACAAGTCCAAGGGCATTTCCAGTTAAACCAAAAGATACTTGGATCGTTTCAAATAAAAAATCGTACCATAAGACGATGCATGATAATACTGATTTTAAACGATCCACAAACTTTAATTCCGCAATAACGAATAGAAAGCTTTTATAAATATTGTCTTAGCAACGTGTAAACAAAATATTCTATGAGGTATTTAAAGAATGTTCTCGTATCGTCACATTATAAATGTATTCAATTCAAGGTTATAACTATTGATTTAATGTACTATATTTTTGGTTCATACGGTGCCAGATTGTAATACGCAGTATCAGTAAACGGATCTATTTTCATAAATACGACACAAGGGATTAGAAAGCATTTAAAGCGAAATAAAATAGTCTGATATGTCAAAGTTTATCAATTCAATAACAATCACAGGTCAATATTGTTTACTAACAACACACATAAAACATCAGAACATCAATTATGCTTCAAGAGTCAACAGGAATTGCTTTGTTACCAACCAAAGTCGTAATAAACACTTTGAAAAAGTTTTTATCGCAGAGTGAACATAGAATTGGTTCAAAATCTCAGGTTAACTAGACTTAAACATATCAAGGATACATATACAAGGCAGACTGATTCTATATGCATCTTTTAGTCTACAAAAATACGGTTCTTCTTTATTATAATACATAAAACAGCTATGAAGAACGACTTCTCCTAATGAAAATATATTCTTTAATATTGCACTAATTTCTAGTTATTTTATTTTAAAATTGCTTTCTTTAAAGCAAAAGAACTTAAAACCTCTAAAAAGAGATTCTGCCAATTGGAAACGAAATATTGGCCAGTTATTTCGCATCCGAGGCCAGAAGTAGAAAGCAAATTAAACTCTTTCGTTTGGAAGAAATTCAAGACTCATTCCTGGTAAAGAAAAGAACCGTCGCCTAGTAATGGATTTTGTTGGGAAGATCGATTGAGACGAATGGATGTGATTGATATTGACACATGCGAAGAGAGGAGAATTAATCTTAGGATATATTTCACCTCCGAAAAACCCGTTGAAATAAATGAGATTTGAAATGGATTCGATAGAACGATTAGCTGAAAGAAAATCTTTGCAGAATTCGCGAAAGACGAGTGGGAAGGGACAATTAATAGAAATACTCTTTAAAATCTGCACATTTTTATAGAAGGACGTTATGGAATTGTTGTTGAGTGTGTTTGAATTATGAGCTCATTGGTTTTTACAAATTAGACGAAGTTTATGACGAAACAAAAATTAACTTTCAATATTGGATATAAAACTTAAATGGATTACAACACGAAGATTTTCCATTTGCCTCCTTACTTTAAAAATATAAAAAAATTAAATAATAAGATTATTTCTGAAGCTGTTCAATCGTTGGATTCAGAATTATTTTTTAAAAAATTAATCGTAATTAATAAAAAAAAATAATCTGCAATTCTTGAAATCTATGACGAGTTAATGATCAAAAATTAGTTATAAATTCAAAGTTATATGTTATTAACAATAATTTAAAATACAAATAAAAATTAATAAGATACGCTTTAACTTATACTATTTGTATTATCATTGTAATTAAAATTTTGAGATATCAACTTCATTTTTTTTGTTGTACATTTTGTTGTGCGCACTTTCTTATTCTAATATATCGTTTTTGAAAAGAATTTTGTTGGTTATTCCTGTGTGAGTACTATTGTCATTAATATGTGGAGAGTAAAATAAAGAAAATATTCACTTAAGATAATAAAATTTATCATATCCTTTTTTCCGGGTGATTAAAAGAGTTTTCACGAACAAAGACAGTCGGAACATTAGAAGATAAAAATCGAACCACGAAAGAACTAAGAGAAATCAAATTCCAAACGTGATAAAAATAATGGAGAGGTTATATAATCTCAGACCTTACTTCGAATGGAACGACATTTCACTTAAAAACAAGAGAAGAAAACTTAAAGTAAAAACCTCCACTGTGATGTGCCGAGTTACTGTGGAAATTTTCTAAGTATTCTCCTCTTAATTTTTAAGTAATTTTAGAGGTCCTTACTTAGGAAAGAAGAAGAGTAAAAACAGTTGAACGAGGAAATGGTATGTCCTTACGTAGGAAAGAAGAAGAGTAAAAACAGTTGAACGACGAAATGGTATTTTTAATGTACGAAGAGCTGAATGGAGGATTTGAGACAGGAGATAAAAGAAAGATGGATGTGAGAGGAGAAGATAAGAAGGAAATGATTGGAATGGGAATATGGAAAGAGACAGAGGAAAGATAGAAAGAAGATAGCGATATGGAGAGGGGTAAGGCGGGTCAACTCATGCGATCAATACTTGGAATGGGAGAGAAGACATGCGAGGGCTAATCTTGCAACCCCTTTCGCCCACACCCCCAACTGAAGGCCGTAACGGGGAAGCGAACTCAAGCACTGCTGCCTCAAAGGGTTGCAAAAGGATTAAAGCTAATGGAGAAAATATCACCGCCATCTTACGTTGAATGGAATACATTTATGACGCATTTAAAACACGTCATTATATTCTATTTTGGGTGTTGGATGGAATTAAAGCTTAGGAAATCAAATAAAAATGACCTAGATTTTTAAAAATGGTCATCTGAAATTATGATTATTTTCGATATTTTCATTTTTAATGAATGATGATCAATCGAAATGTTAATACTATACATTTTTATGGATACTTGACGTAAAAAATGGGTTATTAATTGATCTTGTATTGTGATACTACAGAGAAACAAACCCTGTATTTTTGTTCTAATACATATTCTCTACATATTTAATAAAACGATATATCATTGAAAATTAAAAAAAATGATTAAGAAAATATAAGAGCGAGTGCAAGGTTAGTTTACCTCAAAGTCATAAAAAATAACAATAGATATTAAGAAAGGTAATATTAAGATAATAATTTAACCTAATTTTTATTTTATATTCTAAAATTTATAAAAGCAATCACTGTTGTAAAAACAGAAACCATGATAAGAATCATAAATGCAATAGCCATTTTTCTATGTCTCCCTAAAATAGTATCCCATAAAAGTTGGAATTTTTATTTATTTATTTATCCATCGAAAGAATTTGACTTTAAATATGCAACCCGTTTCAAATTCGTGAAACTTCCACAGTGATAACAGTAATCTATAAAAAATTAATCGCAGATCAAGAGTAAGTTTTAATAATCGCATAATGGAAGTAACCTTGGGCTATAAACTTCACAATCAACGGATTAATTTGAATTCGACGCTTTACAAAAATATACGTATCCCTCCCTTCGGGTAAATTTGTCTTTATTAATGGTAAAATTGCTGCAACTGAATTCTGCTTGTGAACATACCCAATTAATGGAACTTTATACCTTTAATCATCATCATTATTAAAAAAAAAATATTTTTCGGGACATCGCATGCCATAATAATGCCTTCAGGGGGAGAGAAAAAATTTCCCTCGATGTTTTAACGTTTATGGGCGATGAAAGCTTATCTCTTGACGTTTACAAATTACCACTTACATCCCGGAGTTTTGTTAATCGTGCTCCTCCAATGAAAACGTGACCACTCCTAATTATTCGATTGCCACGATTGTAAAATACATTAGCCGCGTAATTATTTCCAGTCGCATTATTTAAAGCCTACAATCGTACATGCTTATGCATCTAGGCTTTGTAAACTCGTACCTTATGGCTAACGGAGGGTTTAACTCCGTTTGTTACGAGAATTGAAAACCGCGTTATTGGAAATAGTCTGTTGCGTTCATTCTTGATCTCTTTAACGGAACGAATGGCTGATTTTAACAGAAACCAATCATGATTAGCACGTTGCTATAACATTCAGTTCAAATTACGAGGAATTGATGATTTTGATGTTATATTTTGCTTGCAGGCTGTTAGGAGAAATTAACTTTGCAAACCAATGCCGCAGTTTATATCATACGGTGTAAAACAAAATAAGTAGAATTGATAATTTAACAAATTCATTCTCGAAGACATTTATGAGACAACATACCCTCGATTTTACTTTAAACATATATATTTTAAACTCATTTTTCACTGAATTATCAATTTACACACTAACCAGAGTCTTAAATAGTTTAATTAAAGTATATTGTATGAGAATCAAAAGGAAGAATCATTAAAATAAAAGAAACCAAGTAGATATTACTTCGGAATTGCTTTCAATACATTCTTATCTTATGATATTCTAAGTAATAGTTAACAGTTATGAACTATTTTATTTCGCGTTACAAATAATTATATATTACATATAAAAATTATCATATCTTATTCTTTTGTTAGAAGATTACATTGAATCGATACAACATAATTTAGTTATTACGATTACGATTAGATAAAGCTGTCACACAAATATTTTCAATGGACATTATGAATAATTGATTTTTTATATTCGATGTGGATATTATGACAAATGATATAAATCAGATGAGAATAAAATATGCATATAAGATCACATTTATTTCCATAAAATATAAAGAACCAATAAAAATATTTCACATCTAAATTTCTGTGACGTATTCGATTTCGAATTCACAACACTGCGCCGAATTCAAAACAACAAAGCAATAACTATGGCGATGCCGATATGAAGTTATTCCTTCGCAAAATAGCACATTATAAATCGTCCAAAAAATCGATAAATCACGGACCAATTTAATCCTCTCACACATTTTGACGAAATTAATACAGAGTTAAAGGTCTTTCATTTTGTCGCCTCGTCCATAAAAGCATCACAACAAACACGCAAACTTGCCCAACATGTGGGAATCATTGAAAGCAATTTATTTTCTGCCTCACCCAACTCCAAAGCTACAGAAGTCATTTTCGCGTGCAAAGCAGCAATTTCCGTCAACGTAGACACAATGAGAAGATAGAAAGTTTCGCCGTTTATAAAAAAAAGGTTCCAAAAGCTTTCTTAATTTCGCACCCGTAATTTTTCGCTTGATCGCCCGAAAACCGTTTTTTTCTAAAGTGTATTAAATTGTGATACTTCACCATTTTCAGAAGCCTTTTCTTTCCTTGCCGTGTCCGAATAATCGTATTTGGAAGCGTGTTCTCGTTTAATGAGACTTCATCTCCTCTTTATTATTCACTCCCTCACTACACCTGACGTGTTAATGAAGACCCCTCTGCCGTTATCCTCGTATATCCAGGAACGCCCTTTATTAAAATTATCGGAATAAAGTCGTTTGGTTCAAGTGGATCCTAGCTAGAAATAGAGGGAATCTAAGCAACGATTTCAAGTAAATATCTTGAATGTTTTTTTCGTTGCTTGGATACGAGAACATAACAAAAGTTTATACACTTAATTAAACATAGAAAACCACCTTTAGTTATTAAAATGTATTAACGAATTCAAGGATATATTTTTCGTTGCTTGGATACCATAATAAAACAAAAGTTTATCCACCTAAGACCATAAAAAAACCACCTTTAGTTATCAAACTTTATTAATGATTTCAAGGGAATAATTTTGAACTATTTTTCGTTGCTTAGATACGAGAACAAAACAAGAGTTGATTCATCTAAAACAATACATACAATCACCTTTAGTTATCAAACTTCAAACGAAGGGACAAATCTTTTCTTGCGAAACTCCTGAAGATGTATCAGCCCGAGCGTGAAATAAATAAGCGAATAGCAAAACTGCTGTTCTTAAAGTGTTATCTGAAAAGGTTTCTTAGCGAAGGAAGGTTTGCGAAAGATTGGAAAGTTCACTCACTTCAATATTTATGAACGGCTCACTAGAAGATCTGGAGATTTATAAGTTCCTTCCTATCTGTATACGAAAGTTGAATAATGGAATTTATAATTATCAGCTCTTTAATGAGATATTTCGATACATACAAATTCTTAGAATGGGAAGAGTTAAGTTTTCCGAACATATAATTATTTCATTTTCAGTTTACGTTATTATATTGAAATTAATTGGAAATAAGAAATACGTATGTTAGACATTCATTGATTTTAGGAAAGTATGCAATAATATTTCAGATTATATATTATTTTAAGAGTTGTAATATATCACGAAACATAGCGATAAGGTTTTACTAAAAATATTGGATACTATAAAGGAAATAAGTTTTAAAATACGAAAAAGCTATATATTTAAGAGAAACATTTCATGAAACAATTTTCATGATTTCTACTAATATTTAAAGTACTTATACTATTTGTACGAGCTGAGTTGCGATTATACTAATAGGTTTACGAATATCTATGGAACTGTCTTGCGAAAATAGTTTTAAAATATGTATAACATATTAATTAAAAAGAAAGTTTACAATCTTCGTTAGTCTAAATAATTTTTAAAGTATTTATCTGCACTTTATGTGAGCTGAGGTGCGATGATTCTTATATATTTACTTACATCAATGCATACGCCCGGTGCGAACTCGGCATTAACGTATTAAACAATCGAGCCTATCGCATAAATTCAAACCTTCCTTTCAACAATCGTATCCAAGAGCAAGGTTAGTAGTAACGATGAAACCTGATTGATTAAAGAAGATAGCATAAGCTTTTTTTTTGAGATTTCCATTAGAGTGAGTGCTTTTAATTGTTACACATTTCGTCTACGTATAATCAAGGACCGGCTCTGAAAATCTCGCGCGACACTGGATTTCCAGAGCCAATTCGTGTAACAAGGCCCTATCGATTGGAAAAGCTTTCTTTGGGCGCTGCTTATACAAGAGGACCTCGATTAAGGGCGGCGTTTCTGCACTGTCCACCGAAAGAGGGCACTGATTTGTGTGAGGACTCGCTTTCCCCATTCAGCGCACCTTCCGGAAAAGCAATGGAATGACGCTAATTTATAAGGCACACATCCTGTTTTACATTTAGAAAGAATAAATTATATCGTAAATAGAACTGTAATCTCGTTGGTCTTATTTTTTTGTGGAAGCGAGTTTAATACGTTCATCTCGTTTTAGTTTTTGCTATTTTGAGTTTAAATACTTTTTCGGTTCAATGTTGTTTTTGAAACTAATTTTTCTATAATCATTAACTTACAATGCAACGATAACTAAAACATGGAGTCGAATGTGTGTACTATACTATGTTCTGTGTTTTTATTTGGCTACTTTGATGTTTTGTAATTTCTAGTTGTTCCTTGTGCTTGGATATTTTAAAGATGCTCAATAGGTATTTTACCAAATTATAATGAATAATGACGACTTATTCTAGTTTATTCGTAATAAACCTAATTTGGCCTTGAGTTTGAGTAACAAATTTAATTTGAAAAGGATGGATGAACAAGATAAAGGAATGGCGAACTTTTATTCATGTATTTGAAGACGAACAATTTTGTTTTCTTTACGTCAAGAAGAAAATGCTTTAATCCAAAGCTTTAAATGTCTATATGTAGTTAGATTATATACAATATGCACTCTTCTAGTACAAGTAAAAATTTATACGATGTGTTTAATTGATTTCGTAAATGTTGCTCTGGGTGTTGCACAGTGTACTATGTTAAAGCTCATAAAAAACTTTGGTGCTAAAACTTAATATTATCCTATAAGGATCTTCAAAGATCGAAATAAACAAATGGCCTACTTTTAAAACAAAATATGATGAGAAATAAAAGTACTTATTAGTTTTATACTTCAGTATTATAGCGAAAGCTTACAGCAAAACTGTTGAGAGTTGTTTTGAAAAAGGATGAATCTTCTAAATTAAGAGACAGATAACTTTCAAATTCGTAAAAAATTAAGCCAAGAAGGACTTTGAAACTAATGAGTTTTAACTTAAGACAGGAAACCATATTTAGATTTTTAGCATTTGAAAATTGCTTTTGTTTCCAATTTAAACTTTTATGCCCAGCTGTACTATTAAAACCCGTTCAAAACCCTAAAATTATGATGATACACTGGGTAAGGTTAAAGGTTTATTTCTCATCATTTAGTTTACTGGTATTCATTACAGTAAGAGAAGGTGTTCCGTTAATATGTGCCTATTTCCGTTCTTCATACATTCAGGTTTGACTCAAAATAAATACTAATACCAGGGCACACAGCCGCTTCTTTCCAAGGTCAGAAGTACCGTAGAAATTGCATAAAACGACGGAGACGTAAAAAGATACGTATTTGTATGAATATCTACAGCAAAAATAAAAAGAAAGACTCTATGATTAGAATCAGAGTGCAGACTATTCTTACCCAAAGTAATTACTCTTGGAAAAAAATACCCGTTCAAAAACTAAATACACACCACAAACCTCATCGTGGAAAAATTCGCTCGAAACATACCCTTTTATAGAAAACGAATCCAAGTAAGATATTCAAGGGATAATGATGTTAGGATAGCTTAAAATAAGACCCCAGAATGATAAATAACAAGATAAATAAACCCCCTTTTTAAAATCCCCCGTAATTCTTAACATGAATGACGAAGTTGTTTATATTTATTTTTACCTCGAATACGTAGATCTAGTGAATGCAGCGCATTGAATGATAAAATATTCAAGCGCTTATGTTTTTCGCCCAAGAACCGATAAAAAAAAGGCTATAAAAATCTTAGTCTTTATAGAAAGTAGGTCGTTGGTGTAAAGAAAATATCATTGACCTGAAATGACGCCAACTTGTTCCTTAAAAAACAGCCCTCGAATCCTTGTCAAATGATCCTAGGCTGTCGCCATAGGTCACCACGTTATTAACAGAGATGAGCACGCCACTCCGTGCAAGGACCCTTAGCAACCGTCCCATACTGGAGGATGACAGGTAGGGATTACGGCGCCAAATGAAAAGGTATCCGTGGATGGAAGGCAATGGAAAAAACAGCTGCGCGGATTAGACGTCTTTTTTTTCATAACCATTCCGCACTCTGCAGCCACGTTCAGGAGTGGCGCTCTTGTGCTTTTTCGTTTGGTCACGGATTTAGAACAATGAAGGAGGTTTGTCAGAGGGGGTTTCTATAGAGATAATTATCTTAGCACCTACTCTTCCAATTTCTAGGAGGATGGTCTAACGTCATCGGACGTAGTTGAGTTTCATCTTAAGAACGAATCTTGTACTTCATCCTTTCCAACTTTCCTTATGAGTGATTGGACACATTTATGTGGGACTGGATTAACGTTCTTCTTTTGTTATTAATTTTTCTTTTAATTTTATTACCATGGATACTACCTACCCGAAAAACTCTATTGATTTACAAAACGTCATTGATGTTATGGACTATAAACTTTAATACGTATATTATCAACGAAAAATATTCAAAATTACCTAATAATACCATAAAAATCATTAAAAATAAACACAGAATAATTGCCTAACATTGGTGTTTCCTATGTAAACTATTTTATAAGGTATGGTTCAAAATATTTAACAAATGAATAATTTACGTTCTCTATTGATTTATAAAATGATGTTATGGACGATAAATTTTAATAAATATATAATACGATAACTATAACAAAATATATAACGTAAATAACTCACATATTGGTATATTTTATGCAAACTATTATACAAAGAGTGGTTTAAATAACATTAATTTAGGTCACAAAAAGACGGTACTGATATGGTCTTCTTTAGCCAAAACTTGTGTCTCTTTTCTCAGCTAAAATTTACGTAAAGCATTATTAACTCCGTAGTTTAAGTCCTTCCTCCACAGGGTATTTAGATCATCATTAAAATTTGTCGGAAATGTGTATGCGTGACTAGACTCAGTTCGAAACTAGGCCTTCCGAGGTTGACCAAAAGAAATGACTCCATAAACTTTGGTTATCAGGAAACGAACCGCCCGAGTAAAGTAATTTTAGTCCTAAGGGTGGTAATTTCCTGTTAATTTTGGGCAGGATCCCCCCTTGGGTTTCTAAATCTTAATCGCATCCTGTGAGAATTCTCTGTATTATGCATGGAAAGAGATTACTGGAGAGATTAAGGACTCGCCCCTTCATTTTGATCCGAGTGAATGTCTTCAGCCTGGATTAAACGTTCGGAAAAAATCTCTCAATTTGATACGAATTTCCAGTATTTTTATAAAGATTCAACGAACAAAGTTTTATAAATAGTTTCTCTCTTCCTAATTCAAGGGCTATTTAATTATTTGCCTAAGTAGCAGCAACAAAGTCTAAACAAAAATTTAATCAGTTAATAGTACGATAAGTAATTAATATTACGATTCAGATATCACATGAAAGAGAGTTTTAATAACTCTCTGTCCATATTGAGATAAATAAGTTACCAATAATAGACATTTCCAGTTTTAATATTAAATTTCATCGTATGATCGTATTATTTTCCTCGTTAAATCGATCTATTGAAAGATTATGAATAAATTTAAACATTATAAATTTATCGTTAGAATGCAAATTCATCAAAATCATTTCTGCTGGTTTTATGAATCACAAATATCTTTTATGGTTCTAAGCACTTGTAAGTTATTAAAATTTAAAAATTTCACTAAAAATTGAGGCAAAACAATAGAAAATTAATAAAAATATAATAAATACTAGTCTTGAGCCTAATATTATATTTCAACAGGCTCAAAATCAACTATTTGGAAGATATCCGTAATAAATAAGATAAAATAGCCACTAACTTCTACCGAAATTTCAATGAGACGTATTTATCATACACACACAAATTTCACATAACAAAATTTCAATGGAAGTTACTAAAGTGTTCTTTTCATATTTAGTATTGATAAGCATTATGAAACGAACCATAGACTCAACTCACAATTAGCTTTCGAAACACAGAAACGTATCACGCACGCGATAAGGGTTTTATCTCAAGAAAAAATCGCCCTTGAAGGCGCTTATGGAAATCTTGACATATCAAAACCTTTTTTTGGTTCTGAAAATAGTATAGGTGGTGTCTCATTAGGAGAAATAGAAGAAACCATGAGATCATTTAGTGTCCGGACATGGGAATTGCGCCACTTTGCGAATATCACAGATTTATTCATCTCCGTTCATTTTATTTTTCACGTTCACCAGAAGGGTGCATGTGGACCAAACGGGGGTAATGAGTGTTAGAGAATGCAGATCGCTTCATGTTGATGGTAGTATCTCTCCCTGTGGAGGACTGATAAGCGGTTTGGGAAATTTAGGTCACAGCGTTTGAAGATCGAGGTTTTACTGCGGGCGTCTTTAAAGAGAGTAGACGAATAGACGGGTACGTCATTGTAGGATCATCTCTTTCATTCCGTTTTCTGGTAATGGAATACGCTATCGCTCCTCTCCAACTTTATGTCCTTTGCAGAAAATAATTACTTAAATCTGATGAAATATTTAGACCGTTCTGAACATACTTTGATGTACGACCTTGTCTAAGATAAAAAGTTTCTATATATGTCAAATTATATTTTTATTAATATAAAGATAAAAGAACAGAAAAGTCGTACCAAATATGCTATGAGGTATAAGACTTGTCGAAATACTTTAATCAATTAACTTTAGTGAATGATTTGGAGTTATTTAAAGTTTAACTCGAGTAACATTAAACGAACATAATTAAAGTATGTAATTTAATCATCTCTTATAATACAAATTACTTTTAACAGCTAACAAATCTATAGTCTTGATTTGGCTTCGTTTGAAGGAAGAGAATGCAATTGGTTTTGTTCTATAATTACCCTATTTAAAATGAGATCAATCCTTGTGCCCATAAAAATGTATATTTTAATGAACATTTTTAATTATTTGGTTTCTCTGATACAGGAAGGTAGGTTAATTATTCCATCATGAAGATCGGTCAGTCTTCCTTTTGCTTTTATATTTTGTGTAAATACTATATATAGTCTGTGATTTCCATTTATTAGAACAATATATCAAATTAGGAATGAGTAGACAGCAAGATTTCGAGAAATTTTGAGGTAAAATCCATTATGGTCTAGTATGCCTACGATATTTCTCATGCCTTCTATTGTTGCATAACAATATTGCTTTAATTCGAGAGAATACGAGGGGTAACAATAGTCTAATATTTACTAATTATTACAATTAAACAACAATAGTCTAATATTTACTAATTATAGCAATTATAATATATTGCAAGAATCCCTTTGAAGTTAATAAAATGTCAATGACTTAATTTATCCAACAAGAAAGAACTTAACATAAGTTAACTACTTACATACCTAATATTCATTCATTGTTAAGATAAAATAAGATGAAGCACTCTTCTAATTTGAAATTATAAAAACTTTGAAAGGACAGAAGGCGTAGAATTACGTTCGAATTGGTTAATACACCGTGACGAAAAACCATTAAAAACCAATAACGTAATAATCGGGAAAAGTTCAAAAGAAAATCTAATTCTTCGAAACATCGTCACTTTTCCTCGATAACTCCCAAAAAACATTTCACGAAACCTTACGGAAAATACAGAAGGAAAATTAGTCTGTTCTCAATGAATACCTTTCTTTGGGAAGGAAGTTCTGGCATTTTCCTTAGAAAATGAAAGACGTTTCGTTAGGGCTCTGCTAATATTATTACCTCGGCTCGACACAGGTGTTGTGGATAAAGGATCTCTTCATCAGAAAATCCCACAATCGGTAGATAATTGAAAATCCCCGGCGACTAACACGTGTCTGGAATTTCGCAGTGGGAAGTAAAGAATCAAATGAAGGAAAAGTGAAGAGAAATGCGGGAGATATTGTTGAGGCAGAAAGGAATTGAGGGAGCTGTAAGAAGGGATGATGCTAAGGAAGTTTTTGTTACGGCAAAGAATGTCGTTGTCATGGAAGTTGGACGAAGAAAATTGGGGGAATGGCGTGTTTGGGAAGAATGTGGAACTATGGAGGAGCAACAGTACAGAATGATTTATTTGGATATATATGGCTAATCGTGAATGAAAGTAGGGTATCAAAGTTATGCATACTATGTGCATTTATGTACATGATCGATGAATAAGATTAAAATTCTTCGAAAGGTACTTATATTAATCTTTCTTTAGATCACTGGATCCATTAAAGTTAAGGCGTCACAATTATTTTAAGTAAATTCCACATCATATTCTCATTTTCAGCATTATCTTGCTATAAAATCACCTAATTAACCCGCCCCGTATTCATAAAGTTTATTCCCCAATCAACCTCATAGTTCAACTGTTTGCTATTTTTTTGCTTTTATTTATTTTTTGATTCCTCTCTTATATTATAATTAAAGTTGGTTTAATAAAGTACGTACAAGAGAGACAGCTAGGAAATTCTTCCCTAAATAAAGTCGTATTTAAACTCTAGATCTTCGCATTCGTATTACATATAAGTCTATCACATATTTATTACTACTCGTATCACTGAATCATCATTTATAAATCATAACCATATTGGACTATTAACCCTAATTTTAGACGATCCAACAGCTTTATTGAATTCACTAAATAGGTAACTTAAAAGTAAGAAAATTCATGGAAATATAACAAGAGATATATGCTGTTGCTAGGTTACTAAACTTTTATATGAATTTTATGTTAATTGCTCCCATTTCGTTTCCTAGAAATATATCACTTCAAATTATATCTGGCTGAAAGCAATTTACGAAATGTACATCTATTCTCTATCAGACCCCAAGTCCTAATTTGTCCGATCGCTATCTCGCCGAAAGATAAGTTGTAATTAACGTTTGCTTTAACACGTCTTTGTCACGTAATTTTGATACATTGTCACAAGCGAGTTCTATCTTTAAAAGTTTATAGCTCTAGGACGTCAACTCGTGACATTGTTACCTTATCTAGAGAAGCACTCAAACCACATTCAAATTCCCACATTTCGTGCTAATTAAATCGGTACCAGATTGCCGTATTATTTTACGGAACTTTTGAAATGCATCGCTTAACTCACGAACCTATTTCTTAATTTCGTTCGCGTTTTACCATCAATTCGACACCAGCGCCACTTCGACTTTCGACGTAATCAAAAAAACGCCGCTGTTTTATTCAACCTTTGCCGAATCATCAAAAAGTCTCTCAAGAGGCGCCAACTTTATCATCCGGAATTTCCCTCGGAAAGAAAAATTAAAGGAGAAAAAACAAGCTCGCGCTGAGGTGCGCAGGAAACACGCCTTGCGCGGCGTCAAAATCCGCGCGCCTTTCATTTGTTTCTCCGGCGATGGAGGAAAGAGAATGAAAAAAAAAACACGAAAGGAATGTGTCGCCGTGTTTTAAGCGATGCCTTTGGCGACCGACTGGAGGAGCGCACTCCATCACAAATGTTTTCCTTATCTAGCGCGATCTTAGGAGGGCGCTGGCGTAACGTGTTTTTTTTACGAGAATAATTCTCTCTTAAACTTAGCTTCGAGACTTTAGCTGCAAGCTTTATCAGAAGTTTATGATGATATTTTCAAGGTAGAGGATACTACTATTATTTAGCAAGAAAAAAAGAAACGCTTCACATTTACCTGAATAAATGTCAATTGGATATTCTAAGATAAGAGCCTTTGGGTTTATGGGTCACGTATTTGATGAATAGATTACGAAGTTTGGATATTTACGCTACGACGTAATAATGCTGTATCTAAGGGAATCAACAAAAAACTGAAAAATTGAAATGATTAATAGGTATCGAAGTACTTTTTCAATATATTTGTGATGGATTAATAAAGCTTAATATACTTAAAGAAGATTGATTCATGCGCAGAATTTTACTTAAAGCAGTAATTCATCTAAGTCAAAGTTAAGGATTTCTTTAACAAGCATTTTATTTGGAGTGGTTTGCGAAACATCGAACTTCTTCCTTGATTAATAAATAAGTATTGATATAACTCGCTATTCAATTCAAGTAAGAAATAAACAATATAATTGCTACCCTTTTCAGAAATTTTCTTCTTTTAATCAGAGGTTTCAAATTGAATTAGCATTTTTACAATCGTCTATGCGACAATATTCTTATTTTATCTGCTCATAATTCTCAAACATAATGCCTTGGTCATTAAAACTAATCAACTTCACCTCAATTAATTTAACTTTACGAATTCACTCTTAGTATTAATCAATTAAATGCGCAAACCTATTAATCATAAACTTAAAACAAGTAATTTACAAATAGAACAGAATTTATTTTTAAGAGTATACCAATTTAAAGGCCATTAAACACAAGTGTAACTTTTTATAGCGAAGCAGAACAAATTGAATTATACAATTAATTTTTTTATTAGTGTGGCAGAGGGCACTACGATCGCATTAAACGGCTCAGATTTTGATGGATTTAGATGACGGCCGTTCCGTTTTGAATCTGCGATGGAACGACTCTCATGGGCTTATCTCTTAAGAGTATTCGATCGATGTAAATACGGAGTAAAATGTGATGAATGATGCAAAAGGAATCGATAAAAATATATAAAGGAGGAGTTCCAAGCTACGAATTGTCCTCTTTGAAGTTTGTTACGATGATTTATGCTTTGAAAAAGAATGGTTAAGAAAAAAAATAAAGAAGTAGCATAAAACATTCTGGGAGTAAAGGAAACTTTACTTATTTGTGATGGAAGTAAAGGAACCTAACTTATTTGTGATGGAGAAAAATACTGATTTAAGGGAATGAAAAAGAAGAAGGAAAAATGAAGTAATGAATTTTGCTTTCATTCTCATTTTATGGTTATTTATTATTGTTATTTATGGTCACTTCTTCCTTCACGAAATATTCATGAATTGTTTTGAATTTGGTTAGGCAAAAAAATCAAATGAAAGCATGAATGCGATACGTATTATAGCATTATTATAAATAGGAAGACATTTATTCTCTATCATAAAAAGTTTATAAGCTTAGTACGTGAGAAAGGAATATTTAGAAAGAAGGATTTTGGATAAAATTAACTTTCTAATCAAATGCTTGGAAAAAAAGTTAAATATCCTCATATATATTATATCCTCTATATAAATCTATAAATAAGTCAAATTAATTTTACTAAAATAGGGATTCAGTAATTCTGCGTGTAAAGTCACTTTTTCTCCATAAATAATTCATTTAATAATAATGAATTGATTGAAAATATAGTTAGAATAAAGATATTTAGGAAACTCTACAAAATTATTAGAAAATAAAATTGTCTCACTAACATATAAAACATGATAACGGTCCAAAATATAAACAAAGAACACAAACGTAGTATTAAGTATTCCATCACATTCACGTAAAAGAACAATCACCGTCTACGCTTGTAGTATTCCATCCCATGTCAGATATTTTCGGAACACGCCCTTAAAATTCTCCCAATCCAACCAAACAAAAAAAAACAAAAAAGAAAATAAAAAAAAGCTTTCACTCCTTGGATTATATAAACCTGTTACGTCCAACGCCTCCCGAACAGAGCGGAGCACACTTAATTACAAATGAATAAGCAAAGCTCCGAAACTGATCTCAAAAGGCAGCCATTCTTTCTAAAAAACACTCTAAGACCAGAACTTGATTAGTGTAGCCTCGCGTTTAGAAAAGGCTCCGCACAATGTAATGATAGGACGTTAAGAAAAATGGAGGAACTGAAGGGGTTGCGTGTTGGAAGAAAAGAAAGGGGTTTTTTTTTCCTCTCTGATTGAATAGAGGAAGGAAAGAGGATTGACTCTACGGAGTCCTTTTATTCGAAGTGGAGAGCCTTAAAAAAAAAGTTCTGCAAATCATAGTGTGAGTTGAGTAAAGGTATGTGTTAAAGGATGAGCTACGACTTGATTCCGTTGAATGGATTATTGTGATGGGAATAGAGGATTAAATGGTTGTTATGCATGACGTAAATTTGGTTATCTTGTGTGAATGATTAAAGAGATAATAATAGTAATGTCAAAGAGATTCAAGATGATAGTAGCGTCATTTATTTAAAGTGTTACCTTTCTGGTTAAAAGAGAATACCTTCTTGAAATGGATTACAAATGTATCTCAAACTTTTTCAAGTGATTTAGGCGTCATATTCATTTAAATTTTTTCTCGATAGAGGTTTATATTATAGAAATAATCAGCCAGCATAGCTCCAAGTATTCTTATAATTGCTTAAAAGCTGATGAGTAAAACAAAAAAGGTTAGGAGCTGATAACTTTAGATTTGAAAACACATTAATCTGGTGTAAAAATATATTACTATTGGAATGTACTAATCATTGAAAATTTAGGATTTTTCACATATTTCACGGATTTATTTCCGATCATATTACATACTATATAGCATGCAGATTGCTTGACACTAAACCGTTGCTACGTTACCGAGTGGTCTTATAAGCCACTTCCACTATTGTTGTTGCCTCGTTTCGTCACTTCCATCCCATTTCCTTCTCCATTCCGGCCTCCCGCTTCATACGCACGTTCTCTGGTTTCTTGCGGGAATCCGAGATTCGTAAGTGCTTTTACGTAAGTACATTCGACTACTAGTGCCCTCTCTGTTCATGGACTCGGAATCACACGGAAATTTCGCATTTCGCGCATCTGTTTTCCGCTCTTCATTTGAACGCCTCCATTTTCGTCGCTCAACATGAATACAAATCATGTCGTCTCGCATTCGAACTGCGAAACGCACGCACATTGTATGTGGAGCCACTTATCTCTCGGACCTCAAAGCAACGAAGACTCGGTCGGAATGCAAATATTTTCATAACGGGTAAACATGTCCACCGAACAACAGTTCGTTACCATGATGATGGCTTAATTAGTATTTTAAACCTGCTGAAGTGGTGGTGGAGGTGGAGTGGACTTTCATTGTCGTTTGCGGGGTGGTGTGGAGTTCATCCCTACGTAGTGCGTACGTATTTAATATTCTCGTCTGCAGCTTGTGTTTTAGAGATTAATCCTTCTGGGCTTTGGAGAGTATTTCTATAAGATAAATTTAAAATGCTGTTCTCATTAATGGATTAAAATACCCGTACCTACCAGAAGAGGACAAAATAGAAATTAGAGACGTGATTATTAAAATTAATAACTAAAGTTAGATTTTGTGCAGAGCCATTCATTTAAATTATAGATATTTATTTAATTCTGTACTTTCAATAAGATTTGTATTGTATCTTTGGAATATTTCTTTATTTTAATTCAAATATCACTATGAAATTTTGTATTCTTTTGGTTAAATAAATTTTGGTCTCCAAGCAACACATCCTTTTATTAAACCTTACTTAATCCTTTGTAAAAGAAGAATAATATATATTAGGAATGTTTGAGATGATAAACAGATCCGTGGATTTGATACTTTAGTTATCCTTCTTTATTCACGACATCTAAAACTTCCTTAGCAACAACTCTTGTTTCTAAAAGCCGCATTTTAATCTCTAAATATCGTCGTATTTTCATAATTTAGGTAGAGCACTCTTCAGCAAGAGTCTAAACGTTTCCTTTACGCAACTGATTTAGGATATTTTTTCTACAACAGCCAACTCCAATTTAAAACGTAGCTCCTCAAAAAGTTTATCGTTTTCCTCATTTATAAAAACCTCTACCATTGATTATCTCCTTCCGATTGCGTATCAATCGATGATGATGTTTTTATTTCGACAGTGGCGTCGCCGGTGGCTGAAGTGCGCAACCAGCAAAGGGAAATATTAGGGATAACGAATAAGACTCTTCAACTGATATAAAACGCCTCCAACCGATCAAAAAAAAGTTTCTCTCTTTTCCCCTCTCTTCCGGTTAATTTTTTTTTCGCTCCGTGAAGCACGGACTTTTCGTCAGAATCGTTATTTTATGAAAAAATTGGCCTCTTTTTTGCCAAAATTTATGGCTACTGGCGAGGAAAATTTTTCTTCCATTGATTTACGTCCGAAATAAAAAAAATATATATACGAACGAGATTTCTTCGATTCGGACCAATTGGAAGCGGTCTATATACGAAAAAAGGCATCCGGTGGTAGAATTTTTATCGAAGCGATTCTCCGCTGTATATCGTCCGTTGTTGTATCGCTACGTCTTTGAATGCGCATCGGAAAGGGAAGTTCAAAGTATAGAGAGAACGAGAGAGTTATACGTCATCGGTCGAATCCTGTGCGTTCAGAAATAACAGTCAATTTGGCGCAATATTTTCACTTTGAATGATGGCCACGCCTCATAAGTCTTTGGTTAACTCCCTCGTGAGTTTTAATCCCTTTTCACCGTATTACGAGCGAATCTTTACATCGATCGTGTACAACGGAATTCCGAGAAGAATAATAAAAAAATGGCGACGGATGAATCGGAAAATTTCGGATGTAAATTACGGGATTAAGCGGAGCGGTGAGTTATGGGAATTTTGTGAACTCGACGCTATTTTTTTTATGGCGCCGAAATAATAAAAAGAAGAAAAAAGTTTTATGAAGTACGTACTCCGAGAGTCGCGAGAGTTTTTTGCAATTGCTGCGAAGGTGCACCTGCCGTGGGAAACATGAATTATGCACGCTTAATTAGGGGAGATGTTCTCTAATTTTAGTTGGAAAATAATAACAACAAGAGAGGCTACGGTGGGAATATTATGGATGAAGGGATACAAATTATCTACGAGGTTCTGTGTCTCTGTAGATTCACCACTAAATCAAAAAAAATTGTTTTCAAAAGTTACTAAGACTTCGTGATTCAGTAATTAGATTTTAGTTAGAGACAGAACGGATTAAATTGAATGCTCAAATCTATCATCGTTGAATATTAATCATTGGAATTTATTCGATGTATAAATTATTGCTAATTATATTAATATTGACACACGATAGAATTTTTTAATTTACAAATATCCTCGTTTGAATAAAGCAATTATCAAACAACATAATTTCAATCCTATCGAATTAGCATGTCAATTTCATATAATATTACGAAAACAATATTTTATACTCATATTAATCCATTACACGAATGCTAAGTATAACAATTGATATACGTGTCATTAATTTTTACCCCTTTTTTAACTAAAACAATTATGGAAGATCCGAAAAAAATTCATAAATTATAAATATACTGCTATACGTTTCCTGCTTGTCTTAATTACAGAGAATTTGAAATGAATATTTTTCCTACTTCCTTCTTGTGTTTTCCTCATTGAATATATCTCGATATTAAAAGAAAGATAATAAGGAAACAAAACTCAGAAGCATGTAAAACAATAACATACTTTGGTGATTGTATTATGACAACGAAGGACAATATGACAATAAATCAAGGAAGGAGATAATAGAAGGATTATTTATAAATATGGGGGTTATAATAGAATATAATATTTCTCCCTCCATATAATATATAATACCGAGGGAGCATATAATAGAACAATGGACAATTCAAGGACGCATTGTATATCGAGATAGAAGACGACTACAGGGTATCGTAACAGGCCCCCTGCAGTGACACCTTTCTATCCATAAGTATAAATTTAGAACTGCCGCAGGTTTCGAAATGAAAAACGAGAGGGATTAGAGTGAACTTTGACATTTTCTGCCATCACTTTCGCAAGAGACCCTCGTACTCCCTCGTTTGTTTATCACTCGAAATTAAAACACACACACACGCGGAAAAACACAAATATTTAGTTTACTTGATGAGCTAGGAGTAGTAGTCGACGACAAATTCTTTTGAAAAGCGGATAAAAGGGAAGTTTCAAAGCAAAAAAAAAATGTCGCGATCACAAAATGAAATATGAGACCTTCGAAAGGTTCGCTTACGATAAAAACCTCAGGTGGAAAATTTTTTTTGCCGCACTATAGTAGAAGGACGGGCTCATTTGACTTGGAAATACCAGGATTTTTCGGTTGAATGGGAGAGTCTATTATGAAACGGACGGGGGCCCCGAAGATGCTTATCCGAGACCGGAGATGGATAGTATACCTGAGGGAATCGCCCACGGAGGAAGATAAGAATGTCTCGAAGGCGGAGAACGGAACTTTCGTTGGAAAGAAGGGAAACCGAGGAGTTTTGGTGGTGTAAATGAAGGCGGAACGGGGATAAATAAGAAGACGGTGGTGGGGAAGAGGAAAATGAATAAATTAGGAAGGAAATGGAAAGAGGCGAGGTAGAAGAAGGCGGCAAAAGTGCGAAAAAGGAGGGAAGGATGAATTAGTGAGGAAGCGGAACAAGAGATCAAGGGCAAAAGAGAAATAAAACTGTTTCCTCGTGGAATGAACTTGAGAGGGAATCCCACGGAATGTACCGCGGGGAAACCGGACGGTGGGATGTCATTGATCCGCAAAAATAAAATGCGTCGCTTGGCTGGAGACATTCCCGATCCGATATTAGACGGTGTTCACGTACGCAGATCATATTGATTTGCAAAGACGATTTCCGGGGTGTTGTTTCGAGTGGTGAAGAATAACCTATCGCTTCTTAAAAAACAATAAAGAACACGCCGATTAAATTGGTTTTCATTCATTGCAATGATACTATGGAAATGCTAAATTCTTGAAAAGTAATTTCAGTAAAATTCAACCAAAAATGGAATGGAAAAAGATAAATAAAATTCAGATTAGTGAATGATAAAATTGTTTTCATTATGTACTTCTAAAGATCATTTAATGAAGTTCCTTACATATAAATGCAATATAATAGTTTGATATTGAATTTTCGATTGATATTTAGCATGATTCGTTCATTTTGGAATGTTTGTTTATTTATTTTAGTGTCATGGTAACCATTACTGTTCTACTATTTTGAATACAACGGAATGAAGGAAAAATATAAATAAAACTAAAGATATTTAAAATCACGCATTCAATTATAAATTTTAGTGTTCATAAGAACTGATATTTTAAAGCAAAATAGATTTCTCTCATCAAGAGAGTTGATTTACTTATTTTTAGTATTTTAATAAATAATCGTTAGATATGTTTATTTGATCATTCCATTTATTTTATCCTTTATGGTCTATTTTGCACCGATATAAATTACCCTTACTTTCATTCAAAAATATCTTTCATCTCCTCCTTCATAAACCCTGCCACAACAGAGAAAAGTAATTTTTCCCAAAGTAATTAAATTTCACCGAACGCCGAACTGAAAGTTGTACTTTCACTCATTAACGATCCACTCCCATGAGATATGCCTGGAATATATTACTAAATCAACATTTTTCGAGCTTGTATATATTTTCTCCTTGCGCAGTTCGATCGATATTTCGCCTAAGGAATTCTAGTCCCATCTATTTCCATTCCATTCTACTCGAGGAGTAGATAAAGTTCGTCGAACTGTACCGTTTCCCTGGCACTTTAACAGCTGTATCAACAACGGGCCGACATTTCCTATAATAATACATTAACAGGAAGGAAATCATGGAATCTCATCATCCTTAAGGGACCTCGAGCATTTACCCAAGTCTTTCATGATTAATAGTTTTAGTTTGGGAAATTGGTTTCCATAAAAATCAGTATCTTAGGCCAATATATCTCAGACAAAGAAGAAGTATCGCTATAACTGAGTCTAGAGATTCAATAATTTATGGGAAAAAGTGGTGAGTCATGGCTATGCCAAAAACAATGCCTTTGGAGGAGTATCAAAGGTATCATCTGAAGGTAATGGAAACAGTCTAAATGTAAAAAAAAATCTTTTAGAGACACGAAAGATGTGTTGTACTGTATTTGTAATGAGAACCACTATCGCTCTGCGTTTTTAAAAAAAGCTTACGTTTTGGAATTTTAAGTTAGATGTGAAAAATATACAAGCATTTAGATATATGGACGTCAAAATCAGTGTTAATACTTTTTAAACTGGAAAGACAGTTCCAAAATAAATTTGCATCAAAACTCCTTTCCTTTCAACCTTTGTCTTATTATTTTAAATTTATTGATTGGATTCATTGTATATATTATCATAGTTTTCATTTCTTACTCACGAGTAGTATAAATAGAAACATACGCAAAATAACTCCTGAGGTAATATTATAATAGATGAAATATTATTAAATATCCTGTAATTAAGAAAAATTTTAATATTTTTTTCTTGGAATTACATACTATCTAAATATCTAAAAATTACTAAAAGAAAAATACTCCGAATTCATTATGTGAACGCCAACTGTACGGATTGATATAATATAAAGTTTAAATAAAAATCAAACGATCTTAAACCTTTAAAATATATAAAACCCAATAGAAAATATTTAAAAACTGTGTAATGCATTACTCTTTATTTTCATCCTTCAGATATATTTATATATTTGAAAAAAACTTTCAATAAATTATCTTTTTTATGACATATAAAAGTCCTATTATAATAGATTAGAAATAATTTGATGACAATTCAGCCTCGTAGGAGATCACGAGATGTATGGATGTTATAAAATGGAGAGGGTTCCATGTCTGCAATCCAACTCCAAGAATAGAATAACGCAAAGCGTTAGGGAAACTGTGCGCAACCGGGATGTGCGCAACCGGGATGTGTTAGATATCCACTGTCTCCCTTTGACATTCCGAGAAATTTCCGAAATGCGCCATGCGATCGGCTTTCCTAAATGCGACCAGGAGGCACCCTTGAGGCCTTTCCCAGAACTACCTTTTTTCTCTCAATATATACCCTCTTTTTTAGGGATGTCAGCATGGTGAAGGAACAAATCGAAATGAATAACGATAACGTGCTATCATTTGGTTTTGCAATAGGAATATAATACGTAGTATAAATTTTAATAAAAGAATCATTTGTGAGTATAAACTAATCGAAAGTTTTATAAAAGGAATTCTATAATAATAAAGACACGAATTTGATGAAAAGAAACCTCGTAAAATTGGAAATTGAAAAAGGAATATTTGAAATACGTTATGAATTATTGATACTTTACGTAACCATGGAAAAATGAAACATCGTAACTATGGCTCTCAAAATACGTCCCAAGCATTTCTTCCAAATAGGAAACAGCTAAAATAACAATAATAGGAATTCCTAACGACAAAAAATGTGTGTTTATACGTAGTTGATGAACGACGAATACAAGTACAAAGTAATATCACAAAAAGCCTCAATATAGCTATATAAAACATTATTAAAAAGATTGCTTTATGGATGAACACGGTGAAAGTGTGTCTTGGGATAGAAACCAGTATTTGTCATTCACGTCTTGTCATCCGAGATTGGAATCTAAAAATGTATAAGATTCTCTTCACGGGAGCTCCAGGTGGAACGATCCACTTATTTTCCAAGGAAAACATCGTCTTTACTTCCGCCGAAGCATTATCATCGGCACAACGAGAAAACCCGCATCCTCGCGATGTTTACGCAAACAAAGAACGGAAAATAAACACATCCGTGGGACACTTGCGATGGGAAGATTACAACACTTTGGAGAGTAAAAATAATGTTGTAATCGGAAAAAGCATTTATAATAACACGAGGATGGGTTGTGAAAAGGAAGGAGAAAGATATATTTTAAAGGAATGGAGAAAATCGGCGATGCGGAGTAAATTCCGTTCGCTTATCCGCCATATTGGATTGTAGGGGCGATTGCCCCTTGTGACTGTCAGACAAGCGAAGATCGAACGTTCAATTTCGCAGATCCAAACAAAGAAGTGTCCAACCCCGATGGAATTCTCAATTAAAAAAAGAAAATCAGGAAGTTGTCGTTCGTGAGGATTGGGATATATTGGAAAATGAAATGATTTAATCCCGAAGATAATGAGTGAAAAAAAAATATATCGTATCGATTGATTTGGAATCTACAAATATATATTGCTGCATGTCGATTGGTAATCGATACCCTAGGGTCATTCGCCCTTCCTATAATTTATATTCCTTAACTGCGGGGTTTGCAGACGTGGATTTTATATTGACTCCGTAAATCGTTGGGTGAACCCAGTTTGGAAGAATATCTAAAAATATCTAGAACAAATTTTTGATTGTAAATTTCTTTAAACTTCTGTAAATCCTCCTTTTGTTAACCTTTTGTAAATAAATTATTATTCTAATAATGTGTCAGGTATATATTTACGACTTTCATACTTTATAAAATATAGGATAAAAAAATCCTATGATTTACGAGTTGTATTAAATATTATAATGAATTAGAAATCCAGAAAAACTATAATAAAAGAAGTTAAAGCAGTAGCTTTCAATTAAATGGAATAACAGTTATTTTTATGAAATTATTTTAAAATAGTTAGGTATGTAGCAAGAATAATATTGGATATTTGTATTTTTTTACGGATAGTAGTAAAAACTTTTTTGTTTACTTACAAAAGTGCTGATTGTTTTCGATATTAAACCTAATTAAATTATCTTAACGTATATCTGTAATCATCTTTATATTCGTAAAAGATTTAATAATTTTTTTAATGCTTACTTATAGTTTTTAGCTTCTAAAAGCCTTAAAAACAGCGATCGCTTATGTGTGAAAGCACTTAAACGTAAGTTAGAATGACTAAAAAAACGTTGAAGATGTTGAAATGTGTGAAAGCTCCTCCCTGTAGGAACACATGTCCCGTGTCATCCTACCTATATATGTGAGTTGTTTTTCCTGTGCGTGAGAATTGTCTGAACGTTTCTTCTCCGGAAGGAGCTCCCATTAACTTGACTCAAAGCGACAGCTTTTGATCAGCCCTCTTCCTGAATGCCTCAGACTATATGACGTCACGCTTGCGGACCAACACCTTTGGAAAGCCGTCAATCCCAACCCCACTCGAACCCGCACTACACTCCACAGTATTTTAAGGGAATGTGTTGGGATTTTCGCAAACCACCTCAGAATAATAACGACTTATAAAGGGCACATACTCGATTTGATGAAAGGAATCTAAGGTTTATGGAATCTAAGGTTGTGGTTTACTATTGGTTGAAAATATTAACGTTTTTAAAGGCCTGTAATTTTTAAGGGAGCCATTATGGAATGATGGAAGAACACGTTTCTGTGTCTATTCACAGTATTAAATAGTATGCCAGATTATATTTAAAACGTTTCCCCTATCATCCCTCTAGAAAAAACGAAAACTTAAGAACCAATCAAAGCACAAAATACACGAAATTTATCCACACTTTTAGATCGATAAATTATTTGATAAATTAAAATGAATATATGAGAAAAAAGATGTATGTACTAACAAAAAAAATTTAAAAAAGAGACGTTTTTATTAGTGAAAGAATTGAGGCAGAAACTGCAACTAAAAGTTTCTAGTATTCGCAGAACGTAATTATTATTTATATTAAATCGATCCGAAACTATGTATCTTGCAGAATAATGCAGTATTTTGTTTTTATAATGCAAATGACTATATAAGATCCTAATTATAATAATAAAGAGATTATTCTAAATAATAATCTTAATAATTCAGAGATTTATTGTCATAAGTATATCGCATATTTCGTGGGTTTTGGATTTTATTTCAGACCATTATTAGGGTTGTATTAAAAAGGGTATTTTCAGATGAGATATCATTTGAGGAAAAGGGTTAAAAATACACTGCTATATCCGATTATTAATCCTACTTAATGAAAGACTGGTTTGACAAAATCATCAAAGAAAATGCCCGACTCAATAGACTTCAAAAAAGAAGGAAGATCTGAATTCTTTTAAGCGTATTAAGACCTCGCAGGTTCATTGGAATGACCTCTGCTTTTGCGATGAAAGGTCATCCAATAAAGGGCTATGCCCTCACAATACCTCCAATATCTCCACAAAAAAGGGCTATGAATAACCTGTATACTTTTTGCGAAATAATTTTATAAATTTTGCAAATATTTCTTTGAAACTCAATGTATTTTACTTTATGGTTAAGGACATGCATACAGAAACAACGTTCAGATATATTCCGTAAGAGTATCTATACGAAGGGATATCTATAATATAAATTTGGTTAATTTAAAACAAACAGAGATAGACTATGTCTGAAAAATTATAACATACGACGGTCATACAAAACAACAAAAACAATAGAAGCAGATACTATTGCTAATTTGACTAATACAAAACAAAATATTGAATTACAATTTAAATTAAAATTCTATTATCATTTAATTCATTTTCAATGAGATATAATTGATCACATGTACGCTAAAGATAATAAATCCATTAAAATATTATCAATAAAATAGTAAATATAATCAATTTTAAAGTGTTTCATTAGTGAATGGAAATATTTTACGATATAATCACTCAAACGTGATACAATATATATAACCACTATTAAAATTGAACGGAAATTAAAATCCTTTGAAGAATTTGAAGTAAGAAAAAAATTTGAAGAATTAAAGAAACCCTAACCAATGGATTATTAGGTATTAGCCAAAATAAATTCGATACCGTTGCCATGGTATTCGTAGGTAATTTTATCTAATGTCTCATTCACTTGACTCCAGCAACGCTTTGGTAACGGGATAATAACCTCCCTACCGCCCGCAAAAGGAAAAAAAATTGCCGTGAAAATATTTCAGGCGTTGGATCTTGTAAACATCCCGAAACGAATGATAATTTTTTCTCGGAAAAGCGTATTTTCGACGCGAAAATAAATTCAGGCACTTCAAGGAGAGCAGCTCATGCGTTTGGGTACAGCCCAGAAGATTAAAAAGTCTATAATTGCAGCCGAGAAATTGCGCTAGAGGAGGACTTCGTAGCTTTGACTCCACTTCCATGCGACCGCTATAATATCTCGTCCTTACTGAGCGAGAACAGCCTAGCCACGCTTGGCTGCCATTTCAGGGACACCTGCTGTTTCGGTACTTAACTTTCCATCCTCTTTTCATTGCCTACACCCTTTCTAGCTTCTTTCTACTAGCTCGAGGAGAAAATATCATAGCTCACGCTTGACGCAAGAATCATACGCTGCATTAACGGTGGATTATTTTGAACAGCAAACGCGATTTCGTTCTGCAAATGTGTTAACGATGTCAGAATTTTCTTTAAGTTAAATCAGCTGTTACGTAAGTAAAGTCACAAAATTGTATTTAACTATTAAATAATTATTTTATTGACAAGTACAATTATTACGCCCTAATGATTAACTTAGAAAAAGGAATCCGTATCTCGTAAAAGCTAAGCCTGCTTTATAATTTATATTACGATTACGAATTTGCATAAATAAAATATGCTGCTTCGATCGGGAAAACTAATGTATGATTTATGTTCCTCAACTTATTTTCTAACGTCTTCAGGTTTTAGGAATTTCTTTTCAGAATTAATTATCTATTTTAAGACTGATTAGAGAATATCCATATTATCAAACGTTCTCCATAAAATATTTATCAAACATTCACTTTTACAAACAAAAAAGTTGAAAAAGACTCAGTAGTTGTAACCTGTAGATATTTTAAATAGTATCAGATTAAAGCTCCAATAGCCTTTTGTGTTAATTGTGTAAATTTCGTATTTTTGAGTGTCATCAAAACTTTTCTAACCACTTAATGTGCACAGTTTCCGTGTAAATTTTTATCGTTATCTCATCCGATAATAAGTTTTCTTGGAAACGTGCATGAAAAATTTGGAAGTGGAAGAAGAGGGACAGTAAATAGCTGTGTGTATATTTTTTTGAAGTGTGATTATTTTTCCAGGCCAAACCATAAATTTGCATATGATTTTCTGGCGAGTGCTATTCCGCCTGCTCTTGGCATAGAGACTGGTATTTGTCGTGGTCCACAAAAAAGTGGGTTGGAGATATATTCTTCGGGAGGCTGTTTCCTTGACACACAATATAACTATCTTCTGAGCGTAAGAAGGTCAAATTCAAGGAAAGCATTTATAATTTCCTAGCACTGGCACATATTTAGGGTTTACATAAGAGGGAAATAGGGTCGTGTTTCAGATAATTCTGTGAGGGATTTTTTCAGAGATCCAAGAAGCAGGAAACGATGTGAAGGCGATGTTTCTTAACGTTATTGAAGAACCCAAATAATTAGTCTAATAAATTATTATTACTACTTTGTTAAACTATAGTACCTATGATATTAAATTATATCAGATCGATATATTTATATAAACAAAGAAAGTAAATGGAAACCATAAATATTAAATTTTGTTTCCCTACGGTAATAATCTGATTTAAGAAATATGTTGATTTAAATGAACACGATAAGAAAGATCTTAGAATATAAATAAAGAAAAGAAGTGCTGCAGGTCAACTGTATGCTATAGAAGGACTTATTAAAGAAAGTTGAGCTGGGTTTACAAATATCTGTCTTAAAATCATTCAAATTAATTGAGGATGTATCTAATGAGAGGACGTATAACGTATAAAAGAAAAGAATAACTCTAAAAGCTTTCCCATTTCCTATATGCAATAGGGAGAGTATTAATTTCTAACATAATGCTCTAGTTACAATACTGATTTGTATAAAAATATAATATTGCTTAAAAATCATTAAATTCTAGCAATCGAGAGATATTGAATTTTAAAAAATATTGAACGTGTGTCTGATTAATAAATAAAGAACATATTTACAGAAGATAGTAGTTTGGCAAAGAAAGATGTATATGAAAGAAGCATTCGAAATGTATAAAACAGTAATAATGAAATATTCGATGCGTTATAAATAGATATAAATGCAAAATATATTTGTACATCATATCATGGCGGAAGTTCACTCTCCGATAATTGGGAATACGTCACGGGAAACCAAGTCGGTAAATGATAGCAGAGTCTATCACATAAAAGTATTTTGGTCGGAATGACGTATAAAATATAACCCAATCGGGGGATGAAAGCTTCCTTGGATTACCGGATCTCATGGTTCCGGAGGTTATCACCCCTAAAATAGCGTCATAACGAATAAAAATTAAGCCCAGTTCTTCACGTTTCCATGACGTCGGAGAAGAGACTCCACCAACGTTTCTTTTCGGAGGTTACATTCTGGAAATAAAACTGCTAAAAATGGGGTTTTTCTTCACTTATCACTACATCAGAGAAACATTGAAATTCTTTCATGATATCTGATTAAACGATACCAGTTTTGTATTCTGTTATTAAATTATACCCTTAGAAATCTCAGATGCATAAAAATATGACTTCTTCAGAAATTTTGGTGATTAATTTCTTTATTGAGTTCCTTGAAACACAGGCATACCCGGAAGTAATTTGTTTATGGAATAATGAAAGTATAATTTTATATAAAAACCCAATTTCATTGAAGGAAAACTAAAAGTTTGTTAATGGAAAAATTAAAACACGATATTATCGTTTTCCGACAGATATGAATCTAAAAAAGAAATCTAGGTTTAATAATACCGAAATTTTTACTTTTAGGAGAGCCATAAAAAAACGAAATATTTAATCAGTAACGTATTTCACTCCGAAATTGTTTATAAAATGCTTCCTCTTTGATTTAACTGACACACGTCTTCTAAATTATTTTTAAAAATTTTAAGCATATTCTTTATTCTAATTTTGATATTATAATTTCCTATTTAATTTATTGGTTAATAATCAAAATAAAGTAAACTTCAGATGTTTTGCAAAAGGTTTACCTTGTATTTATAAGGATTAGTGAAAATCAATGAGCCAAGGGATTTATATAGATATAACGACTATTTTTTTATTATTTACGCCTATAGCTCTTTAACATTAAAGTCCTATCGTTTATAAAAAGTATAAGTGTTATAGAATGCCCTTCTGAATCATTTTTCTGATTCAATATAAAAATCAAGGAAATTAAAAAAAAAATGCATCCTGGAGATTATGCAACCCGTTACGCTGCAATGCACGAAGTGTTGCGTCGTGAGTAAAGCACGGCGCTGAAACCGGATTTGTTCATCAATTGTAGCCATTGTCAAAATTCATAATCTCGAAGTACATATGATATATTTTGAAAGGATTAAAAATAGAACCATTATTTTGAATCAGGGAATTTAAGATTGGACATTTTCTCAATCATTCAACTTTTATGTTAGATATAAAATATTTAAGAGGTTCTAACGAATGCGACTATATGCTTAAGCATAGAATAACCAAGATATGTAGAAAATATAAAACCAAGCACCAAAAGTGTAGAAACGTTTATTACACCCGAAAAAGCTTTTGTTAACTACCTAGCATTCGTAAAGGGCAAGATAAATTTAATATTTAACTTTTACATATAATATTTCTTTTTGTCCCTGATATATTAACTTATTGTTATTGAAATAATAATGTACATCTGAACATAAAAAATTAATATAGTATTAAAATTAGAAATATTACTTTTGTTTGCCGATTGAAGGCTAGCACAAATCGTAAGGTTTTTAATGCCGCTACTTTTTCATAAATCAACTTAATTCAGAATTTTAAATTAAACAAAAAATTTTTGAAAATAATTTGTTAAGTATATGTGAGATTCATTTGAAACTCTTAGGTTTTAGAACTTTTCAACTATGCTTCACTTCCCTTACATTGAATTCTCATTTTAATTCACACCAAGACAATGTAAGAAGTAGCCTGTAAACCTGAACATCAGATGATAATTTGTAGTAACTAGTACTCTACTTCTCCTACTGCTTCTACTACAACTACTTATCTCCTTTGAAGTTCTGACTTGGTGTTCTTACGCCATTACTTCCTCTTAGAGATAGAGCACAGACTATTAAGTCAGTTCATCTCCAATCCCTTTCTAACCATCACTCATTTCTCTTTCCATTTCCTTATCATTTCCCCCTCCCACATTCCTCTCGGAAAACAAGTTTACCTCCCGAAGACCACCGAGAAATGAATCCGGAGTCTTCTCAATATCCGACGGCCAATAAATCTCAATTTCAGCCGAAGTTTCAGCGCCGAAGAGTCGCCTATCTGACGCTGCTAGCTCTAAGTGCGTTGCTATGACAATTTTTCAACGTTTCCTCGGAGAATAACTTTTCTCATTCCTTACCTACCAATGACACAAACCAACTTCGTTTCTTTCCATTCAATGAGATAGGCACTGAATCACATTTAGCTCTTGCGAGGTTTCATAATTAAATGGCTTGGCATTGAGTGCGTAAAGTACGATATACAGCGTGCTGCGTTTACACAAGAATTGAAACGCGTATTTCTTTGAATGAGAAGAATTACAAGTGTAGAGTTATTGTAAAACTTTAGTAAGAGAACTTCCTTCTTTAAATCAAATACACAAACACAAACTTTTTCTTTTTCTTCTTCTTCATATAATGCACGATAAATTATATGGATATCGTTATTGTCAATAATATGATATAAATTTTACGTTAGCGTGGAAAAGGTATTTCTAAACTCACTCAAATATACTCCAACTAACGTAATATTTTTTCATTGATGTCCAAACCAAGTTGTTACTCATCATCTTACTCTTTATATTTCCAATTATTTACTTATCGCGGAAATAACTGATAATATTAAAGATTCTAATAAATTAACAACGATGAATTAATTTCAAAGTAATATTCAAGATACTTTTATCATATTTATTTTTTCATGAGATAAAGGAGTTCTGTTACAGATTAAGGCTTATAAAAAGGTTTTTGTTGCTTAAAATACGATAAAATAACTGTTAATAATATTCGTAGTAATAAGCGGTTTAGAAATTAAAGAATACGTAAACCTGCATTAATGCAATATCTCATTTTGTGGTACATATATAGGATCCCAATAATTCATGCTATAGACAGCTTATAATTACTTTCATGAAGTTAATGAATAAGGAAATAATCACCAAAGAGATTTTAAGCTCCAAATAAAAATTTTTTGCAATCAAAATTAATAATTATAAGCAAAATCTATGGAGGAAAAAAGCAGGATCCTTCATAACTCTATTTATCATACTATCCCGAAATGAAGTTTATAAACAGTCGAAGAAGGAAATTCGGTCGAGGCAACAAGCGATTCATCCATCAAATACGTCAAAAACACCGAGAAAAGGTGAAAATTTCAATTAAAGGAACTGTGCTACCTCAAATCGATGACCGGATCTGCGTTTCACGTCAACACATATACTCCCTTTTTTGTTCGTTCTTAAATATTTCCGCGTACCAAACTGCTTTAGGAAAATAGGAAACTGAAGCAAGCAAAATTTACTATAAATTTAAATGAATACTTCGTAAACAAATTAGTATAATAGGAGTTTTAAAATTTTCTGCATTATGTCACTTCGCTATATTATAAAAAGAAAGAAGCTGAAAATATTAGCACAGAATATTGTTTTATAAGTATAAAGAGAGAATTCTTGAGTTGAATTATTTATTATTACGTATGATTTATTTCTAATTTGAAGATTTGCTATTATAATATTTTCCAATAAGATTGTATCAATAGTAAGAGGCTCTAAAAGAGTTTATTAACCGAAGCGATTATGTATCATACGATTTATGTTAGGAGATAGCGAGACACAATCGCGTAAACTAAGAAACCGTTTCGTGGCAACAATTACGTAGAAACTGCGTTAAACAGAAAAATTGAAAAGCGGAAATAGAGTTCCGAGAAGAAGTCGCTCTTAAAAGACGCGTTAAAGAAAATACGTGTGGAGTCGAGGATGAATAAGATTTCTCTCTCTCTCTCTCAGACGATGTAAAATAGAGGGGGATGCGTTTATGGCGGAGTGAATCCTTTTCTTGGAATGCAAGAGGGGTTTTTTGAAGGAAGAGACGGGATAAATCCATGGTTATAAAGAGAAAAAAAAAAGACGGATAAAAGAGTTAAAATACGGTTCGGGTGCGCTATAAAAATGTGAGATTATGAAGAAGAAAGTCCGATATAAACTGTATGAAAAGAACATTCAGAACCGAGAGATGTTTAAAAGATGAATGGACTGTGTACGTAACGAGATGTTGTAGATAACGTTCCCTTAGCGTTGTATTGGAAAAGTAAAATATTCAACGTAGATTCGCAGGTGGAGGATAGACTTTTATTCGAAAACATCTACGATTGTTTCTCAATAAATTATTATTCTATGAAAAATATAGAAGTAAAAGGTATGAATGTTTATAAAAAACAACATATCGATTTAAATGATTGTGATTTTAATAAACTTTAAACAAAATAATAATAAAAATAGCAGAATAACATTAGAGGAAATAGAACTCAAAATTTATGAATGTTAACTCACGAAATTAAGCATACTTCAGTAATAGTTGTTTGATACAATTGATGTTTTTAAGTATTTAAAAGTATCTGATACTACCAAGGGTATACGTATTAAACTAGTAAAAAATCGCATTAAATGATACGACTATTTTTATCTACGCTAACCGTACGTCTATTCCAAGCAATTGTACAAACAACATCACACTGTCGTTCAGGTAAATATGCAAAGAGATATCCCCGACTCTTTCATAATCAAGATAGCCCACCCAATAAAACCTTATCAGGATATCGTAAAATTTAAGCTGCAAGAGAAAGACATTACGAAGAGCATAACAGAGGGAAGATACGGGAATATTGGAGATATTACGTAGAGAACATAAGAGAAATAGAGATGGAATAAGTGATAAAAGTGGGAGAGGAGTATAATATACCGCGGGAGTGGAGTGGGGACATTGTGTGAGAATTCTCGAGGGTTGTAGCGATGCAGACGAAGTACTATATGCGCCCGCGAGATGAGAACAAACGCACGAACGCACACGACAGACGTTGAAAAGTTTTGGCGTTCGAAATAGACGCCTGAGATCTCCAAATTTATTGGGGTTCCCATAGCAAACATTCCAGGAGTAGAGGGAGGAAGTTTGTTTACATAGAAATGTTTCCATGGTGTGACACGCTATAATCCAATCGTAAGACGTCTCTAGACAAAGCAGATGTGACTAAACGAGGTCACGACTCACATGAATTAGCTCGAAATATGTGAGCAAAAGTGCAGACTATTTAAATTCATCGAGCTTCTTCTAGGGATTTTAGATCTTATTACTGCAATGGCTTGAGAAGTTAAATCGAGTAAAAGGTTATATCTAATTTTATTAGACTATACAGCATGTTCTTACGAAGCTATTATGATTTAGAAACACAATTATTTCGAAGGAAATTGGTTTCAAATAGACTTGATGATAATATAAACAAAGTTTGTATATGTACTCGAGGCAGTTTAAAGTTTCTTTCCTGCTGCGGATATATGATTTATTCAATATTTGACCTTCTGATAACTTAAAAAATTAAACTACTTAACTAATGGGAGAATGTAGAGAAATTTTATAAAATTTAAACGTCAAATTTCAACGACTTTAATTACCAAAGAAGAAATTTAAAGAGATAACTACAGAACATATCTGCCACTCACTACCCATTGAAAAGTTTAAGTATATAAATTGGTCGAACGAAACATCAATATTTTCTCTTATATAGGATTAAAACTGTATTTCTTTAGGCAGTTTTCCATGGACAGCCGCATGTGTAAAATAATCCACGACGGAAATGTAAAGGAAATAGATACCCTCACATTCAAATAAACTACGGGAATTAAAATGCATCAAAGTTGAGTCTAAAATTTTAGTACGAGTTTGTTCTTTGAACTTCGTAAGAACAGTAAACGTTTTTCGTAGAAACGTATATGATACAGTCTATCTTTAATTTAATGTAACTTAACGAAGTATTTCCGAATACCACTTTTTGGCACCATTAATATTCTATTACTCAATGCTACTGTTGACAATATATATAATATAAAATATATAAAATAGATGATAGTAAAATTTAAGTTATCTACTTATCTACCTATCTTACTTTCGTGAAAGACTAAATGTACAAACCGGTAGATTATTAAATGCATTTTAAAGCTTCTACAAGAACTTTTCACTTCATAGACATATTCATTTCAAAATTTAAATCGGGATTGAATTTAGTAAAGATAGAATTAATTCGGAATTAAAACGTTACCACTGAATACATTGCAAAACGATTTGTTTTCGATCCTTGAAAAACGAATGTTTTAATTGCGAATCCAATTTTTTAATTTGTACTGAAGTAATAAGTTACAATATTCTTAAGACGCACAAAGAAATAAGGTAAGTCTCTATTTCATTGAATAATTACCTTTTCACTGCTTAAAGATGAATTTCATGTCTTATAAGTTTAGGCGTTACATCATCCGTACCGATATTAAATATTCTGATACTTTACGTTACCATCTGAAAGTCTATCGTATGATCTATTCGATCTATAGTATGGGAGCAAACAACTTCTCGTAAATGAAAGAAAACACACTCAAATGAAAATGAAACAAAAGAGGAATCGAATGATAATTTTCTTTTGTCGGAAGACGTCAATATCTGGGAAGGGATCAAAAATCGGCCAAAAAGCATGGCTGCCGGAAATGAAAGACGAAGGAAATCATGAGAAGAACAAATTGGAGGGAACGGTGGTGCCATCTCACTAAGAAAGGTGGTTATCTTGTACGAAAGAAGGAATACGAACTTTAATATATTGCTCTTGTAATGAAAAACTTTGGGATGTTTACGCAACAATTGAGATAAAATAATAACAGTTAAAATATTTATCTTAGTTACCGATTTATAAACTTCAAATAAAACGTACAATAAAAAAGTAGTCGGTATATTTGTCAAATTAAGGAATGAAATTGGAATAAAAAAGTAACGATAAATAAATTTCATACATAATTTAGGTAATTCAGGAAGAAATAATGAATAACTTGTTCTTTAAGCTTTCAAAGTTTGTTCATTATAGTTGAATTTATGTTAATAAGCGTTTGATACCTAAATGATAATAACTCATCTATTAAAGTACTTTAGGATTGCTTAACCTTATTCATCTTACGCATTATTATAATTTGATTATCCAGAATGTGATTAGCAAACAAACTCCAATATTTTTGATTTAATCGTGATAAATATCAATGTTCAGAACTTCGAAGGAAATTAATAAGATAGAAAAAGTACATTTTCATGTAACATAAACATACAAATTATGATTTTAAATAGTTTAGGTATAAAATTAATGTTTTAAATTCTTCTATGTGTACCTAAAGAATTTTAACCCATTTTTAACAGTTCGATGTAGAATTAACGCATTAATCATGAGATAACTCAGAAGAATAAGTTGACTATTGGAAAGAGCTGCAATACACCACGAAACTCGGTTACTTATTATACACATGCATTGGTTTTTTAGGAAATGAAATGATAATATTGCGCACACCTAAATTATGAGTGAAGTTAGTCCTTTCATCAACAAATTTTATCCGGTAGATTAAAAATTCCCTATTCTTTCATAACCACAACCCCGTTCTTCTCATACTTCTAGAATAACCCAGGATTCCACATTATCTCTTTTTTGGCGACAGCTTGACGAAATTGGCCGCATCCTCATATGCATTCATATTATCTACGTTAAATTTATCCAAGAAGTCAACTTCCTCTCATAATATTTATATCAACATTAGTTTAAAAGCACTTAGCGAAAGATCGACCTTAGAAACTTTAAAAATTGGCTATTAAAGTCCATTTTCAATCAAAAGCTTTCTCAATATTTCAATTTTATTATGCAAAAAGTTATAAGTTATAGCTCAAAACAAATTTTAGAAGTAATTGCCATTAATAATTTGAGCTAAGTTTATAATATTTGAAATACACGGAAAATATATGCTGTGAGATCTCTTTAAATTATAATTATAATTTCAGTTTCGTGCTCTATATCGAGCGACTAAAATAAAAATTCCAATAGCTTATAGAGTCTATAGAGATGAATAGTTCAAATAAGCGATATGAAGTTTAAATTAACAATAATTTCGGGTAAAAAAATTTGTGGGTAATTTCATCAAAATTTAGCTTCAAATTCCTTTATATTTTTGATTTCAGCATCAATTCCACCGCTCCACCAGTTGAATAATATCCATTAATTTTAATGACGGATTATTAAATAAACGAGTTGTAATAACACGCTATTGGAAAATTTCCCGAATTGTTTTTAATTGTGAACTTGTTGAAAATTCAATAGTTCGCGTACATTCAGAGCATATTACTGCATCCTTAACACTGTCAGTGAGTTGAGTTTAGCCCAAGTTGTGTTCTGGCATGTGAGATATTACGTAATGAGGATACGAAGCTAGTATATCAAAACTTAGTATATGAAAGTGTGTAGGTTAATTTAACGTGTTTAACTCACTCGGTAGAACAACTTAGGCTTAACTCAACTTACTTACAATGTTAAAGGTGCAGTAATATGTTCCAGATATATAGGAACTATCGAATTTTCGACAAGTTATCCGTTAAAGACAATTCAGGATCTAGGTTACCAATGGCAAGTTACTATAACTCATTTATTTGTTATTCAATATTTGATACATTGACATGACAACGATTGTAATTTCGGTATAAATGGATTCTCTAGAATTCGATGCATAAAATAAAGCAAATATAGGCCTTGACTATGTCCAATCTAATATAAATCGAATGCAGTTACGCGAAATTGACCTTGGGTCGTGAATGTCATTGGTGGAGGTCATAGGGTAGCGATATACTCTGAAGGGACGAAGAGTAGATCAGGTTATCGGTGTTGCGATCAAGAGGGAAAAAATGTTATATCGGGGCACTAATGGAGATTGGATTTATTTGACGTAGCTCCTTATCTTTAGGGTTTTGGATCGAGGGTGCATCATGAGGTGATGATCTTGTACACTATTTGTAGCTTAATCACGATTTCTGAGTTGCATCCATTATAAGTTGGCTCAGATTTTTGAGGAAGATGTGTATTTATTAATTTTTTTCATGGAAAGGATACATGCTTTATTTTTGCCGATGGCAAAAGGTTTTCAATATAGTAACATTTGAATTTTAATGTAGATTCGTACTTTATTATACGAGGATTAATGATATTCTTTAATATACGATTTGTTGCTTATCCTCATAGATTTGAATATTAATCATGGACAAGATCATGTAAAAAAAGCATAGAAATGTTGCCAAGGAGCTAGCAACTGACAAAATCAAAACAAACATAGAAGCAATTTTAACTAACCGTGCATTTCTCTATTCAATTAAAGCAAAGAATTGACTATTTTTAAATTGACAGATTTTATAAAATCTACATAGTCATTCCGGTAAATTGAATATCTAATTAGTTTTATGCCTTAATTTTATTAATTTATAGTATGGTCAGCGATAAGTTTGACTTAAAATACAATGTACAAAGGAGGAATGAATATTATCTACTTTTGATCATATGGGGGTATTATTATACTGACAAATTTTCAAAAGGGCCTTGAAATCCAATTAGGTCGTATGGTTTTCTTAACTCATAAATAATATAAGACTTTGAATCAACGTAGTTCTGTAGTAAGTATCCGTTCTAACAAACCATCTTGATTTATTAAAGCTTAAAGACACAATAACTCTCTATTTAAACCTATCTTCAAACCAAATAAATACTTAGCATGTCTATATTACCCTGAATATTATATTTGAAACCTTTAGGATTATCAGAAAGCTATATAACATCTAATCTATCTATTGAACCAAAATTGGTACTGTAATCATTATCCCTAAGTATTCTAAGAACTCCAAAATCAATAAACGATTATTTTATCGCAGCATCTTGCCAAGGAGCACATTAATTATCGCCTTCATTTAACGTTCAACACCTTGGCCAAGAAACTGACTTCTTCCCGTTGCTTTCGACCCGCGAATCCGGGCAGTGGGCCAAATCATCCCCACGGAGACACCATATCCCTCACCCCCTCTTAATACAGAAGGGATGGCACAACTGGGAATAGGGTTGCAAGCTCTCTCCAGAGCTACACACACACTCCAAATGGGTGTGCATCCATCAGTAGTTAGTAGTGTGGGCGATATCCTCTCAGGGCATTTCCCCTTTTAAGGGGAGCCTGCTTTCTTGCGGGCGCAGCTTTATTGGTGCCTGGATTGTGATGGGTGCCCATTAATAACAAAATCGGAACAGGCGAAAAGATACGCGGCGACCATGAGTTATGTTTCCATGGTGAAGTTTCTACTTAATGGCCAAATTAATGCAGGCAATATAGCAACCAAACGTTTACAAGAGGAACCGCTGGATATTATAAATTAGGTCTTCGTTGAATGATACTGATAAGCCCAATTTAAGAGACAACACTTGATGGGGAGTGGTTGAAGAAGTGGGTAATTGGCTGTTGGATGTATATTACGTAATACAAAGGTAAATTGGAATTAGGGAAATATTACGTGATGTACGATAAAAGCAATTCTACGAAAGCATATTTGTATGTCTAATTTATTCGTAAAAAGGACTTACTATCACAAAATATAAGCTATTTCTTTAAGTTTTTAAATGAAAAATATATAGGATGCATTTCAAAGTGGTAATTTAAGCAACTTATATCATTTTTACAAATATATATCCAACTTCTCTAACGTCTTACTAATACATAAGTTTAAGTAAACTAAATACGACAACATCTCAAACAAGGTACTTGTATGGCAACCAACAGTTCTGTGCAAATACCAGCGGATAGTGTTTTGAATTTTACATCTTTAAAATTTCCTTCCACGAAGTTCTCCGTCATATGATAAAATTTCTACGTCATACCAGTAAATGATTAAATTATTATCTTTTGCGTATTTACTTTAAAGTATTCTGATCAGCATTCAATACAGTATGTGATATCACATATACGTTCAGAATCTGTATAAGTTAAAGATTTAGGTATTATAAACTATAGTTTCTATCAGATAGGTTAGTTTTAAAGATGACTAACTTCTGTCTGATTGTTTCAATACATCTTCACTGCGATAACAATGGTAAATAAATTTTAAAGAGGAGAGACATTTGGAACAACAAATGTTATACAAAGATTCCGGAAGCTTTCAAGTTTACAGATATCTCAAATTATTATTTTTGTGAAATAATCTCGATATTTGCAAATAATATTTATGATTTAAATTAGTTCCTCCTTATCAGACATGGAGGAAATAGTATATGGGTAAGTTAATAAAAGCTTTCTTAATTAACTTGGAAATTCATGGACCTCTTTTATAAATATTTCTGAATTAATTTTCATTTATTCATAATAAACAACGTATTTTCATTCCTGGTCATTCTCATTCTTTCGCGTAACTTAGACTTAAATAAATTTTAGATTTCATTAAAATTTACATAGAAAAAGAACGTGAGCAATAATGTTTATTTATGACGCATTAAAAATCCAAAGCAGGGCCTGAAATATACCTCAGAGTTTCCACCGAATATCCGAACACGTCTTCACCCTCGAGGGTAGAAACCTGACACGGCCGCTCGTCTTTCCCGAAAAGTATACATACATAGTCGGACACGCGTGCGAATGTATAGATATCGCACTTTCTGATCGATATTCGAATTGACTTTCAATGACGGCACATCGGAGATTCAAGGCATTGTTTTGCCGTTTCCATGGCCCACCTGTAAATGGAACTCAACGGATGCTGTCAATCAGTTTGTTTACTTCGATACGTCTTATCTCGTCGACCGAATATCGGAAATGTTGAACCATAAAGCAAAGACAAATCCTGGGGAAACTGGTATCTCTGCTTTAAAGCTAACTTAATTTAAAGACCTTTTGTTTCGTCGTATGAAAAAGCATTTTAGGTTAACAATATAGGTGTATAATTCCAGAGGTTATTAAATAGTCTCGTGTAACTGTGACGTAAATTATAGTGAATATGAATTGCCATTGATTTTCAATGTATTTTCATTGTTTTACAGAGATATAGAGACTGGTGGATTTCTCTCCCTTTCTCTTCTAGTATTAAAGGTAAACTATGGTATGGGAAATTAGATAAAGAAAAGGGTTAAAAAAGGAAAATGCTGTCAAACCCATATCTATTCTAACCTGTGATGTATAGACTTATAATCCATCCTGTATTGTATACACCTTAAGAAGTATACCTTTCCTTATTCTAGAGAAGGAAGATCATATTTACTTAATCCATATAACTTTATTTAAGTACTCCATATTTCTATTCTTTAACTATTTTACAATTTTTTATATCTACGTTGAGTACCAGTGGAAATTGATAATTGAATTTAATCTTATTAATTCAAAGAATATTTTTCATCCGTTACGAGAATGTCTGTCTTTCTCTCCTTATGGCGATTATTTTAACTTTAAATATTAAAAGTATACATCATCTGTTCTACTTTTATCTTAATATAAATTATCTTAATTAAATTTCATCTGTAAGTTTTATTTTCATGCAGAAAAAGGTATATTTACTTTCCTAAAACGAAATGAGCAAAGAAATAGTATGTATTCATCCCTCTGAAATGTGAAATATCTTTTAGTATACTAGATTGTTTAATGTATTTAATACTGCTTCATTTTTATATTGTTTAATTATTCAATATTTACTTTTAGTTAAACGGGAATAGAATAACCTTAATCTAAAATCTCATTTTAAGATATTCCGAGCGATGGAAACATTTTCACTACTCTACGTTTTATGAGTAAAATTCAATTGAAACCACTGGTAACTTGTTTATTCAAATGAAAGAGTGATTTATTCTGCAAATGAGAGGTAAATCTAAAGGTTTTTCCCTCTTTCCCACTATCATCTGCATTTCCATTTACCAATCTATGGCCATTCACTTTTCCTTTTTCTATTTTTTTGAAAAAAAATTCCTAAGAAAAAAAACCACTTTTCGTGAAGGGAGGATTCAATACTCAGCATTTTTACTATGTTCACCTTCTCTTTCTCTCACAATACCTTTCATCTGAATTTTAATTAATATCCGCAGTTCAATTTCCCAAACCTCAATTCTTCTTCACTTCCCACTAAAGTTCGCCTTCCACTTTGCCCTTAACTGGAATACATTTTTCGTTTTTGCCCACCGCTTTCCAATTTCACCATCTTGTCTTTTCCCTCTTTCCTTAATTTCGATTAAAAATAAGATACGAAAAAAAATGATTTCACATTTCTCAGACTAATTAAATTAAAATTTGAATTAATTTTTTGGATTCATTTGAATTAATTTTAGATAACCGGGAGCTCTAGATGCAGCCTACAATCAAAGCGATTCTATTTCTCTGATTCTCCATAACAAAGACAACTATTTCTCTAATCTATGCTTCCATTAGTTTATCAAATTCTTCGCACTTAATACCTCATTTACTTCTCGTTACCATGGTAAAAAAGTAACAATAAGAAGTACAAGTTCAGAATTAAAGCGTGAATCATAGATACATAATATCTAATATAATAAAAGAGTACCAAACTTTTTAAATATTAAGCTTCCATAAAGCTTACATGTTTCCTTTTTACAGAGACATTGAACTAATTTTTACTCTAAAAAGGAATATATGTATATAGTTATATAATTAAAATCTTATGATTTTTGTTCACTATGTAACTTTTTAATGTAACTATAAAACTAATTAATATAACTGTATACGAATAAATAATAACTAATCAATATAACTATATAATTGAAAATAAAAATTATAATAAAATCGTACGTTAAGCACGAACAATATTACAATCCATTTTATGTTTTGGTTTCAAAGACAAGACCAAAGATTCGTTCAAACGAATTTTCAGTCCTGTGAACATCAGCATGTTATTTGTTAATTTGGCTCATTGACTTACGTAGTACTTAAACTACTGTAACTTCTATAATATATCAAACACTTTATCGACAAAGAAGGATAATTAACCAAGGACGAATCGTTCTCAAGGTTTGCCTCATTCTCTTTTCCTACGCTCCTTCATAAGACTAATCCGCACCAGTATTACTTCCCATCTCCCATTTCCGCGAATGTATAAGGCCCTTCCTCGAAAAGGTCAAAGCTCTTGCATCACCAAATCCTCAGCTATTGTCGTCTACGGAGGAAGATACGAGTGCAAAAATCCCGTTCTTGGTACCTCCTCTTACCTTTAAACCCTCTTGAAAAAACGGGAATCTCTCCTCTGCTTTATGTCATATCCCACTTTTTCAGTAGAAAAACATCCCTCTCTGTCTCCCGGCAGCTCACTCCGAGCGGAGTTCCACCCCCGCAATGCGGTACTCCCCCCCACCCCCTCCCTCCTGCATCGCTTCCCCCCTCTCTCTTCGTATCTATCCCCTTTCCCCAGGTTATCTACTCGCACTTTTTGCTAATTCTCTTTTTTTTATTTCTGTTTCGTACACGAGATACTGTACACCTTCCGCATAAAAAGAATGCCGGAATTTATCGCGTTGTTCTACGACTGCAGAGAATGATATAAATTCAAGTGGGGAGACGCAATTTTTTGGGGCCTAATACAATACCTTGCGGGACACCTACGTTTCATTTACTTAGCACCTCGTATAAAAAACTATTTTCATTACCATTACGTTAATTTTTTGTTTATGTCTAAATCGTACGAGAAACTGAAGTATGAATAGACTATTGATACTTCTCCTTTCAACCCTTATTGATTTTAATGAAATATTAAATTCTTAACGTCATAGTTATTTTTATTTGTCAATTCATACCATTCCGATTAATTAAGAGTATTCTAGATAACATTGCAGGTTAAATACATGCACTAAATTTATCGGCTTTCGGTTGCTAACGCTGGAATATCTATCGAGGGCTCATATCTCAGGAACTCAGACCAGCAGTCTGATGCTTTGAACATCCCCTTGCAAATAACTTTACAAAATCGATTTTCATTTGTTTTCACAATTGGAATTTACATTCTTCTGATCGTTCCATGAAGTAGTGAATTTTGTCATTATTAAAGGATTAGATTGAAAAACGCGTAAATCAATGGGTTTTTATAGAATAATAATAATAATAATAGAAATAATAATAGAAATAATATTTCATTGTGTTTATAATCTTTCAACTAAATTTGATAATAAAAAAAAATTTACATCGTAAAGATCTTCCTTTGATTAAAAGCTTTTGATAGTAATTATATAATCAAATCTTAGTAATAACTAAGGTAAACAAATTGGAAACAAAAGTTATAAACATTCGAATATATATACAAAAATAAAGCCATTATTACGTCATGATGTCTATGCTATGCTGAGACTCTTGGGTCGTAAATTCTATTGCCGATCAGTCAGAAATTTTTGCTGGAATCTTTTTTAAATATATGCCAGCATACATTAATAGTAATGAGGCGTAAATCCAACCAAAAATTCATAAAGTTTAAAGTTCCCTGAACAATAAAATATGATTTCTTTCTTTTCCTATATTTTCCCTCCACAATGAACCCCATGCATTTTAACCCACTCTAATAACTAACCTAGCATTAGTCTTACTCCGCGTATAGGAAGGGCTTTGTTGAACACATTTCGGTGGGCGTGCTTCCATGACCACGAGTCATTACGGAGCACCTTGCATTGCTCTACTAAATTCAACTTTCTTGAAAGATAAACTTCCATCGTCATGTTTATTAATGTGCTTAAATAACTCAAGTTTCCATCCTTCGAAATTTTTCCTTCGTTAGACTTGCATTCTAAGTTTCTAACTCTGTTTTGCATATGCAACACCTCCAAATTGCTATTGCTCATTTATGCTCTTCCACGGCTCTGCATCTCGTCTTCTTTACGATGCTTTGTACAGTTTTCTTCTTATCTTTTGTCATATTCACGTTATTTTCTCGTATAAAAAAGTTTTAGAAGAATTTTTCTGGAATCAACAACCATTATCTTTTCTCTATCTCACTAAGATTATATAAAACATCCTTTTTACTCATTTTACTTACTTTTACACATGTGACAAATCGCACACTCGTTTATGTATACTTTCTCTGTTTAATTTTCTTTCTTATAATTAATTTTTCGCTGAATATACCATACCTCACGCTTTAAGACGGCTTGCAGGGTATTTATGCGTATGAATACATAGAAGTATATTTTATATATGTTTCCAATTCATTTAGCCAGTAAGAATCTTTATTATGGCTTAATTGCCACTGGTATTTATTTCTTTTAATAACTAACTCCATTTAATACCCAACCTCTGTTTGTTTTACCGAATTATATTACCAATTTTGAAGTATTCTGAATCCCTCTTAAGGTTTTATTACTTTATTCTCATAGCTGTATCAACTCATAACTATATCGCCTAATACCTATATCGTCTCAAATCTACATCGTCTCATACCTATATCGTCTAATACCTATAATGTCTCGTAACTCATAATTATACACTTATTTTTCACTCCATTATCATCTGATAGCTCATCATTACTTACTTATATACATTCCTTTTCATTTCATTTTGATCGAGACAAATAGAGAGAGCTTTAAAACATCGCGTACTCTTTCTTCCCAGCTATCTCCCGATATCCTTATCGTCCGCTTTAACTGACTCGACCTGCCCACTCTAAGGGCCACATTTCCTCTCCTTCGGGTCAACCCCTTGCATATCTCACGGTGAAGAAGATTAAGGGAAACGCAGCCCTTAATTTTGAAAGGGAAGGGGTGATAGAGGAAGGAACAATGGCGTTTAAAAAGATAAAAGAGGGGAAAATAAGTCAGCGAAATTAGTTTAATTTGTATTAATTGAGAAAAACGTGTGCGGTGAAGGAAAAAGGAGCTCGAATTTCTCCCAGTGTGGGAGTTTTATTGGTTCTTTTTTCTCTCCTTAAGAACTCTGCAGTCATTCCTTCGCTGAGAGGCGAAATTAACCAATTGCAGAGATAATGACGTATGGTTTTTTTTCTTAAAGTAGATAAAAAATTTCTGTATCTTATTATATAACCTCCCGTTTCCAGACGAATAAATCATTTAGGGGGAGATGAGAATTCGGGGCAGGGACGTTTCAAGGTTTTAATTAGATTTTGTGTCTTCTCATTATATATAAAAAACTCCATTATGTAATAGTGTTATGAGGATGGACCGTTATTACCGATTAAGGTAAACGTTAACGATCCAACAAATTTCGAAAAATTGCACCTTCGAGAGAAATTAAACCTTTTATTCATCTTGACCTTAAAAGGAATAAGCAGTAGAGGCTATATTAAAAAAGAAATTTCAACAATTCAATGCTTTAAGTATGTAAATTAATTATTCGTAAACTCTTAGAATGTTTTAGGAAACGAAACGGTGTCTCACTAGGATGGATGCAAATTGTTTAAAATTATTCTTTTTTGCATATATATTTAGCAGAAGTATCACGCTTATCTAAACTGCATTTGGAAAGAACTAAAGGAAATATTTGAACCATTTTATCTCATCTTTGATGACTATGAAGGTGAAACTTTTTTTTATATAAGAAAGGATTAGAATGACCTTAAACAACTAGAAAATGAAAGGGGTACTGTACGTTAGGAGTTGACATGTGGGAACGACAGCAAAATGTATGGGTGACAGTGATTACTATAGGGTTATGGACATCGTCAAAAACGTGAGATCACTGAAATGGATGTGGGCTGGTCAACTGGTGATGGCAACAGTTAGACGTCAATAGTTCTGAACTATCAATATATCAAGAACTGAGAAGAGAACGAGGAAAAGAATGAATGATGGGAAAATAGACTTAATCAATTGAATACATTAAGTATCAATACTTCAAGTATAAAGTCAATCATGAATCCTTCGAGATAAGCACTCATATTATCCAAGACTGTACGCATAATTCTTTCAAAATTAAAATTCAGAAAACACATTCAATTGAGAATCGATAATCGATGAAGGATTGAACGAAAGGGTTTGATTGATCAGAAAGATCATAAACAAATACTACTTCATTACGCATCACACTACACAGGAAAGGAAATGCCCGTATCATTTGATTTGCTTTAGGTACACCGACTCATGTCTCATAATTGGAGAGGTAAGCGGGCGTCGGATAAACAGTGAAATCTGCCTTCGTTAACGGATCCACTTCGTTTATTCAGAGACACCACAATTGTATTGATTGATCAGAGATATCTGTAAAAAGCTCTAATTGGGAAGAAGAATATTGCTTTCTACACGAACCGAAGTAGAACTGAAATCAACTGAAATGCAGAAGTATCCTTTACCGTTCGTAGTTAATTTCCCAATCAATAAACGAAAAATCGAATCGAGGAATTTAACTAATTTTGTTATTACTCTCCTTGGCGACACAAATAAATAGTAAACAAAACGTTTTATTCGAACAATACGTACAAAGTAGGAATTTAGACTAATTCTATACTAAAAGATCAAATTTCAATACCTTTCCATCTTTAATGACGAATGGATAACTTTCTCCCTCTATCTAAACTTCAATGACCTAAATAATCAAAATCGATAGGGACAAATGGCGATAGTTCTTTAAACAGAACCCTTAAATAGTCTACCCTTATGTCATACTCCTTTATAAATATTTATGAAACTGAAAACAACGACCACTGCATTCGCTTGGCCTATACGTGAACTCTTTAAATATTCTAGATTTATATTATATTTTTTTAATAATTTATACGAAAACTGACAAGAACAGTCACAATATCAACTTTCATTTTAGTATTAATATGATGTTTTACTTTTTATAAAAAAAAGTTTCAATTTTCTTTAAAGGAGTTCTAATTCAAATGGAAGAATAAACGTTGAAATTCTTCCTTTTTAAGGTTTCAAATAAATTTTATAACAATTCTTATCAAATCAACATTAACTCTTGAAAAAATATCTACACAGTAATAGATAAATAAATATATATTCTAATTTTATCACGTATATTATAAAATTTTTCATGATTGTTTTGTTTGTTACTTTGTTGCTAACAAAGTTGTTTACAGAGTTGTTTACTTCGAAGATATTATCCATTAGTTACGGAATAGTATGATACTTATTATGATGAAGAAAAGGCATGTGGAAACTTAATTCTCGGAATCTTAGCTCAAAGTTACTTTCCAGAACACGGCAACGATAACGCAAGAGGTTGAATCGTAGATATTAAGCAATTTTTCTTGGCAACGAGGGTTAATTTTCCTCCAGCACCCGCTCTCTTCCAGACAAGGGTCATTAAATGCGGTCTCTAAAGCATCTCCAAACGTGGAAGAATCCAATAACTGGCCGGCAATGGAACGCGAGATTAAAAAAGAGAACAATAATCTTAATGAAAAGTCACGGCTTATGCGAGAGAATAATATTCTTTTCCCTGCCTTTATGCCGTCCGTATACTATGAAGTGTTTATCCTGCGGTGAGGAGATACATAAAATAAAAGCACTTCCCGAACTCACGCACTTATATTTATATCAGGCTCGTTTTTAAAACTTTTAATTCTTAAACTTTGGTGGGTTTATTTCAAGGAAAGAATTGGATCAATATAGTACTAGGAATGCCTTCGATGGAATCCGACTAGAAATCTCAAATGAGATTTTTTTCTCCTTACGCGTTCTTCTTTTTGAGTCATCTCCCGGAATTGTGTTTTCGGAGGAGGAACTCATATTTCTGTGAACGTAAGCACATTTTCCGGTTGCGAGCATATTTACTTCGGCAAATATTTTTGTTTGGAATGCAGCGGACAAACATGGAAGGATTGGGTGGAGAAGAAATATAGGATGGTTCTGCGCTTCTAAGAAGCATTTTTGTTTTGAATATTAATTAATTTATGAACGAATTAAGATAATTAAAGTTTTTATTTTTAGATTCAAATAAAGTATAGTATTTTCCGAAAACCAGGCCAAATTGTACATTTTCAGAATGATTTTTAACGAAATATTCTATAATTTATTCTTCATGATCTATTAAAATTGTATTTTTAATTACGTCTTATTTACTTAACTTTAATTGTTTTTATAAATACAAGTACAATTTACTTTTGAAACGTTATATTTATATGATTTTATAATCAACTTAATAACATACATTAATACGAAGTAATATGTCTACTAGCGGTTTTCGAATACAACAAAAAGAGTAGAAATACGTATATTTAAGAAGATACATGTTAAAACAAACGTAGGAATAGTTCGATCAAGAACCTTTTCATCCAAAACATAAATATTATTTTTAAAATTAACTACTTCCTTATGGGTTGCAATGGAAGTTCTGAGCTCTTGCAATTCCGCAAATAATATTTCTGGCTGTACAAGCAACATGTTAATTACACGGATCTGCAGTGCAATGTAAATAAGCCACTCGTGCAGACTTGCATTACTAGCAGAAACAGCTGGCTAAAAGTTATTTTATAAGGAGCAGTGGTTAACGTGAGCGTTTTATACAATATAATCAGCAGTAGTTTATTTTCACTTTACGAGACGAGAAAATTGTGTATGGTTTGCATAAAACTAGTACTTAAATCTCTAGTATTTCAACCAGTTGTTTTCCCATCATTTTAATCCTATTTTAGAGAAATTATCTAGAGTTATTCCTGCTGTTGTCGTAATCCTTTGTCAAGTGAATTGTTGAAGCAAGTTAGCACTACTATTGTGAACTAAATGTGGCTTTTATTGCAAAATATTTTAAGAAATAATCGATCGGTCATAATCGGTCTAGCAGCTTTATTTATTATCAGCGATTACTATATTGTTTCTGGTTGCTAAGGACTCTTATTTATGCCCACCTATAACTTATTGAGTATAACAAAAGTATAATCACTATCTTAAGTAGATACTAGCAACAATGCTTGTTTAAATAATAAGTTCCTTTTTTTATCTTTATTCTTTAAACAGATTTGGACACTACCATCATATGCAATGTTCTTCATTATGAAGACATAAAACTTCTCTTCCGTTTTAAGTACGTTCTATCAACCGGGTATTTCCTTTCCTTAATTCTACTAATTCGGAGGAAAGGCATACGACCCGTAAGATTATAAACGTTTCCCTTCACCAAAGTTCGTAGAGAAAATTTGCATTTCTACAGTAAGACGAACGAACATAATCTGAATATGCAATCTGAATGCATTCGTCTGATTGGCTGCAGATGCAAAGTTTGTAAGTGGGCCAATTTGAGAAGTATGAACTTATAAAAAAAGGAGGCTTCAAAATTTAGGATTCCTTTTTTATCTCTTACAGATTACTCGCTTCTCGGGAAAAATCTTCTTTTGATAAAAAAATCTGATGTGGAGTTATAACTCAAGTTTAAATCTGTGTTAGTTAAAAATGGTAGCATTAAATTAGTATATAGTAATCAGTATGTTTATTGTAACTTAGTAACCAATAAAATATTAACGTTTTTATATAAGTGTAATAGGGTGCTTCAATAAACCACAAAATCAATAAATACTAATTAAGAATCACCTTTCACTTTTCTTAGTGAACTTTCACAACAATGTATATAACAATCAGCGATTATTTCAGCAGAAGTATTTCGATGAATGATAGCTAAAGGTAATTAAGATTACAAACCTTATTTAACACCTTCTCTCATATCTCAGATGATTACATTTATATTAATCCCCGATAACCAAAGACAAGCAGTGCATTAAATTGTAATGAAATCACCTTCAACCTAATCCCAATTCTAAACTACACCCATCGAATTCGACAAAAAAACATAAGAGGCTATTACGAAAAGGCAATGAGGAAGAGATGGAGGAAATAGTAGTCTCCGTACATTTAGGGAATTGGAGAGGCTCCGTCGGGGGAGCGCGTATTACGAAGACAATCATTTGGAGGAGTTGTAATTCCCCAATCACAATTTCCGCTTACTTTGTCACATCTTCGCTTTTACAGCTGAGGAACAGCGCTAATGGCTTCGGATTCCTCATGTAAGGATCACTAACTGGAACGGGACACCTAAAGAAGGAAAAGGGAACAGGAAGATCGGTCGAAATGGAAGAAAGAGAAGATGTTTATGAGTCCCTTTTATATCGTGGTATGGGCTTGAATTACGTATCTACCTTCTGGACCACGGAATGCGGAGATTGCGAGTCACTTCGGGAATATATGGACAGTATATTCCACAGATGGAACCTCGTATTGGATTGGGAGAAAAGTTGGGTGTTGTATTGCTAGGTTACGAAAGTTATATTGTTAAAATTTAATGAAGAATAACGAGGATCGTTACCATGGTTACTTCAGTAAATTAAAGAATAATATCCATGATTTATGGTAGTGTAATTCTTCCTCACAGAAACTAAATAGCTAACATTTAGTGATAATCAATATTGTTGTCATGGTTATTTCGGTAATTTAAAGAAAATATCTATGAATTTGTAAGAAGTACTGTCTGAATTTTGAATGATGAGGCATGCAACGTAAATTGGGAAGACAATAAGATAATATATTCAAATATTCGCACATATATACAGGTATTAGTCAATTTTTCGGAGTGTCGTACTTTAAAATTGATTCTACATTATTACATCAAGAAATGCCTAACACTTTTGGTCTATTAATATGCCTTAACTCATATTCATATACGTATAAGTTTACAACACATTTTCAATATACATATTCCACTTTGAGAGGTATTTTTGAGGAAGACAATAACCACTAATATATTCAGGAAAAAATTATACATGTAACTTCACTGAATCAGGTGAGATGTTGTGGTAAAGATTCATTAAAAGAAAAAAATCGTACTTTAATCACAAAAATTTCTCTAAATCATAATTACACTTGACAAAAACACGACCGGTTTCAACGAATGATTATGCCTAAATGATGACGATCGTTAATCACGATGATCGAAACTGATCGTGTTTTTGTTAAGTGTAATTATGAATTTAAAAAAATGTTTGTGAGTAAAGTATGAATGTCTTCTTTTAATAAATCTTTACATATTTTACATACAATCTTTACTTATTTATATGTTCCTCTAGTTCCATGAATTCAAGCGTGGAAGCATAAGGAGTGTTAAGGTGTGGTAAAGGGAAAGCGGAGAGAGACTTAGACAAGGGTGAGACAAGATGAGAGGAAGGATAAGGGAGATTTGGAGGTAGAGATGTAAAAAGCAGTAGTCTCGCTTGTGAAATGACACAATGGGCGGTCCCTAGATAATCTTCTCAACTGGACGGCGCGTTGATTGGATTACATGGTCCCTTTTATCAGTCGAATTGGAACGGCTTCCAAGATTGCGTCAATTAAAGATTCCGTCCACCGAAAAGGGTTTTCAAAAACTGTTTTCAAAAAATACGTCAAGAGGCAGAATCGAGTGTGGCGAATCGATTCGTCAAAATTACTAATTGGATCCAAACGAATCCGTGTCTCGTCATTCTAAAATACTCGTTCAACGAGTCAATTCATTCTGCTCCGAACGCCAATCAAAAATGTTTCCTCGTCAATCGATTCCCATTGAGTTTCCAAAAATCGATCTTTTTTCTTTACTTTCTCTTCGGTTTGAATTTTGGCCGTGGAAACGGAATTTCTTTCAACGGTGGTAAAATAATTGGGGTATGAATCATCAACTCCAAGTTTATAAAGCAATAAGATCTTTGATTTCCCAAAAAAAAATAAATAAAATGATGAACTACGTTCCCTTAGCAACTATAAGTGTTATTTTCGCATAGTTTCGTAGGATGATACGTTTCAATAAACAAATAATTAAAATGATGAACTACGTCTCCTTAGCAACTATCAACATAAGTGTTACTTTCACATCTTTTCGTAGAATGATACGTTTCAATAAACAAAGAAATAAATAATAAACTACCATTTCCTTAGCAACTATCAACATAAGCGTTGTTTTTGCATATTCTCGTAGGATTATGTTTCATAGGTATCTTTCTCCGATTATACTGAAGAGAATGTACTTAAACTTTAGAGTCAATGGGTGTACTGCGTGTAAGAATTTTGTGGATCCTAGCAACCAAGAGATACTACTGCTTTTGTGGTTCTCTTAAAGCTGTGGATGCACTGAAAAAAGAGAAGTGCAAAGAAGAAAATCTACTTTTGACATTTCTAAAATCTTCGGAGATATAAAAAGGGGTAGGACTACACAGACAGGAAGAAAAGATAGTGATTTACTTTAATATGGAATCTTATAAATAATTTTTAGTATAGAATTATGTTCAAGATTAATGTGCAAATGTTTTTATTAAAGAAATCTAACATCACTTTTAACCTGTAAATGTATTCCTTAACTGCCTAGACTAAAACTTGAGTGAATTTCTTGTTTCATAATAAATAAGATAAGTTTTGAAGGTCAATAATATTTATGAGCGAAATTGTGAAATGCTGATTTAGAGGTAACTTAATACAAATAATAATTTCCTTCACTAACCTCTAAAAACCATAAAACGATTCTAATAGAGAGAAAAGATGAGAAAATTTTCCGTAAAAGACCATAAGCTTATTGACTAAAAGTTATTTGCATACTAGTATTTTATTGCGTTAGTAAACGAGTAAAAGAAACAAAAAATATAAACTCTCTTTAATCTACTTTTGTTATAGAAAACACTGTACTTTAGGGAACTTATTAAGACAGATTTTCATTTAAAAAAGAAATCAGTGTCCAAGAAGTAAATTCTAATCTATTTTCTACTAAATTTAGTAATGATACAGAGTAATTAACTAGTAAATGCAGAGCTTCAAATGAAATATCCAGTTTGTTTTAAAATACGCATGGAACTCAAAAAACGTTACGTTATTTCTATAAAATAAGCATTGAATGCAAATCTCTCGCAGATGAAATTAATAATTATTCGTTGAATACGTAACGAGTTAATAATCGATAAATCAGTTTTTACATCGATATAATAACCACCGCAGTTGCTGAGTCCTTTTTGTGAGGATTAAATTCTTAAATTTGATTCCAGTTGCTATCGTGTAAAATTCTCTAAAGAGGCATTTATGTTGAAAACCTGTTTGAATACCTTGCTTTAATTAAATAATCCATGCGTTTTATGACCACCATCGCTTTGAATTTATGATTCCCGCGCGATACATAACACTTGCACGTTCGACGACCATTGCCTCTCTTCCGAAACATCAAATGGATGTCCTCCCTAACAACGATTGTTCCGATCAACAAACAGATGGGACGCTTTCAACGAGTTTCCATCAAAGAGGTGTATTCGCTTTTGCTCTCCTAATTATGAGTTGATTAAAGTTCCTTATTGGTGCTTTCTGATCACGTTTGGTGAAACGATTCGCAACGGACACCAAAAATCAATAGGAGAATTACATTCGAAAGTATTGGTGCAAACGGAGTTGAGTTTCGAGCGAATTAAAGTTTATCATCAAAATGATAGTATAGAGTTAACATCAGGCACTTATTAAAATTGTGGTTTTCTTCTTCTTAGATTTATAGGTTTGCAAGATTTCAGGAATGTTCAAAGGAATACCATGAATAACCCTTGGAATTTCTTTTCGTATGGAGTTCATCTTCTATAGCGATCAAATAATAGCGATTAAGAAGGTTATATTAGGAAATTCAAGTTTTAAAGCACAAATAAAAGTTTAGATAAAAAGAAGAATAAATGAACTATTTATAATGTACATATTATAAGTATATATCTTATGTATTCTCAGATAAACATACGGTATTTTATTTAAACTCGAGTGGTTCCCTCAGAAATTTAGTTCTTAAAATTTCAATTTATAATGTGCATTTTTAAAATACTAACCGATAGCTAAATACCCTATGATTGGTTCTCTTTAAGATTCACCAGCCTCACAGCCAAGAGGGATAGTTCCGGATAAAAAGGCATTTCATACTTAATAATAAAAGTCGAATATGGTTAAGGATTGCAAAAACACGTTCGTAACATAATGGTTTCCTTACGACCGCACGACGGAAATCGCCTTCAAGAATTGCACGGTTGAACTGAAATTCCCTCCCGAGCCATAAACGCTATGGACAGAAAAATTGATCTGGAACACTTCGGAATAATAATGAACGTTTAAATCCTCAGACTAGAAATAGATTCTCGTAATCCGGTACCACCTTTTTTAAAAATCATAGAAGATTCGGACCAAATATGCACCGAGAATTGAATTGAAGACTTGCATCTACCTATGAGAGACGATACGTATACGATTCAACATTATGAACCCCTGGGGACAGACGTACGAACTTTAGCACGCATCAGGAAATGGAAGTACTCGGCAATCGAGGATAAATACACAAGTAGAAAGCTCCCAAGTGAAGTTCGTTCAACTGATGCGAAGCTGTACTTCCTTCTCATTGCTTCAAATGGAGATAACTATGTATTACAGGGAATCACATAAGGGACAAGGGAAGAGTGTGTTATACTCTTACGACTTCTTTTGCCGAAGACCTGAGTGCATTTACTTCAAGTTTTAACCTCATCAGAAGGTACCATGAAGAAGCTTATCCATATAAAACTAATGGAAAGATATAAAGAGTATACTTTAGCCATATATATATATATATATACATTAATTGAGAGAACTTTAATGTAATACTATTTATGAGGCTGTTGTTTGGCCTAGTTTTAGAGCTATGGATCAGAATTACTCCGCTGGAAAAACGTGATACTTTAGCCAATACAAAAAATGTATATAAAATTAAACCATAAATCTCCCATAAAAATTAAACGACACGACGGATTTATATTTAAAGGCTCTGAAAAATTGGCGATATATTTAAAATTCTACGGCAAAGATAATTGGACAGTGACCATATCCATCAATTTCATGAACTAATCACTGTCACCGCTTAAATTAGAAAATATTCTCTGACATTTTTTGGGAATAGTCTATTACTTTTTCTCCCTAAAACATGAAGCTATACAATAATTAGTATTTCATATTTAAAGATAACTCAATGATAAAATAAAAATTTAAACATCCATCAAATATTTAATTTTTATTCGATACATAAAATTTTATTTGAATTTGAAGAAATTTTTGTTAAATATTCGGAAGGTTCTGAAATTTATTCAAGATGATTCCGCTAGAACTACTTTCTTACAACGAAATATATTTGATAAAAATTTTAGAACCGAAAAGAAATTAAATAGTTCCTGATCGTAAATAAAGTACTAATATATTTAATATACGCTATCTTCAAATATGTTACTTTATTTATAGTAGTTTTCAGCGTTAGAAACAATGAAATTGTTTAAAATATTGTAACAATTCATCCCAAATCTATTATAATAATTGTATTACTTTGTTATATTTATTATATTAGTATCACACGTTATAGACAACATTGCAAGGTAAGCTATTTAATGAGAAATCGACCCATAACAACCACGAAAGACTTCAATGAATAGGTGCGGGTTTTCCCGGAATATTTAGCCAAACGATGCCACGTATATAAGGGTGAATAAATATGACATGTTCCTGAATAAGATGACCTTTCGTAAAAAGAGAATTCTTTCCGGAGCAAAGGCATCGTTATTCAGACACATCGAAAGGGTTTTGATCTGAAAGCGAGAGCATTTTATCTCCCGGCATTCATTCAAGAGGACATCTTTAAAAGAAAAGGATCAACGACCTCCCTTGCCTAAGGGATTCTTCCCACGCCTTCGGCCATTCATGCCCGCAAAATATCCGCCCAAGATTCCTTTGCATCTAACGTCTTCATCGTACCTTTACATCATGAATATTCCCTTTTATGCATCCTCGTTCGTATTTTGAAATATGAAAAGCCATCCTTACCCTCGCGGTGTGACCTTCCGGTCGTGAATGCATTTTGTGAAGGAACCCAACACAGTTTTTATTATATCTCATCGATATAAGTTGTTTACGGTAAAATTTCTATTGTTCAATAAAGTGAGATGTTTCAGAAATTTCCATGGAAACATTAAATATGGTACTGCCATTGGACCCAATCAGTTCGTTGATATATCGTTACTATAAGAAAGAATTTACCCTTAGGAGTCCCTAATAATACTTCTTGAATCATCTACCCGTTAAAAGAAATAAGCTTGAAGGCAAAGCTTAAATTAAAAATGAAAATATATGCCAGACAGAGACTCGAACCCAGGAACCCAGGAACCCCAGAACCCTTTCCAGGTTCCAGTCGTGAACTACTTTTCATTTATGTTTAGCCTATACGATCAAATCTTACGAACTAATAGCGGAACTTTATATTACTTACACTTAAAACTTATTAGTTATTTTCATTGAAATTTATTTATACGTGCAATTTACATTTTTTTCTATTTATCCCTTTAAATAGCGACCGATTCCATAAAACTAAACATTTCTGTGAAGGCAACTTATCAGAAACTTGAAACATATGATTGAACGTCAAAATATATTCTATAGCTCATAAAGATCAAACCTTGTTCTAGTTTAAACTTTACGTGTTCTAGTTAAAAATTCACGTGTTCTAGTTTAAAGTTTACGTGTTCTATTTTAAACTTTACGTGTTCTACTTTACAGAACACTAGTTACGTTTAGCTTTGCTTGAATCTTTCATAATCTTATATCGCAACAAATTCGGGTACATCTTAAGTTAATTCAAATCAAGACGTAGTCAAAGTTCCCTTTTAGTTTAATCCCACTGTTTTGACGTAATTTGAAGGATGAGTATCCGGATGTTGGGACCTCATTTCCTCCTGCTTTGAATATACATTTGATTATTATTTCTTTTTTTTCGGTCGCTTGTTATTTCCCCTACGAATTGCCTCTCCATCACCACAATTCAAATGTATCCCATCCTCTTGTCCCTTCGTATGTGGAGCCCCTTTAGGGGATTAAGGGAAAAGCGTGTACGGAATACACACTTCCGCGCTTTCCGAAACGAAGAGGGATGGGAAAAGAAAATGACCCTCGATTTCTCTAAAAAAACAACATTTCCGCTCACGTCCTCCTCCGAAAATCGTATTCCCCTCAGAAAAAAAAAGATCTCGTCTTGAGAGGGAACTTCGCCGCAATTTCATACCATGACTTCGATCAGACGTCTTCGTCAACCGAATAATACGGATTCGCTATGAATTTCGTGCGGAAAATACTTTCGAAGGAGCCGATGCATTCAGAACGGATATAATGGGACGATTGGCCTCTTATACTGAGAGATACATACGTATATAAAAGAAATGATCGATATTTTGCCACTTTAATCTTGTTACTGGAGGAAGTAATTAATGCTATCTTTAATTGAGTTCGATTTTATACATACGTAAGAGATAAGTGTACTAAAGCAATGAGAAATAAGATACCACAATCAATTTCTCTAATTACTCGAAGAAGTAATTAATTTAATCTTTAATAGAGTTCGATTTTATATCAACTCTTTTATGGTTATATTTATAGACTGTTTTAAATTGATATATACTACTACATCATTTTAAAAGAAACTAAAAATATAGCTATCTTTTCTGAACATTCAAGCAGTTCAAGTATTTTATAAATATATACGAATATAGTAAAAAATATTTTCTAAATTTTAGGGTTATCAGGATTTTAAAGTCTTCAGTAAGGATGTATGGAGATTTATTGACATGTATTTGAGGTTTTAATTGTGTCAATTTTAAATACTCAACGTCATCATAAAAATATAACAAAGTGATACAAAATAAACATAAATGACATTAGAATATACTGGGGACTATATTAATTAGTTTATCTATATTAATTAAAAGTTAATTTATTTCTTTAATACGGAACAAAGGAAGGACAAATAAATTATAATTAATATAATTAGTTTAATTAAATAAATTTGTCTAAGGTGCAGGAAATATTCCTCGATGTGGACGTATTATAAATATTTCTCGCCAATTCCATGTCTGATGTACGTAAAGGTAAACAAAATAAAAGAGTGAGAGTATTTTTCAAATGCATCTTTAAAAGTCTTTAAAAAGAAAAAGAATTCTATCCGTTTATCTATTCAATCGTTTCCGATTCATTGTTCACTTTTCGCAACGTATCACAGGTTTGAAAACAGAGTAAAATCTTTCTCCATATAATCCTCTAATGAGACTTCGGGAATCAAGCTATTTGAAAAACTTCTGCTTCAATGAAAGTTTGGGATCCTCGGCGTGTGACGGAGGAATTACCCAAAAGGATGATCGCAGAAGATCCTCTTTGCAGAAAGCAGAAAGAAAATATTCAAAAAAAAATTTCTCCCGATGAAATCCCTTCGGATTGTCCGAAGGGAAACTCTGCCATGGCAACTCTCCTAGGTTACCGTTCCCATCCGTCTGTTATAAAATATGCAAAGCGGAAAAAAACGAAGTATTTTCGTAGGACTGTGTGATCTGCAGCTGTATGTCAAGCGTAGGTGGGAAGTTCTGGTCGTTCATATTGGTTTAGGAGTTCGGATTATCGTGAGAAAGGGGTTTAGAGTAGAGAAAAGGTCTGTGCACTTCTTGGCTGATCAATGACCTACGCAAAAAGCGCTGTTGGAAGAAAGGGATTGAAAGAGAATAGCTCGCTGATGGATATACGAGATGGTGACGTATTGATTAAAGGTCGAAATGAATGGAAGGGCTTACTTATAGAGGGTGTTTTTTTGTTTGTTTGTCTACTAAAACAATCATAAGATTTAGAGAGGTAATTTATCATCGTTTTTAAACGCTATTGTTAGTGATTATTTCGTAGTTGTATGTTTATTACTAAAATCAAAAACTTCTGGTGGTATTTGGTGGAACTTATTAATAAATAATTACTGGAAAAAAGACAAAGTTTGACTCTGTAAAAAGAGTAAACTTTTATTATTAAAGTTATCATATTCAAATTGAAATAATAGCAATAAAGATTATTAGTATTAAAACTACCATATACCAATTGATATTTTAATATTAATGATAAACACACTTCTGTGGATAGAGTTTAATGTATGTTTTCTTCATTAATTATTCAATTACATTCCATCAATTTATGACTAATATATTGAATTATAAATGTAATTATTTTAACTTTCAATATTTTTATGCATTAAAAATTTGGGAATAAAATGTGGAGCCTCTAAAGATATCTTTTTGTATCAGAAAAACTAATTCTTTCTTAAAGCAAAGCGTTCTACAGATCTAAAAGAAACCAAAAACTTTTCTATTTGTAAATACTAAATTTAAAAAACTGATTTTGATATTTAAATAAAACAAGTCCATCAAAAATGCATCATTGAAATCTATATTCAATAAGTTATGAACCATTCAATATTCTTAACCAAAAATATTAAATTATTTACAATTTCTTAAGAGAAAATATTTAGTATATCCTCTTCAAAATTAATTATTTTTTTTATTCTCTCCATTTCCTTATTTTATCAATTTTTATTTTATTTTTAAACTTTCTTAGTATCAATTGCGCATAAAATTTAAACAATCTTGAATACATCAAGTATCCATGACGCGAAATCAATAAACGATAATAAAAAATCCTATGGAAACCGAAACAGTTCAAAGTAAACAAAACTTTGGAAACTTTCGAAAGGTTTTCGATATTTCATCTCCGGCGAACGTATTTTCGGTGGAATAACAGATAAAACATGAATCCTTATAAAATCGAAAGAATTCTAGAAACGGCACAGAGTTTGTGTTTAGGAAATGGAGTCGTTAACTTACGAGGAGATAACAAGATCGGGAAATTGAATTCGATCAACTTCTGAGGTCTCGCAAAAGAACGGGCGATGATGAAGAATACATATCCAATATCGAGAAGAAGAATACGAGACGATGATTGGTAGAGATGGACCGCTGGACAGATCACACAGGATAACCGGAGCAGGAAATACAATTCCCCAAGCGATTATCTAGTTGAAAGCTCCCATTTTTCCTAGCTCTCTTCCCTGATATCTTATCTTTACTTCGCCTTATTCTTAACCCCGAAAATTCTTCAGATATAATGGACCACTCCTTCGCAGATGGCTTTGGCTGGGTGATGGTGTCACGACACTATCCCGGGTTCGAATTCAGATGAAAGATTATCCGTATCAGCAGAAAATAGAGTTGGAAAAACTAAACTTGAATGTGCACCTTAAAAGGCTGCAGTTGGTTCAGAATAAAGTCATTGTTATGAGCTTTAACGTTTATCTTATCTAACGTACTGTTTCTATAAACCTCAATCCTATCTTGTAAGAATGTTTACTTAATATATTTAATCATGATTTAAAGAGGGATTTGATTATGAATTAATACATTCACAAATTTCACTTGGTGAGATTTTAGTCTTTGTTTTTACTTAAAAGTTTTAAAGGTTTAAAATTCACAAGATGGTCAATAATACAATAAATACGATTTCTGGAAAGATGATAATAACCTCCTGCTCCAAAATGAGTAAATCTGCAGTCGGAAAATAATTAAACATAGTTACTTTAATCGTCAACCTTGAATATTCAATTAACCCAAATTTTATTTTATTTTGCATATATTAATTATGAATTTTGATGTAAATGGATATTTGATCGCTACTCTCATAGGCTAAATCGATTTGCATAGCTAATTGAAACTATAATCAAAACATTTAAGTAAAAAATATTAATTACATCCACCATTAATACGGACTCGTAAAATTGTATTTCGTGTTTACCTTTCATTAACTACGATCTTACATTATAAATTGGCCATTAACAGTATATATCTCCCAAAAAAAACCTTCATCTCCAATTACAACTCTTAAATTGAGCCGATTACTTTTCGATGTAATTATGGATCAATTTAGAATTCCTATTGCTTCTTATAAAATATACGAAAGATATAGCTAATGCATTTTAATAAGTGATTCATGAGACTTAAAATTTTATCTCTCTGTTTCATAATTCAAGTAAACAATTTTTATGTTCATGAAAAGAGAAAAACGGAAGAGTATGCAAAAACTTTAATACATGTTTTTTACCTTGACGTTTAAATTCGCAATATATCTGCATATTTAAAATCCCTCTGCGATATAAGTGAATTTAAATTTAAATATTTAAATTAGGTTAAATAGGTCAAAGGTTAAATATAATATTCTATCATGTAATGTATATATAAATTAAATAATAATATACAATTATATTCTATATTTCCCTCTTTAACAATAGTGTGAAATATATTTTCTTTCAACCGCTGTTGTATATTAATATTATGTTATATTATGCCCCGTTATATATTATTTAATAAATAAAATTAAAGAGAATTAAAATTTAATAATTTCGTACTTAAAAAAATCATTTTTAAGTAATTTCATCCTTCGCTTCTATTAAAACATATAATTATCGTGAATTTATTACTTCAGATTTGTTACGTACTTAGTTCGTTCGCTCGGAATTTTTTGTGGGCTTATATATACGTCTACGAAAGACGTAGAGTAGAAAGGGTAAAGCAGGAAATATTAAAAAATATATAAATTATTCCCTTTCTTTCTTTTTTGCAGCTTATTTTCGATTTCGCAGCCACTTTCCCATTTCGTGAATCTTTACTCTTTTCTTTCACATTTTTTGCACCTTTTCCGGCTTTCAATTGACTTTCTCCTATTCAATCCTCCATCATCATTACGTTTTACTACACAACGTAAGCTTAATATGCAAAAAAGTATCTCAACAAATCATGCGTACAGAGAGTTTATCATCTCGGCGAGAACAATTTCTTCCGAAAAAAAACACGCCAGTTAATGTGAGGAGGATATTTCGTCTGAAATGTTGGGAATGAAACAGCAAATGTCTTCCTTTGCTGTTCGCTTAAAGACGCCAAATCCCTTGTTCAATTAACGTCACCAAAGAGAGAGAGGAATCACCTTGAAATTTCGCTGAAGATCGCTTTATCTGGAGAGAAAGTAAAGCGAATTATCCACGGCTTAACGTCAATCCAAATCTGCCTCTACGCCAGCTGCTGACCAAAAAGAGCACTAATCCTGCCGTTTACGAAAAAAAGGGACGTTTTCTTTGAAGGGGAACTCAGGAACCATTACGTGGAGATAACACTTTACTTTTTTTAAAGAGGGCAACGAAAATTCTGACTCGGAAATCTCAAAAATCGCAACTTTTTTTATTCTAACGCTTCTGAGAAGGAAGGTGGCTGTTATTGAATTAACAGAAGGCTAATGGAACCAATTAAAACATAACTCACAGTCTAAAGTAATCGAAATTAATGTATAACAAAAAGGAATAAAGCTTTTTATTCAGAGAAATTGTTGTGTTACGTGATTATTAATGCTACGCAACAAACTATACACTTTGATAATTACGACAATACACATAATCAATAACAATGGACAATTATCCGATTGTTATGAAAACCAATCGGAACTTTGCTTTAATTTTAACAATGAAGTAGAACAATTACATGAAGTTAAGTCTAATCAAAATGCAGAAATTTAACAATGAAAAGTAACGAGATATATTTAAATCGAATTTTTAAAATAATGCTTGTTGAAATTAAGTGTTAGTTTTCTTGACTTAAGTTTACTTTAATGTAACTGTGGCTCCTTAAATTTTTAAAACGATATTGGAAGTTATGTACTTGAATAGAATAAAAGTCTTTTTTAATGTTAAAATTCTAACAAATAACAATAAAAATTTATTAACAGAAGCTTTTTACTACAAAATATTTCCCGAATGAGTTTCCTTAGACAAGAAATATTTTCGATATTTCAATAAAAATGATTGAACCGAACAAAAATTAGAGGTGAAAGGAATTCCAAGTGAAGAGCGATTTTCGAGTGTCATTTCTAAATATTGATTGGCAGCGCCTCATTAAAAGCATAAACAGACATTTTTCCTCCACGTGTGTTGAAAGGTGTCTGGTGTGGGATGAAGCGTGAATGAAGAATTCAGCCCGCAGACATAAAATAAGTTGCGTGGTTACGAAGGAAAATTTTGTTTTTCCTTTTATTCGATATTTTCCAAATTCGCCAACCTCCATCAAAAAGAAAGCAGAGCTGAGCGGCGAAGTAAACTGTATACTCGTGGAGTGGAAGGTAATCGAGCTGAATTTTTTGACACGCTTTTGAATTTGAGATTCGCCTCATATATACGTGAGATTAATTTATTAATTCCATCCCAAAAATGCTTTTAAAGAACTCTTAGGATAAGATACTGGATGCGAAAAATCTCGGGAAACCTTAAATGTGAGGTTAAAACTATTTTTGTAAAGAAATAAGATAAAATTATACACATAAATAAGATATCTAAGTGAACAAAATCTTAGAAATTATCCCAATTATTTAAAAATTTTCATAAAAAATGAGCAATAAGAAGTTAGGTAAAGTAAGTTTAATTAGTAAACTCAATTTAAAGTGATGAAGAATATTTCGAGGCAAATTTTTAATCATTTTCTACATCGTTAAAAGTTTCTAAATGCGAGAACGTTTTATTTTTTTTTAATGCATATAATAAACAACCTATCGTTATTACACATGCTAATGCTTTATGGGATAAAGAATATGACATTGATGGAAAAACCTGTATACCCATATCTTCAGAATAATATATGTCCTTGAAAAGAAGTCTTCTTTGAGTAAATGGACCAGAAAGAAGAAGTAAAATTGAATTCGAAATGTATGTAACAATGTTTACAACCTCCAATGCTTTGGAGGGGAGATAAATAAAGTTGTTTACATAGCAACCAAAGGGTTGCAATATGCTTTGTATTGCATGGATGTATCGATGGGATTGCAGACGGGCAAACACTAAGTGTGCGAAGAAACCTGTCCACTTTGTTACCTTAGGATGACCTTTAAACATAACAGGTCAAATCAATACGTGAATTATTGCTGAAAAGGGCATACCTATGTAGGAAGTTTCATTGCCAATTGACTATTTATTTATTCTTATTGAAACGTGTTTAAAGGATAAATACCCCTGAGGAATTTTGCCTCCCATACCAAGCATATTACTCATCTCGCGGTTCACAGAACACACGTCGTCTGCAAACATCTGTCACGATACTGCAGAATCTTCATCAATGCAAACATTAATTAACGCATCGACAGCGTTTGAGGACAAGCAGTGCTTGGATGCACACAGATAAACAAATCAGTAGCAACAGTTAAAATTAGACTAAATAAATTAGCGAATTGAAATGTATACATGACAACGTATTGATATTGATTTAAGCGAAACAATTGAGAGTGAACTGAAGGGAAGTTTATGTATATAGATGGTCATCAGAAATAACACTGCTGACGTAAATTTTAGGGATCCTATATTTTGATATATTATATAAATTTTTGAATGAATGATAGGCTAATAAATCTTGGTTTTGCATCAAAGTGGCATTATATTAACTTTATAAGACTAAATAGTTACGTAGAAGACTGCGTAAAAATTATTTAAGCGATAGACTGTTCTTTGAAACTCTCCAAATTTTGTTTCTTCAATTTATACGAAGTTATAAAGAATTTTTACAAGTTCTATAGTTCCAATTTCTAAAAGTACGCCTAAGTGACAATAAAAGAATTAAGATATTATAAATTCGATTGAGGTGCAATGGATAATGGTGAACATTCAAAAGGCATGTATTTGCAAGATTTAACATCAAAAGAACATATATTACATTCAGCTTTGCTTTTAAAAAAATTATACGATGACGAATTCCCAGCGTCATACCATTTTAGAATTCCCTCTACTTAAAAACATTTACCTTTTTATCCTTCCTTCAAAAGAATAGTAACTGTAAGAAATGATATCCACTCATTTTCGTTTATATAAATGATACGCGTACAAGAAAAATCTTAGAAGAATTGGTAATCCGTCGAAAAAAGCATCAAATATGGATATACTTATCACAGCGAACATTCTTAGCAACGAGATTTAAAAAGCACAACAACCTCATCAACTTCCATTGTGAATCTTAAAATATCTCTCATTTGATAGATACAGGAAGCTTCGTAACGAAGAACTCAAACTACATTTTTAAAACAGCATACTTCCATAGAAAGAGCGCGTCGGTGTTCGTATAAGTCCCAGGAAGGAAAACAACGCGAGAACGTAGACTTTTTAGAGGCTTATATCATCCAAAAACCTTTTGTTTCCTTTGCCTTGAGCTAACTCCTATAGTCTTAATCCAATTGCTCGAAATTCCCCTCTCGAAAATAGACTGTAGAAGTAAACTTTTCCAATCTTTCTTCGAATAATTTTCGCGAATCTCTTCTTTGCACTTGAAGTAGACAAAATAAAAAGGCAAGAGGATCATGAAGAGGGGTCACTAAACTTAGCCTGTTCCATGACAAAGAAAATCCCTTCTGAGAGAATATAACAGCAGTATCTTCTTTGTATTAAAAGTACTCTGATATGTGGGTCAACGCCACTATGTCTGAGGATGATGTCCACAAAATCCCGTCCAAAGGAATAACATCAAGAGGATTTGTCGAAAACATTACTAAGACGTGTTTTACAAAGTTCAAACGAGTAATGTGAATCTGTCATGAGCATAAGATTTTCTCTCTGAATGTGCTCGTGGAAGATATGCTGAATCATGAGACATTACCATTGTAAAACAGGGCCTAATGTCCTAGTCTCTACGCAACGCATAATGTATACATTGTTATTAATTTAAATGCCACTAGGCATGGATTTCAGTCATTCCATTGCTAAGTGATGCAGTAAAAGAAGTTAGAATTATGGAAGTACCATAATGCTGTTTATAGGATTTATAGGAATTTCAAATTACTATGAAATTATACATAATAAACATTTGATTAGAAACTATATCTAGTACTTGAAAACTAACAACCTAAAGGCAACTTAAATCAATAAACAAAATAAGAAAGGTTTTGAATATTACGTAGGATAACTTGAAAATGTTTATGATTTATTAACAACCATTCATATTTTGGTGTTTATAACTAAGGGAGATTTAAGATGGAGCCTGACACCCAAATTTTTTAAAATCTAACTTTAATTATAGTTTATTGCAACGCATCGCGAAAACTGTATAGTTTTTTTTAAAATTCATTGGTAAATAAAGTATTTTTAAGTATTTGAAAATCATTAAATAATAAGACAACAATAAAAGCTTTCCAAAAGAACTTAAACAGACACGTGTATCTATTAAAAATCATATCACATGCTATTTTTGTCAATGGTAATCAAGGTATCTGTATTTGAAAAAAAATATAAGGACCGATCTCGTCTTATAAAGACCAACTTATCTCCAAATATCATGCTTCCATTTTATTTAAATGGCTTATGGGATCCAATTAGATATAGAGTAATATCTATTATTTAAATTCTGTATACAATCATCAATAATAAGCTAATATAATTCTATACCTCTATGGAATAGAGTATAATTTATGTAATTAATATTTCCAATTAATTGCTATAGAATTTGAATTATTTTTCGAAATCACGCTATTCGTATAGTTCATAAAATCGCCACAGAATATATAACTCCGCTTCGAAATGATACTCCCAACTGTTGCAATCATACTGCAATTAAAATTGCGTTAATCGAAAGGCATTAAGTGATAAAGTGCGATCCTCTTTGATGTGAATAGCTCTTAAACGCATATTCTCAGCAAAGGGACAGCTCAAAAGGGGCGACAGTTCAGGAAGAGGATGAAGCCGTAGCACAGATGTCGCTCTCTGTGCGGATAAATGACGGAGCGGCACATTCCGATTATTATCGCTTCTCGTGCGTAATAGAACAATTGACGACCGCACGTCGAGATACGTTTCCGATGGAATTAAGGTGGAGTCGGAATAGAATGTGGGAGTGATTGAGTGTAAGATAAACACTGTGTAGGGATTGAGTGACTGTGAAGGTAGGGGTTGAAGTAATGAAAGAAAAATTTTGTTGAGATTGAGAAGTTGGCCCTTCTTAAAACTTAACTAAAAATAAGAAGAAGAAAATGTTTTATAGAAACATTTAGTCCTTTAAATAATATTATTTCTACAATTCGTACCATTAAGCTTTCAATAATGGTTAATGAAGGGAAAGTTAGAGAAAAACGTGGTATTACAAAAGAATTCTTTATTTAAGGGTGGAATAGAACATTTCAAGAATTTCTACGCTGATAGGTATGGAGAATATCAAATAGAAAGGGGTACTTTGAAAGAAATATTATAAACATTCATATTTCAGTAGAGCAACGAATAAAATAAAAAATACTTTACTCAAATATTATAAGAATATAAGAAATATCCAATAAAAAATTCCATCTAGTATCCAAGAAGGAACAGTAGTAACAACACAAAGTATAAGGTTAATGTTATAAAAGATCTTAAATGAGAAGAATTCAGAAACAATAAAAAGAGATAAACTTTAACCAGCTAATATTAGCGTAATTATGGATATTTAGTATATTTATTAGGACCAATAGAATTGAGCTTAGTAGGAAATAGTAATCAAGACTTCTATAATATATTTTACTTTTGCGAAACACATAAGAGGAAAGTGTTTAAGTTGGAATTTATATCTATTGAAATATTTACATAATTATGGATAAGAAAAACTACTCAGTAAGTAATTCAACGAGAAAAAACTTACATTCTAATCTAGTATTTGCCGGTTACAATATCTTCAGGCCTTATACCCAATAAATCTAAATTCGCAATGAAAGATGAAAGCCCTATCACGTAGAATTACACCGAGTAGTTTTATTAAATCCATGATAGATGTATTCCATAAAATAACTCTGTAAACCGTGTTATATTAGTCAACTGTAGAGAAATATTTATCTTGAAGACTAGCAAGAATGCTTTTAATGGAAAAAGAAAAAGGTACTGAGTGAATATTGACCATTAAAGTACGCTACGACAGCTATAAGGCATATTTATCATAAGTAATGAACTTACGCACTGCTAGGCTTTACACTGAAGCTAGTGTGTGTGCATGGAGAATGTTCGGTCAAATTCGCCTCGGTAGATCTATCACTCTCGGAGATATTCTTGAGATATAACAGCAGAGAATAGAAAATCATCCATCAAACTGCATTGCTGGAGCGTAAGCCGAAAATTTTCATATAGAAGAAAAGGCCATATTGCTGTGTATGGCCGTTCATTCTGTTTGGAAGTAAGCTGTGATCGATTGGGCTTCTGCAACGCAAAAATGTATATGACGTGAAAAAAACACCGCTCATGAAACGGTATCCGTCATCGATATAAAAAAAGCCGTAAGAAATTTGGTTATGGAAGGTTAATGTTAATGCTGATCCTTCCTTAAAGAAGTCTCCGAAACAAATGCTGAAATATATTTTTGAGGCGCTCGTCTTCAAAGATGCAAACTTTGCAAGCGACCGCCACAGAATGGGTTATGGAGTTCATCGCGACCTCTCAAACTTCGTGGGACCGCTTTTTGGGTCGCTTCATTACCATGTGCTTAAATACTTTTAATAGGATTTCTCCTCCTCCATGGAACCTTTTGTGAAGGTGCCGAGTCGCTATTTTGTACCCAGATAATGGTGGTGGTGGTGATTATCTGTGATAACTTTTAAAGATCTCTAATGCAATTGGTCTTTAAATGATGCAGAGAACCTATTACAGAACCAGGTTAACTTGGTTCTTTTGATGAAACATTGCTTTTTGGTCTCAAAATTAAGGTTTTATTCTAATTATTTTTGGAGTCTTTTTGTCGTTTAATACGTAACAACTTTTGAATATAATGAAATTAAACCTCAAGATTATAGAAGCATACCAAATTTATTCTTTCTGCAACATATACATTCTATCTATTTCATTAATTCAGCTGAAAAGTACTCAGCACACAAGAGGAGATTAAAAGCAAATATGTCTTTATCTATGTAAATAATGTGCCAGCGTTTTCGATGTATTGCAGGGGTTGCAAGCACCATAACTCTGTTTGTCTAAGCGAATACGCTATCGTATTGTTAGAGGGAAAAAGATATGTTTTCAAATCTTTTAGTTTTTGTATCTATTTCCCTTATTTTATTCGCTGTATCTGATTGGCCTATAAAGCAGGGAGGGCGCATTATATGTACCAAGTCTTCCTTGAACGTTCCTTCTTTGAATCTATTACGAAAATCTAATCTACGCTTTGATCCTCTACGTTCTAACGATCCATTAATAACTGTTAACTATCTTATATTTAAAGAATTATTCAATGAAAGCTTATTAGATGCAGCATAAAGGTGAGGATGGTTATAAATCGAAGAAACATAAGAAATTGGAAGTAAAATGCATTTTTTCGAGCTGAAATGAATTTCCAACGTTCATTTGATGGAAGGGAGATTTTTGCATCGCTTCATTGCAAGGAATCCGAACGTAAATTGGACTGTACTTTAGGAATTTATCTTTACCTTTTTTTGTCAGTCAATCTGCACTCCTCAGAACATACACAATACTACAGATTGCGTATAAACAACAGATGGAACAAAAACGCATCAAAAACTTTCCAAATCGCATAAAAGATGACCCATTAGGAATCACAAAAAAGGTCAATTCTTCACCCGTCAAAACTCCGATAGAAAGACGACAAAAACACAAGAAACGCAAATGGGAGATTATCGGAACAAAAAGGTCGACTGTAGATAAGCGTGTTTCGGGGAAATTATAAATCGGTCAGAATGAGAAAGTGGATGGAACACGGAATACTCCCATCAAAATCCAGATGTCAGATGGACTCGTATTTACCAGTAGAGCATTCTCAACTCAACCACCGAAGAAGCAAAAATTCCTTCCGTCAAAACTATACGAGTAAACCCCATCGGGAGGAATGTTTGTGGTCACGAAATGTGAATCTTCATGGTGCAGGTGAGAGTGCAATTGCGTAACTAAGGGAGCATTAAAAGTACGAGTCTTTCATCAAATGCCACAGTCTCTGCGTTGGGCATTAGCGATGATACGTCAAATGGTCGCTAGGGGGCGGCATCGATGCAACGCTGTTTCGAACGTGGAGTAGCTTTAATGGATTATTGCCACAAACCTGTACGCACCGCGGATCGGTTCCGTACAACCGAGGTATTGGGACGGATATCCATCCAATTGAATCGAGAAAGATGTTATTGTTACTATGGTGAATGAGAGTTGAGGAATGGACCAGGATTAACCCACTTTAAAAGCTTTTGGTGGAAGTTAAATAATATGAACTTAGATTTTGTTTTCTAAATCTCTATAAATTGCTATAAGCAAAAGATGTAATTGTGAATTTTAGTAAAAATTTGATAAGGATGGAAGAAAATTGATTGAAAATGTATAAGTTTTTAGCTATTTCTTAATCATTGAACTATACGATTTTTATACTGAATTCTTTCACATCTTAATTTCTATTTACTGTATCTATCTATTCTCTATTTTCGTAAATAACTCATACAATTTCTGTCAAAAAAGCTAACATTGATTCATTTGGAAGAAAAACACAGATTAATTACGTTCAATTTAAGAGAAGAAATAATAATCAGAGGAAACAATATACAGATCAAATGTTGATCTCTAATAAGTTGAATTATGAATTGTATAACGTAGAAATACTAAAAAATTAAAATTCCCATATTCTGCAGTGAAACTAAATGTACATCACTACCTTGATGACCTTTCTAAACTCATATTCAATTCTATTATTCTACTATACTAGGTTTTCTAAATACTTATCTTAATGTAAGCAGATATGGTTAGACAGGACACTCACCTGAAATAGAAGAAAGATAAAAGTTTTAATTACAATAATCAATTCCAATGAATCATATAAAGGATAATATAAATCTTATTATTCAGTATAGTAAACAAGACATAATATATTAAGCTAAAGACATTTTAAATTAATTTGAAGATTAGTTCTAAGATTATGAGCTTTTTAATAAACATCGGCCGAAATCGGCAATACCATTTTAACTTCCTCCAACCTACGAGATTCATTTACATCTCCTCCTCCTCTTTAAAAGGTTACATAAACAATTAAAATATTTCGTGAGAAATTACGTCGACGCACACACGTTTTGAGGCCATTTTTAACGCATAGGAGTGACTACGTATACATCAATTCGGAATACGTATCAAATTCACGAAAACGGCTACGAGCTTCTGGAAACTTGGAAGGAGATGACGTATCGAGAAATTCTCGTCACACATCAGTCCTTCCTCATTTCCTTTCCCCTCCATTTCTGTCGCCTATCCTAAACCTCCTTCTGCTCCTCCCACTCTTTGCTATACCACGTGACCACAAGTGGGGCCGTGGTGAACCAAGCTGTCTGCATAATTATGCGAAATACCTCCGCCCTCCGCCACCAGAAGTCGCCTCCGTATTACCTTGTTTCTCGGGATTGAGGGGCCTAAACCATGACACTAATTTATCCGGTCGTTATGTTAAAAGCGTTCCTAGATCCTAAATTTTGTTGTGGAAACGATTGTTGTGATTAAAAATGCCCCGCTCGTCATGTGAAGGCGTTCCGTCAAACAAAGGCCGGGAATACATCCAAGTTTTTGTGTAAAGAATTATTCATAAATAACAAACAGTTACGTCTTCCAGTATACTTGTAAACAATATTCTAATTATTAACATAAATTGCATGGAAAATATTTTGATAATAACGAAACAACAAACATGAATTACGAAAGATAAGAAAGAAAAAATCATTGATAAGAGGGTAGCGTAAAATTTATGTATCACTATATCGAGGGAGTCATTGACGTTAACTATGCAGTATTAACCTTCTGCAATACCAAGCAGATTCAATAACTGTATCAAAAGTTATTTCTAAACTTACTCTTAAACTTAAAGTATTACCGTTTAGCGTTAATCGAAGGCAATTATTTTGAGGAATATTAATCGATTAATGAGGGTTCAAGACATGAAATATACTACTGAATTCTTTCGTTAGTCTGATAGCGAGATCCAAAGCCATGAACTAACGTCTGTAGCGAAGTGGGATGAGTGGAAACCGCTTCCCCCAACGGCGCAGCTTTGAGAGGCAACTTCGCGCATTCCATATGAAATTCCGCATAGTTTCGAGATGGAATTAGCAAATCGCGTGTCATACGGTGACGGGCATGAAATCTCAATTCTCAAAGCGAAAACACTGGGGAACGATTGAATCTGTTCAGTGGATACGAACGATGCTGGAGACTTAAGGATGATCAACGAAAATGTCGATATACTACAATGCGGATCGAGGTTTACGGTTACCAGGCTTGAATAGGTATAAGATAAATAATGATAACAATGTAGCACCTAAGTTATAGTTAGTTACGATCATTTTGTATCGAAAACAGGAAATATTTCAGTATTATTTGATTATTTATCCTACTAAATACATGAATAATATAAGAATAATTCGTACTGTAACCACGAATCTATTTAATTAACAACTACAAAAACACGAACGGCTTCAACAAATGGTCGTCATTATCTGATAATTCGTCAAAAATTGTCGTATTTTTGTAATAATTAATTAAAGAAATTTGCAGTTAAAGTACGAAGTATTTTAATGAATCTTTCCATTATGGATTGCCACAACACCTCACCCGATTCAGTGAAATATTTAGTAATTTTACGCCATAACTGCATTGAACATAAGCAAAATATATAACCCTATAAGCTGAATATCTCAAATTCAGGGACACCATTAGATAGACCTTAGTATATATATATTCGTCAAATTTTGTCACGTATTATGTACGTCACATAACATCTTAAAGAAATGTGCTATGTGCTAAATAATGAAATTAATTGAAAATACAATTAAATTTAGAAATAGTGATTGCTGAACAATTCGACAATTCAAAAATAATAATATTAATAAGGATGAATAGTAGCGTACTTTTAACATCTCTCTTGTTACTTTACCAATATTTGTTAGTAAGCCATTGAGTATTTTCTATTGATTTTAATGTTTCGCATGTATTGAAATAAATATTGAAATTTTCTTCCATTTCATTATGAACCATTATATCTATTTTAGCACACAATAAGTTAATATAATTAATATTGTAATATTCATTCTTAAAAGAAATCTAAAAGCGAAGTCTATAAACGTTAATATATACGTAAAATTTTGTTAATGCAAATGTTAAAACCGATACAACATTTTTTCTCCTTGGAAACGGGTACAGAATGTATATATTATGGTAAACACTAATGGTAATTATATAAATGTAGGATATAATGAAGTGCAGAATTGTTTGCAGAAATATCGAATATATACTAACGAAAATTCGGCAAATTAGATTCGCAGAAATGTAATCCCATCAATAATTACTACATTTTATGAGATTAAAATGCCTAACGAATTTCAAATTAATTAAACTAGTGAATTAGTTTTCATTGAGTAGATTTATAATCACTGCGCACCTGTTAGTGATTATAAAAAGAGTGGGACAGGATGGAATTCTATTTCCCTCATCCGTGAATTTAAATTAACCCGTACATAAATTCACTATCATATAATCGAAAAAATTTAGTAGGCTAGAATGGTATATAATTGTGTATAAGGAATCTATATATTCCTTATACACAATTCTCGTTGATAATCGACTTAGAATAAATTATCGAATTCTAAGTTCATAACATATAGAATTCAAGTGTGAATACAATAATGAACGAACGAACTTGGGGATTTCAAGACTTTCTAATTAACGCAAATTTATAATTACATATTTAATTAAATTAATACATATTATATTATACGTTATTAACTACTGCATAAAAATGCGATGATAGATAAAATTTGAGCTATCGCAGATTTAGCTAACAGATGCATTACTGTTTATTACTGATGACAATATTCATCGTCATCGAAAGAAGGAATTGAACCTTGTGAATCTCCTTTGGATGCATGGTAGGGGGAATATGCTTCTTAATTCCACTTAGTGTGACTCAAACAGACAATAAGTAAATAATTATATATAGTTCTAACTTTGCGGCTCTTTTTTAATAAGATTAACTATATCTGATCCGATCTTTAAAGTCTAAAAAAGCTAAAGAACGCATAGCTAACGTTTATCCACGTCATTCATATTTTCAGATTTGGAATTTTATTAAACATCTATAGAGTACATCAATAACATATTGACGTAAATTGTAAGACATCATCTTCTTTTATTTCAATGAAATGAAAATATTTTTTTAAGAAAATATCTTTAAATTTTAAACGGATTCATTTGTTCTGCTCATCACATTGATTGCTTAAGTTAGGGCATACGGTAATTAAGTAGGGCTATATAATTTTTCGAAACGAATTTCAACATTTTATTAAATGATTCAATCATCAATCCTTCTTTAACTAAATCCTCAGTGAAACATTCATGAAAATTATCGCATACCTCCACTAATCAGTCTCGAAGCACCGTACCAATAACTGCCAGAATTTCGCAAACGAAACCACAAAACCACGGGCGCGTAATCTTTAGTTATACATTCTGACGCATTTCCTCCGAGCGCTGACTCAAGACGTATGCCGAAACTTCACGACAAGGTGACGGAATCCACACACAAACGATACGAGCGACATGGAGAAATTAATGGTCGCAAAACTTCGGATGACTTGATTGATCTTCACTTTCTCCAACTATCATCTCTCTAAAGTCACTTTTGCACGTCTATCTTCACTCAAAAAGCCTGTTGACACACGACCCCTTGCAATTACTCATTCGGCTGACCCTTTTTAAAACGCACGGTCTTGGTGCTCCATTTTTGGAGGCTCTCTCTTAATCCAGTGGAAAGGGTCCTTCGAGAAGAAAGACCACCGTTCGATCTCCCCTCGAGACCCCTTTTCCGCTGCCATGAGCCCTTTTGCAACGATGTTCCTTTAAGAACATTTGAGGCGTGAAGTTCTCCTTTCAGACCCTTCTCGAGGGCCCCAAAAGGGGATTTTGACTTCAAAGATGGGCCCTTATTTATCTGGGGCAATTTGAACGCATCGGTGCCGTTAACAGGAGGGGTGTCCTCGAAGGTTGACAGATATGAGATACTGTGCATTAATTGGAAGAATGGCATTCTGCAAGGATTGACGTGTTAATATGAAAGAATGTGCAACAGTTTTACAAAAAATTTTTAGAGACTATCAAAGGAGATGAGTTAATGCATTGTTCGCTTCTATATCCTATTATAAAGAACAATGGATAGCTCACAGATTAAAATTGGATAAACTCTCTAAACCATTATGATGATTAAAATTATGAACGAGAGTTTATTAAAGGAATTCTTAATGTTAAAGGAACTGGGTGAATTTGCGACGTCATTCATATCGTCTTAAGATTTAAAGAGGGTTACATCTCATGAATTACATTTATAGATGCAGCAAATGTGATTAATAAGTGGATTTTTATGAACTCCTCAATGGATAGAAAAACATATTTATGATCGATTGAAAATATTTCTGTAAATAAATATAAAATTCTTTACAGTTTACTTAGAAGTTGCTACAATTAATTCACATTGCTTTAAGTGAGGCTCTGGATTAGAATTGTATCCAATGAAAAGACTTCGTTCTTAATATTGAGGCCTGTAATATAAATTACTTCACTGATCATTGAAAGGAATTGTTATTCAATAAAATTTGTTTCAACAACTTTCGATGGTTACAGTATTAAATGAAAAAGCTCTTCCTAGATGATTCTACTATCATTCTTAGCTTAAAAAACATAACCCACGCAGTACGAAAAATTAATCCTATAGCAAGCTTATGATTACCTTTAATATTTCAACAAAACTCATTGGGAGTAGTAATGGTTCCATGCATTTTGCTACTTACTTTCAATATGTACATTTTTAAAAGCAAGTTTACTCGGAAACTGTTAAGAATGCGATCTTTTCACCATAAAACAGATACCAAAATCTTTTATAAAGAAATAAGTGCTTCAGATTACATAAAATTCTAAAGAAAGTCATTGATATTCCTTCCTCACTTACACATAATAAGTATAATAAGTGTGAATGTAACTCTTCCAAGGCTAAATTTCGCCTTAATAAAGTCTCTTATCATTAACATTATTACAAAGAGCGCAAAATGCAAGTTAATTCCAAACTGTACTAGCAGATACTTCAATTATTAGAACAAAGACATTCTCTGTACTCCATCCTCTTGAACAGAACAAGGGCATCTTAACACATCTAAACTCCATCCCATAAAAATCCAATGGAACAAATTTTCATCAATTGAGACACACATAAGTTTGCCTTAAAGGATTCCAAAGAACTACCAGCAGTTGTCTTAGTTCTCTCAAAAGACTTCCAGAACACCTTAATTAACTCGTTTCTCTTCGTCCGATTGATGCACATTGTATCTATTGCTTAATTAGAGACATTCATTGCTAAAGACTTCACTTTAATTCGGATGAGATTTCGTGCATTCGAAAGAAAACTGAGTAAACAGCGTCTTATCTTTCAGTGCTGCGAGATTCGTGGATGTGTTTCACTCTGCGAAAATGCGGTTTTCCGACGTTCATTAAAATGAAAGCACTCGATCCGGTTCCTGCGACACTCAACGGTAATTATTCTTCAGTATGTGACGAAATTTGAAATTTTACGGCACTCGCTCGGTACTTTATGACGTAGTTAACTTTTTCCTAAAAGATCATAGCCATTAACATTAAACAGAGATGTGTTTCTAGTTGTAAGAGTGTATTTTTCGTTTGTGCCATCTTAAAGCGAGTACTTAAATGTACAATTGAAAGTCTTACGAAGTAGAGTTATATTGAGCACGTAGTTTGACTCTGATATTTTTTATTATTGCCTGTATCATAACTATCCTACAGTTGAACTATTTCCCCGCCGGTAGTATATAATACAATATGTTAACATATTATACATAATGACAATATATACTACATTATTTAATGTAGCTACTGTGATTCAAGATCTTACGTATTATATCCAAGTTACGAAATATAGAATTTTCTAGTCGGAGTTCACTCTTTGCAAGAATATTAGATTTGAGAAGGAAAATCATCAAGAATTTCATTGGTCCGGAATTTCAATCGGAAAGGAAGACGTTTATTACGCAGAATAGCGAGCGGATGATCATAAAAGCGTTATATTAAGCTAATTGCCAAATAAAATCTTTCCTACTGCTCTAGATTAAGTACACTGTAGTGCCGTGAACACAAAATATAAACGATGATTGCTTCCTTCTTTTTTAGTTAAAGTTTATGACCTTCTCTTTAGTATTTAGAATACTCAATCTTTTTTTATTTGACTATTTTACTGAGTTCTACTCATTACTCATACGATAATTTTTCTAATCGAAGACAAGATGTTTAAGAAACTAAGTGCAAGTGCATCAATCATTAATTGTATCTTTATTCAGTGTTCTTGTATTCTTGAAACTTTTAATCGGTCTTATCATTCCAAACAAATACATATCTATTTACACTTGCAATTTATCTTTCCTTCTTCACATGCAATGTCTCTTTTTAATCAGTTATCAATTATCTCATTAGACTTTAATTTTCATTTCATATTAGTAAACCTACAATTTTATCTTATCAAAATTACAATTGCTCTATTTTCTTTAAATCTTCAATTAATATTTTAAAAATCAAGAACAGTCCACTCTAATGTCTACTCAAAAATGGAGACATATCTATGCATTTATTTTGTTTATTTACTACTTCTTTCCATCGCGTAAAACCATAGCTACAGTGTAAACAAAGCTAAACGAAAAACTTATAAATTTAACGTACGATCTTTTTTGGACTTTTACCTCGCAAAAAAAAGATGGCTAACAGCGTAACGAAAGGGAAAACTCGCATATGGCACGATTTCCCTCACTTCTTGAAACGTTTGGAGAGAAAATGGAGTAATTAGATGTAATTGTTGGAGAGGGCGAAGGACAATTGCGAGGCGGCGAAATCCGAGGGCAATTAGTGGAGGGATAAAAGTGGAGACGCCCGTGTTTTGACTTTTGCGTGGATGATTGGATTAGCGAGAATAAGGAATGATGGGAGTCGGAAAAGGGAAGTTCCGGGAACGTGTTTAGAGTGGCGAGAGGGCGTGGGTGCACGAGAGCTGGGAAATGGAGGGAAAGTTCAAGGATGCGTTGTTAGAAAACGGGGCCGAATTAGATGGAATAAAAGCTGAAAGAGAATTCGATAGAAATGAAGTGGGGTTACATTTAGTGGGCCGTCCGTGTGAGCAGACAGTGGAACCAATTTTGAGTTAAAAGTAGAGTTAGGGTGGTGCATTAATGGAACAGTGGAATTCACTATTACGGAATAGAATCGTAGAAGGAGGTTAACGTGGGAATTTAGTCTAGCCTATGATCTAAAGTGAAAGTAGAGTAATGAAACGAATGCATTTATCAATACGTAATTATATAGAAATAGAAGGCATTTTACGATTTAGGCATCGTTGAAGAAGAAACATTGTTACAACTAACAATTATTTAATTTAATATACTTTAAATAATGAGGATCTATACTCCCCGTTGATGGATTAATTAATATGATTGGAATAGGTGAAATTACTTCTGAATTGAGTTATTAAAAATTACCTTTTTATTATATAACGAGAATATTATGCTATATCTCTAAGAATAACGGTAAAAACTTATAAGGATAGAAATTGCTGATAATTTTTATTATTTGTTGTCCCATTTTATCTCTTAGCCTTGGAGATGTAAAACGACAATATAGGAAGGTAATTAAAGCCCTCAATAATAATATAAAAACAATTGTTAAAAAGAGGTGAAAAATATAACTTGGAATCGAACCCAGGTCAGTCACTACTCTCATATATAGACATATCGCAATTCTTCAATTTAATAACCCTTAGATACGAGTTCCACGAACCTTTTGGTTCATCTGCACCTTTCTTTAATCCAGTTATATGGAAAAAATCCATATAAAAGGTAATATGTTTGGAAAAATGCAACCGGATATGAATGAAGTAAATAAACACTTTTTTTGAATGCCATAAATCGTACATTTAATCCGTTACACGAAGTATTTCTCCCGCGTATGACGTATAAGAGGCATCTTTTTGGAGAAGGGACGGAATTCTCCGTCATACGAGGGGTGAATGAATGAGTTCGCATCAGAATGGGTCTTCTCTCTCAAAATGCTTAGCGCTGAGATTCTTTTGTAATTGCTTTTTCAATTGGAATGAAAAGAAGAGGGAATTCAGAGGTCCCGACCGAAAAATTCCCTCGAATTTTCCGAGAAATGCGATAGAAGACTACGGATATCTACGCTGAGGTTAAATATTAATATTATAATATTGAGGGATCTTATATTTCAATGAGGCAACGAGAATTGTGTAATTTTAGCTGAGTTTTTTCGTTTTTTTTCTATTATTTATAAATTACTGAATACGAGTAATATTTTGCTGTACAGTACTTATGCAGTAGGAAGTTTTTCTATGAAGAGAAATAGAATAACTCTAAGCTTTACAATGTTAATTTTATTTTATATATATAGGAATATTTTTATCGTAAAAATAACGCTTTGGTCCAAACTACATAGGTATCATTCTTTGAAAGTAAAGCAAGTTATAATGTAGCTATATAAATACACAATACGAATTTTATTTAATATATGGTCATATTTTGGACCCTGATGATGACCGTAAGGTTTGACATCACGTTCTAATGCGGAAATACTTATGTATCATAGCTTAGAAGTGTTTTTGAATACCATTTGTTATGGAAGAAAATCTCAAAATAAGGGTCAAGCTACTGGAAGTTAGGTTCAAATATTTTTCGATGAAAAAAGCTATAGAATATATTCAAGGATCTTAAAACCGAGATTTGAATCTTTTAAGTCCATTTTAAGATCTTTACCTTGTTCCTAATACTTACATTACTTAGGATATTTTTTGACCGGGAATATACATTTAAATCGCCATCATAATTAAGAATGATTACCAGTACAATAAATCTACCAATTAGACACAACGGTTCAATCGTTGTACGCACCAACAATCAATATACAATGCAACAACTTTAAAGCCATCGATTTCCCAGACAACCGTTCGATGTCCCCGTCAAATAAACCCGATGGATTAAAATGCCCTTCCCCAGGAGGATAGTTAATATGCCGGATGTATATGACGTCATCGGCTCCAGATTCGTCGAATTCCAGTCGTAAAAGTCTTCCCAAAGTACGTACTACTCCGCGCGGTTTTATTCCTCCAATTTAAATCCTGGGCAAACGAGAGCTTAGCGAAAGTGTAGCTGATACATTGGCGAGGCTTTAATCCTCGACGAGTCTGAATTAGCTGTCCACGGTGAAAGGAAAAGACGTCGTGCCATTCATGCGTCCCTTTTTCTTCTCGTAAAAGGGCCTCATTCATCAAATTCCCTCACCACTCGACTCTAATTTACAGCAACCTCACGGGCGAATTTTGCATCAATGCGGATTCCCTCAGAAAAACAAAGCGAATAATAAATTCCGCGCGACAATCGCGATGTTCCCTCGTTAATCACGCGATTCGAAAGGCTATGGATTATGCTAACGGAATGAAGACGTTGAAAAATATTCCTCGTTATTGTAAGATGGATTTAATTAACACTGTAGGGCTTAATCTGGAGAATATTAGGGTTGTTGGTCTTGTTTATACGTCAATTAATGGTAGAGAACAAATATAGCTGAATGATTTTAAATTGGTAGATATTGCAATCTAACATAATCATCTTGTAACTAGAATAGTTCTACGTATAATCTTAAATAAGCCTTAAGGCTTCTACGTAGAAGTTAACGCCTGTTGATGATAGAGAACAAAATGGCTGAACGTATTTAAAAGAAGATATTACAAACTAATAAAATCATCTTCTTGCTCGAATATTTCTACGTATAATCGTAAATGAGCCTTAAGCCTTCTAAGTAAACTTAAATATAATGTTTTAATAAGATAATTTTTCACATATTCTAGCTATTTCATTGTTTACCTTATTAGAAAAATAAGAAGAAATTTTAACGTGAATTGAATTATAACACGTCTATTTACTGTAAGTAATTTTTCCATTTCAATATATAAGTTGTAAAATCCCCAAAGAGGCGTAATTATTAAATTTGATTGAATAAAACGCAATAAAAGCACACATTATGGACGAAATCTTTTCTATCAAGCATATGAAAAGTATGCAAATAACCAAGATAAATACAGAAAATACGTACGACTTATATTTTATACATTCCTATTTAATTTTGAGACAGAGTTATTTTGCGCGAAATTCCACCGTTTCCTCAATTCAAAATCAAAATAAATACGCAGAAAATTCCGAAATTAAGTTTGTTCTTTATAAGACTGCGACAGTCATATTCCCGAAAGAAAATTTCGAAACAAAATTGCGCCCTGAATAACGTTGCCACTTGGAAATTTCAAGCATGCAACACGTTTTGCTCATACGGACTCATCTTCAGAAAAATGATGCATCACCATTAACGTCAGCTACAGATTTCGTGCGATAGAACTTCTCTTCCTGTAGACCACAGAAGAGTGGCACGCAGAGAGTGCATGCAGTGACCCTCTCTTAAGCACAACATAGGAAGTACGATTTCCAATATAAATAATAGCTCATATCCCATACAAATATATTATGCTCGTAAAATTATCTGAAGAAGGCTAGACTCTATTGCATATTCGAGAGACAATCTTGGTTGAGACTTAGGCTGAGGATTTAGACCAGATTCATCAGCATACACAGCCACTTACAGGTTGGTGGATTATATTTTGAACTGTCAAATTCGAAATCAAGAAAATCGACGAATAAACTTATGAGAAATGAATGAAAGAGGATGAACCTATTGGCTATTTCAGTTAGTTATAATCGAATGCCGTAGCTATAACGTAAACTTATTTGTTAAATTGAGTAAATATTTATCAAGTTTTATCCTTTTCCTGTTAATATTATATTGTGTTATAATGTTGCATTCACCACAGAAAATAGTACAAACCTCCATTCCATATAAACAATATATTTATCAATTGTATTTTATCATTTCACATTGAATCTTAAATTGTACTATAATGTTGCGGTTGCCTAGGAAACAGCGTAAATCTAAAAAAAGGAAACAGTAAGAAAACTCTCCATTCTAGAAAGATTGCATGAATAAGATTTTTATGGATTAGAACTCGAAATTTTCTTGTCAGTTAAATAATCCGGATTTATAATAGCATATATTTGATCATATATATTTACTTTATCTTATTTTTGACGATTTACTAACTTAACTTATTTAATTCTTACTAACTCATTGCCGCTACCAAATAAAATTTAAAACTGAGTCTGTATTTCAGTACTGTCCATAAGTGGATTAGTTCATTAGATAAGAGTTTATGAGTATTTATTTAGCCTTCATTTTCTTCTGAGTTTGCATGTATTTATAGTCTATTATATTTGCGATATATATAAACAATTCGTAAAAATTGTAAAACGATAACAGCAACCAAACGGGGACCATAAATATTTCAACAGCAACGTAAACAAGGCCTTAGTTACAATAGAAATAACGTAACGAATTCAAGTTGAGAGCAATAAAACTGCATTGTAAAGAGAAGAGATTCAACTCGAGACAATCCGTCTTCGGAAAGATACGAAAATATTTGCCTTTAATGAGTGCATTGTTTGGGAAATCAACGGAAATTAAAAAGAAGAAAGAAATAGGAACGTCTGCGAGGCGCTTTTTCCTCTTTCTCTCACTCAAGTAACGAGGATTTCCCATTTTCAAGCCTTTTTTAAAAAAATCCGCACGAAATATTCTCCTCTTAGTGAATTTATGACGGATTCAATTAAAGATGCATTATACAGAGTCGTGGTTTTTTTTCGCCTCGGTTGTCGGCATGAAAGGAAACGGAGTGGATAAGTAAGCGGTAAATAGCAGAGTTTTTTTCCCCGCGAGCTTCTCGGGGTGGCAGCCATCAAGCGTGGATCGCCACTGATTTCGCCAAGTGGCATCTGCTCACAATGGTTTTCGCCGAAAACGCTTTTCTCAAAATTTTCGCGAAAAAAGAGATTATACGAAAGAGTGAATAAATTTTGGGAATTCCTTTCCCCAAAAAAGTGTCGTAGTTCAAAAGTTTGAGGAGGATGAATTAATTAACTGTTAAGTCTAAAAGGTTAACAAACAGAATTTAAGGATAGAAAAGAAGTTATATAATATGTTTCTTAAGTTTAAGAAATATATTTATTGTTCATTTAAGGTTGTGTAATGAAAATTTGCTCATTATGTTGATTTCGGAATACTTAAAAGATCTGAATAGGAAAAATGCTTCACGATAGAATTTAAGTTGAAAATCGTTTACTAAGCCTTTTCGTTGATAAAAGACCTCAATCTATAATAATTCAAATCCATTGCCAAATAATTTTAACATAAATGCAACTTAAATAAACAATAAAATAATACCCTTAAAGTACTCTTGTAGTGTATGAATCTCAAATTTATTCATATTTATTTTAAATTACGCTTAATAATCTTGACCTAACAAATATTATTGAAAACTTTTTTCCTCTTTCAAGAGTTACGATGAGCAAAGAATTTTAGCTCGTACACCCTTTTATTGTGACCTACAAAAGCCGTCAAACTTATTATTTCAGCGAGTAAAAACTATTATGCTAAAACTAATAATATTATAATGAATCAACTGATATTTGTAAATCAATTTTCATCATTATCTGTTACCTTTTATCCATTGTATTTCATTTTTCGGACATTATTGTACGCATTTTGCCTTTTATATTATAAATACGAGTCTATCATTACATGTTATAATTACATCATCTACAATATTATAAAATTCTCACTTACTCTAAATCTAGTATAATTTTTATCAGCGTGAATGTATATTCAAAACTATTTCAAAGCTAAGACATATTCACTTGACCCACTCTCTCATATTTAACAGTCTTTCACTGACGTAATTCTACGATGCATAAATAGGCGTGACGTAGATTCGACGATTCCTTCCCCCAAATACGAAAATAAGCAAGTTCAGAGCAGAAACCGATTCTTCACGATGGAAGACGTAGATTAGATTTTCCTCCTTCAAAGACGTTCTCACCGGATCTATGAATGAAAGAGCGAGAAATCACTGCCATCAGCAGAATACGCACAGTGGCATCTTGCGACGTTCTCGTTCTTTTTTAGGAGAACGCATTCACGAGACAATTGAGATAAGCGATTTCCCGTCGCTGTTCAATATTTGAGCGTGCGTGACAGTGTGCCCTCCGAAGGACACGTGCTTCGGGTCGATATTTGCCCTTTTTCCCTTCACAAAAGAGGGCCTTCATAAAAAATAGTGAGAGTGTAAAAAAATGGAAATTTGCGGATGTGAAAATGCGTCGAGTAGAGAAAGGGGTGCTATTAATAATAATTTTCAACAATAGCGGTGGCCATGGTGATATATTTTAACGTGTAAACTACACGTTAATGACTATGGAACGAAACGCGGAAGGGTCAAACCTTTTTACTCTATCAGAGAGAGTGACCTATATAAAATGAATGCTGGTTGTGTTTAGTTCACAGCTTTAGACGCTAAAGCACAATAACAATGTTTCAAGAAAGGTTAGAATATTAGAACTATATTAGAGTTAGATAATAGAACTTTGCCCGATACTATATCAATAGCATACTTATCAGGAAAGCTGGGGACCTGGGTTCAAGTTCCGGTAATATCGCTATTGTTTCACTTACATTTACACAAACGTAATGAAATTGATAATGAGTGATTAAATGAAATTTTTTATTATAGAAATTGAGTTACTCCGTGTACTGAACTAACGTATTTTATCTCACATTATCAAAATAAAATTATGCTTGTAAAGCATATTTATAGGCTATAGTTACCCATTAAAGGAGTCAAAGAATATTCTAAAAGGTTTCAAACGTGAATATCTTAGTTTCAATGTTAAAAATCAACTAGGATGATAAGTATATTTCCTTTGAGAATGTTAAATATCTTATACATAGGCCAATTTTCATTAAATTCTTACTGAGGATGAATTTGCTATTTAGAGAATTCTTTACATAGGACTTTTAAAGTGCTTTAATCATATGAATCACAACTCAGACTAGACGAGAGGTTAAACAGATAAAAAATTCAACCGGAAAATTAGCAAAGTAAACCGCGACAGTGAACGCAATGAAGCATGAATGAAAAGAATCGGTGGTGCAAAGTCACAATTCCTTTTTCCACATCAAAGACCCCTACAGACGAGCGCATGTTTGCTCTTTCCATTCATAGGCATTCCTAAAGAGAGGGAGATGAATGTCTACGTTGCTTTGTCTACTGCCAAAGAAGGAGAGCACAATCATGCACGATGATTATCCATCCAATTTTACTTTACTAATTACACGATTAAGAAATCATGGTAGTTAGTGCCGCTCCATGTTCGTTGAAAGAAAATTTTATTAGAAAGCTTGATGGATTACTGTGCAAATCTTATTAAGTTTAAGGGAGCAAATTCTTTCTTCAAAATTTTGCCCATTTATTAACCACGCTTCCTTTTATGGTAACTTACTATTTCATGGCTTTGATTGTTGAAGGCAGTTCAATTCAGTTTCCTGTTTCACGTTATATTTCGAACTGAGTTCTATCTTTATAATTTGCACAGTTACTCAACATGTTTCTTTTTACGTAATTCTAAAACCTTTAAGACATCATTGTTTTATATTAAAACAGTTTACAAAATTCATTTCCTTTCCTGTTTCATGTTCTTCTGAAACAGAAGCTTGTACATTTAATTCTCGTATTCTTTCACGAAGCATTCTAAACGTATTATTCTCCTCATTTACAAACTTACGTAACGTTCTCGTATCTATCTTGATATTTGTTTACTCATTCCCTAGTTACCTCGTGTTATTCCATAACAAACACATTAGTTACGTAATAACAAGATAGAAAGACCTATTCTCTCCTTAAGTATCTCAAAAATTTTAAAAGCTTGATATTTTTCGACCTTGCACACTTAACCAAGAGCACAACAAAGATAAGAAGATGACGCAGTGTAGAATGTCATCGAGAATTCAAAGGAATTACATCGGAATTTGGACGTTTTAACGACCCGGGCAGACCCGTGCGTTGTTAAGGTCAGTCAAGCACTCAGTTATTCGTAGGTGTCATGCCTTTGAAGGTCGAGTTAATGAGAACAAAAATTTTTCGTACACATCTGCATGACCCTTGTTCCAAAGTTCATCTCAGAAGCGTTGACCTTTCTTTCTTCTGGAACTTCCTTTCTGTCTTCAATTACTCGCCTCTAGAGTTGATGGAATACTAAAACAAGTCGAGTATGATTCCAGTTTTAATAGTACTGAAAAAAGGTAAGGAAACGAGGTACCGTATATTTCAGAACGTAAGATGCACCAGATTATAAGATACAGTGTCTTTGAACGTATATATTTTAATATATAAGACGCACCGGATTATAAGACACATAAAACGAAACAAAATATTCGGATAAGTTAGAATTTATTCAACTCATTAACAATAACTGTCTACGTCGTTAACCTATAACAAACATAAAAAATCAGACGAGAAATTATGCTTCGAAAACAAGATGAGTTGTTCCGTCGCTTACTAATGTCGTAAGAAAATATTTTGTCAGTTTGCGCACTGTGAACATAGGAATAAGTTCGAGTTTACTAGACCTCAGCAAAATTTAGAAGTCATACATAAGGCACCATGCAGATTTTTCTTCAAATATAAGAGTTTTTTGTGCTCCTTATAGTCCGAATAATTCGGTTTTATATTTTTACATGACGATGAAGACTATCATTTGTTGAAAACGGTCGTATTTTGGTTCATTACCTTTTGTGGTTAAAATACGTAGTTTTTCTTTTATGAACATTTCCGTTATTTTATTGTATTTCGGTTCTTAAAAATCTCTCGGTAAAATGTTAAATATGCTATCCTTCTTTTCCTGTTAGCGTAAGTAGAAGACGCACTGCACCCAAATGCGGCACACCGTTTGACCAAAAAGATAAGCCTTGCGTTGCATTGAACAGCTCTTTCCATCAGCTTCTATTTTAAACATCCAATCCTTTTCCTTTTACATTTGATAATGAAATCAGAGCAGTTCTTTTCCGAGCTTCGTATCCTAGCAACTTGGCCGATCTTGCGGAATATGTTTTCCCAATAGAAAGCAACGCGTGTTCTTTACGGGGACTCCGTCTTTGGCGTGAACCACCTTCTTCTTCTTGAGACGGCTTTCCCAAAAGGAACCCATGGCTCTTTTCCATGTCCTTTTTACAGAAGATACAAATAAGAAGGCTTACAGACAGAGAGGGAGGTCTTTTCGCTGCATCCATAGGATCGCCTGGGGAGAGACCAATATGTCCGAAATAAAGTTTCATTCGAAGGGCAATAGGATTTGAATGCGGACGAGCGGAAATCGTTGAATATGAAAACTGCAAGAATATAAAAAGATGAATTGCGTCGGCAGAATTTTCTTGCTGACCTCGCATCAACGTTTGCTGATCCCTACAATGGAAAGCCAGCGTAATTGATTACTTCTCAAAACTTTCGGGAGATTTCGTTGCCTAGGTTACGTCTCTAACTTCTAAGCTCGTCTCAGAAACGAAATTTTTATAAAGACGTATTTTTATTATTTATCGTTACGTTTTACGCAGATTTTTTTTAACTAAATATTCAAGAAACATAATACTATAGAATGTTATTCTATTATGATACTTTTAGTTGAGATTTATCACATTTTAGAGGTTTTAAATTCCAAAAAGTTTTCGTTTGAAAAATCATGAATCTTTGCTGTAAATAAATTAATTTTTCCAATATAATTCTTAAATTTGAAGCGTAATTACAGATGGTAATAGCAATAGAAATATTTTATCTTTTTTATAAATTTTATTCAAGCATTGAATGTTCGTTAAATGCTGAAGATAAAGTTTCTGCTTTACGACACGAAAGTAATATAGTGAAAAAACGCATCAAATATCCAATTTTGAAGTAAAACTACGAGCTACGATAGCTCTTTTTGAATCCTTGGCAGGTGTCATAGAGGGTAAATCGTACGTATTTCACGCGGATATAATTTCAGTTTGACTGTTTTTGAGCTCTTGATGCCAAGTAGAGAACCTTTCGTAACCAAATCCGATTTCAAAAGTACTGAGGAAGAGCTCTTTTTATAGAACTAGAGCGCTAAAAAAATACTTCTTTCTTTTTTTCTCCTTCGTGTGAAAGCTTTAAAATGACGAATAGGATTTTTTCATTCACTCGCAAAAACTCTATACGGCGGTACCTTCTCAAAATATCCCCGCAAATGCGAGAGGAATTCCCGCGGAGATAGACGAAGGCTGTGCCCAGTTGAAGTGTACTTATGAGAGAACCGCCTAAAATACGAAATGAGGCACTCGCGCATCTCAAGCGATTCCAACGATCGGCTGTAACTTCTTCTTTTTTTTTGAAAGGGGAATTCGCCGACGGCACATTCTCGAGTGCATCTCTCCACCGATCTCTTTGCCCACTGAGTTTAAAAGCAGACGCGATCCCACGAACATTTGGATCGACTTTATACGTATTTCTCAATCCTAAGTATACGTATTGATTTAGGTCTTCGACTTTATCGCGGGTTCCATTACTCGTTTGTTGATTCGTTACTTACTTTTACGTTTCTAAATATGGAGGGGCACAAAGTAGTTTACTTATGTAACAATTTTGTGAGTTAATTTATGAAATAATTATCGCATAATTCGTCTCTTTTGTTGAGTGTTTACTAGTCTAAATGAAATGTGCTAAGAAATTAATGGTACGCAACATACATAAATAAATATTTATAGTTTCTAAAACCCTTTCCTTTTTAACCAGGAATTAAAATACGTGACAATTTTTTTAAAAAGAAAAAGAAAGAGGAAAAAATAAATATTAAAAATAAAAATTTTATAATATTGTAAATGTTTACCTGGATACCCTGCAATTATTTATTTCGTTGCGTAGTAGGGAAGAATACAAAATGTATTCTTTTTGCAATAAATAATATATATATATATTCGGCCTATTCCATTAATTCAACTGAAAATTAACCAAGAGGTAGTTAAAAGCAACTATGTCTTTATCTATGCGGATAACCTGAGAGCCACTTTTCGGTGAGTGGCAGGGGGTAGCAAGTACCATGACGCTATATACCTAAACGAATACTCTCCTGTATTATTAGAGAGAAAACCGAATTTTAGTGAACTGTTAGATTTAATTTTAAGTTGCTGTGACGTAACATTTGATTGTTCTACCATTGTTATTCGAAGGAGGAAATTTAAAATCCGTAATCGTATTCACAGTCGTTGAAATATAAATGAACAATAAATTTCAACAATGGGACAAACGATAAATTCGATTAATTATAGCATAAACTTATAAAAGCAATTTAAAATTACTCTATAACGTTTATCAAAACCCCTCTTTCAACCATAAATTTCCAATGGATTCCGTTGGATCAATTAGTGCCAATTTGCATCAACATATTTGTCTAAGTTGATTCAAATTATTCGGTCAATTAATGCATCGTAATTTGCACGAGTATTGAATAGGGGCAGCTTAACTGTGACACCGCGTAAAATCCTCCGTTGAATAATTCAAGACAAGCGATACAGAGGGAACCACTAAAAGGGCTTCCCTGTCCATGCATAGTAATTTTCACGCACCAAGTACTTCTAATTATACGGAGGTGCCCTCTGAGGGAAACAATTGGAAACATATTTTCCGCTCTTACAGTAAACGCGCACCGAATTGCATCTGCGATGTTGAATTCGAGTCGAGTGCAGTTAATCGGATTTCCGCTGAAGCGAAAAACGGTAATTAGCAATCAGCATATTTCCATATCATTTGTGTATATATGTATTAAAATGGATTCTGCGGTTAACGAGACCGGATTATGTTTAAATGATTGTAAAAATGAGCGTAATGTAATTATCACTCGTAAATTGAAGCACTTTTTTCGTCTGTAATAGTGGTTTTGTTTCGTTCATTACAACAATATGTTACTAACGTTATTTTGGTGGAATTTCTCAAAAATTATTTTTGATATTATTATTTATTATATTATATCCATTTTTTAAAGTATTTATAGTAAAATTAATTGTAGAAAAAGTGAAAATGAATTTTAAGAGAATTTTAACCCACATTTTGAGGAAATTAGTCCAGTAAAATTCGATAAAAGTTAAAGGAGGTATTGAAAGATTAAGTGAAAGTACATTAACCATTTTAAGGTAATGAAGTAGTATAAGCATCCTAGGTTCATAACACTTAAATTAATTTACTTCCAAAAACATTATTTTGATATATAATGGATTCGATATAAAAAAATCCTTTGTTAAAATTATATTTCATGTATTACACAACAAAATAGTTTAATTTCGTAACATTTTTTCTTTAATACCTTCAACAAAACGTGTTGTTAACCAGACGGATAATATAAATAACAACTCGGTATCCATGTAAATAAGATACGATTAAGCCACAAACGTTTCGTAAACTACAATTTTACGAGAGTATTCTTGCGAGAAACAAATGGTGAATAACCTTCTCACGTACGGATGGATACGAGAAGAGAAATATCACCATATCTCTGGAAATAAGGGGCATATCCAAGTGAAATCGCCCGCGACAAAAATAGCATCAAAAGCGCGTACCCTGAGAATAGATCGCGAGCAAAGAAATCGTTTCGAGCATCGGCAAGACATCGGAATAAATCACGCAGAATCTCGATAAAGGTGAAAATAGGAGTGTGACAGAGACAAACACTTTCGTTCCCACGACGACGAAATGATATTAAGGAGGAATCGGGCGTGGGAATGGCAGGACGAAGATAAGGAATGAGATTTAGATTCGAGCAAATATGAGAGTTTTAGTGATGAATTAGAATTTGAAAGGTGGAAAAAAAAGATGAAGAATGCTAACATTGAAAGGATTGGGATGAAGAATGGAAATGTGAATAAAGGGGAGTGTGAAAGGACAGATATGAAAGGAAAATGTTTTAAATCTTTGGGAGAATTCCTCAAGAATGGGAATGAAAAAAAAAAATTGGCCTTGGAAAAGAAAACGAAAGGGAAGGACTGATTGATCGAATCACATATTTATGTCGATGAGATTGAATTCGCAAAGTGCCTCGACTGCGCCAATATCCAATCAGAAAGATTGAAAGAGCATGGGGAAACAAACCAGACCTTATAGAATATTTCCTACGATAATGCTCCAAAGAATACCTAAATTGAATAAGGATAATATGAAAGTAAGGATCGAATTTATGTTCTCTTTATACGAAAGTAGGACGTTTATAGCTCTAAAATGGAAAAAAAGCTATATATATTTGCTCTTAGCATGTCTTTGTGAAGAAATATGTTAGAATTATTTCATTATCATTCACGCAAAAACATCATTGTGGTAATAAAAGGACAATAAAGGTTGAATGATAGCGAATACGTAAAAATAAATACATATGAATGGGCCTAAATATTATTTACTGCTTGATCTTATATAGTTTGTTAATTTATTAGCTTATGTTTAATATATTGCGTATTATTTCTATTTATAAGTAATTTGTGTGGCTTTCTTTTGGCTAATATTAATGTTAAAATGAATTCGATATTATATGTTACATAATTTATATGGCTTTATTGGGCTAAAAATAATACTAATATTAATTTGATATCATTAGTATTTAAATGACAATAATATACGATTATCAAGGCTCTTAAATAAACAAAAGAAAACTATATTGAAAACTCTCCAATAAATTGCAACAATAAAGGGTTACCAAGGCTCTGAAATGTAAACAAAAGAAAACTATATTGAAAACTCTCCGATAAATTACAACAATAAAGGGTTACCAAGGCTCTGAAAAGTAAACAAAAGAAATACTATATAGAAAACTCTTCAATAAATACAGCTACGTATTCCAATAATCTTTACTGGTATAGGTATATTTAAAAGGTAGAGTAGTTACTAAAATACGACTCCATAAGGGAACTGCAAAGAATGAGCTAGCGTAGAAATAGGTACGCAAGAGAAGGAAGGAAAAATCTACAAGATTGATGGCAGAAGAATAGTAGGAGGTGGAAACTGAAAGTAAATTGCTATTTTTAGAGAGATCGGAAGGAAAGCAAACATCCTAGGACCTGATGTCATATGAGGTGCTCACTCAAATACTTTTTGCCTTCACAAACAGTGCTCCGTTTTTCATTGACTTCGAAGATCATCGACATTCTTTTATTTGATCAGACTCCTATTCCAGCGCCGCACAGCGCGTTGAGATGGCAACGTACTTCTGGTGCTTGTCTATCGCTATGACGTTTATGAGGTTCAATTGTTTCTGAGTGAGAAGAGTTATATTTCCATTATGGTTACTGTTCTCCGGAAAACTATTTTTCTCTGCATAATATACATTTTTTTGATTTTAAATACCTACAAATATTTAGACTTAAAATTTCTATTAATTTTCTGAGTATTTTTCTTAACTACTGTCTACTACTCTAGAGATTTAAATTATTTCAACATTATTGGATAACACATGTTGGACAAACTAAAATGACAATAAAGATTGAAGCTGTTTTACGTCATGAATCGATTATAACATAATGTTGTTCATATTTGATATATCAATATGTGATATTTTAATTTATTTTCAAGAAATCGAATAATAATAAATGGATGCAGTCAAAGTATTGAAATTCATTCCAAAATCGTGGATAATTCAGTGACTCTAAAATGTTGATTTTTGTGTATGGAACTTGCAAAATTTGGAGATATTAATAAAACAAATAATTTATCTTTAGTTTATCATTCTTTAAATTGATACTAATGGATAATATTATTATTATTAAGACTATTTGTATCATTATCTTTCAAGTTAATCGCAACATTGTAAATGCTGTAAATATGTAAAATATTCATAATATTAAGATACCCCTTTCAAATTTATTATGAAAAATTAACCAATATCTTCAAAATAGCCTCTCATAAACTCCTAATAATTCTCCTAAAGATAACACTTTCTATAACTTTCAAAACTTCTAATATTTCAGAGATTTCTTGTAACTTAATTCATAGATTAAAAATGTAGATTCAACATAGAACTTTTTGAGGAAATAGTAGTATAACATCAATGTCTATAATATACTCTCATCAACTCCTAATATTAAAATAATCCTATGTTAGCTATTACCTTTAGCTCTTAGTATTCTTATGGAGAAATATTATTATTTAATTTATAAATTAATACACTTATATCCAATATTGTAGGTGATGTTGTAGATATATTAATATTACATCAAAACTGGCAAACCATATTATTAAACAAATAAAGCAATTTTTTGAATGAACAAGTATTAAATCATGTAAAATTTAAACAATCATAAATAACACGCACAAAAGATCTAACTCTTGATCCGTCCGTATGGCTTACGATACGATTTATAAACCTCTATATTGGAAACGATTGACTGTCCAGGGGCGGAAAAATTACTCGTAATAAAATAAACATCCGGTAGAGTAAAGTGAGAGAGCAGAAAACTCCCAAAGTGACATATACGAAAAGTAATGGAATTGCAGAGGGGGGAGTGGGGTGAAAAAAGGTGGAGGTTAAGAACAGAGACCGATAGTGGCGCTGGCATCACAGCCTCCTGCACTATCAATCAAAGTCCGTCCTTCTTTTCTTTTGGTCATAAGAGGAAGCAGATAGTCTTGGCTTTCGATCGCAAAGAAAACGAGGAATATTCTTTGGTTTAACCGAATTGAAGTAGATTTAATTAATTAGGAAATCGATCTTTTCGATATATTATATTAATCGATCTTATCGATGTATAATATTAATTGATCTTATCGATATATTATATTAATCGATCTTATTGATATACTACAGTCTTAGAGCGTGTAAAAGATTATTTAAACTATCGCAAACGAAAAAAGAACTTCAAAAAGTATATTTTTAATGCTTAAAGGGGCGGTTTCTCAAATACAATTAGTCTTAATATCACCATATTTTACGTCTTTACTTCTTGAAGAAATGAAATATAGTGGATATAGATTTGATAGATGTTTTTACTGATAAAAAATATCAAATTACTCACTTATTATTAATTACGTAATATAATGTGATAAAGATATTCAATACTCACTCATAATTACGTCTTTTTATATAATATTATAAATTAATATAATAATATTAGCCAGTTAAAATACACTAATTTACCCTTAATGAACATTAACGTAAGTCAATCCTATTGTCAATGACGTAAATAAACAGCTATTAATTGCATTTATTCATATTTTCATTCAGTAAATATCAGTTTCGGACTCAAATATAATTATTCTCATATTAATACGTTCTCCAATTAAAGAACCATTTGGAAACTTTGTCTTAAAGTCGCATTTATCCTTTTGAAGAATATCACCGCATTTCTAAGAGATTTACACAACAATTTTGAAATCCCCTTGTTCGTATGGTGTGTTCTGATTCCCTAACACTTGGAAGAAATCTTCCTTGGAAACAAAACTTTCTGCCGCCTTAAGGGTTTCCCGTGCCAACCGCAATAATTCTGTTACCAATGAGTAGATAGGGCCTATTTGAGGTGGACAGAGAAGGCGCGAAACTTTTTAAGACCATAACAGTTACTTCCTCAAAAAGTTCTCGGATAACTTCCGGGAGTTTCTGTTCTTGGCGTCGATTTGTATTTAAACAAACGAGATAACTGCGTGAGACATGATAAGATGAGAGATGTATACAGCTGATGAGGGAGGCTGGACAGTTGTCTGGTGTTTATGGTAGAGGATGGAGAAATGTTGCGCTTGATTCAAATGTTATCCAATGAGTTTGCAGTTCAAAAGGATTATAATTATAAAAAGCCTAATTAAAAATAACTTAAGTAAGTTTAAGGGAATGTATAATATTTTAAGTATCTGGAAATTATTATTGTTATTACAAAGAAACTGCTAGTAGGCTGTTAGCCTGATGGTAGTTATTTCTACGTACTAGTGATAATATATAGTGTATCTAGTATCTTGACAGTATTTTTAATACTTAGAAAACATGAAATCTTGAGAATTTAATTTAAAAATCAGGAAATTATGCGATCTCTTCAAAAATAGTGGTATTAAATTAGTTAGTATTCTTTAATGATACTTTAGAAACCTAAAATTATATTTAATTTTGGGATTATAATTGATTCACCTTTCATAAATACGTAAATTTAACTTCCTTTATTCTTCCTATATCACTTAAGCATACAAAGTACACGGACGATGAAAGAATGCTGGTACACGCAAAAAGAAAATTAAATCTTTCCTAAAGCCTTGATTAGTATTGCAAACTCTACCTTCTACCTTTCCATCATCATCTTCTGTAGACTCACTCGTTTGACATTTGTGCCTATTGTGCGGATTGTGGAGTAAGTGGTAACTTTCTTTGGAATCGAGTGTATATCTTTCTTGTTCTTTTTTGTCCAAACTACATCCCTCTTACCTTTTCTAAAATAGGACCAGTCTTCTCCAATCTGACCCTTGGTTACCTATAAGACTAGACCTTAAATTAACTTAAGCTTTTAAGCCAATCGTACGTTAGTTTAGAAAGTTGTTTTGGTAACCCTTTTTTATGTCTCCTAGCTTTCTACCAATATTACTCTGTAACATTTCCCGAAACTATTTATCTACCAATTAACTAATTAATTTAATTAAAATGTACTTTTTTATTCCTATAATTAATGCGCAAGCATTAGTATTATTTATGTTATTTTCTCTCCTTAGTTACCGTTTCTATTTACGATGAATCGTTTAGTTTATCTTCCTTCAATTGTTTCACTTCTCTATAAAAAGTGAACCCCATCCTCTTAGTAAGTTCATCATTCTCACGCATGTAATCCACAATGACTGGCGCTATTTCCCTCAACGAAAACAACTATCATTTCATCAAGGAAATTATGGGATGACGACCGAGATGCCAACATCACTGCCGACTGTCTCCCCAGAGGGCGTGCGACCGCTATTTCATTATTCTGGTACAGGGCAACGCTGGGAAGACACATTTAACTGCATCGAGCCTCCAAATTGGCTCCCATAACTACCATCTTTCATACCCGTGCAGCTTCCATCATATTACACGAGTAAGGAAGAATTTACATTGGAGTAATTTGATACGCTTTTTCGTTCGTGAATACGTGGAAATCATTGCGAAAAGAAAGTATTTTGTATAGTAAAGTAATTACCGACCATGTGATCATTTTTACTAATAATTATAGTTTTTCATCATCAGGTAAAGAGTATATCACATTTTCTTGTACAATTACGTATTCCTGTTAGCCTCGTATTCCAATAATCTTTCACGTAATATTAATACGAATATTATTACGTATATTAATAGTAATAGCTTTTCATTCGGAATCAAAACAAAAGAGAACTAACAATATGTGCATTAATAAGAACTAATATTACGTGAACCAATAACAATTAATATTACGCAAATATGTAGATTTGAAGAGATTTAAGTACGAGAAACATATCAAACTCTTTAAATGATATCGTTCCGGGTATTCATTAGAATTTGTCAAGAGATACTTAACTTAATCACGCTCTCAATTGACTACAATTTTCATACGTAATTATCCCTAATTTCTTTTTAAGGACGAATTGGCTTACAAAGAAGGAATCATTGTTAGGGAACCTAATTTAGCGCTCTATTTGATACAAAGTCGATCCACAACAATCATTTTTCATCCCCTCATAGGACAACCTGCAATTTGTTTCCGCTACGTCACCATTTTTGCCTTTTCACCTCTTCCACTTATTCCTCCGTTACGCCATTAGTGCATAAAGTGAAAGAACGTGAGGGAATGTTATTCCTCCTTATCTTAATGGAACGTGAATGTCAGCGCCGAGGAAAAAATATGAAGAGAGAGGAAAAAAAGAGTAAAATAATGCAAAAAAAGGAACGATGAAAAGAGAGGAAATGAAGGCAAAGGTGAAGAAAGGATTTGCAGAGATTAGCATTCTATGTCAGGGATGAACGAGGGGAGGGGTTTTGAGCCGCGTTTATCTTCTATCTCATCCTTCGCTTTATTTCCCCTTTCTTTCTTTAAGGCTCATCCATCATAGACTCGAGTTAAACACCTTTTCGAATGGAAATAGTGTGCCTCGCAAAAGGGAAGTTGGGGCTTTGCTAATTTTTCATCCCCTTATCCGCGATAAGGAGGAGAATGTCTTGCGTCGTTAAAAGATCACGTGCACGTGGAGTCGAAAAATGATGACCTCTGAGGAAATTGATTGAATTAATGAAGAATTTAAAACGAAACAATGAATAAACAATGAAATGACCATCTGTTCATATGCGTAACAATGTTCATTAAATCCCATTCACGTACATATTGTTAGTTACAGGCCAATACAATTTAATTCAAACTATAGAGCGTTAAGAATATAAGTGATTGTTGGAAGTAACATTTTCTAATTGAATCAACCGAATGAGAAATAGATAACAATCAAAATTCAAAATGGGACTTGATTCAGGTAAATTCAATTGTACGAAAACAATGAAGCGGTATATTGATAAGTATATTTTCCTCGAAGCTTAATACAACAAGCATTAAGAAATGTGGGAAGGCATTTAGTATTTTCCGCATTTAATGTTTAATTAAACATGCTTAGTTTTGACCAATGCCATTAGTGCCTTTTTTAATACTTATTGTAATATCATTATATAATAGCAACCAATTAAAGCAATCTCTTCCAAAAGGTTTTTTTAGTACAAAATCTCATCTTTTTAACTCCATCCAGCGTAATCCAATCGCGCTTGTACAACGCGAGATACAGATTACTACAGCTATCTGCTGCAAAAATAATGGATAACTGTTTACTAGACTAACTAATATGATTTACAAAAAATATTAATACCTATTATTACGACTTATTACTATTGAATGTATCTAAAACTTTCGAGTATTTCGTCCAACTTGAACTTCGATCTGGTCATTCTGAAATCCCTAATTTTCTCATAGACCAGTTTGGATCTCAAATAGACTCAATACGAGATTCGTTCTTCGTTTTTTAATAATTGAAAACCCCATTCCGATTGGGTCATCAGCTGATTGGAAGCGACTGCTATCCTTTTTATCTTAAAAGATGATAAAGAATTCCCTCTTTCAATTCTACTTCAAATGTTTTTTTGATTACGTCGAGAGTGAAGCTTTGATTTCGATGGATTTTTTGATGTTGGAACGTCGATTCATCTTCAATTGTTTATTTCTTTCGTGTTTTAAAACGTTGATGAAAAGGAAAAGATGAATGAATGGCTACTTCTGATAATAAGTCCGCTAATATTTTACTGAATGATATTTTAATGAAAATAATTTATAACGAAATCTGCAGGAACAATGATTATTTATAATTGTGTACAATTTACATAACAATTATTAATACAATAAGGGTAAATTAAGGGTATTGTTATAATTACTTCTATTTTTATATTGTTCGATTATATGCTTGTTATATTTGTTCGTTGTATTATTATAAAATTAATTCTCATATTTTGTTATTTTGTTGATTGTTGCCACCGTACTGATGTCCTATTGTAACAATTCAACAATTCCAATTATAATAGTAACAAGAATACTACAAAAATTAATCATTCTATGTTACAACAATATGAATCATTATTATACGAATGAAATTCTAAAGATATTATCGAAAAAAGCTTTTCGGCCAATTAAAACTCCCCTACAGCTCTCTATATTCAGCAGCCAGCAATTAGGTAAATATTCTATTCTTCTTCCTAATTAAATCCCATTTTGATGAAATGTGTCCTATAATATATGGTACAAAACCGCTCTAGTTTTATGAATACATGAAACTTTAAACGCTTCTTTAACACACTCGCAATTTTTTTAATCAGCTAGATTATGGATGGGCGTTATCTAGCAAGCGAGGAAAGAGTTTGAGTTCATTTAAATTTTAAAATGGTCTACTCGATCTAACCGCGGAGGGCGTACACTTGGAAAAGTGACGTGCGTAATAAATCAGCCATTTCATTAATATCGCACCAAATCCCTTTGGAGAGAGAAATGAAGAACCTCCGAGAAGAGGATTTGTTGTAAGGAAAAGAGATAAAGCATCTGAGATAAAACTTATGGCAACCTCCCGCGGATTTTCATACCGAGAATCGGAATAAGAGGGAATAAATGAAAAAAGGTAACCTCGTTATGGCTGAATACGTTTTGACGAAACTCTCACAGGGGATGATAAAGACTGTCGTATGAAGAAGTGGATGAATAAACAGGTATGCGAAGTGAATCTTCAAATAGACGTATGATTGAATTAAAAGGAACACCATAAATAATAATAAGGTATTAATATACTAATGATACACTAATAATATAATAATGATAATCTAATGATAAATTAATAATATACTAACAATGCAATAACAATATACTCACGATATACTAACAATATACTAACAATATACGAACAATACACTAACAATATATTAATAATATAGTAACAATATACTAATAATATGTATCACTAAATGTTTTGAATAAATAAGTGAAATTAGGTTACAATATAATCGAAAATCATAGAAAAATCTATCCTCCTATGGATTTTGAATCATGAATAAGAGAATTCTGAAGACGATTCATTAAAGGATAGAGAAAATATTTTACTAAGTTATGCTCAAAATATCTATACTTCAATTGACGAAACACATTTTCTTAGAGCCCCTGACTAGATATTCCTAATAATGCTTTCTTATACGAGATTTACTTGCAGTAGTTCTAATCAGGGATCGTTAGTGAGTGTTTTCTGACGAAGTACTCGCACGTAATGAATGCGTGGGAATGAATATTTACGATTTATTTGTTTACTTTTAGTAAATAACCGTTGCTATGTCGGAAACTTGTTTGCTCGTTGCAAAATCTATGATGATATAAGCTTAATATTACTATTCTCTTAGCTATTCATTTGAATAAACTACTAACATATGTTCAAAAATGATGAATATCATCGTCTAACGTAAAATGTACTATTGTATAGGATTTAATCACCATCTAAAGACAAAAAACTTCTGAAGAACACGTAAGATTTTGAATCGTAAAAAACTAACGTAAACGTAAGAATAGAAGCATTTAAAATATTACGATCCTGTTCATAATTGAGAATCTGAAACCTTTAGAAAAGTAAACAGAACCTTATGTTTTAATACTACACTCTTTCGCATGAATTTTATACGAACGACTAAGAAGTTCACAACTTTACGTCTTTTCTCAAAGTTTCGACTCAAAAGTTGATACAAAATTTTAGACCCGTAAAAATTGCCTCGGATGACCCTAGAAAAAAACTTCTCCTATACTCGGAGGTACTAAGTATTTCGGAAGCGAGAACGGATTACGTACACACTCCCCTTTTTGGGGGATTTGTAAAGGAAGAACGTTTAAAAAGGGCATCTGTATAAAAAAACGCCCTCTTCAGACAGCGAGATGCAACTTGTGTGAAGAAGAAAAGAAGAGAGGGAAAAAAATACGTATCGAGTTCTCAGAAGCAAAACGAACGCGTTAAGAGAAAAGACGAAGAGTGGGTAAGAAAAGAGAACGAGAGAAACTTTAAAAAAAAGAAGACAAGAGGAGAAAAGTTTTCCGTTATGCTTTGGGACGGACAAAGAGCTTTTTCAGAAAAAGGGGGGAAATATAATGGTGGCGAAGGGGTTGCATTAAGAAGGTGAAAAGGGGGAGTGGGGAGTTGTGGAGGATTAAGAAAGAGAGGACGATAAACGAACGGTAGAGATCTGAAATACGAAGAAATGATGGAATATTTCTGAGAAAATGAGAAATTTGGAAAATGTAACCTGAAGAAGGATGAAGACTGGAGCTTTATTCGATATACGCGAGTTGGGTTCATTAAGTCAAACACTCGTAAAGTTCAGTATCCCACTCTTATGAGGAATATGTATATAAATGCGTATAGCAGAAGACCTTAGAATAGATGGAACAAGCCCTCAGGGGTATATTGGTATTTATAACTAAGTATTAACTCTAACTAAGTACATCAAAATATACTCGTTATGTTAATTTGATCTTCTTCTACTTGTCTATATATTAATTTGAGAAGAATAAAATTTAACAGAGGGATTTACAAGCATAAATATCTTCTCCAGCCTACTAAACAATGGCCTTAATTGTTAGGTAACAATGTGCAACAATGCTAGCAACAATGCCCAACTAACGGTCCGGAATACTCGTTTGTTATAAAAGGGTGAGGGTGGGAATTGTTGGGAATAAAAAATGAGAGCAGTGAAAAAGAATAAGGTAGAACTCGATACAGGACGGAATGAGATTCGCTCCAGGAGGCAGAAATGCATGCTGGGTATGTCTAGAAATATCGCAATAGCGTGGAACAATGAGAAAAATGGATCGCCTATATGAAGTGGAGAAATGATACAGCTCAAGAAGACTGAAAAGGAACGTGAAGATGAATGTTTGCGATAGAAAGTTCAAGAATAGTATCTAAGTAGGGTAACTAAGTGATGAGAAGGTTATTCAAAGAATTTTTTAGATATATTGTGACGAGTAACGATAGCTCTTGTATGAAACAATGATTAAATGGCAACAATATTATTAAAATATATGCGAATCAAAGTACTTAAGCAATTATATAACTTTGACGAAACTAAATCAAAGTTCTATATCCAAGAAGAAAGCTACCTTTAATTTTAATTGCATTGAATTTTACTTTTCTAAGAGTTTTAGAAAGTATTTTACATCCTTTATTTATTTATTGCTTATACTAGAAAATTTTACTATCAATTACTTTTCTTCTAGCGTAATCATCCCTCAATATATTCCAGTACATAATTCGTCATTTATTAAAATTGCCTTCTAGATGCATCACATTAAATTACATTTTTAACATTCTTTATTGAATATCTTTACTCAATTACCCCATAACTAACTTTCTATTCTATATATATATATATATATATATATATATATATATATATATATATATATATATATATATATATATTCTAGTAATATAATCTAGAATAGGATATAAAATATTACTATATTATTACTCAATCGTCCAAAAAATAATTTCCTATTCTAGATGATACTTCTAGAATACATACTTTTCTATTCCCTTCGTAAGCAATAGAAGGAAGGGGTGTTCAGATTCGGTAGTCAACGACCTCTCAAGTCAAACATCCCGAATAAGAAGACCGCCCGGCAATTATGTACTCGAGACAGTTAATAATCAATCTTAGTCATCATTTGTTCCGTTGATTTTCGATTGTCTTTTTGGTGTGAAAGTCGTATTCAATGTAGCGTGCTAACTATCGTGCAATTATCCCACGAAACAAGTGTTTTTTACGGTCTCAACGGATGACATGAAGGGGGCGTTGATTACGATGGAACATTAAATGAGTCGTTCTGTCTCCAGTTGCCAATGGATACCGGTTTCCAACGCACTGTTGAATGTAAATTTATATCGTAACATGTTTCAATTTGTTAAACCTCTAATCGTATTATATCAATGTAATATTCGAACAATTCTCTGTAGCTTAAGGAATAAGGGATTAAGTTTTCAGCATATACTTATTTTAATTTTACTTTTAGATGAATAAATATAGCAATAAAATCTTCGATAGCCATTAAAGTAAGAACACTGAAATTGATCCCGAGTAATACGTATGGTATGCTATAAAACTATGTCATATTATAGAGCCAAAATGATACATTACAATATAAGTAATTATTCTTACTATAGGGTGGATTGGGACTATGAACTACCCTCTGACATTAACTCTGGTTATTTCACAAAAAAGAATTTAGGAAAAGGAATAGGAATTAAAATTGAAGAAAAAACAATGGATGACTTTTTAAAAACATGTATTGTGGCTCACTGGTGTAGTTACTGTGTAGCTTAAATAAAAACTAAGAACGTGAGAGATAAATGTTAAGGATGTTAGACGTTACGTATCACAAATAAGTATTACAGATACGTGAGAAGCTGAAGACAAAGCTTTCTCAAACATGAAAATCTATTAACCCCGTACGTTAAACTAATACTTTCATCTTAGATACGGAAGAGTATCTCATATCGGGTCACATAAAACATAAATGCCAAGAGGTCGCGGTGTTAATCAATTTCCAGCGATGCTCTTTTGTTGTACGGAATTTATTTGCTTTAATTTCCTCCGGTTGAAATGAAAAATCGTCCCATCAGAAAGCCGAATCGCGCGGTATGAATACGTAAATAGGAAGAAATAAAATTTGATAGCGGGAAATGATAGGGAACAGAGAAAAAGAGAAAGCGCGAGAGGAATCTGCTTGCATTCGTTTCCACGGAAATGAAAAATGAAGATGTCCGGAAGTCTAACAAAGTTAAATTAAAAAAATGCTAGGGCACATTAATCACCAAAGGATATGTTGAGCTAAAATTGCTAAATTGTTCTTTTCCGCAGGGAATTGCCAGCAAATTCTGATAAAGCACCGATATTCTCTGTACTACCCGGAGAATACATCGCGAAGGATTTAAAACGAAAGTGATGGATGTTCATTTTTAGAAGGAGTTCAAAATGGATAGAGCGTGCTGAATATGTGATTTTTCTAGTAAAGTAATGATTCATTTATCAAAATCACGTATATATACCAAATAGCATTTGATTTAACATAAAAATGAACATATACGCCATAAATTTCGAAGAATACACGAGAGAAAACGTTAAGGTGAATTCATGGTTCTTGCACCTCCTGCCACACACCGAAAGTTGGCTCGCAGGATATCCACATAGACATAGGCCCATTCCCTAACAAGATAAATTCTCTTAGAGTTTAAAAGATCGCTTACAACAATTAAATTTACTTAGATACCGATAAAATATCAATTGTTGTCTCTTAGCAACCACCTATACAACAGCATATTCTCCAATATAAAAGATTATGTATCATAAAGTATTGTTCTATTCAACGAAGATATGAAGTAATCAGAGACCGTTATATGAGGCATTTCACTCTGGAAAAGGTTTCTTCCGTTTTTTTCACCGTAGAGGAATGTAATGCAAATGAATTCCAGCAGTGCCAAGGGGATAATCTCCGTGGATGTAAATGCAACTAGTGCTTTGTATCTTGCATCGATAAAGATTCCCCGAAGGCATGCAGGCCGTGTACGCGGCGTTCTTTTATTTCATGAATTCACAATCGATAGAGTTCAGTTGAATATGGAACAAGAGTTCAATCGGTTAGAGACGTTTTTACAATTTGTGCGATGGAACGGTAACGGATGCAAATATAATTGTTTAGAATGGAAATATCGCGGTGAAATATTCGCATGTTTAGAAAAGCAGTAAAAACCGATGAATTAACCGATGATATTGAGTTTAACCGAAAAAACTCCTTATCATACCGTATTTTAAACATTTTTAGTATACCTTTCTGGTTAAAAATTATTGAAAACGATTACTTTCTCGTTAAAAGTCATTTAATCCTGTATTGAAACGCTATAAATTTTTATGCTCCAATAAAAAATATATATGAAAAACTATACATTAATAACGAATGAAAATGAGAATGGAAATATCGACGTAAAATTTCGCCAGTTTAGGATAGCAAACGATGATGATATTGAGTACAATTGAAAAACTTATTATTATATCGTGTTTTCAGCATTAACAGAATACCTTTTTTGGCTCGAAATTAATAGAAAACAATTATTCTATCGTTAAAAGTTCTTATCTGTATTTAAATTCTAAAAACTAAGTTAAAATGAATTTATCCTAATTTAAAACGTGTAACAATATGTGTGTTTATATAATATGTAGAAAGGATAAAAATAACAATAGCAAACAACGCTTTTAATCTTATGACATAAAATTTTATCTTATCTTAGCTTTTTAATTTAAGGTAAATGAACAAGAATTTGCGGAGAGTAAGAAATTCATCCCAAGCCGTGCACACACTATACATAAGGTGCATAACTAAGCAGATGCCTCTAAGGACTACACGTCCAACGGCGGAATTGATTATCCTAGGAATTTCCATTGGGAAGCAGCGTGGATGTGTTTAAGGGGCACATTACTTCACCCAAAAAGCGAAAGTACAATGTAAACTAAGGAAAAAGGAATTCTGAAATATATATTCTAACAGAATTTTATATAATTTTTAAACAGATAAACAGTTTATTATAATATGAACAAAATGAACTTTATCTCTCTGTTCAATACATGTATTTATCGATTATATTTAAGTCAAGAATTATCCGTATAATATTACGATATTTTAAAAGATTATACCGTAATTAAATCGTAATTATAGTATGCATCAACAATTTAGTTGATGAATCATGCTGTTAATCTGAAATAAATGACTATATTTCAGTAGTTAGGTCTAAAATAACTGTAAATTTTAACGTAAAACAACTATTACAAACAGTATTAGCTAAACTATATATAATTCAAGAACTATGTGTATAAGAACCCGTTAAGCAGAAAAATTAAGATTAAAATATCGTAGTCATAGTTCATCACATATATATTTGTTAAACCATGGTATAAGTTAGTGAGAAAGGACTAAAATGTAGTAGTTTGGGCTACATTAGCTGTAAAATGTGACATACTAACTAATATTCCAAACAATATAAGCTATACTGCATTTAAATCATGAACTTTTCGTTTAATATTGAGATATGCTGAAGTATTATTTAAAAAATATCGTAACTTTAGTATTAATTAAAAACTTTATTTGATAAACCATGATATTAGTAAAAAAGAAAGGACTAAAATATACTAATTCGAGCTAAAGTAGCAGTAAAATTTGACGTAGATATGTAGAATATTCTAAACAAAAGAAGCTATACTGCATTTAATTCAATAATTACTCGTTTTAATAGTGTAATGTGTAGAAGTACATGTAATAAAATTAATGAAGAACACGTATTAATAAAAAAATTTCGTAAGTTTAGTATTCGTTTATTTCAGGTATTAAGTAAGGACTTAAAATTAGTAATTCGGGCTAAAATAGCTATAAAATTTTTACGTAGAAACTAATATTCCAAACGGTAAGAGAACCGCTCAAGCTGTCTGCGCTCTGTGTTCTCCAGACACGCAAATGAGATCGGTGTACTGAATATTTACAGCGATTAATCGACTCAACAACTCTTTCTTCCTTGGATTGGAAAAGTTTGGCATCCAGTCTAAGATATCCGTGGAAAGTATTGTTGGCGTCTCTTAGTTACGGCTCGGTATCCGAAGTATTGCGATAATAGCAGCTGAAAAAGGGAAGTCGTGGAGAAGGAGGGGCCCTAATCGGAGAAAGGTTGGCTTCTTTCACAGCCTCAGGATGTGGAGAAAGGAGGCAATTTCGCGAGCAATTTTGATGGAACAGAAAACCGCAGAAATAATGAATTGCCTTTTTGAAGCGTTCTGAAATCTTAAATGCAAATGACGAAGGACTGAACTGAATTTAAATTCGCCGATCGAATAGGACTTGAAACAATAAGTTTTTTAAGGACTATCGAATGGTGATATGCTAATGATGCACCTTAGGCGTCTACTGTTCTACTTTTTTGGCTGCTTTTTTCTTCTTTCCGTGGATTTTCGAGCTGTTTCATTGTAAATATATAAAGCGGAATTGCAATAATGGTATCCAAGGCGATAGGTTAATATTAGAAATTTTACCAATTCTTTTGAAACTTAGCTTCCTTTTGTTTCTTGGTAAATAGATAGCGGTGGGATCTACAAATGAGAAGTCTACGAAAATATCTTCTATGTCGAAATTTGGGACAAGAAAATTGAAGAATGTTTTTCAATTTTATATATTTATTAATCAGAATGTGTTTGAAGAAAATGACTGGTTTCGGCACATATCGGCTTTAACTAGACGTCATAAATCTGCATTTTAGACATAGTTATACATTAGCCTAATATTAAACATGATATGGAAACTATTTTCTACTTTAAATTGGTATCACTACCCTTCTATTTCATTAAAGAATAGAGCAGATATTCAAAAGGACTGAAAATATCTTTGACTAAAGAATAAGATATAGACTATAAAGATGGTAAATTTGAATGAAAGAAAGAGCCAATAAAACTCAATTTTCTTGTAGAAACGAAATCATTTCTTATAAGTTGTTCTAAACTAACTATTCCATTGGCATAAACTAATTTTTAAAAGTTCCATATCGTAAGATATGACTAAATATCTATGATTTCTTTTCAGTAAATTATATTGAAAGATGCTGATTCAGAACAATTGGAAATAATAAATATAATGAATAATATTATTTACAACATGTTACAGCTCAAAAATAAATATTATTAGAATGATTACTTTACTTCGTGAATACGTAGATCTTGATTGTAAATAGTTTTCATTGAAGGTAATAGTTTTGGAAAAAGATCTGTGAAAAAAGATCTCAGAACTTGAACCATTTCACAAATTATGGACTCTCCTATGAATCATGATATCGATCTAGTAAATTCTTTTTCCTTTTTATTACCGAAAAGTGAAGAATCCGCTTCTCACAATCCTCTGCCGTCAAACTAACCGTTCTCTTTCGGATTAAATTTGAACTGGTACGGGGAGCTGTCACGCTATCTACAGTGGAAAAAGAGCAACACTATCGCCAAAGCTGAGGATATTTCAAAGAGTTTGAGGGCATGAATCTTTAGAAGGGCCGAAGAGTTAGGTCTGGAATTTTAAAATCGGTTATTCTCGGTTCACCAAATGATAACTGTAGAATATTGCCTCAGATTTTTATTAATATTATATTCACGGGAACGTTATTTTGAATTATTTAACTTTTAATTCCCATTAAATTTAGATTTCTAAACAGATATTTTCTTTAATTGCAGTTACATTTTCATTTCGAAAGATTTGACGTGGTTTTCTTACGAAAGAAACATTTAAGGAGAGTTCTTACGTAATAAACGGTAGAATAATGCTTTCGAAGAGGAATACAGGGACAATTCTTAATTTAAATCACATCATTTTATTCTATCGACGTTGAATTCTAGAAGATTATTCTCCGAGAAATCATATTGATTAAACACGAGTTAACTTTAAATTAACGAAAGGTTTGAAGGAGATATATAGCCTTCGAATGCAAAAACATTAAATTTAAGCAAAGAATTCGACTTATTTTCAACCTCAAAACGAAAATAAGTAAATCAAAATAATATTTCAAATGTCAAATTCTACCTTATGAATTAAAGATGCCCTTAAAGTAAATAGAATTAATTTTCTGCAGACGCAACTGTTAGTCTATTAGAATTAGGATTATTATATTTAATCATAGCGTAGGACACTCCAGTACTATACATATAGATTCGCTAATATATTTCAATAGTTTCTTCATTTCCTTCTTGTTTATTTGCAATTACATCCACCTCAATAAGAATCGGAAGTTGAGAGCTGTCTTCATCATCGCAATTCAAAGATGGAGTCGCTGTACTTTCAAATCGTCACGTATGACGTCGTTCCATTAAGAGGCGCTAATGTTCCCCGTCTCTTGAGAAAGTTATCTGAGCACTGCACGCACACACATCCACTGGAAAAGAAGCTGTTATGAGGTTTTGCTCTGAACTACGTCTTGAGGCAGTGATAAGGCTTTCCCTACGCAAACTTCCACAACCGATTATCTTCCTCTAATTTCCTCGTGAGTGCATGTCCGACATTTTTAATTTACTGCCGAGAGAGTGCGCTGAAGAAAGTCATGGCAGCACTTAGCGGAGGAAAGGTCGTCCTTAAACAAAGCCGGAGTGTGGGAGGGTTAGCGAAGTTCCGGTTTATGGGAATTTGAGGGTAATTAGGGTTTTCGGATCCAAAGCCCTTGGATGGTATCTAATATCCACGGAAGAATTATTATGTTTCACTCTACTTCTCAATTTTTCTTGTTTTAATTAAGAATTTAAAGCAAATGTTACGATTACGATGATATACGTTTATAGTGAGAATAAATATTAATATCTCTACATTGTAAACAACAATTGCTTGGATACGCTCTTGTTATGTTATTATTCTTTTAATTGTTTGGTTACAGATAATATCGTTATCTGAAGTTGTCTTTGTCTTATTAAAGTTACAATTATTGAATTCATTACTACCTGCCTATGGACATTAAGAAAGTTTGTCAATCCCGAATAAACCAAAAGAATAAGTTACACAAAAGTCAAAAATCTTCAAAAATAATTTAATTCGTACGAATCATCATACTCCTATGTTTTGCAATAATTTTCATAGTTGATTAAAATATTCTACCTTCGATTTGAATCATATAATGATGAATTTTGTTATATATATCAACGAAAAGTGAAACTCTTAGACTGTAACTGACCAACTGAACTTATTCATAAAAATCTGTCAGCAACTTCAAGAGCTAAACGGGATGATCCTAAAAAGTTTTTTTTTTTAAATTAAAGAAGCTTTGGTGTATGTTTATAAAGTAATTTCTATGAGAAAATGAACTCAATTATATTTATAACTTTTTTGTTGATTTTAGCGAGATATTTGTGGTCGATTCTCCCTGGTAACCGATTTCAGGGAATATGGTGACCAGTTATATTGGCGTTAGTTATTATTATAAATATAAAATAAAAAAAAATAAAAAATATATAAGTTATTATTATAAATTAAAGGGAGAAATTATTCTTGAAAATATAAATTATCCATCCCCATGGAAACACTTCTTACAAACTACTCGTTACGAATAGTTAAAATGACAGGATATATAAATTGTTCCTTTTATTTCCATTACTAATTAAGTCCCTCAAGAGAATTGGAAATACTAAGACTAACGAAGATTTATTGGAGAATAAAAAAGAAAGAAGCACTCTTTAGCCATCGACTTCAAACTCAGCCCTTCATTTTAATTATCTTATTAAAATAAGTCTTTCTTCACTACTATTTCTAGAATATGAGTATTAGTACAGTATTAACAATCGATTAAAACTAGATTCTTCACTTCCCTTAGTGGTAGGATTAACGACGTACTAAGCAAAAGCTCTCGGTCAGTATTCCATTCTCTTAAGAGAGAAATTCCATCTTTCGAATTCCAGGAGGTCATCCCACATAACTCGTAATCTCCTCCGGGTGACCAATAACGAGCGAAGGGCGAGAGTGGACAACGGTTGAGGTCACCGATTAGAAGGTGTCGCAGCGTTAGGATGCATAATGATGCATTTGGGAGTAAAAGCACATTTAGTTCAGCTTCCAAGTTAAACTGCTGCCAACGTGTGAAAATTTCACTTAAATTGAAGGAAAGCGTTGCTACGTAATCTCGTTAACTGTAGTACCGCTAACTCTCGCATAGAGGGCGCGAAAAGATGGAGCCACTTGGAATAGACCGACTCTACGTGATCATCAATTCCAAAAGTCAAATATTTCTCGAGATTGTGGCTTTAAACTTCTGTCTACGTACGTACGAGAAAGATATGAAAACTTTATGGTTGTATCATTACTCAAATCTTTAGTTGATATTCAATTCTACGTATTTCATAGCTCAGGATTGTACTATTTGTAATAAATGTCAGATGCGCATAAATAGTATCATCACAACTTCCTTTTAACATCTTTAAATGGTGCTGAAATATGACACGTCATATTTGATCCTTTATAATTTGTGAATTTAAGATTTGATAGGGAGTCCTATCATATTTCATGTCAAGTGAGGTTATATCTATTTTTGAATTCATAGTACTGACATATATATTAAATACTCTTCATATTTCATATGCCCTTATATAAGTATTTAATTTCATACAAATAAAAATCTCATATGCACGATTTCCGTTGACATATATTCATTTTTTGTTATTGATGTAGAGGAAAAAATAAACATCAGCTTTCGTCACACAAGAGATATTTTCCAATGGCTCATGAGTATCATTAACAATACGTTTTTCTGTTTACTTCTAATGCGGACTTTTCATAATCACTGAAATACCCTTGCTCACCGAGTTTCGTCTCCTGAGTCATTATTTTTAGATAGAAATTATTCTTTAATCGATTTTAAACAAGGAAAGAAAAAGGATATTAAGACAATGATGCGATACTTTTTGTTATAGTTACTTCCTATTTATTTGAATCAGTTTGACTTCAAGAGAGCAATAAATATCAAGTATATCATCACTTTTTGTAGATATATGTATTCTATAAATTAATTCCTTTTTTTATTGTTAATTTATGACTTATTAATTCGATCTTGGTTATCCGTAAAATACAAATTGTTATTTACTAAAAGCACGAATTTAACTTTCAAGATATTTAAAAAATAAACTTTATCGCAGATTTTATCAATATTCCTATAAAATAACGACTAAATAATAGTCTGATAAATATTAGTGTCGAATCAGTTGTGATTATTCAAGGTACGATAGTATTGATCAAAATGAGAGACAATTGAAAAACCTTTACTGATTTTAAACTACATGGTTTTCGATCAAAGTACACACCCTCATGTCCTAGCTCAAATCATATGGAGGGATACACAAACAAAATATAATCATGTGAAACAGGTTTCATTCCAATGAAGAATACCGATTAAACTCCTCGTACATTAATGATGATCCTCACATGTTTGCGTTAGAGGGACCCAAGGTCATAGATATTTAAATGGAGGATTGGTCCAAAAAATCCCTCAGCATCCAATTCCAAGTGCTCTCTACACTGATTGTGATCCGCTTCTTGAAGCAATCATTATCTGTGGCGCTATTGACAGTGTTCTCCCTCAATCTGGTCATATATTTATTATTCATTATTCCTCTCTCCAGGGCTCCATTCATCTCCCCGGAGGGAGGAGGGTCCGACCGCATGCAGCTAAATTCTTTCCCCGTCGCCCTTCCTTTCTCTTCCATTTTCCTCTTTTCCGAAAGAGAACGGGAGGATAAACACGGTTCTCTCTGACCTTCGATTCGAATATCCAGTTTCGGATGGAATGAATCCCTTACCGATACTCCAAAGGGCTTTTTCCTATTCTTATCAACCTTTTCCCTGCTTCTTGGATCTCCTGTTCTATACTTCCCGCCTTTAGCGCGCATTTTTCTCGTATAGGTTACGCGCGATTGTATCAAAAAAATTGTGGACCCAAAACGCTCCCTTGGTGCACAACGAACACTTGCTGATTGGGGGTTTTCTTTTTAGTATAAATCGATGCGTTGTCGAACTATTACGAACCCAGATGGGGTTTTAGTTGTTTAGCTGTTGATTTGAATCGTTTATGACGAAAAGAATATGGCCTATAACTATTTGATAGATAGAAAAATGCTATTATAAAAGAAGTACGAAGTTAAGCTCAAGAAATAAAAAATTCGCAAAATAGATTAAGTAAACCTATTTAATTTCAAAATATAATATTTCCTTAGAAAGTAGGGTGAACAAAGATTAAGAAATAATTTAAGTCTACACGAAACTATTTCTGTAAGTTAGTAAATTTACTTTTAGTTTATCGTAGTTACCATTCCATAGTAACATCATGTATCTAAAACCGTACTTTCGTAGTTACATGAAACAAATTCAGAGCTCCTAAAATTCACATGGATTTAATAAATGGATCACATTGATGGATTTAATAAAATTTAAAATATCCTGATACAGATTTAAATATTCATTTCCAAAATTTAATCCCGAAATTTTATTTTTAAGAGATTTGATTATTTTATACCTCATTATTTTTTATCCTTAATTTCGTATTTATCGTATTTTAAGGGATCGATTTACATTCAATTCTTTATTCCTTAATTTAAGATGAGTCTCACATTTCGAAAAAATATTTAGTTACTGTTTCTATCCAATCAACCTTGAATTAAAAATTTTGCATTAATTAACGTCACATCCTTATACTCAAATAAGTATCCTCGGCGTTAATTACTGGGAACATGGAACAAGCTTAGTATCTCATCACTTCTTCGACCAATCAATAACCTTTTTGAAAGGTCATAAGGCCACGATCTATAGCTTTGAGGAAATAGAAGGAATGATCTATGAGAAAACTTCGCGCTCGATAAGTCTTCTTTCACTTCTTAATGAAAAGCATGCGTACTGTAGCGAATTATTTTAAATTATCCCCCAATAAAAATAGTAGCCTTTAACTTACAGGTTTCTCCTCATGTATTTATTCAGGGTTCACGTAACTTTATTCTCTACTCAGATATATATTGATTTTAATTAATTTAAAGACAACATAGAAAAGAAGATAAGACTTACGCTCAAAAATATATGGGGATTAAAATATCCTTAAATATATATTTCTTTGATAATTCGGCGATTTATCATTAGTTATAATTGCATGAACTCAATCCCTGGTCGATGTAAACACAATGTGCGTGTATGTAAAAATGGAGAGATATAAATATTGGTTGCAAATATATATGATCATTATTTCATTTAAATTCAACCCATCCAAAATTTATTCCCACAGCAAGTTCATGCAAGATAGCATCGGCAAAATTTTACAATGAAAAAAGCTCTTATATCGATATAATTCCTCCAATATAACCCAATATTATCGAAACACAATGGATTCGATTTTTAAATCATACATCAGAGATTGATTTACGACCATTGTTCACGTTGATATTTTATCTGCGCCCACTCTATGGTTATTTGACCTCCGAAACTCGATTTAACCCGCTCTATTCTCCGAAAGTCACTTGAGCGCTGAAGATTTGGATCTGTAAGAGAATTTACCGACTTGTTATTCTTCAATATAGTTCTTCTCTTCCCAAGTTTTCAACTTATCTTAAGTATTCTCTTCGTAGACATCTACCAAATCTTGCAGGGTCTGTTTATCCTTAGCAACCATGCAAACACTCGAAAACAGCCCTTCACCATAGAACCTTGTTCCGACATTCCACATATGAGACGCGATATTCCACGACACTTGAACCCGTCGACGTATCCTCTTTACGGCTGAAGGGAGTCTGCACATTGAATATAAGTTACGTATCACAGAACATTTCTTTTTCTTCTATTCTCCAAAAACCCCTTTTGTCTACTTTCTTCACTTCACGTTTTCATGGGCATGGATAGGAAATCCTGGTATGTCAATGATGAATAGTGATATAGAGTGAAAATTCAAAGCTATCGATATATTATTTATCGAACAATACAACGCTGTAGGAACTACTTACTATGGGAAATAAATGCGCATGATACATACTTATAGCAGTTATTGAGAAGTTGCAAGATCAGTTGAAAGAAGGAATAGCATACGTAAGAATATATAAATACCATATATAAACTATCATATGTTGCCAAATTTATGTTGCTATAAGTCGGCATGTTGTTTAACTCAATAGATTATGATATTTTGTGAATACCACTAAATAAATTGGCATTAATTATTTTAAAAATAGAATTTAACGTATGCATCTACGTGGTCGTACATCAACCATCAAGATAAAAGTTTTCAGGCTATTATTATGGAGACGTTGCTTTTTAAAGAAGAAATTATAAACTTAGCGAATTCTATATCTCAAGTTATAATTTTGAAATAGTATTCTAATAGATACATAAAAAGCAGATTAATCAGAGGCAAATTCATGTAGATAAATCTTAAAATATGTCTACATCGTTTATAATTCGTACAGAAAGAAACTTAAATTCAATTGCAAACAAGAGAATATATTGTAAATCGTTCAATTCTCTTTTTCTATTCCTTAACTATTTTTAGATAATTAATTATATATTGTTAGAGTAATCGTACATAAATTAAAACTGTTATTAATTTTTTAACTGTACAAGAATCCAAATATCACGTTCACCATGCATTAATTAATGCTGAATAAATAATGGAACATCTGTTTCTCTAAGGCTATTTCCATATTAAATGAGCAAGGAGATTGATGCATACATTTGCAAAGTTGTGCATAAGAATGTAAAGAGTTAGTTGTTTTTATATAACAATCAAATATTGAACATTTTAAGATTTCCCGCAAATTTGAGTAACACCTTCATTTTCTCCCATTGGGATACACGGTTTGAGGCGGTGGAAATAATTTCAAATACCAATCGAAGGGAGTCAACACCGGTTCCCATGGTTTCCCTTCTAAGCTCCAATATTCAGCCAAGAACAGTTGGCTTCGCTATGGCTTTCTCTTCTAGTGATATTGAAAATACTCGGAGCGAGAGTATCTCGTCCCATCCACGCAAACAGATAAACTATCTCCCGAAACCCCAAGGACTATTCTGTGAACTGCAACATCACTTCAAACATTTTATTTTCTAAACCAAACAAACGGAGAACACTTAGAAACTTCGACGGAAATTTATTTCCAGCATGGTTCCCCTCTGCGAAGTTGAGTTTAATAAAATGAGATTTATTTTATTTTCTTACTAGCGCAAAACTCTTCTATTATTTTACTCTACCCTTATCTGCAGATGAGATATCTTCGGCAAAGACAGTACTGTACGAATAGCATTTAGAAGAAAGGGTTTAAGAATTTAATCTCAAGATAAGAGAAGAATGCTTCTGAGCTTTCCCCTTTTTCATTTAAATTGCTTTTTGAGGCCTTGTTGTAGTACTTACACAGTCGAATAAAATGTGCAACGAATCGTATACTTATAATAAATATAATCGTATATTACCACATAGGAATATATCGCACACGTCTAAAAAGTTGTAAACTTAATTTAAAATTGTCAAATGAAATACAGTATCCTAATAAAATTATCCATAGCAACCATTAGTTGTTCTGTGGGATTTTACATAATGAAGCATAAAATTAGAAGAAATTAGAATTATTAAGAAAGTTATCCGTGAGGATTTTCATCTTATTGAATTATAATTTGTTACTGAATTAAAGACAATCGTGAGCACAAAAGTAACCTTTCTGTAATATTTTTTTTTGCTTTTTATAATAAAAGATCCAATACATAACCGGATAAATAACTTTAAACAGAAGCTTGTATTATAGACATACACTTAGCTAAGTGGAATTGAGTCGAAATTTCAACATAGCATCCAGCATTCATTCCATGAATTACGAGAACTGTTTCCGTTGATCCCGTTCATATTTTTTACAATTATTCTCTTTAATTGCAGCTCATCGTCACAATTTAGTGGAATTAGCCTAAAAAAAGTGGCAGAGGCAAAAAAATTCGGGTGATAATAACCAAAATTAAGGGTTAACAGCCCTGGGGCAGAATATCCTCTGAAATTAAGAACAGCCGAGACTTTGAAGCACTTTAATTTTCCTTGATTACCGTAATCTTCCAACTAAACTGTGCACTTAGTGTTAGCCGAAAAATAAATGTAACTTAGAGATGAAAGTAAAGAGAATTGACAAATTTTTTAAACGGTTAGTTTTAAATAAAAATGCGGTAAAAAGATCGTGCTGTACCAATAGATGAAGAGAAAGGGTTTTTTTTATTTCTGAAAGGTATTAAATTTGATGAATTTCTGATCTTATGCGTCATGCGTTGAGTTGGCCAGAATCGGACCCCTTCTGATAATGGAAAATTTAAGAAGATCAAAATTCCGATAGTGAAGATAATTGGCAAGAGACTTCGCTGGGGAACTTGAGCCAGTCTTTTGTTCTAGTCGATTTGTTATTTGAGATTTAATTATCGCTTTATGATGGAAACCGCCTTTCGTTTCCCATATCGTCTCGGGAGTGAAATATTATACCGAAAGTTGAAAGCCTAAGACTGATTGCTTTTCATCGGCTGAGATTGAGCTTCGAGAAAGAAAGAGAATATAAATTCTTTTCTCTTAAACCTACTTTGATCGACTTAACGATCTCCGAAGTAAGAGAATCGTTCATCAAAATTACAGACATGAAAGAATCGATTTTCAAGAAAATTAGAGAAATTTTAAATGAATTCGTTATTGGTGATTTTTTCTTAACAAAAAAGTTCAGTTATAAAAAAGAATATTAAGAATACGTAGAAAATATAAAATATATAGAATATATAGAATATATAGAATATTTTGTAAGTAAAGAATATATAGAATATAGACATTACATATAAATAATGCGTATAGTTAAATACAAAATAAATCCTATCTTCCAAAGAGAGGAAACGTAAATATACCTTAAACGAGGTTTGAATTAAAAACTACTGTACCACCATGTCCGCATAAAGAAAAATTAGTGACGTCACCAAACACAACCTTAGCAACGAATCGTATAAATCAAATCAACAAAACATGGCGGGTCGCAGGAAATACATAAATATATCACGATGATTATGAAACGAAAAGAATGATGCATTACTAAAAATATGAAGTTAGATAAATCTCTTTCTCCCGGAGCGTGGAAAACGAATGAGGAAAATGTTAACCTTCTACACACAGAAAGAAAGAGAGACAGAAAGAATGGAGAACGAGTATTATTTTATCCGAATTACGACAATGAATGTACACTTTCGCTTTTTTTTCTAATTGAACCTTTCCTTTAAATTAATAATGGAAAGCGGGAGATATAGCGAATGCAAATGGAAAAAGGAGAGGAAAGGTGGAGTGGATTAAGTATGCATCGGTGTAATTAAAAGGAGAGAAAATTAAGAGGCGAAAGAGAGGGATGGCACAAGGAATGGAAGGATAGAGGGCTTCCAAAGGGAATCGATAAACGTGCAAAAGGAGTGGGGGTGCAGAAGAGAGAGGGAAAAATATAAAAGAAGCATTGGAGTTTTGAGCGGAAGCTAGCGAAAACGGAGCGCAGAAATTAAATGGTGGAAAAGGAAGGCCTATTGAATACGAGGCTTATACGAGGCACACTTACAGTAAACCACTATCCGTTCTTTCTAACAGAAATAGAGCTACGCTACAACCTTTTTTTGGTTGTAGCGTAGCTCCCCAAAACCCCCAAAAGAATTCGTGTGTTTTGTTTTTAAAACTACGGGTCGTTATTACTAAGATGTTAAACAATGATGTTAGGTTGTAAAATGAGACTTAGGTTGGAATTGATTGTAAAAATTCTGTCGTGAAGATAGGATGAATGAATAAAGATTTCGCCTGAGATGGAAGGAAGTAAACTAAGTTAGTTTAGGGATAAGTTTTTCTCTTAATTTAACCACGGAAATGTAAATTTTACAGTAATTCAAAACGAAAATTCTCAGTAAACCAATAAGTAAATCATTAATTGTTATTGATAAGGGATAACTTTTTGAATCCGATATTTATTCATAGAAAACCCATCAAAACTTTTCTTTTTTCAAATCATACAAGGCTGTCACTCAAATTAAAAGATTTTCGTCTCATTTATAGTCACGAGCAACCTATACTCCTGAGTGTAGAATTAGATATACCGTGCAATGTGTTATGAGTCGTAAAAAATATTAGATTTTTTTTTCTCTAGGTCGCTTCTATAATGTGAGGATTAAAGCACTCATAAATACATGCATTCGAAAAATAATTTATATCTGTATTATTTTAATACTTTCGAAACAGTGATATTTTCTAACGAATAATCAAAGCCTCGTGAATAAGAGAAATTAAACTGGAGAAGTCCTACATATTAGAATCTAAATCCTTGATTGAATCATTTAGAAATAAAAACTAAATACATAAGAATGATTATATTATACAATAGAGAAATAATGCAACAAAGATATGCCTTTATAGCGTTCATAAATCTGATAATACTGTATAAAACGAGTTAACCTGCACCCTCTATTACCCTTTTTGTAATCATTGTTTGCAGCTGAACCTCGGCGTAATTACATTAGCGGTAAATTGATCGCAATAAAAATCAACATGATTCCATCCATCTATTTCAACTTGCAATTCTCATCGGACCAAATTCGCACTAATTTCATTACTACAAATAACTGAGAGCTTAAACAATAATTCCGATGTTTTTCGAGGGAGAATCTGAGGGGATTTTACGGTTGAGGGAGACTCAATACGAATGGGAGGAGGGAGTGAATGGATTGGAGTTTGAAAGGCCACGAAGACTGGAAAAAAGACCGCATTTCGGGGCTGTTTCTGCCGCAGCATAGATCCAAAACATGCTCTTAAACAAGACAAGGATTTGCCTCGTTATGTGTGTAGTCTGTTCGGGGAATTTTTATTCTACGGATGCCAAACGTGGATGGTACTCATGAGGTTATTTTAAAAATTCCTCTATTGTCTAGTGTTTATCGCCAAAATGGAATGAAATAATGAATAAAATGATGGAAAATATGTAAGATGTGTTATTTTAAAACAGCGTTTATAATGCGAATGAATTCCCTATTGAAATGCTTATTCATTTTTTTTTATTATTATTTAAAATATTTCAGACAAAATTACGCTTCGAAAGTGTTGTATGTATCAGTATTAGTCTATTTATTGAGAGCGAGAAAAATCATGGCTTACTTTTGAAATAACATGATATTAATTTAAAAATCACTCCTTCAATTAATATTTTATCCAAAATTCTTCATAATTTGCAAGTATTAGAATTCAAATATAGTAAACTTTAATTTATGTATATTTAATGATACCGTATTCTAAGTTTTCTGGGAATCTTATGCATTTCTATGTTTAAATATGGCTCTTTGTAACTTGATGAGAGGAATTCCAATAATTACGAAAGAAAAAATGCATATCTCCGTGAATAAAAATGAATAAATACACACATTTAAACATTTGCATCTTCATCTTAAGCCTTATATATAGAAGTCACTCGATATTTTATACGATACTCTCTTTAAGAATATTCTCAGGCTTGGTGGGAAAACTTTTGTAGCAACCAATTTGCATCCTTTTTCCCCTTTAAAGGGTTCCGAGGACAGCCCCTCACCACCGCTGTGGATATCCCAATGTCAGGGCTTATGGTAACCCACTAATACCACAAACACTGCCTTACTACACTCAACCTCTCAAATTTCGAACAGCATGCTGAATTTTAGAAATAAATTAGGATGAAAATTTAGAGCAATGAACGATATAACTACTCAAGACTCGTATTTATACGAACTGCTTAAAAAATGGCATAGCGAAGCTTCCTTATCTTAAATCCTTAAATATAAGAGTTTCAAGTTTTCTGCGTCTAAAAATATTAAATTTCTTCGGAAATAATTACACGTCCACGTGAAACATTTTCATAATATATAGTACTTACAAGTAACATACGTTCTTACAGAAGGTTAAGCATGTGGCTGCAGTGGATATTACCAGAATGGCCTTGCATTATCCTCGCTTCGAGGGACGTGAGGTTTGCAAATGGGCAAATAGTACTTATTGTCTAACAGCTTTCGCTGCGAGTCTTTTACATCCAACGGGAGGTCAACGTTAAATGTTCTCTTGTTCTCCATCCCATGGTTTCATGAGCCTATTCTCAACTTTACCTGTTCGGATACCCAACGAGGCGAATGCCGTTGAGCCAACTCTATATAGTCTTTGTTTGGGGAGACATTAAACCTAATGTCTGCGTTGGTACATTATGTGCTAAGCATCACTTATATGATTTTCGATTCCTCTGTTAAATGCGGTCATAATGGGCTGATGATTTCGTTATTTATTGCAACACTTATTCAAACCTATTATACGTTACTTATGATCGTATGATTGTTTCGTACGAAACGGTAAGTTTTTAGGCGTAAATAATGAGTTCATTCTTGAGTTATAATGCATCAGGATAACAGTTGCGATGAGAATCGTTTATAATAATATATGCGTTTGTTTGTTGTATTGTTGTATTAAATTATCGTCAAACGCTAAGTATACCATTGATTGGATGATTATTGTTCTATTCTTGGCTCTTTCCGAAGTCAACAATATTGATATCTGTTTTTTAATTTGGATTCAAGAGAGTTAATTTATTAATTAGATATAGAAATAATATTCTAACAATAGAAAGGTGTTTAATTATGAATACGAGGGGAAATATACACTATTAGATTCCCTACACATCTTCCTATCGAATAATTAGGTTTATATTTAACAGAAATGAATCACAGACTAGAAGTTTTACACATTTAAACGATTCTTAGAAATATTCAGAATATTGGAAACTTCTTATCATTATTTTCAAACTTAAGATTATGTTTAATTGAAAATTATATCTACAGAGCGTAAACTCACATATTTTAATTTAATTATTATTCTATTTCTCTTGAAGCAACCACCGATGTATGGTAAAAATGTCTTTATTAAATCCTTGAAACTTAAAATAAATAACTTGAGATTTATGCAACTCTAATTATTAGCTCGGATAATAATAATAAAAGTTAAATGCTTAGCTCATCTTTTAGGACACAATTTTGCTTAGATAAAAATATTTTCGGTTGCCAAAATTTCAATATGAAATCGACTATTAAACGATGCTAATAGTTATGTTGGAGGTCATAAATTTCTCTTAAATCTAAAACAAATATAAAGTTCATATTAAGTCCAAATTTTCTCCTCCTCCTTAAACTTATCCCAACCGTAACAGTCTGCACGGAACATAACGGAGCTGTTGCGCAAGACTCCGTACAGCCATCCGGTACCAGTCGTCATCAACTCGAATTTTCCTCGTATATTGTATCCCGATACTAACGGAGAAAATTTTACGAGCTGTAAACGTGTTTATCAAACAATTGAGCATAGAAAGGCCCCGCCCGTCCCTGAGGGAGAAAGAATATTGAAAGAACCGCTATCACGCCATATGGGGAACATTTCCAACGGTGTATGTGCCCTTTCCCCCGCAGGCGTCGATGGCCTTTTTTCCTCCTACCGTCTTTCGCGAAACTTTGGGACCCTCAGGAGAAGGGTTTGCGGAGGTCTGCCGTCAGAGGCGCCACCGTCGAGAAAATCCAGGGATGCTGGAGGAGAAAGACTCTCTGGAGCAACGCACGGAGATCGCGTCGAGGAGAAGAGGCTATTAAACGCATGGTTTCTCGGAGAAATCGAGTCTCTAGAAAGGGACAACTTCCGGGGAACTCGGAGAAATCCATACGATGATATTCGGAGGACTTTGAAGTAATCCAAGTACCCTGCTTACCTATGGAGAGATTACATTAGGCAGGAAATCTGAGGCTCCATTAAAGCTCTCGATTTACATTTATATTCCATCCATTAAGGTAACGAACACAATCGGTTAATTCCAGGAATTCTGGCTTTCTCGAATGTTGGGAAACTTTGGTATGTACTTCGATTATCATTGGGAACCAGGAGTAGACAATGACCTAGTTTTGTCTAGAAGGTTTAAATTCTGCGAGAATAAGCCTAAAAGCTAATGTTCAGCAAAGATGTTTCGTAAAACCTTAGAAATGTTTATCTGAAACCTAATAAATGGAGAGCTTTTGTAAATACAAACATATTATCAACGAGAGATCAAATTAACCTAACTTGATGAGTTCACGCCACTTGATTACGAATAAAAAGAGTTAAAGAAATGGCGAAATGACTGGGAATCGAACCCAGGTCCCCAATTCACCAGTAGTGTTGGTTAGTATACCAGATCCCCTTACTTACTTACCAGTAATGCCGGTTAGCATACCTGCCCTGCAAGTGAGGAACCTGGGTTCGAGTCCCAGTCATGTTGCTATTGCTCATTTCTGTTTCATGTTTGTTAAAATTTTGCTTCTTTTTAAGTTATTTCCATTCATTCCTTAAATCCTTAATGAAAAAGGTTAAAGAGAAATAAAAATGACAAAATTTCATGGTACTGGGTTCGAGTCCCAGTAATCTTGTAAATTTCTTTATTAAATACGCTCAACGTTACGGCAATATTCTAACTCCCAACTCATTTTACGTTACCAAGGCTGTTACCAAGGCGACAGAAAATGAAAAGCACATTGTCTCCCTCTAAATCCCTATATTGGTGTGCGAATTCCGCAATAGGATGAAAGGGCGAGAAGTCGCAAATACAAACCCATTGCGGTAAATCTGCAAAGCCCATTTCCATTCGCCACTCTCTCATTTTGCACGCCCTCTCACGCAGCCGAAGGATGTAATGAACCCTTCTCAACATGCATTCCTACCACCTGACCCTGGTTTAATTAAGCGCTACGCCTCTTCACCTATAACCCTTCCGAACCTTTTTTTCCCCTTTCCCGTACATATCCCATTTCTCTCTCTTACCTCTAAGGGACGCCACCCCCACAACACGCCATCACTTTCAACCAGAGGCCTTCAAAGGCGCTGTTAAAACCTCTTTTTTAACGGCGCCAGGTTGAGATACAGTTTGATAATAGCCACCCTCACGTGCGATTCGCATTGTGATCAGGGAGCGAACGAGCGTAGCTTCTAGAAATGATTGCTGTAGCGTCCTTTTTTTCATCGACTTTCGTACTGTTACGCACCTTTAATCTGTTTTGTTTGCTGGATGCAATATAAAGGTAAATTCTTCCCTTACTTAGCATTTATTTCTTTTAAATGTTTCAGAGCTATTTTATAAACTATGCTATTCAAAGTTAATGTGGTCTAGCGTTACTTTGAGGAATGGTAACATAATGAATAAATAGCTTAGTACTTCCACTTTCTCCGTGGAAAGCAGTAAGTCATTTATTTCATTGATTTATTTTATTCATTATTATAATTGATCATAATAATTTACAATATATACTGTATATATATGTATATTATTTATCGTATTCTTTTGAGGTTTTTTTGAGTTGTACAATGCAAGTTATTGTTGTTATTTCACTGTTGAAATTTTTAAATTGTAAAGTTAAACGGTTTAGTTCTGTGCGTTGAAATATTTTAAAATAAATAAATAAAAAAAAACTAATCAAACCGGTTTAAAAAGCCAGAAAATGATACACGTACTAGAAAATTTAAAAAAAAATTAGGGGTCGATAATCGACAAGTTGTTTGAATGCTGTTTTGGGGTAAATATTAGCTCATTTATACATTTAACGCGTGTAGTAGTTTTTATATTTATTTTTAATATAAATGATGTTTGTTGAAGTTATGCTGTATAATTATAGTGACTTAAGTTCTTATTAGTATATTAATAATTTAGAATACATAGAACTAAGAAATATTGCGTATTATAGATGTAAAAAGTATTGTAACTAAACACCGCCACCTGAAGAAACGTCAAACTGCGTTAGTATCGTATCATAATAAATAAATTTAGATAGGTTACACCTCCTCGTTTTAAATTTATGTAAATTCGTTTCTGAATAATCATCATATACAATCGCAAGTTATTTTACGAATCCACAAATACATACTACAATCGGAAGTGTTTTGTTTTGTGTCAATCGCCCAAAGCGACGGTGGAAAGAGATTTCACCGGTGACATATCTCTGGTCGCCCAATTCCAGTTGCATCCCTTTGGAGAACACCAGCCGAAGGGCACTTCTGTAATTACCTCTACAATCCCAATATCCGATGAGGAGATTCGAACTAAATGCGTGATCTTTAGGAGGATTATGTGAAGGAGAGGTCCTCTTGATTGTGAACTCACTCGGATTAGAAAGAAGTTTAGGAAAGGAATGAGAAAGAAATTTTTAAAGGAGTTGTATTATTATCTCTGGAAATCTTCAAATCAAAACCTTTGCTGGTAATCTCGAATGTTCTATTTAACAATATTATTCTACTAAGTTTAACAGGAGTGAAAAATATTGGGATGACTGGGACTCGAACCCAGGTCACCCACTCCCGGATAGGTATGATAATGAATAATAAGGTATACTTTTCTGATAGTGAGACAATCCAAAGCTATTTACAGATCTGATGATACTTATTCACAGCAAAAATCATCATTAAATAATATTTTAAATTTAATTGCAATAACAAAAAGTGTCCATCTAAAGACAATTCTATTAGAATAACAAATGAGAAGTTTACATCCATAGCAACAACATTTTTTGCATAATAAATTGCCTTGAATTAGTATCCTGGAGATAATATAGAAGTGAAAGGATTACTGCATTGATATCACCTTTTTATTCTGAATTAGTCGCCATAGAAACATGTTTATATCAGTGTAACCATGGCGTTATCTTACCTTAAAAAAGACGTAAGAATTTTTCGTAGATATTCGGTTCTATTTATATTATTTGATCTTATAGAAAGCTCAAGTTATAAACATAATTGCTTTTTATTAGTTACCAACAGTTCAAATATATCCTTTCATTTATATTAGTAGAATGTTTTAAAAAAAACCTTTTTGAATCTATAAAAATAGCCACCACTTTCTCCTTACTTTGATATACCTTTAGAAAACTCGTGCTATATCCTGGGTTAGGACTTTCGAAAGCCATTTGGACCCCTATCTAAAGGGGATGATTGCTACCTGAGAACTCCACGAGTGAGCTAACAGTGATGTGCTCCATTACTTAAGCAAATAACGGGTTGGCCACCACGTTCCCCGAAATGCCTTCTGGGTCTAATGATCTTTAGCTAAGCTGTTCAAAACTTGTACAGAAGTTCAATTAAATGTGATTCGGTGTATCATTAATCACCAGAACAGTAATCCTTTAGGAGATCGCTAGGTTAGGGGAAACGTAGGGCTGCTAGGTTACGGGTTTTGGTTCTATAAAACTGCGAAATTACTTCGGAAAAAAGGGAACGAATATTATTGCGTACGGAAACAAGAGGGTATCCTTGGAAATCAGGTGTGTGTTTTGCGCTGTAATCGATTATCTGACGATGAGAGGGAGCTAATTTCCCATTTCATCCAAAATTTGGGAGTTAATGGGATGGGCACTGAGTGGAATTTCGGCCGCAGATAAAAGTTCGCTCTCAGTCACGTGACTTTCTTCAATTATTCCGAAATGATCCGATATCAGCAAGAGCGGGGAAATCCGTCATTTTCAAATGGGTTTGCTCTTAAAAGGAAGTGATACGGAGAAGAATTTCATGACTAACCGAATGAATAACACTTTATGAATATATGTTTTGCAAATTTGATATTCATTTCCTGATAACTTTTGTCGGTTGATTAATAAAATACAGAATGAAACATAGACATAGGGAATGAAATGAACTGAAAGATTAGGAAGTCTAAGTGTTAATTTTTCGAGAGATTTTAGAAAAAATTTGCGTATTCTATTCATTGACTTAAATTTTAAGGAAGTACTTAAAGGAAAATAAGAATTGAGAAAACATACATTGATTTGACATTATAAGTCACGCGGCTATATAATATAAGTAAACTAATATATAAATAAAATTTATTAGAAACTTTATTTTAAATTTAATAGAAAACTATACATAGTAATTCTCTCAGATAGATCAAATGGAAAATAAATTTCTAAAAATATCAATCTTGAATACTTGATGCTTTCCAGAATAATTATTACTGATTATACAATTAAAATAGCGAGGTAATATCTTTTCATTGCAATACTATGAGCTTAAAAAGAAAATATATATATATAAGACATATCGAAAGAATGCATAATAAATGTGGTGTTTACGAGTTAACGAACTAAACAAATAATCTTTAACTTTCGGTGAGGATTTTAAGTCATTGTTCTCACTTTTATTATGGATATATGGGTACAATTATTCATTCAATTATTAATTATGTACCTCATTTTAGTAATAATTGACTCGTTACAAGTTAAAATAATTATAGTAACTATACTACTATGTGTACACTTACAGTATTATTTTATTTGTATTGTATTATTATATTGTATTATTTAAAACCATCAAGTCGTAAACACCTTCCACGATAAGCTGAAAGAGTATAGATCACTAAATTCTCCACACAATTCATTTGTATTGCTCTAACATTAAAAGATTATCCGAGATGAGAACAATTTACTCTTTTATCTCATTTGTCCGTAAATTTTAAATTACGCAGCGCTCTAGAAGTATAAATATTTCTACGTGCTTTGTAACTCGGATTCAATCTCATTTCTTCCACCCGTTGTCATTCTACATCGTGCTCTATTTAATCATCTGTTCTTGCAATAAAAGGAAAACAATCCTCCACTCGTTTCATGTTCAAATTTATTCATTTCGCTCTTTAATTGCGTCGGCTTTTGTTCCCTTAGATAAACGCAGTCTATATAAGAGCGCCTCTTCGTATCCTTCATATAAAAAGCAAAGGAAAGACGAGAATATGACTGAATAAGAAGTCAAATAATGGCCCTGAAAAGCGATTTTTATCGTCTTTTCGTCTCACGGGTTATGAGACACATAATATCCTCCCTTTATCAGCATTCTACTTGAATTCTCGGATATCATTGCCTCAATTTGAGTTTGAGCCAAAGGAGAAATTCATCTCGGAAGATAACTTCTGATGGTATGTGTTCCGGATGAATTTTGACGGATTCTTTTCTGTTGGCTATTTGATATGGTTTGTGATTTCGCTTATCATTTATTTGATGATCGTAAATTAGTATTATTTCCAAACATTACACTTATACATCTGTCCTGCAACCCTCTTGTAAAATCAAATTTATTGAATTTTTATCATTAACATGATATGATGATGAAATAAATTATGAATAATTACGCATAAGATAATATTATTATTTGATATTGATATATTAAATTACACATATTGTAGAATCATTAATATTACATATGAGGTAAGGAATGATGTGTAAAGTACCACTTGGTTTTTACTTACTTGTGACTCACTGGTGTATCAATGTAATTACCATGACAATAATTGATAAATGAAGATAAGACGTTAAACTACTGTTTAAATATTCGTGTATTAAAAAAATCATTATAATAATAAGTAATAATTAAAGATGAGAAATTAAAATACCATTCAAATTCTCCTATGAAGTTTTTTTCTATTTCTATAAATTTCTCATGAAATTTAACCGAATAGAATTGGACGATCATATATACACTTGTATCTTGTGTTGAACATTAATTACTGTGACTCCATTATAAACCTAATTTTCGTTGAACGTAATGAAATTAGTAACTTAAACAAGAATTGGCCACAGAAATTACAATTAATCCTGCTAATTTACGGTATCGGTCGTTTATCTGGCTTGCGCTGTGTACTGATAGGAAAAGAGAATGGTCAGAACTGTATGCAATATTCATTCCCGTAAGCGATCACGTTAATGAAAATACATCACTATATCATCGTTACATCGTTATTTGTGTACAGTCAAATGTTTGAATCCAGCAAACTAAAAACACACCATGTCTGTTTACAAAGGCTTTATCAATTCCCTTGATTCCGCCATTGCAGGATAATCAGTTTTTGTTGTCGTTTATTACCATGGAGACATGAAACATAAATTAGACTGTTTGGATAAACACTCGTCTAAGAGCCCCCTTTCGCCATTTGTAAACAAATCAATAAGTTTGAAATAATACGATATGGAAATGGCCCTATAACCCTCGTAAATACGTAAGAATATAAAATATAATGTAACGCCATGTTTTTATTTCCACGTGGAATATTCTTTCATATTTACAGTGATAAAACTCCATTCGAACATTTCAGTTGCTAAGGTAAACATATATCGTTGCTTTGAAACGTATTCAAAACACTTCGAAAAGCGGATCGTAAACCGTAATATTCCTTGATGAAAAAAGCCTTCAAGATCCAGCGAATTTTTACGAGATATAATGGATTTAGCGAACGAGAAGGGCACCACGCTTTCAATTCCATTCCTCAGAAATCCCGCAAACCTGTAGAGACGACGTACTCTAATTTCTTTGCCCTAATACCGCTCAGCCGACCAAAAATCCCTTAAGCTGCGTTCATTGAGACCAATCGTGGAAAACTGAGAATTTCAAATGAATGCTTCACATCAAATATGGAGCAGTTAACTCGAATGCTGGAGGCAGAGCTCGAGCGTTCGTTTTCAGGGAACACTTAACGGATCGTAAATTAATACGATTGAGCATTGTTAAGTGCAACCTTGTGTATCTTATTGAAATTTTGATTATAAAAGATTATTCGTTTTTTAATTTTATTATCATGATTCGGTAATATATTACGAAATATTACGATGATTTATTATAGTTTAAAATATCACTCATTATTATGTTCGTGATTAAATGATTAAATAATACAATTAACTTTGGAATGTTTTTTTTATTACAAAACGTGCAGATTACGACAAATATGATGAACAATTACTCCTATAATATTTAAATTTTTATATTCTCCGCTAACGTTGGCTTTGACTTCGTGGTAGTTTATGAAAAGGGGGAACAATCAGTAATTTATACCTTTAATACATTTTTTTATTTATTTTCGACCATGGTTTCCATTTACAAGATATCCTTCAGGATCGTATCTGATCATTCATACCTAAACGTGACTTTGTAGATCTAAGCCATGATCGCAAAGAATAAAAACTTTCGGTAAAGTTATAAGTTACTAAGCTAACGTATATATAATCAATGAAATTAGGCGTAACGGTGTGAAAAGACATAATTATAAATCGGAGTTCTTATCTGAGATTTAAGAACTCCTTACGAAATTGGACGGTTAAATAAAAAAATCAGCCGTAAATTACTAATTCGCTCAACTTATTAGCTAATAATATGTAAATGAGCTGAAAATAATCTAATCCGATTCTAGGATGATTTTCTCTCTCAAAAATCAGATAAAAACAATAAGGATCGAACCATGAAAAGTCATCTCGTAAAAAAATGAATCATCATCAAAGTTCTAGCGGGTTCTATCAAAAAGGAGTCCAAGCAGCGGAATCACAATGGTGAGAATAAAAAAAGTACGATGATCAAATTGGGCGAAACGGAAGTGACTCAAAGGAACGTGAACTAATCCCATTTGTAGAGCGAACGACCGGACGCTCTGAAATATCGCAAAGTATGACGTGTGGAATCAGATGATCCCGGAAAAAAAATAGGTAAAAAAGTATCCCTTTGGGAAATCTGAAGATCACAGGCGTGGAAAGGTCTGATAAGGGAACGAAAGGGTCTTTCAGCGGTTTGCAGAGAAAATGCGGTGATAGAGACGAAAATATTCGGCTCTTAATCCTCCTTAAACAAAGGAAATGATACGGCTATCCATTAGCTATGCGGCGGATTTCTGATGACGGGGATATTAACCCAAAAGAGGATATTCCGTGACGTGTTAATTTTCCCAATATTATCCACACCATCGTAATTCGTTAAATCTAATTATGTTTGTAGTTAAATGCAGATTTAATATCGCACTACATGCTATTACAGTCATCGATCGTCAAATACGATTTAGTGCACGTAAATATTATAGAATAATTAAACAGTTGACAGCTTACATAATTCGATTTTCATCTCCGAATCGCTTAGCAACGCATATATCGTGTTGTTTGCGAATAATAATGAAAACTAAAGTATCAATATTTACAGCCGTTTGTTGGGAATACGTAGACGAGGATTCCCTAGATACTTAAAAAGGATTTACAGCATTTGATTAAAATTTTATCATAATTTCTAGCGAATAATTAATGAGCACAGGTAAATAAGCGATTGTTTAGTGATATATTGAGGCTTTGAGACACCGATCTCCATGGCGATAATGGTGATAAATGCAATTGTTTCACAAACGAATATGGAATGTTTTTCTTTCTTTGAAACAATGATTATTTTAAAGGAATGGGATAGATCATGGCTTTTTTATGTTTTTTGCCATATCATGTAAAAATATTGTTTCTTTGCAATAAATAAAGTGAAAATTGACAAAAATCCTTCTTAAAGGCAGCAGTTTTATAAATATTTAATTAATAATAAAAAAAAGTTTCTCTATTCAACCTTAAGTTATGAAGATTACATTTCACATTCTTAACTGTTTCTTTAATGTTTTGCAAAAAATAATCGATACGCAAGATTTAGTGGAAGAAAATATCATTCTCGTTTTATCTCAATAAGTCAATCTATTTAATCAATTATTTACATCAACTATTAAAAGATTCAGATAGAATGAATAACTTTTATAATATATAAGTAAAATAAATACAAGTTCTCAATCGCTGTGATCTTTAAATTCATTCAGTGTGAATATGAATTCCTTTATGCGGCAGCAGAATTACGTAAATATCTATTGGAGGAGTTTTCAGAAAGGAAGAATCAAGCTTCATATGTTAGCTTGAGGATACGCGGTCCGAAGAACATGGTCGTTGAGTCACAATGTACCATCCGATGGACGAGACCCATCAACGTGAGGTAGTATGGGTAATGGTGTAAAAACACACGGGTCTACATTCCTCTTCTTTTGTCTTTGATTCTTTTCAGCTGCTATTGGGACTAACAATGTGGAGGAGCATTGATGGCATCCATGTAGGGCATTAGATGAACCCATATGATCCTTTACGTTTCTCACAAATCAATGCTAATGTTTTCCCATTTAACACCTTGAAAATGAACTCTGATTGTTAGATGAAATTTGAGTCTCAAACAAACCCAATAGCAACAACTTTTCGCTTGTTGAAGTTCGAGAAATTCAGAAAATATCCATTAAAATAAAGCATGTCCTTATTCTTAAAATCGCACGTACAGTGGGTGGGCGTGAATATAAATTTGCCTACCTTTCAGGGGCTTGGGTATTTATCAAAATGCTTAACGTTAATTCGCAAAAAAAATCTACAGAGAGCATATTAAACAAAGAAATTTTTATAATCTAACGAAAAATTTTAATCTGGTTGAGTTTAAAGAAGAGACTTATTGTGAATAGTAAAGAATAAATTTCCGTGCGTACATAAGTAATGCCTAAGCCAAATAAAAGTAAAGTATTGATAATTGACGAAGATGAAATTTAAACACGATTTTTGTTCGCAATTAAGGTCAAAATAAAGTTAAAATATGATCTCTCTTGAATAGATTTACACCAAAGCGTTCTGAGATTGAATATTTAAATTTATTGCCCATACTTTATATTGAATTCCATGTATCCTTTATCGAATTAATAAAAAGCGAAAAAAGTTTTACAAAATATGTACAATTAGTTAAATTTTCTGATTATAAATCATGATTCCGAACATTTATTTCAAAAATCACTCATTAATATTAATTTTAAGTTCGTAATACTTTCACTACGTTTATTATTCATTGAAACTGGAGCTCCAATCAATTCATTAAAGTTAATTAACCGACCTTTTTTTAAATGGGGCTGTTTATCGAAATCTATGAAGGATTCAGAAGTTGCGAGGTTTATGGAATATAGGTTAATCAAATATGGATGTAATTTTACTCACCATTGCCGAATTTCCTTCTCTGAAACTGTAAAGAAAAGAAAAACCGTTTTAAATACATGGTCAAATTTTATCTAATATTATGAAATATATAAAATGTATGTAGACACATAAAGATAATTAAAGTTTTTATTTAAGAAAAATGTTTGTTATTAAGTCATTATAGAAAATTAGGAAATCCAATATTTTCATACAATCTAAGAAAGTTACATACTCGTAATAACGTTGATAAAATGAACCAATATCATTTTTAATATCAGTATCAAAAAAGATGAGAATCATATTGGAAAATATGGCAATCATTTATTAAACAAAACAAACTCTTCTTTTAGTGCAAGATTTTTATCATAAAAAGTGTTTCCCTTTTGTATACGATGGTTAGCGACCAGAAAAGATGCATCGATAAGTTATAATTTGGAATGGGATACCTGAGATGAAAGGAAATACCAAATGCATTCAGAATAGGATGGATAAAAGATAAGTTAAAAGCACTACTGACAGTATTATCCATATAGATTCACAGGAATCTTATATAAGATAATACTAATACTAGTAGATAGGACTAGTAAACCATACTTAAAACGCTTAAAATCTTAAGGTTTGGTCTCCTGAGGTGATACTCTCCTTGCAAGTACAATTTTATTTTCAATGAACCAAGAAATAACGAATGTAAATTCTAGCCAGCGTAAGCTAAGATTCTTATAGAACAATATCACAGGAAAATCAGTCTCGAATCAGAAGACAATGGAACACATTTATACAAAGTACGTGCGCTATAAAAGGAACATAATACGATCCTTAGTCTACTTATAATCTATCATAAATGTCCCCTTGAAATCGATTTCATATTAGCGAAGCTAGACAGCGAGCAACCCCCTTCTCCCTCCGAAAATTCGCAAAAAGTTCCCGTTTTCTACACTGCCTTTATAGTTCGAATTCGGTGCTATCCGTGCCATTTCTACGTCGATCAATCCGCAGAATTTGAACGCCCGTTGCCCACTCTACGGCGTTATGATCGTCCCAACCACTCAACCTCAAAACACAATCCACTTCTCCTGAGGACATTCACAAACCCCTCCACATTCGCCGAAGGACTTTTCCCACATCCGCAAAACTCACGTTCGCCTACAGTCCACGCCCACGCGAATATGCATCCTTTTTGTCTCCATCCATATTTGACTTTCTCGACCTTGAAAAAGATTATCTTGTAGATTTCAATGAGGTTTCCAAGAGATGATCCACGATATGCTCATCTGTACTTGTGAAATGCTTCCGTTCCGAAAAAAGGGTGCTAAAACCTTTTCTTCCTTCTTTTTAATAGACGGTGAACTCTTTTGAAAGGTTTAAAGAAGGATAAGTTAGAGTGTGGCAGGGGATATTAATTTTTTATAGAAGACGATGACGATAATTTCTATTTTATTACAATTTACTGATGATTTAGAAGTTAAACGATTATGATCCATCCATTATTTCTTGCCGTTATTGTTATAAATATTGAGCGATAGTTTGGATATAAATCGAGCGGCAATATCAACCATAAATACAAAATTCAATTAAAACAATGCAAAAAGATGAACTAGAACATATACATCAATACAGTTATACGTGTATATACGTGTAGATACACTTGTATACGATATTAAGTCTAACACTCCTTTTTTCTAATAATGGCGCAGACTAATAAGCAGTCACTATTGAAAATTATATTCTATACACTTAAGCATTACTATAAATCATTATATCAATGTATTAATTGAACTAACGATTTTCTTAGTATTAGAGTACTTATTAAAGGTATCTCTTACAATGCATCCTATTTTAACATATATAAATATTTCGGAATATGATGGAAAATCTTTCACTAACGAGTAAAATATTTTTTCTGTTGACATCTTTTAATGTCAATAAATATATTTTAATACGGAGAATTTAATCTATCCTATGCAAACAGCTGACAAAAATATATATATATTGAAACTATTACTATTAAATTTCATAGTGTAATGAAGGTTTAAATGTAATATATTTCATGATTATTTTTCAAGGAAATTTTCCTTCCTTAATTACAAAAAAATGAAATAATAAATCTAATATGAATTCTATCAGACTATATATAAGCCAAATTATCAGTCATATAAAACTGTTTTCCTCAAATTACTGTCGTTTCATTAATTCATTCGACATTTGATCGTCAGTTTGTTCAACATGTTTCGGATAAAAACAAAATCCATTTCGAATGAGTAAAACGAAATCTATGAAATGACTTTTTGAAATAAGGAAAACGCTCTTTTATATCCAAAAAGTTTCAAATAATACGAATAATTGAAAAATAAGAAAGAGACCGTTCGAAGCGAAACTTTTTGGGTCCTTTTGTGTCAAAGGTTTTATTTAGAGAAAGAAATTCGCAGCGATTGAAACTCTTGGAAAAGGCTTTTTCGAGAAATTCCCTTTGTAACTATGGCTACAGAATAATTTCTCCTTTGCAGTTTTCAAAAAATAGAACTTTTCTATCAATTCGTTTACTGAACTGAAATTTGATTGAAATATAGATTCCCAAAAGAAATACATGAACGTTCTGAAAAAAAATAATCAACTTTCGAACTGCAATATTTGGTAAAAAAGGGATCGATTTGAAAAATTTTAAGGGAAACTTTTGCAGTATTATTAACGCTTATATTGAAACTGTAGTTATAGGATATATTCGTTATTTGAATTAATTACTTTGAGCAATGAATAGAGTTCTTTGGAAACTTATTAATCTAAACAATGGAGGAGTATATTCTGTTCGTGTTTGGTCTATTCACACCTTCACTACGATCAGTTTTAATCTCAAGATGATATTGATTCTACTAACTCGAGTATGGTACTTTGTCACGAATATGAGACTGGAAAGCTAGCTGAAAAATATTAAAGATAAGTTGAAAGCTATTCCAAGAGATTTTTCATCGATTGATTCAGCCAAATTGAAGTTTGATCGGAATATCTATAGTGGTGGATTCAATATTGAATATTATCACTTCACATTTCTTTCCGTTGATATTTTAAGTAGAATTATTTGATGGAATTTAATAACTAAGATTTTTACTGAGACAATGATCTCTTTCCTTTTAAAGAATTTTCATTTAAATATAACAAACCGCATGTGCGTAACTTAAACATATAATTTCTAAACTACTAAAGTTTTATGAAAAAACGCAGCTCGGACTTAATGTTGCTTGTTATTTCTATTCATTTATATGAATATGTATTTAAATACTAGTAACTCTTTTGTAATAATCATGTCATAATGAGATATAATTATTTAATGTAATTCGTTTATATGGATTGAATTACAAACAAAAACATAGAGTGTACAAAAAGTGATGGATAAATCGTTCACAGTTACAATCAACTCTTTTTAGGAAGGATACTAAAATAAGAATGATTCTATAACCTTGAAGGAAAAGAGAGATTTACTTCTTTGAATACCAAAGTTGAAGATTAAGAAAAAAAAGAAGGAATATATGTATAAATTCAATCAAATGCATTCAGGATTCTAATATCTCAAATTGATCAAATCTTTTATGTTTTTCAATCTATTCAAGATATACCAAAAATATATGAGTCACGTTATGTAGTTTTCAATAATTAAATAGAGAATTCATCTATAATCTGATATTGTTTGTCTAAAAGAGGGCTAGATTACGTTTCGTAAACTTAAAACTTGGAAGATGACGATGAGAAACGAATCCGTAATGAAAGCCATAAACTCTATAAAACATTTAATTCAGCTATCTTCGGCCGTACTCCGTGGAAAGATTTCCGAATTGAAGAAAGAATTAATCAGATAATTGCTGCACAAAATTCTGTCGAAAACTTTTTCCCGATTCATCCCATAATTAGTGCATGATGCTCTCCACTCAATAGACATACGGAAAACTTTTCCTCGATAAAAAAATATAAGACACGACGTCGCAAGATGGGAACCCACAATCATCCTTCCCTTCTTATTTACGGATACGCTTTTCTTTTACCGCAGAATTTTTTTCCGTCCTTTTTTTAAGGGGACGAACTGTCAAAACAATTAGATTCCGGGAAAAAATTAAGGGTATGTTTCCAGAGAAATTGGAATTGAAAGAGGAGGATGAGAAACGGTGTTCACTCTCGGAGTCGACTGTGGAAAGAATATGGACCAGGAGAATAAACAGAAGATGAGACACAAAGAAACTGGGTTTTAACTCGAATAGCCCAGATATAGCTTAGAAGAGTTCGGAAAACTTCCATATGACTTAGCTCATTTTTTTGTAATAATGAGATGATAAATAGTAAATGGTAACGATGCAGGATGGGAATAAAGAAAATTGTATACCTGAAGGAGGAATACGCTTTGAAAAACCTTTGATCAGTTCAAACTTTAACTCTGCTCTAATTTCTATGAAAAAGAATAATGAATCCAGGAAATAAAGTAGAACCATCGTAGCATATACCTTCTCTGAAATGTTATCCTTATAAAAGAAAGGAATTGAAAATATTTCCATCGTATAAAATCTAGTACACTTCTCGAATCTTATTCGACCTCCGTGCGTAAAATTTCTAGATTACACCTTATCCCAATAATTATCAGAGATTAGAGTATTTTGGAAAAGTAATTTATGGTACAGGATTCAAATCTTACCTCGAAGAATAGATTTAACATTACTAGGATTCTAATATGCCTTTATTTTATAACTTATAAATAACTTCGTTGCTAGGATGATTTGTATTAATCTATTTATTGAATTCATAAATAACTTCGTCGCTAGGTTGATTTTTATTCATTTTTTATTAAATTTATAAATAAACTCGTTGCTATGGCGATTCTAAATTACGATTTGTTTTTAATTGAATTATATTATAATAGTATATATTATTATAATTGAAGAATGCAGAGGATAATTCTATTTGCAAAAGTATAATATTATAACGTTTTAAAGTCCTGAATAATTTTGAGCAAATATGTCTTAATCGAATAGAATAACGATGAGCAAAAGAAAAAATAAGAAAATGACTGATTCAGTTAAACATAAAGCACTATGGCTTAAATCGATATTTTTAGAGATTTTTAAGATAAATAGCTTGATCGAAACATGAAATATAGATCATAAAAGTGAATATTTAGTAAAAGATCACAAAAAAGAAGATTAGAATTAGGAAGAGAAAAGAAAGGTAGGAAGAGTGGGACGTAAAGGATTAAATGCGAATGAATTGAGGAAGCCTTGAGAAAGATGGAACGAAGATGAAAGTAAAGAGATGAAGGCGGAGGATGTGAAAGGGAGATGAGGAGAGGGAGGCTGTGAAAGGAGCGTACGAAGGAGTAAAAAGAAGCCTTGAAGGACGATGGGCTGAATGGAGATAGGAATGTCCTGAGAGGATAAGGAAGGCAGATTGAGGGGGTAGATTCATCAAGTGATATGGTTTAGAAAGGATGAGGGTGTAATCGATGGTTGAGTAAGAAATAAATCTTTCGCAGGAACCTTTTGCAAAAATCTTCATCGACCTTTCAAAAGGATCTCCCGCTCCTTCGTGACGTACTTCCTCAATAATACTGAAGAGATCGGAAAACTTTCGGTGCGTACTGATTGCTGCCATTGCGAAATTTTTTGTATTTGACGTAAGAGACATAAAAGGGATATGAACAATTCTTTGATAAAAGTTATGGTTCTCGGTTACATAAAGGTACAGAAAAGATATAAGGACAATGAATAAATCACAAACTGGACAACGAGATAGGGCTAAGGTAAATTAAAGTTTATAAGCGTGAAGAGCTATATATTTATATCATATACGCTTCATATCGGTGGAGGATTTGGAACGAATGTCTAATGGTATGCCTTCCCGATTAAAATTATTTATTGGACACGTATGAGTAAGAGCAAAGAGGATGATACTGACTTCGAATTGAAGGAATTAAATGTAAATACTCTCCAATAAAAATTAAGAATACGATTTATATTTCTTCGGCCTAAATTTGTAACAAGATGTTTTGAATTTAGGAAGAAGAATAATTTTTTCTAAGTAATATCTCGCAATATATATTCCGGAGATCAAAGAACATAATGAAAGGAAATCAGTAAAGTATTTTACGAATTTTTACGAATTAAATGTAATAATAGTATTGAGAGAAAGAACTCCAATAAATGATATTTTTGCATTTAATTTGAATTTAATGCATTTATCAAACGTAATACTATTTACATCATGTTAATAAAATGATGGGTGCCGTCTCCATAGAGTGTTTAAGTCTACATTACGCTACAAACGAAAATATTTCAGCCCATAAGAGAGAAGTATTAAATGATATGATTTGTTTTCTAGAAAATTTGGATTTAATTTTTTAAATAAATTTAATATATAAACAAAAACAAACGTAAAATAGAATCTATATTTTAAGTTACTTAAAAGAGATATTTTTCATAAATAGAAGATTTAGGAGGGTAAATTCAATGAATAACGAACTATCGCTAATTTTAAATTTCTATCAAAAGCCATTGGGAAATTTAACATCGTTCAAAAGCGTGATTTCTGTCCTTTTCAAAAAGGCGTATGGGAAAAAGGTGAGGATGAGTGAGTGCACAGAATGAGGATAAGGTGAGTGGAGTTGGATTTGGGTGATGGATCCTCTCGATTGGACGAAGTAGTCCTAAAGAGGTCAGCTGCAAAAAGAGAGCGCAATGAATGGAGATTGATGTGATTCCCAGAGATAAGCGTAAAGATTTCCTCTTCCGGAAGGATTCGAATTAAAGAAAAGAAACAAAAAATGGTGTATTTTATTCCCTTGTGCATCCGAAAGCGAGAAATAGAAAAGAAACTGTACTGTACAAGAATCCAAGAAAACTTACTTATAAATTAGAATTATTAAAACTTGTTGATTAATGTTTCATAATTATTTAAATTAATTCGTAAGTTTATTGATATACTTACAACAATGTACTCTTCCCAACACTAGACATTCGAGATTATACTAGGTTCCTGTAAGGTATTCATTCAGACTACTGTTCCTATAACAGAATACTAGGATTCCCTTGCATAGCAACGCAAAATAATACCTTTCTTTTCATAATTGCTATCAATTTTAAAGTTAGGATATATTATGAAAGCCTTAAATTATTTCATATTTACACGTAGGAAAAATTATGAAGGTATTGCAGTTGTGAGGCGTATTTAAATGAAACTACGTTTCATCTCCAAACGAATTAATCTAGCCGTATACGCTCTAGATGGCCATCTCACAACTGCAATACTTTCGTAATATTTCTACGCAACTGTATGAGTATGACCTTTTCAACTATTTGTGCGTCAAGATTAACGTTTTAAATAGTTATAATTTTTCGTTGCAAAATACATTCAAAATTCTATTGATGCTATACGCCCATGAAATTTTAGTAAGTAGTACTATCGTAGAAACTCAGTAGACCTTGTATAAACTACAGTTAGAGAGTATAGATGACAGCCTCTGCAGACGCGGTATACAACACTGTACACCCAACAATGTTCTACTTTAGAAGAGCTTTATGCTTGGCGTAGCCCAACTTTTGCCATTCATTTTTTTTCTTCTTCTTCAATGTTCTCATTCATGAAGTTCGTAGCAATTTAGAAGGAAACAGCAGACATTCAACAAGATTCACTCCGTCCAAGAGAATGCGGTGAAGAACTGAAGGAAATGGGTAAACATTCCAGTGGTCCCTCTCTAATTCCAATCGATATTTTTTAAGTGTGCGCGATAAAAAGTTACGGAATGGATAACTGATATTAGCGGATTACAAGCATGCGAAACAGAGGCTGCAAAAATTGTTAACATTTACGAAATATTAGCTCATATTTAGAGAAATAATATGAAAAGTAGATTATGAGAGGAATACCTTGTTTAGAGAGAATGGATAATTGATTTTTTTTATTTCCATCATTTCATTCACAATAAATAAAAATGAAAATTTTCGTATCGTAATATCATTAGAATTACTAATTAGATTACTTCAACTACAACAATCGAATAAATTACAACTGAAGAACATGGAGTAATATACTAATTAATAATTCAACTAGTAACCACAGTTATTAAAAGTTATAACTTACTAAGTTTTAAAATGGACGAACAAAATAAATGAAAAATTTTAATCACATACTTGGCTGTAAAGAATCTTTTAAAATTTTATGGCACTATATATCAAGCTATAAATATCATAGTGATTAGCGCATTTATCAATCCAATATGATTGGTGTCAATGAAGGTTCTATACATATGGTACATTCGAATATTCCCCCAAAGAACATAGGGCGATATACGTCATTGATTTACTTCAAGAAAATTATGAGCGGAGGTTCCCCTTTCTCATCAAACATTCGTACGGAACGCAATGTGCTTTAACTCTTGGGCTGGCCCAAGTCCAGGAGGGTTATATAGGATGAGGTGGTACTATGGGGTAAAAAGGATTGCCGTATTCGCCAGAAGTTGGACTGTAAAGGAGCACGAAAACGGAGTTTGAGTTATCTTCTCTCTCATTTATCACTGGAATATGTAAAATACGTATAGTATGGATCGTATACGAATTTTAAAACAATAAATGATTTTTATTTGCCTATCTTCGTCTTTACTTGGGCGTAGAACATGACCGAATTTATATTACAAGATCCATAAAGTTGAAAAGATTTAAAATATTATAAAAGTTCATTTTTTAAGTTTATAAAGTTTGAATAAAACTCGTCTCATAATTATAAGATTGCAATTTACGTTACAACGCTTAACTTCAAAATACACCGTTATTTATTAAATTATATAAATACACGTTTACGTAATCAATTTTAGATTAAAATGAAAGGAATAATTTCCCAAGAATCAGAATATATGTAATAGAATTCACTATATATTCTTTAAAGGTATTAAATTTTATCATTTTCATTATACATCTGGGTTACACTCTGACTCTAATTCATTGTCACAGCCTTGCTACATCTTTAGTGCATTCACAAACTTTTGTTTTATCCAAACAATTTCGGAACTAAATACACGACGCAACAATGCGATGGAAACAACAAACAGCGCGGTAATTTTATCAAAACTGTTTTAGTTTCGAACAATCGTATGTGTGTGTGTGGCACGTATAAACTGATCCGTATCCCCTCTCCAAAAAAAGGGGAGTGGCGTATTTGTTTCGTTGCAGGATGTGGATATCAGATCCTCTAAATTTGTGTCAAAGTTTATATCCGATTCAAAATAAATCTCGCGAGTAAAATCGCTGGAGGCGGACACAACGGGTGGAAACTGCCTAACACAAATGTTACCCGAACATCTGGGTGCATTTACCGTGCTTTGACATATCCGATGCACTCTTCCAACCGAACTTTACCTACGATAACTCCACCCACTCCACAGAGTTTCTAAATAAAAAATTAGTTTTACGAAGTTTATTCTATTTTTGGTGCGACTCTTTTTTATCAGAGATATTTAGAGATAATATTTAGAGATATTAAGAAATAAAAATACAACTGATGTAGGTAAAAATATATACGCGGAATAAAAGGAAAATAAAGCTGAGTAATATATTCTATTTGAAGCAGAATTAATGTAAATCGACAAAATAACTATTAACAAAATATCCTATGGAAATCATTTCCGATTCGAAAATATTTAAATCTGAAATAAAAATATAGTTAATTTATTTTATAAAATGAATATCTGTATGAACTCATGTAGTTCATGAGATTGTTCCATAGAGAAATGAAAATTTAAAACCTCTCTATAATTCCTGTATTAATTTAAACGTATTTAAATTGCTGTATCTTACTGTTACAATTACCTATTAGCACTTTGGTCTCTCTAATGCCTTGGCTTACGATTCAAAAGTAATGAATAAAGAATTCATTATTTTCAAAATAATGAAAACAACAATGAAAAGGCGAAAGGATGAATTTTTAGCTTAAGTATGAAAACAATAATAATTCACCAATTGATTACGTAAATATCTTCGAATTTCCCTTCGATAGCATTCGTCTATATGCGTGTGCGTTTACAAATACATGCCACCCTCGTATATATACGTATGAAAAGATGAAAGGAATTAGAGATCGCAAACAATAAAGCATGTTTCCATGACAAAAAAGTAAAAAAGTATGCCAAGATAGGATAGAATGAATTGTTGGCAATTTAAAACTTTCTCCAATCAAGAACCCAATTTCTAATTAGATGCATAAGAATTCCAAAGTCTATTTCCAGAGTTCCAATAGCGGAATAGCGTCACTGGTAATGTTAAAAGAGGAAGAGAAAAAAGAGTGATGAAGGAGGGAAAGGCATAATGAGGGAGCAAAAAGCGTTTCAAGGACACGGGAAGGATGTGAAGGAAAAAGGGGCGAACACGAGAAAGAACTGTGGAATATTAATGGTAAGAAAGGTTATGCACGCTATACATCACTCCCCCCCTAACACACATCTCCTTTAAAACAATGTTTTGTAAGAAATAATTCTCACACTAAACAAAATATGGCTCATTTTGGGAAAACTTTCATCTTCACCAAGTTTCTCTTGGAAATATTATAATGGATTTAGAGTTAAAGTTGGTGACATACCACTTTTTATAGGTTTAACCAAACCCCATACTTAATTATAGGGTGTTTAATATATGCACAAGAAAAAAGCCTCATATTGTGGTTAGGTACAACAGAAATATAAAAGACCTAATTATGTATTGATTCTCCATTTCAAATAACCATCCAATCCTTTCAATTAAATTACTGAATACATGATTATTAGGTTAATGCCGAATTTGATAGATAATTGCATATTTAATTTATACGGAGGGTTATAAAATACTCAAATTTTGTTATATTAAAACATTTACTTATTTATAACAATTATTACTAACCACAATCTGCGAGTAAATATGAGAGGATGATTTAAAATATATTTGTTATTTATGAACGTCGATTTGATCTCTATTATTATATCAATATTATACTATCAATTTAATGATCAGCAGCAAAAAGGATTAAACTTTTCATTATAAAAAGCTATATAAATGTTATAATATCCTCTTTCTAATATCCCATACGAAATATATATAATTACAAACCGTGTTTATTTGCAAATCAAGAATTAAATTCTATTATCATTAATCCTTTAAAAGCCATTTTTATACGCATTTTCGTAAAACAAGTTTTTAAAAGTTAGCTCTAATGTTTCCCTAATCAATCAAGTTAAAATCCATTAACTAAATTCATGACCGTCATTAGTTTCAAAGCACTATAATAGATAATATTAGGAAAGGCGAAGAAAGGGGAAAAAATGGAACGGATGATGAATAAGGGTCATGAGAGAATGTTCCGAGAAGTGTTGGAATGTGGTGTGGGTGTGGCTGAATGCGTGCAGAAGCCGGGGAGGTGTGGCACCGCCTGAAATGGCACCCAATTGTATGAGGAGGAAATGAAAGGCTGTCCGTCAGAGTGGATGGACGAAGACAGATCTGAATGTTGAATCAATTAAAACAAAAGGGAGAGAAAAAAATGAAAATCGGAATCCCTACGAAACGGACCTATATGAAATACGAATTAAACACAAACAAAAAAAGGACGTAATTTCGATTGAATGGAGGAATTTTTTTAAAGTGAAATGGAAAGAGAACGTGTGTGCGTTCACCGTCCTTGAGAAATACAAGTTTTTTACCCTGTTTAATCAAGGAAATGTATCAAAATTGCTGTGTATTTAAGGAAATATGAAAGTTGGAACGAGATTCCGGTTTCTTCTGAGATAAATATGAATTTGGTAAATTACCTCTCGCAAACAAGTTGTCGTATAGAAAAATAAGTTATGGGATTCTTACTGCAGTAAGATATATATCATTTTTACAACATTAAAGTGAGATAAAGACCCTGTCTCAAAGGTATCAGTTACATTTAAATACAAAAAATACTATATTCTTACATTAATCATTAATCAGTATACAATAGTTTTACAACTCTCAGAGAATATTCAGAAGAGCTCTAGGATAGAAACACTACTCGAATAAAATCATTTGGAGAAGAATGTGAATAACAAAGTTAGTATAAAGTAGATAGAGCATAAATCTATAGAGAGAATTTGTCATTGATTTATAATAAGAATAACTACATACGTACAGTAGATAAAATTACATAGTACACAGATAAATGTTAAAGTTAGATAATTTTCAATCATTATACTGAAACAAATAAATAATAATGATCTGTAATATTTGTTGTATTTATGTATAACAGGATGAGTTACATGTATAATCTAGGAAATTTATTAAAGAAGCAAAAAGTGAAAAATCGTGAGTTAATTATGTTTACATATTATTTTCTTTGCTCCATACACATATAGATTACCCGCTGATTGCAGTACTATTTGTTATAGAAATTTCATTACACAGTTGCCACTGCATCTAAAAATAACCTTAGCTGTATTAAGTAAAAGTTTTTCTATTGGAAAACCAAATTTGTTAACCAATATATCTTTACCTTCCTAATAGAATAGATCTGGACTTACAAATTTTTCAAATAATATCTATCCTTGCTAAACTAGTCAACCCTCAACAAAATTCCATGCAAGTATTATTTTTATTATTAGTATCTATCATTACAGGAGCAATATAATCAATTCTAAAATCATCTCAACACTATTTTCCATCAAGAATAGTGTTATATATTGTTCTTTAACTTCTAGAACAATGTCCAACTTCATTTGCATTACTTTAAAGGAGGAGTTATGGAAAATGATCGACATTCATCGTCCTAGCTCCACATTTGAAACTGCTTTGCAGAAGAGGGCCCAGTAATATTTTAAACGTAGCTGTTCCAACGTTAGTTGGCGTCTCTTTCTTATAAAGAGAGGTTGTTTTTGTAGCTTGTGAATGGAATAGCCTCTTCCAAAGTGTTCCGCAATTTCTTGCCAATCCTTTGGCCAAGTATTCTCGACGATTCCTCCCAGATGAAGTGATTGTGACCACATTGCTGTTTAATGTGTTTTACAGAGCACAATTAAGGCTTGATAGCAATGGAATTTTCGTTAAGGAAATGATTGTGGCATGGTGTGTGTGATTATAGGTGAAGTACAAGAGCTTTGACTGAGGTTACGAGGTTAGGTAGATAATAAGTAACTCATTTAATTATAATGAACGAAGAGTACTTAATTTTCAGACTAATTTTATCATCAGCTTTATCTCAAGCAATCCGTTTTTAATAAATTTATGAAATATTTTATAAACTTCTAAAATTCTTCCAAATAGTACCCAAGGCTTTTCATTTCATTCGATCATTTCACCACTACTCCATTCTTTACTCATCTAGTGCAGAAAGTAATTTATATATTCACCCAATATTTGAAATCATTGCTATTAAATTTAATAATCTTCAAAGGTAATGAACATTCACCATAGTAGAATTTCTGGCGTTCAGATTCACTTTCGAAGCGTAAGTAAATGATCAAGTATTGTAATCCAATTCTTAAATAGATACACTAGTTGCATAGATACTAGATAGACTAGTTGCAGGGATATTATATAAGATTTTGTTCCTGAATTACAACCCTTATACTTTTTACCTTGTGACTTTTACTCTTTGATTATATTTTGCCAAATATCGCGCTCACAGAATCGCAGAGAAATTGTACACGGAATTCGTTCCTTTAATTCGCTTCCTTTCCGGAAGAGGAAATCTTTACGCTTATCTCTGGGAATCACATCAATCTCCATTCATTGCGCTCTCTTTTTGCAGCTGACCTCTTCAGGACTACTTCGTCCAATCGAGAGGATCCATCACCCAAATCCAACTCCACTCACCTTATCTTCGTTCTGTGCACTCATCCTCACCTTTCCCTCATACGCCTTTTTGAAAAGAGGTTGTCGAAAAGTACATTGCGTTCATAGTGAACAGGAAAATTAAAAGAATCACCTGATGAAATTTCTATCCATTGAAACTTGTTCATCTGCATTAATGCATAATTTAAGGCGTTAGTACAACTATTTGAATTGTTTGTTTTCTTTGGATTACACTTATAAATGCCTGAAACTAAAAACTCCTTTTGAATTTTATATTCACAGCGCATGTTCAAAAAGGAGATGATTTTATATTCTATTATTTACTGCGATATGAATTTGTGAGTTAATTTTTGTAAATTTCTCTACCTTATTCTACGATTTGTGAATTGTTTAATATTATGGTTTAAGTATTTTCTTACGTTACGTTTTCTGATATTTTTATTATTAAATTTTCCATCCTTTTTCTAATACAATACGTCATTATTTAGCTTTAAACCATTTTGAACAAAAGAATTGGTCGCACCCTATTTTATTTGTCCTTCATTTCAATTACAAGAACATTTGATAAGACAGTATTCAATTTATACGAAATATAAATCAAGTAAAAAGAAATGAAAGAAATCCTTTGAGAATTCGATGAATTCTTTAAAGGGCTGCTACAGAGGGAGATTTATTACTTTCACCACCATCGATTAAACCCTTATCCTTTCCGAAACGTATCACCGGAACAGTCTTCTACTTCTCTTTAATAGTTTCCGAACTGAAAACTTAAGTGTATTCGTTAAACGTTTGATATTTGGCAAATGGATATCCACGAAATTTAGAAGAGAAGGAGAATATGTTTATAGATAATTATTTAGGATTTCATAATCTAAATAATTTAAACAGATTTATAATTCCTTTATCTATTAAACTAAATTTACCAATCTTTCTTAACGAATTCGTCTTTTTTCGTAAATTAAAATTAACACCTTAATTACTAACGAATAATAATTTAAACGCGATACCAGAATAAAAATGGAATAGTTCTTTAATTTAAATACATAAACCTATATTATTATAAAATATATAAACCTTAAATATATTTTATTAAAATTTGGTGGATGAGTATCCTCCAATAGTATAAATTCATAATCTTGGGTATCTAGTAACACTTTAAGAGTAGCTCATTCACATGATTCTATTTTGAAATCAATGCAGTAATTTTCAAATGGATATGTATCCTTAATAGTAGCAATCTCCCAGCTTGCGCTCAATACAAAAGATAAAAGGTTATGTAATATCGCCATTTACCGCGAGACAATGGAGGTTTCAAAGTGAGCTGAAATGGTCTACCGCTCAAAAAAAAAGAATAGCGAAAGTTAAACGAAGAATGGAGTGACGACATAGAGAGAGCCTTAGTGAATTCAGAGCGCGAGTAAAGTGAAAGTAAGTGCGAATGTAATGGGAGAAAAAGTGAAAGGGTTAAAAAAAACTGGAAAAAAAGGGTTAAGAGTGGAAAAACAAGGGGGAGAATAATAAAAAGAATCAAGAAAAGACGAAAGGTAGAGATGAGCATTTAACGAGTGGAAAAAAAGTGAAATGGAGAAGTTAAAGGGAGTACGTTTTAAGATGGTAGAGGGAGATGAAATGGCTCGAAGGAAGTTCATCGGGATTAGAATGGATGAAGAGGGAGTATGGTAATTGAGGAAATGGAAGAATGAATGCTGGGAAGGAAAAAATTGCCTCTTTCGCTTCTCAACTTTATCTAAGCTTTCGGGAGAGAGAAATATACGAGTGAAATATGATTTAGGCCGAAATTGGAAGGGCTTCTCGCGATGGGAAGGATTGAGATGAAAAATGCAAGAATCGCGGGAACGAGAAGCAGATATGAATACTTAAATACTTTACTCATGCTAAAACAATCTAGTGCGCCTCTACATCTACATAATTGCCAAGGAAACCACCTTTCGTCGGCAGGGGACGTAAACAGCCGTCGCTCAGGCCGTTTCTTTATCAATCGCCTTTTGTGGAAAACAACAGAAAAAGGGATAAAAAATCTCATGAGAGTGGAAAGACTTTGGTACTACTTTTGGTAAACAAAATCAGTGGTGTGTGAATAATGTACAGCTGAAAAATCAATGTTACAAATAATTCATTCTATTGATGAAGTAAAAGGGTTAATTAATGATATTAAGAATAATAATTCATGATTTTATATCTTAAAGGGTTCCAAGATAAATACTCTATATTTCATTGAGTTTGAGGAAAAATCACGTTATGTATATAATAGTACTATGTCGATTGACTATGCATCAAACTTTATAATATTTGAGCTTAATCGTATCATTGGATTTGCCTCTTTATTAAGTAATGATTTATGACATAATATTTAGAGTACATTAGAAAGAGATTGAGATTATGATCTCATTTTGCTGTAAAGTTCTAATCCATTCTTCAGTTTTTAAAAACTACTTTAAAAAACTTAACTTTAAAAAAATATTAATTAAATCATATAATTTCAATTCTATTTTTCACTTTAATTCTTGAGAAATGCTTTTTTCTATTTTAATACTCTAGGGCATTTCTTTCTCCGATTAAAGCTTAGATAATTTAATGCTATGGCTTGGATAAAAAGACGAATTTCTATTTAAACATCCGTTAATATTAATACAAAAATGAGTACGAAGCAATTGCATTGAAAAATTATCATTTCTATAGATCAATTTATTTTGTAATTTATTCATCTACCGAAGAAAAATACAATATTGTGAAAGTAGTCTGAGAGCACATCACTTTTGGAATTAGGACTTTTAGGACATGATAATACCTTTCAACAGTGGGAGACGTATAGCACGAACTAAGAGATCAGCGTTCGTTCCCCAGAGCTTATATTCTTCTTACTCTTTTTATTTTGAGCATCCATAAAACTTTATGAAGAGATTCTTATACATTCGCTTCCATATTATTAGCAAACACGTTAAAAGGCAGCGATTGGATCTTCAATCATCCCGAGCCATTAAAACTGTTACAGATAAGACACTAATTTATTTTAGAAACTTACACCATCGCGGTTAAATGATAAATCAATCAATGAAGCGGAAAACGGATCATGACGTCAGATAAACGTCTGAGGGTAATATTCGTATTCTGGGGCGTATCATTCGTAACCGCTGAGGGATTTACGGAAGGTGAGGTAGTAGAAAGGGTTGACGCCTCGCGTTTTTCAGCCCAAAGGGCTTAAGCAGAGAGAGATAAGAAAGTGGATGGGCTAATGAATCGAATAATTGGATCCCAATAGGAAGACGAAAGGGGTTGAAGGATGACAGTTGATGGATGGAGGCAACGAAATTGCAAGAACTTTCATCCAAGGCGCGATAATATACTCCGCTGGTCTATGAAGTTCTATGGTTGCTAGCAGAAGTAAACAAGGAAATGGAGTAAATTACCTTTTCATACTTAAAATAGGACATTTAATTTTTAAGATTGACAATTTTACATTGGATTTACTAATTAAAATGCAGAATATATTTACACTGTTTGAAATTTCGTAATAAATACATTTTCTTTAATTGTAGATAGTAATTTTGAAATTCCAAATATTTATATAAATATATAAATAATATATTATATAATAATATAAATCGATGAATATTTAAATATCGAACATGTCTAATAAAAAGGTTTAAATGAAAGCGATAGAACCACTCCGCAGTATTATAAATCGTAATTAATGTAATTTCTTTCCTATAGATAAATTGAAAGGCCTAACTTATTTTACTATACATTGTAAAAAAATGGATTCATTGTATATAAATCACGGAAAATTTTTATGATAATTAGATAATTTATTATTTAGAAGAACATACGTTTCGATTTACTGATTAATATTTCTTGATTTCAATTTTGATCTTCCGTAAAAATGTCTATTTTCAAAGTGAATTATTATCTACAAACAGGGATAATTATATTCCATAATCATCTTCATAATTTAATATTAATATATCAATACCATTGAGCGTTATATATTCACGAATATCGTATTATACCAGGGATGATTCTCATTCCGTAATAAACATGCATGGCAAAGGAAGTTGATAAGATATGACAGTCAGAGATAAATCTTAACCAGCAATAAACATGTACAGGAAGGGACGAGCATCAGAGCATATTCCCAAAAACTCCGAGTTATGCGCGGGATACGTACCGTTTGAGAACTCGAGTATCATTTTATGAGCGTATCATAAACTTGGTTCGACTAGAAACCACTTCGATAAGAAGTCGCCTGCGCAATTTACTAACTGGTGGTACCATCATTCAGCCACGTGGAGGAACCATATTGATTTTCGGTGCAATTCACCCGATTATATGCTTTACGAGTGGGAAATTCGCATCGCTAGTACTATTACCACCCCAAAAATGGCACGCTTCCAGATAGTTGAGAAACACTTCACTTACAAGGGCAGGTATATAGGTTTTTCGTAGTCATGTGATGGCTATTCACAATCCACGAACAAGTTTCCCACAACAACCACACAACGAAAATGATTTCAGGCTTGAGGAAACAGGTTTGAATTGGTTAAGAAACTTAGAGCGATGAGTCCTTTTGACTTAAGTCCTAGTTTTCATTGAAATGAAATTTAAAAGAAAAACATTACCGGGAATCGAACCCACGTCCCCAGATTTTTCTTTTCTAATCAACCTTGTACAAGAATAACATCGCTTATTATCATTTGTCTTCTTTCTTGATTTCTATAGTTTATTTCATAAATCCTGCCCATTTTATAAAGAGAATATATTACTTGACTACTGACTTTCTAAATGGATTATCAATACATATATTTTTCGGATATTATTACTGTTTAAACTTATTACAATAATAAACTTAATATTAGAATGCGTTAACTCGTGGAAATCTATTACAATAAAATAACGTTCCGTAATTACCGCAAACAAACGTTTATTTTTATTTAAGATTATGAATAATAAATAACTGTAAATTTCCACAGAAAATATGCTATATGAGGAAACCGGTCGCAAGTTTTTTATTACTATGGAATTCCACAAAGTCACGCCTTCTCATAATGATATCAAGACTATGAATATATGAGATCTATAAACCTCAGCTTAATTTAGTTTAAATAGATTCTGTATTGCTCATTTATACACTAATAAATCTAAAAGCCTCTAAACAAACTCGAAGAAAGCCTTTCCCAAACTCTATTTTCCCCTTTCATAGAACCTCACCAATCATCGTTTCTCTGAATCGGAATTTCGTTCGTCAACCTACGCACTTTTACTCGCCCTCTGAACCACTTCCAGTTTCCTCCCGTTGCCATTATAATCACCCAAAAAAACGCTTTCCGCTCTTCAGCTGTCAATATCCCGTCATTATCGAAACTTTAGATTGAGTGACGAAAGTTACGCGGGGAAATGACGTCAGAGAAGCAGATGAGTTCGCGGGTGGGAGGGTTTTAAATCTGTGCTCCTGCCGAGTAAATGTCACTCCCTAATCCTTCTCAACATATCGCAGCTGTTAGGATATTAAAGCAAGGTGACTGAAATTAATTCATTTACATACTCTCACCCCCTCCTCTACAACGCCCTCTGGCGTTTGGTGAGGATTAATGAAGTGTTAAAATAATTGGTTGAAGAACGTAAAACAGTTTGCTAATCAGCTTTACATGAATGATGAACGATATCAGCTGAAGTTAACAAATTGAGGGAATGAGTTGCGAAAATTATAATCCGACTCCTGTAACAGGTTGACATGAAATAATTTGACATTGAAGACATAGAACATTGGTAAAAGTTTGCAATATAAGTTAAGAGCTAATTTAAATTACGATAAAACGAAAAATGTTAAATTGTGGGAATAGGTGAGCAATTCATGTAGCTTTATTCGGTACAGAAGATTTAGTAGATAAAGATTAATCAGATTAAAAGAATTGAAGCAAAAATGTCTTTTACTCTCGATGGATTATTCCTAAAACTTGAGATTATTATTTTCTCAATATTACCTATTATAAATTTTACAAAACGTAAACTTGTAGTTTGAAAAATATGGAATTATATTTATAACGATCTACAATAATTTATTTATTAGATATTTAATCCTTTAACGTTGTATTCTAGAAACGCTGAAATGATTAAATATGTAAGAAGAATGAACAGGGATTATAAAAACTGGATAGTTATTATAAATCCTCAAATACTGATTTAATTGAAAATACTCAAGAGACTTTGGACATAAAATGGATTAACAGAAATATCTTTGATATACCTCATAAATATAATCTTCTGATGAGTCACAGTCCTCTTTAAGAGGATACAAAGACGTAATTTTGCAGTATATTTTCACTTAAAGTTTTATTTCAATTTACTATGCTTTTTGATATGATATTTCTTGATTATATTTTATTTCTTTTTTAATTTAAAATTGTAACTTTATCGTATTATTTTTGTATAGTATGTCATGAACTTTAATAATTAATATTTTAATATTGTATTTTCTTATAATAGAAATTAATTAATATGATATTAGTTAATGTAGTAAAAACTGTTTCCATATTTCAGATTATAATTTAGATCGTACTCATGTGTATAAATACATTGACGCATATTATCTTTGCTCAGCCAAATCCCAAATGAATAAATTCAATCCTCAAAATCTAAGCGAATCTTGGCATTATACCATAAAGAATTATTAAACTCTGCGCTTTGCGAATTTCCAAATATTTCCCATCAACGAACATGCGATAATGGTTTTCATTAAAACAAGTGTTTTTGAGAGCACCCGATCCTCACCGACCGACAAAGCACCAAAATGGAGTGCGTGAAATCGTCATGTTGGTTTCAGAGATGATTCACCCTTGACACTTTCACCGCATCTTCTGATACAAACGCCGGCTTTTTGTTGCCTGCGACCCGCTCCGTTGCCTTGGAGACATTATTCTCGGGAATTTACCACTTGGAAATGTGAGCGCCTCGTTCCACTTCCACTCCTCGTGGCTTTAAGGATTTACTGCAGATTCGGATGAACGGAACGCTCCTGAAAAGCTAATTCAATTCCACTGTTCCGTCCAATTCCGAATTTACGGTTCCGAATTGAATTAGAAAAGATATAAAATAGTGAGTTAAATGGAATATTTATTTAACACGATTTTCTATGAAAGAGTTTTAATTTAATTAATCGGTTTATTCTAAAATACGTAATTATAAAAGAAGATGATCTAAAAGTTACGTAAAAGAAAGCCTTTCCTCAATATTTAATGTTTCATTTACAATTATCAGATTTTTAGCTAGTAAATCGATCAAAATTATCCTTTTCAAATTAAATTATCGAAATAATTGAAGCAATTTCTGTCTAATATCTTTTACTTTTTCTAATAAAAGACTCAGAAATTATATTATATATCTAAGGGCCTAAATATTAGATGATCTATGAAAGACATATCACTGCAATGAAATACCTTAATGTTTCTTTAAACTCAATTTATATCCCATCAAATGAAATGGTCTTCAATTTCATGAGTCCTCCATTCCTTTATATACCTCTTCTAATAGTATTCCTAGTAGATTTCATTCAAACCCTATCGCCATAACCACCCACAGTCCCTTTCACTAGAGGGTAAACAGGATTGTATCCTTAGAGATAAACCTCCGGTCAATTTATTTCTAGTCCTTTCCAGAAGGATTGCATTATCATCTCTTCAACCGAACCTTTCTACTTCTTATTCTTTTAGGATTAGAATTACAAGTACTTCATTTCGTATCCTTAGAAACGAACTACTATGTCCCTGTATTTATATCTATTTAAAGTGGCTCACAATTGAAATCATTTAATTCTCTCTAATATACGCGTATAAAAGCAATATCTTGTTACGGTAATGTTTTCGAAGGACAAGGAACGTATTTAAAATCACTAAACCTTCAAGTTGTTTATATATGTAAAAAAAAAGGCATGCAAATAATATTACAAGCTATGCTATCTTCTTAGGCAATGGTTATTAATATTATTTAGTATAATTACTAATATTTCAATTAATAATTCTTTGAGTCATAATATAATGAAAAATAATATCCAAAATTATTATCGTAAAATCGATACAAAATTTAACATTGTTTATTGTACCAAAACGTTATAAATAATAAATACAAAATACAATAAAATTTATAACGGATTTTATAATAAAAGTATAATAAAAATATATATAAATATAAGTTCCAATCGTTTATTAAGATAATATAAGCTAGCCATTATGTGGATGGATTAATACGTCAGGATAAAAGATTACGAATTAGAAAAATACCCAACGGATGACGACATTAAAGAAAGCAACAGAATTCTCTTCTCTTAGCCAATAAAATCAAAGGTGAAAGAACCCTTTGGCCGATAGTCTTTATCTAAATCGATAGGACGTTAAATTCTCCAATTCCATTCCCTTCTTGGAGACACAAATGCATTTTCCTCTCTTTCGTGGCGAAGAATTCCATTTGAGAAAAGAGCAGAAGATAGTCATACGAATAAAGAAAGGGAAAGTATCCATCAAAATATCGCGTGATGATCCAAATGCCTCTTCAGTTTACGCCCTCCGACGCAGCGATAGAGTGCGGCGCTCGTGTTTTGGGTGTGTCGAAGGGAGTATGGCAATGGATGCCCCGAAAAACTCGAAATGAACTCCGTATAAGTAGTATTAATACTCCGCTGTCAAGGGAAGAAATTCCCTCCACGATGAAAACGCGACGGAATCTTATTCATGAGCGGTACAAATGGAGTGGCGTGCTCAAGTTAATGAACTTACTTCGTTTCATCCCGTGTTCTACGAGAAAACATAAGATGGAAGAGATTTGCATGACTTTAAGTAAACGAATGTCTAATACCTACTCAAATTTCCATGTACTACTGATACGAAACTAGCGATATTGATACTGATGAGGGCGATGTAAGGAAGATATCGAGAAAGAATCATTATTGTATATTTTATTCTTAAGATTAGCTTATAACCCTCCTGGATATGCATTAATTTTTATCCTGATTTCATTATTATATTTATTATTATTTCTTATTATAATTTCGCTAATAAAAGCATAATAATAGTCTCCGAAAGCACGACTTTTATCATAAGCATAGCTATTTGATCTAGCAAAATTATGTAAAAAAGGATTAGAATTAGAGAAACCCTGATATCGTTAAAATTATTAGCTTAATATTTTTAATCTTTCATTGTTATATAATTTAATGTTGATTCAAATTTACTTTGGCTAAAATACTTAATTGACCGCAGATTAAAACAAGATAGTTCGGATGATTTTCTATAAATAATAACCGCGCCTAGAGAAATGAAAAGTTTGCTTGATTTATGTGAGACATAATACTTTTTTTATGAATAACGAATCGCTATGGATACATATATACATACATAGCCACTTTATTTATCAAAATTGGGACTGAAAAGTTTCCTCTTCCAGTTAATCATTGTAAAATACATTGATAAAAAGTAATAAAAATCAGTGAAGTTGGATGGTTAGTTAGATGGATGGATAGAGTATGAACGTTTACTAATTTGAAAGGTAAGAAAAACTTGGTGCTGTAATACGGACAAATCGTGTACCCTGACCTTTTCGCGGACTCAAATTGTGCACACTGTTCATTTGCGGGAATTCTTCTCATACCCATTCCACACAACGTGACTTTCTGGTAAACAAATCCAAAACCGCAAGGACTTGGTTTGGTGTAAACATCGTTGGAAGAGTTGCCAAAATGCACTCGAGAGCTGTTCAACGCCTCGTTTTATTCTCACGGAAAGTAGACCAAATCTACTCCATTCCAACGCTAAGATTGAACGCGGGATGCCTTCGTTTAATTAGATACATAAGAGCACTCGTTCAATCAAAAGTGCTGGAAGAAGATATATTTCTTTGCAAATTTTGTTTCGTTGACTATAAGAATATCTGTTATAACATTTAATGATTAATCTCATGAGAAATTTTAAACTGAGACCCATAAAAGTATCTCTAAATATTCTGATTTTATATAATTTCACCAGTTTTTTTCTAATGATAATTTCGGGTAATAAAAGTAAACCTTTAGGGATGAATTTGATTATGGATTATATTTTTTAAGTTTCAATTAATTATAGCTACAATTATTAGACATTAAATAGGAATCGTTCAGGAATTTTCAGAGTTAAATTTTACGAACTACCCAACTGTTAAACACTATTGCAATTATATTCCTCTTAATCATTTCAATATATTATTAATAAATTATTAAATATATATTAATAGTTTCTTTCTGGTTTAAATGAGCTGGATATTAACAAACTAAAGTAGGAATAAGTACAGTACAGTTACCATACTACTGAAGTAAATAAATAAGGAAAAGAATGACTTTTGAATCAAATTATCGCGTTTAAATTAAAGATCTTACATCACAAAGATTTCCCTAAAGACTTAAAAATTACGTATCTTCCTCTCAGGGGAGAGTATTTTGTGTCAATTTATCTTTTATTTATTCAAACGTATGTGGCCTACAGAGACAATATGTGCGCTTATCAAACATGAGAATAAACAAAACGTATTTGACTTTGGCGATTTTTATTTCCCACGAGTCTTTGACAGTTTCCTGAAATTGATCGAAAAAAAATTCTAGTAAGAGGAAAGAATTAATAGCGTATTTTAAAATGTATGTTACCATTAATCACACTATTTATTGATGTAAAATGTTTCAATCTTATCTGAATTAACAGCAAAATATGATGCGAAAATTCATCCCGTTTCCTTTTTTTAAACATTTGTAATATACGTAATATTTGGGCAAATAAATAAGTATTTCTTCAAATTACGAGAGAACCTTCATCATCTCCAAACACGTCCAAAAAAGTAAGTTACGTAGAGAGCGCATTTGATTCATTATTCATTATATCAATACATAATTTAAAAACTTATAAACAATCGCGAAAATGAATACCAAAATTCGCCACACTCGTGGAATACAGATTAGAACGTAATAGCTTAATTCAGATCCAACCCCCGAAATCCCGAAATTATTACTAAAATCCACCTAAAAGTTTCACCCATTCATCCGATACACGGAATCGGGTATTCAAAGCGCGTAGGCGTCCGCTGTCACCAGTAATCAGCGGAACCGAAAACCTCTTCAACCGGTGAGATTATGTCCCCGAAACGAGTTCCGTCGAAAGATAGACCCTCTGGGAATGATCAAAGGGTTTGGGGAGAAGAAGATCTTGGAAAGATGAGCTCGAATACATTGTATTCCCCAGCGGGAGACCGCCGCGCCTCCAGTGGCGACCACCGCATACATTTTTACGCGTTGATACCGGACTCTCTCCCAAGCATTTCCCAGAAGAGAGACAAAAAGGGCGTAGGATGTGGAAAAAGGGTTAACGTGTTTACTCCGTATTCCTTTCCCTAGCGTAACATAAGGATCCTCTGCGGAAAACCTGTTTAGTCTTCATATTTAAGGCCATGAATGCGGAAGTCTATTTCCGCAGGCGCAACTGCATCCGTTCTGGACCATTCTGCGGCTCTGGGTGCAGGAGTGCGCATACGAATGGAAGTTGCCGCACCTGAGGATGTGGAGGTGGTTTTCTCGGTGTTCTAGCAATTGCCCTATTGACTTTCTATTATTGCGATAAGGGTCCCGAGGATTTTAAGTTTGGTACTGTAACTGACACGTTGTTGAATATGAATCGGTACAAACTATCTGCGTATGGAGACAGTTGTGGTGACATCTCTACCAAACACGCATCTATTTCCATTGAAAATTTAAAGGATATATTTCTGACCGGATAGGAAAAAAAGAAAACATAAAATGTTTCACGAAAATGTGTATGTAACAAAGAATTATTCACTCATGGGTGTCATCATAAATTCTTACTTTCGTATAGGAAAAATTAGCTTCTCTTAATTATCGATATATCACTATATTAATTACTTAATTGTACGTGTACGAGATGACGTGAATCTAGAACAAGAAAAACAAAATTTAATAATATCCTTGGTACCAGAATTTCCATCTTATAGTATTAAACTCAAAGAATTTTAACTTGATATCTTTGTCTGTTAAAATTCATTTCGAGGAATATTAATTCAAAGCTTTTAAGATCGTATCAAATAGATCGCGACACAAGATTTCCATGTCTCGCAGCTGACCCACTTTTCTAGCCTCTTTCTTTGTTTTCTATTAATCTTGACCTTATTTTATGAAAACCTTTTGATATCTCGAGCGACCCTCGAGCACCTAATAAAGTAATTATACTCCTTTGATATGCCTGTTTCTTTCTAATTTTTCAGACTATAAATCATCGAAATTTATGGGTTATTTAGTTTAGCACTTCAGATTCCTCAACGTCCAGCAAGAAAAATATAAGTTATTGATAATATCTACCCTCTAAAACGCTGATGCATAAAAAATGATGAGTATATTTAGTAATTATGAGAGTTATCAAGGTTAATTTTACGTTGGATGAGTTATAAATTTATATATTTGTTGAGAGGTCCATCTTTCTACATATGGCGATGAGAAATTATTTTTTCTCTTTTAATTACAAATGATCCTTAACACGACTTTCTAGCTCTCGAAACAAATTGTAAAAATAGTAAATAAATCCCTTCTGATTTTGTATCGTAGCAACGTTTAGATAAATCTATAAACTCAAAAACTGTATTCCTTATAATCAAAGTAATTAAACTCTTTAATTAATAATTTAAATTGTTAGAAGGAGCAGAAATTACGAAGATAAATATCCTGAAATATTTTAATAAAATATTCGTTATATATATATTCGTCATATAGATTCATTCCTCCATACTATATTATACTATTTACTGTACAAATCATACTCATAATAGATATAACATTATGGGTTAACTCATTTGATAACATTAAGGCTATTCAATCTCAACTTTAACCTATAATCAGGCTTTTGTTTTTACTATCAAAGGTTCAAATATACAATATTTTCCTACAGCTTTAGCTTTAGAAATGTAATATACGCTGTCATTAAAAAATAAAGGAATTAACAATAGTTCCGTAAAAATCAAGAACCCAGCGAGTCCCATATCATTCACAGACCTTCTACTTCAATAAGGTTCCATCCATTGAAGTTCTTCCTTCATCGAGGCTTAGACTGCAGATTGTCAGATGACACACAATCCCAACTCTCAAACGCAGTGGAAAAGCCGTATCTACCGCTTAACTTTAATAATTGACCGCCTCTCCTGTCCCCTGAATTCCTATGGAAACATTTGCTCCAAATAGCCTGTCTCTTTGGGGATTTATCGGTCAACATTGACTCCCACGCGCTTCATATGCTTCCCACTCATTCGTTACTTAATTCAGATTTATTTCCGTTTATTTTATTCATTAAATATATTCAAAAGCTAATGCAATAAAATATTACTTTTATTCTAATCATATAACTCCGTAGAGATAATATAAAAAACATATATTCCGTTAAATATTCCTCAAAATATTACTAACATAAGGAATTAGGATAGTAATTAGAATTTCAGATAGGACTTCTTAGTAATCAACTATATCTAATGAACTTTTCACATAATTTGACGCAGTTTCCCAAGTGTAGATAACATTCTACACATCCTGTATTTTTCATATTACTTCAAATAATGAATTCCAGTATCTTCGGTGCAACAAATTCTAATGACCTATTATATTACCTCAGGCCTTATAAAAGCCAACATTCTTCCTTCAAATTCAATTGAAAAGTTTTGAGTAATCTTTTGAAACGATCAATCCTAAGTAAAAATTCAAATCCTCTTTATAGATTTCGAAAGAAAATATATTAAAATATGAAACATTTTTATACGGAAAATAGAATGGAAACCAAAAGTCCTCTTTCACCAAAAATAACAAATAAAACATACCTCGTCAGACTTGCAAATTCGTATCGAAGTTTCGGTGTCAAACGTACGAATCAATGCAAACTAGATACCTTGGTTTGCATCGATCGTCGGTGAAAATATTTCTGAATCTACGTCGCGGGTCGAGTGGTAGAATTTTAAGTCTTTCCTTCGTCTCTCTTAGACTTTGATCCCTCCTTCACCGCAGCCAACTCCTTCTTTTGTTGGCCCAAATCACGTCATAAAGAAGGGCCAAACCATTGTGCCTCAGAAGGCCTCCTTCCCGATAGCGACTCCCGAGGACTCTGAATTCTAAGGACTCCCGAATATTGGAGTGATCCCACATATTTCAGACTTCTTTTTTTTACGTTTCTCGGAATGATAATTTACGAACTATTCATTACCGTGGAGAAAATAATTGAAGATACCCATGATTCCTGCGCCACTTGTGATTTCAGAAGAATGGTTCCACAAGAGGATTTCTAAGTAATTTGGTATTACAATTACGTATAAAAGTATAATTGAATGGATACTATTAGTCATGATGTTTTAATATTATATAATAGGTATTTATTATATTAAATTATATTTCATTAAATTTATGAATTCTAGGAATAGGTTAATAGGTTATGACGTATCATTCGTAACTATCATTGAATGGATAATATATAAAGCTCAAGATATTGTAAGATTAAATACAAGTTATAGACACTATTAAATCATATCTCATTAAATTAGTGAATTTGGGGAATACATGTACGTTATGCAGGACACTAAAGATATGTAACAAAATATTGCAGAAAAATGAAGTATCTAACAGAAATTGAATTTTAACTTCTTGTAAGGGATTTTCTCAATTAATAATGGTGAATATAATTTTATTATAAATTTTAAGGGTAAAGAGTTGACGATGACAAAAATTTAGATATTCAATACGGAATCTAGTACAATATATTATTATGTAGAATCTGAGCTCAAAGAATAGGGCCGGATTAAGGTTAAACGTAATATTAAAATAGCCATCTTAAATATTCAAATTTAATTTTAATATCTCGTTTCAATTGCACTTCAAGTTCCTCAAATATTGATACTACTACTACATGCTTTTTCATTTTAATTCTTTTCAACCTTTCACGTAAGAATGTGTGGAATGAAAAGATAGGATTGCTCTTTGAATCTGTAATGTTCATTGTGGCAACTAGTTAATTTGCTCCAGAATTTTAATCACCAGTTTCTATTCAAATGAAGAATACCTACTCTCTTAAATTCTTTGCGTAACAAAGAACTCATTCTTTCAACAAATACTGCAGCTCTTTCCTTTAAAGCGCATGGCACACGGAAGATTCGCAATTAGTGTAATGACATGGAGACCTTTGGAACAAAAACTTTTAGTATTTCTGTGAAACTAGAGAAAGAAAATTACGCATTTGTGATATTCCATTTTTTGTATGAATCTAGATAACAGTATTCTACTTCTCAAAAGATGCCTATAATAGTTACATTGTAGAGAACAATCTCTCTTATGACATTATAATTTAGCTTCAGAAAAAGTAACTATTTGTAATAGAAAGATACCTTTTAAAGTTTAATTTATCTGTTATACGACAGCCTCTTATGAAGATGTAATATTAAAAGCTTATGACATAATTACACCTATTGTATTACAATTTAACGTAAAGGATTCTTATATTATTTACTTCAATTCAAAGAAAAATACTTAAACAAGACTTGGTCATATACAAATAAATCGTAAACATTATTTTACATAGAAAGGGCATTACATTACTCTTCATTGTAGAAGAAGCTTTTCTATCTTTGATAATATGAAAGGTTGTGAATATCTAGCTATTTAAAATATATATATATAAACCTTTTCTGTGATTAAAAAAGGAATTCTGATTAGAATGTAACGATTTTTATTATTTTTCTTAATTTCCCATCGGAAATAGAGACATCGATACCGTAGGATGGAAGGTTGAGAACCAATTAATCGAATGAACCAGAGCAATCCGTTTCCTGCCATCGAAAATAAATGACTCACGCGATTGTGGAAAAGTTATTCGAGCGATCATCCAAAAATCTCATCGGAAAAAGATTCAGAGGGTCTGATTTAACGACAGGAGAAAATGACACTAAATCGAAGCACTAAACTTGATACGTAAGCGATTCTTGTTTAGGATTTAGCTTATTAATGAATCCATTTAGACATATTGATTACTTTCCTTACTTTTCATGTTTATTAAGCGATCAGTTTTCAGATTATCTGAACAATAAAGAAATGTTTTCATCCCAGGGTTTAAATAGAAGTAATAAAAATCTGATTCGACCGGGAATTGATCCTGTATCCTTTAATTGCCGATTGATATTTTACATCTTGAGATTTAGAGATTTGGGTTCGAGGCCCGGTCACGTCAAACTTTTTTCACGTCTTTTAAAAAGCTGGGATTATTCCAGCCACGTAGGCTTTCCAAGTAAAGATACCTTTCACCTTATAACCAAACATTTTCAGTAAATTTGGCCATACATAATGCTAATGACAATTGAAAGAGGATGCAAACTTTGTACTTTCATCTTAAGTATATGGTTTACATTTCATGAATATTTTAATATAAAGATTATGGTTGATAAAACAATATATATATATATATATATATATATATATATATATATATATATATATATATATATATATATATACATATATATATATAAAGATATTGCCGGTTGCTCACAGCTTTTGAAGTACTTACTTAAATAAAAGCAATGCAGAAAACACTATTCTACGAAAAATATTCCGAAGTATTAGGATTGTAAATTTATGAGATTTACGAGTGTATTATTGTCGTGTGCATGGTTGGCAAATTTAAAGTATCGCACGAAGAGGATACTTGATGTAAAAGTAACGAATAATTAGTTTTTACTACTTCTCAATCATTAATTATTGATATACAGCGTTTAGGTTAAGAAAACGTAGTATTTCTACTGCTTACGGAAAGTCATTCATGATTATTGAGTTTCCAAAATGTGGGATACTAGGTTCCTTTTATGCAGAGAGAATATATACATATAAACTTCATTCTTTATTTAAATGATAGCGAAAATGGATGAGGGAAAAGGAATGGTCGATGAAGGACATTGCGAGGATGAATGGTCTACCACTTTATAGTGGAGGAGTGATCCGCTGCTAGCAACCATTTATCGCCGCCATTAATCCTCAATCCAGTTCACTGGGAGATAAACGCTCACACACATTTGGTGGTGACTATCCTTTTATTATTCATTGAGTTGAGGAGTAAGTAATGACCACGAGCCGAATGAGTTTAGAATGTGAAGATCCCGAGGCCTAGAGGAATGGTGATTCTAACTTTTAGCTATCCAAGAGTTCGTTTTAATTTGATACGAACATTAAAATAACATGTTCGGGAATTATTTTTTGAAAGTTTGTTTATTAGTTACTAAAACCTCATTTCAAGCTCGATATTAATTTTGAAGGAGTTATTGAAACACGAAGAATTATTTGATAATTTACGTTAATGATGCTATGAAGATAATTTGAGGAACTTATTTATAGAAGTGTTATATTTGATGCACACAAAATCACACACTTAATAATTTAAATTATTCTATAAAAGTCTACAGTCAAAAATTCCTCAATTATGAGTTATCAGCTATTATTTTACACATGATAGATATCTCAAATCAAACCAACATATTTCTGGTCATATCTGATGGCACTTGTATGACATATTGTATAATATATAATGCTCCACAATTGTAGCAATTAATGCACGAGAGATCTGTGTCATATTAAAATATAAATATATTATTTGATGATCCAAACGTATTTTGCTTCCATTGTTGCGATCTTAAATCAAACGGAATATAAGCAGAATTTCTTGGATATTTTATTGTCCCAGAAAATGAGAAATAATATTATTTTTCCATGATTAAATAATACACAATTCAGGAAAGAATAGAGCACTTAAATACCTTTTGTCGGTAACGGCTAATAAAACTAACAAGAAAATTTATTAACTCGAACTTTTCCGTGACTTATCGCTCATTTGCGCGTCTATATAGAGTTGGCACATACCATTCAAATTCCTTACGTAGATTTCATGCATAACGACTCCCGATTCAATCTGGTAACACTCTCTCAATCCTTCGCCATTAAAAAAAAAATCCTCGGACACGAATTGAAAGACGTAACTCCACCATCGACCAGACACGGACCTCGATGTCGGGACACTTTCGATCCGTCGGGTTAAACTTGCATTCGAGTATAAAATCTACGACAGAAATCGGGATTATTAGCTACCATTGCGGGATTCTAGGAACGCGATATATTTTTGGAGTGCCCGACAAAAGTGGCTTTCTCGAAGTGGTCCCATTGTTAAGTGGCTCTTATGAAACTACGATTTTCGAAGGTTGGATATTTTCCGCGTCGTCTGACGACGTAATTCCATGCCGCGTTTAAAAGAATTCGATGGAAACTCGGCAAATATATTGATTTTTGAAAGCGGGGGTGGTGCGGAGAGTGAGCGGTGTCATTGACGACCGCTGGATTAAGGTCGCGATGTAAATAGAAGAAAGTGAATGGGGACTGTGAAATGAACGAAGGCTGCGTGGGAAACGGAGAATATACGAAGGAAAGGGTCTATATCGGGAAAGGGAAATCGGCGGGATGTAAGGATAATGGGAAATCGAAAGAAAATAAAGGATTATCGCCCGAAAAGGAGGAGGAGCTCCGACCGTCGTTCGTGATTGAGACGCAGAACTTAGCGAGAGACGTAAATAGAATTTCACCTGATTCAATTACAAAATTACGGGGTGCAAACGGAAAATGCAAATGAACGTTTTTTTTTCTAAACAGTCATTGATATGCATGTACATACATCTGATATACTCAAGCTCGGCTTAATTGAAGGGAGCTGAATTTCTGTGGAATTCACTACGTGTTCTTAGTATGCATGTACACGTTTATCATGCAAGAAGTCTACTTGCGTGGTGAAATACGTAAATACCAGACTATCTGGGGATTTAATTGTTGTGCTAATGTAACGCATTGTCCAAGGGTTGAATAGGTGCTTGAAAACGATATGTATTTATAGATATTTATCGATGTATCCTTCGCTGTCTTTCAAAATAGCTGGGATCGCATAATATCGATTTCATATTTCACAAATATACTTTCTCTGATCCGATTGTGCATTCGCAGTTCTCTTTCATTTCCTTTCTTTTAAAACATCCCAAGCTATGTTATAGTGTAACTTCTAATTCAGACCTCATCATTACCTTTATATGTTTATTTTGCTTTTCCTTTTAATCCTGGGAATATACCATTCCGCATTATTCCGCGTGAGCTATTCTCCCAAAGCAAACCCGTATCTCTTGACATCGTCATATATTTAAAAATGTTTGCCCTATACTCTCACGAATTCTTGGATAAGCATTTCCTTTGCTGCATCATATACACTAGCCACATGTTCGAGGTGTGATCTATCCAAAGGTAAACGTCTCTTTGTTAGCCCTTTGATTGCATCTACCAATATCTCAAACAAAGCTTATTGGCTGTTTTATCGATGGCATACAGACATAGTTGATAAAGAAAAGAAAACCATACTCAAGTATGTGACTGTTCTAAATTTTTTATTTAGAAAGGAAAATAGTTGCACCTCAGTAAAAAGAATAAGTTTGTAATACTTTTAATTATTTACTATACATTCGAAATTAGAAAATATATCTTATGCAATTTTTATTTATAACATACTTGTAAGTAATATAGTAATTCGAAGTTAAAGCCACCACGAAACTCAACCTTCGAAATGTATAGCCGAATAAAATTTATCCAGAAAACAAATATTCCTTACTAAGTGTTCACAATTCAGTTCATAAAAATTATGAAATAAACACGAGTATAAATAATTCGATTATAATCTTTTGCTACTGTAAAAGCTAAAGAATGCTAATATCGAAAGTAGCTACTATTAAATATAATATACAGATATTCAACCGCAGTATATCAATTACATTCGTAATGCTAAAAATCCTCAATATTTATTCGATTTGAATTAAAAATCCTGTTTATATATAGTTTAAAATTGAAATAGCAAGAAAGAACTCGTAAAATGTCAGTAAAAATCTACTAATTAATTAAAAATTGAATTGAATTTTCTTGTGCTCTTAAACAATGAAAGTGTACACTATGTGATTACAAACGTATTACACACACGTATTACGTCACAATCTAAGGCGATAATGGCGTTGACACACAATGTAAACAAAAAGTGTCACAAACAAACACAGTAGTAACGACATCCGAGTAACGAAGACATTGGTACGGAAACACCGCAAAATTAAAGAAATAAACAGCACGGGAACAGAAACGAGTGCTGTATTTGAGACTCCAGGGTGTCAGTCGTTCGAATGGTAGAGTTCGCGAAGAGAAACGCTTATTCAGAGCGCAGAATAAAAGTGGGATCAAAGAAATGAGGAACGGGGGCATTCTACGGAAGACAAAAGACGAATCGAGGAGGGCCTAGATAAAAAAAAAAAACAACCGAAGGGAGCAGAACGTAACGAGTGAGGCAATGGTTGTTAAGGAAACAGACGCACTCTGGTGAGAGGTTGAATCATTAAAAAAAAAAGAGTCCGTTGAAGAGACAAAGGTTTGGGTCGAGTCTTGGAGGCGAAAATGAGGGAGGAAGTTGTGATTAAAAGCCGGAGATGATAGGGAAATAAAGGTGGCAAGTCGACAAAGGCGATGCAGAGATAGGGGAAGATATTGTGCTGGCGTAAAAAAGTCGGATGGAGTTCGAGAAGCGAAAGAAGGGCAACTGAAAGGCTTTACATTCATGGGATATCCACAAAGCGAATTGGAAAGGTAGAAAACATAATGAAGGGCTGATAAAAGAAGTGTGAAGATGAAATTAGTCCAGTTATGTAGTCAAGAATATTCTGATAAGGATTTTAAAAGGGGAGTTGCTGTTTTAATTCAGTGCGGTAAGTTGAAGACCAGGTCAGCAATTAGGCTACGTTTAATGATTTGAGATACGGTTCTGGTGTAACATAGCAATTTGTTCATTGTTAAAAGATATCTTTAGAGTCCAAACCTAATTCTAAATCTCAACAGACAAGGTTGAACAAAAGTAGAAACTATATCTCAAAGAGACGACTTGAAAAAAGTTCGATTTCGATTCGATCTGGGATTCGAACCCAGATCCACCACTTTTTAGGCAACTATTCTAACCACTATAGCACCATCCCGAATACTTTATAGACTGTTAAGATAATAGCTAAGGCCTGTGTTCGAGTCCCAGTAACATTACTATTTATCTCTTCTATTAAAGTTTTTTTTTCTACGAACTCTTAGTGAATAGTTAAGTTAAACTTAATCCTCTTTAACAGAATGAATGGAAAACTTTACGAAGTACGGTCTTTCCATGTTGAGTTCACTCTTTAATAGGCATTCAAATGAATGTACGTAAGTATAAATTCTCTCTACATAAATGCATATGATATATAAATAGATTAAGTTCCTGCTCGGTCTCATTACAAACTCTTTTATACTCTTCTATAATATTTTGTATTCAATAAAACAGTTAATACCTCTTTAGAATACCACGCATATATTGAAGAAAAATGCCTCCAAAGTATTTCTCGGGTAATTCCTCCGAATGTGGCCAATTACGAATGGTCCACTGAGGGAGCAGCGGCTAACTTATTCATTAACCCCATCTGCAATTGGGAGCTGACGTAGTGAATTGAAAGACGCCCCCTCTTGTGCTCTACTTGAATCTCCACTTCCGAAACGTAATGTGTTTCATTGGACGGAAAGTTAATTCCGCGGCAACGCACGCTATTTCGCGGACTTGCGAAATTTATAGGGATGGCTATGCCAAAAACGAACTGTAAAAAAAACGTACTGCTTTCTTTTGCAATGGAACGAGACTTACGATCAGAATGTTTTTTTTATTGTGCAATTTAGGATGGGAATGAAGACCTAGAAAGTGACCGACGAATTTTTGATTCCGGACGATTGCACTGTTCGAAAATATTTCCTGATGAAATTTCGTGAAAAATCTAAATATAGGTTGAGTACCATTCTATTGTTAAATTCACATTCTTTTCACTTGATTTATACATTATTCCCGGGTCCTGATCATCTGACCGACGATCATTTACCCGACGCTCGGTTCCCGGACGTTCAACTGACCGACCGACAGCTCGCCCGACAACTCACTTGACCGACAAAAACTGATCGACGACTCGCTTGAATAAATTACTTATGTGCCGAATGATTTGATTTTGTATCTGCCTTTATATTTTGAGAAAGAGCAAAGATTTAACAAGTTTCGAAAATTATAAAAAATAAAATAATAAAAAATTAAGTATTAAAACATCTTTTATTTACTTTATTGAAATATTAAATTAACAAAATTATTTTTTTAAATTCTTTAGAGGTGTACGTAAAGATTTATAATGTAAAAATGTATAAATATATATATCTTTAAAAATTTATTTATTTAATACTTATGTATGTAATTTTATAAAATAGGAAAATAAAAACTATGAATTATATAATAATAAATAAATGTAAATTATATTAAAAGATCATTGGACTGGCCTCACGGAAATTTTGAGATTAAACTTATTCTTCGTTCATTATCAAAGACTTGACATACATATACTTAAAGGACAATTACAGTATGGTTGCAGACTTTACAAGGGACGTCACAAACGTCCATTTCCTGAAAGGAAAATTTCCTGCTAAGCAGGGATTTGAACCCAGGACCTACGCATTAGAAGATGAGCATGCTAACCATTCTGCCAACGAATGTGATGAATATTTCGTAGAATATATACATTTTGTATCATTAATAATGAGAAAACCCTTTCTCCTTAGAAGTTCAGTATCTATTTATCTTTAGATATCGAAATGCACAATTATTTACATTGTATCTAACAGTATGTAACTCTTTTTAATAAAAGACATTCACTAATACCCATAATTTGAGATGAAAATTTTCTCCTCAGCTGGGATTTGAACCTGGACCTTAGAAATATGAAGACATCAAACTAACCACTCCACCACCTAACCACCATCCCAACTTATTCTCAAATTAGTCCTGATCAAAGCCATTGAGTAACCACAAATGTGAAAAATAATGTCATGACTGGGAAACCTCTTGCTGGTAAGCTAACCACTTCATCACCATGCCATGTCAATACCACTAATGATTAAGGATGATATCTACTGAGTTCTCATCATGTCACTATTTTTCACTTCTAGTTAATCTATGAGACAATGTCACAAAAACACCAAATTCTCCTGGAAACATTTGATATCCAAAAAATATACTTAGATGAATTGCCTAACAATTTACAAATATCTGGTCACATACTTCACTCTACAGGAGGAGAGAAAATTGCAGAGAATGTACAATTCCAAACAATGAATAGAGGTAACAGAAAGATGTAAAATATCTGAAATCAGGAATTTAGAGAAATATAAAGAGGGAATGAAACTAATGTTCATCTCTTATTAAACAGTAAACAGAATTTTATAATCAATATATGCAAACATTGCGTATGAAGAGCATCATAAATAAGTTTTTTTAAATAATGTACAGCATTTATAGCATACAGCAGAAAGCTACGATTCAATGCAAAAAATCTAAGTCTCATCATCTTACTCTCTCAAATGTCATATATATATATATTCCATGGAAAAATATGACAGGCATATTAGAGATAAGAACTCTAGAAAATATGAAAAATTTAGTCTACAAAAGGATAAAATGACAATCATATAAATTCATTTGAGGAACATTAATTATGGAGTATAAAAGCAGACAGAAATAAATAAAGAATACAAGACACTTGATCTACTGTATTTAAAGAAAATAAAATATATCTTGGAGAATAAAACAGAGTTAAAATTAGCTATAAGAGTGGCTGATACTATACACTATGTATATTTCTAAAAAACAAGAAATTTAATCTAATCTAGAACATTGTCAACATCATGACAATAGTGACGAGGTAGGTGGAAGTGGGAATAAAAGCCCAATAATGTGATTTACAAGGACAATTTTGTGATATTTTGGACAAACAATCATCATTAATTCTGAATAAATGATTTTTAATTGGGATAATGCTCATATTTTGTTGATAATCAATTTAATAATTGTAATTAAATGTAAAGTGGATATTACATAGAAAATTTAACCCAACAAGTGTACCCAATTACTAACTGAGAACTATTGATGAAGAATAGACAATTAAAAAAATATATTAGTTACTTTAGCCAAGATCTAACTTATATGACGGATAGATTAAGAGGAGCAGTGCCTCCTTTTCAAGGGCACCTTAATATGTATTATAACATCCATAGCATCAAAATCCAGCCATAACTGTTTACAGTAAACCAAACTACAGTATAATGAATATATTCTTCTACTAAGCAGTGAATTAGGAGATTCTTAAATTCACTTTCACACTATTCATTCCTCGGTCTCTTAAAATAAATTACAAGAGTGGATGACAGTTTGGAATATGGATAATGCTAAAAAATGAGAAATGTAACAAATAATTGTTAACATTAACATAAAAAATTATTAACATCATGATCACATTGATGAAGTAGGTGCAGGTGGGAAGAAAAGCTATAAAAATGTAATTTACAGGGACAGTTTTGTGAAGTTTTGGGTATACAGTTATTCATCTAGAATAGTTGAGAATGTTGACTGGGATGTTGCTCGCAGTATATTGATGATCAATGATTTTATTAGATTTAAAATGGAAATTACATAGAATTTTGTAACAAACAATTGTGTTCCCAATTACTGAATGAAAACTTTTGATGAAGAATATACAAGTAAATTATATATCAGATACTTTTGCCAACAATGTGACAGATAGTTCAGAAAGAGCAATGCCTCCTTTTCAAGGGCACCTCAAAATGTACAATAACATCGATAGCATCAAAACCAGCCATAACTGTTTACAGTGAACAATACTACAGTATAATGAATATTTTATTCTACTTAGCAGTGCATTAGCTGACTCTTGAATTCACTTCTACACTACTCATCCATTTATCGATACTAAATCTATGATTCATTTGTATACAATATGCCAGGTAATTTATCTAGTAAAAGGATAGGAATGGCACAACATAGCAAAACAGTTCTACAATCTTCAAATGACTTTTCCTGCTCATCAGTTTATGATAGGTGGAAAAGAATGACTTCTTATTTACTACATATACAACTAGATTCTACCTGCAATGAATGCAGATGATTACAGGCCAAGAAATATTCTCTTGGTATAGAATAAAGTAATGGAAAAGTCACTTTAGATTGAGTTACCATTTTTTAGCCTTTACGACTTACGTTTTGCATGTTTAATCATGGGTTCCGAAAGCTTTGTTAGCGACGAAGTTAAGCACATTGATGTAGATCTTACTTCGACAGATATTCTTTCCATCCTTTGCCTCAACTTCAGCCGCACATCTTTCCCATAACAACCCATATCAGAAATGTACTTTCGATATATACTACGATTATTGTCTCGATTCGTGGCAACCTATTGCTCTTTTTCTTCCGCGGGATATTTAAGGTTATGGAAATTCTACATGAATCCCATATTGAGAATGGGTGTTGTGATTTTGTGAAATTATGATTCTACGAAAAATGAATTACCATATTGTCAACTAATTTTCCTCCGATGTTCGGAGTTAAGTATTTTTGGATGAACAAAGAAGCTGATCTTCTCTTCGAAAGGTTGAACTTTTCTTGGAGGAAATTTATCAAAGGCATCATGTACGTCTTTCAAAGACATTTTAGAACTGCAATAGCAGATATAAACTGGGAAATATGTTCACTAAATACTGACTGGCGCAATTGAAATGAATCGGAGTTAGTTAAAGTTTTAAGCTAATTAGAAATTATCAGAAAACGTCCTTCCTAAAATTTTTCCCGCCAAATGTAGATCTTGTCGCCATTGTTACGTTTCGGAAAGCGCTAGCGTAATAAACTAGCGGATTCCTAGATGTCATAATTAAGGTATAATTAAAGAAACTTTTGGGGTGAAATTTTTATTTCATATCAAATTATTCTCATGATATTAATAAATTTTGATATATTAATTTAATTATTAAAAGAAGGAAATCAAATCAGAGTATATTTGTTTAACAATCTATTGATAACAAATGCGAAGATTTCGGAATTTTTAATTCATACATACATAAGACTTAAAGATTAAAGTAAAAACATTTAAGGAATGATACACATCTCGTACTTAAAAGGTTTTAAATGTATCAACATGTAATTTAACGATTCTATTGAATTAGCAGTTGTTTTTTGGAGGGAAACATTTTTCGGTTCAACCAATCACAACGCAGAACGTGTCATGGGAATTGAACAACAAAAAATTTGGAGCGAACGGTTCAGTTACTCTGGTGCATTCGTTAAGTGCGTTTCAATCGAGTGATTCGTGAGCCTTGGACCTAAGAAGACTTCGAAGATTGAAGATCACGGTAAGTTCAGCACTTAATATATAGGCCATGCGGTTATCATTTGCTACATTTATTCGTACATTAGTTTTTATTCCCGGTCAATGTTTTTGTGCCGCTTCGAAATTTCGCGTGTGGTTCAGAGGTTTCGCGTGAGGTTTGCTGATCAGCGTAGCGAATATTTACATCATACTGGTTTACTTAAAGATTTTTTAATTCTACTGAAGGGAATATTCTAGATCATTGTCAACTTATGGAAGATATTAAAATTTTATAATATCTTATTTTGAGGTGAATTAACCATTTCCTTGACCCCGACGAGTATACTAGTCCTTCCCGAAACTTTTGTCTTCGTTTTCAATCCGAATATACTCGTCGAATCAATGTAGTTATGCTATGTAGTGCTGGATTTCGTTTGTAAACGGAAGACTCAGGGTATCTAGCGGATATTTTGAATTTATCTTATTTTTACTCGGATGCCGTCCTCGTTGGCGGAATGGTTAGCATGCTAATCTTCTAACGCTGAGGGTCCCGGTTCAAATCTCAGCAGATGAGGAATTTTTCCAATCAGGATCTGGAAGTTTATGTCGTCCATTATTAAGTTTACGATGTTCATGGATGTTTGTGCGATCTTTGGTAATAAATAAATGAGTACAACATTAAGATCGGTAGCAAGAAATAATTAACATATTTTCTTGAATTAAAGAGGGAGAGATAAATCTTCAATTGATAACTTTATCTATCTATCACATGATATAGTAAATGTAATATTTTCAGCTCTGCTGTATACAATTGTATACAATTAAATATAGGCTTCAGAAAGAAAGGAACAAAGAACGTTTATTCCAAATAACCGAAAAAAGAATATCAAATTAAAAAATGACATTTTCTAAGCGAAATTTGAAATAAAATTCGTCAAGGAAGTGGATAAAATTATTTTAGTTTTTTTAGAAAATATGACAAGTGAACTAGTAAACTTAAGGTATGTTCATTGGTTTCAGGTGCTGTGCTGGTTCTCTTAGGAAGATTAGTAGCGAAGAAGAATAAGAAGAAACGAAGAAACGAAGAACGAAGGTTTTTCAAGTGGTTCCCGCCATCAAGACAGATGGTATCAAAGATAAACGGTTACGGTTTTCATTATATTTAATATTTTTGTTTTTATGCTGGACATGTATTTATATTTGATTTTTTATTTTCATGTTAATTTAATATATGCTTTCTCCCTATGTTCCGTCGTGTATTTTGCGATATAAGCGTGCGAATGCGTTCTAGGTACATTATAGATTGTCGTCGATGGTTTCAGGGTTCAGGTTTTCTGGGTTCGGTTCGCTTTGCTTTCGTGTCGTTTGTCGTTGGTTCGTTTTGGTTGTTCATGGGATTGGGCTGGGATGGGTAGGGTTGGCCTGTCTGCGTTCTTTTCTCTTTTTTACAGGTACATAAAATATTGCGTTATTCTGCGAAATTTGAGTGTTATGTTTTGAATTTATTGTTTTTTTGCCTGTATTTTACTGTTTGTCTAATCTTATTGCTTTTTTTCAGGTACATTGATTAATCATTGTTTTTTTTGCAGGTTTTTTACTTGTGTATTTTTTTGTTCTTTTTATTTCAATGTCTATGCTTTCCCTTTTGAGTGTTGTTTTTCATTTTATTTTCATGCATGTTACTTAATTACATTTTTTTCTTTTTCTAGGAGATTTATCCTCACAGGTATTAGGAGTGCCGCAAAGGGATCCACCAGCCTGATTGTCTTCAGCTGCGGATTTATTTTTAATTTTTTAATTTTAGTTGTAATTTGAATTGTAATTTTTATTGTAATTTTAGTTGTTATTTGAATTGTAATTTTTATTGTAATTTGAATTGTAAATTTTTATTGTAATATCGTGTCCGCGTCCGCGGCTTGGGATTCTGTATCCGTTTGGGAGCTTCACTCTCGCGGTTACCCCAAGGAAAATTTAAGTGTTTTGAGTTATGTAGTGGAACGCCTGGGCGTACCGCTTTGTACGTACGGTTCTTCTATTTTCTCAAATCACTCGCCGATTGAGCCCCCTGTAACTTTTGATCATCGTAACTCATGTGCAGATATGGAATGGGTTCTTAGTGAGTTGTGCGAGTGTATGTGTGTGGTGTGTGTGCTAGTGCGTATGGAGTATACTCCAGTGTGAATGATTATATAGGCGTAGAATTTCGTAGTTTTCGCGAGTAACATTCCGATCTAATCCTATTTACTAATTTGTTGTGGTGGAGTGTGTAGGGATCCATTCCAAACTGTGCATTTTTAAGTAACGTTAGATTCAATTTTCCAATTTTCAACTTTTATTTTAAAGTAAATATTTTCAAAGTTCATTTTAAAGTAAATTTTTTCAAAGTTCATTTAAAAGTAAATTTCTCAGATTTCATTCTTCTCTGGCTTAAAGTAAATAAGCTTAATGAATTTGCCATCCACCCTTCTATCATTTTTCATTTGAAACATTGTATATTTTGTTTTTAATGTGTATTTTTTTGTATATGTGCTTTTTTGTTAAATTTCTTTTCCGAATTTTAACTTTCATTTTAAAGTAAATTTTTTGCAATATCATTTTAAAGTAAATTTTTTGCAAATTTCGTGTTAAATTAAATTTTGGCAAATTTCGTGTTAAATTAACTTTTTCAAATTTCGCGCTAATTAACTTTTTCAAATTTCGTGTTAAATTAACTTTTTCAAAGTTTATTCTTCTTTTGCTTGAAGTAAATTAGCCTAGTAAATTTTCAAATTCTCCTTTCAGTCATTTTTGATGTGAAACATTGTATATTTTGTTTTTAATGCGTATTTTTTTGTCAAATGTTCTATCTGTATCTTTAGCGGGTTTTTGCTCTTGCGTGAGCCCCCGCACCGTGGTTTTTTCTTCGGAAACCTTCAGTTTCCGAAGCTTTTCCACGGTTTTGTGGGTTTTTTACTCCGGAAGCCTTAAGTTTCCGGGGGCTTTTCCCACATTTTAATAAATTTTATTTTTTAAGCATCGAAATATGTTTTTCCTTTACCAAATTTTCCTTTTCCTCATCTCAATGAATGGCGATATAAATGCTCCTTTTAAGATAATTACAAACGTTGCTTTTTTAAGAAATGCGATAATTATTCTACTTTCATAATAATTAAGAATTGCGTTCAAGAGTTCTCCAGTAAGTCGGGGGGAGGATAAGTTATTGTTAGATTTAATGAGATACTTTCATAATTGATTTGAGAAAATCACTCTCACTTATATTTGAGAAGTGAAATACTCTAATTTGAACAAGCGATACATATCAATAAAAATTTACTTAATTATGGAATCGTTGCATAACCATGATGCCTAACTCCTAATTTTATTAAAGTAAGCTAAGAGAGTATTTTAAAATAATGATAAAAGTGATTCACTTCACAATTCTACATCATCCTTCAATTCAACACCAATTTCATATGAAGATTTAAATCGGGAGAGTATAGGAGATATACATAAATATATGAATTAGATACGTTGAAAATTTATCTTGTAGCAAAGGAGAGTTCATTCTTTTCAAATCAAGGTTATAAATGTATTAAATCCTGGAAATAGCTCTAAAACGACGTAGAAAATTGTTTTAGTTTTTCCAATATCTTTAATGTTTTTGTTACTATTTCTAAACTTTATTATTCCAAATATTATATGCTTTCATTTTATATTGTGACTATCCTTTCTGATTGTAACTCTACTATTCTCGTTTTGAAAGCTCCTTAAACATCCGTTGTCCTGTTAAATCCTTGCAAATAACAAAGGTAACATTTTAATTGAGAAAAGGTAACGAGATATCTAATCTAAATTAAAGTAAACAACAATTAAAGAAGTAGTCTAAAGAAAAGATGAGACAAAAGTTAAAATAAGTTCGCGAAAACATACATTCTTCGAATTCCAATGAGTGAGGAAAATAAAAAAGGCAATCGATGTAAAATCATTAAATTTACGATACTCATAATGAATTATTCAGGAGTATAACCATATTTTATTTGATGAGCTAACAGGTATAGCTTTGGGCTCTTTTCTGATTTTAAGATGCTAAAAATCTCAATCACGTGTCATATATAAAAAAATTACCCTACGCGTAAAACTACGGTGTCTTGGAAGTGAGTAAATTACACTTATTTAAAACATTTACTGTCGTGAATATATACAGTAATACGGCACAGTAAAAGTGGCACTCTTTCAATTAATGGAAATGAAAAACATTCATAAAGTACCTAATTTAGTGAAGCATTATTTCACACATTTTGTAATGTGTTAATTTGTATCATTTCCATACTTAAACGTATATGTTTTTACTAATGATTTTAAATTCATTTTCACATTTGCCGTCCGGCCTATACCTTCACTATAAGATCAAGAGTCAAACTGAGCTATTGACTACAGTCCGTTTAAAATTTGTTATTCGATTTCTAATCAAATTATTAATTAATTTTTCCACGGTTTAACTTACGGCAAAGAGTAATAAAAATGAATTAATAGAATAAGTATAACGTAACTAACATTAAACTAAAATTCACTAATTTCAATATGGTTACCTAATAAAGAAAATTTCGAGCTCGGTAGCCTTGTGTCGTAATCGAAATGAATCCCTTAGAGAATTACACTTTGATACATTAGGAAGACCTTCGTTCAATTAATCCATGAACTCCCAAGCAATGAGAGTTTATAGTCATTTACCCAATATTAGCCACTCCCTAAATATCAATCAAATCAACATTCTATTTCAAGAGCTCTTAAATTGAAAAAAATGATCCGGCATCTGAATTAAATTTCCTTTCTAGGCCGTCTTCATCCTCGCAGTCCTAGTGGTAGCTGTTGCAGCAAGGCCAGAGCCTCTTGCAGACACATACGGAGCAGTGGTAGCCAACCACCCAAATATGGACCCCCTGCACCTGTCTATGGTGAACCCACCTATGAGAATGTGGTAGATGTCTCAAATAATTTTAGAGTACAAAGCCAATAGACAACAATTCTATAAATCTATACAATAATTTATGAATGTGTAAGGTAATACTATCTATATATTTTTTATCATATCCAGAAACCAAGCTACAAGTTTTCCAACAAAGTGAAGGACGAGAAGCAAGGTTTAGACTTTGGACACCATGAGGAGTGTGAGGGATAAGAGACCATGAGTGAATACTGGGTGCTGCTTCCAGACGGACGCACCATGATTGTCACCTATAAGGCCAACAAGCAGGGATACCAACCAGTCATCAAATTCATAGAACCCTATCAGGAGAAAAGATACTAAATATTTGAGTATAATTACAGTCAGGATCTAAAGGAATATATTTTAGACCACCATAATATTCTTATACTATTTTATGTATTTATTTCAATAAATCTATTGTATTTCTTGAGTTTTCAATTCAGAAACACTTTGCAGAGCATATGGTGACTATTTGAGAAACACTTCTGCTAAAGAAATTTAGAATATTCAGATCAACCATTTTAGGAGATAAATGAACTGAATTATTTATTGGGGAAATGGATAGAATATTCCATTTAAGTACTTTGAAAATCCTAAATAATTAATATATGATAAGATCATATAATTTTAAGTAGATTCCAGCTAGGGATTCAGCTGTTTATTCATTATTGCCCAGAAAAAATTAATATGGAAACCACGCTGAAAATACGACATAATCGGCTGTAATCACAATCCAGCAGTGTTCACTTTAATATTATATATTATGGAAGAAATAGGTGGATTCGATAGTGATCGGCGGTCAATAAGCGTAGACCCATTATTGCCATACTGAATATAAAATACTGCGATTTACATTCAAAAAACATGTAATGTTGATTTGGTATTACATCATTTCAGATCTTATCACTCTCCCTGTATAGTGATTGAAAAATTAAAAGAAAATAACTATCCATCATAAAATAATGATAAGCATGTGGATCTTATGAGGTTATGGTGAAAGAACAGCAGCTGACTAAAAATCACATTTCAATATTACATAACTCTCTTTATTAATGAATCCACGTAGTTGAAGGTTGATCTAAAAGAAAATTCCGTAACATATAAAAATAATTTAATTGTAAGATTTCAGAAAGTAGAATTTGATTGTAAGGATTTCAACTCCTCGTTTAATATACTAGCAGAAGATGAATTCTCGAAAAATGAGTACGCAATAATTATGAATTCTATTTAATCGTAATATATTTTAAAAATTTTAAATATAATGATAAAATATTAATATTAACTTATTTATGCTTAATCATAATAACAAAGCAATGATGATTTGACAGCGAATAAGGTTTAAATTTGCCTATTTCGCATTAATTCCTCCAATAATCAATTGCTACCAAAGGCCATTAAGTCATATAAAGACAGCAGCAGCTATTTGGCAGACATATTCCTCTCCGCAAAATCTGGCTGAATGAGGAACGCAAATACAACCCCATCCTTCATATTCGCTCATTCCACCCTTATAATATACCCCCTTCATTCTTCACTCGCATAGCTATAGCCGAAGGGTTCATCTGAATAGTTCCCATCATTTCAGAGAGAACCCGTCCCTTAAGACGAGCTGCCAATATAAGGCCTTCGAAAGATTTCCTCCAGGAGGCTTCATTATGGAATTAGCCCTCCATCATTATTAACCGAATCGATAAGCGATTGAGAGCAAAATATCCTCCGGGAGCCAAAATCATCCCAGTTTCGACTTTCGGTCGTCGATGCATTGCGAACAATGCGTCATTAATTACTTCCCCTGAACACTTTCCATCTGTTTCAATTTACACGCGAATGATCGGATATGAAACGGAATTTTCCGATGCAATCCCTCAAAAACAGTTTTTTTCTTTTTTGGCGTAACGAAGAGACCGATTTCCGGACAATGGTCATCGAGCGTTTGACCGATAAATCTTCAGAGATTCATGCGTTCAGGAATTATAAATGACGATAGCATTTTTGAGGCATCGGACTCTTAATAGCGCAGCAGGCGGTTTAATAGGCCATCGCTGGTTCCCGAACGTGTGGGCGGGAAGAATTGATTAAAGCGACCCCATATATACTCGCGGCGCAATCATGAAGCTCTTTCGGGTGCGGTGGCGTAATATCGCATATTTTAGCTATCCATTTAATAATAATGAATGTGTTGCTATGGATATATTTATCTTGATTTATAGAATCAGATATGAACCTCATCTTATATTTGTTCATCTACCAGTTAGTGGAGATAAAGGGAAATTCATCCCTTCACTCTTTGATGAATTTTGGCTTTGGTTACGATACTTTGAAGTCATTTTCAGGTTTCAATTATTCTAACTGAATGCTTTGAGGACGCTCTTAATTGAATTTTACGTTAAAATATTAGAAAAAGCATTTGAATTTCGGGCACTTTGAATCAATTGCTAATTTACTGGCAATAATATTTGTGTGGAGAGGTTACAACTATTCGTAAAAATTATGACAAAGATTTATCGTAATCACGTTCGTCTCAATAAAATTAATTTGTGGCTGCTGTAAGTCTTTAGCCAGCAGTGCTTTTTGTTTACGAATATATAAATACATCATTCAGCCATTATTACGGATTGATTAGACGAATAAAATTAATGTAATCACGCTAATATCGATTCAACAATGTGATAGAAAATGGAAATGAACTTTAAAAAGTATACTGTTTCCATCAAATTGGATATTAGTAAAATTTAAGTTGCATAAGAAATCTGTTCTAAAACAGTCTTTTCTGCAGCTGCAGCTAGTTAATTGAAAATTTTAGAGAATAGTTTAACCAATGCCACATTCTCACATTTCCCACATTCTCTACATTGTGATGAGTCATATATGCACATATTTTAAACCGTAAGAGAGACACATATTGTCTTCAATCTACATATGAACAATGGATGAATTTAATACTCTTCCACTCTAAAAAAGTCTACGTCCATTCTAGCAGAAGATTAAATCCATAGATATCACTTTTTCTTAGCAATAATGAACGCGTCAGCTTTCAGGAAAGATAGTTTATAGAACGGACATATTGAATAAAAATTGAAATGAAGATTTCTCGTGCGACGGTACGGAAGCATTTAAGATATCCTGAGAGATAAAAAAAAGCTGCGAATGAACGTGGGAAAATAAAATTGAGGTAATATCGCCGACATGTCCTTGGAGGATTTAAAGGGATTGCGATTTACGGAGAACGAAAGATAAGACGATGGCTGAAGGGGATTTCGGAAAAGTAATAAGGGAAAAATTCAAGGCGATCAGGAAGACAATTCTATGGGAAGAAGACGCTTCACTCACGTTAAACATGATTGAAATAGTCGTCCGACTCAGAAATGAAAGAATATTTCAACTGAAAGGGAAACGTATCCTGAAATTTTCGTTCTTCTTCTTTATCCCCATAGTTCCATTCGGAACTAAGGAAGAAAGTACGTTTAATACGAGTCTGAAAATAGATCAATGCATTTAGATATAGCTATTAATATAAATTAAATAATATAACAATTATCAAATACAGGGAATATCACAAAATTCCTATAAATTTTCTATTAAATATATCTATGAGTAAACTGAACTCTTTTAATTATTGTCGAATTCATTAAATAGAAACAGGAAACATGAATTTTACGTAGTTATTTATTCGTTTCACAACAATCAACTTTTCCTAATCCAAACAAACAAATTTGAAAGTGTGTTTAATCAAATACGGATGGAATATTAGCTGATATGAATGGAATGTAGGCAAAATTTTACCAAGTTCACTGAAGAGAATTTGTTTCATTAAAATTCCTTGAAATATCTGTTCTAATCTTAAATATTTTCTTCTGAGGACTAAGTCAAATATCTTTTCTTTATTAATCTCGAATAAGTTCCACCAATTATTGCCAAAGTTATAGATTATTTTTTATGACAGCTTATTATATTAAGCTACATACTCCGTCAATATTATTTTTACTGATGAGTACACAGTATTAATTAACTGAAATCCTTTTTTATTTCAATTTTTTGGAAATATTTACAATTCACAGTAAAAGAGAAAAAATAGTCCTAAAAACTATTTATAACAAAACCCTATAATGCGGTTAAGCAAGGAATGAAAGGATTTTCGTAATTTTCTATTGCAGTACGTAAAAATTCCAAACTTTCATTTTCCCAAAAATTCTCACTCAAAAGTAATGAAAGCTAATAAATTGCGTATAAGATAGATTGAAATTAAAAATATATTTAAACGAATCTGGGTGGATGATCACCGTGGGCGAAAATGTAATCTTTCCGAGTAAAAACCATCTTTGAAAGAGGTCATCTTCAGTTCGTAAATTTCAAATTAATTATGTACCGTTACTCTCTTTGACTGGTTCAAGGTTCAAAGGCTATGAGGGATAAAAGTAGTTCTGGATGAGCTCGGCAGAGTTGACGTATAATTTCAGTCAATTAAATCACCAAAGGGAATCGTATGAAATCACCTGCGGCCAAAAGCATTACTTTGTTCAGAGAAAATGACCCCTTATTAAAAACCTTATAAATTATGATGTAATACTTCTTATGAACTCTGATAAAATGTTAATCGTGAAATAAAGAAAATCAAAGGAAGGATAAATGATGCTTTTGATATTAATCCATTGCGCCATTGATAGAAATCCGATGGAATTTCGTTTAAATACGATTATTTGATTATCCTCCGAGGGTATCTTTATATTTATCGAAACTATATATCTAAACTACAAACAACGAAGCTATGAAAACTATTTAACTAAATCGTATAAAATTATTTAACTACACTGAATAAAACTTTATAAAAAATATATAACTAAAGTATGTAATTAAACTATATAACTAAACTATATAACTAAACTATGTAACTAAACTATATAACTAAACTATATAACTAAACTATATAACTAAACTATATAACTAAACTATATAACTAAACTACGTAACTAAACTACATAACTAAACAAATTCCCCTTGATTTATTATCTTACATTTACTATTTACAAAATAATACTTCGCAACCTAAAATTATGATTACCCTAATCAATCAACTTCTACTTTTTTGGAACCTGTCTTCATTGACGACACTCATAAAATTCAGAATATTCCACTTATCCAATACGAGAACGATAAATATCCTCAAAAAATCGCAATATCGCAAAAATTGGCAGCTCCTCTCCAACTTGTGAATGCGTCGCACAGATAACTCAAATCAAAATACATATATCCGCTACGACTTCCCTTACGTAAGGACCGTTTTTATCGGCGATAAATGGCATAGCTTATCCGAAATTTGGAATGGAAAAGTCTGGTGGGAACGTGTTAAATATCGAGGGTACGGAATGCGTGCTCGCGTGGGCGGTGACCCTAAGGGTCATGTGTGGGAGGATTGCCCAGGGATCACATCACGGATCGTAACCCTTCAAAAAAGATACACGGAGGAATAAATATCATCGGAAACCAATTATTGCCTAAATACATTAATTCCTTGAATTTACCATGCAGTTAATTGCATTTGTGTACGCTTTGTGGTTTCTATACGATTAAAGGAGTACAAGGAAAGAGCACATGGATGAACACTACCTCTTCTTTGACGATGTGCTAATTCGACGTAAAGATTGCAAGGGATTAAATCTTTTAATGTAAAATTTCTGTTATATCCGCACAAATTCTGTATGTATTATAATGAAAAGGAATCGATAAGTTTGTATTTCAAGAATTAGTATTTTTAAAACTAAACTTTCTTAAGTTATCTTTCATAAATTTTCTTAGAATATGATATAACTGTATCCATTAAAACAATATCATCTTATGGGCAATAAGACCTCATTTAGTACATAGAAAAAAATCTTCGTAAATTACACAAGAAATTATTCGGCATATGAATATTATAGTGAAAATCATACATCCTATATTCAGTTAAGGATCATGGAAAGAAGCAACGCTTCAGCACTTTTATCGCGTTGACCTGATTCTTTTGTGACAACACGCTAAACACCTGAAGATCAACCCTAAAGTATACCAAGCTCTATCGAACGAATACTTCAAGGCTCTTGAAACACAAAAAAGGAATCCCAATAGATTCATCGGAGATATATTGCACCGCATCCTAGAGTGCTCAAGTCCTCTATCAGATATAAATTCTATGCTGACAATGTAGATCTAGGCCAATACATTAGTTAAAATGTCAGTTCCTATATGATACTCCGAAAAAGTTTGCATGAGTTTCGATTAGAGACAACAAGAAAAGATTATAGTGATAATGTTGATAATGAATATTAAGAATATATATCCGTATCCTTTTATTAGATTAAGTTTCAGTCTTTGTTTCCTTAAGAAAGACTCAAAACTCAACATATATAGCTAAATTGTGAACGACATCTTTTGTTTACATCGTTGCCAAGCTACGATATAAATAAGTGTATGATATAAATACAACGTAACGAATTATTTACGATATTTTAGACGAAATATATATGCAAGCTTAACAAATTAGTTCTCAACTTTTATTTGCAACGAAAAGGAATAATTTCCAACCGTTTTATCTCCTAAAAACTGTGTAAAAAGTTTCCTCAGAAATCCCTTTCAATTCCGCTCTTAAATACGTAAGAACTTTAGGCTATTTCGGACATATGAGGCATCATACCCTTTAAAACAGCCCCCTGCATTAATCTCAAATTGTTCGACATTTTAATGTAACGAAATTTTCTTCTTAACGCCCATCAGTCAAAGTGTTTTTCGGGAGGATGGATATCGGCAAAGGATGAAAAAAGAGTAGATCGGAGGAAAAAGGAGGGCACGGAACAGGAAAACGGCAAAAGAGAGGAATATTTTTATGAGAATCTTTAATGCGTTAGTTCATGAGGGGAAAGGGTGTTCTCGCCTGAGCTGTCAAAAAATAAAAAAAAGGAAGCATTGAGTCGTGTGTGTTTCGGTCATCAAGGGTTGGCTCGGTGAAACAGTCTGGAAACGGAGGTGGGATGCTAAAGTGCGTATGCCGGTGAAAGTGAAAAAGGATTAGACGTAATCCGGAGGGGAAACAAAGCCCACGTACTTCAAAATCTGTACTCCGTAGAGGACATTTTGAATGTCTGCGCTGGCCGTTATTCAAGGATTGCAAAATACGGAAGAGTTTTTTCAAAAAAGCGAATTTTGAGAGTGGCTGAAATACTCACTTGTTCGACTCTGAATTCATGGGATAGACGACACTTTTGCATTTCTAAAGCCATGTGTACATTTTCACGCGCGCTTTCATTTGTTTATTTCGTCAATTATTCAGTTTTTTGACTCTGAATGAAAAAAAATGTATGCATAATACGAAATTTTGTTTTATTCGCAATTACAATGAGAGGCTTAAATTGAATCAAATCTGAATATAATTTGGGCTTTAATCGTAAAGTATGAACTAAAATTCAACGTTAATTATCAACACTTGTTACTGTATTTCTAAATACATTTTCCATTACAATTTAATAAAGCTAACTATCTTAAGGCGTAACAAATGAATCTTCTATATTGCTAGATGCGTTGCTAAGTAACTTTTAAACATTTTCGACTCATTAAGAATGGACTTTGGCTTCAGTGTGAATGAAACTAATGAATGTGGTATGATGCGTCCAAATAAATCGATGGGCTACGTGGTGGAGTAATGGCTAAATTAGCTAGGATGAAGGAGCCAGTTCACGGCGGAATATATGTTCTAATTTACTTCCAATTAGCTTAAATCATTTTCGAGGCAGATTCTACATGTGGCTGTGACATATTTTAGTTTATGCTCAAGTATTACCACAATATCCACTAATTTTGGACATATAAGTGAAATATTGCATTAATTTTTAAAATTATAAGAAATATCAAAAGTTCTAACACTTTCTCTATTGTCGTTGAATGAAAGCATTCTTCATTAGAAAACTCACATTTCTTAAAAAAAATGAAATAAAATATAATGGACATAATTTGTTAGAAAAGAAATATTATTAAATGACAAAACATAAAATGATCGTAACTTACAGTTATTTTATTAACCAATTGATATCAAAAAGATTTTTGGTGGTTAATAAATTTGCTCCGGAGAATAAGAGAAAATTTAATTCATAAGAGATCGAGTAACAAGGATTTAAAGATGAATAATTAGCAAATTTATACTTACAAAACATTAAAATCTCGCTCTTCAAAAGCAAAGTAATAATGAGAAAATCATTATGTTATTTATTTGAAAAGGAACAAGAAAGTTTTTTAATTGTGAAGATTAATTTACAAAAGCTTTGAGCCCATAAAATACAAAATCACTCGAATTGAATTATTCATTCATAATGAAATGCAATCGGTCTAATTATAAAAGCTTTTCCCCTAAAATGAGCTACGATAAATATCAAATGAACATTTTCGTGCCGATATGTTTGAAGAATCATCTCAGACAATTTCATCCATCATTAAACCATTAAAAATGAAGAATTCAAGTATGATTCAGACTTTAATTAACGGAAGAATATGTTACGAAAGTAAGATATGATCTCGTAATTGATAAACGTTACATACAAATACCACCAGAGATCACGCTTTCCGATTTAACGTGTGCGAAAATTCAGCAAAGAAAAGAGCATGAATTCCCATCGTATTACCAACCTCTCGCATCACCAACCGACCCCACATTTTTCACATTTCAAATTCGGGAAAACGTCCATTTGCCCGCAATACCTGCACCCGGCCAAAAATGAATCATTTCCGCAAATGGGATAGTAATAAAGCACATTTCCTCGCACCAACATCCGTTTCCCAAAGTGCTCGGATGACAGAGCTCGCGTCTCCGCGGATATTTCCCTTTTGTCCATTCCCCCATTTCTTAGGCAGAGTAATCTTGGTCCGACATTATTTCAGCGCCACCCATCGTTCCCTTGGCGACCCATCTGCAGCATCCCAAACGAATATCTCTCTCCTGCCTCAGGTCGATTCCGGGAAGCAGTTTATTCATCACGTGGCCTCTCCCCCAAATCCACTCTAATAAATTGGTGGAGCATTTGCAAGGTTCACGCGACGATAACATATTATTGCGATCATTTCAATTGCTCAGGGGTCGGCAGATTGATGCCATACAATGCCCCCGGTGTCGAGAATCCTTTCACGCTAATAGTATCGGACCATTGGACGCAGCGGCAGTTTTTCCCACAAACGTCCACGTCCAGTTTCCTGTGAGGATAACGTTTACTCTCTCTCTTTATACGGAGCGTTATTTTTCGAATTGTATTCTAAAATATACTTCTGCATTTAAAATTTGTTATCCATATGAATAAATTTTATTTTAATAAAAGTGAATGATAAGTGTACCAAGATTATTGGTTTTAAATAGAAAGATATTAAACAGTAGCAGTAAAAACTCGTATGTAAAAATGATTAACTTGAGGTGCAATAAAATATTCCAGAAAATGGATTTTGTTCAAATTTTAGCTATGGTTATTCTTACATAGTATTGGTAGATTACTGAAATTAAATTTGTTTTTGAAATTAATTACGAAATTAAGAGAAATTATCTTTATTCTTGGTGTTTTAAATAGAAATATTTAAAGTAGTAAAAACTCGAAATATGTTAACTTTATGCCTAAGGTGCTGTAGCATTTACCAAGAAAATTACTTTTGTTCGGATATAAGATAGAAGACTTTATTATGTAATATTAATAGATTTCTAAAATTGAATTTCCTTGAAAAAAATACGGAATTAGGAGAAATTATCTTTTTTATATGAGAATGTTTCTTTGTTAACCTCTATTTCAATAGAATGGATCATCCCAATTTCCATTAAATATTGTAGTCTCTTTTACACTAAACCGTAAACTCATGGTGTATTAAGGACATGAAATATATTATTGTAATTATTAAATCCTTAAAAGAAATGGACAAACCCAGAAAATAAAATTTATATATAACTCTTATGACATATATATATATATGAAAATGTTAGCAAAATAATAATTCTTAACCTTTATACAATTCAAAATTTCATCTTACATCCCATTATTTTTTATTGCTTACTCATGAAAGATTACTACATTACTTTTTAAAACTTTTGATGTAATTATAAAATTCATTTGTGAATCCCCTGCGTATAAATTCACTAATTCTGGAAATATTCGGTGGAACCTATCCACAATTATAGGCCAAAAAGTATAATAACGGTACCGGTAAGTATAATAAACGACCGGTTTCGGGACATCTACTTTGATATCTCCTAATTTTCAATAGGCTACTCTGATTATCGTGTTTTTTGGCATATCTTTTAACGATAAATGACTATTGATTGGTTTTTAAATTTTAGAACAAAAGTTTCAAACACAAGATGAATATTTAGATAATTGAAATGTACCTCTCTCTCCAGAAATTGGTATCCAGAACGAATCAAACCGGCTACAAAAAGCAAAATGAATAACTTTTAATCACTTTCCTTCCTTCTTCATGGTTGGACGAACAGCTGAAAGTTTGTGTATAAGTGGGTCACGGCTCACAAATCCAAAGGAAAATTTCATTTAAAATATTAACGATGTTTCTCCAAGTCGAGCGCATCGAAAAATGGAAATTTAACGCGTCGTTCGTTAGATATCCGAGATTGATTCGAGTCGTGTTTGATTTGTACCCTTCCATTTGCCAACCTTCGAATGCAGCCGTAACGGTTGATGGATTTCCCGGTCGAATATTTCCACTTTCAATTTCCCGCCTCCTCACACATACCTGTCTTATTCCCAACACATTTGGCGCACCTATACATCGACCCACTTTGGCCCCCAAAAAGCACTTTTCATCAATTCCACCGAAACCATTTCTCATTCCACCTTCATTACGTCATCCGGCGAATTCCCACTTTCTCGAAAGTTTTCAAAGACGTTCCACTTTAATTTTACGAGTTCGCAGACTCGGAGATTGTTTCCTTTCGCAGGAAAATGTTTGAAATAAACGGCTAAAGAATTATGATAATAACTGTAACTGTTTCTGTAGAGTTTTAGTATTATTTTTGACATTAAATTCATTGTTAAGTTCAATTTCAAGTTTTTAAAATAATAATTCGGTACAACTAAGATAAAAAATTCATTTAGATTAAATTAAAAGTCCCAAACAATCCTATTTAATACTGTAATTAAATCTTTAATTTTAACCACAGATAATTCACTTTAATTGAAAAGGGTTTAACAGGAATTTTTATCCGATAACAAGATTGTATTTTCTAAAATAGTCTTTTTATTATAGTGCCTTTAAAATTTCTTTCGTGTCCCGTGAAGATTTATATAGAAGTTTTAAACTTCTAATGTTCAGCTGAAAGCGTTACATATAATTTAACTAAAGCTTATTCTCATATAATTATGTGTGTACGTGTATAGATGCTATAAAGATTAATAATAGTATACATTGCTATCAAATGTCAGCCGTATAGTATAGTACTAATATTATCTATGATATACAACCATCATTGCTGAAATAGCAGCAGAAATTTCCGATAAAATTGTGAATTAAACTTACCATCACTGAGCATGTACCGCATTAACTCCTAAATGTAACCTATTACACTTCCTTTGATAGCCTAAATCGTATTAATTTATATTCGTCATAGCGGAATGATTCCACGAGTGAATCGTATATTTATTTATCCTGACAACCGCTGCTACGTTACGATAATATCGAATTTTAATTACTTTTTCGGAATCATTGCTCGGAGTGAATGATTGACGGCGTAATTACTCTTTGACATATGACGATTTAATTCGTCACGGAATCTCTCTAATGCATTTCATTAACCTGACGTTTGCGGCGGAATATTTTTTATTTCTCGGATAAAATCACGGACGTGAAATATTTATTACAAATGGTCTCTCGAATTGCTGTCGAATTGTATCGGAGAAAAACTTCGGAGAAACATATTCGAACTCCTTCAACTTTTCGAAAAGTAAATCGATGCATATCAATCGGGAAAATATGTCGACAAAGACGTCGTGAACTATGTAGAGCATGTTCGAATCTCCGGGTGGCAAAAAAGTGAAACATCCTGAATGTACGAGAAGTTTGTAAGTCGGTTGACGTATGATTTATGGATCGGTCGGAATGGGACCACGGAGAGAAGTGGAGAATAAAGCAAATGGAGTTTCTATCTCATACAAACATGCACCGAACACTGCAAAGTCGGCCAACTGAAGATAAGGCATCGATGGTCTATGCATCGCGGCCTGTTTATTTTACATTCCGACGAGATATGGAGGACGTATTCTGTGGAATTTTATATTATCATCCAGATAGAATTAACCGAACTGCAAACTTTTTTTATTTCCGCAATTGCATAAGATCCTGTTAAAAGATTCATCCATTCCTGAAAAGTTTTATTGATTCCAATAAATAATATCTCTTGGCGTTTACGATTAATATCAGGATTAATGCTCGCTAAAATAAATTAAAGAACAAAGATAATCTTCCTCAAGTAGAGCTTTCATATTGAAGAGATATTCATAAGTTAACGCCTAAATATTTCATCGATTATTACTATTAAAACTGATATAATTGACTCATTATTTCTGGGCTTTGAGCCCGAGATTATAACAGTTAACAGTGCAATAAATTTAACTACCAATCAAGATTTATCGCATTTTAATTGTCCTAAATTTATGAAATCTTATGAAAGTGTGAATTCGCCTAAATTATTACAATTTTCATCAAACAGCTTTGAATGAAACAGTTATTCTCCATGAATTTTACACAACAATAGGCTAATGGGTTATCCTATGCTATAGGCAACCCGCAATACGCGTAACAATGTTAGGAAGCCTACCCCTTCAGGGGCGAATAGAAAGAAGTTCACTGAATCACCTTAAATACTATTGAAATAGACATACATAAAAGAATGATACCAAACACAAGTTTTAAGAACAAAAAAGATCAATCGATTTCAGTATAATATTATAAGCTTTATTTAATTTATATAATTCTTAAATAATTTTGAAAAATACATGTATTGAAGTAATAGCCTCCTAGGATGACTAATAACTTTCATTTTATAATAAAATAAATTTTTTATTTGATTTTATCCTACACCAATAATACGTTCCTTCAACCCAGTCTCATTCTTTTCGCCTTGCCTCGTTATATTTAAGTACCACCGCCTGTATGGGAAGAGCAAATATAAAAGGACAGACACCGGTGTAAAGAATCAAAAATGTTACGTCTGACTGTTCCGGCATGGCCGTTCAATAGCTAAAGCAACCAACCGGAAATTGGTATATCCGGGTTTGGGTTCTGTCAGACCTCTTTCGTGTTTCTACTTGGAAATATCTGATCCGAACTACTTTCGGATCAAAGTTTCTTTCTTTTCTTTTACCTGCTGAATTTCTCTATCGCTGAACACATTTTAAGAATATAATATTGGAATAAAATTTCGTATTAGGTAAGATTTGAGAGAAATCATTATATTTAAAGGATAATAACTGAAAATATTGAATATTCAATGATTATTATTTATAATAACTGTAAAAATGGCATTGTTTTACGTACTAGAACATCCAATTTTACCCTTTCCTCTTTCAGGAATAATATATGCATTTAAATGAAGGTTCTAGTCTTTTTCACTTTACAGTATTACGTAATTTTAGATAGATAATTGATAAATGGATACACACTATAACTTATGATATTATCTTTATCATTATTTACATACATATAATTCTAATAAAACTTTTAAATTGGTCTACAGACTGTTATGAACAAAGGTTCCATTTCATTTGTTTTAGCTAATTAAAAGTATTTTTCATTTAATCATATTAATCCTTTTTCAAAACCTTAGTATTTGTGATAGAGAAACAAATATAGTTTGATGTCTAGGCGTTAAGTTATTTGAAAGGTACTAGACAGTTTAATGTCGTTCCTGAACTACAAAAGACTTTCAAAGAAATGCACTTCCCAACCCAAAATGACTACCAAGTTTAATTTGAGAGCAAGATAATTACTCGTTTTATCATTTCAGTATCCCATCAACACTCTAGGGGTCCTTATAGTTCACGATTCCGTTCGCCATTTTCCGGATGAATTCTTCCCCAATTAGGCATAATCTGGCGGCACTTTTCGAACTGCGTCCTTCTGATTTATATCACCTATACACGCTACGAACACCTCTTTTTTATATTTCGACAAAGACGTTTCCTCATGCGCCACTTCGCACTGTGTTGCGTCACGCCATCTTGGCGGCTATTACGAGAAGCTCTTCCGAAGCGTAAATTATGCACAATACTTTTTATACGTTCCTCTAAGTATAATCCTTCACCTACTAGGTCCTTCGATAAAAATCGCTCTTCTTTTTTTATTCTAATGAGCGGCAGAGGCGAAACGTTGGACGAACCGATAAAACGGTTCCTCTCGCATTGTTCTGGGGCCATCTTCTCGTGTAATGACGCGGCAAAAGTCGGAGTGGAATAGCGAACTTCTTCTTTCCATTCAGCCTCCCTTTTCCTCATTCCTTTTTAATCCCGCCCTTGCGCTTTATGACCACGCCCCCTTTTTCTCCAGAATCAATTTAAAAAGTTGAGAACGAAAGCAGCGCTATGCCTTTATGTACTCGGCGATATTTTCAGATTGGGGAAGTGATATGGAATATGCAAAATCTCATCGGAGACTGTTTATATCCAAAGGATTCTCGGATTGTGTGCAAAATAAGATTCGATGGTTGAAATATTGTGCAAAGATGGTTGATGAAACTAAACATAGTTTTAATGTACACTGAAAATAGATAACGAATTTCATATAGCGGAGTTTCGAATTGTATGTAAAATGAGATTTGATGGTTGAAATATTGTCCAAAGAGGATTGTCCAAACTAAATATAGTATTCATTTAAGTTGAAAACATATAATAAAGTTCATATACCAGAGTTATATACAGGGATACGTTTTATAAAATCGTATCAAATATATTGAATCAAAAAGTTTTGAATTAATTTTAGAAACATTTGAAATCGATTGATACATTAAAATTTAAAGCTTTAATTATGCAGAATTAACACCTAATCCATTTTTAATATATTCATATTTTTATCATTTCCAAGCCGACAATTATAAATGTTAGAAATCCATGGAATTATTTATTTAAATGATTGGTATTTACAGATTTGAAATGAGATTCATAGAGGAATATATAACATTAAATTTTCAAAAAACATATTAAATTCAAATCAAAACTGATTCCAATTCATCATAAATGTACAGAGGTATTCACGAAATTTTAAAAATTGAAAAAACTCCGAACCTTTCACATGAAGGACATATCTAATTTATATTCGTAAAAAATTTCGTCAAAAACATTCAGAACAAGGAAGTCTTTGCATGATTAGATAAGGAACATATGGAGAAGTTTATTAATGGTGAAACTTGAAAGAGGCTCCTGAAGTTTTCGCAAGCTTTTGTTTCCCCAAGACATCGCAGAATTTGAAAAATCTATCCGCAAGAACTTTCACACACTCATTTATTATCGGCTTATCTTTATTATGAACGTAGCGAAGCTGGAAACTACATCATTCACCAAAACTACAGTTGAATTTCTAAGCATATGGAACATTTACATACTATCCAATAGCAGCTACGTCTAGTTCAGACAGGTTTGACGTCATCAATTTAATAGTCTCGATGAAAATCATATTGTTGAGTTAAATTTGCTTTTAATCAAACGCTTTAGTATAACAACCATTAAAAATATTTAAATTAAAGTAAAATACGTTTAACAATGTTCTTGGGAGTATATATTGATTATATTACTAAACAGAGCGTTAATTATTAAGATTTCTTGCAAATGACGTGGTTTGTTACACTATTCATCACCTTCTCCATTAAATGAATTTTTTATGTATTTTTTTTTTAATTTATGGAAATATAATCGATTATTAATTTTTATTTTTTAAAGAAGTAAAGGAATTTTACAACAGAGATATTTAAATTAGAAGGTTTCAAGCTTAAATTAATCACCATAAACCCTTAATCCATCCTCCTCTCTCAAAAAAAATGAATAACGGCACCTTTCAGGTAACCAAATACAAAAATTCAAGGCTCTCTATATATAACTCGAGACAAATTGTCACGCAAGTATATCTTCGCGATATGAATTTGGAATAACTACCGGTGATACGCGAATTCAAAATTCTTAAAGGTCACTCGCTGATGACCTTCACGAGGGCAATTTTTTATTGCTAAATGACCTTAAACGAGAACATTTGAAGAGAGATGAGGAATATGAGAAATGCTCGTTGTCAGGGTAAACATTGAAATGTTATTCGTGAAACTTGACAGCTAAATAAACAACGGTCGTTACTAGGTGATATTTTATGAGAACGAGATGAAACTGTAAGAAAAAAGATGGATGTGATAACATATATATGCATTTATTACAAGTATGAGAAAAATAATAACTTAATAAAGATAGTAACTTCGCACGAGTATTGATACGTCTTCACCACACAATGAAGTGGGGGACCTGGGTTCGATTCCTAGTCATGTCTCTAATTTTAATTTCTTTTTAGCCTATACAAATATGTATAAACATTAGTATAATGTATAAAGTAATAATATAATATAATGTATGAAATAATAGTCTAATCTTTTTTTAAAATATAACGTACAGTATAATCTACTTTATATTTTTCAGCGCATTATATTTTTCCTTACATATAACGCATTTCTGAAATGATATCAATTGAAATTCTCTCTTTATTAACATCAATATCCATCTCTTTAAAAGCGAACTATATAACGTATATGAGTTTAACGATGATTAATCATAACGAAGAATTACTCGCGTATCGGCAAAACGTAACTTTCAAGTTTACGTAAACATTCCAACCGTAAAAGGCAGGAATTTAGAAAGATGAACGCACACAGACACACATGAATATAAATATACGCCTTTCCTTCTGAAGGGGATATTAAGTAGAAAAGAGAAGGGAGTGTAATGGAGAAAAACGGAAGGAGACTGGTGAAGAGTTTGGAAACGACGGAAGTCGGGAGAGAGTGGGAGTAGACAAAAAAGGACACATAAAATGTCTTTGGCTACGACAAAGTTTCACTCCGCCGACATTTTATCGGTCCGAGAAACAAAACTTGGTCCAAAGGCAGGAGAATGTATGAAACTAGACGGTTCGATTCTCATCTTCGCCATGGACCCATTCTTTCGAACGGCGTTCTTTCAACGTCTTCCATGATAACTTTTGGAGTTCTCATTCCGGTCGTAAATATTCTCCATCTCCCTTGTCATTACCCACTTCGACATTCGCTTCCATAAAACAATTCAGAGGGGTCGTTTTCTCCCGTTCACCTGAAGATATCTCCATAGCAACCTCTGAAACGAGCCGTGCCTAAGCTACCGTTCGGAAAAACATATGCTGGCTTTGGCACATAGCAACGGATGTACGTCGTGTTTTACGACAAATACTATTAAGTCTACATACATAATAATTAATAATAAAATGGTTATGGGCAGTTGAAGCAGTAAGACGAAAGGAACAATTTTTTAGACGTCAATAACATTACACTTGATTCCAAGACCGTACAATATTTCAAAAGATAGTAGGTTTACCAGTAACGTGCTCATATATTTCGATATAGCCAGGCAAAAGAAGTTTCAGATTTGAAAATGTTGAAGTTAAATTGATATTTCATGATGATAATGGTAAGATAAAGTTTTAGCTTAACAAAAGAAGCATGCATACTCTAAATTGAAAGAAAAAGTACTTCGTATTCCACAAGATTGTGGATCTTATGGAAAATCTTTTGGGAAATTCGAAGTACTTTTTCTTCGAATGTAGAATGTCGTTCCACGAAGTGCGGCCATCTACGATAGAATGTATACATATACATTCTTCAAATCAACAACCAAATCAAAAAATTTTTATTGAAAATTTATCGTGAATCACGCAATTATACACTTTAAATGCTCATTGTGCGCAAGATCAAATCGTATGCTATATTTACTTATACTAGAATGAGATTCATTTAATGAAAAGGACATTGGTCAATGACGCAAGAGGACTTAATCTGTCTTAAGAGATGAAGGGAATGGGAAAAGAAAGAAAAAAAAAACAACTTTTTGTGGTTGCCATGGGAATAATTCCATCCTCCTGCATTAAATCAAGAGAGGAAGAGATTTATATCCTCTTCTCGATGGATTAGACGCAGAAAGGAAGAAATCTGAATAATTCGCAGATCACAAACTAATTACATAGAAACCGAGTCGGAGATGCGAAGAAAACAAGCTACTCAATCATAAAGTTTTCCGGAGTGATTAATCATAAATCAGCTCTATTATTCTTTGATTAATATCCATTCAGACGATAAAAGACAGCGGTGATGATCGTATGGACATTAGCAAGCAAAAGTTGTGGCGTTTCAAGAGTAAAATGGTTTTGCTATGAGCATACTTTACGAATATAAATTAGGAGTAAGGAAGGGTAAAGTTTGCGATGTTCAACTGAATGAAAAACAGAAGGAAAAATTATAAATTACTGGGACTCGAACCCAGATCCCTGAGAAGAGAGAAGAACTGTACTAAGTAGTGTGTAACGTTTTCTTTTGTTCAACTTTAGTCATCATAAATTAACTTCCGAACATTATTCATTACTTGCTTTCCTATGGAGAGAGGAACCTGGGTTTGAGTCGCAGATATGTATAGTTTCTCTTCTTCTGTTTATCATTTGTCACTAAAGTGAACGAACAGACGAACTTTTTCTAATTTCTAATCATAAAATTAGTCTTAAATAATAAGCGTAAATCCTAATTTACATTCTTCTTCCAGAAAAGAGAGGGGGACCTGGGTTCGAATCCCAGTCATCATTATTATTTCCTTATTTTCACTTTTGTTTAATCTCTTTTATCATAAATTCATTACACTAGCATTTCTTATAACGTTTCAAATCGTATAGTATTCAATCTAATCATGTAGTACGTTTTGGGTGTCGTTTACGTCATTTTCCACGATCTCGTATCCAACTTCGTAAAGTATAAATTCGAAAAATAGTCCGATATGTGGTTGCGAGGGAATGCAGGTGACGGATAGAAGGATGTCGTTAAGATGAAACAGTCCATAATATAGGTCAAGTCCATTCTCTTTTATCAGATTTATGCTATCATTCCGCGATTCTTGAAGCTATTCCCCTCAATGGTTCTTTCGGCGAAGAATTCTTTTGAAATATTCCTCCGTCAAAAGAAACGAAGCGAAGGAAAAGAGGTTTTTTTTGCGGGAAGAGGAAAATCTCGGTTGAAAAAATATAAGGCCATCAAGAAGAGATACCGACGGAAGGCGTATATTAAAGCTTCGTGGAATGTACTGATTTAATGCATCGATGCATTTCATCTCATCACCTGCATTTTGTTCCGAGCGAAAGTTATGTTAAAGGAGTACGATACGAATTTGAGAAGCTATGATGATAACGATAATTGAATCGACATTATTAACTTAAATGGACTTATTTCTCATCTATCGCAGAACGTAAATAAGTAATCGGAAGAAAAGTAATTTAGGCGATGCAGAGCACAAATTAACTTCAATCACAATGAAAGTAATTTAAGAAATTTTCAGCTAGAAATAGTAAGAAAATCCTGTTTCACGAAACAATGAAATAAATTTGATATTATACAATCTGTTTACCATTAGAAAAAAGTGAATCAAAAAGGATTATAACCAAGAGAAATTAAAATGATAAGTTCTGTTACAGGAAATAGGATTCCTCATCATTCATCGTTAACCTTATGAATTATGAATTATTTTCCTGTAATCAATGTGGCACAACTCAGTACATATAAGACGAGGCTACGTTAGATGTCAAAAAACTACGTCGTATTTCTGTAAACTAAATTATTATCTATTAACATTACTATCAAATTTTATCTATGTGAAGGCTAACGGATTAGTCTAAGATTTCATATACTCTTTCATTCCCTTGACAACAGAGTTTAATATGTTTACACACGTGGATGTAAATACCAATGTCGGTAATTTGTTGAATCATGATCCTAGATATATAAGAAATATCATAATGACCAGTTATCAACTTAATATTCGTCATTTGAATCGTAAACATCCCATTAATGCAAAATATTGTTGTTTTTCCATTTCCGGTAATAATCAAGCTACTTCCTTGAATGGAGGATGAATAAATATAACAAGAAAGGACGCGGAACTAATACACATTTATAATTCTGCACCAGTGGTTTCGCAAACAAGTTCTATTTGCAGTCATACGGATATTAAAGATATTTAAATTAAATACATAAAATTTCAGATAAAAAATAAGGTATAATCATCAATTCGTAATTTATGGACATAAACTTAATGAAATAGGTAACGAAATTTAACGACAAAAAAGTTGGTCATCGCAACCGAATTTTCATCACGATATCCCATCCTTTTGTATTCTTCCAATGAGTCGCTTCATTCCGATGGATTTATTTTTATGGACGATTCGACAGTGTTAAAGGTGCCCATAAAAATAACTCGTTTACCGAAGTACCCCCGAACTTTTTCATCCCAAAATAAAAACATTAGGGAGCAAAATCACCGGTGAAAACACGCACAAAGATGGAGATGCCCGAAAAATTCATTCGGACAGCAATAAAAAAAGAACGCGAGATAAACAGTCGAGATGGAAAGAGAAGAGAGATGAGTAGATATTAAGGAGGAGGAGGAAGGGAAAGCGAAAAAATGGTGGATACTTAGGAAGGGAAAGAGATAAGAACGATGGGCATAGAGCGGGCGGAGACAAAAGTGAAATTGGGGGGAATAAATCAATGGTTCTGGGGAAAGGGGTGGAGGAGGTATATCTGCAAGAGCTTTTGGTAACGAGTCGAGCGATTAAGAGTGGCGTGATTGCAGCAGTTTATATTGGGCACTAAACCCATAGTTTAGGGAATGAAGAGGTGTCTTAAGGGGGGACGCCGTTGGACGTCGACGGCGCCTCGAGGTCGCCTCCGAGGCGGACTGTTAGACGGATTATGGCCACCCCATTTCTCCACCTACGCATTCTTCTTAAAACCGGTCCGACTTGATGAAAACACGGTACGGTTCCTTCGCCGAATCGGCAGTTCCGCAGTCGCAATTCCAAAAGAAAGGGTGGGTCCGATAAGTATCTGCTGTTTTACGCACATTCTTGTTATAACAAGGGATTCTTAGGTTGTACGAAATGGAGATTCTAGGTTGAGTGACTAGGAGTGTGATTGAGTAGTTGCGGATGGAATATTTGAATAAATAATGGTGTCTTCTTATCTGATATAATATAGACTGAGTCATTCACAGAAATTGACGAACGGACAGGTTAAGGGGTTAAGAAAAACGTATTTCCCGCTTTACATGTTTCCCATATACTGTGAATCACCGATGATAAAAGTAACGATAATGTTCAAAACCGAATAAAATGAAGTGAGATTTGAATTCAATACGGTAATTCAACGCTATTCATAAAATAATAATATAATACAATAGTACATGAAGACTATAAATTTTAATGATTCGAAATCGGATTATATACTAAGGTTGAATAATTATTGTTATAAATTATAAAGTTTGGACGGAATGACTTTCTTGGTTATATTGCACATATTGCAGTTAAAGTTAAAAGAGGTATAGTAAATTACAATAAATAGATGCTATATTTAGATGTAAAATTATTTGCTTAATAAGAGCAGCATCCAATTCTTAAAGATGTTCTATCATTATAAAAAGTATGTGTTTTTAGTAAATAGTACATACTGTGAATTTATGAACTATAAATTTCTGTATGTAAAGTCTCATAAAATGCACTATTGATATCTATTGATATTTTCAAGAATTTTCTTTGAAATGAAATGTTGTGACTGGTTCCGCAATTGAACACTGGTAAGGAATTAATCACTTGATCTATCTTCCTTTTATTAACTTTAAAAGACGAATGAGATAATATCGATTTCAAATCACAGATTGTTTCAAAATTGTTGTAAATTAAGTGTAGAGAATCGTTCGCGAAGACTATACGTTCATTAACTTACCAGGAGCAAGGGTATATTTGGAGAAATATAGCTGAAGAAGTCATTATGTCCTTAAAAATTTACAATAAACCTGTTATACGAATATGAATATTGTTTCAGTAATTATCATCCCTTCATTTAGCTCATAGTACTTAAAGGTCTACTCGATTTTTACAGAGTATTATAGTAGCAGCGTTTGCCAACCTTAAACGGAAGCGCGAAAAAACGAAGATTAAAAAACAGTCTATTCTCTTCCTTCCGCTTGTCAATTCCAAAAGCCTCTTAATACTACACGTCAGCTTTTAGTCAACTCGGATTTCACCATCGCACGCCATCTACTTTCTTAATCTCCGTCGGCATTGTCGTGGGGTCGATGCACTTCGTTGGAATATTACGCTCTTAGACTTTTGATACTTGCCTACGAATCTAGTGGAGATATGATCACTCGTATCTAACGACTCAAAATTTCTCATTCGATGTCCGTACTTTAAGAAGAAGATCCAACAAGTAATAAAAAGGTCGCATTTCGAAACTCAACAGATTTGCATTTTGATTTCCGAGGGGGTGTAATTTACCACCACTTAAAAGGGGAAGAGATTCATCAGGACACGCGATGTGATTAATATTCATTCGGGAGACAAGTCCGCAGTTAAATAACACGCATTATGAAAGGTGAAAAGGAAGAGGAACTGTATTTCATTTTAATTAATTTAAGACGACGTACCCTAGCATTATGAAAAACGTTACTTCCAGTAAATACAGGATTATCAGTTTCCTAAAACCTACTATTTTAAAGACATTCATAGTTTCAGATTCAATAACAATTTTTCATACATACATCCACTTTATAATAATGATCTATTTCATTAAGAAAATTGTATTTCAAATACTTTAAGCTATCAAAAATTTACTGAACATGTCTTACTTCTAAATTTTTAATAATTAAAAATTAATATAATCACTATAATAAAACATTAGTTCTCTAATAGCTATCAATTTGAACGATGTCATTTTTATTCGTGATTTTAACTCCCCGACAATTATTTTCTTTAATCAGAATTATACGAATTTAAACGATATAAATGCATGTAAAAGAAGGATGAATGTCTTTATTTTAAAGATACCAGTGAAAGATAGAACCTCTCGTCTCGAAAATAAAATTTTATAATGAAGAACCTCTGATAAGTAGTTGGGCTCGTTTCCATTGAGAAAATTCTCAAGTGGGATCCTTTGATTGGCTCTTCCATGCTCATCCAATATCCCCTCCAAATACGTCTCTCATCCGATAAAAATGTTATCCCAAATTTTTATAATCACTCCTAAGTTCTTGCGTGGGCTTTTTAATGATCGGAGCTTAAAAGGCGAAGTTTATCGGCGAATTCAGGGGATATTTAAGAAAAAAATAGAACGTACGCTAAAAAGATACTGAAAAAATTTTCCGAGAACTCCGTTAATTTATCAATCGCGTTGCCAATGGTAACCGTTACTGAATTTGGAGCGAATTTTATTGAATGATAAGCTTCAAAGAACGTTACTTTTATATTGTTGGATCATTCTACCATTTGATTGATTTTAAGCTACTAATTTCATCTGTAAATTAGACTATAGCTTAGGTATCCTATTGAGATTAATTTCTACTGATTTTCATCTTTCGATTGAGATCGTCGTATTACATTTGTAAATATTCTTTCTTCATTAAAGTCACACAGTGATTTATTCCTAATATAATGAGCTAAGTTCATAATCCAACAATTTCTTTCGTCTCTAAGAATGAAAGTTTCTAACAGAAATTACCCCTCATTCGCTAATATCTTATAATTGATAGCAACGCTGTTGTAACATTAAATTTCGAGTTGAAACCGTTTTATTCGAAGTGTCTTTCTCTCAGAGGTTCGTTTCCTGGCGACGCATTTGAATCGAGGATGACTGAGTTAATAAAAGACAAGCTCATTCGGTGAAAAGTAACCTCTTGACTTCAACACTTCCTTTCGAATTCGCTTCAGCAGAGGATCCTATTTTCAAGAGGATTCTCAATTGTCGCAGTCGGCAAAGGAAAGGCAGAATTGTAATGGATCGTTAAATTTATTGCCTGAGTTTGCTAGAATAACCAAGAATTAGGCAGGAAATATAGAATATAAAACATAGGTCTTGCAAGGCAGCTCCCCTACTTTGCTTTGATGAAAATGGAATAGGATTTCTTGAACGTTAAACTAATGCTAATGCCAAACTAAGTTAACTTAAATATATTCAAATGATAAAAATTTTGAGTAAAATTTTGCTTGGTTTCATCAAGCAAGCGGTTTTTAATACTACATATACATTAACTATAGTTAACCAAAAGTTTCTAAAGCTCTTATGCTCCTTAAAATATATTTCAATTCATTAAATCAGTATTTCCTGATTAAAGTTCAATTACCCATGCATTTCTTATAGCAGCATTTTCCCTTTTTCCCAGGCGTCGAACTAAAGACTATCAATACCAAAACTGCATATAATTCGCTTAACATTCATGTTTTTAAAGTACTCTCTATGTTTCAAGATTGAAAACAATCTAGAAGTGCCCTAAAATGTTTTCTAATTTTCCGATGTATTCCTTATGGAGAATATTTAAATGTCCTCTGGAATCGAACTCATGACTTCTTGCGGTACAATATTTTAACTTTAGAAATTCAATTATAATTTCTAATGTCATAAAAATTTACAGCTGTCTATCTCTAAAATAAATACCTAAAAAATATTCAAATACGCCTCCCTTGTTTTTCAAATGAGGGAAATTCAACCGAGCCTTAAATCGAACCGATTGCCATCAATACCAAATAGATACCAAAAATATATAGAAAGTAGCAATATCTAAATATCTATGACATTTAATCATTCTATGTGCTAGGAAAGTATTTATTTAATGTCTTTGAATATCCACCCCATGCATTCTTACGGGGGAAAGTCAGATCTTGGAGCCCCTAGCAACGAACCCATGATAGGTATGATAAGATAATACGTAAGTGAGATTAATCGAAATAGATTCAATTACAATTGAAAATAATATGTTTTGATGAGAATGCTTTATTTTTAGAAAACTACAGTCCTTCATACAGAAGTTATAACACGAGAATTTGTCTGGTTTCCAAGAAATATGAATGGTGAATCAATCTTCATGAGTCTTGCCACTTGTAATTTTGCTACTCCTCATTCTGAAAACAGTTAGTTTCTTTGATCTTCTACCTCTGCATCTTTCAATGAAATCTTCGTCTTTCCGTTGATAGCGACAGTACTTGATACGGGAGTTATAACACGAGAATTTTTATCTGGTATTCAGGAAACACGAATGATGAATCAATATTTATTGATGGAGTATCTCTTTCCACTTCTAGTTTTGCTGCACTCCATTTTGCAAACCGTTATTTTCTTAGGTCTTTTAGCTCTGCATTTCTCAAACCGCTTACGTCTTTCCATTTCAATGATATCTCGACTGAAATTTAGAATGAATTAAAACGGAGTTATATTACATTTTCAGTCATTCGAACGTATCATTATACTCTCTATTTATAACTTATAACATATTCGATAGGAACTATACGGCATCATATACATAAACATCGTGCCGGAGTAACGGACAGATCTACAGAATAGATTAGCTTACTTGAGATCTCGTTTAATCCAATGAATGGTGAGGAAGGACATTGTCACTTTGAAAAACACCCTTCCCAACATTATCGCCATGATTGGCAATACGTATATCTCGCAATAAAGCAGAATTCTACGCATATTCCACATTTTCAGTGCCGAACACAGTAAAACTCCTGCTCTGATTGAACCTCGAAGAAGAATGGTGTATAGCTGAAATTGGTTGCTAGGAGACGTCATTGTTGCGTCAAACTGGCTCAATCTCGCTTGCAATGCTCATTCCCGGGCTACAATTAATTGAAATGGAATACATACACGCATTATATTAAATTTTTATGAGTGTAATGTTATTTAATAATGAGAAATCATTTTATTTCGGCGAGAAATTATTTGCGTGCTTTTGTTTATTCATATATATAATATGTACAATCAATACAATATTCTTTCCAATGTGAAAAAGAGTACATATTCAGTTTCTTCCCTTCATTAAATTGATGATTGATGTAATTGAACTGATGATGAACAAAAAGACGTTAAGAAGGTATATAGGAAATAGAAGAAATCCAGCACCAATACTCATAAGGTGGTAGGGGAGCCGAGTTAGCGAATGTAAAAAAATCTGCTTAGCATGTTCCATTATATAACCAGTTGTAAATGATAATGAGATATTAATAACAGGGTATGAAGTAACAGTAATGAATAAATTCCTTAAATTGAGAGTAAAATACATAAATAAAGAAGGAGGAAAAACTTTTTGATGGAGAAATCGACTAGTTTTTAAAATGTTAAACAGTAGTAAAAACGTCTTTAAGCACGAGATTATAACTTTGGAAAATAGAAATGAAGCATATCATTATAAATTGAAAGTTGTTCTAGAATAAGCTTAAAACGGCGGATGTTTCTTTGTATACTTAATAAAGTACCTTCTGTTAACTAACCAATATTTTTTGATACAATTCCTAAAAGTATCAACACGATTTTGTAGAATTAGATTTTAAGGTTTTCTAAATAGATTCTTATGCTATCAAACAAGAGGTATAAATTATTATTATATTGAAACAAACAAATACCTTAGGATTACAAGAAATAACTCACTCTTCATCTTTATACATATATGAGTAATAATGATATTAAAATTTATATCTATATCTGGAATAGGATAATAAACTAATTTGAAACTTGCATAGATAGTTCCGAACATGTATTCATTTCGTCTTTCAGGCAAGAAACACAAGTAATCAAAACATGTTTTCAGTCCATTTTGGAATCTTTACATAGAGTTACATAGCCTGGATTTTGCCAATGCTTTTAAAGAATACATGTTAGAGTCTTTCTATTCAAATTTCAGCCTAATAATACCTTAAAGTTTAGGTCTCTTTTATGTAAATGCATAATTCATTCAAATCACCCATCTGGAGAAGAAAGGTTTCCCCACCGAAAAAGACTAAAATCAAAGTAGAAAATACGACTCCGAAAAAATTGTCGACTTATGCGCATTTGAAGTTGAAGACTCATCAGCGACACACGCGTAATCTCCAATTACGTAGTCATTTGACTTCCGCCCGATGCACTCTTTTGAAAGGGTTTCTCTCGCCTACGCATTCATAACATCTCGTTTCACCAAACCCCCTTAAGAGAGAGAGAGAGTACCCCCTTCAACGTCGCTGTTAGAGTGCACCTCATTTCCATTCCGCACCTTTATCTATACGGAGGCACGTCTTGAGGCCACCGTCCCTCGGGAGAGACACCCTCCTCCTTTTACCCAATTCCATCTGCGAAAGATCATTTACATAGGGTCTCCTCTTCCATAAAGTGAAAAAAAAGGGGGAAGACTTCTTCCTGGCGCAAAGTGTTGATTCATCTTTGTTGCCCGTAAAACACTCCATCCGGTTTTATTCGTCTATTTATTAAGTGAAGGGCCGTAATCTAATTCCGCACCCACGTAATTTATGGACCGGTGTCCATCGATGGTGAATTTCACAGTTATTTAGATTTATGAATTATGCCCGCCGTCGTGTATCATTGAGACGTAAAAACTCGACTCGAAAAAGTCTTATTCAGCAAACAAAAGGTTTTGGTAGATACAATTCATTATACTATGGCTTCCCACTAAGTTATGTCTTCTAGTATTGAATTCATTATTCACTTTCTTACTTAGTAATAATATAATAATATTAAACATTACGATTTTGAATTTGTTCACTATTTTCTCTATTGATACTCATCACAAATATTATTATTCCTCTTGAATAAACAGTTTTAGAAGATAAATATTTGAATTATAATGTCATTAATGTCAATTTGAATAGCACATCATGAATTATGGATGAGTAAATTGCTCCTGAATAGCATTAAAGGTTAATTTAATTACTAAATTGTATAATTTTTTCACAATTCTGTATTATCTCCATAGTTTACATTTTACACATAACAAACATATTTGAAATCCGTATTCGACTGTTATAATTTCCTATTCATTATAATTATAATATTGAATGGCAATTACACGTTTAGGAATATTAAAAGAGGGTATACATACCATCAAAGATGAAAGTAAAAGAAAAATGAAAAAAGCCTTAGTAACTCCGTAAATAAACAGTAATAAATATACTTAACAATCACTTTTTTATCTATTCGATTTTTCTTTAAATCTGAGGTATTCTATTCCATTTAAACTTCTTAGAGATAAAATAATTCTGCAGATTTTTAGAGAGGGTTATCTTTATATACTTTGATATCATGCGTATCTTTCAAGAAAAAAGAAAGACCTGTGAAAATCCCAACCTGTCTTCATGAATTTATTTCTTTTTGTGAGAGAATACATCTTTCACGTTCAATAGAGGATCATCCTGGATTTTTATTATTGATTATGAGATTGTACCATTTGGGAAGCTTATACTGCCCTTTCATCACCTTTTCTCACAAGATTTTGTTCCCTTTTCCAGAGTTTGAGTGCCGATGTATAGGAATTCCCAGCATGGTTTTCTCCGAAAATAGAAATCCCACTACAGGAGATGATATTTGTTAGGTCCCATGCGTCAAAAATAGAATCACCATGGTTACACCTTCTGAATATGTATTCTGAATAACGAAAACACATCTTATATAATATATGAAGAAATTTTTTGGTTTTATTCTCTTTTGATGACAAATTTATCATCTCTACTCCTACGCAAATTTCTCAAACTCTATTTAAAATCTCATTTCCCAAAATTTGTATTTATTGGCTAAGGGTAAGAAAAGGAATTTTGTTAAATAAGATAAACTTAAAGGTAAATTGAGACAAATATGACTATTAGTTTCAAAATAAGCCTTAAGTTTAACTGTTCACTTCAGCCTCTATCGGTACTGAAGTTGAGCTGCTATAAATGATTACAGAGTTTTTATTTGGTATAATGTAAATATTAGCAATGGAGCAGTTACGTTTCCAAAATATTGAAAGGGTATTTAGGTAAATTACGATTATACGATGTTATGTCCTATGCGATTCTAGGCAAGATATTACAAACACAATGGTTAATCCTTCCTTTCATTTTATATTATTTCCTCGGACATTTTAAAAGTGCATAATATAATTTTTACATCATATTTCTCTTTTTGGTAAAGAATGTTAAAAGAAGAAGAGAAATTTACGAAATAAATGATGTAATTAAAGAATAGAGTTATAAAGATGTGTTCCAGAACATACAAAAGTATCTGATAAAGTACTATTAACTTGAATCGAATATAAACAACCTTCTGCAATTCTGGTTCCTAGGAAACGACAAGTACAGGCGAGAGAAATTAATGAAAACGAATTAACGAATTCTCTAAATTGCGACCATTCAACTCGGTTGAAATCTTAGTTTTTGGATTTACGAGCTCGCTACAATATTAATAAAATAGAACAAAAAACAAAAAGAGAAAGTTTCGTTGAACATAAACAATTTAAGTAATATATATTCGAAAGGAGCAATTTTTCCTCGGGAACGGAAAAACACCGAAAAATAACATCGAGGATAATTAGTTCCGATCAATTTGAGGAAGCAGCTTGCAAAAGCATACTACGGAACGTTCGCTAATCCAATTAAAACTGCGCGATAATTTGGATCGAATTTATGACCGCGAGCACAAAATAAATGAGTGCAGAGAGCTTTAAGTTTCATTCGGGGACTCACTTCCAATGAATCTCTCATATTCTAAGAAGTGATTTATTTCCTGGTCAAATTATTCTCAAGCGTATGATTTCAACGGTTCGGAAAAGATTTTCTTTGGTTATAAGACGATAATGAAAGTTATGAAGTCGAAAGAAATGCGACGATAATTACACTCTATTAGCATTCACCATCAAAGATTTAAGCAGAAAATAAATTTAAATCATTTTAAATTATTTAAAACAAATACGATTATTCTTTCATTACTTAAATGTAAAAGGTAATATAGCGAAAAACTTTGTGATTCCTACTGAAAATTTGATTTAATCGTGACCGGTTTCGTTATTTTACATTACATCTTCATCCTTCATGTAAAATTACAAAATAAGTTGAGCGTAAATCACATTCTCTGTGGAAGTTACAAAGTGTTTCATTATTCTATGGCTTTTCACGAAGTCGCGCCTTCTTATATTGATTTCATTATAATTTAATTGTAAATTGTCTAATACAGTTATATTTCAAGTGAGAATCTATTAAAGATGGATTCTATAGCTTTTAAATGTATTTATCTTATCCTATATCATCTAAAATAAGATTACATATGCATATCTGACAGAATTAATGGAAATAAACTTTATTAAGCTGTTCCTGTATAAATATTATCCATAATGATATTGCATTTCTTCTGTTAAATAAGGGTTTAATTGCTTCAATATAAATTTCTATTTATCGTATCGATAACAATATTATTAAGGCCCATTTATTGCATTGATTATCCTAGTACATGCAATTTAAATCATCTTTAAAATGATACCTTCCACAACCATTTTCTAATAAAAGAATTGGAATTTCTATTTCATAGATTATACCGGCACATTTTACATTTTACTATAAGTTCATGTAAACAAAAATATAGCAACCGGTTGTAAAACTAATAATGAGCTTCCAATTACAGCGATTATATTAAATGATATTTTAACCCTTTATTCAATTTTCCGTCAAGTTCACACCGATCCTAGAAGATGTAATAATACTTAATAAAAAAAGCTATTCGGTTAATCTTTCCATTAATTTAATTAACTTCGTCGAGTTAGGAAATTCTAAAAACTTTTTTTTTATTTTTCTTCTTATTCTAATCTTTATATAAGCTTTATACTACTTAATTTACCTTCTTTATCGCTGCAATTTCACGCTTTTTAATTAACTTCCTGGATTAGGAGAGTAGAGAACTCTGTCCTTATCCGAGTATAACAAAAGGATAGGTTACATAAAGGAAAAAATATCAGCGAAGGATAATAGTGTATTTTAGGTTAAATTAAAATTAAAATGAAAATGTCTCTAGAAAGTAGGATAAGCATATACGAATTTGAGTGTTCCGTGTAAAGTAGGAACATTTTAGAAAAGGTTCACGTAATACAGAGTTTAATAATGGTAGGTTATCGATTTAAAAAAAGGTGTTACAGTGAATCGTATTATTACAAGAGTTGAATAAGAGCATTAAGATAGGGAAGAAACACCACGGGTTTTGATGAACAAAAATCAAAACGAGCAGTAACAGCTTATGCGGATTAACGAAGATGAACACAGCAACGGGCAGCGGGAGATTACAATTTTTCCAAGCACACGTTCTCCTTTTTATACATACAACAGTCGCCAAATAAAAATACCGTTCGATTTTGAAACACATGAAAGTAGATTAGCATCATACCAATAGAGAAATGAAAAAATGTTTATCTTTATCTCGAAAGACGGAATTTTCGCTGCATCGAAACAAACTTATGATTATGGACGAAATAAAAAAAGGAATGCGAGCAAAAATTTTGAGTCCATTTTCATCAGAATTTCTGCAACAGAGAAACAATACCTGATCAATCGATCGTGGGTGTATGAAATCTATTTATGCGGATCTAATTTCATCTCAATGTTCATCTCATTTACGTGACAAATCGTATCGTGGTTGAGTAGATAATAAAAGAGGTCGTTACAGCTGGAACAACGGATGCCAATTCGTTATATAATTAAGACCTTCACGCTGATTATTGGAAATTGAAAAGAAGAAAAAATATTTTAAAGCAAGGCTACACTCTTTGGTATAACCATTCCTAATAATACAATAAAAGTTTGTAATAAAATGAGTATGAATGTACAGTTTCCTGCTTTCAAATTATGCATAAATTATGGTGCATTGCGAAACATTTTTCATTGCTTTGAATAATGTATACTTATCATTTTTTACTATAAATTCACGTTACTGGATTTTGTTTACAAGGTAATATAACATGATATATGAATAAAATTATCGTCTTGAATTGACATTAAAATTTGAACCATAAAATTTTGGCAAAGACACAATTTATATAATATTTTTAATATGTATCAATATACAGTAATATAAACAATATATATATTCCAATGTGTGAAAATATATCGTACATACATAAAATAGTATACGTAAAAGATTAAAGAGAATACAGAATGACACGTGGAAATCAAGAATAATCAGGGATTCACGGATTACTTGACGAAGGAAGCCACAGAGCACAGACTCTTCAGTAACGTTGCCATGGATAAATTGATTCCGAACGTAGACTCTCTCGTAGGAATGGCAGAACGATGTCCTTACACATCAATTTCAATGCGCAATGTACCTCAAAGAGGAAACTGCAAGACCCATGAAATCATTGAGGTTTAGCTGTCACTACGGGAGATAGGCAAGGCAGCAGCGTTTATACCTAAGTGCAGAAAATTCGCCAAGTGTATCATTCTGCATTCAGCAACGTTTCGCCAAAAATCGCACGTCAGAGGAATGTGCCTAAAGGGAATTCACGCGAGTGTTGGAAGCAACGCTAATGCTCTTATCAGTGCGGAGAAGTGCGGTCGTGATACGCATTCAGAACTGACTCATCTTCGATCCGTTTCCATAGACTTCACGAAACTTCCCGTGCGGTTGAGCGATTTACGGTAGACTTGGTAATGGACAAAACAAATACGTCATGAAATTGACGGAATTGGGTTTGATGTGGTGGAAATCAGTCATGTTAAATGAAGGAAACAGAGTGGTGCTTCTTAGACTGGATTTTTTTAAACAGCAACAGTTTTCCATGAATATTGAGGTTGAAGCCGATGAAACGATGTGAATATTTATGATAAATCCTTGAGGAAAATGTACTACTATGTTTCCTTCAAATACTTCATTCTAAGTTTTGCTTTTCTATAAGCACTATACTTATCCATATTATTCAACACGGATGTTCCATTACCCATATTAAATCAACCAGAATTTTTTAATTGTCTATAAACACTAAGTAACAGTATAAGTTACACTCGTAATTACGTAATCCTAGGTTTATTCTACCCGAATACTTAATTTAACATATATCAGCTTGATGTTCTACGTCTTTTAGGAAAATTTGGTTAATCTTAATGAGATTGGATAAAAGAATATAGTTTTATCTATAATCGGCTAAGATATCATCCAAGTCATAATCACTAGGATTCTTATATGGAATACAAGCTATCCGTATATCGTTAAAGTGAGCCATAGTTACAGATATTTAGCATTGTTTACAAAGAATCCCGTAGTGCATTTGCTTATAATGAGTTATTAGCATTCTAACTATTTATATCGTCATCTTTATCCAATTTAAATTTCTCTTCGTAAATATATGTATGATTTATCAAACGAATGATGCTTGGTATTTTCAATAGCTGTCAATAAAAGAACCGCATCTCTCTTCCTTCTATATAAATAATATAAGCTGTAAGAGAAAAACTATCCTCCTATAAGAAAGCCAAGTTATTCCGCCCGTTTGTCCTTCGCGTATCCTAAACATTTCTCCACACGCTCATTCCCCGATATGCAACCGCTGTTTTCCATCCCAAGTAGATGAAATTCCTTTTCTCCCTCAAAGGATGAAGCATCTCCAGCGTGGCGTTCCAAAAGCCTTCTTCTTCTTCTTCCCCTGAGGTCTGCTACCGTCTTTGTGTGCACTTCGGTTCACGTTAGAGCACACCTTCGCCAAGAGATGCATCGTTGGTGTCCCCTTTGTGTCCAACGTGCTCTCATGTCCTTTTGTTACGGATTCAAAGATTTTGCGGACGGCACTTCATGAGAAGACTTCCTCGACAACTATCGTATCGACTCCGTGTTCGTTCGTCCTATTCCTTTTCAAAAAAGCTATCTTTTTCGTTTTAGTTCGTACCTTTCGGAATGGGAGACTGTTGTGAAGATTCACTTATATTTAATACTCATTTTAACACTTATCGTAAGAACGTGGGGAAATGACGTAATGTTTAAATTCCGAATTAAAGTTCTAAAAGCTCATTAAATAAATGATTTCTCATATAAATGACAATTTACATAGATAAATAGTCTATCGTATTTTATTTATATACACATTTTAGCACTTATCATACGAACTATCGTTGAAATAACGTGATATACCGCTGCCGCCAGGCTTAAGTCTTACTGCAGTGAAACTCACAAATAAATAAATATTAAAATTCCGAATTAAAGCTCCAAATGTTCCTTAAATAAATAGATTTATTAGATAAATAACGAATTACTTACATAAATGTAAAGATAAGTAGTGTTTTATCAATGAAATGGACGTATATAAAACGAATGAAAATAAAAAATTCTCAATAATATATTCATTTCTTCCTGCTGGATGAATTTATCGGAAGAGAATAACAAAAGCTTTCGTTGCCGGGAATATTCTGGAAGCTAACTCAGGCCATCCATTTTCATTTGTGACAAAGTTAAAATTCTTTCGAAATGATACCATTACACCTTAACGACTAGAAATCCTCGAAACATATTTGGGAACGACCTTCCATAGTAACCGAGTTACCTAGTGCTTCTTTTCATTATTTAGGCTTGAAAAATCAACGCATATTATGCGCCTATGTGTAATAACTTGAATACTTCTTGTCAGAACATTTGGAAAGTATATCATCATTATATAGTATTGCATTAGTATTAACAGTTAGTTCATTTAAAACGAAAACTTTTAGATCTTTGAAATTTAAAGAAATAAATATCAGAATTAATTAAAATTTTCTTTAAAAAAACTTTAAAGCCCAATACACAAATATAGAGCTGAGAATATATGGTATCTTTAAAGTACGTGATATAAATTAAATGTAAAAAAATAAAACAGGAGCTTTGCTGTAACAAAATTTCGGAAACTAAAAGATATAACTACATTGTTTAAAGATAGAAAGAAGTCATCTAAAATTATCCATTGTCTCCAAATATTCAGACACAATAATTCATCATGGAAGTAGTTAGATAAATTACAGTCAAAGCATGACAATGCTGAATTGATAACCGCAAAACCGTAATGGAAAAAAGAAGAAAGAGATTTTTCATCCGATTTATTTCAGCTACGTTCTTCGAAACGTATAAGATAACACGATCCAGGCGTAAATCTCGCGAAGAAAGATTGGGGAGGAAGATGCAAGGGAATAAAAGTGAATTATGCATTAAGAAGAGGATAGTGTCCGCGGCAAAAGCCAAGAAATTGAGGTCGGAACGATAAAAAATTCATAGACAAGGTGCGCTACGCCCGTGGACCTTCTCAAATTCCCTTGCCTTAAGTATGTCACTCTGGGTCGCCGTAATTCCTCGGAAGGGTATAGAAATAAAGCAACGCCTCGCCACGGACCCCTACACAAAACAGACTCCGTCAATGGAATTCCTTTCCTTCTTTTTTTTACGCCTCCGAAATTTTATTTACGACACATCGATTCCGCATCTCCCGGTGCTATTCAACCGAATACATTCCGATAACCTTTTTGAATTTTTTTCGATTTCGATTTAAAAATACGTCATCCGAAGTTAAACTGATGCTGGAGTTTTGATTTAGAGATTGTGTTGGTATGAAGGACTTAAATTATCAGAATAAACATCAGCGTAACGATGGATACTCCAATTGAACTTTCAACAATGAAGATATTACGAAGTATGTTTAAATAATGTAACTATGTCAACCATTTCAGATGGATTAATAGATATGAAATAGGTAGAAATAAACCAAAAACCAATAGATAAACCAAAGTAAGTCATATTTCCTACATTTCTGAGATAAATAATCAGTATTTATATCAATAAAATAATGATTTCTCCAACAGAACTTACAATATAGAATAAAGTACAAAATGTGCGGTATAAATACAATACTTAATGATCCGCTTGAATAAAGATATACAGTAGACTCTCGATAATTCGAATTTATAGGGACCAAACAAAAAATTCGAATTATCGAGTTTTTCGAAATAGCGAGGGTTCGAATTAAAGAGGGGCTGAAAGTAAAATTCGAATTGAAGAAAGTTACATTCTATTTGTCATTGTATAAGATTGTGAATGCTGGTAGAAAAAAAATACATATTATAATAATACATGTGGATCAATTTATTTATTATAAAAAAGTTATATCATTTCTTCATAAAAAAATCGGTTATTTTCGTTTGGGTCGCTTGGTTGGCTGCAATCTGGTCCACAGCATTTTCCAAAGTGCTCACTGCTTTAAACACACAACCAGGTTGGATGTTATCCATTTCGGATTGTTCGAAGAAACGACGCAACCCTCTTAAAAAAAGGTTGCTTCCTTAGAATACACCTTCGGAACATCGTCGTCTTCATCTTCACTGTCAGAAATCTGTTGACTGACCACAATTGACTGTTTTATAATGTCTTCATCAGACAATGTACCCGCTGTGGCAACATTATTGTCAATATTAACATCGTTGAAAGTTATGGGAACCTCTGGAAGTCTGTTCCAAGCACTCAAAAAGGTCCCTCATCTTGCAGATCTTGTTGAACCATATCATTTCCGTCCTTGCATTCCTAATCCTTGATGAATCCGTAGGCTTTAAAACAATTTGCGATTGTCTGTAAGCTAACATCTTCCCATACTTTGTGAGCCATTTCCATTGCAGTAAGCATTGAAATGCTGCACAGGTTATTTCCATTTTCCATTGTGTCTATTACAGTTCTAACCACTTCTTTTCGATACAAGGTTTTAAAATTTTTAACAATTCCTTGATCTAGGGGTTGAAGAATTGAAGTTGTGTTACGGAGTAAATATTTCAGCTCTATATTTTCAAGTTAAGGGACATCTTTATGGGCTGAGTAATTATCGATAAACATCAAAATTTTTCGTTTTTCTCTTCCCATTCAGTTTTCTCTTCTCTTCAGCATCAATGCTCATTGTCCATTTAGAAAACAATACTGCTGTAGCCTTCTTATTTGATTTGTAGATTAGCGGAAGAGATTTCATATTTTTAAACATCGAGGCTTAGCAAAGTTTCCTATCATAAAAGGTCGAAATTTCTGTGATTCATCCATATTGGCTGTCAATAATATTGTAATCCTCTCCTTGCTGTGTTTGCCTCCATGACTGGTGTCATCCTTAAATGCCAAGGTACGATCAGGTAATTATTTATAAAACAGCCCTGTTTCATCACAATTAAAGATATCTTTCGCTTCATAATTAGCCAATAAAGGTAAATTCTTGGAAAAATTGCCTCGACACTTTCCATAAAATGACTAATTTTTCGAATTGTGGAGTGGGCCGGTCTAGCTTCACTTCGAATTATCGAGGGGACCAAAATACATTGATTTTCTTCGAATTATAGAGGTTCTCTCAGGGGACCGAGGGTTTTCTTCGAATTATAGAGGTTTTCGAATTACCGAGGTTCGAATTATCGAGAGTCTACTGTATAAATGAAAAATGGATAGAAATAACCTAAATTCCAATAATATAATCAACATAACGATCATTTCTCCAGGTGAGATTACAATAACAAATATATCACGAAATATGTACAATAAATTAAACTTGAAAAGCCATTTAAATGAAGATATATTAACGGAGACAAGAGGATAGAAGTAACCTAAATTCCAATAGAAATAGGGCACGTGATATCTCCCATGTACTTGAGATACATAACTAGTACTACAGCACTTGCAATATATCTAGGACACGAGATATATGCCAGGAACGTATTGAAGACATTTTCAGCGGTGGAAAATTGCAAAAAAATACGTTCAATAAAGTATCGCCTTTTCAACTCGTAGCAATTCTACCAGGAGAGACTTACATTAAGCAACGCAGTAGATATTATTCAGTATTTTTCCGTTATGAATAGAAAAATGGTGAAAATAAACTATATAATGTATAAATTGAGATACGAGAAAGATCTTGATGAAAAGGAGTTTGAATTTAAAAAAAAGAGCATCGAATATTCCACGCAGATAAGAATCGTTGCAATGAAAGACAAAAGAAGATGAGTTAGCGTAGATGAGAAGTGCTTTGTTTCACACAATGAGTTGAAAAGCTACGCTTAAATTGAAAGAAAAAATAGCAAGTATTTTTTCCACATTTGCATCCGCATTGAAAATGTGAGGAAGAACGAAACGCGACACTTCACCTGAAAACTCTAAGATTAGAATTCATCGTATGACGTGAGATGAAGATTTTTAAAATATTTAATGATGGGAAGGAACATAAAACATACTCCTTTTCACTGTTTTATTAATCAGAATTAAAATTTGATTCAGTTTGAATTGTTTTTGAGTCACGAATTTAAAATCAGTCGTATATTATTCTTTCTAACATACTTATGAAAAAGTATAATTTTCTAAATCTCTTTTTAAATTTAAGAAATCCAAACCTTCTAATGAGAAAAAACAAAGTCAATCCACTTAAATATTCAAATATTACGTGAACATAACACTAGAAACAAGATTGCATTGATTGTACATATTATATATCTATATACACGTATAAACTATAGTATCAACGCAAATAAATTCTTGACGATATAAAATGTTTTCTCAATATTAAATAACATTCAATTCGATACATTTAATAATAAAATACGTTTATTTCTTCCATTTTAATTAATCTACGGCCGGACACGAGCATTTGCAAGCGAGATTGAGCCAGTTTGACGCAACAATGACGTCTCCTAGCAACCGATTTCTGATATATCCCATTCTGCTTCGAGGTTCAATCAGAGCGGGAGTTTTACTGTGTTCGGCACTGAAAATGTGGAATATGCGTAGAATTCTGCTTTATTGCGAGATATACGTATTGCCAATCATGGCTATAATGTTGGGAAGGGTGTTTTTCAAAGTGACAATGTCCTTCCTCACCATTCATTGGATTAAAAGGGATCTCAAGTAAGCTAATCTATTCTGTAGATCTGTCCGTTACTCTGACACGATGTTTATGTATATGATGCCGTATTATTTCTATCATATACGTTATAAGTTGTTAGTTGAGAGTATAATGATATGTTCCAATGACTGAAAATATAAATTATGGCTCCGTTTTAATTCGTTCTAAATTTCAGTCGAGATATCATGGAAATGGAAAGATGTAAGCGGTTTGAGAAATGCAGAGCTAAAAGACCAAAGAAAATAACCGTTTGCAAAATGGAGTGCAGCAAAACAAGAAGTGGAAAGAGATACTCCATCAATAAATATTAATTCACCTTTCGTGTATCCTGAATACCAGATAAATTCTCGTTTTATAACATCTATATCAAGTACTTTCGCTATCAATGGAAATAAGAAACCGGATCGAGAAATTCAGAGGAAGAAGACCAAAGAAAGAAACTGTTTTCAGAATGAGGAGCAGCAAAATTAGAAGTGGCAAGACTCATAAAGATTGATTCACCATTCGTGTTTCCTGCTTACCAGAAAAATTCTCGTGTTATAACTCCCGTATCAAGTACTGCCGCTATCAATGAAAAGACGAAGATTTCATTAAAAGATTCATATATTCAAAGATGCAGTGGTAGAAGACCAAAGAAAGAAACTGTTTTCAGAATGAAGAGTAGCAAAATTAGAAGTGGCAAGAGATTCATAGAGATTGATTCATCCTTCTCATATTCTGCTTACCAGACAAATTCTCGTGTTATAACTTCTGTATCAAGGACTGTAGATTTCTAAAAATAAAGCAATCTCTTCAAAACATATTATTTTGAATTGTAATTGAATCTGTTTCGATTAAGCTTACTTACGTATTATCTTATCCTACCTATCATGGGTTCGTTGCTAGGGGCTCCAAGATCGTACTTTCCCCCGTAAGAATGCATGGGGTGGATATTCAAAGACATCAAATAAATACTTTATATAGCTTTTTAGGTACCGAATCAAATCATGGTTTGCAGACGAAGAATTTACACCTTGTTACACATTCACGATAGGTTGAACATCTTAAAACACAGAGCGATTTTCTAGTCTATTATATATAGCTGTTTCAGTGGGATATACATATACATAGGATGGGAATTTCAAACCAAAACTAAGGGTGCCACGGACTAGCTGATTTTTTTACGTAATGGTCCACTCTATCTAACCTTGGAAACAGTCAGAAAGCGAACCTTAGTATCATGAATTCGTTTCGAAGAGGCCCCAAATTCGAACTTTCCCCCGTAAGAATGCATTGGCCCGAATTTCAAAGATTTTTAAAAAATACTTGCCGATTACATAGAAGGTTAAAATTGCACATACCTAAAGAAACAATGTATATTCATATTTTTATGTTAAGATTTTTTAAATAAAAGTCTTGGGTTCAATTCTAGGGAGTGTTCACATTTTCCCCATAGTAAATAAATGGGAAAAATGGAATACATTTTATTTACTTCCTTATAGTTTATTATCTTCAAATTTGGAGAATTTTGAAAGACCATAATAGTCATGCAAAAGATGAACAATTTTTGTAGCTATGGTTCTTAGTTCGAAACCCGGGCGGGAAAATCCACTTTTAGAATTGCATGGGATATCAAAGTTAATTCAAAATACGGTGACGTAACGAATTAAAGTTTAGTTTAAGTAACGTGTAAGTATTATAATATTTTGGGTCTCAATATTTTATCTGTCATTAAAAATATAAATCACCTGTTTGCTGAAAGCAATCAAAAATCAAAGAAATCAAAATTTACTCGTACAGATATAATATTACGTAATTATTCGTTCTACTAATTTATACTTACTATAAGGATACACCCTCATGTTTATGCATACGCGAAATGTGTAGAAATATGCTATTGGCCCTCCTGGTAAATATATTTGGATCAGTGTGTCCCTTACCCGTTTCCTCTTTAGGCCGTGAGGCAATCCTATGAGCACTCACTGCGAATTACATCACGTTTTCTCATTTACTATGCATTGAAATTTCCACTTTTTCCTGAGCCACAGAGCCACGGTGGAGCAATTTATCTGACGGACGCAAAATCTAATCGGAGCTTCTTTAATTTCTGTTTATAAAATTAAAACAGAAACAACGTGATTTTGTATTATCTATTATATATAGACGCTTCGGGGGGATATATCTATTATATATAGACGCTTCGGGGGGATATATATAACATATATATATATATATATTCATATATATAGGATATTAATGTCAGGCCCAAACCGCTCGGGCCACGGAGCCGCCGATTTTTTTACGTCATGGCCTACTAAATCTCACTTCGGAAAAATTCGAAAACCGACCCTACCTATCATGGGTTCGATTCTAGGAGGTCCCAAAAAACGACTTTCCCCCGTAAGAATGCATGGGGCCGTTTTTCAAATAATTTTTAACAATACTTCCCATTACGCTAGAAAAATGAGATTTCATACAGCTATTGCTATTATTGGTATCTATGGAAAAATGCTATTTTTTACGTACAATCGGTCATGGGTTCGATGCCAGGAGGTGAAATATTTTCAGATTTTGAAAAATCGTAGCTCTCTTAATATCGTACATAGATTATTCAAACCTTCTACAAAGATAGATACATACAAAATATAATTCGGAAAAAATCAGCACTTGCCTATGTATCACGGGTTCGATTCCAGAGCGACCCGTAATCTCGATTTTTCCCGTTTAAAATACATTGGCCATATTTCCGTATGCTTTTTACAACACTTCCCAACCGCGCAGAGGTTCAAAATTTCACACAGCCATTAAGGGGACCATTCTCATGTAAAAGCTATCCTAAGATTATCGTAAAAGGTCGTTGGTTCGATGCTAGGGGGCGTTAATTATATCTCCATTTGAAATGTATAGGGAATTTAGGACACATTTTGAGGTACTTCCTGAGTGAATTTCCTTTTGAAATTCGGGGTGTTTATATAGTCAATCATACTAAAGGAAAACATAACAGTAATTTAAGCAGGATGACCTTTGTTCGACGTCGGGGCGTGAATAATGCTGCCGAAAGAAATGCATGGGAAATCGAATTTGGTGCATTTTCAGCTGCGTTAATGCCCTTTACTTAATGTTTAGCAACGTTTGAGCAGAGTAATCTTTCGAAAAATTTTATTATTCACTTTAGATAAATTATTGCATTGCTTGCTGTAAGCAAGCGCACCTTTACTTGTAACATATATATATATATTCATATATATAGGATATTAATGTCAGGCCCAAACCGCTTCGGCCACGGAGCCGCCGATTTTTTTACGTAATGGCCCACTAAATCTCACTCAGGAAAAATTCAGAAATCCACCCTACCTATCATGGGTTCGATTCTAGGAGGCCCCAAAAATCGCCTTTCCCCCGTAAGAATACATGGGGCCATTTTTCAAACAATTTAAAAAAATACTTTCCATTGAGATAGAACAATGAAATTTCATACGGCTATTGCAATTATATATATCTACGCAAAAATGCTATTTTTTACGCGCAAGCGGTCATGGGTTCGATGCCAGGTGGTGAAAAAGTTTCAAATTTCGAAAAATCCTAGCTCTCTTAATATGAAACATAGATCATTCAAATTTTTTACACTTATAGGTAAGTATATTATATACCTCGAAAAAAATCGACAGTTGCCTACGTGTCACGGGTTCGATTCCAGAGCGTCACGTATTCTCGATTTTCCCCGTTAAGAATGCATGGGGCCGTTTTTCAAATAATTTTAAAAATACTTCCCATTAAGCTAAAAGAATAAGATTTCATGTAGCTATTGCTTATATATATGTCTACGGAAAAGTGTAGAATTTTACGTACAAATGGTCATGGGTTCGATGCTAGGAGGTGAAAAATTTTCAAATTTTGAAAAATCGTAGCTCTATTAATATGATACATAGATCATTCAAACTTTCAACAACGATAGATATGCATACATTGTACTTTGAAAAAAATCAACACTTGCCCATGTATCACGGGTTCGATTCCAGAGCGAACCGTAATCTCGATTTTTCCCGTTTAAAATACGTTGGTAAGATTTCCGAAAGCTTTTTTTGACATATCCCAACCGCGCAGAGGTTCAAAATTTCACACAGCCATTAAAGGGACTATTCTTATTTAAAAGTTATCTTAAGATAGTCGTAAAAGGTCGTTGGTTCGTTGCTAGGGGGCGTTAACTATATCTCTGTTTGAAATGCATAGGGACCTTAGGACACATTTTGAGGTACTTTCTGAGTGAATTTCCTTTTGAAATTTGGAGTGTTTATAAAGTCAATCATATTCAAGCGGAAGATAACAGTAATTTTCACAGAAAAGCCTTGGTTCGACGCCTGGGCGGGAATAATGTTGCCGTAAGAAATGCATGGGAAATCGAAATCAATGCGAAGCTCGCTGCAAAAATGTCCAATTACGTTATGTTTAGCATGGCCTTTCAGATTAATATTATCAAAAATCTTACATTTTATTAGAAGACATATTATCCAATTGCTTGCTGTCAGCAAGCACACCTTTACTCGTATATATATATAGGATATATATATATATAGGATATTAATGTCAGGCCCAAACGGCTGGGTCCACGGAGCCGCCGATTTTTTTCCGTAATGGCCAACTAAATCTCACCTAGGAAAAATTGGGAAACCCACTTAACCCATCATGGGTTCGATTCTAGGAGGCCCCAAAAATCGATTTTCCCCATTCAGAATGCATTGGGCCGTTTTTCAAATGATATTAAAAATACTTCCCGTTAACCTAGAATAATAAGATTTCATGTAGCTATTGCTACTTTATATATCTACGGAAAAATGCTATCGCTTACGTGCATCTGGTCATGGGTTCGATGCCAGGAGGTGAAAAATTTTCAAATTTCGAAAAATTGTAGCTCTCTTATTATGATATTAAGATCATTCAAACTCTCTACACGTATAGATACGTATATAGTGTGCATCGAAAAAAATCAACAGTTGCCTATGTGTCACGGGTTCGATTCCAGAGCGTCCCGTAATCTCGATCTTCCCCGTTAAGAATGCATGGGGCCGTTTTTCAAATGATTTTAAAAATACTCTCCATTAATCTAGAATGATAAGATTTCATGTAGCTATTGCAACTATATATATCTACGGAAAATTGCTATTGCTTACGACCAACCGGTCATGGGTTCGATGCCAGGAGGTGAAATACTTTCGGATTTTGAAAAATCGTAGCTCTATAAATATGAAATGTAGATCATTCAAACTTTCTACACGTATAGATACGTATATAGTGTACATCAAAAAAAATCAACAAATGCCTATGTGTCACGGGTTCGATTCCAGAGCGTCCCGTATTCTCGATTTTCCCCGTTAAGAATGCATGGGGGCGTTTTTCAAATAATTTTAAAAATAATTCCCATTAAGTTAAAAGAATAAGATTTCGTGTAGCTACTGCTAATATATATGTCTACGGAAAAATGTAGTATTTTACTTACAATCGGTCCTGGGTTCGATGCCAGGAGGTGAAATATTTTCAGATTTTGAAAAATCGTAGCTCCCTTAATATCGTACGTAGATCATTCAATCCTTCTAAAAATATAGATACATACAAAATTTAATTAGAAAAAAATCAGCACTTACCTATGTATCGCGGGTTCGATTCCAGAGCGACCCGTAATCTCGATTTTTCCCGTTTAAAATACATTGGCCATATTTCCGAATGCTTTTTATAACACTTCCCAACCGCGCAGAGGTTCAAAAATTTAATACAGCCATTAAGGGGACCATTCTTATATAAAAGCTATCCTAAGACTATCATAAAAGGTAGTTGGTTCGATGCTAGGGGGCGTTAAATAATTCTCCATGTGAAATACATAGGGAATTTAGGGCTCATTTTAAGGTACTTCCTGAATGAATTTCCTTTTGCAATTCGGGGTGTTTATAAAGTCCACCATACTCAAGCGAAAGATTACAGTAATTTTAGCAGGATGACCTTGGTTCGACGCCGGGGCGGGATTTTAGCTGCCGAAAGAAATGCATCGGAAATCGAATTCAGTGCATTGTCAGCTGCTTTAATGTCCTTTACTTTATGTTTAGAACGTTTGAGCAGAGTAATCTTTCGAAAAATTTTATTATTTACTAAAGATAAATTATTGCATTGCTTGCTGTAAGCAAGCGCACCTTTACTCGTATATATACATTTATTTCGAGTATAGAGTTACATATTTTTTATATTTCGGTTAATTTTATTATTTTTTACAAGTAACTACGCATTCTTTAATTGTTGACATGATTGATTGATGTGGAAGGTTCTATATTGATATTACTATAGAATAAAACAAATAACTATTCCTTAAGCGTGAATAAATTAATAATTTAAAAATACTTATTATAATTATTGAAAAAGACTTTTCACAATCAGAATTTTATATCTATCCAACATTCCGTAGGCATGAATATGGTTTTGATACTTTATTTCATTTTAATTTCCCAAAGAATGCATTTGATGGAATTCCAAGCAAAAAGCCATAAAAATTAATATATTTTAGAATTAAAAAATGAAATACAAACTGACTCGTATTCAAATGCAGCAATTGCTCTTTAATTTCATTCAAAAATAAGACATCGAACTTTAATTTGCTTCCTTGCTAGTTAGACATCGACAGCTTTTCTTTTTTATATTTTAGATTGATAGAATTAGATCATAGAATAGATACTAGAATAGAATTTGATCATAACCAATCCTAAGTTTTTTAGTTCATAGAATGTATAAACCAGGTATAATCTTACAACACATTAATATACTTAGAACATTCAAAATGTCAACTAAAAACGTCTAGTGAACTTAATAAGGATAACATAAACCATCAAGTACGCATTCAATTGGATCATTAAAGTTTTATGAAAAAAAAATTGCGCTTATAAATCAGTATATTAATGACGCAATAAGTACAAATAAAATGTTTTTTTTTTCACCTGAATCGATAAAACCGTATTCAATAAAAAACATACGGACGTAAAAAATCAGTACAGGAATATCTTTCAGAAATTAAAGCTCCCCATGAAAAAATCACGTTCCTCCACGAGCGAATCAATGAATCGAGTAAACTACGCCATCTCCCGATCTTCCCTTAAATACGTACTACCGCATTCTCCCTCGTTTTTGCATCATCCCATATTTGATTATAAAGGAACTACTTCCTTGTGTATTCCAAGGAGAATGGGGGAGAAGCTGGCGGCCAAATCTCTTTTTTATGCGAGCGCTATGGATGCAGTGGGCGTTGCCTACTTTTGAAAAAAAAAAAAAAACACTCTCGATATAGCCGAATTGTTCCCGTGTTTTTGTTATTTACGAACAGTTTGTAAATACCGCTATCTTTCGAGGAGGAGTTAATTTATGGCCTAAAACAAATATGGACATTAGATGAGCATGAAAATGTTTTCCACAAAACAAATACGAACCGATAAGATCGTACTCTACTATCTTTCCGTCTATAGTATCTTCTGTTTAACTGCCCATTCGCATAATTTAAAGAATTTATTTTCTAGTAAAGACTCAATTTAGAACGCAAATAAATGTACGGTTTATGAATATTGAGCGTTACGAAGCAGAACTTTAAATTTAAAAATCTCTATCCAAACTAATATTATGACTTATAATAGAACAAGAAAAGTACACATTTATGAATATTGTGTGTTGTGAAGCTAAACTTTAAGTTAAAAAATCCATATCTCACAAATGAATATCCACAATAATTCTACTTAAAAATCAAGTTGAATCAAAAAGTAAACATATAACTTGATATGAATGTAAATAATGAGTAATAAGATCTCATTCATAATGAATATAACATTAAGAAACACTTGGAAATAGCTTAAAAATATGTGTAACTATAAATGTGAACGACCTTAAAGAAAAAGTTAGAAATACAAATTTTGACGAAAACATTTTGATTAATTGTTGAAACATCGTTGTTAATTTGCAATGACTAGGGTTTTTAGTTTCATAATAAGCAAAAAGTTACGAATAACATTTCATTACCATCCCATTACTTCGATAACTTAGTATAAATCAAATACTTCGCATAATATTTACGAAATCTAGCCAATTTTAATCACCCCATCTACCGTCGTTCGAACTCCTAACTTTTTTAAGTCTCTTGGACTTTATCTTCCGATCCGGTTGCTTTCGCAGCATCTTCCTCCGAACTTACCCTCTCTCACACGAGATGGCGCCGTAAAACAGCCGATAAAAAGTTTCTTTTCCGCTTTCGTCGACGAAATGATCGATGGATACGAGACAAGTTTGTCGGCGTTCATTTTTTTTTCTCTCAAACCCCCTCAACTGACCGATAGATTTGCCCGTAATTTGCGCTAAGCGACTGTCGTAAATAAGTGCTTCTGAAACGTGAAAATGATTTGTCACCAGCCGCGGCCAGTAAAAGATATTTTCGGAAGACGGAAATGTCTGTGCTCTCTTTCCGATGCGAAATATATTGCACGGACGTGAGGGCGAGTTTTTATTTCCACATTTGTTACGTTTTAAGTATAACTTTCTCTCTCGGATTCGGTAAAAAAAAGAAACTTATCGGCAGTTAGGACGTCTTCAGAAGTTTTCAACGATTTATTTCCGAACGAGTTTTTCTGTTCTGGAGATATTGCTGGACATTCACGGTATTAGTCAAGTTTATTTGATTTGGGTAAGAGCGATAAAATTAAAAAAAAAAACAAGTCAACCAAAATAGTGTGAAAATTTATGAATAACTTTAATGATTTCGAAAAAGTGACCGAGTTCTAAATAAATTAAAAGAGCAGAGAGTAATATTTAATACATTTAGCGATTCTTTAGACATCTTAACTCTAATTTTCGAACGGAAATGTTCATATTAAATGTTATTTTCTGATTTATCACTATCGTATCGATATTTAAAGCTAGCCTTAGGATTATTATAGATAAATTAGTCGTGATATCAAAATGTTTACGACTGTAAATAGCAACGAAGTTTTCATAGCAACGAAAACATTGAGTTAGATTCAACGATAAATTTTGCACTTTCACGAAGTATTTATGACTAAAATAGTCCGATATAGAAAAGCTAAAAGACAAAAACTACCTTAAACATACACACTTCACAGTTGACTGACTTCCCAAACTACTTAAATCCATTCCACATTTAAAAAAGCCTTTTCTTCATCCGAAATAATTTGCTTCTCTAAATTTAATACGAACATTTAATTTCCCACTCCTCCAAAGGGCAAACTCGTGCCGCCTTAAAAAGAAATAGCTAGGGGAAAATGTTTTCAATAGAAACTCTTTCTCCCTACTGTGTATTTCAACTCTGCCCATTGAAGATTTCTATCTCTTCCATCGCCATCCATCCCTCTACTCCCTTGAGGTTGCCAACTTTCACTGCCTCGCCCGCAATCTCCCAAAATGGGAATAGATACGACATTCTGCCCATTGCCAGAATGGGGCAGTTTTACCCCACTTTCACCTAAAGTAATCACGATACCAGAATATTACGAAAGAATAGATGACCTAGACGATTTATTACGATGAGAAACCGGGAGACAATATCCAGCAAAATCCTAGCGCGAAATATATTTTACATAACGTATTCTTTTATCTCGAAAGAAAATCGATTGATTGTGTTAAGGAGGAAAGATTTCAAAGCTCTTTATAACACAAATACATGCTTTACCGCGTCAATGCGTACGATATTCTCTAACGGTTTGGAAAATATTTCTAATTCGTTGTTGGAATAAGATAACCGTGGCTTAGGAACTCATAATGATGTAAAGAATTGCTCACTTGTAATATATTCCTTGTCTTTGTTTATAATAGTGCCTAATTCGTTTAAGGAACTAGTAATCTGTAAACAAAAAATTACTACAACGATATATAATCTAATTGAGATTATCTTCATAATATTTACAATAATTCTAACGCAATAATTACAGGTTATATAAGAGACCTATTCCTTGAGATATTAAAATCTTTATTTCAATATTTATCAATTACGAAAGAGTACAAGGACAAACAATCCTTTTAATTCTAAATAAATATAAGTTTGATTTGTACGTAACGTAAATAAGAATAATAAATCGCTATTATAATGAAAAGGATATGAAGAGCTCCCTTGGTTACCAATAACAAACTTGGTTATTGGTCTCGCATTATCTGTTTCCAACGGTTGTTGATTCATACGACATTCTTATTAACATTAAACTTTCTTTGAACGAATCAAAAATTCAATATTTCCCTTGATGAAAGCTATTTCGTAATACTATTAATGAAATGTAATACGATAATTATCCTCTTCTAAACTTCCATTGATAACCTATACCGCTATTGATTCCATCTTCCTTCACTCCACCCACAACCCAAATATTACGTGCAGTATATAATGAGTATTCATTAATAACTCTATCTTTATGCTTCTTTCCCTCTATTCTCCATCATTCAAAGGGATTTTATCTTGTTTTCCAGCGCTCAATTTTCTCTCGGTTCGCCATATCACCTGAATCCACTTTCCAACCTACATTCCCGACCACACCTGCACCTTCCTTTTCAACCCCTCATAATTATTTCCCATCCAACCTCTTAATTAGAAAATTTGCCTTTCCACCAACATTCTCCCCGTATTGCCTTTTTCTCCGAAAGACTCTCTAAAATGGATACCCGAATACAGACCTCTTCTCTCTTGTTTCTTCCGCTACATGCACCGTTCATGTTCCGCATCCGATGGAAGGAGAGTTGCTGCCTCCAACGAAGATAATTGCTTCCCTTTTTGCCATAGAGAATTATCTAATACCGTATCGGTGAACATCACTGGAAAATAATGAGTTTCTCCCGAAGACGCATTCATTACGAAGGTTAAACAGAAGAGAAACGTTACGACGTGACTGGGACTCGAACCCAGGTCCCCAACTTGGTTATGTTAATCTTACCAACGCATCATACCATGCTATCAATTACATTACCGTCATACCAGCACATACCGGTAATCATTATAACCGCAAGAAGAGAGGGACCTGGGTTCGAGTCCCAGTCAATTTTCCTTTTTTCGTGTTATTTCTCATTCTGCCTCACAATTGTATTCAAAGATTAAACGAAGCTTTAAATAACACGATGAGGTAGTGCTACTTGATAACAAAAACAAATCAGAAGTGGGGAATAGTTATATGACTGGGACTCGAACCTACGCCTCCCACTTACCGAGCGGGTATGCTAATCATCACCAACGACAAGTGAGGAACCCGAGTTCGAATCCCAGTATTTCGCTTTTTTCGCTTATAACTTATACTCATTGTTGCTTTTTAATCAAGTCGCACGAACTCATCCCGCAAAATTATTTCCATCTTTTGTTATTCATTGAGTCATTATACGGAAGGTTGTAGATTGAGAAGTTTATAAGGAATCTGGCAGAGAATAGATACGATCCCTTTTCAATCCGCTCAATAATTCATCCCCACTTTCGAAGGCACGCCTAGAGATCCCACGTGGAGATTATCCGTGCATAGAGTCTTTTACCTTACCCGTTCTAGCGAAACCCATGAGCCTCTCTTTAATTAGGGCATAGGCGCACACCGGTGAATTGGCGAGTAACTGAAGGCACACTCTCTCCCCCTACTGGGGGAAGCTGTAATCTTAGGAACACGATGTTTACTTTTCTTCCCATTAAATTCTTATGCGCGAAAGATTCGGATCATCTCGGGGGTTTACGGACAAATATCACTGATCTGCAATTCGCAGGGATTCGAAAACATCTGGTCCATCTCGTATCACATACATATCCAATTACGTACTACAGTATCGATAGAAATAAAAAGCTCTTTTTCGACAAAAGAAGAATACTCAATGGAAGTAGCTGAAATACCCCAACCTTCAGGCTTATAAAAATATCCTTAATCTATTCTCCTTGAAGAAGTATGAATGAAATGTTTCATGGCTCCTTATTACGTAAATATAAATTATATAGTTTATTAAATTGACGAAATTAATAACACATTCTTAGTATGTAAGTATAATACGAAGTAGATAAAAATGTTTATGAATACTTAAGCTCTACGGAATCTCATATTTACTTGAATATTTAATCTTTAATTTATAATTTAATAGATATTTAATACAATTATTATTTATCTAAAATACGAATTTTCCATTTATATTTAATGACAACCTTCAAAATTACGGAACACGTATACCTCAAGTAGATCTTGAACCGATGACTCAAGTGTATAGCTCATCTCCTTCCTTAAATTAATCTGAACAAACCTTAAAGCAAAGATATTCATATAAAAGGACTTCAAACCTTTCATGTGCATTTCTGTTGAAGATGTGACGTCGTCGTTTTTGTATTCATGTGACGGAACTTATCCTGTGAATATGTTACGTATGCACTTCATTATTTCGCCTCGAAAATGAACGAGATCGGCATATGTTAAAAATAGGGCTAAAACTTATTCGGGGACATAATGGTATCATATTTTATATTTCCATTCAAGGAAATACATCATCTGATGCCACACTGACCCCACATCACTAATTAAGGATTAATTAAGGAAATTCTGGGGCAGGTGAACCCAGTTGAGTACGACTATGACTCACTTGGCTATTCCTGGAATTTCGTAATACTGAGTATGCGAAATATTCCTAGCTTTAACGAGAAACCCTTAATTTTATGCCATAAAAGATAATGTATTATGGAACAGTAAAAAAACTGGAGGATGTAAGAATTCTCAGTAAAAATTCATAGAAATAAGAGCTAATTAAAGATTGGTGAATATAATTTATATTAAAAGAACTCTTGAAGTGAAGAAAGGCAGCAGGAATTGGTTCAAATAAAACATTATCGATATACTCTCCTAAAATCGCAAACTTTGCATCGAAGTAATACCATGAATGACGTAAAAATAACTTACTCTTGTAAAATTTGCATATAAACGCGTTTATCCATGTTCATTCTATTAGTTGTCATTTATAAATTAATTTCAATTTACATGGATAAAATAATTTTTGTTTATGAAGAATCTCTTATAAACTGGATTATAAATGGGATTAGATTATTTTGGAAGATTTGATTTATCCAAAAGAGACTTTTCAAGCAATTCCTGCAAGCGACAGACAAATTTCGTTGTACACTATACATTTTACGGAATATACACGATTATTAAAAGACCAAGAGAAAGAGTTCTACCAGATATTATCAGTGAAAAAAATAGACTTCAATAATTTTTAACGATGAATTTTAAATCTGTAATGACTTTTAATTGCCTTGAATAATACTGTACTTAAGTTTTCGGGAACATGACTTCAAAATATTTTTAGCCACGAAAATTTTACTTCATTAGTTGTTAACACCAGACTCTCCAACAATATATTTTAACACACGTTATAAATAATAATAGAGATGTTAAGGAAACGTTTCTATTCCTTACTGGGATATAATATACATTATTTTCTTCCACAGTTATTATTTCTTAACCTTTTCCTTGCTACAAACAAAACTCTTTCCAAAAATGGTATCCATGGCATTTTCTAGCATCATTTATCAATGATAAACAACGAATGAATGCTTTAGAATAGCGTATGCATAAAAGACGTAATCAACTAATGAACGTACACGTTTTATTGATGAATGAAAGCTCACCTTTGACACCATTGTTGAAATCCCTCCTTAAATACCTAATATTTTGCTCCCAGCATCTGACGTGGTAGTGTTCGGGTAAGTAGAACGATGTATCCCCCACGATTATTCTAAGGCCAGAGATATGTCTTTGAGGCATTACCTAGTTCCTATGAGGTCTTCATCTAATGTCATCTATCCTGTTTTAACACTCATGAAAGCTACTTGAGCGTGTTCTACTTTAACGATTGATCCTCTCACGGCAGAGCAATTACGCTAGATTATGAGTCGATTTAAGAATTCGAGGAATAATGAACGATATCTGTGCATTCAATAGATTATAATTATGCATGTCGCGTGCGGTTAATTAGCATAGTGTTACGTAGAATGATTTATTATGCGGGTGAATGGGGCCATGGCGTATTGCCTTCAAGAGCAGAAGTTTATGATGGGAAAACGAAGTTAGCTTTCATTCATTCAGTAATATCGGAGTTTGAATTTCTTTAGCTGGCTACTTAGAGAAGAATACTACTAAATAAAACCATTCAATATTCCTTTAAATCTATACAAACCTTTAAGATACCATTCGACAATAATTTCACTCTATTAATACTTTTTATTTATGAAACAGAAAGGTAGTGAAGTGAAGATTATTTTTTGCACTAGGATTTGAGAAGGCTAAATATAAGTGCAAAATAGCGAAGTAACTGTAATTCGATTTACTGGAGAGGTATGCTAATCCATACACTACCACGCTGCATCAGTTCATCTTTTTCAAAGTTTTATGTTTGGGACCTGGGTTCGAGTACCCGTCATGTCGTCATTTTTCATCTGTTCAACCTTGTCTTTAACTCATCGTGTAAAGTTATGTTCACCTTTTCTCAATACTATCCTAAAATCATTTTTAAACCCAGATTACATTAATTTAAGATAATCTCCAGAATTACATTGAAGAAGAATATTATACACGATAGAAGAACACGATAAAAGTAAATTAAAACTCTGACAGGCTCATTTAATATCATCAATCACGTTTTAACTTATTTCTAACTGAGAGCTGCCATATTTTAAAGTCCATTAGCAATGGAATAGTATTCAGTTAGCAGCAAGTGCAATTATTATGTATTTATGCAACCGAAGCTTTCCCACTACTGAAAGCCACTTAATACTTAATAATTCAACAATTGGTCTCTAAGTAACCTGATCAATACCACAGAGTTAAGCTAAGAGATTTTCCCCTATCTCCTAGCAACCTAACGAAAGATAGAATCTAAAGCAAATTTTCCATTCACGCTTTCAGAGACTTAACACGAAGATCGAATCCAATACTTCTAAAACGCCCAATTACCAGTATGAACAATTCTTACTTCATTCGGGTAAAAGCACGGAAGTGAGAGTTTTAAAATAGGTCGTGCTTTAGAGAGAGTGCGATTAAATCTATGCCGTTCAAAGTGCCCCACTAAAAGGCGTAATTCATTTCGAAAGTACCGACGCGTACACTTGACCCAATGGATAACGGATAATCTCGATAGCTTAATTTGTTGCTCTTTCGATCATTTCCCGCGAATAGAAGAGATATGGAGCACTCTCTATGCGCGATAACTTTGAGTAATCTATAAGAGTGCAGTGGAAGATAAGTTGGTGATAATTTAAAAGTGATATTACACATTAAAGATTACGTATCTTACAATGATAAAAACGACTAAGTATTGCAATTTTATAGCTCATAAAATATCGGAAATACTCGTCGTTGGGCATTTACTTAACACAAATAAAAAGAGAATATTATATTTGGGATCACATCAATATTTACATCAAATTTGTCCAAGGAATTATAAAGTATTGTAGGTATAAAATGTACCTAAAAAGGACTCGTTTAAAAGAAAATACAGTAAATTGATGAACCTAAAGCTTAAGTAGAACTGTCTTTAAAATAATGTAAACACAAAGAAACTGATTTTAAAGTGCATAATCTATAAGAATTAAGACTAAAATTGGAATTGTTCATTTTCAGCACTTAACTTACTTTACTCTTACTGACTTTTCTCATAACTTTTCTTCCACAAAGTTTAAAATGTCCAAAAAAAAGCTACTTAAAAAATGTAAATATCCATTGAAGAACTAATTTACGCATAATTGAATCTAGAATAGTAATAGATAATTTTTAGAGCTATCATGTCATTTAAATGTCATTTTTATGCTGGTTAATTAAATAAAATTCCACTTTTTTATGTTAAAAGATTTTCAATTATATCCTCTTAAAAAAACAGTTAATCTCATTTCACGGAAAACTGAATTAAGAGGCAACGATAAATCCAAAATCCGATAAAATTACGAAAAAAATTGCCTTTTTGTATAATTACCATCGTCGTTAATTAGAAAATAGGTAAAATTCTTTCTATTTAGCTCATTTTGTGCCACTGAAAAAATGGAATCCACCATCGATTATTGATTCCAATACGATACGAGATTGATGCGCTGAATGGAACTCTAATTAAAAGTGATAATCAATCCTTTTTATGAAAATTTAATAAGATATAAGCTTACGATAGTTGCACCAAATCTTTATAAAATGAACACTGAAACATTTTTGCCGATATCCGATAAACGAAAATTCGATAAAATAAGAAAACTTGTAAGTGGATGCAGACGGCATATAAATGCGTCACAATTCAATTTAGTCTCGATTAAATTAATCACCAAAATTTTGCACCGCGTTATTTTGTTTCCTTCGATAATCCATCAAGATTTCGAGTGTATCGGGCACGGAACATAAGGCACGAGCGTATCAATTCATGTCTTCATGCATTATCTTCTCTCGCCGGGTAGATATCATCTCTGGTAGGGCATGCTGGGAAAATTATTCGTGCCATTAAGACCGCCCGACAGCTTTTCATATCAATAGCGGTCGCTATGGGACCTCCAATACTTCTCCAAGCAATGATTAACAATGCCGCCGAGTGATATGTGGAAAGAGACACCTGCTTACACACACCCATTGGCGAAAGAGGAGGCGGTGACTGGATGATTGATGTGGGAGTCAAAGAAGACGTCCGGATAGCGAAAGAATATAACCCGCTATCCATTTTGTATCTCGAGACAGCTCTTGCGAATTGCTAGACGCCTCCTCTACCACTGCGTCTCACAAGATTCCGCGGAATGCAAGATTCGAAAATTTCCATGACGTAATATGCAATTTCACGGAGTGTAGGATTTATTTTATACCACTTTCATCTCCATTTCGTACTCCTGCGCTTTTCAGTGTCATTTTTGAGCAGTAAATTCGCGATGCGAATGTCTTATTCAGTTTTTACGTCACATTTTGATCGCTTGATTGTTACGTCATATTTTGCTCACTTGATGCATTCTTGAATTTAGATACTACTTATTTATCGATGAAACCAACCAAATAATTCGTACAATACCAAGGGGGATAAGCACTTGGAAAAATATGCATGAAATTATCATTGACGATAAATTTTCTCTCCATATTAATTAAAATAATTGTTTCCGTACTGTAAATACGTTTGTAGCCTATACAACATAAGTACATATCATATACTTTTATTTCATTTCCTTCAGTAATCAAGATGTGAAAAATAGAAAGAGTAATTTTTGATTGGTTTCTTATTTAATGCTAATTGGAGTATTTAAGTTTCTCAAGTTATTCAGTGATAAAAAGTTAATAAAACACCAAAGTCAATGACAGACTAACTTCACTAAATAGTCTCCAATTCTTCACCTAATTCATTTCTTATTGAATTCAGTAGTAAAGTTTAATGTAGATTACGATCCCAAATTCGGTTCTTGTTAAATTAAGCAAAGTATAATATTTTAAAGAATACGAGCCAAAATATTAATGGAAAACAGAGTATAACTGTTCACAAGGAATTTATAACACATTTTCAAGTAAAAAAAGGCGAAACACTAACATTAAAACGATACTTTGATTACAATGGAGCTTATATTACCACGCTCTATGGCTTAACACGGTCCGGTTTAACAATTTCGGGCAGAGATCACAAATAACTGACGTATTTTTCATCCCTTCACATCACACGTGGCAACGGGGCTTTGTTATGCACGCGATGATCGGTGAGGGCAAAGAATGTTGGCAATAGAATGTCATCCGATAAAAAGCACCTGTGCCGCACAAAATAAGAGAAAAAGAAATTGAAAATTCAACTGAAGGCTTCAGGGGCGGTGAAGTAAGCTTTGATCGTTCCATAGTCTCACCCTCAAAAAATTTGAGAGAAAATCAATCAAATACTGAATTCTATTTAGCGAACTGAGTGAAGGATGTTGCAGAATTTTTGACATAACGGAAAATAGAATAGTTGTAGAATGAGTACCTTTTTAGCACCTAATGATTATTGATTGACGATTAATGATCTAAATTTTTATCTTTTATAGAGGAATTGTATTAATTGAATGGCAATTAGATATTATTGACGAGGTTTAGACAAAACTTTCACTACAATAGCAGCTAACTTTTGTAGTTCTTCCCGTCAATTATGAACACCCCCTGGCCAGGTGCCTGATTTTAATCTTTAGATAGAAATAATTAAATGAAATTAAGTATAAAAAATGGCCCAAATAAAGAAAGTTTTAGGCCAGAGTGGCTATATTTTAGAATAGAATTCTTTTTTCCAAAGTTATTCGTGATAAAGTGAACGAATCCTTGCCTAAGAATTAAATTTTGAAACAGCCATTTCATACTCCTAAACTAAGAGTGTGACTCATAACAGTTGTACTATTTTCAAGACTTTATTCCCAGAGCTAATCTCATACTACCGTATCTAAGCGACCAAAAAGTGTTGATTAGCATTCATTATTAATCTTATCGTATTGTTTCCAAGTAGATAGTCGTTTTCCCAATTCCCAGGTCCTAATAGCAGACATTTATTACTGTATTTTATTTCCCATCATATTATTTTCATCAGATATGTGAAATTTCAACATAAAATTTAGGAACTAATTTGTTTGTCGAGAAATATGAAATTATTTAATTATTCCGGAATTATGAACATTATAAAATATTTTGATTGATCATGAAGAATAAATTTCCCCAGAACATCTTACACGATTATCCCTCCATTCAATGGGAAACTGTTACTAACTCTTCGTAAAAGCAAGTAATTTACTCCGAAGATTCGAAAAACTGTCAGAATTTAAATAGAATACTAATAGAATCCGCAAATGAGTGGAAATCCACAAACTCCAAACATAGTCTGTAAAAGGAGGTTAAGCTGGATTTTAAATGACTTTCATTACACGTTGTACCCAAATGGCAAACATTTTACAACCTCTACTTCGATAGCACTCGTTATTCCATTCAGAATGAGCAGGATATGCCAACTTTCGAAATTTTTCCTTTAAAATGGATAGTTCAAAAATAGGAATGTACGTGTATAATCTTTAGAAGAACGTGATCCCGTAGATAAATTATATTAAGGTATCCAATAAAAACAAATCATTTTTATAGATTTACGTAAAAACACACATTAAAACGTATTTGAGGCGAAATGAAAATACACAAAAGTTGTAAAAATAGTTGCAATAATTATCCCAAGATGCCAAATACACCAAAACGTACTTCAGAACATTGGAAACAGAATTATGAGAAAAAGTTTAAACATCGATTTAAGTCAATTAAATGGCCCTATCCCGCTTAAATTTATATAAACTTTTGTTCACCCATCGTAATACGTGAACATTTTGTATTTTTACAAAGCACGGAGGAACATTGTTTTCAAACTCAATCATTAAGGAGTTACGCTTAAAAACTGATCTTGTAACTCGTTGCGTAGGTATCGTTGGAAGTTATCTATTGTTGCCGATAAATTGGGGTGGAGACCACCTATCAACGCATTAACAACATACTACGGTAATCAAAGAAACAACTTTATTGCTAATTGAGAAAAATGTTAACCCTAACGAAAGACGGATGGAGACCACATAAAAAGGAGCTTCCAGGATAAAAGAGAAGGTAAGTGTGAGCATAATGGACATTCACCAGTCTTCCTCGAGATTAAAATACGCCGAAATAAATGAGAATGGCAGGAGGGACGTTATGCTTTTGCAAGTGCGTAAACAGAATCTGGCATGGTCATCGGATGTAATGGTTATTTTTAGTGAGCTTTTTTCAAATCCTTCCCAATGAGATCTGGCACTATTCCTAAAGGCCTATCACGAATATCAGGTATTTGTCCCAAGTGTTAGAGGCGAAAAATGAATATTTTTAACCATAGCGATTTTCTGTCCCCAGATCGCAGTCATGAAATTTTAGCGGAACGCCGGGTTTAGCACGTTCCCAGAGAATATCGCAACCAGTTATCTATCCAAAGATATTATTATTTATTTATCGTACGATACATCTAGTTCATGGATATTAGCAAATAAGTTTTCTTTTATAAAGAAATTTCCGAGTTAAAATTACGATTGGAATTCTTTTATCTCAAGCAAACGAAACGTGTGTTATATAGTATTTCAAAATCGAACAATCATATCACTGATAAGGATGGGTTTTCCGGAGGACAAAAATTATTTATCTATAAAATTGCATAAAAGAAGTGAGAAAGATAATTTCAAACAGAAAAAATTGGTTAATTTGGATTGAGGACGAATATTTATCCATATACTTTTGCATACTGACTTCACTGTTACATTGTTTGAGTGATGAATTAATAGCTATTATAAATTCTATACAACTTGGAATATTTTACAAAAAGGCACAATTTATACATTTAAGACTTCGACAGACCTTTAGACATGTCAGTATCTGTTTTTTTTATCGGAGTATAGATTATCATAAGATATCAGATATCAATGAAGAAACACGCGGTTATCAAAAATATCATATTAAAATTCGATTTACAAAGTAGATATAGATTATTGTCGCGAACATGTAATGTTAGTAACGCTCCATGGAAACATGGCCATTCAGAAAGGAAATTAATCCGAATAGATAAACGACATTTTATTGAATGAAACTTACGTAAAAAGGCTTCAGCAGTATTTAGGCCTTATCACGTATACCTAATACGTAAAAAACACGTAGTACTACGCTTGAAATCTCTTTCTTTACGTATCATTTCACATTTATTATCAGAGTAACTTTTTTTACAAGCCTTTATAAAAGGACTGCCTGCACGTTTTTCGCATAAAAAGTGCACTTAATTTTAAAGGGTTTGGAAATGATAATACGAGCGGTAAAATTCCAAGTTTTAAGCGCATCAGGTTTAGGCGGATTACGGGTTGCGGAGGGGGTAAAGAAAGGGCAATTGGGAAGAGGCAATGGGGCGGAAGGAACCGTTTTAGTGTGGAAATCAATAGGCACTGTCCAGACAATATCATTCACCCAACGGATGACGAAATCTCGCAAACTTAAGTTTCGCAGCTAATGGAACTATCGCCGAACGTAAGATCTAGATCCGAATTTGAGGGATATGTCCGACGAAGTGTAAAATCTGTAATGATTCCTCATATTATCAGTAGAAAAGATCATTTCATCAGTTTTAGTTCAAGTTTCAATCAAAATGAATCACGAACGATCTATATAAACAAAGTTTGTTTAACCTAGCAACGAATAAATATTTGATTCCAAATACGGCTTTTCAACGATTTAGTTTGTTTTATTTTTCATATATTTATTTAAAATCTAAAAGTCCCTTACTTTGTAGACCCAAAACTTTTATTGAGACAGTGAAAAAACTTGCTCTCACTAGAATCTTTGATATTCAAACTTCAATATCAGCTGCTTTAACACAGTCAATCGATATGAAGCCTATTTTCATATGACTCAAAGATGACGCCCAAATGAAGCTTTGCAAAGGATGAAGGTTTTTTCTGGATATTGGCAAATATTTTAGAAACAGTAGCCTCTTGGGTAAAAAATGCAGTGATTAATGCTACATTACATTAAGAGCGAGTTTTTATGAGCAAAAAAAATATATGGAAAAAGGAATGTACTCGTTATAACGCAAAGAATAAGTTAAGGTTTATTTAAAACCTATGTATTGTTAAACAAATGAAATGGATAAGATAGGTATGAGAGAGTTAAATCTCTTAAAATTTCTTGCAATGGATTATAAAACCAAAACTCATTTATATAAAGGAGTATTTTATTATTCAGATCGGAAGATGGAATGTTTTGAACGAATTTCAAAATTTCGTTACTGTTATTTTTGGATATCATACAAGAGTTATATGAATAATGAACGAACGTTGCTATATGATAAATAAAATTTCGAAAGTTGAGAAGCTGTCTCATGACGAGCAAAAAGTTTCTACGATGCAGTAATATACATCATGCATATTTTATCGTATATTTTTAGGTGAATTTTGAATTAAAAAGAAACTTAACTTTAAATTTTACTCGGCGAAAATATCAACCTCTGAATATTAATTAAATGCTACGCGTCCCAATGTTTCGAATATTTCCCATTCGATGCACGTGAAACATTCTCTTTCGCGGACAGAGAAGCTGATACTTCAACGAATTTGGTTCCTATATACGAACGGATAAAACTCACTAGGCACTGGATATTAAAATTCATATCTACGGAGAAATATCATTTCATTTTAAATTTGTTTCATCCATTACACGTGGAAACTGGAGGAAAATCGAGCTTTATTCTTAATTGACCTAGAGGCATTTCAAAACTATGAAGGCAGAGATATGACATGGATAAAATAACACCATGATATTCTGCGCTCCAGTATAATAACTCTGAAATACGGTAATATTCATTGACGGAAAGTTTTTATGATCTAATTGAGTATTATTCGGCAAAGATCTTGTAATTATTTAAGACTTTTTAAAGTTCATCGATAATCAACTATTGTTTAAACTTTCATCGAGAATTTTTCACCTTTAAACTGAACTTTTATTAGATCTACAACTCTAATTTTTATTAATTCCTTAGCTTCAGCAATAGAAGTAGTTCATCGAATTTACCGAAAAAGAATATGATCTTAGAAATTTATCATCAGAAATCCAAATTCATTAGATAGTATATATCCAGAAAAATTAAGTTCTTATTTAAGACAAATAAAATAATTTCGGCAAATAATCGGCATGTATTAGAACATCGTATTAGTAAAAATATTCGAGTTTACATTTCAAAATGGTCAACTTTTTTTAGAAAAGTTTTTACCCTAACATTCAGTTTCAGATATCTAATTATTTCTTTTGAAGTACCAAGGAACGTATAAATCAAAGCATAGAATACTTAATACAAAATTGAACATATCATATGGAATTATCCTTCTTAAGTTTCTTATAATTTTATTTAAATTGAAATTTGGGTTCCTTGAGATAAATAAACTGAGAACTTCATAAATTTACGGAATGAGTCATCTATCTTATGGGTATACTCTATGTAAGCACACTCCTTTTTAATGAAATGAATGAACTAAGAATCTTAATTGTATATGATCATAATTCTCCATTATTGCTTCCTATTTCATGAAAATGGGAATAATCAACGTAAAATCTTATTGAATGACTTTCCTTGAATCTCGCATTTATTCAAACATTGATGATGAACGGGTAATGAGGGCTAATCTCTTACACGTGGTATATTCACAAAGTAACACGAATTTTAAATTTAATCATAAAATAAAAAATTCGCGATACTTTTTGAACAACTCTCGTATATCCCACCAGCGAACGTTGAAAGAATGTTACGCGTTTCTGAACTATTTATCCTACGTCAGCATCTGAAGAGAATCGTAAAGGAGGCGTAGTGGATATATCCTATGGGTCGAGGGTGTATCTTCGTAGAAATTCTGGCCATCTTCATTCGGAAAACGCGCAACCTCCTATGAAAAATTCACATTGTTCGCCCTGAGAGTTGGAATGTAAGAGGGTGAATGAAATAGCAACGAAATATCGAGAGACCATTCCGATTTCAACTCACTACGTTGCGGAAGAATTGTCGGGAAATCCCATTGGAAAGAGCGAGTAAAAAATTCCACCGTGCTAAAAACCGTTGTAGGAGAAAACTACGCGTGTGATAGCGTGCGGGGAACTACGGGAATCTTAAGTAAATACGCTTATATCTCGTATTCGATAAGAAAAAGATTCTGGTTAAGATACGAAAAAGAAGTTTCGTAAAAATGTGGGAAATTCTTCGCGAAGAGTCATCAGCCTAACCCAACACTTAAACACTCACTCGATAAATAGTAAAAGTGTAGATAACACAAGTGTAAACGTAGATAATAGAAGTGGACACTTTGATAACAGAAGAAGAAATGCTCTTCACAGAAATCAATCATTCTAAAAACTGAAAACTAAAAAAACTGTCCGGAAAAAATTTATTACGCTATTTGCGTCATTCCAGCATGAATGATAGAAGTGCAATGTAATTTCAAAGTTTTGTAGTTTTAAAAGAGTATAGAATTGTGAAAACAATCTAGTATAATTCCGTCAAACCGCACAATTTCAGTCAAAAACTTTGATTTTATAAAACCTTTGTAGTAAATATAGGATTCGTCAAACTAGAATCGATCTATAGATGAATAAAAATGCTTACGCTATGAAAATAGAATCAGTTGAGAAGATCGAGCTAAGATTGCTGAATGTATTTCGTCACTTAATCTCTATTTATGCTGACTGTTTCATTACGCTGCGATTAAACTACCCGTTTCGAAAAGTAAGGGAAAACGCGCAATGAAACTGTTATGATTCAATTCAGAATATATATAAGTTATACATTGTCATTCGTTAAAGTTCTTAAATTATTTCTTCTATATTGGTTTCTTTTCCTCAATAATTGTGCCATTCCTTCGTCCTACTTTATAGATACGTAATCTACTTCTCTCGCTCGAAGACAAAGCTGATAGCTCGTCGCTTTAGCCTTGAATGTCTCCCACTGCAAAGTTTTGACCATTTCCGAAGGACGATTCCTCGCGATAATACACAACGCTTTCAAATGAAGTAACGACGCACGGAAAGAGAAATACGACACACTTAACTCTTCGCACAGAAATTTCCAATGTTTCCGTTTCTAAAATTGGCATGAGAAGAGGTCGAAAATCCGAGCAAGAGAATACTTGCTAATACCAACCTCATTCATCGGGAAAGAACGACAAAATTTTAAGGCCCCTGTCACTAATATTTACTAGATTCTTTACAAGTAAATTATTACTATTTGTAAAGCTCTTGATCATTTATAAACGAACCACCATTTTTACATCGGAAACCAATTTTCCTTAAAGATTTACTCGATTTTAATACAGGCTCACCTCAGCTTAAATAAGCCTGTAATGAACCGTTTCAACAAGCAGCTATAACCTGCTATGATACTGAAAAGGTAACTTGATACCTTCCAAACATTTCTAAATTAGAATTCATACAAGTTCCCTTTTTGCTAGATGTTTTAGCAACTCCACTCCTTTATTTTCTACGTCAGTTGATTAGGTGTTTATTTGAAGATTCCCTCCCCACGTAAGATAAGGAAGCGCTAGTTTGAGATAAGCTCCACTAAGACTTTTAAAAGTCTTAGTAAACTTTACGACATAAAGGTAATTCTTCATTAAGATACTAAAGGTTCATTATAGCATTAATTGAGTGTGTTGAAATAATATATACCCCAACTTTTAACGGCTGTCTCCAGGCATTTAAGTCCATCTCCTTTCTGTCAGATGCGGCAATTCGCTAAACCCCAACTGGGCATCGGAATGCAACGAACCAATTCCGCAGCTGAAAAGGTAATACCTTTTGGGACGTGAATTAATGACCAAAACGGGTCTATTAATAAGCACGAACTCTCCTCCGAGGCTTCGCATACGCGCGTAAAATGCCGCGTCTCTTCAGGCGGTGCACGCCCACTCGGAAGAGGAATTGAAATCGTGATGGGCGATACTTTAGCTATACACGGCTCCCCCGATCGAAGCTTATGTAACATTTGTCATATGACCATTACCCGACGTTCAATTATTTTCTCTTGCGAAGGTCCGATTCAACCGCCCTCTGCATTTCATTACTTTTCCCCAATCGTTAAAATGGCTCTTGCATTACCATTGAGATACTTCATTCGCACTCAGAACCATCCACACGAATCCGAACTCGTAATTTCGATCGCGATGTATTCACCTTTACTTTCTTCCCGTTCCGAAACGTATTATTTTTACGCATTTTTGTGTAGTGATTACGATTCGATTCGGGCAACGGTTTCCCTGGAAACAACCCTTTGGAAAAAGCGATTTTTTCTCACAACGCGTTAAAAATGCGGTGAAACAAAAGCGGGAACAATAGCGAAAAGTGCGTTAGCGATTACGCTTCTACTAAAAACTTTCTACTCACAGTATGTCTCCTTGGTCAACTTGTCGATCGTGTCTTGTTTTAGCTTCGAATTCTTCTTGCCCATTTTTCCGTCACAGGGAACACAGAAAGAGAAGAAGACTGTCTAAAAGTACTTCCTACGCACGACGGCCCCTCCTCCCCCTACGGAAATTTTTCCGCAACAACCCAAACTAGACCGTAAGTACCTCTAGGAGAAATTCCCACCACCGATAAAAACACACTTGAGGTGCGAGCGGGAAATACGATCCGTCCACGTCAGAATGTAATTACGTTTTCCCCTTTTTTATATATATTTCCTTTTTTTATATATTAATCCTCCGGCACTTTTTCTTTTAATAACGGAGCCACTGGAACAAACACACTGTGCGTACAAAACAACACACCAAAAAAAGAAGGCGCGACTTCTGGTTGCCGCGTCCACAAGGAAAACACACAAAAAAAAATTCGCGTAGGATCGGTCGGGTGCCGGAGAATGTAATTGGTAAGAATGAGCCGCAGCGGTAGCTCACTGCACACTACCGCTCCTTCCTACGACAAGCCCACCACGGACGCAGGAGCGCAGCCGCCGAGACCGAATCGGCGCCCCTTGACGGTGGAACCTGGAACTCCCCACGACGCCTTCGCACTCCTTGTGAGGGGGCGGTTAGGAGAAGGGGGACTAACGAACGCTGCTTCAAGAATGAACTTGTGTCTCTATGGAAAGACTCATTCATTATTGGTCCTACCCAGTATCACCTCCCACTGTTCGACCCGTAATTTTGAAACGCTCGACGGATACCTTGTCTTTAGATGTAGGCAATTGATTTATGCAACGTCGATTTGCAGAACGCGAAAGATTTTGTTATTTTTTTTCTGTTTTAATGACGTATTTTTTTGTTAGGAGATTTTTTGTTCTTTAATCCCTGGATATTCTTCCATTAGACGTTTCCTATCGCGACTATTTTAATTCATTCCCATCTTAGCAACGACAACTTAATTTCTTAAACGAGTAGATATCACATATCTATACAACGGAGCTCTACATATATAATACATATTCATATATAAAATACATTTATTTGATACAATAATAATATTAAAGCGGCTTTATTGGACGAAAATTGGACTGGAGTGTCCCATCTTCTATTCAACCCTTATAATATGTATACGTACTGAAGCATTAAAAACCTAAAGTCATTTTGAACTTATATAAAATGCTTGTACAAAATTCTTTAAAAGGCATCTATCAGAATATAGAACTGAATGTACAATAAAGGTCGATGAACTTCAATTCCTCAAACGATCAGATATTGTACGTACATTATAAATTCAAAGTACTCGCCATACCTATGTATGTACATAGATCGTTTCTAATTCCGTTTTTACAGAAGTTTTTACAGCATTTTGTACATTTTTCTCTGGCTGTAGGTTTATATTCGTGTTTCAATTTAATCTCCATACATCGTCAATCCAGAAGAACGAAATAAGATAGATATATTTACACTGAAAAAAATAGAAATGTAGTTACGCAGAAATAACTCACAATCTAGAACCTGCGGTAAAAGCAAGCAAAACACTTATTAATCGCAGATTCGTCTCCTATCGTTTATCAAGAATAGTGAAATGCGATAAACATATTTGCACCGAATGAAACAGATAAACAGTGACGCAGATATAGCTCTCAATCTCTAGACCTCCGGTTTATAAAACAAGCAAACCAATGTGTAACCAAGAAAACATCGCTTTTAACGACGAAGAGTACATTCAAAGTAACTCTTTACTCCGCAACAGAATTCCGTAAGCGTCGCCCTTGTCTGAATGGCAATAATGAGCCGTTCACTTTCACTCAATTATCGATCAAGTTACCCTCAAAGGCAGCCGGTGATGGAGCATCCCGAAGAAGAAACACCTGACAATAGCGTAATCATCCGCCGATGACCGCATGATCGTCGAATCTCTCTTAAAGGAAACTTCGGCCCTCTTATCTTGACAAAGTCGTGGTGATAACAACAGGAGAAGACGTCTCTTTTTTTATCTCTTCGAGATATCGCTCTGGAGCACTCTCTGGACCGAGTGCCTCTCCAAGACACCTACGCGGAGGCAGCAGCACTCGGAGAGACCTCGCCCCCAATATCCAGCCGCCCTGGGGCGACTCTCCTCCAAAGGCGGTCGTGAACGGATGCGAACTGTAAAAGAGTGCGTCGTATGTATGTTAAAATGGAGGTTAATTGCCGTCTTCACCTCTACTCGAACACAACGTCATAATAGCAACCTTTCGAGACATGATTGACTCAAATCGTATGCTAAATAATTGTTTGATACGAGGTTTCATTACGGGATCTATTATTTTAACATGGTGATGGGAGTTTTGTTCCTATAGCTACCAGTATAATCCCGTTTCTAGGTTTTATTATTGACAGAATCAAGTCCACGAAAGAATGCCCAAAACTATCATTTAAATTCGCAGTGATATTCGTATTAGATCACACTGTTCGAATGATATTTGGCGGAATTCTATAAAAACCTATTTATCCCGTACAGCAATAAACGTAAAATAAGATGAATCTAAAAAAAAAATTATTTTACGTTTATTGCTTTATGGAATAAATTGCTTTATATTCCAATTTGAGTTCCTAAAACACCTATGGATATTTGCAGAGTAAAATTTATGTGCTTACTGTCGATATTAAGATGTCAATGCATTATTTACACTTGAATTGTCTGCAATTGGACAAATCCCACAAAAATGTGATATGATGTCCAAAAGTTAAGTCTAACTGATATAAAGTCGCGAAAATTCCACTAAAAGGAAGCCCCTTGCGTTTGGAAAATGCGGAGAAGTAATGGAGGTGCACTAACCCTTAGGAAGCTTTTACAGAAAGTATATATATAGAGTTACAAGGCGTATGAGTTTATGTTCTAAGCCGAGCGATGTCATCTTTTAACTTTTTACAGTTCTCTTTTATGAAGTAGTCTTGAAGTGCTCGGTTATCGTTAGAAGAGAACGGCTTTGCAATAGAATAGATGGTATGGCCACCAAGTCTACTCTCTGCACGAAATACAGGTGTATTAGGATCACTTGGGGCTAACGCGTATTACTTTTCGTAGCTTAAGTTATTTCTGTATGCTTCGTCGAACTCGTAAAACCCAATGCGAATCTTAATCGAGCTTTCTTAAACTCTTTATAATCCTAAACTGCGAACGCCAATTCCAAAGAGATTTTATAATTATTAAATATATAAAGAAACATTGCAATTTAAATGAACGAGATGAGTAATTATTCAAGTAAAAACAGACGGAGACATTTATAATATTTACAATCGCGTCGTAAGAAGAAAGTATTTCCTTCTTTCTTCCACTGCTCTCGGCAATAATTTTGCGCCCACTATCAGTGGCATAAGGAAAGGTATCACAAAACCTACCGACAAAGAACTACCAACCTTAAGAAAAGGGTAAACAAAACGCATGGGAATCGTAAGATCCGTATCGGGGCAAGAGAAGCTGCTTTCGCGTGTTGGGACCAGACTTTTCTCCCTTAGCACTCTCTCATCCCCACCTTAAATAACGAATATCACAGAGGTTCAAAACAAAGAATGGTAAGCGGTAAAAATGCCCCCGAATAAAAATGACTTAAGTATTTCTTATGGAAAAATGTTTGGGCTTCTCAATATTGTAGCATCCATTCGTAACTTCTGTTAAACAAGCTTAAATTATGCTCTAATCATATTACATGGCTCTATGATGACAAGCTATTTATCGTCTGCATCAAAGTTATTATACATCATCATTTCAATCTTTGTTTGTTAAGAGCGTGAGGCAATCTGACTGCGACGTTTCAAGTAAATAATTCCTGATCTAAATTTAATAGGAATCTAATCAACTAATTGTTGTTCAGTGATTCCAATTTTCTTATTGAATATAATATATATAATATAATACATATTATAATTCAAAAATTAAGCTAAGTTAACTAAATTTTTTACAAGAATTCTATCAAGAATACCTCAAAAAGTATAACTCTAAAATTATTCATTAAGCTATTTATATTATTTATGCATGTTGTGCATACTCTATTAAAATAATATTTCTAATGATTCTTTTAGTTTTACTCCACTCTCTGTAATAAATAATTTTTAATTTTTTTAAGGTTATATACTTTTAACCAACCATAAATCTTTCACAATATCTTTACTCTTTGATAAAATATAGATCTGACTCTGTGAAACGATCTTCTTTCTAAATTTCTGAGTTGAATGTATTTATTTTAAACTCAAGAATGATATCATTGGTCAAAAGTTAAAAAAGTAAAAAACGTACGTACATCAATTGTGTTGTTAAATCATCCTGTGAGATTCTTTCATCATAAATTGTATATTTTGAAATACATTGTAGAAAAATTATAGCTGGCCCAATACATAGAATAGTCCATATAAATGTATTCTTCACCTCTTATATTCTATATCAACATCAGAATAAATATATTAAATTAAAAATTATGCTACTAAATGAAAATGAATTTATATCTTGCTAGAGGAGTCAATGTTACTTATTACTAAGAAGTTGCAGCAAGGATATAGAAGTTCATATACAAAGTATGAGGAAGAGGCAAAAAATTGCACAGAGAGAATTAAAGTAAATATTGTTTTAAAGTAAAAAAACTTGAATGTGAAATTGAGACTACTGTTCTAGTCAAGAAAAGTATGACATGTTTATGATTATGTTGAGTGTCCAATAAATTAAATCATTAGCTATATTATAGTTTATTATTGATAAGTCCAACATTGACTGAAAATATGATCTTCAATTTATTGCTGCTTTGTATTTTAGTCAATGCCAAAAATGTATGAAGTAATTGAGTTCAACCATTAAACTTCAAAAAAGACAAGAATTAGCTATATATATATATATATGATAGCTAATTTAAGTTTACTTTAAGATCTTACCGTTGGTGGTAAAAAGGTAATTATTGAAGTATGATGATCTTATTCAGTAACCTGTTCTATGAAATTAAGCAAATGATCAGAGAAATCAATTTTTAATTTTGAACAATAAAAGTTCTAAAATTGAAATTATAGATCCGCCACATATATCTTGTACATAACAAGTGAAAAATATAATTAGATCCCTAATATTAGGAGTTAAAATTAATCATCATTATTAATATGTTGTTAAAATACTATTTAGATAGATTTCTTGAGGCATTAAAAATACTATATATTGATTTGTTCAATTATTTCCATATATGTGCTGTTTGTTATATATAAATAAGAATAAAATAACACAGAAAAAGTAAAGTAAATTTTAACCAGTTTAGTAAAATTAAATTTGATATTACTATTGATAATAAAGAATGAAAAATAAAAAAGGAAAGAAATATAAATTCAATGTACTGTTTAACTGAAGATCCCTTCAATCATTATAAGTAAATACGGAATGGAAGACAAGGCAGTGCTTCAGAGAAAATGAACTCTCAATGTAAGTTTTCAATCAATAGAAGATAAATTTTGGATTAAAAAAATCAGAAGTATTGGTATCCCTCATATATTAAAACTTCAAGAATTAAAACAAATGTGTTTAATAACCTGAAATATCTATCATGAAACACATTGTAACATAATATAAGTAAATTAAAAGTATATCATACTAATATTACAATAATAAAAATTCTAATTGTGAAGGAATATTTTTATAATCAGCTATATCTTAAACAGTTTAGGAGTAAATTATTATTACAAAATGTCATAAAGTTATTTTGCAGCAGCTGTAAACTTTAATGAAAGGGGAAGTATCACTTAATAATAAGCATAGGAACAACGAGACGAGTATATCCATGAGTAGATATCATTATAAAATACTTAAAACAATTAAATATGAGACTTAAAAAAGTATATCAATCAAGAATTAACATAACATGTCATTTTTAAAGATGATTCAAGACATAGATGATGCATTCACAGATATCATAAAAATCCAATGAAAGAAGAATAAGGGATAGTAAGAACATAGCAAAGTGTATGAAAAATTAGGGAAACAGCTGATTAATAAAATGAGAAATTTAAATAATTATCATAAATCAGTCTTTATCTCTATAACAGATGATATGATGAAACCAAGAATAGAAACACTATATATAACTCAGAAGTTGTCTGATTATAAGAAAATAAAGAAAAGAATTACTGATTAACTTAACAAAGTAATTCTAAGCTTAATAAGACTGAAGGGGTTTTCTTTCCATCCTTAAAGGGTTGAATATTTATATTTCCATTTAAAATTAATTTTATATTAGAAGTTCAGACATATAAAGCAGAAAATAATTTTTTCAGAAGGGAACATGAAATGATCACCATGGCAAACCATGAGTACTATGAATGAATAATCCTACTTATCAGTTATATTTTGGTACTAGGACAGTTTTCACATGATTTGGAAATGGTTTGGCTAGTTGATAATAATAATGAAAGTTAATCATCATTACTAGCTAATGTCCATCACAGCAAAAACTGAAAATGTAAAAAAGAAATATATGTCAGTGTTAATATTAGTACATATTGATATATACATCTATTCATTTCATTCATACATCATTCATCATCTGAATATTCTCCATCAAAATAAAGGTCCTAAAGGATTCTGAAGAGTTTCTCTGAGGATGGAGAAGAAATAAAAAAACTGGAATACATCTTTTATAAAGTAATTAAATTACATCTCAATAAATGTGAATATAATATATCTTCAACAAATTCAAAATTTAACTTATTAACCATTTTATTTAAGAATTTTAAATTTAGATTCAATTCATAACACTAATGAAATTTAATTAAAAGCTCTATCATTTGCATTACATAAAAACATATCCTATCTAAAGAAGAACGAAGTAAAATTAAATCTAGGTATATATGTACCCCACAGATTTTTTTTATATGAGTAAAACATACATAATTATTTTTAATTACATATTATATATGTTATGACAGGAATCAATGAATCTTCCAGAGTAGGTTAAATAAATCGATTACATGATTTTTTTTCATTTGTAAGGTAATTAGTTTCATGTTATTTAAATGAAAAATCAATTCTAACAGGATTGCTCAAACCCATTGTACATTAAAAGAGGTCAGTGTTAAGTTCCATATATTTTATAATTGATAAAAATTAAATTAATTGTCACCCACTCTGTAGTGAAACTAAAAGAAGCCTTGGTACTTAGGCTAATTCATATATTTTTCAAATTCTTATATCATCACACATAACCTTTATTTTTATTTATATTAAATATACCCATACTCCTTACCTCCTCATCACCTTCTCATGAACTTTTTCTAAATTATAATTATTGTTCTGTTTTATGCCTTGGCTTAATGTATACCTGTATACTGGGTAGATAAGAAAAATCCAAGAAATTTGCTTGACTTATTTATTAGTTTTCATTAATTCCACTTGTCTAAATAAATTAATATCCTTTTTTAAGGTGGTTAATTACCCTAATTTTCTATAAAAACCTTGGTATTTTCTTTAGGAAGATCTTTACTTAACAGTACTTCCAGAGGTAAGGCTAATGGACCTGAGTCAAAGGATTTCTTATGAACAGTATTTTTTCCATTTGGAAACATCCCCTGAAGCACACATATATTAATTTGAGTAATCATCGAAAAAAAAGAAAAATAATACCTTGCATTCTTAGGGTTATTTATTTGTATATTTATATTAAATAACACAAATTTTATTTTATTTATAGTGATAATTGCAATAAGATTTTCTTATGTATAGTATTTGCAATATAATTCGTAAATACCATAAGCCCTTGAACGAAATGTTAAACTAGGAAAGGCATAGTTCAGTCTGTGTTAAACATTCCTTGGCTTCTATGTTTAATTCCTAATTCACCTTAGAATTTATTTTTATTTATTTATTTCTTACATTTTAATAGCAATAACTTTTCATGACTAGGCTACTACTACATTCCTTAATTGTATTGTTAATAGTTGAATGAATAACTTTCTTTTTTATATAAAACAAAAATATATATAAATTTTAGTAACATAATAGTACTATAATTAGAGTAGAGTACTATAATTAGAGAACAAATAAACATGTAATATATTGTATACCATTTTTCCACCTTCCTTCCCAATTTTTAAGTTTTATGGTGCAAAATAAATGATTAATTATATATTAGGAACATGTTCTCTTCATTTATCACAAAAGAAATTCAAAGTTATGATTCAGAAACTTAACAAAAAGCCAACTTTGTATCTGAAACCAGATCATATCTTACATACTTACCATATAATCTATCTGATTAATATCTGAGATGCTATTTAAAAGGAATAATCAATTTCGGTAAAAAATGAATTTTTTCATAAAAATATATTTCTTTGATGTTGTATCACAAAAAAACGAATGTACCCAGAGAATATATCCAATGAATTGTTGTCAGATTTATATCCAAAGTTGCGGAATAGAAATGAGAAATTTTCAGAAAGGATTAGAGAGTTAGGAATGAAGAGTTACGGAAAACTGATGAGAAGGCAAGGTCAATTGTAAATATCGAGAAATCCTAGGGGTATTTGGTTGATTGTGAGACACGAATGATTAGTATACAGCACTATAGAGGGAACAAGATAGAGAAGATACTGAAAAGATCGATATTCTTATATAATTAAAGAGGATTCGATGATTCAAACTTGGAAAGAGAAAGAGAAAAAGAATGAATAGACCGAAGGATGTTTGCTTTAAATTAATTCTAAAACTGGTTAAAACTGGAAAGGTTTTGAATCGTTAATCTATGCGTCTAAAGGTCCGTTTTCGGTAAACTATTGACGAATATTTTATGATAAAATAGCGAATTAAAATTGATCAACCTGATAAGAAAAGGTTTTTCATTAACAAAGATACAACGCGTCGCAATTATCTTAATACATATTATATGTCTCGAGACATTATACTTATCTTTCACTACAGCTGCGAAAAATCTACCTGAAGACACGTTCCATCTCTTTGACCACTGAGTACTGACGAAATAGACTAATTGTCTTCGGGAAGATTCGTTAATCTCTATAAGTACGTATTGGCATGACATCACAGTCTCATCAATAAGAGAATGACGTAAAGGGATATTTCTGCGTAGTAGTACTCTAATGTCCCCCATACATTTTGTGTTTTAAGTCCGAGAAAAACTTAAAAATTAACTCTAAGAGTGTGTCACGGTCGATGGTGAAAAAAAATCCATTGAAATATGTCCAACTTCCGCTTCTGTTTACTGGCAAAAATGCCAATTTTTATCGCAACCAAATCCAACACAGTGATGACTCGGATAGGTCGGCATTTAGCACGTTTTTTTAAAAAACACTCCGCTGTGATAAGCCCCCATTCTTGGCACACTGCTTCCTCTAAGGGCGATAAAAATTGGTGTCAGGCTTTACAGTCCAACTTTTATAATTACGTCCTTGTCATTCGGAGGCAGTTTCTTTCGGGAATGCACGGGGAGAGCACCAATTTTAGCCGCAGCGATAATGAAATTCACGCGTGACTCGTAAATTTCGGGGGATAATTAACGCTGTTATTTGGCCTTTACTATGAGACTCTCAAGTTTACGGGCAAATATTCGGAGAGACGGAAAAAACAGGTTTAAAAAAACTTGGCTCCTTAATCGCTCCATTTTTATGGAGGGGAATTATTACTTTAGAATATCTTTTGGTTTCTACTGTGAGAGTTTTGGGCCAATTATCCTTAAAGACATACTTAATGTGTTTATATACTCCTACGAAATTAAATGCCAAGGAGTAGGAGAGTTTCGCAAAATTTCACTTACTTCTATGTTCTGGCCTTCAAATGAAATGGTTTACATTTTATGCACCACGTTTATACTCGTACAGCTTCACTGAAAGTAAACAATGGAAAAGATGAAAGGAAATAAAAATATTTCGTAAGAATGTCTACAAAAATTAAATTCTAGATAGACATGTTATGGAAAAGGGACATTTTTGTTCCTCTTATATTATATCCCTGAACCCCAATAAAAACTTTAGCTTAAGGCTCAAACAATTTCTTAGATCGATGTTTATTTATCAAATGATTTCATGAATTATCATCCTTCTTTATTGACAGACATAACTTTATTCAGTTCAGAAGTATTCCAAACAAATACTCAAGGAGCAGTATCTTATCTGATAAATTATTGAATTGATCTTAATATTAAATTTGATAATCCCATAGAATTTATTATATTCGTACAGCTTTTGTCTTGAATTGTGCTAAAGAAAGTATTGCATTAGTGAAAATGAGAAAGATTTCCTTTATATATTTTAATGCAGCCATTTTCATTAAAATTGAATAAATGCAGGTGAATTACGGTAAACCAATATTTAGGTGGTAAAATACCTAAATATATTGGAGTAAAAATAACAAAAATATAAATTTACAACTCCATAGCAACCAAAAAACAGTTTCTTTTTAATTATTTTCCGTAAATATTGATGTATTATGTATATTTCCCAATTTTCTTAAGTTCTTGCTAATCTGAACCTCTGAAGATTAACTTAACATACAAGAATGTAAATAATACAACATTTAATGTATTTAAAAATTTAAAAAATTACTCAGAGTTTATTATAACATACAGACGTATCTAAAGAGGAATGAAATCTAACAATCTCGTAATAAAAATTCTGTGTAAGAATTCTGAAGAGTAGGTGTAGACTGCGCAGTTAGCTCTGCATTCGTTTACCACTTTCATAAACACAACCCCCTTTTCATTCCCTTCGCTTACCACCTTCACAATTACAACCCTCTTTTCATTCCACTTAATTACATCGAAATCCTCGATAATTGACAAAATGAATTAATCTCTATGATATTTCTAAGGATATAATAATCCCTTCTGTTACCCTAATTCTTTATTTCTCAAAAAAAAAAAACGTTTTTACCCCTGCAAACACTGAATCCCTGTCAGATTTACTTTTCTCATTTAAATTCCCAGTCCTTTGTGTTAACATACGTCAATTATAATGTTGTCATGGAAATAATTAAACATCAGTTTTTTTAGCGTATTAGTCGAACACCAGTCACGTTTGAACACAATAATTTTATACGATCGGGTGAATACAGGTGCATATTTGATCGAAATTATTGTTGACATTGAATTTCAAGGAAGTGTGACTATGGAAAAGGAGATTAAAGGCTATATGCGATTCACAAATTCTCATGGCAAACATCGTTCTGGAAACGGCAAGATCAAAGAGGAGCTAATATTCTCTTTTATGCTCTTTATCCATGCGACCAATGGACTGCTTTCCCAGAACGTGTTTGCTAAAAGCCTCGCAAACTCTACGCGAAATTTTACTGACATTTAAATTCTCCGTATGAATTCAAATTTTACGTGATCTCGTAAAAAGACCGCGGTGCTTTATTTATGCATAATTCTACTCTAAACTTTATCTACGTTTCAACAAACGATCAAAATAACAATAGTAAGTAGTACTGAAACGTATATTAAAATGAAAATGTATTCCGTCACGCAGTACTTAATAAGTATTTTGAAGATATATTCCACTAGCTACATTCTTTGAACTTTTGGTTTAATTATATTTTTCATTTCGATTTTAAAACTAGATTCATATTTCGAATGCCTTAAGTACGTAATGTGCTAAAATGCGAGTAAAAATCCATATTTTGAATTCATTAACTTAAATTTAGTTTACAATCGAAAACTAAATTAAGTTAAGCTTCAAATATATTGTTGCAAAATACAACAATATAAAGTCGAAGGACATCCGATTTACCAGAGTTGTACCAATTTACATTCTATTGAAAATTTTTTTCTAAAGTCGCACTTCTCAAAAATCGCGACGCGATTCTATCTGCGATTAATATATAGTGTGACGAATATTTGTCGGCCTCGAATTGCGGCAGAAGTCAGATCAATCTAGTGTGCAAATAGGCAAATCGAGTTTCCTTCCTTCTCGAGAAGGTAGGAGAACCTCTAGAACTCGTGACGGTTGCTTTGAAGATACGATTAGTAGTAACGGAAGCCTCAAACCCATCTAATCGAAAGCAAATTGCATATTAAAGAGGTGAGCAAGTTTTGAGAATGTGCAAAAATACGGAAGTTGCTTACACTCTTTCCTTTTGTTCGAACTATGCTTGTATCAGGCAGATTTTTTAGCGGTCTTAATGTAATTCTAGTTTATAATACTTACGCTTTTTATTATACAATATTTGAAATACTTAAATATAGATAATAATATATAGGAGGATAATAGAGTACAGGAGATGTATTTAAAGTGGAGGTATAAATTTAAGGCGGCAATTTGAAACTTAGTTAGAGCATTGCACAAGTTAAACTTTTTACTGACTTAAAAACAAAACCAAAAGGATTCTGTTTCTATTCTTTTGCCATCACGATAAGCATATTACTTCGACGTAGTATTCTATTGTGTTACTCTTTCTCCAAAGTCCGTCTGAATGCTATGGACGTACTGGCGCGTCATATTGACGCCATACCTCCAGGCTATGTTATGTAAAATTTTTGCTACTATCAAACCTATAAAAGTTCATACACATCTTTTAAGTGACATGAATGAATAAGGAAGAAAACAACCCTTCACAAATGTGGATTTTCAAGACATATCTTTTAACTTGCTAATTTGTTTACAACAATGATTTCTCAAGCATATAGAATAATTAAGAATATTAAGTTTAGAAGAGAGGTTATTTATGGAAAAATAATCATGAATAAATTCATATCTAAGGTCTAATACCTAAGATAGTAATAATTGTTCTCTTATGGAATTAGGATATGGAAATCTGAACATGCTACTTCTTAATACATTACAGCTTTCTTAATTTTCGTCATATGCGATAAATGTTTCTAGTTTTACATTTCGGTTTTTTAAATATCTTAAAATCTGTATTTCCTAAAAAAGTGGAAAAGTGAAACTATACGTTATAGAACCCTGAAATATAAGTATATGAGGTACTATGTATAAAAACAGTTATTCTTGTAATATCAGATTCAATGCTCCGAGTTTAGGGAAAATGGGTTTGTTCCCTTGACCGACTTTTTTCCACTGAAAGCAACCTAAAAATCTTAGTAGCATTAGATAAGTGATTACTGTAAAACTTCAATTGTAGTTAAACACCTAAGAAATAATTAAAAGTACAGCAATTAAAAATGTTTTAGGTATAAATGGTAGTATAAATAAGAAAAATAGAATTCATCAACCCATTTTCCTTTGACCTTTACAAACAAAAGAAAAGTCAAAGCATAGTAAAACATAATCACGTGTTCTCCATCTATCAAAGGGTTTGGAGTTTTTCCAGGCGACATGTTGGACAGTACAACGAGGCAAACGGGGCAAGAATGCCCTTTGTTGGCGTAACGATTAACAATCGAAAGTTTTGTCAAGAGTCCCAAAGCGTGGGATGTCAAGGTTAAAGCGTATAAAGCAAGAATGCAAGCCAAATTTTCGGAAAAGAAGATTGTTAGAAACATTTTATTTAATGAAACTTAAAGATACTAATTAATTACATTTAAAATATTAAAATTAATGGGAGAGTCGTTAAGACTAAGTTGAACATTGTGCAGTTAAAGTTTTTTTTTTAAGATTCCAAATATTATTTTTACCATTGCATCATATTTTATGCGGTTAATTTAATCTCTCGTTTCCTAGACTATGACATAAATTCAGAGAATATTACCGAAGTCTATCAGCGTATAAGACGCAGGTTTTGTTCTTTGAAAAAGAAATTAGAAACTATTTCGCATGTACTCCATGACTTCAGAATTACAACATAAACAGGAGACGTTCATGAGGGAAATAGATTCTATAGAAATTAGATTACTGAGTGAGTATTTCCGTGAATGAAACTAGATGATAAGAATATTTCAATTGGACTCGAAATTCTAATATTCTATGTCCCAATTACACCCTGAGAGCCGGTTTGTAGAAGGTTATTTTTTTAATTCGCATAAATGTGAGAATAAATCCACGGTTAATGGTTTTAAATAAATCTAAAGACGATATTCTATAATACCTACTCTTTTTGTTTACTGAAAATGTACATTTTCATGAAAATATAAATTTCCGCTATTATAATCAGAAGAACTTTCATAAAAAAAGTAAAGTAAAAGAATGAAGAGTCAAAAATAAAGATGATCAAATAATAAATTTTTAATTTCCCCCGAAACTATTGAGAAAATACACAACTCACTTGTCATTCTTTAACTCTTAACTATATTAAATGTTGCCACCGGACGATTAAGCCAACTGTAACATATACGAGTATATAATAATAATATAAACTCAGTACTTAAAAAATAACTATATTTAATGATTTAATAACGATGTTGAACATTCTTTATCATCACGAGATGGCTCACAAATATTCATCTATACGTTTATGTGAACTATAACAGGGGGATTATGGGTCAAAAGACCAAAAATCGACATCGATAAATATCATATGGATTAGAAACAGCATAGACGCGTCCACGATTGATTGAGATCAATTCATCACGAAAACTATGCGCATTTTTGAGGACTTCAGTAGTGCTTTTTACTGATATGACGGGCGTTTGGTAACCTTTGTATTATTTTGATGAGTAATCGTTCAATTCTTTGTCATTGTTTCTCTTGGGATTATTGTAAATGCAGCCCATTGGCTTAGAGCAATCATTGTTTGATGACGTCTTTAACTGTTGACAGTTCCAATTTCAGTCATGCACAGTCTCTATTCATGTTTAATTTTCTATTTATGTTTTTCTCTGAACAAAAAGCTTCAGAAGCCAAAGGTAAAACTAAACATTACACATAGAAAAACGTTTACAAAGCTTCGATAGTAAAATAAGAACGATCGGTTACATATACCCGTTCACCTCTCTTTTAATATAAAGCTTAGAATTTATTTATGTTATTGTAGAAAACTATTATACTCTTAATAATACGATGGAAACTTTATATTTCATATTATTCTCTGAAGACTATATATATACTATATATATACTATATATATATATATATACTATCTACGTTTTTTAGCTATTTCTTTCAGTTCTCTAAACAAACTTGACGTGGTCTTTGTAATGTCAACGAACACGACAATTAGTTTTGTAAATCAGCAAAAAATATGTAATTAATTAGCATTCATTGTTGAGATGTTTTTTATAATATCCATATTAAATGCACTAGATATTGTATACATTCACAGTAGAAGAGTTACACCTTCAATTGGACTTATCCTGTTTCTTAATAGGTTTGAGTCATCATTAAGCGTCAGGAAGTATAGAAGTCTCTAACCCCACGAACCGTATAGAAAAGATGTATTGCATGACGTATAACAAATTCCCATCTCGTCACTAAGGAGGTCGATTATAAAACCGAACTCTTGAGGCGGCGAAGATTGCCCATGACCCCAAGACATTTTGGAATGACAAAATAGCTCGATAAAATCGCGACTATGATAGTGTAACACGTGCTTCCATCTACGTGGAAAATTCTTTTTAGGAATTCTCGAGATAGGCACGTCGTACCAAATTTAGGACGCCATTTTGATCTCTTCCTTATTAAATGATGATGGCCTTATATTCGCACTTGACGAGCGTGGAAAGAATAGAACTCCATTGTTGACTTCGTGACTCACAAAATGGCCGCCGACGACAATTGGTACTACAATTATCGAGAATAAGAACGAAAAAATTTTTATTTAATTGTTCGGAAATGTGCCAATCGCTGAATACGGTAATCTTACGCTAGTTTTCCTGAATTTTTTGGACGACGGTCTCATTATCACAGAATAACTTCCAGTACGTAAAAGGTCGATGAAAAAATAGAGAAAAAACACGTATGTTTCCAGAAAAGGTGCTAAAAAACGTGAAGAAGTAGAATGCTTAATAGGACCTATTTTTCCTTATCTAAGTAAGAGGCTAAAAAGTCACGTAACCATTGGCATCACCTATAATGCTTTCAGTGTCACGTTTAGGTTGTTGATCCAGTTCATGGTCCAATGAATCAAGAGGTAAACTTGAAATTTTCGTAGAAATCAGATGCGCACGATAACATTTTTTGGGAACTCGAATAGAGAGTTGTGTTGAGGATCCTAAAAAATGTAAATGTAAATAAATTTTCAAATTGCAAATGATCTCATTAAATATTAATATATATTTGTTGTTAATAATATAGTTTTATTTGTAACAAAAATCGTATAGATACGTTATCAATGGAACAACAAAGTCCGGATGCCGAGCATTTTTCCTAGAAGGACACGAGACCTGGAATATGTCCTTTTTAACAGCTATTGACCGTTAATTAGGAGATCTGGGTTCAGGTCCCGATCCTATTATTCTTTTTCCCATTTAATAACTCCCGATTTCAACCCGAGCCGAGTGAACTTCTCATGCAAAAGTTACCTTAAACTCTATATACCTCCCTTAAAACAGATTTACACATTGAAATCTAGGTTACTTCCTCATACAACGGTTAACATTTCCAAAATTGATTCACCATGCAACTCTACTTATAGGCTTTCCATTGTCGAAATCCTAGTTCAGGTAGATTGATGAGCTTCCTTTTTCCTTCAAAGAACACATCTATTCCTCCATATCTCCAATCCACGCTTCCAAGGGTTTGTTCCCATTTGTGTTCCTTTGCCCATCCGTCTTCTCCTTCAATCTCATCCGATCCTCGACTGACAAACATCTCAAGAAGAGATACCAATCTCGGAGGCACAAACTTCCTCTTTCTAATATTGCTTTACAGAAAAAATAATGTCTGTGTTTAAGATACACAATCTTACCATCCGGAAAATCTTCTCATCATTCGTTATTCTTTTCGTTCCAATCAACCACTTTCCCTCTGCCTTCCTAATCTGTTTCCAAGTTAAGTCAAATCGCTTTTGTCCTTCTTTATCAGATTCACCCTTTCTCAACGTATATTTCATCTCGATAGCTATTTCCTCTTATTTCTTCCTCAACCTTTCTGTTAAATATCTCTTATAAACATTTCTTTAGCTCGTTTGTGAAATGAAACGTTGCTACCCATTCCTTTATCCATAGCAACTCTTGTTTACTTGTACTCTTGCCTTTATAGTCTGATCCATTTTCCTGGTATCCGAGGGTGAATAAATATGAAAATATCGACATGAATAAGACTCGAACTTACGACTCCAATTTCCTGCTATTGATTTTATCTAATTCGTGCAACATTAAAGGATTGTAATACGTTTTTTCCTTTTATTTACTCTTTAAGGATTTGCCATTCGGTAAAGATTTTCGGTGCATTTCAGACGCATTTATATAAATATGAATGAAAATAATATAGTTCAAAGTAGCTGACTGATGGAACGATAAAATTAATTTTGTTAAATTGAATTAAATTATAACTAAAATTAATCAGAAACTAGAATCATAAGTGTGCACTTACTTAGTAAGAGGAAAAACAAATATCTACCACAAAACGATTGGTGGTTTTCATGGTATTCACGTAATTATATATATAAACATAGGTATTCTAATTTATCTGATAATAGCTTACAGATACTTCAACTACAGTTCAGGTAAAAAAAGCCAATTTGCATCAAATTCGAAATTTTCCTCCTCTTAAAAAAATAAAAAAAAGCTCTATCTCCATGGAAAAATTAAAATGGAACGCAGACACGGAATGGATAAAAATTAAACGGAGTATAAATAGCGCATCAATAATCAGTTGCATGCGTTTTCCGCTTGGAATAAGCACTGGAGATAAAGCATGAAAAGTAGCATCCATGAGTTAAAACACCAATATAAATAAACGGAGCGTGTGGTAAACTAAATATTTGTACTTAAAATTCCCGAATAACTATAAATGAAAGAGCAATATAATCTGTTCTGAAACAGTTTTATATCTGAATGTTCATTTGCAGAATAAACGGATTTATGGGTGTGGAAATACGAGAGAATTTGTTGTGGGACCATAAGAAAGGTACACAATGGATTAAAAATACTGTTCTTTCAGTCGAATATTAGCAAAAAAAAGGCGGCATTGCCACCCGGAGACAGCGGCATCTACTCATCGAACGTGATGGAAATATTAAAACTCAGCTAGAACCTCATTCATCGTTTTCCCCAATCGAATGAGACTATATAAATTCGAGGAAATTGGATTATTTCATGAGCTGCGGATTACGGCGCCTAAAATCCACGGCATTTCATTTATCTCGATGCTATTTCGCAGTATTCAAACGAAAATTTAAACCCGCTGTAGAGAAATTCCCTGTCAATCGGATTAAAGAGCTGTAAATTGCTATTGTTGGATTCTAACGAATGAGAGTTATCGTGTGCAATTGAACGCCTCAGCGGTGTAACTATGGAATGCATTGTTATTTGTTTTCGATACTTATTGTTCCTATAGAAACGAATTTGTTTACCTCATAGCCAGAATGCGCCAAAAAACAAAAGGCAGCTTTAAAGCATACGTAAAATAAACGTGAATATGGTCTATCAATAATCTAATAATAATAATCAATATAATTCGAATGATAATCAATTTAAAGTTTAAGAAAATCATAAGAAAAGAATCGTAAAAATAAATAAATAAATAAATATATATATATATATATATATATATTTTTTCAAAGTGTCTTATAATGTTTTCCACGAAATTCGAATTTATTGTATACTTTTCCTTCACCAATAGTTTTCGATTTAAACTCGAATCCTTTAGTGAGGAAACGTCCAATATAGATTCCTATTTATAACTGAAATTTTAAATGAATCCTATCGACCAAAAAAACCAACTGTATTCCACTTTTTGCAAATCAGCTCAGCTGTGCATTTTTGTTAGAGATGAAAAGGAGCCCTCATTATCAAGAGTAAACAAAAAGCTAATCACTCGAGTACCGGAAGAAGCAGCTGCAATTACTGTGATCAAACTAAACACTTCCGCGTTCATTCGCGAGTTCATAGCGAATCAAAATGTATGGTTTTAATCCTTCATTCTCTGTGTTTTTCTTTCCTGTTAAATTTTTAATCAAAGCTACAATTCATGCGAGGATCAGACTGTAGAATGGTAATGAGGCACTTTTCATCACTCAGGATCTGAATGTACGCTGAATAGTTTTAATTATTTAAACTTTTAAATGTCAAAGATTTAAATTGGAAGCAGAAAAGAATATTATATGAAAACAGACTAATTGATTTAAATCTACAGTTCTAAAACATATTTCCTTGTATTTTTGTTCAAAAAATGGGAAGAAATATGAACAAGACAATTAAAATCTTGTTTTAACCAACATCTAATTTGATGGCACTAATCATTATTTTTCCTAATTAAGATCGAGTCATTATCTTTAATTGAAGGCAAGAAAATCCTAATCCTATATACGTATATTGAAAATAATGACGTAATTTTTAATATAGAATAATACATTTTTATTTTTACATATTTGTACTGTTATTTATTTGTACTCTGATAATTTGTATTTTATTACTTTTCATTTTATGAAGTTATATTGCAATTCATATTTATCTATTTTCATTTTATTGCTATTTAGCTTTATTTATCGGTATTATTTATATATTATTTTATATAAACGTATGTATACCTTGGTGTATTATTTCCATAGCGATTCTACGCATAGGTAACCATGGAATTATTTTAGCGCTAGTTTTGAAAAGCTGTGTTAAAGTAGACTAATATGGAATGATATTATATGGTACGGGCAGAGAATCTATTTCGGAAATTTCTTGATATCGTTAAACAAAAGAGTTATGAAATGGCATAGAATGATGGATTGATAATAGAAGAGAAGGAAAGGAAAGAAGCGATTGATGAAAATAGGTCAATAGGCGCGAGAAAAAGAATTAAAAACTTGATATCGCCGAAAAACGAACACGTTCCGATACCGCTGTAAAAGCCGTGCTAAATGAAAATCAAAACAGAAGTTTGAGATATGTGTACAAAATAGCTATCTGATAAGCTCTTCTGAAAGCAGTTCCTAGGATGGAGCATTGGAAGAAATGGCCATTGGTCCATGGAGGGACGGACGAGTAAGAAGAATGATCATCCGTGGAACAGGAAATAGATTATTCGATGGAAGCTAAACAACGAATTCCACGAAGTGTTTGCTTTCATCTCGTTCGGTGAACATCGAACGTGAATTGGAAAACGCTTTTCATTTACTTTTTCGAAATTGAAACAAACTCTTCGTAGGAATTCAATCGTTACCTAGAAAGCATTATCAGTACGTCTTAGCTAATTAAATTAAATTTAATCCTTATATATCTTCCGAAATATATTGTAGAGTAATACATTACGAAAGTAAGCAGATTACATAGTAGTCAACGAACAAGGAATATAATGAATAAATAACTCGGTACTATACGTTATTAAATACATAAATACTGTTTACATAAATAGTACTTCTTGTATATTTTACTGAAAATGGAATGAGTTATTCTTAGGCAATACAAGTATTTAAGGCAAGGAATGATTTAACTTCATATCATAAACATGATCTTATTGAGAAACTGTGCTAATATCATTATATCACTTGTGCTTTAAACTTAGATATAACGAGTTCCCTTCAGTATCCTTATACAGCTTAAGAATAAGAAGAAATCAAATTTATGCTAAAGAAAAATTTATTTAAAAATTGTTAGGCTAATACTCGTAAAAATTTTAATAATTAATTTACGAATAAATGCTCCTAGGATTACTAAATACCAATAATTGCAGAAGTTATATTTATTTTTGTTACTATTTTAAATGCCATTTAATAAAAACTAATATATTTTTAAAAATACTATTTATAATTTATATTTGTATGCATAATATAATTGAAGAAGAAGGTATTACCATTCATGACAATTCCCCGCATTGATATATAGCAGTATGACTTTGGTTCAAACTCAGGTCCACAAAAAATATTTCACTCCCGTTGGAATTTTTATTCAAGTCCCACGAACTTATCATTTTGCACAATATTAGTACATATTCTAACTTTTCATGATCCCGAAATCATCAAACTTACAAGATAAGATAATATTACAATAATAAGTAATTATCTTGGTATCCCATACTAACACCGAACATAATATGGATGATATCTCCATCAAGTAAAAACACTTTATAAGGTAGTGAGCGGACTAAAAGGGAAGATAAATACTAGAAAAACGTTAATAAATTGTTCGCTAATAAACACTCAGGTATAAAACATGAATGAAAGACATGCCACTAACTTTAACTCTATTTCCTAATATAATTCTGAGTTAGTAGAATTTTTAATAAGGTATACGTAGCTGGTCTAACCTTTCCGATAAAAATCAATCATTCCACGTTTAAGGTGAATAAAATGAAATGATATCCGATAAAAATGAAACTAAGGGAGATAAACGATATTATTTGTTGCAATTACAATGGAAAAATTGATATTTATCTTTATTGCAGTCTCTATGAGAACGTACGAGGATCTAAGAAGAATAAAGATGACAATAAGTGAAGGTAAATTGCCATCCAACGTCAAAATGTTCCGGAAATAAAAATGAGAAAGATAAGTTTTCGTAATGATGGAGAAGAGCTGACAAAATTCTGGAAAGTAAATTCTCTTACAGTGGTAATATGCGAAATCGAATGAAATTACCCCAGCTAAAAGGTAAAGACCTGCATGGTAAATAGAAATTGTGATTCATGTGAAAATCTAAGAGGTATGTATGCAAAAATGGGCCTATAAAGAGAAAAATGATCAAGTTGTAAGAAAGGCATTAAAAGAACATTTCATCAAACCTTAACCAAGAATAAACTATGATTTAAGAGAATACTCAAAGAAAAATAAAGGTATGACATATAGAAAATGGGTAATACAGGTATGGAATATTGTCCTACTAGTTTATTCAATTCTTGTTCATGAAACATATTAAAATAAACTTTATATTTTATAAGTATACAGTTTTACTGTATAATACAACAGATTCATCATTATACTCTAAATCAAATATTGAAGATATATAAAAAGAAAACTTCGATAATACCACCAAACTAGAATAAGCTTTTCTGGTGGAATAGTAAAATATTATCCGAATTATTAACAGCGACACTCTTTCGGTAAATACTTCTCTAAAATTGTGAAAATCGTTGTCTAGTGAATATCTCTTGTCCAAAGAAATCACGTGTTCTATTCTTGTTTCACCACTTCTCTTTCGCACAAAGTTCCGCTTTAAGTATTACGCGCTTTCTCTCGCATTAGAGATTTCGTGCGCAATAAATCTGCACTCGGAAGATTCATTGCAGACGCGCTTTGTTTATGCGATTCGCAGAAGGGCATCTGTAATGGGAGGTTAAATCAGTTCCAAAAGGGTCGAAAGATTTGTCCCTCCTGGAGAAGATGACCACGATCTGCGAAAACTCAGTGGTGAGGAACGCCTCTTTTAAATTATCCAATTGTTTGTTTTTTTACCACTGACCCATTCATCGGAAATTCGCCATCTTTTTTTTCGTGAGATTTATTGATTCAGCGGTTAAATTCGAGGGTTTTGCTGATTTAACTTTACTCGAATCCTGTTCCATTGTTATCTATACGAGTTTGACTCTTATCCAATCATCATAAATTTAACTTAGTTTTTATCTTAATTATAGTTATTTTCAACACATCATACATCTTACGATTCAACGATTGTTAATAAGAGTATTGGAATAAAACTAGAATTATAATATGACCGCAAAATTTAGAACCACAAATGATAATAAACATCCGAAACACAATCAGCGTTAATTAATAAAACTCAATAATATTAAAAACGAGCAAATCATTGACAGAATAAACTTGTATTTATATTGAACCCTCATTGTGAAACAATGATTTAAGGAAGAAAGCTTAACAATCAATAAAATTTAGAACATCGCACTAATATATAACTTGATTATTCATTTCTATTGTTACTCACGGATTGTTAAAAGTGATCAGCATTGCTTTCCTCCCCAATTTGACGATAACAATGGAGTTAATTCGGCGTATTTTCACTTGAATTATATTAAATACAATCAAAGCGTAACGTAATTAATAGGCTTAATTATTTTATCTAGAACATTGTAACAGAAATTCGACCCTTTGTATTACACTACGGATTATAAGATTAGTTTGATTAGGAGCATTTTAGAAGAAATGGGGTTAGTAATTTAGGGCTAAATATAATAGAGGCCCAGCAGGCCTAATCTCGCTTAATAAAATAGTAGACGAACTTATAATTTAAATTAATATTATTTAATTGGAGATATTTTACGTAGTCAAATATAAAAAAGGAAACTTGTGAACGATAGGAAATGAGCATATAATAATAATAAATATTGCTTAAAGGATACAGTAATTACATTCTTGAAAAGTATTAACTACAAGAAGATCAACATTTCTGAAATTACGCTTAGAAAAATTAATTTAAAGCACGCCACTAAAATATATTATCTTTAATATTGAAAAAGAATTAGTTTTATATGTGTTCAACCTAAATTATTATTATAACTGATCCAAATAACAAGGTAATTAGATTTAAATGTAAAATTTTCCTTCCAACTGTAATTAAAGTCTTTATTTTTATAGTATCTCTTTACGGGAAATCTGACATAAAACAGCTTGAGTAAATAAATTCATTAAAGTTTATTCGATTTAATTTACATGAAAACTGTGACAAAGATTGCTTGAAAGTAGTTCATGTGATAGAATAAACGCAGGTTCTCCAAAAGGTCTGCATAGGATAGCACGTGATTTACGCTTTCAAAATAAACATGTTCTGTTAGTTGTTTATTGAAAACTAACGGTGGGAAACGATACGAAACGCAGTAAATCAGGATTTTGATAGACACTTGTTGTGAAAGAGTTCAAACGTGGAATAAAAAAATAATCTGTTAGTGCTGAAAATTCAATTTCAATTAATTTAATGTGATTTAATCAGCTCAATCCACTCTACCTATATAGCCATTATTCATTGTTCATTATTTATTTAAAAGTTTCAACACGCAGCTGGTTGATTTCATTATTTTAACGAATAAGTAAACAAAGGTAAATACGAGTATTCAAGTACTCGTGAAACGTCTCTTACTCCATCATCGCATTTAATATTTATTTTTGAGATTTTTAATGAATAAACTACTTTAGTCTCAATGGAAATAAATTTTCAATGCTGTTATAGACTTAAATTCAGCAAAACAGTCCAAAATACTAATAATAATAATAATAATAATCGTATATAACTAATTATTACTCACTTACTTCTATATTATACAATACTGAGTGTAGATATACTGTTTTTAAACCCATGAGAACTTAAACAAGCTTGACAAATAAAGTTTCACGGATACTGTAACTTGGATGATAATTCTTGATTTCTTATTTTCGAATAATATTTGGTTTGAGTTAGTTTGAGCGGAAATATTTACTCGAAAAAGAAAACAAAGGTCGAATTTTTATGGTCGTGTTTATACCTTTAAAAAGCCAAAGTTTACGCCATTTAAAGTAAAGTGCAAGAAAGTATATTTTTAATGCGCGTTAAGTTCATTACTTAATTCATTACTTGACGGTCATTGGTTTTATAGGATCCGCACAATGTTTTCGCACGGCAATGGATTCTCACCTCGTCATCGACGAAAGTTTACTCATCAATCGAGAAGTCCGTGAACGTGATCTTCACCCTCTACGATTGAAGAATAGAGTAAACATCGTATTCAAAATAAATGCACTCTCCGCTGAGGTACTCACACCGCTGAGTGTCAAATACCTAAAGTGAAAGAAAAATATTAGATTCCTGGAAATGGATTCGGGTTCTCTAAAGAGAGGATGAAAATCAATCGGTGTTTTTGTTCATAACAATTCCAAGGACGGTATTGTCTTCTTAGAAATTTGTGAAGTAAGAGAGTTTATTGAGATGAATTCAAAGAGAGTAAAGGATAGGTTTCACAAATAGACGAATTTTAATGAAGATTAAAAAAAAATAGTTGCTGGAATTTATAAGAGCCAACGTAGATAACTTTCTATTCATCTACAAAAGTTAAATCATATTGTTGTGACGGGAGATCAATTTTTCATCCTTCGTTTTGGAGTTTCCAGGAAACGAAGAAAAACCTTCAGCGTATCATACTCACTATCTTCATCTTTGAAACATCTCAGCTCCGTAAATAAATCCATCCAAAAGCTCTGCGATATGTTCATAGTTTTTCATAAACATTTATGAACATTCATTTCATGAGTTTCAGATATCTTATAGAAGCAAAAATTTAGATTAATATTTAACTTTATTTAAGGTTTAATGTTTGATTCATTTTCAAAATGTTCCAATAGTTTTTATTTTCTTCAATTACGCATTACAGTAATTAATTCTCCTCAGTAAATCGTCATCAAATAATAGATAAAGAGCCCTTGTAAGTATAGGGAACCCTTTAAATTGACATATAAAATTAAGAACCTTCTATATTGGCAAATATAAATGAAGATCTTGTATGAAATTAATTAAATTATATTTAAACCTTTCATTCATATAATCTTTTATTTATTCTATAACTTATAACTAAGTTTGAAGATCACGTATTCTTTTCACTTGGGCCCAAACAAAGAAGTCTTGTTTGTTTCCGTAGTCAAGGAGTTTTTTCGTTTATCATTAGTAAATTAATTATTTTAAGCTGACTACATCTAACTCAAAGCCTTAATGCAAAAATGGAGAAATTAATAAGGGACTCTAATTATTTTATACATTACATTATAATAAATGTTATTTAACTAATAATATTGATACTAAAGAATCCGTTAACTATATTATACACAATTCCAAGACAAAGTAATAGAAAACAATAGTAATTGAAGTGTTAAAATATTGGATAATATTGCTTACTTAAATCTTAGCTTTCAATTGGTATAAAGACGAAGGCTAACTTGTAATATATTAGTCAAGCCTTAAAAGAATTTTAGACGTAAAAGTAGTGCTATTGGTTTCAGTTGTTGCATGGAGTGGATAATAATTACTAAATTTGTATAAAATCGCTGAAGAATTAGTTTTATTAAGATATCATTGAAAATATTATTCAAGGTTAATATTTGACTTTTCCGAAGCAAAGGCATTTTACTAAAATTAAATTTAATACAAGGACATAGCATAGCTAACTGTAGAAAGTAAAAAACAAAGGAATGACAAGAGTTTTCACTGAAAATGAGTATCATTCATTATCGCATTTCAATTTGCAGAACAATCAATATGTTTATCTTTCGAGATTAAATTTTTCCTTTCACTTTTTAAGTCGTCTGATTTTATTGAAGCGGATTCAAAGGCTGAATCCGGAGAGGAACGAATTTTCCAAGCTCTTGATTTTTTTCGTCACAATGAAAACTGAAGCAGACAAATTTTGAAATTAAATTAAAATATCCTGCTTCGATTATCCCTGAAACTAATAAGTAGTATAGAAATTAATTTCATTAGAAATTAGAAACATGATCAGCCATGCTTATACAGGCTAAATTATGGCAGTTATTATTTTATTGATGGACTAATGGTTTTCCGTAAATAACCTATAGCTAGTTTTTTTAATATTTTAAATACATTTTATCCTTTCAACAAAACAATTTCAATGATACGTTTTAGTTTATTTTAAGCGATACTTTTACAGAAAAAAATTCTCTATTTTCAAAACCTTATACAGTAGTCGAATATTGTTGAATTCCGAAACATTTTGACACTAAAAAAGAATCTTTTAAGCTATTTTTATTGACTATTATTATTATCTCGCCTATTTCTGTATATTTTAAAAATTTAGGGTATACAAAAGATGTATCGAGGATCAATAAAACATCTAGATAAAGAAAGTGATTATCAAGCCTATTCAATCAAGAGAATTTTAAAATTAAACATATAAGAGATCTTTTCATAAAGTTTTGAGAAATGCCATGGCAACAACTCTCGTCACTATGTTCACTCAGAATCTCAGTTAATGGAAGAAATCTTAAGATCCTTTTTACTTTACCAAGAGATCTCTCAAGTTGTAATGTGCTCACTTTAAACAAGAATCTACGTACTTCAATTGATGATAAAAACCTTATGACAAAATACATGCTTTGCTACAATTTTTGTCATGATCTGTAATAATTTCAGAAATGATAAGGAAGTTATGCTTCTCATTGAAGCTGACCGAAAGACTCTTCTACAATAACGTTGAAAAATATAACAAATTTAATTATTCTGATTCATATTCTGTTAGAAAGGAATACATTAAAATTGTGGCACTTAATCGTTAAATTTTTACTAATTAGGCGAAAATTATATAGTTTGATTAAAATAGTGTTTGATATTATTAAACGAACCAGAATTTGGGTAAATACTTCATATTTACATGAAACAGTCCATTTAATAAATTATAACAAATCAATTTGTAGTAATCGTAATGCTTAAGTTAGCATTGCTATGGAGATACGTAGTTTAAACCGATTGCATTGTCCTATTGTTTTAACTATTCATAAACGATCACTGTTTTCGACATTGTGTTAAGTATCAGTTTAAATTATGAAATACAAATACTATACAATGTAATATATTATACAGACTCGAAGCTCATACAAATTCCACTCATATGAAAGTGCGGAGTGGAAAAACCAATTATATGTTGTAGAGAAAAAACTCTTTATAACACAAACCCGCCACAATCGATCGACTAACTCAAAAGTGTAAGTCAGTCTTAATTCTGCCATTCCCCTCCATTTCCCTTGAAGTGCGTGGGAAATACTTTCATGAAACCAATGCGGAAGTTAACCAAAAACGTTATTGATTCCAAGTGAGGTCACGGTGACCTCCTTTCCTTTGACAAGGGAGTTAATAGCAGGTTGTTTTCGGCAGCGGACTGGCGCCATTTGGGGGTTGAATTCAAGGCATTTCACTTGTCTATTCCCAATTGGATAAAAAAGGTACGTCAGGCTGTTGCAGGACACGGGATGAAATTCGGGACAAATTATTGCGGTTCTAAAATGAGAGATTTTGAGGAAGGAAACAGGTTAGCCACAATTGCAGCGTTGCCTTCTCGGGTTAGCTCTCTACACATGTAAAAATAATTCCAAATTTTGGAATTTCCGATCTTCGATTTCAATAATTATATCCGGTAATACATATACATCTGATTCCATGCATATATATGGTTGCTAAGGATCGCTGAGATTTTTCGGTTCCGAATTCCAGAATGATGTTAAAAAAAATAAAATATATTAAGAATAAAAAATAGGAATTTCTCCTTTTCAGCCAAAAATTTATGATCTCAGTGAAAGAAAATCGAAATTTCTCTGGAGGTATAAATTTTAAATGAGGCTTTTTAATTTACACCGAATATTTTTTTCAAATCTTAGTATACATGAGATGTAAAAGAATAAATATGGTTTTAACAAAATATTTAGAATGTTTTATAGAAAATTCTCCAACGAATATTTCTTTCCATGGTAATAATGATGTTATTTGGAGGAGGCGATAAAAACTATTTTGTTTTGATGAATATTATACTTGTATGGATAATAAGTCACGATTAATATTTTCCTTTGTACTTTTAAGTCTTTAGTAAATGAGCTGTCATTCCTATATTTAAATATTTATGATCAACGTTTTTAGAAGTACGTTAAACTCAACTAAACTCAGCGTGCTCTAATTTTCAAGTTTTACTTACAAGAAAGGTTTATTCGGTGCTCGACGAGAATAGTACGTATAAATCCTCAGCTGTCATACAAAGTGATTAACGAGGTGAAAATCTTGATCATGAAAAGGATTCGTGTGAATATGCTGCTTTTTACAACTACATTCATAGGATATTTTGAGAAATTCAGTGAGCAAAGTGAAAAAAATATGGAGATCTGTAGATAGAAGGAGAATAAGTAAGATTAAAAGAATAATCCAACGCCATTGTGAATATTTGAGGGCAGAATGTCTGTCTGCTTTTCACGACTTTATGCAATGAAGTTGATTGAGTTTAAAGATAATTGATTTACTCAGGATAAATCTTCAAACCGTGGTAAATTTAGAGTGGGCATATTTAGACGTTTAATTTAACGTAAAACTTAAGAAAATATCCCTTCCTTTAATAATTATTTAGGTAAAATATCCTCGAAGCTTACAGACTTATTCTAGCTAATTGATTCTTTTATTTACGTAAATCTGTATGGATTTCCCTTTCCCTAGTGAACATTGTTTTATCACGAAACTATTAGTGATGTTTAAATATATACTTGATTATAATTGTTAAGTTTTCAGAGAATTTAGTTGCTCAAGTAAGTAGAGAAGAATGAGGTAACGGATTATACTAATTTCCTTCATATAGAAATCGTAGAGGAAAGACGACTTTTTAACATCATTTGATTTTACAAACTCGAAAATAAACTTCATAAATCGAGACGAATGTTTGACTCAATAGCAAACAAAAACAAACTGATAACATTACAAAGTCACGAGTAAAAATTGCTCTGACCCACGAGTTTCGCGAAATATTTCGCGATAAAAGTGAATAATCGTCAGCACTTAAAACTCATAAATGTTTTATCCACGAGGTGGGATCTCATAAATCCACCATAAAGCACTTGAAAAGTGCGTATGACACCAATTTGGCCTCACAAAGGTAGGGGAAGATTTCCATTTAATGCGTTGGATATCCCCTTTTGTGAATCCCACCCCCGGAATGACCTTCCCTCGGCAGCACTCGTCGCGGTCAACGGCAGCTCCCGGAGAAAAGGCATCCCGGGACAAAAGGGGAGCTACGCCAGCGCCCTGACGCCGTTTCCTCGAACTACCAACTATTCCGATTCTTCATCGACCAATGCGGCTGTTTTTTTTACGCCCTTGAAGGCCTAATGACCGAGATCCGTCAGATGAGGATTCGCAATTGGGATTTGCTTTGCTTAATTCGCGCAGAAAAGTGTGGAAAACGTTTCCGAGTTCATCTTATTATTTTAATTTACCTTTTAGTTTCCCTCTCGTTAACTCTTTATGCATTACCGGAGTTACGCCTTTTTTCCACGTATTGTGTCAGCTAACAAATCGTAAATTTTTAAAGGTGAGGAAGGAATACCAAAGAAACAAAAGACTAAAGATAATGGATTATATACTCAAATAGTAGACATACTTTTAAAATAAAATCTTAAAAGAAGATACATTTGAAAAAGAGTCAAACTGAGAGAGGAATAATTTACATCTAAAAGTGCGATATATACAAAAAATATAGCGTTCAAAAAATTTTTGTAATAATATTAATCCTTAATCTTTAAAATTTTATTAAATTTTCAGAGTTATTAAATATACTCCTTTCATAAATTAGCAACAGAAGTGAAAACGTCAATAAATAGTAATTCTAAAAGACAACTGATTTCTCACGATTAGAATTTTTTGAGGAATGGTAATACTGCGTGTCTTATTTGGGATTCGGAATTTTGAAAATGGTAAATTAATGAAATAAAAGTTAATATTTGCACCATAGAGGATGGGAGTAATATCACTAAGCTACGTAGTTAGTCTCTTTACGATTACTACCTGTTCTGTAGTGCAGCTAAACTTCGTTTTGAATATAATACGGGAAATATTCGTCCTTTCATTACAAAAACTTTCTATGGATAAAATTAAATAAATAATAAACGTCTTTATTGGACAAAATCAGTACTAACGAGTACAATCTTCCATGTAATCCTTGATAGACCTAATATATTTCATAAAGTTGTCCATTAGTACTCACAAACATATCCAGAAAAGAAAGGTTTCCATTGACGACGATTCGTTTAGGTTGTTAGCTCAATGGAATGAATATATATTAAATTTAGAATATCCTACAACTTTTATAATGCATACATTCGGTTGTAAGCGTACTTCTACCAAAAATATAGAATACATAAATTTTAATCTAAATTTGAATCGTCTTTGATCTATTACATTTCCTTTATAAAATATTCTTTCAATTTCGCCAGTAGCGATCCTTTTATTTTAAAATCCAATTATTTCATAGACAGAATTAATAGAAATTTTACATATATCAGTACACTTTAACTATTGAATGCTTTTAACGAAAACACTGATGGGAAATTCCTAAAATCACGCATGGATTAAGTTCCTAAATCAATTGAGACATAGGAGGAAATCATATCCCAATATCCTTGTTTACCTTCGATTAAGACGAAAAACAAATTAAATCAAATATCAATCAGATATCGTATTCTTTTCTACGGGGGTTGGCCAAGGTCGGTCAAAATTATAAAATTGGCGATTACCTTCGTACAGCTGCTTATTCATTATGACTCACCTCACAGTCATTGATGCTTAATTCAAATTCATCCTTTTTTATTTCTACGGATAAATGCAGTAGGTTTTCATTCGTTACGCGGACGATCCGATTTTTGAGGCGAAGTCTTTGTGAGGAATTAACACAATTAGCAAGCACTGGTCGGAGTTGACCTGCAATTTAAGGCGATCATAGAGCACACGTTAAATCGATAATCCTTTCAAACCGAATATTCTCTGATAACTAGCTCCCAATATATCCTTTGTAAAGAAAGTTTAATATATAATAGCGTTAATTTTAAGAAAAAAGTAGGAATTTGACTCACATATTTCCATTATCACCATGGTGATTATTTTCATAACACACGTATTACGTTCGCTTTGAACAGCGTATTATTCAAATTCTCCGAATTAAACTTTCATTTTTTTAAAATGTCGGGTGTCGGTGATACTCAGTTCATACTCATAAATTAATCATTCGATCAATAAGTACTTTGCTAACATATAACATCTAAGTTCCTTTAAAATTCCTTTTAACATTTTAAAATTCAGTTTTTGTTAAATTAAAAGTGAACCACTTTTGATACGGATTCTTCACGCTGAAAAATATTAATAGGGAAGAATACCTTAGTGATATTTTTCACAGGCGGAGCATGGTATATACGACTTTCATATGATGATTGAAATTATAAGGATGTAAATAAACGCAAACTGGATTAATTCATTTTATCTTTAAAAAAATTCAAAGCAATTTTTGATTTATTAGGAATTTACTTGCTTTTTTAATCGCTTCTGAAGTATTTAAAAGGAATTTATCGAAAAATTAGGAACAAAGAAAGAGAATAAATAAAGAAAAATAATATAATGTATCTTATAAAGAAAACAATTTTAAAGTTTAATTAAAAACCCTTTATAGAGAATAATACGCAGTAATGACGTGAATAATTACAAAAAGATATAAATATTGACTTTAAAATGGAAAAGAATTTTCAATTTAATTCAATGAAATAGGTTCACATCATAAACAAATCTCTATGAAACTCGTTATATTTTAAATTAAATTATATAACATGTGTTAAATATTACCTACTTTAAGATATCTCAAAAACATTTAGTAAACAAAACCCTTAGTTACCATGTGATTCATACTCCCATCATGCAAACAATAGCTCCCACCCTTAAAGCATATCAGGACTATAATTTACCAAAATTTAAGTCATTATATTACCTCGAGAGAAGGGTGTTTATGAGGACCCATACGCATAGATATTCTTAGATATAATCTAAATTCTTGGTCTCGATTTTTGTAATGTACTTCGTACCGCACTTCCTGAAAATGTGGTGCCTAACATATCCCTTACGTAGGCACGATGCCCTTCCACTTCCAACAGCCATTCGAGCACCAAGAGGCGATATCGAACAGTGGCCACAGGCTCAAAAAGATGGCCCATAGACTGGGTCAAGAAGTTGCCATTGATGCTCCTCGTGAAACCCACTTGCCCTACCTCTCAACAGAAAAACCCTTTTTTTAGGATTTACATTCGACCCCTGCGGTATCTTACCTTGAAGATGTTTTCCGAAACTTTCATCGCATTCTCGAGAAGAGAGACAGGGAGGTATTACATTGTATTTGAACAGAGGCTTCTACTTTTTTGTAGGTCTCTATTTTGTTGCAAACTTCTACTCCTCTTTGTCATTTGTGGGGTCGTTTCCTCCATGGCGACAATCGGTGAAGCTTAAAGTTGAAGCGAGCTCTAGCTCTGGTTAAAATGAAGCCTAGAATCGGAAGTAGAACAATTAAATTCCATTTTATCATTAATGGAATTATATTCCATTTTAAAAGTTCTTATTGCTACTTTAAAAAATATCTTATAAGAATAAGAACCTTAAATAGCTATCTTAATAGCTTAATGTAAAAATCTATATTCCTAGATTTCAAAAGATTTTTAATAATATGAATCAAATACTTTTATAACTTGTGAACTTCCAATCCAAACACAAACACCATGATTGAGGCTTTACTTTTAAGACGTATCAGTCAGTATCCTTATTTAAACACCTCTCCATAGCTCTTCTTCGAAAAAAATGAGAATTTATTTCCAAACGTCTTTGTACTTTCTTTTCTGTGTTAAATGTATATTTTACTATACTCATACTTTTCCTTTGCAATTTATCATTATTTATCATTGATTCTCACCTTTTACGTTCATATCACGTATTATTTCTGTTAAATTTTTTTGTATGATTAAAATGGAATAATTTTTCTCTCAGTAAAAGAAAAGTGAGTTTGAAATCAATCTTACTCATTCACAGAATGCAGAATTGATGTTTTAGATTTTAAGAATCGAATTCTTAGAGCAAGATAATCTCAAATCCTCCGAAAATCATCAATATCTGAACTTTGATTTTTAAGGTAATATTATGCGCTCAATAAAGTACGTGAAACATTTATTTGAATATCATTCTATGTCATAAAATTGATTGAATAATACCGACAATTCACACATGATTTTTAGTTTTTCGACTTTAGAACGTAAATAGTTAAGCACAAAAATTACTTTCGGATAGGTTCATCTTCCCAATACGAGCTATTCAATCCATAACTCTGATCTAAATAACATTTTTACACAGCTACTCTTGCTTTTATCATCCTATGGCTCCGCTAATCCCTTCAGCTTCTGCAGAACGAGACTTTTGGATGTGTCGCGCTAGATGCGAACATCTTAATCTCGTTGAAAACTATTTTTCATATAAGACTGCGTTACGGCAGTTTTTCTCCTTCGAAAAATGTCCCATTTCTCTTCTGTTGCCGATGACGTAGACTTTCCTCCGCTTATCCCTGAGGCGCCTACGCAAATCACTTGTTTGGAAAGACAGATGCCCTCGCAGCTGAATATCATCCAAGTGTTTGCCATCCGGGCTAAGAGCTAAGTCATCTTATTGTCCATTTGAACAACGCCGGAACCAAAAAGACATGGAACAAGGGCTGATTTTTTTGGACATTTTCCGATGGAACGTTGACTCTTCAAGAGCTATTCGCGTATGGACCAGTTGAAGTATTTATATAATTAGGTCTGTATCACTGGAAAATACCGATACTTTACGTAGATTCCTTATATGATCTGAACTAATTACGTGCGTTGCTATGGTTGTATAGAGTAAATAAAATGTCATTAGTATTATATGTATAGAAAATTGTGTTAACTATAGTTAAATCTTAAACTAATACGCAATATATATCAATTACAGTGAAAACAATATTTGTAAAAATTAGATAATTTTGTAAAAGAAAAATAATGCAGAAGAATTTCAAGAAACGTTTAAAGTTCGTATTAATTTCGTTTGTTTTTAATTTTACACTTCTCTGATATTGAAAATTGACGATTTTTCCACTCTACGAAGTAAATAAGTTATCTAATGTACATATTGTAAAACATTGCTCGCGGAAATCGATTTGAACGCAGAGGGTTCTTGAAAAACACCTTTTAGAAGTAATATCTACCTCTTTGTCGAGTAGGATGTACTCGAGACAACCTCAAGTACGAGTACTTTCTTAGTGCGACACCTTCGATAGAATGGAATCTCCATTACAAATAAACAGCTCCCTCTATAAGGAAAACGAACTGCCGCTTTCATTTTCCGCCATTGCGTGCGACACCGGAAGGGTCTTCTGAGGATGGCAAACGCCGGTAACCACCCATTACCTTAACGCCATCATCACTCAACTAAGAAAACTCCTTACCACGCAAGTCCCACTCCGGTTGAAGACTTACGCATAGAATAACCCGAGTAAGTGGAGGCACTGAAAAAGGTCATTATGAATACTATTTGTGACGGGAAACTGACCACTTCCGCATTTCAAGGATTCAAAGTCTAAGAAAAAGTGGGCAAAGTACGGTGAAACACACTTTCATCATCTCTATGTGATGTTGAATAGGATGTAGTATTAAAACGGGGAGTGAGTAGATTCTAAAGTGAATACATATTCGATTTATGAACATTCATCTAAGGAATGTAAGATGCATCTGAGCTTGAAATCTAAAGTTAGTCCTTAAGAAGTTGGGGTAAAGTTTAATCAAAATTCTGACCAAGTTAAAATTATATTAAGAGGACTTTGATACAGATAAATACAACATGCATCGATTAAAAACTCGAAATGGTGAATCCTTCCGAACGAGAGTTGGAACACCTGAATATAAAGCAAATAAGGATGACCAATCCCAGCGAAGAATTAAAACATATACGGTTTGACTATCTATTTGAATGTATACATAGCTACAGGATTATAACATATTATTATAGTATGTATAGATTGCTTAATTTAATCTAGAAAATTAGCCACCTTAAATAAGAATTTTCCTCTTGCGATAACTCAATCTCTCAGCCTTCACGAAAGAGTTTGATACTTATTATCACATCTATGAAAAACAATTAAATTATTCTTCTATTATAAAAACAAAATCCAATCAGCGAATGATTGTAAGACAGCCCTATTCTTTTCCTATTAATAATACTAAACTATAGTGTTTCGCACATTTCAAGGTGAAATTTCCCTTCATTCTACACTGGGTTCCCATATCTCTCTTTCAGTAATAGAATTTAAATAATAAATTAGAGATAGTTAACTTCATTTTTCAGAAACGGCTCCCCTCACAGTCTATTAAACTTAGAGCCCGGAACATAGTTCCATAGGAACATAACATCCTTTCTGTTACCGAATTTCTCCATACCCTAAGGTGGCGTGGATGTATGAGTTAATCATATTAATTTCTACCAATTTATTGTTTCAGAAAATCCTTCCTCTCACTAAAAATTCTATTTCTATTTTCGTTGAAATTCTGTGATATTGAAGGATGAACATAAAGCGTCAAAAAATTTTACGTTTCTGGATTAAAATGCAAAGATAAGTAAAATTACTTTGGAAAATGTATGATAAATTAAGTATAACAAATTTTAAGTGCAAGAAAAATTTGAAAGTTATGAAGGAAATCTTGTCTCTGGTTTCCATGCCACCAAAACAAAAAAAACAACTTCTAAAAATAATTCTTGGTAATGATATATTCTTCTAATTTTATTTCAGAAATTATTAATACACCTAACAAATCATAGCGGCTCATTATTTAATTCTGGTTTTTAACGAGTATTTCATAGCATCCTTTCACTTTCCACTGTCCAAAGATAAAAGCAGAAACCTTGAATGCAGAAATTTCCATTACAGCAAACATAATTACGTGAGTGCTCTTGAATATTCATAATATAATACAGATCAAAGCGTACCATGAATGTTGGAGAGAATAATGATCTTTTTTTCGAATAGATGAACAGAAGGAACAGAATAAACTTCACTAAATCAGATTATACCGCACATATATACCAGAAGGTGACAATCAATCGTCGAAGCCGTTCGTGATAGTTTTTTATTTGTCAACAAAACTTTGGCGGTAAAAGTACAAATCTTTCTCAGATTCTTTCCAATATGTGACAGAGCAATGAACAATTGAATATTTACAGTACATAAGTAATATGCATATACACATGGAAACAGCTGAAATTCGAATGATAAGCACATGGCAATTAATAAACTACTAAATGTAAAAAGACTTGGTTCTTTCCCGGCGAATATGATGAGTAAATTCCTCTCGGGTTCCCAGCCGGGTTAAATTGGTGTGTTCCACCTCCACCTTGGTGGAACACACCAATTTAACCCGGCTGGGAACCCGAGAGGAATTTACTTACTAAATGTAAAATTCCATCCGTGCTGCTAAAGGTATACTAACTTCTTTAAGTAGATCATTGTTTCTAGTATATTTGACGATAGAAAATGTGTCCAAAAATAATGCCAAACTGTTTTCAAAGAGAGTGGAATGCAGGTAGATTTATCAAGCTATTCTTAGGTGGACTTGACTTTCAAAAGTTGTCGAGATATTTATGCAAACGATCCTTGCCTCACTTTCTCCAAAGATAACTTAAATTATACTCATAGAATGTTGCAAGTGATTCAGATCAATGCTTTCTATTCCAGAAACGTAATAGATGCACCATCAGATTTGAGTTCCGTGTAATCTTCTTATACTTTCATGTACCTGCAAAACATGACGCAAAAATAATCGAAACAATAACTAATTAACTCCGCCTTTATTTCAAATAAGACGTAAAGTCACTCTGAAGAATACACCGAAGCTATAAATAGGCTTCTTTATTAGACAACCACACGTGTTCATTTTAGCCGCAAGCGTAAAAGGGCGGAATGGTCGTCTGCAAATGTCAGCTTAATGTCACGAGACAGAATTCCAAGCAAAGATCATGTAAAGGAGAAAGTTGAAAGAAGAGTCCTTCCTAATCAATCAACGAACTGTTTTTCGTAAAAGTAACATTTGTGTACCTTGAAATTCGAAATAGTTGAATCACGCGAGGTTATCATCCGATTGTTGGAGTTTCACGACAGAAGAAGGAAACTAATTTCCTTGTTGTAGCAACGGAGATATTGATATGCGTTTCTTTTAGGACATTTCCTGATATATCAACACTTAAAAATAAAGATACTTGGATATTTGATTAGTATTAATGAAAATTAAATGTACATTACACGAAAATATTTCCAAATAAATTATTTTTATACGTGATATACATCAATGTTTATTTCAGTATCTTAAACGTGTAAGACGAATAACTTCATCTAGAAGTGAGAATATCTGGTTATTTTAACCAGTTATAATTTATATAGTAGATTGTGATGAAACATTAGCAAACAATTGATGCAAAAAAGGTACCTCACAAGATTTTTCGTACAAATTAGATGAGAAAATTGGTGTATGTATGTATTGCTTGGTTGAAGAACATAGCCAGCTATATATGAAGATAAATTCGCAATGATGTAATAAATCTGGTTTAAATAGAAGAATAGACTTTTAAGTCTCAATTTAGCCCTTAATAAAGATATGTCATGATAAATAGATATTTACATTATAAATACAATGGTGCATGGGCATAATAAACATTCAACTACTTTTCGCTAACATATGCAGCAACATTTCTTATTAATTTACCGCATTGATTTAAATGCCTAAATATAATGTTCAAATTTATTTCATAAGGTATAATGCAAGAAGAGGCTTGATTATTTCTTACAGTAGTTAAAGAAAAAAATTATTTTAATCGTCTATGTATTTGTAAGTGGTATCCTAAATACTCCCGCGCCTTTAGAAAAGACGAATACATTTGAAACATTGAGCATAATTATGACTCGATTACTTTTATATGCTTCTATATATCCAAAATACTCACAGGAAGGTGGTTAACACAAGTTTGTATACTTCTTTCTTGATCGTTGAGCCTTCCTGTTATTTATTCAAATGTACGTAGTTCGAGTGTCACGGATGTAGTACGTCCCTGCTACGAAAGATGGCAGGAAGTTATACACCATCCACGAATGTTTTTCAAGAAGATTAAATCGTGAGATGTTGTTATTTGAGCTTTTTGCATAAAAATATAATATTTTTGAGATTCGATCTGTAATTATTACATATATTCTTTATATCAGTCTAGTCCTTCGAGTGGTGAAAGTCAATATTAAGAGATAGATTTGAAATTCATTCATGTTATTGCGTAGGATGATAGTAGCAGAAAATAAAAAAACGAATAACGATTGTAAATAGTTTCACTCTGATTAATACCAATTTATTAATAGAATACTAATTGTAAAATCGCTTCTTAAGCTGCTTTATGTGTATCGTTTTCGTTTCATTCCTACCAAATCCATGTAAATTATTATCTCTATCACTGTTGTCAAACAATTGCCTCGCGTAATTTAGAACACGTATACCTTGGGCGTAGGAAGTAGGCCAAGTACAGCCATGGTCTATGTCAACTCAAGTAAGTTATATTTGCAAAGATATGTCATTTAGGTGAATTTGCTATTAGATTTTACTAAAAATGTTTCAATTTTCAAGGGGGAGAAATCTGTGAATCCCGACCATGGGGATTGTCGTTATTCACGGATTGGTTTTGGGGTGTCTTGAACTTCGTATATATGTTGTAAGTATTTGGCTTTAGAAGATCAATCGTAACATCTGAAATATATTACTAATATATGTTTATTAGTTTCAGGACGTTATTCAATCCTGGATTCAATAAGTTAGGTAATCAGTATACGAGAGATTACAGACCTGGGCCAAGGTAATGTTTTAAAATTTCTTTCCCATTCATTGACATCCTCGAAATATATTTCGATAGTCTATTAATCTTTGTAATTTAATTAGGCCTCCTCGTCCACCTCAGAGAAGAATGGGAGGATTCGGATCAATCTCCAGCTGCAACGGACCACCTATGATGGGCGGAGGATGAGCTCGTTAATGCCCTCTTTCCAATAAATTTGGAAAGGGGGCCTTTTCACTTGCCAGTCATAATTTTAACATCTTTTAATTTGTCATTCATAATGGCCCTAACTGTTTCTCAATGACTGGTAAGGCTCTTTTCACAACTTACTCTATTAGGAGTCACCTTTAAATTGTAATGATAGCGTTTCCAATTTCTATCAGTCTTTTCTTTGTATATCTTATGAGATCTATCATTGCAATGAAAAATGGCAACCATGTATGACGCATTCACTCATAAACTTGTTTCAAGTGGAGTAGTGCCGATGATTTAGAGTTGTTGTGAAAGAGATTTTCCACTTTCAAGTTTCCATCAATTATTGTATCTACTTTTGATTCCAGATATTAAGTTATATACCTTTCAGACTGAAATTAGAACGATTGAAATTTAATACATAACAATTTTAATCTCATTCCATGGTTATATATCTCTTGAAGTTTTCGCAAACCTATTAACTCTATTTCATTTCCAATTAACTGAAACTTAGCCATGAAGTGTATTGTCTAATGAATTCAGCATCTCCTTATCATTATATTTTCTATTCCAATCAATGCTCTGTAATACTCTAGAGAATTAAATATGTAATAGAAAATTATTTGTGGTTAGTAAATTTATTTTAACGAAGATTTGATTACCAAATATTTCACCTTACAATAAAGTTTTCCTCTATATTTTTATGAAATTTGTTATCTGCAAATGCTATTTATTTTTATTTTTTCAACAATAAATCTTGCAATTTCTGAAGCAAATATGCATGTGTTTGATTGAAGTACTTTCCTCACTCCAATTTAATTTATTAAGACTTCCTCATTAATTTTTTAATCAATCCAAACTTCCTGAACCTATGAAAATTTCAGAATCCTAGAATATATTATTTAATTATATTATAGTTAGTGTTTGATATTTTTGAATTTATTTTTTTATGAGTTGAATTAAGATGTTATTTCAAGGTAGTAGATGTATATACTATACAGTAAATTGTGGTGAAAGAAATTTAGATAGAAGAAATAGAAAAGCATTAAATCTCTGTAAAGCTAGCAGTATATTAGATGTGAAAAATTTGCTGAATTCAGGAAAGGTTCAGCTGTATTATTCTTTAGTTTCAGATACTTTTTTTGCTGCTCAGGCTCACGAAAAAAACTTGAGAATTGTTTGTCAATTCAATGTTTATCTTTTCAGTTAGAAATTAGGATTTCATTTGATATTTCTGTATATTTTTGTATAATAGACGAGTTATGATAAAAATTAGATTAATGTTCTGGATTTTTAGTAAGTTATGCAAGGTTTAGTTTTCTTATATTTGATCTATACTCATTTCTATTTTATAGTAATGGGTCTATTCTACTCTTATGAAATCACATTATATTACTCGCTTAATTTACATCTGTTGAACCATAAGAGTGCTCTAAAAATTTCACATTTATCTTACAATTCATGCGATTGTTGCCGATAGTTTTTTTCAAACTATCCTAATAATGTGCTTAATCTTTGTTATCTTTCTATGTTCCTAAAAAGCTTCAAAATATGAACGAAACTCCAGGTAAAGAATTTTGCTGTTGTTATGTATAGTAATTATGAAAATAAATGGCTTTATTCATGCAATATTGAGAGTAGAATATTTTTTCTTTTACATAGAAATCTTGTAATTATTATCAGCCATTTTTAATCTGGTACCAGACATTGGCCTCCAAATTTTCTTGAATCTGAGCCTCCCTTGGCTTCAATTACCATTATTAATTGTGTTAATAGTTCATGTATATGTTTATATATTCGGAAATAGTGAATTTAAGAAATGAGATAGGATGTATATATTATCAAATAAGCTTTTATGAATTCTACTAAAATATCAAAAATAACAATTGTTGCATTTTGTTGTCTCTTTTATTGCTTTCAAGTCTAATTATCGCCAACCTTGTATGCTATAGAGTTAATTGTTTGTGAAATTATGCTGAAAAAAATAACTATTTATGTGGATATTTGTCCATACCACAGATGGATTATCATGATAATTCAGCAGGTATTAAGCCTATTATCTTTATATTTATGGTGATAGATATCATGATTGTTTCTAATAAATCAAGAATGAATAATGTTTCCCTGTGCTCTATTTCAAATTTTAATGATTTTCACTTTACTTGATGCAAATTTAGTACACTTAGAATTATTATCAGAATGGAGTCAGAATAATTAGCTTCCAATTGTTTATTGTGCCTTCTAGAAGCACTTTGGCCCGAGTAAAAGGTGATTCATTTTATTTGTATGAAAAACATGTACTCCATATGTTTGAATTTATCTATTTATAATCTCCACAATCAGTGCTAGTTGAATCATTACATCATATTGATAAGTGAATGAAAATGTAATTATGTAATACTGTGCATCATAAATCCCAATTAAATGGTAACTTAAAATTTATGGAATACAATGGTTTATTCTAAATCTCTATCAACCAGAATGAATATATATCTTATTAACTTTCAAAAAAATCTTTTCAACTAATCAATCTGTTGCTTTGCTATTCCTTTTTTCTAAATGAATCAATAGCTAGTAATGGAAATGGCTGAGATCATATAATGAATATTAATTAGATTTAAAAATTTGTATCTGAAAAGTAAAATTCAATGTAAGTTTCAAAGTTTTCTGCAATTTTCTCAAAATTTAAATAACCCATAAAAGCATTCTTTCAGTATCTAATGTAACCAGAACTCTGTGCTAGACTTTACTGGAGCTTTTCAATTTTGAAACAAAGAAAATAATTGTTTGGAATCTGTACCTCATTACATAAGTAAATGACTTATGTGGACTCAAGCATTGAAAGTCATGCCCATTAAACAAGGTAAAATATGCCCACTCTCAGTAATTAAAGCAAAATGCATGCATACGTAAATTAAAGATGGAATTCAAAGTTTATTCGAGCATCCATGTTTCTATAGATCTTTAACTCTTCCTAATAACTGATAAGCTGGCTTTGGAATATTCAGTATAGATGAAGGAAGTTTTTCATCCAATTAAGCTTAAATTATTTCCTGATGAAAAAGTGATATAATAGAAATTACTAATTAGCATAGTCGAATTAATCTCTCATTAAGACCTATTAAAGTAGAACAGATTATTTTGATATGAGTAATCAATATTAATCGCATGTAATATTTGCGTAGTTATTTTAATTCCATTAACTCTTCTAATTTTTATTATCACCCTAAATTTGATCTAAAAATTCTAAAATTGAATATATATTGATATATGTACTTTATAGACAATTTTATTCTGTCTGAAGTAAATCGCATAGTAAAATTTTAATAATGCTTGTTCTAGGGAAGAAATTCGGAATTTCTTTTAGCTGTTCAAACCAGTACAGCCAAAAAATATATGAGATTCTTTCATTCAGTTAACAAATAAGCTATTCCAATATTATACATCATTTTTCTTATCAAAGAAATTTCGGACAATTATTATTCACCTCAGCCCAGATGACCAAATTTTAAATAGGAATTGCATCAATTAAACCGCATTTGGCTGAATAAGCTGACGTAAATTCACATTACGTCTCGGTTTTGCTCTCAATCCATCAGGGACGGTATACTAGTTCGTGTCCACACGAGGTCGGCGGAAATTAGATGGATTGGTAAATACCAAGAGCAAGGGAAAACTAAAACAAACTGTAGGTGGAGGACTCACCGTGCCCCAATAAAGCATCACGGTCTTCGATGTTGGAACAAAGCGGGGTGAATTAATATAGAAGCTACACAGAATAATTGATTTGTGTAAACTAATAGGAATTTAAATTATCTTAGCTCGCAAATGAGATGTTGATCACGTACCGATATTTCGCTAGAATAAAGAAATGTCAAAAAATGAACCATAAAGGTAATTTAATTTTCCTCGCAGGTTAACTTTTTTGCTCATCTCTCAATAGCAAAAAGGATTAGGAAAAGTTCAATAGGATGTCTCCTTTGAATATTAACACAAGAACTAGAATATGATTAACAGAAGTAATACTTTTTTCGCTTTAAAGAATATCTTATGATGCTTAATTCGGATATGACTTTTCAAGATAATGCTATATCGCATGATACTTAACACAATTCGTATCATTTTTAATAAATAATAAACATTTATCCGCATTTTAAGACATAAATATATAACAAGATTTATATTTTCAACATATATTATGGGATGATATATAATTATCTTTCCTTGAATCATCTAATTATATTTTCTTTGTCTTTCTTTCATTACTTTCGATTTTAAAATACAATTGTTTGCCTCTGTCACAAGGGTACTAAATAATCTGAACCTCAAACCGCAGATTATTGATGGAGTTGAGAACCACATAAAAATTTCATTGTTAGTTTGTCATTACGTCATCTCATTTTTACATGTTGAGACTTATATTTCACTCTTAACATAAGGTGTTACTTCTTTATGACTACCATCATAGTGAGCGTAAAGGCAGATATCATTAAATGTTCTACGTAAAGTAGCTAAATACTTCTCGATTTCAATACAGGCGAGTGAGTGTCTATGAATATTTTTAAGAGATTTCAATTTCATATTCATATAACATAATTATTATAGCAACTAATAATTTAAGAGATTTTAATTTGATGCGAAAGTAATATTATCGAATCATGTTCGTTTAAGACACTTGTTCCATTTGTCAACAATACTTATTTATAAACAGTACGCTAGCACTGTTGTTGCGATAAGCCTTGTGTTGAGTGCTCGCAACAATATAGTGTTGAACGTAACATAACAACACAGTGTTGAGAGAACAAGCACCTTGTGTAAACGTTGGAAGCAAAAAATCACATTTAAGTAACTCTTTCTTCATTTCCGACAGGTTTCCTCCACACATATGAGCGTTTTCCACATCCTCATTTTTTTCATATCCTCCCACGAAGTGGGCTGAATTCTTCCTTCCACGACGACAGCGTTGATGGATACGAACGAAAATCCGCTTTTTCTGTGCGCGTGCTCTAGTTTTATCTTGAGGCGTCTTGATGACCTTGTTCGTACAACGCTACAGTACCATCAATGGTTGGATTAATGAGCCGTGACAAGGATTTTATAATCAGTCCGCAAACTAAAGTTCCATACGACTTAACAGTTATTATTATGAAATTGGGAGGGAGTTCTATGCTCTAGAAAATGCTCTTTCACACTTCAAAGATCTCGTCTTCGCTCACAGGTGTCAACCTCGCATGTGAAATAAGTGCGAATTCTTTTGGTTGTAAACCAACACATACGTTTATTCGGAATTTAAGAAGTAGAGGATATAAGTTTTGGAGGTATTACAAACGATTAACTCGTAGAACTTTGGGAAATTTCGTTTAATGGTCACCGAAGTCTCAATAATTAATATTTATATGGAAGATTTACATTTCCATTAAAGTTCATGACAAGAGCGATTAACTTTTAATGGAAAGATCGGCTATAGTAAGTGAAAGTATATTCTGGAAGAAAAAAATCATAATTTTAATCCATCGAATAAAACATAGTGAAATAAATTTCCATGGAAACGTCAACAATTCTAATTTACTTTATCTTCCTGAATAGAAACTTATCAAAACAAGGACCGTAACAATAGACAAACACATATTATTATTTTTCGACGTAAAATGGCCACGAATATGCTTAAATATAAATTGAATTTTAATATGATTATTACTTAAGCGTCTTTTTTGAGAAAGGATATATATCCAAAAGATAAATCACATTTAAAAATTCATACTTGTTTATTAAACACATCGAAAAAACAGTTACGAAATTAGGCTTCTTGAAACGATTTAAAGTAAGTAAATTTCGTATTGATAAGGGTACACTAAACCCCTGAAGCGTCCTTGGTTCAAAGCGAAAGCCTTTCCGCATTCTAAGACGAAAAATAACTCGCCTCTTCGTCACCTCTTGTCTGCCAAAATAAAAAGAATCGCGTTTACTTTTCCCTTCCCAACCTTCACCCATTTCGACTCCCGAGTATAATTATGAATGACGAATGATATGACCCAACTACCGGCGTTTGAGAGTTTGTTTGCATGCATTAAACGACGGTGCAATTCCTTTGAATTGGCCAAGAGATCCTCCCCTCCCCTTTGTTTATAATGAGGAGAGTACGCAAAGACGTTCGTAATTCTCGCATCACGTTTCGCGAAGGGATGCGAGATATATAAGAGTCCCGGAGCAAGCACCGCTTATCCATTGACGTTCGGTGGTGAAGCAAAACAAGACGAGCGAACATGGCGCTATCGGTGCCATTGGTAAGGATTGGAGGCAACCTTTAGAGGGAAACTCGAAGAATACTCGATTGAATTGTCCTAACCATTGTTTAATTCCGAAAAATTTAAATCAAGATTTTTCGCTGCTATTAAAGTATTTCTATGAATGTTCAAAAATTAGATATCGTGATTTTTTTTCAATACTTATAACTGATCTGAAAATTGTAAAATATCTTACAAATTAGAAGAAGAATAATTCCATAGATATCATAATTTCCGATTAGGTTAGAAATACTGAATTTTAAGAATTTAAAATACTTTTTATTACAGGGAATACTTCTGCTGCTAGCTCTGGGTTCATGCCATGGATATTCTTTAAAAGGAGTGGGGGAACATAAGGGATATACATATGAAAAACCAGCAAAACCTTTCCCATTTCCTCCTATTACGGACAAACCAATTATTCCTCCAGTGGAGATAATACCTCCTATTGAACAAGTTCCCGAAGAGCCCCCAAGTCCTCCTGAGCAAATCCCAGAGGAGCCGCCAAGCCCACCGGAGCAGGTCCCAGAAGAACCACCAAGCCCTCCTGAGCAAGTACCAGAAGAGCCACCAAGCCCACCAGAGCAAGTTCCCGAAGAACCTCCCAGCCCACCAGAGCAGGTACCAGAAGAGCCACCAAGCCCACCAGAACAGGTCCCAGAAGAACCACCGAGCCCACCGGAGCAAGTTCCCGAAGAGCCTCCCAGTCCACCAGAACAGGTCCCAGAAGAACCACCCAGCCCACCGGAGCAGGTCCCAGAAGAACCTCCCAGCCCACCAGAGCAAGTTCCCGAAGAACCACCAAGCCCACCAGAGCAAGTTCCCGAAGAGCCACCAAGCCCACCGGAGCAGGTCCCAGAAGAACCACCAAGCCCTCCTGAGCAAGTACCAGAAGAGCCACCCAGCCCACCAGAACAGGTCCCAGAAGAGCCACCAAGCCCACCAGAGCAGGTCCCAGAAGAACCACCAAGCCCACCAGAGCAAGTTCCCGAAGAACCACCAAGCCCACCAGAGCAGGTCCCAGAAGAACCACCAAGCCCACCAGAGCAAGTTCCCGAAGAACCACCAAGCCCACCAGAGCAAGTTCCCGAAGAACCACCAAGCCCACCAGAGCAGGTCCCAGAAGAACCACCAAGCCCACCAGAGCAAGTTCCCGAAGAACCACCAAGCCCACCAGAGCAAGTTCCCGAAGAGCCACCAAGCCCACCAGAACAGGTCCCAGAAGAGCCACCAAGCCCACCAGAACAGGTCCCAGAAGAGCCACCAAGCCCACCAGAACAGGTCCCAGAAGAGCCACCAAGCCCACCGGAGCAGGTCCCAGAAGAGCCACCAAGCCCACCAGAGCAGGTCCCAGAAGAACCTCCCAGCCCACCAGAGCAAGTTCCCGAAGAGCCACCAAGCCCACCAGAGCAAGTACCAGAAGAACCTCCCAGCCCACCAGAGCAGGTCCCAGAAGAACCTCCCAGCCCACCAGAGCAGGTTCCCGAGGAACCACCCAGTCCACCGGAGCAGGTCCCAGAAGAGCCACCAAGCCCACCAGAACAGGTCCCAGAAGAGCCACCAAGCCCACCAGAGCAGGTCCCAGAAGAACCTCCCAGCCCACCAGAGCAGGTTCCCGAGGAACCACCCAGTCCCCCTGAGCAAGTCCCGGAAGAACCCCCAAGTCCTCCCGTAGTTCCAGAGGAGCCTCCAAAGGAAACAGTTCCCGAAGTTCCTACTACCAGTGCTCCATCGGTATCTTCTGAGGAGCCCTCTCCGCCTTCAATAGAAGTGACCGAAGAGCCACCAAGTGTTCCCCAGCCAGGAGACCTTCACGAACCCGAAGAGTACTTGCCTCCTGATGAGACCCATAAGCCGCCACCACCAGAGGATATCAACGTCATACCTCCATTGGAGTATCTTCCACCTCAAATCACGGGAGAAAATCGTCCCAGGCCTGATTATGGACTTCCACTTTGCAATGTGAAGGGGAAGAGGATAAACTGCATTTTACCACATCCAGGAGGAAACACCATAACGGATTACTTGCCACCATTAACGAACTGACAATAATAGTATAACCATTACACTATTTTATGAATGAAATTAATTTTATATCTTACGTAATATGTGTGAACAACTAATTTTATGTATGAAAACAAGGATGCTCAATTGTGAGTTTTTAATAAAACAGTGAAAAATCAAAACTTATAATCATTACAAAACATATTGCTAAAATATTTTCATCTCTTAAAGTATTATAAGTTTATCAATATAAGTTGAGTATGAGAATAAGGAATGCACTTATATATTTTGCATAAACATGCAAAATCTGAAATATTTACATACAATGAATAAACTACAATAAATGACGCATAAAATACGACAAATGTTTGTCACTGAAAGAGGAGAAATGTCTGAATTTTTAAACTATAGTTCTGCACAATAGGGGACGAAAAACAATCATATTAAGAAAAGTCATGTTGAATTTCACCGAAAACTTTTTGTATACTTTAGATGTATATTAGATATCCTTTTTCCTGATGTGAAACACTTTTATTTCTAGCAATATTGCACAATTTAGCATCTTATAAAACCTAGGATGAATGATAAATAAATTAAAATGTATTTTTGAAGACGCTGACACCTAAATATGAAAATTTGAAAAGGGATATGTCATTCGATAACAATAGGAACTTGATGAATGTTTGCATAATACTCCTTAGTCCGTTTTACATTCATTCACGGTAGTTTCACCGTCATTCTAGCAGTCGGTCGCCTAGGAATACGACGAGGTCTAAGAACCATCTGCATTGGCATCTTCACGGGTTGTCTAACCGAAGTTCCTCCCTGCCACATAGCAGGCCTCCGCTTTCTTCTAGCATCTAGAAGCACTTTCATTCCATTTATCTTCGGGAAACTATCCCTCAACAACATAGGTGGTGGCCTCAGTTCTGAATTTCCAACTTTCTGTTCCTCTGGATAGTTAGCTGTCTCTATCAAAGAGTTCTGCAACGCTGGAGCAACTCCAGGCTTTCCGTAAAATTTTTGTACTGGTTTTTTGGGTGGAATACGCTGACCAAACACAAGATCCGGATCAATATCTTCCGAATGAGAGGGCTGTTGTGTATGTGGTTGTCTTATGATCACTCCCTCATCATTCCCAGCGTCTTCGTTAGTTTCGTAAACTTCATACTGCTGCATCGGTTGGGGAGGAGGATAAGTCCCACGAGTGTCCCTTAACTCTTGTTTCGGAGGCAATATCTCTTGCGATGGGTTTTGGTGGACGTGGACTGATGGATCGTAGGCATGATCGTGATCAGCGTAAGGACACTTCGGAGGAGGCGAATCGTATGCGAAACTCTGCTGCACCGAAACGTAACTGTGAGGCACATCATCAGGTTCCTCCGACTGGGATTCATGAGGGTTGTCTGTCAACGCAGGAGCCGTGATGACCTGAGTCGGTTGCGGCAAAGGTGGAGGATACATGATCTCCAAGTAACTCAAATCTTTATCTTCAGAAGCGCTCCCTTCGTTTGCGGGGGCGGCCTTCTCCTCTTCTTCTTCTTCACATGGATATTTTTCCTCGTCGGTCTGTCCACCTTCGACCTTGGCAGGTTGCTCTTTACTTCCTTCTTCTTGAGATCCCGTTTGCTCATCCTCCCCAGAATAATCTCCTTGTTCGGCAGAATTGTGACCACGGAACGATCCAGGGTAACCGCCCTCCTCTTCTTCCTCCTGTTCAGTAGATTCATCGGCCATCGCATTGTCATTACCTTCGGGGTATCCTCCGCTTCCAACATGCTCCTCAGCCTCATGGAACGCTGATAGATCTTCATGATCTTGGTGTGATTCTTCCCCCTCGATTGGCCCACTCACCTCTGAATAGAACCAGTGGTGCCACTCGTCGTCACCAAATACTGAGGGAGCTGGTTTGCGGACGTGGACGTGGTACAGCGGTGCTTCTTGGTGTCCGTTCACATGGTACACGACCTGTTGCGTGGGCTGTCCACCCCCGGAAGGTCTTTGGTGGTGGATTATGCCGCCCTGATGGATGCCTCTACCACCGCCTCCTTTTCCCCTCCATGGGGGCAGATTTCTAATACCACCGCCTATATTTGTATTTGAATAGCTAACCGCTGGTGGAGCTGCTGCTGGAGGGGTGTATATTGGAAGTTTAACAATTGGAGGTGGTGCAACTGGTGGTCCATGTACAGGAGATCCAACCGCTGGTGGTCTTATCACTGGTGGAGATCCAACCGTTATTGGTCTTATCAGTGGAGGTGGTAGTTGCCCGTGGATTATTTCTTGCGGTTCTTCATCCCATTCTTCTCGAAATTTTCCAAAGCCCTTTGGTTTATTAGGCCCCGGCTGAGGATGATGATGGATTTGTAGTTGAGGATGATGGTGGACCGGAAGCTGAGGATGATGGTGGACCGGAGGTTGAGGATGATGGTGGACCGGAGGCTGGGAATGATGTACCGGTAGCTGAGGATGATCTACTGGTAGCTGAGGATGATCTCCGCTTTCGTCTGCAGCGCCCTCCGGGTGTCGATGAACAGAGTAACCGGGGATCGGTTTCCACGGTCCTATAAAAGGTAAAGGGATGCAAAAAACATTAAAGGAATGTCTTAAAGAGTTTTCACTTCCTAGAAGTCTCCTATTATTAATTTCGCTCCTTTTTTAGAGTCGTCTTGTACAACCCCAGTTGCCCCATTTCCACGCTTCCGGTGTCTTAATGATTATTTCGATTTTTTTCCACCCGTCCGGTATTTCAGATGATCTTTCATAATCATCCCAGCTACTGAACGAATGACCCATTGAATGAATCAGGCATTTGGTAAATTAAGCGAATAAAAACTATCAAAACATTAAAAAAACGCTGTAAGCGCAAGTATAATTTTTATTTCGATATCATACCGAGAAGTATTGCCAATACGCCTTTCGAATGATAGTATTTTAGATCGTAAGAGTATGTAAGGAGTAGTTATCTGACACCTCATTTTTAATATAAATCTACCTTTATAGTTTAAGTTATTTGAAATAGACGACAGTTGTTCATGTTCATAAGAATATGTTTCCTTCTCTTGTAATTTTCTCTTTAGCAGAGGAATTACTTGTTTAACTCTCATAGCATTATAGTCGAACTCTAAAAGGAGTGTCAAACTATCACTTATTTGTGTTTTTAGTCGATAATTACCTTGTTTGGCACAATCATAGTACCTTCCCATATCACGTCTTTGGTAGTAATGAGGATCAAGATGGGTCTGAAAAGGTTAGAGTCTTATATTATTAAAACTATTAACATTGAGATAGATTCAGTAAATAATGCAATATTTATGTCAATAAGTAACATTTCAACTATTATTTTAATGAATGCGTATAAGTTTTCAAACAATTCGTTCTTTTGCTTGTGATTTCTTAATAAGCATGACGCAAATTACATAGAGATTATGGTCCGTATATTAATTTCTTTTTAAACTCTTTGAAATGTTATTTTTATGGGTCCGTGTACAATAAAACTTGAAAATAAATGCGATCGTATTGTGGATAATTTACGAAAGTAGAATGTTAATGATTATTAATGATCGATCTTTGAATAATGCAAGAACTGTAGATCATTCCGGAATTCATTGATCAATTTTTTGACATTTCCCATGCCTAACGAAACATTATAAATGAGATGTTACGTACTTCATATCCGACTCCGTGGGTTACGTCATCCAAATCACCGATCCTCTTTCCTATTATTGGAGGGCTGTTTTGAGGAATCAGTAGTTCCAGCAGCGTCATGTTTGGACGGGTTTGTCTGGAAATATTAATCGAATAAGCATCTCAAACTCTTGGTTTTGGCCCTTAATTGATTATTACTCACCCGTCTGTTTGTATTTTTTGAGATGAGAGCACTTCATCGCTTGTCACTGAGTCATCACCATGTACCGACGCTTTCAAATGGCAAACCTGTGGGTGGAAGGAGATCCATAAGCAAAGGGAATTATTTTGAATAAAAAACATTCGAAAAAATAAACAGAGCTGGTAAATACGTTCCTAAGACAACGATACGTCCAATGCCTCACTAAGCAGTGTTATCGCTACCGCTATTATTTTACTCATTAAATAAGAGTGAATATATAAATATACATATATATTAAAGCAATGGGAAATGTTGTGTGCTATACAGTGAAATTATTTTTATTTATATGTTCGAAGTAAATATTTGTATGATATTTTCTCAACGCAAATTCAGTGAAATAGGGAATAATTATCTAAAAAACCTGTGAAACTATAAAAGGTGAAGATCAGTATTTAGAAGGGAACTTACGCTTTTTATATTTGAGTTGACTAACTACGTTGAACCAATCTATTGCCACAGCAAAATTTCCGTTAATATAAATTCGTATGATTCAATAAGGAACTATATAATTTGCATGAGAGTATGAGTAAATATTCATTCTTCTATTTTATAAAATTAGTGAATAATTTTTTACCAATTTCATCACTGATATTTTAATGTCATTGAAAGTAAAATATATATTCCGACCGATAGAGATTTTATAAGTATATGATGACATAATATATTGTCATAGAGATGGTGGTGTAATAACAACCATAAACATGACAAGCTGTATATAATATTAAAATATCACACACCCGTGTTTGATTGATATAGATTAACATGGATATTATTATTGAATAATGGATATATTTTCCATGCATACAAAATACTATTTACTTCTAACGTATAGTAGTAACCATAGTAATCATAAAAAAACCTTAACGTTGTAGAAATAAACAACAGGAAGCGTGGTGAATAGCTGTGCAAATACTAGTCTTCTTACTATAGAGTTTGCACAGTTATTTACTATGTTTCCTACTGAGTACTCCAAGCAACATTCATGCAAATGAGCCCATACGTAATTTCAATTCTAGATAAATCATATATATTCTCTTAGTCCTTCGTTTTGAAGCACTAATGCATATTCTTTCTTCTGATTTGCCTGCTATGAATTATTTCTCAGAACTATAGGTAGTGTAAACGAGAGTACATTCTGTCATGGAGAAGAAAGTGGTTTTTATACATCGCATTAGGGTAACAATTGCCTTCGGAAAAACAATTGACGTAATTCCATTCGCAACAATGACAATCTGATAGATGTTTTGAATGTAAATTGTTGATAAAGAATGGAATTTCAAGATTTTTTCACATCTTATAAAACAACTTTTTAACTTGTAACAGTTAAAAATTGAATTTCTCACGTCCCATAATATTTTCTCCGTTTTTAGCGGAGGATCTTTTTGAAGGTCGCTTAGCAAAAACAAACAAACATTTCCATTTCCGTATATCTATCTCTCAATTCCTTTTCATCGTCTCATTTCCATAAGTAAAAGGAAATATTTGCTTTTATGAGCCTCGCGACGCAAAACAATAAGCGGGGAAACAAAATAGTTGTCCATTGAAAAGTTTGCGTATTAATAGCTCTCGGATGAAAATATACATTTATTGCGCCGGATATAGAAAAGATGAGAAAATAATTCTATTCATATATTACTATAAAAATTCAATATTTGATTCGATATAATAACGTCAGATGTATTTAATTATTATCATAATCTTTTAAGAGGCAATCTATAGGCTGATATTATATTAATATTTAATATATAGATGAGCCGTTATGAAGTACTTATGAAGTAATATGTGTATTAGAATAGAGAATATATGATGTAGTTGAAATAGAATAAGAGACAAGGGTAAGAATAGCGTAAATATAAAAAAACTCATAAATAAATAAATTTTTAAAATAGTTGACTTATTTACAATTATATGATCTTGAACTTGACATTTCACAAGATGCGGTATAAAAAAATATAAAATTTCAAAATTGAACATGGGATAAATTTTAGTAAAGATTATAAGTGATTGTCTAAAAAGTTTGACTACTCTCTAGATTTAATAATTATTATATTTATTATGAGGTGAATTAGTACATTCGATGCAAGTTACGGACTCATCCATAGTAAATTATCCCAAAATTTTTCAAACATTTATTCCGTTAGTGCTGTGCCGAATTCATTCTAGCGGAATACTTAAAGAGCATTCACATTGAAACCATATCCTGCAACTCTATGATAACCAGTTCATTCACATGTATGTTGTATCACAATTAAGATTTACGAGGATATATTTGAGGCCAATGATTTTATCGTCCCAATGCATTCGCTAACGAACGATACGTGAAAAAATAGCGCATAATTCATTATGCTCAGACGAGCATATGAAAATTGCGCGTATGAATTTCCTTCAACCTTTAAAATTAACTTCCCTGATTCAGTTTAATAGCAGTAATTTTTTATTTGGCAAGTTCATTTCATTTCTTGATGCTTTTTGAATGAAAAACTTTGCATTTTGACTTTTGAGTACATTCAAAAAATCTAACCATCTAAAAGTGCTTGTATTTTAATCTATATAAAAATAAAATGGACTTGAATATATTTCAGTTTTAATCTTATTGAACTTTCAGAGAAAGTTTAATTCTTATTCCTCAATTCAATGAGTAATTAAATTTTACGTAAGTAATTAATATCATTGAATTTAACTCGATCACTTCGGAACTTTATTGATTGGTCAATTAACAATGAACAAAAATTGGCTGAGTAGTAGCTCAAATTGTATACTTTGTAGACAACAATCAGAAGTACGAACGGATGTGAATAAACTAGACGTGACTGAAACTTGATCCCAGACTCGCTTTCCTTGTTTTCTAACCACTCAATTAAGCTTGTATCTCAGCCAACTGAGCGAAACGCATAGATTTCCGTGTTCGGTTAAACACTTCTTTATCCTTAAGTTTGGAATGTTGATGTGACGGAATTCCTTTTACATTGTCTAATTAACGCTAAAAATTCTATGGATTAGAATTGATTGTTCGTAAATTAAATTATTAGGAAAGGAATTATCTAGTTGAGTGTCTTTTAAAACGGTTTCATTAGTATTCAAAATAAATTCAGAAATTTTTCTCGAAGTATTAGATACAAATTCGGGGTGATGATCCTTTAAGATGTTAAGAATAATGATGGATGACCTTCAAGATTTCTTTCGTTATAGTCCTTCCTTTTCTTAAATATATTCTATTTATAAGAGTAATATATTATACTTATGATATTTAAAATAATGTAGTTAATATGTTGAGTAACAAAAGAAGATACAATCAACTATTCAATAGTAATAATACAAGTACAATTAAAAGACAAAAATTACTGTTCTAAATAACCTTTGATATTGTTTTATGAGTACAGACAATGAAAGAAATTAGCGATATTATAAGATCTATCTTCCATATATTTAAATTTAAACAATTTATATATATAGTGTGAACTTAAATTTACAGTATTATTTTGCTTTTTTATTAAATACGAGTAAATATTCGTGTTTTTTTCTTCAAATTTTTATAACTCTTTCAAAAGATTTAAAACTTTATTGTACTAAGATAAGGTAATAATTAGGCTTCTCGCAATCATCTGAATCCATCCACATCTATTCATATTTTTTACGTAAAATATAATTATTTAATATTCAGAGAGTTTTAGGTAAGTATTAAAGGAACACATATTTGTAATCATGGTGTATTCAAAAAGTCTAGCCCATCGAGTTGGAGAGGCTGTAGCTTCAAATTCATTACGCCTATTTCTATGAAATAAAATCAATCGATAGATAAAATATTTTCACATTAATTTATATTTAGTTTTAATTTTTACTCTCAGTTACTTTACTTTTACAATACTTTGTTTGAAAAATATACCCGTTTTTGGCGCTTGAGTGACGATGTACCAAATTTCACCCAATGCCATCCGGTTGATTTTTGTAATAATAGATCGCGACTTCAAAAATATGGAAGACCTTTTCTTAACAACTTGCCGGTATAAATTATTTGTTCAAATATTAAAATTTGTGTGAGCAATGTACAATGTTGTTAACCTCTGCTTACTCCGTAACCAAGCATTTGATTGTAATTTGATTTATACCATTGTGACCGCGAGAATAAGAAAAATACTGATAGATAAAAAAATATTACCAAAATATAACGGTATGAACATAATCATTGTTCATTCATCTCTAAATTTTCACTAACAATGCAGCTGCGCAACGCTGAATCCGGAGGAGGGGGAGGTAGCAGCGGTCTAGAGGTGTGAGTGCACCGTTGCCATATGCTTTACCGAACTTAATGACCACCAAACTGTGAGCATAAGATTTAACTAATTTAAACTATTTAATACATAGGTAAGGCGAAGCAGAAAAATTTGTACTTATTTCTCACCTGCATTTTTCACGTGCGATCGAAACTACCAAAGACTACTTCAAACATGGTATCTATGATAAATAAAATAAATAAACTAGTCGACTATGAAATCACAGAAATTGAAACATAAGACTTGTAATGGCATAGCATTGGGAGTTTGCGTAAAAATAAATTATGTATCGATTACTTTTTAATTCATAGATATTAGTCAACTCTGCATGGAGCAATAGCTTCTCTAATTCGTTGGAATAGACTTTGTACAGAATATAATTACGAAAACTATTTTCTATAACTATAACCTATTACTTTCTGATCACGAAAGAAATATATTTCCCGTAAAATTAATGAATTCACTTAGATGGATTTTGATAATTATGAAATTCCAAAGAATGATCCTAATACAATATTTTATATAGATTTATAATACATAGAATTTATTATAGTAATATATATTACAATATATCCTTTGATCACTAAATAAATAACTTCAAAAGTCCTTGCATGGCAACCAGGGCAATTGCGTTTGAAAACGCAAAGAATATATGATGATATTTTTTCTGATGGGATACGTGAAACTGGATCTAAACTAACACAGTTCCATTGAAAGGAGCTCTGCCTTCTTGCATAGTCGTGGAAAAAAATGTGTGCCAGACAACCCAGTCTCCGTGCATCCCATCTTTATGAGGGAAAAAAATTAAAGTTTGGAAAAAAGTGTACTTTAATTTAAGTTAGGGGAGACTGTACTTTCATATTTTTGACCTCTCGTCTCATCTACGTATAAAAGCTTGTGATTATGCTTCCGAATTTTTCGTTGCCAATTTTAACGCTGTTGAATTAAATATCTCATTTAACAATAATTTAATAACTTTGTAGCTATTTTTAGGAAAATATGTATCTCATTCATTATCTTCATTCCCAAACCTTTGATGATTCCATTTCAATTACATTAATGAACTTTCAATTACTGCAAATTGATGTAGGTGAGGATGAACGTAATAGTTCCGCTGATTTCGAAGAATAGCATAATTTTCGCCATCTCATGAAATTGGACCTAATGATGTTCAGGCCTTAACCGGATACGTTCCATTGACTGAGTTTATGAAAGTTGTTTTTTCTTCACTTAAGATTATGTTAGGATTGAATCCGTAGACCCTAATTTACTTTTTGAATTTTAATAAGCTCTAGGTTTGAATGATATATATACTTCAAACATCATTTTCATGTTCTTATTTTGGGGGGAGGTATGAATATATTCGTAACATTTCAGTATATTTCAATGCTTTTCTAAACAATAGCGAGATCACATTTATACACACATATAGCATTTCCGTACAGTTATTTACATAAAACACTTTCCTATTTAATCAAGTATATTCTCGTTTACTTATTACACAAAAGTTCTGAAATGTTTCTCAAGCAATTAAAGTTACGACAAAATCAGTAAAAAAGACCTTTAACTTCAAAGTTTTCTATTTTTAAGTTTACGCTAAGAAAATAAGTTTTTACGCCACAGAAAATATATTTGAAGGCATAATCGAAAATATTCTTTCATTATCTGTTTATTTCACGTAATATTTTAATGAATAATAGATGTGCTATTCATGTTTACGAGAAGATAATATTTGAAGGGAGTATTAGTATTAGATGGACTATTTATAAATCGAAACACCAATTAGGGTCTCTGGCTGTACCACTATATTGTATTATAATTAAAACTAGTAATTCCAGATAATAAAATGTTAATTGGGTAAATTTGAAAATGTTGTTGTGATTTGATTGATGATATTGAAAGATGTAATTTTATCTAGTTTCGAATTTTCTCTTCTTCTAATTTTTTACTTATTTTACTTTAATTCTATAAACTTTAAAACATGGCCAACGGTGAATTCTTATATCTTTTGACGTTTAATTTTAACGAGTCATTTTTCACTCGTCTTCTAATTAAGTGTCTTTCTATAACACAGGTCAGCCATTAGTTGGAGGAATTATTTCCGAATCACCGAATTCTTTTTGTTGAATACATAATCTTATTTCCATGCCAACGAAGATTGAAAGGAGTCAATAAGGAATGTGTTAATGAATATATGCGTATATTCTCCTCTTTAAGAGCTGTGAATGAAATAATTGGGCGTGTCCTTCTTGATGAGTCACTCCATTCAAGAGATTTCTAATCGAAATAAGAATCAAGAAGTAACCTCAGTCACATCCATCAAATTTATATAAAGGAATTCGATTTGAAAATACGTTACTCTATGAATAAACAATCGAATGCTAAGAAAATAAATTCCAATAAAGGGCCCAATACAGTTAAGAGGTGATTGTAAAACTCATACAAAAAAATACATGACGGAATTCTTCAATTATTTTGCGGTCTATTAATATGATGTCACCCACTCGTGAAATGAAAAAGCTATGAAATGTGAACGGGACTCGATTAAGATTCGATGGCTGTAACCGGTCAACCGTGATTGTTTTTTTTTCTCCTTCGGAAAGAAACTTCGAAGAAGGAAAGCTTTTCATCACTTAGTGTTTTTTTTCCAAAACTCTGAAACATCGACATTTTTTGCGCGTTCTATTTACTAGTTTTGAAATTTGGTAAATAGCAACCATTGTTGAAATCCTTCCATCTTGTTTTTCCTGAACTATTTAAACTATAACTGTTCGTGTTTAGAAATATTCTCATTAAATACCGAATAAACGTCTTCAACTGAATCCTACATTTTAGATGATATAAATAAATAAATCAAAATCTTTACCAACATAAAATATCTCTATATATTGAACTGAATGCATTTAATATTATTTTTTGTTCAAAGTTAAGCTTAAAGTTCGACTTACAATTAGTCAAAGTAAATATAAAGAGTGTATCGGAGAAATGTCCCTCCAGGAAGTAGCGTCTGAACATATATATATTATAAATATAAGGAAACGTTTTGAATAGAGACTAAATTTTTTAAAGTTTATATATCTATATAGTCTAAAGAAAAATGGCAAAGAGTTTGGATTCAATTTGATTACTCATTGGCGATGCAAACTGAAAACATTATCCCTGATATTGTTACACCTAGTTCAAATTTGCATGACAAACGCTCAAATTTATGTATTTTAAATTTAAAAAAATGCAAGATCAGCTTCTAAAGAGTAGAAAAAAATTAAATGCACACAGTTAAAAACTTCTATGAAATAATTAACATGACAACAAAATCAAAAAGTATACATCTGCCTCAGTTATCTATTGATAAACTTTCTCAAAATATCGGCCACCATTGTCGACAAAAATCATAAACAATTTATTGTTTATGATCTTTGTATATATATATAATCGTACAATACTTCCCCAAAAGTAAAATTCGTCTAGAGAACAACAGGTAGTACGTTTCACGTTGGGCCTTCAAGGCGAAGATTACGAGTGAGAAATAAGCATTCGTTCTACCTTTCATAACATCTAAAATACAGCAGTTCGATGAGTGTGACACAGAAAACTGCGAAGAGTGACCAAGGAAGTAGACGATCGAACAAAATCCAACTAGTTTTCCAACCGAGTGTGAAAAATAAAAAGATAGATGCTTAGACCTTATTAAGAATGCTGAATTTTCAGGTGATAGAGAAGTACAGAATATTTATGTTCGAATAGTGATTCGATAGTTTAAAGAATGGACATATATATAATGCTTTCCTTGGTCTATAATATAGGAGAACCCCAAATGAATTTAATTTCAGAAGCTGGTAGCTTAGAGAATTTATTATGATCTTATTTTCATTGTTTCAGATGATTCTGTAGCAGATATTGCGATTATACTAAAATTAATCCAAATAAAGTCCATATACATTCGTATATATTATGATTATGGTTAAAATATATAAATGAATACGACAATATAATGAAACCACTTCATTTTCTATTTGTTATTTATTCTAATTCACTTTTGTTTATTAGTATTCTTGCCCTAATTTCCATGACGATTGAGGGAAGCGTTGCTAATATATCCTAAAATGGATTGTTGCGGAACGAGAAAATGGGTGATTGCATTCCCATCAAGCTTGACTAGTGAAGAGTCCAAGGCGGAAGTGAAGTCACTTGCGAGACTAACAATTCACAGCCGATTTGTGAGATTTCATCACATCTACACTTACTCATCCCAGAAATGTAAAAGTACTCCCTTCATTACGATGTATATCGTGTATCATATTTGTATGGTGTGTTTTATTTCCCGAAGAATGTATTCATTCTTACGAATAGGCAAATAGATCTTAGATTAGAAGATGCCATCGATACCAAACAATTTAATGTTAATTATGATCCGTTTATCATTTTAGTTTTGATAATTATTCTGTTTTCCGAAATATTATTTGTAGTTATTTATCCTGCGCAATTATTTATGAGACCCAATAGCAATTGTATTGCATTGGAGATGAGAATATACTTTACTGTTATCAAGCATTTTTGTGTGTTAAAATGATTAGACAAGTTTTTTCACTAAGAATCCAGCAATAGATTTCATAGCGGTTACATTTCTTTTAGCTGATAGATTATAGATTTATTGGAATGGAAAAGATTTTAGGTGATTCTGTCGAGAAGAAAATTCCCTCATAAATCCGTGGTCTAATTTTTTTCTATGATAACAAGTCGATCAGGTTAGCTAAATGTAGTTTCAAACTGTTTCGCGCAGTATGAATAAGTATATTAATGCTATGAAAGGATATATTTTTACCCTAATCCAGTACCCAAAATATAAATGCTAAACAAGAATCCCACGTAAGATTGAATGAGGATTTTAAAAATCATTCTCAAAGACAGTAAGTATAATATCGATTTGTTGCATGTACATCCCGGATTTTTACCATCATTTCAAGAGAAAATTTCATTATGCTCTGCTATTGATTTTAAATGCTAATGGTGTGCATACATAGCGATATTATCCTGAAGTAAATGCCATGCACATACAACGAATAAGATCCAATAATAAAGGTAAGTAAAAATTAATAATGTTAAAGGTATCTGATAAAGAAATTTATTTAGCTACCAGCTGAATTAACTTCATCTATCAACAAGAGAAAATTCGTTTCCAAAGTAATTGGTTAGGGATAAAATTTTTGAAACAAACCGCTAAATATTACTATTCCTACCATAATTCCAAGGGTTTTTCCTTTACTATAGATCAAATTGAATATAAATATCGTATTCTCTATGATGATAATATATCTAACCTCACTTTGTAATAGGAAAATCTAAAAGAATGGTATATTTGTGAAAATTGTGAATATTCGCTAAGTTCTTAATAAAGAAGGTAATATACGAACGAAAAACAGAATATGACTGTTTGAATATTTGTGTAATTTAAACATTAATAATTAATTTAATATAATTGGGGTATGCTTAAATTTATAAAATATAACAATCAGATAATAACCAATCTCAGCGGTCCAGCTAATAATTGAAAGCAAGAGAAGATACAAAACTTACGATGCCTCTTCATTCACTTCACTCGATAAAATTTCAATTTCCAATGACCTCATGATTTCATTCAAACTGTGAACGAGTGACGATGGCCTCGGAGCGGGTCAATGTTTTGAAATGCTTTCAGGTATAATTTCGAATATGCACCCAAAACTGTAACGATTCCACGTCCGGACTTCACGCATCCTTGAGTCTCCGTCGTTAAGGCAACGGACCTCATCATCATCCCACTGACCTAAACTATTCACAAAATCGGGTGTTACATCACGATGCCCATCTTGCTGCTAATTGGGCGAAAGTCCAATCATTACTATTGAATCAAAGGGAAATATTCTCTTATTAAATCCTATGAAAAATCAATCGCGTAAAAATAAAAGAATAAATTAAAATTTGTAAGTAAATGCATCGATGATTAATGACAGATGTTGGAGCTACGTATTAAGAATGGGCACCTTGAATTTACGATAAAACAGTGAAGTGTAGATGCCAGAGGACTCAATCATTTTATTTATTTGCAAACGAAAATTGTGCTTTTAAATACGTGTCCCATCGCTAATTAATCGCTAAAAAGATAGAAATGAAATAATGTGTACAGTTTTTAGTATATATCCAATAAGGCATAATGTTCTCTGAATATTCGTAGACGAGAAACAGAAGAACAGGGTGCAGTGCAAAGATATACATAGAAAAAAAAGAGGCTGATTTCGTAAAGTAATCCAATTTAATGATGTACACTTGTTGAATTCTTCGTATTATATCCTTGGATATATCAGTGGAAGAAGTATATTCGCTCCTTAATTTCGTATAAGATTTCCAGAAACTCCAGCTAAGGATTATACGTAGATAAGTGTCAAAATAGATATATTTCTTTCCGCCAGGTCGTTTGATTTTTCGCAAGATAAATCGCTGTGGATAAGCTGAGAGAGAATTATCGGAGTAAGCAGAATATGAAAATGTTATCAGGGAAAAATCGGAACCAGAGCGTACAAGAATCCCCCAAAAAGATGTGAAATTTATAAGAATCTGGAACAAAATATAGGTTATCAAATCGAGATTTAATTCGGTAGCCTTCATCCAAATGGAACTGTTAATTAGATAATGTAATTCAGCGAACATTTGAAAATTAAGCTTCAAGAGATATAACCATTATGAACGATATTTTACATCTAAAGATAAATTATCAGTTATTCTTCAAAGCAAATATATGTAGCATGTCAAACATGTCAAAATCATGGAGAAAAATAATCTTAATCTAATCCGTAACATTTATGGATGCTTTATAAACTACATACTGATATGCTATGATTATTCATGTTTCCATGCGTTTCCTTTATCTTACAAATATGGAGCCGCAAAAACTAAAGCATACAAAATTAAAGTAAAAGGTAAAAGATAAAAGATAGAAAATTAATTCCTAGAAAAGACTTGAATAATTTATAGGTAAATTATTAGAACATCAAGGACTGATAAGAATCAGTAATGGAATGCAAAATTTGATTCAATTTCAACTCAGCATTAGAATAGTATTTGACTCATTTAATTCTTAAGAATTTACCACCTGTACGAAGAAAAATTTGCAATCATAATAATATAATAATAATAATTATTATTAATACTTCTTTTATCAAACAAAGCGTATTCAATAATACCTAATCATATCATCAGAAGAATTTAAGTCTTGTATTTAATTCAATCAACCAATTACCTAATTCTTTACGATTAAGTTCTAACAAATTATTTCCCATGCTCCTGGCCCATCAATTTCTTAAAAAAACTACGACTCATTAAATAATCCATAGAACCAAATTAATTTCTAAACCAATTCTTCTATTTAACTCAGGAGGATAGCAATTGTCACATATATATATTTCTCTACGGAATTATGGAATGCATACGAGGACCCAAATTGATTTTTCGTCTACAAATTTATAATTGTCCGTTTTTAAGAACATTAAATTTGTAAGTAACAGAAAATTTTACTTACTCGAATTTATCGCTAAATTACAACCTACACAGCGAATTCAAATATCAAAATACACCCTATAGGGAAGGAAATATTTCCGAAAAGGTAACTGAACACGCAAAAACAAATTTTCAAAAAACATCGATGTAGTGCAAATTCACTATTTCGTCCCTTTTAGAAATACTTCGATATATCAAACTATCCCAATGATCATCACTCGGTATACAACAATCGGCACCAAGGCAACCTCCAGAAACACTCCGCGAACAATAGTTACGATCCACCACCGACTGACCAAAAGCCTTCACCGGTAGTCCTAAACGCTGCGGAGGGCACTTCCGTAGCACCACCAAGGATTGATAGGAGTCGTACTCACCACCAAGAGCGTGGAGAGGAGCAAAACCGTAGTAGCTCTCGCCATCCTGTTCACTGGAATCGAAGTGCGCTCACCAGCGAGGAAACATATACTTGAAGCCTCTCTCCCATTGTCCCGATGCGCTCCATTTCATACCCCTCCTTCATTTGGAGCGGTTTCAAGCGCCGCCGGCCACTTGCTTTTTTCACCGCCGTGGGCAAACGGAAGGAAAAAGTATAATTCCGGATAAAGTGGATTCCAGGTGGAGATGCGCTCTTAGGCGTCCTCCATGTCCCTGCCTCTTGCTTTCGTTTTGAATGGAATACCGTTTTATTAGAAGATTGAGAGAAAGTTACGGTGTCCTGGTACTGGTGTTCTGGGCTCGTATGAGGTGGTTGAAGGGTCATGTTTTGTACTTGGTTTTTGAAAGATGAGCATATGTTTTTTATACCTCTAAAAGAATTAATTATAGTTTATTAATTCTGAATTTTTATGAGCTATGTTCCGTGTACACATTTTAGTATTCACGTCTTCATTCGAGTCAAAAAATACGACATCAATTTCGTTGAGTATAATGCTGTTTTTAATAAGATAGAATTCTCGTAAACAATACATTAGCAACCAAATTCTCGTAAAAAATAAATTAGCAAATGGATCCTATTCTTCTATCATATTCCAGGATATTGGTTACTTATAGATTTTATTATCGTGTACTATTAAATCATCATATATTATGACATATATTTGTCTCGCAAAATACATCTAAGAAAGTTGGTTTTATACTAGCAATTATAATGTGGTATTCATGATAATTAAAATATTATGTACTAATAACTCTTCTGTATTAATTAATAGATAATATACTACGAATCTTTTCAGTTTTAGTTAAATATTATCGATATTTTATGTTTCTATAATAATTAGTTCACTCAACTGTAAGGTTTTCTGAACTATCTCAATTATTGCACATTACTGTCGACTAAATTATGTGCCCTTGTTCATTAAACACCATTGCTTCCTTAATTATGATACGTTAGAGTTATATGAAAAATACTCAAATATATCCTTTACAATCTGCCGTTTTTTGTTAAGTAACCATTTACTTTGTAGTTGTGCGAGAATTTAAAACTAAATTATAAACTAAAACGTAAAACTATACCATTGCAGAACGAGAGGTAAAATATATTAACGGATATCTAGGATGGCTGAAATTAAATTCAAAGGTAATTGCAATCTCCTATATCAGGCTACTTTTAGCTTTTATGGGTCATTTTATTTTTAATTTTTCACCTGAAAAGACTGTTTATCATAAATCACGATTAAAAATTATGTTGTGCTCTTTTTCAAAATAGAATGTGTAGATTCAATCCTAACATGTCAATTACACCTTTATCTTATGATATATATGTGAAAATTTCCAAATTTATCTTGCTTATAAGTTAATAATAATAGAATATATAATAATATAATATATAATAATATAATATATAATTATGTATAATAATATAATATATAATAATATATTATATAATAATATAATATTGCCTATAATATAAAATTTTCAAATATTCATTAAATAAACGAACTAGCAGTAAGAATTAATTTTGATATTTTTCAATGAAAGGTATGGAAGGGGTTGGTACAAAAGATGCACTTACTGCCCGAAGAGATCAGGTTTTTCCAAATGCATTATCATAATACTGGGTAATTAGCATACATTAACTTCATTATTATCACTCCTTAACCTATATTCAATTATATATTGTTTCTTTTATAAGCTACAATAGTGTTCATAAATGTATACGGGAAGAAAGATCTTTACTTAACACTAAAAGGAATAGACCACACACATAATTGAGCCCCAAAATAATAAAACAAACTTTCGCGTCAAGCATCATTTCATAAATTCATGGAAGACTTGCTGAAATTGATTAAGCTCTCATTTCTCTCCATCCCTCACTAATTTCTTTTATAATTATCGAACCTTTCGAAAAAAAGTCTTCAATTAAAACATTACAAACTTCATTTGCTCTTCATGCACTAAATTTTTTACCCTCAATTCCTTACCCTCTCATCCCATATGAAACCGTGAAATTTGAAAACCTCCCTCGCGATTTGAAGTTGAGATATTTTTAACAATGATATACTTTCCACGGAATTGAGGTACCAAATTAGCCCTTTTTAAACGGTAAATCTCCCTTAGAATCACAACGATATCAAACCAGCATTGAATAAATCAAAAAAAATTATTTTGGCTCTTTTACTCTTTTCTTAGTGCATCTATTCTCAAACTTCTGTAAATTTTTCTTTTCTTAGCTTTCGTGGAATACTTGCATTTATCTTTGCATAAATATTTACAAATATTAAAGAATTCTTCAAGCTATATAAAATATACTTTCAGTGGATCTTTCCTATGCTTGTCTTGATAAATTAGCAGTTAAAGTTTGCAATTAGATAGAAATACAGAACAATTAAAATTATGTTAACTTTGGTTGCTGTTTTCAAACAATGTAAGTTTCAACTCCCTTAGATACGGAGCGGTAAGCAAAATAAATATTAGGCTGTAACCTAGGTGCCGATAACCCTTAATAACAATGAGCTTCGCTATTTTACAGCCAAAAATCAATGCTAAATATTTAATTTCACTCAAATAAGAGTTCTTTCTAAAATCAGAAGCTAACTAAATAATGAAATTCTTTCATCTAGTTTACTTATGATAAAGTCTGAGGAAAAAAACAGATATCGCAAATTAGAAATTGATTTGAAGATTGTAAGCGTTCTAAAATATAAAATGTTTGAATATGAATGAATTGTGATGATTGATAAAAATAAGCTCCTTCATATCCTTAAAAAAATCACTTAAGAACTTTTCAATTTGAAAAACACTCCGGAAAGAGTAGAAAAAAGTAGCCTATTATGCAGTATGCGATAAAAGAACTCATTAATGAACGAAATTCGAAGAACTCCGTTGAAGTGAACAATTATGAACCAAGAAGGACATATCTCACTAAATAATAAAATATAAAATGTAAAAGGAATTAATGAAGCATTCAATTTAACGTCTATTTGGTTAAAGCATTATCAGTACTGCCCCAGTTAATCGGCACAGTGAAAAAGAAAACAATTTTCTCGTCTCCTAAGTAACTATTTCTTATATTAGATAAATACGTAACAAATTTCGAGGTTCCGTAAAAATCTCTTTCATATCAAAAATCTTCCGCATTCTTTTCTTTTGGGGATTTTTTTTAAGATGCTCTAGAAACCTAAGATTATTCTTCCGAGATCAAACTGTGGCTAACATCTAAAAGGGATGCTAAAATCTTTTCAATTCATAACTTTTTATCTCATAATTACCTCGCTTCCTCTTCTCATCTTCCAGTATTAATTTTTTCAGTGGTTTCTGCCTGGTTCCAGTCGTTCGTAAAATTCCTTTAATAAACCAGTCCCATGTATTTTAAAAGAATCTTCTCGTTAAGATACTACCTTTTTTACCCTTCAAGAGGCTCTAATAGAATCCAATGGTGAGGCCTTTACTTTGTGGTAGTCTTCCATTAGTCTTCTACTCCCTCTAGAAGCCTTTCAATCACGATCTTTTATGAGCTAGGTTCGATTCCCTATGATGCCTTCTTTTGTAGATAATCCCCAGTATCTTCAACATCAATTAAAATTACATTTAATATAAATATACGGTATACTTTTCTTGTTCGTATATTCTTATGGAAACAATTCTAGGGCAAATATGTAGGGTTCGATCATCCATGAAGGCCGACGCACACTCAAGGTTCTACTCGCTCATGAACGATTCCTTGTCTATACTAATGCTAACCAACTCATTTCCATACTAAATCTCTTTTCGTTGACTTAGGAAACTATATGTCACATAACTTTGGAAAAATAAATTGGCTTCATTGTACATATACAAAATCATCATACAGTTGACGAGAAACATGTTCTAAGTACTATGATGCGTTTTGAAGTGGTTACTATACACACAATATACTTAGATATTGATAATCCTTAATAATAAGGCAATTGCTCAAAAACATTCTTTCATGTTTTCCAAGCTTTCTTACCTTTTCATTTTTTCTCGATTAATTTATAAGAATTTAGCTGATTGTTTTGGAAATCACTTAATAAATTTTGTATATTTTTACAAAATATATATAGCGAATATTTCTGTCCTTATAAAAACGAAAAATGTATTAAGCATACATTAGGTATGAGATAATTTTCATTCACCTATGAAATTTCAACGAAAATTTGTGGATCTAAATTCAAAAATTTCTACAAAGATGAATAGATCAAATAAAACTAAAATAAAATATACTATGAGGGATTTTACTTTTACTAGACGATTTCAACATATAAAAGGTTTCGTGTTTATAATTTTATGCCCTCCAGCTGCGTGTAATTATCTTCTTTAAATATTAACAATTCCATCAAAGTTATCCCGGAATTAATACCATATCTAGAACGCATAGTCTCATACATCGCGCAAAGTTCGACTCCAATAGTGAAAATAACTTTAAGAGATTAGAATTTAGATTAATTTAAACCGACCAAAATGCCTCTCACGTGGTAACAATCCACAGACATATAAAATTTAGTGAAAAAATATTCTCTTTGGGAGCTAAAAAATTGGGAGGCAAAAAAAATTTCGTGATTCAAGAACGATTTTATTCAACGCAATCAGATTCCTTGATCGTGCGTTGACACACAGCCACTTTAGCATTAGAAACCAACAATGACAACACAACGAATTCCAGATTCATCCTAGAAACGAAATTTTCAACAGCATCATTCTTGTGCGGCCGATGTGTGAAATCAATTGCACGCTTTATTGGAATGACTCGCCGTCGTTAGATGTTTTACCGTTACCTTAGGAACGATCGTGGGACGCTTTGCAAAAGCGATCGAGAGAAAAAAATTCCGTTTTTTCCGTCTGCGGATGTAAAAAAAGAGCCGAGGATTCCATACTTAAAGAACAATTGAAAGTTTCTATACGACCACGAAACTAGACTCCTTGTTTTGCGGTTCCCCAATGTGTACCGACTGACCTCTATTCATCGTCCCATGCGCTGCTGTGCACTGATCTTTGTTTTGGAGGTCCGAATGCCTTTGGAATTCTACGGATAGGGAGGCCGAAAGCGGGTCAAGGCTGGTGGATGCGTCTGTAGGTGCACTAGTAGTGAGGCACTAAAAACACTAACATTCCTTAACTTTTTAAACAACTGCGTTCAATTGACGCTGTAAGAAGATCAAGGTCTACTTTCTCGGTACCATGTTCTCGTACACACGAACAGAAGACCAATTTCTACGGTCTTACAAGAATGATAACTTTTACTCCGCACTCCCAAAAATGATGTTAAAAATACACGATTCGCGATGAAATTTTAATAAAATATATCGCAATCTATTACGATGTCAGTAGTTTACTTTTGAAGAATTGCTTTTATTTGAAAATTTATAATAAAAAATATTGTTTAAGGAAAACAGAAATTCGAAAAATTACTATTCTATAATCAATCATCGGTTGTCAATAATAAGGTCTCAATCCAAAGCATACAACTGCGACCATATATTGACTGTAAGACCAAAATACCTTTTATTTTCATTATTTTTTCTTTATGTTCATTATTTTTCCTTAATTTCATTACTTTTATATCAAGGAACACAATATGAGAGGATATCAATAAAATAAATGCTGATTTTGGAAAATTTCCTCTCCAAAAATGTTTACATTGTAGTTTATTATTTGTATCAAAGTTTTTTTACATTGTAATTTATTTTATTGTATCACTCCTTAGGGGCGTGGGTAGTATGTTAATCCTCTAACACTGGGGTCCCGGGTTCAAATCCCGGCTGAGGAGGAAATTTTCCTATCAGGGTCTGGATGTTTGTGAAGTCTGTTGTTAAGTTTACGACCACACTATAATTGTCCATAAAGTGAATGTTTGTGCAATCTTTGATACTAAATAAAAAACAAAATTCTATGCATGAATAGGTTTCCCTTTTCCAAAGCCATTCTTCCCAATTAACAGTGATGAATGTAATTGAATATTTAAAGCCATTTCAAAATGCAGAGCATGGTAAAAATTAATCTATAACCATAATATGCAACCCTAAATATTTTATCTCTAATTATTGTACGAGTTTTGAAGGTTACTCATTCCTCAAAGTGTATTTATAATAAGTTTAATATATTTAACCCACAATTAAATAAATTTGTATGAATGAATTTCAACAACTGTCATTACTTTACTTTGTTATTATGTGAAACAGAACACAACAAAAAAATCTTAAAGACTTTTAAAGAGAGGATAAGTAGACTATATAAATACCATTCTTCATGAAATGGAAATAAAATTATCAGACAGTAAATGATCCAAGAAAACCTAAATTATCATAAAGAATTACATTCAATGAGTTTTTAAGTTATTTTAATTTTGTTATTCCAAGATTTCATCTTATAACTTAAGGGAAAGTGATTTTTAAAGTTTTCTTAAATGAATGCAGCTTTATTCCAAATGTTCCATTCTATGTCATCTTTAAATTATGAATCCAAGTAGTGCAATGCTAGTGTTCACATTGCTATTATATAAGATTACGTATGTATATTAGAATATGAATGAAATAATCTAATTTTTAAGACTAAGGATCTGTCTTGCTCCATGTAAAATTGATGAAATCTCAAATTTCTCATTTTGATCCTCACAATTTACAATTACATGAAAACAAAAAGATCCTTTAAAAAGCTAATATCAGAACCAAAATTAGATTAACCAAAATATTCAACACCTTTAAACTTGAATAAAGGTCAGAAAATTAAATTCTTAACGCTTAAACTGATTTTTAAATACAATACTATTCCTTATTAATAGTTATCTTTATATGACACTAATGGCATATAAAAATCTTTTTCCTTTTCACAAATGCCATTCCAATGAAAATTAGATTGCCATTTCACACAATTACTAGGTTAAGGTTAGGAGCAGATAATTTTAGAAGCTAATGAAAAATGATTTCAAGAATATAATTCTTTTCTTAAAGATTCTATTGAATATATACTGATATAACAATATTAAAAATCTTATACTGGAAAAATATCACATTTGAATTTCTATAGTGTATTTGTGTGTATTTCTATAAACATCCAACCAATATAACCAGTGTTACTCCTCAGTTCCAACAATTAACAAAAAATCAGTTTTTAATGAATAAAATTTAGATTTTCAGCTTAGTATGCTTCTGTTGGACATGCTTACGTGATTTGAGAAGAGGGAACATAAAAAAATTAATTCATTCACTTCAGGTTATTAAAAATATTCAATTAAATCTAGCATAGTGAAATCACTAGCCTATAAAAACATTCATTAGAAATAGAATATTATAATAATCACAAGAAAATATGACCCCAGTAAAGGATTCCCTACAATCATACTTCAAAAATTATTTCACAGGAAACTAAATATGGAAGAATTATTTAATAAAATATTGACATAATTTTTTTAAATTACCAAAGGTATTATAAAATATAAGCAAAATATTGTTTAAGAAAGTATTTAGCAATTGTTTAAACATTGCCTTAAAATTGTTAAAAAAATCTTTAAAAATTATATCAAAATTTATTTCTGAAGTAATTCTCCAAGGGGAAATTACCATTTTATTGATTATTTTTAAAATATTTTTTCATTATATTTTATTAAGATTATATTTTAAAAAATAAAGTAAAATATCTTTTAAAATTAATCCCTAAAATAATTTGATAAATTGCCTGAAATTTTTAACAAAATTTTCCCAAATAATAATTTATAACTGGTTATGCAATTCATTTACAATATATTTCCGCAATAAGTTTAAAATTTATTACCACAAATTATTTTTCCTTTCCCAATTTATTGACCAAATAAGGCTAAGTATATAGTTTGTTTAATGTATATTTCTTTTTAAAATTCAAATTTCACTGATTTGGAATTATTTATTTTCACCTTATTCATTTCACATGTTTCCTCCGAATTGCTGATTGCATAATTCAAAATATGAGTTTCGATATTAGTTTGATTAGTACCTTTGGTTTTGGTCTGAGATGCCCAACTATGTTGTGACTGCCCAGTTCGTGATGCTGCTCAGATCCTCTGACCCCTGGTATGCTAATCCAACAATGAAACTGGAATATTTGAATACAAATTTTTATGAAAATCTTATTAGTATTTATTATAAAGCATTAAAACTAATACATTAGATAATAGTACTTTGAGATACTAAACATTTTGCTTAATACAATCTGTGAGTGAATATATTTTTGAAATAATTGACTTTTATTTTATAGATTGATATGAAAATTAAGACATTCCTATTGAAAATTACAAAGAAACTAAATCTATGGATTTAATTTTCCTATATATATACATATCTTAGGTAACAGATTACTTCTCCAAATGAAACTTCTTTTTCTTATCTTATTTTTAGTGTCCCAAGCACTGCTCTATGGCTTAATATTCTGATTCATATACTTATCTTAATAAACTATCATCACTTCTTCTTGTTCTACCAGTATTTACCTAATAACTAATATTTCTACGTGACTTTTTACTTTTAGTATTCCTCACAAGTTTTAGGTTGTTAAAACATACACATACTTCTGTGCTCATGTATTACTTTTACTGCTTGGGATTGTTTCTATATTCTTGTTGCCAAAGTAACTTATAAAATTAAGTTAAGCATATACTTTGTTTATTGAAAATTTCCTTTTGAAATTCAATCTTCCCTGATTTGTAATTGCTCACTTCCAACTTAGTCATTCCATTTATATCCTCCGATTACATTAAGCAATTTAGGTACCTTGTAAGTTGAATAATATCTAAGACAATATTTTCATCAAAATACATTCACCAACTGAAGATGGAAAATTCCCAATGGACAAAAAGGGTATCCAGAATAAAGCCAGACCAGATAGATAAATATCCAAATCTAATTAACTTTAATTATAGAAAAATCAAGAATATATTTTCAATTTATTTTATTAATTCTTGGTTGAACTTTGGAACATTAAATAAAAATGCTTTTAATGATATATAGGAGTATAATTACTTAAAGTATTTTTATAATAATTACAATGATATCATTACATAACAAGATCAAAAGTAAATGCTTTCTATTTGAAAAAATATATAAAGGGAAAAGAATTATTAATTTTTCATCATCAAAGCATATAATATAAAAGGTAAAAAAATGTCTTACTTTTCAAAAATGCAAAATTTCTTCTTGCAAATTACATTGCTATTTTATACAAATGCTAGGTAGAGATTAAGGAAAGATTAACTTAGAAACTCACACAAAATTGTTTCAAGAGCATTGTACATTCCTTAAAATTTCTCAAATTGAGTTACTTATGTGTCAATATTAAAAATAATACGTTGAAAGAAGCATGACATTTTAATTTCTATAGTGTGTTCCACCTGACCTTGCAGTATGGATAGCTTATGGGGAAATAAATACACATAAACATCCAAGCAATATAAACAACCTAGCCTCCTCTCCGCTCCCTAGAATATACATAAATTCAGTTTTCAACCAATAAAATTAAGATTTTCAGCTTAGCTTGATTTATTTTTACTTAAATTCTTGAGAAACTTGGCTAAGAATGATTTTCCACACATTGGTGAATAATTTGGGACTTATTTTTACATATTTTTTTACAAGAATACTATGCACAAGCAGTAACTTAGAGATAAATATAAAAATTTAGTGTTAATATTTTTAGATCATCCAACTTTTGAAGCAGAATAGGCAAACCACAGCAACAGTATGTAATATATATATGCGCACTCCATTCCTCAATCCAAACGGATTAAAGGATTTTGAGACAGGAAAATAGACAGACTTTTTAAAATAAAATTACATGAAGACGATAAAATATCATAAAACTGTTATTCACCTATCATATAAAAAAATTACTAACCAAGAGAAAATAACTTATGCCTTAATTTTCATCATAAAAATTCTGTATTGAAACCATAAAAACTTAAGTTTACATTAAAAAATTATTCAATGAATGAAAATTTAATTTATCCCGAATTAAAACGGATTGGCGTATTTATAAAAAGTTCCGATAGCATTTCTTACAATATTAAAATGATAGTATATCTTAATTCGAGCAAAGCATGAGAAATTCACCCCATCTACACTTTCGGTCCCCTTCCATGATTACTAAAAGATGCTGGTTATTAATAAAACAAAATTATAATACCAACTGCAATAATTGATTGAAAATGTTTGAATGACAACAAACGATGGGATTACTTATCTTACAGTCAATATTCCATGGCAAAGAACTATTACCTTCTTAATTATATCATATGAAAGTCATTGAAGCGGATTTCTCCTTACCTCGGTTAAAACGTATTTTATAAGTTAGTAACTCTACTTCCATAAAATTTAAAAATTCCAATCAAAAATGTAAATGAGATACAATTTTCTAATTTAGGTTTTTTAAGTATATTTAAGTAAATTTTAACGCCATTAATAACGGTTGTCAAATTTTCCCATTGCATCGTCTGTTTTACGCCCTGCCACTTCACGCCACTAGTTGATTTCGTTCGCGACAGCTACATTTGAATCAGACTTGGGACAGGGAGGATGATTCAGGCAGGGACAATTATAGAAACTTCCAATGCACGTGGCCCTAACTTCCACAGTCCGAAGAAATATCAATTGATATGCGTAAGTACTTAAACTTAGTACATATCATTTTAACTTCTAGGATAATCATTTAAATGAGAGAATGAAATAACTTGCAAATTCCAACTTCTAGGATATTCATTATAATGCGAGACCGAAAGTAATCTTATCTGTGGTTATCTGAAATAATTGGGACTAAAATCAGATTTCCTTTAAATTAAAGGTTTAAAATCCATTAAAACATCAAATAATTTACACTTATATTAGTCAAGAACTTCAGATGTCATAGCCACCATTTTATAATATAGAAAAAAGATTAAACAGGTAACTATGATTATATAATTTATTGAAATTAGAAGAATTAAAATTTAAATATTAAAGTAGCAATTTCTCTACATATTAACATCTATGAATATCACCATTGATATCAACTGTTCCTGCATGAATTCTATACAAATGGGCCTAAGGATCGATTGCAGACAGCTTTCTCAATGAAATCAAGAGGAGATATTTTTTGTGAAGACCCACAGTTTCAAGGTAAGCTTGAGTATAATATTATTGGGCAAATTTAAAAAATGTAGATGGTAATAGGTGCTGGAAATGTATATTCCATTAGTATTCACAATTATTGGGGTAACTTTCCTTTCCAATGATTTGCTAAAATGTGAAATATTTATCTATAAGTTCATCATAAGTATAAATATTCATTTGGAGGAATGTAATCTCTCTTGCATTGATTGATATTTGTGTCATAATCATAATGTGCTAATATTGTATTTTTTATTATTCAGTCCATCGTTTAACCTCATGCATGTATTGGCCTCTACTGCAGCACGAAATCATATCCTCTCTAAGGTAAGGATCATTCCATACATGAAAAATGACTAGATCTAATGGAGTCATTAATGACAAAATGCTCTTGCTTTCAGAATTCACATATGAATGCCTCTCCATGATGATCTAGTTTGCTCTTCATTTAAAAAAATGAGGATTTAAATGAATGACGTATTTCAGGCCAGCAATTACAGAATTCGGTAACCTAATTTTTCCTCTACCTTATTGGAACTACATGGAGCGGAAAAAATGAGATTTTCTATTTATCTTTCAATGCAAGTATAATCATTTGAAAATTAGAATGTAAATGAGTATTAGCCCTATAATTTAATTATTTCATCATGAAATTAAAACTTATATATTTTCTGGGAGATTTGATGTTCATGGACTTAAGAGTAACTTTCTAATATTAACAGGAAAGTACAAAATAAACAGACTAAGAATAATGAGTATATCTGCTTTCATTTTTCATATATATGAATTTTATCATGAATCTTTGCTTGATGGACATTAAAACGTTGCTGTATTGATGGCGCTATAGATTTGTTTGACATTAACACGAGTTGAGGATTGAGTGAATCAAGGACTATTTGGAGGAATCAATTATTATACGGATAGCAGTTCATTACTTACTCTTTTCATTATGTCTGTATTTTCAGTTCACCATTTGTACCAGGAGCTTTGTCCTATTTATTAAAGAATGGCGGAGCCTTATAAACTAATTATACCCCATTTAAATGAGGACATACTGTGCACAATTTGATGCTAGAAAGGTATTGAATTTGAATATCATTCTGACATGTGAATTCCAAAGTTACAATATTTACTAACCTCAATTATGCGCATTATGATATTTTTTCTAAATTCCAAGTCGGTTACTGCATGAATTCTAAAAACATGGGCCAAAGGATCAATGGCATACTGGGTTCAGAATGTAATCAAGAGGTGATTTTATTTTCTGGTAGACCTGCAACTTCAAGGTAAGCTTGTGTTAATTTTAATTGGGAAATTTCAGAAATATGGATGGAAGTAGTTAAAAATTATAGGTTTTATAATTTTTATAAAGGGCATAAGGTAAGGATCATTCCTCATTTGGAAAATGACTTGCATTGATGGAATTATTAGTGATGAAATGCTTTTGCTCTAAGATGTCACAGACAAATACCTTTCCATGATGAATTAGTCTGCTGTTCATTCAAATAAATGAAGATTAGAATGAAATGAAAAAAGGAAATTTTTATATTGAAATTGATGATAAAACATCTGGAGGAAAATATTCTGCTAGGTGATTCATCTAAAACGTAAGCTTTAACATTTGAAAACATTATAATGTAATTGAGTTTTTAATAATAGTTTTGAGTTTAATGTATATGTGCCGTGGAATTTCATGATTTTCTCACACACTTGAGACTTGTATATTCTTTTGAATTCTAGATGTTAATAACTCTAAAATTTACAGGAAAGTACAAGATAAACAGTCCATGAATAATGATTAAGTCAGCTTTATTTTTCGTATATATGAATTTAATCATGAATCTTTGCTTCATGGATACTAAAACATTGCTTTGTTCATGGCCATAGTATTATTTGATATAAACATGAGTTGAGGATTGAGCGAATCAAAGAAAAGTTTGGATGAATCAATTTTATAACTATATTAGTTGAATGTGTACAGTTTATTTGTCTGTCATTTCAGGTCACCATGAGCTTTGCCCTCTGCATTAAAAAATCGCTGAACCTCTTTCAATATTTTTTCCCAATTTCCCCATTATGATATGTTTTATAAATTCAAACACTGTTCCTGCATGAATTCTATAAACATGGGCGGAAGGATCAGTGGCAGACTGGGTTCTTAATTAAATCAAGAGGTGATATTTTTTGTGTAGTCCCACAGTTTCTTGGTAAGTATAAGGTAAGGCTTGATTATAATATCAGTGGGAAATTTAAAACAAATGTAGATTAAGATAATTAAAAATTATAGGTGTTACAGAATTACCTTCACCATTTTTGTGCAGTTTCATAAACATATTAGTAAAACAACCCTATTGCTGGAAATATTCCATTAGTATTCACAATCATTGGGGTGAATTTCCTTTCCAATAATTAGCTGAAACGTGAAATATTTATCTATAAGTTCATCATAAGTGTAAGTATTCATTTGGAAGAATGTAATCTCTTGCATTGATTCATATTTGAGTCAATCATAATGTGGTAATTTTATAATTTTTATTCTTTAGTCCATTGTTTAACCCCATTCATGTATTGGCTTCTACTGCAGTAGGGAATCTTATTCTCAATAAGGTAAGAATTTTTTCATTCAGAAAAGGGCTATATTTGATGGAATAATCAATGATGAAATGAATTTGCTTTCAGAATACAAATATAAATGCCTTTCCAAGATGATCTAGTTTGCTGTTCACTTAAAAAAATGAGATTTAAATCAGTGATATATTTCAGGCCAGCTATGTCAGGATTCTGGTAACTGAATTTTTCCTCTATTGGATAGGAACTACATGGAGAAGAAAAAGGGAGATTTTCTATGAATCTTTCAATGTAAGTATAATCATTTGATAAAATTATAATGTAAATGAGTATTAGTCCTTGAATTTAATGATTTCATCATGAAATTGAGACTTGTAATTTCTCTTTTGGTTTTTCTGTTTATCGTTTCATAAAGAGCTTTATAAAATATCTTGGAATGTACAAGATAACAGTCCATCAATTCTGAGTAAGTCTGCTTTTTTTAATTCTTGATATATATGAATTTTATTAAAAATCTTTGCTATACGGACATTAAAACATATGCTGGTTTTAAGACTAAGGAATTAAAAGATCTTAACATGAGTTGAGGATTCAGCGAATCAAAGGAATTTTTGGAGAAGTCTATTTTTATACTGATATCAGTTCATTACTTACTCTTTTCATTATGTCTGTGTTTTCAGTTCACCATTTTTACCAGGAGCTTTGTCCTATTTATTAGAGAATGGGGGAGCCTTATAAACTAATTATACCACATTTAAATGAGGACATACTGTTCACAATTTGGTGCTAGAAAGGTAAATCTCCAGTATTGAACCTGAATATCATTCTTATATATGAAGTACAAAGTTAAAATATTTACTAACCTCTATTATTCACATTATGATATTTTTTCTGAATTGGAGACTGTTCCTGCATGAATCTTTAAACATGGGCCATATATCGATGGCAGACTGTGTTTGGAATAAAATGAAGAGGTGATATTTTTTGTGGTAGACCTGCAATTTCAAGGTAAGCTTAGTACAGTATAATAGGAAAATTTAAAACAAATATAGATTGAGACAGTTTAAAATTATAGGTGTTACACATTAGCCTTCAGCATTTTATATTATAAATTATCAAAAATAGGTCAGGAAAGCACCCTTTTTGCTGGTACTTTTGATTCAATTAGTATTCAAAATCATTGGCGTAAATATACATTCATGAAATCATATTCTTTCTAAGGTAAGGATCTTTTGGTATTTGAAAAATGACTAAAATTTATGGAGTCATGAATCACAAAATGCTCTTGCTTTCAGAGTTCAAATACGAATGCCTCTCCATGATGATCTAGTTTGCTGTTCATTAAAAAAATGAGGATTTAAATCAATTATGTATTTCAGGGCAGCTATGTTGCGATTCTGGTAATAGGTATTCTGGTCTGGAAACATTATTAACCTACCTCAATTATTTCATTATATTTTTTCTTTATTCCAAGACTGTTCCTACTTGAAGTCTATACACATGAGCCAAGTGAGCCTTGGCAGACTGGGTTTGGAATGATATCAAGAAGTGATTTTTATTTTCTAGTAAACCTGCAACTTCAAGGTAAGTGTGAGTTAATTTTAATAGGAAAAATTAAAAGAAATATGGATGGAAGTTGTTAAGAATTATAGGTATTAGATAAAAACCTTTACCATTTTCGTACATTATCATAATTGGGTTGGTAAAAATCCCTTTTGCTGTTTTTATAGATTCCATTAGTGTTCAAAATCATTGGGGTAAGTTTCCTTGTATAAGATAGCTGAAATTAAAATATTCATGAATAAGTTCGTCATAAGTATAAATATTCATTTGGAAGAATGGAATCTCTTTCATTTATTGATAATTGTGTCTAAATCATAATGCGCTAATATTTATATTTTATTATTCAGTCCATTGGTTAACCCTATGCATGTATTGGCTTCTTCTGCATAAGAATTCATATTCTATATAAGGTAAGGATCATTCCTCATTTGGAAAATGACTAGCATTGATGGAATCATTAATGATGAAATGCTTTTGCTCTGAGACGTCCCAGACAAATACCTTTCCATGATGAATTAGTTTGCTGTTCATGCAGAAAATGAGGATGTGAATCAACAATATATTGCAGGCCAGCTATGTTTGGATCCTGGTAACTGTATTTTCCCTCTACCTGTTTGGACTTACATGGAGATGAAAAAGGGTGATTTTCCATTTAACTCGATGATAAAACTTCTGGAGGAATTTATTCTGCAAGGTGATTAATCTTAACCGTTAGCTTTAATATATTAAAATATTAGAATGTAATTGAGTTTAAGCAATGTGATTTCATTATTTTCTCTCCCACTTGAGACTTGTATATTCTTTGAGAGTTTGGATATTTATCATTTTAAAATAACTTATTTAATTTTACAAGATACTACAAGATATACAATGCATCAATATATAGTGAGGCTGTTTTTTTGTTTTTGATTATTTCAATTTTATTATAAATCTTTGCTCAATGGATATTGAAACATTGCTGTGTTTATGGCTATAGAATTATTCATTATTAACATGAGTTGAGAAATGAGCGAATCAATGGAAATTTTGGAGGAATGAATTTTATTCCTATAGCAGTTCATTGTGTACAGTTTTTTTTTACGTCTGTCATTTCAGGTCACCACGAGATTTTCCCTCTGCATTAAAGAATCGCTGAACCTCTTACAATATTTTTTCCCCATTTTCCTGAGTACATTCTATACAAATTCTTGTGCAGGAAAGGTAAATCTCCAGTATTGAATCTGAATATCATTCTGGTTTATGAATTCCAAAGTTACAATATTTACTAACCTCAATATTTCACATGATATGTTTTCTAAATTCCAAGACTGTTCCTGCATGAATTCTATAAACATGGGCCAAAGGATCAATGACGGGCTGGGTTCCAAATGAAATCAAGAGGTGATTTTATGTTCCGGTAGACCTGCAACTTCAAGCTCAGCTTCAATATTCAATTGGAAAATTATCTGATTACCTATATAATAATAACTAAATATCATTCTGGGTTATGAATTCCAAAGTTACAATATTTACTAGGCGCAATTATTCACATTATGATATTTTTCCTTTATTCCAAGACTGTACCTACATGGATTCTATACACCTGGGCCAAGTGAGTATTGGCAGATTGAGTACCGAATGTAATCAAGAGGTGATTTTATTTTCTGGTAGACCTGCAACTTCAAGGTAAGTGCGAGTTATTTTTAATTGGAAAAATTAAAAGAAATGTGGATGGAAGTAGTCAAGAATTATAGGTATTAGATAAAAATCTAATATCGATAATATTTTTTATCATCATAATGAGCTAATATTATATTTTTTATTATTCAGTCCATTGCTTAACCCCATGCATGTATTGGCTTCTACTTCAGTACGAAATCATATCCTCTCTAAGGTAAGGATCTTTCGGTATTTGAAAAATGACTAGAACTAATGGAGTCATTAATCACGAAAAACTCTTGCTTTCAGAATTCACTTATGAATGCCTCTCCATGATGATCTAGTTTGCTCTTCATTTAAAAAATAATTTACTGTGATAGGAAAACAGGTTACAGAAAAACAACAGTTAACAAGAGGTATGCTTGTTGTTGTTTTTGATTTTAATATCGCCAGACATCATCGTCTTGTAATATTCAGGTGTGGGGTCAAGAATATCGTCTCGTAATAATACTATCACACAATTGTTTACAAAAAAGAACAACATACAGCTGAAGAAATGTTTTTCATACATAAAATTTTTACCTATTTTGTATATGCCACCCCCTACTTTTTGGGCTTGCAAAGTTCGGAAAAAAAGGGGTGGCTTATACATGGGGAAATACGGTATTTCAGGCCAGCAATGTAGGAATTCGGTAACTGAATTTTTCCTTTATCTTATTGGAACTACATGGAGAGGAAAAAGTGAGATTTTCCATTTAACTTGATGATAAAACTTCTGGAGGAAATTATTTTGCATGGCAATTTTTCCTACAGTTTAAGCATCAGCATTTCAAAACTATAGAATCTAAATAAGTATTAGTCCTGGATATAAGGATCTTAGGCTTTCTTGGTGTTTTAAAAGGATTTTCGGTCTCACTGGGTCTTAAAATATTACCTGGGTGGTTTGGCAACCACTGGGTCTCCAGAAATTACCTGGTTGGAAAACCAAAAATCCTTTTTACATATTATTCCTGGAATTCAATGATATTCTCACCAACTTGAGAATTGTATATTCCCTTATTGTTTTGATTTTTATCATTTTATGATTAACTTTCTTAAACTTAACTAGAGTATACAAGATATACAATCCTTTATTCTGAGTGAGTCTGCTTTTTTATTTTTGACATATTAATGAATTAAATTATATATTTTTGCTTTGAGCATTTTAAAGTTCTCATGTTTTGATAGCTATAAAATTATTAGATCTTTAAAAAAGTTATGGTTTGCGTGAATCAATGGAATTATTCGACAATTCAATTTTAAAGTTATAGTAGTTCTTTGCATACAGTTTTTATTATTTCTGTAATATCAGGTCTCCATACATACCAGGAGCTCTGCCCTCTTTATTGAAGAATTGCTGAACGTTGTAAACTATTTATTTCCTATATACATTAGGATATGGTGAATACAATTTTGCTGGGAAGGTAAATCTTCAGTATTGAATCTATATATCATTCTGGTATTTGAAATACAAAGATTTGATATTTTCTTTCCTCAATTATTTAAATTATGATCTGTTTCTCGAATCTGAGACTGTTAGTCCATTAATTCAATTACAATGTGGGGAAGGAGTAATGGCAGACTGCTTTTGGAATTAAATGGAGAGGGGATATTTTTTGTGGTAGGCCTACAACTTTATGGTAAGCTGAGTAAAATTTAATTGGAAGATTTAAAAGAAATTGTGATTGAATTAGTTATGAATTATAGGTGTTAGACATTAACCTTCACCGTTTTTGTACATTTTCATAAATGGATTAGTAAAAAATCTCTTTTGCTGGAATTATAGATTCCATTAGTATACAAAATCATTGAGATTAATTTCCATTCATGTATTTTTCTGAAATGTGAAATATTTATCTAGAATCTTTTGCCTTAATATGTCTCAAAATTAGTCTTTAGCTTTTACTTGTTTGATATTTTTATGTAATCTGAGAATAAATAGCTTCTCTTTTATAACTTTTAGATAATCGTGTAATTCTGTGTTGAATTATGTTACTTTAATGAGAATCATAAATTTTAAAATATTCATTTATAATCACATCTATTTTTTGGTATATTTATGATTTTTGAATATGATATACAGTTCTTCAGGCATGTGTATTTGAGAACATTGTGTCAAATTCTTATGGATTTCATTGTTTGCAGATTATACTTTCATTTACTGGTATTCTGTCATCATTGAGGAAGCATTGCTTATTTTTTGAACCATGAATATAGATTTTACCTGAGGACATAAGGTGTAAATTTTTAATATAAGATATGTTATCTATTTAATGGATTGCATTCTTTATGCTATGTATAACAATGACAAGTTATAGTAATTAATTCTTTTTCTTACTAGGTTTGCTGTATGTTAGACTGATCTTCCAAAAACTTGAATTGTGTGGTAAGAAGTAGTATCCCGGGACAAGGTATTGGGAATAAATTCAGGAGGAGATGTTTCAGTGTCACAGTTGCTGCTTCAATGTAACTATGATTTTGATTTTTATGGCAGCATTTTTGCATGGCATTCAATAAGAAATATTTGATAATACATTTTTTGACTGTATTTTAATATAGTATGGTGAAATTGAAACTAATTTATATTTGAAAGAATTCTTTTATTAATGTTGAATTATATTATTATATTGAATGAATTTATATTTGTCTTAGTTCATAATTCATTCACTCAAAATTTTTTAAAATGTTCTTTTTCTATTAATTCTAAATTTTTATTCTTCTATTGCCTCTAACTGGTTATGTTATGGTATTTGATGAAGAGAAATTAACTTTTAGGACATTGTACATATCAATGCAAACTTAAATTATCAGTAATATTTGTGTGTGTATATATATGAGGAAGGCAATGGAAAATGATGATTATCTTACTTGAGAATTATACATTCTGAATCCTTATTTCATGATCTTAATCCTATAAATGTACCATGAATATATTCCAGCAGGTACAAGAAAGTATGGAGTTGATCATCGTCATCTATCAATAAGCAATCATCAAACCCAAATGCCAGTGCCCTAGGAATTGAATGATGGTGTTTCTTGTCTGTATCCTTTTAGAATTAAAAAAAATTTATTCAAGTAAATTTCTTTTGCTATATTACTACTGAAACCTAACTTTTTCTTTTTTGTTTTATCATAAGCGATTTAATCATATCATAGATGCTTCAGAATATATTATTTTACTATAGGCTGATTCCAATAAGTATTTTTCTGATATACATTTTTCAATTCAATTGTTTATTAATTTTAATAAAGGATCATAATTTATATTTTTGCAATATGGAGTAAATTTGAATTCTAATTCTATTAAATTCTATTATTATTCTAATTGAATATTAATTATTTAAATACAAAATGTGCCAATAATTAATGTATCTAATAATAACTTTTAAGTTGATGAAAATTTAATCTTGAAATTTTGTATATTTGATGTCTTTATTTTCAGGAGAATTATTCATAATTTCTGATGTCCTTATTAATTTTCTATATGTATTTATCTATATGGCTTGTATTTTAGTTTTTAGTTGTTTGTTAGTGTTTCATTCTGTAATTTTAAAAAGCTATTTTATACTTATTTATCTATTTCATGATTGCATTTGTTGTTATTCTTAGTATGACTTATGTATATGTATATGTATATCTTAGGATGTATATCTTAGGTTTAGGGTTTATTATTAAGGGTATATGAGGTATGGGGAAAGGGTTTCGAACTGGGTGGGTTTTATATGAGCCAAGGGTTGTATTAATTGTTATTAAGTTAGTTATTGTCATGCATATTATTTTTGATATATATATATAGTAGAAGTAGAATATTTATTGTATTGGATCTTTATATATCTATTTAAGCAATAAATCTTTTTTTCTTTACATTTAGATGCAAGAAGCAAAGCCTGCCACTTGCATGAATCAAAGGAGGGCATCAAAGATTTCCATGAATCCCTAGATAGGTTAGTTAATCTTCAATAATTTGATTGATACTGTCTCAGTAATCTTAGAGATAAAATATCTATCTTTGAATAAAATTTCAACTAATTATTCAAATTGAGTTACAAATTACGATATGCTACATAAGATATACATGTATAATATCTCTGGACTTCCTTGTATCTTCAGAACTAGAATATTTATGGAGACCCACTATGGCATGCAGTAGAAAGTTGCACCAGAGCTTTCTCTACACTCCAAAGGTTAGGAGTTATCCTCCATGGACTCCTGGATGGGAGAAGGGGCGTGCCTGGTATGTTAGATACACTTCTTTCTATCCACCCATGATATTACAAAACTTATAATTACATTACTATCAGATGAATAAATTTGTTCTATAATTAAGTATGTCATGTTTTGACGCCATGACCTTTTTTCTCGGGACAGAAAACATTGCCAGTGGGCTAATTAAGCACTTTTCCCAGCTAGTGCCGCTCTAAATTAAATGTTATTGCAATAGTTAATAAATATTAATTATAAATATTATCAAACAACTATTAAGTCTGTATTAAATCATATATTTGGGAGGCAAGGAATCAAGTTGAATTGTCTAATTTCCTGTTTCAAGATCCTGTTTGAAAATCAAATGACTATTAAAATATAATATGATCTGAAAAAATAGCATAATGAGTATAGAAGAAGTAATGTAAGGTTGTTGTAATGTATGTTGGTGCCATATAGATTAGGTGCCTTTAGCATATACAACATAATTACTCAAGCTATTAGATAAAACTTAATGATCTTAGCCACTATGCCACCCTGCATTTCTTCATTCTTCTAACAACCATTTTAGAGAATTAGGGCACTAATATTTTTCTCATGTCACTGTTATGATACAGAAATACTTACAATTTTTTAAGGCTCTTGTCATCGTTGGACCACACCGAGGGACCTCAGCAGAGGACATCGCCGGACCAGGGATGCAGCCACCAACTTGGGATGATGAGCACCATGGCGCCGAAGAATGAAGAGGAGCACCTCCCTCGCCCTTTGGGGGTAAGCGAAATCTTCTTTTGGACGTTCATTCAAAAGCTCGTTTTATAGTTACTGTTTGGATAGTCTAAAGGATGTTTTCGACTGATGTATTGTCTGTTTCAGTTCGAGGGGGCAACGAGGGACCACATCGATGGGGGGTCATGCCGCGGGACGACGCTGGACCATGCCGAGGGACCACGACGCTGGATGCCGCCGGACCAGGGATGCAGCCGCCAGCGTGGGATGATGAGCACCATGGCGCCGAAGAATGAAGAGGAGCACCTCCCTCGCCCTTTGGGGGTAAGCGAAATCTTCTTTTAGACAATCATTCAAAAGCTCGTTTTATAGTTACTGTTAAGATTGTGTAGAGCATAACTTCGACTAATGTATCGTCTGTGTCAGTTCGAGGGGGCAACGAGGGACCACATCGATGGGGGGGGCCACACTGGGGGACGACGCTGGACCACGTCGAGGGACCACACCGGAGGACGGCGCCGGACCAGGGATGCAGCTGCCAACGTGGGATGATTAGCACCATGGCGCCGAAGAATGAAGAGGAGCACCTCCCTCGCCCTCTGGGGGTAAGTGAAACCTTCCTTTTAGACGATCATTCAAAAACTCTTTTCACAATTACTATTTACATTGTCTTAAGGATGACTTCGACTAATGTATCGTCTGTTTCAGTTCGAGGGGGCAACGAGGGACCACAACGATGGGGGGGCCACGCCGGGGGACGACGCTGGACAACGCCGAGGGACCACACCGGACCAGGGATGCAGCTGCCAGCGTGGGAGAGGCAAGATGATGAGCCCCATGGCGCCGAAGAATGAAGAGGAGCAACTCCCTCGCCCTTTGGGGGTAAGCAAAATCTTCTTTTAGAGGATCATTCAAAAGCTCGTTTCAAAGTTACTGTTTAGATTGTCTAAAGGATAAATTTGACCGATGTATCGTCTGTTTCAGTTCGAGGGGGCAACGAGGGACCACATCGATGGGGGGGCCACGCCGCGGGATCACAACGCGGGAAGCTTCCGGACCAGGGATGCAGCCGCCAGCGTGGGATGACGAGCACCATGGCGCCGAAGAATGAAGAGGAGCAACTCCCTTGCCCTTTGGGGGTAAGCGAAACCTTCCTTTTAGACAATCATTCAAAAGCTCGTTTTATAGTTACTGTTAAGATCAGGGATCTCAAACTAAATTTAGCTGGGTGCCGCAGGAGGCAAATTCTGGGTGAGCCTGGGCAACATAAGGGATTTCACAAAATAAGTCCTCAAATGTCATTTTTAACAGTTTTAATTATTTCTTCGGAACATGAAGTGTCCTGAACATTAATAGAACATTGAGTGAGGATTGTAAACAGTTCTTCTGAACATGGCATCTTTTGCCTACTCCTTGCTGCCAGAGACTTGTCAGCGCTTCTCACAAATCTGAACCACATTTGGCGTTAGAGCGGAAGCAGTTAAGACCTTCAGTATGGCTTGAATATGATCATCATTAAGTCTAGACCTATACTTTGACTTATTGAAGTTCAAGGTGGAGAATAACTTCTCACACAAATATGAGCTCCCAAAAAGGCACATGGTCTGCTTGAACATTTCAGGAAAGCTCAGGGAAGCTGGGGGGGCAATCCTCTCAAAAATTGCCCATGCATGTCTGCTTTTCCTCTCATCTCCCTGAACTTTGACTCAACTCAGAAACAGCCTTCCCATTTTTCTATATGAAGGCTTTCACTTCTTCTCTCCACTCAAAAAATATTTTCAGGACATTTCCCCTGCTGAGCCAACATACCTCGGTGAAATAGAGCATATCTCCATATTCTGTCTCCATTTCCTCTAAAAAAGCACGGAAACTCCTGTGCCTTAATCCCCTGGATCTGATTTGGTTGAGGCATTTCACAGCAACAGATATCACATTGTCACACGGCAGGCATTTGCTGCAAAGGGCCTGCTGATGGATAATGCAGTGAAGAGCAATGGCCTCCTCTACACCCTCCTCTTGAAGGTTTTTTTTAACAAGTGCCACCAGTCCATTTTTCCTCCCTATCATCGATGGCGCTCCGTTGGTTGTTATTACAACAAACCTCTTCCATGGCAAACCTGCTTTATCAAGGGTATCAGACAAATGACGAAATATCTCATTAGCGGTGATCTGGCTATGCATTGGAATTATTGTGAGCAGCTTCTCCGTCAATTCAAAATTGCAATCAACACCACAGACATAAATTGTAAGTTGAGCAGTGTCTGTTATGTCTGTGCTCTCATCAAGAGCGACTGAGTATGCATCAAAACATTTGACTTTCTCACACAGTTGATGATAAATGTCACTTGACATGTCAGAAATGCGCTCTTCCAAAGTGGTGACAGAAAGACTGAGGTTGCTAAACTGACCTTTCTTTTCTGGACAGATAATACTTGCAGCCTGTAACATGCATTTTTTAACAAACTCTCCTTCTGTGAATAGTTTCCTTGCCTTAGCAATCATCTCACTAACCATGTAACTAGCTGCGACTGAGGCAACATTCTCATTGGTTGATTTCTTGAAGAAATCTTGTTGCCTCAGTAGACATGCTTTAAGACTGCCAACTCGCTTGGCTCTCTCATCCCCCTGATATTTTGCACATTCCTCAGCATGTTTAGTTGAATAATGGCATTTCAAGTTGTATTCCTTATGCACTGCAACTTTCTCTGTGCAAACAAGACATGTGGGGATGCGCCCCTGTGCTCAACAAAGAAATACTGCGACTCCAACTTTCCCTGAAATTGTCTGTGCTCGTCATCAATCTTTCTATTCACTGCAAGCTTTGACGAAGTCATGGTGGGGGTACGACCAAATCTAATCTGTAATAAAATCTAATTCTTCTCTGTCCGTTCTAATTCTAATTGATTCCAGGTGTAGCCCACATACAAACTCTCCTGCCGACTGCCGGCCTCTCTTCAATTCAATCTTTTTCTGACTGCTGTGCCAGGGGTCAAGTCCTAGGGAAAAAAGTGGGGGAACTCATTCAGAACGTCCATTCCCTCACCTAATAAAATGCGTATATATGTATAAATAAAACACCCCCACCCCACTCCAGTCATATCAGTCTGTACCAGAAGAGCGCTCTCTCTCCCCCCGCAACGCTGATTCTATCAGTGTACAGCGGTAAGCGCGGGCCACAAAATATTGTACTGAGTTTGAGACCCCTGGTTAAGATTGACTAGAGGATGACTTCGACCTGTGTATCGTCTGTTTCAGTTCGAGGGGGCAACGAGGGACCACATCGATGGGGGTGGGGGGCACGCCGGGGGACGACGCTGGACCACGCCGAGGGACCACACCGGAGGACGCCGCCGGACCAGGGATGCAGCCGCCAGCGTGGGATGATGAGCACCATGGCGCCGAAGAATGAAGAGGAGCACCTCCCTCGCCCTTTGGGGGTAAGCGAACCTTCCTTTAGACCAGGGGTCGGCAACCTTTTGGGTCGGAAGAGCCGAAAATTACAATTTACAAAATTTTAAATTTTTAAAGAGCCGGAAAAAATTTTCTTGCCAACAATAAATAGCACTCGCATAAATACAAGGTTTGTTCAAAAATTATCGCTAAAAATTACTTATTTTTTCAAGAATTATTTATTTATTCATGAATATCTATTTTGTCCCCTTCAAAGTAATCCCCATCAGACATTAAACACTTGTGATAACCTTTTTTTCAATCCTCGAAGCATTTTGAAAAATCATTTTTTGTGATCTTGTTAAGAACCTTCTTCGATGCCGTCTTTATCTCCTCTATCGTAGCGTCGGCCTTTCATGGGCCTCTTCAGTATCGTTAACAAAAAAACGTCACAGGGTGCCAGGTCTGGGGAATATGGTGGCTGCGGCATTATTTGAGTGTTGTTTTTGGCCAAAAATTCGTGCACAAGTAACGATGTGTGAGCAGGGGCATTATCATCGTGCAAAAGCCAATTTTTGTTCTTCCACAAATCCGGGCGTTTCTGGCGGATTGCTTCTCGAAAATTGCGCATTACTTCAAGGTAATATTCCTTATTGACCGTTCTACCCTGCGGCAAGAACTCATAATGCACCACGCCCCTGAAATCGAAGAAAACTGTCAGCAAAACCTTCACATTCAACCAAACTTGGTGTGCTTTTATCGGTCTTGGCTCGTGCGACAGCTTCCATTGGGATGATAGAGCTTTGGTTTCTTCGTCATAACCAAAAACCCATGATTCGTCACCAGTTATGACTCTCTGGAGCAAATTTGGGTCGTCACGGATAGAATCCAACAGCTCCTGAGCAATGTTAATGCGATGCTGTTTTTGGTCGAAATTGAGCAATTTTGGTACGAATTTCGCGGCGACCCGTCTCATGCCCAAACTATTGGTAATAATCGAATGGCACGAGCCAATCGATATATTTAGGTCCTGAGCAACTTCTCTGACGGTGAATCGACGATTGGCCAATACTAGTTTCTTTATTTCATCAATGTTATCGTCTATTGTAGACGTGTTCGGGCGTCCGGAACGCTCTTCGTCGCTCTCATCTTCACGGCCCTCTGAGAACATTATGTACCACCGATAAACATTGCTTTTGTCCAAAGTAGCTTCGCCGTATGCAATAGTCAACATTCTGAATGCGTCCGCGCACTTTTAGATGTTCTTCACACAAAATTTGATACAAATTCTTTGATCCATTTTTTGGAATAGGCAAAACTCGAAGACGAGCCAAAACACATCCGAACAAACCAGTTGCCAAAAATTAACTAAACATTCATAATGGCCAACCTTGTCAGCACAAGTAAGGATCATACATAACGCTACAAAAAAATCAAAAATACCTAGCCCGCGCAAATTAAAAATTCGCTATAGCTTTTGAAAGGACCACGTATTCACGGGGTGTGAAAAGCGAGTACAATGGGCTGAGATAGAGAAATGGTGCCCAATCCTCGTTAGTCGATTCAAAATCGTTTTTAAATGTTTTTTTTTTTTTTTAAATAAGTAATATTTGCGTATGAAACTAAAGAGCCGCAGTTTCATATCCAAAGAGCCGCATGTGGCTCGCGAGCCTCTGGTTGCCGACCCCTGCTTTAGACGATCATTCAAAAACTCTTTTCACAATTACTATTTACATTGTCTTAAGGATGACTTCCACTGATGTATCATCTGTTTCAGTTCGAGGGGGCAACGAGGGACCTCATCGATGGGGGGGGCACGCCGGTGGACGACGCTGGACCACGCCGAGGGACCACGACGCTGGATGCCACCGGACCAGGGATGCAGCCTCCAGCGTGGGATGACGAGCACCATGGCGCCGAAGAATGAAGAGGAGCACCTCCCTCGCCCTCTGGGGGTAAGCGAAACCTTCCTTTTAGACAATAATTCAAAAGCTCGTTCCACAATTACTGTTTACATTGTCTTAAGGATGACTTCGACTGATGTGTATCGTCTGTTTCAGTTCGAGGGAGCAACGAGGGACCACATCGATGGGGGGGGGGGCACGCCGGGGGACGACGCTGGACCACACCGGAGGACGCCGCTGGACCCAGGGATGCAGCCGCCAGCGTGGGAGAGGCAAGATGATGAGCACCATGGCGCCGAAGATTGAAGAGGAGCAACTCCCTTGCCCTTTGCGAGGTAAATTTCCTTTGCTATCCTATACTGTACTTTCATTCTGTATATAAGAATATATATGTTATCACATTACCTTTTGAGTTCGGAGTAAGATGTTCTGAAGTATCTCCTACTCCAGAGTTCGAATGTCGAAATCTCAACAGATATTGAACTGTAGACGAACTATAAATGAAATTCATTCTCGTCAAAAATGAATAATAAGCTGAAAAGTTTAAAATAGATGAAATTTGTTGCCAAAGTAGGTAACTTAATTAACTCATCAAGTTGTGCAGTGCATTAAATGTCTTAAATTTATCTCAATATCGTTTTCTTTGAATATAAAACCTGTTTACTCCACGATAATGTACGTTGCTATAAACAAAAACAATTAAATACTGGAATAAATTCTCAATTCCTTCTCAAGAGAAAATTCAACTATCGCATTCGTGGTTACTAAAGAATAGTTTGTTTTCAGCCTCAAAATTCATCAAAATTATCATCTAATTTATCCAAAGTCTCGTAAATATCTGATCGTAAACTATATTTCATGACCAAAATAAGAACCCTTATTCAATTTCCCTTCTTTTATTGATACTCTCAAAACCAAAAGTTGGTTAATTATAATTTAATATTGCAAAAGAAAAGAGGCATGCAAATGAGAAATCTAAGTTTATATTTATTCCTTATGGGAACAGTTTTTCCCTTCTGGAGTCGAACTGATTTTGAGTGCTCCGAATCAAAAATTTATTTTCAAAAACCTTTCCGGGATATACGTAATAATTTCCCGAATTTTCAGCGCGATTGGATGCATGGTTTTTGAGTCTATAGAGTACAGATAGACAGACACGCATTCACTTTTTTATATATAGATATATTAATTGAGAGCGATATTTTCGTTGCATTTAAGAAATTAGATTGGATCAAACTCTAATCCAGCAGACACCTTCATATACTAACGTATACTCACACGGCTTTGCGAACGCAATCTTCTGAATATCTCTTTTCTAAAAATGCTAGATTTGATTTGTCCGTCCATAATCGCGATACTCGAGGGAAAAGCAATTTACTCGTAAAAAAATTTACTTTTAAAATTATTCGTTGCGAAAATATCGTGATGCTCTTATCTAGAAAATGCTAAAACTCTGACTTCTCATTATATAGTTAAATGTAATAAAAGAATCAATTTTCAGCGGTAAAAGCTAAAATAATAGTCGAGAGTTCTAGAGGTAGGGAAAATTTAGTGAAAAAGCGTTATGCTCCTTACGAACGTTCTAAAAGTAGCCAATTCTCACCAGATAAACACAGATTAACCGTTCAATCAATTTTAATCGAAAAAATGTGAATATACAATCGAGATTGGTAATAGTGGTGGTTACTTAGATGAAAAATAGAAATGAGTTTGTGATAGTGGTAAAATTATCAATTTTAGCGAAAAGACTTACAATGACGGTTGTTGTTATTAGAAATTGCGAATTACAAACGTTTCTCAGTATGCTCCTTTTACGGTTTTTCTTTTTCGAAGATAATCGATTAAAATATGTCCATGAATTGAGAGCTACCACCTGTTATCGTCGTCGTCGTCACCTTCCGAGCCAAAAAAAGTTTTTCATTCTTTTGTGGCCGATTTTCCCCAGTGCACTCCACTGTTTGGATTTTGTATTTATGTTTCTGGCTTAGAATGGTTTATTCAAGTACATCCACAGTAATTAATGCCAAATATCCATAATAATTAGTGCCAAAACTCGGATTTACGTGCGCCTTAACTGCGCCAAGTGAGCGTGGGATATATTCCCTCGAAGACGCGTTCGGTCTAACGTGAGCAAACGCGGCATCCAACGCGTGGACAGTTCTCATGCTGATTTAATATGTTGGACAAACACGCTCTTTTGACATGTTCATAACCTCTGCTAATTCTCACTTTAATTCGGCGGTCGTTTTGCACCTTTTGGTGAACTTTGGCCATTTGTTTTCGTCGGAAGCTTGACGTTCCGAGCGTTTATCGTGTACCGAGTTCTAACGGCCATTCCTTTATTTTCAAATAACTATAAATTCAACTGCCAAGAATTTAACTGTGGTAAATGATGGTGCAGAGTTCCAGAATCACGCAGAATCCAACCCATCTTTCTTTTGCGTAGGCGTATTTTTGTCCATTAAAAAAAAACACTTCGACGTATTCAAACGACTGTTACATAAAAAATGCGCAAAAATGGCTGAATTTTTTATGAGTAAATGTCGTCAAATAAACGACGAAATTCACTAGCTTTAATTTGCAAGTGATTAGATCTTCATATTGAGGCCGGGAACCACCCACGTATTATTGCAAACAATGAACCAACCGATAACTACTGCGAGTTTACAATATGACTGGGTTGTATAATGCTGGTTGCTTAGGAATGCTGAAGATAATTATTTGCTTGTCGCGCAAAGACATCGTCTTTGCTACTTGCATCGTTACGAGTTCCGTTGCATGACGGGGAAAAAGTCGACGAACAGTACTAGTGTATTTTTCTACGAGTTTATTTATTTGTTTCCGATGAAACGATATCTCAGACAATATAGAACTTGTTTTTTATTTTAATAATAAATTTTTTCCCGATACATTGAATCCAATTCCGTGTCAACCCGTAGTACACCCTTGGTTACCGTAATGTTCATTCTCGTAATAATGATTAATAATCGAAACGCAAAGCTCGAAGCCAGTTAGAAGACGAGATATAATAGCGATAGAGATTATCATAAAAAATTTTACTTTATCAGGACGTTTTAATACATTAAAAAATAAAATAAAAAAAGAATATAAGGAAACAGGCATATTTTTTATCTTAAGCAGTAGGTAGAACGTCTGATCGGTAATTTTACTTTGTGATTCGTGCTGTAGATCGTAAGATAATCTTGTTTTAGCCGGCAAAACTTACGAAGTTGCAACATTTACCATAATGGCCGATTTTAATTGCGTGCTAGTCCCCGCTGCTCTCGGGTATCTATCGTATAATATTGGGTGAATCGGCAAGTTTCCGCCAATTTTCAGAGGAAGAGGAATTTTAAGAGACTACTATTAAGGATGTTTAGTTTAATTACCATTTTGTTACATAACAACATCCTTTCTTTTGGGAATTTTATAATTCCATTTTCATAAAACATCTAAGGCTGCTGTTATGTTCGCCGAAACCTGTTTCATTTTCCAAATTGCGACCTTGATATTCATTGCCGAGATTTCCCGTTTTCAGCATTTGCAAGAAAAGAGTTTGAAGTAGTGGTTTTAGTTTTTATAATTAAGATATAAAAACCCGTCCATAAACGTTGAAGTCCATTGAAAATACTTGTAGCCACTTTTTCGGAAAAAGTTACTTGCTTCATATGAAAAAAATTGAAACATTAAAAACTAACAACTCATCTTCAAACCGTGCAATGTTTCTTTCATTTTTATTGTGTAATTTACTCAATATGAATATAATTGCTTACTTTACTAGCTTGAAAAATTAAAAGTCAAGTATCACTTTTGCAAACTATACAGCCTTATGCAACATATTTAATTCAATATAATACCAAATTTTTGTAGCACAATAGTTAAGTTACTTTAATACAGTGTAGTATTTGTGATTTCATGGATCTTTTGTAAGAAATGAAAGATTTCTTTGCCAGAGATGAAAATTTGCTCCTTTGGAAAATCTTTGAGATGAAATATTATTTCATTAAGTACCATTGTTGTAGTAAAAGCTGTAAAAGTAATTTTATTATTGTTTGATGCTTATACGATTCTACCTAAGTATTCATTTGTAATTTTGATGAAAGTTAGGATTCCCTTAAATCAGCTAACCTGAAAATTTATCTTCTTTGCCATATTTGTGTTTTCTTTAAAAGTAATAATAATGACTAATAATAGAATGCTTTTTTCAGGGGTCATCGTTGGATGAGAAGATGATGTCCATGAGCCACAGCTAGCCCCTTTTACCTCTTGGAGGTAAGTTTTAACCTAATTTACTTTAATCCACTCCTTTCAATAATTTGATAAGTCAATTAGTTGTTTAATTATTTAATTATCTTAATATATTGTGTTCAATTCCATAAATTTGATAAAGTTTTTGCTAATCGTACCATAAAAGGAATATTACCATTGTGGACAATAGAGGTTATTATCATAGGCAATTAATGAGTGAAGAATTATTGAGAGATTATTGCTGTGTAAATCAATTATGATAAACTCTTTAATTTGAAAATGCAGTTTTTCAATAGATGAATGAGGAAAGAAAAGTCTTTGGAACAGATATATGCCCAAGAAAGTTCTACCATTGGATAGTTGGTTCAATAAAATCAATATTAGAAAGCAGGGTAAACAGGCAGGGCAGGGTAAACCTGAAGATGCAATGTAATTAAGAAACCAGTTGCTAACAGGTTACTGATATGAATTAGAAATTAATTTGTAAGAAAGGTTTATCAAAATCACGAAGTATTCATAAAATGCTAGGGTTAGCTTGTTTTATTTATATTTAAAAATCATATTTAGCGAATATAAATTGATTTAATTTTGAAGTGTGAAAGTTTTTCTCATTACAAATGATTTCAAAATTGAAGTTTCTTACAAAGAATAGTTATCATCATACAGAATAGTGTACAAGGTACCACAATTGCTTAAAGTGGTCCGTTACTTTGGCAATCTGTAATATGAGGAGAAAAATGGAATGTATGAGTTGGAAGTAAGCAATTCCAAATTAGTAAACATTGAATTTCAAAAGAAATGTTTGATAAAGTACATGCTTTACTTCATTTTATGAGTTAATTTGGCAATAAGATATATATAATATAGAAATGATCCCAAGCAGTAAAAGTAATACATGAGCACAGAAGTATGTGTATGTTTTAACAACCTAAAACTTGTGAGGAATACCAAAAGTAAAAAGTCATGTAGAAATATTAGTTATTGGGTAAATACTGGTAGAACAAGTGATGATAGTTTATTAAGAGAAGCATCTGAATCAGAATATAAAGCCGCACAGAAGTGCTTGGGACACTAAAAAATAAGACAAGAAAAAGAAGTTTCATTTGGAGAAGTAATCTGATACCTAAGATATGTATATATATAGGAAAATTAAATCCATAGATTTAGTTTCTTTGTAATTTTCAATAGGAAGGTCTTAATTTTCATATCAATCTATAAAATTTAAGTTAAATATTTCAAAAATATATTCACTCATAGATTATATTAAGCAAAATTGTTTAGTATCTCAAAGTACTATTATCTAATGTAATAGTTTTAATACTTTTTAATAAATGCTTATGAGATTTTCATAATAATTTGTATTCAAATATTTCAGGTTCATTGTTGGATTAGCATGCCAGGGGTCAGAGGGTCTGAGCAGCTTTCATGTACTGGAAAGGAGTTCACCTTGCAGTACCGGCTGTACGAACGAGGTGTAGATGATCTTGGTGAAATCAAGAGTAGCTGAGGTTGTTGGACAGCTCAGACCATATGCCTTAGGTACGTTATAAAAGTATCATTAACTTTAAGTTTTTAGGTTTATCTTAGTTATATTTAGTAAATAGGAAAGCAACCCTTGGCTCATTTTTCGCGTTTTCGTGGGTATAATGAATGGGAACAATATTATGTTCATTTAATAAAGAAATTTAATTAAATGAAAGAGGGAGGGATTAAAAAATAAGTAGCATAATTGGAGGGGATGAAAATGGAGGGAAAATGAGAGATAATAAATGAAGGGGAAAAATAAATGGGAGAGGAAATGATAGTGAACAAATGAAGGGGAAAGTAAATGAGAGGAAAAAATAAAGGGGAGGGGAAAACAAATGAAGGGAAGGAGGGGAAAAAAATAAAAGAAAAACAAAAGTAGGGGAAATGAAGGGGAGGTAAAATGAGGGGAAGCAAATGAAGGGGAGGGGAAGCAAATGAAGGGGTGGGGAAACAAATGAAGGGAAGGAGGGGAAAAAAATAAAAGAAAAACAAAAGTAGGGGAAATGAAGGGGAGGGGAAGCAAATGAAGGGAAGGAGGGGAAAAAAATAAAAGAAAAACAAAAGTAGGAGAAATGAAGGGGAGGTAAAATGAGGGGAGCAAATGAGGGGGAGTGGGAACAAATGAGGGGGAGGTAAAATGAGGGGAAGCAAAAGAAGGGGAGGTAAAATGAGGGGAAGCAAATGAAGGGGAGGGGTAACAAGCAGGAGGAGGAGGAATGTGGGGAGAAGAAAGCGAATGAAGGGGAGGTAAAAAGGAGGAGAGATTTTTAAAATAGGGGAGGGAATTGCGGTGGACTGTAGTGAAGTAGTAGGAGAAGAAGGAAAAATAATTTTTGGGAATAATTTTAAAATTAATTTTAAATTATTTTAAATGAATGGTGGAACTATCTAAAGAATAGTAATTGGAAAAATAATTTTTAAATTTTTAGGCTATTCATAAAATAGATTTTGGAAATAATTTTAAAAGCTATTTCATGGAAATTTATTTTAACATAATTTTCAAAAATAAAAATTAATTTCCGGTAATTTTATCCTGAAAAATACCTTCGAAAATAATTTTAAATATATTTTTATTAAGAATATTTGAGCAATTTGTAAGTAGATATTTAAAAAATTTAAAAACAATTTTTTGAACATTAATATGTAATATTTTTCAGCTGACCTTGTGTCTATTTGTTGCTATAACATACAATAAATAAATAATAAAACAATATCAATGATATTTTCAAACATTAATTATTTACATAATTGTAAATGATTTCTAAATAATTTTCAGAATGATATTTTAAATAACTATGAAAAATTTTGGATATTTTTAAAAATAATTATTGGAAAGTTGTTTTTAAATAATTTTTTGAAATATTTAAAAGATTTTTTGTTAATTTTTTCCTGGAAATATGCTTTGGAAATAATTGAAACTTTAAAAATTATTAACAATAATTTTCATATATTTTCAAGTAAATTTTAAATATTATTCTCATTCCTTCTTAAATAAATTTTGGAAATTTGATGGTTATATGATTTTGAGAAATATAATAAGTTATTTCTAGTAATGCATTAAAATATAATATTCACTAATATTTAACAAAAAAATTGGCATATTTTTGGAATTATAGCTTCTGGTAATATTAAAAAAAATTGCAAATGTGTATTGAAATTTTTTTATTGTCAACTTTCTGGGAAAATTATTTTTGGAAATCTTATTTAAATATTTTTATTGTGAAAATTAAAAAAAATCAGATTGTCAGAAATCCTTAACCTGGGTTACATTTTCCTGTGTTTACTATAATATACTTTACTTTATCATCGTATTTTTATAATATTAATTATATTATTTAAAAATATTGTCAATAAACTCTTATATTGGTCTGCAATTTCTTTGGGCTATATTTAAGAAAATATTTTTTAATCTTCTGAAGAAATTTAATTATTTCCTTAACATTCCTCTTCTTAAATCTCATAAGATGTCTAACAGAAGCATGTTAAACTGGAAATCTTAATTTTATTCATTAAAAATTGATTTTGTTAATTATGGGTACTGAGGAGGAATATATAGATATATAGATATTTCCTCATAAGCTTTTGCTGCTGCCAGGTCAGGTAAAACACACCATAGAAATTTAATTGTCATATTTTTCCAGCATATAATATCTTTTATTCTATTATATCAATATAATCATGAAATTTTTAACAAAAGAACTATATTCTTGAAATAATTCTGCATTAGCTTCTACTATGATCTGCTTTTAATCTTAACCTAGTTGTTGAGGGAAATGGCAATTTAATTTTCATTAGAAACGCATTTTAACTCTTCTCTCAATGACCGCAGGTGCCTGACGTGTCTATCGGTTGCTCGTCAACAACTTTTGCTGAGATGGCCCCTATCGTTCCCCGTAAGTGTGATCTTGAGGCCGAAAACGCTGAGCTGCGTAGAATAATAGCTGAAATGGAAAAGGGTTTTTCTGATGTTTGGTCTGAATTCAATCAAGCCACACATGCACCTACGCACCTGACAGTGTTAGAAGAACTTTCAGCCTTTGAGAAGAAGATCCGCAGCAGGATCGATAATGTTATATCCTTCCGCGATCAACTGGAGGGTAGTATAGATGCTCTCGAGCAATATATGAGATGGAACTGCATCCTCATCCATGGTGTTCCTGAGAAAAAGTATGAGGATTGCCCAGAAACTGGTTTTGTTTCGGTTTTTAAAACCAAGCTGAACATTCCAATTGATTTGCAGTGGTTGGATTGGGTGCATCAAGTGGGTCCCACCAAAGTGTACCCCGTAGATAAACCGCAACCCATAATCGCTAAGTTTATGTCTTACCAGGACAGAAAAAAGGTATAGAACTTCAAAAAACTGTCGAAAGGCTCATGTTTACCGATAACGGAGTCTTTAACAAAAGCTAGAGTGGCAGCGTTGCATGATGCTAAAGATTTGGTGGGACCCCGGAAAGCGTGGACACAAGATGGGAAGGTCATCCTTCTTGGACCAGATAGATTCAGGGTGTATGCATTGGTGGATTTTTAGGGATACTTATTGAAGAGTATGTACAGATGGAACCTTAAAATATTTGTTGATGGTTATGACTGGAGGAATACTATTACATGCATAACTAAGATGCAAAATTTAAAGAAGAAAATTTTTGCAGCCATAATTAGTGGTTAAAATTATTGATTGAGTCCTATTAATGGGTGGATGTAGTTAATGATATCAAATAATTACTTCACCATTGGTTAAATTTATTTGCTCTAATTCTTATACATTGGACAAATTTTGAGATAACCTCAGTATGAATCAAAACTGAAACCACTCCACTGTCACTATTTTTACTATGAACTTTAGTTACATGTAGACAAATTACAGCAAAAAGTTTGATTCTCTACTGTTCAGCAATGAAGCAGTGCTTCCCTCCATCCAATTCCACATAATTCATTACTTCAATCATTTAACAGTTATTTAATAATCCAACATACACAAAGTGTATGGCATGCTGCTTGGTGTAATCAATCTGGTAAAACATAAGGTTCACCTCAGAAGCGACACCAAGTTAAAGCAGTTTAAAAATACTCACTTTTGTTACACAGCTGAGTAGTTTCATGATCATCATAACTGAAAAAGATTTTATACATCGCAACATAATGTGCACAACCAAAGCAGGGATTTACAGTAGCGTAAAGTTATATACGGTAAACGAAAAATCTTTGCCATTCATCATTTACGATTACATTTTATTCGCAATTACAAGTAAGTTCTGATAGAAAAGATATTGTTGCAATGCTCTTCATATTAAAGAATCCGAAGCGGTTTCTGTTAAGAGAACACTCCGTGGTGGATTCATAATTCGAGTTGGGATGCCTATAGCCTCTGCTATGCATTTAAACCTTTATTTTAGCTATTTTTAACAGTTGGTGACGCGAGCGATGTGATCACGGCGACGTTGCATGGAAAAGTGATATATGCGTAATGGAGTTGGGACGCGAGACTGTTACCGCTGGGATTCTAAAATTGAAATTAGATTTTTCAAAATGAACAAGATGTCCATCGTTAACGATTAAAATTTCATGAAGATTAGTATTTATTATGACTTTTTGTCTACTACGTGAGTCTTACCGCACAAAAAAACCATTTTCATAACGTGTCGTCTGCTTATTCTTCCGAAATCGAGAAAACCGCCCTTATGCGCGATCGACGTAAAAGAGGAGAGGAATTTTAAAGGTATTCAATCGGTGATCCGTCAAAGAACAAAATTTACAACAATTTAAGAATACAGCGCCTGCACTGACAGCGGTGGTATTTCTATCAGCCAATCAGGATCAAGATAATGGTTAAGCGGGAGATCAAATATTGTTAATTCTTAATGTTTCAACTTTAATGTGGATGAACAGTTTCTTTGAGTTATTCTTTCTCGTTTGAATCTTTACCAAGGTAATTCATATCCAGTTTATACCCGATGGATATTTTTTTCGCATTCATAACGATTTGCAACTATTGTGCGCCACATTAAACCTTGCTTATAGGCCAACACTTGCTTTGGTTTATGCCGAACTTTTGAAGAGTTCGAGCCACGGATCATATACGGTTTATCCTTAAACTATGAGTCATGTTCCTCTTTAATTGATTCGATATCTTTCAATTTTAGGATGCGGTTTTCATGGACAAAAGATACGGGCCAGGGCAGAGTGGAGTGATTGTCTACACCGAATGGATCTTCTACTTCCTTTCCTTTGCAGTGAAAGCACTAGAGTGACGTTTTCGTTTCGTGAGTATTTGTTTAATATTATAGTTGAGGAGAAGCCTGGGAAACGGGTTTATGATATTGCTTGCTAACATTTGCTTATAAATAGTGTGAGCCTCAAACTGGCCATTCATTTATAGAAATTACCATCACAAATCGAACGAGTTAATGATAAATATACGGCGATGGATCATCAGTGGACGTTTGACTATAGAGAAAATAGTTCTCTCGCTTTGCTAAACTGTTATCAGTTCACATGGAAAGAATGAAACGGCCTTCGCTGCTATAAGTCTCAGTTCTTTTTACAGTTTTTGTTCTTTCCATGCTGGGTTTACCATTTTTTTCGTCTCTCTACAACTCGTTTCCTCGTCCATCTGTTTACAATTCAGTGCATTTTTGGATTGACTGGAGCTTTGCAAGGTATAGGAAAAAATTAAGCATGATTTAGTAGTTTCTCAATAAACCGGTGCAATACTATTTCTTTTATACTAACTGCACCTTGCGCTCACGTTACAAAGTTCTGCATGACAATACATAAAAATTGTGAGCATCGTTTGAAAAGAAAATAAGACAAATTTTACAAATCTCCTGATTAGGAGACACTCACTCTTAGAAGAGGAGAGTTGAGGTCTTCCAGGAAGATGGACAGGGATCATATGGACAATGTTCTGCAGAAAAAGAAGGCAGAAATTTTAGCGGTTGAAATATGATTTACATGTTTCCTGTTCACTGCAAAAAGCTTTGAAGGACATTTCAATTAACACTTTTGGTACAATAGCTACAATGAAATGACAATTTCCTCAGAATGAAGGCAATTATGTGTTTGTCAGCCAGTCCTTGCTCGAACAATGTCACAATTTACCAGATATGTAATAAGCATAGGTATAAAATAATCTATAGGCAATATTCTTTGAATAACGATGCAATAAATCTGTTTGAATTCCAGGATATTTAAGATAATGTAATAATTGATTTCCTTAGGGGAGTGTGCATTTTTCAACATCCTAGAACAGCAAAATTTCATTTCTATATCCAAAGACAGGAAAGGAGCCAACGTTTAATTGCGTGACGTGAAGCATTCAATCAAATTTCAATAATAAATGACATTCCAAGGGTGAGTTACTGTGACAAAACCACTGAAAGCCTTTCTCCTCTTTTACAGCATCTAAGACACAAAGCCTGACAGGAACCCATAGCTGTCCAATTTACTAACTTCCTGCAACAAGGTCATCTTATCAAGACTTGAGGGAGAGACCCATTATGAAAAACTAAAATGTTTTGTATCAACATCCTTCCACGACGTTCCTTTTCTTTCATAAAGATGTTTGGATTTCATTCGTTCTCTGTAACCTCCAGTCAATATTATTTCAAAGCTGTTCCAGAGAGCGAACACTGTGTCCCTTTAACAATTCAATGATCCATACAACCTCCAAGTTTAACTGAATCTCAACGATAGCTGTGGGACGAATGAAGGAAGGGATGATATTTATTTGAAATGTCAGTATATATTGGAAGTAACAAAATGCATCGGAGGTTCAATTCTTTCTCAGGAAGAACCGAGGATCAGCAAATCTTCCAATTCAGAGTGAAGAAGCTCCCTCGCCAGGAGCAACTGGCTCTGAAATGGCGACAGATTTTGTACACTCTGTCCATATAATGCTAAGGCTTTTTTTTATTCTCATCATGAGTATGGCTAGACGATGTCACAGTGAGTTTATATTGCGTTCCTTTCTCACTTTCTTTCCAGATACGAGGAGTTATTCCTCGGAAGAGGACTAGAAGAGAGAACGATTTCAGAGTCATAAGGATAACGCAGGCAGGACGGTTTCTTCCCGGATGCGGACAGACAGCTCGACAGACAGACTTCCAGAAAAGGGAAAGAACACCTTAGCTTTAATGCAATTGCTAGAATGAAATGTAACGTTTATGATGTATGTGACGCTGTTGCTTCAATAAAATTCATCAGCAAATTACTTTTTATTCGCATTTTTTACCCTTCATTCATCTACTTGGGAAACTATTCCTTGTTTTCATATACTACGCCGTCGCCCCTTTTCCTTTCATTCATTCCTGTTCGCAAATGACGAATATTCTGATCAATACGTCTTCTCGGCAAACGAAACAGCCTTGGTCTTAATCTTAAAACAGAGGGTTGAGAATAGGAAGTAGATCGTCTTTTTTTGACATGAGTAAATTATTCTAAACGGAATGCCAATAGAGGGAGAAGAAGTGCTCTCTTTCCGGCGTCAGTCGGCACGCATGCATTGCGAGCAAAGTTCGTCCGCGATGTTAAACAGGTTTCTAAAAATTCTCGAAGACTGTGGACGAATTACTGTGTTAAGTGCTAAGTTACTGGAGCTCATGCAGGCTTTCCTACCATTCGGCAGTTGTGGATTCGTCTTTGGTGTGTAGTTTAAGTGAGGAGAGCCGGTTCAAGAAAAACACTGAGGTAAGTCCCATTGGAAATTTTTCGAAGGCTCTCCGACCGTGTTTACAAAATTTGCTTAGAGTTTTTCGACAACTCACAGCTTCCAAACGGGACGATGAACGAAAACCTACATTCCATTACGTCGGGACCTATGTTTAATTTCAATATCAAGCCCGGATCATACTGAGCCAATGCTAACGTTGCACCAAGCATATGGACTCTTGAAATATTGTTGCAATGCTCTTCATATTAAAGAATCCGAAGCGGTTTCTGTTAAGAGAACACTCCGTGGTGGATTCATAATTCGAGTTGGGATGCCTATAGCCTCTGCTATGCATTTAAACCTTTATTTTAGCTATTTTTAACAGTTGGTGACGCGAGCGATGTGATCACGGCGACGTTGCATGGAAAAGTGATATATGCGTAATGGAGTTGGGACGCGAGACTGTTACCGCTGGGATTCTAAAATTGAAATTAGATTTTTCAAAATGAACAAGATGTCCATCGTTAACGATTAAAATTTCATGAAGATTAGTATTTATTATGACTTTTTGTCTACTACGTGAGTCTTACCGCACAAAAAAACCATTTTCATAACGTGTCGTCTGCTTATTCTTCCGAAATCGAGAAAACCGCCCTTATGCGCGATCGACGTAAAAGAGGAGAGGAATTTTAAAGGTATTCAATCGGTGATCCGTCAAAGAACAAAATTTACAACAATTTAAGAATACAGCGCCTGCACTGACAGCGGTGGTATTTCTATCAGCCAATCAGGATCGAGATAATTGTTAAGCGGGAGATCAAATATTGTTAATTCTTAATGTTTCAACTTTAATGTGGATGAACAGTTTCTTTGAGTTATTCTTTCTCGTTTGAATCTTTACCAAGGTAATTCATATCCAGTTTATACCCGATGGATATTTTTTTCGCATTCATAACGATTTGCAACTATTGTGCGCCACATTAAACCTTGCTTATAGGCCAACACTTGCTTTGGTTTATGCCGAACTTTTGAAGAGTTCGAGCCACGGATCATATACGGTTTATCCTTAAACTATGAGTCATGTTCCTCTTTAATTGATTCGATATCTTTCAATTTTAGGATGCGGTTTTCATGGACAAAAGATACGGGCCAGGGCAGAGTGGAGTGATTGTCTACACCGAATGGATCTTCTACTTCCTTTCCTTTGCAGTGAAAGCACTAGAGTGACGTTTTCGTTTCGTGAGTATTTGTTTAATATTATAGTTGAGGAGAAGCCTGGGAAACGGGTTTATGATATTGCTTGCTAACATTTGCTTATAAATAGTGTGAGCCTCAAACTGGCCATTCATTTATAGAAATTACCATCACAAATCGAACGAGTTAATGATAAATATACGGCGATGGATCATCAGTGGACGTTTGACTATAGAGAAAATAGTTCTCTCGCTTTGCTAAACTGTTATCAGTTCACATGGAAAGAATGAAACGGCCTTCGCTGCTATAAGTCTCAGTTCTTTTTACAGTTTTTGTTCTTTCCATGCTGGGTTTACCATTTTTTTCGTCTCTCTACAACTCGTTTCCTCGTCCATCTGTTTACAATTCAGTGCATTTTTGGATTGACTGGAGCTTTGCAAGGTATAGGAAAAAATTAAGCATGATTTAGTAGTTTCTCAATAAACCGGTGCAATACTATTTCTTTTATACTAACTGCACCTTGCGCTCACGTTACAAAGTTCTGCATGACAATACATAAAAATTGTGAGCATCGTTTGAAAAGAAAATAAGACAAATTTTACAAATCTCCTGATTAGGAGACACTCACTCTTAGAAGAGGAGAGTTGAGGTCTTCCAGGAAGATGGACAGGGATCATATGGACAATGTTCTGCAGAAAAAGAAGGCAGAAATTTTAGCGGTTGAAATATGATTACATGTTTCCTGTTCACTGCAAAAAGCTTTGAAGGACATTTCAATTAACACTTTTGGTACAATAGCTACAATGAAATGACAATTTCCTCAGAATGAAGGCAATTATGTGTTTGTCAGCCAGTCCTTGCTCGAACAATGTCACAATTTACCAGATATGTAATAAGCATAGGTATAAAATAATCTATAGGCAATATTCTTTGAATAACGATGCAATAAATCTGTTTGAATTCCAGGATATTTAAGATAATGTAATAATTGATTTCCTTAGGGGAGTGTGCATTTTTCAACATCCTAGAACAGCAAAATTTCATTTCTATATCCAAAGACAGGAAAGGAGCCAACGTTTAATTGCGTGACGTGAAGCATTCAATCAAATTTCAATAATAAATGACATTCCAAGGGTGAGTTACTGTGACAAAACCACTGAAAGCCTTTCTCCTCTTTTACAGCATCTAAGACACAAAGCCTGACAGGAACCCATAGCTGTCCAATTTACTAACTTCCTGCAACAAGGTCATCTTATCAAGACTTGAGGGAGAGACCCATTATGAAAAACTAAAATGTTTTGTATCAACATCCTTCCACGCCGTTCCTTTTCTTTCATAAAGATGTTTGGATTTCATTCGTTCTCTGTAACCTCCAGTCAATATTATTTCAAAGCTGTTCCAGAGAGCGAACACTGTGTCCCTTTAACAATTCAATGATCCATACAACCTCCAAGTTTAACTGAATCTCAACGATAGCTGTGGGACGAATGAAGGAAGGGATGATATTTATTTGAAATGTCAGTATATATTGGAAGTAACAAAATGCATCGGAGGTTCAATTCTTTCTCAGGAAGAACCGAGGATCAGCAAATCTTCCAATTCAGAGTGAAGAAGCTCCCTCGCCAGGAGCAACTGGCTCTGAAATGGCGACAGATTTTGTACACTCTGTCCATATAATGCTAAGGCTTTTTTTTATTCTCATCATGAGTATGGCTAGACGATGTCACAGTGAGTTTATATTGCGTTCCTTTCTCACTTTCTTTCCAGATACGAGGAGTTATTCCTCGGAAGAGGACTAGAAGAGAGAACGATTTCAGAGTCATAAGGATAACGCAGGCAGGACGGTTTCTTCCCGGATGCGGACAGACAGCTCGACAGACAGACTTCCAGAAAAGGGAAAGAACACCTTAGCTTTAATGCAATTGCTAGAATGAAATGTAACGTTTATGATGTATGTGACGCTGTTGCTTCAATAAAATTCATCAGCAAATTACTTTTTATTCGCATTTTTTACCCTTCATTCATCTACTTGGGAAACTATTCCTTGTTTTCATATACTACGCCGTCGCCCCTTTTCCTTTCATTCATTCCTGTTCGCAAATGACGAATATTCTGATCAATACGTCTTCTCGGCAAACGAAACAGCCTTGGTCTTAATCTTAAAACAGAGGGTTAAGAATAGGAAGTAGATCGTCTTTTTTGACATGATTTTGAAATTATTCTAAACGGAATGCCAATAGAGGGAGAAGAAGTGCTCTCTTTCCGGCGTCAGTCGGCACGCATGCATTGCGAGCAAAGTTCGTCCGCGATGTTAAACAGGTTTCTAAAAATTCTCGAAGACTGTGGACGAATTACTGTGTTAAGTGCTAAGTTACTGGAGCTCATGCAGGCTTTCCTACCATTCGGCAGTTGTGGATTCGTCTTTGGTGTGTAGTTTAAGTGAGGAGAGCCGGTTCAAGAAAAACACTGAGGTAAGTCCCATTGGAAATTTTTCGAAGGCTCTCCGACCGTGTTTACAAAATTTGCTTGGAGTTTTTCGACAACTCACAGCTTCCAAACGGGACGATGAACGAAAACCTACATTCCATTACGTCGGGACCTATGTTTAATTTCAATATCAAGCCCGGATCATACTGAGCCAATGCTAACGTTGCACCAAGCATATGGACTCTTGAAATATTGTTGCAATGCTCTTCATATTAAAGAATCCGAAGCGGTTTCTGTTAAGAGAACACTCCGTGGTGGATTCATAATTCGAGTTGGGATGCCTATAGCCTCTGCTATGCATTTAAACCTTTATTTTAGCTATTTTTAACAGTTGGTGACGCGAGCGATGTGATCACGGCGACGTTGCATGGAAAAGTGATATATGCGTAATGGAGTTGGGACGCGAGACTGTTACCGCTGGGATTCTAAAATTGAAATTAGATTTTTCAAAATGAACAAGATGTCCATCGTTAACGATTAAAATTTCATGAAGATTAGTATTTATTATGACTTTTTGTCTACTACGTGAGTCTTACCGCACAAAAAAACCATTTTCATAACGTGTCGTCTGCTTATTCTTCCGAAATCGAGAAAACCGCCCTTATGCGCGATCGACGTAAAAGAGGAGAGGAATTTTAAAGGTATTCAATCGGTGATCCGTCAAAGAACAAAATTTACAACAATTTAAGAATACAGCGCCTGCACTGACAGCGGTGGTATTTCTATCAGCCAATCAGGATCGAGATAATTGTTAAGCGGGAGATCAAATATTGTTAATTCTTAATGTTTCAACTTTAATGTGGATGAACAGTTTCTTTGAGTTTTTCTTTCTCGTTTGAATCTTTACCAAGGTAATTCATATCCAGTTTATACCCGATGGATATTTTTTTCGCATTCATAACGATTTGCAACTATTGTGCGCCACATTAAACCTTGCTTATAGGCCAACACTTGCTTTGGTTTATGCCGAACTTTTGAAGAGTTCGAGCCACGGATCATATACGGTTTATCCTTAAACTATGAGTCATGTTCCTCTTTAATTGATTCGATATCTTTCAATTTTAGGATGCGGTTTTCATGGACAAAAGATACGGGCCAGGGCAGAGTGGAGTGATTGTCTACACCGAATGGATCTTCTACTTCCTTTCCTTTGCAGTGAAAGCACTAGAGTGACGTTTTCGTTTCGTGAGTATTTGTTTAATATTATAGTTGAGGAGAAGCCTGGGAAACGGGTTTATGATATTGCTTGCTAACATTTGCTTATAAATAGTGTGAGCCTCAAACTGGCCATTCATTTATAGAAATTACCATCACAAATCGAACGAGTTAATGATAAATATACGGCGATGGATCATCAGTGGACGTTTGACTATAGAGAAAATAGTTCTCTCGCTTTGCTAAACTGTTATCAGTTCACATGGAAAGAATGAAACGGCCTTCGCTGCTATAAGTCTCAGTTCTTTTTACAGTTTTTGTTCTTTCCATGCTGGGTTTACCATTTTTTTCGTCTCTCTACAACTCGTTTCCTCGTCCATCTGTTTACAATTCAGTGCATTTTTGGATTGACTGGAGCTTTGCAAGGAATAGGAAAAAATTAAGCATGATTTAGTAGTTTCTCAATAAACCGGTGCAATACTATTTCTTTTATACTAACTGCACCTTGCGCTCACGTTACAAAGTTCTGCATGACAATACATAAAAATTGTGAGCATCGTTTGAAAAGAAAATAAGACAAATTTTACAAATCTCCTGATTAGGAGACACTCACTCTTAGAAGAGGAGAGTTGAGGTCTTCCAGGAAGATGGACAGGGATCATATGGACAATGTTCTGCAGAAAAAGAAGGCAGAAATTTTAGCGGTTGAAATATGATATACATGTTTCCTGTTCACTGCAAAAAGCTTTGAAGGACATTTCAATTAACACTTTTGGTACAATAGCTACAATGAAATGACAATTTCCTCAGAATGAAGGCAATTATGTGTTTGTCAGCCAGTCCTTGCTCGAACAATGTCACAATTTACCAGATATGTAATAAGCATAGGTATAAAATAATCTATAGGCAATATTCTTTGAATAACGATGCAATAAATCTGTTTGAATTCCAGGATATTTAAGATAATGTAATAATTGATTTCCTTAGGGGAGTGTGCATTTTTCAACATCCTAGAACAGCAAAATTTCATTTCTATATCCAAAGACAGGAAAGGAGCCAACGTTTAATTGCGTGACGTGAAGCATTCAATCAAATTTCAATAATAAATGACATTCCAAGGGTGAGTTACTGTGAAAGCCTTTCTCCTCTTTTACAGCATCTAAGACACAAAGCCTGACAGGAACCCATAGCTGTCCAATTTACTAACTTCCTGCAAAACAAGGTCATCTTATCAAGACTTGAGGGAGAGACCCATTATGAAAAACTAAAATGTTTTGTATCAACATCCTTCCACGCCGTTCCTTTTCTTTCATAAAGATGTTTGGATTTCATTCGTTCTCTGTAACCTCCAGTCAATATTATTTCAAAGCTGTTCCAGAGAGCGAACACTGTGTCCCTTTAACAATTCAATGATCCATACAACCTCCAAGTTTAACTGAATCTCAACGATAGCTGTGGGACGAATGAAGGAAGGGATGATATTTATTTGAAATGTCAGTATATATTGGAAGTAACAAAATGCATCGGAGGTTCAATTCTTTCTCAGGAAGAACCGAGGATCAGCAAATCTTCCAATTCAGAGTGAAGAAGCTCCCTCGCCAGGAGCAACTGGCTCTGAAATGGCGACAGATTTTGTACACTCTGTCCATATAATGCTAAGGCTTTTTTTTATTCTCATCATGAGTATGGCTAGACGATGTCACAGTGAGTTTATATTGCGTTCCTTTCTCACTTTCTTTCCAGATACGAGGAGTTATTCCTCGGAAGAGGACTAGAAGAGAGAACGATTTCAGAGTCATAAGGATAACGCAGGCAGGACGGTTTCTTCCCGGATGCGGACAGACAGCTCGACAGACAGACTTCCAGAAAAGGGAAAGAACACCTTAGCTTTAATGCAATTGCTAGAATGAAATGTAACGTTTATGATGTATGTGACGCTGTTGCTTCAATAAAATTCATCAGCAAATTACTTTTTATTCGCATTTTTTACCCTTCATTCATCTACTTGGGAAACTATTCCTTGTTTTCATATACTACGCCGTCGCCCCTTTTCCTTTCATTCATTCCTGTTCGCAAATGACGAATATTCTGATCAATACGTCTTCTCGGCAAACGAAACAGCCTTGGTCTTAATCTTAAAACAGAGGGTTGAGAATAGGAAGTAGATCGTCTTTTTTTGACATGATTTTGAAATTATTCTAAACGGAATGCCAATAGAGGGAGAAGAAGTGCTCTCTTTCCGGCGTCAGTCGGCACGCATGCATTGCGAGCAAAGTTCGTCCGCGATGTTAAACAGGTTTCTAAAAATTCTCGAAGACTGTGGACGAATTACTGTGTTAAGTGCTAAGTTACTGGAGCTCATGCAGGCTTTCCTACCATTCGGCAGTTGTGGATTCGTCTTTGGTGTGTAGTTTAAGTGAGGAGAGCCGGTTCAAGAAAAACACTGAGGTAAGTCCCATTGGAAATTTTTCGAAGGCTCTCCGACCGTGTTTACAAAATTTGCTTGGAGTTTTTCGACAACTCACAGCTTCCAAACGGGACGATGAACGAAAACCTACATTCCATTACGTCGGGACCTATGTTTAATTTCAATATCAAGCCCGGATCATACTGAGCCAATGCTAACGTTGCACCAAGCATATGGACTCTTGAAATATTGTTGCAATGCTCTTCATATTAAAGAATCCGAAGCGGTTTCTGTTAAGAGAACACTCCGAGGTGGATTCATAATTCGAGTTGGGATGCCTATAGCCTCTGCAATGCATTTAAACCTTTATTTTAGCTATTTTTAACAGTTGGTGACGCGAGCGATGTGATCACGGCGACGTTGCATGGAAAAGTGATATATGCGTAATGGAGTTGGGACGCGAGACTGTTACCGCTGGGATTCTAAAATTGAAATTAGATTTTTCAAAATGAACAAGATGTCCATCGTTAACGATTAAAATTTCATGAAGATTAGTATTTATTATGACTTTTTGTCTACTACGTGAGTCTTACCGCACAAAAAAACCATTTTCATAACGTGTCGTCTGCTTATTCTTCCGAAATCGAGAAAACCGCCCTTATGCGCGATCGACGTAAAAGAGGAGAGGAATTTTAAAGGTATTCAATCGGTGATCCGTCAAAGAACAAAATTTACAACAATTTAAGAATACAGCGCCTGCACTGACAGCGGTGGTATTTCTATCAGCCAATCAGGATCGAGATAATTGTTAAGCGGGAGATCAAATATTGTTAATTCTTAATGTCTCAACTTTAATGTGGATGAACAGTTTCTTTGAGTTATTCTTTCTCGTTTGAATCTTTACCAAGGTAATTCATATCCAGTTTATACCCGATGGATATTTTTTTCGCATTCATAACGATTTGCAACTATTGTGCGCCACATTAAACCTTGCTTATAGGCCAACACTTGCTTTGGTTTATGCCGAACTTTTGAAGAGTTCGAGCCACGGATCATATACGGTTTATCCTTAAACTATGAGTCATGTTCCTCTTTAATTGATTCGATATCTTTCAATTTTAGGATGCGGTTTTCATGGACAAAAGATACGGGCCAGGGCAGAGTGGAGTGATTGTCTACACCGAATGGATCTTCTACTTCCTTTCCTTTGCAGTGAAAGCACTAGAGTGACCTTTTCGTTTCGTGAGTATTTGTTTAATATTATAGTCGAGGAGAAGCCTGGGAAACGGGTTTATGATATTGCTTGCTAACATTTGCTTATAAATAGTGTGAGCCTCAAACTGGCCATTCATTTATAGAAATTACCATCACAAATCGAACGAGTTAATGATAAATATACGGCGATGGATCATCAGTGGACGTTTGACTATAGAGAAAATAGTTCTCTCGCTTTGCTAAACTGTTATCAGTTCACATGGAAAGAATGAAACGGCCTTCGCTGCTATAAGTCTCAGTTCTTTTTACAGTTTTTGTTCTTTCCATGCTGGGTTTACCATTTTTTTCGTCTCTCTACAACTCGTTTCCTCGTCCATCTGTTTACAATTCAGTGCATTTTTGGATTGACTGGAGCTTTGCAAGGTATAGGAAAAAATTAAGCATGATTTAGTAGTTTCTCAATAAACCGGTGCAATACTATTTCTTTTATACTAACTGCACCTTGCGCTCACGTTACAAAGTTCTGCATGACAATACATAAAAATTGTGAGCATCGTTTGAAAAGAAAATAAGACAAATTTTACAAATCTCCTGATTAGGAGACACTCACTCTTAGAAGAGGAGAGTTGAGGTCTTCCAGGAAGATGGACAGGGATCATATGGACAATGTTCTGCAGAAAAAGAAGGCAGAAATTTTAGCGGTTGAAATATGATTTACATGTTTCCTGTTCACTGCAAAAAGCTTTGAAGGACATTTCAATTAACACTTTTGGTACAATAGCTACAATGAAATGACAATTTCCTCAGAATGAAGGCAATTATGTGTTTGTCAGCCAGTCCTTGCTCGAACAATGTCACAATTTACCAGATATGTAATAAGCATAGGTATAAAATAATCTATAGGCAATATTCTTTGAATAACGATGCAATAAATCTGTTTGAATTCCAGGATATTTAAGATAATGTAATAATTGATTTCCTTAGGGGAGTGTGCATTTTTCAACATCCTAGAACAGCAAAATTTCATTTCTATATCCAAAGACAGGAAAGGAGCCAACGTTTAATTGCGTGACGTGAAGCATTCAATCAAATTTCAATAATAAATGACATTCCAAGGGTGAGTTACTGTGACAAAACCACTGAAAGCCTTTCTCCTCTTTTACAGCATCTAAGACACAAAGCCTGACAGGAACCCATAGCTGTCCAATTTACTAACTTCCTGCAAAACAAGGTCATCTTATCAAGACTTGAGGGAGAGACCCATTATGAAAAACTAAAATGTTTTGTATCAACATCCTTCCACGCCGTTCCTTTTCTTTCATAAAGATGTTTGGATTTCATTCGTTCTCTGTAACCTCCAGTCAATATTATTTCAAAGCTGTTCCAGAGAGCGAACACTGTGTCCCTTTAACAATTCAATGATCCATACAACCTCCAAGTTTAACTGAATCTCAACGATAGCTGTGGGACGAATGAAGGAAGGGATGATATTTATTTGAAATGTCAGTATATATTGGAAGTAACAAAATGCATCGGAGGTTCAATTCTTTCTCAGGAAGAACCGAGGATCAGCAAATCTTCCAATTCAGAGTGAAGAAGCTCCCTCGCCAGGAGCAACTGGCTCTGAAATGGCGACAGATTTTGTACACTCTGTCCATATAATGCTAAGGCTTTTTTTTATTCTCATCATGAGTATGGCTAGACGATGTCACAGTGAGTTTATATTGCGTTCCTTTCTCACTTTCTTTCCAGATACGAGGAGTTATTCCTCGGAAGAGGACTAGAAGAGAGAACGATTTCAGAGTCATAAGGATAACGCAGGCAGGACGGTTTCTTCCCGGATGCGGACAGACAGCTCGACAGACAGACTTCCAGAAAAGGGAAAGAACACCTTAGCTTTAATGCAATTGCTAGAATGAAATGTAACGTTTATGATGTATGTGACCGTGTTGCTTCAATAAAATTCATCAGCAAATTACTTTTTATTCGCATTTTTTACCCTTCATTCATCTACTTGGGAAACTATTCCTTGTTTTCATATACTACGCCGTCGCCCCTTTTCCTTTCATTCATTCCTGTTCGCAAATGACGAATATTCTGATCAATACGTCTTCTCGGCAAACGAAACAGCCTTGGTCTTAATCTTAAAACAGAGGGTTGAGAATAGGAAGTAGATCGTCTTTTTTTGACATGATTTTGAAATTATTCTAAACGGAATGCCAATAGAGGGAGAAGAAGTGCTCTCTTTCCGGCGTCAGTCGGCACGCATGCATTGCGAGCAAAGTTCGTCCGCGATGTTAAACAGGTTTCTAAAAATTCTCGAAGACTGTGGACGAATTACTGTGTTAAGTGCTAAGTTACTGGAGCTCATGCAGGCTTTCCTACCATTCGGCAGTTGTGGATTCGTCTTTGGTGTGTAGTTTAAGTGAGGAGAGCCGGTTCAAGAAAAACACTGAGGTAAGTCCCATTGGAAATTTTTCGAAGGCTCTCCGACCGTGTTTACAAAATTTGCTTAGAGTTTTTCGACAACTCACAGCTTCCAAACGGGACGATGAACGAAAACCTACATTCCATTACGTCGGGACCTATGTTTAATTTCAATATCAAGCCCGGATCATACTGAGCCAATGCTAACGTTGCACCAAGCATATGGACTCTTGAAATATTGTTGCAATGCTCTTCATATTAAAGAATCCGAAGCGGTTTCTGTTAAGAGAACACTCCGTGGTGGATTCATAATTCGAGTTGGGATGCCTATAGCCTCTGCAATGCATTTAAACCTTTATTTTAGCTATTTTTAACAGTTGGTGACGCGAGCGATGTGATCACGGCGACGTTGCATGGAAAAGTGATATATGCGTAATGGAGTTGGGACGCGAGACTGTTACCGCTGGGATTCTAAAATTGAAATTAGATTTTTCAAAATGAACAAGATGTCCATCGTTAACGATTAAAATTTCATGAAGATTAGTATTTATTATGACTTTTTGTCTACTACGTGAGTCTTACCGCACAAAAAAACCATTTTCATAACGTGTCGTCTGCTTATTCTTCCGAAATCGAGAAAACCGCCCTTATGCGCGATCGACGTAAAAGAGGAGAGGAATTTTAAAGGTATTCAATCGGTGATCCGTCAAAGAACAAAATTTACAACAATTTAAGAATACATCGCCTGCACTGACAGCGGTGGTATTTCTATCAGCCAATCAGGATCGAGATAATTGTTAAGCGGGAGATCAAATATTGTTAATTCTTAATGTCTCAACTTTAATGTGGATGAACAGTTTCTTTGAGTTATTCTTTCTCGTTTGAATCTTTACCAAGGTAATTCATATCCAGTTTATACCCGATGGATATTTTTTTCGCATTCATAACGATTTGCAACTATTGTGCGCCACATTAAACCTTGCTTATAGGCCAACACTTGCTTTGGTTTATGCCGAACTTTTGAAGAGTTCGAGCCACGGATCATATACGGTTTATCCTTAAACTATGAGTCATGTTCCTCTTTAATTGATTCGATATCTTTCAATTTTAGGATGCGGTTTTCATGGACAAAAGATACGGGCCAGGGCAGAGTGGAGTGATTGTCTACACCGAATGGATCTTCTACTTCCTTTCCTTTGCAGTGAAAGCACTAGAGTGACCTTTTCGTTTCGTGAGTATTTGTTTAATATTATAGTCGAGGAGAAGCCTGGGAAACGGGTTTATGATATTGCTTGCTAACATTTGCTTATAAATAGTGTGAGCCTCAAACTGGCCATTCATTTATAGAAATTACCATCACAAATCGAACGAGTTAATGATAAATATACGGCGATGGATCATCAGTGGACGTTTGACTATAGAGAAAATAGTTCTCTCGCTTTGCTAAACTGTTATCAGTTCACATGGAAAGAATGAAACGGCCTTCGCTGCTATAAGTCTCAGTTCTTTTTACAGTTTTTGTTCTTTCCATGCTGGGTTTACCATTTTTTTCGTCTCTCTACAACTCGTTTCCTCGTCCATCTGTTTACAATTCAGTGCATTTTTGGATTGACTGGAGCTTTGCAAGGTATAGGAAAAAATTAAGCATGATTTAGTAGTTTCTCAATAAACCGGTGCAATACTATTTCTTTTATACTAACTGCACCTTGCGCTCACGTTACAAAGTTCTGCATGACAATACATAAAAATTGTGAGCATCGTTTGAAAAGAAAATAAGACAAATTTTACAAATCTCCTGATTAGGAGACACTCACTCTTAGAAGAGGAGAGTTGAGGTCTTCCAGGAAGATGGACAGGGATCATATGGACAATGTTCTACAGAAAAAGAAGGCAGAAATTTTAGCGGTTGAAATATGATTTACATGTTTCCTGTTCACTGCAAAAAGCTTTGAAGGACATTTCAATTAACACTTTTGGTACAATAGCTACAATGAAATGACAATTTCCTCAGAATGAAGGCAATTATGTGTTTGTCAGCCAGTCCTTGCTCGAACAATGTCACAATTTACCAGATATGTAATAAGCATAGGTATAAAATAATCTATAGGCAATATTCTTTGAATAACGATGCAATAAATCTGTTTGAATTCCAGGATATTTAAGATAATGTAATAATTGATTTCCTTAGGGGAGTGTGCATTTTTCAACATCCTAGAACAGCAAAATTTCATTTCTATATCCAAAGACAGGAAAGGAGCCAACGTTTAATTGCGTGACGTGAAGCATTCAATCAAATTTCAATAATAAATGACATTCCAAGGGTGAGTTACTGTGACAAAACCACTGAAAGCCTTTCTCCTCTTTTACAGCATCTAAGACACAAAGCCTGACAGGAACCCATAGCTGTCCAATTTACTAACTTCCTGCAAAACAAGGTCATCTTATCAAGACTTGAGGGAGAGACCCATTATGAAAAACTAAAATGTTTTGTATCAACATCCTTCCACGCCGTTCCTTTTCTTTCATAAAGATGTTTGGATTTCATTCGTTCTCTGTAACCTCCAGTCAATATTATTTCAAAGCTGTTCCAGAGAGCGAACACTGTGTCCCTTTAACAATTCAATGATCCATACAACCTCCAAGTTTAACTGAATCTCAACGATAGCTGTCGGACGAATGAAGGATGGGATGATATTTATTTGAAATGTCAGTATATATTGGAAGTAACAAAATGCATCGGAGGTTCAATTCTTTCTCAGGAAGAACCGAGGATCAGCAAATCTTCCAATTCAGAGTGAAGAAGCTCCCTCGCCAGGAGCAACTGGCTCTGAAATGGCGACAGATTTTGTACACTCTGTCCATATAATGCTAAGGCTTTTTTTTATTCTCATCATGAGTATGGCTAGACGATGTCACAGTGAGTTTATATTGCGTTCCTTTCTCACTTTCTTTCCAGATACGAGGAGTTATTCCTCGGAAGAGGACTAGAAGAGAGAACGATTTCAGAGTCATAAGGATAACGCAGGCAGGACGGTTTCTTCCCGGATGCGGACAGACAGCTCGACAGACAGACTTCCAGAAAAGGGAAAGAACACCTTAGCTTTAATGCAATTGCTAGAATGAAATGTAACGTTTATGATGTATGTGACGCTGTTGCTTCAATAAAATTCATCAGCAAATTACTTTTTATTCGCATTTTTTACCCTTCATTCATCTACTTGGGAAACTATTCCTTGTTTTCATATACTACGCCGTCGCCCCTTTTCCTTTCATTCATTCCTGTTCGCAAATGACGAATATTCTGATCAATACGTCTTCTCGGCAAACGAAACAGCCTTGGTCTTAATCTTAAAACAGAGGGTTGAGAATAGGAAGTAGATCGTCTTTTTTTGACATGATTTTGAAATTATTCTAAACGGAATGCCAATAGAGGGAGAAGAAGTGCTCTCTTTCCGGCGTCAGTCGGCACGCATGCATTGCGAGCAAAGTTCGTCCGCGATGTTAAACAGGTTTCTAAAAATTCTCGAAGACTGTGGACGAATTACTGTGTTAAGTGCTAAGTTACTGGAGCTCATGCAGGCTTTCCTACCATTCGGCAGTTGTGGATTCGTCTTTGGTGTGTAGTTTAAGTGAGGAGAGCCGGTTCAAGAAAAACACTGAGGTAAGTCCCATTGGAAATTTTTCGAAGGCTCTCCGACCGTGTTTACAAAATTTGCTTGGAGTTTTTCGACAACTCACAGCTTCCAAACGGGACGATGAACGAAAACCTACATTCCATTACGTCGGGACCTATGTTTAATTTCAATATCAAGCCCGGATCATACTGAGCCAATGCTAACGTTGCACCAAGCATATGGACTCTTGAAATATTGTTGCAATGCTCTTCATATTAAAGAATCCGAAGCGGTTTCTGTTAAGAGAACACTCCGTGGTGGATTCATAATTCGAGTTGGGATGCCTATAGCCTCTGCTATGCATTTAAACCTTTATTTTAGCTATTTTTAACAGTTGGTGACGCGAGCGATGTGATCACGGCGACGTTGCATGGAAAAGTGATATATGCGTAATGGAGTTGGGACGCGAGACTGTTACCGCTGGGATTCTAAAATTGAAATTAGATTTTTCAAAATGAACAAGATGTCCATCGTTAACGATTAAAATTTCATGAAGATTAGTATTTATTATGACTTTTTGTCTACTACGTGAGTCTTACCGCACAAAAAAACCATTTTCATAACGTGTCGTCTGCTTATTCTTCCGAAATCGAGAAAACCGCCCTTATGCGCGATCGACGTAAAAGAGGAGAGGAATTTTAAAGGTATTCAATCGGTGATCCGTCAAAGAACAAAATTTACAACAATTTAAGAATACAGCGCCTGCACTGACAGCGGTGGTATTTCTATCAGCCAATCAGGATCGAGATAATTGTTAAGCGGGAGATCAAATATTGTTAATTCTTAATGTCTCAACTTTAATGTGGATGAACAGTTTCTTTGAGTTATTCTTTCTCGTTTGAATCTTTACCAAGGTAATTCATATCCAGTTTATACCCGATGGATATTTTTTTCGCATTCATAACGATTTGCAACTATTGTGCGCCACATTAAACCTTGCTTATAGGCCAACACTTGCTTTGGTTTATGCCGAACTTTTGAAGAGTTCGAGCCACGGATCATATACGGTTTATCCTTAAACTATGAGTCATGTTCCTCTTTAATTGATTCGATATCTTTCAATTTTAGGATGCGGTTTTCATGGACAAAAGATACGGGCCAGGGCAGAGTGGAGTGATTGTCTACACCGAATGGATCTTCTACTTCCTTTCCTTTGCAGTGAAAGCACTAGAGTGACCTTTTCGTTTCGTGAGTATTTGTTTAATATTATAGTCGAGGAGAAGCCTGGGAAACGGGTTTATGATATTGCTTGCTAACATTTGCTTATAAATAGTGTGAGCCTCAAACTGGCCATTCATTTATAGAAATTACCATCACAAATCGAACGAGTTAATGATAAATATACGGCGATGGATCATCAGTGGACGTTTGACTATAGAGAAAATAGTTCTCTCGCTTTGCTAAACTGTTATCAGTTCACATGGAAAGAATGAAACGGCCTTCGCTGCTATAAGTCTCAGTTCTTTTTACAGTTTTTGTTCTTTCCATGCTGGGTTTACCATTTTTTTCGTCTCTCTACAACTCGTTTCCTCGTCCATCTGTTTACAATTCAGTGCATTTTTGGATTGACTGGAGCTTTGCAAGGTATAGGAAAAAATTAAGCATGATTTAGTAGTTTCTCAATAAACCGGTGCAATACTATTTCTTTTATACTAACTGCACCTTGCGCTCACGTTACAAAGTTCTGCATGACAATACATAAAAATTGTGAGCATCGTTTGAAAAGAAAATAAGACAAATTTTACAAATCTCCTGATTAGGAGACACTCACTCTTAGAAGAGGAGAGTTGAGGTCTTCCAGGAAGATGGACAGGGATCATATGGACAATGTTCTGCAGAAAAAGAAGGCAGAAATTTTAGCGGTTGAAATATGATTTACATGTTTCCTGTTCACTGCAAAAAGCTTTGAAGGACATTTCAATTAACACTTTTGGTACAATAGCTATAATGAAATGACAATTTCCTCAGAATGAAGGCAATTATGTGTTTGTCAGCCAGTCCTTGCTCGAACAATGTCACAATTTACCAGATATGTAATAAGCATAGGTATAAAATAATCTATAGGCAATATTCTTTGAATAACGATGCAATAAATCTGTTTGAATTCCAGGATATTTAAGATAATGTAATAATTGATTTCCTTAGGGGAGTGTGCATTTTTCAACATCCTAGAACAGCAAAATTTCATTTCTATATCCAAAGACAGGAAAGGAGCCAACGTTTAATTGCGTGACGTGAAGCATTCAATCAAATTTCAATAATAAATGACATTCCAAGGGTGAGTTACTGTGACAAAACCACTGAAAGCCTTTCTCCTCTTTTACAGCATCTAAGACACAAAGCCCGACAGGAACCCATAGCTGTCCAATTTACTAACTTCCTGCAAAACAAGGTCATCTTATCAAGACTTGAGGGAGAGACCCATTATGAAAAACTAAAATGTTTTGTATCAACATCCTTCCACGCCGTTCCTTTTCTTTCATAAAGATGTTTGGATTTCATTCGTTCTCTGTAACCTCCAGTCAATATTATTTCAAAGCTGTTCCAGAGAGCGAACACTGTGTCCCTTTAACAATTCAATGATCCATACAACCTCCAAGTTTAACTGAATCTCAACGATAGCTGTGGGACGAATGAAGGAAGGGATGATATTTATTTGAAATGTCAGTATATATTGGAAGTAACAAAATGCATCGGAGGTTCAATTCTTTCTCAGGAAGAACCGAGGATCAGCAAATCTTCCAATTCAGAGTGAAGAAGCTCCCTCGCCAGGAGCAACTGGCTCTGAAATGGCGACAGATTTTGTACACTCTGTCCATATAATGCTAAGGCTTTTTTTTATTCTCATCATGAGTATGGCTAGACGATGTCACAGTGAGTTTATATTGCGTTCCTTTCTCACTTTCTTTCCAGATACGAGGAGTTATTCCTCGGAAGAGGACTAGAAGAGAGAACGATTTCAGAGTCATAAGGATAACGCAGGCAGGACGGTTTCTTCCCGGATGCGGACAGACAGCTCGACAGACAGACTTCCAGAAAAGGGAAAGAACACCTTAGCTTTAATGCAATTGCTAGAATGAAATGTAACGTTTATGATGTATGTGACCGTGTTGCTTCAATAAAATTCATCAGCAAATTACTTTTTATTCGCATTTTTTACCCTTCATTCATCTACTTGGGAAACTATTCCTTGTTTTCATATACTACGCCGTCGCCCCTTTTCCTTTCATTCATTCCTGTTCGCAAATGACGAATATTCTGATCAATACGTCTTCTCGGCAAACGAAACAGCCTTGGTCTTAATCTTAAAACAGAGGGTTGAGAATAGGAAGTAGATCGTCTTTTTTTGACATGATTTTGAAATTATTCTAAACGGAATGCCAATAGAGGGAGAAGAAGTGCTCTCTTTCCGGCGTCAGTCGGCACGCATGCATTGCGAGCAAAGTTCGTCCGCGATGTTAAACAGGTTTCTAAAAATTCTCGAAGACTGTGGACGAATTACTGTGTTAAGTGCTAAGTTACTGGAGCTCATGCAGGCTTTCCTACCATTCGGCAGTTGTGGATTCGTCTTTGGTGTGTAGTTTAAGTGAGGAGAGCCGGTTCAAGAAAAACACTGAGGTAAGTCCCATTGGAAATTTTTCGAAGGCTCTCCGACCGTGTTTACAAAATTTGCTTAGAGTTTTTCGACAACTCACAGCTTCCAAACGGGACGATGAACGAAAACCTACATTCCATTACGTCGGGACCTATGTTTAATTTCAATATCAAGCCCGGATCATACTGAGCCAATGCTAACGTTGCACCAAGCATATGGACTCTTGAAATATTGTTGCAATGCTCTTCATATTAAAGAATCCGAAGCGGTTTCTGTTAAGAGAACACTCCGTGGTGGATTCATAATTCGAGTTGGGATGCCTATAGCCTCTGCAATGCATTTAAACCTTTATTTTAGCTATTTTTAACAGTTGGTGACGCGAGCGATGTGATCACGGCGACGTTGCATGGAAAAGTGATATATGCGTAATGGAGTTGGGACGCGAGACTGTTACCGCTGGGATTCTAAAATTGAAATTAGATTTTTCAAAATGAACAAGATGTCCATCGTTAACGATTAAAATTTCATGAAGATTAGTATTTATTATGACTTTTTGTCTACTACGTGAGTCTTACCGCACAAAAAAACCATTTTCATAACGTGTCGTCTGCTTATTCTTCCGAAATCGAGAAAACCGCCCTTATGCGCGATCGACGTAAAAGAGGAGAGGAATTTTAAAGGTATTCAATCGGTGATCCGTCAAAGAACAAAATTTACAACAATTTAAGAATACAGCGCCTGCACTGACAGCGGTGGTATTTCTATCAGCCAATCAGGATCGAGATAATTGTTAAGCGGGAGATCAAATATTGTTAATTCTTAATGTCTCAACTTTAATGTGGATGAACAGTTTCTTTGAGTTATTCTTTCTCGTTTGAATCTTTACCAAGGTAATTCATATCCAGTTTATACCCGATGGATATTTTTTTCGCATTCATAACGATTTGCAACTATTGTGCGCCACATTAAACCTTGCTTATAGGCCAACACTTGCTTTGGTTTATGCCGAACTTTTGAAGAGTTCGAGCCACGGATCATATACGGTTTATCCTTAAACTATGAGTCATGTTCCTCTTTAATTGATTCGATATCTTTCAATTTTAGGATGCGGTTTTCATGGACAAAAGATACGGGCCAGGGCAGAGTGGAGTGATTGTCTACACCGAATGGATCTTCTACTTCCTTTCCTTTGCAGTGAAAGCACTAGAGTGACCTTTTCGTTTCGTGAGTATTTGTTTAATATTATAGTCGAGGAGAAGCCTGGGAAACGGGTTTATGATATTGCTTGCTAACATTTGCTTATAAATAGTGTGAGCCTCAAACTGGCCATTCATTTATAGAAATTACCATCACAAATCGAACGAGTTAATGATAAATATACGGCGATGGATCATCAGTGGACGTTTGACTATAGAGAAAATAGTTCTCTCGCTTTGCTAAACTGTTATCAGTTCACATGGAAAGAATGAAACGGCCTTCGCTGCTATAAGTCTCAGTTCTTTTTACAGTTTTTGTTCTTTCCATGCTGGGTTTACCATTTTTTTCGTCTCTCTACAACTCGTTTCCTCGTCCATCTGTTTACAATTCAGTGCATTTTTGGATTGACTGGAGCTTTGCAAGGTATAGGAAAAAATTAAGCATGATTTAGTAGTTTCTCAATAAACCGGTGCAATACTATTTCTTTTATACTAACTGCACCTTGCGCTCACGTTACAAAGTTCTGCATGACAATACATAAAAATTGTGAGCATCGTTTGAAAAGAAAATAAGACAAATTTTACAAATCTCCTGATTAGGAGACACTCACTCTTAGAAGAGGAGAGTTGAGGTCTTCCAGGAAGATGGACAGGGATCATATGGACAATGTTCTGCAGAAAAAGAAGGCAGAAATTTTAGCGGTTGCAATATGATTTACATGTTTCCTGTTCACTGCAAAAAGCTTTGAAGGACATTTCAATTAACACTTTTGGTACAATAGCTATAATGAAATGACAATTTCCTCAGAATGAAGGCAATTATGTGTTTGTCAGCCAGTCCTTGCTCGAACAATGTCACAATTTACCAGATATGTAATAAGCATAGGTATAAAATAATCTATAGGCAATATTCTTTGAATAACGATGCAATAAATCTGTTTGAATTCCAGGATATTTAAGATAATGTAATAATTGATTTCCTTAGGGGAGTGTGCATTTTTCAACATCCTAGAACAGCAAAATTTCATTTCTATATCCAAAGACAGGAAAGGAGCCAACGTTTAATTGCGTGACGTGAAGCATTCAATCAAATTTCAATAATAAATGACATTCCAAGGGTGAGTTACTGTGACAAAACCACTGAAAGCCTTTCTCCTCTTTTACAGCATCTAAGACACAAAGCCCGACAGGAACCCATAGCTGTCCAATTTACTAACTTCCTGCAAAACAAGGTCATCTTATCAAGACTTGAGGGAGAGACCCATTATGAAAAACTAAAATGTTTTGTATCAACATCCTTCCACGCCGTTCCTTTTCTTTCATAAAGATGTTTGGATTTCATTCGTTCTCTGTAACCTCCAGTCAATATTATTTCAAAGCTGTTCCAGAGAGCGAACACTGTGTCCCTTTAACAATTCAATGATCCATACAACCTCCAAGTTTAACTGAATCTCAACGATAGCTGTCGGACGAATGAAGGATGGGATGATATTTATTTGAAATGTCAGTATATATTGGAAGTAACAAAATGCATCGGAGGTTCAATTCTTTCTCAGGAAGAACCGAGGATCAGCAAATCTTCCAATTCAGAGTGAAGAAGCTCCCTCGCCAGGAGCAACTGGCTCTGAAATGGCGACAGATTTTGTACACTCTGTCCATATAATGCTAAGGCTTTTTTTTATTCTCATCATGAGTATGGCTAGACGATGTCACAGTGAGTTTATATTGCGTTCCTTTCTCACTTTCTTTCCAGATACGAGGAGTTATTCCTCGGAAGAGGACTAGAAGAGAGAACGATTTCAGAGTCATAAGGATAACGCAGGCAGGACGGTTTCTTCCCGGATGCGGACAGACAGCTCGACAGACAGACTTCCAGAAAAGGGAAAGAACACCTTAGCTTTAATGCAATTGCTAGAATGAAATGTAACGTTTATGATGTATGTGACGCTGTTGCTTCAATAAAATTCATCAGCAAATTACTTTTTATTCGCATTTTTTACCCTTCATTCATCTACTTGGAAAACTATTCCTTGTTTTCATATACTACGCCGTCGCCCCTTTTCCTTTCATTCATTCCTGTTCGCAAATGACGAATATTCTGATCAATACGTCTTCTCGGCAAACGAAACAGCCTTGGTCTTAATCTTAAAACAGAGGGTTGAGAATAGGAAGTAGATCGTCTTTTTTTGACATGATTTTGAAATTATTCTAAACGGAATGCCAATAGAGGGAGAAGAAGTGCTCTCTTTCCGGCGTCAGTCGGCACGCATGCATTGCGAGCAAAGTTCGTCCGCGATGTTAAACAGGTTTCTAAAAATTCTCGAAGACTGTGGACGAATTACTGTGTTAAGTGCTAAGTTACTGGAGCTCATGCAGGCTTTCCTACCATTCGGCAGTTGTGGATTCGTCTTTGGTGTGTAGTTTAAGTGAGGAGAGCCGGTTCAAGAAAAACACTGAGGTAAGTCCCATTGGAAATTTTTCGAAGGCTCTCCGACCGTGTTTACAAAATTTGCTTGGAGTTTTTCGACAACTCACAGCTTCCAAACGGGACGATGAACGAAAACCTACATTCCATTACGTCGGGACCTATGTTTAATTTCAATATCAAGCCCGGATCATACTGAGCCAATGCTAACGTTGCACCAAGCATATGGACTCTTGAAATATTGTTGCAATGCTCTTCATATTAAAGAATCCGAAGCGGTTTCTGTTAAGAGAACACTCCGTGGTGGATTCATAATTCGAGTTGGGATGCCTATAGCCTCTGCTATGCATTTAAACCTTTATTTTAGCTATTTTTAACAGTTGGTGACGCGAGCGATGTGATCACGGCGACGTTGCATGGAAAAGTGATATATGCGTAATGGAGTTGGGACGCGAGACTGTTACCGCTGGGATTCTAAAATTGAAATTAGATTTTTCAAAATGAACAAGATGTCCATCGTTAACGATTAAAATTTCATGAAGATTAGTATTTATTATGACTTTTTGTCTACTACGTGAGTCTTACCGCACAAAAAAACCATTTTCATAACGTGTCGTCTGCTTATTCTTCCGAAATCGAGAAAACCGCCCTTATGCGCGATCGACGTAAAAGAGGAGAGGAATTTTAAAGGTATTCAATCGGTGATCCGTCAAAGAACAAAATTTACAACAATTTAAGAATACAGCGCCTGCACTGACAGCGGTGGTATTTCTATCAGCCAATCAGGATCGAGATAATTGTTAAGCGGGAGATCAAATATTGTTAATTCTTAATGTCTCAACTTTAATGTGGATGAACAGTTTCTTTGAGTTATTCTTTCTCGTTTGAATCTTTACCAAGGTAATTCATATCCAGTTTATACCCGATGGATATTTTTTTCGCATTCATAACGATTTGCAACTATTGTGCGCCACATTAAACCTTGCTTATAGGCCAACACTTGCTTTGGTTTATGCCGAACTTTTGAAGAGTTCGAGCCACGGATCATATACGGTTTATCCTTAAACTATGAGTCATGTTCCTCTTTAATTGATTCGATATCTTTCAATTTTAGGATGCGGTTTTCATGGACAAAAGATACGGGCCAGGGCAGAGTGGAGTGATTGTCTACACCGAATGGATCTTCTACTTCCTTTCCTTTGCAGTGAAAGCACTAGAGTGACCTTTTCGTTTCGTGAGTATTTGTTTAATATTATAGTCGAGGAGAAGCCTGGGAAACGGGTTTATGATATTGCTTGCTAACATTTGCTTATAAATAGTGTGAGCCTCAAACTGGCCATTCATTTATAGAAATTACCATCACAAATCGAACGAGTTAATGATAAATATACGGCGATGGATCATCAGTGGACGTTTGACTATAGAGAAAATAGTTCTCTCGCTTTGCTAAACTGTTATCAGTTCACATGGAAAGAATGAAACGGCCTTCGCTGCTATAAGTCTCAGTTCTTTTTACAGTTTTTGTTCTTTCCATGCTGGGTTTACCATTTTTTTCGTCTCTCTACAACTCGTTTCCTCGTCCATCTGTTTACAATTCAGTGCATTTTTGGATTGACTGGAGCTTTGCAAGGTATAGGAAAAAATTAAGCATGATTTAGTAGTTTCTCAATAAACCGGTGCAATACTATTTCTTTTATACTAACTGCACCTTGCGCTCACGTTACAAAGTTCTGCATGACAATACATAAAAATTGTGAGCATCGTTTGAAAAGAAAATAAGACAAATTTTACAAATCTCCTGATTAGGAGACACTCACTCTTAGAAGAGGAGAGTTGAGGTCTTCCAGGAAGATGGACAGGGATCATATGGACAATGTTCTGCAGAAAAAGAAGGCAGAAATTTTAGCGGTTGAAATATGATTTACATGTTTCCTGTTCACTGCAAAAAGCTTTGAAGGACATTTCAATTAACACTTTTGGTACAATAGCTATAATGAAATGACAATTTCCTCAGAATGAAGGCAATTATGTGTTTGTCAGCCAGTCCTTGCTCGAACAATGTCACAATTTACCAGATATGTAATAAGCATAGGTATAAAATAATCTATAGGCAATATTCTTTGAATAACGATGCAATAAATCTGTTTGAATTCCAGGATATTTAAGATAATGTAATAATTGATTTCCTTAGGGGAGTGTGCATTTTTCAACATCCTAGAACAGCAAAATTTCATTTCTATATCCAAAGACAGGAAAGGAGCCAACGTTTAATTGCGTGACGTGAAGCATTCAATCAAATTTCAATAATAAATGACATTCCAAGGGTGAGTTACTGTGACAAAACCACTGAAAGCCTTTCTCCTCTTTTACAGCATCTAAGACACAAAGCCCGACAGGAACCCATAGCTGTCCAATTTACTAACTTCCTGCAAAACAAGGTCATCTTATCAAGACTTGAGGGAGAGACCCATTATGAAAAACTAAAATGTTTTGTATCAACATCCTTCCACGCCGTTCCTTTTCTTTCATAAAGATGTTTGGATTTCATTCGTTCTCTGTAACCTCCAGTCAATATTATTTCAAAGCTGTTCCAGAGAGCGAACACTGTGTCCCTTTAACAATTCAATGATCCATACAACCTCCAAGTTTAACTGAATCTCAACGATAGCTGTCGGACGAATGAAGGATGGGATGATATTTATTTGAAATGTCAGTATATATTGGAAGTAACAAAATGCATCGGAGGTTCAATTCTTTCTCAGGAAGAACCGAGGATCAGCAAATCTTCCAATTCAGAGTGAAGAAGCTCCCTCGCCAGGAGCAACTGGCTCTGAAATGGCGACAGATTTTGTACACTCTGTCCATATAATGCTAAGGCTTTTTTTTATTCTCATCATGAGTATGGCTAGACGATGTCACAGTGAGTTTATATTGCGTTCCTTTCTCACTTTCTTTCCAGATACGAGGAGTTATTCCTCGGAAGAGGACTAGAAGAGAGAACGATTTCAGAGTCATAAGGATAACGCAGGCAGGACGGTTTCTTCCCGGATGCGGACAGACAGCTCGACAGACAGACTTCCAGAAAAGGGAAAGAACACCTTAGCTTTAATGCAATTGCTAGAATGAAATGTAACGTTTATGATGTATGTGACCGTGTTGCTTCAATAAAATTCATCAGCAAATTACTTTTTATTCGCATTTTTTACCCTTCATTCATCTACTTGGGAAACTATTCCTTGTTTTCATATACTACGCCGTCGCCCCTTTTCCTTTCATTCATTCCTGTTCGCAAATGACGAATATTCTGATCAATACGTCTTCTCGGCAAACGAAACAGCCTTGGTCTTAATCTTAAAACAGAGGGTTGAGAATAGGAAGTAGATCGTCTTTTTTTGACATGATTTTGAAATTATTCTAAACGGAATGCCAATAGAGGGAGAAGAAGTGCTCTCTTTCCGGCGTCAGTCGGCACGCATGCATTGCGAGCAAAGTTCGTCCGCGATGTTAAACAGGTTTCTAAAAATTCTCGAAGACTGTGGACGAATTACTGTGTTAAGTGCTAAGTTACTGGAGCTCATGCAGGCTTTCCTACCATTCGGCAGTTGTGGATTCGTCTTTGGTGTGTAGTTTAAGTGAGGAGAGCCGGTTCAAGAAAAACACTGAGGTAAGTCCCATTGGAAATTTTTCGAAGGCTCTCCGACCGTGTTTACAAAATTTGCTTGGAGTTTTTCGACAACTCACAGCTTCCAAACGGGACGATGAACGAAAACCTACATTCCATTACGTCGGGACCTATGTTTAATTTCAATATCAAGCCCGGATCATACTGAGCCAATGCTAACGTTGCACCAAGCATATGGACTCTTGAAATATTGTTGCAATGCTCTTCATATTAAAGAATCCGAAGCGGTTTCTGTTAAGAGAACACTCCGTGGTGGATTCATAATTCGAGTTGGGATGCCTATAGCCTCTGCAATGCATTTAAACCTTTATTTTAGCTATTTTTAACAGTTGGTGACGCGAGCGATGTGATCACGGCGACGTTGCATGGAAAAGTGATATATGCGTAATGGAGTTGGGACGCGAGACTGTTACCGCTGGGATTCTAAAATTGAAATTAGATTTTTCAAAATGAACAAGATGTCCATCGTTAACGATTAAAATTTCATGAAGATTAGTATTTATTATGACTTTTTGTCTACTACGTGAGTCTTACCGCACAAAAAAACCATTTTCATAACGTGTCGTCTGCTTATTCTTCCGAAATCGAGAAAACCGCCCTTATGCGCGATCGACGTAAAAGAGGAGAGGAATTTTAAAGGTATTCAATCGGTGATCCGTCAAAGAACAAAATTTACAACAATTTAAGAATACAGCGCCTGCACTGACAGCGGTGGTATTTCTATCAGCCAATCAGGATCGAGATAATTGTTAAGCGGGAGATCAAATATTGTTAATTCTTAATGTCTCAACTTTAATGTGGATGAACAGTTTCTTTGAGTTATTCTTTCTCGTTTGAATCTTTACCAAGGTAATTCATATCCAGTTTATACCCGATGGATATTTTTTTCGCATTCATAACGATTTGCAACTATTGTGCGCCACATTAAACCTTGCTTATAGGCCAACACTTGCTTTGGTTTATGCCGAACTTTTGAAGAGTTCGAGCCACGGATCATATACGGTTTATCCTTAAACTATGAGTCATGTTCCTCTTTAATTGATTCGATATCTTTCAATTTTAGGATGCGGTTTTCATGGACAAAAGATACGGGCCAGGGCAGAGTGGAGTGATTGTCTACACCGAATGGATCTTCTACTTCCTTTCCTTTGCAGTGAAAGCACTAGAGTGACGTTTTCGTTTCGTGAGTATTTGTTTAATATTATAGTTGAGGAGAAGCCTGGGAAACGGGTTTATGATATTGCTTGCTAACATTTGCTTGTAAATAGTGTGAGCCTCAAACTGGCCATTCATTTATAGAAATTACCATCACAAATCGAACGAGTTAATGATAAATATACGGCGATGGATCATCAGTGGACGTTTGACTATAGAGAAAATAGTTCTCTCGCTTTGCTAAACTGTTATCAGTTCACATGGAAAGAATGAAACGGCCTTCGCTGCTATAAGTCTCAGTTCTTTTTACAGTTTTTGTTCTTTCCATGCTGGGTTTACCATTTTTTTCGTCTCTCTACAACTCGTTTCCTCGTCCATCTGTTTACAATTCAGTGCATTTTTGGATTGACTGGAGCTTTGCAAGGTATAGGAAAAAATTAAGCATGATTTAGTAGTTTCTCAATAAACCGGTGCAATACTATTTCTTTTATACTAACTGCACCTTGCGCTCACGTTACAAAGTTCTGCATGACAATACATAAAAATTGTGAGCATCGTTTGAAAAGAAAATAAGACAAATTTTACAAATCTCCTGATTAGGAGACACTCACTCTTAGAAGAGGAGAGTTGAGGTCTTCCAGGAAGATGGACAGGGATCATATGGACAATGTTCTGCAGAAAAAGAAGGCAGAAATTTTAGCGGTTGAAATATGATTTACATGTTTCCTGTTCACTGCAAAAATCTTTGAAGGACATTTCAATTAACACTTTTGGTACAATAGCTATAATGAAATGACAATTTCCTCAGAATGAAGGCAATTATGTGTTTGTCAGCCAGTCCTTGCTCGAACAATGTCACAATTTACCAGATATGTAATAAGCATAGGTATAAAATAATCTATAGGCAATATTCTTTGAATAACGATGCAATAAATCTGTTTGAATTCCAGGATATTTAAGATAATGTAATAATTGATTTCCTTAGGGGAGTGTGCATTTTTCAACATCCTAGAACAGCAAAATTTCATTTCTATATCCAAAGACAGGAAAGGAGCCAACGTTTAATTGCGTGACGTGAAGCATTCAATCAAATTTCAATAATAAATGACATTCCAAGGGTGAGTTACTGTGACAAAACCACTGAAAGCCTTTCTCCTCTTTTACAGCATCTAAGACACAAAGCCCGACAGGAACCCATAGCTGTCCAATTTACTAACTTCCTGCAAAACAAGGTCATCTTATCAAGACTTGAGGGAGAGACCCATTATGAAAAACTAAAATGTTTTGTATCAACATCCTTCCACGCCGTTCCTTTTCTTTCATAAAGATGTTTGGATTTCATTCGTTCTCTGTAACCTCCAGTCAATATTATTTCAAAGCTGTTCCAGAGAGCGAACACTGTGTCCCTTTAACAATTCAATGATCCATACAACCTCCAAGTTTAACTGAATCTCAACGATAGCTGTGGGACGAATGAAGGAAGGGATGATATTTATTTGAAATGTCAGTATATATTGGAAGTAACAAAATGCATCGGAGGTTCAATTCTTTCTCAGGAAGAACCGAGGATCAGCAAATCTTCCAATTCAGAGTGAAGAAGCTCCCTCGCCAGGAGCAACTGGCTCTGAAATGGCGACAGATTTTGTACACTCTGTCCATATAATGCTAAGGCTTTTTTTTATTCTCATCATGAGTATGGCTAGACGATGTCACAGTGAGTTTATATTGCGTTCCTTTCTCACTTTCTTTCCAGATACGAGGAGTTATTCCTCGGAAGAGGACTAGAAGAGAGAACGATTTCAGAGTCATAAGGATAACGCAGGCAGGACGGTTTCTTCCCGGATGCGGACAGACAGCTCGACAGACAGACTTCCAGAAAAGGGAAAGAACACCTTAGCTTTAATGCAATTGCTAGAATGAAATGTAACGTTTATGATGTATGTGACCGTGTTGCTTCAATAAAATTCATCAGCAAATTACTTTTTATTCGCATTTTTTACCCTTCATTCATCTACTTGGGAAACTATTCCTTGTTTTCATATACTACGCCGTCGCCCCTTTTCCTTTCATTCATTCCTGTTCGCAAATGACGAATATTCTGATCAATACGTCTTCTCGGCAAACGAAACAGCCTTGGTCTTAATCTTAAAACAGAGGGTTGAGAATAGGAAGTAGATCGTCTTTTTTTGACATGATTTTGAAATTATTCTAAACGGAATGCCAATAGAGGGAGAAGAAGTGCTCTCTTTCCGGCGTCAGTCGGCACGCATGCATTGCGAGCAAAGTTCGTCCGCGATGTTAAACAGGTTTCTAAAAATTCTCGAAGACTGTGGACGAATTACTGTGTTAAGTGCTAAGTTACTGGAGCTCATGCAGGCTTTCCTACCATTCGGCAGTTGTGGATTCGTCTTTGGTGTGTAGTTTAAGTGAGGAGAGCCGGTTCAAGAAAAACACTGAGGTAAGTCCCATTGGAAATTTTTCGAAGGCTCTCCGACCGTGTTTACAAAATTTGCTTGGAGTTTTTCGACAACTCACAGCTTCCAAACGGGACGATGAACGAAAACCTACATTCCATTACGTCGGGACCTATGTTTAATTTCAATATCAAGCCCGGATCATACTGAGCCAATGCTAACGTTGCACCAAGCATATGGACTCTTGAAATATTGTTGCAATGCTCTTCATATTAAAGAATCCGAAGCGGTTTCTGTTAAGAGAACACTCCGTGGTGGATTCATAATTCGAGTTGGGATGCCTATAGCCTCTGCAATGCATTTAAACCTTTATTTTAGCTATTTTTAACAGTTGGTGACGCGAGCGATGTGATCACGGCGACGTTGCATGGAAAAGTGATATATGCGTAATGGAGTTGGGACGCGAGACTGTTACCGCTGGGATTCTAAAATTGAAATTAGATTTTTCAAAATGAACAAGATGTCCATCGTTAACGATTAAAATTTCATGAAGATTAGTATTTATTATGACTTTTTGTCTACTACGTGAGTCTTACCGCACAAAAAAACCATTTTCATAACGTGTCGTCTGCTTATTCTTCCGAAATCGAGAAAACCGCCCTTATGCGCGATCGACGTAAAAGAGGAGAGGAATTTTAAAGGTATTCAATCGGTGATCCGTCAAAGAACAAAATTTACAACAATTTAAGAATACAGCGCCTGCACTGACAGCGGTGGTATTTCTATCAGCCAATCAGGATCGAGATAATTGTTAAGCGGGAGATCAAATATTGTTAATTCTTAATGTCTCAACTTTAATGTGGATGAACAGTTTCTTTGAGTTATTCTTTCTCGTTTGAATCTTTACCAAGGTAATTCATATCCAGTTTATACCCGATGGATATTTTTTTCGCATTCATAACGATTTGCAACTATTGTGCGCCACATTAAACCTTGCTTATAGGCCAACACTTGCTTTGGTTTATGCCGAACTTTTGAAGAGTTCGAGCCACGGATCATATACGGTTTATCCTTAAACTATGAGTCATGTTCCTCTTTAATTGATTCGATATCTTTCAATTTTAGGATGCGGTTTTCATGGACAAAAGATACGGGCCAGGGCAGAGTGGAGTGATTGTCTACACCGAATGGATCTTCTACTTCCTTTCCTTTGCAGTGAAAGCACTAGAGTGACGTTTTCGTTTCGTGAGTATTTGTTTAATATTATAGTCGAGGAGAAGCCTGGGAAACGGGTTTATGATATTGCTTGCTAACATTTGCTTATAAATAGTGTGAGCCTCAAACTGGCCATTCATTTATAGAAATTACCATCACAAATCGAACGAGTTAATGATAAATATACGGCGATGGATCATCAGTGGACGTTTGACTATAGAGAAAATAGTTCTCTCGCTTTGCTAAACTGTTATCAGTTCACATGGAAAGAATGAAACGGCCTTCGCTGCTATAAGTCTCAGTTCTTTTTACAGTTTTTGTTCTTTCCATGCTGGGTTTACCATTTTTTTCGTCTCTCTACAACTCGTTTCCTCGTCCATCTGTTTACAATTCAGTGCATTTTTGGATTGACTGGAGCTTTGCAAGGTATAGGAAAAAATTAAGCATGATTTAGTAGTTTCTCAATAAACCGGTGCAATACTATTTCTTTTATACTAACTGCACCTTGCGCTCACGTTACAAAGTTCTGCATGACAATACATAAAAATTGTGAGCATCGTTTGAAAAGAAAATAAGACAAATTTTACAAATCTCCTGATTAGGAGACACTCACTCTTAGAAGAGGAGAGTTGAGGTCTTCCAGGAAGATGGACAGGGATCATATGGACAATGTTCTGCAGAAAAAGAAGGCAGAAATTTTAGCGGTTGAAATATGATTTACATGTTTCCTGTTCACTGCAAAAATCTTTGAAGGACATTTCAATTAACACTTTTGGTACAATAGCTATAATGAAATGACAATTTCCTCAGAATGAAGGCAATTATGTGTTTGTCAGCCAGTCCTTGCTCGAACAATGTCACAATTTACCAGATATGTAATAAGCATAGGTATAAAATAATCTATAGGCAATATTCTTTGAATAACGATGCAATAAATCTGTTTGAATTCCAGGATATTTAAGATAATGTAATAATTGATTTCCTTAGGGGAGTGTGCATTTTTCAACATCCTAGAACAGCAAAATTTCATTTCTATATCCAAAGACAGGAAAGGAGCCAACGTTTAATTGCGTGACGTGAAGCATTCAATCAAATTTCAATAATAAATGACATTCCAAGGGTGAGTTACTGTGACAAAACCACTGAAAGCCTTTCTCCTCTTTTACAGCATCTAAGACACAAAGCCCGACAGGAACCCATAGCTGTCCAATTTACTAACTTCCTGCAAAACAAGGTCATCTTATCAAGACTTGAGGGAGAGACCCATTATGAAAAACTAAAATGTTTTGTATCAACATCCTTCCACGCCGTTCCTTTTCTTTCATAAAGATGTTTGGATTTCATTCGTTCTCTGTAACCTCCAGTCAATATTATTTCAAAGCTGTTCCAGAGAGCGAACACTGTGTCCCTTTAACAATTCAATGATCCATACAACCTCCAAGTTTAACTGAATCTCAACGATAGCTGTGGGACGAATGAAGGAAGGGATGATATTTATTTGAAATGTCAGTATATATTGGAAGTAACAAAATGCATCGGAGGTTCAATTCTTTCTCAGGAAGAACCGAGGATCAGCAAATCTTCCAATTCAGAGTGAAGAAGCTCCCTCGCCAGGAGCAACTGGCTCTGAAATGGCGACAGATTTTGTACACTCTGTCCATATAATGCTAAGGCTTTTTTTTATTCTCATCATGAGTAAGGCTAGACGATGTCACAGTGAGTTTATATTGCGTTCCTTTCTCACTTTCTTTCCAGATACGAGGAGTTATTCCTCGGAAGAGGACTAGAAGAGAGAACGATTTCAGAGTCATAAGGATAACGCAGGCAGGACGGTTTCTTCCCGGATGCGGACAGACAGCTCGACAGACAGACTTCCAGAAAAGGGAAAGAACACCTTAGCTTTAATGCAATTGATAGAATGAAATGTAACGTTTATGATGTATGTGACGCTGTTGCTTCAATAAAATTCATCAGCAAATTACTTTTTATTCGCATTTTTTACCCTTCATTCATCTACTTGGGAAACTATTCCTTGTTTTCATATACTACGCCGTCGCCCCTTTTCCTTTCATTCATTCCTGTTCGCAAATGACGAATATTCTGATCAATACGTCTTCTCGGCAAACGAAACAGCCTTGGTCTTAATCTTAAAACAGAGGGTTGAGAATAGGAAGTAGATCGTCTTTTTTTGACATGATTTTGAAATTATTCTAAACGGAATGCCAATAGAGGGAGAAGAAGTGCTCTCTTTCCGGCGTCAGTCGGCACGCATGCATTGCGAGCAAAGTTCGTCCGCGATGTTAAACAGGTTTCTAAAAATTCTCGAAGACTGTGGACGAATTACTGTGTTAAGTGCTAAGTTACTGGAGCTCATGCAGGCTTTCCTACCATTCGGCAGTTGTGGATTCGTCTTTGGTGTGTAGTTTAAGTGAGGAGAGCCGGTTCAAGAAAAACACTGAGGTAAGTCCCATTGGAAATTTTTCGAAGGCTCTCCGACCGTGTTTACAAAATTTGCTTGGAGTTTTTCGACAACTCACAGCTTCCAAACGGGACGATGAACGAAAACCTACATTCCATTACGTCGGGACCTATGTTTAATTTCAATATCAAGCCCGGATCATACTGAGCCAATGCTAACGTTGCACCAAGCATATGGACTCTTGAAATATTGTTGCAATGCTCTTCATATTAAAGAATCCGAAGCGGTTTCTGTTAAGAGAACACTCCGTGGTGGATTCATAATTCGAGTTGGGATGCCTATAGCCTCTGCTATGCATTTAAACCTTTATTTTAGCTATTTTTAACAGTTGGTGACGCGAGCGATGTGATCACGGCGACGTTGCATGGAAAAGTGATATATGCGTAATGGAGTTGGGACGCGAGACTGTTACCGCTGGGATTCTAAAATTGAAATTAGATTTTTCAAAATGAACAAGATGTCCATCGTTAACGATTAAAATTTCATGAAGATTAGTATTTATTATGACTTTTTGTCTACTACGTGAGTCTTACCGCACAAAAAAACCATTTTCATAACGTGTCGTCTGCTTATTCTTCCGAAATCGAGAAAACCGCCCTTATGCGCGATCGACGTAAAAGAGGAGAGGAATTTTAAAGGTATTCAATCGGTGATCCGTCAAAGAACAAAATTTACAACAATTTAAGAATACAGCGCCTGCACTGACAGCGGTGGTATTTCTATCAGCCAATCAGGATCGAGATAATTGTTAAGCGGGAGATCAAATATTGTTAATTCTTAATGTTTCAACTTTAATGTGGATGAACAGTTTCTTTGAGTTATTCTTTCTCGTTTGAATCTTTACCAAGGTAATTCATATCCAGTTTATACCCGATGGATATTTTTTTCGCATTCATAACGATTTGCAACTATTGTGCGCCACATTAAACCTTGGTTATCGGCCAACACTTGCTTTGGTTTATGCCGAACTTTTGAAGAGTTCGAGCCACGGATCATATACGGTTTATCCTTAAACTATGAGTCATGTTCCTCTTTAATTGATTCGATATCTTTCAATTTTAGGATGCGGTTTTCATGGACAAAAGATACGGGCCAGGGCAGAGTGGAGTGATTGTCTACACCGAATGGATCTTCTACTTCCTTTCCTTTGCAGTGAAAGCACTAGAGTGACGTTTTCGTTTCGTGAGTATTTGTTTAATATTATAGTTGAGGAGAAGCCTGGGAAACGGGTTTATGATATTGCTTGCTAACATTTGCTTATAAATAGTGTGAGCCTCAAACTGGCCATTCATTTATAGAAATTACCATCACAAATCGAACGAGTTAATGATAAATATACGGCGATGGATCATCAGTGGACGTTTGACTATAGAGAAAATAGTTCTCTCGCTTTGCTAAACTGTTATCAGTTCACATGGAAAGAATGAAACGGCCTTCGCTGCTATAAGTCTCAGTTCTTTTTACAGTTTTTGTTCTTTCCATGCTGGGTTTACCATTTTTTTCGTCTCTCTACAACTCGTTTCCTCGTCCATCTGTTTACAATTCAGTGCATTTTTGGATTGACTGGAGCTTTGCAAGGTATAGGAAAAAATTAAGCATGATTTAGTAGTTTCTCAATAAACCGGTGCAATACTATTTCTTTTATACTAACTGCACCTTGCGCTCACGTTACAAAGTTCTGCATGACAATACATAAAAATTGTGAGCATCGTTTGAAAAGAAAATAAGACAAATTTTACAAATCTCCTGATTAGGAGACACTCACTCTTAGAAGAGGAGAGTTGAGGTCTTCCAGGAAGATGGACAGGGATCATATGGACAATGTTCTGCAGAAAAAGAAGGCAGAAATTTTAGCGGTTGAAATATGATTTACATGTTTCCTGTTCACTGCAAAAAGCTTTGAAGGACATTTCAATTAACACTTTTGGTACAATAGCTATAATGAAATGACAATTTCCTCAGAATGAAGGCAATTATGTGTTTGTCAGCCAGTCCTTGCTCGAACAATGTCACAATTTACCAGATATGTAATAAGCATAGGTATAAAATAATCTATAGGCAATATTCTTTGAATAACGATGCAATAAATCTGTTTGAATTCCAGGATATTTAAGATAATGTAATAATTGATTTCCTTAGGGGAGTGTGCATTTTTCAACATCCTAGAACAGCAAAATTTCATTTCTATATCCAAAGACAGGAAAGGAGCCAACGTTTAATTGCGTGACGTGAAGCATTCAATCAAATTTCAATAATAAATGACATTCCAAGGGTGAGTTACTGTGACAAAACCACTGAAAGCCTTTCTCCTCTTTTACAGCATCTAAGACACAAAGCCCGACAGGAACCCATAGCTGTCCAATTTACTAACTTCCTGCAAAACAAGGTCATCTTATCAAGACTTGAGGGAGAGACCCATTATGAAAAACTAAAATGTTTTGTATCAACATCCTTCCACGCCGTTCCTTTTCTTTCATAAAGATGTTTGGATTTCATTCGTTCTCTGTAACCTCCAGTCAATATTATTTCAAAGCTGTTCCAGAGAGCGAACACTGTGTCCCTTTAACAATTCAATGATCCATACAACCTCCAAGTTTAACTGAATCTCAACGATAGCTGTGGGACGAATGAAGGAAGGGATGATATTTATTTGAAATGTCAGTATATATTGGAAGTAACAAAATGCATCGGAGGTTCAATTCTTTCTCAGGAAGAACCGAGGATCAGCAAATCTTCCAATTCAGAGTGAAGAAGCTCCCTCGCCAGGAGCAACTGGCTCTGAAATGGCGACAGATTTTGTACACTCTGTCCATATAATGCTAAGGCTTTTTTTTATTCTCATCATGAGTATGGCTAGACGATGTCACAGTGAGTTTATATTGCGTTCCTTTCTCACTTTCTTTCCAGATACGAGGAGTTATTCCTCGGAAGAGGACTAGAAGAGAGAACGATTTCAGAGTCATAAGGATAACGCAGGCAGGACGGTTTCTTCCCGGATGCGGACAGACAGCTCGACAGACAGACTTCCAGAAAAGGGAAAGAACACCTTAGCTTTAATGCAATTGCTAGAATGAAATGTAACGTTTATGATGTATGTGACGCTGTTGCTTCAATAAAATTCATCAGCAAATTACTTTTTATTCGCATTTTTTACCCTTCATTCATCTACTTGGGAAACTATTCCTTGTTTTCATATACTACGCCGTCGCCCCTTTTCCTTTCATTCATTCCTGTTCGCAAATGACGAATATTCTGATCAATACGTCTTCTCGGCAAACGAAACAGCCTTGGTCTTAATCTTAAAACAGAGGGTTGAGAATAGGAAGTAGATCGTCTTTTTTTGACATGATTTTGAAATTATTCTAAACGGAATGCCAATAGAGGGAGAAGAAGTGCTCTCTTTCCGGCGTCAGTCGGCACGCATGCATTGCGAGCAAAGTTCGTCCGCGATGTTAAACAGGTTTCTAAAAATTCTCGAAGACTGTGGACGAATTACTGTGTTAAGTGCTAAGTTACTGGAGCTCATGCAGGCTTTCCTACCATTCGGCAGTTGTGGATTCGTCTTTGGTGTGTAGTTTAAGTGAGGAGAGCCGGTTCAAGAAAAACACTGAGGTAAGTCCCATTGGAAATTTTTCGAAGGCTCTCCGACCGTGTTTACAAAATTTGCTTGGAGTTTTTCGACAACTCACAGCTTCCAAACGGGACGATGAACGAAAACCTACATTCCATTACGTCGGGACCTATGTTTAATTTCAATATCAAGCCCGGATCATACTGAGCCAATGCTTACGTTGCACCAAGCATATGGACTCTTGAAATATTGTTGCAATGCTCTTCATATTAAAGAATCCGAAGCGGTTTCTGTTAAGAGAACACTCCGTGGTGGATTCATAATTCGAGTTGGGATGCCTATAGCCTCTGCTATGCATTTAAACCTTTATTTTAGCTATTTTTAACAGTTGGTGACGCGAGCGATGTGATCACGGCGACGTTGCATGGAAAAGTGATATATGCGTAATGGAGTTGGGACGCGAGACTGTTACCGCTGGGATTCTAAAATTGAAATTAGATTTTTCAAAATGAACAAGATGTCCATCGTTAACGATTAAAATTTCATGAAGATTAGTATTTATTATGACTTTTTGTCTACTACGTGAGTCTTACCGCACAAAAAAACCATTTTCATAACGTGTCGTCTGCTTATTCTTCCGAAATCGAGAAAACCGCCCTTATGCGCGATCGACGTAAAAGAGGAGAGGAATTTTAAAGGTATTCAATCGGTGATCCGTCAAAGAACAAAATTTACAACAATTTAAGAATACAGCGCCTGCACTGACAGCGGTGGTATTTCTATCAGCCAATCAGGATCGAGATAATTGTTAAGCGGGAGATCAAATATTGTTAATTCTTAATGTCTCAACTTTAATGTGGATGAACAGTTTCTTTGAGTTATTCTTTCTCGTTTGAATCTTTACCAAGGTAATTCATATCCAGTTTATACCCGATGGATATTTTTTTCGCATTCATAACGATTTGCAACTATTGTGCGCCACATTAAACCTTGCTTATAGGCCAACACTTGCTTTGGTTTATGCCGAACTTTTGAAGAGTTCGAGCCACGGATCATATACGGTTTATCCTTAAACTATGAGTCATGTTCCTCTTTAATTGATTCGATATCTTTCAATTTTAGGATGCGGTTTTCATGGACAAAAGATACGGGCCAGGGCAGAGTGGAGTGATTGTCTACACCGAATGGATCTTCTACTTCCTTTCCTTTGCAGTGAAAGCACTAGAGTGACGTTTTCGTTTCGTGAGTATTTGTTTAATATTATAGTTGAGGAGAAGCCTGGGAAACGGGTTTATGATATTGCTTGCTAACATTTGCTTGTAAATAGTGTGAGCCTCAAACTGGCCATTCATTTATAGAAATTACCATCACAAATCGAACGAGTTAATGATAAATATACGGCGATGGATCATCAGTGGACGTTTGACTATAGAGAAAATAGTTCTCTCGCTTTGCTAAACTGTTATCAGTTCACATGGAAAGAATGAAACGGCCTTCGCTGCTATAAGTCTCAGTTCTTTTTACAGTTTTTGTTCTTTCCATGCTGGGTTTACCATTTTTTTCGTCTCTCTACAACTCGTTTCCTCGTCCATCTGTTTACAATTCAGTGCATTTTTGGATTGACTGGAGCTTTGCAAGGTATAGGAAAAAATTAAGCATGATTTAGTAGTTTCTCAATAAACCGGTGCAATACTATTTCTTTTATACTAACTGCACCTTGCGCTCACGTTACAAAGTTCTGCATGACAATACATAAAAATTGTGAGCATCGTTTGAAAAGAAAATAAGACAAATTTTACAAATCTCCTGATTAGGAGACACTCACTCTTAGAAGAGGAGAGTTGAGGTCTTCCAGGAAGATGGACAGGGATCATATGGACAATGTTCTGCAGAAAAAGAAGGCAGAAATTTTAGCGGTTGAAATATGATTTACATGTTTCCTGTTCACTGCAAAAATCTTTGAAGGACATTTCAATTAACACTTTTGGTACAATAGCTATAATGAAATGACAATTTCCTCAGAATGAAGGCAATTATGTGTTTGTCAGCCAGTCCTTGCTCGAACAATGTCACAATTTACCAGATATGTAATAAGCATAGGTATAAAATAATCTATAGGCAATATTCTTTGAATAACGATGCAATAAATCTGTTTGAATTCCAGGATATTTAAGATAATGTAATAATTGATTTCCTTAGGGGAGTGTGCATTTTTCAACATCCTAGAACAGCAAAATTTCATTTCTATATCCAAAGACAGGAAAGGAGCCAACGTTTAATTGCGTGACGTGAAGCATTCAATCAAATTTCAATAATAAATGACATTCCAAGGGTGAGTTACTGTGACAAAACCACTGAAAGCCTTTCTCCTCTTTTACAGCATCTAAGACACAAAGCCCGACAGGAACCCATAGCTGTCCAATTTACTAACTTCCTGCAAAACAAGGTCATCTTATCAAGACTTGAGGGAGAGACCCATTATGAAAAACTAAAATGTTTTGTATCAACATCCTTCCACGCCGTTCCTTTTCTTTCATAAAGATGTTTGGATTTCATTCGTTCTCTGTAACCTCCAGTCAATATTATTTCAAAGCTGTTCCAGAGAGCGAACACTGTGTCCCTTTAACAATTCAATGATCCATACAACCTCCAAGTTTAACTGAATCTCAACGATAGCTGTGGGACGAATGAAGGAAGGGATGATATTTATTTGAAATGTCAGTATATATTGGAAGTAACAAAATGCATCGGAGGTTCAATTCTTTCTCAGGAAGAACCGAGGATCAGCAAATCTTCCAATTCAGAGTGAAGAAGCTCCCTCGCCAGGAGCAACTGGCTCTGAAATGGCGACAGATTTTGTACACTCTGTCCATATAATGCTAAGGCTTTTTTTTATTCTCATCATGAGTATGGCTAGACGATGTCACAGTGAGTTTATATTGCGTTCCTTTCTCACTTTCTTTCCAGATACGAGGAGTTATTCCTCGGAAGAGGACTAGAAGAGAGAACGATTTCAGAGTCATAAGGATAACGCAGGCAGGACGGTTTCTTCCCGGATGCGGACAGACAGCTCGACAGACAGACTTCCAGAAAAGGGAAAGAACACCTTAGCTTTAATGCAATTGCTAGAATGAAATGTAACGTTTATGATGTATGTGACCGTGTTGCTTCAATAAAATTCATCAGCAAATTACTTTTTATTCGCATTTTTTACCCTTCATTCATCTACTTGGGAAACTATTCCTTGTTTTCATATACTACGCCGTCGCCCCTTTTCCTTTCATTCATTCCTGTTCGCAAATGACGAATATTCTGATCAATACGTCTTCTCGGCAAACGAAACAGCCTTGGTCTTAATCTTAAAACAGAGGGTTGAGAATAGGAAGTAGATCGTCTTTTTTTGACATGATTTTGAAATTATTCTAAACGGAATGCCAATAGAGGGAGAAGAAGTGCTCTCTTTCCGGCGTCAGTCGGCACGCATGCATTGCGAGCAAAGTTCGTCCGCGATGTTAAACAGGTTTCTAAAAATTCTCGAAGACTGTGGACGAATTACTGTGTTAAGTGCTAAGTTACTGGAGCTCATGCAGGCTTTCCTACCATTCGGCAGTTGTGGATTCGTCTTTGGTGTGTAGTTTAAGTGAGGAGAGCCGGTTCAAGAAAAACACTGAGGTAAGTCCCATTGGAAATTTTTCGAAGGCTCTCCGACCGTGTTTACAAAATTTGCTTAGAGTTTTTCGACAACTCACAGCTTCCAAACGGGACGATGAACGAAAACCTACATTCCATTACGTCGGGACCTATGTTTAATTTCAATATCAAGCCCGGATCATACTGAGCCAATGCTAACTTTGCACCAAGCATATGGACTCTTGAAATATTGTTGCAATGCTCTTCATATTAAAGAATCCGAAGCGGTTTCTGTTAAGAGAACACTCCGTGGTGGATTCATAATTCGAGTTGGGATGCCTATAGCCTCTGCAATGCATTTAAGCCTTTATTTTAGCTATTTTTAACAGTTGGTGACGCGAGCGATGTGATCACGGCGACGTTGCATGGAAAAGTGATATATGCGTAATGGAGTTGGGACGCGAGACTGTTACCGCTGGGATTCTAAAATTGAAATTAGATTTTTCAAAATGAACAAGATGTCCATCGTTAACGATTAAAATTTCATGAAGATTAGTATTTATTATGACTTTTTGTCTACTACGTGAGTCTTACCGCACAAAAAAACCATTTTCATAACGTGTCGTCTGCTTATTCTTCCGAAATCGAGAAAACCGCCCTTATGCGCGATCGACGTAAAAGAGGAGAGGAATTTTAAAGGTATTCAATCGGTGATCCGTCAAAGAACAAAATTTACAACAATTTAAGAATACAGCGCCTGCACTGACAGCGGTGGTATTTCTATCAGCCAATCAGGATCGAGATAATTGTTAAGCGGGAGATCAAATATTGTTAATTCTTAATGTTTCAACTTTAATGTGGATGAACAGTTTCTTTGAGTTATTCTTTCTCGTTTGAATCTTTACCAAGGTAATTCATATCCAGTTTATACCCGATGGATATTTTTTTCGCATTCATAACGATTTGCAACTATTGTGCGCCACATTAAACCTTGCTTATAGGCCAACACTTGCTTTGGTTTATGCCGAACTTTTGAAGAGTTCGAGCCACGGATCATATACGGTTTATCCTTAAACTATGAGTCATGTTCCTCTTTAATTGATTCGATATCTTTCAATTTTAGGATGCGGTTTTCATGGACAAAAGATACGGGCCAGGGCAGAGTGGAGTGATTGTCTACACCGAATGGATCTTCTACTTCCTTTCCTTTGCAGTGAAAGCACTAGAGTGACGTTTTCGTTTCGTGAGTATTTGTTTAATATTATAGTTGAGGAGAAGCCTGGGAAACGGGTTTATGATATTGCTTGCTAACATTTGCTTGTAAATAGTGTGAGCCTCAAACTGGCCATTCATTTATAGAAATTACCATCACAAATCGAACGAGTTAATGATAAATATACGGCGATGGATCATCAGTGGACGTTTGACTATAGAGAAAATAGTTCTCTCGCTTTGCTAAACTGTTATCAGTTCACATGGAAAGAATGAAACGGCCTTCGCTGCTATAAGTCTCAGTTCTTTTTACAGTTTTTGTTCTTTCCATGCTGGGTTTACCATTTTTTTCGTCTCTCTACAACTCGTTTCCTCGTCCATCTGTTTACAATTCAGTGCATTTTTGGATTGACTGGAGCTTTGCAAGGTATAGGAAAAAATTAAGCATGATTTAGTAGTTTCTCAATAAACCGGTGCAATACTATTTCTTTTATACTAACTGCACCTTGCGCTCACGTTACAAAGTTCTGCATGACAATACATAAAAATTGTGAGCATCGTTTGAAAAGAAAATAAGACAAATTTTACAAATCTCCTGATTAGGAGACACTCACTCTTAGAAGAGGAGAGTTGAGGTCTTCCAGGAAGATGGACAGGGATCATATGGACAATGTTCTGCAGAAAAAGAAGGCAGAAATTTTAGCGGTTGAAATATGATTTACATGTTTCCTGTTCACTGCAAAAATCTTTGAAGGACATTTCAATTAACACTTTTGGTACAATAGCTATAATGAAATGACAATTTCCTCAGAATGAAGGCAATTATGTGTTTGTCAGCCAGTCCTTGCTCGAACAATGTCACAATTTACCAGATATGTAATAAGCATAGGTATAAAATAATCTATAGGCAATATTCTTTGAATAACGATGCAATAAATCTGTTTGAATTCCAGGATATTTAAGATAATGTAATAATTGATTTCCTTAGGGGAGTGTGCATTTTTCAACATCCTAGAACAGCAAAATTTCATTTCTATATCCAAAGACAGGAAAGGAGCCAACGTTTAATTGCGTGACGTGAAGCATTCCATCAAATTTCAATAATAAATGACATTCCAAGGGTGAGTTACTGTGACAAAACCACTGAAAGCCTTTCTCCTCTTTTACAGCATCTAAGACACAAAGCCCGACAGGAACCCATAGCTGTCCAATTTACTAACTTCCTGCAAAACAAGGTCATCTTATCAAGACTTGAGGGAGAGACCCATTTTGAAAAACTAAAATGTTTTGTATCAACATCCTTCCACGCCGTTCCTTTTCTTTCATAAAGATGTTTGGATTTCATTCGTTCTCCGTAACCTCCAGTCAATATTATTTCAAAGCTGTTCCAGAGAGCGAACACTGTGTCCCTTTAACAATTCAATGATCCATACAACCTCCAAGTTTAACTGAATCTCAACGATAGCTGTCGGACGAATGAAGGATGGGATGATATTTATTTGAAATGTCAGTATATATTGGAAGTAACAAAATGCATCGGAGGTTCAATTCTTTCTCAGGAAGAACCGAGGATCAGCAAATCTTCCAATTCAGAGTGAAGAAGCTCCCTCGCCAGGAGCAACTGGCTCTGAAATGGCGACAGATTTTGTACACTCTGTCCATATAATGCTAAGGCTTTTTTTTATTCTCATCATGAGTATGGCTAGACGATGTCACAGTGAGTTTATATTGCGTTCCTTTTTTACTTTCTTTCCAGATACGAGGAGTTATTCCTCGGAAGAGGACTAGAAGAGAGAACGATTTGAGAGTCATAAGGATAACGCAGGCAGGACGGTTTCTTCCCGGATGCGGACAGACAGCACGACAGACAGACTTCCAGAAAAGGGAAAGAACACCTTAGCTTTAATGCAATTGCTAGAATGAAATGTAACGTTTATGATGTATGTGACGCTGTTGCTTCAATAAAATTCATCAGCAAATTACTTTTTATTCGCATTTTTTACCCTTCATTCATCTACTTGGGAAACTATTCCTTGTTTTCATATACTACGCCGTCGCCCCTTTTCCTTTCATTCATTCCTGTTCGCAAATGACGAATATTCTGATCAATACGTCTTCTCGGCAAACGAAACAGCCTTGGCCTTAATCTTAAAACAGAGGGTTGAGAATAGGAAGTAGATCGTCTTTTTTTGACATGAGTAAATTATTCTAAACGGAATGCCAATAGAGGGAGAAGAAGTGCTCTCTTTCAGGCGTCAGTCGGCACGCATGCATTGCGAGCAAAGTTCGTCCGCGATGTTAAACAGGTTTCTAAAAATTCTCGAAGACTGTGGACGAATTACTGTGTTAAGTGCTAAGTTACTGGAGCTCATGCAGGCTTTCCTACCATTCGGCAGTTGTGGATTCGTCTTTGGTGTGTAGTTTAAGTGAGGAGAGCCGGTTCAAGAAAAACACTGAGGTAAGTCCCATTGGAAATTTTTCGAAGGCTCTCCGACCGTGTTTACAAAATTTGCTTAGAGTTTTTCGACAACTCACAGCTTCCAAACGGGACGATGAACGAAAACCTACATTCCATTACGTCGGGACCTATGCTTAATTTCAATATCAAGCCCGGATCATACTGAGCCAATGCTAACGTTGCACCAAGCATATGGACTCTTGAAATATTGTTGCAATGCTCTTCATATTAAAGAATCCGAAGCGGTTTCTGTTAAGAGAACACTCCGTGGTGGATTCATAATTCGAGTTGGGATGCCTATAGCCTCTGCTATGCATTTAAACCTTTATTTTAGCTATTTTTAACAGTTGGTGACGCGAGCGATGTGATCACGGCGACGTTGCATGGAAAAGTGATATATGCGTAATGGAGTTGGGACGCGAGACTGTTACCGCTGGGATTCTAAAATTGAAATTAGATTTTTCAAAATGAACAAGATGTCCATCGTTAACGATTAAAATTTCATGAAGATTAGTAATTATTATGACTTTTTGTCTACTACGTGAGTCTTACCGCACAAAAAAACCATTTTCATAACGTGTCGTCTGTTTATTCTTCCGAAATCGAGAAAACCGCCCTTATGCGCGATCGACGTAAAAGAGGAGAGGAATTTTAAAGGTATTCAATCGGTGATCCGTCAAAGAACAAAATTTACAACAATTTAAGAATACAGCGCCTGCACTGACAGCGGTGGTATTTCTATCAGCCAATCAGGATCGAGATAATTGTTAAGCGGGAGATCAAATATTGTTAATTCTTAATGTTTCAACTTTAATGTGGATGAACAGTTTCTTTGAGTTATTCTTTCTCGTTTGAATCTTTACCAAGGTAATTCATATCCAGTTTATACCCGATGGATATTTTTTTCGCATTCATAACGATTTGCAACTATTGTGCGCCACATTAAACCTTGCTTATAGGCCAACACTTGCTTTGGTTTATGCCGAACTTTTGAAGAGTTCGAGCCACGGATCATATACGGTTTATCCTTAAACTATGAGTCATGTTCCTCTTTAATTGATTCGATATCTTTCAATTTTAGGATGCGGTTTTCATGGACAAAAGAAACGGGCCAGGGCAGAGTGGAGTGATTGTCTACACCGAATGGATCTTCTACTTCCTTTCCTTTGCAGTGAAAGCACTAGAGTGACGTTTTCGTTTCGTGAGTATTTGTTTAATATTATAGTTGAGGAGAAGCCTGGGAAACGGGTTTATGATATTGCTTGCTAACATTTGCTTGTAAATAGTGTGAGCCTCAAACTGGCCATTCATTTATAGAAATTACCATCACAAATCGAACGAGTTAATGATAAATATACGGCGATGGATCATCAGTGGACGTTTGACTATAGAGAAAATAGTTCTCTCGCTTTGCTAAACTGTTATCAGTTCACATGGAAAGAATGAAACGGCCTTCGCTGCTATAAGTCTCAGTTCTTTTTACAGTTTTTGTTCTTTCCATGCTGGGTTTACCATTTTTTTCGTCTCTCTACAACTCGTTTCCTCGTCCATCTGTTTACAATTCAGTGCATTTTTGGATTGACTGGAGCTTTGCAAGGTATAGGAAAAAATTAAGCATGATTTAGTAGTTTCTCAATAAACCGGTGCAATACTATTTCTTTTATACTAACTGCACCTTGCGCTCACGTTACAAAGTTCTGCATGACAATACATAAAAATTGTGAGCATCGTTTGAAAAGAAAATAAGACAAATTTTACAAATCTCCTGATTAGGAGACACTCACTCTTAGAAAAGGAGAGTTGAGGTCTTCCAGGAAGATGGACAGGGATCATATGGACAATGTTCTGCAGAAAAAGAAGGCAGAAATTTTAGCGGTTGAAATATGATTTACATGTTTCCTGTTCACTGCAAAAAGCTTTGAAGGACATTTCAATTAACACTTTTGGTACAATAGCTATAATGAAATGACAATTTCCTCAGAATGAAGGCAATTATGTGTTTGTCATGCAGTCCTTGCTCGAACAATGTCACAATTTACCAGATATGTAATAAGCATAGGTATAAAATAATCTATAGGCAATATTCTTTGAATAACGATGCAATAAATCTGTTTGAATTCCAGGATATTTAAGATAATGTAATAATTGATTTCCTTAGGGGAGTGTGCATTTTTCAACATCCTAGAACAGCAAAATTTCATTTCTATATCCAAAGACAGGAAAGGAGCCAACGTTTAATTGCGTGACGTGAAGCATTCAATCAAATTTCAATAATAAATGACATTCCAAGGGTGAGTTACTGTGACAAAACCACTGAAAGCCTTTCTCCTCTTTTACAGCATCTAAGACACAAAGCCTGACAGGAACCCATAGCTGTCCAATTTACTAACTTCCTGCAAAACAAGGTCATCTTATCAAGACTTGAGGGAGAGACCCATTATGAAAAACTAAAATGTTTTGTATCAAAATCCTTCCACGCCGTTCCTTTTCTTTCATAAAGATGTTTGGATTTCATTCGTTCTCCGTAACCTCCAGTCAATATTATTTCAAAGCTGTTCCAGAGAGCGAACACTGTGTCCCTTTAACAATTCAATGATCCATACAACCTCCAAGTTTAACTGAATCTCAACGATAGCTGTGGGACGAATGAAGGAAGGGATGATATTTATTTGAAATGTCAGTATATATTGGAAGTAACAAAATGCATCGGAGGTTCAATTCTTTCTCAGGAAGAACCGAGGATCAGCAAATCTTCCAATTCAGAGTGAAGAAGCTCCCTCGCCAGGAGCAACTGGCTCTGAAATGGCGACAGATTTTGTACACTCTGTCCATATAATGCTAAGGCTTTTTTTTATTCTCATCATGAGTATGGCTAGACGATGTCACAGTGAGTTTATATTGCGTTCCTTTCTTACTTTCTTTCCAGATACGAGGAGTAATTCCTCGGAAGAGGACTAGAAGAGAGAACGATTTGAGAGTCATAAGGATAACGCAGGCAGGACGGTTTCTTCCCGGATGCGGACAGACAGCTCGACAGACAGACTTCCAGAAAAGGGAAAGAACACCTTAGCTTAAATGCAATTGCTAGAATGAAATGTAACGTTTATGATGTATGTGACGCTGTTGCTTCAATAAAATTCATCAGCAAATTACTTTTTATTCGCATTTTTTACCCTTCATTCATCTACTTGGGAAACTATTCCTTGTTTTCATATACTACGCCGTCGCCCCTTTTCCTTTCATTCATTCCTGTTCGCAAATGACGAATATTCTGATCAATACGTCTTCTCGGCAAACGAAACAGCCTTGGCCTTAATCTTAAAACAGAGGGTTGAGAATAGGAAGTAGATCGTCTTTTTTTGACATGAGTAAATTATTCTAAACGGAATGCCAATAGAGGGAGAAGAAGTGCTCTCTTTCAGGCGTCAGTCGGCACGCATGCATTGCGAGCAAAGTTCGTCCGCGATGTTAAACAGGTTTCTAAAAATTCTCGAAGACTGTGGACGAATTACTGTGTTAAGTGCTAAGTTACTGGAGCTCATGCAGGCTTTCCTACCATTCGGCAGTTGTGGATTCGTCTTTGGTGTGTAGTTTAAGTGAGGAGAGCCGGTTCAAGAAAAACACTGAGGTAAGTCCCATTGGAAATTTTTCGAAGGCTCTCCGACCGTGTTTACAAAATTTGCTTGGAGTTTTTCGACAACTCACAGCTTCCAAACGGGACGATGAACGAAAACCTACATTCCATTACGTCGGGACCTATGTTTAATTTCAATATCAAGCCCGGATCATACTGAGCCAATGCTAACGTTGCACCAAGCATATGGACTCTTGAAATATTGTTGCAATGCTCTTCATATTAAAGAATCCGAAGCGGTTTCTGTTAAGAGAACACTCCGTGGTGGATTCATAATTCGAGTTGGGATGCCTATAGCCTCTGCTATGCATTTAAACCTTTATTTTAGCTATTTTTAACAGTTGGTGACGCGAGCGATGTGATCACGGCGACGTTGCATGGAAAAGTGATATATGCGTAATGGAGTTGGGACGCGAGACTGTTACCGCTGGGATTCTAAAATTGAAATTAGATTTTTCAAAATGAACAAGATGTCCATCGTTAACGATTAAAATTTCATGAAGATTAGTATTTATTATGACTTTTTGTCTACTACGTGAGTCTTACCGCACAAAAAAACCATTTTCATAACGTGTCGTCTGCTTATTCTTCCGAAATCGAGAATACCGCCCTTATGCGCGATCGACGTAAAAGAGGAGAGGAATTTTAAAGGTATTCAATCGGTGATCCGTCAAAGAACAAAATTTACAACAATTTAAGAATACAGCGCCTGCACTGACAGCGGTGGTATTTCTATCAGCCAATCAGGATCGAGATAATTGTTAAGCGGGAGATCAAATATTGTTAATTCTTAATGTTTCAACTTTAATGTGGATGAACAGTTTCTTTGAGTTATTCTTTCTCGTTTGAATCTTTACCAAGGTAATTCATATCCAGTTTATACCCGATGGATATTTTTTTCGCATTCATAACGATTTGCAACTATTGTGCGCCACATTAAACCTTGCTTATAGGCCAACACTTGCTTTGGTTTATGCCGAACTTTTGAAGAGTTCGAGCCACGGATCATATACGGTTTATCCTTAAACTATGAGTCATGTTCCTCTTTAATTGATTCGATATCTTTCAATTTTAGGATGCGGTTTTCATGGACAAAAGATACGGGCCAGGGCAGAGTGGAGTGATTGTCTACACCGAATGGATCTTCTACTTCCTTTCCTTTGCAGTGAAAGCACTAGAGTGACGTTTTCGTTTCGTGAGTATTTGTTTAATATTATAGTTGAGGAGAAGCCTGGGAAACGGGTTTATGATATTGCTTGCTAACATTTGCTTGTAAATAGTGTGAGCCTCAAACTGGCCATTCATTTATAGAAATTACCATCACAAATCGAACGAGTTAATGATAAATATACGGCGATGGATCATCAGTGGACGTTTGACTATAGAGAAAATAGTTCTCTCGCTTTGCTAAACTGTTATCAGTTCACATGGAAAGAATGAAACGGCCTTCGCTGCTATAAGTCTCAGTTCTTTTTACAGTTTTTGTTCTTTCCATGCTGGGTTTACCATTTTTTTCGTCTCTCTACAACTCGTTTCCTCGTCCATCTGTTTACAATTCAGTGCATTTTTGGATTGACTGGAGCTTTGCAAGGTATAGGAAAAAATTAAGCATGATTTAGTAGTTTCTCAATAAACCGGTGCAATACTATTTCTTTTATACTAACTGCACCTTGCGCTCACGTTACAAAGTTCTGCATGACAATACATAAAAATTGTGAGCATCGTTTGAAAAGAAAATAAGACAAATTTTACAAATCTCCTGATTAGGAGACACTCACTCTTAGAAAAGGAGAGTTGAGGTCTTCCAGGAAGATGGACAGGGATCATATGGACAATGTTCTGCAGAAAAAGAAGGCAGAAATTTTAGCGGTTGAAATATGATTTACATGTTTCCTGTTCACTGCAAAAAGCTTTGAAGGACATTTCAATTAACACTTTTGGTACAATAGCTATAATGAAATGACAATTTCCTCAGAATGAAGGCAATTATGTGTTTGTCATGCAGTCCTTGCTCGAACAATGTCACAATTTACCAGATATGTAATAAGCATAGGTATAAAATAATCTATAGGCAATATTCTTTGAATAACGATGCAATAAATCTGTTTGAATTCCAGGATATTTAAGATAATGTAATAATTGATTTCCTTAGGGGAGTGTGCATTTTTCAACATCCTAGAACAGCAAAATTTCATTTCTATATCCAAAGACAGGAAAGGAGCCAACGTTTAATTGCGTGACGTGAAGCATTCAATCAAATTTCAATAATAAATGACATTCCAAGGGTGAGTTACTGTGACAAAACCACTGAAAGCCTTTCTCCTCTTTTACAGCATCTAAGACACAAAGCCTGACAGGAACCCATAGCTGTCCAATTTACTAACTTCCTGCAAAACAAGGTCATCTTATCAAGACTTGAGGGAGAGACCCATTATGAAAAACTAAAATGTTTTGTATCAAAATCCTTCCACGCCGTTCCTTTTCTTTCATAAAGATGTTTGGATTTCATTCGTTCTCCGTAACCTCCAGTCAATATTATTTCAAAGCTGTTCCAGAGAGCGAACACTGTGTCCCTTTAACAATTCAATGATCCATACAACCTCCAAGTTTAACTGAATCTCAACGATAGCTGTGGGACGAATGAAGGAAGGGATGATATTTATTTGAAATGTCAGTATATATTGGAAGTAACAAAATGCATCGGAGGTTCAATTCTTTCTCAGGAAGAACCGAGGATCAGCAAATCTTCCAATTCAGAGTGAAGAAGCTCCCTCGCCAGGAGCAACTGGCTCTGAAATGGCGACAGATTTTGTACACTCTGTCCATATAATGCTAAGGCTTTTTTTTATTCTCATCATGAGTATGGCTAGACGATGTCACAGTGAGTTTATATTGCGTTCCTTTCTCACTTTCTTTCCAGATACGAGGAGTTATTCCTCGGAAGAGGACTAGAAGAGAGAACGATTTGAGAGTCATAAGGATAACGCAGGCAGGACGGTTTCTTCCCGGATGCGGACAGACAGCTCGACAGACAGACTTCCAGAAAAGGGAAAGAACACCTTAGCTTTAATGCAATTGCTAGAATGAAATGTAACGTTTATGATGTATGTGACGCTGTTGCTTCAATAAAATTCATCAGCAAATTACTTTTTATTCGCATTTTTTACCCTTCATTCATCTACTTGGGAAACTATTCCTTGTTTTCATATACTACGCCGTCGCCCCTTTTCCTTTCATTCATTCCTGTTCGCAAATGACGAATATTCTGATCAATACGTCTTCTCGGCAAACGAAACAGCCTTGGCCTTAATCTTAAAACAGAGGGTTGAGAATAGGAAGTAGATCGTCTTTTTTTGACATGAGTAAATTATTCTAAACGGAATGCCAATAGAGGGAGAAGAAGTGCTCTCTTTCAGGCGTCAGTCGGCACGCATTGCATTGCGAGCAAAGTTCGTCCGCGATGTTAAACAGGTTTCTAAAAATTCTCGAAGACTGTGGACGAATTACTGTGTTAAGTGCTAAGTTACTGGAGCTCATGCAGGCTTTCCTACCATTCGGCAGTTGTGGATTCGTCTTTGGTGTGTAGTTTAAGTGAGGAGAGCCGGTTCAAGAAAAACACTGAGGTAAGTCCCATTGGAAATTTTTCGAAGGCTCTCCGACCGTGTTTACAAAATTTGCTTAGAGTTTTTCGACAACTCACAGCTTCCAAACGGGACGATGAACGAAAACCTACATTCCATTACGTCGGGACCTATGTTTAATTTCAATATCAAGCCCGGATCATACTGAGCCAATGCTAACGTTGCACCAAGCATATGGACTCTTGAAATATTGTTGCAATGCTCTTCATATTAAAGAATCCGAAGCGGTTTCTGTTAAGAGAACACTCCGTGGTGGATTCATAATTCGAGTTGGGATGCCTATAGCCTCTGCTATGCATTTAAACCTTTATTTTAGCTATTTTTAACAGTTGGTGACGCGAGCGATGTGATCACGGCGACGTTGCATGGAAAAGTGATATATGCGTAATGGAGTTGGGACGCGAGACTGTTACCGCTGGGATTCTAAAATTGAAATTAGATTTTTCAAAATGAACAAGATGTCCATCGTTAACGATTAAAATTTCATGAAGATTAGTATTTATTATGACTTTTTGTCTACTACGTGAGTCTTACCGCACAAAAAAACCATTTTCATAACGCGTCGTCTGCTTATTCTTCCGAAATCGAGAAAACCGCCCTTATGCGCGATCGACGTAAAAGAGGAGAGGAATTTTAAAGGTATTCAATCGGTGATCCGTCAAAGAACAAAATTTACAACAATTTAAGAATACAGCGCCTGCACTGACAGCGGTGGTATTTCTATCAGCCAATCAGGATCGAGATAATTGTTAAGCGGGAGATCAAATATTGTTAATTCTTAATGTTTCAACTTTAATGTGGATGAACAGTTTCCTTGAGTTATTCTTTCTCGTTTGAATCTTTACCAAGGTAATTCATATCCAGTTTATACCCGATGGATATTTTTTTCGCATTCATAACGATTTGGAACTATTGTGCGCCACATTAAACCTTGCTTATAGGCCAACACTTGCTTTGGTTTATGCCGAACTTTTGAAGAGTTCGAGCCACGGATCATATACGGTTTATCCTTAAACTATGAGTCATGTTCCTCTTTAATTGATTCGATATCTTTCAATTTTAGGATGCGGTTTTCATGGACAAAAGATACGGGCCAGGGCAGAGTGGAGTGATTGTCTACACCGAATGGATCTTCTACTTCCTTTCCTTTGCAGTGAAAGCACTAGAGTGACGTTTTCGTTTCGTGAGTATTTGTTTAATATTATAGTTGAGGAGAAGCCTGGGAAACGGGTTTATGATATTGCTTGCTAACATTTGCTTGTAAATAGTGTGAGCCTCAAACTGGCCATTCATTTATAGAAATTACCATCACAAATCGAACGAGTTAATGATAAATATACGGCGATGGATCATCAGTGGACGTTTGACTATAGAGAAAATAGTTCTCTCGCTTTGCTAAACTGTTATCAGTTCACATGGAAAGAATGAAACGGCCTTCGCTGCTATAAGTCTCAGTTCTTTTTACAGTTTTTGTTCTTTCCATGCTGGGTTTACCATTTTTTTCGTCTCTCTACAACTCGTTTCCTCGTCCATCTGTTTACAATTCAGTGCATTTTTGGATTGACTGGAGCTTTGCAAGGTATAGGAAAAAATTAAGCATGATTTAGTAGTTTCTCAATAAACCGGTGCAATACTATTTCTTTTATACTAACTGCACCTTGCGCTCACGTTACAAAGTTCTGCATGACAATACATAAAAATTGTGAGCATCGTTTGAAAAGAAAATAAGACAAATTTTACAAATCTCCTGATTAGGAGACACTCACTCTTAGAAAAGGAGAGTTGAGGTCTTCCAGGAAGATGGACAGGGATCATATGGACAATGTTCTGCAGAAAAAGAAGGCAGAAATTTTAGCGGTTGAAATATGATTTACATGTTTCCTGTTCACTGCAAAAAGCTTTGAAGGACATTTCAATTAACACTTTTGGTACAATAGCTATAATGAAATGACAATTTCCTCAGAATGAAGGCAATTATGTGTTTGTCAGCCAGTCCTTGCTCGAACAATGTCACAATTTACCAGATATGTAATAAGCATAGGTATAAAATAATCTATAGGCAATATTCTTTGAATAACGATGCAATAAATCTGTTTGAATTCCAGGATATTTAAGATAATGTAATAATTGATTTCCTTAGGGGAGTGTGCATTTTTCAACATCCTAGAACAGCAAAATTTCATTTCTATATCCAAAGACAGGAAAGGAGCCAACGTTTAATTGCGTGACGTGAAGCATTCAATCAAATTTCAATAATAAATGACATTCCAAGGGTGAGTTACTGTGACAAAACCACTGAAAGCCTTTCTCCTCTTTTACAGCATCTAAGACACAAAGCCCGACAGGAACCCATAGCTGTCCAATTTACTAACTTCCTGCAAAACAAGGTCATCTTATCAAGACTTGAGGGAGAGACCCATTATGAAAAACTAAAATGTTTTGTATCAAAATCCTTCCACGCCGTTCCTTTTCTTTCATAAAGATGTTTGGATTTCATTCGTTCTCCGTAACCTCCAGTCAATATTATTTCAAAGCTGTTCCAGAGAGCGAACACTGTGTCCCTTTAACAATTCAATGATCCATACAACCTCCAAGTTTAACTGAATCTCAACGATAGCTGTGGGACGAATGAAGGAAGGGATGATATTTATTTGAAATGTCAGTATATATTGGAAGTAACAAAATGCATCGGAGGTTCAATTCTTTCTCAGGAAGAACCGAGGATCAGCAAATCTTCCAATTCAGAGTGAAGAAGCTCCCTCGCCAGGAGCAACTGGCTCTGAAATGGCGACAGATTTTGTACACTCTGTCCATATAATGCTAAGGCTTTTTTTTATTCTCATCATGAGTATGGCTAGACGATGTCACAGTGAGTTTATATTGCGTTCCTTTCTCACTTTCTTTCCAGATACGAGGAGTTATTCCTCGGAAGAGGACTAGAAGAGAGAACGATTTGAGAGTCATAAGGATAACGCAGGCAGGACGGTTTCTTCCCGGATGCGGACAGACAGCTCGACAGACAGACTTCCAGAAAAGGGAAAGAACACCTTAGCTTTAATGCAATTGCTAGAATGAAATGTAACGTTTATGATGTATGTGACGCTGTTGCTTCAATAAAATTCATCAGCAAATTACTTTTTATTCGCATTTTTTACCCTTCATTCATCTACTTGGGAAACTATTCCTTGTTTTCATATACTACGCCGTCGCCCCTTTTCCTTTCATTCATTCCTGTTCGCAAATGACGAATATTCTGATCAATACGTCTTCTCGGCAAACGAAACAGCCTTGGCCTTAATCTTAAAACAGAGGGTTGAGAATAGGAAGTAGATCGTCTTTTTTTGACATGAGTAAATTATTCTAAACGGAATGCCAATAGAGGGAGAAGAAGTGCTCTCTTTCAGGCGTCAGTCGGCACGCATGCATTGCGAGCAAAGTTCGTCCGCGATGTTAAACAGGTTTCTAAAAATTCTCGAAGACTGTGGACGAATTACTGTGTTAAGTGCTAAGTTACTGGAGCTCATGCAGGCTTTCCTACCATTCGGCAGTTGTGGATTCGTCTTTGGTGTGTAGTTTAAGTGAGGAGAGCCGGTTCAAGAAAAACACTGAGGTAAGTCCCATTGGAAATTTTTCGAAGGCTCTCCGACCGTGTTTACAAAATTTGCTTGGAGTTTTTCGACAACTCACAGCTTCCAAACGGGACGATGAACGAAAACCTACATTCCATTACGTCGGGACCTATGTTTAATTTCAATATCAAGCCCGGATCATACTGAGCCAATGCTAACGTTGCACCAAGCATATGGACTCTTGAAATATTGTTGCAATGCTCTTCATATTAAAGAATCCGAAGCGGTTTCTGTTAAGAGAACACTCCGTGGTGGATTCATAATTCGAGTTGGGATGCCTATAGCCTCTGCTATGCATTTAAACCTTTATTTTAGCTATTTTTAACAGTTGGTGACGCGAGCGATGTGATCACGGCGACGTTGCATGGAAAAGTGATATATGCGTAATGGAGTTGGGACGCGAGACTGTTACCGCTGGGATTCTAAAATTGAAATTAGATTTTTCAAAATGAACAAGATGTCCATCGTTAACGATTAAAATTTCATGAAGATTAGTATTTATTATGACTTTTTGTCTACTACGTGAGTCTTACCGCACAAAAAAACCATTTTCATAACGTGTCGTCTGCTTATTCTTCCGAAATCGAGAAAACCGCCCTTATGCGCGATCGACGTAAAAGAGGAGAGGAATTTTAAAGGTATTCAATCGGTGATCCGTCAAAGAACAAAATTTACAACAATTTAAGAATACAGCGCCTGCACTGACAGCGGTGGTATTTCTATCAGCCAATCAGGATCGAGATAATTGTTAAGCGGGAGATCAAATATTGTTAATTCTTAATGTTTCAACTTTAATGTGGATGAACAGTTTCTTTGAGTTATTCTTTCTCGTTTGAATCTTTACCAAGGTAATTCATATCCAGTTTATACCCGATGGATATTTTTTTCGCATTCATAACGATTTGCAACTATTGTGCGCCACATTAAACCTTGCTTATAGGCCAACACTTGCTTTGGTTTATGCCGAACTTTTGAAGAGTTCGAGCCACGGATCATATACGGTTTATCCTTAAACTATGAGTCATGTTCCTCTTTAATTGATTCGATATCTTTCAATTTTAGGATGCGGTTTTCATGGACAAAAGATACGGGCCAGGGCAGAGTGGAGTGATTGTCTACACCGAATGGATCTTCTACTTCCTTTCCTTTGCAGTGAAAGCACTAGAGTGACGTTTTCGTTTCGTGAGTATTTGTTTAATATTATAGTTGAGGAGAAGCCTGGGAAACGGGTTTATGATATTGCTTGCTAACATTTGCTTGTAAATAGTGTGAGCCTCAAACTGGCCATTCATTTATAGAAATTACCATCACAAATCGAACGAGTTAATGATAAATATACGGCGATGGATCATCAGTGGACGTTTGACTATAGAGAAAATAGTTCTCTCGCTTTGCTAAACTGTTATCAGTTCACATGGAAAGAATGAAACGGCCTTCGCTGCTATAAGTCTCAGTTCTTTTTACAGTTTTTGTTCTTTCCATGCTGGGTTTACCATTTTTTTCGTCTCTCTACAACTCGTTTCCTCGTCCATCTGTTTACAATTCAGTGCATTTTTGGATTGACTGGAGCTTTGCAAGGTATAGGAAAAAATTAAGCATGATTTAGTAGTTTCTCAATAAACCGGTGCAATACTATTTCTTTTATACTAACTGCACCTTGCGCTCACGTTACAAAGTTCTGCATGACAATACATAAAAATTGTGAGCATCGTTTGAAAAGAAAATAAGACAAATTTTACAAATCTCCTGATTAGGAGACACTCACTCTTAGAAGAGGAGAGTTGAGGTCTTCCAGGAAGATGGACAGGGATCATATGGACAATGTTCTGCAGAAAAAGAAGGCAGAAATTTTAGCGGTTGAAATATGATTTACATGTTTCCTGTTCACTGCAAAAATCTTTGAAGGACATTTCAATTAACACTTTTGGTACAATAGCTATAATGAAATGACAATTTCCTCAGAATGAAGGCAATTATGTGTTTGTCAGCCAGTCCTTGCTCGAACAATGTCACAATTTACCAGATATGTAATAAGCATAGGTATAAAATAATCTATAGGCAATATTCTTTGAATAACGATGCAATAAATCTGTTTGAATTCCAGGATATTTAAGATAATGTAATAATTGATTTCCTTAGGGGAGTGTGCATTTTTCAACATCCTAGAACAGCAAAATTTCATTTCTATATCCAAAGACAGGAAAGGAGCCAACGTTTAATTGCGTGACGTGAAGCATTCAATCAAATTTCAATAATAAATGACATTCCAAGGGTGAGTTACTGTGACAAAACCACTGAAAGCCTTTCTCCTCTTTTACAGCATCTAAGACACAAAGCCCGACAGGAACCCATAGCTGTCCAATTTACTAACTTCCTGCAAAACAAGGTCATCTTATCAAGACTTGAGGGAGAGACCCATTATGAAAAACTAAAATGTTTTGTATCAACATCCTTCCACGCCGTTCCTTTTCTTTCATAAAGATGTTTGGATTTCATTCGTTCTCTGTAACCTCCAGTCAATATTATTTCAAAGCTGTTCCAGAGAGCGAACACTGTGTCCCTTTAACAATTCAATGATCCATACAACCTCCAAGTTTAACTGAATCTCAACGATAGCTGTGGGACGAATGAAGGAAGGGATGATATTTATTTGAAATGTCAGTATATATTGGAAGTAACAAAATGCATCGGAGGTTCAATTCTTTCTCAGGAAGAACCGAGGATCAGCAAATCTTCCAATTCAGAGTGAAGAAGCTCCCTCGCCAGGAGCAACTGGCTCTGAAATGGCGACAGATTTTGTACACTCTGTCCATATAATGCTAAGGCTTTTTTTTATTCTCATCATGAGTATGGCTAGACGATGTCACAGTGAGTTTATATTGCGTTCCTTTCTCACTTTCTTTCCAGATACGAGGAGTTATTCCTCGGAAGAGGACTAGAAGAGAGAACGATTTCAGAGTCATAAGGATAACGCAGGCAGGACGGTTTCTTCCCGGATGCGGACAGACAGCTCGACAGACAGACTTCCAGAAAAGGGAAAGAACACCTTAGCTTTAATGCAATTGCTAGAATGAAATGTAACGTTTATGATGTATGTGACCGTGTTGCTTCAATAAAATTCATCAGCAAATTACTTTTTATTCGCATTTTTTACCCTTCATTCATCTACTTGGGAAACTATTCCTTGTTTTCATATACTACGCCGTCGCCCCTTTTCCTTTCATTCATTCCTGTTCGCAAATGACGAATATTCTGATCAATACGTCTTCTCGGCAAACGAAACAGCCTTGGTCTTAATCTTAAAACAGAGGGTTGAGAATAGGAAGTAGATCGTCTTTTTTTGACATGATTTTGAAATTATTCTAAACGGAATGCCAATAGAGGGAGAAGAAGTGCTCTCTTTCCGGCGTCAGTCGGCACGCATGCATTGCGAGCAAAGTTCGTCCGCGATGTTAAACAGGTTTCTAAAAATTCTCGAAGACTGTGGACGAATTACTGTGTTAAGTGCTAAGTTACTGGAGCTCATGCAGGCTTTCCTACCATTCGGCAGTTGTGGATTCGTCTTTGGTGTGTAGTTTAAGTGAGGAGAGCCGGTTCAAGAAAAACACTGAGGTAAGTCCCATTGGAAATTTTTCGAAGGCTCTCCGACCGTGTTTACAAAATTTGCTTGGAGTTTTTCGACAACTCACAGCTTCCAAACGGGACGATGAACGAAAACCTACATTCCATTACGTCGGGACCTATGTTTAATTTCAATATCAAGCCCGGATCATACTGAGCCAATGCTAACGTTGCACCAAGCATATGGACTCTTGAAATATTGTTGCAATGCTCTTCATATTAAAGAATCCGAAGCGGTTTCTGTTAAGAGAACACTCCGTGGTGGATTCATAATTCGAGTTGGGATGCCTATAGCCTCTGCAATGCATTTAAACCTTTATTTTAGCTATTTTTAACAGTTGGTGACGCGAGCGATGTGATCACGGCGACGTTGCATGGAAAAGTGATATATGCGTAATGGAGTTGGGACGCGAGACTGTTACCGCTGGGATTCTAAAATTGAAATTAGATTTTTCAAAATGAACAAGATGTCCATCGTTAACGATTAAAATTTCATGAAGATTAGTATTTATTATGACTTTTTGTCTACTACGTGAGTCTTACCGCACAAAAAAACCATTTTCATAACGTGTCGTCTGCTTATTCTTCCGAAATCGAGAAAACCGCCCTTATGCGCGATCGACGTAAAAGAGGAGAGGAATTTTAAAGGTATTCAATCGGTGATCCGTCAAAGAACAAAATTTACAACAATTTAAGAATACAGCGCCTGCACTGACAGCGGTGGTATTTCTATCAGCCAATCAGGATCGAGATAATTGTTAAGCGGGAGATCAAATATTGTTAATTCTTAATGTTTCAACTTTAATGTGGATGAACAGTTTCTTTGAGTTATTCTTTCTCGTTTGAATCTTTACCAAGGTAATTCATATCCAGTTTATACCCGATGGATATTTTTTTCGCATTCATAACGATTTGCAACTATTGTGCGCCACATTAAACCTTGCTTATAGGCCAACACTTGCTTTGGTTTATGCCGAACTTTTGAAGAGTTCGAGCCACGGATCATATACGGTTTATCCTTAAACTATGAGTCATGTTCCTCTTTAATTGATTCGATATCTTTCAATTTTAGGATGCGGTTTTCATGGACAAAAGATACGGGCCAGGGCAGAGTGGAGTGATTGTCTACACCGAATGGATCTTCTACTTCCTTTCCTTTGCAGTGAAAGCACTAGAGTGACGTTTTCGTTTCGTGAGTATTTGTTTAATATTATAGTTGAGGAGAAGCCTGGGAAACGGGTTTATGATATTGCTTGCTAACATTTGCTTGTAAATAGTGTGAGCCTCAAACTGGCCATTCATTTATAGAAATTACCATCACAAATCGAACGAGTTAATGATAAATATACGGCGATGGATCATCAGTGGACGTTTGACTATAGAGAAAATAGTTCTCTCGCTTTGCTAAACTGTTATCAGTTCACATGGAAAGAATGAAACGGCCTTCGCTGCTATAAGTCTCAGTTCTTTTTACAGTTTTTGTTCTTTCCATGCTGGGTTTACCATTTTTTTCGTCTCTCTACAACTCGTTTCCTCGTCCATCTGTTTACAATTCAGTGCATTTTTGGATTGACTGGAGCTTTGCAAGGTATAGGAAAAAATTAAGCATGATTTAGTAGTTTCTCAATAAACCGGTGCAATACTATTTCTTTTATACTAACTGCACCTTGCGCTCACGTTACAAAGTTCTGCATGACAATACATAAAAATTGTGAGCATCGTTTGAAAAGAAAATAAGACAAATTTTACAAATCTCCTGATTAGGAGACACTCACTCTTAGAAGAGGAGAGTTGAGGTCTTCCAGGAAGATGGACAGGGATCATATGGACAATGTTCTGCAGAAAAAGAAGGCAGAAATTTTAGCGGTTGAAATATGATTAACATGTTTCCTGTTCACTGCAAAAATCTTTGAAGGACATTTCAATTAACACTTTTGGTACAATAGCTATAATGAAATGACAATTTCCTCAGAATGAAGGCAATTATGTGTTTGTCAGCCAGTCCTTGCTCGAACAATGTCACAATTTACCAGATATGTAATAAGCATAGGTATAAAATAATCTATAGGCAATATTCTTTGAATAACGATGCAATAAATCTGTTTGAATTCCAGGATATTTAAGATAATGTAATAATTGATTTCCTTAGGGGAGTGTGCATTTTTCAACATCCTAGAACAGCAAAATTTCATTTCTATATCCAAAGACAGGAAAGGAGCCAACGTTTAATTGCGTGACGTGAAGCATTCCATCAAATTTCAATAATAAATGACATTCCAAGGGTGAGTTACTGTGACAAAACCACTGAAAGCCTTTCTCCTCTTTTACAGCATCTAAGACACAAAGCCCGACAGGAACCCATAGCTGTCCAATTTACTAACTTCCTGCAAAACAAGGTCATCTTATCAAGACTTGAGGGAGAGACCCATTTTGAAAAACTAAAATGTTTTGTATCAACATCCTTCCACGCCGTTCCTTTTCTTTCATAAAGATGTTTGGATTTCATTCGTTCTCCGTAACCTCCAGTCAATATTATTTCAAAGCTGTTCCAGAGAGCGAACACTGTGTCCCTTTAACAATTCAATGATCCATACAACCTCCAAGTTTAACTGAATCTCAACGATAGCTGTCGGACGAATGAAGGATGGGATGATATTTATTTGAAATGTCAGTATATATTGGAAGTAACAAAATGCATCGGAGGTTCAATTCTTTCTCAGGAAGAACCGAGGATCAGCAAATCTTCCAATTCAGAGTGAAGAAGCTCCCTCGCCAGGAGCAACTGGCTCTGAAATGGCGACAGATTTTGTACACTCTGTCCATATAATGCTAAGGCTTTTTTTTATTCTCATCATGAGTATGGCTAGACGATGTCACAGTGAGTTTATATTGCGTTCCTTTTTTACTTTCTTTCCAGATACGAGGAGTTATTCCTCGGAAGAGGACTAGAAGAGAGAACGATTTGAGAGTCATAAGGATAACGCAGGCAGGACGGTTTCTTCCCGGATGCGGACAGACAGCACGACAGACAGACTTCCAGAAAAGGGAAAGAACACCTTAGCTTTAATGCAATTGCTAGAATGAAATGTAACGTTTATGATGTATGTGACGCTGTTGCTTCAATAAAATTCATCAGCAAATTACTTTTTATTCGCATTTTTTACCCTTCATTCATCTACTTGGGAAACTATTCCTTGTTTTCATATACTACGCCGTCGCCCCTTTTCCTTTCATTCATTCCTGTTCGCAAATGACGAATATTCTGATCAATACGTCTTCTCGGCAAACGAAACAGCCTTGGCCTTAATCTTAAAACAGAGGGTTGAGAATAGGAAGTAGATCGTCTTTTTTTGACATGAGTAAATTATTCTAAACGGAATGCCAATAGAGGGAGAAGAAGTGCTCTCTTTCAGGCGTCAGTCGGCACGCATGCATTGCGAGCAAAGTTCGTCCGCGATGTTAAACAGGTTTCTAAAAATTCTCGAAGACTGTGGACGAATTACTGTGTTAAGTGCTAAGTTACTGGAGCTCATGCAGGCTTTCCTACCATTCGGCAGTTGTGGATTCGTCTTTGGTGTGTAGTTTAAGTGAGGAGAGCCGGTTCAAGAAAAACACTGAGGTAAGTCCCATTGGAAATTTTTCGAAGGCTCTCCGACCGTGTTTACAAAATTTGCTTAGAGTTTTTCGACAACTCACAGCTTCCAAACGGGACGATGAACGAAAACCTACATTCCATTACGTCGGGACCTATGCTTAATTTCAATATCAAGCCCGGATCATACTGAGCCAATGCTAACGTTGCACCAAGCATATGGACTCTTGAAATATTGTTGCAATGCTCTTCATATTAAAGAATCCGAAGCGGTTTCTGTTAAGAGAACACTCCGTGGTGGATTCATAATTCGAGTTGGGATGCCTATAGCCTCTGCTATGCATTTAAACCTTTATTTTAGCTATTTTTAACAGTTGGTGACGCGAGCGATGTGATCACGGCGACGTTGCATGGAAAAGTGATATATGCGTAATGGAGTTGGGACGCGAGACTGTTACCGCTGGGATTCTAAAATTGAAATTAGATTTTTCAAAATGAACAAGATGTCCATCGTTAACGATTAAAATTTCATGAAGATTAGTAATTATTATGACTTTTTGTCTACTACGTGAGTCTTACCGCACAAAAAAACCATTTTCATAACGTGTCGTCTGTTTATTCTTCCGAAATCGAGAAAACCGCCCTTATGCGCGATCGACGTAAAAGAGGAGAGGAATTTTAAAGGTATTCAATCGGTGATCCGTCAAAGAACAAAATTTACAACAATTTAAGAATACAGCGCCTGCACTGACAGCGGTGGTATTTCTATCAGCCAATCAGGATCGAGATAATGGTTAAGCGGGAGATCAAATATTGTTAATTCTTAATGTTTCAACTTTAATGTGGATGAACAGTTTCTTTGAGTTATTCTTTCTCGTTTGAATCTTTACCAAGGTAATTCATATCCAGTTTATACCCGATGGATATTTTTTTCGCATTCATAACGATTTGCAACTATTGTGCGCCACATTAAACCTTGCTTATAATCCAACACTTGCTTTGGTTTATGCCGAACTTTTGAAGAGTTCGAGCCACGGATCATATACGGTTTATCCTTAAACTATGAGTCATGTTCCTCTTTAATTGATTCGATATCTTTCAATTTTAGGATGCGGTTTTCATGGACAAAAGAAACGGGCCAGGGCAGAGTGGAGTGATTGTCTACACCGAATGGATCTTCTACTTCCTTTCCTTTGCAGTGAAAGCACTAGAGTGACGTTTTCGTTTCGTGAGTATTTGTTTAATATTATAGTTGAGGAGAAGCCTGGGAAACGGGTTTATGATATTGCTTGCTAACATTTGCTTGTAAATAGTGTGAGCCTCAAACTGGCCATTCATTTATAGAAATTACCATCACAAATCGAACGAGTTAATGATAAATATACGGCGATGGATCATCAGTGGACGTTTGACTATAGAGAAAATAGTTCTCTCGCTTTGCTAAACTGTTATCAGTTCACATGGAAAGAATGAAACGGCCTTCGCTGCTATAAGTCTCAGTTCTTTTTACAGTTTTTGTTCTTTCCATGCTGGGTTTACCATTTTTTTCGTCTCTCTACAACTCGTTTCCTCGTCCATCTGTTTACAATTCAGTGCATTTTTGGATTGACTGGAGCTTTGCAAGGTATAGGAAAAAATTAAGCATGATTTAGTAGTTTCTCAATAAACCGGTGCAATACTATTTCTTTTATACTAACTGCACCTTGCGCTCACGTTACAAAGTTCTGCATGACAATACATAAAAATTGTGAGCATCGTTTGAAAAGAAAATAAGACAAATTTTACAAATCTCCTGATTAGGAGACACTCACTCTTAGAAAAGGAGAGTTGAGGTCTTCCAGGAAGATGGACAGGGATCATATGGACAATGTTCTGCAGAAAAAGAAGGCAGAAATTTTAGCGGTTGAAATATGATTTACATGTTTCCTGTTCACTGCAAAAAGCTTTGAAGGACATTTCAATTAACACTTTTGGTACAATAGCTATAATGAAATGACAATTTCCTCAGAATGAAGGCAATTATGTGTTTGTCATGCAGTCCTTGCTCGAACAATGTCACAATTTACCAGATATGTAATAAGCATAGGTATAAAATAATCTATAGGCAATATTCTTTGAATAACGATGCAATAAATCTGTTTGAATTCCAGGATATTTAAGATAATGTAATAATTGATTTCCTTAGGGGAGTGTGCATTTTTCAACATCCTAGAACAGCAAAATTTCATTTCTATATCCAAAGACAGGAAAGGAGCCAACGTTTAATTGCGTGACGTGAAGCATTCAATCAAATTTCAATAATAAATGACATTCCAAGGGTGAGTTACTGTGACAAAACCACTGAAAGCCTTTCTCCTCTTTTACAGCATCTAAGACACAAAGCCTGACAGGAACCCATAGCTGTCCAATTTACTAACTTCCTGCAAAACAAGGTCATCTTATCAAGACTTGAGGGAGAGACCCATTATGAAAAACTAAAATGTTTTGTATCAAAATCCTTCCACGCCGTTCCTTTTCTTTCATAAAGATGTTTGGATTTCATTCGTTCTCCGTAACCTCCAGTCAATATTATTTCAAAGCTGTTCCAGAGAGCGAACACTGTGTCCCTTTAACAATTCAATGATCCATACAACCTCCAAGTTTAACTGAATCTCAACGATAGCTGTGGGACGAATGAAGGAAGGGATGATATTTATTTGAAATGTCAGTATATATTGGAAGTAACAAAATGCATCGGAGGTTCAATTCTTTCTCAGGAAGAACCGAGGATCAGCAAATCTTCCAATTCAGAGTGAAGAAGCTCCCTCGCCAGGAGCAACTGGCTCTGAAATGGCGACAGATTTTGTACACTCTGTCCATATAATGCTAAGGCTTTTTTTTATTCTCATCATGAGTATGGCTAGACGATGTCACAGTGAGTTTATATTGCGTTCCTTTCTTACTTTCTTTCCAGATACGAGGAGTTATTCCTCGGAAGAGGACTAGAAGAGAGAACGATTTGAGAGTCATAAGGATAACGCAGGCAGGACGGTTTCTTCCCGGATGCGGACAGACAGCTCGACAGACAGACTTCCAGAAAAGGGAAAGAACACCTTAGCTTTAATGCAATTGCTAGAATGAAATGTAACGTTTATGATGTATGTGACGCTGTTGCTTCAATAAAATTCATCAGCAAATTACTTTTTATTCGCATTTTTTACCCTTCATTCATCTACTTGGGAAACTATTCCTTGTTTTCATATACTACGCCGTCGCCCCTTTTCCTTTCATTCATTCCTGTTCGCAAATGACGAATATTCTGATCAATACGTCTTCTCGGCAAACGAAACAGCCTTGGCCTTAATCTTGAAACAGAGGGTTGAGAATAGGAAGTAGATCGTCTTTTTTTGACATGAGTAAATTATTCTAAACGGAATGCCAATAGAGGGAGAAGAAGTGCTCTCTTTCAGGCGTCAGTCGGCACGCATGCATTGCGAGCAAAGTTCGTCCGCGATGTTAAACAGGTTTCTAAAAATTCTCGAAGACTGTGGACGAATTACTGTGTTAAGTGCTAAGTTACTGGAGCTCATGCAGGCTTTCCTACCATTCGGCAGTTGTGGATTCGTCTTTGGTGTGTAGTTTAAGTGAGGAGAGCCGGTTCAAGAAAAACACTGAGGTAAGTCCCATTGGAAATTTTTCGAAGGCTCTCCGACCGTGTTTACAAAATTTGCTTAGAGTTTTTCGACAACTCACAGCTTCCAAACGGGACGATGAACGAAAACCTACATTCCATTACGTCGGGACCTATGTTTAATTTCAATATCAAGCCCGGATCATACTGAGCCAATGCTAACTTTGCACCAAGCATATGGACTCTTGAAATATTGTTGCAATGCTCTTCATATTAAAGAATCCGAAGCGGTTTCTGTTAAGAGAACACTCCGTGGTGGATTCATAATTCGAGTTGGGATGCCTATAGCCTCTGCTATGCATTTAAACCTTTATTTTAGCTATTTTTAACAGTTGGTGACGCGAGCGATGTGATCACGGCGACGTTGCATGGAAAAGTGATATATGCGTAATGGAGTTGGGACGCGAGACTGTTACCGCTGGGATTCTAAAATTGAAATTAGATTTTTCAAAATGAACAAGATGTCCATCGTTAACGATTAAAATTTCATGAAGATTAGTATTTATTATGACTTTTTGTCTACTACGTGAGTCTTACCGCACAAAAAAACCATTTTCATAACGCGTCGTCTGCTTATTCTTCCGAAATCGAGAAAACCGCCCTTATGCGCGATCGACGTAAAAGAGGAGAGGAATTTTAAAGGTATTCAATCGGTGATCCGTCAAAGAACAAAATTTACAACAATTTAAGAATACAGCGCCTGCACTGACAGCGGTGGTATTTCTATCAGCCAATCAGGATCGAGATAATTGTTAAGCGGGAGATCAAATATTGTTAATTCTTAATGTTTCAACTTTAATGTGGATGAACAGTTTCCTTGAGTTATTCTTTCTCGTTTGAATCTTTACCAAGGTAATTCATATCCAGTTTATACCCGATGGATATTTTTTTCGCATTCATAACGATTTGGAACTATTGTGCGCCACATTAAACCTTGCTTATAGGCCAACACTTGCTTTGGTTTATGCCGAACTTTTGAAGAGTTCGAGCCACGGATCATATACGGTTTATCCTTAAACTATGAGTCATGTTCCTCTTTAATTGATTCGATATCTTTCAATTTTAGGATGCGGTTTTCATGGACAAAAGATACGGGCCAGGGCAGAGTGGAGTGATTGTCTACACCGAATGGATCTTCTACTTCCTTTCCTTTGCAGTGAAAGCACTAGAGTGACGTTTTCGTTTCGTGAGTATTTGTTTAATATTATAGTTGAGGAGAAGCCTGGGAAACGGGTTTATGATATTGCTTGCTAACATTTGCTTGTAAATAGTGTGAGCCTCAAACTGGCCATTCATTTATAGAAATTACCATCACAAATCGAACGAGTTAATGATAAATATACGGCGATGGATCATCAGTGGACGTTTGACTATAGAGAAAATAGTTCTCTCGCTTTGCTAAACTGTTATCAGTTCACATGGAAAGAATGAAACGGCCTTCGCTGCTATAAGTCTCAGTTCTTTTTACAGTTTTTGTTCTTTCCATGCTGGGTTTACCATTTTTTTCGTCTCTCTACAACTCGTTTCCTCGTCCATCTGTTTACAATTCAGTGCATTTTTGGATTGACTGGAGCTTTGCAAGGTATAGGAAAAAATTAAGCATGATTTAGTAGTTTCTCAATAAACCGGTGCAATACTATTTCTTTTATACTAACTGCACCTTGCGCTCACGTTACAAAGTTCTGCATGACAATACATAAAAATTGTGAGCATCGTTTGAAAAGAAAATAAGACAAATTTTACAAATCTCCTGATTAGGAGACACTCACTCTTAGAAAAGGAGAGTTGAGGTCTTCCAGGAAGATGGACAGGGATCATATGGACAATGTTCTGCAGAAAAAGAAGGCAGAAATTTTAGCGGTTGAAATATGATTTACATGTTTCCTGTTCACTGCAAAAAGCTTTGAAGGACATTTCAATTAACACTTTTGGTACAATAGCTATAATGAAATGACAATTTCCTCAGAATGAAGGCAATTATGTGTTTGTCATGCAGTCCTTGCTCGAACAATGTCACAATTTACCAGATATGTAATAAGCATAGGTATAAAATAATCTATAGGCAATATTCTTTGAATAACGATGCAATAAATCTGTTTGAATTCCAGGATATTTAAGATAATGTAATAATTGATTTCCTTAGGGGAGTGTGCATTTTTCAACATCCTAGAACAGCAAAATTTCATTTCTATATCCAAAGACAGGAAAGGAGCCAACGTTTAATTGCGTGACGTGAAGCATTCAATCAAATTTCAATAATAAATGACATTCCAAGGGTGAGTTACTGTGACAAAACCACTGAAAGCCTTTCTCCTCTTTTACAGCATCTAAGACACAAAGCCCGACAGGAACCCATAGCTGTCCAATTTACTAACTTCCTGCAAAACAAGGTCATCTTATCAAGACTTGAGGGAGAGACCCATTATGAAAAACTAAAATGTTTTGTATCAAAATCCTTCCACGCCGTTCCTTTTCTTTCATAAAGATGTTTGGATTTCATTCGTTCTCCGTAACCTCCAGTCAATATTATTTCAAAGCTGTTCCAGAGAGCGAACACTGTGTCCCTTTAACAATTCAATGATCCATACAACCTCCAAGTTTAACTGAATCTCAACGATAGCTGTGGGACGAATGAAGGAAGGGATGATATTTATTTGAAATGTCAGTATATATTGGAAGTAACAAAATGCATCGGAGGTTCAATTCTTTCTCAGGAAGAACCGAGGATCAGCAAATCTTCCAATTCAGAGTGAAGAAGCTCCCTCGCCAGGAGCAACTGGCTCTGAAATGGCGACAGATTTTGTACACTCTGTCCATATAATGCTAAGGCTTTTTTTTATTCTCATCATGAGTATGGCTAGACGATGTCACAGTGAGTTTATATTGCGTTCCTTTCTCACTTTCTTTCCAGATACGAGGAGTTATTCCCCGGAAGAGGACTAGAAGAGAGAACGATTTGAGAGTCATAAGGATAACGCAGGCAGGACGGTTTCTTCCCGGATGCGGACAGACAGCTCGACAGACAGACTTCCAGAAAAGGGAAAGAACACCTTAGCTTTAATGCAATTGCTAGAATGAAATGTAACGTTTATGATGTATGTGACGCTGTTGCTTCAATAAAATTCATCAGCAAATTACTTTTTATTCGCATTTTTTACCCTTCATTCATCTACTTGGGAAACTATTCCTTGTTTTCATATACTACGCCGTCGCCCCTTTTCCTTTCATTCATTCCTGTTCGCAAATGACGAATATTCTGATCAATACGTCTTCTCGGCAAACGAAACAGCCTTGGCCTTAATCTTAAAACAGAGGGTTGAGAATAGGAAGTAGATCGTCTTTTTTTGACATGAGTAAATTATTCTAAACGGAATGCCAATAGAGGGAGAAGAAGTGCTCTCTTTCAGGCGTCAGTCGGCACGCATTGCATTGCGAGCAAAGTTCGTCCGCGATGTTAAACAGGTTTCTAAAAATTCTCGAAGACTGTGGACGAATTACTGTGTTAAGTGCTAAGTTACTGGAGCTCATGCAGGCTTTCCTACCATTCGGCAGTTGTGGATTCGTCTTTGGTGTGTAGTTTAAGTGAGGAGAGCCGGTTCAAGAAAAACACTGAGGTAAGTCCCATTGGAAATTTTTCGAAGGCTCTCCGACCGTGTTTACAAAATTTGCTTAGAGTTTTTCGACAACTCACAGCTTCCAAACGGGACGATGAACGAAAACCTACATTCCATTACGTCGGGACCTATGTTTAATTTCAATATCAAGCCCGGATCATACTGAGCCAATGCTAACGTTGCACCAAGCATATGGACTCTTGAAATATTGTTGCAATGCTCTTCATATTAAAGAATCCGAAGCGGTTTCTGTTAAGAGAACACTCCGTGGTGGATTCATAATTCGAGTTGGGATGCCTATAGCCTCTGCTATGCATTTAAACCTTTATTTTAGCTATTTTTAACAGTTGGTGACGCGAGCGATGTGATCACGGCGACGTTGCATGGAAAAGTGATATATGCGTAATGGAGTTGGGACGCGAGACTGTTACCGCTGGGATTCTAAAATTGAAATTAGATTTTTCAAAATGAACAAGATGTCCATCGTTAACGATTAAAATTTCATGAAGATTAGTATTTATTATGACTTTTTGTCTACTACGTGAGTCTTACCGCACAAAAAAACCATTTTCATAACGCGTCGTCTGCTTATTCTTCCGAAATCGAGAAAACCGCCCTTATGCGCGATCGACGTAAAAGAGGAGAGGAATTTTAAAGGTATTCAATCGGTGATCCGTCAAAGAACAAAATTTACAACAATTTAAGAATACAGCGCCTGCACTGACAGCGGTGGTATTTCTATCAGCCAATCAGGATCGAGATAATTGTTAAGCGGGAGATCAAATATTGTTAATTCTTAATGTTTCAACTTTAATGTGGATGAACAGTTTCCTTGAGTTATTCTTTCTCGTTTGAATCTTTACCAAGGTAATTCATATCCAGTTTATACCCGATGGATATTTTTTTCGCATTCATAACGATTTGGAACTATTGTGCGCCACATTAAACCTTGCTTATAGGCCAACACTTGCTTTGGTTTATGCCGAACTTTTGAAGAGTTCGAGCCACGGATCATATACGGTTTATCCTTAAACTATGAGTCATGTTCCTCTTTAATTGATTCGATATCTTTCAATTTTAGGATGCGGTTTTCATGGACAAAAGAAACGGGCCAGGGCAGAGTGGAGTGATTGTCTACACCGAATGGATCTTCTACTTCCTTTCCTTTGCAGTGAAAGCACTAGAGTGACGTTTTCGTTTCGTGAGTATTTGTTTAATATTATAGTTGAGGAGAAGCCTGGGAAACGGGTTTATGATATTGCTTGCTAACATTTGCTTGTAAATAGTGTGAGCCTCAAACTGGCCATTCATTTATAGAAATTACCATCACAAATCGAACGAGTTAATGATAAATATACGGCGATGGATCATCAGTGGACGTTTGACTATAGAGAAAATAGTTCTCTCGCTTTGCTAAACTGTTATCAGTTCACATGGAAAGAATGAAACGGCCTTCGCTGCTATAAGTCTCAGTTCTTTTTACAGTTTTTGTTCTTTCCATGCTGGGTTTACCATTTTTTTCGTCTCTCTACAACTCGTTTCCTCGTCCATCTGTTTACAATTCAGTGCATTTTTGGATTGACTGGAGCTTTGCAAGGTATAGGAAAAAATTAAGCATGATTTAGTAGTTTCTCAATAAACCGGTGCAATACTATTTCTTTTATACTAACTGCACCTTGCGCTCACGTTACAAAGTTCTGCATGACAATACATAAAAATTGTGAGCATCGTTTGAAAAGAAAATAAGACAAATTTTACAAATCTCCTGATTAGGAGACACTCACTCTTAGAAAAGGAGAGTTGAGGTCTTCCAGGAAGATGGACAGGGATCATATGGACAATGTTCTGCAGAAAAAGAAGGCAGAAATTTTAGCGGTTGAAATATGATTTACATGTTTCCTGTTCACTGCAAAAAGCTTTGAAGGACATTTCAATTAACACTTTTGGTACAATAGCTATAATGAAATGACAATTTCCTCAGAATGAAGGCAATTATGTGTTTGTCATGCAGTCCTTGCTCGAACAATGTCACAATTTACCAGATATGTAATAAGCATAGGTATAAAATAATCTATAGGCAATATTCTTTGAATAACGATGCAATAAATCTGTTTGAATTCCAGGATATTTAAGATAATGTAATAATTGATTTCCTTAGGGGAGTGTGCATTTTTCAACATCCTAGAACAGCAAAATTTCATTTCTATATCCAAAGACAGGAAAGGAGCCAACGTTTAATTGCGTGACGTGAAGCATTCAATCAAATTTCAATAATAAATGACATTCCAAGGGTGAGTTACTGTGACAAAACCACTGAAAGCCTTTCTCCTCTTTTACAGCATCTAAGACACAAAGCCTGACAGGAACCCATAGCTGTCCAATTTACTAACTTCCTGCAAAACAAGGTCATCTTATCAAGACTTGAGGGAGAGACCCATTATGAAAAACTAAAATGTTTTGTATCAAAATCCTTCCACGCCGTTCCTTTTCTTTCATAAAGATGTTTGGATTTCATTCGTTCTCCGTAACCTCCAGTCAATATTATTTCAAAGCTGTTCCAGAGAGCGAACACTGTGTCCCTTTAACAATTCAATGATCCATACAACCTCCAAGTTTAACTGAATCTCAACGATAGCTGTGGGACGAATGAAGGAAGGGATGATATTTATTTGAAATGTCAGTATATATTGGAAGTAACAAAATGCATCGGAGGTTCAATTCTTTCTCAGGAAGAACCGAGGATCAGCAAATCTTCCAATTCAGAGTGAAGAAGCTCCCTCGCCAGGAGCAACTGGCTCTGAAATGGCGACAGATTTTGTACACTCTGTCCATATAATGCTAAGGCTTTTTTTTATTCTCATCATGAGTATGGCTAGACGATGTCACAGTGAGTTTATATTGCGTTCCTTTCTTACTTTCTTTCCAGATACGAGGAGTTATTCCTCGGAAGAGGACTAGAAGAGAGAACGATTTGAGAGTCATAAGGATAACGCAGGCAGGACGGTTTCTTCCCGGATGCGGACAGACAGCTCGACAGACAGACTTCCAGAAAAGGGAAAGAACACCTTAGCTTTAATGCAATTGCTAGAATGAAATGTAACGTTTATGATGTATGTGACGCTGTTGCTTCAATAAAATTCATCAGCAAATTACTTTTTATTCGCATTTTTTACCCTTCATTCATCTACTTGGGAAACTATTCCTTGTTTTCATATACTACGCCGTCGCCCCTTTTCCTTTCATTCATTCCTGTTCGCAAATGACGAATATTCTGATCAATACGTCTTCTCGGCAAACGAAACAGCCTTGGCCTTAATCTTAAAACAGAGGGTTGAGAATAGGAAGTAGATCGTCTTTTTTTGACATGAGTAAATTATTCTAAACGGAATGCCAATAGAGGGAGAAGAAGTGCTCTCTTTCAGGCGTCAGTCGGCACGCATGCATTGCGAGCAAAGTTCGTCCGCGATGTTAAACAGGTTTCTAAAAATTCTCGAAGACTGTGGACGAATTACTGTGTTAAGTGCTAAGTTACTGGAGCTCATGCAGGCTTTCCTACCATTCGGCAGTTGTGGATTCGTCTTTGGTGTGTAGTTTAAGTGAGGAGAGCCGGTTCAAGAAAAACACTGAGGTAAGTCCCATTGGAAATTTTTCGAAGGCTCTCCGACCGTGTTTACAAAATTTGCTTAGAGTTTTTCGACAACTCACAGCTTCCAAACGGGACGATGAACGAAAACCTACATTCCATTACGTCGGGACCTATGCTTAATTTCAATATCAAGCCCGGATCATACTGAGCCAATACTAACGTTGCACCAAGCATATGGACTCTTGAAATATTGTTGCAATGCTCTTCATATTAAAGAATCCGAAGCGGTTTCTGTTAAGAGAACACTCCGTGGTGGATTCATAATTCGAGTTGGGATGCCTATAGCCTCTGCTATGCATTTAAACCTTTATTTTAGCTATTTTTAACAGTTGGTGACGCGAGCGATGTGATCACGGCGACGTTGCATGGAAAAGTGATATATGCGTAATGGAGTTGGGACGCGAGACTGTTACCGCTGGGATTCTAAAATTGAAATTAGATTTTTCAAAATGAACAAGATGTCCATCGTTAACGATTAAAATTTCATGAAGATTAGTAATTATTATGACTTTTTGTCTACTACGTGAGTCTTACCGCACAAAAAAACCATTTTCAGAACGTGTCGTCTGCTTATTCTTCCGAAATCGAGAAAACCGCCCTTATGCGCGATCGACGTAAAAGAGGAGAGGAATTTTAAAGGTATTCAATCGGTGATCCGTCAAAGAACAAAATTTACAACAATTTAAGAATACAGCGCCTGCACTGACAGCGGTGGTATTTCTATCAGCCAATCAGGATCGAGATAATTGTTAAGCGGGAGATCAAATATTGTTAATTCTTAATGTTTCAACTTTAATGTGGATGAACAGTTTCTTTGAGTTATTCTTTCTCGTTTGAATCTTTACCAAGGTAATTCATATCCAGTTTATACCCGATGGATATTTTTTTCGCATTCATAACGATTTGCAACTATTGTGCGCCACATTAAACCTTGCTTATAGGCCAACACTTGCTTTGGTTTATGCCGAACTTTTGAAGAGTTCGAGCCACGGATCATATACGGTTTATCCTTAAACTATGAGTCATGTTCCTCTTTAATTGATTCGATATCTTTCAATTTTAGGATGCGGTTTTCATGGACAAAAGAAACGGGCCAGGGCAGAGTGGAGTGATTGTCTACACCGAATGGATCTTCTACTTCCTTTCCTTTGCAGTGAAAGCACTAGAGTGACGTTTTCGTTTCGTGAGTATTTGTTTAATATTATAGTTGAGGAGAAGCCTGGGAAACGGGTTTATGATATTGCTTGCTAACATTTGCTTGTAAATAGTGTGAGCCTCAAACTGGCCATTCATTTATAGAAATTACCATCACAAATCGAACGAGTTAATGATAAATATACGGCGATGGATCATCAGTGGACGTTTGACTATAGAGAAAATAGTTCTCTCGCTTTGCTAAACTGTTATCAGTTCACATGGAAAGAATGAAACGGCCTTCGCTGCTATAAGTCTCAGTTCTTTTTACAGTTTTTGTTCTTTCCATGCTGGGTTTACCATTTTTTTCGTCTCTCTACAACTCGTTTCCTCGTCCATCTGTTTACAATTCAGTGCATTTTTGGATTGACTGGAGCTTTGCAAGGTATAGGAAAAAATTAAGCATGATTTAGTAGTTTCTCAATAAACCGGTGCAATACTATTTCTTTTATACTAACTGCACCTTGCGCTCACGTTACAAAGTTCTGCATGACAATACATAAAAATTGTGAGCATCGTTTGAAAAGAAAATAAGACAAATTTTACAAATCTCCTGATTAGGAGACACTCACTCTTAGAAGAGGAGAGTTGAGGTCTTCCAGGAAGATGGACAGGGATCATATGGACAATGTTCTGCAGAAAAAGAAGGCAGAAATTTTAGCGGTTGAAATATGATTTACATGTTTCCTGTTCACTGCAAAAAGCTTTGAAGGACATTTCAATTAACACTTTTGGTACAATAGCTATAATGAAATGACAATTTCCTCAGAATGAAGGCAATTATGTGTTTGTCATGCAGTCCTTGCTCGAACAATGTCACAATTTACCAGATATGTAATAAGCATAGGTATAAAATAATCTATAGGCAATATTCTTTGAATAACGATGCAATAAATCTGTTTGAATTCCAGGATATTTAAGATAATGTAATAATTGATTTCCTTAGGGGAGTGTGCATTTTTCAACATCCTAGAACAGCAAAATTTCATTTCTATATCCAAAGACAGGAAAGGAGCCAACGTTTAATTGCGTGACGTGAAGCATTCAATCAAATTTCAATAATAAATGACATTCCAAGGGTGAGTTACTGTGACAAAACCACTGAAAGCCTTTCTCCTCTTTTACAGCATCTAAGACACAAAGCCTGACAGGAACCCATAGCTGTCCAATTTACTAACTTCCTGCAAAACAAGGTCATCTTATCAAGACTTGAGGGAGAGACCCATTATGAAAAACTAAAATGTTTTGTATCAAAATCCTTCCACGCCGTTCCTTTTCTTTCATAAAGATGTTTGGATTTCATTCGTTCTCCGTAACCTCCAGTCAATATTATTTCAAAGCTGTTCCAGAGAGCGAACACTGTGTCCCTTTAACAATTCAATGATCCATACAACCTCCAAGTTTAACTGAATCTCAACGATAGCTGTGGGACGAATGAAGGAAGGGATGATATTTATTTGAAATGTCAGTATATATTGGAAGTAACAAAATGCATCGGAGGTTCAATTCTTTCTCAGGAAGAACCGAGGATCAGCAAATCTTCCAATTCAGAGTGAAGAAGCTCCCTCGCCAGGAGCAACTGGCTCTGAAATGGCGACAGATTTTGTACACTCTGTCCATATAATGCTAAGGCTTTTTTTTATTCTCATCATGAGTATGGCTAGACGATGTCACAGTGAGTTTATATTGCGTTCCTTTCTTACTTTCTTTCCAGATACGAGGAGTTATTCCTCGGAAGAGGACTAGAAGAGAGAACGATTTGAGAGTCATAAGGATAACGCAGGCAGGACGGTTTCTTCCCGGATGCGGACAGACAGCTCGACAGACAGACTTCCAGAAAAGGGAAAGAACACCTTAGCTTTAATGCAATTGCTAGAATGAAATGTAACGTTTATGATGTATGTGACGCTGTTGCTTCAATAAAATTCATCAGCAAATTACTTTTTATTCGCATTTTTTACCCTTCATTCATCTACTTGGGAAACTATTCCTTGTTTTCATATACTACGCCGTCGCCCCTTTTCCTTTCATTCATTCCTGTTCGCAAATGACGAATATTCTGATCAATACGTCTTCTCGGCAAACGAAACAGCCTTGGCCTTAATCTTAAAACAGAGGGTTGAGAATAGGAAGTAGATCGTCTTTTTTTGACATGAGTAAATTATTCTAAACGGAATGCCAATAGAGGGAGAAGAAGTGCTCTCTTTCAGGCGTCAGTCGGCACGCATGCATTGCGAGCAAAGTTCGTCCGCGATGTTAAACAGGTTTCTAAAAATTCTCGAAGACTGTGGACGAATTACTGTGTTAAGTGCTAAGTTACTGGAGCTCATGCAGGCTTTCCTACCATTCGGCAGTTGTGGATTCGTCTTTGGTGTGTAGTTTAAGTGAGGAGAGCCGGTTCAAGAAAAACACTGAGGTAAGTCCCATTGGAAATTTTTCGAAGGCTCTCCGACCGTGTTTACAAAATTTGCTTAGAGTTTTTCGACAACTCACAGCTTCCAAACGGGACGATGAACGAAAACCTACATTCCATTACGTCGGGACCTATGCTTAATTTCAATATCAAGCCCGGATCATACTGAGCCAATGCTAACGTTGCACCAAGCATATGGACTCTTGAAATATTGTTGCAATGCTCTTCATATTAAAGAATCCGAAGCGGTTTCTGTTAAGAGAACACTCCGTGGTGGATTCATAATTCGAGTTGGGATGCCTATAGCCTCTGCTATGCATTTAAACCTTTATTTTAGCTATTTTTAACAGTTGGTGACGCGAGCGATGTGATCACGGCGACGTTGCATGGAAAAGTGATATATGCGTAATGGAGTTGGGACGCGAGACTGTTACCGCTGGGATTCTAAAATTGAAATTAGATTTTTCAAAATGAACAAGATGTCCATCGTTAACGATTAAAATTTCATGAAGATTAGTATTTATTATGACTTTTTGTCTACTACGTGAGTCTTACCGCACAAAAAAACCATTTTCATAACGTGTCGTCTGCTTATTCTTCCGAAATCGAGAAAACCGCCCTTATGCGCGATCGACGTAAAAGAGGAGAGGAATTTTAAAGGTATTCAATCGGTGATCCGTCAAAGAACAAAATTTACAACAATTTAAGAATACAGCGCCTGCACTGACAGCGGTGGTATTTCTATCAGCCAATCAGGATCGAGATAATGGTTAAGCGGGAGATCAAATATTGTTAATTCTTAATGTTTCAACTTTAATGTGGATGAACAGTTTCTTTGAGTTATTCTTTCTCGTTTGAATCTTTAACAAGGTAATTCATATCCAGTTTATACCCGATGGATATTTTTTTCGCATTCATAACGATTTGCAACTATTGTGCGCCACATTAAACCTTGCTTATAATCCAACACTTGCTTTGGTTTATGCCGAACTTTTGAAGAGTTCGAGCCACGGATCATATACGGTTTATCCTTAAACTATGAGTCATGTTCCTCTTTAATTGATTCGATATCTTTCAATTTTAGGATGCGGTTTTCATGGACAAAAGAAACGGGCCAGGGCAGAGTGGAGTGATTGTCTACACCGAATGGATCTTCTACTTCCTTTCCTTTGCAGTGAAAGCACTAGAGTGACGTTTTCGTTTCGTGAGTATTTGTTTAATATTATAGTTGAGGAGAAGCCTGGGAAACGGGTTTATGATATTGCTTGCTAACATTTGCTTGTAAATAGTGTGAGCCTCAAACTGGCCATTCATTTATAGAAATTACCATCACAAATCGAACGAGTTAATGATAAATATACGGCGATGGATCATCAGTGGACGTTTGACTATAGAGAAAATAGTTCTCTCGCTTTGCTAAACTGTTATCAGTTCACATGGAAAGAATGAAACGGCCTTCGCTGCTATAAGTCTCAGTTCTTTTTACAGTTTTTGTTCTTTCCATGCTGGGTTTACCATTTTTTTCGTCTCTCTACAACTCGTTTCCTCGTCCATCTGTTTACAATTCAGTGCATTTTTGGATTGACTGGAGCTTTGCAAGGTATAGGAAAAAATTAAGCATGATTTAGTAGTTTCTCAATAAACCGGTGCAATACTATTTCTTTTATACTAACTGCACCTTGCGCTCACGTTACAAAGTTCTGCATGACAATACATAAAAATTGTGAGCATCGTTTGAAAAGAAAATAAGACAAATTTTACAAATCTCCTGATTAGGAGACACTCACTCTTAGAAGAGGAGAGTTGAGGTCTTCCAGGAAGATGGACAGGGATCATATGGACAATGTTCTGCAGAAAAAGAAGGCAGAAATTTTAGCGGATGAAATATGCTTTACATGTTTCCTGTTCACTGCAAAAAGCTTTGAAGGACATTTCAATTAACACTTTTGGTACAATAGCTATAATGAAATGACAATTTCCTCAGAATGAAGGCAATTATGTGTTTGTCATGCAGTCCTTGCTCGAACAATGTCACAATTTACCAGATATGTAATAAGCATAGGTATAAAATAATCTATAGGCAATATTCTTTGAATAACGATGCAATAAATCTGTTTGAATTCCAGGATATTTAAGATAATGTAATAATTGATTTCCTTAGGGGAGTGTGCATTTTTCAACATCCTAGAACAGCAAAATTTCATTTCTATATCCAAAGACAGGAAAGGAGCCAACGTTTAATTGCGTGACGTGAAGCATTCAATCAAATTTCAATAATAAATGACATTCCAAGGGTGAGTTACTGTGACAAAACCACTGAAAGCCTTTCTCCTCTTTTACAGCATCTAAGACACAAAGCCTGACAGGAACCCATAGCTGTCCAATTTACTAACTTCCTGCAAAACAAGGTCATCTTATCAAGACTTGAGGGAGAGACCCATTATGAAAAACTAAAATGTTTTGTATCAAAATCCTTCCACGCCGTTCCTTTTCTTTCATAAAGATGTTTGGATTTCATTCGTTCTCCGTAACCTCCAGTCAATATTATTTCAAAGCTGTTCCAGAGAGCGAACACTGTGTCCCTTTAACAATTCAATGATCCATACAACCTCCAAGTTTAACTGAATCTCAACGATAGCTGTGGGACGAATGAAGGAAGGGATGATATTTATTTGAAATGTCAGTATATATTGGAAGTAACAAAATGCATCGGAGGTTCAATTCTTTCTCAGGAAGAACCGAGGATCAGCAAATCTTCCAATTCAGAGTGAAGAAGCTCCCTCGCCAGGAGCAACTGGCTCTGAAATGGCGACAGATTTTGTACACTCTGTCCATATAATGCTAAGGCTTTTTTTTATTCTCATCATGAGTATGGCTAGACGATGTCACAGTGAGTTTATATTGCGTTCCTTTCTTACTTTCTTTCCAGATACGAGGAGTTATTCCTCGGAAGAGGACTAGAAGAGAGAACGATTTGAGAGTCATAAGGATAACGCAGGCAGGACGGTTTCTTCCCGGATGCGGACAGACAGCTCGACAGACAGACTTCCAGAAAAGGGAAAGAACACCTTAGCTTTAATGCAATTGCTAGAATGAAATGTAACGTTTATGATGTATGTGACGCTGTTGCTTCAATAAAATTCATCAGCAAATTACTTTTTATTCGCATTTTTTACCCTTCATTCATCTACTTGGGAAACTATTCCTTGTTTTCATATACTACGCCGTCGCCCCTTTTCCTTTCATTCATTCCTGTTCGCAAATGACGAATATTCTGATCAATACGTCTTCTCGGCAAACGAAACAGCCTTGGTCTTAATCTTAAAACAGAGGGTTGAGAATAGGAAGTAGATCGTCTTTTTTTGACATGAGTAAATTATTCTAAACGGAATGCCAATAGAGGGAGAAGAAGTGCTCTCTTTCCGGCGTCAGTCGGCACGCATGCATTGCGAGCAAAGTTCGTCCGCGATGTTAAACAGGTTTCTAAAAATTCTCGAAGACTGTGGACGAATTACTGTGTTAAGTGCTAAGTTACTGAAGCTCATGCAGGCTTTCCTACCATTCGGCAGTTGTGGATTCGTCTTTGGTGTGTAGTTTAAGTGAGGAGAGCCGGTTCAAGAAAAACACTGAGGTAAGTCCCATTGGAAATTTTTCGAAGGCTCTCCGACCGTGTTTACAAAATTTGCTTAGAGTTTTTCGACAACTCACAGCTTTCAAACGGGACGATGAACGAAAACCTACATTCCATTACGTCGGGACCTATGTTTAATTTCAATATCAAGCCCGGATCATACTGAGCCAATGCTAACGTTGCACCAAGCATATGGACTCTTGAAATATTGTTGCAATGCTCTTCATATTAAAGAATCCGAAGCGGTTTCTGTTAAGAGAACACTCCGTGGTGGATTCATAATTCGAGTTGGGATGCCTATAGCCTCTGCTATGCATTTAAACCTTTATTTTAGCTATTTTTAACAGTTGGTGACGCGAGCGATGTGATCACGGCGACGTTGCATGGAAAAGTGATATATGCGTAATGGAGTTGGGACGCGAGACTGTTACCGCTGGGATTCTAAAATTGAAATTAGATTTTTCAAAATGAACAAGATGTCCATCGTTAACGATTAAAATTTCATGAAGATTAGTATTTATTATGACTTTTTGTCTACTACGTGAGTCTTACCGCACAAAAAAACCATTTTCATAACGTGTCGTCTGCTTATTCTTCCGAAATCGAGAAAACCGCCCTTATGCGCGATCGACGTAAAAGAGGAGAGGAATTTTAAAGGTATTCAATCGGTGATCCGTCAAAGAACAAAATTTACAACAATTTAAGAATACAGCGCCTGCACTGACAGCGGTGGTATTTCTATCAGCCAATCAGGATCGAGATAATGGTTAAGCGGGAGATCAAATATTGTTAATTCTTAATGTTTCAACTTTAATGTGGATGAACAGTTTCTTTGAGTTATTCTTTCTCGTTTGAATCTTTACCAAGGTAATTCATATCCAGTTTATACCCGATGGATATTTTTTTCGCATTCATAACGATTTGCAACTATTGTGCGCCACATTAAACCTTGCTTATAATCCAACACTTGCTTTGGTTTATGCCGAACTTTTGAAGAGTTCGAGCCACGGATCATATACGGTTTATCCTTAAACTATGAGTCATGTTCCTCTTTAATTGATTCGATATCTTTCAATTTTAGGATGCGGTTTTCATGGACAAAAGATACGGGCCAGGGCAGAGTGGAGTGATTGTCTACACCGAATGGATCTTCTACTTCCTTTCCTTTGCAGTGAAAGCACTAGAGTGACGTTTTCGTTTCGTGAGTATTTGTTTAATATTATAGTTGAGGAGAAGCCTGGGAAACGGGTTTATGATATTGCTTGCTAACATTTGCTTGTAAATAGTGTGAGCCTCAAACTGGCCATTCATTTATAGAAATTACCATCACAAATCGAACGAGTTAATGATAAATATACGGCGATGGATCATCAGTGGACGTTTGACTATAGAGAAAATAGTTCTCTCGCTTTGCTAAACTGTTATCAGTTCACATGGAAAGAATGAAACGGCCTTCGCTGCTATAAGTCTCAGTTCTTTTTACAGTTTTTGTTCTTTCCATGCTGGGTTTACCATTTTTTTCGTCTCTCTACAACTCGTTTCCTCGTCCATCTGTTTACAATTCAGTGCATTTTTGGATTGACTGGAGCTTTGCAAGGTATAGGAAAAAATTAAGCATGATTTAGTAGTTTCTCAATAAACCGGTGCAATACTATTTCTTTTATACTAACTGCACCTTGCGCTCACGTTACAAAGTTCTGCATGACAATACATAAAAATTGTGAGCATCGTTTGAAAAGAAAATAAGACAAATTTTACAAATCTCCTGATTAGGAGACACTCACTCTTAGAAGAGGAGAGTTGAGGTCTTCCAGGAAGATGGACAGGGATCATATGGACAATGTTCTGCAGAAAAAGAAGGCAGAAATTTTAGCGGATGAAATATGCTTTACATGTTTCCTGTTCACTGCAAAAAGCTTTGAAGGACATTTCAATTAACACTTTTGGTACAATAGCTATAATGAAATGACAATTTCCTCAGAATGAAGGCAATTATGTGTTTGTCATGCAGTCCTTGCTCGAACAATGTCACAATTTACCAGATATGTAATAAGCATAGGTATAAAATAATCTATAGGCAATATTCTTTGAATAACGATGCAATAAATCTGTTTGAATTCCAGGATATTTAAGATAATGTAATAATTGATTTCCTTAGGGGAGTGTGCATTTTTCAACATCCTAGAACAGCAAAATTTCATTTCTATATCCAAAGACAGGAAAGGAGCCAACGTTTAATTGCGTGACGTGAAGCATTCAATCAAATTTCAATAATAAATGACATTCCAAGGGTGAGTTACTGTGACAAAACCACTGAAAGCCTTTCTCCTCTTTTACAGCATCTAAGACACAAAGCCTGACAGGAACCCATAGCTGTCCAATTTACTAACTTCCTGCAAAACAAGGTCATCTTATCAAGACTTGAGGGAGAGACCCATTATGAAAAACTAAAATGTTTTGTATCAACATCCTTCCACGCCGTTCCTTTTCTTTCATAAAGATGTTTGGATTTCATTCGTTCTCTGTAACCTCCAGTCAATATTATTTCAAAGCTGTTCCAGAGAGCGAACACTGTGTCCCTTTAACAATTCAATGATCCATACAACCTCCAAGTTTAACTGAATCTCAACGATAGCTGTCGGACGAATGAAGGAAGGGATGATATTTATTTGAAATGTCAGTATATATTGGAAGTAACAAAATGCATCGGAGGTTCAATTCTTTCTCAGGAAGAACCGAGGATCAGCAAATCTTCCAATTCAGAGTGAAGAAGCTCCCTCGCCAGGAGCAACTGGCTCTGAAATGGCGACAGATTTTGTACACTCTGTCCATATAATGCTAAGGCTTTTTTTTATTCTCATCATGAGTATGGCTAGACGATGTCACAGTGAGTTTATATTGCGTTCCTTTTTTACTTTCTTTCCAGATACGAGGAGTTATTCCTCGGAAGAGGACTAGAAGAGAGAACGATTTCAGAGTCATAAGGATAACGCAGGCAGGACGGTTTCTTCCCGGATGGGGACAGACAGCTCGACAGACACACTTCCAGAAAAGGGAAAGAACACCTTAGCTTTAATGCAATTGCTAGAATGAAATGTAACGTTTATGATGTATGTGACGCTGTTGCTTCAATAAAATTCATCAGCAAATTACTTTTTATTCGCATTTTTTACCCTTCATTCATCTACTTGGAAAACTATTCCTTGTTTTCATATACTACGCCGTCGCCCCTTTTCCTTTCATTCATTCCTGTTCGCAAATGACGAATATTCTGATCAATACGTCTTCTCGGCAAACGAAACAGCCTTGGTCTTAATCTTAAAACAGAGGGTTGAGAATAGGAAGTAGATCGTCTTTTTTTGACATGAGTAAATTATTCTAAACGGAATGCCAATAGAGGGAGAAGAAGTGCTCTCTTTCCGGCGTCAGTCGGCACGCATGCATTGCGAGCAAAGTTCGTCCGCGATGTTAAACAGGTTTCTAAAAATTCTCGAAGACTGTGGACGAATTACTGTGTTAAGTGCTAAGTTACTGGAGCTCATGCAGGCTTTCCTACCATTCGGCAGTTGTGGATTCGTCTTTGGTGTGTAGTTTAAGTGAGGAGAGCCGGTTCAAGAAAAACACTGAGGTAAGTCCCATTGGAAATTTTTCGAAGGCTCTCCGACCGTGTTTACAAAATTTGCTTAGAGTTTTTCGACAACTCACAGCTTCCAAACGGGACGATGAACGAAAACCTACATTCCATTACGTCGGGACCTATGTTTAATTTCAATATCAAGCCCGGATCATACTGAGCCAATGCTAACGTTGCACCAAGCATATGGACTCTTGAAATATTGTTGCAATGCTCTTCATATTAAAGAATCCGAAGCGGTTTCTGTTAAGAGAACACTCCGTGGTGGATTCATAATTCGAGTTGGGATGCCTATAGCCTCTGCTATGCATTTAAACCTTTATTTTAGCTATTTTTAACAGTTGGTGACGCGAGCGATGTGATCACGGCGACGTTGCATGGAAAAGTGATATATGCGTAATGGAGTTGGGACGCGAGACTGTTACCGCTGGGATTCTAAAATTGAAATTAGATTTTTCAAAATGAACAAGATGTCCATCGTTAACGATTAAAATTTCATGAAGATTAGTATTTATTATGACTTTTTGTCTACTACGTGAGTCTTACCGCACAAAAAAACCATTTTCATAACGTGTCGTCTGCTTATTCTTCCGAAATCGAGAAAACCGCCCTTATGCGCGATCGACGTAAAAGAGGAGAGGAATTTTAAAGGTATTCAATCGGTGATCCGTCAAAGAACAAAATTTACAAAAATTTAAGTTTACAGCGCCTGCACTGACAGCGGTGGTATTTCGATCAGCCAATCAGGATCGAGATAATGGTTAAGCGGGAGATCAAATATTGTTAATTCTTAATGTTTCAACTTTAATGTGGATGAACAGTTTCTTTGAGTTATTCTTTCTCGTTTGAATCTTTACCAAGGTAATTCATATCCAGTTTATACCCGATGGATATTTTTTTCGCATTCATAACGATTTGCAACTATTGTGCGCCACATTAAACCTTGCTTATAGGCCAACACTTGCTTTGGTTTATGCCGAACTTTTGAAGAGTTCGAGCCACGGATCATATACGGTTTATCCTTAAACTATGAGTCATGTTCCTCTTTAATTGATTCGATATCTTTCAATTTTAGGATGCGGTTTTCATGGACAAAAGATACGGGCCAGGGCAGAGTGGAGTGATTGTCTACACCGAATGGATCTTCTACTTCCTTTCCTTTGCAGTGAAAGCACTAGAGTGACGTTTTCGTTTCGTGAGTATTTGTTTAATATTATAGTTGAGGAGAAGCCTGGGAAACGGGCTTATGATATTGCTTGCTAACATTTGCTTATAAATAGTGTGAGCCTCAAACTGGCCATTCATTTATAGAAATTACCATCACAAATCGAACGAGTTAATGATAAATATACGGCGATGGATCATCAGTGGACGTTTGACTATAGAGAAAATAGTTCTCTCGCTTTGCTAAACTGTTATCAGTTCACATGGAAAGAATGAAACGGCCTTCGCTGCTATAAGTCTCAGTTCTTTTTACAGTTTTTGTTCTTTCACTGCTGGGTTTACCATTTTTTTCGTCTCTCTACAACTCGTTCCCTCGTCCATCCGTTTACAATTCAGTGCATTTTTGGATTGACTGGAGCTTTGCAAGGTATAGGAAAAAATTAAGCATGATTTAGTAGTTTCTCAATAAACCGGTGCAATACTATTTCTTTTATACTAACTGCACCTTGCGCTCACGTTACAAAGTTCTGCATGACAATACATAAAAATTGTGAGCATCGTTTGAAAAGAAAATAAGACAAATTTTACAAATCTCCTGATTAGGAGACACTCACTCTTAGAAGAGGAGAGTTGAGGTCTTCCAGGAAGATGGACAGGGATCATATGGACAATGTTCTGCAGAAAAAGAAGGCAGAAATTTTAGCGGTTGAAATATGATTTACATGTTTCCTGTTCACTGCAAAAAGCTTTGAAGGACATTTCAATTAACACTTTTGGTACAATAGCTATAATGAAATGACAATTTCCTCAGAATGAAGGCAATTATGTGTTTGTCAGCCAGTCCTTGCTCGAACAATGTCACAATTTACCAGATATGTAATAAGCATAGGTATAAAATAATCTATAGGCAATATTCTTTGAATAACGATGCAATAAATCTGTTTGAATTCCAGGATATTTAAGATAATGTAATAATTGATTTCCTTAGGGGAGTGTGCATTTTTCAACATCCTAGAACAGCAAAATTTCATTTCTATATCCAAAGACAGGAAAGGAGCCAACGTTTAATTGCGTGACGTGAAGCATTCAATCAAATTTCAATAATAAATGACATTCCAAGGGTGAGTTACTGTGACAAAACCACTGAAAGCCTTTCTCCTCTTTTACAGCATCTAAGACACAAAGCCTGACAGGAACCCATAGCTGTCCAATTTACTAACTTCCTGCAAAACAAGGTCATCTTATCAAGACTTGAGGGAGAGACCCATTATGAAAAACTAAAATGTTTTGTATCAACATCCTTCCACGCCGTTCCTTTTCTTTCATAAAGATGTTTGGATTTCATTCGTTCTCTGTAACCTCCAGTCAATATTATTTCAAAGCTGTTCCAGAGAGCGAACACTGTGTCCCTTTAACAATTCAATGATCCATACAACCTCCAAGTTTAACTGAATCTCAACGATAGCTGTCGGACGAATGAAGGAAGGGATGATATTTATTTGAAATGTCAGTATATATTGGAAGTAACAAAATGCATCGGAGGTTCAATTCTTTCTCAGGAAGAACCGAGGATCAGCAAATCTTCCAATTCAGAGTGAAGAAGCTCCCTCGCCAGGAGCAACTGGCTCTGAAATGGCGACAGATTTTGTACACTCTGTCCATATAATGCTAAGGCTTTTTTTTATTCTCATCATGAGTATGGCTAGACGATGTCACAGTGAGTTTATATTGCGTTCCTTTTTTACTTTCTTTCCAGATACGAGGAGTTATTCCTCGGAAGAGGACTAGAAGAGAGAACGATTTCAGAGTCATAAGGATAACGCAGGCAGGACGGTTTCTTCCCGGATGCGGACAGACAGCTCGACAGACAGACTTCCAGAAAAGGGAAAGAACACCTTAGCTTTAATGCAATTGCTAGAATGAAATGTAACGTTTATGATGTATGTGACGCTGTTGCTTCAATAAAATTCATCAGCAAATTACTTTTTATTCGCATTTTTTACCCTTCATTCATCTACTTGGGAAACTATTCCTTGTTTTCATATACTACGCCGTCGCCCCTTTTCCTTTCATTCATTCCTGTTCGCAAATGACGAATATTCTGATCAATACGTCTTCTCGGCAAACGAAACAGCCTTGGTCTAAATCTTAAAACAGAGGGTTGAGAATAGGAAGTAGATCGTCTTTTTTTGACATGAGTAAATTATTCTAAACGGAATGCCAATAGAGGGAGAAGAAGTGCTCTCTTTCCGGCGTCAGTCGGCACGCATGCATTGCGAGCAAAGTTCGTCCGCGATGTTAAACAGGTTTCTAAAAATTCTCGAAGACTGTGGACGAATTACTGTGTTAAGTGCTAAGTTACTGGAGCTCATGCAGGCTTTCCTACCATTCGGCAGTTGTGGATTCGTCTTTGGTGTGTAGTTTAAGTGAGGAGAGCCGGTTCAAGAAAAACACTGAGGTAAGTCCCATTGGAAATTTTTCGAAGGCTCTCCGACCGTGTTTACAAAATTTGCTTAGAGTTTTTCGACAACTCACAGCTTCCAAACGGGACGATGAACGAAAACCTACATTCCATTACGTCGGGACCTATGTTTAATTTCAATATCAAGCCCGGATCATACTGAGCCAATGCTAACGTTGCACCAAGCATATGGACTCTTGAAATATTGTTGCAATGCTCTTCATATTAAAGAATCCGAAGCGGTTTCTGTTAAGAGAACACTCCGTGGTGGATTCATAATTCGAGTTGGGATGCCTATAGCCTCTGCTATGCATTTAAACCTTTATTTTAGCTATTTTTAACAGTTGGTGACGCGAGCGATGTGATCACGGCGACGTTGCATGGAAAAGTGATATATGCGTAATGGAGTTGGGACGCGAGACTGTTACCGCTGGGATTCTAAAATTGAAATTAGATTTTTCAAAATGAACAAGATGTCCATCGTTAACGATTAAAATTTCATGAAGATTAGTATTTATTATGACTTTTTGTCTACTACGTGAGTCTTACCGCACAAAAAAACCATTTTCATAACGTGTCGTCTGCTTATTCTTCCGAAATCGAGAAAACCGCCCTTATGCGCGATCGACGTAAAAGAGGAGAGGAATTTTAAAGGTATTCAATCGGTGATCCGTCAAAGAATAAAATTTACAACAATTTAAGAATACAGCGCCTGCACTGACAGCGGTGGTATTTCGATCAGCCAATCAGGATCGAGATAATGGTTAAGCGGGAGATCAAATATTGTTAATTCTTAATGTTTCAACTTTAATGTGGATGAACAGTTTCTTTGAGTTATTCTTTCTCGTTTGAATCTTTACCAAGGTAATTCATATCCAGTTTATACCCGATGGATATTTTTTTCGCATTCATAACGATTTGCAACTATTGTGCGCCACATTAAACCTTGGTTATCGGCCAACACTTGCTTTGGTTTATGCCGAACTTTTGAAGAGTTCGAGCCACGGATCATATACGGTTTATCCTTAAACTATGAGTCATGTTCCTCTTTAATTGATTCGATATCTTTCAATTTTAGGATGCGGTTTTCATGGACAAAAGATACGGGCCAGGGCAGAGTGGAGTGATTGTCTACACCGAATGGATCTTCTACTTCCTTTCCTTTGCAGTGAAAGCACTAGAGTGACGTTTTCGTTTCGTGAGTATTTGTTTAATATTATAGTTGAGGAGAAGCCTGGGAAACGGGCTTATGATATTGCTTGCTAACATTTGCTTATAAATAGTGTGAGCCTCAAACTGGCCATTCATTTATAGAAATTACCATCACAAATCGAACGAGTTAATGATAAATATACGGCGATGGATCATCAGTGGACGTTTGACTATAGAGAAAATAGTTCTCTCGCTTTGCTAAACTGTTATCAGTTCACATGGAAAGAATGAAACGGCCTTCGCTGCTATAAGTCTCAGTTCTTTTTACAGTTTTTGTTCTTTCCATGCTGGGTTTACCATTTTTTTCGTCTCTCTACAACTCGTTTCCTCGTCCATCTGTTTACAATTCAGTGCATTTTTGGATTGACTGGAGCTTTGCAAGGTATAGGAAAAAATTAAGCATGATTTAGTAGTTTCTCAATAAACCGGTGCAATACTATTTCTTTTATACTAACTGCACCTTGCGCTCACGTTACAAAGTTCTGCATGACAATACATAAAAATTGTGAGCATCGTTTGAAAAGAAATTAAGACAAATTTTACAAATCCCCTGATTAGGAGACACTCACTCTTAGAAGAGGAGAGTTGAGGTCTTCCAGGAAGATGGACAGGGATCATATGGACAATGTTCTGCAGAAAAAGAAGGCAGAAATTTTAGCGGTTGAAATATGATTTACATGTTTCCTGTTCACTGCAAAAAGCTTTGAAGGACATTTCAATTAACACTTTTGGTACAATAGCTATAACGAAATGACAATTTCCTCAGAATGAAGGCAATTATGTGTTTGTCAGCCAGTCCTTGCTCGAACAATGTCACAATTTACCAGATATGTAATAAGCATAGGTATAAAATAATCTATAGGCAATATTCTTTGAATAACGATGCAATAAATCTGTTTGAATTCCAGGATATTTAAGATAATGTAATAATTGATTTCCTTAGGGGAGTGTGCATTTTTCAACATCCTAGAACAGCAAAATTTCATTTCTATATCCAAAGACAGGAAAGGAGCCAACGTTTAATTGCGTGACGTGAAGCATTCAATCAAATTTCAATAATAAATGACATTCCAAGGGTGAGTTACTGTGACAAAACCACTGAAAGCCTTTCTCCTCTTTTACAGCATCTAAGACACAAAGCCTGACAGGAACCCATAGCTGTCCAATTTACTAACTTCCTGCAAAACAAGGTCATCTTATCAAGACTTGAGGGAGAGACCCATTATGAAAAACTAAAATGTTTTGTATCAACATCCTTCCACGCCGTTCCTTTTCTTTCATAAAGATGTTTGGATTTCATTCGTTCTCTGTAACCTCCAGTCAATATTATTTCAAAGCTGTTCCAGAGAGCGAACACTGTGTCCCTTTAACAATTCAATGATCCATACAACCTCCAAGTTTAACTGAATCTCAACGATAGCTGTCGGACGAATGAAGGAAGGGATGATATTTATTTGAAATGTCAGTATATATTGGAAGTAACAAAATGCATCGGAGGTTCAATTCTTTCTCAGGAAGAACCGAGGATCAGCAAATCTTCCAATTCAGAGTGAAGAAGCTCCCTCGCCAGGAGCAACTGGCTCTGAAATGGCGACAGATTTTGTACACTCTGTCCATATAATGCTAAGGCTTTTTTTTATTCTCATCATGAGTATGGCTAGACGATGTCACAGTGAGTTTATATTGCGTTCCTTTTTTACTTTCTTTCCAGATACGAGGAGTTATTCCTCGGAAGAGGACTAGAAGAGAGAACGATTTCAGAGTCATAAGGATAACGCAGGCAGGACGGTTTCTTCCCGGATGCGGACAGACAGCTCGACAGACAGACTTCCAGAAAAGGGAAAGAACACCTTAGCTTTAATGCAATTGCTAGAATGAAATGTAACGTTTATGATGTATGTGACGCTGTTGCTTCAATAAAATTCATCAGCAAATTACTTTTTATTCGCATTTTTTACCCTTCATTCATCTACTTGGGAAATCATTCCTTGTTTTTATATACTACGCCGTCGCCCCTTTTCCTTTCATTCATTCCTGTTCGCAAATGACGAATATTCTGATCAATACGTCTTCTCGGCAAACGAAACAGCCTTGGTCTTAATCTTAAAACAGAGGGTTGAGAATAGGAAGTAGATCGTCTTTTTTTGACATGATTTTGAAATTATTCTAAACGGAATGCCAATAGAGGGAGAAGAAGTGCTCTCTTTCCGGCGTCAGTCGGCACGCATGCATTGCGAGCAAAGTTCGTCCGCGATGTTAAACAGGTTTCTAAAAATTCTCGAAGACTGTGGACGAATTACTGTGTTAAGTGCTAAGTTACTGGAGCTCATGCAGGCTTTCCTACCATTCGGCAGTTGTGGATTCGTCTTTGGTGTGTAGTTTAAGTGAGGAGAGCCGGTTCAAGAAAAACACTGAGGTAAGTCCCATTGGAAATTTTTCGAAGGCTCTCCGACCGTGTTTACAAAATTTGCTTAGAGTTTTTCGACAACTCACAGCTTCCAAACGGGACGATGAACGAAAACCTACATTCCATTACGTCGGGACCTATGTTTAATTTCAATATCAAGCCCGGATCATACTGAGCCAATGCTAACGTTGCACCAAGCATATGGACTCTTGAAATATTGTTGCAATGCTCTTCATATTAAAGAATCCGAAGCGGTTTCTGTTAAGAGAACACTCCGTGGTGGATTCATAATTCGAGTTGGGATGCCTATAGCCTCTGCTATGCATTTAAACCTTTATTTTAGCTATTTTTAACAGTTGGTGACGCGAGCGATGTGATCACGGCGACGTTGCATGGAAAAGTGATATATGCGTAATGGAGTTGGGACGCGAGACTGTTACCGCTGGGATTCTAAAATTGAAATTAGATTTTTCAAAATGAACAAGATGTCCATCGTTAACGATTAAAATTTCATGAAGATTAGTATTTATTATGACTTTTTGTCTACTACGTGAGTCTTACCGCACAAAAAAACCATTTTCATAACGTGTCGTCTGCTTATTCTTCCGAAATCGAGAAAACCGCCCTTATGCGCGATCGACGTAAAAGAGGAGAGGAATTTTAAAGGTATTCAATCGGTGATCCGTCAAAGAACAAAATTTACAAAAATTTAAGTTTACAGCGCCTGCACTGACAGCGGTGGTATTTCGATCAGCCAATCAGGATCGAGATAATGGTTAAGCGGGAGATCAAATATTGTTAATTCTTAATGTTTCAACTTTAATGTGGATGAACAGTTTCTTTGAGTTATTCTTTCTCGTTTGAATCTTTAACAAGGTAATTCATATCCAGTTTATACCCGATGGATATTTTTTTCGCATTCATAACGATTTGCAACTATTGTGCGCCACATTAAACCTTGCTTATAGGCCAACACTTGCTTTGGTTTATGCCGAACTTTTGAAGAGTTCGAGCCACGGATCATATACGGTTTATCCTTAAACTATGAGTCATGTTCCTCTTTAATTGATTCGATATCTTTCAATTTTAGGATGCGGTTTTCATGGACAAAAGATACGGGCCAGGGCAGAGTGGAGTGATTGTCTACACCGAATGGATCTTCTACTTCCTTTCCTTTGCAGTGAAAGCACTAGAGTGACGTTTTCGTTTCGTGAGTATTTGTTTAATATTATAGTTGAGGAGAAGCCTGGGAAACGGGCTTATGATATTGCTTGCTAACATTTGCTTATAAATAGTGTGAGCCTCAAACTGGCCATTCATTTATAGAAATTACCATCACAAATCGAACGAGTTAATGATAAATATACGGCGATGGATCATCAGTGGACGTTTGACTATAGAGAAAATAGTTCTCTCGCTTTGCTAAACTGTTATCAGTTCACATGGAAAGAATGAAACGGCCTTCGCTGCTATAAGTCTCAGTTCTTTTTACAGTTTTTGTTCTTTCACTGCTGGGTTTACCATTTTTTTCGTCTCTCTACAACTCGTTTCCTCGTCCATCTGTTTACAATTCAGTGCATTTTTGGATTGACTGGAGCTTTGCAAGGTATAGGAAAAAATTAAGCATGATTTAGTAGTTTCTCAATAAACCGGTGCAATACTATTTCTTTTATACTAACTGCACCTTGCGCTCACGTTACAAAGTTCTGCATGACAATACATAAAAATTGTGAGCATCGTTTGAAAAGAAATTAAGACAAATTTTACAAATCCCCTGATTAGGAGACACTCACTCTTAGAAGAGGAGAGTTGAGGTCTTCCAGGAAGATGGACAGGGATCATATGGACAATGTTCTGCAGAAAAAGAAGGCAGAAATTTTAGCGGTTGAAATATGATTTACATGTTTCCTGTTCACTGCAAAAAGCTTTGAAGGACATTTCAATTAACACTTTTGGTACAATAGCTATAACGAAATGACAATTTCCTCAGAATGAAGGCAATTATGTGTTTGTCAGCCAGTCCTTGCTCGAACAATGTCACAATTTACCAGATATGTAATAAGCATAGGTATAAAATAATCTATAGGCAATATTCTTTGAATAACGATGCAATAAATCTGTTTGAATTCCAGGATATTTAAGATAATGTAATAATTGATTTCCTTAGGGGAGTGTGCATTTTTCAACATCCTAGAACAGCAAAATTTCATTTCTATATCCAAAGACAGGAAAGGAGCCAACGTTTAATTGCGTGACGTGAAGCATTCAATCAAATTTCAATAATAAATGACATTCCAAGGGTGAGTTACTGTGACAAAACCACTGAAAGCCTTTCTCCTCTTTTACAGCATCTAAGACACAAAGCCTGACAGGAACCCATAGCTGTCCAATTTACTAACTTCCTGCAACGAGGTCATCTTATCAAGACTTGAGGGAGAGACCCATTATGAAAAACTAAAATGTTTTGTATCAACATCCTTCCACGCCGTTCCTTTTCTTTCATAAAGATGTTTGGATTTCATTCGTTCTCTGTAACCTCCAGTCAATATTATTTCAAAGCTGTTCCAGAGAGCGAACACTGTGTCCCTTTAACAATTCAATGATCCATACAACCTCCAAGTTTAACTGAATCTCAACGATAGCTGTCGGACGAATGAAGGAAGGGATGATATTTATTTGAAATGTCAGTATATATTGGAAGTAACAAAATGCATCGGAGGTTCAATTCTTTCTCAGGAAGAACCGAGGATCAGCAAATCTTCCAATTCAGAGTGAAGAAGCTCCCTCGCCAGGAGCAACTGGCTCTGAAATGGCGACAGATTTTGTACACTCTGTCCATATAATGCTAAGGCTTTTTTTTATTCTCATCATGAGTATGGCTAGACGATGTCACAGTGAGTTTATATTGCGTTCCTTTCTCACTTTCTTTCCAGATACGAGGAGTTATTCCTCGGAAGAGGACTAGAAGAGAGAACGATTTCAGAGTCATAAGGATAACGCAGGCAGGACGGTTTCTTCCCGGATGCGGACAGACAGCTCGACAGACAGACTTCCAGAAAAGGGAAAGAACACCTTAGCTTTAATGCAATTGCTAGAATGAAATGTAACGTTTATGATGTATGTGACGCTGTTGCTTCAATAAAATTCATCTGCAAATTACTTTTTATTCGCATTTTTTACCCTTCATTCATCTACTTGGGAAATCATTCCTTGTTTTCATATACTACGCCGTCGCCCCTTTTCCTTTCATTCATTCCTGTTCGCAAATGACGAACATTCTGATCAATACGTCTTCTCGGAAAACGAAACAGCCTTGGTCTTAATCTTAAAACAGAGGGTTTAGAATAGGAAGTAGATCGTCTTTTTTTGACATGAGTAAATTATTCTAAACGGAATGCCAATAGAGGGAGAAGAAGTGCTCCCTTTCCGGCGTCAGTCGGCACGCATGCATTGCGAGCAAAGTTCGTCCGCGATGTTAAACGGAAGTGAGAAAATTTCACTTGCGAGGTATTGAAATCAATCCCGTCCTTATTCCGTTCACGAGGCTCTGATGATATCCAGTTGCGTAGTGCGTCGCCGTTCCCTATAACCATGGTTTCTAAAAATTCTCCAAGACTGTGAACGAATTACTGTTTTAAGTGCTAAGTTACTGGAGCTCATGCAGGCTTTTCTACCATTCGGCAGTTGTGGATTCGTCTTTGGTGTGTAGTTTAAGTGAGGAAGGCCGGTTCAAGAAAAACACTGAGGTAAGTCCCATTGGAAATTTTTCGATGGACCCCCGACCGTGTTTACAAAATTAGCTTAGGGAACGCAAAAGCTAGGAATCGACTTCCAATTGTTGTCAGCGCTTCGTTACAGTCCCCCCCTCTATTTGCTATCCAAGACCATGTATGCACAATGTTTCAGCAGAAAAAGAAGGCAGAAATTTTAGCGTTTGAAATATGATTGAAATGTTTCCTGTTCACTGCAAAAAGCTTTGAAGGACATTTAAATTAACACTTTAGGTACAATAGCTATAATGAAGTGACAATTTCCTCAGGATGAAGGCAATTAAGTGTTTGTCATGCAGTCCTTGCTCGAACAATGTCACAATTTACCAGATATGTAATAATCATAGGTATGAAATAATCTATAGGTAATATTCTTTGAATAACGATGCAATAAATCTGTTTGAATTCCAGGATATTTAAGATAATGTAATAATTGATTTCCTTAGGGGAGTGTGCATTTTTCAACATCCTAGAACAGCAATATTTCAATTCCATATCCAAAGACAGGAAAGGAGCCAGCGTTTAATTGCGATGTATTAGTGGTTATGATTTAGTAGTTTCTCTAAGCTATCAATCGAGTGGCCTGTCCCGAAATTTCGGATCAATTCTGTGGCAATTAATTCAACTCGACCACTCCTGGATAAAGTGATTGTGACTATTTAGTCGTGTCGAGTGGAAATCGAAGCACACTTGGGGTTGTACGGTTTCGAAGAGAAAGGTATCGTGACTTCGTCATATGACGGTGTGCGGGGAAGCTTCGAACGAGGAACGAGGTTCAAATGAAACGTTCAGGGAAGAAACAATGTCCCATCAGAAAATACTTCGGACTACGTTTCCCGAGTTTACATATATTTTTCTTCGAGGCTTTCACCCGCTCATTGTTTCGAACTGACGTTGAACGAACGCCGAGATCCCGTTTCGTCATCACCTGAGATTCATCTTAATTATTAGCAATAAATTCATAATTAATAGTTATCAAGCAAACTCAATTCAATTCGGAACGTATTTATCATAGTTTGTACGGTAATGAAAGCGGTAGACAAAGGATTAATAAATAAATATACATGAATCGGAGAAGCAGATTTGATGTGTTAATGTAGGGAAAGAATGCTATGCCCTAGATATTTGCCATTCTTTTCAATGCTAGGATTATTTTTAATTCTAGGGTTCCTCCTGTTTGTAGAATTGATGAGAGGGATTCAACTTCCGCCATTTATTCAAACTTATTTTTAGACAAATATTCACATGCGCACCAACTATTTGGAAAAAATTGACTGTCGCGCACCCTTCCTCAAATAATTTTTTACGTTCAGCAAAGATGTGCGACTATGCATCGCAAAGATAATAATTGACCTTGCTTTGATATTTTCTCAATCGATTCATTTCCGTGCGTTATGCTCGTACAATAGTGACCGGTCGAGATAATGCGCATAACTTCATCGGGTTTGAAGGCTAAGGGAATGGAATAATGAAGACGAAGATACATTCATGGAAAAGGATATGAATTAATCTTCAACCTCTCGTTTGTATAACTTAATCGGGGCAAATAATTCTAAACCGAAGGGGTTTAAGAGAAATCAGCAGGAATGAGATTCTTGGCGATTCTGTAACTAGCAGATCCAAGGAAAAATAAATATTCAAAGATATACTGCTGTCTGACAATTTTACTACTGATGTGCGCTTTGCGAAGGAACACGAAATGACGCTTTTGCTTTTGATATCAATTGCAAGAGACGAGCAATTGATTTCCCATTTTTCGATATATTTCGTCTTCATCAGCAATGATTAATGTTGGGTATAAGAAATAAATACAACATGTAATCGGTGCCTTATTTTATTAAGCTTCTACCAAATCATATTTTTTTCAAACTGTTGCACTGCATACACACAAATTAAAATAAAATAAACCATGGAACACGACGAGTGTTGGGAATCCGATGGTCCCGACCATAATCCGCACACCTACCCCTCGTTCTCCTTTTAGTACGGAGTCACGCCTTCCAAAAGGTATCTTACAAAAAATCAACATCACATTTAATATTATTTCACGCCAACTGATTATCCATGTAACTCACTCGCTAACAAAACTAGCAATGGAACTGATATCACAAATTGCTCAAAATGATGGATCTAGGTTATTTACTGGAAAAGGAAGCCCTTTATTTTCCTCTCAATCAAATTCTCTTCACGATAAGTTACGAAGTAAATTGGAAAGACCATCTTAACAAATCTCCCTCCAAACGATAGATAAGGAAACTCGGCAACAATGGACTGAGTGAAATGGAAAGATAGATCTACCATTACTCGAAGAATCTCATTGAAAGTACTTCACCCTTATGAATCAACTTCATGCTTCGAAGTAACGATTTTAGGAAATGTTTCTCATTGCATAAGATTCTTAGCCATGGGTAAGATCCACAGTGCAAGAGGCCTGTCTCTTAACAAACAAAACTCTAACCGATCATCGTCAAAAGGGAGACGGCGATATGTTCTGTATAAAATGACGATTCATCTTGATGAGCTGTTTATTTCTAGTTACTCCAAGTGAAGGATAGGAACCAAATTCTATCAAAAGAAGCAATATTCTGAGTTATGAGCAGCACTATCATTGATAATCGGCTACGTTTCCCGTATAGAAACTTAAAATACCTTTACAGCCAGATTTAAAACACATCGAAATCAATTTATCTAATTCTGATTTTACTTATCAATCTTAGAAGGCGCTCTTGAGTTAAACATGCGCAACAGTAGATAATATATATCAAGTGACAAGTAGGGAAATGTGACTTGAAAATTGGAGCGCAACGTTCAAGATGAACTAAGAAAGCCCACTGGCATGCGATTGTGAATGCACAACCGATCTTAGATGTATGCTAGCAAGCAGGCTAATAATAAGGGACCTTTAAATTAAGAGGAAAACATCACTTTAACACTTGAATAAAACTCTCCTCCTTAGCAAAAAAGGAAAAGATACCTTACAAACACTAAAACATACCTTACCTCACTATCTTTCACATTTCATTCTTAAGATACGTACGTGGTTTGATCAAAAAAGGGAAATTTATAAATTTTGCGCGTTTTGAATGTACGATATTCCAAACTTTTTTGAAAAATGTTGTTACACATCTCCCTAGTTTATAGTAAAATTTTCAATTTTGTTTGCAGTTTACTTTTATTTTAGCAGCCGCTAAGGTAAGACATTCGAAATATCGAAAATTCTTACCTTAGCCCTTTTCTTTGAAACAATGCTCTCCGAGGATGGTTTAACGCTATTATTCTACTATACTTCTACCCAATACGTACACTTACCTGTCCTTTATCCCAGCTATATTTAATATTTCTCCATATCCTGCATCTCTCTTCCAACAACGCACTTTGAAGGCCAAACATCCGGAATTTATTCCAAAAATCATCTGCACTTAACATCGACACATTTTCATTAAAAAAAACCTCTAACAAAATATCATTGGCACTAGCACTTTGTAATATATCCTCGCTCTCTTGTTACATCTTTTCACACCGATGAAAAACTGGTTCTCAGGCGAGGAGGAGGGATTATCAATGATGATCCCTCACTCTGTTCTCCTTCACGCTTATCATCCTCAAAATCCTCATGTTTTCCTTTATACGCTGTATCTGAAACAAAAGCAGACGATTTCCTATAGAATGAATCATAATTTATTTTATAAAGGACTGCAGAGCGCAAGAGGATACCACCGTTCAGTGGTGGACAGTGATTAGCATTTATGTTAGCAGTTTTTCCTACACGAAATTCAAAAATAATCGCAAGGCGACATAGTATTAAACCATCACAAGTGATTCTGAATACTCTATTAACCCATTTACTGCCGGCTTATTTCAGGTGGGATGTGCGAAGACTGCCAAGGCTATTTTCCGGAATATGCAAGATTACAGATTCTAAATTATTTCAGCTACTTAATATTATTTAATTCATCTGGATTTTTTCCCAATGCTAAAAATATATTTATAGTTTGGAACCATAGATGGATTACGGAGGTTTACTTATATTTTCATAAAGAAAAATAATAACAAAGTAATTATAATATATGTAAAAACCCAGAATCCTCCGTTTTTTCACATTGTGTTGTATAGAATATTATATACGTGGAATAAAATAGTGTTAGTTTTTGATATTATTTAGTTTTTTCACCAGTGGTATAGTTTTATGGAGATCAAACTATTTTTGCCAGAGATATAAAATATTTTATCTGACGCTACACTCACGGTCCCATGAGCTGTCGCACTTACGATGCTTATGGAAGCATTCGCAAAGAATCCCTTTTTTGCATTATCCACACACTATTCTGGATTTTTTTCTTTGTTTTCTTCCTTTTTCCCTCTTACACTACACAGAAAACAGTCCTTTTCTTTTATATTTGGCAATTTTATAAGTTTTTCTGAGATATGTATCTGATGAACCGGGTTGCACATCTAGGTTTCGTTTATATAAAAGAAAGGCGGGCCAAAAAAGAATATTTGCTTATCTAGCACGAAACTGACACTCTGAAACAAATACTAAGAGCCACAAGAAAACAGTTTAGCACGACTTGCGACAAACACGAAAGATTATCCTCTGCCGGATGACGCTGGCCCGAAGTAACGAAAAAATCCGGACGAATTTACGAGGAAAGATCACTGAAATATATCAAAATGTATCGAAGAGGTAAGATGAAACCATTTTAGTAAGAATAAGTAAGCAGCAGAGATAAAGCACATGCGTATAAATGAGACGGCAGCCGTTGAAAAAGGTCACAATTACGAAATAAATAATATCAAATAAGTCGGCCCGCTGGCACTTTTCGCAAAACCAGCGAGGGCCGATATATCGGCCCGCTGGCAGCAAAAGGATAAAACATGAAACATTTGCATGAAATCATAAACTTAAAAACACACAGAGTGAGATTAATAATCTTTCAATTACTACTCAAATTTAGAAAGAGAAATTGTCTGATTTGCTAAAAGAATATTCATTTTAAATCATAAGAATATTCATTAAGGAAATCACAACCAAACCCTTCATCTATTCCATCATCTGTATAAAGAGATTTTATCTTTTTGCGAAATCAAACTGTCCATAGTTGTACCTCCAGACAACAATGACTCCTTTCCAGATATCCAGAACAAGCTGTGAAATTTTCCCTTCTTCGACACAGCAGCAAGCAAAAATTAGGAGTCGAACCATACGTCACTTTTTGCACTTTCATGCTCTGTACTTTCTATTACTGTCGTATCGTCTGTAATAACGATCGTCTCAATACGGCAAAGAAGTTTCTATAGACGGTTCTTCCTTAGCCGACCTTCGTCCCGTTGCCACGGGTAGGTTCATATTGCTCTCTTCCCCGAATAGTCAAACAGCACTTTCCTTTGACCTCGCTTGCCGTCATTCGATCCGGGAGGGACAAGTTCTCAACGAATGTGACTGCCAGCACTGCCAAGAAAAGTGACCGAACGATCGCGCACGTTTGAGCCGTTCCATTACCTCCGTAATAACAGCTTTACGGGTTTTCAAGACCGGGGTTTCATTACCTGACCGAGATACGCAATTTACGCCCCACTAAATACTCAAAGAACGTTTCGGCAGCTTCATGCGCCATGAGAGCTTTAGGCATCTCTCCGCTATCTATTCGAATACATTAAGACAGATACTAAGATGATGACCCATAATAATGACCCTGCTTAGATACTTTCTCAATAGACTCATTTCCGCACGTCATTCTCGTACAATAGTGACCGGTCGAGATAATGCGCATTACTTCATCGGGTTTGAAGGCTAAGGGAATGGAAAAGGGAAGACGAAGATAAATTCATGGAAAATGGATATGAACTAATAGAACCTCTCACTCGCATTATTCAATCGGGGAAAATAATTCTCAAACGAAGGGGTTAAATGTAAAACAGCGGGAATGAGATTCTTGGCGATTCTGAGACTAGCAGATCCAAAGAAAAATAAATATTTAAAGGTATACTGCTGTCTGACAATTATGCCACTGACGTGCGCTTTGCCGAGGAAGACGAAATGACGCCGATGCTTCTCATAACAATTGCAAGAGACGAGGAATTGATTTCCCATTTTTCGATATTTTTCATTTTCATCGCGAATCATTAATGTTGGGTACAAGAAATAAATACACCATGTAATCTATGCCTCATTTTATTAAGCTTCTATCGAGATAAAACAAACAATTCATGAACGTGTCGCACTAGGATAGTGTGTGGGTCCCTCCACGCAACCCGATATTATTAACCGCGAGAGTGTACCTTCATTACTGTGTCTCGCCAAGGCATTATTCCAGAACCGTAAGATTTGAGTCATTTCACTATCAATAATTCCGACATGAAAGCCTGTCTTCGAAGCTCCGCTTCTGACTGCCTCCAGCACCCGTGCCTTCATAAACGAAATAAAATGTTTCAGACACGACATTCCTAACCCTGTAGCCTCCCCCTATCTCCCCTCCTCAAGTTGTTAACTCTTACAATAGAGAGAAAAAGCGCTTCGATTGTTCACCATTAATTCTTTGCCCGCGACTCGAGAACGTAATTCAGACTGATCTAAAACTCGTTCTTGGATTTGTAAATCGAAAACTTGTGTTCAAATCAAGGTATAGACTCAGAATAATCTGCAAATGAAAATAATATCATTGATCTAAATATATCTCGCGACAAGTTTTTCGTAATGTTAGAAACAGAAAAGTTCTAGGAGAACAATTCTCAAAGTGGCAACAGTGCGTTTGATTCTCCTTAAAATACACGGGGCCCTTAAAATACGTGGTCTTTTCATGATGTGTAACAGAGGATCAGATATAGTAACTCGAAAAGAATTTGAATTTGATTGTCATGTATTCATAAGATTTAAAGAGCTACCATGAAACAACAAGCATTTTATGTTCAATAAGATGAGAGCAATGAAAATTTTAATGAAGTTCTCAGCTAGAAAATGCAACCATTCATTTACTCATCGCCACGTAATTTATTTCTTTTGTTAGACGTATGAGATTTACCAAAGTGCGGAAAATGTCATTCTTGACCATATTAAACTACTAATATTAAATTTGAAATCGAAGAAAGAAAACTGCAAATCTCATTTTCTTCAGCAAGACTCAGCCAGACCGATTAAATGCGTCTGGAATACTCTATCTTGCTCCCTTGCGACAGTTGGCGTGCATGACACCGTAAGATTCCAATACTACCAAGTAAGAATGGAACGTACTGCAGAACATTTATCCACATCCGAAATATCAGTTGAATTGTGAATAAAAGCTTCGAATAAATCACAAAAACTATGATATGCGTTGAAATTCTCGATCATTCATTCATACAATTGAATTACGCAATTTTAGCCTGATAAATTTCGAATAATTCAGGTTTTTTCTTGCGGAAAAGGAATACGATTTTCGAAATAGTGTAGGAACAAACGCTTCCTCTATTCCTGGAGTCATGGACTATTAAACTCACGTCTTTCGTATCACCGGAATCTTCTCAGCAGATTCCTCGATGCAAAGAATTCTCTTTATGGTCTCTTGTCTCTCTTTAAACTCTTCTTTTTTATTAACAGCACAACAATGATGCACATCCTTAACTTCAACAAGCAGTTTTAACAGAGAGCTTGAGCAACCATGAGGAGAACAGTAATGCACTATGTAACCGAACAATGAAGCAAACAATAATTGCGCCCTCCGCACGCAGAAATTGAGGAACAAAAGAACAAAGGAAAGTGTCTTCGAATCCACAACAGAGGACTCGACAGAAACTCGGATCTAATATACTTTAAAATACCTAATAACTGACTACAGGGAAAAGATATCAACCTTTTTGATACAACAATTACTGTTTTCGTCTTTAGATCGTTAGCGGTTATTTATTGTAATAATTTGCAATATAGTCCAAAGAGTACGTCTTAAAAAGCAAGTAGAGGGTATGTAGCTTCCTTAAGGACATACATCCTTAAGAACATATAACATAGATAGTTGTAGATACTCGTTTAAATGGAAGTCTTCCACATTACATCCTTTCAATACTTCCTGTGCAATTTTTCTGCACATAAATCGCACACCCAATTTCCATATACAGTTTGAAGAAATACTTAAATATCATCGAAGTTTATGTAAAGTTTCCATTGGTAAGATACTTATATAAAAAGTTTAACTTCTGGTTATATAGGATGGGACATGCAGTTTTAAATTTTCTAAAATTGAGGGATGGTTTACTTTGTTGTCGAGTATTTCATATAAGGATATCAATTAAGAAAATAATTGGCTATCACGAAGAGGGAAAAGTTTTAGCTGTTGTTGTGTAGCTTCATATAATATATTTTGAAGATCATAGTCCTGTTTATAGTGAATTAGTCTAATAAATTCTTGCTCCACTGTTGATTTTTACTTTGCATTTAATTGGCTTGGTTGCTTACAAATTATTAATTAATGCATTATATTGTTAGTTATTATATATTTCATTATATATTAGTTGAATTATTTCCACCTTTCTTTGTAACAGTACAGGCAGTGTTTTTATAGATGATGATTCAAAATCAGCTGACTTCTCCAAATCTTAAGTAGTGATCAAGATTTTGAGTGGTGATGAAACAATTAACAAGGGTTCTAGATATTGTCCCATGCTATGAAGATGGTGATTTGTTTACATCTGTAGATTAATCAATAATGAATTAAGTTTATATTTTATCATATCCAGAAGAACTCATTTTGAAGGGAGCCACGCTCATTGCAGATGAATTGATGAAGGATGGTTTTAATGGTTAGTATCAATATTGTATCATCAACAGAGATCAATAGTATATATTCATTCTGTTTTATAAATAAAAATTATAAATATTTCGTTCTAATATAATTATTTAATTTTATCAATGCCTGAAAACCAAAGAATTTTATTCTAGATATTCTACAGTATCATTTTTAGATGGAAAATATACAAGAAGAAATTTTCCTCACCAAGTATTAAGAAGTAATATCATTCATTAGAGGAAAGAGACAGATTGGCATTAATTAATGTATTTATTTGTTCATTTGCAGGATATTTAAAAGAGTAAGTCATGTAGCTTTAGATCATCTTTAAATTTAAAGTGTTTAAATGTTAAAAAATGGAATATACCTAAAAAATTTTGACAACATGAAAAAGGTATTGTTTATACATTATTATAATATGTATTTCTGTAATTGTTTTAGCAGTTCATCTATTTCTTTAAATAAGTTAATTTGATGGTCTATTTAAATTTCTGTGAAATTTTTTTTGACTTTTGATATTTAAGCTGTTTCTTTTTCAAAATTTTAATTATTTATTTTTTGCAGATTACATCCAAATCATTTAGCTAACCTTCTTCAGAATCTAAGGAAACATTCCATTTGAATGAGTCTTGATATCACTATTGGAAGTCTGTATATTAATGAATGCATCATTTTTGATTTTATTTATTAAAATAAAGTCATTTTTATATAAAAGACATGATTTTTTTGTAAAATAATAAGTTTTCTATAAATATCATCAAAAAGCTTTTGAAGATATACTTCTTGTTTCACGGATTAAAGAGTGTTTAGGATGTAGAATTTTAAAGATAATTGTTGGGAATGATATAATTAATGAAAATTTCTATTATCTATCCTAATGTGAAGACAAAGCCTTTATACTGAAGTAGCATCGAAGTATATATAAAGTTTCCATTGGGAAGATATTGATTAACAATTCGCGTTACAATTGCTATTCTTATTATTTCATGTACATTCAAATTAATTAAAAGTTAACAGATTTCTACCGCATTCTATGCTTTCTGTATTGTTAACTTTAAATATTTTTATAACTGAGATGTTGAGTTGTTGATAGATTTATGTGATTTTTAATGAAAAAGTATCCTTTCAAGAAAATTAAGTGAGCTTTGTACCTTAAAATTGAGTGTATCAAAGAATTTTCAGCATACCAAAATATTGTGTCTAAGAGAATAAGTTGCATCGATACACAATTATCACCTGCTTTTCAAATTGATTGAAATATCACATTTTGTAATTTTCACTAATATCAGTGCATGCAATTTAGTGGTTTGCTTTAAAATTTAAAATAATGCTAACTTGTTATTCAATTTCTGTTTAAGTTAGAGCTATTAATTTTTGGAAATATTTGCATATATTGCATAAAATAAATTTTAAACATAATTAATTCTTATTTTTCTAGATAGTGAACTTATCTTTGTGGACTCTTTGGTTTCCAACTCTTGCTTTATAGTGAATCTTATGAAAACAATTATAAATAAAACAATTAAATGAAAAATGCAGACAACTAAAGTGTAAATAAATTTCAACATATATAAGATAAGTTGTTAGCAAATATTTACTCACATGAAGTAATACCATAGACAGATTGGCATTAATGTATTTATTTGTTCATTTGCAGGATATTTAAAAGAGTAAGTCATGTAGCTTTAGATCATCAGTAGTCATAGGTTTTAATGACGAGATTCTATGGATTAGTAAACTTGAGTTGATGATAGAGGATGGACTTAAGTTTTTATATAAAATAATTTAATATTTAACTTATATGAATGAATGTCCATATTTGCAGTCAATTGAAAGGTTCCATGAGAGAATGAAGACATCAAAACATGAAGTTGCAACAACTCCTACTAGATTGAGAGCTTTTAATTGTGAGTTCTTGAAGTGAAGAACTTGAAGATGAGAAAATTTTAAACATATCTGGTCCATTGAGAAAGACTCTAACTCCATCTCCTTCTCTCATTTGGGGATGTGTAAATAGTTCTCCTATAGTTATAACTCTATTTAAATCTTTAAGTAACACTTGGAATCATTCTCCCATCACAAGGTTAAGATGCTTTGATTCGGTTAGAATACTTAGAAAACATTTCAACGTTAATTTCACTAAAGTATTTAAAAAAAAAGACTAACTAAAAAACATAAAAGAACTAACTAGCATAACTTGAGCAAAAAAACTATGATTAGCAATCAGAGCGCTAAATGAATTACTCTTTCGGTTATCAAATTCAAAAACTATAAATCCGTTAATCAACTTTTAGGGCGACGGCTTCGGGTAGTAAATGAAAACAAGGAAAAGTTTCTCAAGTATATGAATGAGGACTCCTTAAGCAATGATAGAAAATGAGAATAAAAAGTAGTTTGAAGATGAATTTTATTGAAACAATAGCATCATTCACATCATAAACTTGACATTTCATTCTAGCAATTGAATTTAAGCTAAGGTCCAATTTGTAGAAGTCTGTCCAGATCTATCTGTTGAGCTATCTATCCGCATCCGGGAAGAAACCGTCCTGACTGTGCTATCCTTCGTTTGAAATCGTTCCTTCTGGAAATCCCCTTCTGAGAAATGACTCCTCGTGTCTGGAAGGAAAGTAAAAAAGGAACGCCATATAAACTCACTGAGATAAGGTCTAATGAGAATAAAAAAAAGCTTTAGCATTATTTAGAAAGAGTGTAGAACATAGATTATTTAATTCCTAACGCTAATTACAGAACTGGTAAATTGTGACATTGTTCGAGCAGAGACTGCATGAAAAACCCACAACTGCCGCTAAAATTTCTCCCTTTTTTTCTTAAGAAACATTGTGCATATATTCCGTCTTCAGAGGAGAGTTGAGCTCTTCCTGGTAGACCTCAACTCTAATGATGGTCTTCATTCAAAGAAAATTGTCATTTCAATTTAGCTTTTCCTCCCAGAAGACCTCAACTCACCCCTTCTAAGATTGAGTGTCTCCTAATCAGTAATTATGTTAAATTTGTCTTCTTTTCTTTTTAAGAGTTGTTCACAATTAATATAAATTTTCATGCAGTAGGTTATCACCTGAGCGCAAGATGCAATAAGTATAAAAGAAATAGTATTGCTCAGGTTTCTAGGGAAACTACTAAATCATATGTTATTCTTTTACCTTTCCTTGCAATGCTTCAGTCAGTCCAAAAACATACTAAAATGTAAACCGATGAACGAGGAAAGGTGAGGTAGAAAGAGGAACAAATAGTTAATTGAACTTGGAAAGAGCAAACTGTAGATAGAACTGAGACTTATACCAGTGAAGGTTGCTTCATGTATTCCATGTGAACCAAGAACCGCTAAGCACCGCAAGAGCACCATTTTCCCTCTCGACAAACCAGAAACCTTCCACTGATGATCCATCGTCGTTTTGTCATCATTTACTCGTTTGATCTTTGCTGGTAATTTCTAGAAAAGGATGGCCAGCTTGAGGCTCAAATTATTTATAAGCAAACGTTAGCAAATTATATCCTATGCCAATTACCCAGGCTTCTCCTCACCTATAAAATTAAATAAATACTCACGAAACGAAAACGACACTCCATTGCTTTCACTGCTATGATTAGGAAGGAGGAGCTCCATTCGGTGCAGACAATCACTCCCCTCACCCTTAGCCAGTAGATGCTCTCGATTAAAACCGGATCCTAAAATTGAAAGATATCGAATTCGTTAAAAATGAACTTATTTCATATTTAAGGATAAACTGGAAACTACTAATTCTTTCTAATTCAAGGAATACTTTTTTCGATTTTTAAGTTGAATCTACCACGAATGGAAAATATTTAGATAAAATATGCTCCATAAACCAAACGGAATGCTGGCACAGTGGAAGTGAGTATTCTCTATAATATGGATGTACAACAATTGAATCCTGTTCAGGGAATAATATTTTTTTTATAGCATTAATTATGATTTTCTAAGAGTTAGTATAATTAATATAAATTAGGTTATGGGATACAAAGAAAGAGTGGCACAGTGGAAGGGAGTAGTCTACATCATATGGTGGTCCTTGGTTTAAATCCTGTTCAGGGAATAATTATTTTCAGATTAATAATTAGAATTTTCTAAGAGTTAGTATAATTAATATAAAATAGGTTGTAGAATCCAAATGGATGAGAGGCACAGTGGAAGCGAATAGTCTCCATAATTTAAAAGTCCTAGAATCGAATCCTGATCAGGGAATTATTTTTTTAATTATTAATTATTATTTTCTTTGATTGAGTATAATTTCTATAAAATTGGGTCAAGAATCCCAACGTAAGGCTGGCACAGTGGAAGCGATTCCCTCCATAATATAGATGTCATTGAATCGAATCCTGTGCAGGAAATACTTTTTGCGATAATGATTCTAATAATGTCAAATATTAAGATATTATTAAGGAGTGCAAATAAAGGCCATCTTTTAAAAAGCTTGTGAATGTTATATTATTTTGCATGATAACATGATATTTTCTTTTGATTTATAAAAATAGATGTTGAGGTAGGCAGAAATATCAAAATTATTTTAAGTTAATATGGAATGATATTTAATGTAATAAATGGAGGAGATTCTACTGTATGAAAAGGTTAGATACTTGAAAAAATGTAAAGATGGAATATTATATTCAGATTAGTAAAGGATATTCATTCACTGATACACATTCTTCAGTCCTTACTAACTCATATTCACAGACTGCATAAACATTTTCTCAACAGTTATCCCTTGAATATTTCCAACTGTTTTCAGTATCATTGGTAGTACTTCCAATATAGTTCCAATAGACAACATCTAATTCCATTTGATTTACCAATAAAGAATATTAATTATTAAAATTTATAAATGAATTATAACAATTAATTAACATTCTAAATAGCTTATCAATTTATATATAATTAAATTTGCTTAAGTGCAATGAAAATTTTCTACCTTGTCTTTTCAATTACTTAGATATTTGATATAGATTGTGGGGGACTTGAAAATTTTTTAAAGTACCTGTAAAGATAAAATTAAGATTTTATTAGTAGGCGGGCATAGTTTTTGGATATAGATATACATCATAACATTCTTAAAAATAAAATAGCCTGTGTGTGCAAATTACCTTTACTTGATACTTCCAATTATTATTTTTCAGTCATCCTAATCAAATAATGATAATTCATATACATAAATATAAATCATAAATCCAAGAAAAAACTTTGCTAAATTTAATCAATCATTTACGTTTGGCTTTATCGTAAATATATGAATGTAGATTTCATTCCATAAACTCCAAATAAGAGGCAGATAACAATCTTAAAAACATTAATAACTTAATAATTTTAAGTAAAGATATCGACCTGTTCGTAAAATAAAAATCTATCGTGTATATATATTTCTATCTCGAAGAAGTTCTCGCTTGTACATTTTATGGAGAGATAAGATAAAGCGAAAGTACTTCAATATGAATAATTGCGCATTTTTTATTTGGTATATTTTAATTTTTGAGCATATTCTTGGATTATAGTGATAAATAACATCCATCAATTCATAGAAAAATGAAATTTTTGTCAAATATCTTAGCGTTTCCGTATTCCTATCCAAGTCATTTTAAATTTCCAAGTATTTTAATGAATGAACGGTTTATGCGTAGATAAAATTTTAGATATTTTATTACTCGTGTTTCTTGGTATCAAGTAAACATAAAAAACTTGTTGAATACTTCAGCAATGAATATTTCTGTTACTGAGAATTAGGTTAAGAAATAAATTTGAGTAAATATAGTTGTTACCACCTGTCTTTCTTGCTCATTCGGCTATCAAATAACGTTTTAATGTTCTTTATGTGTTGGCACACTTATTTTTGTAATGATATATTTGGGTTTTTTTGCAGGTTAGAGGAAAATGCGGTGATGAGCTTTTTTCTTGATACGAGACCGAGAATCATACGCGGGTGCTTTCCAGGCGGCTCTTAGGACCAATTTTCATTCACCAGTAATTTGTTAGGAATTCATGACCGAGAAAATTGTAAATAGATTAGTTTCTTGATTTTGTTGAGCGGAAATGTGTTGTTAAGAATGATTACGGATTCCCTGCTTAGCTTTCCGAACGTATAGTGTACTTAAAGAGTAATGAATAATTCATCAAAAGGGGTTTTTTGTGGCGGTATGATAATATTATATAGTGATATCGAACTAAACGACTGAGTTCGAATAAAAACATCGCGGGGAAGTGTAAATATTTGTACGGCGCAAATTTCTACGCGAAATAGAAATATAATGTGGTAGCTGGCACAGCTATAGTTCCCAACGAGTTGAGCGGTTGCCTGGATGAGAAGGGGTTGCTGCTTGCAGTAGATCGGTGAAAAAATATAGGACGAGCTTTGGAAAATAAAGATGTTCAAAGCTTTATTGACGACAATGCCAACACACGTTCTTCCATCTCTCCCGCGTTCACTCTAAGGTCTCTTGTCGTCTTCTCTCTTGTTTCCGGTGTCTCAAACTTGTATATCTCACTGCGGCGTCGGACGCTATCGCCTCTGCCGCGTCTGTAGGCTCGCATCTCCCAGAATTCCTCCATCTGGTCGCCACGCCTTCTATCCGGTCAGGGTCCAGCTTTACCCTTTCGGCGGGGAGTCTGACGTTGTAGGATGAGGGTATGGTTGGATCCAGGCACTACCCTTTCCCAGAATCCTGAAACACCGCCGTAATACCGCCGTACCATGTCTGGGTCCTTATATAGTATATACCTTGCAGGTGGCGAGGTGCAGATGGCACTGAGGAGTCGCCAGAGTTTAGACAATTACCAATCAATACAACTTATTCTAAGGCTTTGTCCCTGTGAGTTATGCCTCGCGAGAGATGGCACTGAGGCGTCGGTAGAGTTTAGACATATATATCTCCCTCGACGAAAAACAAATCCCGGGGTACTGTACTGTTCTAATCGTTCATTGGTCATTCAGACATAAATAATATCTATTTTTTTCACTTCTCTGTTTCACTTATCACTTGGTTTATACATTTTTTTCCGAATTTTCGAAAAGTTCTTACCTAAAGCTACTTGCCGCGCGATGGCCTCGTACCGCTTACTTGGTCTGGAAGTGGCGTGCTCCTTGTCGCTTGCAGAGAAGAAACAAGTACCTCCAAGCTGATCGAAGGTGTCTTCCATGGCCGGTACCGCGAACAATTTCTTTTCGCTATCGTCGGAAGCTTATTTCTGGGCGGGTTCATCCGCGAAAAAGATGCCTCTTCCCGCGGTTGTCTTCGTCTCATCCGCCGAAACAATTGAAGGAGAAATCTTCACTTCATTCTTACAACCTTGCATTTCATCGCAGCTCGTAATTTCAGATCCTCTGAAACCGTCGCTCATTAAATTACTTCCTTCATATGTCAAAATCGTTTGAGGGATGCCGAATCTCAAAGCAATTGTCTTCACAAAAGCCTGAGACACTGTTGAAGCTTCTTGATCTTTCAACGGAATGGCCTCGGTGAACTTGGACAACTCATCTTGAAACGTCAGTAAATACCTATTGCCTCGGTAGATTGCAATGGCCCCACAATGTCCAAAGGGTAGTTCTCAAACTTGATCTGGAGTGCTTGTCAACTCCAACGGCATTTTAGTTTTCTTCTTATGTTAGTTAACTTATTTTTATGGCAGCTTTCGCATGACCTTATGTATTCCTCTCTGTCCTTTTTCATGCCTGGCGGATAATAGCGCTCTTTGCTTCGCTCGTAGGAGTGACTAATTCCTTTGTGCCCTCTCACAGGAGAATTATGCAACTCGTGGATGATTTCCTTACGCCTTCCCATACCTACTTCACCATCTTCCTGCGGTTTAGTCTCCTCAAGCGAAGATTTTTCTAGCTTACTAATCTTTGTGAGTGCATCTGCATTCGCGTTAAGAGCTCCCTTTTTTATACACAACTTCATACTCATATTCTTCCGTATTTATCATCCACTTCATCATCCTCGAACTTGGATCCTTCACATTGAATCCACGGAAGGGGTTTGTGATCCGTCAAAACCGTAAATTCCCGCCTTCACTCTAAGGTCTCTTGTCGTCTTCTTTCTTATTTCCGGTGTCTCAACCTTTATGTATCGCCTCTGCTGCGTCTGTAGCCTCGCATCTCCCAGAATTCCTTCATCTGGTCGCTACGCCTTCTATCCGGTCAGGGTCCCGCTTTACCCTTTCGTCTGGCCATCTGACGTTGATGGATAAGGGTATGGTTGGGTCCAGGCACTACCCTTTCCCAGAATCCTGAAATACCGCCGTAGTAGACCATGTCTGGGTCCCTTACGCTACACCTCGGTTCCTTATGGACCACATCTTGGTCCATATACGACAAAGATTTGAAAATCTATATTGACATTTCATTATTTTGCTGGTAGTATAATTACAGTTTTACGTTTTAGGTGTCTTATCTTCTTCTTCTTCCACCTTTCTTCCTTTTGCCTGTTTCCTTCATTACATTCCCTCATCGCACATCCAGGTTTTCACTCATCTTTTCATTGGCCGATCCACGCTTCTCTTTCCCTTCTGAGCACTTTCTCTTGCCACTTTCACTATCCTCTGTTCCTCCATTCTGTCTGTATGCTCGTTCTATTCTACCTTCCTTCGATGAGCCCACTGGTCAATGTCTTCCACGTCACACTCTTTTCTAACCGACTTACTCCTTTCCCTGTCTAATAACGTTTTTCCATCATTCCTCCGTAAAATTTTCATATCTGTGGTTTCGAGTAGCCTTCTGGTTTTTGAAGTATCTGGCCTTCTCTCCTACACATGTTTAAATTGGTCTCACTTCACGTGTCTTATAATTGTATTAATTTCGGTAATAATACAATAAGTGATCTCATGTTATCATTATTTTGTTCAGAAAAAGAAAATGCATCCGGGAAGAGGTATGAGTAGTAGATTTCTTTGGAAGGATTACTTGCTCGTGTTTACAGAAGTCCGTTAAGAGAAGAATGCAGCTGACAATGGGCAGGGAATGAATACACAAGAATCTGTGAAATTTATTAGTGCAGGGAATGGTTTACAAAAATGTAAATATTTGTAATAACTTTCGTATTGTTTAAGGGCATGGTACATAATTCTTTCAGGTATTTTATGAATTTTTGTTATTTTTTAGGTAAACATTCCTATTTCACCGTACCCCCATTCCTTAACCTTCATTTTCCATCCATTCCACATTTACATACATACATACACACATACAGTTTCCCCCTTCTCTGCACCTCCCATATGGTGGAGGTGGGAGACGGTGTCCCCTTCCCTGCACTTCCTATGAAGAGGAGGTGGGGGAAGGAATTCCCCTTTTCTGCACCTCCGAGGAAAGGAGGTGGGGAAAGGTGTCCCCTTCCCTGAGCTTCCTATGAAGAGGAGGCAGGGGAAGGATTCCTAGTTCCATGTCATTGTCTCTTTCCTTCCCGTCTCTATATCCTTCCCTCTCTATTACTCCTTTATCCTACGGACATCTTGAACTACAACATACTTATCAACTCCTAGACACCCACAACTACCCTCGCCTCCAACTCCTCAACACTGAAGATGAAAGATAAGAGTGGGGAAGATTGTAATGAATATAACTTTTGAATGTTAATGTTTTCTTTATTTTACGGCTTCGGTAGCCGTGAAGGCCGATCAAAAAGTAATATGTATTGTATCTATATATATATTGTAGTGTATATAAGAACTGTGAATATTAGTGTATATAGCATGTATAAGTTGCCACCGGACAATTGTCCACTTGTAACTTAAATTGTATAAATAAATCTTATACGTGATGACTCAATAACCTAAAACAAACATAGAGTCCTAAATACGTACATACAGGGTTCATTATAAAAGTAATGCGCATGATTTCATTGTGACGCAACTATCTATTGTTGCGTACTCGGATTGATTGCAAAATGAGGTTTGAAGTCTGTTCTTTCAAACGCGCCCAATTTCAGCTCGATCCGAGCAGTGAGAGCTGTGGAACGTGTCTTTGCGTAAAGTGTGTTTTCTGTCTTTGTAACACGGCGTGATGGACAGTTTGCTTGAACAGCGGTACGTCAAGTTTTGCGTACGACTTGGAAAGAATGCTACCAAAATATTCCAGATGCTTCAAGAGGCCTTTAAAGAGGACTGCATTTCAAGTTCACAATCCGGGAGGAGGCACAAGGCGTTCAAGGAAGGCCGGGAGATGGTCATTGACGAACGCAGCTCTGGACGACCAACAACGGTCAGAGCCGATAAAAATGTGACACGCGTGAGCCAAGTTCTGCGTTCTAACCGTCGATTGAGCATCCAGCAAATCGCTGACACCTTAAACTTGTCCACACTTGCGGTTCATGGAATTTTGACCGAGGATATGCAAATGCAGAAGGTCTGCGCGTGAGGGCTGACATCGAAGACACGGTCAAACTCCAGCACGACAACGCCCCCAGCCACACGGCCTCCATCGTCACCAACTTCCTGGCCCGAAGCAGGATCCCAGTGGTCCTCCAGCCATCTTACAGCCCCGGTGTAGCTCCGTGTGACCTTTTTTGTTCCCTCGATGGAAGAGAGAATTGAAAGGAAAACATTGGGAGACCGCGGAAAACATCGAAACGCATGTGACATCGTTTTTGAAAGGCATTCCTGTGGAAGAGTTTTTTGGTGCCTTCCAGGTCTGACAGACACGTCTCCGCAGGTGCATAGATGCAGGAAGTGACTATTTTGGAAAAGTATTATGCTTTTGCGACGATAGAATCAATTAAAATATTTTTCCCAGAAAATGCACATTACTTTCATACTGTCCATCACGCCGTGTTACAAAGACAGAAAACACACTTTACGCAAAGACACGTTCCACAGCTCTCACTGCTCGGATCGAGCTGAAATTGGGCGCGTTTGAAAGAACAGACTTCAAACCTCATTTTGCAATCAATCCGAGTACGCAACAATAGATAGTTGCGTCACAATGAAATCATGCGCATTACTTTTATAATGAACCCTGTATATCAAAATACTGTTAACAATCGCACCTAAAAATTTCAATTATTTTTTTTATTGTAAATGTACTAAATTAAAGACAAAAAAATGAATGCTAGCGAACGGAAACCTCTCAATATGATTTATCTTACGAAAATAAATAAACAATAAAACACAACACTGTTTAATTGATCACAAATATATGCTATTTTGGCTAATGTAGCGGTTCTTGAAGTTTCTTTCACTCATATACTGAATTAATTTGTTTCGAAGGATCCTAAAGAAGGCAAACAATGAGGTATGATTCTTCAAACTGCTCTTCATGTTAATTTGTTTATCAGAGATAAAAGAATGTCGATAAAAGGAATATACATGCGTATTGAGAAGAATTGCACAATACGACAATTCGCGTCAACATTTGTATATAAGGCATGCGAAATAGAATAAAAAACATTAACCGCCTTCAAAAGCAACAGAATCCATTCGTATTCTATTTGGTGAGTATAAATTAATTTGATAAATTTTGTGAAGAAATATAATTGAGAATCAATAATCCTCCAATTAAGGCTTACTTTACATAAAATTAATACAAATAGAAGAATGAATTGCATGATTACAAAGTTTTGTAATCTTATGATGATGCAATGAGTTTTCAGTTATTTATTAATTCTAGAAGGCAGTCCTCTGTTACACTCCAAAAAAGAACTCGAAATTCATAGGATCTTTATTTCAGTAGCAATTTTTGCTGTCTACTTCGTTTCTGCAGCACAAATTTGCAATGACGCCTGTCCGGAATATTACAAACCCATATGCGGAATGGATGCATGCGGAAAAGAAACGACATTCGGAAATATTTGCGAGCTAGAACGATACGATTGCCAAAATCCATGTAGTCGTAAGTATATTTAGAGGTATATTTTGCAAAATCTATGATAAATCTGAAATTATATAGATAATTATTTAAAATAATCAAACCTAATAGACAACTAAACGAGATTAATAAAATTAAATTGATAAAACGGATTCTAAAGTATAAATTACGTCGACTCGCGAAAAGTAACGCATATACAATTGTAGATGTTGAGATAAATTAATTAAAGAGTAAAGCATTATGAACCTTGAATTTGAGGTTATTGATATCTGATAAGATACTTTTGCAAAAAACATCAGTGCATAAAGAATTAATCAATCCAAATTCCAATTCTATTAATTCCAAAATTTCTAGACAATTTTTTATGATCAATAACGGTAGTAATAGTTTATATAAATATATTAAGCATCGTAAAAGAGGAGAGTGCGATATTATTATGATATTAATGTGATTGAGGATTCTCGTGGAATTACCTTAACCGAAAATAAAGAAATAGCGGATGAATTCAGTAATTATTTCACAAGCACTTACGAAGTATCGGATTTGGCAATCGTTTTTCGGTGTTGTCCGAGGACAGTGTACCCGCTGCCAACCCATGGAAGCTAGGCCCGAAGGAGGTCGGGGGGGGTAAGGGACTGTTAGTGATAGGGAGCTCTAACGTCCGGCGGATAATGGATCATCTACGCGCAAGGGCCCGCCGGGAGGGAGTGTGTGGGCGGGTGTCCTCCAGGTGTTTACCAGGAGGAACGATTCCTAAGGTGACGAAGTAGCTGAGGACGGCAATCGCATCCACAGGTTGCTCCGAGTTGTTGTTGCACGCGGGCACTAACGACGCCTCTAGATTCGGATCCGAGGTGATCCTGGGAAGCCTCGGTGATCAGAAACTTAAACGAATCTAAGATCACATTCCAGAGTGAGTAAGGTGTCCCTGTGTCGCTAACGCTGTGTAGCATAGTCCCGCGGAAGGACCGTAGTTCCGAGGTTTGGAGCCGAATTCTCGGCTTAAAGGCTATGGAACTTCTGTAAGAAGAACGGAATCGGTTTTGTGGATCTGAGGCCGGTCATTGGTTCGTGTAGGACTCCTCTGGATCGTTCTCGCGTCCATTATACTGCCAGTGCTGCGGAGCTGGTGGCATAAAGGATATTTGAAGGAATCAGGGTTTTGATAGGTTAAACATTAGGGAAGTTACGCCACCTCATTCCGTTAGAGATAGAGAGATTAGCGATCACGATGTAAAGCAGCTTTACATAGAATATAAAATAGATCTTTTAAGATCTATTTTATTTAAAATAGATCTTTTAAGATCTATTTTATATTCTGTTTCTTGTTCACTCCTACACTAAGTTCTCTCTGTTTCACACTATTCACTTTACTCTCCTTCACCAACTCTGCAATCCTTATATCCCTCTTCTTCAGCTCATACTCCAGTCTCTCTATTTCTCGGTCCTTCTCATTTAAAAAAAGTTTTTCGGCACTCCCTCCTCTGCATTTTCAGTTTTTCCGGAGTGCAATCTTCTAACTTTTCTTACTTACACCTAACATTGCAGTCACTACAATTCACTCTGTCATTGCATACCTTATTGCATTCTGCACACTTACCTATAGTTGTCACTGTTCTACCTTACTACCTGATCCTTCATTAGTCAGCACTAACTCAAAGGAGTTACATTAAGTAGAAATTTATCGTTTAAAGCTCACATTTATAAATAATATTTTCTCTTAAATATATTAAAATTTTATTATTTTTTTCTTAATTTTTATAATTTTTCTTTAAATCTACTATTTTTTCTTTATTTCATTGGGCACCTTGGGACCTCATGGGACTCCTTGGGACCTCATGGGACTCCTTGGGACCTCATGGGACTCCTTGGGACCTCATGGGACTCCTTGGGACCTCATGGGACTCCTTGGGACCTCATGGGACTCCTTGGGACCTCATGGGACTCCTTGGGACCTCATGGGACTCCTTGGGACCTCATGGGACTCCTTGGGACCTCATGGGACTCCTTGGGACCTCATGGGACTCCTTGGGACCTCATGGGACTCCTTGGGACCTCATGGGACTCCTTGGGACCTCATGGGACTCCTTGGGACCTTTGAACCTTATGGGACAGCTTAAGATAGTCACCGTGGGACACTTTGACAGGAAAGGAATATCTTTTCACATTAGTGAACACCTTTTTACGCAATGGGAAGTTTATCATAGAAGTTTTAAATTATTTTCATTTGTTCTTATATTCCACTGCTTTCTTGAAATTGAAACCCAGATACAAATCTTAGAATTATAAACTATCAAGAAATTTTATATTTATATATAGATTGTTTTGTTACAATCAGAAAGTTGTGATTAGATAACTTTCATTATATTTTATTAAGAAATATGAAACATCAACTTTGGATTAATAATTTTATAGGCAGCCTGAAAATTTAGTCATGAAATGAACAATTTTAAATATTTTTTCACCAAGGACATTCATTCGCCATAAATATTTAATTTATTGAAACAAATAGTAGATAAGTTAAATGCCTGTTGAATGAGCTTCAGGTCAGCTGAGCACTGCTTGATTGGCATAGACCCTATAAATCATTATGTGGGGTTTTATAATTCAATCTTCTTTTTACTATTTTTTAAATTACGGAAAGTGATAGTTTACTTTTTATTTAAATCACTGATAATGAGGATTCACAAATAAATAATAATTTTGTAAATGACTGAAATAACTTACCATTTCTTTTTCACTCTTACTTTTCATTCTTCTTTCTATATTTGTACCTTTGATTGCATTAAATTCAAGGTTTGTACATGCGTATTATTAGTTCATAGAGGAAAGCAATTGGTTAGTAATCGATTTTTTTAAATAACTAGTTTATTTTGATAAAAATCAGCTTCAAATAATTTTTCACTAACATACTTTAACTAGATGGTTAAGTATTTCAAATGCAAGATCTTATTTCTACCAAGATCAGAAATAACATACGAATTGAATGTAAAAGTTTAACAACCACATTAAATTTCATTTTATACATTTACTAAAACCATCCCATATTTGTTACATTTATATTACATTTTATGGCCATAGGATAATTTTATTTCAGCACCATGTATTTGCAATCATACATACTCTACCCCCTCTTGTAACTTGTGTTTGTTTTGTCAGTATAATTTTGCACCAGCAGTGGAAAAGGTTAATTATCAAAATTTTACAATCCTGAGCATTTAAAGTAGGATGAAACTTTTAATTAACAAACATGTTCCTGAAAATGAATCAACAAACATAATTTCCATGGAACTGATGGTATACATTTCATAGATGTTTAATTTTAAGTGAAAAAAAGTCATTGGTCCCACTTTGATTTCCCAATTCTGTATCTCACCTTTTGTTGAAAATACAATTCCAAAACGTTGGCAATGTTAACATTGGAAATGATCCTCTTCACAAGGAATGCAATAGTTTGGGTTCCACCATTCTTACAAAAATTTAATCCCCTTATTAAGGAGAAATGAAAGAAAAATATTCTTCCAAAGATAAAGTGAGTCGTCAGCAATAATCACCAGTGTCAGACCATTGTATGGCCATTAAAATGTGATCAAGAGAGCTTTGGATAAAAATCTTAAATACACCAATTGTAGCACTTGAGTACTAACACAATCAATGGCAGTATGGAAACTCCTTTGACCTTTTTTTATAGAAATATGAAAAACACAGAAAATTTTCACATAGGTGACACTGATAATAGATAATGATTTGGGGTATAGTGATATGTGAAAGAGTACAAAAGAAGAGTAGCTCAGAAATATAATACATATATACAATATAAAAACAACTTGGCTAATGTCATTACTCGGTATAAATTCTTTTTCTTCACAAATGCAAAGGCAAGAATAATGTGTACATACACTAATGATGAGATTCTAGGCGATTTAATCAAAATCACTGGTATTTTACTGAAGAAATATTTCAAAAAAATTTTGCCTGAACATAGGGTTAAGGTAAAGATCGCTCAAGTAGTCCACTATTCCTTATTCCATCATATTCAAAATCGAGCATGATTTTGTAATTGCTATACAAAATCCCTCAAAAATGGAGAAGAGATATTTACAATTTTCAAATTATATGAACAAGCACATTCAGTTGAAGCACATCCAACTCGCTTTCCTTTATACTTCCACTCTAGTTTTCAATATATAAAACTGATTTCCACTAAAAGGATGAATATTTTCATATATTAATATATTATATTCACGCAAAAGCCATCCTTCATGTTCTTCGAAGCTTTTAAAAACTTGACTATGAAATTCAGCGTAAAAAGGGGCATAAACTTGAAAGACGCTCTGATGATGCCAAAGGAAGACAATTTTTGCCAAAAAAAGGGGCAATATTTTGTTCAGAGGTCAAGTTCCTCCATTGTTCTTGAAAGACGATTGTTTTCAACTCTTCTTCTCTGAGATCTTCTTACAGCATCTGCTCTTCTATAAGGCTCACTTTTCAGACCAAGAAGAATATCTTCTAAGGCTCCATTATAAACTTCATCCTGCTGAAGCAGTTTCTTCTCATGTACCCTGTTTCCTTGTCCAGATCCAATCTGCTGTCCAGTTTTGCTCTTAAGTTCATTGATCACTGCCTCCTGATGAGAGAAAAGGCATGTAAATTAATTTGAGGTAGATGCAGTATGGATATTAAAATTAATAATTCATAAAGTTACGATTGAACATAAATAAGTATGTTGAAATATTTAAAGAACACAATTCTTGTTTCTTTTTCCCATGTGTAGGTTTTAGAATACCGGCTGGATTTTATCAGGAAGTATTACATCCCATTTCCAGGCTAACTAAGAGTTATACTGAATAGATAAAGGCATAAGCTCCTTCTGCAGCAAGCACAGAAAAAGAAACTGAACATTTCTATTGGACTTATGAATTTATCTGTACAAAAAATAGTTACAAAAATCTATGCTTTGTATTTGCAATGATATTTTGAGAAAGAACAAAGATTTAATAATTGTCAAAGAATTCACTTCACTGCAATCAGAAATCAAAAAAACATTAGTCATTGCACACAGTTACAGTTTTTACATTCATAAAAGTTATTAAATTTGTATATATATTAAATATAAAAAGAAAGTAAATATTTAAATACTAATAAAGTTGAATTCAAGCTTCAAAAAAGTTAGTAAAAGAATAATAATAAAAACTTTGTAAATTTCCACAGAAAATTGGTATATTTGTAAATTGGTAAAAGAAGTTTTAATATTTAATTTTGTTTTCTTTAAAAATATAAATTTTTACATAATTGTACAAAATATAGATTTTTGCACAATTAAGAAAACAATTTTCCATACAGATAATTCATGAAACAGAATTTTGCGAGTAAATAAATTTAATTAGTATTTGTTAATCTCAAAAAATTAATGTCAACTGCCAATTTATAATTTTACAGGAAGCCTGCCCACCGATTCTTTAAACTAACAATATTAAATGTTTTTTACAGCAACGTCTATTAATTTGGCACATAAATAATTTTATTCAAGTGATTTGTAGGTCAGTTTCTATGTCAGTCAATGCCGCAGTCGTTCAGTCAATCCATTGGTAAAGTGAGCAGGCAGGCGAGCAAGCTGTCGATAAAGTGAGCTGTCGGTCAGTTGAGCATCAGGGAACGGAGCATGAGGCAAGTGAGTATTTATGAATTAACAATCAATCTTTTTCTTCTAACATAATTCACTGCCTGACTCAAATTTTTTGAAAGAGCTCAGCACTGTAATACAGGTAGGCAATTAAAATAGATACTGTCTGATTATTGGACCAAGGGCTAAAGAAAATAGCTTCCAGAAGTTTACCTCTTTTTCAAAGAGGTGAACTTCTGGATTTTGATGAATTTTGCTTGGAATATTTCTCAAAGACACAAGGAAAACATAACACGCATTAATATATGTAAGTATCACACAAGTATTTGTAGAAGGAATTCTTCTAGATAAAAGTCATCAATAATAATAAATCTTGATTTTTAAAAATAGTACCTGGATTAGATAATGCCTTATCATATAATGCAGGATTAACATATCTTTCTAAAAAAATGAATTTGGTTTTCATGAAATAAAAGCTGAAGGGTAAATAAATGATGATACCCTCGCTGAACAAAGTTCTGTCGTAATTCAAAGAAATACTTCTTTTTATAAATACCTGCTGCTTCTTCTGATTTATTTTGTTCCTCTTTGTCACCTCTTCAGAGTTGTTATTATGTGCAAGGAGGGCAGCCTGCTCTAATCTCCTCCTCTGCTCATTCTCCTGATCTGCAGCCTACAATCACAACAAATAGGATACTTATAAATGGTTCATCTACATTAATTATTGGTGTCTGCATTTACTATAATGTTAGACAGGTGATAGGCAAAGGTAGTATTTCTAAACTTAATTGAATATTTGCCATAATAAATAGCAATAAAAACAATCATACAATAAAATGTTCTTTTAAACAGTTGTTGGGCGGTGCCTAAGATCTATGTAGATATTCTTGGATACAGTGAAAAAGGATTCTTTGGTTCTTCCACCATTCATGATCACATTTCTATTGCCAATGTTTGGATGAAAGACTAGATCATCACTCTGAGGGCTGTTCTGAGGAAAACTCAAGTAACAAATTGTAACACTTTGAAACCCAAGGATCCTTTTTTAGCAGCTAATAATATTTGTTTACCACTAACAATATTTCATTGGAAGTTTAATTTTCAAATGAATTAATTCTTACCTTAAACGCACGCACAAAGCGAACTAGTAAAGAGAAGAATGTATTTGCATCAACTTGTCTTGGACTTTCTCCAAAATATTCCACACATTCCCTGAAAGCTTCTTGAGCAGTGCGTGCATCACTTTTCAACTTTCTAAGTTTGTCTTCAGAGTTTCCAAGGAAATCACGAAGAACTGTTCCATGTTTCTCATCACCACGAAAGTTCTTTCGATGCTCCAATTCCTTTCTTGTCAACTCCATGCCCTTTTCAAGCTCTTGCATATCTGTAGCCACATTTTCCAGAGAAACTGCAACAAAAATAATATTTCCTAATTCCAAGTCATATCTTAATAGTGCTTACACAAGAACATTCAAGCAAGAATTATGCATATGAACTTGATCTATTTTTTAATGTCACATGATACATGATGACAAGATTTTGCCATAATTCTTACATCATCATTGGGTTCAAAAAATTTTTGGTATTTCATTACTTATCATGCAATCCTATGTGAATTTCATCAATCATCAAATTAAGATTTCTTTACTATACTTTATACTATTTTTTTACTTAAAATATTATTAAAATGTATTTAAATAAAATCATAGTAAAATAACCTTGTAGAAAAAGAGACATTTTAGATTTCTAATATATTATATAATTAAAAGATGACAACTTTACTGAGCAAATCAAAAATTCTGAGATAAGTTCACACAAATGTTTGTAAAGTGATTAAATGTAACCAAATTTAATTACAACAGTGCCAAAATTCAAACAATCTCAATTTGAATTTAAATTTAATTTAGTTTTGGAAAAAAAAGTGACTAACCTGTTGCAGCTTTATCTATGTACATCAGCTCTGATTCAAAATTATACAACTCATAAAATTTCTGCCTCACTGTATCAACAATATAATGAAGAAGGCACATCCTTTTATCTGTTGATTTGGTGTCAAGGAGTGTGTCTAAACTTTGCAGCTTGAATCCATAGGCAGGACCTCTTTTCCCGCTGTTCAAATAATTTCCGAAGGCTAAAATTATTTCCAGCAACTTCCTTAATTTTTTAGAACTCTTTACAGAACTGGATGCTGATATGACTGCATGTATTTGCTGAAATAAAATTTTTCATCAATTAAGAGGTGATTTGAACCTTCACTTTCTCTGTACTTGATACACTAAAAATTAATGTCATCCGATTTATAACGTCTCCACAAGATGAATTTTAGGAAAGAAAATATTCAAAAATATCTTTAAGTAAAATCAACAATAGTTAGAATAATTAATTTGGAATTACAACGATGTTGAAAGAAAATTATTTATAGCTTACCGGTTGAATAATGTGAATGTTATCGAAGAAATTTCCTATATAACTCATTATGCTAAGTTTAGAAGATAACCTTTCAACTTTTCCAAGCTGTAATAGGAACTTGTCTTCTTCAGTCAATAAGTTGATGCTCTTTTTCTCTGCAATATACTCACGGTAAGCCTTTGTCTGAAAAAAATTAGTGAAATACAGTAAGTAAATGAAACAGATGCTTCAGTGAGTAATGATAAGATGGTATAAGTGATTTTACAAACCTCTTGTTCTGAAGGCACCATTCTTTGCAGAATTTCCACATTTTCTAAAGACAGAGTCTTGAGATCCAATGCATTAACAGCAGAAATTACTTTTTCCACAGGCATCTCTAATTTTCTCCTAGATATTGCTGTAAAGTTCATATGAAATATTAAAATCTAAATATTCCTCTTGATTTAAGAACACTTATAAATTCTTATTATAATAAATGTGCAGAAGAAATTATTTTCCTGAGCACTATATTTCACTCAATTTAAAAATAAATTTCATACATAAACTCTATGAAATATTAAAATCCTCTCCAGAGAAATGCAAGTTTGGATGAGAATAGAAATTTGTTGTTAACAAAAATTACTTTAAATAACTAAAAATTATTATTGAAATATATTTTATACTACCAATTAATTTGACCTTCAAGTTATTATTTTAAAAATTCACATAAATAAGGATTAACAACAGAGATGATAGTTTTATTAGCAGTTTACTAACCAATATTTCTTAATCTAGTGTGCTCAAGCAATGAGATGTTTTCTGGTCGCTTAAACCTCTTGCTTGGGAATGTACTTAGTCCATCAACATCAGCATCACCATTTAGGATTCCTCCAACCCCACCACCTATCTTAAAGCGCTCTTCAAAATCTACAAAATCTATCACACCATGTAAACGGTCATCATCCAACTCATTGAAGATGGTTCCTCTGACCTAAAAATATTCATGAAATGCATTAATTAATCAGAAATAAATATAATAGTTAACGATTGTCTTTTTCACATTAAGTTAAGAGCCTAAATTGGCAAAATATAATAAGTTCCACTAACTATAACTAGGGATATCAAACTTTGTATATCAATGAATTGATCTATCTCACTTGGTTTGGTTTGAGGGCCACCCAGTTGAGAGTGGGCAACTTGTACTTGGTCTGTACTTTTCTTTTAATGGTCATAGCTCCATCTGGTGCATTCATCATTCCAGGGGGAGGAGGTGGTGTAAATGTTTTCCCTCTAACAGGAGGAGGAGGTGGGCATGGAGGTGGAGGTGGTGGTGGAGGACATGGAGGAGGAGGTGGTGCAACTCCTTGTGGTTGACTGACTCTGTTCGATTCTTCCAATGCTAAAAAGATAGAAGAGATGAATGCAAAATAAGCCATAATATTCCCTGATAATTATAATTTACTAATATTAAATCATAATATATTATATTACCAATAGTTCCATAAATATTATATGAATTAATACAAAGGTGCACGTAATTAAAAGATAGATTGAATAATATATAAATTTTACATAAACAATTTACTGAATTATAAAAAAAGAATCTTTCTCTTTTGAGAAAAGATTTTGGATAGTTTCCATAAATATACATGTTGGCAACAAAAACCTTGAGGTGACTGAAGCAATTGATATACATTGATGTCATGAAAAGAAATAAGATGATCAAAGATGAGTTCAAACTCAAAAGAGAGTTGTATTTCTGATTTATTTTTTGTATCAATCCAACTATTATGCAGCTTTATGCATTGATTTAACATCTGAGAGCATAAAATATTTTTAAAGAAGAATATAATAATTTTATAGGGATGGTTAAAGTAATATTGATCCTAAAAACCCATGAAAATATTAATTTCGTTTACCAATATTAGCTGCAGCAACTGAACCAGGAGGCAAGGTCCTGGATAGGGTTTCTAATTCCATTATTTTTGATTCAAGCATGGATTGCCTATTCTGGGATTCCTGTTGTTGTTGCATTACAGCTCTTCTCAATGTGGCAACTTCTTCATCAATCTGTCGTCTTCCTTCTCGTAACTCATCTCTTTCAGACCTTAACATTCCAAGTTCTGTTTCAAGTTCTGCCAATTTGGCCAAAGATTCCCTTTCCAATTCTGCTAACTTCTCATGAGCCTAAAAATAGATAATGGTTGACGGTTTAATTAAAGTCTAAAATAGAAGAACTGGAAGGAAAAATAGCCATTAACACCTTTAGTATGGTTAAAATTATAGTCAATAATTAAGTTTCACTAATAGTATTAACTAAATAAGGGCGATTCTCTTAATCTTTTAGTTAATTACATAAAAGAAAATTGAAAAAACTTTATTACACAAATTTATGTTATCTCTCTATTCATTACATTCAGAAAAGAAAAACTTGGATTTCAATGATTCTTACAACTACTCCTTTTAATTATAGAGTAATACTTAAATAGTTACACAGTGAATACATACATGGCTAAGCTCTTCTTCCAATTCAGCAACTCTTTCAAGGGCAGTTGTCTTAGTTTCACTATCTTCCATCAAAGCAGCAACATCAAATACATTGTCTAAATATGCAGATATTTGAACCTGGTAAGAAATTTATTTGTTTAAATTATTATAGCTATAAAAACTGAAAAATACAATGAGATACAATGAGTTTACAGAGAAAACTAAATATATACAGATATAACTAAATTCAAACATATGGTTAAGTAATAAACAACATTTATAAAGTAAACTTAGAAAAAGATAAAAATAAGTTTGCCACAATTTCTATAAATTATTAATTTGATTCTTAGACTCATATTTTAAGAATTATTGAGTGATAAGATAAAGAAATATTATTTTTCCATTATTACATTTGTTCAAAACAGCAAAATTGGTACAGATATCTCTATGAATTTACATATATTCAGACCTGAAATTTGAGGCTACAATCTAAGAGTTACTTTACTTTATTATGCTTCAATAAGGAAATGTATTAATGCAATTTTTAATAAATTAATTAAATTTGCACAATTACCTGTAATTCCTCACTCTCTGTATGACGTAATTTTTCTAGATATTCGTCCAGGTTGAGTTTGGTGAATTCATATTGAAGATGTACTCTAAAATTCATATCTTCAACAGAATGGACGACGATATTCACAAACTGCATACATGCAACCTAAAAGACAAAAAATTAAAAAATTTCAGAAATAACTGAACATAAATTGTGTAGTAATATGGGTTGGAATCAAAGAATTAGGAAATTTTATAGATAAGATTTAGGCTAGCAAGAGTAAATATTGTTCATTAAGTTTTGAAAAGATTAATATTAATATGTTAAAAAAATATTAATGAGCGTAATAGAAGGAAGATTAAATGGGATATAAATCATATAATTATATTTAAGATCATTATAGCTTCCTAATAGACGCTAAGTGGCTAACAAGCCAGCAAGAGATTGGTCAATGAGATTCATCTCATTCATTCATATCATTTTATTCTTAATTTTTTAATTTTATATTTTCATCTCTCCAATCTCTAATATCAAGGCATATTTGTGTAAATAAATCAATTTTTTACTAACCATGAATTCGATATGAAATACTTCATAATTAATGAAATAATCCATCAACGTTTGAAATCGATGCGTCTCTTGAACCACTTCTTTGAAATTATCAAAGGCTGAGAGGATGATTTCATGGCCTCCTTTTACTAGACAAATCGCAGCTAGAAGCTCTAGCACTAATGCTTTTGTTCTGAAAATAGATAGAATTCATAAATCATTGACTTTAAAATAAAATAATATACATTTATCAGAAAATAATAAATGATTTACAAAAAATCTTTATCATTCACTGCAACCAACATTTTTTAAAAGGCATTTTTTAATACATTCAAATAACAATTGAGAATATTAGGAAAGAAATATTTTTAAAATAAAAGTGATGAAGATAATGATTGTAAATATAAATACATCAATCAAAGTAATGTAATTCCCTGATTAGGATCTTGAAAATTTAAAAAGCTCAGGAGGACAAACAGTCAATTTTTTGTTGTCTATAATGCAAATGAATAGTATTATACGCTAAAAATATAGAGAAAACTATTTAAATAGTCTAAATTCAAATTAAGAAAAAAAAGGATGAACTGAAAAGATGTGTAGCAATTGTATACTTTCAACATAAAATAATCAGACTTTTTAGTAAATTTTAAAACATATGATGAACAGAATTATTAATCACAAACATTTAAAACTAATTTCAAGCAATGTAACTAATTATGCAAATGTTGTTGCTCATATAGTATTAGAATTTAATCAGTAACTTTTGGTTCGCTTGAGGAATGATGAGATTAAAAATACAAGGATGAAAGAACAAAAATCTATAACTTAAGATATAAAAAATAATTTACCTTAAACTTTTGTGCATTAAACTAAGTGTAATACAGGTAATGGCTTGTTGGTGTTGGATGACCATGTTGAAACCATACTGAAAAATAGAAGAAAAAAACAATTACAAAATAAAAACATTAACGTAAGCTGAATTATTATTACTATTACCGAAATATGTACTTTATCAATAATTTAATTGGCTTTATATATTTCCTCATTCTTATATTTGAAGCCTTTAAGAGACAAAAGAAATAGAAAAATAAATGTTGTTTAAGGTATGTTTGTCATGTTATTACAAAGTAAATAACTATGAGGTATCATTACTGTCAAAGATAAAGTATCATCTTACATAATGTTACTATACTTCATATATTACAGAAGTGACAAATGACATGATGATGAATTGAATGAATGGAAATAGAGGAAGGTATTAAAAAGAACTTTACAAGTTAATATGCATAAATAATTTCATAATATACTATTCAAATATTTAAATTTATGAAAATTAATAACTATATTTCAATTTTAAAATCTATATTTTTCTTGTAGTAATTATTGGAAAATTAAAAATTTTTGCAACATATAAAAAGCGAAAAGAGTAGTATTAAATTAATAAGCCATATTGAGAGTACCTTATTATTCATGATTGCACGCAAGCACATAATGCAGACATGGATATCATCTTTGGCTTCCCCCATATTGAGTTTTGCTACATGACGAGACCTTCTCTTTGCTCCAGGACTATCTCCTCCGTTCTCTTTTGGAAAAAGCTGTTGGTGAATGAGAAGGGATGGTCTCACTGGCCCAGTTCCATTCCCATGACCCACACAGCTTCCAGGAAGAGAGGAGTTTATGCGCTCTTCAGATGACTCCAAGCGACTTTCTAATATCCTTTGCTCGTGCCTAAATGAAATATGTTCGTTAGTGTTATATTTATGGGAAAATTATATCACCTTCATGATAAACATAGGTATTAAGCTAATGAACATTAAGGAGAGATTGCAGAGACTTAAATATTAATTTTACCTTCAACCAAGGTTGTTCACAGTAACTTCCATTATAGATACAACTGATATCCTTTTTAATCACTTCTATTTATAAATTTTGTTGATGAATTTTTTAATCGACAATTTAAAAATAAAATTAATTTTAAAAAGAATAGATAAATATTTATATTTTTGGTTTATCATAGATATCTATGATAAACCAAAAATATACATAGAATTATAGAAGGTCAAATTCATTACTTTTCAACTCATTCATTTATGCTGACAAATTCTATATATTCTTAATTTTCACAAAGTTTAATACCATATTAGAAATGTATGAGTCATTTTTGTACTGAATATATTTCAAAATATGATAGACTTAGAAATTAGGAGTGACATTGAATTCAAACAGATTTTGAAAGATATAATAAATAAGCAAGTTTAAATTTGTTATTGTGTAACTTACCTCATCATCACAAGTCTCCAGCTTAAATAATCTATCAAGACATCCAGCCCATTATTTTGTTCATCCAAGAATTCTCGGACCCACCTAAAAGTAATAGAAATGATAGGTTTTACATTTATGAACTATGGCCATAGCTACTATCAATGCTAAAAAATTCCTACAAAAATACCTAAAAAAAAGAATATTTTTCATACCTTCATTATAGAATATAAAAATAAAATATAATAAAAAAAAGAATAAAAATAAAAAAAGAAAATATTTCATTATAGATAACATTATAAATGTAGATTAAGTAGAATATCAATCAACTAAAATGTTATAAATCAAAGCATAAATATAAAATTAAGGTATATATACATTTACTATATTAAAACTGCATTACAATTTGGTCTTTGGCTAGGAGAGAACACTTAATGAGAGGGAACATTATTTTGAAAGCTTCTTGACATTCATCCAGTACATTCAGAAAATACATTCAATAATTGAATATTATATTTATATATCATACTTACTCAATATGGTTAGTTCTCAGTGAAATTTCTAAATCCCTCAGAACTTGAGTAGAAGTTGCATCTCCAACCATCTTCCGTTTCTGTAGAAAATAAATAATTTTCAATTTACACGAAGTACTAAAATTATTCATAGAAAGCTCCTCAGTTCAATTTAAAACTGGAAAAAGTTTAAATTACTTTTCATTTCTATATCTGAATCAATAGAAGTTTCATTCTTAATTACAAACATTAGTAACTTTAAAAAGTGAGAAGGCCATAAATCAGTTCTTGTTAATAATTTTAAATATATAATTTTAATAATACATTTATGAAGTATGGCCGAATATTTATCTCAATTTTAATCACATTAGTTTTATCAACCTTGCACCCAAGAAGGAGACAAATTTTCAATGTACCTTAAAAGTTAAACTAAAAATACATCAATATTTATCCATACAAAAATTTACAATTTATCTTACCCTAGAACTTCTAGAGGCTTTTGGATCCAAGTATGTCCTCAGTTTGTTCAGATAGTAAGAAGGAGGGTCTTTGGCTTGTACACGCTCCTACAAAAGAATAGATAAAATACATTAGTATTTATATTATAGTAATTGAAAAGAGTTTCTAAGCTGAATTTTTTTATACGAACCAGCAATTACCTTTCAAAACTTTTGATTATATTATTAACTTACGAGTTGATATTATATACAATTTGTAATAATACAAGTTTTATTTAAAAATGGAACGAACATAATTTATAATTTATACTGGTATTTCTATAACTATAATTCTTCTTAATTAATTTCAACCTAAGACCTTATACAGTTGGATAATTTTTGGGACGTAACAGTTTAGAGTATTGCTGAGGTTACAGTGCGAGCTAATCAGAATTATATCAGTTTACTATAATTTATACTATTCTTGTTTCTTTCCCCAAAAGATTATGTTAAAAAATATATAATGGCATAATCTGTTAATTTTGCAGTATTTCATCCCTTGAATCTTTACTAAAAATAAAATATTCAGGCAAGTAAGGGATATTTTTTTTGGGTATTTTGTGTCTTTTTACTCTAACACATTCTTTTATCCATTTTCAATCGATAATCTTTAGCTTTCATAATAAAATACATAGGAAATTTCAAAGGGTGAAAAGAGTTCTTTCTGATTTATACTCTACGGTAATTCCCAATTATTTACAGTAATTCATATACATCTTTAATTTTGAAGATCAAGCGCGGTAGACCATCTAATGACTTGGTCAAAAATATGTACCCAATCACGAGCCTAAAATAAATTAGAATACGAAAAAGGCTACGATAAAAGCCCAAATGAAGGAGATACATTGAAAGGGAGTATGATTACATGTCAACGATTCTAGAGTCTCTTCCCTTCCAAGGACAAGGAGGCGAGAACAGTGACGTTCTACTTATCACAAACGGATGCAAGAATGATTCACTGAGAAATAAGCACATCTTAGAAAGAAAGAGGGGAGGTTATACGACAGATGGAAGATGCCTCGGAAGGAATTAAAATAAGATGACGATAGAATTTCGCACTAATAAATATAATCTAAAATGTTAGGAGTGCTCGGGTAGAAAAAATATACTTAGAAAGTTTCTCATTCTTCAGTTACCACTTAAGTTCTGCATTTTTAACAATGCACCCACAGACCGCGGCATAATATGAAAGAGAGATGCTATCTGGACATAAATAACTCGATTAGATATGAGCCATATTGAATCGATCTGCTTTTGATCATAGTATACAGATACAACGAAATAGATTGAATAAAATATGAAAAAAATTGTTTGAGATCCAAAAGCATTTTCCTGATAAGAGATCGCAAAACTTTTCCAACTTCAAACGCCAGTAATAAGCAACTTTAAGGAAAGTTCCACAATGAGCTTCCTCTTTTGGTAGGTTTATCTCCGTCTGGGGAGATATCAATCAAGAAGATTCGGCCCGCATTCGCTTTAAACGTAGGCCCGCATTTAGCAATGCGAAAACTATAGTAGTTACGAATATAAGGGGAAAAGGCCCAGTTATGCTTATCTGAAACGGCTACTGTGAGATTGCAGCGGAAAATTCTTTGTTTCAAACAATTTTCGAACGCGCAAATTGGTAAGTGCGCGGAAAAGAATCAAGTTTATTTTTACAAGCATCATAAACATTATTCCATTTAATGTAATAATGTAAAACAATTCGCGAATGTTATACTTAAGGGACGAGGAAACGTTTGCGAGAAGAGACGAGGATGTGAACGTGGACTCGTGAAGGCGAAGATAAAAAAATACGTAGGAGTATTGCACAATAAAAGAGGCAAATAGTAACTCAAAGCGATACGGTACAGCGCATTTACGCGAATTATACTTCCCGACTAATTTCACTTCGAATCAATATCTCGTTCGTGACAGTTAGTAACCAGTGATTAAATCGATTAAGGTACTCGAAATAATAGCCCGATAAAGCAGAAAGATAAACCGTTTAGAGCTAAAATTACGCCACGAATTTCTTATCTATAAGAAGACGCCCAGCGATCTAACGTCGGATGAAAAAGCTATTACAAAAACACAGGCCAAAACATCATGGACGGACCTGTTGATTTTCGCACTTTCGTATTACGACCATCTGCTCCTGGTCATCATTTTTATTGGCAACCGCAAAGTAGTTATGATTGCAATATATTTTCATTTATCGTAATAACTCACATTTAGCTAAAATTATTTAAGTTACATGAATTGTTAGAGGAAAAGGAATTTATAAATAATTTTACAAGCATTATATCAACCCATCACCTAACCCATACAATTTTCACACACATCAAAGGAACTTATATAATGTATTTATATATAATTTTCACATTTAACTCGATGTGAAGTTGAATTAACCATTAAATTATTCTAAAACTAATTTAAGTATCGAAATCAATGTAAGAAGGCGTGACTTCGGGTTTTTATTAATTAAAGTATTTTTCGGAATTTATTAAAATGCTGAAAATAACTCGAGTCCAAAGGAAACAAAGTTCATTCTTGTTTACTTTAAACTATAACTTAATAAAAAACTAATACTTTAAACATCACTTTTCCCTTCCATGAAATTTAAGGAAATATAATGTTAAGTTTTTTACGGTTTCCGCACATTTTCGGTCATCTATATAAAGAATTATTATATCGTCCGAAAGCCGATTGAAAATGAATTTAGGAACGCAAAAACCTGAAAATGAGGCTGAAAGAAAAACACTCGTATGCTTGTTATCTAATTACTCTCAATGTAACATTAATTGTAATTTATAAAAATTTAACACAAAGGATCAAAGCAACGGCTCGTTTCCGTTTCATAACCTTCAATCTACGAGCTGAATAGGGCGCCACCTGTAAAGAGTAATTACGCGGGGACCTTGGATGGCGATAGGTGAAAGTGCATCGCAGGTCACACCGTGTAAGGGAAGGGGTTATTAATTTGGAGACGTTAGAGACAGAATCGACAGAAGGAGGGGTTTTGGATCGAACACGGAGGTCGGGGAATTGTTGCCAAAGGTCGTGAACTCTAAGAGCAGCCCACGTTGTTCTCAGTGTTTTCATGGCTTATTTTGGCTCTGGAGTAGTATGTCCCAAAAGGGGAATGAAAAGACAATTCTCACGGCATGAAAGCGTACAGAGTTCCCGCCGCAAAACATTTTCCATTTACATTAAGTTGGAGACAAGCAAACTGAAATGTATTCGACCAAGTAACGTGACGAATTTCTTCTTGTCCAGGCGGAGCAGAGACAAAATCGTTAATTATTTTTAATGCGACACTTTTAATTCTAATCCCACTCACCTATCCTTTTAATTTTTCACCCTCAAGATATTTTGGTCATATTTTCGATTATAAAAACTCCCAACATCCATGTGACAGTATTGATTCTCAATTCAAAAGAGGGGCTTTCCCGCTATGACAGAATGCGCGCAAAATACGTTTTACCAAACAATCAATAAGACTTACGTTAATTAATTAAATTACAAAAGAGTAATAATGAACTCAGTTCTTCTGTTCGTTTAAAAAGTAGTTACTTTCATTCATTTTGGTGGAAATTCATTTTCATCGATATTATTCACATATACTGGGCCATGTGTCGGATCAAATTTAATTACTTCTTCCACTAATCTTTCATATAGTGCGAAATCGCGCAGTTAGAAACACCATGAGACCACCTTAACGTGCAATGTGTTCCAGATAAGAAGTGTACTGTTGCAAAGGGGACAAGGGTCGGTGACTTGACAAGATAAAATACCTCCCATGTTTTATTGCCAATATATATCGTACATACATTCCTAGTTCTTTGATTTGAAATGAGAATGAAAAATAAGTCCGCTAATCTAAAATAAATTCAAGATAACATTCTAACTTCTATTAAATATTTAAAAACATTTTCGTAGTTTGATAGGTAAATATAATAATATATTTAATATTTTATATAATATAATATTTAATACAATATAATATTTAAGTCTTATAACTATATATGTGGAATAGATTTACAAAGAAGTCTCACCAGGTAGAATAAAACCTTTAACAACTTTTCGATAAGTGCAATGGGAAACCAAAGGCTAAATTCAGGGAAATAAATAATATGTCAATCAAACGTAAAAGGGAAGTGTAGAAGGAGAATTCTGTGCGACTTCCATCGTTCGAGTAGCTGGCCGAGTGGGTCATTAGGTGCGAAGCTGCTGTTTGCGGGTTTCGAATACGATTGGGAACTCCTAGCCAAACCAGGAGATGCTTTCACAAATATTAATCGGGCCCGCACTTTAGTGTTGCGGGAGACTAACCCACCTCCCGGCTCTCGAACCCGCGTGTCGGAGCGGTCCCTATCGCCGCTAGGCGTGAACTACTATTTAATTCTTCTTGGCTGGGTACATCGAAAACGCTATATTTTCCTTCCTCAAACTTTTTAAATTTTACCTAAAAACAACCTTACATAACACTACATTCAGTGTTACATTAAATTTAACGTCAATCATTAAATACGTGGATAAGGGACAAACTCAAAGAATTGTCATCTGATTTTTCCCAGATAAATACGTGCAAGGCATACCAAGTTCTTTGGAAATTGATTCAGACGCTCCGAAATTAGGATAGTCATTTTGGTCAATTCTGCAAGAAACGTGACAGCTTCACAACAATGCTTCAACAACGGACTTCACTCCCTTCTTGCGGATCACCTCTTCCTTCTCAGTTGCCGACTTCCGGAATCAAATTAGGAAACAGCCATAGGGCTCAGCAATCAAAAGGGCGTTTCAAATTGAATTTGGGAAGGAATCCCAGTGCATACATGGAATACGAAATGTTAGCCTGTCATTCTGAACTGTGTGATATTGGATCGATCATTCGGTCGATTTAACAAAATCTTTCTCGGAGGATTTGAAGCTTGTTATATTAGCAATATTAAAAAAATATTCCTATTAATAACATACAACATTGTTGTAAGAAAAAAACAGTGAGTTTATTTCGAGATTTCGATTCTGGTACCCTTCAACAATACGAGAAAGTGGCCCAATAACTTGCACATTAAAAAAATTCTACGTTTTCTAATGTCTACGATTTACCCCTTCCGGTGTTAAGCATTTCCTTCTACTGAGCAACGCGCACATAACTTAAGGTATCCCAATTACTCGATTTTATCGCTAAAATATTTCTTGAAATGAGAATATTTTCCGATTTTTGACCCTTACTCTTTTCTTTTATTGGACCCATTTCTTGAGATGATCACCTTTTTCGATTAATGAACACTTAAGCTTAAATTACTCCCTGAAGAACTAAAGTTATTTTCTTTTTCTTCGTCCATATAGTTCTGATAGAACTAATACTCTTGAACCCATAAATGCAGCCAATGCACTGCGAGGATTAACAATGATTAAAATTCTGGTTGTCAAAACAACGCCTTAAGAACGGTTATCACACAATCTCGTAATCGTATTTCACCACGAGTCAAACGCTTGACTTATTTCGAAGGGTTTCTTCGTTGAAACTATCCCTCTCGATGTAAGAAAACGATGTATTAAGAAAAGAGCTATTTAAATGTAAATAAACTCTTCGACGTTTTCTAATTTATGTATTAAATTTAAAATTTTTACCATTTAAAATTCTTACGAAACTGTGAAAAACAGCACTGTGGTTTAAAAAAAAATGATCCAATTAAAGGTATTTAAAGAGCTCTTAACAGTAATTCGTAAATCCAAGCAGGAGAAAGAAGCCATGAAAGTAGGTGCAATTCAAAAAGACCAAATTACAGCGTAAACATATGCACGATGATTTATAACGGGTATACTGGTATCTATAATCATAAATTAATACTCTCATAACAATTTATTGCACTAATAAAATTGAATTACGGACAAAAGAGCTCACTAACATTCTACGCATTTAATACTAATGAATTATTCAATGCTTTAGGGGAATAGAGGGCATATTTAAACATAAGAGACACGTCCAATTTTAAATTACGCGACGGAAAATCACTTAACGTATCTCACGCGGTAACGGAGCAAATAAAACTGCATTCGGATGAAGTGCAAAGCACAGGTGTAGAAAAACGGACTATTGGAATCGCATTCCGAGGGCCACCCTGGCGTGGGTCGAGACCTTTAAACACAAGGGGAAGTCGCATTGTTGCCAAGTTCGACCAATCCTCCCGCGCTTTCAGGAATGAAACAAAAGAATCGGAAAACAAGTGGACACCATGAGAGATGAATTACGAAAAGAAGGGAATGTGAAAGGAACATCCCAACCTCCACGAATCCTTCCTACAGCGAACAAAACCGCAGACTGATTGATGCCAAACACTATGACACCACAAACAAACCTTCTAAAACACCCGAAGGGGTGTCCTTAAACGGTGTCATCGCATTTTTGGGATTTCCCAAACTGATCCCCTTTTGCCGCAAAATATAACATGGAACTGTGTGGGCCTTCGGCGATTAAGTATCACACAATCCCTTCTTTACAGTGGCAACAATTGAAAACTGAACCCAAGTAAAGATTTAATTCTTGTGACTTCTTCAAATAAAATTAACTCGTCAACTCTTTGTTTTCTAATTGTTAACAAAACAATCTCATGGTTATTAAGTTGTCTCTTCGGTAATTTTATTGTTACTAAGGCCTTGATTGAGGATTATTCTGAACGATGCAATTGAAATATATTTTTACGCAGTCATTAAAATCATTCCTTCCTTAGAATATAATTAACTGACCTTGTCTTATACTGACAATGAGTTCCAAAGGTTGCAGAAGTGAAAATTCCCGAGAAATGAGTTGAGTGACGTAATAACTATGATTCAACTAATAGAAGTGGAATGTGATTCCTCAGCATAACTAGTACGTCACTCAGTTTCGAATCATCACAAGTATTAGCAAGACTGTAACAAAAACAGATGCGAAATGCTTTCTATTACATAAAGATCCTATGACGATCATAAATCTATTAAAGTTTCATTCTTGCAGACATTTTAATTAAATCTACAGCATAAAACACTACAAAAGGAGCAAAATTACTTTCCTGGAACTAAAGAAATTAATGAAACGGAACATCGTTTGTCATATGGGGTACGAGGTGTAAGAAAATTTTAAAGAGATATATTTTAACCAGCCAACAACAATTTCTATGTAAGGCACCGAACATTCCAACTTCCGTATAACTCCGTCGAGTAACCGAAAAATCTTCCGTGATTTTGGAAGAGGAAGAAGAGAAACTTTTCTTCCCCACCTTTATAACTGAATTTTTCCGTGAAAAGTGTCGTATCTCAAGTATTGTAAGACCCTCCTCGTCGCTTCTGGAAGAGTACTCGAGTCCTCCCTCTTTCACACTTACGATGGAATACGCGAGAAATCTCCTCCGTGGACCCCACTCGAAAGATTTCTCCACATGGATAAAGTTGAGATAAATTCATGGGGACGTTCGTAGAATTTCGGATTCCAATTTTGGACGTTATTTGAGAATCGCAAAAAATTCCAAAAATGGCGAGAGAAATGTTTTTTGTTTTTGCAGTTAAATGAAAAGGTTTTTTTTTAAGAAGTCGGCTTCAGTTGGTGTTTTCGGAGAGGGACTCGAGTAATCTTCCAACGACTTATCACTGTCAAATCCAATGAAAATAAAAGGCTTCTCGAGTTAAACACGTATCCCTAACACAGTTCAAATGCTTCCTCTTATGAAACCTGCCTTGTTTTTTCTAACATTTATCCGCCCTAGACTGTGGTTTAAATTTCAAGGATAACTTGAATAGCAACAAACCACTAATCCTGCAAATGACATTGACAATTCAATCATGACTGACATTTTAAGAATGTCCATCAATCGTACAACTTCTGAAAGTATTCTATCGAAAATTCGGTGCACTGTGATTTGAATCCATTCGATATTGTTTAAAAGAAAATCGAATAATATCGAATTTATTTAAATTCCTAACCAGGAAATTGTTGAAATATGGTCAAAAAGGACTGAATGAGTTAAAAATAAATATCCTGAGATTCATCACACTCCCATTAAATATAAAGCAAATAATATTCAATAAATATTTCGGTTTAATCATTTTTAATCGGAATTTGGGTTATTTAACTCGAAATTATATTAGTTAAGTTAAATAAATATCGGTCATTCAAGCTCACAAATATAATTTACCAAACCTTATACAATGGATGTTCAAGGAATTTTTCCCTTTAATTAGTTTCAGGGGTTTTATTTAATATTTAATAAAAAACCTACCCGAATTCTAACCATAATGTTAAGGCCTCTAGAGTCTTAGAAGCAGCCTGTCGAGAAGGAAAATCCTTTTCTTTAATTATAATTTTGATTGAATTCAGGGGTAAAAAACTTTTTATTATAAATAATTCCTTCTTAACACTTGCGGGAGAGTCGTACTGAAAGTTTAAAGTAGTGAAAAAGAATGGAATACAAAAAGCTGAATATCAATTTTACGCTTAAGTCATAGCTTGAGTTCAAAGATTCTGAGAAGTTCTGAGAAGATCTAAAATTTAAAAAATGTCGAATATGAATAACTGAATAATTCTAAAACAACAAAATTGTCGAAAAAATAATATAAAGGGATACTTACGGAAATCTAAAATTTCGAAGGAAAATAAAATAGTTAACCATGACGATATGAAAAGCTGACGCGAGAACTTTTTGAAAAAAATCACAAGAAATGTTACAATTCCCTAGATAAGAACTGGGTATAACTAGAACCAACAGATATCTGATTCTACTAGTTAAAATTAACTGGAAAATGATGGCTCACCTGATCACAGATGATGTCCCATTTCTTCTCGTCGTCGTACTGCTTAAGAAGTTTCGCTTTGTCCGGAGGTAAGTCCATAGAAGCCTGAAAAGAGTAACAGAAGGAATGAGATTTTGTTGGAAATATTGCCGACATGGTTATTATACTGACATCACGGATGAAATCTATAGAATGCAACCGATTTTTTACTCAGACACTTATCCAAGGTAAACCGATGATGATCACATTAAAAAAGAGGCATATCCCGCGATATTTCACATGTTTTGTATCATCTTGCGCCAAGTCATCCTTCTATTATGGTTTCCAGAACTCAATGGGTTTTTACTCACGGAAGGCGGAAGAGAGCAAGATTCTTTAAATTACATACATTTACTGAATCTTATTTACAATGAAAAATTCCTTTTGGTTAAAAACATTATATCATCACAACCGCATATTATCGTAAGAAAAAATATAAAAATAACAAATCCACACCATTTTGAATCTAATAAAGGATCGATTACAAGAATGACCAACATTATTAATCACCAATTTTGTAATAATCAATTTGTGACAAAATAATCGCTTAAAAATGGATGAACATAGCAACAATCATCAATAGCATTGTGAATATTTTGTGAGTTCAGCAAGAAATATGCTCTCAAGTAGACTGAATGAAGATATGAAGTTAGTCTGGGTGTTTCGAATCGAAGAGAAATGTGTGAAAAATAAAAGAGAAGAAAGAAAATTGAGTTTCATCAATTAAAATGTGTCATTTTAATTAAAACTAATGGTCTTACTGAAGGAGAGTGAAGCAAGAAAGAACACAATGAAGATCTTAGGTAAGAAATGATTTTTTTTCTTCAACCACGTTAAAATATTCCACAGCGAATTGCTTCAATCAACAAGGCTATTATAGAGAAACAATTAAATAGTTTTATTAAGAGGTATTTTGGAAAACTTTATCCATTGTTCTTGAGTTCGAAATAAGAGAAGATTGACATTAATATCACAATTAAATTCCTTCGGGTGACTCACTTAATACGCGATTGCTTGTATTATAACTGACACCCACTGGCGTAGCATTAATTAGGTTGGAAAATACTTTCCCACGAACCGCACACTTGAAAGAATGGAGCAATGGAATTCGTTACCTAACACCTCTGCCCATAATATCAAGGAGACACTAGAAAAGAATGAAGTTCACGAGCGCACACGACGTGGAAAGGTTTCGTTCCAGAAAAGGTAATATTCCTAATACTATTACAATAATAGAAATATCTTTCATAAACGTAAACAACGGGAAGATTACTACACGATAGTGATCATATAACTATCCTTGGGACAAATATTGGAAGAAAACTTTCAAACGCAGTAAATACTTCTCAGTTACTATATTTCGTAGGCAATATTAACACGTAATGACTTATAAAACCGTTGTTTTGTAATAAGGAGCTCTTTCACATTCGCAATATATAACTCAAAGCAATAAAACTCTTCTATGGTTTTGATTTATTACTAATTCACTATATGAGTAAATTTGAGGGAGAGTTTATCGGATAATCTATTTGAAAAGATTAACAGCAGCACTTCATTACATAGTACACAAAATATAGATAATATTTCACAGAAAGATACTGTGTGAAAAGAGACAAACTAGGAGAAAGTCAAAATATTTATTTATTATTTATTTATTAATACTTTTCGCAAAATATCTACAATTACTTATAAAATAATGCTTTTAATTTACTGAAGAGAATAGGAACATTTGAATCCAAAGATATAAATCAAAACCTCGGGGAATCTTCTTGATCTCTACGTAATGGATTAACTCGCGGAAAAACGCCGTTACAATTAACAGTATCCGAATGAAATAAAAACTAGGCGATTCCCAGCACAGGCACCAAGAATCCAGGGCACAATTTAAAATTTCGGAATCGCTGGTGGTGGGAAATTCTTAACTCGGCTTGCTTTCGTATTAAAGTAATTAATTAGTTCGTGGTAACCCAATTCAAAATTAACACAGCTTTAATTCGTTGTCCACATATATAGATTATACTTATGAATTTCGTAATCTATCTTCTAATATTTACAATCTAATACTCCTGGAGTGTAGCCCTCATAATTCATTTTCGTTTCATATCGTATCTAATATGCCTCTGGGATAGAAGTGAAGACATTTAAATAAATTATAAGTAAATAAATTAATTAATAAAATGATTCACTAGCGTTCGGAACTCAATTGTTTTCATAGAACTTAAGAAATTAATGAACTAATGCGTGAAATAATATATGATAATAATGATGCATGATATTACGTGATAATAGCTTGAGGCAACAATCACCATGTGCTAAATAGCAACGTAATTTAGATGAAAAGAAGCTGTAAAAGGCTATTCGGAAGGAAAAACAAAGTTCATTCCTGAAAATAGAGAGTAAATTCGCAGGAGAGAATGAAAAGTGACCGCAAAGAAAGAAGCCCGAGGCTTGGTTGAATAAATTCGTGGTCCGGAAATTTCCTTGGGGAGAGAAGATCAAAAGAGTAGGGAGAAGAAGATGGGAGAGGATGCTGCATTCAGTTTCAAATGGAAAGGATGCTAGCAGTTACAGCAAAAAAACACTTCCTTCTGAAAGCGATGTGATTTAGTTTTCACCAGCTGGATTCTGGAGTTAAGAAAAGGATGGGCACCATTTGTATCAATCTCTAATCCCAGCCTTTCTTTTTTTAACAACACTATTTATTTCACCATCCACTGATTTTCCTCTTTTTCTTCATTACTGTAATGCTGTGGAGAGGGAGAACATATCTTAACAATGGCGCATTCCACGTTTGTCATTTAGAAGAAGAAAATATCTCACTTAAGTTTACACACACTGTTCATTGTGGCGATAGTAATATTTAATTATAATATTTCGCTTTATCCCTCGTGAATCTAATCCTGAGGATGAAAACACCTTCGAAACTACCTCAGATGTTTAAGCATTAATGTTCTCCACTCTTAATTCAATTCAATTTAAACGTTCATGATCAAAACTTAAATTGATTTCAACAGTCAATAATTAAAACCTTCCTTCAGTTATTTTAAATTAAAAAGGTTGAATCTAGGGGATGTCAATAAGAGCTTAACCTAGCCGAATAGAGGGACTATAAATAATAAAAACCTTTCATAAATTACTTCGAATATTGGTAATTCGGAAGATTACTAAGTTCACGAATTTCACAAAAAATGGCCAGCTCACTCCTCATTAATGAAACCTCATTTCCTACCATTAACATCCATTAATTAATTACCAAATAAGATTCAACCAACTTAAGAATACGCATTTTATCGTATGCATAAATGTCTACAATAGCACGCAGTAGATCAGATCAGTAAAACTTAACTACGATAACTATTCAGATAAACTTAGCTTTTACGTCCTCAAAAGTCAATATTTTTCCAAAGAATATCTGCCAATTTCGTGCATTGAGATTTAAATTAACATTCCGAATAGATGGCATTCACATCGGTGACGTATGGTCCTGAAGATTTCCACAGTATGAGTGGATTTTGCAACAACATAATAACCAAAGGTGATGAAGTAAACGTTTAGAACAAACTCGAGAAGAAAGAATACGAAGTTTGTCCAAATATTAACGTAATTGATTAGTACCATACGTTTTTCGAATAGCAGTAGCGAAGTATTTATCACCTCTGCCTATGGATCCATAAGCAATTTCATCGTAGCTTAGATACATTTAGCACAATAAGAGCATCACTCCGAAACGTTCTTCTGTATCAACAGTAGAGAGGTTCCTATGATACACGATCGGGGCAAGAAAACATATTATTACATTATCACAGATGGTTTCACTCAAGAATAGTACCGAGTTACCGGTGAAAAAAAAAATTGGTTCCCCTATAACTCAACACCAGAATATGAGTAAACAAATTAAAACTTGTTTATCTTAAGAAAAGCAAATAAGTCATTTTCGACGCGGAAATATCCGATAAACGATCGGCAATCAGTCACTAGGTGATGACACGAAGCATCGTATATCAAAAGAAACAGTTTCCCCAACTACGTATCGATGATAAAGCTAGATAAGAGGATGATTGACAGGCAGAAACAAGATAAAACTGTTTTAGAAATTGAAAAACACATTGTGATATGGATGATTCGATGGTGAATCAATATTATTACCATCATATTAACAATTTGATATCCATAAAATTGATGTTTACGACACGATATTATACGTGAATTTTTATTCATAGATAGTTTGGGTCAAAAGGTCCTTAGAAAACGTTTTGAAAATTGTTTTTAAGTTTTTTAAATATAAAATTTGTGTAAAATAAACAGAAGTTAGGAGCGACTTGAAACTAGATGCACGTGGTGAATGTTGATAAGTCTCTCATAAACTAAATTGAGATTGAAAATAATAATAAGGTTTAAGAAATACATTATTATTATTTTCCAGGCTCGTTTTAGGACCGTTTAAAAATATATTTTTCTCTTATAAATTTTCAACATCTACTGGAAAAATAGTTTCATTTCGGAACCTTATTTTATTTTCTATTTACATTTATCTCTAAATTACGGCACAACATTACAAAAGTCGAATGAATCAAAGTTCCCTCCACAAAATGCATTGTATTCAATTTACGCACAATTTGAATTATTTCTTGAGTTGGATAGTCGGTAGCATTTTTAAAGCGAATACAATGCCATCTTTGAAATGCATACTTTTCCAGTTAAAAGAAAAATAACAAATTGTTTCAGCGAGACTACATTTTCTGGTCTCAAAAATCAGTTTCCTGTCTCTAACGCTCCATTTCCTAGCAACGGAAAAGGGGTAACAAAGAAAATCACATCTGTTGATGGCGGAGATAGAGGATACACCATTGCACCCTTATGTAGCATCACACTTTGGTCCATAGAGAGGGAGCAGATGCTGAGAGAAGGCGTGGCAACGCTGCTGAAGACGGGAGAAAAGAAAGGATTAAGGATGTCGACTCCTCTTGGACCGGAAGAACATAGCCATGCCTATAAACAAATCCGTGGGAGGGCCACTTACCCCTTAACTGATTCTTCACTGAGTAATCCTTCTAGTGACTTGCCCAGCTGATTTTCTTCGTAAAATTTTCCAACGCGATAACTCAGTCCCACGCGAGTATGGGAAGTGACATTTTGATTACATTTAAACATTCATTGATATCTTTCCTAATTACTACTTGTATTCTGTAATTTCATTTCGTTTTAATACACGGAAACGTATAAAAAAGCATTCTGCAAATAAAATTAAAATTAAAATATAAATCCAAAATATTCCATCCAAACCATTCAATTGATCTTATCTAAATTGATAAGAAGTTGGCCTGCACAAATTTTGCCATATTGATTTCGATGTTAAGACCATTGCACTCGAGGTAACGAAGTTTTATAGACATTTATATCTAGAGTAATTCAATAGAGTAGAATGAATTTTTCGTCAAAAACTTACAAAATGGATACTTCCAAAGCTTGGGGAATTATATATTTAAATTTTTAACACGCAACCTAGATGCCGCGAATTAAGGATCATGTCCCGGAACGCGTCACGGACATTTGAAGAAGAATAACTTTCAAGTTCCCTTCCTTGAAACACTCTGGCTATTCTCTTAAAAGAATTGACGCTAATATTTTGAGTTCAAAGACTTTATTAAGTTTCACTACTAGCGGGAGACAAAGTACAACAGAAGTCACAATACAAGTATATTTACGAACACATAAAAGTAAATAGTCCATAGGATAAGTGAAAAATTCGAAACCGATCGCTAATTTCTAACATAATTTCAGAACACAGCCATACTGTGCCTTCATCCCCGTAATCATTAGAAAGAATATTCAGATTTATTTCATGCATCATAGGACAAAAAGGAGTTATTTAAATGAAATATAAAGTTTAATTAACTATTTAAGGGTAAAAAGCCTTCAATCCGGATTTGATTACTAATCGCTAATATCAAGTATAATGCTAAAAACGTTATTTTATCCAACGCTAAGTCATTCTAACATTTCAAAAATGAAAATAAAGCCTAGCTTAGTACCGAATACTCATCGTAATCTACCATAAAAATATCGATGTAAATAACCCACTAATTCATAGTGAGTAATTATCTACTATCATCAGCAATGCGACAGAATAGGACAGCAAGGGATTCTAGCGGTGATTTCGTGAAAACTCTCTGTTGTATTCAAGCGGAAATCACGTCCCAGACATTAATTAGGAATGTCTCGGATAGTTTCCGCCCACACGCACTCCTTCTTCCGAACAGGAGTTTGTACCATTTCCGACACGAACCTCCCTCAAGAGAAAGCACAATGAATACGAACTTTAACACGGCGAAAACAAAACACGAGCTACCACACGCATACTCTCCAAAGCATAGACAAAACCGCGGAATACTAATCATGGGCTATGAGTCAGTTGACGGTTATAGTTTGAATAGCAAAAGGTAATAAACTTTATAGGGAAGACTACAACTATAAAACGGTTAGACTAGAAGTAATCGATTAGATGGTAATAGAATGAATGATTCTTGGTGAAAGGAAATATCCGAATATAATGCACATCCTACTGTACCTAAAAAAACGAGAAGATTAAAATAAAATAATAAGAAGAGGATATAAAATAAACACGGGGTGTTAATCATCAGTTTCAAAAAGGTTAAAGGCGGTTCCTGATAATATATATTCCTACATTTACTTGATTCATTTGTTTTACATTGGAATATACACGCTGAACTAAACAAAAAGCGTTAATAATTTTGTGATACTAGAAAATGAAACTAAATTCAGCTCATTATTTACGACCACTGCTTATTAAATTAATGGATTATTTACAAGAAAAATGAATTATCTTATTCTAGTACATAAACAAGTTGAAGTAGACTTTAAAAAGAAAACAAATAGAACTTTTAAATCTAGAGCTGCGAGTTTTTATTGGAAACGGAGTAGCGCTAGAATTTTCCAGTAAAAGCTTTTTTGTAATTTTCTTTAAGCCGTAGATGAATTTGCGCCTGCAATCGTAGAATGTATCGCTTCCTAACACCTGCTACATCCCATTCCCAGCACTCCAGTTCCAGCGATCGAGTAAAACCAGATATAAATTTTCTAAGATTCAGTACCGGATTCAGAAGATAAGCATACAAGTCGAGTGGAGACGGCCACAACAGCGGCCTAGTGCTGTTTCTGGAAAATGAATACCTCACTTGCGGATTTGAATTTCACAGCCACTTATAGGGATGCATTTGAATAAATGGAGCAGCTTCGTACGTATTATACTTTCCAGTGAAAAAGTCTTTTCACAGCTTTACGCCTGCGAAGGAATTGAAGTTAGCGGTCTTCCAAAACGAGTGCAGAGCGTAAACTTAAGTGCTGAATAAAAACAAATCAGTGAATTCTCTTAGTAAATATTTTGCTCGTGAATCCTAGTTATTTTCTACTCCAGAACTTTTAGATGCAGGAAGTCAGGGGTATAGTTTTCCAGGGTATTTCTTAAAATAACTATACTTGATCCGATACAAAAATCTAAGATCGTAATTTCGAATTTCCTACTCTTTTTACGCCTAAACAATGAGAATATTTAGAGGTAAAGGAATAAAATAGAAATCCAAGACTACGAAAATATTATCAAAAAATCTCAAAGGGAGTAAATGAAATTGAAATAATAAAAAATATTTATAAGGGAAAGAGAAAATGTTAAATCTATGCGATTTTATAGCAAGTGTATCAGGTATGATAAATAGTAAACAGTAGTACAGAAAATGTCTAAAATAATATTTAGACTACGGAAAAAGCGATGTTTACCAATATTTAGAGGTAATAAAAGCTTTCTAGTAAATATTTTGAGTTTCTTTCGCTTTCGCGATAATAGTTTTCGTGCTTACGGTTCTTTTTGCGGCTGTTTATAAATAATTACGAGATTGTGTGTCCCGCAAGGATAATAAATAGGACCTCTACTCTTCCCGGAGATTATCCACAGGCGGGAGAGCCGTAGATTTACGTCACAGCTTGCGACCTAATTCGCGAAACCGCTCATACAAATCTCTCTCAAATCCCTGAAACATATCTCACGACATCCTGAAAACACTGAAATAGAATGCAATACTTTATAGAGACACAAAATACCGTAAATTCGCACGGAAACCACATTTTACGACTCAGTTTTTAAAACAACCGTATCTCTTATCTTCTTTAAAGCTAAAAATTAACAGCGAGGACTTCAGAGCCTTTTATTTTTTCCCTTTCACATCCATTAGGGAATCGCTTTGCGCTGTGTAAATGTTTACAGAGGAACGTTGCTTCGGGGATAAGAAAATCCTAGCGAAACAGTCTGTGGAAGAGGGTGGACACAAGATGGACACTTGGAGTGAATGGAGCGGCAACACGGCTTGAGACGTCCAAAAGGGAGCGAATGAATAAGAGGGTGTTTTCAAGGAGGAGACTTGGAAACAGAGCGTTCATTCATTTCCAATCTCGCGCGGGATGGTGCGGCTGGGAAACTGCAGAGGAATAAATAGCAACGGGAGAGGAATATGCACAGATAGCGTGTCAGAGTTCGGCGAACTGATGGCGAAAACCGAGTTAAGATACACTCATGGACGTTTGAGGCGGCCTTCGTGAAGTGGTATTATTCACTAAATAGATAACTTTCCAGGAAATCTATTCATACGCACCGATTCCGGATGAACGTAAGGAAGCCAATTCAGCTTAGCAGTGAATCATCGATTGGATCAGAGGAAGTGAAAAAACTATAAGATCAATAGGAAACAGATAAAAACGGGTCACCAAGTGGTACAGATACGATACTCTAGATTACAAACTTTAAAAAAATAATAGGAATTGAACGATAGGCTCTCAAGATAGACCCAGACCCAGCGATGCTCGAAGAACAATTGAAATGAAATAACGTTATAAATTAAGAGTAACAGCTAAAAAAAAAAAATTAGAAAAAACAGTAATAGATACGTTTAATTACAAATCGAAGTTAATTTTCCTACTTTATTGAGATTTTTAATCTTCATAAACCCTACAAGTAATATATTCCAGGACCGGATACAAGTAGATGTGGGAGTAATTGGTTCACGAAACAAAATTAATAAATGGACGGTTAGAAGGCGTTAGGTTTTCATCAAGACAATAATAAAATTACGGCTTCCATTGTTGCTTCACAAAGAATTGAACCGAATTATATCGCATTGAAATTTATTAGAAGCCATCAGTAAAAATTAAAATGACCTTTTTTGCGAATGAATTATAATCAGAATCATCAACGGAGTACGTGAGAATTTTAGTACGTTGGAGATAAATGACGAAACAATTAAATTTATACAAATTTATTTAAATTTATATAAATTCTGATAGGTAACATTACTGTAAGCATATATAGATACATTAATTGCAATAAGTCGTCAATTAATTGCGCACATGAATTTTATTAAATCAGTTTCCAGAATCATAAGAAATTAAATTTATTTGACGAAATAGAGCATGAAACTAAATTTCATTGGATTCTCAAAATACTATTGCGCATCCAATCGAGAAAACTGAAACAAATAAAAAGCGCAGCGGATTTCCATTTCCCGTCTCGATAAATTGAATGGGAATCGTTCACAACAACAGTGACGCAAGCACAAGTGGACACCTTCAATTGCTTCACTCGCTATCTTACATCATCCGAAGCAATTGCTATTTACGGAAATTTCGTCACCAACGGAGTGATTAATATCCACTCCTCCATCTATGATAATAGATGACAAATACATGTATGGTAGAGTGCCCACGGAATATTAGCATCCGATACGTAGTGCGAGGAGAGTGACGTCACAAAATACGCGTCAATTCGAAGATAAATTATTGCCCTTGTTTAAAACAAAATGGTCGAGGAAAAGAGGTCTTTAAGTATATCTCTATTTAAAAACGATCTTAGGAAAAATATATGCCGTTTTTTAAAGGATTTCGGCATAGAAATTGTGAATAGAACTGTCAATACATTCTACTCAAAATCACAACAGTCTACCGAAGCTTTTGTGAGGAAACGAGCTACGTTGTGAGGGACTAATTTCAGTAATCAAAGAGGCCCTCCTTCAAGGACCCCCTTGGGGCACCACCAACAAATTATTCTCTAACCTCTTAAAAAATCTCCTTTGGCAATTGCGTCTACTGACAATGGTAAGTAGGTTGCGTCCATGGGAGCAAAAATATATATTTTTTTAAAATAACGTCAGTATATTCAACAAACAAACTACTAAAATCGTCCACGAGGAGAATCATATCGCATGCCTTCTCCTTGGCCGTTCCCATACGGTCAATGTTTATGGGTAAAATTGCATTATGCAGTACAGGTAATGAGAATTAAAATCCATTAGTATTGATTTTTATAACTGCTTGGTATCTTTTAGAACAAGAATTTTAAAAATCACGATTCGTCTTACGCCTTCAATGTCTTCCAAGCTATTATTTTGCACCAACGTAGACAAACACGTTCTGGTCTTTTGCAATAGTATTTGCGTTCATCGTTTTCTCGTCTATATACGCACTTGCACCGATAAACCGGCGGTTATTAAACATCGAGTCCTAAATTTTAATAATCACCATCCTATACGTAGAAAAAATCTATAAACAAGAATAAATGAACCTCAAAAGCAACTTGCATGGAAATCTTTAAATGGACAAATACCAACAACATTCGTACGCACGTTAATTCCGGACCCAGACAAAATGAAAGTAAAAGCACCGACATTCCAAAGGGATGAAAAAAAAAACATGAAAGCATAAATAATGAGATCGAAACAAACTTTTTCCCCACTAATTCCATAAAAAAAGGAATAGATACTCCATCTTTCGGTGGCAGATACCTATTATGGGCATGAAATCAACGCGATACGGTGTTCTAGACATCGTCAAGAGTAGTTGTGGATCGTCTTTTACGCGGTGACAAACGACTGACGCAGACGAAGATTGATTGCAGACGGGAAAACACGGAGGACTAAATATTGGGTTCGCAGACGATTTCTTTGAATGGGCAAACAAAACGCGGATCTCCTTGGGAGGAAACGGAAGTGAGAAATTGTGGATCGCTAGGAGCAGGAAACAGGGAAGGATAAAAGCAAACGCTATGCAATTATACGGAGGAAAACCTTTCTCGTTGATTACTGGGCAAACTCCTCCCTCATCCAGTTGTTATGACGATGGTTGAATATGAAAATAATACATCATATCAACGCTTTACGAGCTATCTATTCAGATCAAAGTATCTATAAATATGGCGAATAAGATAGATATATGATTATCTATCGTTGCGTAAGTTTAGATTCTAACTCGGAACTAAATGGTAGATCTTTAAATAGGTAAACTCTTCTTCCCCGAGTATAATCGCTCTATTATTTCATTCGGCGTCCTCAGTACTATGCGCGGGCAACAGGTAGCAGTCATTGATTCTTTTGTAACAGTGATACTTCGAAACGTTAGCCAAACTGCATTGCGTCTGCGAGACGGTTTGGGCTCGAAGCTCACGTACATTTCATGTTCGTCCGCAAACTAGAGTTGCTGCAATGATGCAGTAATGATGATACGACTGTTTAAAATATAGAAATGAATGTGATTTGATGTGGAAAATAGGCAATGAAAACAGCATCTCCTAATATTAGTGATTGGACAAATATTTAAGCCCCTTGAGTTTTCCTCTTCCGGATATCTTTCACGTAGTGAAAAATCGCTCGGTATGAAGTACTATGAGACCACCTTAACGCGCAATGTGTTCCAGATAAGAAGTGTACTGTTGTAAAGGGGACAAGGGTCGGTGACTTGACAAGATAAAATACCTCCCATGTTTTATAGCCAATAAATCATAGACATATTCCTAGTTCTATGATTTTAAAATGAGAAAAACAAATAAATAAGCAAAACTTACCTAAAAATAAGTTATAGATTACGTTCAAACTTCTATTAAATAGTTAAAACATTTTCGGAGCCAGATAAGTAAATAATACTTGAGATTTTTCGTAACTATGAATCAGATTCGGGACTGTTCAGTGGTGCAGTAGCCGCTAACCCACCTCCAGGCTCTCGAACCCGCGCGGGGTAATTGTTCATCATTGGTACTGCTCAATTTTCATCTTCACTGGTCCTTACAATTTTTTCTTCTCGATTTATTATCCATTTTCCCTTTTAAAAATTGCGCCGCTAGGTCAGAAGATTAAATTTAGAGCGGTTTTGCAAAAATGATTTTTTCTCAATTCTGACCCAGCATTTAAACTTTATAGTAATGTGAAACAGGCTAATAACACTTTCAAGAATATGAGCTATTTAATCGCTATAATAAACTACGCAGAAAAAATATTTTTAAATCATTAAGAGTTGAAAAGATTAGACGATATAGAATTGCTCGAAAGATGAATGATGTAAAATTAAAGAATAAATTTCATTTCTCAAATAGATTAAAAAATATAAAACTGAAAAAAACTCTACCTTATATATATATATATATATATATATATATATATATATATATATATATATATATATATATATATATATATATATATATATATATATATAAGGTAATGTCCTAATTCAATTTGACTTCAAGTTCACTTTATTTTAAAAGAAATTAATTTCGAATTTTCTAATGTTAATTTACCGCATAAGCTACTCGATTTCAGCTGAGAATAATTTAATTAATCAAATTAACGTGTAACACAGATTATTTTTAATAATAACGAAGATTAATCTTTTGTTTTGAGGGAGTTATTGCCGTTATTAACCTTAATCTTATTTAGACTAACCGACGTAGTAGTACGACAGAAATTAATTATATTAATATCAATGCATCATTCCACCGAATATGTTAGTAATAACATCCGGTATTACATTTATGTTTTCTTTTAATATTAACATTAGTCACTAAATTTTGAATTAAAAATCTGGATTGGGCTCATTAACTTGTTTGCAGTTTTTACAGATCCAAATAGTAGGGAAAATCTTCTTTGAAATACTTATCTTCAAATGTTTTTTTGCGTTGATTTATTATTCCGCAACTTTAATTAAGTTATATTAAAAAAAGGAAATTTAATATCTTGAACACGACTTGCGGATAAAATGCAGAGGGAAAACATTTTTTACGTAATACTAGAGTAGATTACGGTATAGCGTCTCACTCCGCACGTCACGCTGACTCGTTAGGGCGTGGCCAAGCCCGATAAGTGAAATTTGAAAAATTTTGACCTTCCATAGGAAAACTCATGCCTTACGCAAATTAGAATTCAGTACCCAATATTTTTTTTGGTAGAACTTTACTCTCGAACTACGTCATCGCGGTGAACGTACTTTTAGTTCGTACGTTTACCCCGAAACGCCCACTATGGAGTCCCGGGGTGAAGTCCCGACACCGTAAGTCCCTTAACCCCTACGCACGCCCCGAGCGACGCCTCCATATTGAATGTTCGAAATCCATCGAGTGGTCCGTTCGATTCGAATATAATTCAGAATAAATCCACGAAAACAACTGAAACGTAACAATTGTCAACTTTTTATAAAAGTCGTTCAAATGCTCATTATTGTTCACTTAGAGCATAATTTAATTAGCCTTTGTAATCTCATTCTCAGTAACAATTACGTAATTATACTCAAGCTAATCCTAACAATCGGAGACGTGCAATTTATGGCAGAGGGCACGCAAAGCGGAGATTAAATGCACTGGTTGTACCACAAAGACATGAATCCGCAGGAAATATTAATTATCGTTATTCTGGCATATTTGGAAGACAACAAACAAGCATTACTAAATAATCATGTGATCAGAAATATATAAACTATCCTCGTAAAAGATAATTAGCAGAAAATATATACGAATTTGAATACAATCAACAATAGAACATAATAATGTATTAATAATGCAATGCAATAACAATACAATAATGTATTTATTGAAGATAAAGAGTAACAGAATAGGTAGCTAGATGAATTATATTGTTATTTGCGATAAAATAAGAAAGGGAACATAATTTCAAATTTCTCTTTGCTAATGATAAATTTACAATAAAAAATGAACAATAATCATATGAAAAGTGTATACATAACCTTATTAAACTGCGATACCCTGAAAACTTTACGTAAATATTTAGACCGAATAACGGTGAATCTTTGAAGGAACGAAGATATCTAGGGATGATAACCCTCCTCCTAACAGGTTTTCTTCTCGAAAGGATATCATGAACTAAATCAGGCTATTACAGTGATAAATAGGCACATGAGAACAAATATCTATCTACACATTGATTAAAGAAACGTGAAAATAAAAACGTAACTCTCGAGCGAGAATCGTACCCTAAATATCTTGAGGATTGGAGGTTCGTGCAGCACACACGAGTGCAGCTATAGGATTACAACATCCTTTAGAGAGTCATTCACGTAGTGTACCGCGTCAACTTCGTAAAATAATACCAGCTGCTTCTTTGTGACGGCCTATTTCCGAGGGATTTGAAGAACTACTCACGATTTGAGAGGAAAACTTTGCGGCGAACGATCTTCTATTCTTACCGATTGAAAAGTCACTTGAGCCAGATCTTTTCCAGTATGTCGAAAAGTCTCCAAGTATGCCGAAAGCTTTGAACTTCTCTATACGGTTAGTCATCCAGAACTATCCAGATCATGTCATTCTTTGATTTACTAGAGGTGCAATTTTGTTCTAATAAAAGCTACTTTTTCAATTGGTTCTTTTTCTTTACAATCGTTGTCTCGGAGCTTCGGCCATGACTTTTGAAAACCATAAAAAGGTTATTACAAAAATTGACGGAATCGAGCCAATTCATTTGACAACTTCAAAATACTTTTGAACGATTCGAACTTGAGAATACTTACAGTTTTTCTAATATACGAAGATCCGGGTGAGGTCAGTTCAGTAGACTGATTGTTAGGACTACACAACAGTTTCTTTTTTAGAGCAGTCCCGATTAGAGACTATGACTGGAGTGTTATAAAAAAGTCGCTAATAATAGATACGGGATGGGGAACCTTTCCTAAGAAGGACGCTAAAAAAATACCACGGTCTACAGAAGAAACTATTGGGCTACGTTTAAAATCTGTAGAGTTGGCTAGAGTAGCGTATAGCCTCTGCCAAATAGATTCAAGTTAAGATTCATAATAGATAATGCAGAAAAAAGAATGTAAATTTTAAATATATAAGAGATCGAATTCATATATTTTCAATTCAATTCATGAATGAAGAAGCTGAGATATATTTAAGTAGAGTGACAATGACGCAAAATGATACATATTAAATCAAATAACCCTTTCTTTAAAGAATAGTTTAAATAAAAATAAACTTTTTCAATAAAAATAATCTAAGACTATTCAGGGAAGCAAGTGATAGCTTTTAACATTATTTGAGAAAAAATAAGTTCCCACTAATCAGAAGATTCGAGTTATGGACGGCATACAAGTATACGCATTGAATTCAACGGTAAATATATTTTTTCAATAGGACGGTAAATTTTTCGTACAAATGTGCATCGGCCGCCATGAGACTTAACTGTATTCGCGTAACAGTTTTAATAATAAAATTTAAGAAGAGGAAGTTGAATGAAACGGTCACGATTCTTCCAATATGTATCGTTAATATGAACTCAAACATTGAGATGTGCGAGTGAAAATAAAAATACTTTTAAGGTAAGTCATTCCTAAAACAGTACATCGGCAAAAAAAGTACGGAGACTAGCCCTAAAGCATATTGCTGCGATGGAGTCTGCAGTAATTGCATTTAAAGAAACTTGAACATAGTTGATTACCTCTTAATATACAACTGCAGGGTGGTAAATTCTTATATTGTGTACACATATTTACGATAATGCCTAGAGTAATAAGATTATCCCAACAAGATTCCTAAATGTGAAAAATCTAAACCATAATGTTATAAGCTTATATTCAATACTATGTATTATTAAACAATGATTAAAACAGCAAATGATAACCTGAAGTAAATGAGTTCCACTTTACTCTTAGAATATTAAAATTTAGACGTCAAATGAGAATTCAAAACGTGAAAGATTTCAATCCATTCATTCTCCATGATTAAGAGCATCCTTCGCCGCGAGATATCTCTCTAGAAGACACCCAGTTCCCCTCCTTATCATTCCAATAATCTTCAAAGGCGTTTTTCTTATGAGAAACAGTGAAGGAGATATCAGAAACGAAGATGAGAGCATAACAAAAAATTCATACAAAAACGTGCAGCCGTTTCTTACGCAGAAAGCCTTCGAAAAATCAATGGAAGGATGCTTGCCGTATAATTTGGTAAAAATGTCATTCGGAGACGGAACGAGACATGCTTTTATGCAACGTAACATTGAAAAGATTGATAGAGGGAAGTCCAAAACAATAAAAAGTCATTTTTCGAGTTGAAGATGGATATTAGTAAGTTCTAACCCTCCTAAAACCAATAATAAATACTTCACAAATCAAGGACAAATTTACGATGAACAAAATCCAATCAAATGATTATAACCCAATAAAACTTCTATACCTCCTAATTTTAAGAGCGTATTTATTTATGCATTACATAATGATAATGATCATTTTCGATAAAAAAATTTTCATCGATTTTTATATAGTTTAGCATTCGTTTCGTAGAACTTGGGTTTTAAATTTCAATTACGGCTTTTTTGCGAGTTTTTTCGGCCCCGATATCCCGGAGCGTTCTCCCGCAACGTGGGGTTTAAGGGAAAGACAACCTTGAGTCCGCAACTCAAGGTTGATGAGGAAAACGGAGCCTAAAATTCTTCCCGATAATGAATCAGCGAATCCTGATACAAATACGCACCATCATTGAAACCATAAATATACGCAACCTATTACGTAGATAGAAAAATGATTGGGATAAATAACGAGATAAGTTGACAGAAGATATGACGTTGGGAGAATGGCGTGTAGAAATGGGGGGAGGTTGGGCTAGACCAACTAATCTCCTAGGTTGATAACCTCTCACAATAAACTCCGACAGACGAGCTGTTTCCCATCCTCTGAAATCCGCCCGACCCTTTAATCTTCCTCGGACTCTTTCACATATCAAAGATGTACATTGGGCAGATGCTGCGACTATTTAGTTAGATGTCATCTCAATTCGGTCTCCGCCCAAAACCGTGAGTTTTGAGTCGGTGTTGTCCTTCCCTAACCGTCTGCAAATTCGTCCCCCATTCACAGTGATCCCCCTTCCACACCCTCTCCACCAACCAGATCGATATCTGAACAGGCTCTCCCCGCTCCTCCCTCTGCTGCGGTGCATGCTGCACCCACAGACAGCATCCACTATTTCCCCCTTGCGTCTACTTCCCCATCGCACACTTCACGGCAACGCTACTTCCGCTTGTGGCGACAAGTCACTGCTCGCCTTTGACGAGAAATATTCGCCGCGATTTACTCCAATCTCTTTCCACCCCCGCACACACCCATAAACGGATTATCTCCGATACACGCAGAGATTTCGCAGAAATGGAGAGGCGCTCGGGTTCGCTCCATTTATTTAATTTCATTACCACCGAGCTTTTAAGCTCGTTATATCATATTTATTTAACGTGGCTTTTCGAGCTTTTACCTCTGACTTTACGACTGTTAATTTGCTTAAATTATTTCGCAACTCTTTTCAAATAAATCGAACTCATGTTCTATCATTTGATTCGATAAACAATACAAGGATAATAGAGCATATCGATAAAAATATGTACCAAAATGAATGGAAAAGGTTTTTTAAAAAGGCAACGATTCAAATGAACCCGGCACAGAGAGATAAATGTCCTAACTGGTAGAGAGACGTTCTGAATTTCGGGAGATGAAGGGAATTTGTGAAAACGTAAATTTAAATGCCCGTAGGGAAACATTTGGGAATGAATTCCATTATACGAAAGTTACTCGAAGCTGTTGCTACAGTTTCACGAAACATTCTATAGTTTTAATTCTGTTCTGAGGATAAAGTAAAACGAATCAGGATCTCATTATCGTATTCCCACCCCTCTTTTTTAACCGATGCTACGCAACTGAAGTATAAATGGTATTGATTAAGGTCTTTCATAACTGAATGCATAACGAAAGAACAATGTTTAGAATATTTAGCTTCACTTTCGTGAAAACTCGTACTGACTCTGGGAGGGAAGCATAATCTACCTGAATCCCAACCCTTCCCCGTAAAGCACCACTCCTCTTCCCCCAAAAGCTAATGGTAGAAGAGTGCTTCACATACGACTGTATGATACTCAGTATATTTCAAGTGCATTGATTCATATGCATACGTAAACAAACGAAGTATCATCCTAATGCGACATACGGTAAATTATAGATAACGATTTAAAGGCAAAAGGTAATAGACGAAATGTTTGATTCAGAAACACCAAAGCCAGTTTTAGTAGTCTCTGAAAAAAAACACAAATTAGGCCACTGAAGCTGGACTGGAATTTATTCTGTGAATAAATGCGAAAGTATAAGCCATGACTTATCCCAAAAATGCAGACTAATGGACTACTTCATCTAGAACACTCATCTCAAATTTACTAAACAAGCATCCATATTTAGCTTTGAAAATAAAGGTATTTAAAAGGTTAGAGGGACCTTACAACTTATGGATAACATACAACCTTTAGTATCCACGGTAATATAAAAATAATTTTGATGGACGATTGAAATCATCCCAGACCTGCACTTAACGTGGAAAGTGAATAGCAAGCCTAAATTTCAATGTTTACTAAACAAAGAGGAGAATAGCAATATGGTTATAGCATTAATGAAAATAAAAGCAAATCCTCAACATGTGCTTTAAATTGTGATAATTAACACTCGAGCACAAGAGCAGATGTATTTTAGATGAGAAACGTAATTAAAGCACCAGGTGCTCTGCCTTAATTTTCACGATCGCCGATTCGTTGAATAACACGCCGCACAGCGATCTTCATTTGTATTACATCACAATACTGTTTGTTTTACATGAAAGTATGAAAGTTAATTTAGCTGCAGACACTATAAATTTCAGCTGATAATACTGTACTTCATTAACACTGTAATAGTAAAAGTATAAACCATATATATAAGGAGAGAAATTTTCTTAAGTTCCAAAGAAATAACGTAAGGCTTAAAAACTTTCCTACTCAAACGTCGCCACCAGCGCGGAGTGACCAATTACCACTTGCAGCAGCAAATTTCGCGGTACATTTCGGAGGAAAAACGTTTAGCGGTAAAGTCATAAACATATCGCCCTGATGATCAGCAGTCCATTGCAGTGACCGATGCCTTCGGAGCGCAATGAGGCAGTAAGAAGGTCAGTGAGACAGACGTCCATTTGAATCTATCTTCAGAGGGAGAGGTCAAAGGCGAAACATAATTGAATCATACTTGTCGTTCGAACATCAACCTAATAACGTTCGGCTACTGCCAAGGAATGCGATGTAAGAAAAAGAGGTCACTACGTAAGCAGTAGAAAATCATTCTTATCTTAAATTATGCAGATAACCGTTTAAGAATCACTCCTTTATTAGCCACAGGGAACATCTTCATCGATCTGTATTAACTACTGCTTTGCGCTCGACGAACCTGAAGCGAATTAAAAAAGTTTGACCGAGCAGCCGAGACAGATATTGTGTGATTGCTCATACGTTAAATATACCATAGATAGTATGATGTGGCGTAAAAGTGTATCATCAAAGATAAATGGAGTGGGAAAACAATGAACTTTATTCATAAAGCTTTTCCTGCGATCCGAAAAGTAAAAAAATGGGATAAAAAAATGTGGTCCAAAGACTGTCCCTTGGGGCACCGGAAGTCGCGTAGCAACTAGATGCCGTGGATGAATTTACATAAAGGTTTGAAAGTATAACTTGAATATTCATGGGTAAAAGAAAGAAATTAAACAATCGATTCTCCAATATTTAGTAACTTCACATTATAAATCACCAGTTGCCCTTCAGCAAGTCCTAATGACGATGCACAACCGGGACGGTGCGCAATTAATGGGAATAGGAAGCGATCTTTCATTAATGATAATGGAAACCCGCAGTTAACCTTCGCAGGGGTGCTTTTAGATTCCCACGATATCAGTGATTATACACTATTTCACGCGGTATTAAAGTTCCTTTGTTTCAACACGTATTTATAAGAAAGACACAATCTTGACGGGGAAGAAACTTTGAATACTTATGCTCGGGAGATTCCTAGCTTTTTTCCCTGTGCAGGGGAATTGGGATAATGTGAATGGCAGTGGGACGGTCAAAGGTCGAGAGTTACTGTCCTGATCCCAATACATGGAGGTCACGCTTCACTGCGGGAATAAAGGAATTAATTCGGGTCACATCGTGTGACGGAAGGATACGAAACGAGTTCGGCCTACCTTCCAGAGATTTATTTCAGGCCATTTATATTATACATGCTCTATATTTTCTTTAATTTAACAGTAGAATGTATGTTTCACAGCAAAATAAGCAGAAATAAAGGGATTGGAATGAAATGCTAAACAGGCACTTATCAATGTAAAATATAATTACAACATTAGGTACGAGGATATTCCACAAGTAATTGTTTTAGGCCCACTTCATTTAACAAAAAATATAGGGTTCGAAACGTTAAAACTTCGATACGTAATTTACACTAGAGAAACTCTAGCATAAAAATAATGCGGATATTTTTAAATAGCATGGTACTGCTAAAAAGTACCTTCCTTTCAACACGAAAATAAACAATACTAGAGAAGTTCGAATATATAATAATCGTGCTAGAGTTCAATTCTCTCAACTATTACACGATACGGCCAAAGAAAACTTTTTCCATGGAAACAGAAGGACATTATTTCAATGAAATGATGCAATTTGAGAGAAGAATAAATTCAAAGGTTTGAATACACTTTTTTTAAATCCGTGAGCTCCGAGTGAGGTCGCACTTGAGTTGAAGGACTCGAGTTTCCCACCTACGCAAAGAGAAGTGCATTTCCCAAGCACCTCACACATACGCTGCGTACATTTATAAAGCGACAGTGAATTCATAAATGCGGGAATTCGAGAAAATGAAAACAGGGAAATAAACGACAAGGAGAATTCACAGATAACACACACATGCACGCAAGGAGAGGGTAATTACATTTTCCCATAAGGCACAATTTTCATAACTCTGCTAATCAGATGACGCATTTCTTTGGAAATTTTAAGATTAATTTCATCAGTTGTTTACCACCATATATTACAAAACGTTAACTTTCCGGGTATACAGAATTCATTTTTTCCTAGTCTTATCTACGACTAAATTTCGAAATTTCGTTGCTTAAACAAAACGGACTATTGATTATTATTGTAACTTTTAATAGATGGCAAGAGAACGATGATGGACGTTAAAGGACACCACCTAAAGGGATATATTGAATTTAAACCGTCCAAGTGCTTCATTTCCTCCTAATTAATAGCTTTAACACTAACTCCATCACCTGTTGCTTATACTTCAAACTAAGTCCTAGGTATTTAGTCCCTTCGGATACAGTTTAAGCCAGATGATTACCACTTTAACCTGATTACTTTTTAAATAGAAACTCCCTCTCCACATGCTTTTCTACGCTGCAAAAGGAGCTTCATTAATGAATCGATTCATTCATTCTATTCAATCCCCTCTTTTTCTTCAATTACCACTTAGCAGTTAACAGTGCATACGTTCTTAGATACATATCCATCGCTAAAAAATGCGATATATGAATAAACTTCTCAGGAAATGAACCGCCTGTGTGTAGAGATGCCTCTTAAATTAGAATAGCGCGGAAAGTTCCCATGAAAAATGTGGAGATAAAGGTTACCGTTAACGATTATTGTGCAGTTCCACCATTTTAGATTCCATCGCAGATTCCCATGCAAACTAGAACAACTCCTTAATTCAGAATGACGGTCCAATTTCAAATCGATCTCTTCCGTGAGAAGTTCAGGGACCTATCGAATGACAATGGTTAAACGGAGGCAAACCTCTTGGGTACGCTCAACGAATTTCCTAGTCCATTGTGAAGGCGCATAAAAGATCTAGAAATACGGGAGAAATGATGGAGCTCCGTAATGAATAATGTAAATTAATTAAAAGGTTTATTATAGTCTGATATGCTCATAAATTTTTAAGACCCAAAGTTTTCGTTTTATATTAAAATGACAATAACTTACGAGTCCATTCGCTGTAATTAATAATGAACCCTTACCCTCATTAAATACGCACCATCAGAGTATACTATTAGAATCAATTTAAGAATTTAATTCTTGCCCAAAATTGTCCATTGAAAAGCCTAATTACGTATCTTCTTGTCCGATTACAATACTAAATAATACATTGGAAAGAGATGTAATTAGTCGCGTTGGAGACCGAAAGAATAACAGGAGAGTGTTTGCTGTCTTTAAAGCTAATGTAAAGATTCTAATACAACTCACAATCAAGTAATTTGTACTAAATAATTTGAAAATTAATTTTAGTTAACTTAATAAACATGATGTGTGTAAAAAATTTAAAGACAAATAAACTTCATGGATTCGTGGGGTCAGTAAAATTTGCTAAGCTAATAACCAATGTTTTTTTGCCCTAATAAATACGTGACGGTTCTATCTAAGGGTATTAGTAATATCGATTATCTTCACAGACATTCGAAAAACGAAAGGCATATGAAAATTTATAAAAATACGAATTTTGAAAAACGGATTACATTTCACACATCTTTAAAATTTCTACAAAATATTACTTGAATATTTACGTAAAAATAAATGCTCCGGAAAGAAAACAGACTTCTGTATCATTCGATAACGTACTCCGACGTAATTGAAAGGTAAGTCAGGCTACGAAGCGCAACGTAAAGGGTGCAAGCGGACCTAGAAGAAGTCAATGTACTCTTGAAATCTCCCTTAAATACGTCTAGCGCATCAGTAGGCATCGGGGGCCCACTAAAACACGCTCCGTCCGCCCCCGCTAAGGGATACAGAGAGACATTTCCCGACACAAAGGAAACGGCTTGAGGGGAGGCATCTGACCTTAAAGAGGTCGGGTTAGTGACACCGAACTCACACCACGGCATTCCGACTGGAAAAAATAGATACAACACAGAGATAAAAGCCCTAACACGCCGGTCCGTTCTTCAAAGGACCTGGCTCGTGTAAAATATCGTAATTCTGTACCGTTTTCACGTTACCACAGAGCTGAGAGCAAGTCAATGCGTGGGAGAAAAGATCTTACAGCCTCATGTAATGGATCCCTTCCGAAAATGAAGAACGATATTCTAGACTTAGAATGGGATGTAGTCCCTAAAAAAAACAGAAACTTTATACGAGTTCAATAATGGTTTCCATGGAGAATAATTAACACTCATTTTTCGTTCAGAAGCTGGTTCATGACATTTCATAACCCTAAGTGAATCATTCACCGTTGTTTAACACACCAACGTCCTCAAGTGCGAGATGGTCATGGTAGCTTACGGTCACATACTTCTTTCGCCTTTGGAAGGGGCTCATTGCTTCCGGTTTGAAGAGCACGTTCTACTAGAGGAACAATCGACTCTATTTTTGGCTCTTCCCGATCAAAGATCAAATTTATTTTGTTCAGGTACAACTATTAATACTGAGCACTACCATCGTTTCAGTATCTCTCTCTTAACAGCAAACAATCTCTCTTTGGACTGATAGATAAACAGCAACTTCACCGGTTCTTAATCTTTAAAGATACGTCTGACTCTATTATGATATATTTTTAATTTTCTCGCTAACAAAAAAAAATAATGTATTATCTGATAATTTACGAATCGCTAAATTTAAAATATAGTGATAGGTTAGGCCATTATAAAAAAATATCACGACGAATTTTAAAATCTCAAATTTTTATACTTAAAAACTTTAAAGGTAACTACGTTTATAGTAAGAAGTTTAACTTGATATGTTTTGTATCCTTATTCGGCATACCGTCAAATCACATGATGAAAACCTAAAATGAATTTATGACTTCCTGGTCATTAAAAGGCAAGCGAGTTCACTTCTAGTGAAAGCTGTCACTGGATAGACTAATGAAACGAGTCCCGTAGCACCGAATTAGTAGCCTAACAAAATGTCAACAATACTACCACCTTAGGGGGAAAGCATAACCAGTAAAACAGTACCAATAAAAATGCTCAACATCCTGATGGAAATTCAGGTCACAATTACCGCCAAAATATTACTTATAAATTCGAATTAATTATAGAAAAAATATTCCCTGATTTCACAACTACTCTACTAAAATATATAATAAAAAAGACATCTACTTTACCAAATACAATCCAGTCTAGGATTAATCCGGTAGCTTAATGAATGAAGCAGTACTCACCTGTAAAAAAGAGGAAAAAATATTGATAAATGATGCACAAAATATTAAAGAAATAAATAACATATAGCTAATAATTTCTTAATTAGAAATTGTGAATATTGGATTTATTTGATAATTAACAATGTATTTTTTACCTTAAAAATCTCCACAATTCGAATTATAATAGATGAATAATCTAAAAACAAGCACTTGGACATTGAAACTAAATTCGGAGCATTTCTTATTATTCCCCTAATTGCATACTTCTGATTCATTTTTCATGGTCATCGTTAAAATGATTTTTCACATTGTCCAACGAAGATCTGCACAGGTAAAATTAAGTAATAGCAATAACATTCAAATTTTCAAATTCATTATTTATTGAATTAAAATCTTCTTCCAGAGGAATCCTTGAAGCAATATTTTACATCAATTTGCTTTGCTATTGGCAGTGTCACATAAAAAATTTAATAATGTCATTGATAAATTATTTAAAATAAAATAAAAATCTATAAATCTCTCTATTGTAATTACGCTCAATATAGATAAATATCTATAGCTTACTCTTTTTATCTTAAGGCTTCTTCTTTCCATGATCTACTCCTATATTTAAATATCACACATTCAAATTTGATGCAATTAAAAAAACCAACTCTTGATCATAACTTGTATCTTAGAATTTTTATGTAATATTCATTTTATGTTAATCATTTATCCACAGAGTTTTAACTTCCTACTAAAAGAATTTTTAAAGCAGGATCTAGAAATTGAATTCACCAAACTTTCCCCCCTAGGCTACCGCAAATGACTTATCCAGGAAAAACAAACGAAGAATTTCCTCGAAAAAAAAAAAAACACGACAAGAGAAAGAACAGGAGCAAACTCAATGTTAACCTTGGCAACAATCGTCACGGTACTTTTTGAGCAGTTTCTTTTCGAGGAAAGAAGAGAAAAGCATTTCCAGGAAATACGTGCTGATTACTTTCAGTACGACGCAGATCAAGTACAGTTTAATATTTGAAATTCGAATCACAATAATGGAAGTAATATTCTTACATTTTTCAACGAAGACTACAACAGTCGACGGAAGAACAAAAGATATAAAAGGAAGACTATCATTTATTAAACAGGTAAACAATAGGTGTTGGTGGAAACAAAAATGAAAAGATCAAGTCTCATTCTTATATATTATTATAGTAACATATATTTATCTTTTGTTATAAAAATATACTATTAAAAAGTTAAAGATATAATTAGATATTATGGTTTGCAGCGATAATAACTAAAGAAATATATAGTAGAATATTTCATGAAAATCACAATTAATTAATTCCAGGCAAGAAAACTTAAGCATTTTTGGACTCGGTAGTAATTGATATAAATTAAGTTGATTCTTTTAAACGAACAAATGATTGTTGAAATCCTTATGCTGTAGTATTTGAGTGCATGGATGTGAAACGTGTACCTTGAGAAAAGAGGACAGCAATAGTTTCGAGATGTGGAATGGAAAAATTAAGTCCTACTGATAAAGAACGGGAAGAAATAATTTAAACGGGTGTAAGAGAGTGAAAGAAAGATTGAAATGTTAAGTAATTAATGGAAAGATACAAATATAAGATAAAAGCGTAAACAGGTAGATGTTGGTTGGTGTAAAATGTAGGTTGAGCTATTCATGAATGAAGGAGGAGATTTCAATTAGGCGACGTGAACCTACCGTTTCATTTAAGACTTATGAATGAACTTAATCCACTAATTAGCATTTTGGATAGTTTTATTAATTCTGACTAATTAATGAATTTACATTGGAGTGCGTGGGAAGGCGGGCGAATACCTACTAGATTTTGGAGATAATTAGATTAAACTAATTAGCAAAGTGAAGAAGATTGATACGGATGTATCCTTGAGAAAAGAATATAAACATCCAGTTACGAAAGATTTGAAAAGGTGAGTAGAGATGTATCAATTGACCCAATCTTCGACAGATTTACAGAAAGGAACTAACTTCATCAAAACTGATTTATCACTATACGTGTATATAGGTTATACTGCACAGACTTTTTAATAGTCCGCAGACTTTTTAATAATCCGAAAATTAACGTCACACTTTCCATTCAGGACGGATTAAGTCGGTATAATCGCTATCACAACGTTTAAAAATGTGCAAATCTGAACTCTCATTAACTTTTAATCTTGCATACTCGCATGTTTCCCAATCAATACGATAAATTAATTTTTTTCTAACCTTATCCGTTGCTAAGTTACGAGTGAAGAGTGACTTCATAGAGAAGATACTAGAAAATAGGACAGGTCAGATAATTATAAATGGAGTTCAAGGCAGGATTAGCCTTCTATACCGATTGTCATTCATCGAGATTCCATTAAACATGGCGGCGAAGAAATAACCACCACGAGAATCGTAGCAACCAGATCACAAGAAAAAATATCGCGGCAAATAATTAACACTAATTACGCTGAACAATGAGATTAAAGGGGTTAAATCGGGATTATCTATTTTAAAAATTAATTAGAACAAGGAACATAGATAAATGGAATTAAATCAATCAACATAATAAGTTTAATTTACATAATAGTTGAGGGTTAATATTCAAAGATGAAAATTTATGTCGGCCTTAGATAGAAACTTTAAACCTTCTCCTGTAATAAAATTTCGATCATTTTAAAGTGAGATTATTCCACTATCATGTGAGGAAATGGAGCAAGTTTAAGTAGTCCTAGTTTAAAGGGAGAAAGGGCCGCTACAGCTCACTGCTCGAGAATCCGCCCACAAAGTAGAAACAAAAACGAAATCTCTAGCGTGACTTAGAAGAAAATCTCCACGGTTTCTCATAAACATGTAAAGAAATGAGAAGCGCTTTTCCACGCGAGAATTTTTAATTGAAGACTGGTTTCGTCTCAGCACAAAAACATCAGCAGGCTCAACCTGATGAGCTTCCGAAGCGTGGAAACTGTACGCACTTCGGATAGGTTCGCTTTAACTTTCTTTAGTTTCTCTTTCGTTACAAAAAAAAAACGATTGTTGAAAATCGTCCACAAATTATTTGACGACAATTAGAAGAAGAGATACATTAAAATTTACAGAGTACAAGCATATGCTTATACATTTCATACTAAAAGGATACGGGAAACATAATTGGAAATTTGAATGGATAACCTTTTAAAATGCGTGCGTTCCAGTTATGCATACAAGGGCTTGCTATTCGGGTAATGAAATCGTAACTGCATTTCTCCATTTTAGGTTGCTTACGAAAGAATTATACATTATTCACGGAGAAGAATGCCGGTTCTTGAAGTAATTGAGGCCAACACCTTGGGGCGAATATGCCTTTGAAAGTGAAGTGCCCATGATCGAATATGGAAATGAGTTAAGGTATGACTTATGAACTGTTACAGATTACAACTACACCAGGCGTTAAAGACGCAAACCAAAATCGTATTTGGATAATATACTTAAAAATGCAACGTTTGAAACTCATAGTGAGCAACTAAAATGTCCACAGATTCTTACGTAAGCGTTAAGATTGTTTTGATTGTTACGTACACTCCATTACGAAGCAATAATGAAACCAGTTTATCGTCGGCATCTATTCAAAAGAGACTTGAACAATTGAAACCATTAAAAAAACACGTCGATTTTTCAACAGGGCGGCCACGGGAATAATACCGTTATTTCGAACCTCTGCTAATGGAAATGTGCTGCATAGAAACACGTCGGATATTGTTCGTACGAAATGCCGCCGACCTACGCAAGAGAGATAAATTGAGCGAATCTATTGTTGGGGGAAATCGTGAGAAAAGGTTTCGTGCTTTGGCGAAAGTGAGCAGCGGCTTTGGAAGAAGAGTGACGTTCACGGGCTCGCCTTTTCCGTGCACGTCACGGCTCAGATGCACTCGTGAAGGGGGTACGGAAAGAAATATAGCCGATAGCGTGCTTTGAAAATGCAGGCGAATCGATGGGAAATTTTCATTCGCTAAAATTAGAGAAAGTGTACAGACCGCTGTTCTTGCAATAGTTCTTCTGCTTAGGAAAAAACGAAGCGAAAAGAAAAAAAAGAGAACTATAAAATTTAACACCTTGAACTGGAAACCGAACTAGATTTCGCAGTAGATCGAAACCAATTCTGACCTATGTTTAGATACCAAAAGCTAGTGGGAATGAGGTTGTTTGACCTTAGATTCCCAATAAAACCAAAATTCTACAGAATAGGAACATATCTGCATAAGAGAAGCAACATATTTCCACAAATAGCAATTTAATTACCAAATAACTCGCAACAACCACGCTCAGTATCATTATACAGTACTAATTTTACCTTAGCGACTTTCTAAACCTCACGACTTCTGTTTTCTTAAGCGTAAGGCGCATGGAAAACATCCAAAGGATAAAGAATGAGTCAGAAATATCGAAGACTGATACATCGATACTATAAAAAAAAGGTAGCCGGAATTTACGTATTCTAAAACCCTACTCAAAACGCTTTATCAACCTTGAAACACAGCATTTACAAACCATTAAACGTAAGCGATTGCCTATTCTCATCTGTCGTTAAAATCGCTTACATACGATTCCTTTATCGGCTCCTCAAACGGGACAAGGACTGCGTGATGTTTCATCCGATCTTACGTCATCCGATTGAATCTCGCTCTTGCCACGTAACATTTCCGTTGCTTAGGCAAAATATAAACAAAGGAAAGCCGCCGTGAGCTGGAACGCTTCTGGACGTCTATGTTTAGAAAAATCTGTGGGCTGGCGAAGATTAGAAGAAAATAGGGTCAGAAAAGATCAAAAAGTGGTCTTGAAACTACAGAGACATAATCAGGGTCAGTATCTTCTTGTAATCCTTATCACGACCTCATGACGTCACACTTAGAAGAAGGAAGATAGAATTCATCCACATCTCATACATGATGAATCAAAGATGTAGAATTCTTCTGCTTGAAAATGCCAACTCATGTATTTCATCGATTATTCTTTTGTCAGTGACAAATTTGAATTTTTTTCTTATTCATCAGCTATGATACTCGAAAACACATCATCTTTACGGAAACAATTTAACCAATAAAATCATACTGTAATCCATCACTTATGCCCAAAAAAATATTCGAAACAATACAATAAAAACTGTGCTAAACGGATGTAAGTATGACTATTAAGTATGCAATCATTTATAATAAATATCGAACGTAATCTAAATCATCTAATTCTAACTAATTTTCTCACATGATTCTCGTTTAACACGTTCGACCCCATTCTTCTCGGTTCTCTAGTCTTTACCATCCATCCTTAACCATTACTCACACATAAATGTGTCACACACGAAGTTCAAATAAAGGTGATGCTTCTTTTGGGTGATCAAACCTCTTTTCTTTCGAGTTTCTGATAAATTTGTCTTTATATTAGGTCACCAGAGTGTTTCAACATATAGGAACACGTCAAAGGATCGTTAGAGAAGGCCTAAATTTCTAGCATATTTATTTTGAGAAACCTATTCAGATCGAGTCACAGATGTTTTCACTAAGTTCCAGGATTTCTTTTTTAGAAACTAATAACATTTATCTATTTTCATCAAACATGATATATGTATATATTATATAATACGCACATCGAACTTTTTATCTTTTATCAATTCAATTTTAGAAAAAATTCACAGTGACAGTAAAGCTAAAGGTCATAATTCGTCGTTAATCTAAAAGTCTTCTACATGAATGCGGAAGAAGTATTTTATCGAAAAAAATGGGAAATTCATTAATAAAATCGTCCATAATTTAAAACATGTGCCTAAACTTGGTGGATCGCAGGGTATCTACATAGACATAGACAACTTTGAAGCGAAAAATATAAATAATGAGTGTGGCGTCGTACGAATGCACCGAGTTCCTAAGATTTACCTCCGGTGCGTGATGGTTCTTAGCCTAGTTGCTTTCATTTAATTAAACAGGAAAAGGTGATAACCGTATCTGAATACAAACACAAAGCCTTGCGCAGCCTTATTCGTTACGAGTCTCACGATTTCAGAAGGAAAAACGCGGTTGATGGAAGATTCTATAGGTGGAGGATTAGATCGACCACTAAAGATATATTCAACGAGAGAAATTTGGCCTTTCTCAGGTCACGCGAAGTAACAATAAAAACATGGCAATGTTGTGAAAGAAGTAACATCTTTAATTAGGTCACCAGGAAATCTTAATCTCCCCAAATCTCTAGCTGCTCTTTTCTAGGGGGTTCTTCTCATCTAGATGTGAGATAATTTTTACGAAAATTTTCAAAATTAAGCATGAAGGCTCCTCATAAATATTTAAAAACCAATAATGATCTCATATTTGAATCAATTCCAAAATATTATCAAATTTACTTAAAATTACATTATTTTATGAAGTTAAGGTGGTGCTTGTTTTTTTGTCATCTTCAGCAGTAGTTCAATACATTAAAAAATTACTAAAATTTTACCAAAAGATAAGGGGAATTAAATAATATAAAAATAATTTACAAACGTATACTATTCAGTATGCAGTTAATTCATAGAAAAAAAATAGTAGCAGCAAAATAATCGAAAAAAAACAAATTATCACTACCATGAATACAAAAGATTCCAAATTATTACATTATCTAACATATATTACGACTTCCAAGACAACTGAGCAACAAAATTGTTTTCATAGTAAATAATCGAATATTGTTTTTCACATATAAGTATTCGATAAGTGAAAGTATTCTTGCCAAACTCAGGAATAAAAAGGATATTTATCAACAGTCTTATTATAAAACTTACGTTGAATGTATTCGAAAAAATCTGGGACTAAAATCACATTAGTATTCATAAAAAATTCCTATCCTTATTTGGATTCTGAAGCTATATTTTAAACTATTTTCATTAATGTCGCCATCAAACTAGCGAATGATTAATTACTATTTCTATAAAATTCTAAGTTATCGCAACACCGAATTAAAATAGCTGTTGCGTCACAGATCAAATGCTCCTAAAACTAGATAAGAGGGCCCTAAAACTTCAGTTTTACGTCTTCATCATGCATTACTAATAACCATGACTAAGCTACTTCGAGCCGTTAGATTCGTAGGGGCACTTGACAAAATTCAATTGCCCCCAAAACTAAAGGGCACATGACCACCCGTCCCAAGTGTTTTGGATTCCGTTGAGCTGTAAAAGAGAGAGTGTGGCACTGACCTATGGATCGCCTTCATGCCCCGAGGGGGAATGCCTTAACGATTTTACCGACAAATGAGTCAATTAGTCGTCGACGAAAGTTGTTCATTTGCCGTCTCTTTCCCTTAAGATTCAGTTGCCTGAAATTCGAGTTTTCTTCCTTTTAGTCATTTCCCGAAACGGAGAACGGGTTCCAAGATGGGGTTACGAATGCCAAATTTATGACACGCTCGTTCCACCAAACGCACAGTTAGCATTCGCTAAAACATTTATTAAGCGACTGTTCCCGAAATGCGGTTACACATGTAACGTCTTGGGCCCACATTTTTTTACAATACTTATAAATTCTCAATTAACTCCACTTGGATTTATGGGTAATCTGATTCTAAACTAGGAATTGAATACGTTTATAAAGAAAGTTATCCAATAGAGTCACTTTCATTCAAATACTCGATATTGATGAATAAATCTGATTCCTAACAAAATAGAACTTTAAACAAATTTGTTCCTTCCATCTTCTACTTCTACTTTCTTCAAAAATGTCTTTTTATAGCTAAATGATATAAAATATTCAAGCTGATCTTAACGAATTTATGCAGAATAGAAAACCGCCATATAGCACCGTTTCTCATAATACAATCTTTCGTAAAATAAGTGATAGAAATTATAGAAAATGAATCGATTATCCATCGGAAGATACACAGACTTCCGTATTGATCCCTCATGCTTTTTAACTCATCCTTAATTTATATCGACGCTTGAGAGTAGACATTTGACTCATATATCTTACAATTTCACGTAAGTTTTTACATCTAAAAATGGCCAGGTCTCTGCTTAAAACACTACTTGAAATATTCGTACAAAATATATCCAGAATACGGTGACCTTATACAGAACATAATCTGAATTTTATTTATTTCCCTCTTCGATCTGTCATGTACTTCAGTCTTTCTTTGGAGAAAAACTTAAATTAATGCGAGCAAAATAAATTGGGAAAGAATTCTTTAAAAAATTCGGGCGAAAATTTTGCGAAAAACATCGAGAATTTACCGCTTACTCTCGCAAACACTAAATTCCAGATACCGCCCAAAATATCGGACGTGAGTAGAAAGCGAAATTTAAAAACATACTAAACGCTAAAGGCCCCATCTGTAACCTAGCAACACGCCCATTGTTTTTCGGAAACTTCCAAAAACCGCAGCTTACAAGGAACAAGAAAACAACTCCTTTTAGAACTCTTAAGCATCCGAATGAAATGGTAAGCTTTGCCAGTGACACGCATCTCTCCTTCCTTAGGCGGTGATCGACTTCCTAAACGAGAAATCCTCTTACATCAGCTGTCCACTCCAGAATCTGGACTACGTCGCTTTTTCCGAAGAATGCGATTCCCAACGGGGATACATTCGAAGAAGGAAAGCACCTTCCCTTAATAGCTTTCACTTGCACTGCTAAACCGTGAATGGGATGTAACTATGCGACCATATTAATGCGTCTGCAAAGACTCTAATGTTAGCATTTTTCGTAAAATTTCGTACAGGAAAGAAAACATATTTCTTAGAAACAGTATTCTTAAACATAAGAAAGTACCAGAAAACATATTCTTTGTTTTAAATGCTACAAGCACAATAAATAGAAGATAGTGAATGCTCGAAGAGTTAGAATATTATTTTAGAATTTTACATAGACCTATAAAATCAATCTTTATTAAGCTACCACCTTAGCAAGGAATGAGCAAAAATTCATTAAAAAGCGTATTCCACCTTTAAATAAAAGAAATTTTGCATCACGATCTTTTCTGCGTTTTAAACAGCGACTTTTATCAGGAATACATCGGCGGCCTCGATCCGGCCACGCTCAAATTGCCCTATATGTAAACAAGCGGTAGTTATGGCAACGAAGAAACAAACAAAAAAGAAAGTTTAACCGCTCACAGTAAATAAAAGTCTACCTACCTCCTCCTTATCCAACGCTAATTTATTCCAAACAGAGCTTTTGGCGAGAATAAATTACCAACGAGAATGTTAAGTTTCAGAGTATAAATGAGGAAATTGGACTAAATTTCTTCGTAAACTTGGCAAAGGAATGGGATAATATATCTTCATTGATTCTTAATTCGAGATGATTTATTTAACATCGAACAGAGGAAGGAATCAAACATATATGCGTTCTAAATATGGAGAAGATGAAGTATAATTGTCAAGGAAACGATATGAGGGTAAAATACAAGATTTCTCATGACGTGATGGAAAATTTTACGCATTTTACGCGCTTATAAAGGTTTATTGAACGAAAACATTCACCGACGAGAGCTGAACATAAACCACAAAAGCCGTGATAAACTTTCATCCTTAACAGACATACGATGAAGAGAAAACGGGCTGTTAGCTATTACCTTTCCAGTACTTCCTACTTCGTACGCTATTGCATTACGAAACTCTCACTCTTTCTAATAGCTGTAAGTTTTCACTAAACAGAGTTCCTGGGAAGGCAATTGATAACGACTGTAGAGTAATACACATAAGCATTTACGAAGGGTTTCTTGAACAGACGAACAATATACTTACGCCGGTTCTGAGGAATCGGTTTAGATTCAGAAAAAAAAGAACCGGTTCGTTAATTACGTTACGAGAGATTTAAAAAAACGTGCAAGTAGATCGTGTATTATACTCGCTGCCAAGCACTAATTTCCAAAAAATTAAGTGGACAAATTCATGAGTAAAATCAACGAGAGAAATAGCGAAATATGAAACGTGTGGTTGCATACGTTGTCAGGATGAAAACCTGTTACTACAATGTTTGCATTCCTTTAGGGCAACACCATGTTTAACTTCGTAACATAACGTTTCCTAACACCAAAACATCTATTGGAAATCCCAGACATTCAATCGCTGCCAGTTCACAGCCTTTTAAGGGACCACAGACTAATCTACACCCAACACCTGGAGGCATGCACAGTTCACACCCAAAATATTCGCGTATGCAAAACGCGACCTCTTCCACCCCAATCGGACCATACAAATCGCGAAGATTAATGGGGAAAAAGCAGGAAGTCGACGTAACACCACCTCGGTTTATCAAACACTTTTTCCCGACCTACTGGAGTTCAATCTTCAGACACCAGGCCACTTCTGAATGATCGAGTCCAATAAATTTTCTTAGATCTTTAAAGATTTGCCACTTGTACCTTGTCCAAGGGAATACTTAAGCGAGCAATACTTTTAGAGAGAACATATTTATCAGCTAGAGTCACTGATCTTCGTATCGCAAGTATCTTAGATGCACAGCTGATTAAATACAGTGATTTCTGGATGCCTTCCTTTGATACGAAATCTCTACTGCGAACAAATATATTAGGGATGAATGAATGATCAGATAGCCTCAGGAAAGTTTTAAGGTTGTAGAGAAATTAAATGTCTCCCTTGAAATTTTAATGTAATACGAATACGCGACGATGATAAATTACGTAAGTATTTCAGACTCTCCGCGGGCTCTGAACAAATAGTACAAAGTATACACCTCAAGATAAGATAATTATTTGTCGGTTATGTAACTGAACGAAGATAACTGCATTTGATTTATGTGAGATCTTGTTACTATGGAAATTATCAGCTCAAAGAAAGATTCTTGGATAAAATAATGTAGGTAACATGAACAAACGGACACTTCTGTTTACGATTCCACGGCTTGAGACTCAACAACGAATAATACTGCTAAAGCTTATACATTCAATAAAAATAGATCAATGACTCAAGATGAAACTAAGGTTGCAATAAACCTAAAATAAGAAACACTATCAGAACCTAATAGCACAACCAACCACACGAAGAGAGTGAAATAGGAGACGTAGTTCCTCAAACGCATCGTTCTGAAAATTGATTTTGTACCTCAAAAGAACCCTTCACCGTGAAACTTACGAGAGATAGTATAATCGCACACCTGCAACGGGTCGATAAGCGTCTTCTCAAGTATGAAAATAGAATCTGATGAATCTCACGAAATATCTCTTAGTGAGGTTTATCTCTCATTGGATCATCATCCTCCAAGAGAGTAGAACAAGAAGGAAGGTATACCCAATGAATTTAAAAGCCATTTCTTCAGAGGATGATGAGAGTATCATTTCCCACAGAGATTAAAACAGAATGAACGTCTAGTTGCACCATTCCAGTCTGAGAAATAAGTGCACTCAATACTCAGTTAAGTAAAAATGTACCCCAGAGGCACGTCTTATTAGAAGAGCCAATTAAATTCATACGTATTTCCTTTCGTGTCAAAACATATCAAACTATTCCTTTTTTTTACAAATGATACAAATGATAAATCACTTATCTCTTAAAAGAGTTCATATGTCATAAGGTTCGATTCTTTATCAGCATAATTCGTAAACATACTTGACGATTCGCACCTCGATGTTCAATGCATCGTGCATTCGGGCGACTTAACTTTGGAGGGAAATTTGCATAACAGGTTCAAGTTCGCACCTGGAAAAAAACCTGGAGGATAACGGAAGTGAGAAAGTCTGAAAACAGAGTCGGGGTACGAACCCACACCTTCCACTTTCCAGGTGGGCTCTCTTAACAAACCGATACTACTCTATATCGGTTACAACTGTTACGTATAGTTTTGCATTCATAATTTTTGAAATTTTTAAAACAACTTGAAGGAAAAAATTTGAATTCAGAATACAAAGCTATATAATCATTTTTCTGCAGCTAACTGGTATGTAAATTATTATAAAATTAGTATAAAGTTTCATAAATTATCTAAAAGAAATTGTATTGGAATTCTAAGCGATCTCTAGTTAATTCTAAAGGGATCCCTTGATGCCCTGAATTTTCTGAAAGTTACCGAACAATTTATCTTCACGAAAAATCGAATAAAAAAACTTTATAAGCGCTTTAAACCGGAAATAATTAACTTTGTACTCAAGTTTATGACTAGGGAAGATTAATCCATCCTCAACTTCTTTAAACTCTTTTGATAAGAAAAAAAAATACCATCTTTCTATTATAGCGAACGTAAAGTTCACCCAATTCCATTATCGAAAAAAAGGAATAAATAAGTGAAAGGTATACACCGCGAATAATAGGCTATAAATAGTCTTTTGAGACATAAATAGGATGAGAGACATAAAGAAGCTCCTTTGTTTGGTTCAAATTCTGTCATCGGGTCACTAAGATAGATCGAAATTGCCCTCTTGTTTCGGCAAGAATGGAAATGCTTACCAAAGCAGTTCTCACAATGGAAGGGAAACACATAAGTCAAAGCAATGGACCTATAAACATTCCCAAGAATGGAGAGAAAGTGGACCACACATCAAAAGCATTATCTACGCTTCCAAGCGAGGATTTTCTTGAGAAGAGAGATAAGGAAAGTAGCGCTACCACAATAATACGCGCGAATTTGCATCTGCGAAACTTTTCAATGAAACTGAATTAACATATAAAAGGCCTTCATTGAATCAACTCTCGACTTATAAAATGAAAAGAAAACAAATAACCATAAAAGGTTTTTCGTAAATACGATATAAATCAATAGCTCTTTACCCCACGCCAAATTAAACAATGAGAACCATCTTCGCTAATTTATCAAGGATACCTTACAAATATCAACGCACAACTGAACAATAAACACCGTTTCTTAGCAACCGTTCAAGAATAGACATTCATTATCAACTTAAGTGTGTAAACAGCCACTGCCGTTCCCAAAGGAAACTACTCTTTTCCACATTGAGCAATCCAATACATCGTTAGCATTAGTCATAGTTGAATGTCCCGAGTTTCACGAGCTCTAGCATTTCTTCAGCGATATATCCGTTCAATCGATGATCACGCACTGTGGTTTGATTCATCGACAAATATATCCAGAAGTGGAGGCGTAGAAGACATCGGGAAGGCACAACAAATCATAAATAAGATCATCATAAATAACGCACATACTATAAATGATGCATTGCTTTCACTTTTAAAGTACACTACACAGTTGTATGCCGTTTTATCTCCGTTCTAGCTTTCGCAAGCAAAGGAAATATAAAAATGCGCGACAATAATATCAGCGACGTTAAGATTAAACTTAAGTAACGACATCTAATTCTGGATCAGTATGACTTGGCCTCCAATAGAGAGAAGCTGACACCTAGCCAACATGCCAATCAAACCGATACCGCCACACCCCCTTTTATCGGCTTCCCAAGACCTCAATTTACCCTTCATTGTGATTTCGGTAGCTCACCGATCTTTCCGCAACGTTGGGTTAACATGAACCCCCGAGAATCAACCCAAGGTTCACTTTCACCAAAGACGAATGTGACAATCGCCATACAAGGGCCGGCAACTCATTAAACCCCTAAATGACGTCATAATTCACGAAACTGATTGACGACGTACGAGTAAACGCGCGAGATAGCCTTGTTCGCGTAAAGTTCGGCTGTAAATATCGAAGAATCGGCCCAATCGATCACAAAAGGAGCTTTTGTTTTAGAGATATCCTCTCACCGATCGATCCCATAAATGAGCTTTCCTCAATGAAGACTCCATTAAAACAAAAAAGCCGATTCCGTTCGCAGTCCGAAAGCAATTCGGCAGTGGAATTCCGCGTGGGAAGCGGATTCCCGTATTTTTCTGCTAAAAAAAACGAAAAAGCGCTCATTCGAGCTCCATTGTCCGCAGACGCAAAAAATGCTCGCTTTAATTTCTGTCACGCGTCAGGAGAACTGGTTTATCACTCGAGGGAGCGCTGTTTCTATGTTTGGATGTCTTAATGCCCTCGTCTTCGTCCGTGTTAGCCCCACTCCATGGGGCGCAGAAGAACCGAAATTTCCTCAGACTCGATCAACAACTACTTTGCAGTTATGAATAATGCAATATCCACTGATTCGGCCACTTAGGACGAAATTATTCGCTCTTGGTGCTATCATTAACAGCGATAGGCATTAGGGCATCGGATCTGAACGATGTTTAAACCCATGTGAGACCGTTACTTTCGTGAGTTTAAGCCGACAAAGAAGATGACCCAATCGAAAACCGTTATTTATTCTCTCGATTATAAACACGAGGATTCAGGTGGAGATAAATGAAACGGAGATGATTTCGAGAACAATAAAACCATAAAATATACTCCTAAATGAATAAAAAATATTTATACTTAATTAAAAACTTTTGCAAGCATCGATCGTTTTTAAGTAAAAAAAAATCCTCGAAAACAAAATTTTAACTATTAGCTTTTGAAAAGGAAGTTTTACAGTAAGTCATCAGCATATTAAAGTTAATTAACAAAAATAATACGAAGGCTTATGAAATTGATGTAGTAAATTACCAGCAAGCACAGGTTTAAATCTTACGATCACCAAACTGTAAGGATAACAAAAGTAAGATCTATTTATACTCTCACAAAACACGAAAGTACATCACATGCTTGACTTATTAGGAATCACGGCACTCTCTGCACAACTGCATGATTCCATAAACCCTTTTAGGAGTTGAGGGAAAGGCAGGGAATTCGATAAAAATCCCAGGAACTTCTTCGCACTGTCACAAGCAATGGAGTCCCCAAATCTCTCTCCATTTGAAGGGAGAGGAATGTGGGTGGAAGGCGGAAATTCGGTTGAAATAAAAGTGAAAGATGGAGAAGTGAATGACGCAGAAACAAGCGAGGGCGAAAACGAGAGGAAAAATCGGCGGTTGTCATGGAAACGCATTATCAAGGCCCACGAGTGATTTTGAAAGGGAATGAAGGAAGGGAAATTAGCATCATAAGAGGGCACTTCCAGCACTTTTACTGAGACATGCTTCTTGGACTGTGAGTTACAAAGGAACACGGAGGAGCATTCTATAGTAATTCATTTCCTCAACAAAAGTTCACCAGTTGAGGAACGGTTTATAAGCATCCTTACAAATATGACTGACTGAAGATCCACTCGCTAACGCATAAGAGTGAATATCATTGATATATCACTGCACTTCGCAACCTTTTATTTCACGTTTTCTAAACAATTAAATTTTTAAAATATTATCAATGGCTCCCAGAATAAAAGCTCTTTAAGGCATAACTAATTCAATTATTTTGCATTGTAATACTTTATCCATAAATTAAAACACGACGATAATTTACGCTTTCGGTTATACATCGTTAAACAGCATAATTTGTTATATAGGTTGCAAACAAAGGAAAACAAAGCGATCCTCATTTAAAAATCTCTTTTTATACATCCTTTCTACCTACATTTTTTGGAAAATTTTCACAATCCCTTCTCTTTGTGTGTGATTACCGTAACGAGAACTTTTTTCTCATGACCGAATAAAATCACGATTTATTTTCCTTGCAAAAACCATACGTACTTTCCTTTTATCCATGAGTTTGGCCTCGAAAGCAATTCTATTAATCATCCGAATTTATCTTAATACTATAAACAAAAATACATAGTAACCAGTTAAACTTAAAGGGATTTTTATTTTAAATAATACCTGTAAATAGTATAACCTTGATCATGCAATATCATCGAAAAATAATTCTTTCTTCCAACAAATACCGATTGTTGGATTCAAGATTCAAAATCGTCAACGGAAAAATAAACAAAAATCTCCGACGTGATTCGGACAAAGATCTCCCAATTTTCGCTCGTTTGCTAAGGCAAACTGAGGTATTGAGACAAAAAAATTCACAGAATTCGTTCGCTCATATTATCTCACACTTTTTACACGCGTTCCTCTTTGGGAATTTTCCAAACCGCGTGAATGCAAGGCTTCTCCTTATCTCATATATGTCATAACGCATTCAGTTCACATACATTTTAGCCAAAAGAAAAATTCATCGAAGTAGAAACAATTGTGTCTCAAATACAAGCGAATTTTTGGAACACCATTGTGTAATTTTCACTCGAAATGTGTGCAAAATTGCAAATTTTAATTTTATTTATATATTTAAAATTAACAATCATGCTTACAGCAAAAAAATAATAATCAAATTTATATTTGTTACACTTAAACAAATTAATTTAATTAACGAACTTTATCTCTAGGATTATTACATTTACAATCAAATCGACATTTTTATAACATTAAAGGACAACAAATATGTTATTTTTTTAGTTTTAAAGGGGATATTTTCGAAATTGAATGATAAAGTACGAAGAAAACAATGTACGAATACCTCAGCCAAAAAATAAACTGGTATTGTTTAAGTTATGTATTTTCTCGGAGAACGATTTAAGAGGATCAATCGTTGGTTATGTTTTATAAATATTATATTAAATTTACATCATAAGACTTAGGATAGGAAACTTCAGGTTAGAGGCAATCTATAGGTAAGTTGTTAACTTGGTCGACTTTCCAGTGGAAAGACCGTTTTCCGTTAGGTAGCGAGACGAGGGTATCTACCCCGACTTCCTGAGAGCATAGTCTTGTTTACCCTCACGGCGAAATATGAATCACAGAAACAAATGCACGTTCAGTATGCGTCACCAAATTACGGGAGGCTGCCAACTACCCGCTATCCGATCCTACTAAAAAACAGAAAAGATCGCGTCATATGTCAAGATGACGCAAGCGCCGAGCAAATGTCACCGAGATATGCCAAAAATGCTGAATTCTGCGATTATTTCACTTCCTCGCCTTTGGCAGGATGTGCGAGATTGTAATTCCTACAAATTCCTCAAAATATGTCGCGCTGAAATGCGGGAATGCGTTAATCCTGCCATGAATGTAATGGGCCCGTTAGAAAATATGCTAACCTTGCTGGCAGTTGTACTGGCCAACGAATTCTTGAGCCCAAAAGAGACATGGGATATACACACTGCTATGATTGAATTGCTAAATAAAATTAGACTTATAAGGGTGTAAGATTGGAGATGAATAACAGGATATGAAGTAATGAAAGTTACTTCGGGCTAAATTTCGTTATAATATATATATTATCGTTCTTTAAATGGCTTTTATTTTTAGCGATATTTTAGAAAAAGACACAAATTTGGGGATCTAAAATGTATTAATTTAGTATAAACCTCTTTGAAACTTAATAACTCTTACTGAAATAACCTTGGAAAAGAATTACACTGAAACATTTCACATAATTATTATTTCTAAACTACATTTCTGAATGACAGCCCATTTACGGAATGCGTATTCTTCAGATTGAGCCGCTTTAATTTACGATATCTAACATATAATACGATTAAATAACTACTATAAAATTATTAATTCTTCACAATAAAAATAAAAGTTCAGACCCTTTTTTCGAAACAATTACCTCCTTAGTTAATACTGCACTATGATAGCACGGACACTGCAACCAAAGAGTTCGCCCACCTCAGCCTTGGCAATTTTCTGCTACAGATTTATGACCCCCTTAATTGCACTCCTAAGTTCACTAATAAAAGATAAAACATCACCACAACGACGATCTATAGCAGTTGAGTCATTGCTATGTTATTGTTGCGGACCATCGCGACAGGAAAATACACACCTAAACTTGAGCTACACCTTAAATTTTCAAAGGGTGACGTGAGCGTCGAATCAAGAACATCACAAGGAAGTTATACCGCCTCTATATAAATGTAATAGATCGCATATTATTCTAAACCGTCCCATGTTTAGTCCAAGTTACGCGAAAGGCGAAGAATATATAACGAGGTTCTTGAACGAAACTCATCCTTTTACGGGATAAAAAAAAATTAAAATTCCAAAAGGTGCTTTAATATCAATTTCAGCGTCCCTTTTTAAAGACGCTTTGGGCGGTCATCTGCCGGACTCGCCCATTGGGGAAAGCCGAGATGAATAATCAAGGAGCAAAAAGGACCGAGAGAGCTTACGAACAATCGCTGAAAGGCGTATTAAAAAAAAAAAAGTAATTTTTACTCAACAAATAGAGATTCGTTTACGAGACGTACACGATCAATTTCCGAGTCCATTTATCTCTTTCGAAGCAGACGCTGGAATCAGAAGAATGATATTTGTGTTAGAAACTGAGGTCGTGTTTACGCGCTCCATCCTCAGTTCGTGGGATATCTTATTTTCTTATCTCAGTCTGGGCAGCGTTTTCCATCCTCGAAATTCACTGCTGTCGTAGAACCATAACCTGAAGGGTGGTCAGGGAAAGACGAATGTCTTCCTATCATAAAAGACAGTTATATTCACTGTTTCCAAGGCGACGGACTCTCGTTAAAAAAGATTTCTTCCTTCCTCTTCACCAACCATTCCTCCCATTTCCAATCTTTTCCTCTTCGATGTAAAATCTTCTTTCAATTAACGAATTTCAATCGACCGATCGCTTCTTTGCGTCGAAATTCGAGGAAACGTTTTAATGGCCATGAATCAAACTTAATCATTTCCAAAAAGGTTTCATTCTCTTAAATAAATTCCCAACCTATTATTCTCTGAGAGTGAAAGGGAAATTCGTAGAATTACGAACAAAAACAATAAAAATCGTCACAAAGTCGAAGATCAAAGAACAGTTAGGAAAGAAACATCATTAAGCACTCATACGTAATCTGGGAACTGGAAATTCTGAACGGAGATAATTGGAAACTCTGCCCAACGTCTACATCCGATGTCGGATTGAAAACGGTTGATGATGTGGTATGCTGAGGGGATTAAAAAAGGGTTTTTCGAAAGATTTAACGAGCGTTGGAGCAGGAAGAGGAAAATTTACTAGATGACGAAAAAAAGTGAAAATAAAGTGACATTTGGATAAAACGTACTAAAATTAATTCATAAATAAACAACGGAGATCGGATTGTTAAATTAAATTAGCCTAAATTTGATACAGATAAATAATCCACAAGAAATGCTACTCATTTTAAAACTACCTAACAATTAATCTTTTGAAATCATACGGTTTATGCACGAATAAACAAGTCCAATGCTAAACTTTGCAATAAAGTTATTAGTACTTAATTTACATGGATATTATTAAAACTTGGATAAAAAAATGAACAGTTAAATTAAAATAACTCAAATTACAACGAATTCTAAGTTATACCTAACAGTAAATCTTTCCAAAAAGCACAACTTTTTTCCCAACTTATTCTAATCGTCACTTTATCATATCCAGGTCAAATAATGCACCGTTATTAACAGAAATCTCCTCCATGATAAATTTACCATTGTCGCTAAATAACTCGTACGAAACAAACTCTGAACACGGACTGTACCTTCCTTCAATTCACAATAGTTTTAAAAAGGTTCCGCTTTTTTTATTTTAACAAACTCGCGCGTGTCGTGAATGGTTTTAAAGAGGCAGTACGTAAAACCAATTCGTTATTTTAACTCTATAAACAGCGCGATCTATTGTCACAAAAGAGCGGTCAAAGCATGTGAGATTTTTTTACTCGCTCAGAGCAGTTCCATTCATCTCTTCAAAAGCATTGTGCTTCCAATTGGCCTCCGTTTTAATCCAGCATTTGCATGGCGATGGCGGATTCTTGCCACAGGCACTTCCTGCCCGCGATGGCTCCTTTCCCGTTCTCTATTCCGCTTATTTCTATCGAAACGCGATAACCCATTTCGACAGCGAAAATGACGCCTTTCCACTTCATATCGTACGCCATGTTTCCTCCGTTCCGTCGCTGGAATTGGGTATTTTACGCAACGAGAGTTTGTCTCATTTATTCTGACAAGCCATCACATTACGGAGCAGTACGATCGACAGGGTTTCGTGTTTGCTTTGATAGACATCGGCCCGTGCGTAATTAATTACTCCTGTAACACGTTACGTTAGTAAGTTATTCAGTGTGCTCGGCTAATTAAACTTTCCCTTTCATTTCAGTTGGTACATTCGCACTAAAATAATACGTTGATGGTTTCCATCTTCTCTAACCTTAAAACAACAAAAGCATTCGCCGAAAGGAATTGTTTCCGTAATAAATTAAATCACGGTGAGATACATATATCACCGGGAGCTTTTGATTTTATTATTCATAAATCTACGTGGAAACAAAAGAATATATTGACTACCTTAAAATAGCGACTTCCACGAACAACTCGGTTTTCAGAAATATCGATCATGTCGAGTTTAACTATTTGTTTATCTCGCTGCCAAGTGACTAAAATAACTCCAATTTCATTTAAGTGATTCCTATTCCAGCAATGCTTCTTGCTGCTAAAATGCTGACGTCAATGATAGAGAGTGTGAATCATTCAAAATGAGCAATCCAGCATTTACTACACCAAGTTTCGTTTAAGAAGGGTGAGCTTGTTATATAAAGGGGAATTTTTTTTAATTCATCGCTTTGTGAAAACAAACAGGTTTCTTTCTTGTTTACATCACCGGTGACTCATTGGTATCAAACAAACGAAGGCAAAGAGATATAGGTATATTTTTTTTGCAGGAGTTTCGAATTTTCCACAAAAACGGACGATTTTTTTCAACTCGCCGTTGGGATATTAATACAGCAACAGACTTTTCTGTAACTTTATAGCTGATTGCCTATACGAAGTTGAACTTAATATATTAGAAAAACTACGATGATTGGATACTTTGTAGTTACGAAATTATTCCAACTGGTTAACGTCATTCAAATGTTTTTCGGAAAGGTGAAGATTATATAATGAAATTTTAGTCGATTTAATTTCGTCAAAATTCAATTTATTGTAAAAAAATCGGGGATAAAGAATTTCCGATATTAATTCACAAATAAGATTCATACTTTTCGCGAGTATAGGTAACCTTGCAAAGGCTTGGATGAGACGGGCGGAATTCGCGTCCATATTTATCTTTCTGAAACGCTGCTGCTCAAACAAACAAACCCACTACTCATGCCGGGGACTTATTTACTTTTTCGCTGTTCTGTAAAGATTGCATAGGGAATAGATTCCAGAGAGGAGCAAATTGAGGTAGGTGATGATATTCTAGCATCTATATTCTGCAAAATAGTCAATCTTACTACTGCATTTCTTTGCGAAAACAATTTTAGCTCCAAATTTTCCTAACTATGATATTCTGCAAACATTTTAACTCAATTAGAGACCTAAAAAGATCATTTTATCACCCAAACACCTGAATGTTACGTAAAATGAATATCATACTCCTTACTTAGAAAAATAATAGATTATTAATTAATTCTTATGATATGTTGAAATTTTTTGCATTAATCTCGGCTAATACGATGTCGAATTAATGTTCATTTATTAATTATCTTTTTATCAACTGCAAATGATAAAGAATCGTTATCAACTAAATCTACGTGGAGTTTTTCTCGAGTTGTCTCAATTCATAGCTTTACCGATACACAAAGAGGTAAATGAAACATTACATCTAGATACATTTAAAGACCAATTATATACAGATGATTACTGTAAAATTTCAGAAAGAAATAAAAATATAACATCCAATACAATATTCCCCAGGTAAAACAATTACGTATCAAAACTGAGGGAATAAATACTCTCCGGGCATTAAATGTTATCCTTGAAGCAATTCTGAAAATTAAATCCCACAAAGTTTCATCCTAAACCAATGATAATGCAACTGAAAGAATCCGACAGTTCCCACACATTCACCAATGTGTGCGATATAAGTGTGTCTACTTTTTTAAGTACTTAAACCCGTGTAAAAACGAAGCTTCCAGACGTACTAAAGGCGCTTCAAATGGTATTGAAGCAGTCGTAGATAAAAATCGCTTTTTTCAGCATAAAAATGGAATTGAACACGAGCGAACATAGCGTGTCCATTAGCTGATTAAACAAAGTTCCACCTCCGTATCCACGTTCATTCCCTTCCGAACCCTTCGTGTACTCTCTCGTACGTACAAATTCTCCACTCGTTGCCCTATCTTCCGTCCGCAATGACGTCACGACTGCCGGGGGGCGATAGCGTACCCTTTTTTTTGCATAATAGCGCTTTTGGTGGGCGAGAGACGGCGGTCTGGATCAGCACATCTTATTACTTAACGCCCTACTATCATCCTATGGTTGTAGAGAAACATATGGGAGGGAGGAATCGTTAAAACGTCCTCGAAGATTACCATGGTGAATAGTTGAGCTTGTTGAGATCACGTACGTAATATTTGAAGATGAGCATCGAATTGGTTTCGCCACGACAATGGCTTGCATAGGCTGAGACATCAGAGAGGTTCTGTTATCTTCTACGATTCAGAATGTATACACGAAGGCGAATGAAGAGGGGACGATGTCTTTGGATGACTCCGCAAAAATTACCCTAGCAACGGAGAGGAGTTTAAGGACGACTTCGTAATAGGTTTCCCATTCCGGGGATAAATCAAACCCATTGATAAGACAACATTTATTCTCATTGGTTCGAAGCAATGAATCACCTCCCGAGGATTCATTTTAATGGATGATTAATGTTGGAGAAAATTTCCGAAAATACTCTCCGAGGAATGTCACATTCGGAACTGCTTCTTCTTTCGTTATGTGCAGAAGTCTCTTTTGAGAGGTACTTCGTGAAATGTAGAAAATGTTCTGCGTGTTTGATCGTCCACTTCGCGAGGACTTGCTAAGTTTAATCGAGAGATACAGAAGAGTTCTGTGGAGTAGCAAGAGCAAATTTAAAGGGAGCAGAAAATTTTCTTTAGGGAATATTAATTGAAATACTAAAAAATACACAACAGAAATCTATCCTAATTTTTTACTTTGGCCTTAGATTCTGTTAATAAACTATAAAGACTTTTGCATATCACCGAATTCTTTTCAAAATTTGACAACAAAAAGGAGAGAACTCGTTCTCTTTATTCGTAACAGACTTAAGTAATAAACTAAAAGAGCGGATTTTTGTAAGTTCAATACGAATACTATTAATTCCACAAGATTTATAATTAAACAAAGGAAATAAAATCACGTAAAACTTGTTTTAGATGATGATGAATTCCCACAATAGAGTGTTATTCTAATCATGAAACCACAGCGTCCTTTACCATTCCGATAGATTAAGGCTTCCCCCAAGTTATTCTGAGATCAATGTTTATCGGCAAAATATATTTAATGCATGCGTATTATGAGATAACTACCAGTATCCTTATATAGAACCTTAATATAGATAAAGGGAACAGGCGACTCAATCTTTATTTATGATAACTGACTGAATATTTAATACTGGTAGATAAAATAAGCAACAAATTAAATTCTTTCTAGCTCTTACGTTTGCCATAAAATTCGTTAATTTTCTTGAAATGTATTGAACATAAAATTAAACAATCAATTATTACAATCGTTGAAATGAGTCGTCTATATTTTTTCTTTAACATCTTCGAATCAAAAGCCAGACAAAACTGTAAAGTGGGAACAACCTCATCTCGAATAAACTTCGAATCACCGGCTTCGCTCACCATAGTGCCTCCCCAATGCGGATGAACTGCGAAAACAAAAATCGAAGGTCGCCCTTTAAGAATCGTCTCGTTTAAAGGGTCGATTGAATCAAAAATTTCGCTGTGGAAAACTGAAAGACTTCCGCAGGAAACATGAGTCTTCGATTTCCATATTTAGAGATGAACACTTGACGAAAAGGGGAGGAGTTGTCGCTAAGAAGGGAATGCGTAGAACAAGTGTGATGCTAACCACTTGCTCTGCAGATGCGCTCTTTCATCGCCATTTCAAAGAAATGAATTCAAAGGAGTCGCCTGTCTGGAGCGCCTCATCACTTAACGATCTCTTCAATTACAGACGACTGCCGATCTGATCGAATCGAACGCACGATTCTCCTTACGCATCCTCAAAACGATGATTGTTTCCGTGACAACTGACTATACGTAGATAGTCTTAGATTAAACGAGAGTACATATATTCTCTACACATATATAATAGACTATAGAGAGACCTTATTCTCTAAACATATACTATAATATAATCACAGATGTAGAGAAAAATAACCTATATATTGGTGAAAATACGTAAAAATCGTATCCGTTTCGTTCATATAACGTGATCGCTCAAACTAACTAAATTCTAGCAATACGATCGTACAATCTCAAGTCTGGTATTGATAAATTATGGGCCTAATTTACAGCTGAAAAAGATATTATTTTCACAAAATTTCGGAGCATTTAAGGAAACTAAAAAGACTATAGTTTTAACATTAAACTAAAGACAAACACAATAATAATACGGAAAAATATCACAAAAATCGTAAGTTTCAGCATCAATCTCTGCTTCAAGATTCCAATTTCAAGGCAAAAGGAGCAGAAATATCAAAAGGGTATCATTTCGATCAACCTAACCAGTTCTCCAATCCACCCGATAGCTGAGAATAACCTCCATCAGATATTCCTATAAATTTCAACTCCATCGATTCCAATCTATCGGAAATTTTAAATTGGAGATCAAAGATCGATCTGTACGATTAAAGATATTATGATCACACGATACCACTCGAGACGCGTGGATTATACGAGGAAAGGCAGTAAAAGAATAATACTAACTTTTATTAACGTGAACTTACACATTTTATTCACATTTTCGCTGTGAGCGGTGGCAGACCTATAAAAAACCCAGGGGTGACCAACGCTGGATATTTATTCAAATGAGGGAATTATATTTTAAAATTTACATATATGCATGAGATGGAGTTTCGAGGCTTCTCTTTATAAGTTCTCTTCGCTTCGCGTAAGCTTCCTTCGGGTGAAATTCTTGTTCTCCCACACTACACCCACAGAGCAGAGACGTAACTGTAATCGGCAATTCGTACTTTTCAAATTGGTGCATTTATGTACGTTATTTTTGCTTTTTTCTCAAACGGACCGAGCCATGTTGAGTGATCCTTTTACAAGTAAAAATTTATTTCTTAAGAGGCTTACTGCTGTGGGAAAATAACCACCCGAGAGAGTTTTTTTTACCGAGCACTGAAACGTTCCATTACGACACAAACGTCTACACTTCACAGAGATGGTAACTCAGTCTCACAGACACGGATGACCAATGGGGAAATAACTCGGGGAATTCTTTCTCGTCGTTACACACGAATAGCTGCTGCAAAAATTTTAAAAAGAGGCTTTCAAGTTGACCGTACCGAATCATTTAACTCGGAAATCTAAGAATAAAAAAAATGGATGAAAATATTCAATACGACAGAGTTTTTATATCATCGATATTAAAATAACCTTAAGATGAATGAGTAGGGCTAATCTTCACATGCTTATTAATTTGGTTACGAGAGATCTCCATTCATTTAAAGTTTCTTCATTACCCAGAGAACATTTATCGTCGCAAATTAATGAAGAGAAACTTTATCTGGGACATCTATATTTCATATATATATATATATATCTTGGAGGTCCAGAGTTCGAGTCCTTGTCAATCAAGGATACTGAATGTCTTTAGACGACATTGCTCTTTATTAAACAACTTAAATTGTGGTGTTTAATTATAATATTATATCAGAAATGGGGAGAGCAGGAAAACAAACAATAATGCTTTAATCGAAAGTATTTATACTTGATGGAATTAAGATATATTAATTACAATAAACAATACAATAAATATTTACTGAAAAACATTCGCTGGAAGTTGAATCACGGCTACAATCCGCAATTGTAGAATCTCGAGCATTCGCATCTACCGAAATTGAGATAAAACCGTCAGATCAAATGGAATAAATCGAGTGCAGGTGTCGGGTGATGTCAAAAGAAACACCAAGAAGCTGCTCTGGACCCTTCGAGCGTGGTTAACCGCGCCATCTGAATCTCCGGAAACCGATGCAAAAGAAACGAAAGGGTGTATTATATTTGCAGTCGATCTCGATTTCCAGAGTGACGTAACATGGGTGGGCAACAGTTGAAATGCGTCATTGAACATTTTTCATTCAAAGCACGCATTAAGGTCACTTTTCGACCAGGTTACTTCCTCGATGACAGCGTGAGGGGCTTTCTCTCGAAAAAACGTTTGAACGTATGATTATGGGCGTTTTTATGAATGTAAATAGTCGAATAGAATCTAAATTAGGCTATTAACTTGAATAGTTCCGTCGCCCTTACGAAAGAATGAGAATATTTAGAGACGATACGGAATAAAGAACGAATTTTTATGGCCGTTTAGCTTTATTGCGATTTTGTCCCCTCATTATTCATGCACACGGATTTATTTGCAAGTTAGTTACGAGTAAATATGAGCGTGCATAGACGTTGAATTTTGCAGATGCGAATGATTTCACGACCAAAGCAAAAGCTTACACCACAACTCGCATTTCACGCTAGTTATGTAACAGTCTAACAGTAACTGTCCTCCTTGGTGATAGATTAAGTATTCCATTTACATTACTCAATCGTTTGAGCTAGCTAAACTGTTCATCAAAGAAAGATGTCCTTTTGGGCAACTTTACCTGAACTTCCGAAAACAGGGTCCGCTATATTTTCATCTGCAGTACTTACAAAGAGTGGGCAGATGTTCCAACTGTGAAAATACCCTAACGCTCTTTTTACTCCAACCGGCTCTTTCTTGGGGCAATCCGCAGGTGCTCGGCAAAGACCTTTTCACCGAGAGCCAGAAAAAGATACCTTCGGATTCCGCTGCAACGGACTGTATCGAGGGCCCATTCCGAGATTTCTTTGTCGAGCGTAAATCTGTTCTCTGGCTAGAAAATTCGAATAGGTGTTGGTAAAACCTTCTGTAAGAACTGAAACGACACCTAAATCAGAATGTAAAGATGTGTATATGTGAAGAACTTTCAGTCTTTACGTAAGGAAACCGGGGGATTTTAATTGGCGATACTAATGAATGAAATGAACCGTGTTTAGGACAACTTTAAAGCACAATAAAACTCAATGAATTCAAAGAAAAATTAAATGCATAACATATTTAGATATGTTCCCAGCTGAGCTATTAGTAAAACTAAAGGCGGAGGTATACTGGAAGATCGGTAGTTACAGACGAGCTTTGATGTCTTCAGGATCCCCATTCCCTATTCATTTACTACTGAAGCCGTACTGGGACAACTGATACTTTCAGCACCTGCAATGTACGAAGGTCTTTGAGACGCAGGGGAGCAATTACGTATTCATGGGTGCCCGCATCTTATTAGCTACGGAAATACCCCTGGATATACCGTTACGCCTATGTATCTGAAGAGACACGAGGATGAATATTATGACGTGATGGTATTATCTCCTATTCATAACGCTTTATTGCCAAATCTTGTTGTTAATAAGATCTGCTGGAGTGTAACTGTAAACAACAACACCATTTAAGATTCACTTAAGCTTACGGTACAGGAATTACCAAAGGACTTCGGTGTTACGAAAGCATACGCTATGAATTTTACAACCGACATGGAGATTACGTTAGACTCCTGTTGTGCTAACCTTCTGGCGTCCGAATGGACGTAAAGATTTAGCGCCAGACGTCAGAATTGGCACTAAAATGACGCTTCGGGAAAGCGCCAGACAAATCCGTCAAACGTGAATTCATAATGCGGTAAAACGGCAACGCTGCTTGAATTTTCTCCTTCCCTCTAAAGTAGCGCCCTTTCATACGAACGTCGGTGCAGTCTTCGAACAACGCCAGGTGATTGAAATTCTATGGTCGCCGAATAAATTTGCTTTCGGATAAACGCGGAAACCAGCTGCGGTCGTCGTTTAGAGGAGAATATTTTAGGAAAAGTCGAGAAATAAGCCGTTGTAAGTTCATAGAGTTTAAGGGAACCTCGAAAGATTGGTGGGCGAGCTAGAAGTTACGCCGAGTAGAATGATAAATCAGGACGAGGGAACACGTGGAAGGGAAATTTATGGTACGAGAGAATTCACCAGACAAAAGAAAATGAATTCGAATTCCGGAGGAATTACTAAAACAATCACTTGCAGGGGTTTATAAGAGGTAACGTTCTAAGCCTTACTAATCTACTAACTACATTGGTGTAATATTTTGAGGAAAAAAGTATCGTATTAAAAAGAACAGGTTTGCACCACATTTGTACGAGTCGCGGACCCTAGAATGTTTTATTATCATATTGTGGTGGTCCCCCTAAGATTCCTCCATAAATAGAAGTGCTATTCATTTGAGAAAGGGTCTAGGGGTACCCGTATCCCTTTAAGGGTGAATCGGGAAGCTTTCAGAGGACATACAATACTACAGGATAAATCATTCGATATTTTATTTTAGCACACTATAATTATGTCGCAATGACTAAAATCGTTTCATAGTGGTAGCGAATTTAGAGTGTAATTCCATGGTATTAAAGAAAATTGCAACAATATATTTTGAAGACTATAAATCAAGGACTTAATTCATATGCTAATGAATAATGTTGTTGGATGAGGGTTTAAGCAGGACAAAAGAGTACAGATACCAAAAGGGAAGGAAATAATGAACGTGGGCACTCAAACCGGAAAAAGAATTCGTTTAAGAGACTTATAAAAATACTGAAAAAAAACTATCTAAAGGATCTATCCTATTTATATATGCTAAAGGCGATTGAATAGCGAATATGAATTCGATTCTTTTATTCATATACCGAATAATTCCATTAAATGTTAATTCAATCTACAGAAGAATTGTTTCTTTACCAGGAAAAGAACTAACATTTACAAATACATATGATATCGAAATTTTTAACACACATTGCACTTCCGTGCTAACACTTCCTGGTTTCATTAATAATTCAACCCATCTCTTCAGGAAAATATACACCCAACATTCCACTTAAGAAACTCTCGATTTCATACTTCAACCAGAAGAAATTCCCCATTGGTATCACACGCTTAGTGCATGAGTAGATTGAGGGAAACAAATCGAATACGTTTCAAAACAAAGGAAACGACAGTCTACGTGAGCGGAATTTTTACGTGGAAATGACGTTTTGACTCATTCGTTGCGAGTGAGCAATACCGCGTGTTGATTAGGCGCGTTCATTTCCGAAAGAACTGCACTATTTCTCTTCTAATTTCTCAATTAACGAACGAAAGGAAGCTTCACAGTTCGTTAACTCCCCCTCCCACTGCCGTTTTTTCGCATCCCACACACACACACACACCTTCAATAGCATCATCGACTGGAAAAGCCGACTGATTCATCCACGATCCCGGAAGATTACATCTGCTCCCACTGGATACGTGGAGGAGGGCGACGTAACTCGAGAAAGGTTGATCCCATCATGTGAAACGAGGAGCTACCGAATCGAAAGAGTATTTGTATTTCTTTTCGATATCTTCCCGAGTTATCGATTACAGCAGCCGTTGGATTGGAAAAACGAGGTATCGAATGAAAATGCTCAATTTTCAGTTCGCCGTGTCTTTTTTTTTTTTCATTGGATGCGTGGGCGTAAAAGGAGAGTGAGTTACTGAGGTCTGCGGTCTGAGTCACCTAATTTAAAGGACGTTCATCTCGATGCGATAAGATGTTGACGACCGTTTCCAATGGAAACTGATACCAGAATTTAAAACGGTGCGCGTCATTGATATAAAAAGTATCTTGGAAGACGTTCAAAATCAGAAGAAGTTATAGAAGCACCGAGATAATATCTCCATCGTGTTACATTGATATTTATTACAGTTGGCAACAAAACAATCACAACTAATCATTTCAGTTTATCGTCACATGTATTAAATGTTTCTAAAACTTACGAAGTTATATTATTAAGATCCCATCAAAGTACCTTAAAATCGTAATTATTTTAATTTTATCTTTGACTATTCTTTAATTTATAGCGTGTCTATATGATTTACTTCAAGAACTTTACATTATTTTGATATGTATTAGGAAGCATACAAAAAGAGTAATTTTCAAAGAAATTAAGTAAATTAAATCGATTACAAATTATTCTTCAGTCAAACACAAATTTAGAAGGATTTTACAATACATCCTTATAATTTTCAACTTAAATAATAGTTTGAACACTTACACGACACCTGCAGCGTAAAACAGTATTTTAATAACTCCTTTTTTAGTTTTCCTTATATTAACAACTTGTTATAGATGAGAAAAAATGAGTCTATACACTGTTTCCAAGCAAGAAATCGATTTATTAATTTAGAATATATTATAGAATAGATAGAATATATTTATTAATATAGAAATAATATATATTATATAGTTATCTTCTCATAAAAAAATATAAGATCTAAAAAGTTCCACAAACTGAAAGTATTAACGGGACATTTCGCTACATTTTAACACATTTCTTAGGGCGGAATAACCATGAATTACAATTGAAGAATGCTACAGAACTACTTCATACTAGAAAATAATGATAATATTCTGGAAAAATAAAGACAATATGTACATTCGTTTTCATTATCCACTGATCTGAAACTACACCATTCATAGATAATATAGAGCTTGTAGAACTGCACTCCCGCTTAAAATGTACAAAACGAATTCAAATGAAGAATAAGGCAGAATAGGTTTGACTCAGACCATCAGATGTCCTCGGACGAAGCAATTTCGAAACCGACGAATTGGAAAAAGCGCTGACCTTTACGTTTTCCTTATATAACTCGATGTTCTTCGACTTGTCCACTGCGCCATCGTTTGATGATGGTGCTAGAAAAATAACAGCACGCGAACAGTTTCTATAGATTCTACTTTCTTTTTTTTCGGACTTCTACTAATGATTGTTCAGCAACAATTAACTATGCAAACAACCGTACAACGCACTTCTCATTTCCTGTCTTCTTCAGAGAAATTAATCAAACAGATGTTATTTTATAAAATTGCGTACTTGACAAAAAGGAAAATATAATTTGTCGAAGATAATTGCTAGATTCCATTCTTCTTCATTCTAACATAAACTGATACAAAAGTAACAGTCTGTATATATTTTTTATTAGCCATCCGATGCACCGAATTCGATCGCACACTGTTAAGGAACTAATCAGTTCATAAGAACATAGTTTTCATAACATTTACTTTCCCTTGAAATACACATACATGCGCTTCAATGCCAGAAACTATATGTTTATCTTAGATTGTAAAGTTATTTAATCATTTCATTTGTTTTCAGAGATAAATAATGTGTCCCAAATACCGTGATGAGTTGATATACATGTTATTTTTTCGTATTTTAAAACATCCCATTTACAGAGAATTACGTAATACATAATAATCGTAACCTAAAAATATATTTCTTACAACATCCAAACTGAGTGGTTAATGTTAATTGTATTTTGAAAATGAATTTTTAGTTTTAGAAGACAAGAATAAAGAAAACAAAAAATTTGACTAATTATTCGAACAGAACTAAATAAATTATCCGAGTTTGACGTTTATTCACGTTTGCAAATTTCACTCACTCATAAGATCCGGTAAATCAGGCTTAATAATTTCGCAACCGAAAATTCTTATATCGATGATACCACCCTCAGAGGGTCAGGAAACCAAAGCAGGAAACGGAAATGTATGCAACGAGGAAATTCTGACGCACAATTTGACGTGGTACGAATGGTTACCAAATAACTCGCATTAGATACGAGTTTAACGGCGATTTTTTTCCGGCCGATATATAACACTTAAAATTAAATGAAATGGAAGTCACATGTCACAACTCGTAATTTTACAAAACCACTAATGATTTTACTTCAATTTAAAATGAACGGAATAACTTTAGATCAAAACTAATAATTTTACTACCTTACAAATAAGTATGAAACAATTTGCCAGATATTTTTCACGAGTTGGATTTATTCCTAGACCTTACGCATCTAAAATAAAAAATAGGATTTCTACTATAGAAAAAGTAATAAAGTTTTGGCGAGACTTGTCTTCACGTATATGTCACATTTGATAATAATATACGTATCTAAAGTAACCAACTGATGTCGTCTAAGTTTTCATTTGTCACGTATAAAACGGAGCAATGAGTCCGAATCCAATGGCAACAAAACATCAGAACAAAAGAAGAGAGGAATGTAATCTGAGAGCAACTTTCGTCATCTCCAAAATGAAAAAAGCTCAGCGTCGTATTTTTCGCAACCTTCTTTTTTTTCTCTGACGATTTCGGCTATTGTAAGACTACGTTGCTCTTCCTTTTCTTTATGGCCAAAGCTCACTTTCACTTTTGTTCATTTCACCTCCACAGAGACTCTCGGTTTTGCCTTGGTTCGGTGCTCTTTCAGATCCAAATAAAAGCGATCGTAACTCCGCAGAGTTTTGAGTACACACTACAGAAACGACAGCAATAACGGCTGATTCGATTCGAGGTAGCAACGATTCAAATCAGCATAAAAAAGATACCGTTTTCCCAAATAAGAGTAAAATCGTTGTTTTGTGCGAATAGACAAATGAATCCTCCCTTTCAGCTTCCATGGAAAGCGAAGAAATGTTTCCGTGGCAAGGTGGAGAGTTATTTTAGCACCAAATCTACAAAAGAAGTTTTTGTATTCATTTATTCAGAGAATGTTCCGGTTGTGTGAAATCCCTGAGGCCAACTTAAATCGATACCAGTCAACTTTAATCTCTTCAAGGACTCTTTCTGCTTTCAGTTTCACGCTCTCGGCCTCTGTTATTGATTGGAAACACTATTAACTTCACGACAAACCGATTTAATTATGTCATTGATTGAGCTACCGAACATACAAATATGGGCCTCTCAATTGCCAGAATTTTACGCAATAACTTTCTATTTCATTTCTCACGAACGGTATTCTAGAACTGAACTTCTGGAATGATTTCCTGGAAAATTTTTACAAAATAAACTAATACATAAAAGAATGGACTACTGACTGTAACCATATATATGCCCTCACATTGTTGCTAAATAACCGGTTACCTAACAACCTTAGGTTTACATAGCAAAGCTTAAAATGAAAAGCACAAGAATAAAATAGTACCAAATAGAACAATTATCAATCTAAATTGATTAATTCATACTGGATGATATCACCAGGAAATCCATTTACTATATTTATAAAATTCAACCAACGGACGGGGCACACGAGAAGTTGATGGCTCGGATTGGAAGGTCAATGGCATACATCTGCATAACGTATCCTGGAAACGAGATTCTGTAATACATCCTGTAATTTGAGAGGCTTAACTCTTCGTTTCGCTTTGATTGACACGATATTTGAATAACGCGAATCGGTGTACTCGGACCGCGGATTTACTGGATAAGAACGTATAAACGGTTCCATGCTATATTAGCACACACCGGAAATAGCAGTAGATACTAAATCACAATAAGAACCGAAATAAACATGCGAAAACATCCTCGTTGACGAACTGAACACGATTTGAACTTCCGGTGCTCTCACTTGCTTTAACATCCGCTCAGACTGTGCACCCAGCAATGGATGGAAAAAATTGGAAGACGTCGGCTGGTTATCATTCACGAGACAGCATCACGTTTCTGCCGTGCCCTGACACCGCTTACTTTCAATTACACCCGTCAGAGGTCACGTCATGTTTCAATCAAAGGCGCGAACTGAGCGACCGTAAGCATCAATGACGACTGCAAAAACAGCGTGCGGGTCGTTGTCTCGCCGTTGTCAATCAGCTACAACAGTGCCTCCTGCACACAGACCCTACAACTAACCACCCTCCCTGTTCACGAAATACACCCGCATTCTTCCCTTGACGTTTGCAGTTACTTAAGGACAATTCCAGTAGTCTGTAACATTAATTTAGTTATTTGAATTACATTAGGTTACTGACCCTGCTTTCAAAGCTGCCGTGAGTAATGGAGCAAGATGCATCTACGGAGGGGAATTACCCCCTGGAGAGAGTTACCATTAGAGACGTACTGGCGGGTACCAGGAACTGTTTATTCGGGGTTTAGGGAGTTAAGGGATATCGATAATTGAATAAAAATACGTACTAAATGAATTTAAGCATATGCTGGTTGTAATGAACAACAAGGATACAAAATTAGCACGAACTCCGACAGGTAGAAGTTTACTGTCCACTTAAAGTGATGGAAACATACCACAACTCGAGCCCTAGCAACGACTTCATTATACAATCCAGTTGCTATGATACCGTGAATCAGTTATTTAGTATAACCCGAATGTGCGTATTGAACAGACCTAAAGGTCCAGGGATCGAATCCCAGAAAACTTGTATTGTGTCGAGTGGTTGATGTTCAGACTTCTTGTCAGAGTTAGTAAAATAATTAAAAAGAATATTGGTAGTCCGTGTTTCCGTTAAAGAGGTTATATTAATCAATTGACTCTTATGCGAAATTTCAAGGATACTCAGCACTGACATAGACTTTACCTTGCTATTTACCGAGTCTCATGATTTCGAATGATCCAGAAGCTAATGTTATTAGCTACGCATTTTCTATTAAATTATTCTACAAAGACATAATGCATCTTTATAGAGATGTTGATGAATAATTCAGGATGTTATTCATAAGAATATAAGAAGGAGAATATTTTTTTCGATGACAATTTAAGAGCGGAAAACTTTCAGCAAAAAAATAATTTGATCGATTTTGAATACGAAAAAGAACTCTTTATAGAAAGCCCTTACCACGAAGCTGGAAATATACAATAAATCCGATGAATAAAATAAATATAATATTCCGAAACCAACTTTTAAGCAAACATTGTTATACTTCCTCCTTTTCATCCCTAATTGGTGTTACGCCGGTTGGCTTCCTCCGAATACCACACAAATTTAAAATTCGGATCGACTGAGGGTACGACAAGAAGAGAAATCTTAACAACGTCTGAATGTCTGGAAGTAGAAACCCCATTACCCCAAACGGATTTTCCTTAAGAGGAGATCTAAATTTGGTATACTGTTAGGGGATAAGTGGATGGGAAAAGGGAAAGACCCTGAAACTAGTCGCGTAAAAATAGAATGACGATTCGTGAAGTTAGGGGCCGTTACACCCTTTTCACTTGACTTGGGAAAGATCTTGATTACGAGTTAATTAAAAGCAGATTGTTCCAAATGAGGAATTGCAAGACATGCGAAAATAGAGCAACTAAACGACTATTCGAAAGATTCTTCGATTGCATTGATAAGATGTGGAAGAAGATTGTTACGATGGAACAGGAACCTTTAAAGAGGAAACAGAGATATAGAATGTGATATCACTGAAAAATATACGAAATAATACTTTTTTTAAACTTCCTTGAACAGATTTAGGAGTCGCAATGATAAAATAACGATGAGAAAATATCTTTCCTGTGCTAAAATCACATATTATTTCGAGGTCGGATTTGATAGAGAACAAAAATACTTTCATCTTACCATCATCATGCTCTACCATAGCCAAAACGAAACAGCATTCACTTGAAACAAACTTCGAAACATAAAAAATAGCTTATAAATGACACTGTTCGGAAAACCATACAATCAGATATAGCTATATTAACAATTCTAAATACATTTCTACGTAAAGGCTGAAGGGAATTTTGAAACATTGTCATTTTGATTTACGGATAATTTTTCACTAACCAAGAGACCATTCGAAACCAAGAGTAAACATAGGCCAACAGAGGCAACACATAGCGTGTGATAGTAACTAAAACTTGTTTCCAAATCTGCTACATGTGACGCATACGTAAACACGAAGGACGTCATAAACGTGCGGAAAAGTTCAAAGTCGACGATGCGAAGTCAGAGCCACTGCGGGATTCGAAGAACTAAAGCATCAGAGTAAGAGAGGATACGGATAGGGTACTTCGAAAACCGCATCAACAACCTGTTGCTATTTACTTTCCAGTAGTAATATCGGGCCCTAAGGGGGAGAAAGAAGCCTAACCGACTCCCGCAAAACATACAAATTTATATGAAATCGGGAATTTATGGGGTTTAACACACACTTTACTTAATTTGGAGGATTTTGCTCGTTTCCCAATGAGCAATTTAAAGGCTCTAGAATAGAAATTTAACGATTACGTACATAAATTAGGAATTAATTTATTCTTGCCAAACAATTGATAGATAGACGAAGGAAACTGTTAGAAATTTCTTATTTTCTGGGAAAGCTATTGGCATAAATCAGGATATAAAAAAGCGAAGAAAATTAAAGCACTCTCATAATTACTTTACGAGAATTATCTATCGTCTTTATCCATCAATACTTTCGCAATGAGAAGATAGGTATAAGAGGATTTGAGTGAATTAAAAAGCATTTTCCCGTCAAATTCTTTCGATTGGCTAAAAAACGATTGCGTTAATTACATTCACCGAGTAATCGAATCTAAAAATATTTCATCGCTGTGACGTAATCGCAAAACAATGACAATTACAGCTGCCTTCTGCAATTCTTAAGCATTCGCGAGACACAAACCGATGCGTCATTTTCCTTGACCTCGTTTTCTTTTGTGCTTTACCGAGTTCTCAAACGAAATTCAACTTCTATCGTTTCCATACACCTTCCACGTCTTCCTCGGAAAGTCATTTTCATCAAAATTTATGACCAGTTACGGGCTATCATCATTACCAATAAATAAATGCAGAAATGACGCATTCGGAAAAAAGGTTACCTTTATGCGGCAATGGGTTGAGCGAAAAGGTCGCAATTAAAAATGAGGACAGAGATATTACTCTACCATCACCAATAATGAAGGTTTAGAAGATACTGAAATGGCAATTTTCCAGATATGCAGTCCTACAAAGACACTTCGAGGGTCAATGTAAGATAATAAAGGAGTCCATCGGTTACTCCGAATTGATCGAATGGAATGCTGACGAAAACAAGTTTCGAGGACAACGAAAAAATAAGGTGATATTACACGAAGGTCTACTTTTTTGGGTGCGATTCACAACCCTGATGAGAATTTCAGAAAAACAGCGAGCATGCGGAAATGTGTTAACAGTTCCCTAAAAGACCTATTTTCTTATCCTTGACAACAAATTTACAAAATATTGTTGAACATTTTTAAACAGAGATGAATGACTCATTTTAAATCATATAAAACGATTTTCAATCTTAATTATGACCCATCCACCTTCTCTTTACAAGGAACACACACATAGCCATAGGATTTTTTTATCGTATTACACCATTACGTCATACAATATACCCCTATTTTTCAGCGTTTTCCAAGAACCATCTGCATTACATCCTTAAGTAATCTTTTAGCTTTAAATTTCTATTCAAAGTGCTTTTAATTTAATATTCAAGATGAATTTCTTAAACATCTTACGTACAAACGTAGTAATGGACATCTTCTTGGTAATCACTCAGGAAACAATTACGTGCCAATGTGAAATACGTAGAGGGAAATTCCTTATTCGCATATAAGTAACTAATCATTTAACCGCATGGTATTGCCGAAAGACAAAATTTCCTTGGTCAAAGATGAATCATAACAATCGCACGAAACTTCACCTTGGAACGCCGAGAGGTCAGTGAAACCTCGAAAAGAACTTTGCATATTATGACGCGGGCTGTCGGAAAACCGCAAATTTTAACCCGAAACGGAAAAGCGGGAACTGAGGGGACAAAAAGTGAAGCGAGACCGCAAAGATGTCGGAGACGCGGTTTACACAGAAACTGGACTTCCATTCTCTAAGCAATTACCAGAAAAGCGCTAACACGAAACCAAAACCAATCATAGGCTCCTAAACGGACTGGCATCGACAGCCAATTACGAAGCCCTCAAATGGAGCTGAAATCCTCAATATAAACAAGTCGGGACAAAGAAAGAACTCCGTTCAGAAGACAGCCATTTCCCATCCATCATGTGAGGGTGGGGAGTCTCTGGTGTGCCCTTTCATAATCCGAAATACATTTCGTCCCTCTACCTCCATATAACTTTGACGGCTTTATACTGTGTCATATAACATTAAATACTTCATTACAGCAGTAATAAAATTTTGATTCACAACCTCTTCGCAGAAGTCTACACGTAAATAATAAGTAGATCTATTGAACAACGTTCGAACCCATATACAAATAATATAAATCGTATCGTACCCTTGAATATTAATAACTTAGTCCGTCTAGTATGGACGTGAATAATTTTATAATTAAAGATTAATATGAAGGCAATAAATAAACTTATCCAGAAACCTGTTGCAGTTGTCAGGTTGTACTGAATATATTTATCATTACATAGAGAAGTTTAATTTTGACAATGTACACACTCTAAATGATTGTGCGTCGTCACTTAAGAATGACGAATAAATATTCTGAAGGATCGGAAATAGTAATAACAAATAAAATAACTATCACGAATTCGTAAGCGATATAAAAGAAAAAATGATGAAAGTAATCAACTGTATTTTGAATGGATATTCATTATTTACACTTACGTTTACTCGGTTTTTGGTAAGAGAGTACAGAGAAGACGAACAGAAATGATAACAAGGCTAAGAAAACAGCTGACGCGATACTTTCCGTAAACCATTCCTTAAATCGATGATGAAGAAATAGTGAATCACAGCGATTATTCGAGAGGAAATATCTGAAATTGAAGAAAACCCAGTGTCGAGCGAATTCTGCTTTTCGCTTGATAGGCGGATTCTTCGAAATCGGGATATTACGTCTCCAAAGCGGATACGATGGGTTGAACTCGTTAGTTGCGCGTCACACCACATTTTATCAGCTCTTATTATTACACACTGGCGATATTTTTGTAATCTGCTTATTCGGGCAAAAAGAAGCAATGTCTTAAAATTACTCTTATAAGAGATTAGATTAAATATTCCGAGATATGTATAATTCCGACTGAAAATAAACAACGTTACTTCCTATCGACTAGAGTATTACTCACGCTGTCATTGAGTTACTTTTTCTTGGAACGTAACAATTGATGGGAGTCTCAATTAATGGTATCTAGGCTAAACTACCTAACGCGTCATCTTACCCACTTATAACCCCATTCTCCCCTAGAAAGCTTTCGTTAGCTGATGATGGATAGGATAAAGATCAAATTCACCCTTCAAGCTGATGACTTCATTCCGAGACGTACGTACCACATTTCTTTCTTAGAGCAAATCAGTCCGAACTGTCATCACGCCATACTTAAACTCGAGAAGTATTTCTGTTACAACGAACCGGAAGGAGGCGATATGCGGAGAATATTTTGATAGTTTAACAATTTCTTTTAAATGTGTAATCAGTGCTAAAGTGCGAGAGAACAATCAACGCAAAATCGTACAAATCTCTATTGATTTTTATAAAGCTCCTTAACTGAGCGTTCTAATACAAAAATTGTACTCGTGTAATTTCATTAACTCAATTACGCAAAATAAAGATAGTCCGCTTCTTATTGACAAGTTGTTACTAAAGCATTCATCGGTGCTATTTGCTCATATCATTCTTAACGGTAAAAATATATTATATTATTTCCACGCAATTCTTTTGACGTAAAATACTTCGAGTCCTTGAAAACAGGCAAGGAAACACGACGAATCAGAAGTCTAGACCGCCTTCGGATTATCCCAAAAGTTTCGCAGTCATGGACTGTGAGTTAGAAGGAGAAATAGCCAATCAACCAAGTTTCCTCAACTTTGGCCCAGTCCGAGGAGTTATAATTGACTTCCTTTCACTTCTTCATCTCTCCCTCAAAGTTGACTCGATAATTTCCACCGAATCAACTTTAACGGACTTCTTATTTACCCAATCTCACCGCAATGCATTAAAAAAAATACCTTGAGCGGTGATGAGGATGCAGATTTTAAATAATTTCCAACTTTCGTTTAACGCTTTGGAAGGAATTCTTTGAGACATTCCGTCAAGTGAACCAATCGGTACACAAATTAATGCTTAACGGGAATATTTACTCGGCGTCTTCCCACTGCGACGCCATTTAACAGTTTTGCGGAAGCAAAAATGAAAATTCGTGAAGAATTCGAGAGACACTCGTGTTAATCACTTCTAATGAACTCAATGTTCCCGTTGTCGAGCATTTTGTCCGAAATGAGTGGGCAAAGCCATAGTTATCCAGTAAAGTGAATAATACTGCTCTGTGAAGAAGCGAGTTATGCTTCGTTGTGACCAATTTGAGCTTTCGCAATATCCTGATTCGATACGACCTTGGGCTCTCTATTGCAAAAAGCGACCATCAGATGTTTGCCGAAGAGGTCAATAAGATCGACACGCGTGCATTAATTAAACGGAAACGTTGTGCACAACACACAACTTCCTTAGAGTCTTACCCTTCTCCAACGCACTTGCATGAGAATTTCCTTCGTGTTTCATGTTGCTTACAACCATGGATTTAAAAATCTATTCTATTTTCATGTAAGGGAGATTTTAAGTGCGTAATATGCCTAGTTAAACACACAGCAGGGGTAGGGGAAGATGGGTATATCAGAACTGAACGATGAAAACGGTAGCTAGGAGACATCCCACCAGTCTTCAATCAGAAGGTAAATGAAAACAATTGGATGTAGACCGAGGATACGAAGTTGTTGTAAACTTCCCAACTTCAAGGTTGCAGTTTTGGAGTTACGAACTAGCGAAACTAGTGAATGGAATTTTCATAGCTGAAGTACATCTGTGCTTGTATGAGGGTAATAATTATTCAAATGGCAGCAATTATAAAACCCCTCTATCTATCTCGTACTTATTTATGATGAAATTAATCTCAAACTTGTTTGAAGTACGTTTTGCAATTGTAAAAAGGAAAAAGGTAATAATCTAATTCTCTGTAATTTAAATGAGACTTAACTAATTTCCCTCCAAATGAATAGAAATCATCCCTTATTTCTTTTTTATTTAGTTTCCTTTTCCTGATTTATAAATTTACTCAACCTTCTATAACAACTTCACCCTCCCCTTATAACCTGAAAAGTTAACTCTAATGACGTTTTTATAATATTAATTAAACAGACTGAAATTCAAAGCTACTATAAAAATTACATAAACACGATCTTGTACATTTTTTGCCTTTTCGTGTATTTATACTAGGGCCCAAATTCCAGTAATACACCCGCACGAGGAAATTTCCACGTAGCCGAGTATCTGGATGATTATTTCTTCAGTGTCACTGCCGTACAAATGGTGAAGAGACAATTGAAGGCGTAAGAGCGCCGCCGTGATGCTCCCACGACAGCGCGATGCCAGATGCTGAGAAAGGATCACCGAAAAAAAGCATCCCAAGATGGAAACTCCATCCCTTCCGCCATCTGTGTTTACACCATGACGTAAGCCCAAACGGAAATCGGAAAGTTTTTAAATCGAAAAAAGACATATTATATTTAAGTAGGACCCTACGATGTCTAACGCTGCTAGAAGGCCGGCTGCAGGGCTGTATTGGGCTAACAGTCGTGGCTCGTGCTAGAAAATTATGGCCTCGATTAAGCCATAGGTGGGAGTTATACGGAAGCCTATAGGTTCGAGACAACGGGTAGGGAACCTTTCCTCATTGGAAACTCTCTCACCACGGAGACACACATGAAACCATTAGGTCGCGAGTGAAATCTTCCGGGAACCCTCCAAGTACTGAACAGAATACCAAAAGCGAGAGAACGGTGAAACAGTGCAACAAATATATTGTCATTTCCTCTCCAATTAATCTTCGTTTACAAAGCAAGAGTTTTGAAATAATACATCATAAATACGAGATGATATTTACAGAAGTGGAATAAGGTTAAGTTCTATTACATCTTATGTCAACATATTCTACACTAAAGACTTCTATTCAAGCTGTCAATGTCAAAATAACAGCCCGTACTGTGATGAAATCCAATTCTCTTAAACTGTTCCTTAAAAGACTAGACGGGACGACAAATTCAAGTAATTTTTAATGACGACAGTCCACCGGAAAGATTACATAATATCCATTCTATATCTCCTTCCGTTCAAAGTCTACATCCTAACTGAATAAAGGAAAATATCTTCCTCTGTACGAAATGTACCGCGGTGTAAAACGTTTCAATTTTAAACAGCTAATAAATCAAACAAATAAAAAAATTAAAGATAGGTGGAAAATTATCATTATTCGTTCCAAGATCTTCAATAAATCCAGCTCTCTATAGGAAGAGAAATTAAACCGCAAGATAAAATAGTTGTGCAAAATTTGTATTCACAACGGGACCTGCTTCCACTAGTAAAGACTCATCGTCAAGAGCCTAAGATGAATATTTACTATTAGAAACGGGTTGTAATGAATACAAATTTAGTAAGATTTTAATCTTAGATATTTACTTTCTCTTCTGGCTACAAAATTTCACCTGGAGCTCATTATGATTTTATAAACAGTATATACTTATTTTATACCTCCCTATGCCCTATCATTAAATGAGAAGTGGTTAAATAACAAATATTTATTTATTATAATTTAGTTTCATTTTGGTTCTAAATATATAAAAACTCAAGCGTATTTCAGATAGAATAAAAGCTTAAAAATAAATGAGAATGCCGGAAATGATGATAGAAAAAACTTGAAAAAGAATTACGCAATGAAATGTACAGTCGGTATACAAGGCTGTTGTCGCAGTTATTCCAAAAAGGTATGGCTCGGTTGTTGAGTGTAAAGGAAATAAGTTTCATGATCATTATGCCAAGGATAAACACGATTTGTTATGGAGATTCGCTCCTCAGCATTTCCGTCCACCTCGTTTGCATTGATAATCTGTGTTCGACTGCGGCGTTGGCCATAAACTCATCTGCAAATTCAATTGTCTTTATTGGAGAGGCCTTTATGACTCACTCGTCTTCTGAGAACGACTCCAAGTGAATCATCTTTTGAGCTATCCATCGAAAGATCTCCTTGGATACTTTTTACGATCGACTTATCAGCTCATTTCCCTCCCTCTTCATAAATCTAGACGGCCACTCGAACCAATACGCATCAAAACTAATGAAAATCTGGGAGATGAAACTCATATACCATAAGTCATACGCACTTTTGTTCCGATGAAAGGTAATCAAAGTATTTAATTTATAGATCAACATAACGTTGCTATTGATTCTAAAGTAAAACATTTTATTTAATAGCCATAAAATACAAGGGAGTTTTAGTTGATTAAGAAGCGCATACATTAATTTTAATGCTAACGACAATAGTTGAATAAATCGATACTGATTTAATAAGTGAGAACTGCTCATTCCATTAGATTCCTTATGGGCCGATACCCCTTTAACGCGACGGTAACGATGGCAAAGTAAACAAACATTATTACAGAAATGCCGTTGTTCGTTATGGGGCATTAGCTTGAAAATTCTCTTTAATCTCTTTTTAATCATTTATAAATAATAAAATAAAAAATAATAATAAAAACTCTTTTTAATCATTTCTTACGCTACTAATCCATGACTGAATAGCTTTATTGGGTTAAATAACATAAAAAATAAAAGAACAAACAGTAAATATAAAACTTAACGTCCATTGCCCCCTAATGATGGTTCATATGAGCCCAAAAGGTGAAACGGTAAATGCCTTTCGTAAATATCTTAACTAGACGGGAATGTAAACAAAAGGACATTGGACCAAATGCTCACCATTAGTTAGAGAAATTCACTTGACTGATCGAAGTATAAATTTAACTACACGAGATAAGATAAGAAAAAAGAAAACTCCAGGATGCTGCCTTTTTCCCTTGAATTCTATATAAAAAGGACAGAATGAGTTCATCGGCCATAAATAACTTTCCACTACGATAACATAATCGAGAGAAAATGCCGATACGGCTAAGGAAAGCGAAAACATGTTCTTGGGCTGGCTGACCTCGAGAATAGCTGCACATCTCATTCTTCCACCAGATGGAGCAGGAATACGCGGGATGAGATTCATTCAAGGAATCCCGTTACCTTCGCGTACAGGAGACCATGTCCTCGTAAACGCCGCTGCATTTCAGCGGTCAAATGTCCAAACATTATGTCCTAATTGAAAACGTCCTTGCATTTGCATGGCAGATGCTCTTGGATGACAGGAACGATGTCCTTCTGCTAACGGGGTAAATGCCGTCATGCACCGTGAACTCAAAGGGGGAAATCCGCGTTTATACGGTTCGGAATCTGGTGAAAGAACGACAAACGGTGCAAGTTTCGTACGAATTATTTAGGTCGAGCGTGAATTTATTTCTCGAGTACTCTGAAAAATGTTTCTATCCGAGTAAGGCCTAAAAGTTTGCTAGAGAGCCGGTTTGACTCGTTCACGATCTCTTAAATTTTACGAAACATTTTATTAATCTGAATAGAGATGTTAAGAAGGCTTTAAAAAATTTTTGTACATTTATATTTATTTATTAATTTACATTTTCATTTATTTATAGATTAGATAACTGAAAACCGGTTATTTTAAACTGAAATATGAATAGTCTCCAAGTTTAGTCCAGTTTCTAATATAAAACATTTTAATAACGCATATGAAATTTATAAACAAAAAACAGATGAATTCTGTCGTGTTTACACAGTGGGAAAACGAACTGGTAATAAATAGGTTTAAATAAGCTACATATCTGCAAACACGGATCGCTATGATATACATCACGATCACTATGGAAAACAATAAACAACGTACTTAGGGGCATAAAACTATAATAATTAATAACTAATAAGATGAGGAATAACATTGAACACACAATTGATAGATTTAAAATTAAACACATCCAAATCTTCTTGGGATAAATTTTATTTATATAAGAATAATCTTCAAATCGATAAAAAATTTTTTCGGCTCGGGGAAAATCGATCTCGGTATATCCAAAAAGAACTAAATCACTAAAGAACATTTTATGATCAAAATTCAACGTCTTGTGAGCGGTAAATAGACAGCGATCATACCACCTTGTAATGCGAAATCCTACGGTATGAATGGAGGATTGTGGACTTCTTATCATGGGCCATGGAGAGATTAACGTGCGAAGAGGGAGTGATGGACACGCCCTTGGCCTATTCGAGTGATATCTGCAGAGCGTGCTAAACGGATTCTCTGAATGAGTCACGCGAAGTTGGTCACGCTGCTGTAACGCACTAAAGGATAAAAAATAAATAATCGGAGGGACTTATATAAATGGGTCAGAGGTAGAATTGGCATTCGTAAGGGGCCGAACAAAGCTGCGAGATGGGTGTTTAAGGCGTGATGACACAGACATCGTAAGCTGGGGATTACCACTCGGTCTATTTAACACGCGGATGCGTTCCATCAATACCATCTCTCCAGGTGGAACAGCACAGCGAGGCTCCTCCGTCTATGGAGTTTATGCTACCCATTTGCATTTATCGACAAATAGAAACTCATAGCGGTAAGAATTTAATGCGTCATTTTAATCTTATACAAATAAAATACCTTGAGAATCAAGTGATACATTGACTCGATCTTTAGTTTATTCATAATAGAATACCTTAGAAGGTGTTAAGTAATAGAAAATGAAGAAACTTTATTTTTTTAGCTTAAAAGCGAATAAAATAGAAATACATGAAAGATGAATATAATACGCCATTCCACAAAAAAGCTGTTATCGCTCGTACATAAAACTTTATCTTTTATTTAACTATAACTTTACTACTATTATAAATATTTTGATTTGAAAATATCAGATAATTGACATTGATAAAAAATCATTTGTTATGACACGCTAAAATGAACTGGAAATAAAACGCTGTGGAATTTGAATACTATACCGAATTATGGGAAAGAGACTAAAAAAATATATATCATTCAACCAAAAACTTTCTTGGGATACGCGATTAAATATCAGGCAACATGCTCTTGAAGATAATTATGGATTCGTGCAAGAATTTACTTCGACTGCTCACAATTTAAGAGATAATAACTTACTTAAAACAATAACTTTAATAACTGGTTCGTTTTTAACAACAACCATCAATGAAATGTAATAAATAAAATGGTATAATACTGAGAAGATTTTAATAATGCAAGAGAGTGGACTGGAATGAAATATAATAAATAAAATCGTATAATACTGTTAAGATTTTAATACTAAAAGAGAGTGGACTGGAATTTATTTCGCCACGGCAAAGGAAGAGCAGCACTTCGCATAAGCACTGATTTCCTGATTTGAGTGCGTACCGGCTCTTGGCTCAGCAGGATTCAATTGACTACGATGGTGATGAGACACACTCTTTGCCATTCATGTGCCCTCACCCGTTTGGGCATCCTCTGTATCTACGCAAGTAAAAAGCTAGACCAGGTTCAATTTCTTTAATCAGAGAAGAATGTTACAGGAGAGGAGCTTGTTTATTCACCAACAATCCATAAATTTATATAATTCTCATAAACAAGATTACGGGAGTGATTACCTAATTATATTTTTAATATTCTAAATAATTGTCTTTCAAGTAATTTTAATACTTCGATACAAATTTTTCGAAAAAAAAACAAAATTTTTCATGAAATAAAAGTTAGATAATTATAATAATAAAGATTTTATTTGGGCGAGATTGAGACAAAGTTTTACAAAGAGCAACATGTGTGTGAGCAACAATATTCATTAGCAAACAAATTACATATTTAACATTAGCAATTACTTCCCTAATTATCTTACATGTAATGTCAAATAAAGCCAAACCCGAGTACGTATTTATTTTGACAAAAATCTCATAAGGAAACAGTACAGGATTACATAAAAAGCAGATGGTAAAGCACAGTTTAATAACGGATATAGATTTTCATACAAACAGCGGCGTCAAACTTAAGGCGTTAACCAGGAGTCCAATAACTTAGGCGCCTGTATGATTAATAATACGCGACGCGTCTAGAAGTTGGAGATTTCAATCATCCTGATGGGAAACATTACGTGTGAGGATTCCGTCCCTCGGAAGGATCCCATACCCTAAGGCTTTCTCCTCCCTCCCATCGCACCTCCAAATGACTGATATATCGTGCTATTACCTCCATCGACTTATCCTAACTTTTCATCCCGTCTCTACTCAAACACTACGTCTCCAATTGCTTTCTTTGGTAAACCATATCCAATTATGATTCAACCCTTTCCTTACGACGCCATTCGACTTAATCAAAACCCCCGTCCAATTCCAACACCTCCTTTGTTTTCCTGTCAACCCATCTTAAGTTCATCAGTGCACGCCACGCCCACATCACAAACACCTTCTTAAATCTACCTTTCTGATTTCGTTTTCACACTCGTCGAAGTTAAGGCCACAAAATAATCATTACGTATCCCACATCCTTTCTAGACCTTGCTTTATCTCCATCAACACCGAGAAGGTAAAAATGTTTTCTCTTTTAATGTAAATAACTTTCATCGCACCGTGCGCTGGAATGTTTCAGATACCTCTTCCCCGTAAACGCAGCGAATTACTTCCCTCTCATTGGTGAATCCCACGACACTCATGCGATGTTTACTCTATTCGAGAAGCCTTAACTCTATCATCCGGCTCGTTAGATTATGAAGGGAAATTAACCGGCGGTGGCTTGGAGATATCAGAATGCCAGCACGAAGCGATAAGGAGCCGGAGAAAGATCCTTCGGCCGTTAAATCTTCAGCACAGATTTACACGAGTAGCAAAGCGAAAGGGATTTTCTCGAACGGTGACTCACTCAATCGAGCCATTAGAAAGAGAAAGTGAGAATGGCCTCAGCAAAAAAGAACTCGGGGTCCGACTCATTGAGATGGCGCTATTGGGTGAAGATAAAGGCCTATCCACACCCAAAGGAGATCCGACAACAGCGCGAGGTTAAGTGTGCAACACTTGTGTGCCCACAAGAGGGCGAAGGAACATAGGGGCACCATCCCGACCAGTTGAAGTTTCCGGCGTACATTACGCGAGGCGCTCAGATAATGCTTCTGCATAATGAAGATAACCCATGCTGACATGATAATCCCAAACACTAATGAACAACTAAATATTGATATCTCGTTATTGGGTAATAATCGTCCACTGTTTAAAGAAAATCACAACACTTCGCTCACTCCAACCAACCTCGAGAACGATAATCTTACAAGAGTAAGGCAATGTGAGTTTACAGAGAGTCGAACTGACCACTAGTTGCCATGGGCATCAAAATTAAAATCCAAAGTTTTTCCAAGAGTTTCCGAGATTCGAATGTAAGGAACAGCGCCAAGAACGAAACTTCAGGAATAACATGCTCTATAACTTTTTCAAAACAAATGCACTGAGTTATGCAATGAGAGTTAACTGAAGAAAGGAAATTGAAAGTTTAAGGGAGAAGAATGTCACGCGGAAAAGATGAAAAACGATTTTAAAACCGGCTGGAACTTTAACATCACGTACCAACATTCCCGAAGGAAATTGATCAAGAGCAAATTACATGATACATACCATGCCATTTAACTAGAACATGTAGAAAATAACTAAACACAGCGAAACAACCGTTCGCATAGATAATAATTTGATATAATTAACTTTCCCTCGCAAACTCAGAATAAAGAATGTTCACAAACTTCGTTGATTTGACAGGGTGAAAGCGTTTTGCGAATGTATTACGTTATCCACTGTAATACACAAGAAGTAAATACATTAAATTAAGCAGATATGTGATGCAATGATTCAAACAACATAGATAACTATACAACAGAAGCATGGGGCTCCCTAAATCAGATGACCATGGGCATGCAATGACAGGATGCTCCAAACCGAAAAATCTCTGAAGAATGAACCATTCAAAATGATTTAAAACTATAAAAGGGATGAAACAAGGGAATGCCAATAAAATAAGAGGACTCACCAAGACTTTAGTGAACCTTCGATCAAGTTCGGTTTGGTCAGGCATGGGTTGTTTACTCCTAACGGATGAAGTTGTAGAAGTCGTAGTGGGTGATGTAGTGGTAACAGAACGTGTTGTCCCCATTGAGGATGCATTGTTCAAATTCTTGTTATTGCTAACGACTGGAGATAGAGATGGTACAGCCGAAGGGGGTGACTCACTCTTTGAACTTTGTGAATTCCCCATCGTCCTTTTGTTACAATAAAATTCACTTACATAAGATAATCACCACCACTTTCACTGTCACAACTTCAACTGTAAACTTCAAGAAACAAATGCACTGTCGAATTTCATGATTAAGGATCAAGAAAACACGTATCGCCCCAAGGAAGCAACAGGTACCACTGCCGCCATTGCACGGCAAACCTCATCCGACTGCTACCTCCCAACCTGTGACTCAAAACTCGCAGCAGAGCTTTGAGACTGGCTCCAAACAACTGTCGACGCATGCGCGTGTGCTGCGCCATCTCGACGATATACCGTGAACTAAGTTAACCAAGGAATTCGGATAGTTGAGGAAGCTCGAGAATTTATGGCAGGAAAGGAAAGTTTTATAGAAAAGAAGTTGAAAAAAACAATGTGATGTATAGTGCGGTGATATATGGTTTCAACTATATGTTTCTTTTCCCATATGTTTCGCTTGATACAAAAAGAGTGATTTGTAATTTACAAGAAGAGAAGATTTTTGAATTTCTCGTAATAATAGAATGATATGAGGGATGATAAATCGAATAATAAAACACTCATAAAACTGTATAGAAGTCTTTCATAACTCAGCTTTTCATTTCAGTTTTTATTTATCTCGATTATATTGGCCAAAAACTCCAAGAAGGCTGTAATAGTCGTCATAGATAAATTCTTCCTCGTTTAGCATGAGCGTTGCCTAGATAAATTTAATTTTAAGAATTAGAATGATGTATACTTGAAAAAATCCAACCATTCAGACCAATTTTTTATCAATAACGAGAATAAATTAATTTCTAAAATACAAGGGATATGAAAATTGACAGAGACAGAAATTACAGACATTTTATTTTAACATAAACATTCTGTACATAAATCCATGCATTTATATAATATAAAATCTTTAAAATTGTTGATAACATTGATTGAAGTACGATATATCATTACTAACTGTAATGGAAAATCTCTGACGCAAAAGTATTAAGAAGTATTATTACTTTAACAACAGCAATCTAATAAACATTCAACCTTAAAGAATTTCTACACACTTTGCAATTTCCAAGCACACACTTTTACAATAAATATTACTTCTAAAGTGAACAGAATGTCAGTGTATATGAGATCATTGACTTTTCATATTATTACATCTTGATGAACACGCGTGATGCATGCACAACTACATATCTCTAACGTGCAATTTGTGCTGCCATAGCTTCCTCCTTCGTATCTTAATTTAGTGCTTTTCGCTTGCAGCCTTCAATTACCTGAAGCAATAAAAGAAAGTTTGCGGTGTCTTTGTCACCCAACTGTTAGTACACTTTTTTCACACATTCACCTACACACAACCACTAACATATACAGGACACATTAATTTTAACCATTGCGCACATAAGTAACGACAAGTTCAATTCCATAGATCCTCAATCGCGGTACATCTGAAGAAGCGTACGTCATATCCTTCCTTTGTGGCCACTGATGTCAAACTCTCCGGTGCTATTTCTGTTTATACCACGTGAATAATGTTGAAATAAGACAGTGAATATAGAATATCAAACAGAGAGACCACTTTGGAAGGAATTCCCAAATCGTTAATAGAAACAATAAAACCATAATTCGCTTTCATAAAAATGAGAACGACTCATAATGTCTTGCATCGACAACCAACAAGTGAAACATTTCAACAACATTCAGTCTAGTTCTATGTGTTATTTTTAGTTTATAATTTTTGGATAAAATAAGGCAATCGAAAATAAAATAATCTGTTTCCATGGATACCTAATTTCGAGCGTACAATTTGATATATTAAGTGGACGAATGTGTAATGACCTCCTATTTGATCTATAACAATCGTTTTAACTGCATCCTTTAATTGTGAATGGAAACAGAAAGGCTAATAATTATTCCTATTAGGAGATTTCAAGTCGAATAGTCGAAAACATTAATCTGGTATCACGAAGACTAAATTTGAATGATAAAGATGCTCTTAAATCAATGAATTTTACGGCAACATATATATATCTCATGATAACATTTTTGATTAAAATCGTTTGTACTGTCACTAAAGCTGTAAAATTTACGTAAACTACGCTAGACTATGTGTCAGTCGTATTAAAATATATGTCATCAGATTTTTAACAATTGAATCAGATTTCTTCCCACACTATAATTAGCCTAAAAAGAGTAATCCGGAAAGCAAAAAATAATATAGATATTAAACATTATTATTATTATTGTATTTTGTCTGAAATATTGGCTGAATATGGTCCATGTTCTACGGGTGGTTGAATGCTCCTTTGATTTTAACTAGAGCACTCGAAATCATTATTTTACATCAATAGAGGTTTTCGAATTACATAACAAGAAAATTGTCTAAATAAAACGACCCGCTCGTCTGTAAGCTGACGTCCTCAAAATGCTAAAACTTCCTTTTATTTCATTATCATCGAAATGAATTGACCACGAGCTTCCACGTTCAGCGGTCTTCCTTGATTAAAAGCTGGTTATATCCCTTTTCTATAAAAAATGTTAAAATACGTCTTTGATGACGAAAGAAGTTGAGTAGATAGTTGCGAATTGAGTAAAAGTCTCTCATATGGATAATAAAGCTTGTAAATCCCGAAAGAGTTTTTCTTCCCAGAATTCTTCCTTCGACTTTAGTCTTCAAAGTTATGATCGAGGTGTAAAATCAAGACGTTTGAATTGAAAGACATTTCCGGTTAATACGTCTTGACACTTCGCCCTGAAGATGTCGGAACAAGATTCACAAGTCGATATTTATTCAAGGAATAAGTCGGTCGGAAAGTTGAGATGTTTTTTTTTTTCATGAAATTCATTGGGAAAAGGAAAGTTCAACTTCTATTTCAACTTTTAAATACTCGTGACATTACATTATTTTCAATTCCGTTAGCTGTATTACGACACCGTTAAGTATAGTCGCATGAAAACATAATTTTTAACATAAAATATTACTTAAGAACAAAGATATAGTCTAATGACATTAAATTTGTCATAGATATAAAATCTTTTTGAATCAAAGTTTAAAAAATTGTCGAATTAAAAGAATAATTTCCGCCAAATAATCCTCTAATTTTCTTTCTTCTTTCTTTCTTTCTAATAAGCGTTTTCGGGAGAAATATGACACGAGTAGCTTCAAAAGTTTCCGCACAAATTAAAAGAACTTAAATTCCAACTGATAGATTTGTAATTGTATTAGTATGAATATTAATACAATAATATTTGCAGAATTCACAATTCGAATAGTTTTTACTCCATCGATGTATTTTCCTTAACTTTGAGATGAGGACTAGAAGATGATTTAAGTTAAAATTTTATTTAACAATTAACGATGGAAAAAGCAAACGAATCCTTCACCAACATCCTTCGTGACGAGTATTTCAACTTAGACAGAGAAAAAGGTGAAAATAAACTAAAATGTCAATGAAAGACTTGGACCGTTTATGGTTTCAAGTAAAGAGAACTCGGTTATTTATTTTGAGGTGATTTCATGATAACATTTAATGCCCTTTGTCATAGTTACCACAGAAGGTGTATTTTGTCGTCACTTCCTTTCGTTGCAGTGATCTGAAATCTCCAACGATATGAGTATAGAATATATAAGAATGATATCTCATAGATAATAGGATATCGATTATAATTTGACAAATGAGTTGATTATACTTCCCGAAAAGAGAACTTAATGATACTGGAACACTCTGGGTATTTTATATCTTCTGGTTTGATCGAGCGGCATTTTTTTCCGCAGAATTAATTTCTTTATTCTTATAATCAGAAGAGAAGATTTAACCAAGACCAGATAGTAAGAATCGGAAAATTAGCCATGAAAATAATACTGCAATACCTGTAACTATCATCGCCATCAGTGAAGCAGCATTAATTCTTACTAAAACATCATGGGTATGAGTGAAATAAAAATCGTTCGAAAAGGACAAGGACAAATTATTCTGTTTTGAGACTATTGGACGAATCCCGTTCCATCTTCTTGAGTTATGAACATTAGTCTCTCGAAAAGTATTACGTCGAACAAAAAGTAGAGTGATTTTGCAACTTCAACATTGCTATGCTAATACTTGAGATAATTCTACGCCCTCTCCTGCTTTCTCTCCCTTTCCTTCTTAACTTTGCAGCGTGGAGACCCTGCTTGAGTGCTGACCACCACCTTCTCTTTGGCCGCTTTGCCGGTTTTCTCCGGCCGTAATCTCCGCAAGAACACGGGTTGAACGTCCTCGAAGAACCCCGGAGTATCCAACTCAGCAGCCCTTGAAATACCACCGATCTTACCAGTTAACCAGTAGGTCTCCATCAGCCCCTTTCCCTATGAGAAAATAGTTGATGGTTTAATATTCTCGAATGAACATAACAAATATTATTCTGAACTTGTTTTTCCTGGAGTTATTATTTGTAAAACACATGATTATGAGAATAGACTTTAGCATTGACTAATATATGTTTTTGAACAACTTTTAGTTACCTCATTTTCTGAAATAACAGGAATTCGCTGTGTTTAAGCCGTTATTGGAAAATAACAAATTAATATCTTTCTCTGCTATAACTCTTTGCATTCGATTTATATGCTACAATATTCCATAAAGTGTACAAAAATTAAAATTAACCATTCACTCACAGATTCTCAGATATAAAACTCGGAAACAATTATATAATATGAATGTTTAATATAAGCCAAATTTGAAAGAGTTGAATGAAAAATTTGAAATGAAAAGCAAACTTCAATACTATTTTACCTGTAGAAAATGTTCAAGATAATTCATATGTTCTTATAAAAAGAATATTTACCATATTTGTTACTGTTAATATTTTGCTATTTTAATAATGTAAATTATATAGAATTACATTAAATAAGTGATAGAAGATAATTAATCAACTATCCTAACTGTAAAACAAAGTACATACCTTTACATCAACAAGACCTCTAGGTTCTGTGATAAACCCTCCGACTAGATCTAATGACTCCTTCATTTCCAAGGTTATGTGAATCCTCAAGGCTTTAACATAAAGTAGAAATATATAAAAAACGTACGTCCATAATAGAATTATTTTTTCATTTTCCTCCAAGCTACTGGTAAAGTAGGATTGCAGAAAACATGAGAGATTATTCTGTTATTATTCTAATTCTACAAATTAAACATCATTTGATTGAAAATTAGAAGAAATATTGGAAATTTTTAGAAGGATTAAAATTTTGCATACATATTTCATATTTACTTTCATTAAAGTACTTTTCTCAAAATCTTAAATATATATTAGTTTCACCTGAAATTCTTATGGCTTTACTGTTATTATTACATTGCTGTGATTTGGAATACTTTTTATCTTTTAATTATCAATTCTCCATAAATTTATGTTTCATTTCATTAATTTATTGTGTGTTTTCGTGAATAATCTTAAATTAGACTTACATAATATAATGATAGTTGTAAATAACTTATTAACTCAGTAATGCACTACTATTTAAAAATTACAATGAAAGTTACAAATATTACACAATTACTTATTTTCTATCCCCTGATATTCTCTTATGTATTTTCAGCAATGAATTTTTGCAAATTTCAATGCAATAAATTTATTAAATACAATTGTCTGTCTATCACAGATGCCAGTTTGTCCTCAGATATATTTTCAGCATCATTTGGTCAATTTTGTTATAAGATGTACACATGTATTTTTAAAAGATTTATTTTACGTGTAAGTTTAGTTATGGGAAATATAATTTTATAAATTAACTAAACAATTGAAACTAACATAAGAAAAGTAATCTTTGTACTCTAAAAATACTGTAATGGCCAAGCTGATACAGTGCAATCTTGATAGTTTTGTCAAATTAATATGTGCAAATTCACGAAATAAAACCATCGTATTTTACAATATATGATGCATTTAAGATATAATTTATTTTGGTACTATTCTAATTAATTAAAATTGAAGCTTATTATTATAATTATTTTTTGATTGAATATATTTACATGCTGAGTATGAGAACTGACAGCCAAAAAATAGATTATTTTTTAATTAAAACTTTTGACTTGTAGGTATGTATCTTGTATGCTGAAAAGAGTATTGATTGCCCACATACACTGTTGGAGATACAGTAAGCAAGTACATCCAAGTTGCAACTGAAACATTACATTAGAAATTATTATTATTAAGTATGATTTAAATAGGATGGATACATAGTTATAGTACATTATTATAATTTATAAAAGCATCATAAATAGATTTTAGTTTGGTGGAAGAATTTTGCATTGTCAGAACATTAAAACTTGCACTAATGTTGATTTAAACATTCCACTCTTCAGACAATCCCTTATGCTTGAAATTGAATAGAGACCTAGAATTCAAAACATCAGACAAGTAAATAATTCTTGATCAAAGAGGTACTCAAAGCAAAAGTAGAAGGTAAGTCATGAAGGAGTCTGAGAAGGAATTAACTGTTTTGGTTCGACTTTTCAGTTTTCATTTCATAATGTGGTCATACAATTATAATATCTCATCTCCCAACTTATAACTCACTCTACCACTTCCGCAAAAGATTATTAATATGTATGCAGATTCTTAAATTCTATAGACATGATTTTATCTATGTAGGTACTCCAGTATAAATTTTTAGTTAATATGATCTCTAAGTATCTGCAATCTTTACCAATGGAATTTTTTTATCCATGCTCAATTCATACAAAATTTCTCTCTCTTCTTCCTTATTTGTCAAATGTATATATTTACTTTTCTATGCATTTAATTGAATTGCGAATATAATCATTCATTCCTCATGTATTGCCATAATAAATAACATTTTTGTCTAGAGCAATTTAATTACATCGAACAGCTATTTGTATATACTCACGTTGGCCTGTTGTTTCCATTCTAGATGCTGTATTTACTGTGTCTCCAAATAGACAATATCTTGGCATTTTAGAACCTACAATCCCAGCTACCACAGGTCCTGTGTGGATTCCACTTCTGATTTGCAGTTTGGAACTCTCACCATCTTCAGAAGAAGGATCAACTGCTTGAACAGCTGCAGCCCTTCTATTAGGAACCCTTAAAGCAGCAGATCCAGCCAAAAGGTCCAATGCCATAGTAGCCACCTCAGAGACATGTTGATTTCCTATTTATGAGTGATTATTCAGACAATACTCAAAAAATTAATTAAATACATTCAAAATGAATATGTTAAATTTGTTAATTCTTAAATGGATGATTTTACCCTATGGAAAATAAGTCATATATATCTATATTCTAAATTTGGGCGTAAAATATTATGTTAATAAAGTTAAAATTGATTAATATCAAGGTTAAAGAAAATAAAAATTCACCAATTTATCATTTAATTTTCAATTAGTATAACAATAAATTCTTCCTTCCTTCCATCCATTACACTTCCAGATATTCTGAAAAGGTACTTTAGTGCTTAAGTTATAGAAGGCAAGACATGAAAAAGCTTGTTTTTGGGTTACAAGGATATATTTTTAATTTTATTTGAATGCAATGATTTGGATATTATAGCTAACTTATGTATAAAAGATAGAAGTTTCACTTTAAAATATTGCAATGAAGTTGGAAAATATATTGGTAATTAAATTACTAGTAAGAAGTATACAGGATATTGAAATTTTGATTTACCGTATTTTTCGGACCATAAGATGCACTTTTTTCCCTCCAGAAATAATGGGAAAAAGTCCCTGCGTCTTATGGTCCGAATGTAGAAAAAAAAGGAGCCTAAACATTACTTGAGCGTTACATTACGTAATTTTGTCTTTTGCTAACCTCCTTTTTTTAATAATGGTTCTAAATGCTGCTGTTTACTTTACTGTGTTGATTACATGCATTTATGACTGTGCTATTGGATTTTAATGTACATAAAATATTTTAGGACACTATTTGTTTAAGAATCTTTTTTTTCTGCATTTCCCTTCTTTAAAAAATGGTGCATCTTATGGTCCAATGCGTCTTATGCTCCAAAAAATGCAGTAATTAATTGGTATATTAGACCAAAATATATATTTTATATTCTTATATCCTAAAAACATTTACTCCTTGGTTAGGAAGCACTACCGTAAGTAATGATTTCTTAAAAAAATAATGGATACCTCAATATTATTAAGTTACTAGTGCAGAGTAAGAAGATAATGATTTGCTTCTAAGCAAATATTGCTTACCATTGTTCACAGGAAGGCCAGATGCAACCATATAAGAATCGCCAATGGTCTCCACTTTGTAAACATCATATCTCTCTATTCTTGCATCAAAGAGTTTGTAAATGGAATTGAGAAACGTAACTACTTCAAGAGGAGAACTCTCTGCAGCTATTTCAGTGAACCCAACTATGTCACTGAAGTAAACAGTTACAGCTTCATAGAATTCAGCTGGAACCTAAATAAATTGCATTAAAAATTCAGTTGTATTTCTCATTATGATTTATATTTATTTATATACAAAACTAATTTATTATTAAAACTATAAAAATTCCATGCTAAGAACATTATGTGAAGAATTAATACAATGAACTTAATTCATAATCTTCATTAAGGACACAACAAGATTTAGGGTTCATTAAATCAAAGAACTCATATAAACTGTTTGACTGAATATCACAAGTGGAGTTAATGATTTGGTAAACTCCCTAATACAAATATTTCTCAATAATTTTTTTTTTGGAAAACCTGAGACAAAAATTATATTAAAGTTTCATTTACTCATTAGTTTAAAGCATTTAAAATACTTAGAATATTGAAGTTAATGTTTAGAGATACTAATTGTAAATTGTTCAGTAAAGTTACTTATTAAATTAGAATCATTAAATTTATAATTATATGTTACTGCATTGAAGCAAATTTTAACAATATATATATATATATATTAGGAATGGTGATGGTGATGCAATGCATAAAAAGTCTCATTACGTAAAGAAGTACATTGGACGTATATCCATTTGAAAGAGGTTGAACAGTTCAGTTCAATGAGTCAAAAACATTTAGTTTATATTTTGATTTTGTGTTACATTTACATTCCTCTCACAACCCACTCGCCAACCATTCGTGTGTGGTAAGAAGTATTTCTATAATTTTTCTACTTAAGTAATTTCTATTCCTATATAGAATTTGAAACAAGCAAAAACCTTCATGATGATTGCCAAAAAAAACGTTTTACGCTATACCTTAAAAGAAAATGAATTAATATTCATAATAAAAATTGAATGCATATTCAAAATATTGAATAAACTAGGAAGGTCCCCGTCCTGTCAGACTTTTCATGCCTCGTAATTCCTCGGTTATATTGGAACCAAATGACTTATCAGACTTATAGCATCCTTAAATAGGAAATATAAGTACTTCGTATTTTCCTATTTAGAATGTCGTTCCACAAAGTGTGGCAATCCACAATATAATTTATTATAACATCCTTATTTATTTATATTCCTTTCTTTTGTTAGATAATGAGAAAATAATTAATCAAATATAGTAATCAAATCTCCTAAATTTGGCATAATGTGTGAAAAAATTTTGGCTGTTTCATTAATTTTTTTACAGAAGATTTGAATCTTAAGGGATATTTCTATAAAACTTTTCATGCGGAATTAGCTTCATTAATTTCATTCAACATAGCCCACAATAAAATCCATCCATAGCAAAATTATGAATAGATAGTATATAATTAAAATTCATAATGTAAGAGTTAACTTATCATGAATAACTCACAAAACAGGAATAATCCTAGAATTACTCAATCCTGGATCTTCCCATTTAGTTAGTTGCTCTACATAGACATTTAGCTATTTTACCAGAACTTTCAAACAAATTATTTTTTTGATTTCTTGTAAGTTTCACATCTATCAAATGCTGGGATCAACATCCATTTCCAAAAGGAACAACATCTATGAGCCAGAAATTGAACCCAGGACTTTACAATTGGAAAGTTAACATGCTAATTACTGAGATCATTATCATGAATATCAATTCCATTGGCTATTTCTCCTCATCTCATGTAAGAAAATAAGGAAAAGGGAATAGAATATATAATTAATGTATAATATTTACCTGCCGAGTTTGTTTTAACTGTTTAGCGACACTTGGGGGTAACATTTGAAACAACAGAGAGTCACTCTTTCGCTTCTCCTCTCGAAGTTCACTTGCCTTTGCCACTAGATTAGCTGCATACATCTAGAATATATATGGAAATGTATTTCCAATATGTCGAAAAATAAATTTTCATCACCACTATTGCGTTTATTGAAATTTAAAGAATTAAATTATGTTTAATGTAAGTTTTGTATATGTACTACAATTATCAATACCTGACTTATCTAAATTTACTCTAAAATACAGAAATATCATTCAGAACTTTATTTTGTCTACATTTGCTATATTGCACGACAGTATTTTATGAAAGAGTAATGTATATTTTATATTTTAAACTAATTAAATGGACCCTCATTTGTAAATGGAATAACAGTAAGTTCAATCAGATAATTATATTAATTATGTAAATTATCGAGAATCATCTTTCCATTTTATAAACCAAACTATAATAAGGTCATTTGATTAAGCCAAATAAACACTAAATCTACACTAAATAGTATTTTATTAGAGTACATAGATACAATAATAAGGTTATGCATATTATATTAAGTGTATCAATTACTGATAGATAAATAATTGATTTTTCTAATGAATGAACATTTTCAACTTATAATACAAATAATGAATCATTATAATCATACAATAACAGAAAAAGTTTACTCTTTAACTATTATAAAATATATAAAATACTATTTCTCCTTCATTTTCTATAATTAGCATAACTTACATATTTCAAAATTTCAAAGAACTTGTAAATACATAATGAATTCTGTATACTAATATGTTATAAATGTGTAACATTTCAATGATCAAATAATAAACAATGATAATAAATCAATGGATAAAGAATGATTTAAATTATATACTATTCAAGTTTCTTATTCTTAGAAGGTTATGATTATATGAAAAATATCCTAACTACATGATAAAATTATAATTCTTAAAATAGTAGGTATAAGATACTTAATTCTAGATTTTATGAGCATAACAGTATCTCTTAGCAGTTTTTTAATCATAAAATTTATATAGGTACATAACAGGAAAATAAGTTACTAACCTGAATGGTGGCCACAGCATTTCTTACTAAGATGATGATAATTGGAGAAACAACAAGCACTAGGGCCAGAATAGCAATGCCAATAGCCTCCTCATTATTTGCTTCTTCTAGATTTTCATTGACAAATTCCCTAAAAGTAAAAATATTCAAACATTATTAAGGAAAGTAAAAGTTTATTGAATGTATAACATTAAGAAAATTTCTCATTATAGGTTCCTTTCAATAATGATCATAAACTGTTTATGAAACAAGAGCAACAAAGAATGATTAGATTACATTATTCAGAATTGCAAAGTTTTCCCATTAAATTTATCAGTTATTCATTTGGAATAACATTTCAATAGTATAGTTTACAATTAAAGTATATTACTGTACATTCTTATCAATGTTTCATGCATTCATTAATAAGACAATATCTACTTCACCACAATTCCTAGCGTACATATTTTAACAAATCAGATGACTAAAATAAAATATCAGCCAATCTTTTCTTGGCTTTGACTTTTGTTAGATGCCAATATGGTATTACTCTTTTACAAATTGTACCTTCTTTATATATTTAATTTTTAATTCAGCATGAATAAATTTCAAATTATAAATTACTGTTAACCATGCTAATCTTATGCTAATATTATCAGATACTATATACAAAATATTATATAACATCTTCAATGACTATAAGTACATATTTGTCTAAATTTATTACAGAGTAAACCTTAGTTCACGTTCTTAAGCATTGAGTTTGATATCATTTTTATCTAATTATTTTCCAAATTTCTGAAAAGTAGATAATGATAATATTAAATTATAATGATAATAGATAATTGATTAGATGGAATATTTAGGCCTCCTGAATAAGACGTTTAGCATGAAGTAAAATCATTGGACTAAATGCATACATATAATTTTTATGTACAGACAGTTTACCGACCACTATCCAGTAGAGAATTTTCAAATCTGGTTGACCATTCCCTAAAATGTTCCTTGATAAATACAGCTTTAGCAGTCCAAATATTATAAATAGCTCTCACCTATTATTTTATATTTAATTGCTGTACTAAAAATTTTCTTTTAATTAGGAGTGATTAATTTTTTTTAATTTATAACTTTTGCTACATATGCATTTTATCCTGATTTGAGGCATATGGTTTGCTTTTTTCTTATACCTTCATCCATCAATTATTTGAAATTTATGAAGCTCACAATGGAAGTGAAGAAATTAAAGATATAATGGAAATGTAATTTCATCCACAGCTACATATGCTAATAAATTGTTCTATTACATTCTTTTCCATTACCCTAAATTTATATTACCAGTTTTCAGTTTTCATTGACAAACTTTTTCATTTTGAAATAGGGATAACTATATTTAATAAAAAATTCACCGGTTATAATTGTTAAAAGTATCCCTGCATAGTGGGGAAAAACATTCATAATTATTTGAGAAAGTAAAACAAAACTAACAGAGGGATGATCTTCTCTGGTCTACGCAAGACACACTCTTAGCCCCTTGATATTATAGAACACGAAACTCTTTTACGTCATGCTGGTTATCTAACTATTACGTATATGCAGTTCCTGAAATAAATTTCGTCATTCAAATTGCAGTATATATGATGGATTTTCATAAAAACTATGAATGAGGTAGCATCAATGATATAAAAAGTATGTGATGATAAGTATAACAATAAGGGCAGAGAAAATTTAAAGCAAATTTTCAAGTGTTATATAAAAGATTCTCAAAAACAAAATTACTTTCATGATATAATAGTTTATATTTGTCCAATTTATTGTCAACACTAGAGAAATTTATTCTAAATAACATGATTAAATAAAACCATTTTATTAATTATATTTTTTGGAATATGAAGCGTAAATGAAAAACGATCGCTATAGAGCATATGGAAATAAACTATGACCTTTAATACAGATATATACTTCTTATTTACTGTAAGAAGTAAACCCCAGAATTGAATATAATTCAATTACTGTTAATTGGATGAAAATACGTTAAATATTCCCTTTCCATTGATATATTCTTCTAAAATTTTAAGTTATATAACTTAATAAAGTATAGTATAATAAAATAAACTATATAAATTACTACTAAATATATACTGCACACCTGATCTTCCTTCTTAGGCCAGACTGAAGCTTACGGAGTTCATCGACGTATGTAACCATGGAGTCAAAGTAGCTGATGGCATCTTCTACACTTGGTTCCCTCTGCTTATTCTGCAAGATCTCATTCCGTCTGAGGATAAAAAAATCTAATTAAACTCTATTAAAACACTGAAAATCTCTTATACTAGTTATTATGAACCTGAATTCCATAGGTTGAGAAATCGTCCGAAGAAATGCTTAATTACGTTAAGAGTTGAAACGGATTAAAACAACTTAAGTACGCGATATTAGCAATAAATGAAACGGAAAGACAACATAGAATTAAGAAATAACATAAAATTAGTTTTTGATGTAAGAAATGCTTTCGGAATGGGCATTTTAAGTCATCTCTAACTTCCACGATACGGTCATAAAAGATTTTGTTTGAAATTTAATACATTCTCACCGTCTTTGGACATCATCAAAACCATCCATGGACCTCTTGATTTCCTGGTAGGACACTTGCAGCATCGGAACGAAGTTCAAGGCACCTTTGAGAAGATCACTGCTGAGTGCGTCGTGTCTTACGTACTGAATGTAGTTGTCACCACGCAGCTCTCCTCTTCCGAAGTAGTTGATACCATAAACCATTGAAATGCCCCCGTTCTCGATGCTCCGAAGCAGGTTTTTGAACGCTATCAGTAGCCTAAAAAAAACAATGGTTGAATTAATTCAACCCCTTTGGTAGAAATACGTAAAAGGACGAAATTTATATGTTCGTGCTATTTTTATATTGTGATAAGGAATATTAAAGTCTCATTTTATATTATCTTCACATCTATTGAGATTTGTTCGATTTAGAGCAATTTATGATACATTTTAAAGCATAAGAAGCAGGAAGAGGTGAGAAGTTAAAGAATAATAGATTCTGTATTATTTTAATCAATCTTTAACCCATTAACTTTTATATGGTAGATATTAATCGATTTTTATGAAGCAAAAACCCAAGGGAATGGTAATATTATATCTAAATTCTTGCGAAAATGAACCGAAATAAACTGAGATAAAAGATCGAACAACTAGGTAAGATTGTTACAACTTCAAGAAATCAAAATTTTCGTTACTTAATTCGGGAAGAGATTTTGAGCAAGAGAATTGAGTTAAATATTTAATTCAAGCCAATCAAAGTTAATCATACTGCACCTCATTTATATTTAATAGTATTCAACCATAATTGACAAATTCATCCATCCACACTTAAACTATTTTAGAAAACAGAGTGAGGATAAAAACAATATGAGGATAGAATGTAATACGTCATCACATTCATAAACAAGAGGTAGTAGAAGAATGGGTTTTAGTAAACACCGTACTAAAAGGTCAATTATGTTAATAATATATATGTGTGAATATATATATATATATATATATATATGTAAGCATTAAAAAACTATCATAATTTTGTTTGGAATATAAACTAATGTTTTCTGCTTTCGTAGCATATGAATGTATTACGTATTATGGTTGAAAATGAAATAGTTCTGCATTTAACCTCCAGACTCCGCTGTTATCGGCCTCTTTGATGTGGTTGGTGAGGTGATCGAGCATCACAGCGTTGACTGCGTTGTACCACTGCAGCACCTCCAAAATGCTGCTCTCCTCCGAACTGATCTTTTCTCTGTCCAATGACGAAAAAGAACGGGGGTGAGTGCTTGATCAAGATGGCTGTTTCAATTGCCCCAAATGGGGTCTCTCCCACGCGAGCTTCAGGGGAAAGAATCTCTGCTGTGAATAGCACGGCGATCTACGGAAACCTTTTTAGGTGTCCTCTAAGTCACAAGATGCATTTACGGAGCTAGGATAGCTGGAGCCCATCGTTGCCCTACTACCCCATTTTAAAGGATAGATTTCTCAATTTCATCATTAACTTTTTATTTGAATTTAATTATAATAAGTAACTTTTCCTAATTTCCTCAACAATTCCAATTAATGTAAATGATTTCTCCGTATGTGACAAAAGTGACAAATAGTGTTACAGGGAGGTATAAAATAAAAGGTTATGCACTTCAAATGTGTATTTATGTAAATGGGTTAAAATTTGTAAAATATTTTGTTTATTTTATTCGTTGTGCGATTATTTCTTGAGTGTTTTATTTATTGTACTCTGTTGCCACCCGACTGATGTTCAATCGCAACAATGGCATTAACGATAACAATATATATTCATTGAATATTTCGCTTCTTCCTTGAAACAGAAGAAGAGACATTTCAAAATATTTATCACGCGTACTTCTACGTAAACAAAGAAGAAAATTGTTATGGAAAGTTTCCTTTTGAAATAATATCGCATATTATATCATATCAACATTTTTATCCGACAAATCATCCAAAAAAGTACGTGTATTTATTTAGAAAATTATTAAATGACAAAGAAAAAACGTACACGCAATTAGCTTACATACTTTTTATTCATTGCGTGCTAATTGAACTGTCATTAAGGATGTATCAGCTCCTACGCATTTAATCGAAAAGAATGGCCCTATTTTCGTCCTGTCTCAGGGGTTGTGCGGTCGTTGGACCATTCTTTCGGATCTAATATCCTCAGAAGATTCCCTCGCGTTTGGCACGATGCCCCGAATATCTTGTCATACAATGGCTCCGAAGACGGATTTACATAGAAATTAAAGTGGAAGATTCTATCTCATCGAGATAAAGCACTAAAACTGTAACTGCTTTGGAAAATATACGAATACTTTACGGGGTGAATGGTTTCATATTTTAACATATTTCAATATAAGAAAGAATACTGTATTAATGATGAATTAATTTTTTATAGATTCAATGCTATACGAATAGTACTCTTCATAAAAGTTTTTCTAATCTATGTTTAAACGAAAAAATTGAAGTTTTCCAGCTTAGATTTTATGGTACATAATTCAACAAAAATTCCCTCGTATGCAGAATATAATTGGAAGATTATAAATATACTCAACCAACCGAAAGGCTTCGAGTTGTTTATGGAAGCTCTCCTTTGCATAGAATGTCAAGTTTTTATCAAAGGACAGTTCGTGAGGCCAAGTTGTCATGTTCGCCAAAGCTTCGTCCGTAACCGCAAACCGCTGAGATAGGTTCGATCTGGAAAGGTAAAGTTAAGTTTTAAGTAAGAAAGAGTTTATTATCTCAAAATAAGTGTATGTTTAATGTAGGTAATTATATTAACTTCTCTTATATCATTATTTTATTATTTCTTAACCTCTAGTTTTAACCACAATTTTAGAAATATTACCACTAAATTAATTCATGACCTTAACAAATACTATCTCATTCATTCCTGTAATCCTTTTTTAAATTAACTTTAAGCTATATATTCAGGTTAAATACAATCTATATAGTTTTCAATAATGATAATTATCTAATCGAATTCTATTGACTCAATTAATTTATCTAACAAGATTCTAATAGTTATGCATTTCTTTAATGGGCTAACATCACACCATATCACTGACATTCAGGATTTTTGCCAGTAGTTTTCTTACTAAAATGATATATCCACGAAAGAATGAAAATCAAATAGCATTTCCCAGAACGTAACATTTTCGAATATATGAACGAAGTTCTTTCGAAATTCAATATATTTTCTTCCGTAGATTCAAAACCAATATAAACATTTGTTACGTTCATCGATCCGTCGCAGTAATTCCAAACAAATTGCATGGGTTTACTCTGGGCTTTCTCTAATCCACGAATCTATTGCTTTCCTGAAACGTACCGTACTCCCTAGGAGAGATACGGAAACAAAAATCTCTGAGAGGAACACTTTGCTACTCAATATTTTTACTAACCTTAATGTACTGCCGTTAGTAAATATGTAAAACGCCACCTCAGATCTCTCCTGCTGCATTCGGGTCACCAATTTCCCCAGATCGGTGGCAAAGGTAACCTTTAAAAATAAAAATACATTCCTTTAAATGTTTAACAAAATAGTAACATGTAATAATTAATGTATAAATTACATTATACTATGAGCTTAATTATCTTACGAAAGTATACTTAATAAAATTAACGTGATTTGAGTAACACCATGTAAATAATTTACTAATTAGGAAATAATAAATTACGTGTTAAATTAAAACTAAAATATCGCAACAGGAAACAGAGGAAGATACACTTCATATAATTAATAAATAATATAAAAGCACAACATTTCTACATTCATAATCTAAAGAAGCTAGATAAGGTTATAAATCTTTATTTAGACAATTTAATTATGGGAGAAATCCCATAACTATTGAATAAATAATGATGATCGTCTTTCAAATGGGTGGAATTGGTTCAATGAAGTTTCCAATTTAATTCCGTGTTATTATAATAAAATAAATAATTATGAAAATAAACAAAAACACATTAAATAAGTTTAAAAGAAGAGTGAAAGAATTACAGAGTGTACTCGAAAACGAGTTGTTAAATTAAGAAAACAATAGCACTTCAGGAAAACGTGAGAAGAGGGTTTAAAACATTTAAAAACTTCTGATAATAACTACTAACTTTTAAAATTAGTAAATAATAATTGTTTTCAACCTTGGGACCTTTATATATATGATAGTTTGCTTAAAATTTTAAAAAATGACACATGATTGGATAATAGAAAGGAAAATTTGAATTCGGTTTCATTCTACAGAAACCATTTATCGAGGAGAACGATCATTCATTTTGCAAACCGGGTGTAGAGAGAGTGAGAGAAATACGTCCTGACTAAATGACCACCCGTGAATAAACCGTATGGATTCAAATGTGAAGAGATATGTCTTCGCGATTTTATGTTGCAGGCGGAACGACTGACAAATGACTTTACTTAGACACATTCATCGTTTAGTGTCCTCTTCCACCAACAGTGATTACTACGTTTCAGCTCCGTTGAAGAGTTTTTCAGGGGTTCACGGGCCATCGCACCACTCGGCTATCCGTCGGTGGTTTGGCGATTAATTTGCCGAATTCTGCAACAGCGGCATCTGCGATTTATTTTTTGCGAAGGAGCGGATGTCTCGCCTTCTGTCGTGACAATGTCGTTCATAACAGGAGGTATCGAGAACAATATCACACGTGGTTGTATAGATCATACTTGCTGGTTTTATTAAAAAAATGCGTTCGTAATCAAATATCTCAATACTTAACCATACACTTAGATATATAAATTATGCTTTAATTCATATAAAATATCCAAATAGCCTGTTAGGATCTTCAAACTATTTGAAACGAGTCATTCCATTTACAATTATCACATAAAGTCAAACTTGTTTTGGTAAAAGAATCTCAACTGTAAGTTTGCTTGACTTGCTTAATTTTCAAGGTTTGATAACAAGCTGACATAAAAAATCATTCGACTAAATCTCTTCTTAAGAATTATTACGAAATCTCAATGATAGCATAAAAATATGATGAAAATCTTTAGAGTTTTTAGATTTTTAATTTTATGTATCAATTTCGTATAAGTATCCATATAAACTTTTCAAATGGAACCGCTTGGGGCAGTTATAAAATATGATGGGTGTTATTGAAACTTCTGAAAAAGTTTTTACGTCCTTCTGAAATTCACACTCTCCTAAAATTCGTATCACCGTAAAGATCACCATGAATAACTGTGCTTTGGCAAGTATATACAACGATATCTACGACAGAATCAGTTCTTTATGACTGATTGATTGTGAGAAGTGATGGTTGAGATTTAATTTATAGAAACATCTGATATTGGAATTTGAATTAATCTATGATATATATGATGATCTATCAATCTATCTTATTTAATAAATCCTTAAAATGAGAAATTCATAACCGTTTTAGAAAACCATGTCGCTTTAAGATCCCAAAAACAAAACTTATTCAGTACGTGTAGAATAACACAAAATAAAAGGCCGGTATAAGTAGTCGCTAATACCGCTTTGATGCTCCATTCAGAGCGAATAAATCGTATGCATATTCGGGTCACGAGATAAGATGCTTAGGCTATGTAACATGTAAGGATCGTTCAGAGGGAGTTACTCGTACATTGCTCATTTTTCCGCCTTCTGTCTGTTGCTCGAACACTGCTACGTTGGATCAGAGCCAAAGAAGGGTTTGACCTCCGGACGCATCCAACCTAAAGCTGCTCGTTTCGTAAAGGGATGCTGCGGGTTTGATAGCTGCGATTCAGTTATGACCCTGGGGCGGGATTCTCCGAGAAGGGATGGATATAGCACGGACAAGTTTCCGAGAAATTCCACAGTAGTAAATTTACGAGAGGAAATTAGCCACTTAGTGCTTTTCTGAGGCTAATTATAACGTAAATTTTTTCCTAATTATAATACAGAGGACTCAAATCTACTCATAAATTCTATTTAGAATATTTGTGCGCAAAAAATTTGGTCTATTCTAGGGTTCAATTTTTTATTAGCCCCTGTGATAGACTAAGCAGCAACCCGCATGACAAAAACGATAACTTTAATGTTGCCATGTTCGGAAAAATTGGCAAAAAGAGTTACTCTTGGAGGATATCCAAAGTGTGAAAGTCGATTTTTTACACTCTTTCCTGTCATCTCTCCCCAACATTCCAAAGGGATCTCATATCCTCACCCCGTCCTCACACCTTTTCAGAAGGGTTTCGTACCTTCAAAAAGCATAACGGATGCTCCCCTTGCGGTTGTGATAGAATAAAAAAATCAAGGTTACTATAGTAACTTTCCATCTATCGAAAAAGAAAGGCGACGACTAAATAAAAATACCACCTTAATATGTTTGGCGTGAAATGAAAGCAAGAATAGTATTGAAGATTTCTGCGGTGGGTGAATAATGGTAGAGATGAAACCAAATCTGTACGTGAAAGCCGTAAATACCGAATTCGATGCGTACACAGCCGCACTTCCTGTGTCAAGAGTCATCAATCATTAACACTTTCCAAAGGATGATATTAGTAGGGTATAAACATAAATTTGGGTAATGTAGGAAGGATGGGTTTTATAACTTATCACGTTAATGCGTACGTTTTTCACTTCTGATTAAATTAGGGTAATTAATAAGGATCTAATATATTCAGAACTAGTTTTCTTCTAACTAGGAACGTATCCTCTTTCATTGAGTTTAATAGGTTATTACTCTTTTGTTTACATCTAAATTTTTATCCGTTTTTATCATTACCTGAGCGTGAATATAGATCGATAATATTTAACAAGAGACATACGTCTTAATTTTATTTATAAGCAAAAACAGGTTTAAAAAGTTTTAAAAAATGTTTACATATAAGAAAATGATGAAATTCACGAATGCATACAGGAAAAGTAAATGTGACGAGATATCAAAACATTTCCTTTATGGCGTGGATATAGAGAGTTGACAGGGATAGAAGTTAAGGCGTGCGAGGTGTAGATTATCCAAGCAACATATCAACGTGGATTGCAGGGGATGGGCGAAAAGGATCAGTCCTCGGTGGAGAGACGTGTGAAGGTAATTTGGTTTTAAGTGAGACAAAAGAGACGCCCTCTATCGATCCTTGTCAGAATAAAACCAATCGCACAAATCCTAATTTCACAAAGGATACCTTCATATAAAAGGAGCTATTTCGAGAAGGCAATACTGTCAATTGCTTTATGCCCGAGAAGGAGAGGTTTTGCCCGAATTAACTGTATCGTGGGCGAATCGACGAGTTCTTTGGAAAAAGACCCTAATATATGAATATTTCGATATAAATTTTATACGAAAGAAAGAAACATGAAAATACAAAGGTTCCGGGATTATTGAAAATAAATATTGAAATTCAATAATGAATTTTAAATGAAGCAGAATTGGATTATTGTTCGAGCTTTAATAAAAGATTTGAGATGAATTTAACTCTTCATTACGTGGAAAAGATAATCTATTCATGCGTTGTTCGATTGAATGTTATATAAAATATTGCGATGGGAAATTTATAAAACTATTTCTTCGGAATATAATTTGAATAATCTCTATATTATACTCATTCTTAATCCTTCTATTTAATATTCTTTATTTTATATTCTGATATTTATATAAAATATAAATCGGAAATTATACGAATAGAAATTTACTAACATCGAATTTATTTTTAATGCATCTCGGTTCTAAAGCTATACTGTGAAATGAAACTTATTGTATTTTATAAACTTATTTAATGAATACTTTTTATTAAAGAAATGACGAAATAAATTTAGAGACGATACTTTCCTCCATATAACCTTTAAATTCGATTACAATTTTGTGTACATAAATAATCGTTTTGCATTATTTCTACCCGATGATCAACTATGGGTGAAAATGGCACTTCTTCTTTTGAACACGCAAAAACAAGACAGCTCTATCATCTTTCTGTCTAATCCCTTTAATATTTTATACTAGAAATACCTTTTCTCCTCTCTAACCTATTTGTAATTTTAATACCTGATCTCCTTCCAACTTCCCCTAATATATGCGACAAAACTTTCTGAGAATCCAACTTTGCCGTTCTAATTCAGACAACCTTTATGGGGTACGATGTAGGACACGAGAGGCAATTTCCACGAAACAAATAATAATGGGAAACGCAACTGAGCTATGAAAATTGAATACATGACGCAGGCATAATAAATTTGGTTTCATATTCGTACCCAACGGTTTGCCATGGCAGGAGATAGAAATACCTTATAAGAAAATGCGACGCCCACTCTGATAATTAGAGGATATTGGATGGCCGTTTACAGCTGGGATCCATTGAGGGAGACGAGAGGTTAACTCAAAGGCGGGAACACTTTGGCCTTAAGGGCTCATGTGACCTTTTCGGACGCTTGGTCCTTCCAAAGCAAACTCCTTTATTTAATTCGTTTCCAAATCTTGCAGGTGGCGCCACATGAAGATTAAAAAGGAAAATGTCCTTGACTAAGCCTTGCTAATAAATTCCTTTCACCAAAAAAGTTTCAACGCTAGAGTATATATATCAGGGGATTCGTGCTTCAAATAGAGGTACTCCGGTATCTACGTGACCGTATTATAGTCATCTATTTATGCTCAATTACTCAGTTGTCTATGTAGCTTCCTTACCATAAGGAAATTAGACCATTGTAGATCCAAGAGGGATGATTTTATTAGACTAATCCGTATCAATTTACTTGATATCCCTAGCAAAAACTTAAAATTCGATATCAAACACGGTGACGTATATTGAAAGCCGATAAGATATTTGTTTTCAGTTAACATTCTATTTGAAACGATAGGCATTCCTTGAAAATAATCGGTGCGTATATCAGAGGAAATCTACGCTTTATAAATATTAATACTAAAGTTTATCATATTATATTATATATATTATAATATAAGGAATTAAACGTATGATGTTAAATAACCAATTAACCAACCAAAGTAACCAATTTTAAAAACTCCATCATAATTATGTATTATTAAAAAACTTAGCTTAGTATATAAAATAATTGCATTTCAATGAAATTGAATATGAGTTTAACAATATCGCGTGCATCATGCTCTATATTTTTTGTAATTCTCCTCAATAACCCTTCTCAAATCAACTGTCTAGAAAATTCTCCCTCACCATCATTAGTTCCAGCGGAATTATTATAAGAGAGGAAGAAGACTTTTTTCTTTTGATCGAATTAATATCTCATTTATTACATAATTAGTTTCCGTAATTTTCGGACCCTCATAATGACTCATTAAAAACATCTGCTGATGAAGAGCTTGAATTCGCCCGTAGCCATAGCAGATGTCGTGCGAAAGAGATTTAATTTCAAAAAAATATATCGAGTGAATTTATCATGTCAACAAGTAAAATCGACGCACCCTTGAATGATTAAAAACCTTAAAATGGATATATATTTAGATATTCTGTTAAAGAAATTAACTTAAATTTGATCAGGAGTAGGATGAATAAAAAATATTAACATAGCGTCCCTTTTGGCGAGCCAATTCGATGAAAAAAAACTTTGATGGAATAAAGATTCGATAATGGCAGATATCGACAGAAATAGCCTACGATAAATTATATTATCAAAATTATTTACCAGCCCTTTAGATGCATTTGAATCGTTAAAGTAAATCGTAGTTATCGTTCCTCAGTACATATGATGGATTCTTAGTGCAGAATTTTCTGCTGGGAATACATTATAATGGCAATGCTGACCTCTGTTCCCATCCAATATAATAACAGCGGTTCATAAATACTATGCTCCGTTTAATTAGGTGAAAGTTTAATAATGAGATTATCGTAAATGAAAACCCATGGAAATTCCACAGATTACGATTAGCTAGTTAGGAATCCGATTTGAGCTCCGATAGTAAAGATTATCGCCGATGATAAATCGTACTGCATCAGAAATCGAAGCAGAACAATGAATCATAGGGATGTAATCAATTCAGAATAACGAGATAGAATTTCGGGGGAATTGTGTATAAAGCCACCACCTCGTATATCCCAATTTTCTTTTCTCTCAATTATGCGATATTTGTCCTAATAAACACGTAACACGTGGACGTTAATGGAAAGGTCTATTCAATTTATTGTCAGGAGATGAAGGTTGAGGCTACCGAAAACGTAACTTATACACGACAACCTACCAACGTACGATAGAAGAAAAGTCAATAAAGTTAATAGCTCCACGGTTGGTTTGACCCTCAACCCTCTGTTATTACCTAACGAAAAGCTCCGTTGAGGGTATGGGGTGATTGGGCGAGGTGTAGTGTTCGCCCTCCTCATGGATACAGGGAAAGCGGAAAATTCCACTCGATGCGAAGATTCTACGCCAAAAACTATTCATAGAAATCTGCACGGAAGGATAGTAAAGATTGACAATTAACAACATCGCTCCACGAGAAAAATATGAGTATAACGACCAAAAATAAAATCAAATGGAGAGCACGTTTCAAAAAGATAAGGAGACATTTTAAAACACGATTGAAAATACTCTACTATGCAAAATTAGTCGTATGATATTTTGAATTTCATTGAAAATTTTTGATATTATTAGTTTTCAAGATTTTCCATAAACCGTTCATTATAAAGAATATTTCCAGACTTCGAGGCGTAGACTTCAATTTTAACGCGGTTATTGTTATTATTTATATTCAGTTTATCAGAGATGGGATCTAAAATATCAAATAATAATTAGGATACAAAATAGTGAAAACTTGCCATGAAATGAATTTCTTCAAACAGGATTATTTAAAGTTGTTTGACATGTTGAATTTGAAAATCAGTAATTAATTAAATTAAATCCATGATTCATTACGTAAAGTGTTTCAAAATTTTAACTCATGATTAAGTTTTGCTTAACAATAGATTCTTCATCTTTGTTTACTTATATTGAGTTACTGAGCGGCTTCAAAGCTGTCAACTTGACAACCTACGTCGCTATGGATATTGAATACCTGTTTACTTTCTCACCATAATGAGATTAAAGGAGTGAATTTACTCAAGATGAATGAAAATAGATCATTTGGAGGTATTCTGTATTTGAAAATTTACATTCCATAATGTTGCCTTTAAATTTTCCTTTAGCGTACAAAGAATGTGATCCTATTTTTAACGAAATTTCGCTGTTATATGATCAGAATACTCTTTTTTGTGTGAATAATCAGTTTCTTCTGTGTTTATTTGAATTGATTCTTCATTAAAAATTTTATGTTTTTGGAATTGAATTAGTTAGAGAAGATTTGTAAAGCCCTAATATGATCGAAAAAAAATTTTGTTCTTCCGTATTGTTGTCAGTCAGACAATGAAGCTATTATTTCGTATTTAGGTAAATCTCTGAATAACTTACACGAACATGACAAAAAAGTAATAATCAGTAAACTTTATCTTATATCAAGGGACGTAAAATATAAATTCGTAATAATTCTTATCTATCCGACATGCATTTGCGAGACAAAACGGCTTATGAATCGAAACTAATTTTAGGACCTTAAGCCCAAAAGAGCTTCAAAAGAGAACGTACGTATTCAGAACGTACTTCTTAGGCTTCTCACGCCTAAAAATGGCAGCGTTCCACAATCATTTTGGACTCTTGGACCGCTTCTTATAATTCCCTACCGTCCTAAGCTCCTTGCGAAGTTAAAGTCATCGATTTCTACAACATATATGTCACTTATGAACGTCATAAAATTAAAGTACCCACCCAGTACTGCGTATCTGATATACGGCTATTTGGGAGAACAATTAACTGCATCAATTTTGGAATAAATTTTTGATATTATTGAGTATCAAAATTCACGAAACATAGTACAATAACAATAATTTCTGCAAACGATTTTTATGAATCTCATAATTTACTAATAGATACCATAAATGAACTTTCATCTTTTTCGATAAATTATTACCAATCTAACACTTCAAAATGCGTCATACATCACTGTTTAACATCAACACAACTTTCTACGAGGATTAACCACTCACTATTGAACATACCACTGCGGTATTTCATTACTTCATTATACTTTCATTACAACATTAATTATTATAAAAGGCTGTAATAAAATAAAAATCCATATCAAGCCTCAATCCCTATTACGTCCCCTAAACTTTTCCGCACGGGTATTACCTGCGAATAATACAAACGACATTGTTCGAATCCGATCCCACCAATTCAGCTATTAATATTCATTATATTCCTATGCAAGGAAGGAAGAAACCTCATTCTTATGCATCTAAATTCCGAACACCTCGCATCTATAGCGATTTCGATGTCACCGCATTCCGTTTAGATAATTTAGTATCCCATAGTGTGGGCGTAGGGGAAATTTCCACCTGTTACCTTCCTCGTCTTTGACAGTGGTAACGGTGTAGGAATTTCCCCAATGGATTTCATGCAGAATACGTTTTTGAATAACAGTGCAAGCGTTTTCATCGAAGCTGTTTTTCCTCAATGGAAAAACCTGGAAGCAGTTTCAGCACTGTATAATAGGTCATATCGACCGAGCCTCCAAGTTGATCAAGTGGGCGGTAGTAGAGCTTCCGCCATTACCCGTGTTTTGTTTGCAGTCCTCAATATTAGGCGGCGCCTCTGTTAGCAAACAAGAACCATGAGAATGGCGGAGGGTTCCCGAAAAAAATGAAGGCAAATAGATGCGTGGAAAGAAGGAGACAAAAGTCAAAGAAAGGGAGACACGGTACACAGAGATCATCTTGCTGCAAATTAATATTCCTATTTTGTTCGCTTTTGATGCAACCCCCTTGATTTTAGTTGTTGTCGTTTCTCAACATCATACGTACCTAACTATTAAATATCAACATAATTTCATCGCAACTATAAATTACTTCCACTAACGCATAATGTTTCAATCTTAGATGTGAACTTCTTTCTTCGAGACAAAGTTCTTTACTAAAGATTCAGGAATGTTCTCTATACTTAGCAGTCCTATTGGAACTCGTACAGCTGTTACAATTTTACGGGATTAATTAACTTTCGTATGCATACTACTATAACGTACTTAATAATTTCAGAATATCTTCCTCAATGTATTCCTAAACTTGGATTCCATCTTACCATCTTACTTCAAAGTTCTACAATTATACTATTTAAAATATTACCACGTTTTTCAGATGATAGTATACAATACCTGAGAGTTTTTTTAACGTTTATAACTCATTACCAACATTCCTAATAATACATTATATAAATAGTACTGTTATTAGTGATGTTTATTAGAAGGGAATGTTATAATTACGTCAAACAGTTTTCTCATAGTTCGTAATGGTAATTAATCAATCATTTCTATTACAATTCCATATATCCACGATTTCCTCTTTTCATCATTCAATAGCTAGCATACCATACAAAGCATGCTTATATTGCATTCCACTTCTTCAAGTCAGGAATGATGGATCAAGAGGGATTCAAAACCCACTCTTTTATCCCTCTATGCGGAACATATTACGTCAGACTGATATTCAGTCATTTTTGGTTGAAATTAAGATGAGGGAAAAGTCTTTTCGTCAATATTATTTAATTTTAAAAATATTTCGCATTTTAAAAATGATATGACTATTTATAAGTAACATGAATGTTTTTCTTAAAGTAAAATTACGCTTATAGTACTTCGGTTTGTAATATTTACTTAAAACGTAATCACTTTGAATTTGAAAGTATACTACTCAGATACTACGAAAACGTGGTTCGTTCATTTTGAGAACAGTAAACTGTATCTTATCTAGAAATGGTATAAAGTTCGTACTGATGAAAGAAAAAATACATAAAGAAAAAGTCGTACGTTACGTAAACTAATTGATATAATCATAATATTATCATTGATATCATTAACGTAATCATAATCATTGATTTAATCATTTCAAAGTACAATATACAGAATAAGGAACACTTTTTTTCGGTGGAAATATCAGAAATCTTCTAGTTTATATTTGTAATTAAGTTTATATTGACAATCAAGTTTAGATTCAGTATCATCGATAAATAAGGTGTAGGAGAATGAAAAATATACTTGATAAAGAAGTCGGGGAAGCAAATGGTAAGATTTAATATAAAGGACGATAAAAAATAAATTTGGTTCATTAAACTCACTGATAATATTAGCCCAAATCTTCCCGTTTTATTTATTATTATTCTCAAATTAAATTTACCTATTTTAAGTACGTTTGGGCTTAGTTTAAAGATGTCACAGCTTGGTCCTAGTTCTAAATAATGGATTCACTTATTCATAATCAACATAGACGGCAACTGTGACAGGAGAGTACAGCGTGTGTACATCTGAACAGTGTACATAAAGAGAGAAATTAAATGGACGGAAGCGTTAAATAAAAATGCGAGCGGAAGCGAATACGTCGTCAAAGTTGGTGTAAATTTGACGATCTGAAACGTCATAAAGTAGGAAGGCGCTTAATGAATCGTAGTGTACGGCAAGAGTTACTCTCGGCCGTATGTTTAATGGGTCAGTGGATCCCATTAGATGTTGCTGTTAGCATGGTTATCAGAAAATAGTTATCGCTGTATAATCTGCTACATGTGCCAAGTACAGGGAGCGTTTTCATTTCGAACCCTAACGAAATGGTTGCCATATTCGGAATTAATATTTAAACATTCAAATTAAATCAATACATTCATAGTGCTTTAAAGTTATTTTGCTGATTTTTAGATAAAAGAAAGCTATAAGCTACAATTCATTGGATGATTTATAGTTATTAATTGGATAATTAAGGGATGTATAAAATGTATTTCAGTGTTATTGTCTCTTATATTCGCAAGGATTTAGATTTTGAATAGTTGAAATCGTATCATTATTTGCGCGCAAATTTTAAAATAACAAATCGATATTTTATAATAACAAAGTATTAAATTATTGAACGTGTCACTGGTATCATAAGAAATGTATTTGCACTTTCCCATATTATTTTCAATAATATTCTTTTAAAACTTAAGATTTTCTTCTCTTAAATCAAAAATTTCTATTTCGATCATCCATTCCGATGGAATTTAATTTTAAGAAAGGCTCTGATGAAAAAGTTATTACCTATTCATGGATATATTCCTTATTAACTCTGTGATTCTGAGTCAGAAGAAAAAAATATCTATAAATGATATCATTTTTGTAGTTAAAATTCGTGACAATATTAATGGGATGTTCGAGGCCGAACAGATGCATCATATATAATGAATAATACATATAATAAATAATAATAATGTACGCTTTTGTGTAAGGAAGATCGTATCAATAAATTAAAATGTTACAAAAAATCGATGGGTGTTCTTATATAGGTCATAACATAAAATACTTATATATTATTAACATAAATAATAATTCAATAAAATAAACGAAAAATTTATAAGTTATTGAAAATAGATAATTGTAAGTCATTCACTTCTACTTCGAAGTCTAGCAAACTACCTGAAGGTAGAAGGTTATGCACTCTTAAAGAAGTTTGTTAAAAAGTTGATTTCCCTAAATGTATGTCTTTTAGAAATCAAAACAGATTGAACGGTATATTCGCCCTTTCTCAGACATCAATGTACATCCAGGCACAGGAGAAATCGAATTATCGTCTCTCCAAAGTACATAAACATTGGAGGGATGTGCACAGGAAATTAAGGGGGCCCGGATGAAAACGGGCAAGCGGAATTACGGAGTATTAACATCTGGACATAGTTTAACATGCATAGATCTCCCACTTTTATGAGCATTCAATTTGATTTTGATGCCCCGTATCCGTGACAATGTTCGTCTTTTTGGTTGCTCAAGGCACACTACAGTACGTGCCAAGTTAATTTCCTCCCTTGCCTCCTGGGAATACGCCGAGGATCACATACATAAAGACGCCCTAGCAGAATGCCATCCGAGATCAACTGCAGAGGAAAATTTGGAAATTCGGCATAATTTGTCGAGATACCAATTTGTAACTTTAAGCTAATTAAAATTTGAATTTATTGACTCATTATTAATACGCACAGTTTCAATTGAACAATACAATAAACTCAACAGTGCCTTAATTACGCTTCCTGCTTAGATTTGATTAAATATCGAAGGGCGAGTTGAGAGAGATCCAACAATCACCGATTAAATATAAACACAATCTAATTGTTCTAATCCTACTTATAAAAGCTGTTTTGGGAAGCGATTACACTTATATAATGATGATCCTTTTATATGCTATGTTGTTTATTTACCCATTAAAATATCCTCAATATTCGGAGCAGAAAATATTAAACAAGGGATTTTGAGGGACATGTAATTAAAGGGAATCTTGATCACTAAAGGCGTCAGATATCTCTTTCATCTCTAATGAGGGTGGAGTCTGATCGACTGGAAAACTAGAAAGAAGGTTCTCATCCAAAAAAAAATAAAATATTCACGCTGTACAACGTGTCGCTAAGAGACTAACGACCCTTTATAATGCACACACAGGACCAGTGGTGGACACGACCCGTCGTACTAAACTGGGAAAAGCCGGATGACAGCCTAAAAATTCAAGTACCAGCGAACGGAACTAAAAAGAGGACATGGCCGCATTTGTAGAACGTCACACTAACGAAGGGAGTGCATCACAGAAGTAGAACCTATATACATACAATTCACAGAATGTAAGTATTTTAGATGTGTATTATTAGAAATAATTTGATTGTTGGATTATTTTTATCCTAATTGAAAATTAAATCATGAATAAAAACCTTTCTTATCATCGACTAATTCATCAACAAATTATTCCCAACAATGAGTAAGACTTATTCTGGTCCTAATTCACGTAACTGGTAATTAAATCATTAATCGAATCCTTTCTCGTCATCGATTAATTCATCAACAAATTATACCTAACAATGTATACAATATTAGTTTCCATAGATTCATTATTTTGTTTCTTCAATTGTGTTTTTTAATAAGGGCATATCAGCTGATTTCAATTAATTTAATCCAATCATCAACTTTTAATTTACCCCGCGAATGATCAGAATTGGACAATGACTTCATGAAGGAGGTTTTATTTGAATTCTAGAGAGTGAAGCCAAAGTTATTTCCATTAATTCATTTGATTATTTTCTAGCTGGCGGATGCATGCGACTACATATGGAAAAATAGCTAACAAAAAAGGGTTTGCATTTAATCGTGCGTTCCAACTCTTTGAAATTAGAATTTTTAACGAGCTCTATGTCGAGTACGACGTAATCAACTCGATTCTTTCCATTACTGCTCGTCATTTAATTAGAAGCACGCATTCCCACTAGTGGTTGGAGCTCGTTGAAATGCGGTCTACCCTTGCATTGTGATTCCATATTTTTTGTCTACCATTAAAAATGGTAAGTGAAATATTATTGAAAAATCACGGAAGAGTACTCTATTGTCCCTATTTTATGATTTTTTAGTCTGGGTTATCCTATACATCCACATCCACAATAATTTGATATTAGGAAAGGGTATGCCAAATTGGTACATCCTGAAATTTTGATATAAAACTTTTTAGCTCGTCTCTGGGTTAAATTAAGCGGTGATATGAAGCATTCATTATAATGACACATTAAAAATAATTAAATCACTACGTGTAGATAAGGAATAAGTGAAGAAAATTAAACTCGACATTTTTATTTGTCTTCCAATTAGGCATTCGAAATGGAGATGTCTTTGAAGAAACGTTCCTCTCCTGAAATTCCTCTTTGTAAGGAAAACAGAAGAATAAACGGAAGGAAGATAAATGAAAGATGAAAGATGGAGGGCAGGGGGTGTCAGAAGAAAAGAGGTCAAGAGGCAGCGTCCCATTTTATGAATGGATGCATCATAGGACTTGAAGGAATGAAATGAACGAAGACAAGGGATGAATTCCATTTTCCATCGTCGGTTGCTTGGAATTTATACAATCATTCAATTCTGGATAATTTAATAAATAAAATGTTTCTATTGAACTTCAGGGGTATATTATTTGGATCAATAATTTAAAAATAAATAAAAATTTATGCGTATACTAAAGAGGATTGTTCATAAATAAAAAAATCAAAGTACTTTGTTTTAGAGAGACCTATATCAAGAACAGGCACTTAAAACGATAAAAAAGAGAACATTTCATTACAAATTAATTAAACTGCATGAAAATTGGTTAAAATTTCGTTTCATAAAAAAGCTTCTTTTGTTTCGTTTCGTACTTTCGAAAAACAAAACGATAGCGTTATTCGGAGCGATGAATATTAATGCGACACGTACAGTTATTTAAACTCAACTATCGGAAGTTTATTTATAAAATATATTAAAAATTAATGAGTGTAATGGGTATAAATCGCTAATAAAACACACTTATCCTTGTGCACATCCCGCTATTTCCAATAGGTATGACATTGCTGAATGTTACGCTATAAGTTCGCAAAACCCGAATCAGACCGGTGCTAGAACTGGACCGTGGGATTTCCCAGGTGCATCATTTTGTTGCGCAGGACCCGTCAATCAGCAGAATATTCACAAACCTGTTTGTCGACGTCGGATACCTCCCTCCTGTAGATGACGATGCTGTTCAAGTTGATGGCGTTCTGCACGATGAGGGCCGCCACCGGAACGAAGGGCAAGGCTAGCATTTGCAGCAACTGCAGACGCCGTCCCTTCTTAAGGGCGGGGTTGGCCCTGCAAGGTCCTCTGCAGCACCAGGCGGCCTCCGTCTGCCAACCCTCCACTTCCTCCTCCTCTTCCTCGTCCTCCTCCTCTTCTTCGGACACCCCCTGCCCTCCACCTCCGCCCGTCTCCCCGCCGCTCTTCTCCGAACAAGTCTTGTGGTGGTTCCTCATCGTCTAGAACTGCAAAAGAAAGGGTGTTCGTAAGACTGGTAAATATTCGCCATATGTTATTGATTTATAATAAAGCTTCGAGAATGAATGATTAATTATATATAATTTGTTAATTTACATATCAAGAAGCTTATAAAGAGCAATAACGATGAATATTAAGACTATTACAAATATTAAATAAAGCTAGAGTTTGCTTTTGATTAAATACTTACATTTACTAAACTACTATTACAATTAGCCTAATAGCCAATTAATTACTTACACAAACTATACTCTAAGTCTAATCGGATATTAAGGGTTAGGGGAGTGTTTCAATTAGTTAACATCTGAACATTAGCATCGACCAATTACATTAATTATTAAATAAACTAGAACTTGTTATAAGAATACAGATTTACGTGGATTCATTAGTTTCAACACGTAAAAGGGGCATTTAATCACCATATTCATCCAATTATATGAATATCCTGCAAGTTACCAATAGCGTGTGGCAACTACCATGGGATCGACCTATTTCTTCATTTCATCATAGAAACACTCTAGGATAGTGATCAAAATAGGGCACAAGATAAGTTTAACTCTTAAGTGAGCTCAATTATTTTTATGAATGTTCTTTTGATGTATCCCGGTATAACAAATATAATTTCTTTAGTTGATTATCTGTTAACTATATTCTTGTTTCCGTTTGAATATAAATTATACATTCCATGACGTTCTATGTAAAAATAATCACCCAGATTACTGAAAATTGATTCTGCCTCTTAAGCGTGTATTTATCTAGCATTCTTCGAAGTCTGGCCAGAAGTCTGTTCCAAATTTTAATCTTTTATATTGACCTTTGTGGATCGTTTATATTGATCTCAATTTTCCCTTCAAGATATGTAAATAACAAAAGTATCCCTTCACCTTTGTAAATCATCTTGATTGTTTACCTTGATTTTGTTGTTTTTTAATCGTAAATATTATTGTTATTCCACAATATCAACGATTTTGGATTCTTTTGAGTGTGAACGTTTGAATAACAAACAATGTCGTAAATATTCATATATTGAGCATATAAAAATACTACATAATTTAAAGGAACTGAATGTGTTCATATTAATGCAGATTATTGATGGAAACGAGGATTTGTGTACTTATATCTCTTGGCTTTCAATGTAAATTAGAATAAATTTAAAGTTGTTAAATATTGAGTATCACTTGGCTTGCATTGTTACGTTCCAGATAACTGAATCTATTCTATATTAACAGTTTCTGCCTTTATCGGTCTACTTAAATGCCGAGTTATTATTTTTATAAACAATTAATAATGGGTAGAATGTTTTAGTCATCAAGGGTAATTATTAGTTATTATATTAGTTTTATTCTACCGTAGATTATGTGAGTTTAAACTTGTGTTACGTAATACTTAAATTATCGTCTGTTCCAGGAGCGGAGTTCCCTGAGATTATGTTTCTCTTCGTGATAAAATGTTCTAAAAGTTATACCTTGATGACCTTTAGTTTGTATTTCTAGGTAACAAGGTTAATCTCGGATTCATCGGCTTAAAAAGCATCCCCATTCACAAATGCAGATACTATCACCTTGGTTGTGCGTGCCGGTTACCATGGCGAGCACGTAAACAGGGATGAAATATGAGCGAAACTAAACGTAAAAATGCTCTCCGATAGTCTTCACTAAGCTACGATGAAAATTAATTTGGAAATTAACACTTTACTTAAAGCTGAAAGGTTCAATGGGAAGATGGAAATGAGACCAAAGGCTTTCAACCGGAAGAAATATATATATTGAGGGAGAATAAAGGGAACGTTTTAAAAATATAATTATTCGCTATACATTTTTGGAAACATTCAGACTTCATTAGAAAATTTATTGTCCTAAAAAAACATGAAATGAGAATTTTTTTCGAGAGAGTAAATTGTTTAAAATAAGCTAATTAAAATTAAAGTGAAATAAACTCGTCAATTCCGCTTTTAAAATTCATAAAAATGGATCGATTTTGGCCGAATTCCATATTTATTAAGGAAAGATGTGGAAAAACGAAACGAGTGACGTAATAATGGATATAAAAGAGGGCGCACGTGAAAAGTAGGAACAGATTGCGGTGATTGACCATGGTAGTGATCCAGTATCTGCTTCGAGACTCATTCGATTCAAGAATATCTGAATCACAGTAAAATCAATATTTGAAAACGCAATTGTGGAATTATTTCTTAAAAAGCAGAAGTGGAATTGAATCGACTGTTCTAATATTAGAACTGTAGTAAATAATGGAGAAAATAAATAAATATATAAACAAAAAAGAATTATAGAACGAAAACAGTTACCAGTAAAGTATTTGAAGAAAATGATGTAAGCCACATAAAATCAAATGATAAACTGATACCTTTGTCCCAAAAACATTTTCCTTTATCATATCAATTATTTGAGTTTAAGAGGGTTAACTTTGTATGAACATTGATAGGAGCATATATAACATAGATAAATTCCAGTTTATAACTTATAACAATAGAATGATTTAATTATTTTAAAATATTATGATAATAATACATGAAATGAGAACCGTTGACATTAAATAATAAATTAAATGGTGTAAAGAGTATAAAAAAGGGTAATTTAGAGTATACTGGGACCCTTTAGTAGCCTGGAATTACTAAAGAGGGTATGGTGAATTCTAGAAGAACACAGTAGGCAGTTAAAAATATAGGCACCGGCGAGATTCGAACTCACGATCTCCTGTTTACTAGACAGGCGCTTTAACCAACTAAGCCACCGCGCCGTTATAAATCGCACTATCTATTTTTTTGCTTATTTGAAATGTACAATAGGATCCTTATAAACATTCAATTCTCAAAATATTACTGAGACTATTTTATGTACTTTTAAAACAGTCATCAAGGGACCTATTAATTATACTCTGAAATTCGAAATATTAAAAACCATGTAGTACAGGATGAAACAAGTAAGTTAACGAACGTATCCGAGTAATTTACATAAACGTTTGAGAACGATGACGTTAAAAGTAAGACTTGAAAACGTATTTAAGTCTGTTTTACTTTAAAGGTCCGAGGTCATACTGGTCTACACTTTCTTGCACGGATTAAAAATTAGACGAAGGTTTCCTCTTTCTACTTTTTCCTGCACTGGTTTCCGTCACTTTTTTTTTCCCCGCGAGTTGAGTGATGATCCTCTCCATAAACCTTCCCTCGTTAACTGGAGAAGTCGCCTCCGATTGCTTCCGATCGGCCGCTTCCGGGAGATATGATTTGTCCCTCCCACTCTGCCCTTTAAAAACGTCTTGTGAATATCAGATGTTCCTACGAGCGCACATTTTCCGATATTTCGAACTTAACGAGTGTCTGATCATTAAAGGAAAAAGGACGTGCTTTCGAACTTCAAATGTTTTTCCGCTTATATAGAGAAATGTTGGAGATGTGTGCGTTTGGTAAACAGTTTTTATTTTAGCGAGCGAATTCTGCCAATCGACATGTACTATTTAACGTGCATCCCTCCTCTTTCATAGTGACGAAATTAATTCGTGCCCCAGTTCGTGATTGATTCGAATCCGCACAAAAATTTACACGAATTTAATACGAATTGATCGTTTAATAAAGAGTACTTCACAAAATAGCGATCTCAAAGGAATTTGAGCTCTAATTAAAATCTGCGAGTATTCGATTCAGGGAATAAACATAATTATTGTAACGAGGGAAATGTGGCAATTAATTCTCCAAGGTTTCCTTCCGTATCCATGGGGAAGCTAATATTTACGTGGCGACCGCATCACTAATATGTAGAGCAAGCGAAAACCAATCAACCCTTTATGAAACATTCGAGAAGAACGAATTAATTCGCAATGATTCAAGTTACAGCGTACATTAACATAATATTTTAGAATAAATAATTTATATAAACACCTAATTCATGCATAAACTTCATACAATTATTATTAATAAGTTGGCATAATTAGTAGTAATAAATTTCATACTTGTTTATATACTTGAATAGACATATCTATGAAAAAACATTTATGTAGTAACCAGCTATAAATATATTTCAGTATCCCTTTATCTGAAAATCTGATATATATGATAATATAAATAGCTAAATTTATGTATCTACTTGTATTTAAATATTATATGAATGTTGATTTAAATAACAAAAATAAAATAAATACATCCCTGATTGTATAAAAGCTATGAATTTTTTATAAGAAAAATCAGAGTTTCGGGAATATATATTAATATTAAATGGATGTTGATTTTAAAGTAGCATCATAACATTAATATTAAAAGAAAAATGTATCAATTAAAAAGAAATAAATTTGAATTTTGAATCGAATGGATCAATTGTAAGTGAATAATTATCGCCATCGAATTAAAAATTCATTCGCCACAACTTCGTGGATCAAATCCCTTCTGAATAATTTGCTCGTTGGATTGAATGGAATTATTCTATATTATGCATCGATCGTAATCCAATAATGAGCAAGGGCTTTTGCCTGGAAATTCCGATTCTCGTTCGTGTACATTCATCATTAGCCGTTTTCAAACCGACGGCTGCCGTTCCCTTCTCTATTTCCATCTTCACGTTCAAGTGCCACACCTAAGTACTTGATTAGCATACGTACTTCGATATGATGATCAATGAACATGAATATATGAATGTAAATCGACATTTACATTAATATACGTCGATTGAGAATTTTCCTCACTCGAGATACGCATTCCCGTTGGCATGTTTACTTGCGAAATATCACCGAAGAGCAATCAAAAATTATGGCGAAGGATATTGGAATTATACTTTGAAGAATCCTTTCCAAGTCCAAAAATTTACGCTTTTTTGCATAACTAATTCGAATTAAAAGCAATTATAAATTAATAAGATTCAAAAAATCAATATTTATGATTTTTATCAATAATATCATAAGCGCTCATCATCTTCCCTTAATTGAGAATTATGGCATGCTCAACTTTTCCAATTTTGAAAATGGTCGACTAATGGCAGATTATAATCAAACAGCCATACTGTAGTAATTATAAGAACATATCAATGATTCCACAATCCATTTCCATCTTCCTTTAACAATTAGTTACAATGACTCTCTTTGTTCACTATTACAAAATTTTACGATTAGAACATTTATATAGAATGGGAATTATATTTATCTAACTAACTTCTGAATATTTTTGTAATTTTTTATTGTTAAAGGACGATCCAAAATAAAAAGTTTGAATTTTATTAACGTTAATTTTTTTAATTAAAAAAGACAAATGAATAATTTCCTATTACAGTATGGATGTATGATGTTCTATCTCGTGATAACACAAAGATTGATATAGCAGGACAGTAAATTGAGGGGTGTACTTTTACGAATTTAGTAAATATGTCATTTTGTAAGAGAATGTCCAATAAACTTGACATCAAAGCGATTCAATAACTTAATCAAATGGATACTAATAGTACTTCACTTGAGTCAAGAACGATATTATATCGTGCGAATATTAGCGACTAACAACCAACTGCATAGGATAATTCATTACGTGTGATATATTTCAAAACTTACCTCAATCATCGATGGTTGTATTTCAAAATACGAAGAGCTACATTTAATTTAAATCTACTCATGGAAAGTCGAAATATTTTCATGATAGAACAGTTTAAGAGACACCGAAACGTCGACGGTCGAAGCGAAACGGGAGTTGTACCAATATTTGTTCTCTTATTCAACAGAAGCGATAAACATTTCGGCTCTACACCCTTTTAAATTGAAGAGAAAGGGAGACAAAATGTAGAAAGGGTAAAAGAATATACAAACTAAAATATAAAAGAATGCTGACGGAAAACAATACCTTGAACATTTAGATGCAAATGAAATTGTGTAAATCATTCAATTTAAAATTTATCATTTAGAAATTTGAGAGGGATGATTTTATGTTAGAAATAGTATGGAAATAAAATTAAGAGCCTCGATAACTCAAAGACGTAATTGTAGACATTCATTTCCCATACTAGTCTATTTAATATTTTATTAATTCAGTATTGTATTCATTAAAATTTCCACAGAGAAACCTAGTTACATATACAGGCATTCAATACTGTTATTCGTTACATTGTTCGTTCAGTGACGTGCCCTATCATAAGGAATAAAGGCAGTTTTTGTTTTAAAGCATTATGAGAATTTATTCGATTTCCAACAGCCGTCAGCGGAGGGATTCATTGCCCTCCGATATCCGAGCATCGAAGACTCAATGATTGATGATTGTCCCCGAGTTTTAAGTTTCCTCCCCTTCATTGTTCAGGTAAACATCGAAGATGTTGTTTGCGTATTCAACGAAGTGTTCAGGAATTCGAGGCGGATAAATTGTGGATGTTTTTCGTTCGTCTCCGAGAGGGGGCGTTATCCTCCGTGGACTCCAATGGAACGGGGATCTTCCCAAATTAAAGAATGGCCTCCGTGTTCTACGTGGAATCAGGTCATCCAAGAGTTCACTCCAGTTCAAAGGAAATACCGAATTTCAACACAAACTTAATTTGTTCACTTTGTCGATGTCGAAGACGTTTTCATGCTACATATATTTATGTTTATATTGATTTAATTTGTACGGAATCAAGTCAAAGTTAAAAATAAAATTGTTCTCTCATATTGCATAGCATAGCTCATATTCATATTCATAGCATATTGGCCAAAGTACAGAAAAATATATGAAAAAATTTAATATCAAATTACCTAATAAATATTTCATACAATAAATTGAAAAAGAGGAAAAAATTGTCCAATACTTTTATCAAGCTGTTCAAATATTACGCGGTTCATTATCTAATTCCATTTTCATTCGTAGAAAAAGTAGGTTAAGAATAACACGTTTTTAGGGCCTGGTTCGATACCTTGCCCGAAACAGGTCGCAAGGAAATATCTCCCTTTGAAGGTGGCACTGTAATGGAGTTATACCTTGTGTCTCTATAGAATTTCGACATTCGGGAACTCCGATGAAGATCGAGGTACTGCAGCTGCAAATTACATTAAATGGTTTGCACAGGACGTAGAATTCATCACCGAGAACGAATTGAAATTTTTATTCTAATCGAAGAACCAGAGTAAGAATTATGACCGTAAAGAACTAAGGAGCTCTAATAAACATCATTAGTTATTCACCAAAAATTATCCAATTATACGTGTATATCTGCGATCTAATTCAAACAATGGTCTCTTTCGAAAGGAATGTAGGCGTTAGATTAAACTTTGTGAATCAAAATACAAGAGGTCGCATAATTAACGAAGAAATACAATCATAATCACTATCTATATTTTATGAAATGTCTCTACTATATCATATAATTAGTTCAAGACTGATGCAATAAAAGGTTTAAGAACAAAGTTTTCAAATAACAAAAGAACGTGGCCTCTTCTATAAGAAATAAATAGCTAAGAAGAATTCGAGAGATATTTTTATGCTGATATACGTATATTTGTATGATCAGATATGTAAATATATGTTAGAGAGATAATACTGGACGAGTGTTTTTCGAAGAAAAGATACGGCAAAATGTATTCTGTCAAATCTATAAAAAGGAATCAATCGTCGAAAGAAATAGCGGATATTGAAAAAAGGTAAGGAATACAAAGAAAATGTTTTTTAATATAATACACTGGGAAGACAGAACAAAAACGATAAGCAAGGTTTTGAATACGGAATTTCAACAGATGTGAATCGCAAAAAAAGTTCAAGACCGATTCAATTGTGACGAGAACGAGGAAGGGAATGTTATTGAAGTTGTTTAGACATGTTTTTCCTACGAACTTCTAACTTTTCCGCTCTTTTGAGGATCATATCTCTCTAAGAAGGAGCACATATAGAATGGGAGGAAATGTGTTGAATGTAAATACGGATACATGAGAAGCGCATCGACGGCTATTCTCCTTTTCCTCAAACTCTAATCCCCGTATATATGCCCCAATACAATCCCTCTTTATTCTGATTTTGTATTCCGCTCACAATGCCCTTTTTCAGTCGTATATTTCAACAGCTAATCTCTTCTTCTTCTCCTCAATTCTCACGTATCGTTTTAGGGGAGGGGGGAGGGCGTTTGATCGCCTTCCATGGCAACGAGATATTGAAAATGTTGAAAATACATATGTTTCGGAACACATCTATAATAATCCGCTATTATTCCAGTTAGTTATAGAAAATGTATGTGAGGATCATTTTGAACTTTGAAACTATGCACAATAATTCGCTACTATACCAGTTAGTTACAAAAACTGCATCTTTGAATTGTTGCACTAAACTATACACAGAAGGGTTTCCTTTGATTCATTGGTTACATTTATCAGTTCCAAAATTTCGAACAATTTCGTACTTACCAATGAATTATCTTTTCCCTTTTGAAGTTGCATTGATCTTTAAATTCTTTTTCAGTTAAAACATGCAATATATTTTGTTATATTTTAAAGTGCTTTCAATTCAAAAATAGTTATTATTTTTATCTCGTTGACGTTTAAATTAAATTAGAAAGAATATCATTCCTATTACGCAGTTTCCGAGGGTAGGATCTAGTTTGAAGCCTATATGTCTCAAGCATTATGGATTTAAATGAAATAGAATGTCCGAAATTTATTGTTTAAGGTTAACAAAAATTTATGTTATTATTATTGAGAAAAGAGAACAAATTGGGCTCGATTTGGTAAAGTAATCTTCTTTAGAAATCAAACTATGCAATACGTTGAATAAGCGGTATTCTACTCCCTGCTGGAAGACTTTATTAGCTGTTATTTACGTAATTCAACTGCTAGACTTAAAAAATTACCTTAAGTTCCAGGATATTCGACGACAGTGCAAGACTTTTAGCATCAGTTTATGACCACCGAACTCTATTCAAGAAATAAAATAAAAACACGCAGCCAATTCCTCCCCCGACCGTATCTGCGCTTTCCATAAACTCGGTAATAGCTTACTTTGAATAAAAATAAAGCGGGCACACTTAAATCAAAGATGGCCTGATGCGCATCACCCGCTCGATGATCTTCCGTTTGCATCGCGAATGCTTGATAAGCCGGGAATAAACTCAATTAGGCCGAAGAGGCGATTATTCTAACCGCGGCGTCGATTTGGCCCAAGTGAGCGCGTCTCCGAGTTGCCATGGCAACTACAAATAGAGCTCCTCTCTTCTGGAGAATGTGATAAGAGGATATAAACGCGGAGGGAGAGAATGAGGAACTGCGAGATAGAAGAGATCATATAAAAAAGGATAAAGCGTGGGATAGCGATGTAAAGACAAGAGGAAAGCATCCCCCGGAGGAGACAAGAAAAGTGAACGTAAAAACGAGTTGGAAGAGAAAGGAAAAAAACTCGAGGGCTTTAAAATTAAACGGAGGAAATAAGGGATTCAACTCTGAATGTTCATAGAGTAGATTATCTGCATCACTTTTCATAAAATGGTGGTTATTAAAAAGTCTAAATTTATATTTATAGATATGAAATAGTTTACAAAATAAAAAATTATTACGTCATATGTAACAATTTATATCTAGAGCCGTTAGGGCTTGAAGTATTTATAAAAATTTTCCTGCTCTACGAATGTTCATTTCTTTCAACTCTTTATTTTCGTTTTGTTTACTTTTACTACCTAAGTCGTCAAGGATTTTATTATATAATAATGTATCTATTATAAATTTGAATTATTCAATCGTAAATCGCTGATTTATCCTCCTCACAAAAAATTGCAGAAGAAATCAAACATATTGAATGTTATTCACTTAAACAACATAGACTGAAAGATCTATCTTAAATAGTATAACGTTAATTTTACCTAAAGCCATATATCAACATAGGTTAATCAGGTTTAATTTATGTTCATCATTTAATTCTTATGAACATTAAATAATTAGAATAAATGAAATAAAATTTAAAATCGGTAGATAATTAATAATAAAGATGTATTATATTTTCTATTATTTTAAAAGAAGATGGAATTAAGTAATACACATCACACTATAGAACGATTTTTACAGATTCCCTAATATGGTTAATAATTAGAACAGCTAAGGACTTCCATTCGAAGATTCAAAGATGCAAAAAAGATCTGTTTAATGATTTCTTTATACATTGAAATTAATAATAACTCGCTTCATATTTAATAAAATATATATATACTGATGGTATAAACGGGTAAAGATGTATTTTTGTAGAAAATACACCACATACTTTTTGGAAAACTATGTTGTTAATTATAAATTATTCGCTTAATAGTAACATGAAGTTAAAAATTTCAAAATTTTTAATTTTCTTCATTAGAAACGAAGACAAAGTTACTGAGGAATTTCGAAGTAAGAAACCCAGAAAGTCTGACGAAGAAAATGGTGAAAATATTTAAGTGTGAGGGAAAAGCGATCCTTTGAATGGTGGTAGGAATAAAGAAGGAGCTGAAACGGGCAAGATTCTCTGAAGTAGATAAACCAAGTTTCGGAGACTCTGCTCTGATATTCACCAGTTGATAAAGACAAGAGAAGGAAATGTGTAGAATGTGGAACTACTTTGCCTGGAGACGAAGAGCAAAGTAAGATGCAACTGGACCAAAATGAGGCTGCAGTATAACCAAGCACAATGTATCTTTTTTACAAGGGGTTATACGTTTGAAAACCAAGAAAGATCCATAGATTATTTAAGCAGACGATGAATTTTCATCAAACAATTTTCCTTAATAATATAATTATTTATTTATTTTCTTTGCTGACTAACATGGTAATAATGAAATTAAAAATAATATTATCATTACTTTTATGAAAGCAATTATAAAAACCGAATATAAGCCGAACTATAGGCTTCAAATAGGTTTAAGGAGGGGGCGATTATGGGAAATTAGAATTGTCAGTGTTAGCCTTTCATTTTGTTACCGGGTGAATGCATATAATGTGTAAAAATTCTTTGCTTACATCACCTTAACTTTTTGAAACTATAAAACAATTAGTTGCACGTAATTATTTTACGATTTAAAGCATTTTAAATGAATTTTGTTTCTTGTATAATTTTCCAAGTTTTACGTCACCGAAATAATATCGAATTTATAAATAATCAAAATTTAAATTAACAGTAATACTCATTATCTGCGGAGTGTAAAGTGTAGGTAATCGATAAATATTTCAGTAAAAACCTTCACTAAAATAACCAGGAAATTAAGTCCCTTAAAATCAATATATGCGAATTAAAAGCTCGCGAAACTTTGTCTGAATATAATTTTTTTATGAATTTATTTTATGTATAATTACTACAATGGAAGAATAAGGATTCGAAAACATGTTATGTTATGAAGCAATTGAATGGGGAACAATGTTCAAATATTTATATTTTACAATTTCTGTACCAATTTTAAGTCTAAACCCTGCTTTTAGACTTCTATGCACAAAACACAAGTGAAAAGAAGTGCATTCAATAAATTTTCAGAGCACAAACAAAATAATATGCTTGGACTTATCTAAATGTCCACTCCAAAGATACTTTCGAAAGAATTCCTACAATTTTTATGACGTAATACAGTAAAGCGAAAGAATAGGTACAGGATTCGTATTTCAGGTTATGGGACAGGAAATCTTTGGATTCGGAATCTCGAGAAAAAGGACTAGGGAAGCAGAAAAGAAGAGATTTCCACGAATCTTATCGAAAGAGAATATAAATATTTCCATAGAGACGCTTTATTCTGAACCCAATCCACCCTTCACAATCCTTTCCTCTTCTTGATATAGATCAAAATATTTTGTGATGCGAAACAAAAGACAAACTCGATTGATGCGTCATTTTATTCGTAATCACGGTGGATGGTTCGTAAAAAGGTCGTAATGTAAGCGACAGGTAATGGTTCGCAGAGAACTAAGCGAGGTCCGGCCATTTCACCGGAGTGCAGAATGATATTGGGCTGGAAAGATTTGGAAGTTTGGGCGGGAGCGAGCGTGGGCGGCAGTAAACGGAAGAAAGCTGTAAAAAGGTGGACATAAAATGGGAAATATCCCCGCATTTCCGCCCGTCAATCCAGTGAAGTATAAAGAATTCGAAGGATTTAACCTTTTCAGGTGCCACCGCCTTTGAAAGGCATGTACATCTATAGATGAATGGATTTCAACCCTTGATGAAAAACTTCGATATATTAAAATATTCATTTTTAACGCGAAGAACCACGGTATTACATGAATAATGAAGCGTGGAGCTTCCATCGACCCGTTCTATTTGCAATTTAGACAAAAGAATTCCGAGAGATCCTGAGTGCCCTCTTGTGTCATCGTTAAGTATGAGAGCCCTTTGTTCCTAAAGCTCAATATTAAAGCGTTTATTATGTCCAAAAAAATATATTACGTTGATTTTGAATCGAAGTTTGAATTTTTACGTTACTTTACGTGGAATATTTTTCGATTCAAAAAATGCGAATATTGTTACATATTTCATGAAATTATTCTAGAGGAAAAATTGACGTCCAAACTACGTGTTGTAGATCGAGAGAATGTATTAAAACAAAACGTCTACATTATGAATTAGAGAACAATGAAAAAGATCGCTCTCTATTGAAAAATCCTTGAAACAAAAGGAATTAAAAACGGTATCCTCTACCATTGTTCCGACAGAGTGAGATAGTAGAATATATCAGAGAATTATTTTGAAATATATATGACTGATATCAATTGTAAATAATACGTATTTTTATATTTATCAATAATTCTTTACTTCACTAAATGTCAACTACTAATGTACAAGGTAGTAATATCGAAAAACGATTGAAATTTGGAAGTATTTCATGTATCATGTTGTGAGAATAACGCCTATTTAGACCAAATATATTATTCTCAGAAAAATATAAATCTTATATATTTATTTTATATTCGATTCAATGAACTCTTTTTTAGTGCTTAGACCAATTCCATACACTCGCATATCAGTTTATGAAAAGCACTCTTGTTTGGCCGAACATTAAGAAGATATTTCCGTTTGAAGAAGACCTTCCTTTAGATTCAATTTTCAAAAGAGCACATATTCTCGAGACATTATCATAAGAGGCTGAAATGAAAGGAAAAATTCGAAGGGCTTCGTCGTCAAGGCGACGAATCTTCTTAAGAAAATAAGACGCAATTTTACGTTCGATTCGTATTTTCGTTCTTCCTTATTCGCTTTGATATCCAACTCACCAAAATGAAGCATGAAATGTTTGAAAGATGTATTGAATTTAAAAGCTTCGAGTGCCATAAATTTTGATGAACTGCTATATGAACATTTACATTTCCTCATTCTGTTACAACTTCCACTATTTTCCGAAATCAACTTTGATATAAGAAGGTATGAAATACTGTACGTCAATAATCTTACCCTTTTAAACAGTTATCAAACATTTTATATGTTCTGAAAGGTAGATGAAAATTGTATTTCTTATAAGTACTATTCTTAACAATTGACTGACACTCAGTCGAATATTTGAAGCTTAGCAATTTACAACAATTATATGAAAATCCCCTCAAAAAGTTTACTTGCTATCATTTACTATTGCTTCACTAAAATCCTCAAATATTTATTAGCTAATGGAAAATTGAACTCAAGAAAGTACCGATATATTTATCATATATTTAACCATAAGGCTTTCCTTATATATATTCAAATAACTTTTAACCTATTTAAAAATGTATAAAATGCATTTTTTCTTCTTATATATTCACAACCCTATAGTTAACCCCTCTATATTTGATACGATTATCGTGAAGTATTTTCCGTATAATTTCTTTGTTGGTAAAATTACGCATATATTTCAAACTCCCTCCCCTTTCTAAGACCTTCTCATTAAAGCTAATACTACTCCGATTTTACGTAATGCTAATTTCATTAATTAGAAAAGAGTTTAACATGGACCTAAACTAGCCATAGGATGATTTATCTTTTGAATTATGGATCAAATCAATTCATTAAAAAGACGAAAGAATCGGCATGAATTGGGACCATCGCCGATTTTTCTTGTCGACTAAGCTCATCAAAAGGATGGGCTACTTAAAAAGAGCCATCCAGAGAATTCCGTGGACTATTATGAGGACTCTTATATTAATGTCGCAGTCCCAGAATGGATCCTTTTTTTTTCGCTCTCAATTCGGAGATTGGAACGGATATTGATGTGTGCATTTCTATTTTGCGGTGGTGCGTAGTCGCCTACTTTTTGAGCTCCCTCTGGGGTGCAGTTGAGGGCTTTATTACACTCATCGATTGGGAATGTAGAGGAAATGAAGTGGAATCTCAATCTAGATGAAGATGGAATATTCCATGCACTTCGTATCGAATGGTGAAATGAATCTCCATAGAAACAATTTATATACAAATTTCAAAGTCTAATATACTTGCACAGTATTGGAAATACTGCGATAGTGTTATCATATAACCTATCGAATTTATGTAATAATAAAATCCGATTTTTAAATTAGTCCATTACACCTAATGGCGGAATCAAAACGTGAAATATTTTCTACATTTAGAACAAAATATTTGCTTTATGATGATCATAAAATATAATCATTCTTGAGTATAAATTTCATAAAATAATTTTTACCCATTCCCAACGAAAACAACTTGATCAAGATGAATTGTCGTCAAATATTACCTATAGTTGAAATAAGTTTTACTATACCAAAAGCTTGGAAGATGTTTCAAGTTTTTCAATAACTAATTTAGCATTTATATATATTCTGATATGCCTACCTATTGTAAGGTGCATAAAAACCGCAGAATCAAGAACTCTAGTGTTTATTGAATTATTTATATATTTAACTTTAATTTAATTTATTTATAAAGCTTTAAATTTGTCAAATTACAGGAAGCATACGTATAGTTAACAAACAGCATCATCATAGTGAAGTATCCGTGACAAACTCAACGTACGATGTACGGTAGTAGACACAGAATGTACTATGAGACATACGTACGTGTTTAGAGTGGTGGAAGATTTTAAGGGTTATATAACAAGGCAGAGCATTGAGAATGATGCAGGTTTGCGTACTCTAACAGGGAAGGCCCTCAAAGAGAATGGCACATACGTAACAGCTCTAGGAATAGCAATTTCATTTGGATTTAAAGCGAAGCACTAGTTGATTTGGTCCACGCAGATGTTTTGGGCGAACGTTCGGTATTTCGAGGGAAAGGATGACCTTTTTTTCAACCCTTCAATATCTGGAAATTTATGGTAGAAAACGCGATTATTTTTATCACTCCGAGAGAAATTCATAAGGATCTAATAGGAGGCGCTGTAGTAATCGACACGGACCAATCTTCGGGATTTACTGCGCCTCTACGGAGCGCGGTCGCCTGTTGATCTCTCCTTTCCTCTTTTTTTCTGAAAATTCCTTTAACTCGCCTCCTCTCGATTTTCGCTGCCGTATTTCATGTTTCGGTCCATTTTTCATCTCCCCAACGAACACCGCTCCCAATCCAATAGGACGCATTCTCAAGAACCCAATCTATATCACGTGTTTTACTGTCCTTACAACTACACGGCAGGGACGTGGTGCTACGAAAATCTTCATTCAAACGTTTCTTTCGTTCCTTTTTTATGAAATAACTTTAAAAACTTACGAAAATAATTTAAAACTGAGTTGATATGAAGTGATAGTATATTAAGTTGCAAATTACCCCATTTCAGAAGATTTTTAATCGTATTTTCGACACAAGGTGAAGTCAATAATGTACTTTCACTCGTGCAAATATTTTCGTTTCAAATATTCTATTGTTCTTTTATACGAAATAAATTGAAATACGTCTCCTTTGTTTCTTAAATATATTATATGCTATTGTTAAGTGTGTCATTGATAGAATAAATTATGTAATCAATATAAGAAGGCGTGACTTCGTTGAAAGCCATAATATAATGAAAAAAACTTTGTAATTTCCACAGAAAATTTGCTTTACTAGCGACCGGTTTCGTAATTTTATTTCCTAAGTTATTACCTGAAGATGTAATTTAAGATTACAAAACCGGTAGCTAGTAAAGCAAATTTTCTGTGGAAATTACAAAGATTTTCTATATACTATGGAATTGATTGTTGCAATAATTTAAGATATTCCACGTAATATATTGCTCAAGGAATCTATTGAAACTTTTACCTAAAGTTTTGGCTTAATTAACCTTGCATTTAATTGTAAACTTTATTTGACGGACAAAAATAGCATTGTACAATTGTTGACGCCATATCTGCGGGGGGAATAGTCTGCTAAGCGAAGAAACCCTTAAATGCAAGGTTTAATCTCGTAACGATTTTCACTCAATTCCCATCCATCCTCAATTGGACATCCATGTACTTCTGTCTCTCTCAGTGATTTAGAGTTGGTTCTTCGTAAGAAGGAAGGATTCCGAAACAACGCTTCGATTGCGAATGCGGAGCATCATGTTTATTGAATAGCATTGGGATCCATAGGATAGATTTCGACTTCCACACAACGACGGGTTTCCTGAGAAGACTGAAGGACTTCGGATACCCTTATATACGCATGTTAGACTATTCGAGAAGGATAACGAAGGTATACTCATAGCAACGGGATTCGCAACAATGGATTCTTTTCCATTATCACAATAACCTTAATTGGAAAGCATTGTGACGTCACACTTTACTGTGTGTTAACAATCAACAGACCTAGGACTTAAATTAAACCTTAAATTAAAGAGATATGTGTTTTCCTCATTCAAACAAAGTTTTCGGGTTTTTACAGAGTTGATAAGAAGAGCCGAGTTTTCAGAGAGTAATTGGTTTAAGGAGAGTTTTAAATTGTATATCAGAAAATTTTAAATACAAGTAAAATGAAAAATATTACTTTTTCATTTATCCCTAGGGTTATGGTCGCTCTGTATTATGTCCTCTCGTTCAAATATTTCCTACGTTTCTTGGTGCTCTTCCTGGAAAGGTCAGAGGGACAAAATTTCAGTTGCTCTGAAGTTTTGTAGCCCGAAGTACTACTATACTTCCCCATTCTATTTTTCATTATTTGATTTTTCCAATACAATCCGGCGATATATAACTTTAAGAGAAATCTTTTCCAAACAAAAATGGATTAAGAAGTTATTGCATTTGTTTCAGCAAATAATAAATCTTTCATCGAACATTGGTAAATTTCTTAACTAGTTTCGAATTGTTTTTGAAATAATAATGACAAAAAAGGTAAGTATTCTTTTATAAAAATGAGACGCTCGACACAGTTGACGAAATTAAAATAACTGGTTTTTGGGCTTATTTCTTTTACCTTTACCTTTTTATAATAGAGTAAAAAGGAAACTTAAAAATTAAGTACGTAGCTTATAATGAGAAATTGGCTTTCTATAGCCTAAGGTATATATTGGAGAAATGGCAATAATTTTAATCAAATGATTGCGTATATGTAATGGGGGAGGTACATTACGGCTCATCCCATCCCATGACTCAGGATTCAGAAGCTGCCATCACAAGCATATCATTTGATTCCTACGCCAAACCATTAGGGGCAATTTCAACGAATGGAGTGATTAAAAAAACCGCTGAAATGAGGTTTTTATGGCATTTTTTAGAGGGAAGTAGGAAATGGAAATCTCTTTAAACATCCCATTTCTCAAAAGGTCAGCTCCAAAGTTAGGAATGTGTCACAGAAATTCTGGAGTGGTATATTCTATTTTAATTTCATATTCTAAAGGAAATTAAAAAGTCTCAAAACTTGTATTGAAATCTGTATTTTCGAGCGAAATAATTCGCTTATCTGAGACGGATTTTCCTGTGGTGAAACATTCCTTTATTAATTTAACGCTCAAGAAGACAGTCACTAATTTATTTTTTATCCTTCTTTAATTATATTTCTCTTTTTAGTTTATTTTATATGATAGTTAATCGAGCGAAGTAGGAAGAGCGTAAAACCAAAGTAGGTGTTCAATTTTTTTAACTGAACTAACGTTTATTTAAAATAATATCGAAAGATATAAACTATCAGAAAATTATATAACATATTTGAATAAATTTATAATAATGTTCATTTATGTTAATACAGCTTTAACGAACTATCTCATTAATAATAATAAAAATATCATGAAAACTTAATGAACAGGGATAAATGGAGTACCTACACTCTTCCAATTAAAAATTCCATTAAACAAATTGACTTTTTTTATCAGCACAATTTTTGATTCCCATCTTTTATGAGATAAATTCCAAAAAAATAGAGAAATAGAGAATTTACAACGAGTATTTTCCGCCTACTTCTCATGAAGACTGTTAAATTACACGCATTCTAGCTAAAAAGCGCTTCGCAAAATGGCGAAAAATTTGATTTTTGATACGTACTTTTTTCCCTAGCAATCACTTGTGTGAAACATCAATCGGAGGAATAATTTTCTCTGCGACGGAGGGAAATTTGTTTTTCACACACCTCTCCCTCAAAAGAGAAGCGAACCGTATATTAAAATGGATAAAATCGGTGTTTTCTTACGTGAAAATCATCACTTCAAAGTAACGCGTTGACATTTTGGAAAAAGCAGTTATTTAAATGTATCAATTTTGGATTCTTAAAACTGACCATTTTAATGAATTATGACTGATGAAGGCTACTCTAAATATACCATTAAAACTATAGGCATTTGAAATGTATGTTGAATCAATGAAAGGTATAATGGATAAGATAATGACAAAAGAAAACTTTAGGAGAATATTACACTTGAAAGAGCAAAACAACCCAGTTAGATGTTTGAAATTGGACAAAAGAAACTGTAGCGTAATTCAAACATTCACTGAACTAAGGAATAAATCGAATAAAATACTTAACTCGTGTAAAAATTATTTGAATCGAGACACCTGTGTTCACACCCTATATAATTCCTAGAACATTTATCGTGAACCACGGGGCGTTCAATTCTCATGGTGGGGTTTCGCCAACGTTTCTGTTGGCTTCTTCAGATAGGAAGTGACGTTAATCCTCTCACCAACTTTATTCATAGTGACAAAACGACTTTAATATTCGCGTTTCGCTATATCTAACTCGCTATTCGCATAATTGTATTCTAAGTGAGATAGTAATAAACTCTAAACATATTAAACACGAAATAATTCCTTATAAATATTTATTTACGTTTAATTAAATTTCAGATTCGAGAAATTAGATTTCGTCGTATAAGAGCAGAAAGGCAACAGTTTCGAAGCGCGGGTTTGATGCGTAACAACGCTGGCTTAAGAGGAAACTCCTCGTCCTATGACAACGCGTCGTGAAACCTTTCACTTTTGTGTTTATATTTCATACACCCGAGATGCCGCCTTTAATCTCCGTATAATGAAATTTTATCGGCAGAAAAGTTCCAGCTAATGGTCGAATATCTCTGTCGATAATATTACCGTGAGCATCTGCGGAAGCTTTCGGCATTTCTTCTCGAATTCAAGGAGATATATTACCCGGCGAGGGCTGTAAAGCAGTCGAGAATCTCTGTGGAAATAGTTGGCATCCTCCGCCCTGCGCCTTCGTCACGGCGAGGCCGTAAAACTGAGTGTCATTTCATTAACTTGATGACACGGACCTGCCCCGTAGGAGGGCTAGGAGAGGGGTGGTCAGGGGAAGAAAAGTAATAGATTGAGAGATTAGTCAACGTCTTCATTATGACGATACAATGCTCGATTTCCTTATCATACCATCAATGAAGAATGCAATTGCTCATCACGTAAACTGTGGGAGGTGAGAATTATAAAAAGTGATACATTGTGTATTAAATTATAGCAGCGCGTTTTCAAAACAAACAATGAACTAGCAACATTGTTTTCTTTTCACAATTAGCAAACAAAGCCAATTATTTGAATAACTACGGTTCCAGACTAATAATTGTAACAACCGAAAAACTCTTACAACAGTTTTCTAACCAGGAAAAACTGTCGGATAGTGCTTAAGCTTTCGGGTATTGAAAATGTAAGAATATGGTAATTGAATTATTCCTCATAATTTAGAATACGATCTCGTTAAAGCGTACGCTCTTAACATTTCCAATCGTTGACACCTTTTTGAGCTCTAACTTTGCTCTCGCACCTTATCAATAACAAAAACTTTTTTTTGTAGCCTACGAAGATTTAAAAATGATCTCGCAGGACTACAAAATACGTAAAAGAATTGAGGTGCCAAGTTATGAATGGCTTCGTAACCAACCATTCCTCGTCCCGTTCTTCGCCGTAACTTGTAACGGGAAGCTATTCCTTATAATCATAACGTCTTCGGGCCTATAAGAAAGTTTCTCGCGACGACGGGAGCCTGGTTAAGAACTTCTGCTTTAAAGAGAACGTCTGATCAACCAATCACGAGTAATCTTTCCCGAGCGAACGTAATTTTTCATCGGAGCGGATTAAAATGGAAGTTCGGCGGACATCAAAACTAGAAAGAGTTGCTAAGGAGGCCCTCAAGATGAGAGGACTTAAAGAAGATACGCATGCAAGGCATGGGAAAGAGAACGTGCAATTTTCAAAGGCTCTGCACGAGTTTATGGCTGAGGACGAAGATCGCACTTGGTTTAAGAAATGTGGAACACGTAAGGAGTTATCTTGAAAAAAAAATTGTGCTTAGAATCGGGAACTGTAAAAGTACAGGTTTATGAATATAAACAAGAATTTCTTAAAGAGAGTTTTTGATAAATAAATTGACTTTGAGTAACTTTGTCTATAGATGACTTTAATGCCGACCTCTGTGTTATACTGAATATTATGCTAAATTTCTAACTCATCTCAGGGTATCGGTGTTCAATGCATCCATTGCTGAGTATCTCACTGTTACTGTCCCATAGAAGCATTGGGTGTTTGTCAGAGCTATAGTAAAGAAATATGAAAACCCTTTCAAAAATAATATCGGCGTTGAAAAACGAAAATTTTAAATTAAGTTTCTAAAGCGGATTATCAGAAAAATTCTACGAGGAATTTCATTCAGTGTTTTTAGATAATTCAGAGAAAGAGAGCCTATCGACTTTATAACCAGCGCTTTCTACTTTCAAAGGAAAAATTGATGTTTAAAAAGTAATACTCGACCTTTGTTATGACTTACTTAGTATGACAATAGAAGAATATTTTCATTTTAATTTATTTAGAGACTGAAATATTTATCTTCTACGTATTTTAATAAATAAATTTAAAATGTAAAATACAGGCGATATATGTTCACACGACCAGAACTTTGGTATATAAATAAGCCTAACCTAGGCCTGGGGTTTTTGCTAATTAACATAAAAAACGTCTTTCAGTTATATTCTTATTCTATAATTCAGTTAAAGTGACTCTCTGTACAGATTTCTCCTACCAATTACTAATCAAAATTATTCTTTTTCATTGCAAGCAGTTTTCTTTTTATAGTCTATCAACGGGGTATTCCACTAGCTCTAATTGCCTCTAGCTCTTACCACTTCAAACTTCTTCCAAAATCTTCAGGGTATATCGTTACACTCCTCTCTCGCCAATGTCTCTATGAATAGTAGTCTGCAAAACTCGAGTATTCTTTGAATAAGAGGCAATAAACAGCGGAACTTGAGAGCTCTTCAGTACAAGGATAAATACCTAGAACAGTGGTACGTAGTAATTGATATGAAAGCACTCAGAATGCTTATTTCGAGAGCGAGATAACATTCCCTTGTTCTTAAGAGTATCTCTTCATAAATCAGCACTTGCAAATGCTTCCATTAAAGCAGAACCATCCCCAATACGGAGATTAAATCGTTCTCCCGAGGATGCTAGACAATGGATCATCAAGAGAGAGGCTGGGCTATTTGTTTAAAATTCTATTGGTATCCTTGGAAACTATGATTGTCACCTTTGCTTAAATTACTATTACTAGTATTACTACTTAAATACTATTACTAGTACTATTTTCATATAAGAGTGCAGTTTTACTTCTATATGCGTCGAATATTGTTCGTAAAGAATATATTTATGTAAGAAAGAAAATTAAATTAACAAATTCGGTAAATAATCGTTTGCTGTAGTATTAATATCAACAAAATCATGTTGTATAGCATTAAATAATTCGAAAAGACAGATACATATGATGTGCGTAGTGTAAATATAAAGGGAGCTTCAAACTTTGAGGGTGATTTTGGCTTTTTATTAAAAATTTCTAGATAATAGAATTGCACTTATATAAATTCCTTTCATTCTACTTTACCATACAATAAATAAAACATCTTACGAAATTTAAGCAGAGAAAATATCCACTTAAATACTGTTTCGATGAATAAAATACATTTTTATGCGGAGAAACATATCTTTCGATACATATGTATTCAAAATACCAACAGAAAAGATTCGAATACATGTTTTAGAAAACTATTAAAATAATGAAAAAAAGAATTCTGAACGCAGGGTATCTATTTCAATAATGTCTAAAATTAATAATGATTTCAATGAGGAGAGACTCCAAATTCATTAAATTTCACAAAACTTATACAGATCTAACAATACAACCTTTATATTTTCTTCATAAATTAGCGTAGGTTTATTCACGAATCGCCAACCATTCGTTGACGTGCAAAAGTGATAAGGTCACCAAGACCTGTTCCGGAAAATTAGAGATGTATATTCGCTTGAATAGGATCCGCCTGCAGCCGGTAAACAAATGAATGAGTGAGTGATCCTAGGAACTATCCGCGGAGTACACGCGATGACATGGGAAACTAATAGTTGGCACCCCGCGTCACACGTCAAAAGGTTGGTGAAAGATGCCATTACGAAGATGTAGATATCAGCGTCCGCCATACGTCAACAAAGGTTCGCAGGGAAAAAAAAATAAAGGGAATGAATGTTCATGTAAGAGGAGAAGGACAGCACATAATCGAGGATCACGACACTGGCGCAGTAAATAAACGGAAGGGAAAAAAATGTGAGAGCATGAAGGGTTGTTGAACTTACGGTGGATAAATGAAACGGTTAGGTTACGTATGGCCATCTCGAACACCGTTTGTATTAGTGAATGAAAAAGTAGACTCTGCGTAAGTGAAAAATGAAGCACTCAAAAAAATGTATGATTAGGAAAAGAGCTATAAATTTTAGGCCTTAGATATGAAATTTATTCTTATGTCACCTACTGTAGAGTGAAATTTAACTTTTAATTTATTATATTCATGCTACATTAATTAGGTATTATAAAAATGATTCCTCTATCGCCTACATTTTGGACAGTAACCGATTGAGACTATCAATTACTATAATTACTTGCGCTTTACCTTTCGTAAAACAAAACACATAAATAATACTTCTTCACTATAAATACTAAAATATACTAAAAGATACTAAAACATTCAACGATGGAAAAATTTGGAGAAAATCTAAATTGAGATTAGAAAACATATTAAAATATTTATTAAGAATTGAAATAAAAATGAAAGTAAATAATTTTCAAGTATACGTTAAATTATAAAATTTTATTTCTAAGACATTTTTATTCGATTCAATTGTTAAAGGGAGTTACTCTATCTGGCTATAAACGGGAAGAAATATTTCATTTATTGATTATATATTTTCCTTTTTACCTTCTTCGTAAATACGAACTGTTTCCGCTTATTATATGCTTATCAAAATTTTGAAACTCAACGTTGCAAAATAATTTAATAGTACATATTTTTGAGAAATTTTCAGTGATATATCAATAGAGATTAATTATTATATAGAGCTATATAATAGCTATATATAGAGTTTATATCACGTAATGGATTTTATTTTTATTACTAACGGAAAATTTTTAGTTAAGATTTTCTAATACATCATTTCAATCATTGAACTACATAAATAATCAGAAACTTAAGTATATTTGAAAAAATAAAATAATTTTCAAGCGTTATGATAGTGCACAACATTTAAATCATTATTTAAGATATTTATATCTCTTAGTCATTGATTTAACAATAATTTATCTCAATCAATATATTACGCAATAATAGGTAAATAAATTACAGCTCCATTTTGTTAACTACCAATCATTAAACAAAGAAAATCTTCTAGTAACAATTGAGAGAAAAACCTTGGAGATGAAAACTTCAATTAAAGCATTTTTGTTATTCCTCGCGAAAAAAATTTCACGCATTTAAATACGTGATCATTAAAAATCCTAAAATTGGACAAGGAAAAAAAGAGGAAAGATCAATCGAATTACTAACCTTAGACACAATATTTTCCTTTCTCTTATCGCTTGACGTAGTGAGCGTATTTGTTGGGCAACAAAAAGTATTTTTAATACGTGCCGTTATCTCCAACAGTGAATATATCGTACGAATGCACCGAATGCCCGACAAGGTCGCACGCTCTTACACTCTTGGGAGTAACACTTCCGATTGCAAAATTGGATCGACACAGTGTGCATTATCGACGTAATTACGCGTTTCAACGGAAGTGGAATCCTTCCTGTTGTCATTCCCTGATTCGATCTATTTCAGTCTACTTGCGGAGTCTATTTCTGTATTGGTGCATTGTGCATCCGGGAACTCAAAATGGCCCACTTCCTTACTCACCCACTTCCGCACGTTCTTCTATTTTTAATTTCTCTGCGATTTTTTGTAGCCAATTTACACTTTCTACTTTTACGCTACGTCCAGTGGAATCGGCTTTCAATCCATTGTTAAACCAAATATATTACTTATTAACTTGTTAATATTTACGTTCCCTGGCTGGCTGACAACCACAAAACACATTCTGATAAAACAATGCCTTAGTGTTTTGGTCGTCTGAAAATTAAGTGAAATCGTTTTATTACAGTCATTTATTTATTATCATCATCTTTCAGTACAGCTAATGTTGGGAACATTTACAAGGAAATTCCTGAAACTCTTCAGCGTGTAAACCCTCGTTAACGTTACAGATAGTATTTTTATAAATTAAGAGTATATGAGGTTACGTAGATGAGAAAAATGAAAATATTTAAAGAATTTTTATTAATTTCTACGCGCGTTTTTTTATTAATCTAGCCTATCAAAGCGTAATTTAATTAATGCACTTAAGAGGAATTAAATCTACATTAAAAATTTTATACATATTTTTACAGAAAATGTAGCGATAAAATGTTAGTCTCTCCAATAAATTTTATTATAATTATGGAAGAAAGGTTCTCTAAATATTAAATCCGTATAAATAAGAAATCTAAAAATTAATTAACAAGCACGATAATGTATAAAAATTCTCTCGTTGCGGTGGTTACTTTGTTAACTCGTCTGTATATTGTAATACGTTTTCTTCATTGTTTCGTAACAATGAAACGATTCGATAATTTAAATGTTTCAATTCATCAATAGAATACATAACGATATGACTAAAAGGGGAGTCAAAGTATACTTAAGTATGACCAACCCACGTGTTCCATTTATTAGATGAACAGAATTTAATCTGCAGTAATGACTTTTAGTGAATGAAACGGTAATAACGGTCGCGTGTTTATCCGAGTTAAATAAATAAGTACTTGGCCATATTTAAGGCGTTAAAAGGAGTCGCAGAGGCCATATTTATTAAAGGAGGACTTTATGACCTTTATAATTCCCCTGCTGATTACACCACTTTAGACGGAATTCCTCACTGTTATATCGGAAGCTCAGCATCGTATGGAATTCCCTGCATTCCAAGGAAACATACGGAATTGGACGTAGAAATGCGATGTTCCTCACATTCGGTTATTTATCTTTCAGAATACTTAATTGGGACCTTAATTTGAGTTTTACCTGATATACGAATATTGATCGATCACTTCCCAGATTGTACCACTATTTCTGTTACATAAATATACAAAAACGCTAATTTCGTAAAATACAAAAAATAACAAATGACTTGAGTAAGTATTTATAAAATCATCCCGTTACGAAGCCATAAATTAATTAAGGTCAATGTATGTTTTCTTTTTCATATTTACTGGATTTATATATTTAAGTCTCCCGGGTATATTCGTCTTCGAAGGCAGTAGTTTCATACATATATATTGGATTTCCTAATTAAACGCAGAAGTTAGCGATATTTTCAAAATAATATCAATAAAATATAACAAAAAATTAAGAATTTTGTAAATTCACCCATGCATACCCATTTGTATCCTTATCCCGGATCTGGATGCCCGTAAAATTCAAGCTTAAAAATAGTCTGTTTATCAACCGCACTTAAGTTATTTATAGAAACATAATTTGATGAAACTCTTCCTGTTTCTGAATAGCTTGATAAGAATGACTAAAGCGGCCATCCTTATCCGTTCCATAAAACCTCCGGAGTAAATAAGGATGGGTAAATTAATTATAAAGAGATAATAAGTATGAAACAGTGGAGAAAAATTTTTATGAGAAATAGGTGATTCTTGATTTAGATAAATCAGATAGGAAAAAACTACGAGAATTACGAATTGTCGGTGATTACTTCTCATTAATTGCTATCAGAGGATATTCCCTGATAAATACGCAAACTATAGATGGATTAGGAAACAATTACATGCACCTGTGAATGGAGTGTTATCTCCAATGGCTGCCACGCGCATTGTGCGGTTCGCGGAGTGTGTTCATGTACACGGACATGAAGCAAGGTTCGCAACAGCAGTGGATAAGACAATGCCTTCAAATAAAAAAGAAGGCTAAGGGAGTGTATTAGGCAGATATTAAAAGAGGCATTTAAAATGTAAGGAATATATATTTGAAATCGTAGGAGTATTAAATAGAAGAATTAAATGTAGAACAAAGAGCTTAATTATCTCCTTTGAAGGTGGTAGCCAAGCAATTGCGGACATTGATCCGGCTATAATCACAAGAGAGAGTTAATGATCCAAGTTAAGCCTGGGTATTTCTTGTAATTGAAGCTATTGCCTTACAATGGAATGGCTTGGAGATTAGCATGGAAACCATTGTTTGAATCGTTGACCATTGTCTATGGTTTCTCGTACGAAAGACAATGGACAAGATGGTATGGCAAAGAATTAGATCCAGTTATTATACTAGAATAGAGAACGGTATTAATTGTTAAAAATTACTAAAAAATAGTGACATTACTGGGACTCGAACCGAGGTCCCCCATTTATTTAACTGTTAAATATTTTTTCATAATAACTTTGGTCAAGTCATAATGCTTACGCCATTTAAAATATTTTCTATAATCAATCACAAGCATCGCAAAAAAGCATACCTACCCGGCAAGTGTGGGGCCTGAGTTCGACTCCCAGTCATTTCGCTATTTTTCACTTCTATCTAACTATTATTACTAAGCCGTACTCCTCTATGTAAAAAGTTGATATCTACCTGTCACTATACTCAATAAGGTGTTAATTTAAAATTACTCTCGTATTGTATCTCTAATGGCTACTATATCGTGTGATTGTGTCGTACGAAATGCTCTAAGATTGAGGGAAATGCGAGTGGTCCAGAAAGGAGAGCTCAGCTGCGGTAAAAGGAGAATAGAAAGGAGCACATTTAATCTCCACTTGTTCCCTTGAACTCCTCTAAATGAGGCGCAATTGAGTGAATTAAACGTTCTTTCAGAGGCCGTGTTTTGATGGCCACCTCTTCTATTTTCGTCTGTCGCGCCTTTCAATTGTTCGCTCAACCACTTGCTCGACTTTCGCTTTCCAGCATCCCGTTCCCATGGAAATCATCCATTCAACTCCCACGTTGTGTCAAATAATTGAATTGCGATATCGCGTTTGACGAATGCTTTCCAAGGGTAGCCTCTTTAGCACAGATTCCTCAATCGCCGTACGCAAAAGAATTTTACGGTCGTGTGTTTTTGCTTTATTCATCGCGTGGGTACGAGTGAATTTAAATTGATCGAAGTGACTCAACCGTTTGGAATTTCGAAATATTCCACCTGTTTGGAGAGGAACGTAATATCTATTATATTCATACGAAAATAATAATAATTTATATGCTAAAAATAAAAAGTACGTATTAAAATGAACGATAAGTTATTGTTATAAAATCGAGGCTCATAAATAATTTATCCTTTGATATCTTAATCGTTGAATTATGAAAAAATATTCCAAACTAATTTATCTTCTATTTTTAACCTTTTCAAGATTCTGGATGCAATAACTTTGAAACTTTAATTAATTCTTTTCGCCATTATATAGAAGCTCAATAACATAAGTTGAGGTAAAAAGGCGGAGATGTAAAGGTACGCTTAACGCGAATGTCACGCGCGGCGGGTTTATTCCCTGGATTTACATAGACGTGATAAAAGTCTGATTGGCCGGGACTCGAACCTGGATATCCCAATTGCCGTTCGGTTGCTCTAATTGAAATCTTTTAAGATCGATTCACTTTATAAGCTGTAATATTAAACATTTTAAGAAAGAGGAAACCCATGGACCCTAAAACCATAAAGATAAGTTCGATGCGATTCCTTCCTAGGCAAGAGAAGTATGCGAAATCCGCACTATGTGTAAATATGTAGTTTAAGGCTAATTAGATAGTATTTGCGTTTTTATATCTGAACCATAGATTACCGAAAAAACTCTCGAATCGATATAAATCTCGAAACTCGAAAAAATCGGGTTGATATCGAAAATATCGAATACCGATTCGATCTTTCAATTATTCCACTCTTGGGGAGCAATCAATTATCGATAACATAATCGCCTTGTTAAGCAGGGCAAGGGAAAATCGAAGATTGGATATCAGCAAGTCATTGCGTGGAAGAGTCAGAAGAACAAAAGGATGGAGGATTCGTAGATGAATTTTCCTGTCATAAAAAAATGATGGACGGTAGATTGGAAATGAAGACTTAGAAGTTGGAATTCCATTATCCTGATATATATCCGTTGAAGTTGAAATCGAGGAAATATCTATTCGCGAAAACTAATCTCGAGTATTCTCCTATTATAATTTTCTGATGATTTTACGGTGCAGAAAGTAGTTAATAACAGTAATTCTTGAAAAATCAATGCTTTCATGGTAAAAGGTGGATTGACCGATAAATCAGAGGCAAAGTAGAATTAACTTTGAACTACTTGAACATCAAGTTCAAAAAGAAATCAAAAAAAGCGACATAACTGGGACTCGAACCCAGATATTCCACATGACAATACTTTATTGCAATGTATGTGATTAGATATAGAATAAAAATAATTAATATGAGCTTTATGACCAACATTATTTAAGTGAAATATGTAAGAAAGTATTTAATATGTAAATGTTACATAAAATAAAAATCCGGAACTCGGAGCGTAATTGTCTATAGAAACTCTTACAAGTTTTGTTAGTTTTATTGCGCCATAATTAGTGCACAGATCGCTCGTCATATCTCAAGAGATTAACTGATAAACAAATACTTAAATATTAATTATTATTAAATTAATATATTAATAATAATTCATTTGAACTTATAAGACGGATAGAAACATTATTTCCCTTTAATTTGTAGAACAAATCTATAAGTAGATCCTCTTTTGTTCTAAAACCTCTTTCCACGCGCGTCTTACAACTGTTCCTCCTTCACTCTATTTTTTGTAAATTCTAAATTTAGAACGATTAAACAAAATTACGAGAGAGATGGAATAAGGGAGGGTCATGAGGCAAGGCCACTCTCAAATTATCCATCCTCCCCCTGACACTCAACCCGCTCGTATACAAGGCCTTCAATTTGCCAAATTTTTATTTGATGTTGCTTTTGAGAGAAATTCTTTCTTTCAGACATAGTCGTCTGATATTAATAGGGTAATGTTTGATTTTGGCCTACGGTCCAAATAGCCAAACCCCACCCCTTTTGGTTTTCCTATGGTCCTGCTTGTGCCCGCAAGGTAAACACACAGTTACGTTCTTAAATAAACATCCGGTGAAAAAAGAAGAAATTCGCTCGATACAATGGTGGAAGGAAATGTTAGTGAAACTGCGCATGGTTAGAAAACCAAGGAGGATGATGAGAAGAACGAGACAGCCTAATAAACTTGTCAAGAGTTAAGATGAAGTGAGCATTTTCTCCATCCTCATTCATATACTCTCGTAACCTATGGATTCCTTTCAGGTAAGTCTATTTCTTAATATAGTGAAATAATGTGAGAAACAATGAGAAATATAAAGGAACATATATTTTGTTGAAATGGGAGAACATTGTAGCATTAGAGTTAATATAAAAACTTTTATTATGTTGGATATTCCATGAATTCTGCGAAATTTTCGAAGAAAAATATTAAATATATTCCCATTGCTCCTGATCCGTTTCTTTTTAAAATTATGTTAAATAAGTCAGTTAAGAGAGACAGTAAGGAAAAATCTCTTCCATTAATTTACTTAATTTGATGCTTCATCAAAAATTGAACAAGATTAATTAATGATTTCTCTGATGGCAACTATATTGTGGCTAATATTTCCATATCATATTTAACAGACAAACAAGAGGACTCGTGTTCTTTAATTACTTACAAATTTAAACGATGGCTTCAAAATTTAATTAATTATTGAAGTAGTTCTACCATATACTAGGGGAATGTTTGGATAAATGCAGATTAACGCAACAGAGATTATGCATATAAATACATTCATGATATCTCTTAAATCGCATTTACAATCTACATTTGACCAGAAAATAGATTTCCAATTCGCCTAATAAAATAACAGAGTTCATCATACCAATTAATTCTAAATGAAGCTTTTCAAAAATTAACACCACAACGAAAGTTATTTCTAATAGCGTTGAAAATATTTAAATTGTAGTCAAAAAGAATCCTTCTTAGACACTCGTGCAAAAAAGGAAAACAAATTCCTTCTCATATTTACTATGTGCCCTTTTCTCTCTTAAATTTTAAAGAACAATTTCATATGATCATAAGATTGATGTAGTTTCTAAGGTAACAAAACAACTCAGTTGTTTATATACGTTATGGTCATTTGCGAAAGAGCTAAGTCTTAAAATAACTTTTCCTGAAACTTTTTCCCTATCATTTCTTAGTAATACTAACAAAAACCACTTTAACTGTATGAAGTAACCTCCGGGATTTTGTCTGTGGTATAGTTCCTGTTGCTGTTTACCTTCAAATGTATTACTCCAAAACATGACGTCGCACGCTGCAATATGTTACACAATGCTTACAAATCTCCCTGAACGAATTTCCTGTATGTCAACAGATTTTTGACTGATTTAATGTACTTATATTTATGCAATGATGTAAAAAGCGTCTTAAAATATTTATAATGTGTTTTATTGAACTATTCGGTAATTAGATTAATCGCGGTTTTTTTCTATTATATTTATCATAATCACGCACATGAAGATGGATTTATTTAAGTAGAAATTATTGAGAGTAATTTATGACAAAATATCTATACTTTACTATGAGATACATTTCCAATTATCAATCTATGCCTTAGTGTATCTCTCTATCATCTTTTTTAATTATTACTATTCCATCCATGTATTAGAATTCCATTATTTTTAAATCCTCACAAATACAAACAAAATATCTACTACATTTGACCTTCTGCTACTGGTTAATTCACACGTAAAGTGAGTGCAAAATGTTCAAAATAATTAAGGTAATTTAAGAGAGCAATCCACTGTAATGGAGTTGCCATTTTAATTACATAGAAGTACTAATTATTAAATTAACACTTCAAAACTAAAACGCACTTAAGAAAAAAGAAAACCCGGAAATAAAAGGGAAAATCCCGAAACACACACGAACTGAGAGCACAAGCACATAAATCATTATTCGGTTGAAAATTGAAAACAAATTAAAGCATTTGAGAGGTAATTTATGGTTCAAATGTGGGAAACAAAGCTTTGGCATGAAGCCGAGTGAACTGAGCACATTAATTCGTGACAGGGAGCGTTAAAATCTAGGATTGTATGCAAAGTGAGTTTAATTAATAGCAAAAACTAAATTTCCAGCCCAACTATTTAGTATTCACGGCCGTAAATCGTGTGCGTCGGTAATTAGTTAAATGTAAAGTTCAGGGGGCATTCGGATAGTTACTCTTTTGATAGAAGGATTAAGAGATTGATTGTGCTTGATACATTTGCTAATTTTTGGCATACGATTAAGCAATTATTGTAACTGATAATAAATTCCATTCCATCTGGAATGAGTAATAATGAGGTTCTCATTGAATAATTATGATGATATAAAAGTTAGAATAAATGTTTAAATAGAGCAAATCTATTTCAATTATTTTACTTATTTAAAATTATTGTAGACGTCAAGAAAACTTATAGTTATTTATGAATCCTGTAAACAAAATTTGAATCTGCATGGAAAACACAAGACTTTATACGCTGCAGTAAGGTGTGAATAAGGAGAAAGAAAAAAATATCCCAAAAGTTTGAGGACCGTAATCTGATTTTATTCAACACCAAGTTCAACGTGTTGACTAACTTCAATTAAAGGAGCGTTTCCAGCACATTCCATACGCTCCGATGGACATATTTGGGACGGCAAATACAATGGACTAAAACGAGAGACGTCTGTCAACTCTGAAAAGGGACAACCTCAAATGGGTTGGGGAAAACTTGAACATTATGACGACCAAAATGTTTCCCCATTACGTCTTCAGTTACGTAAACTTTTGCGTGGGATTTATTGTCTAAGGGAAAGGGTCCCAAAAAAGGTGTTACATAAAGCCTCTTCTTTACTTATTTAGTGGATGCTACCACGAAGTATTAAGACGCCTTCGAGGAAATGGAATTATACTGCTTCTTTTAGACTCGCCATTCTTTTTTGGGGAAAATATTCCCACCCGTTAAAAAATATTTCAGGTGACCTAACCAAAAACCAAACTGTTCTATTTAAGAAGAAAACTTACTCCTCCTTGATATGGAAATTTTACTTGTTTATATACAATGCCTCAATTTCCAATCTATAAAATTCAAAGTGAGCCTATTTAGATTACATAGCTTTTCCTGTCGGGCAAACTGGGAGAAACCACGCAGCACCCTTAAGGGATAGACTTTCTTTAAAATGGACAGCTCAAGCATAAATAAAAAGATATTAATTTAGAGGAAAATTGTCCAAAAATTCCAGATAATTTCCAATTTTATGTCGTTCAATAGAAAAATACAAGAGCAAATAAAAGCTTTTCAGAACGTGTCAAAAATATACGCATCCAAGTTTAAAAATTAAAAATTACAATGTTCTCTACTTTTACCCTCTCACCCGATGGAAGTATTGGATTGCATTAGAGTTGTTACCGTGTTACAGGCTCATAATACATTTATCGCATCGTGTTCACTAACTAGTACATTATTTCGTTGCCATGCCACTGTTGATAAACATTCAGCCATCTAATAATATTTATATCGACTACGGAGGTATATGAAGGAAGAGTATATATTTCGGATTATGTCGTTAAAAAATGAAAAAGATAACGACAATAATAAATAATATCCGGGCTTACAAATTAATAATATTTCAATCAATTTTCTTTACGCTAAGGTCTTATATATTCTGAATATTCATTTTTATAAAAGTTAGTAGGAAATTTTTCGATTTTGTCTTATAAACGTACTAAATACAATTATCCCTTTACTATTTTACGAAACGAAAGAAAATATTGTAAAAAAATAATATTTCGACAGAAAATGTGGTACTTTATTCAGTAATTCAGGTAAAACTTTTTGATAAAGCATCACACTGTCTTAATTTTACAACTTACGGAAGTGACATTTTTCACGTAATTTCACAAAAACTCCTGGCCTTAATGAATCGAAAAAACTCCGAAGAATTTTTTTTTTAATGATGAATAAAAAAAGAATTAATAGGAAACTAAAAGTCCTTTTTCGAATATGAAAATTCCTGTCAATTTTAATTACATTTAATTTGGCGAATAACACTTCAAGTGTAGTCCGCTATTGAGCTGACATGAGCCGCATTAGAATAATCGCTAATAAAGTTCGTGCGAAGATGCGTCTTACCTTTTGCCGCTGCGAGTTCTGCACTCGATGTGTACGGTCGCGCAGTTGTAGTCCAACTGACTCTGAGTAAGAGAGGACGGGAGACATATTGGGGAGGCGCAGGGGGGAGGGGGAGGGGGATGGAATCGGTCCAGTGAGATCGATCTGTCCTATTGCATTCGCCTGAATGCAAGTGCCCTTCTTATAACATCTATTAGTGACCCGAAACTGGTGAAAGAGCGTAAACTGGGAGGGGAAATGGAATCCGTGACCCGTGATAGGCGAATCTTGCGTGGGAAAGGGTAAACACTGCTTTGAGTTTAACGCCGAAATCAGTGAATATCCCTTCAGGATTATTTGAAAGATCCTATTGATAAAAATTTCACGGGAGTTTCGTATTGTTCTCAATATACTCAATAAAAAATAATTTTATCGGTATAAGAAATTTAAATGAAAGGGATTTAAATTAAAAGTAAAAATCATCGACTCAAGGTATTTTCACAAATTAAAGGGTTTTAAAAATTCCAAAAATGAAATATCTCTCAAGAGGGTGAGTAAAGAGAAAATTTTTCAGAATTCAGATATTCCGGAAATATTACCCACAAAGGCGGTATAACTAATCACTTATTCTAGTATTATTATTAAAAATAAAATAATTAATGGTTATTTTTTTAAATTTTATAAACCTCAAAACCCGAAACTTCGGCTTATTGTATACCATGAACTTTGGGAACAAGATTTAGTTGCACGGCTAATGTTAATGAAGAAAGTTTTAAGAATTATTGTGAGTAATAATAAAATAGGTCACTGATCAATGTTACATTGAAATTATGGAAATAAAACGTATTTATTTTAAGAAGGATTGTATATAATTAGTTATAATTAGTATATAATTACCCTCTTTAATATCCGAACCCACTTAGGTTGATTTGGAGAAAATGTAAGGTATATCACTCTCTTAAACGGGCCGAATTCATACTTGAATGAGTAACAGGTTTCACCCCGAAACATAACTGAAATATTTATCTCATCATGACACGTTTATTTTCGTTACTTCATAATATCTTAGTTTTCGCTGTCTCGATTAATTATTTCATGAAAAATTCTTAGCACGCGCTCCAAAAATATATCTCAGGAGACGGGAATCAATGATGAGATTCGATTTTGCGGAAGACTGGATTCAAGAATAAATGAACAACTTAAAAGCCGTAAGTATCCTAACGTAGTTGTACGTTTTTTTTATAATCATAACATTTTTCCCTTCCATGCACGCTTCTAATTATATTCTGTACCGCTATATAGTACTTTCTTTATCTTCATTTCAAAATATATTCTATTTTCCTCTAGTTTTCTACCAGCATACTTTAATTCATGGCTCGTGTAATGGCGATTCATTTTCACGACAAATGTTCACTGCTTCTCGGCTAATTTAAATATTACGGTAGAATATCCTAAAGTAATTAACTGTGAAACTATAAAACTTCAAGGAAGGAAGTTAAAATACTATAAAATATACAGCATAAACAATAGAGAAACACAAAATGCATAGGATGTGTGATGAGAAGCTGGAATGCGTATATCGCACCTCACGAAAATTACGGGGCCTCGCATCACCTCCACGCGACACTCCAATTTGCACAGTGAAATTGGCTAGGGAGCTCTGCCTTGGAGAGCAAATGGACCTTTTTTAAAATGTAATCAGAATAAAACTAATTGGTCTAAAGGAGAGAAAGGAAATGCTGAATTTTATCCAACAAATAAGAAGAGAAATACAAGTACTACTGTATGAGTTGAATGTAGAGGATATTATTAAAATAAGAATCAATTTTTTATAATGTTTTAAATTTTATTAATTATTTTCTATAAATTAGCAATATTGCAAGTCGTGTGCTGTTGTTGAAATATTGAATTTTAAAGTAATAATTTTCATTAATGAGTATTCTGGTGATAGTAAAAAGTAAATTATCCAATTTTTATAAAATTTTCCATCTTTGTCAAACAGAACATAGAAAAACAGAAAGGGAATTTAAAAATTTGAAATAGTTATAATTTCACTATGAAAATTTTACTGTAGAAAAATTTATGAATACCCAGACAAGAAGATAAGTTTGTGAATTGTATATTACTGAGTAGAAAATGATTCTATGTACAAGAAATTCATACGGATTACCCTAAGAGCGTTATTTGGATTAATTTTTTTTACATACTCCTTCTTGTTATTAAAAAAATACAGCCATAGTAATAACAAAATGCAAAAGCATTGGTAGGACCTTTAAAGAGGGATATAAAACTTTCATCGTGAATTAAAGAGAACTAAAGCATTTACATTATACCAGTTTATAAAAATCAGATATAATGTAAGTAGAAAGATAAATATACACAAAACTTGATAATATGAATGAAACAAAAATCTTGAATCATTCATAAGAAGAAGTTTATATGTTCATCTTCAACAAGAGAGTAGATAGTTGAAGAAAGAGTTAGTTGTTTGAAATCAGAATTGGGAAGATTTGGGCTACCATAAAAATGAGAAATTATTAATCTATATGAGGACTATCAAGAAAATTAATCAAAAGGAAAAGTGAGAAATTTCTGTGAGTTACAATCCATCCAAATATATTCTATGTTTAATTTACTATTTTAAATGATCTTTTATCCTATTATAATTTAGACAAATGAATAAACGTTTAAGTGAAACTGATACAGGAAGAAGATTAACTGAAAAAAACATTAAATAAATGCTATTGTGCACTAAATGCACATACATATAATTTAGTAATACTGTCCTATGGGAGAAAACAACATAAGAGAACCAAAATTGCCAACCAGATAAGCAGTGTACTTGAAGCATAGAAGTTAGATTAATCCAGAATAACCAATATATGGATTTGAAAACCATCCAAAACTTTTTATCATAAGAAAAGATTATCATCAAGATATGAAAAGCTTCGATTGACCATGCTTTCTGTTAAATGGATTGAGAATTAAAAGTTTACCTTAATATACATGAATCTCACAATGTTATTGGAACTCATTTAACTAATTTAATAAAGCTATTGACTCAATTCTGAACAAAAGGACTTCATAAGAATGTGTTTATGCAAGGAATATAATGATTTTCAAAAATGTAGATGACAGAAATGCAGATATTAAAAAGTTTATGGATCAAGTTTTCAAATAAGGTTTATCATTTCCAATTCACCAAGAGAATATCAATACAAAAATTAAGGTTTTGTTAATGGAAATAAGAAGTCTTACCTCTCTAACATTGAGGCATCCTGATATCTTAAATAAAATTCGATAATCTTATCACCTTCTCTTTTTGAATTTAACAACTACTTATTCTCTTGAGATTGACCAAATGTGCGTTACATTTACAAATTTGTGTTTTGGATAAGAAAGAAAATTTAGATTGCATAGAATTAATAAAAAGCCCTGATTAAAATGCTTGACAGTATCAAGTGACTTATGAATGATGATCTGAATAAATTGGTTAATGTATGCTATGCTTTTAGTATACATACACTCCGAGATAAATGGTTTGATGGATTGTGTTTTGCTAATCAGATTTTGCCAAAAAATAAAGGTTATATTTAGATAATAATGTTGTTAATAATTATATGGGAAATCATGTATAATTCTTTCTTTCGTCAAAAAAGAATTCTAATTTTCATAGAGGGGAACTGTTAATCATGTATAATCATGAAAATAATTAAATGGTAATGAATAATAAAAGAAATATCTATTAATTTTATAATAGAAGACTCTTATAATGACTGTATGATATCTTTAAGGCATCTAAAAAAACTTATAAGGAAATGAAAGGCATAAAAATTTTATCTACCTTCAGAGGTCTGAGGGGTTTCCCTCCTAACTTCAGATATATTCATGGTCGATGAACTGAGAGTAGACTCCCATAAGGTTAGTATGCTGATACATGTATTCAAACATTGCTGCACTGATTATGTTTCTGTAGGACTAGCTGTCCTCCCATAATATCTATCCAATAATAATGAAAATTAGCTGAGATAGTAACAGAATCCTATTCAAGATTTTACATTTAAATACACGGTTCAAAAGTAATGGGTAATCATATAAAATATATAATTCAACTAAATTGATATAAATAATCCGATTAGTTAAATAGCTTTCGAACTTGATTTTTAGTACATATTACTATCACTTATGAGATTCATCGCTAATTTCTTGAGGCCTCTCTTAAAGAAAAGCCACTAATACATTTTAATCATCACTAATCATTTTCTCTGAGTCAATTCCATATATTCTTAATTATACAAATAAGTGATTTCTGGAACAAATTATATCCACCATGTAGAAAAATCCACTATTTTCTCCTGGGATATCTTCTACAGACTAAGAATTATGCAAATGATTCTAAATACATTTTTCGTTTTATTGTATACTGGTTAAAAAATGAACTAAAATCTGAGCTGTTCCACAAGAGTTTCATGTAAACTTACAAACCACTACTTCATAATTCGACTTCATTGTACTTATATCATTGAAAATTAAAAAGCGAATAGTAGTTCATAGAGACCATTAATCGTAGCGACTTATTTCAATATTAATAGTACGCAAATATTTTATTTACCATTAAATATTGCATGGAGTTATCTTTAAACTATGACTTGCTACGAGTTCGAACGAAGTGCGTTGTTTAAAACAATGATGATTAGCGTAATTGGTTAGAATAAATTGTCGATATATCGAATAGTTGATCATCTTTATCCATCGAGGAATCAGAAGGCTATTAGCTTCTCTGTAATCTGTTTTTGTATAGCTATATAGTTTCTATCCTATGATTATCTGTCGAAGTAGTTTCATATATTTATATTAATGATATATCATTGTTTTATACACAGATTTCTCCATGTATTACTTATTATTCAATAAGTCACAAACATCTATTAAAAAGCAAGTCTCCTCTAAAGAATTACGATGAATTCGCCGGATTTTAGAAAAAGAACGAAAGAAACTTAGCATCACCCGAATCAATAATAATTAAGAGTCTGTGATCGACAAACCCTAATTGAGTGAGAAGAGAAATAACTCAAATTACACTGCATTGCAAAGAGCAGCGTCTTATTCATTCTCCGATCATGAGAATGCATGCAAATATTGCCGAAATTGAAGCAAATATAAATACGATAACAGAGAAATGCGATTGCTAAGATTAACCAGCTTATTAAATAAGGTAACATCAATGACTAAAGGATTTCAATGAATTGGTGGTGGTTATCTAGAGGTTTTTGAATACAGGTTATTCTACCCTTAATCATAGATTAATAAGTTAATTAGTAGATACACCATTAAAATTTTCAATCCCTATTAAGTATTTCATAAATGTTCATGAATGAAAGATTTGTTCATTATATAAATCAAATTTATTGATATTTCTACATAATGGTATTCTCACCATCACAGAATGTACTTATATACAAAACGATTTAAATATTTGAAAACTATAAGACAACAATAGTTTAATAAGCTTATTTCATATTTATCATCTCTTTAGAGCCATTGCTATTGTTTGAGCTACATAATGATATAATTACAATTTTCATAGCTGTTATTCAAAACTGTCAGACTCCATAGTTTATATCACAAATGTAGAACAAAAGCTTCAATGCATAGATAGACATAATGACCACCAACCATAATCAGTTTTACTTGACAGCTATGGAGGTAATTTGGAGTATTTTTTTTAAATAATTGTGCTCAGACTCTACATATTTTCATGGATGAGTTTCATTTCATCACCTTTATATAAATGAACTTTTGACATTCTGATTAAAATTTATGAATGTAGCTTAAGGTTTAACCAACACTTTATGATTGTCTTTTATTCAAGTAATTAGCAATAATGGAACTGTCTTTTCAACACAATATTTCAAATATGAACTATAAACTTTACAATCCTTACACGGAGCACCTTGTAATAAACTTGACCTCAGATGGACATCTTAGACGGTAAAATATTTTTTGCAACAAACAAAATACTCAAACATTAAAATCTACTAAGTATTTCAACAAATATTTCATAACAACAGAATTCTGGTAGTTGGTAATAGATTAGTAATTTAGATAACTTTCACTATTGTGCTTGAATACTTAGGAGAGATATACATATGAATATCTCTCCTCATAATAAATTGAAAATAATGAATCACTAGAATAAAAGACACTTCAAGCAGATGACAATGTTCCAAAATATAGGAACAAACAATGGTATTTTTTCCATAAGAATAATACTTCAAGCAATGCAAGAATAATCGTAGAATAGGCAAACATAGAGCATAAAATGAACATAGCTTCGTTCAATAATCAACAAGCAGGACTGTGATTTCAGGAAGTTTATGGGTATTGCTGCTGATTTTTCAGGTATTATGGAACAATGACAAAAGAAGCCTTGATCATTTCAAATCTCAAAATGGCATTTGCACCATGAATCAGATCTCCAAAGCACCATAAAGTCTGGAATCAGTTTCTGCTTCAGAAACACAGCCTCTTTGCAAAAATCGTGAAGAGCTTGCCATGGTTTCAACAGAATCCCATACAGATAACATCACACATATCACTCTTGTTGATATCCACAAGTTCTGAATATAATAAATGTAAATTAAAGAATGGTAGCAAATATCACAACATCTGGATGGACTCAACACTTTTGAAATTCATAGCTCATCAATGGATTGCCTTCTGAGAAACAGGATTTAGCATTACCTGGCAAAACATAATGTTCTATTCATTACAGAATGCTTCTGACAATCCTCTACTATTCACAGGTATTGCTGGAAGGAATTTAAATAATAAATTGGTCAGCTGATATTATCAGTTTCCATTGACAATTCCTTACCAGTAATGCTAGAAAATTATCACACATATTCAATTGAACAACTAGCTTATAATATTTATACACATACACAAAAATAGCACCCAAGACCAGAGAATTAGAGCGATATCATAATGCAGCAAATAGCCATTTCTCTCTTCCAGTTATGAAAACATAGTTTCACAAAGGCAGAGGATAAAGGTTTGAGAGGAATATATTTTTTACAGGGAAACCATACGGCCACTCACACCAGGTATGCATAAAAAGCAATCCCGATTACAATCGAATCGGGTGGAGAGGGCTATACGTTTCAAAACATCACACATGTAGCTGGGTATTACCACAGCCTAAAATAGAGCATTCTCAAGGAGATATTTAAATATAATCCATAAACAAAACATGACCAGAATTAGAAAATACATAGTCAATACTCTTTAAAGCAGTAAGGCCAATTTTTAAAGAAAATTTATATTGGCCATTCAATAATAATTTACAAAGCCAGAAAAGAAATAATAATAGAAAAATGGTTTTTGCCACAAAGGATATGTTAATTTGATACAGTGGTTAGAGGTATGGCAGTCTGGCTGGAAAAACTTGAGTTGCTGTTTTCAGGAACAGATGACTGACAAGATGCTGTCTCAGATGATGTTGATGGCACAATGCTTGCCTGACAGACAGTGGTGGTGCTTGTTGTGGAAGTCTGAAAACTTGAAGAGAGAAGGGTTTCCCGCAAAGCTGCTAACTGCTCCTCGCCAAGCTTGATCTTATCAGAAACTTCTCTGGCATCAACTATTAGTTTAGCTTTCATTGTAATGAAATGCCCGTAGTCTGCAAATGACTCTGCATCTAGATACCTCGAAAGCATAGCAGAAACACTTCCAGAACGGCGATCAATGCTAGCCTTAAGCTTTTTAGCCTCCTCCAATTGGTCTCTTAATTTATCTCTTTTACCTTCCAGAGTTTTCTGCAAGATAAAATGGAAATATTATAGATTATGTTATCCAAGAAATTGTCTGATAACTCAGAAAAAATATATCAATAAATTAATATGTAACAATTACTTACCCTCTCTTCTACATAGGCAGGAGTACTATCACTAGTCCTAGCATCCTCCAAGGCAAGAGCATTCTCTGCTCGTGCCAACCGACCAGAGAGGGCCAATAACAGACTCGTGACTTTTCCAATCTCATCAACATGAAGCTTGAAGCGAGACAACTCATGTGGCAGAGCTAACTGACCAAGCTGGTTGGCAACCCCACGTCCTAAATCCTCATTCAGGGCTGCTTCTTCACTAACAGCGACTGCTTCTTCCCTCAAAACCTCCAGCTTGCGACTCAGTCGAGCCATCAGCTCTTCCTGCTCAAGAAAAGGAGACAATTATTTTAATAAAACTCACATAAACATCACTAATCTTAGCAGTAAGATATACTACTACTACTTAAGCAGTATTGATATACAGAGGGAAACATTCATCTATTGAAAATCTTATATAAAAATAAATTAGGTTCATAAAGTTCTTATAAACCTTAAAAATTGTATTTTTTCTGAAATTAACTTTTGAGAAGAAAAAAACATACAAAATTTATTTATTAGGAAATATTATCAATCCAGCATATCATGAAACTTTGAGAGACTCTGAATTTAATCCACAAGGTAAAAATTAATTTGTAACCCTGAATAAATAAAACAAAAAGCATAGCCATGTCAACTAACCTTTTTCCGCTGAAGTTCTTGACTGTCAGTCTGCTCTAGTCCGGTTCTCCCACTACCCACATCTCGCCCATACCTAGCTAGGAATCTTGCCTTGGGCTCTGATGTTGTGAAGTAAGCAGATGTGGCTGGCAATGGTGCTTCAGCTGTTTTCTCCCTCTTGGGGACTTCTGGCATTGGTTTGGACCAACTGCAAATACAATGAGCATTTATTAAAAGAGTGATACTGTAAATATTGTTGGAATTGAAAATTCTTAGGATATGAATCAAAACCGAGGTTTTTCAAATTAATTTTTCTTGAATATAGTTAAATAAGTAAATATTGAAATGTTTTACACTTCTAAATAATAAAATAATTGTAAAACCACAATCAATTAGAATTTTAACAGGAATCACAAATAATGAAGAGTTGATATTACCTCTATCCGAACATTATTTGGATAGTAGAATACACTCCACTATTTTATTTCAAGAATTAAAATCTAAAATTTTACAAAGAAGAGTAAGACAAAATAGATGTACAGGAAAAATATTTAATTGCTGTTTTTTTTTAAGTCAACTTCAACCACCCATTCTTTAACATTGACTTAATTTTTTTTGCAATTCTATTTTATGAAAAAACAACATTAACCTCTAAATAAGGTATATTCCAAATTAAAAAGGAATGACAAATATAGCCAACAAGATAAAGAATCTTTCATTACTCATACCTTTCAGTTTTTGATGTTTCTTCACTGGTAGGATTTTCTCCTTTTCCACCATTTTTGACTGATTTTGATCCTGCAAGTCTATTCACAGAAGCGTTAGTTGTTGACCTTGATCTAGGAGTCACATCCAAGCGGAATAAACCGCTGACATAGTCAGTAGGCCTTTTCTGTTCTTGAGAAGGAGCTGAAATATTAAAATTGTAAGTATTAAGAATTGGCTAATCACCATTGTTTAACAATATATTCTCATATACATCTTCCAAAAAAAATTGAATGTATAAAAAGATAACTCTCCTTATTAATTAAATTATGAAAAAAATGAACCAAATTAGGAAACGGTTTAAGAAGTTTGAATATATAAATGGATTCAATAAATACTTCAGTTGAAATTTTTATTAGTATTTGGTACTGTACAAGGGGCTTTCAGCAGTATACATTTCCATGCAAAAATAGATCTTCAAAATAACTTTACATCAAAATAAAGGTAAAATGAAGAAAATATGAAGCTCAAATGCAAACTGAAAATTATCGAAACCAAAGACATGACTAAGAATCATCATTAAATTGATAAAAGAGAGAAGCATACATTTCAATTTGGAATAAGAAAATCTGCATCTACGAAAAAACTTAGCAAGCCACTTTCCAGTGCATGGCTATTGTTTAAGTTATCAAATTAGCCTATTTAGTATCCCGTATTGTTAAGAGTAAAATGAAGATTCATATTCCATCAGAATCACATTTTACAGTATCTTTTCATGAGAAATCTCTCATTCCTTTTTATTCATGAAATAAAACGGTAGTAACTCATGGTAATCTAACTTACCTAATATACCCTGCAGTTTGTCTGTAGGTGGCAGGAGACTGACAAGATCTCTTGAAAGCCTTTCACACTCAGCCTCTTCTGTGAATGATTGTGGAAGCGTTGGGCTTGGAGGATCTTGTCTCGGAGGAAGAGAGGGAGGTGAAGGAGGGGGTGACACTGATTTGTCACAAGAGTTCTCAATACCATTTTCAACAGTGACACTATTAGTCCTTTTTACACTTGCAAATGATTCCTTCCTCTTTTCCTTGCAGTGCTCCTCGAGGGAACCTTTCTCTTCAGCAACTTTTTCAACCTCTTCTTCTGGGGCCTCAGTCTGGATAGCTGCATCGGCTTTTCCCAAGGCAACGGAACATTCCACTTCTGACTGCAACACTGGAGTCGAGTGACTAACTGCCCACGAATCTGAGGGAGTTTCGTCAGCCCCGATAGACACAGGTGATCTTGGAGCAGAGATTCCAGGGAGTGATGCAGTGGAAATTGAGGATACCGAGAAGGAAGACATGGTGGAGGAGGAAGATGATGATGAAGATGCAGTTAGAGAACGAGACTGGCTGCCTGCAGAGATGTTGCTGCCATTTTCCCGTCCATTAGCTCTTTGTCGCCGCCTTCTGTTCCTCACTCTCTCTCCATCTTCTTCTCCTTCACTTGCATCCTCTTCATCTCCATGTCTCCTTTCTCCGATGCCACTGTCTTCTCTCCATGAGGCTTCACCCTTTGGCCACATCTGGTCTGCCCTACTCCTCCTAACAGTTTGTCCTTTCATTCCAGCGGAATCTCCATCAGAAGAATCTGCACCACTGGATGTGATTCCGATTGTGTTTCCAACAACATCTGGCACACGTTGGTCCCAGCCTATGATAATATAATAATGCATGATAGTAAATAGTGGCACATGACAAAGATATTAGCAATGCATCTTGATTAGATTTTAAGTGATGAAGTGATGAATTCCTTCCAAACAATTATACACAATTTTTATAATGTGATTGTTATTTATCAAAACGGTGATATTTGAATAAAATTTGAATAAAAATCAAAAAGGACAGAAAACTGAACTGTATCTATTCTAACCATTAACCAATAACAATTTAAAATAACTATATCTTAAAGCTTACAATGACAAAATATCGTGGAAAGTAAATTTTTCCTCAGTACAACTATTTTAACTTATACTGCACAGATATCTGAATGTTTGAAAAATACTTCTGTTTAATCAACTTACCAGGAATGATTTGACCACGAGGGCTTTTGCTATCACTGCTGTTGACAGGAGTAGTCACTTGCTTGGTCAAGTGAAGAGCCTCAGCTGATGGAGGAGACATTGTTCTTTTGTAGCTCCCTTCAAAATTCGGCATACCCTTCTCTGATCCTCTGCGATGCATAAGCTGCAGGTGGTGTGAGTGGTATGTTGACAGATAGGACGAAGATTTCGATTGGCTCCTGCAATTTGAAATGAAAATTTTATAGAAAACATATAATGAAAGCAGAATTGTGACAACAACATTTCAATACTAATCACACAATTTTATAGAGAAAGATTATTATTTCTAACTAATCTGTTTTATCAGATAAATTTTGGTTTCAGAACATTTTCATGTAAGGATACTGCAAATATATCTTAATGATATAATGCCATAGAAAATAAAATATCTAAGTTACCGAGCATATAAATGATTGTAGAGACAAATAATGGAAGATTAGGAATGATAAGAGTTATTTAAAAGATAGTCTTTTAATTCTAAAAAAACAAAAATGTAGGGCTATTTCCAACGTTGAAGGATAGAGATCTTTTTATGATCATCATCCAAATGCAAACGATGATCAGAAAATGATGGGTAATCTTATGTTTACCTGATTGAAAGTATACATTATTCCTAATTTTCTTTGTACATTCATTTCATCTAACTTTCCTTCCCTTACCTCAATTATTCTAACAGACGAATTTCAGCAACACACTTCCATTTCCACATAATTCTCAACACACTTCTTATCAAATATCTTTACTTGTGATTTTTATCAACTTTGCTGCTCTTTTTTCATTAACTCTCTCGATATTTCTTTCCTTTTATCTTATCAAGAACCGAGTAAATTTAATTTTATAGATTATCACAGTTAATAGCTTTTTCTATTTGCTAAATCAGAAAAAATTAAACGAAAGTATAGAGTTACTTTTAGCAAAAAATTTCAAACGGAAACATATCTGCACGTAATCAAGAACATCGAAAAGCGATCTCAATGAAAGATGTAGATGATGAATATAAAAAATATTTTCAAGTCGTCATCAGAAAATAGGGGACTAAGGGAATTTTATTCTACTGCGCTATTTTTAACGGACACCGATTTGCATAAGCAATACTAAGAAATCGATCTTCGTGTTCTAAATGGAATATTTCTCGTAAATATCGAGGATATTCCATGGCGTACCTGACAGTAAAATGAATTTTAAGGTGAGGTACTGTAACCTTTCACGACTCCTTCGAATAGCGAGAGGATTGAAGGATACAATGGGCACACTTTCAGACTAAAAAGTCGTCAATTTCACGGCTGCATTGGCATTCTATTGTAGGGCAAAGACTCCTACACAACAGCATTACTTAACTATCCCAGCCTTGCGAGCACTTTTCCAACCACAGATTTATGTGAGATTTTTATAGCTTAAATGTTTTTTTTCGATCGAATAAGTATAAAGCTTTATTAGATGAAAAATGTTTTATTCTCTAACATCGGAAGCGGTGCTACCGATATTTAGAGACGAAATGTACAATAAAAACGGGATTCGAACCCGAAACCACATTCTGGATGGCTACTCCGGTTAATTGAGCTATCTTGCTAGAGCGATCAGAAATGCAATTTCAGAATTCACTTCCCGTGGGTCTTCCGGTCTCGTGAGAATTTTTATCACGTCCACCTCTCTAGAGGAATATTCCTATGCACTAGGCATTGCATGTCTACCTTCATCACCAATCCCATACCAAACTACGAAGCACTACCTTTTAAAATCTTCCAACTAAGCATTTATATCATTTGGAAGGAAACATTCATACATGAATACTATCGAATCTGACTCTCAAAAATCGGCGGGAAACGAATAACAAACAAAATTATTACTTCCTAGACATGAAGCGAGATAGGATACAAAGAGTAAAATACGTATGTTAGTAAGCCATTGTTCACACACAACTGACAGCTTACGGTGTCGATGATTGAATGTAAATACCACAGCAGTGGCCGGAAAAGGACATGAGGAATAAGATTGGAATCAACATCGCGTCGGTGCGTGGATGAAATTCGTATCAATTAAAGACGTAAACAACGTCTGCGGCGACGGAATATAATGGAAGGAGAGAAGTATTTCCTGCTGCAACTAATCAAAAAAAATTAAGCTAGACCAATGCACGATGAGAATAGAATTAACTAGCTGTAGCTGTAAAAGTAAACACTAACAATCTATTTGTCACTTAACGAATTCAATTGATTCCATCGCATACAACGCCACTTCTGTGGCTATTTTGGAAACTAACCATAGCCATCAAAGTTGACATTGACGAACTTTTGTCATCCATCATCTTCGCGGAAAATTCGACACACAATACTCCGCACTCCGTCTCCGCAGCTTCTGTTTCGAGGAAATACTAACCTCAAAACCGAATCCTCTCTACAAAAGGAAAGCTATCCGCACAGAGCCCGCGACGTTGGTCCTTCGGCGAGGAAACTTGCAAATTCACAACCACATATCGACACAGGCTAAGGAAAGCGCTATTAATAAACAGAGGCGAAATGAATGGAGTCTAGGAGGCGAAAATAAAAGATGCGCTTTGCAGCGTTAGCACCAGAAATAACGCCCGAGGGCATCCGAATGGGCGACGAGTAAAAAATGCCCCGAGACGATTCACACGATTCTAAAAGGCCCTTTTTTCGCCTTACATTTCGCAAGAATTCAGATTACTTTCACCTCTTGAAAAAGGCACCGAGCTTCTGGTTGCCAAAGAGACTCTTCCCACAGTCGATTAAAGAGAGAAGAGGAACGAAGGGGGAAGGAATTTAGTGCAAGGATGCCAGACGTCCAGCAATGCGCAGACCACGAAAATGGGGTACATTTGTGACAAAGTAAGCCTGGATTCCGAGAAAACATCTCCTTTCGCGCGAAGGATACATATTGTATACTCGTGGGTAATCAAGCGAGACATCGAACACTCTACTGAAGACATTTTTAATTCAAATCGTTAACGAATCATTGATAATGACCATCTGATTGAAAACATTCCATCAGACACCCACGAAAACATAGAAATACCCAAACAATAAAAATGCAAACCAAATATTAAGACTCATCATCAAGAACAACATCGAATAAAATGAAAACTATTATACATCTATCAATTAAAAACACTTTCCGCGAGAATGACTATTCCATTTACGGTGGTAAGACCTCAATCTGGTTACCAAATTGGTATAGAGAGCGTTCGCCTTTCGTAGACCCGGATTCAACTCCCGGGGGGTGTCCGTGGAATGACCTCAGCAGCACTTTTCAAATAAAATCACCATAAAAATCGTCGGAGCAATACCGAGTTCGAAACCAGGTCATGCAGACACTTTAAGCTCTTTAATTCCTTCTGCAAACAGTTTCGAGAGTGGGTGACTATCCCTTTGGAGAAAGTGATTTATATCAAAAGGACATCGAGACGTTTTAAAAGATAAAAGTGCCCACTTAAGTATAGTAAAAAAAATTAAAAGATGTTTCTGAATGGCCTTAATTTCGAGAAGAACTCTTCTAATTTCTCAACCATAAAAAATGTCTTCCACAATTATTATGACCAAGTGTAATGTCCCTAAATAAAATACACGACTACGATAGCACTACCTTATTTTCGCATTTTGCCTCACTTTAGTTCTTTTATTACCGCAATTTATTCGTATTCGTTCCAGGAAAGCTGAATTGGAAGCGTTGCATCAAAACATTCAGCAGTTACTGCAACAGTAGCAGTAAACATATTCAGCGATTCCAACGGAACTATAAAAGAAAACCTTATTGATGGTTCCGCAACGATGTATGTTACAACAGCACATATACCATTCTTTATTTTCCATTGACCCCCACGGAAGTATTTCCGCACATCGGATCGAGTTCGACCCCGGAATCTATCGACGCAATGGAATGAGTTCTTCTTCATTGGCGACTCAATTCGCAAGCGTTAAAGGTCGGAAGGTGACCGACAACGAGCGTGGAAAAATACCTCTCAGCCACGGAAACGAGACGTGAACACGGGGATTGCAAGGTCGTTCGCGGAGGGTACAGGACGCTTCTAGTACGAAGTCATGAATGCGCTTTCGTAGGCTTCATAGAGAATGGATGGAACTTAATACACCTCCGAGTTTCACTCATTCTTCAGCTGCATCCATTAATGGATAATTAAGGTTAGTGGATAGTGTGGCCGTAACTGACCCTAAGAGCACATCTCTATGACCCTCGTGTTCATTATGTTTATCAAGGCTACTCATCATATTATGCTCGTTCCTGATTAGATATAAGAGGAAACTTCATAATTCCAGTATCACCCATAATTAATTATATCATTATTAATATTACTATAGGTATTTAGGAAAAGCGTTTTTTCATTAACATAATTCTACGCTTTGTCAACAGCATTACGGTTTATTGGGGTAGCTATTTAAGTAGTAATGCAAAATCTAACAGCTCAAATTATCAGGCGCTACTTATTCTCTAAACAAAGCTTTCTAATTCGAATAACTTTATACGACACATATTTTCCTTACTTTCAGGATACAAAGTGACTAAAATGTATCCTAATTCCATTCTGTTGAAACATAAACAAATAAATAGCGTTTTTGTTTGTCTTACAATTTTTTCATCTTACATAACAATGTAAAGTATCCGTGGTGAGTTTCTCCAACATTCCGAGACGAAGATTGTAAGATAAATCTTTTAAAAATTCAAACAATGAACGTTTGCTAAGAATACTTTACTTCTCTAAAATAAAAAGAGATTACTATACCAAGGATATTAAGAAACGCATTATTGATAACTCTCAACTAATAAGATTTAAATCCGCTATTTAGAGTATAAGATAAGTAAGAGCCATAAGGCAATAGCTCTAATAAAATAAATAAGATAGATATTAGGCATTTGACAGCTGACATCGTTAATCTATTTAAATGTATATCCCTCCACGTCCTTTTAATAGCCTATGTTATGGAATGTACGTATCACAGCTCTGCGCAAAAATCGAAAGTTAAGACGATAAAAATTCTCCGGAGAGGTGAATGTAGAACCGTTTCCTACGCAAGAGACAAAAAATACTGAGACTTCTCCAAAAAAATGAAAACATTCGACCTTCCGCAGGAGTCTTTCACGTTTAGTCGCATCTTTTTTAAACGACTGCGAACGGTGTCATTTTCATCACTGTGCCGATAGTCTCGAAGCCAAGATGAGTATCACGCAAGTCTGGCATTTTTCTCGGTGAAAAAAAGGCTGTGAAACGGGGAGAAGGGATATAATGACAAAGGCCGGTTTTGTAAGGCATTCCTCGGCCAGAATTCGCTTTTTATTTCGCCAAACGAATGATTAAGAAACAAGCTCCTTTCCACCTCGCAGTCCTTGAGATGGTAAAAAGTCACTCGGAGGTCAAAGAAAAGAGTAGAAAAGGAATGAACCCGGTTCCACCAAGAATGCGCCCGTTAGAAATGCCTTGGCGGCAACGCTGGAACCTGTTAGTTTTGGAACAGAAAGAATTGATCGGAAAAACGTGACTCTGATTCCTTATTAGTACGGAAAACGCATTACGGTGATCTTTTAATTGTTCTCTATCTTCGATATCCTTTTTTATAGAGTTTTTTGACCGCCGACTGGCACGTGTTGGCACACGTTTTGGCGCCACGAGACATAAGTGAATGCCAGCCCAACCTTTCGTGCATATTAAGTAGTTACCTTACAAGAGTAAATAAAAGAATACGAATAACAGACATTTCGTAAATCATAAATGATATCAAAAAGGGCTTAGCATTTCAAATGCTGATATATATATATATATATATATATAATCCTCAATATTATAACATGGTAAAGAATAATATAACGTGAATTAAAACATTTTATCGCATTCATATTAAATAATATTCGCTTTAACTACCATGTTTGCTGTAACTTTACGTAAAAAGGATATATAATTATTATTCATTGGGTTCTTTTGTAATTATTAAATTAGATATCATTCGTCATACGGTCTGAGGAAACAATTAAATCGTACTTTATAATCTATTAATTTCTCGTATAAAAAGACTTTCACAATAATAATTATTATTGTAATACGACTTTGTAATGGGGCTACGGGGTTGAGAAAACGGCAATCAAAAGAGAAAATCGAGATGAATATTTTATTACTTCGCAACCTTTGGATGCTACCAACTCATCTTTATGGATTCACATGAATGCATAATGCCTCTTTTAGTAATAATTTCCATTTCTCCTATAAGAAATACTTCCTGATACGCAGTGGATCTCTCTTAGCAGTTTCCGGTATCAGTCATCAAGGTGCAAAATATTACTTCGATAGAGTGAAAGCCGTCTTCATCGGTGTAACTGCTTGTATATGCAGCTAACTTCCGCGGGGGAATTTCTCGAATAGCTTTTTACTCCGCGAAAAAAGAAACAAAACAGCATCTGAGGAGCGCAAATTCCTCAAAGCGGGGCCGTTTCCATTCTCCCACGCGCACGCGGAAATCATAGCAAACGAGTTGAGTCCGCGCCTGCGCAGAAGTTGAACGAATGAAAAGTAAATTAGATGAGCGACCCAGTTGCATGTTGCGCGACACATGTGAGAAAGGAGATTGAAGTAGACGTTTTGCGCAAGGAATGTTGAGAATATGTCTCACCGACGGAGGTGAGAGTATGATATAATAAAGCCTCAATTTGGACAGAGAGGGTTAGCTGCTACATTGTAAACGTGTACGACGACTTTCTATCAAGGAGTGAAAACGTGCATTGCTTCAAAAGCCAGTAGAATTTAAATCAACAACTTAAAAATTAATATTTTAACATTTCATAAAAATCGCTCCATTTATAATTATCTAAATTTCATTTCTCATTCGTCAAAGAAAAAATCCTTATGACCGGAAAAATATTTATACTCTTAAATATTAAATTTCACTTTTAAATATATATTCTAAGTAATTTTAAATATTTCTTTCTTGTAGGAATAAATAAAAATAAGTCAAGTTAATCTAAATTCACTCCATTATAACACCATGTAAACTAGTGTTTTTTTTTATCAAGATTCCTTTGCACAAAGCTAAAGTTTCCCTCGTTGCATTTTATACATTCAAGAATTTATTTATGATGATACAGAGGAATGTTAGTAAAATTTTCCTTTCAATGCATCACATTCCTATTACATAATCAACACGAAAAGTCCGAAAATAAATAGTAGGATTAAATTTTAACACGTCCCTCCTATGTTTTATAAGTAGGTCAACATAGTACGGTATATAATTGATAGGTTTTTGGCCTATATTTCGCAAATGGTACGAAATGATATTTTAATTCCGAGTTTGCCAAACATGTTATTTGATGTAAAGAAAGTATACATACGGCGTAGGCGTTTCCCAACCTGAAGGAGAATTAGCACTTTAGGAATTTGAAAGTCTACGTGAACCGAAATCAAGTTATCTCAGTTCGATACACTACATCGTTTACACAGCTGCCTATGATTTATTTTCGTTGTTAGGTAACGATTTTGGAACTCATTCTCCCCCAGTCTACCAGCGCTGGCGGCTGACGGGATATTTATTTTAATCTAAATAGAAGCTTATTCTGAATGAGAAAAGTAAAATATTCAGTATAACAGCTTTTCCCTCTATGGAAAAAGGCCAAGGACGAATACAAAGTATCCTATTTGGTATATAAACCAGAACTACATTTAAATTGAATGAATAATGGTAGTAATTCATGCATAATATTTTGACTAAAGGCTTCAACTAACAAATGACGAAAGAAGACTTCTTTTAGATCTTCTCCAGAAAACCTTCAGCATAGTTTGAAGGACGATTTTTAACAAAATAATTGCCTTAGATATGCTCGCAATTTAATGAATCATCTCTAGCATTAAATAAAACAACTTTTTTTCTGCTTTATGTACTAAATCAATCCCAAAAGAATCAAAGAGAAGTTTAGACTAAGCTCCGTAACCATGGAGTTGTAAATAAAAATACAAACTTAAAATAAACGATATAGAAAATATTTGAAGAACTAACTACAATAGATAGCATGCGATACAAGAAGAAAGGGGAAAATAACACCGTTTATGAAATAAAATATCTTGTTCTTACCGAGGGAATAAGAATAAGCGGTTGGCTGCGTTCTTTTCATTTTCCCCAGCTTTAGTTTCGAGCTTAAAATTTCCGTTCTCCCTGCAAAACAAAGATGGAAATCCAATAAGTATACCTTGAATCAACCAAATTAGAAGCCACAAAATCGCTACTGAAATCACCGGTCTTCAAACTAGACTCTACGCAGCACACGTGATGTTAAGAATTTCGGGTAAGGGGTCATTCTAAGGCTAACCTTCAATTTCTCCCACTTTTTGTGATGCTAATCTTTAGAAGAGGAACATAACTCTTTTAGCTTAAACCAATTACTAAAATAAACTCGATAACAAAGTAAAATTTATCCTCCGTTAACTACACACGTTAGATAATTGAAATTCTAATTGAAGATTACACATTTTTGAGGAGGACATTATTATTATTATTTTCATTAAAATATTAACTATAAAGATGAACAATTAAACTAGACTATTATTAATCTCCATTGAAATAACAAAGGAATGGATGGAATAATATAAACCCAAGTAATTATACTATAATGAATCATTACGAACAAATAATTTTAAACTTAGGAACTTAGTAAACGATAATACCTAATAATATTATTAAATACAAGCACATTATTTACCAACATTTAGTTTTTCAAGCTTATGAAACAGTATGAATACCGCACAAACAAACCTTTAATCACTAAATTATGAGATAAATTTTTATTTACACATAAAATGAGAAAATACGAAACATATGTGCAAAACATTACGCTATGCTAAATTTATTTTTGACACCACTACTGGTACACCACTTCTGCTATTCTGTGGGAAATAGACGTAATTAATACAGAAATAGTCGACGATGAGAATACTCCATTTAAGAAGATTAAATCTAATGAACTGAAAAAGAATCGCGGTCAACCTTAACGAGTCTCCGAAGTCGGACTTTTCGAAAATGGATTCGTAGAGTCGATGGAGCTTCTGTAAATATTAGTACGTGAATCAGGTCAAGAAGCTGTCTACGGCTTTAATCGAAAAACGTGTCATCCAATGAATAAAATTAAGTTTTAGATGAATGTATCATTCAGATCTTCAAACACAATTAAAATAGAAATTCTTAGAGAGGAATCGGTCAAAATTAATCATATAACGTTTCGCCAACTAAGACAAACAACTAGAGATCGCTTCCTTCTTCACAAGCCCACTGTCCTAAAAAGCTTGTGTGTTGCCATTAAATTTCTGCAATAACTCACGTCCTGCAATGAGAGAGAGAGCTCTGTATGCTCTTCCTGATCCCACGAGAAAACTCCAATTTTTTTCGAACGCATTGTTTCGGGGCAATTTGTCAACAATTCTAAATTCTCTACGCGCAATTATAATTTCGACACAAAGGACGAATTTGTTTCAACTTTTCGAGAGATTCCGCTCTGGTCGATTTCAACGACCTTTTAGCCCCAAGATAATGAAGATCTCATTTGGCGGCTTTCTTTTCTCACGGTTTATGTCTTAGGCCGGATGCAGACCGTCGCTTTAGGGGCAGAGAGCGAGAGCTTTGACCTCAACCGAAAATGACAACAGTAAACAGATCTTACTAATGTTTCAGTGTTCACGGGTCTAAGTAGTCCACTTGGATGCTGTGAAAATGGTGTTGTGTACGAATACTAAAAGGTATTGACCAGAAAGTGAATGAACTGTAGATAGGGAGGGTGTGATAAATAAAGGTCACACGTCAACTAATGTAGATACCTTCTGGACAAAGCATATCTTGAACAAAACTTAAACCATCTATCACTAGAGTTCAACAGTAAATATACAACCGATATTCTAGGAATTCAGTCATTAACATTCCCAAAATTGATAACTCTCAGGCAAACATATACTGGAGACAACCATTACATTTCAGCCTGAGTCGAAACTGTTGTAAGACGTAAGATTGACAATCACAACTTTGCTGGAAGAACCTCAACTTTACGGTACCTCTCCAACAAACAACCCCCTTTAAAAAGTCTCCACACGTGCATTACTCAGGTTTCGAACCAGGGACTTCGGTGCGCAGAGACCAGCACGCAAATGGTCACTGATACTCTTCTCCTCTACTTACAAAACAGGCCACGCAATGTTTTGGAAGAAATCACTTTCGTCCCCAGCGGCGTTCTCATCTCACTCTACTTCCTGCACATCTGTAGTCCGCCCGACTTTCGGACGCACCACTTTTTTCAGCTAATCTTCACATTAACGCGCAGACATTTGGTCGTCTTCACTTTTGCGTTCGACTGTCGTGTGCTAAATCTCGGAAGCCCAATGACGATTAATCATCCCTTTTTTTTCAATAGGAGCATAAACATCGATTGGTATTAAATTTTACGAGGGTTTGGTAACTTGATTGGTGGGATTTTTCCCTTCAACTCCACAAAGGAATTCTTTACCCACTTTCATTAGGATTTCAAAAGGCTATGTCAAACCGTATAATTTCATTCGGGTCGAGGGTTTGCCAACTTAATTATATTTCAGCAACAGAAACTACGGACTTTCTCATCAGTCATCCACCTACATCTATCACTTTCTTCATCCATTCCCTTTCCATGGCTGACACACCCAATTCCTATACTATCAAGCTATCATAACACTTGACACATTTTTCACAACAAATCTTCTCGCTTTTCCTAGAAAAGGAATGCAGATAGTCAACATCGCGGACTTATATCTGGAATCATATTATTAATCCTTGATTATGTACTTAGATACAAGTTATATTTTAAGGAATACGTTAAATCGTTTTTAGGGTAAACAAAGGTACCTCTGAGATTACGTATCTGAGAAATTGAATCTCACGCTTTTGTATTTATTTCACTTTTAAAGGAAATTATCCATAACGCTTCTAATGTGAACAGGAAGTTCCAACGTAATATTTTCCACGCGAGCGGCAATTATATTAAAATTGTACATCACTACGGGCAGCTTTCGATCCGGTTGAGTTGTTCATTTTAATGAATTATTTAAAATAAACGCCACATTAAATTAGATGCCTAAATATGCTTTGATGCCTTCGTAAATTACTTAAATTATAATTAAGTGCTGAAATCTCGTATTTTAATAATCTCCAAAGATATGCTTATTTTGTTGAAATCGAAACCACGTTGAGGGTCACATCACTAAAATGTATACTCTCACAAGTAGCTGGTTATATAGAATGACCCAGAGTGTAACAATTCTAGTAGCAAAGGCCTAACAATAACTCAAACACGAGTCTTAGGGGCGTTAATGACAGCACCTGTACCTCCGTGGTAAGTAATACTCCGATAGGATCATCAAACATTTATCAAGTGAATGATTTATCGCCGAATTCGGGCAGGTCAGTGAAGTGCTCGTGGAGGTGAAAAGCCGAGGAACTAACAGCTTTCATCTTTCTCACGACATGATTTTAACTCGGATGGCGTTAATTTCACTTCTCATTGAGGAGGAAAACTTCGAGGTCACCAAAACAAACCCTTAAAATGTGGCACACGAACAGCAGCAGCAAGAACTGCGGTTTGCGACGGGAGAATGACGCCTCTACTGCATCACCAAAGAAACCGCAAATTACCCAACACTTGCACAAAGGCCGAGTTGGAACACAGGTGCTGTTGGGTGCACTGCTTTTTTAGCGAATTTTCTGCTTGATCCGTTCCGTGAACACGAATTGAAGGAGATGATCGAATTATCACCTCTTTCCTCTACATGAACGATCTAATTATGACGATACGATGTTTAATATCGCGATAAAATTACAAAATCACGGGATTTCTTATAGTACACAAGTGGCTCTTTATTTACTAGCATTCATTCACGTGCAGAAAAGCTAAAAATTCATATAAAAATATGATAATAATGGTTATATGTATAATTCTCACGAAGATCCAGCAACGAATGAAGACATTATTTTCAAAGACCTGAGTTCTATTTTCCATTAAAATCCACACGTATTAAAATGACCTGATCTCTATACACACTTGCGAAATACATCCCTCCTTTTTTATAAATTACCAATAATGTTATATAAATCGACCTTTACTTATAATTCTGGATTGATTAACTTTCATTACCACTAACATCCATAAGATTCTGGTAAACTAGAATCATCGGGATTGAATCGCTCGCTCCCGGACTTCAATGAACTGGCGTTGCTAATCGCCTATTAACCCCATTCGTTCTATTAGAGAGTGATGGAATAACCTATTCATATATTTTACATTCACGTTCTTAGGAATCGTTGCAGCGAAAGAACAGATGATGACCTTGTTTAAAAAAAGGTGGAACTGATTGGTAAAAAAAGTTTAGAGAAAATTGATTTGCAGCATGTGAAACGTGAATCCTAGAGAAGGAAGGATTTTAAAGATTGGATACCCACGAAATGAAAGTTCAGCTACGATTCGAAAAAGAGGGATGAACTGTTAGAAAAAAGAACGCGGAAGTGTTTTGAAGATTGAGGTAGAGAAGGAATTGATTGAAGTTATAAAGCGAAGGCAGAAGATCATATTGTGATCGCTAAGGAAAGCAAGGTTGAGTGGAGTATACCATTGAGGATTTCAAAGCCTGAAAACGCGCTGAATGATATGAGTGGGTGCATTATTACCTAGGAAAAGAGCCGATAAGGAACTAAGAGGCACAACAGCCTTTCGTGAGGAGGAAGATGACGTTAAACCGTGAGGGTCAGCACCCGAAATGGCGTTGGATGGGTTCGTAACAATGGTCATTAGCCTCGGAGGCTATTTCCATGCAAAACGATCAATCTCACGGCAAGTTTTATCCTCAATTCAAATACGATACTCGAGCGATATGACATCACCACTTTATTAACCCATCGCGTGCTTTCATAACTCGCCAACAACAATACTCCGAAGGTCTCACGGCCAATTAGGACTTAATTAAGTTAGGGAGAAGATTCCGAGATGTAGATAAGTCGGGGCGAATGGAAATTTGCGGAACGAAGCCTCAAATGATTCACCAGAAAGAGAGATGAACGACCGTACAAGCATCGTTATAGGACTGTGCCGTTGAACCTTCGTTTGAAAAAGGGAATGAACGTCGTAGCGTGTTTACGACCTCCAAAAACGGAGAAGACCGGATTGCAATCGCAGGAATGTGCATAAGGCGGAACAGGGGACGTTCCGAGAAGGAAAAGAGAGCATTCTGCTGAAAAATTCTCAACCTTGAAAGGACGCCGGTGCGGTAAAGATCGGCGGAATAAAAAAAAACAGAAACGACACGCGCAATTTCGTTTCGAGATCGTTCTACGAAACCTTTCTTTCTTTCCTCTGGAATCCAATCTGGGCCTGAGACAGGAAATGGTTTTCATACGCCATAGATTCGCGACCTAGGTCTCTATTAGAAGTTCATCGGCCATTTTGGGACTGTTCTAACTTCACTGCACTCTCTATGTTGTTAACTTTTTTCTCGTGTTTGAAATGCAGTTTATTTCGTACTCTTAATTCACCACACTGACGTGAGAATTCGTGTGTAAATCACGCATCTGGCAAATTATTTATGAGCGTAATTGATAAAACATTAAACGAACAAGGTTTACGGAAGATATTATTTAACGTTTACACAAAGAATATATATGCTAATACTAAAGTAATAAGATAACATTTTATTCACGAACTTCTTTAAAATATAACCTAGTATTTCACCCTAACAAGCAGAATGACAAGCCAACTTTTGATATTGTATAATAATTATATTTAATTATCATTCAGCAACGAAATATGCAATTGTTATTGACAAGCGAGACAATAAAATATGAATTTTCAAAGTAAAATGCTATTAAAATTCGTAATCGACATCCTTTGGATTTTTCCACATTTTGTTCATTAAACATTCACCAAACTATTGCCAACAAAATTTATAAAAACTTTCATAATAATATCTTCTCTAATTCACCTTCTATTTTAAAAGTTAAGTAAGAAACGTCGCTTCTTGTATCATTGCACGAGCTACAAGGAAAGGTCAACCATTTATAATGAGAGAAACATTGACATACGCAGCCCTTCGTAAAGATTCATTGAGGATCTCAATTTACGATGCACTTAAAAAGGGGATGAACATCTGCCAGTATAAAAAGCGGTGTTTCATTGCCACGGGAGCCGAGTGTCGCATCTCTAAAGCGCCTGTGAGGTAAGAGACCACATGCGACTCGGCGCTAAGAAACTATCCCCAGGAATTCTCGTATGGAAGCTGTGCCTTGAAACAAGGCCTAATTAGCATGTCCATGGCTTTCACTTCCACGCGCTCTCACAAGAGTTTTCCAACTGCGAGATCTAGTTACGTCCCCCCTTCGTTGGAATTCCCTGCAATCTTCCCTGACATCCTTCTGAAATTCATTTCCTCCTGAACATCTCGATCATTTGTTCCCTTAAGGAACGGGGTACGTTTTATTATTATAATATCATTGAAACCTATGCTTTTGGAACGTGCGAACGGAATCGACTTTCGCCCACTCGAATTAGAGATCGTCATACAGTACGAGTGAATTGCTAAGTACTCTCGAAGCAACTAGGTAAGATGTCACCAATCATAAGTAGATCATTAGGTTAGTTGCCATGGAAACAAAATCACATGCTTATATCTTTTCCCAATGAAATGCAAACGAGGTTTCGATGATTGATTAAAAATAAGACTATGACACTTTCAATTTTTTGGAGGTGATTAAGGACATTACATTCGAATCTGGAATGAAAATAATAATACAGGACATTGGATTCTTGTTTCGCTGAAAGGTCTGTGTGATATATCCAGTAGCATTAAGAAACCAGTAGGCCTAATATGGAAGGATCAGGCTGCAACTGAGTGTCGTGTTAAACCTACTGAAATAATTCTGCATCGAAATCGCTTGAGGGAAGCGGTAGAATTCAAAAAAACGTGCAAATCAGTGCCTCTGTCCTAGATTCTTCATTCTCGTTTTAAATACCTTTTCTCAAAATTGGACATTACTAATATGCATAGAAAAACTTCACTTGTAGTCGTTCGATTGGGATAATATCTTATAGATACAACTCTAAGTAACCGACGACTGAATAGGATGATCTTTTGCTTGCGGAATGAGAACGTGCACCGAATGGAACGAGAAAGTGCATTTGATTTATTCCACTAACATCTGTAACCCGTTCAAAGTAGATTACGGTTCACTAGTCACCGGAGGCGATGCATAGACTAAGATTTAGCAAATTCTTGATTTAAGGAGCGATCTAATTATCTTTTATCGTGACCTACACAGAACAAACACATGAAGCATCGAGCAAAAGATACAAATAGAAAATCGGAACACGTTGTAAAATAACGAAAAATAATAAATAGATTTACGTAAATTTAAACGGAAAACGGATGATAATAATTAAACAGATATCGAGTTCTGAACGAACTAAAACTCGTGAGATATATCAATTGAAATATTTCCTAGATGTCAGTGAAATATTAGCTATAAAAGTCAGCTATTATGGCTCTAAATTAATCTACAGAGGCTCCATTTAATTTGCTAGAAAAGGCCATCGAGCGGTGGATTACGTAACTGGATATAAAAACTGCAGATTACGCAACACAGGATTAATGATATCACGTAAATTAATCCCATTTAAAAAATTAAGCAACGAGTTCGATATCGATTCATCGACGAAATTAATCATTGCTCTTACGCCTGCAACGATTTCACTTCTTTTTCGACTCCGTGATAAACACCGACGATTAGGAACGGTTCCATAAGATATTAAAGCTAAGAGGATCATAGGACTTCCGTTAAGAGCGACGTTTCCTAGTTGCGATTCTTCCCTGTCCACGTGACCCGGGACAGGAGCAGTTGATCAACGGCGACAGCCCCTGCTTTCCATCGTACGTGTCAAGCTTTCTCCATTCCGCATATCTCCTCGTAACCGCCCTCCGGTTACTTCGATTCCTCGATCGATCCATCGAATGCGCCGATATTTTCGGATGGGAATAAATCCGAGGGAACGTCCGTGGAATTCGACGTAAAATTGAGACGGACGATTGGTCGCATACCAACGAAACGGAGCGCCTTCACGTAATTTGAACGCGGATTCATGCTTTTTGTACGTACCGGTTCCTATATTTTACTCCTTTTCACTACGACTAGATTTCCCTGGATCTACGTACTTCATCATAGTAGATTTCTCCTTCTAAACCACTTTAGTTATACAACGCTGCAAATCCGCGACATGAAAAATTGTTTTATGTAATTCTTCAATGTTTTTAGCGTTTATACTATTCCATATACTGTAATATTAAAAAAATAACTTTGGTTAATAAGTAAGTATTTTTGGAATAAATTTATGAATTATTTAACTATGAAATATGAGGAAAAATTATTCAAAAAAATCACATTAACACATTCTGAATTTATATGAATTATTCACTACCTGTTAACTCTAATTCCTATGACAATTTTTCTCCTGTACTATTAATAACATGCAGCAAACTTATTTACGTAAATAAAATACATTTCTGATTATAATATGGACTTATAATTTGGAATACTAATTTTAACGAACTTTGCAATATGCAAAATTAATGCAGAGGAAAATTGCAATCACCTAGCATATTTAAGATTTCCTAACCTTTTCGGAGAAGGCTCAACGAATAACGTAAAAAATGGAATTCTAAATCTGTCAACTCCAGCAAATCCTTGATCTTCCTAAGAATCAGTGCGTAAATAAGGAGAGCGAAAAGATTTCGCCAGCGTTAAACAGTCAATGCAGAACGTGCCCATTTTACTTTTCAAACAGAGAAAGCAAAGTCAGAATCTATTATTCTTAAAATTAGTAACACCTCAATTTCCCTACTGAGCCTACCGAATCGGATGTTTCAAGAGAGGTGGTACTTTTTTTTTGACGAATCATGAAGCTTTCCCGAAGAGGATGGTACGCGTTGGCTGAAGGTCTTTTTCACCTCACGATTCGACATCCTCGGCTTTTTATCGATCACTCTCGATTTCGCATCGAAGGAATTGTGGGAGTAAATCGTGATTCTCATTGGGGTTAGTGCATCTCCGGAGAAATCTGCAAGACTGGGACGTTCCACTCTCGGAAAGAAATCCGATGGAATAAATAATTAACTGCGCCATAAAGTTTGTACATAAAATGACAATCGAAAGAATGGAATTTAACAGGCCAATCTGAGTTAATGTTCCTCCATCCAATTGTTACTGATTAATCTAATAAAGCACACATTTGAATACATTGTCGCGCAGCGATAATTCCGAGCGATATAAATGTATCAGTACGCCAACAAGTTGTTTACAAGTTACAATAAAAAGAATTACGACTCAACTTATCATGTTATATTATGCTACTTTATTTCGATATCCATTTATGTTGTTATACAACCGAAGACCCGACTTTCCGCAGATTGAGCTGAATGGGTGTAATTGGGCTGTTTTCACGAGAGAGGGACTTAGATTATTCGCACGAATAAACAGGGAAAAACATGAGAACGCGGAAGAAGCCTTCGATATGAGAAAAATGGAAGCACAACTAGAGTGCTGACGTAAGATTAAACCTGTCTGGCACTTGGGATAGCCAAAATGGTATCGAGTTTGCCATCGGTGAAAGCGATCCTTGGTTCGATTCCCGGTAAAAGTCCGTCCGTGAGAGAGGTTTTTGATGTGCTTTCGTAATATTACCACAAATCGACCACAAAGCTTTCAAAGTTGTTGGAAATATAGAGCATTCTCTCTCTCTCTCGTTTAGATTTTTATTGTGAAGTACACGCATCATTGTAATTAGAAATAACATATGAAAATATGAAAATGTCACTTAGAAAACATCGATGGAGTAAAATTGAATATATATATATATATATATATATATATATATATATATATATATATATATATATATATATATATATATATATCTATACATATAGACGCTTCGGGGGGATATATATAACATATATATATATATATATATATATATATATAGGATATTAATGTCAGGCCCGAACCGCTTTGGCCACGGAGCCGCCGATTTTTTTCCGTAATGGCCAACTAAATCTCACTTAGGAAAAATTGGGAAACCGACCCTACCTATCATGGGTTCGATTCTAGGAGGCCCCAAAAATCGACTTTCCCCATTTAGAATGCATTGGGCCGTTTTTCAAATGATTTTAAAAATACTTCCCATTAACCTAGAAGGATAAGATTTCATGTAGCTATTGCTACTATATATATCTACGGAAAAATGCTATCGCTTACGTGTAACTGATCATGGGTTCGATGCCAGGAGGTGAAATATTTTCGAATTTTAAAAAATTCTAGCTTCCTTAATATGATACTTAGATCATTCAAACTTTTTAAACAAATAGATACATATAAAATGTACTTTGAAAAAAATCAACAGTTGCCTGTGTGTCACGGGTTCGATTCCAGAGTGTCCCGTAATCTTGATGTTCCCCGTTAAGAATGCATGCTGCCGTTTTTCAAATAATTTTAAAAATACTTCCAATTGAGTTAGAGCGATAAGATTTCATATACCTATTGCTAATATATATGTCTCCGGAAAAAATTAGTATTTTACGTACAATCGGTCCTGGGTTCGATGCCAGGAGGTGAAGTATTTTCGAATTTTAAAAAATCGTAGCGCCCTTAATGTCGTACGTAGAAAATTCAAACTTACAACACAAATAGATAAGTTTATATTGTACTTTGAAAAAAATCAGCATTAGCATATTTGTCACGGGTTCGATTCCAGAGCGTCCCATAAACTCGATTTTTCCCGTTTAAAATACATTGACCATATTTCCGAAAACATTTTATGACACTTCCCAACCGCGCAGAGGTTCAGAATTTCACACAGCCATAAAAGGGACCGTTCTCACTTAAAGGCGACCGTATTTATGTCTTAAATGGTTGTTGGTTCGATTCTAGGGGGCGTTAACAATAACTACGTAAGAAATGAATAGGGAATTAAGGACTCATTTAAAGGTACTTCCTGAATGATTTTCCATTTGAAATTCGGGGTGTTTATAAAGTCAATCATACTTAAGGGAAACATATCAGTGATTTTAGCAGGATGACCTTGGTTCGACGCCGGGGCGGGAATAATGCTGCCGAAAGAAATGCATGGGAAATCAGTTTCGGTGCATTTTCAGCTGCGTTAAGGTCCTTTACTTTATGTTTAAAATTTTATTTTTTACTAAAGATAAATTGTTGCATTGCTTGCTGTCAGCAAGCACACCTTTTTATATATATTTTTTATATATATATATATATGAGCATCGAACCAACGACCTTTTACGATAATCTTAGGATAGCTTTTATATGAGAAGTGTCCCTTTAATGGCTTTGTGAAATTTTGAACCTCTGCGCGGTTGGGAAGTGTTGTAAAAAGCATTCGGAAATATGGCCAATGTATTTTAAACGGGAAAAATCGAGATTACGGGTCGCTCTGGAATCCAACCCGTGATACATAGGCAAGTGCTGATTTTTTTCTAATTACATTTTGTATGTATCTATATTTGCAGAAGGTTTGAATGATCTTTGTTCGATATTAAGGGAGCTACGATTTTTCAAAATCTGAAAATATTTCACCTCCTGGCATCGAACCCAGGACCGATTGTACGTAAAATACTACATTTTTCCGTAGACATATATATTAGCAATAGCTACATGAAATCTTATTCTTTTAACTTAATGGGAAGTATTTTTAAAATTATTTGAAAAACGGCCCCATGCATTCCTAACGGGGAATATCGAGATTACGGGACGCTCTGGAATCGAACCCGTGACACGTAGGCAACTGTTGATTTTTTCGAGGTATATAATATACTTACCTATAAGTCTAAAAAATTTGAATGCTCTATGTATGATATTAAGAGAGCTACGATTTTTCGAAATTTGAAAATATTTCACCTCCTGGCATCGAACCCGTGACTGGTTGCGCGTAAAAAATAGCATTTTTGCGTAGATATATATAATTGCAATAGCCATGTGAAATTTCATTGTTCTATCTTAATGGAAAGTATTTTTTTATATTGTTTGAAAAACTGCCCCATGCATTCTTACGGGGGAAAGTCGATTTTTGGGGCCTCCTAGAATCGAACCCATGATAGGTAGAGTAGATTTCCCAATTTTTCCTGAGTGAGATTTAGTGGGCCATTACGTAAAAAAATCGGCGGCTCCGTGGCCCCAGCGGTTTGGGCCTGACATTAATATCCTATATATCTATTATATATAGACGCTTCGGGGGGATATATATAACATATACGAGTAAAGGTGCGCTTGCTTACAGCAAGCAATGCAATGATTTATCTTTAGTGAATAATAAAATTTTTCGAAAGATTACTCTGCTCAAACGTTGCTAAACATAAAGTAAAGGGCATTAACGCAGCTGAAAATGCACTGAATACGATTTCCGATGCATTTCTTTCGGCAGCTAAAATCCCGCCCCGGCGTCGAACCAAGGTCATCCTGCTAAAATTACTGTAATCATTCGTTTGAGTATGGTGGACTTTATAAACACCCCGAATTGCAAAAGGAAATTCATTCAGGAAGTAACTTAAAATGAGTCCTAAATTTCCTAAGTATTTCACATGGAGTATTAATTAACGCCCCCTAGCATCGAACCTACGACCTTTTACGATAATCTTAGGATAGCTTTTATATGAGAATTGTCCCCTTAATGGCTGTGTGAAATTTTGAACCTCTGCGTGGTTTGGAAGTGTTGTAAAAAGCATTCGGAAATATGGCCAATGTAATTTAAACGGGAAAAATCTAGATTACGGGTAGCTCTGGAATTGAACCCGTGATACATAAGCAAATGCTGATTTTTCTGTAATTACTCTTTGTATGTATCTACATTTGTAGAAGGTTTGAATGATCTATGTACGATATTAAGGGAGCCACGATTTTTCAAAATCTGAAAATATTTCACCTCTTGGCATCGAACCCAGGACCGATTGTACGTAAAGTACTACATTTTTCCGTAGACATATATATAAGTAATAGCTACATGAAATCTTATTCTTTTAACTTAATCGGAAGTATTTTTAAAATTATTTGAAAAATGGCCCCATGCATTCTTAACGGGGAAAATCGAGATTACGGGACGCTCTGGAATCGAACCCGTGACACGTAGGCCAGTGTTGATTTTTTTTGAGGTATATAATATACTTACCTAAAAGTGTAAAAAATTTGAATCATCTATGTATCATATTAAGAGAGCTACAATTTTTCAAAATTTGAGACTTTTTCACCTCCTGGCATCGAACCCATGACCAGTTGTACGTAAAATATACCATTTTTCCATAGATATCAATAATAGCAATAGCTGTATGAAATCTCATTTTTCTATCTTAATGGGAAGTATTTTTAAAATTATTTGAAAAACGGCCCCATGCATTGTTAACGGGGAAAATCGAGAATACGGGACGCTCTGGAATCGAACCCGTGACACGTAGGCAAATGTTGATTTTTTTCAAAGTACACTATAAACTTATTTATACGTGTAGAATGTTTGAATGATCTATATATCATATTAATAGAGCTGCGATTTTTCAAAATTTGAAAATATTTCATCTTCTGGCATCGAACCCATGACCGGTTGGACGTAATCTATAGTATTTTTTCGTAGATAAATATATTAGCAATAGCTACATGAAATCTTATATTTTTAGGTTAATGGGAAGTATTTGTAATATTATTTGAAAAACGGCCCCATGCATTCTTAACGGGGAAGATCGAGATTACGGGACGCTATGGAATCGAACCCGTGACACATAGGCAACTGTTGATTTTTTTCGAGTTACATAATATACTTACCTATAAGCGTAAAAAATTTGAATGATCTATGTATCATATTAAGAGAGCTACGATTTTTCGAAATTTGAAAATATTTCACCTCCTGGCATCGAACCCATGACCGGTTGGACGTAAGCAATAGCATTTTTACGTAGATATATATAGTAGTTATAGCTAAGTGAAATCTTATCCTTATAGGTTAATGGGAAGTATTTTTAAAATCATTTGAAAAACGGCCCAATGCATTCTAAATGGGGAAAGTCGATTTTTGGGGCCTCCTAGAATCGAACCCATGATAGGTAGGGTCGGTTTCCCAATTTTTTCTAAGTGAGATTTAGTTGGCCATTACGGAAAAAAATCGGCGGCTCCGTGGCCAAAGCGGTTTGGGCCTGACATTAATATCCTATATATATATATATATGTTATATATATATATCCCCCCGAAGCGTCTATATGTATAGATATGTTATCTATACATATAGACGCTTCGGGGGGATATATCTATACATATAGACGCTTCGGGGGGATATATATAACATATATATATATATATATATAGGATATTAATGTCAGGCCCAAACCGCTCGGGCCACGGAGCCGCCGATTTTTTTCCGTAATGGCCAACTAAATCTCACCTAGGAAAAATTGGGAAACCGACCCTACCTATCATGGGTTCGATTCTAGGAGGCCCCAAAAATCGATTTTCCCCATTAAGAATGCATTGGGTAGTTTTTCAAATGATTTTAAAAATACTTCCCATTAACCTAGAAAGATAAGATTTCATGTAGCTATTGCTACTATATATATCTACGGAAATATGCTATTGCTTACGTCCAACCGGTCATGGGTTCGATGCCAGGAGGTGAAATACTTTCGGATTTTGAAAAATCGTAGCTCTATAAATATGATATATAGATCATTGAAACTTTTTACGCGTATAGATACGTGCATAGTGTACTTTGAAAAAAATCAACAATTGCCTATGTTTCATGGGTTCGATTCCAGAGCGTCCCGTAATCTCGATTTTCCCCGCTAAGAATGCATGGGGCCGTTTTTCAAATCATTTTAAAAATACTTCCCATTACGCTAGAACAATGAGATTTTGTGTAGCTATTGCTATTATATATATCTATGTAAAAATGGAGTATTTTACGCACAATCCGTCCTGGGTTCGATGCCAGGAGGTGAAATATTTTTGAATTTTAAAAAATCGTAGCTCTCTTAATATCGTGCATAGACCATTCAAACGTTCAACACGTATAGATACGTATAAAATGTAGTTTGCAAAAAATCAACAGTTGCCTATATTTCACGGGTTTGATTCCAGAGCGTCCCGTAATCTCGATTTTCCCCGTTAAGAATGCATGGGGCCGTTTTTCAAATAATTTTTAAAATACATCCCATTAAGATAGAACAATGAGATTTCATAGCGCTATTGTCATCATGCATTTCTATGAAAAAATGCTATTTTATACGCACAACTGGTCATGGGTTTGATGCCAGGAGATGAAATATTTTAAAATTTCGAAAAATCGTAGCCCCCCTAATATCGTAAATAGATCATTCAAACTTTCTACGTTTATAGATATGTATATAATGTACCTTTATAAAAATTAACAGGTGCCTATGAGCCATGGGTTCGATTGCAGAGCGACCCGTAATCTCGATTTTTCCCTTATGGAAAGCATTGACAACATTCCTGATAGCATTTCATGACATTTCCCGACCGCGCAGATGTTCAAAATTTCACACAGCCATAAAAAGGACCATTCTTACATAAAAGCGACCGTAATATGGTCCTATAAGGTCCTTGGTTCGATTCTAGGGGGCGTTAACAAATATTTCAAACGAAATGCATAGGGAAATAAGGACTCATTTTGAGGTACTTCCTTAGGGTATTTCGATTTGAAATTTCTGGTGTTTGTACGGGTTATCAGACATAAGCGAAGGATGACAGTGATTTTCGTAGGATGGCCTTGGTTCGACGCCAGGGCGAACATAATGCTGCCGTAAGAAATGCATGGGAAATCGAATTCAGTGCATTGTCAGCTGCGAAAATGTCCATTACTTAGCTTGACTTATCCGAATAAAGTCTTTCGGAAGATCATACATTCTTTTAAAGGATATATTTTTCGATTGCTTGCTGTAAGCAAGCACACCTTTACTCGTATATATATATATATAACATATATATAGGATATTAATGTCAGGCCCAAACCGCTTCGGCCACGGAGCCGCCGATTTTTTTACGTAATGGCCCACTAAATCTCACTCAGGAAAAATTGGGAAATCCACCCTACCTATCATGGGTTCGATTCTAGGAGGCCCCAAAAATCGACTTTCCCCCGTAAGAATGCATGGGGCCGTTTTTCAAACAATTTAAAAAAATACTTTCCATTGAGATAGAACAATGAAATTTCATATGGCTATTGCAATTATATATATCTACGCAAAAATGCTATTTTTTACGCGCAACCGGTCATGGGTTCGATGCCAGGAGGTGAAATATTTTCAAATTTCGAAAAATCGTAGCTCTCTTAATATGATACATAGATCATTCAAATTTTTTACGCTTATAGGTAAGTATATTATGTAACTCGAAAAAAATCAACAGTTGCCTACGTGTCACGGGTTCGATTCCAGAGCGTCCCGTAATCTCGATTTTCCCCGTTAAGAATGCGTGGGGCCGTTTTTCAAATAATTTTAAATATACTTCCCATTAAGCTAAAAGAATAAGATTTCATGTAGCTATTGCTAATATATATGTCTACGGAAAAATGTAGTATTTTACGTACAATCGGTCCTGGGTTCGATGCCCGGAGGTGAAATATTTTCAGATTTTGAAAAATCGTAGCTCCCTTAATATCCTACATAGATTATTCAAATCTACTACAAGTATAGATACATACAGAATGAAATTAGAAAAAAATCAGCACTTGCCTATGTATCACGAGTTCGATTCCAGAGCGACCCGTAAGCTCGATTTTTCCCGTTTAAAATACATAGGCCATATTTCCGAATGCTTTTTACAACACTTCCCAACCGCGCAGAGGTTCAAAATTTCACACAGCCATTAGGGGAAAGTTCTCATATAAAAGCTATCCTAAGATTATCATAAAGATCGTTGGTTCGATGCTAGGGGGCGTTAATTAATACTCCATGTGAAATACATAGGGAATTTAGGACTCATTTTAAGGTACTTCCTGAATGAATTTCCTTTTGCAATTCGGGGTGTTTATAAAGTCCACCATACTCAAGAGAAAGATTACAGTTATTTTAGCAGGATGACCTTGGTTCGACGCCGGGGCGGGATTTTAGCTGCCGAAAGAAATGCATCGGAAATCGTATTCAGTGCATTTTCAGCTGCGTTAATGCCCTTTACTTTATGTTTAGCAACGTTTGAGCAAAGTAATCTTTCGAAAAAATTTATAATTCACTAAAGTTAAATTATTGCATTGCTTGCTGTAAGCAAGCGCACCTTTACTCGTATATATATATATATATATATATATATATATATATATATATATATAATACTGTTTAAACTATTTATTTGTGATGAGTTTATTTTACAGTTTAGTAGTTTCAATACGGTATTCTCAAATTAAAATGTAGCAAATAATTACTGTAGCAAACATAGGGTCACGAAATAAAAATAAAAAACAAAATTGAAAATTCAAAATTATAAATTTGAAACTGTTAACACACAACGTCAAGCAAGTTCGAACGTGTTCGAACTGGTTGAATTCGCAGCTGGTAGACTGCGAATCATAAAGCTTTCGGTATGACGTATTTTTGGCACCATTTCGTCTCGCGTAACACATCCATACATTTAAATACTTTATTTTCTCCACCCCCAGCAACTATTGAAGGAAGAATATTTTAAAAAGTGTTTATCTAGCAATTAAATTCGCTTTCCTTCATAATTTGGACGGCAAAACTTTTGAATGAAGACCGTGCGTCACAGAGGTACGGCCTTCTCGTTTCACAAGCGGCGTGTTGATTTCTAACCAATTGGCACATGCAGACTTTGATCGCTGTTTCCCATCCAAGTTGAACCATACCTTTGTCTCGAGGCGGGAACATGATTCATATGCTACATCTATAGAAAGATTTAAATAGTATTTGGAAGGGGACGATCGTGAATTCATCAAGAAAACGGCTCATACGTTAGGTGAGCGTGTTACTGTGGATACATGTTGGACGAGAGCCCAAGGCCGGACGTGGTTTTGGATAATCACCGCCCGAAGAGAAATTCTCATCGAACAAAGAATACCAATAGAGGATCGTTTACATACCATGAAAGAATCTTCTCATCGACCTTTATCCATTGATAATCGATTTTAAGAAACCCCATAGCTTACACGAACGCTACCAACTAACCTGCGAGTCTGAAACCCTGAATTCCAATAAAATTCCGTTAGGAACTGAAGAAATTCCTTACATGAAATGTTTCTTAATTCTCGATACTGATAATGCAATTAAAAAAAACAAGAATTCCTGGAATTGAATATAAAAAAGCGAACATGACGCGTTAACTCATAATACTGACAATATGGATATTTATGTAGTTCATAGGAAAAAATCAACGATTGGAGTCGAAGGAATTTTTATAAAAATACAACTTCTAGAAAACTGCAAGACCGCATTCCTTTCAGAATGCATTCGACGAATCCACTTATGGAATGATTGTAGAAATGCCCCAACGAATAAAGAAAGAAAACGAAAGCTAGGCTCTCTCAATTAAGGCGATCCTTCGACAAACTACTTTCTCCCCATTTCATGCATACCAATCTCTTCTGCACCGAATCCTTTCCTGGAGAGGCACTTACACTTGGTAAACAAATAATCCTACACCTCTTCGAATTATATCTGAGGACTTTAGATGTGGATAATTAGTGGGTAGAGCGAACATTAGAATTTTAATACTTTTAAACACGAATAAAATCAATTTAATATACACTCTCATTTATCTGCAAATAAAAATGTACAAAACGATATAACCAATGCAAAAGAATACTCACATAGGTTCCAGCGAAAAATTTCAGTAAATATCTAGATTAAAATTACAATATACATTTTTATTTGTTTTGAAATAATTGAACTTAATAATCATTGCAATTTGAGCTTTGAATATTTATTTTCAAACGAAGATTACGTAGAGGCACAAAATTCAACACTTCCTTATTATAAATTTTAACATAATGTGTAATGATATTTTAGATCGCCGGAACTTGGTTTAGAATTATTTTACGTTATAACGCCTTTACGAATACGAATAGATAACAAGCTGGATATCTTATGAATAGACCCATTATTGAACCCAAAGATAGTTCTATCAGGCCTCAAAAGGTTTTTTCTATGATTTGAACGCAGCGTGAATAAGGACAGCTGTCAAGCGCCATGTACTTACTTTTAGTATGTCTTATCTTACCAAACTTATCGAGCGAACGTTCCCGTGGTTACAATCATCCCCTTATTTCATACTGTAGGAGTGGTTGCACTGTTATAAGTTTTAGCTAATTTAGTAAGAATCGCATTATTTATTCAATTAATAGAGGACTCAATGTTCAATTCTAGAAATCTTTTTTGCACTGTTATGCTAGAAGATAGATCTATCATTTCCTTTTAGATATAAATCCTAAACCTTGCCCATATATAACCAAATTTATCTCCAAAATACACATACACGATATTATAACTACATTACCTTTTTAAAAATACTTTACTCGAATTCGCTATTTGTTTACATACTTTTCAAGTCTAAATCTATCACAATCCGTCACAACTGCATAGCTCAATTGTTCCGCCCTGACTAGCAAAATGTCTCCGCAGAATACCTCTCCATTGTTTGTTTTAAGCTCGGCTTAACTCAGTGGACAAAAAAGCGGCGAATCGTTTAAAGAAATCCGCGAAGTTAATAGAGAAACTGCTGGTACACAATTTTCAGCCTCCAGTCCGTGAAAATGGAAGAGAGCATTTCCACTCGAGAACACGATTGCAAACTTTCGTTTCACTGTTCTCACAATTGTCGTTGAGTCAAATCCAGAACTGTGGCGAAGTGCTTTTGAAACCGAAACAAGTGAAGGCGGACATTTTAGAGCTGTTGAAAGCATTAGAGAACAAAACGCTACAAAATGTTACAATGACGCGATTCACTATTGTTAAATTCCAGATGAAATATTAGATGCACTCCGTCCCTCTGAACTTATGCGTAAACTTCTTTCAGCCTAATAACTTATTCAACTGAAAAATACTCTGTAGTTTTATGTTTTATACATGCTGCTTGTCTATAATAGATTCGTACCTTGTATATTTTAAGTACTTTTTACCCTTTAACTGAGTTCTTCAATGGTTTTCCAAATATTCGTTTCATTTTAATACAACCAAATAACGAAGAACGAAACTTTCAATAGAGACTTCCCTATCATACTTACTGATGATATCATCTCCCTTATGGAAATGAATTTCTAAGAACTAATGATGAGTTGAAACTGCGACGCATTTCCTCGTCCAATATTTGTCTTCCTCAAACGCTATGAATTCTTCGTTTATTTTGTCTACAAACTAAAATCTAACCGAATGCATTCCTGAAGTCGTCCATTTTATCAGTTGCTACGACGAAACCAATCGACTTTATCAGACCAGAATCATCCATTTTATTTATTTTTCGGGCGTGTATCGTATACGACTCGCCACGAATCGTTCGTATTTGCCACGTAAGAGTATTTTCAACGACAAAGTATTATAGGTATTTATCACTAAGAAACTTCAAGCTTCTTAAGTGCAAAGTAAAGAGTTGCACTTGAATATTGCTCTTGCATTTACATATCGATGAAAAGAGAATTTCACTCTTTCAAAATAAACATCATATTAATGCATTATTATAAATTGAAGTGTATATTCATATCATTAAACTTCAATTTATTTTATAGATTATATATTTTATATTCTATAATTGAAAGCAGATAATGGGAAAACAAATGCAGAAAATCTCACAGGATTAAATGATATACACGATGACATAAATCTTAATCATTAATAGACATAATGATGGGAATTTTTAACAAATATAAAAAAAATTCACAGGATTCAGCAATTGAATTCCAAATACATCACGGACAAGGAAACATCCTTAAGAAGGACTTTGTATTCACAGCAACAGATAATCAATCTATGTTGAGAAAGGGAGGTCAGAAATTATTACCCAATTAGTAAGTAAAGAATGGAATTAAATGTAAATAAAGGCGGAAATGAACGTGAATGGAATAATGAGAACCTAAAAGAGGTTATACATTCGCTCATCTTAGTGGGGTAACAGAAGATTGGCATTATAACCTGTATCTAGGAAATGCTTTCACATAGCAAGTTGAAATATTACATATTGTCCTCTTCATATCACCATTTATCGTAATTTTTTTCCTTTCCCCAGTTGCTAAAGCGTGTAGTCTCATTCTACTCTGCCCAATGGAAGTGGATTGGAAATTGATTTCGTAATTAAGCAATACCAATACATTCTTTTGTGGTTTGCTCCAAAGAAGAAATTTTCAGCCATTGAGTCATTTCCATTATTATTTGCTGACCTAAAATGTCTTGGTTACACAAAATCGCTTCCATTTCTTAAGCGTTTACTTTCTTTTTATACAATCAATAAAAAAATTCTTAAGGTCTTAAATGCAGACACAATGGGTCCTGATTGTATAGTTTTACTAGTGGAAATAACAACCTTGGTCAAAAAGAGAAAAGATATTCCAAGCCATTTAAATTAGTATTTAAATACTGAGCTGTAATGAAACTCGGTATCTATTAAACAGACCAACACTATTTACTTATAATAATCGCTTTTTTAAGGAAAAAGTACCATTTTTGCCATTCTGTAGGCTAACTTTTACATTACTATCCAGAAAATATACTGATATACTCTTTCCTCTAGGTAAGAGAATACCAGAGAAAGCACTTCTTTTGAATTAACTCTAATTTTTAAAGGAGATAAAAGCTAGATATGTAAGGTTTGGTAAACATATGAGAAGCCTCTTGAGTCCAACCTCACCTATAAAGAGTTCATTCCTTCCACATAGCCGCATTCAATCCACCTCAATAACCATAGAACTTGATTGATAAATTACATAACGTATACTAATAGAAGACGGATAAAATATATAACTCTAATATTATAACCAAAACTTACCATCTACGTATGGCAAATGAAAACAAGTTGATAGCAACCATCGTTCGTGAATTGATGTAATGCCGTTAGTAATTGTGATAAACAGCATGTAGGCTATTAACTCTCATGCATTTCCCGATAGTTGAAACCAGATGTGAAGGTGCAATACTGATCGATTTTAGAACCAGTGAATAAGGAATGCAATAGTCACCTGCGTCTTTAGTACTGATCGCATTTGTAGGGTTTCCGTGTAATTGCTCTTTGGAGGCCGACCGAACCGATTGCGAACCGTAACATACAGTTATTCTCCCTTAGACAATAAACAAGTACAAAAAGAGGTAACGAGATCTGCTTCGCGTTACATTCTACAAGGCGATAAGGAAAACAACCTTCCTATCGCTATTTAGCGAGAGCTTAGTCGTCATATTGCGGAATACTTATCTGACGGAAACCGTACGAGGGAAAGGCAAATATTGGGAGCGGATGAGAAACCTTAGGAAAAGGAACCTCGGATACGGAATCTCTGGAAATGCACAGAATGAGCAGATAAGGTGGAACGCCTTTCGATAAGTAATGCTCAGAAATCAATATGGTTTCGTTGCTAATGCGAAAAACATTCGGCAGCTTTTCCGCAGCGGCGAGTGACGTCTACTGCTAACAGGTGTTTCCCAGCAAACGTGTCCAAAAATCTGATCTGATAGAAACTATAACTCATCTTAAAAGAATGCGACCATTTCACATAACTGGATGACATCATATGATATTTTTATATCAATTTCCTTGAGATAGTATATACACAGCTTCACAGCCTGTTTGTACGTAATTAGTTGTTTCCGTTAAAATAAGTCGTATAATTTCGATACACTTCGAAATGAAAGTTTTTCCTATACTCTTAAATGCTATAAAGTTCGTACAATGAGCACTTACTTAAGAATTCCTTATTCCCTAACAATTATACGTACATTCGCTTTCTTATTAGTCTAGATCTCAGAGATATATCTCATTTCCTTGACTTTAGGCTTCTACTGCTATATTGCGTCGATCTGAATTAAGGACTTTATATATACCGAGCTGAGCTCATAAGGTTCTTAAAATGTTCCCCGAGTACCTCCGAAGTGTTGGCTTCCATTGCAATTTATTGACAACGTACCGATCTTCAATGCTGACGCATAACTCGATGGAAGAGATGTTTCGTTGTGTTGCCAAAACCGCAAAAGGATCGGACACCCAAGGCTACGTCCCATCGCATTCGATGCGGGAAGAATATTCGCCAAGTATGGAAGACAAGTGTGTATCTTCAAACAAAGAGACACCTGCCGACTCATTACCTATTCACCGAACTCTGCGGGTCGTAAGATAAGAGTAAAAACAAAAGAGAAATGACGAGGCGTTTATATCGCCTTCATGTCCCAGATAATTCGCGGATAAACGAGGAAAGAGAAAATGATTTTTCCGGCAACCGCCCGCATACCATGAGCGGTTTCTCCTCATAGGCAGCTTTCATCCGACGCACCGAGAGAACTGCATTCCACGCCGCGGAAAACAAGTTACTCAACGGAAAAATCCATCCTGATTTTTTGCGAATTAATCCGAAAAATTGCACCAATAGCGACGTGAAATGAGCCAAATGATGCCTTCTGCTCCCCTTACGAAAGCGTGCGGTAACGAGTCCAAAAAGGCCCAAGGCGCTTACGCTATGGGAATCGAGCCGAAAAAAGTAATCGAACAAGAAAGTTTTGAATAACTTGACGGTGAACTCGTTACGCTCTTTAAATTAGCCGCCAACCACCGACGCTTATTTCCACGAGCAATTTCCATCGCTAAATTGTCCACAGCCTCTCGTGATTGCGGTCACCGTGTACCGAGATGCTAATTCCGAAAGATTTCTAACTCGGGAGAGGAATATCCCTACAAAACACTCGCTTCTGTTACCAAGCGAGCTAACTTTGTTCAGAACTACTTTTTGTGTTTACTAATTTTAATGAATAAATTATACCGATGGTTGTAAAACAGGTATATGTTTTTCCTTTATAGAAGACAAATTCATATCGATAGCATACCGAATGAGGGTTGATGGCATAATTATCTACCCCTTACGTAGATTATCTTCTGTACCGCTTTATTCCTACGTATAATCTACATAAAATCAATATGAGAAAGCGTTACTTGGTGGAAAGCCATTTAATGAGAAAAACAACTTTGTAATTCCCACAATGAACCATGGACATTTCTTTTTTCTAATGTAATCAGCATGTATTAGTCTGGCTATAATTTCATCAAAATATTAAAATTAATCAGGGGAAAAATTTATATGCAGAATTAAGATAAGACACTGAACTTCTTATTAAACATCGAAATATTAGTTCATGCTCTTCCCCCGAAGTTTAACAGTAACTTTCATTTTATCCTTATTTATTGACATTCCGAACGTGTCCTTCAAAACGACACATTCTTCTTTTACTTCATCGCATAAAAGAGATCATTCTTTCGTTTCCTCATAAATTCTTTCGCAGTACACTCAGAGGACCTTCGGAATTCAAACAAACGTCCCGCTACTCGAATCGGAAGCGAATTCGGCAGCTGCGGCGATCAAGCGATGCGTCACTGCAATGCAGGATAACGGCCCATCCATGCTCAAGGGACCAACGGGAATGTCATCCAAGCGACGCCCCTTTTCGTGCAGACATCGACGTCTGCGTTCCACTTCCTCGCTTTCCTCCCAAAAGTAAATAACAAGTCAGATTTCCGTAAAGGAGTTAAAGGTTGAGGCAAACAAGGATCCACTATGCAGATCAAATACTAACGAGAAACATACTACAATTGTACGAAAGTAAGTTATCTTTTTATATAAAAGACTATAGAGAACGGAATCTTCCGTATGAACCAAGATATATTTGGCACTATGAGATATTATAGTCTCCTAAAGACAACCTTGTAAGAGAAGGTTAATAAGAGGGGTTGTAGCAAAGAAATGACAGCCTAAATACGGAGAGAAACTATTACAGTCAAGTAACATACATTGTAACCTTAATGACAACAATCTATTCCTTGGATTTCAAAACTATGATTTAAATATCGCATGCGCTTATGGGTCTTTATTCGCTTCAGCAAACGTTTATTTCTTAATCGAGATGGGAAGTTGCCAGATTTTCCGCAAGTTTGACTTCGATAGCATAAGCTTAGGTAATTGTTGGCTAAACGCACGCGAATCTCTTAGTCTTAGAATTTTGCATGAGATACGACACGAGTTTTACGGGTCAGCGAATGGTCATAGAGACAATTCCAAGCCGTTTTCTCACGCAATGGACTTAGAAGAGCGGCCATGGCCCCATATTTACACAATGGAAGGATTCACGGCTTGAAAAACTGACACCGCACTTGCAACTTCCTTGGTGAGGTAGCGAACCCGGAACCTCTCGGGAGAGAAAAAAGTGCAGGCGAAAGATTCCGTCCAAAAAGAGAAAAAAGAAATTGAGAGGAAACGAGACAGAAGGTCTGCAAGCCATTCCTGTAAGTTCAATCGATGCAAAAAATATTTTAATCGCGAAAAACATTGAAGAACGCGAAGTCGAAGAAATTAGTTTTCAATCGTTTCTCACGATACTTCAGCCATCCTTTTCCATACCTTCCGAGTGAATTCAAATATGTACACCTCGTAGTTTGATATATTTGGACAAAGGTCTGTGGCTATCTTTCTAAACTTGTCACTCGACCCTTTCCGATGACGAAAGTATCGGAGTACGTGTCTAGCTCCTCCTAAATGGGTTTCCCTTATATCTCCGGGGTTTTTCTTATTGAGTCACCGGAACCCGTGTTGCACAACCGGAACGCTTTCTAGTGTATTAAAAACCCTCTTGAACATTAATTTTAACTCAATTATACCCCATTATAAACAATAAATAAAATAGTATGTTTATTAAGCATGAAAAACCCACTAAAAACTCCGCCATTCACGGATGAGTAAGAATCAAATCCGTGATCAGCTGTTACGCTTCAACAAACCCCTCTCTCATTTCTTAACGACGAAATCATAACAGAGAGCAACGGCCGTGTGTACACGTTATAAATATCCGAACCCTGGTTCCGCTACGGACGCGGGTAATGTAAAAGGCGATGGGCGCAAATGAGACGAGGCGGCGTAGTTTGCTTCCGCGGATACGGGCGTCGAACTCACCGCAGTTTCGGAAGAGCGACAGAATCGCTTCGGTGGCCAAAGAACGGTTCCTTAAGCCGCTTCGCTAACCATGACACTCGGCCATGGGCCTTTGAGAGCGACACCGACCTCAAGGATGTTTCGCGGAAGAATTGGCCGACCTATCTCCACCTGCGATCGACTTCCATGCTAATTGTTTCGATTCCGAGAGAGCAAATTTGTAAATTCCGCTAAATTGATAGCCGTTCGCATTTCCTTGTTCTTCAGACTCGTTCTGCATTTTAATCGAGTCTTAAGAATCCCATCACCCGTTCGAATGTACGTAAAAGAAGCGATTCACTGAACATTTTATTCGTAATCTAGATTAAGATCGAACTAAATTATCGCTAACTGTAATAGCGATAATTCTGTAGTATTCGTACAAAGAAATTCTCATCTAAATTGAATTAGGAATAGGAGATGGAATGAAAGAAGATCGCGAAACGTTAGTTAGAAAGAAAATTGATCTTTCTGAATCACCACAAGCTAGATACGGGAACAATGATGAAATTTTTCATCCTAACAGAATATAATTCATCCTCTTCTGATGTAAGCTTTTATAATCTTTGCGTCACGGTGGTGTAGAACCAAGGCGTAGGTCAGACTAGAAAATCAAAGAAACACCGTCCTGTGTTAGCTCTCCCAAGGTGAATATGTAACCTTCTGAAAACAACTCCCACGGCTTCTTTGAACGTCTATTTTCACCCTTCGTCTAATTTCCTTGGGTCGGCGCTAATGTACGCAGCGGAAGGCGCATCTACGCGGACGCCAAGTAATAAAGTGAAAGGTTACCGGAGTAACGCAAGGGGCGATCGTTATAAGGAGGGTTTGCATCAGCGTCGGTCGGAGCGTGGGTATTCAATCGAGAGGCGTGTGATGCAAAGCCGAATGAAAATATATGCACGTTGGGGAAGTTCGGAACCTACTTTGAGTATCGAGCGGTTGACCAAGAGCGAGCGGTACTGGAAAAACGTCCGGAAATGGAGAAAGAACGATAAATCGAGACGGAAACTCTACTATAAGTGGTCGATGCCGACACAAGACTCTTGTACTCGGATGAGAAGAAATGCCGACGAGGCGCCGTGCACCAAAGGGTGACGCGCTAACCAATGCACACTTCTGCGCTGATAAATGCGGAAATGCGTCAAGAGCGAGTCTTAACGACTACGATGGTGTCCGTAGAGATAAACGCGTTGCCAATGAAAGCCAAGAGGTGATAGCGATCTTCAGCCATTGTTCCCAGCCGAGAGTCTAGGACTGAGGGAATTTGGCAGATGAGAACACGCGTAACTACAAAAGGTCGCGAAAGAAGAGACATATGAATGCTTTTAAGGGGCGAATTTAAGAGAGAGAGAGAACCGCTCATGGCTCCCTTTGTATTTTGGCACACCTGAGCACTTCCTAGGAAACCCTTATTAACTCGTAACAATTCTTGAGCACCTAAAATGACTACCGCTGGTCATTGCCGCTTACTGCTTATTAGTAGTCTGGTTGGATTTCGACATTAAGGTCTTTGGCCATTTGTACGAAAAAGGCAATTATGAATACTTCCCATTTTTAGAAAGATTGGTATTTACAGTTATCTGCGCATTTTTCTCTGAAACGTTCAGTACTTCATCCTCACTCCTATTCTGTTAATTTTATGTAATAAAACAACTTCGTGAATTTGACCTGTTTGTGTTTCAGTAATACATAAATAAGAATTTAATTTCAAAGAGTTAAGATGATCGGAAGAACCGTAAATCTCATCCAAAATAATTTAAAAGATTGCTTTCCTCGTTTATTTTGGTTACAGGAAACTCTTTTGAATTGATCCAGCATATTGTCTCCCATTTAATCTACGATAAACCTCCCCCTGAACGCAATACTTCGTGGGAAACATAATTTTATTCTAGTCCGAAACCAGCATTGATTAAACTCTATAGGCACGTCGTCTTAGCGGATCTATACATCAATCCAATGCCAGACTGCAAACTTAAGGAGGAATGGGTGTGGCAGAACTATTTACGATTCTCAGATGGTAATATCCTCTCCAAAATCCGAGAGAGAGAGAGAGTGAAGTGCAACACGAGTGGTGGCTAAAAAAGGAAAGCTTGCATTCCTGATTCTTCAGATCAAATAAATGTCTTCATTTATAGTAGCCCCTCCAGAGGTCGCTAACCTTCGGATATTCGGGAGTCGTGTCCACGACTGCCATTGGCTGCACCGGGGACAATGAGATTTGGCTCAAAACCCACGGAGCGTCACGCGCGACACAATGGAGAAGTCGAGCCAAGTTCTTGGAAACAAAAGCGGTGGACGAAGAAGGGCTAAAAAAGACACGTTTCCCGAAATTACACCAAAAGTATTTTCGAGACATTTCCTCTGCAATCAAATACCATGACGATGAAGTATTCCTTGACTTTTCTCCGTCTCAAATATTGTCACTTAGCGCAGTTACGATATTAAAGAGATTATTTTAGCTTTTAATATTTAATAGCCATTCGTAATTTTAAATGACAATGTAAGTATTAAATTTGACAAATATCCACATTAAAAAATCTTTTTATTGCGAATGGGATAATTAACAGATATAAATAGAATGTTGGGAAATGGATGCCAAAAGTAGGTTATGTTTTATGATGTCAGTTTAAAATGGCTGCATAGCTGCATAAAATAAATAGTGAAATAAGAAAGTACCCTGTAACGCAGAATAAAAATAAGGCAAAACTAAAGGTACCTGTCGTTTAATAGGTTATAACTAGATAAACATTTATTATCCCTTTTTCAAAGCAGTTTCCACGAGAAATCGAATTATCTTTCAATGAAGGGTGGGTTAAAATCATACACAAAACAATACGTAGTGTCATTAAACAGCTAAAACCGCAATACAATTCCATTTCCTTTAAAAAAGGTTCACATTCACCTTAAAAACAAACAATCGAATCCGAGAATCGATTCATTACCGTTCGCAGACAGTACTTCAGTACATTTGTTTTGCCGTTACCGGAGGATACATTGTGAGGGGTTCTTCGGTCTGCATCTCTTATGGATTCAACACCATTAGCGAGGGAGGTTCTCGATACGGAAGGCCACATCCCGGGAAAACAAAAAAGAATCGTAAAGCGCCTTTGTTGAGCGATCCCTTTCTAAGTCTTAAGAGAGAGATGGCCGCGTGACTTAGCCACGAGCGTGATGTTATTGTTGGGCGGGGGCATGGGAAAAATAAAAGCTGAAATAATCGCGAGCTGTTTTTGTTCGCGGAGTAGAACGTTGAGCACGCTCTGAAAAGCTTCGATTCTTTCGAAATCTTCAATTCTTTGCGCGGAAGAGTGTGCTCGCCTACGGAATACGAAATGAAAGGGGAAATGAGGAACTTTATCATTTCACACAGCTCTGCCTTTGAGGCGGAGGATATGATTTCGCGTCCATCTTTTGTGAAAGAAAAATATTTTCGCGGAAAACAAACGATCGGTCAATTTGGCCTTCGAAGGCACTGAAAGCAACGGTTATTGTCTCCGATGCCGTTACCATGGAGTTATTTGCAATTAAGCGCTTAACTGGATTCGTACTCCTTTGTTTTATAAACGCAGGATTAATAGCAGATAAAGATCTGAATTGCACAAAAATTCTTTCATTGATCTTAAAGTGCAAAGCGAGGTTGTTTCTAAGAGTTATTCATAGAAGAGAGACAACCACGAATGTCAATGTTAAACGACTGAAAATATGTTACGGTATCCCGTTCTTGGAATAATTTATCAGAAGCATTTTTAATAAAGTCGTATTTTCCATTTCTAACCTAGAAAAACGGGTTTGAAAGTTTACAAGATAAATAAAACAGGAATAGTTTCAGTAAATGTATTACCTCACAGTTCTACATTTATAGAAATTAAATCAAAGATTCGAGAAACTAAACGTAGATAAAATTTGAAATCAAAATTTCGGTGATAAACGACGAACATTACAGACAACGCGCCCAAAAAATGAACCCAACTTCCTTCTAAATGATAAACCAAGAATTTCCGTACTGTACATTCGTGCAGCAATCTTCGTTGCCATCTGAAGAAACTCTTAAGAACATAAATGCCAAAGATATGAGTTGATATCATCATCATCATCCGATGTAGTTGAGGATATCATTATCGCACATCAATTAATCAGATCTATAGAGAGACATCAATACCTGTCAATTATGAAACCTTTTCGTAATTATCTACAAAGATAATACAATCAACACACATCAGGCTATCCTGTGCATCTGAATCAAAAGATACAGAAGCTGCGAGAGTAGGTAGACAGGGAGAAAATGTGTTTTGGAAGGAGGTCAAGATTTGTAGAATGACTCGAGTGAAAATAAAAAAAGCCAATGAATACAATTACTTTAGCGATGTTACATAAATTTCAGATTTTCACAGCAACTTTCTAAAAATAGAAAGAGTATACCCGCATGTAATTTCTCTGGTGGGTAAGAGCGTAATTCCTGAATAAGACTACATTCTATTATTAAAAAATCAGAGATTAGCAACGTAATCTATAGAATAATACGTCGAAAGACATACGATGCCTTATCTTTACCCAGACGACGTGAGAATGTTCACTGAGTAGCCGAAATAATTCCTTGGAGAGCAAATTGTTATTCAGCAGACTCCACAACAGACGGGCTGCGGCAGATATTCTGGTTGGTAAGAATACTTCGAAGGTTATCGAGGCGGTTTTCGGAAGATATCTCAATTCAATCAGGTATTATAATACTTTCGCGGACGGCAATTAGAGACGGAGAAGTTTTAGCGATCCAAATTTGACTTCGTAGTGGATAGAACTGAACCAACCACCGATGAATCAGCATTGACCATTTGAAAATAAACAAGAAACATTTCAGTTCGAAAAACCACCACGTCACGATCTTTTGTTCGCATGAGAGTTCAAATAAAATTTGATCACGTTACGCCGTTTCCATGGCGAACATCCCCGAGCCCTTGTTATCCCTTCAGACGTCTCGAAATCCAGACGACACTAAAACGCATCGGCTACGCATTAAACGCACCACGTACTCGGGTAAACGCACACATGTCCGCTTAGCGGTCCAACGGGTTCCGACGACGAACGTGAGCCGCAGACGGGATGCGATCTTCATTTTCCCTTTTCCAACTACTTTTTTCATAGGACGAGCGCCGTTTCGCCGTCGCTAAGGCTTTTACGCGACTGTATTCCATTACGGATTGTAGTAGACGCATTGTTTTGGATTACTCGAAATAAAAACAAATAGCCCGGAGACGATGGGGTTTAGCCGCAGCTAAAAACACGCGATATTAATAAAAGATGGTTTTTCCTTCTTCAACATCGATTTCCAGAGACAAATTACCTCCGAAGAATTACACCACCACGAACTAGTAGGTGGTTTCGACCATTGAAATCACCATCTATCTACTTCACTAATAACCCTCTTCCTCCTAGAAAAGGCTAATAGGTGCCCAATCAAATACTTTGGGATACAATTATCGGTTGACGGACTAAAGGATATGGATGGATAAAGATAGGGTATCTAAGACTTAAGATGGATCTTTCTCTTGGCCTCCAGGGCAAGTCCTTATTGGTTGTTTCCAGAAAGGGCCACATCTTTGCAAATACGTACTAAAAACATACACTAGTAGCAACGAAGAGTGAATATATTATCAGTATAATAAGGCTGAAAAAATACACGGCTTTATCGCAATGACTTATTCATATTAGTCAATTATTCTCAATATTTACGAGAACTAAAAAGAAGCTTCTTCTTTCAGTCCCATTGACATCAATTAGATAAGTTAATTGGGTTCTTTTTGTCACAAGGGCTGTCAACAACTTTTTCTCGTAGATATATACGTTCTCTTTGCTTTAACTACCTCCACTGGAAGCAGAGACTTCGGCACGCGAGTTACGAGCAGGAACGGGGAAAGGTTCGATTATGAATCCGATTCGAGATGAATAGCGGAATGATTTGATTGCGATCGATGGGGACAACGTCCTAAGCCGCCTTTTTCTCAAAGCGGATCTCTTTTCCACGTAAACCATCGACGGTTTTCCGCGCGAAGAGGACGTTTAACGGAGTGCTTGTTTTCCCATGGAAACGGTAAGCGAAGGGGAAACCGCACTGAAAGGCGTGCATATCAAAGAAAGCAGCAGATATCGAAGGGAAGCAAAAAGCCTAAGAAGGGAAAGGGGATGGCGACAAATGAAAAGCGCTTTGCGCATTATGCGACACTCGCCCTGAATGATCGATCACTTGTCCGAGAAGTCGCGGAAATGTCTCGGAGCAAAAACACGGGATGGCCGCTTTCTCCTCCAACGACGAAGATTACGTCTTCAGCCACATGGTCCAATTTTGGGTCAAAACTCTGGGCGAAAGGGTTCCAAATGGGAAATTAACACTCTCTCTATTTTGGGATGGCCCAAGATAAATAGTATTCGCTAGTTAATATTCATGATTTCGTCGATCGTTTTCGAAATATAAATGTAGAATCGAACGCGTCGAAATCGACTTCTACTTTCATAAACAGCACGAAGAGAGAGGATTGTAGATTTATTTAAATACGATATTCGAGTAGATACAAATATATACCTCGTTTTTTAATCGTGTGATACTACCCGATACTAACTAACGATTAATTTCATGTGGTTTTCCATACAATAATATTTAATTAGAGTGCCACTTAAAAAAGAAATCAAAACAGAAAACAAGAAAGAAACTTCCAAAGGGATCGTATGAAAAGATACATGTGCGTGTTTCTTGTGAAAGATTAGTACGTAGATAATGAAGTATCGTAAATCAAAGGGGCGAATTGCGTGTAAAGTCAGACAGGAAACTGCGTGACTCAAACGCAGATAGGGAGGAGAATTCAGAAGGGACTTAAAAAGGGTAACATTCAGAAACATTCGATTTAGTCGATGAGATGACTTTCAGAGAGAGTTAGCGTTCTAAAATAAAGACAAAAGTTCAAAGATTGTGCTATAAATAATAGATATGAATGTTTAAGCTTAAAATACTAACTAAACATCGCGATAAGGAATTCGTGGATATACATAAGGGAAATTATTTTGTTTATTATCTATGATATTCTTAAGTAAAATGATCACATTTTACTTAAGAAGGTATTTTATACAAAGATTACATCGAAGTTTAACGAATACATTTAGAATCTTTAGAAACGTTCCCACTGACGAAGGCTTGAATACAATGGAAGGGATTCTTAAGATCTAATCGGTGAATGCAATGAAAGGCAAAACCGACAGTGATAATTAATAAAAACGAAAGCGATCTACTTTATAATAGCGCAGTTCCTCCACAGAATCGATGTCTTGCATCCTGCTCAACGGAAAATTTTCCGGGAGATTGTTTTTCCCAAACAGACACCGTTTCCCAGTTGGAGGAAGAAAATCTCACCACGTTTGTTCGTTACGTAAGTCGGCTAAAGAAATTGAGGAAAGAAAATAGGAATTGATCTCACCTTAAGCGGGAAATTACTTTCACCCATAACCAAAAAGAGGAAATCAATCGGGTTGTAGAGGAAGGCACAGAGGGGGAACATGGGAACACCATATGGCCTCAGGAAGAGGAGGGTAAACATACAAAGATCCTCATTTGGCGATGTGTTCGCAATACTAAGGCCATCCGGGGAGAGTGTACAAAAATAATAGCCTGTCCTCGTTCGAAAAATCGCACGGCTGTCAGACTCCGGACATCGAGGATTGGAATAATGATGTCTCTCTCTTCCTAGATCATTAAAAACGACGATTTCACCAAGTTAATGGCGATTTCCTTATCTTTCAAACTCATGAGAACCGCGACTAGGACACAAGTGCGCATGCGAAGCATTAAGATTATATTTTGATTTACAAGAGAAAGCGTGCAAAATCATTGAAAGCAAGAAGTTATAAAGATGAGGTTTTACTGTTTAAGGTTCGGTCAAACCGTGACGACTCGTCTTTAACTTTCATTAGGTCAGCGGTGCCCTCCATTCAGGTTTTCAAGACGGGCCACTTAAGGAAAATCTCTTTATTAACTCATATTGGTTGCCGTGGTTGAAAACTAAAACCCGAAAGTGAATTTTTCGTCTATTATATACACTAACGTCAGACGATCAAAATAGTTCAAACGTCACAACTCTACTAGATTAGAACAACCAATATACACTCTTAACTTGAAATACGACTCTTGATAAAATATAATGAAGTAAAATAGAAGCTAGAATAGGGTCCGTTTCTTTATCTCTCTTGGCTTTCCCTACTAGACTACACTTTGACCGAAATAGAAACCGATTCCGCACTTAACCGAAATAACTACTCTCGACTCGTAACTATACGTGAAAAGTCGCACACATCCATAACATCTCCAAAAGAAGGTAAACTGGAATCGCAGGGAAGCCCTTGAAACACAAAATGACCAACAAAAACTGTGAATTCCTCCCTAAAACTATCACATTTAACCCTCCCACTTTAGAAAGCCGATTAGAAATGGCTAAGCTACGTAGAAATTCCATGGCAACAGCGAATTTTTGGGAAACGATCAAAAACAGAGCCCTAGTAACGGGATAGCTTTGTGGTATTTAAATGGTAATTTAACCAATACTAGGGAAGGTCGACAATAGAAGGGGTTCTCCACACGGGAAATCCCCTGAGGAAGCAGGATGCGGACTTCAAGAAGCAGCTGCTCTCTGATGAGCTGCACGTTTCTTTCGACTAATGAGATTTTGGTGTAACGAAAAGGGTCTTGCTTCGCCTGCCAAGCGGAGGAACACTCTAAATGCTCCGGAAGGAAGTTCTATGTTCCACTGTTTCCCTTTCATTCGTGAGAACGGACGCCTTTCTCATCGGAAACGCAACTTGGAAGTGATACCCTGGAATTCAGGTGGAATGCCAAGCATCAATATTATGTCGAACTTTACCACGCAGCTATTCGTCCTTGGGAGAGAAATGAACTGTTCAAGCGGGACACATTCGGAGCGAGGAAAAATTCTTAATTAAACGATTGTGCATTGTTACGAATAAATAACTGAATAACACAAAAGAGAAGTGTTATTCTTTTAACTTGATTCTAGATACGTCGTATATGATTGTGGCTAATTTACGAAGATATTTTTACGTGCAGACATTTACATTTTAAACAATTTTTACCCTTCGACTTACCATAATTCACATCAAATCGAAACGAATTAATATAAGTTAAATTATTCAGCAATTATGGCTACTAGATTAACGACTCGTGAGAATGATTATTCAATTCACTTTAACGATTAAAATCGCGAATATGCAATATGGCGAAGAGCGTACAACCGGGGCAGGGAGTGGAATGCGGTTCAAATGCATTCCTAAGTGAAGGAATTCATCAGTTCAGCAAGAAAAATTAACAGCGAAAAAATCTGCGAGCGGAACGTGCTCGTTAATTTGCGAATGAAGAGGAAATCAGCGAGAGTTATTCGCAATTATTTCCCACGTGGAATTGGTGTGGAGAAGATTAAAACGAGAGGGCATGGGAGGTCGTTGGTTCCTGACGATGGTTCGTCTCAGTTTGTGCATTCCAGCGTTAAATGATCATTAGTCGCTGATAACACAGCCGACGGAGGATATAGTTGTTTAGATATGGGAGATATTTATGGGAGAAGGAACGTTGAACTGAAAGCATACGCTAGAATGGTCTGCTGCAGGGAATTCCTACGAAGGAGATCCACACTCTGCCGTACCCTAAGGGCACGATGGATAGCGTAAACCAATAATGTTCGTAAAAGTAATAGCATATAAATATTACTCAAAATTTCCAAGTATAGCATATTCTCGTTTGTACTATAATTAACATTTAACTAAGATTCAAAAATAAAATGCTAACCGATAATAATATCATACTGAAGTGAATAAAAAAGGCCGAAAAATTATGATATGATAGCACATCGTTTTGGAAAAATCTTTAACTACTCAACTAGACATTCATTTTCTTGATCACTTACTCAATACATTTGCTTCCTATCTAAATTAAGTTCACTATATCTTTTAAAATATACGTACGGCTAAGGAGTAGAAAGGTTCCTCTCAAACATCACAAGTAATACAATACGTCCGCACAAAAAATTTTCAAAGCGTTAATAAATATGACGCTTGCACATGTCATCCGTTTATTTGCACTCACCTATCACCTTAAACACTAATCAGAATAGCCTTTTACGCGATTATTCTCCGAAAACTAACTTTCTATACACACGATACACTTCTTTTAGCATAAATCAGTAAGTTTTACGTGTCAGTACGCAGCTGTCATTTCGCGAAAGCGATAAAAACGGGAAGATAGTGCATGAACTCTTCCTCTGAATGGGTTTGAAAGCGTGTTAAATATAAAGGACAGGAGGGCAAGAAGAAACAAGATGAGACGGCATAGGACCAGAAAAAAGAGCATTAAAACTTTTGCGGAGGATTTTCAAGTTTGGAAGAGTCCACTTTCTAGAAATGTCTCCCTCAGGGAGTCTTGATGGCTATTACATGGTATTACCCTCAGCTGACCTTGTCTCAATTTCTCCTCTACAAACTTCTTCCGAAATCTTTCTTCCCTCCCAGATGCGTATCCAAGAGCCTTTAGCTTCTGAGAGAAAATCGAGGGCAGTTTAAAATCTCTACTTCACACGTAAATTGACCAAACGTATAAAGGGTAGACGCGATATCCAATAAGAAAAATCACAATACATTCCACGGGTTTATATAAGAATAGCTATGAATCCAGTCAATCCATGACATTTGATTGTGAATGTAAACATAGCCGTTTTGAATATTAATCGCTTCTTAAGCTTAAACCCACGAACATCTCTGATGCATTCATTACGATGACTCATACTATCGTAAATCCCGCTCACACGAACATTTTGCAAGTCGCACATCGAGGAAATGTCAGCCTTTTCAAGGTAACTCATCCTTTTTGGAAAGAATAGTGTTTTCAGGGGGGTTTAAATGTCCAGATCACGTTTTCATCCAGAGCGCCTCTTGTGGCCTTTTGTCAAAATTAAAAGAATGCGTGCGGTGGTATGGGGGTGGTTGATAGCGAGACGTGTTTTTATTTCGGTTGTCTTTTTTTTGGACTCTTGCGGTTGTTTCCTTCCCCTACTCCTTATTAGCGGTCAGACGATCCTAAACTTCTCTTTTTTTCTTTTCGTTTGTCTTCTCCTTGAGAAAGTGGACATTTATTTTCCGATTCAACGAAGCTTTTGCTAGATTCTAGGTTTCCGCCGTTTTTTACGCGAAAGACTTATTTCCTGGATTATATCGGATTGGCTTTTTTAATAACGCGTTTGTCGAGACTAAAAGCTGAAATTTACGAAATGGATTGGCTAAAAAAGTTCCTATTAATTCCACTTTTACTTTCCCAACCAAGTATCAAGGAGTTGATTACTTTTTACGTAAGTACGCAACTTCTATGAGAGATTATTATTCTATTGTGCGAGCTATTATTTATAATATTTTGAATTGTTATGTATCTATAAACCAATATTTTTAAACACAAAAGACAGTTTAAATATTAGTTTAATTAACTGAATTAATTTTCATCTAATATTAGGAATTTAATAAATTAAAGCTTTTTCATTAAGTTCGTTTAGAAAATATTTCGACGAAACAATCTTTCATGATCAAATAGAATATGCCCTGAATACATTTCGCAATTCAAATGCATGACCTAGGATTTCTCTAGGTTGAAAGTAGCATTTTTAATTTATCGCTTTACTTATCTACTGTTTCCAAATAGTCTCAATGAATCATTAGTTCAAAAATTTTTGTGACGTAAACTTATCTGATTACGCTAAAAATATTTTTAATGTTTCGAAACAGACGCGTTTCGATTAGAAGGATAAACCTCACGCCTTCAGCTGGATGTAAAGAGACTTCAATGAAAGGCCGACACTTGCGAAACCCACTTTATCGTCCATTTTAATGATGCGGACGATAAAAAAGAGAGCTCGGTACTTAGGTATCGTCGAATTAGACGCGTAGCTATTGTGACACAGTGCGTATACAAATGAGGAATTCAGTCCAAAGGCAGTGGTGTCGATGGAGGAATGAGGGAAATCTGAAAACAAACGATGGCTGACGCATGTCTCAGCTGCAAGTGACCGTAGCTTTTACGCGGGACACCGCCGTCCTTGCAGACTCAGCGATTTACGTCATTGTCCCCGGGAATTTGCTCTGTAGGCGGGTTTATTTACCCACTCTGCGGATGCAACTTTTTTCAACGTGCCGCAATGAAAGCCAAACATTCGCGCACTATATCTAGTGTCGCGTAGCAAAGTTACACCAGACTTCATAGTTAATTCTAGGAACTGATGCTACACATCGGTTCTTGCAAGCATCATGTACCAACAGCAGGCTCTATTGTATGGAGACACTGATGCAAAGACTGGAAAAGTACTGAGAGGGTACGGGAAAAATAATCATGTATCATACGGTTACTAGATGTCTGTATATTTACAAATAATGCCCTTAACTCAAGACATTTAAAAGGAAATTTCAATCACTGCTCATAGATAAGTGAAATTTGTGGAATTAGGATATAAAATTTTACCCTTAAAATCTGATTCATACAACATATATTTACTACCTTTCTTAACATGTTAGAGGATAATGCGGTTAAAGCCATTTAAACCTACAATCATAAATATAACCGAGGAAAACCTACCACAATATAAAATCGAGCCAGACTGTGTATTGTTTAACTCGAATCTTTAACTTCTAACGATAAGATAAGATGATTAGAACAAAGCGAATGGCTTTGAACTAATCGGTTTTTTGAAAAGCGTTTGGATTGAATTCCACCGATTTAGTTGGGCATAATGGATTTTTAAATCGGTCGCAAATGCTTGTGTCTGATAATCCGTAAATTGTACTCATTTCTATCAGATTACGCTTGATAGAATCAAAGTGCTTCAAATAAACGGAAGGAAAGAATTTGTGAGAATGATACACAATCATCATTCAAAATTGATGGATGCAGAAAGGAAAACAATGAAACATTAACCATTCCATTACTCAACCGATGGTGAGAAACTGCATTTTAATGGGATTTCATAAATCATCTTCGTAAAAGAAACCTTTTTCTTGTAGAGAAAATAAATACATGAGACTTCGTAACGACTTAGATATGTAAATTTTCCCTAGGAGAAAGATTTACTCGAAAAAGGAAGCGTTTTTTTTAAGAAAAGCAAAACAACTCTGGATTTCTTCATCGAGACAAAATTATAGTTAGCATCCTTTCAATTTAAGCGATGAACACGTGTGATAAAGAATAATCGACCCTTGAAAATCGTTTAGAAAAATAGATAATCGGAATTAATGGGCCCCCGTGCGCATCTGACTAGCGACCCGCAGAGGGTTCGCCCACCGCTGAAGGTCGCTTTCTCCTCGACCTGCTTTCTCCGAGCGTCCATGACCTTCCGAAAAATAAACAGTCGAACTTCAGCGGGAAAACTACGAATACGTCTCATTGTGCAATGAAATGATACTCTCGTTATGACTTCATTGTTACTTTCTGCATTACTGCACGCTATGCCCTTCACAAACTACGCCACGAAATACCGATTCCCATTCATTAGCAGAAAACACGTCTCTCGTTCCAAAACACGCTAACGAATCAATGTAAATACGTCTCGAGTTGATTCGTTCGTATACATAATTAATCGAAATAAATTGGAAATAATTGTCTTAAGTGGAAGTTCAAATTAATTGGTTGATACAATATACTAACACGGTTCATGATAAGAGGTACTTTAAGGCACTTAATTTCAGTGTTGAAATTACATTATGGAAAATCACTTACTACGTAGCATTGTAAACAATCAGAATTAACTCCCCGTTGCTAGGCATACGTAAGCTAGTTGCTGCAATAGTAACTTCTAGGAGTAGAATGACGACTATTTAAACTTGCCCTGTGCATGTCATATTCATAAAGGACGGAACTCGGCGACAAATAATCCAACAGGAAAAGGTTAGATAAGGCAAAAGTTAGTATTGGATAGAGATTTTCCGTTTTATTAAAATGCTTGTCAGACTGAAGGTGAGAAACAGGAAATACGTGCACAAGAAGATCGCTTTTATCTCTAATCAGTAAATTTTAATTCACGAAGAGATCGGCGTAGCGTAACAAGTCGTTCTCAGGGGGTGAACCTTACCAAGTAATACGTTTTTAATTTGAGAAATCCATTCTACCGCATGTAATCTTTGAATTTAAAACATTGCTGTAATTTATTAGCTTCGTTTTATCGCTTTGTAAGATAAAAACACATCGTGATCGGTTTATCTCCGGGTGGATTGCACTTTTAAGCGCAATAGCCTTACGAAGCTTAATTTCCTAAAGAATTAATCATCGTAGAGAAAAATAACCGAAGGAATTTTATCTGCATAATGGTATCTCCAATTGCGAGGCTGTTATTATCATTTAGATATTGAACGACATTGAAAACCTCAGCGCTGCTTATCTCCTCATATATGTCGCTACGATCCTTCTTACTACATCGCAATCGGAAAATCTCCGAGAGTTTACGTACAAACTTTGCGAAATCGGAGTGGGTGTAAAGGTTATGCAAATCAGATCAACACGTATCTGGAGTGGTTTTCGCGCAATTGATACGATCAAACTTTTGGCAAGGAATTTTTTCTCTCATGAGCATCCGTTCCCACAAGGTGATGCTTCGGCAGGAGACAGGGGGAAGGCGGGGCGTGCAGACCGCTTCGACCTTGAAGGGAAAGAATCCGGAGTGACCTGAACGTCTGAACGAAGAGGCGGGAATAGATTAACTTTCGAACAATATGTCCGCGGGCGAAAATAGGCGGAGGCCCACATTAGCGGAGAGACTAGAGAAAGTGGCTTTTTTTCCCGAAGAATTAATCTCGTTTTCATATTTTCGAGAATGGTCGAAAGCGTGAAATGAAATGGATAGAGCGTTTCTCTATAATGATGAGGGGATCCGTGAAACCCGTCCGGGAAGATGCGCCGGGGGGGTAAGGGGCTGTTACGGACCCTCAGGGGACCCCAATTTCCACGTCCACAGAATAAAGGATGAGGATCGGTAATGACTGAAATGCGTCCGTCAAAATTCGACTCACTTGGGGACCTGCATTCTGCAGACGTCTCCCGGTGAAGTTGAAGACCCCAATTTTCGCAGACCTTAACCGCGGAGAACAATGAAGACGGCGAGTTGAAATGATATTATTTCCAATTGTCCTCGAAGCGATTAAGAAAAAGTCCCATTCTCTCAGACGTAATGTATTCCGTTTTCCTTCGGAAAGGGGCACGGATCTTCCACTCTTGCATAATTAACAACTTTGTACGGAACGAAAATCACGTACGCGTCAAATGTATTGAATGATGTTACGAGTAGGGAGATGCAAATATTACATGAATGTAGAGCTAAGCGGAAAATTCTGTGGAGCTAAACAAATAATAAATATAAATCAAACAATATCAATCATTAACTATTAATATATATCAAATATCAATCTGTATATTCTGTTTCTTAATTATGAAATTACCATTATTTCAAAATATATTAGCCACTTCAACATAATATTCTTTGGGTTATTTTAATCAAAAATTAATAAAAATTCTAACTTCATTATATTATTCATTTCGGAAGGTTAAAACAACTGTACATGTAAAGTTGCTCTTATTTCGAGATGATTAAATGGAATAACGCCCCTATTGTTTCATATCGGTATTTCAAAATATATTATTCAATACCCGTATTCTGTGAACTGATGAGGGATGGAAAAAATGGAAGTATTCCATAGAAAAACATACCCACAGTTTTAAATGATAAAGATTGTAGTGAAATTATGCAATTATTTTCGTACATAATTTTTACTTATGGACACGAAATTAATTCACAGCTTTTCTCTCGACACTTATTTTAAATCTTAAACATGAATATGATAAGATCCATTGTTATTTAAGAACAGAAATTTGAAACCTTTTAATAAGAAATAAGAATTAAATCAATGTGATAAAGAGTATTTTGATCTAAGTTAGCGTGCATAGCCAACAGCTGTGTGCGTATACATAAACCAACGAAAGTTACTCAAAGATTGAGTAATAATGTTATATGTTTCTAGTCCCAGTGGTTGAGCTAAAGAAATATATATCTTTTTCGTGAATCGGCCACACCCTAAGCTCAAAGTAGGACCGTATCCATTAGGTTCTTAGGACGCCAACTCTAAACTTTTGGGTGACATACTGATATATATTTCTGATCAAAATATAAAAGTGTAGAAGCGCCCCCTCGAGCACCACTTGCGAAACGGAGAGCAGGCTTTTATGAAACGTTGTCGTAACACGGATCGCGAGACAACGTACCGGAAAGGGGTCGTACGAATCGTGAGACGAATCAAGGTTTTGAGACACTTTTCCGTCAATAAATCGGCTTTGACGCCAAATAGGCCGAAGACGTGTTCGGTCAGAGGCCGCTTCCTCGAGGCGATTCTTTGGGTCCGATTCGCCTTTTGCAAGAACCGAAATGCTCGGTTGGGAGAACTGTGTTAAGATCGATAAAGTTACATTCCTAATGATAAAAAATTCATAAAGAGAACAGCTAGACGTTTTCCCTTAAAGCTTTCTCCCTCTTCTGCGATAATTCATTTTGGATTAAAAATCAGTTTAATAAAATATATTTTTGTTTATATCATTATACGAATAATAATACTTGTACATAAACTAATAATTAAGTCAATTAATACTCTAAATAAAGCATTTAGAACGCTGAGTGGAAACAATTGATGAATTGCTAATGCTGATAATATAACCTTCCTTTAATTACTCCAATTATTGGAAAATATTCTTTTGATATTGAGTTTAATCGAAGAGACAATAAGCAATAACAATTGGACAGCTAATCTAATCACGCTAGTTTATTGAAAAACACGTAGTAACCTGATTGTAGGTTAAAATGACTTACAAGAAAACATATCACAATGTCATTTTTAATTCAATTAATTTCAATGTAATGAACTGTTTAATCGAACAAATGAGATGGAAATATTGTTTCCATTGTAATGAGCTGTTTCCGACGTCCTTTAATTCCGAATGCAGACGCGGTCTCGTGTAGCGGCTTGAAATAACATTAAAAACTGTGAATGGACATCCGATAAATGCCCCGATAGAGAGAGATGAATGGTTAAGAATTCGCTTCCGGTTCGATTCGGAATGCTAGAAGATTTGCGCCGAATTCAAAGGCGACTTCCTCACGTGTTCGGCCCACGTGCGACACCTAACAAAAGACACCCGAAGGCCTTGGCAATTGGCGATCTCCGAGATCTGCAGTCGGTGAACGTAAGTAGCGTCAAACGGCGGTCCGGGAATTTCGACGCCAGCAACTCCCAGGGACGGCTAAGGAGGGCGGACGCGGAAGTGTGGGTGGGCTGCAGACACTCCCGATTATCCGTGATAGGACCCTACCGAGGGGCGGCATGAGGGATCAAGGCCTCGAACTTGGAAAGATTAACCGCCCACGCCTATAATTCATAACTTGGCATTGAATTATACGGATATACCACTCCGAAAGTATTTGATAAGGGTCCACGGAAGCAATACGCGAAAACTATTTCCAACGAGATTAATGTGGAACCTGGGGCTGTATCGGTTTGGAATGTGGACAATCAAGTAAAGGGGATTATTATGCAGAATATTTGCAATGGGACTGAAGCGAAGGATGGAAATGAAGCTGTGGGCAGGAAATGTTAACAATAGAGAAAAGCAGGGATGGTAATGGAAAGAATACCAGGAGAGTTATGAGAAAAGAGGAGACTGGAAAAAGATATTCCTCGCGGTAACTCTATACAGTAAGGGAGGGAGAGGGATACAAAGAAGAAAACATGCCTAGATGGTTTGGAGGGATAATGGGAAGGAATTACGAAGATCCAAGGGAGGCACAGTATGGGACTGGAAAGAGCAGTTTCGATGAAAGGTATCCAAGGACAGATTCACGAAAGGAAGGACGTGAACTTAAAACGTGAGGTATGATTCCGAGTGCCTTTCTACTTATCAAAAGGCAGATCAATCTCAGTCGCTTGTCTTCAACGCAAAACTAATTAACTGTAGATAATTACTCTCCTATAATTAAAAGATAGAAACAAATCGACTCAAACTTCGCAATAAACAATTCGTCAAAATGAAAATTCCAATGAAGGATAAGTAAAACAAAATATGGTGCATTGATTAATTGCAATACGAATTCGTGATAAGAAGAGCCATTATGCTGATTAAAATCGGAAACTTCTGATACCTTGAGAAATCGATCGAACCGGGAACAGCTAATGGTGCGGAGTGAATGGCAAATAGACTTTCCTTCTATTTAACCTCATTAATCCACTCTCCAGAGTTGTTTGCAAGATAACATTAATGAAGGAAGCGGAAGATTCGGTTGGAGAGGAAAATTTTCAACTGCGAAAAGCAGCTCGTAAACAAGACAAATGAGATTTCCATGATCCGCGACCGTTCTGTTTGGAACCGACTTATGTCAAATAGAAAGTCTTTTATAAAGAAGATAATTATATGGAATTAGAATAAAAATACGAAAATTAGAATAAAATACGAAAAAGTTGTTACGTTTAACAAAGAATTTTTATTTTTAACATGAAATAAAGAACGAATTGAACTACTAGTTGAGTTGGATACATCACGTGCAAGACTTACTAGAGAGCTGAATAACTTACGTAATACAAATTGAAAACATATAGACGCCGTGTATGGGCATTGTTAGTCTTTATTCCTCGTTCAACCAAGGCTACAATACATACTTATATTGCACAAGAGTTGTACAGAAAACTTATTGGATCTACCATCGCCCGGATAAACGGGAGTCTTTCTTTTTCGAACTAATATTACGACTTTTGGAAATGTGAATACACTATCATTACGTCATTGCATGACAGGATACAAAAATCGACGATTTTTACAATCTAACGAGGATGATTTGTTAGATGACATTCTACCAGCAATATTTAAAGGGGGCCCATACTGAAGATCGAAGGAGGACGTTCAAAGCAGTTACAGAAGGCGGAGGTCTTACACCGCTCAAGGCTTTCGCAATCAAGCATCGGGTAAAGATATTGAGATTTGCGCGTAAATGCGCGAATATTGCCTCTGAGCTATTTATTCCGCACAACTGCTGGATCTATTCCAAACCCCTTTCGACAGTTGGCCGAAGGAAGAAGGTATTTAAAACTCCGCGACTTTTCGTGAGAGAGATTCGGTTGAAAATTTTTTTATTTCAAATTCTCACCTCCAGCCAATCCGAGGAGACGCTGCCACGACATTTAAATTGAAGAATAACTTAGGACACGCGATGGAATTTCTGACGCAATCGAAGTCCCCACTTTCATCCCACGACATTCTTCTAATTTAGCGATCGCTTTAAATGCAAAACGGTATCGAGATAACCCTGTGATCTTTAAATTATGATAATCGGTTTATTTGGGTACCTTCGACTACTTAAAAACTGACTCGGAGAAAATTTCCCGTGCATGTGAGCTACTTCATTCGATTCGGGGAAGCAAATTGGATTGTTACGACGTATGCCAATTATTTGACCCGATGTCAGCATTGGATGTGGTTCCTCCTGGTCGTGTAAAGAAGCCCTAATTGTTTTCTGGGACAAATGAATTCGTACATATGACGAAGTCCGACTCAAATAAAACGCTCTTGGTTCCTTAGAAAAGTTTTTTCTGCTTAATTACTCTACATTCGTTGCACAATTTATTTAAATAAATAGAGGAAATAATAAATTAACATTCTATTCGTATTTCTATCACTATCGTAAATCAAATAAACTTTTTTATTTGGAAGGTATCAAAGATTTACAACAAACAGAAAACGAATAAATGTTAAAAGTTACAGATAAATCAATAGGATAAACATTTACTAATTCGACATTTGATGAGATGATTAGCAAACACCTGAACCTAAAGTGTTTATTTGCGAACAGTGAATGATAAGAATAATTATTTTAAGTAGAGGGTATTTTAAACAATATCAATTCATAAATCTGAGAGAACCAAATCGTATAGTTTGAGTTACGGATTAACAATAAAAAATTCCTTAATCTTCTTCGCAATATCAATTAGCCAACAGAAAATTTTTATTTATTTAACGCTACTTTTAGAGATTTTTTAAGGTATTTATTCCAACTTAATTCGCAGAACTTGATTTATTGTGAGGAGAAACTTACTATTATTTTGAATGGTATGACTTCCCAGAATCAATAGAGAAAGAATCTTATGGACAGGATTTCAGTACTCGAACGTACCAGGTATGCATACAAAGCCATTTATTCTTCGACATGCAAAAAGGAGATGGGTTATGAAGAGTTGACGTGCGTTTTCTCGGAATGCTTTTCATAGGAAAATCCGACATGGTGATACAATTTGCTTCCACAACATTATTCATGGTATTATTGACATTAGCACAGATAAGCGAGAAATTAAGAAGTAATAATTTTCATTCTTAAGTTAACAGTCAAGATGCAACGATTCTGGATTTTATTGATTTATCTCACCAATCGAACATGTCTCGTAACACCAGATGCGATAAACATTATTAAAAATCACAAGCGGCTTACATCATACACGTAATCTGCTACAATTAAAATACGACTCAACTGACAACGAGATAATGAGCACGGAAAAAGTATATCTGCTCTCCTACTGCCAGCAATTACGAGACGAACTGATAAGTTAGGATCCCTAGGATTTGAAGCTGAGCTAAGGCTGTTCGAAATCGTTGGGCACACGCCACTGCGAGCAGATGTCAGACGGCAGCCCCGGTGGTCAACATGCATGGAAAGGCAGGTGTAGGCTGTTTCCTTCTGGAAACGACGAATGGGAGATTGCATTCCGAGCGATTGGCCTAAATGGAAATGAGCAAAGATCGATGCAGGAAAGTAATGGAGTCACGAAGTTGAATATCCATAGATGAAAATTACGTAAGCGACTTGGAAAAGAGCTAAACCATTAAGGAATCTCTTCCCATGCAAACCTAGGGTAGGATCCTTGAGAAGAAACGTATGACATACGGTGACATTCAAACGAACGTAACTGCGATCAAAAGGTACGATACCCTATCAAATCTTCAGCCCATCTTGACTCAAATTCAGCGAAAGAAAACACCGAATAGTTAACCAAATGGTGACAGTTTGTAAAAAAAATCGCATAAACCATGCTACAATTTAGATCAAACAAAAACAGAGTACTCCCACAGAAGGCAGACCCACGAATCTTCCCACAACTAAAACAAACAATTAACCAGACAAAAAAAGAGAAAAGACTTGACATGCTCACCTCCGAATCCGGAACTTGGTTCCGCTTCCAAACACCATTTTTCGTTTAGTTTTTCACTGGCACTCGTAAAATGTCACGACAGTCATCCACACTGGATGTCGATAAAAGCCACTTCTACACTTGTGCAATGTTCGTCACTGAAATCGAATCTACCACGGAGAATTCGCGCATATTCCACTGCAACAATGACAGGGCGGGAATCGCAGGCATTCGAGCTGTCTCCTTGGAAACTATCGGAGTCGGCCTATGAGCCTCCTTTCGTCCACCGGCTGCTAAAAACCGAAAGCCTACTACCGTGCGACCTATCTCTTCACCGCTCTCTGTAGAACTGCGGCGGCGTAAGAGTAGCGACACCTGCCCTGGAGGGTGCTGTCCCCTCCAATACCTGCGGCGTTGCCTACTCCTCCAGCGGGAAGGGGAAGAGACGTCCAGTTTTTAAACCGAAAGGGGCGCTCTTCGTAAAGGCAGACGTTAGGGAAAAGGCGGAATTATGAGTCACAATTAAAGAGGCCTCAATGGGGAGATTCTGATTGCCTTCCATCGGGATCAGACGGAAAAATTACTCCGGATGACGACAGAAAAGCTTCTGGTGGAAGGACACGTCTTCTGGCAAAGTCGAGGGGATCTTAAGGAAACATATGAGATAAATGGATATTTACTAAATGAGGATTAAGTGGAGCTAAAACAGGAGGGTAAGAAAGGACTGGAGGAACGTAACCGAAGGAAGCTGAGTACGCCCCCACCCAATCTGAACTTTTACTCCCCACCCGCTTCGGCCCACCCGCCTCTACTTTCGCAACATATTTTTATGTTCCATATGAGAAATATTTTTTGTGCGCGTAAAACCTTCGTTTCCCTTTTACTTTGCCTAGAGTTTTTTTTAATAAAAACGAAGTTCTATTTTTTTAAGCAACATACTCGCCTCGCCCAAGAGACTTCCATATGCGGCTTACGGATATTAAAAGAATAACCGGGATTGCGAGAGTTTGCGGATAACCGAAGCAAAGGAATGCAGAATTATTAAGGGACGTAATGAGCGAACGAGGCCATTTAACCAGATTACCTCGACTAGGAACAGCATTTGCGTGATCACTAACAGCTGAGGAACAGAAAAAATATAAAGGCTCGGAAAGAATGGGAGGTCAAGCATAAAGTGCGCTAAATTAAAAAAAAAAAAACAAAACAAAATAAAATATATTCCTGATTAAATCCTACGAAAAATATAAATAAATCGAAATCTTCCATCCTTGCAAGAGAAATCGAGTCAATCAAGAATTTCTTCATACGACACGGAGTACTATACTCGAAGTTAATCGACAGCTTTTATGAAAAGTAAGGTTATGAAAGATGCGCATAAGGGATTGCTTCACCAGGAAAAGAAACGAGTTGCTTTTCATGAGCATCGCAAGATGCTGGAGGTATTAAAAATACTTGGACTGGGTGAGTCATGAAGAACTGCAAACATCGCCCACTGCGGAGGAACGACTTGTATTAATCCGCCCACGCCTTTTTTTTCGAATTCAAACTTCTTCCAACGAGCGTCACGAAGTTCCTCACATCTCCGTCGAAGAGAGGAGTGGCAGCACCTTCAGCAAAATAGCTAAGGACGCACCGGTTTGAATTCTTCTCTCGAGAGATGAGCTCATCCGGCAAACGAACAAGTTCATAAAATAACGAACGTCGTAGCGAAATTTGAATTTGAGAACTCACGCATGTAAACATTTCTGGATGGGTATTTTTTCAGAAGAAGTGGATGAAAGCTATCGCATATAAAATACCTGAATAAAATAAGTAATAATTGGATATAACTGCGCAGCAGCGCTTCTCAACTGAGAAACTCAAAGAAACTAACTGACGTATGAATTCAACCAGAGGCGTACTAACTACTAACGGCGACAGATTCCAGAGCGTGTAGGATAAATTAAAGTAAAACCTTAAATGCTTATGCATTCAATACTTATAAACAATATAAACTCTCATAAAAACTCATAAGAATGCGTTACGACGAAAACTAATACAGTAGTTATCTTCGATTACCCGTGGACGTAATAACCATTTTCCGCGTAATATTTTACAAGTTACTATTCCATTAAACTTCAATTGCAAAAATGAATTTTGCGCATTTACAAGGATAATTCATTTAAAATCTTTTTAAATTCAGTAGAAATGCAGGTGGAGCGGGAATAGCTCATTTAACATAAAAGCGCGATAAAAATTGCTTATTTACGAACATTGTGAAATAAAAACTATTTAATTCTGTTAAATGAAAACAACAGTTTGGTACAATCAAGAAATTCGCATGCATTTCAGTTTTTAATTGTAATAAATAGAGAAATTGTGTTAATCGCATTTCATCGTTGAAATTAACACGTATTAATACTGTCCGCCAACACCGATAGGCATTATTCCAGACATTATGAGTAACAAAGGTATATAATACAATAGAGCTGGATAAATACATGATTTTGTTTCGATAAGAAGCAATGCCACGTTTCACTAACCAAACACACTCCATTTGTGAGTCTTTCTCAATGTATGAATAATTCCCATAGATAAGAATCTACAGAATGGCACTTTCTCAGCTCAATTAGGTCGCATACAAACTCACATAAGATTAAAGTACATATTTCTACGTTTTCTGTTTATAATGTCCACTTACAATCGGGCGCATGGATGTGTGTATCCCTCATCGATTAAGTATACCAGATATGCCAAAGGAAAGAGAAATGGATTTTCTTTTCCTTATGAGTGAATCATCGTTTTATTTGACTGACCTAGAAATACCCGAAACGAGTGTTTATTTTAGAAACGAGCTCTTCCCTTACTTCTTTCGCTGTAAAGCCTCTAGTACAATCAATCACGTGATTCTCAAATCAATTGATTCTATAACGAATATCTGATTTACATAAACAAAACTTTTACAATTAAATCTATGAACTTCTGCCCGACTATTCCAAAGTTAGGTATCAACTATAGGAAAGTACGAGCATATTTTTCCTTGAAACTCTTTGCCGTTCAACCTTATTGGAAATATTAAAATACGATTTAAATTATTCCGCGGATATTGTTGATAATTTCATATTCCTCCTCACCTACTCCTTCCTAATTTTTTACTTAGTACTACTTACTGTGCAGTTTAATTTTCATTAAAATTCATTCATTCATAATTGCTTCCGAATTTAGCAATTGATGAACCAGAAGATGGCTAAATAGCTGTTTTAGCGCTATTCCATCTCCAATCATCTTCACTGAATCTCTAAGTATGAAAATTCCTTGAAAAAAGATAGAAGAGGAATCAAAAACACTTACCTCAAAACTGCTTTCCCCGTGGAGTTTGTCTGGAACTTTCCGCTTTTCATCTTCCCGCTGTTTGTGTCGCCGTTGTCCTCGATACCTTCAACAACTCTTTCTCCGATCAAAACATCACCAACACCATTTTCTCTAGAATGTCCGTGTCTATTGTCCTCATCAGAGTTTTGCACCGAGGATTTAGAAGTTCCTATCTGCGAGGAAGCCCTGTTGGGGGACTTCACTTGACTACTATCGGGAGAGCCCTTGGTGGGCGAGGGATAATCCGACTGGTACTTACGCCCCGTGGGTTTCAGAGGCACCTGCCAATGATTAGGCCTTCTGTGAGCCTGAGAACCAGCCGATGGCCACTCATTACTGCCTTCCTTGACAGGAGGAGAGAGTGATCCACAGTGAATGTTATTGTCATGCATTGCACTAGGAGGGGGAGACTGGGTAGTTCCAGTCGATTCGGAAGACAAGTCTGCAGACCGCCAGTGCTGCGGCGTGCACGCACGTGCCCTCGCTATAACAGGAGGTCTGTCCCTCACACTACCAGACACGGACTTGGACGTGGCAAATCCTTGGTTGGGAGACTTAACGAGGGTCCTGATTGCTGGTACACCCATCATTGGCACACTCGGAGATGAGGATGTATTGGAAGACTGGGAGTGGTTGGAATGTCCAGGAGATCCACTGCTCTCCACCATGATCATCGGTTGCCAGGGTTGCAACTGCTGTGGCCTTGGGGGAGGAGAACCAGGTTTGGCTGAGGGATTGAAATTTTCTCCGAAGAAATGTCTATCAGGGATGGAATATTGCATTCCTGGATATGTTCCATTGGTACGACCTCCATTCTCTGACTGCATTTCTGTGGACAGACGAGAGGAGGTTGATGCTCTCTTGTTGAGGGAACCAGTCCAGGATTCTGTATGAGGACTTGGGGATTGAAGATGAGGGGGTGGGGGAGGGAGGGGTTCATCGGAAAGGACTAACTCGTCATCGCCTTCTGGAAGAGGAGGAGGTGGGGGTGGTGGAGGATCATCAGGACTTGGGCACCGATGAGTCAACAAGGAATTAGGAGGTGATGCTGGGGAAGAAGCAGAGGAAGTGGTGCGAGGTGGTGGAATTGGAGGAGAAGAAGGAGGAGTGTCCGAAATTTCATTAGTAAGGTGAGAGAAAGAATGGGGAGCACTCTGGAGTTGATATGTAGGAGAAAATGCAGCTCGGAGATGGGGCTTCTTAGGAGGTCTTTCTGGAACCCAATGGTCCAAAGAGATGGGTGGCCCCAAAATGAGTGGTCCAAGTTCTCCTCCAGGCAGTGATCCACAGCTTGCACTTGAAAAGATAAAATGAATCATTACCACTACTTGTTAAAAATTTTAGTCTTAATTTGCTTTAGAAACAGTATTTATTAAAATATTAGATTAATCTTATAATTTCCCAGCTTAACAACTCCTTTGAAAGAGGGATAATGATATGAAATAAATCTTGTAGAAATTGCGTTAGAGAAAAAGCATTGCAAATCACATACAGCTGACCATCTTCAGGAATTGAAAATCAAATCACTCTTTAATGACACTAAGTTTTGACTCTAACTCTAAAAATTTCACTTTTGAAATAGGGATCTAATTATTTCCTTTCAAAGAAACTCCACATGAGTTATCAATACAGAACATCTCAATAATTTTGTGTTTGTTTCACCCAAAAAAGTTTATTTATCTCCATATAATAAAGTATATCTACATTAATTGATACATTGATTTGATACGCACAAGTTTTGTTCAATTCTTTTGGTCTTGTCAGTCAGATGGAAAAAGCAAGTTGACTAAGAGAACTGACAATGAATATTGAGTTATCTTTGCAGTGTTGGGAAATAGGAATAAATTACTTATCATTTTCAATATTCCTGAGATATTCATAATTAATACAAAAGAAGTTGCATAATATGCAATAGTGATAAAAAAGAATGTGATACAAAAAAACAGCTGCAAATATTTCTTCCCAAAACCATTGATTATATATCCTGGTAAAGGATGCATAAATGTAATTAATAAATGTCTATACCAACTGCAGTTAAAAATCAAATATTCTTACCTATGCTCATGTCTGGAAATTTCTCTGACACTTCCAGCATCACTTGATGCTGCTCCACTTTCTCTATTCCTCTGTAAATAAAACAGAAACATAGAATCATACACTGTTCTTATAAATATTGTAAGTAAATAAAAGTCTTGGATATAAGATTGGAACAGATGACTTGAGCCTACTATTAAAGTAAATTCTACCTTAAAACAATTTCAATTGTAAAATGTATAAAACTTAATAGTTCATTAAATATGATAAACAAAATCTAGTGTCTTAATAACTTCAATATTTAATAAATTTGAATGCCATTCAAATATATAGTGAGAATATATGTTTATTGGTAACTTAAATGATGTTCATTCTTCTAATAATCTGGATAATATCCTTGGCCAACAGGAATTTACAAATCATCAAATCTAAATTTATATCTGAAGGTTACATCAATTTAACAAAACTTTAAATTACATCAATACCCTATAAAATAATACGATTACTGTTCTTTTTAGCATTAAATATAAACAGATTTTTTCCTTCTTCAAAAACTTGTTTGAATATGTTGATTTAGATTTATAAATTTACATTCATAATCCTTTCTATTAATAGTCTTGTGGATCTACTTGACTGGAAAGCTTACCTGAAAATGCTCCCTCCATGTACCACCAGTTGATAAATAATCAGAAGCTGAAGAAGACCTTCTTGAGTATGGTAAAGGAGCTGAATTCTGTGGAACCATTCTAACTTGAGGCATAGAATTATGAGGATCATCTTCACTTGGAGGAGGTTCTGTAGGAGGTGACGGCCTGCCGTCAATTGATTGTGACCTATGGTACGACTGATTCTGCTCTTGGGTACCTTTCTGCTGGTAACCAGAGGACTGTCTAGGAGATTGTGGTGAGTATTGCTGGTGAGGACTGCTATGGTTAGGAGACATCTGCTGGTGGTGAGGTTGAGTGGGAACTTGAGGCTGTGCCTGTTGCTGCTCTGATCGCCATGTTCCATTTGAGCCAATTCCGTTCCCCTCCGTATGCTTATTCAATGCATCTTCTGAATTTCCAGAAGGAGTCATGCCAGGAACACAGGTTAATCTTGCAACGCCAACAACTCCAGCCTCGGGAACTGGATTTCCAGGAGCACATCTTCCACCGCCACGATGATGTCTTTCATAATAAGAGAGAAGGGCTTTCTTCTGAATCGCCTTTAAAGTAGGATCTGACACTCTATGCCTCTTCTCTGGGTCAAGGTATGTATATCCTCCTCCATTGGTGCTTGTACCATTGCTCCAGTTACCATCTCTTCGTCTTGTTTGCTTTTCTAGTTCATGAATCCTCTCCGCAACAGAGAATGAATGAGGAAGCCTAAGCATGGTTCTGAAAGAATAAAAATAAGTAAACATAATGTATTTAAAAAAAAAAAACAAAGAACAATTTACTGACAGTTATATCTAGCAACATGAAATTTCTATCATCTTCTGCCATACCTTTAGTGATCTAATAAACCAAAACAAAAAAAATAGCAAACTGGCTTTGGAAAATTACAATTTTTTACTGCTTTAAATGGCAGTCTATCAAAAATATAAACCCAACTTCTTTCGGAAATGATAGGATTCTAGTTTTTGCCAATAATTTTAGAGGTACTTAGACTTAGAGGTAGATAATGGAGTACTTGATATATGTTAACTATTTTCATAAAGCAAATCATATGACAAAATAGTTCAAAGGGATAATCTGGTATCATATGAAATGAGTCTGAAAATTAGGTAGGGTAGTAAGATATATCATTCATGTTCCCTTATTGTCAATTTGAAAAAGAAAATTAATCTCAGAAAATTAAAATCAAAACTCAGAATGTTGTATTATTACCAATACTTGGTAGACTTGCATTATCATCATAACCATATATCAAATATTTCATCTTCCATTCAGAGTTTGATTTTATATTTATTTTAATATTATTATATTAAAAATATGAATAGGTGATCAAATACAAAATAAACTAACTGAAGATGAAATTAAATTTACTATAATAGCTTTCATTAATAATATTAACCAGAATGCATAGGTGAACAAAAGATAAGCCATAAATTAATAAGATTAAATTTTAGAATGAATATAAGTGAGAAATTCTCTTTAATGTGTCCATTAAAGAAGCCTAACATCAAAGGAAATGCAAAGTTTGTCATTACATTACCTTAAATATGAAACTAATTTAACTGACTCATAATGGTTATGATCCATTAATATCAATATTGTATTATAAAAAGATTAAAACAATCAGTACTAACCTAGGAGAAGTTGGATCTGGTGGAGGTGAAGAAGGAGAAGTTGGCTGCTGGGATTGTTGAACTGGTTGTTGTTGTTGTGGCTGCACTGTATATGTATTGACTGGAAACATTCTCAGCTTATGATTTAATGCATTATTCCTCTGCACCCTAGACTGCCAGCTGTTGGATGAAGATGATGTAGAGGAACCACCACCACAAGAACTGGAATTTCCTCCTAAGTAAAGTACACTCTCTGAATGATGCCTCTGAGGAGTCTTCACACGAGCGCTGTGAGCAATCAGCTGCCTAGCTGCAGCAGCTGCTGCTGAGGAAGATCCAGACACTGATGAAGAGGCCACACTCACATCTCCAACAGAGCCGTGCCATTTGAGAGTCTCTCCTCCAGAGCTACTTCCTCCACTCCCTCCACTGTCTCCTGTATGCGTCACACGACTGCCATTGCTTCCCTCATCACACACACTATCTGAACTCTCATGGTGCTCTTCTTCGTCTTCCTCTGCAACTCCTGCATCATCTGTTTCCTCATCTGCCCCTTGTCCTTCTGTTGTTGACTTGCAGCCTCCACATTCGCTCCCAGATGACAAGGTCATACGTTGATTGGCTGCTGCTGCTTCACTTTCCCTCCTCAACCTATGAAACAAGGAAAAGGATTTGCAATTATTATTTATTGTTGACATTTTCCATTTATGGATTATTTACTCAGTATGAATTGAAAAAACCCAAACTTTAATGCAAATTTTAAGAAGATATATATCTTTAAAGTTGCAAAGTTATTAAAAATGAGTACATGATGCAACAAGGTTCATACATATCCGTAACATTACTTAGAATCTTTAAAATGTGATTTCCTGTACAATTTTAATGAATCTAAAAAGACTAATATCTTATTATAATTGTTAAAATTGCTCCTTTAAAAGAAATAGTGAGAACAAGACAAACAACCTATTTCTTGATTCTTTTTAGTATAGTTTCTCTATACATATACTTAATCCTTGCCCTTATATTTCAGCTACAAGAGTGGTGTTAGTATCAAAGAAGATATGAATTAAAATATAGAACAGATGGATATCAATCAATATTTTGGGACCTTAATATACTTTTAAAGTAAAAAAAGGTAGCAAGTGATGTTGATGAACACCAAGTATAGAAGAAAAAAAAATAATAATTTGAAGATAAATATGAAGTGCTTATTTTTCCTATTTAGAATGTCATTCCACGAAGTGCGGCCATCCACGATAGAATTAATTTGAAGATAGTTCATAACTTAAGCATTACCTAAAGTGATTAAAGAAATGCTAAGCTTAATTAATCCTTCAGTCTGCCTTGTTTGGTAATTGGAGGCCAATTTTCAATGACATGATAAATAAACTGCAGAAATTAAACAACATGAAGGGATAAGTAGGAAGTTTATAGAAGTTTATGTCCTGGCCATAATATTTTGGATCATATACAACCCTAAAGCTGAATGGATAAGGAATTATTATAATTATGGCATTTTATTTTCTTTCAAGCCTAAACTTGGGTTAAAATCCTGAATGAGACAATATTTGGTTTTATTTTTTAACAACTATAGAAAAGTAGTACTTTGATTTAATTGTCTACAAATAATTAACCAAATAATCAATCTAATTCTCAGTTATTGAACCATTTAAAATTGTAATTAGTACCAATAAATCAATTCTTCATACATTATAGAAGATAGGATCTCTGATGAATATGTCCACAAATGCTGAGACTTGATTGTTAGAGTCAATCTTTCATTGAATTATATTTTTAAGAGCAATAAGTATGAGTGTTATGACACTTTTAAAAACAGCACATCAACTCATTTAATTCAAAATGGGTTGATTTTTCATTTTAAAAAAGTCTACTTAGATCCTAACTTTTTAAAGTAAAATTTCCAGCACATCACACAATGACTTTAAATTAATAGACTATTAATGAATGTAATTTGACTTTTTATCAAAAGAGAAGAAAGCCACTTAGAAATCAGATTTTAAATTGGCAAAGAAAGTAATTTGTACTTTATCTTTCTCACTTAAATTATTCGATACACATTCAGCTGAATTCACTTCAGAAGATAGGGATTTTATGACTGAAAACAACATAGATGTTATCCCCTACTAGTGAAATTTGATTCACAACTTGATTATTTGTTTACATTTTGATGTAACTCGGGTTATATGTGTTGGGTGGCTAAGTTGTAGCAAGAAGCTTCATTGGAGTCCAGCATTTGAAGATTTAATCACAAAATTAGCTGTATCTCTCTCTTTTACTAATAGATATTTGCAAGAATATACTACTAAAATTGAGGATGAAGAATATATTTGGATAAGTATATCACTGTTTATAAAGGAAGATTCATAATGAAGCTTAATAGACCTTGTGTTTTAATTATTGTAAACTCTTAATGATGCTCCTTTAAGCCATGCTAAGAACAATGAAGGAGTTCAAAGGAACACTATGAACATTGCAGTCTTTGAAGCATGAAATGAATCCATCATGGATGAAGAAGGGGGATATGGGTTATTATACTTGTGGAATCTCACAATGGAAAGGTCTTGCCCCTGCTTGAGTACAAAGAATAAATATTACTGTACTTCACGGTGAAGGGAATATTAATATAAGTGTTAAAACAATAAATTGGGATTTTGCATTGTTTGGGATTGAGGGAGACATCTAGAAATCAGGAAATTATAGTAAAACTCGCTGCAGTTAGAGTAAAATGTTAACAATCAATCATTTATATTACGAAAGAAGAAATGTATTTTGTTTAGAATTTTAAATAATTCTAAAGGACTTTATTTACTTAATGCAAATTAGAGAAATTCTATATAAGAAACCAATTGAACCATCTTAATTACCTGTCTAGAAAGGGAGTGTGTGAAGCAGAGGAATCGCAGCTGGAGACATAGCTGTGGTAGCCTTCAGAATGGGCATAAGAGGAAGAAGAGGCAGATGAAGCTCCACCGGCATGGTGCGGTGGTACCATTCCATGATGCATGGAATGGTTGTGATGGCCGCTAAGGGACGAGAGCAGCATCATGTGAGCGGCGGCTGCAGCAGCGTGTTGAGACTGTTGCAGGGCCATCATTTGGTGCTGCCTCAGCACAAGAGATTCCTCGTAGGTCCGTGCGTATTCCTCCAGGTCGGCCTGCGTTAGCCGCGTGCCGCATCGGTTGGTCCATCCTCCAGAGTCCCTCTCCGGAGGCGATGGCACGGCGTACTCGGAGTCTCCGATGGACTTGCCCTCGCGGTCGAGGCGCGGCAGGGGAAAGGGGTAAGAAGGGGGGGAGGAGGGAGGCGGGGGGGAGTCTGCGGAGGATGTGGGTCCCGGAGTGGACGGATTCCCCAGCAGGCGGCGGGAGTCGTAGAGGTCGCCGGCGTAACGCTCGCCTCTCTCCATCACCGTCTTCAGCTGAAACAGATTTGAAGCAATCAATAAAAATGACGTTCGCTTTAGGGTAAAATCCATTCTGATCGGCACTATTATTAGGAACTAGTTTTTACTTTCGCAAATGACGAAGGCAGTATAATGATATTCTAGGATTGCAGATTTCTCAAATTATATTTAACTGAATTCCACTGTGTCGTTAAATTTGTTTAGCGATATATTTAAAATATTAAAATAAATTGACTGACGCGTACATAAAGAAAATCAAAAAATCAGTACTTAAAAGAATGACCACGAATTATCATTTTAAAAATTTACATAAATACGTTATCAAAGCTTTGAGAGAGTTGTACTTCCATACAAAATACAGTAAGGAATATTTCTTACGCGCGCCATGGAAAATATTTACCTTCATCACTATTTAGAAATGTTAAATCTTTCACCGTCTTCTATATCGTCGAGCATGTTCAAACATGTTCACCCGTACACCGTCTTTGTTTTCATAGAACGAGTGGATGTACGAAAACGGAGAGGTATTTTTGAAAGCTGGATCACGAACACAAACGCCGCATTCACTCGATGGGGGAAACTCCACATATTCCAAATACCAACACTTTATGCGGGCTATAATGACTTCTAGATAATTAAAACTCTCCCACACGCAAGGATGTGATTTTCCACTACAGTATGCATGAGATGATGATGAACACATGAACTATTCTCAGAAAACAGCGCAGATAAATAGCCGAACACTAGGAGACTCCAACGCCCGGCTTTGACAGAAGCCGATGTACGTATCTTTCGCAAGCACAAAAATTTCTGAATTTCAAACTCACTTGAACGTAGGATTCCGTAAACTGCGAAGCACATTCGTAGTAATTCTTTTGAAAGAACATACATCCAAATAGGGAGGATACACAACGAAACGCCGGGCAAGAGGCAGCGGCTGGATAACAAATCGCTCCATTGCCGACAAGTCCACACGACGGCGAGGTACCGTAAAGGAAAGTTGCGGAAGAGGCTCTTACCTGCTGGGTGAATGCCGGGTTGGGCCTTTTCGTGTATGGACGGGCGTACGCGAACGAGGATGGAGCGTCGGCCTGGAGGCCATCTGGGCACTCTCCGCTTGCTTCTTCAGCCGCCTGCGAAGAGGGCGGACTGGTCGCACTCTGAGGCGCTGAACCCTCTCCGATTGTAGCGCCGCAGGGTGGCCAAGACGGGACCCTCTCGTGGGAAGGACCATAGCGAACCGTCTGCCAAAGAAGTCCTTCTGGTTAGAGAATCGCCTGAGTGGGCACGTTGGCGTCTCCAGAGCACGTCTCTGTTATTGTCGCCGATAATCACGTGATGCACATAACTGGCGTGAATATTTGTCTAAATCGCCGACGTCAATCTCATTGGCATGCTCTCGATCGCACTAGGAAGTGTTATGCATTGCGTAAAGTATTTGACAATGAGGGGATTGTTTATTGACTTCTAAACAAGGGAAACATGACGAAAGATAAAGTATTGAATCGCGCGCTATTGTTTATGATTTTCTAAACTGGAAAACAAAACCGATTCTGCGTGCAAAGGTTGTGAGGTTCCAAGTGAGCTCTAAATTAACAGCATCTAGAACTGCTTTAAGAGGTTAAGAAATACGCAGAATCTTTCGGAAACTAAGAAAATAGTGATAACAGTCGATCTATTGAAGAAATTATTTAAAATTTTAGAGAATAAAACGGAAATTATAGTTGCTCAACAATAATTTAATTAATTAAATAGGAGATATCGTAGATTGAAACTTATTTAAAACATTGGATGCTGTTTCTCCCTAGATGATTGATTTTAAATGTGTTGAAGAAGTACAGAATAATTACATGAAATATCAATCGACTTATTAATTCTACGTGGAATTATTCACAAACCTAATCTATTTGAACCTACCAGAAAAATTTCTCACTTAATTCTTTTCATTTTCTTTTGTGCCACTTATCTAAAGGGGCGCGCTCTTACGGAAATTCTGCTAAAGAAAATTCCGCGGAAGCATGTGATCTTGTTTGGTTATCTACTCCTTCCTTTTGGTAAGCATCGAATATGTCGTGCAAACATTTGCTTTTTCGTAGCTTTTTTTAAAACCGCCACAGTCACCAGCATTCACGCGCAGAGCAAACTCGATAAATTCCCGGTGGAGGCGTTAAAAATTGATAAGGTCCACGAGATTCAGAGTATGGTAATATTTGAGAGACTGTTCATTGAACTTTTGCAAATGTTTGATGTTTACGCAGCATTTTTCGGGACGAAATTTAGATCGCAGAATCCAAAGAATTTGCAAGTTTGAATCATATCCGCGTACAAACGGCAATATGAAATAAATACGCTTAAAATATCATCACTGCATTTGGAAGTCAGCTTAAAGAACGTGAAAATCACGTTTATTATTTATCTGCCATAGTTATTTTGTAAATTTAATTAATAATTGAAAATTACTTGGGTTCGTTAGAAAGTTTTAAAAGTAAATAATTCCTTGAGCTTGTAAATACACTTATAAATGTTTGATGAGCAGTGATTTGTATTAGTCATATTTAATGGTCGACGTATGAAAATTATCTTGAGCGCAATATTTACATACACTCTCCTTTATAGAACGATTGGGACTAGACATTCCCGTCTAAAATTAAACCTGTGCAAAATCATGAGTGTATATTAAGCCTCAGAAATCATATTTAAATTTTAACAAATGCATTTTATTTTATCTTAAATGTTAAATGGAGATACTACTAAGACTCAATTAAAAGTAATAATACGAACTAATTAAGTTATCATAATTTTAATAATCCAATTAGATTCAGTTTTAACCCAGTATTTGATTCAAAACTGAGCGTATTTCGTAAGTTACAACAACAGTTACTTCTTGCAAAAAACACAAAAAGCTTTGACAGAATTGCGACTCAATTCCAATCGACATGACGTAAGCTTTCTGGATTTAAATCATGTTACCAATCAACCCCTCCTTACGCTTGTATTCAACTAAATACTTTCGGTTATCCTCAATCGTATGCATCAAATTGCTTCGGATTGCCACTTTCTAAGGCACCGTTTAATCTTAGCTTACGACCCTCGAATTACAATAACCGGAGGGTGAGTTGGGGGACACTGACCTTGAGTTGACTGGAGGCGTCCCTGAGTGGGGGTGCGGGAGGCCTGTGGCCCTCGCTGGACTGGAAGCTAAGTCCCGGCCTGCTCTTTAGGTAGGTGAAGATGGAAGGCACTGGGTGGGGTGGGGCAGAGAAGGAGGGGGCGGAGGTGGTGGGTGGAGAGCGGAGGTTCTGAGATGGCAGCAGGAGGAGGTTGGGGGTAGAGCGGGCGGTGCTCATGGCGGCATCTCGGTGAGGGGCGGGCCTCTGCTCTGGAGGGTTCTCCTTGATCCGGCGGATGCTGCAAAAGTCAAGCACATCTTACGTTAGATTCGAATTGAAATGGCAAAGTTCGACGTGTAATGCACCAAAGAATGCCACATTTCATTCATAACAAAGGAGCTGGGTTTTCTTGACCCTCATCCCTCCTATTGTTGCCAACACAAATGGTTCCCTAATCCCTCGACCCTCATATGCTTTTGTCGATACTTTTCTTTCCGAATTCAATGACGCATGCAGTAATATTGTGGTAGCAAGCCTCGTCGGCAATTTAAACGCTTAGGAAATAAAACATCTGTTTTATTGCATTATTATAGATGGTAGTTTCTCCGAATGACTTTCAGTTTACTTCATTTATATTGGCAATCCTATAGAAAACATTACTTTCTTAATTATATATTAAATTCTTCTTCTGTTGCTCTCTCTACCATTTTCATTCTCATGCGAGATGACCATAATTTTCAGATTAAACACAAAAAATTTACCATAATCTAAGGTGATTAGTGATAACCTTACGTTAGACTAAATTGAATGGAGAAGAACGTCTGAAGGAAAGGAACATTTACCTGAGATTTGCGGTATTTTAGCAACAGATGCAGAAACGTTAAATTTCCGTTGTTTATTTATATCCACCGGAACTGAGGATTATCTCTTTAGAACTCATATTCCCGAAAGTAATTTACTGTGGCCCTCCTGCAGCGGCAGAACCTACTTGGGCCGATGACCTTTCCTATTGACCACTTATGGGGATAAAAGACTTTCCTAGAAAGCTGTGAGCAGTTCAAAGTAATTAGTGTCGGTAGAATATTTCATACCCAACAATGCATTCTTATAACTATCGCGTGTATCAATGTTAGAATGGATAAAGCTCTGAGATAGTTGTTACTTTTGAAATGATTGGCCTTAATCTGGATCCTCCCCTTATAAGACTTCTTCCCTTCCGCTGTCCGACGACCATATTTACGGTTAAAGATGATAATTTTCTCAGGAACGCGGGCCCTTAGGAGATGACAGGGAAAACTAACTTCGGACCGACCTCTTGGACACCCGCTGTCCTCCTTTAACCCTTTCCTCCAGCTGCGAAACAAAAGTAACCCCTCGCTACACTAAACCACTGCCCGCTAACCTTCACGCCTCTCGGCCTGACCTATGGTCAGCCCTTCACAGGTAGCATGGGGACCGCCCACCCCAGCGGTAGCAAGTGTTCATATTCTAAACAGTTAGAATGCAAAACGAACTCAGTTCCCGGAAATGATGTAAATAAGCTACTCGGAACCCTTACTTTACAACATAGTCAATCTTAGTTTAAATTAACTCGCTGTTATTTATGGAAGGCGTAAATTCTAATATTTTCTTTTTATTTTGAATATTGTTGAAATTATTTTTTCTGTCTACCATCCTCATTGGATAGTTATTATTACATAATAAAACCCAATAGTTTTTCCTATTCAATTATCATAATAACGCAGAATTAGGTTTGAGCGAATTTATCCAATGTAGATGAATGGCGAAAAACTCGTACGTCTTGGAAATAAATGATCCTGAGCGCAACATCCAATTACTCCTGCTGAAGAGATAAGGAAGGCTAAATAACAACTCAAAGCCACGGAAACTGATTTGTTACTATATAAAATTGATATCAGAATTGAATTTACATATACGATGCAAAATCTTGCAGTAACTATGGAACTAACCTGACCAATATATAAGATTTTATAATAGATCAAATCACGTCTTCTATATTCGTGCGAGAGGATCATTCTGATTTTCAGGATTAATAGGTGGAAAGTTAATATGATTAAGCGTTACTATGTGGAATGATAACATAATGAATACGTAGAAATCAAATATATTAAATTTAACAATTCTCTTTTAAACTAAAACCAATAAGAAGTCTAGATGCTCGTTTTATTTTCGAGAAAAGTTTTATAACATCCAGGTATGTTTCAACACTTAGTACCTCATTTCTAGAGTGGAACTTACGGATCGTTGGTAGCTCTAAGGCTCATAACTGCTTTTAAATCCTGGGATATGTTCCGAAAACACGCCTCTGCCTCTAACTTTACGCACACAGGCTGATCTACAGAAGTGATCAGTATAATCCGGCTTAGGTCTTACTCAAACCGACCCAAATACTAATCTTTTCGGGGGTACTAAAAGTTAAAGCCCCAAAAGAGAATTAATTACGAAAGCAAACTGAATATTAGGGTATATTTACAGAAACATCATCTAGGTATTTTTGCCGTAGAATATTTCGCCTCGCGAAGATCTTTCTGGATCGAATATCTTAGGCAGGTATCGCAATAATCTGCAGCCCATCTGGATGATCTCCATACGAAAGGGATCTATGGGTGCGCAGTGGTAGCGCACCAGGCGGCGATGGGTGGAACGATGAAACGAAAGCGCCTAACGGTGTGCTTCGGATGGGACCGACCCAATTCCTTCTCAGACATCAGTTGCCCATAAAAGCATTATATTGTCAGCAGGGAAATGTGGGCTAAGTGGTGAAGGCGTTCGGTGCACCGGATGTAATGGTTATTCATACACAGGATGAACGTGATCTGTCGGAGGTGGATGACGGCCTCTGGATGGATGAAGCGAGCGGCTACCAAAGACGCAGGACATGCAGAGTTGTGATTAATGGGTGTAGTTTTTTCTCTTTAGCTTGGTATTCAGGATGCTCATTTCCACTTGGACTAATGACACTCGGAGAAACTTTGCCCTCGCGTTAGATGAGCGGTAAAAGTGACTGTAACTAAGTCGCGAAAACTAGAGGGTAACGGAAGAATAAAATAAAACTTTTATGGTAGAAAATATTGAATTTCCATATAATTTAAAGGAAATAAAATTAAATGATCATGAAATGCTGATGAATTTCAATATTATAAGGTAACATGGTATTTAACAATAAAACTATTTATCTACACTGAATTATCTAAAGAAAGAACGATGATAATTATTCAAAACTCCAATACCAATAGCCTCAACAAATAACAAACAAAAGATCCCGAAAAAATATTGAAGCAAATTGTGAGCTATTCAGTTTCCTCAGCATCTTGACTGTATCAACACCTTCTCCTGAGAATTACACTGATAATGCTGGCGATGATTAATAGTGACTGAATGCGTACGGTATCCTTGGCCTGATATCATTGTAAGCTGCGATACCCTATCATGAAAATTCATCTTCCTCCCGGAACCTCTTACGAGAAAGAAGTTTCTCTCACAACAAAGATGCAGACACGCTTTACTGACGGGGGCTTAAAGATTTATTCATCTTGATGACTTGATTTGGTTAAGTGACGAGGGAAAAGAATGTGAGGATTGAGAATGGATTGTGCTTCTAAAAGCTATCGTTCTCACATACGTAGCGGTAGTTGCAAATCTCACCGAGGAAGATCATTGATATATATTTATTTTACTTTTTCCTTTTTTTTATGAATGACGAAGAGGATGCTCTACGTTTTGCTGAATATATCTCAGTACACCATTCAAAGGAAAGTATTGACTTTTATTTTTTAGTCAGGTATTACCTTCAATTCTTCTGCACGGATATTATAAAATTAAGGGAAGGGAATTATAGTATTAATGAATACAACCGTAATAAATTATGAAAGGTATACTATTGACAAATTTTAAACTACGGGAAATGGGAATTTTTTATCATTAACTCCTCGTAGTTCTATAATTTAATGATTCCTGATAAAATTTACATATTCTGCGGAAATATATTATCAACTTCTTAGTTTTAATTTGCTTTTCTTCTACCTATTTTAAGTAGAAATATATATTTCTTTTCAATACGAAATGATGAAAAATCATCATCGGCAAAGTGCATCTTTGAAGATATTAACAAATGTTCGGTAACAGGCGAAAATAGGACAAGCGTTGGCATTCAAGAAAATCATCAACTTCATTTCCAAACATGACGAGTGAAAATGACGCGTCGTTATAATTGGAATTCCGAATACGTGCCTCCGACACGAATCCAGACGGTTAGCACCGATTTTAAATTTCAAATTTCATTCAAATTTATTTTAATTTCACCAGCTCTACAGCACCCGAATCTTCGGAGTGAATACATAACTGTAACCCTTTGGAGAAATGTTACTAAAACTACTAGGAATATCCTGAATCCATTCGATCCTTTATTTGGAGGTTTGCTTTCAGAGTCGTCGAGTTTACGGAACCTTTCACTTGTGAAATGGGTGTCATCGAGCATGGCACCAATAGTACACCGGAGCGTGTTCTAAAACCGTCACTGGGAATGACACGGAGCACAGCATCGGCAATGGCAGATGTACGCAGTAACAGTGGCGTATTTGAAAGGAATGGGAAACGAGTTCTATAGACTTTAAAGCCATCTCTTTTTACGCTCTTCAAACTGAGTGATCTATTTTAGCTCGACAACAATGAGAAGAGGATGGTTCTTAGGGAGACAGTTCCCTAACAATATCAACAATTGTTCAGAGGCGATGTTTTTATTTAACCACGATCTTTTCTCGATTAAATTCGCCATTTTAGTCCTATAGAAAATTCAACGAAAGATACGTTTCTGCAGACGATGATCACGCTCCTCTATCGGTGGTTTCGAAACCAATCCGAACTCTAATATTTATTACTTCTACAAGTGGAAGTTCTGCACCTCGAATCGATTCATCCCATAGCGATTAGAGAGAGAGAGAGAGAGAGAAATGCTCTTCGAAGTTTTCTTTTGGGGAATCCTATCGATATACGTGAAAGCACCGTCACGAACACAGGAGTGAAGCCCTTCTCCATTCTCTCAACCGAAATTCGATTTCCCGTATCTTGATCGAAATCTTTCACGAGATGGAAATCAAATTGTGTTGTATTCCGATACCCCCATTAGACTCGACCTCTTCTCCGATAAAAAGGAGATTAAGATTGCTCCACTGCACTTCCTGCAAAGCTGCCCTAGTTACTCTGTACCACAATGTTAATGGATTCCCATAAGGTCTTCACGAGCGTGGAAAAATGAGCGCAATTTTTACGAACGGCATAAGAATTTCACAACGATATCTACAAAGGAATCTCTAAGTAAGAAACATCTTTAAAAAAAGCCAAAAAATGAAACAAGATTCAGCTTGGTGCATCCAACAGAACATTCTGCAGATTAATACAGAACTCCTCTTAGTTTATAACGTACACTTATTTCTATTTCCGGGTTTCTCTTATGTTTTCCCTCGACTTCTGAGCAATGGAGTACACGACTAGTCTTCGCTGGTTGTCGAGGAATTAAAGCTACAAATTTACAGGTCGAAAGATCATCAACTATCCCCAGAGGAGACAACGACCGCCCACTAGAAAGCTGGAAAATTTCGTCTAAGAAAGAAATGGAATTCGGGCAATAAAACTTGGGACACCGTGAAAAAGTTTCCTTTTTCAGAAGCCGCTTGAAGCCATCCTCCTCTAATTGCACTCTCTTAACCTTTTACGGGTGCCCTGGCATGGTAAAAGGGTCTACGGAAAGAATCCTAGCGCAAAAGTGAGCGGTTAAAAATCTAAAGAGCTGCTTGCACTTTCATGATAAGTGACGCATTATTTCGTGGGAAAAACTAGATTAATATTAGTCCGAAAAATTTCCCAGTTCTAAGGTTCATGGAGAAAACCGTCTTTGTGCGAAATATCTGAGGGTTTCATAAGAAAAAGTTCACGGCAAATTCTAAGGCACACAACACAGCAAAGAAGGCACACGTTTTATATTACACTGAGTAGTGGTATAGTTTACATTTCTCCGAAGTATAATTTAATAATTAACTAATAGCTTCTCTTTCTCCTATGTCTGTTTTCTTGGCGAAAAAAACATAATAATAAAAATATACATACGTATTATTTAACCATGCACTGAACGAAGGTCTCTTTTTATAAAATGTTGCAATTCTTTACCGAACTTAACTAATTCAACTTCCGTACAAGTTATGAATACTCATTCATTTATTTTGGTTTCTTTTCCCTCAATTTACGTTATTCATTGTAAAGGGGTTGCTCCTGCTATGTATGAATTTAAACTGCTAATAAATATTAAGTTAATACGGAAATATACTGATCTTTTTACATTTGGAAAGCTAATCCTGGAGAACACATTCCATTGAAATCATCATTCCGTCCAACTTTCCGAAGAATACTCGAAGATAATACTCGATGGACGAGTAACTTTGTCGGAATACATGAGTGCCATAGCTATTTAATTCTATCGCCTTCGAGAACCTATACTTCCACTCGATTTAATGCAAAAGACGTCCTCAAAGATTTTCCATCTCTTGGTAACATTATTTCTCCCCGAGAATGTGCAGATCATCCGAGATGAGTCCAACCTTGCCTCTCGTATATACTTCACGCAACATCATTGATGCAGATCTGGAAAAGAAGGGGGGACCAAGAACGCTCCCTTGCGGAAAACATGACGTGACGTAAACTCGATCGGATACAGCGCCTTCTATGGCGCTACCCTTCCTTCGGCGCATAGAAAAGGCTGCGTGCACGCACCGTATTCAACCTTTACGTTCGAACGACACTGTCAAGGACTTGGAAATGCATTTAACTCGCTTTCGTCCGCGTGATCGTAAAGGCGAAAGGTGAAGGCATTGTTTGTCTCGATTGAGATTCACGATAGATTCCACGCAGTGACCTCATCTCGTTTCAGTTCTGCTTCATCCAGTTTCTCCTTGCGTGAGTGATTCCTCCGAGCACAATTAGAATAGCAGTATCTGTTTGCGACTTTCTCATCGAAGCGGGCAATCTTGCTTGCATCATCTGAAGAGACGATGCCAATTACGCGCTAATTACTGAAGACAAAAGAGCCTCGGCTCAGGCGCTTCGATTTTAAATCGCTTGAACGTAAAACCCTCGTTTCCGCGTTTCTAAATCGATCACAATGAAATTGTACTCGATACTTGATTGAACCATTTTTCCTCCATAAAGTTCGGAGTGCAGTATGATCTCAATCGACACGAAGCAACCATTCGAAAGGTTTGTTTAGAACATCGTCTTGCTAAAAAACATTCGTAGACTAATTGTCGCGGTATAAAATACTGAAACAATGTAAAGGAGTGAACTAATTAAAATTCTTCACATACCAAAGAAGAATGAAACCCTTTTTTTTCCTATGCTTTGATGTGAAGTAACGATGTATACCTTAATATATTTCGTTCCTTTGACAAATAATGTCTTCCTTATCAGAAGAATTTCCCTGATTTTCCCTGGTCGAGTACTTTTCCTCAAACAACTTTTCCTAAAACAATAAAATGATCCACATTTTCCCCACAATTCCCTAAAAAATACCAAATTCCAAAATAGATTACAAACTACCATTATGTTTAATCCTTCGTGTTGAGAGATAAACGAGTATTAAAATCCCTGGAATTCAATTTACGCTTTTGGAATCCGAAGGCGTAAACTACGTTATCTGCTTCACGTTTCTCAAAGAGAGGAGAAAACCTCAAACAAGGAAGGGGTGCGAACGTTTTTTAAGGGTTTTTTTTACGATTATTATATCCTGGGAGAGAAATGCCTTCTCGGCGTGTCAACTGGGCCCTACTTCGGAAAGGGTTCAACTAAACAATAAATCACTTTTTGGGGAATTTTAAGAATTTATCGTCGAAAGGAGTTTAATTGCCGAACAATTATACCATTGGAAGATTGAAAAAAACTCCTGAAATACAATTGAGACGTACTTGCTGCTGTTTTATAACGATTAACTCTTTCCCTTTTAATTTTAATAGAGGAGATACAAGCTTTTATCATCAGGGATTCTGTTATGCGCAATATACTGAGATTTCTACCGGAAATAATACTGTCTCCAAGCTAAAACGCTTCCTTATGTATAATATCCTATTTCGTCCATTTTAACGACTTAACATTCCGTCTCTTCTCTAGATCGTCCCTCTCATGACAAACAACTCATGCGGAAATGAACCGTATCCTTCATCTTTTAGATGACTAGTGCGAATTGTTCTAGGTGAGCTTCTTTTTTTCATGAAAGATGTCCGCATTTAAGTGAGAACAAAAAGCCCCATTTCCACTTGAACGCACTTTTATGATCCTATTTCGTCTCGTGTTTGGCGTGACGGTCGACCCCCGCTGCAGCAATAAGGCCATTATCTACAGCTAAAAGGTCCTCCACCTAAATAAGAGGCCTTTGTGGGCGATCTTTAATGGGTCTGCATTTCAACGGATTTCCTGCTATGCAGTTTTACCTTTTAATGGATCCCTTCAACAACATTTATTCGTTTGAAGATCGATGAGTTCCTCCTCATGTACCACTTTCGTAGGGCATCCGACAATTGCCGCGAACGAGTACATAAACATCTCTTGGTTAAGGAGTGAGCAAGGTTTACCTTAGGGAAAGCCTATCAATGCAGATGACATTTATGGGTGAGGATGGTTGAAAAAAACAACTCGAAATATAAATAAATTACGATTAAAATTGAATGTAAATCACGAAAAGCTCAGAAGTAGTTAAATCATATCCTAAATTGACAAGAATATGAATATCGATTGAATGACAAGTTATAGTGGACAGAGATGGGAAGTAATATTTAGTTCATAGAAAAAATGAGATAATTGATTGTTCTTTACTTAGAAGGAACTGTATGAAGATGCTTCATTTTAATGATCATGGATTTATTTTCCGTGCTAACTTTCTTCTTGCTACGTGAGAGTTACTTTTTTAATTACTTAAAACCTTCCTTTCCAATTCAGTTTCAGATATACAATATATTCTTCTTTAATTGGTTGATCCGTGGCTTACCGGAGAGTTCTCCATGGTAATGCGATCATTATCAACAAACGGAACAAAAGAGCTGAAAAGTTCTCCTCTTTCTAACAATCGAATCTCGATCTAAATTTTACGAAAGGCTGATCAAAATTCAAAACAACACTCCAATCACTTGGACGTAGATTTAAAAGTCGAATTAAAGTTTGAAAGGCCGTCTTTGGTCGGTGAAAGCTCATTATCTTTAATGAATGGCTAAAGAGAGGTATCTGTTTTCATCCAATCCATATAAACATCGAGCCAATCATTGGATTGGAGAACTTTCGCCTAATATTCCGTCCTGCATAAATTCAATCCAAGGTATCACAGATTTGGAATCTTCCTTGGAAAGTGAAGCTACCGCGCTTGTTTTATTTTTTTTTTAATTAGCCCTACCTCGTTAATCCATCCAAGAACATGAGCAGTATTTCAGTAGCTGCCATCAAATACACTGTTTCCTTGAATTCGATGCGCAACTTCGCTTTCTAAATCCTAATGGATTGAAATTTCTCAGCGAGATCGATTTTGAAACGCGTTTTTTCTCAAAATTTACGGATGTACCGTGAAGATACATCTCAAACGTATTGACATACTCGCGCCTCATCTTAAAGATCTCTACTTCCTCTGTTGTATGATAATGGACACTTTATGCATCGTAAAATTCTCTTAAACTGTATGAACAACAGGCAATTACCTTTCCTTTCTAAGATCTCACCGTATTCTAAACCGTTGCTCGTATTATTAGGTCATCATTGAGATTTCCCCTTCATAAGTATCAATGTTACGTGCGGCGAAGAACATAAATGCTTCATTCCTTTCAAAATATACATTACACAGTTTGAAATAAGAATAAATCCGTATTGAGAGTTATCCTTAATATGCATCAATTGGTTTATGGTATGAATAAAAATTAAATGAGCTTTCCAAGAGGTTGACTGTTATCCTTCAGAATTACTGTCATGGAAACTGTAAGGTCTAAGGAACAGCCTTTATATGACACGCGAGAATTCACACGTAACACTCGTTATTCCACTCCGTGAGGAAGATCTTTAATGGACCAGCAATAAAACGACTCTAAAATTTATAAACGAGCTGCTTACCACGAATTCGAGGGTCAAAAACGTGAATTCTGAGGCTTAGAGTGAACTTCGCTAAAACGGCAACTAAGCCGGGTTCACATACTGAAAGGCTGTTCTCATTTTTATTTAGAATCGTAACATCTTCCGGTTGGAATATGTGCGCTTTAACATTCGTACGTCAGAAGTGGGATACGTGCGTAAGATAGCTGTTCAAGGCTGGAGAGCCTCATAAAGCTCTCACATCCGTGAGAGGGATTTTTGTAGGGAAGTTAGGTCATTGAACATGTGTGTATATACTTAAGATGCAGTGCATAAATACGTAAATCACGTTTTGGAATGGGAATAATTCTCTCTGAAGAATAAGTACGAGGGAAGTAATATTTTTACACAAAAAAAAAGATGATGCGTAAATTCTGAGTTACTGGAATTAAATTATAACTAGAGAATAATATCATATATCATAGTACGAGTATATTGAAATTATTAACCATATCTCTACAAGAATATAATATTCTAATTTTTACTCAAATATATATCATAACATATTACGGCCGCTAGATTATAAAGTATGAATATTTCAGAATAAATATGCATCGTTTTTCCTCGATTAGCATAGAAAAAATTACTGCCAGATCATCGTAATTATGCCTATAAAAGTATTACGAATTTTGAGACAATTTCGTGCATGCGCTACGTCAATGCAAACGCACATAGCTAAGAGGAAGATTCTGTTGCGGTTAAAGAACGTATTTATATCGGAAAATACTTCATTCTATCAAGCTACATCCGAAGAAGTCGCACAAAATTCTTTAGCAAAGTTTGCCAAGTACTTAAATCCTGTTTTTATGAACGCATAACTTCGCAGGAACATATGAGCCAATGATCCGCTATTACATTCGAAAAGAAATGAAAAAAACTATACCAGTAAAATACCATGGAAACGATAATAATCCAAAGAAAATAAAAGGCACGGACACGGTTCATTAGAGATGAGAAGAGGGGAATTTAGGATCGACTGGGGAATGCGCTCGCCGTCTGGTCCACGGGAGGCAACGTTTCCATGGAGAAAGGGGATCCTTTCTGTTTTGGGAAAGAGATCGGGAATTCCAAACGGGCTTTCTCCTTCGAAAGATACTGTTTCGAATCGCTACTTAGGTGTTTCGTCAACGAGCGGATTTATTCTTCCAATTGAAACGGAGAAATCACGATCTGGAGCACATCTCCGGATTAATTACGGAGACGGATTTCTTAAAACTTATCGATGAATCACAATCCATTGTGAAACGTTTCAAATACTCAAATAGAATATTTCATAATTGCAATCAAACGCCAATAAACATCAATTAACAAATTCTGATTGGCAGATAATGAAGTCGCTGTACTCAAATTGTCATTAGAGAGTATAGAGATTTACGGGGACGATTATTGCCGATGTAGAAATCACGAAGACTTACAAGTAAAATCATTGCTATCAATTAATCAGTAATAACATAAGATATACAAAGATTTTTATAAAGAATTCCATGCCGGAGAAAAAATACACTCTTTCATTATAACCCTGGAATAACAATGTAGTACGTTACTACTCTTTAAACGGAATAACGATGTTTTTGACGCTTAAAGATAAATCATGGTTTACTATACTTACTTCACCATAATTACATAAAATAGTTTACAATTAATAAATGTAACGAATGTAGAGTAAATAAACTCTTTGGGAAACCAAAAACAACTCCACGGAGTAATTCGAATTCATCCAAAGAAATATAGATTTTTTTACGCTCACAAAAAAATGAAATTTTCACGAAAAAATCGTACTTCGTTATTATAATCAGTACCTTTTATAACCATGGCTGTATAAGAAGGGTCATTAATTAAGCTCATACACTGTCTTAAATGTGAAACAGCAATTTGCACAATTAACAAAGGAATCTCCAACAATTTTTTTTTCAAAAATATTAGGCCGGCATTACAAATGAGGAAGATTCAAGGAATCCGTACAAATTACCAACATCGCCTTTTAAAAACCAGAAATGCCAACTGTAAAGTAGATGCCGAAAAGAGCAATGGGCGAACATTAAAAACTTTCCTCGAATTCTTCATTTTACGAGATTCTCTTTTCATTTGAGAGGATTAAATTAGACAATTCAACGCGAATAAATTACAGCTGCCAGCTGTTGGTGAATTTCCTTCCGAAAGTAGGCATGTTCTAAGAGATCTTCAAAAGAGTTCGACGTCTCTCGTGGAATGTGCGTTTCTAGAAGACGAGGGACTTAGTCCTCACAAAGGTCTCCTGAGGTACGAAGGCTGCACGTGTGTTCCATGGCGCCACAGCTCCATATATATCATTTTCACTAAGATGTCCGGCACGGAGATTCTCCTTATGTCACGGATCTACGAAAGCTATTGCCTTCCCTGCGTTCACTTTCTCTCCGTTCCGAGCCACTATCTCCGTTCATTGTACGCTGCCCATATCGGTCGTGTCCTCAACGGGACATTCACACTTTCCGTAAGATGGTTTCATTATCACCTTCCAGTAAAGATACATTGAGGAAATGCAGATATTCCACCTTTCGGAGGATTCTCTACTCTTTTATGTAGAAAAACGTATCGTATCCCAACCAATGAGGTTTCGCTACATTATTTGTCGTCCCAGCATCAGTTTTACGAATATCCTGTGAATGTGACTGTACGAGATAAGCACGCTTTAGCCACGAAGATGTTTAACGGTATGCATGGAAACGAATTATCTCCTTTTTACACGAAACCCTCTGGAAAATGTAGCATTTTTCACATATTTCCAATGTTGGGGATGTGAGCTTAAGAAAAAAAGGCATTAAAACGGGACAAATGGGTTTTTGACGATAACATCGGGATGGAAGGTTCAAAAACCTCTGTGAATAGGAAAAAAAACAGTTTTAGAGAAAAAAGTGCTTTGCCTCATTTTAATGCCTTCACGCTAGGAAAAATGTAGCTTCAATTTCAATAATAAAACTTGCTCTAGTTCATCAAATATTATAATATGAAAGCCTGCTTCACAGGCTCAGTAATGATATCTGATTTATAACACGAATTACTAATAATTTTTACTATAGGATATTGATTCTTCACAGGGGAATTACGTGGTTAAGTGAATAAATGCTATAGAAATATTCCATTAAAATATGAACCGGAAAATCTCATTTCAAAGATTGATCATACAACAAACTTTGATTAATTAACAACTTATTAAGAAGGATCATACTTAATAATCACTTTATTGATACAAGAGTTAATTAAGTTTTTCTTGAAATGGTAACTGAATCCGTAAATCGTAAGTAGTTCAATTACTTTCTAGTCCAGAGACCAAACAATTGAAGTATTTACGATCCATTTTCATTTCAAACGAAAGATAAGTTGATGCTGTATAATATATCTCTCTTATATTTACGTATCATGTTACCTCCAACACCAGCGGATATTTGCACCATCTAAACTTCACCATCGACTAAAATTGGCTGTCAGAAATATCAGTTTTAATTTGAACCCAATTATTTCTTTCTCCGAATATCTTTTCCACGATGTTTTCTCTTCTCTTTGAATTACATTTGGTAATTGACGCTTGACAGTTTTGCAGACAGATCGCATCTGAGGCAATTGAATTCTTACGCTGGACTTGTCCCTTTCCATAGTTCGCCACGGACACCCACAGCCCTCGCGTGGTACTCATCCACCAAAAGGACATCATGAGAAAATAAAAAAAAAGGTTTGTGCGTCCCTTATCTGTGTCGTCTGCGGCCACTTTGGCGTGAAGAGACTCTCGAAACATTCCAGAGGACCTCTCGAACAACTCTCCAAACTCGCGTTCGTCTTTTTACGAAACTTCGCGCGTAGTATTCCGACCATCTTGAGGTACTCTTGGCGAAAGTGGTCCTTCCATAGATTGCTTACGAGCAGATAAGATAAACGCGCATTGCGTACGTTTACACGAGCCTATCCGTGTCATTCCGTTTAATGAGCGACCTTTAGAGTTATCTGAAGAAAACGCGGAGAATAAAAAATGAAAAGGTTTTTTCACTTTTTCCGAGTTTTTTTTGTTTTTCATTTTCGAACGGACGCTCGAACGAATTTCGAAGATTAATCCTCTTGAACAGGTGACATGGTTTAGTCGCCCGTTTCAATTAAGAATTAAAAAAATTGAAAAGTATGTGGTCTTTCGATCATTTCCAATGATGAGGAAGAAGAAAAATGTAGAAGTAAGAAGGAAAATTACGTTTACATAACTTTTAGTAAGCTTTCTACTGATAAACATTCATAAAATGCTTGATGGTTGGCAAATATGAAGAGTGTCAATAATCAAAAATTTAAAGCCGGATGATTAAATATTTCAAGATTACATCAATAACATATGTTTATTACGCTCAAGCCGATATCCCGGACATTATTATGGCGATATATTAATGTAATATCCATTTATTATGTAGGATAAATAGTAGAATATACGGAGAAATTTAGAGATTTTATACCCTTTTCGTTATATAAAATAACGAAGCATAATAATGAACTCATGGGATTTCTTCATCAATGAAGTATTTTTATAACGGTCCTGCTCTGATAAAATCCATATACATTAAGAATACTGAATTACATTTTTTCAATTATCCTTTTGTACTATATACTTTAAATTATCTTAAAAATATTTCAACACCTAATTCTTGTTGTTACACGAATTTAATCTGACGATAGTCTTAACTAAATGCTGAAATTCTTGACTTAATAAGTAATAAATAAATAAAATACTTAAAATAATAAATAAAATTACTTCATTTGAATGGAATGGCTTCTTTGTTGGTAGCACTGTGTTGATTAAATAAAAAATTTAAGGCTCTCTGAGATTTTTCCCTGAGAATCTTACTTTGAAATTCATTTACGATCCTACGTATACTTGTTCTGCCTTGACATTTATACCATTATACTCGCAAGCATATCGTTAATAATGTTTACTTCATTCCGCATTTACTTCAGGTGGACGTATCAAGGACGAATAGAGAGCTACGCTCCTTACCGGATAGACGAGAATACCAAGAATGCACGTGCGTGAGTGTAAGAAGCCGTAAAGTATCGCGTAAGCGCATTTAGGTTTTCGAAATACATCGGTTAACCGCTAAGAGCCTGTTGAAACACCTGATGATTAACATGAAAGGAGACGATTTTCGTCGGTTAGGGTATACTAGAAAGATGTAGCATGAAGATGGTGTATGAGTAGCTCAAAAGAGGCAAGAAGAACTCACTTTAAGAAAGGTGGTAGAGTGAGATCTTCAAAAAAAAAAGGAGATTCGACTTTAGGGAATGAAAGTAATGTGACGAAATATGCACGGGCTGAAAATAAATACGTGTGAAAGGACGTTATTGTAGTACTTTTCTTTCGTGCTCATGTTACCATTGTATGCGCTCATGTTTAGTGTCAATCACGTCTTTTGTTACTGTCCCTTTTTTGGTCACGCATACGTACTCTGTATTTACCCTGACCGTGACTCGGGGAATTCACTCCGATGTGATGTCCGATCGATTTTGATTTTTAGGGGCGAAAACGAAGTCACGAAACATGGTCATGATTCGATCCGAGTGTTTGCGTTAATAAAAAAGGAGTATGAACAAAACCGTCCCCACAACGTGCCAAGATATCTGGGAATCGTCCGAAGAGAAGACCACCCGCAAAAATACCAGGAATGCTTGGTCGGCATCTCAGACTCTGAGTGTAAGACGACACTGGAAAGAGAATCCCTTAGAGCAGATGCCGTAGTGGAATAGTCCACCTCACAGCTGCTCCCTCCACGCGACTTCCCACTGTAGTTATGCGTAGGATGGGAACGGTTGTCGAGGGAGGGAAGCACACACTAATTCACCTCTCTTAAGCACTCGAACTATTTAGCACTCGTTTACTTTTGCCCGACTATTGGATCCGAGGTGAAAGGTGCCAAGATTTTGAGAGTGGGCGTTCGATAGTTTCTAACAATTACCATTAAGAACACATTAAAACGATAAGGGTACGTAACCAAGTAACGGAAGGTACCTCATTATTAGAAGCATATTACATTTCATTTTCATCGTTTACGAACAGTTTTTAATCGTACAAAACCACCACTCGAAGTCGTAAAAAAGTGATTCGAAAAAAAAAACATTTTCGATACGACTTTTTTATCGTCGAATATTTTTATTAAAAGAGTAATATATTAATCGATCACGTTTTCACGCACGAACGCTGCACCCTTCATAAATCTTGCCGAGGAGAATTTTTTGTCCCATCTTTCACCATAGAAAGTGAAAATGAGGCGATAGGTGACTCTAAGTCATCGAGTTTCTCGAAGAGACGGATTGTGGTCATTAATTTTCCTTAAGACAATTACTCTTGTACCCCCATTTCACTATTGGCAAAAAACGTTCAGAGATTTGTAACGAGCTTGGAAAAACTTTCAGGATCGTTAATCTCATAGCGCAATTAATATTTGAAAGCGTAAAAACTAATTCCAGGAATGTGATAACCCCTCAAATGTTTGAACCGCCACTGGATTTAATCCTTTCAAGAAATAAATGAAAGTTGATTCTATTACCTAGATAAGAGATAAGATTTAGATCTATATTATCCCATCGAGGATTTAAAATATATAAAATTTAACCAAGAATTAATCTACATTTAATAATCGAGTAAAAAAAGAACGACTGCCAACTTTTCCTACCAATCAATTCCTCCTCGGAACCCTAGATTCAAACATAAACTCGTTTGAAGCAAGCCGTCATAGACGACGCAACTCCCGCTACATCTTCTTCCATCCCTTAAGAGAAAATATCGCCGATCAATATTAATGATCCAGCATCCTAAAATGGTTCGGAGGACACCGGAGATTTCTCCTTGCAAGGCATCTCTTTCACCCACCTCAGCACCGTTTCAACGGCCTTCCTGGACAGTAGTCTCTATCTTTGTCTCCTCTGGGTTTCTGGGGCATGCAGATATCTAGAAAGTGCAGGGGTTGCATTATCCGGAGGTGGGTCAATGATCGTTGGATGAAATAGTGACTGTGTCCGAGCGTGGGCGATGATTTACGTCGAGGGCAGCACTTTTCTTTCTCTAGCACATAATCCTCTGCGATTGGAAGGGAATTCGTGTAACCGCATTCGTCAGTTTTCCCATTTCGAATCTCATTTGCTGCATGCAGATTTCCCCCTTTTCAATTACGCCTACACACCCCAGCAAGTGGAGTATGGCACGGGGTGCAGTAACTCACGGATTTCGCATCGAATGACTATGGAGTGAGAGAGAGCGTTGGAGATCCAATATTTAAGAATTATCACTTTGTTTACCAATCAAAGAAACGCATTCACCACCGCATACGAAACAACTGGGCCATATCGAATGCGAAACGAGCTTTTGCGTACGTACTTTCAAATGGAGCAACCTCGTTACTGCACTGCGGAAAATAGATGCAATCTCTGAACTATCCGAGGGAGAAAATTTCCGTTTTATTTTCTCGTGACATTATTAACTTGATTGGGTAACAGACATATTTATGTGTATGCAACGTTAAATTTAATTGTGTTCGCACCAAAAATTTTTAGCATACTTCAATGGATCAACCGCTTTAAAATAAAAAAAGAAAAGTATAATAAATAGCAGTAATAAATATCAGAAGGATTAAGGCTTACGCTATTGATTATATTTTGAAAATTCTTTAAACTGATTGAAGATTTTCAAAGAAGAGGATAGTTTCAGGACTTTAATAATTCCATCTTACAGAAAAAAGCTTCACATATCGCATCCTTTAATACGTAGCTATACTCCAGAACCTACCAACCTTTCAGTATTTTCTCCTATTACAAGATTAATATTAGCCATTGTTACACATATACTTTAATACTAACTTTGCTCTACATTTAAACGCAAGTTTTGGATTAAACTTCATCTTCTACGTACATCAATCCTTACTGTAAAAAGATCTATTTAGCTTTAACTCAAAAAAGAACTTTCCCATTTAAAAAGTAAAACCTTTCGCTTTTAGTGAACCAAACACACACACGCAACCCCCCCACGTCACTCGTCAATCACAGAAGGTAAAAGTGGATGATGGTTCTTACCGCCTCCTCTGCCAGAGACTCAGCTTCTTCGGCGTACCCTCCATGTGAACCATGAGTACCACCGATGATGAACAAGTGGTCCGACACAAACACCGCGAGGGTTAGCACACTACTGTCATCGGTGGGGGATGTCTGGAGGTGTGGATGGGCCACATGGCTGTGCTACCGTCGACACCCTTCCCCGTCTATGGGGTTGCTAACCGACGAATTTCGAGACACGACCTGGATTCCCTTTCGAAGAATATTTAACGGGACGGGGATTGTGTTTCGGCAGAAGTTTCGTGTGTTGAAGGGGATGGTGAGATTCGATCGCAAGGTCAGGAGTAGGGGATATATGGAAAGATTTTACGCTTCGGATACGACGAGCCACGTCTATAGACAAAAAAAAGCACTTGACTCATTATCCCAGATCCGATTTTTAAGCTACTGCTAAGGTAGTATTCTCTCCTAAATTTTATCTCAATAAACCCGTCAATGTGATTCTGAGGAGGAAAGAGGTAAAAATTCAGCGGTAATTTAAGGATGGCTACAGAAAAGGTACGTAAGTATTACATTGTTGATAGAGTAAATCTTACGCACTTAATAACGACGATTTTTGGCAAGCATGTCTTTAACTGTAAAGTTCGCTATTGAAAGACTGTCAATAACAATTTTTTAAGAGCACCTAAGCCTTCTTTTCGTGTACCCAAATATGCAACAATTTTCTCAGATGAAAATCTAAATAAAATACGGAGATAGACGCTTTCATCAAGTTATAAACAGATGTGTATAGATAAATAAATAAATATTATAAAATATACTTTCATGTTACGTAACAGATGTAACGGAATTTATGATTAAATTCACGATCAAAGAATTCAAAATGAAAAGTTATAATTGAAGATGCACCCAAAAGGAATTGAATAACATGGAGTTTAGCAAGAACTGATAACAGTGTAAGTTTATCGTTTAATTTACAAGATTCGACACTTTACAAGAGTGTTTTTTTCAAGCTATGAGCGCCCATGTCTATGACCTTTACATATTCTCTCATGACGAAACCCAACTCTGTGACATCTTTATATTACTTCTGAAAAACATCTCTCCAAAAGGATAATCGTTACATTAAAGTTGGAGGGCGCAGAGGTGTGGGATAAACTCGGATTGAATTACCCTCCCCCGTACCCCAAGACCCTCGGCGAGTACAACTTGAGAATCGCTGTTCTACCAGATTGGTCCACAACTCTTCGACACTATTTACCTCTGAGTGCTGCAAAAGTGGTCACAAAGTCTAAAGGAAAGATAGAAAAGGCGCGGAAACAAAATTGTTTATGCGAAGACAAAGTGGGATTCCGTTGGGAATGTCCCTAAGAGTCCTTTATCCAGCGATAGATGTCCAAATGTCAAAAGGAGCGTGTTTGGGAAGAACGGGTTTCCTTAAGAATGAGGAGGAATGAAAGCGAGTCCAAAAGAATTAGAATACGAAGAGCCACTAGAACGAATGAGATACGCTGGGCTCTTAGCAACGATTGGACGGAAGCGCACAAACAGTGCAAGAACTACGCAGGAGGTGGTAGAGAATATAGTTGTAAATTTCCTTCGCCTACTTTTTAAGCAATTTAAGTATACACAAATAACAAGAAGAAAATGTTATTTTTGACAAGTATGATATTCATAATAAAAATAATAATAGAAGAATGGAATAGATATAAAATAGAATATATATTAATAATAGAAGAAAAGGGCAGTTTGCGCCCATCAACAAAGAATGCATTCTCATTCATACGTTCCAATTAACTTGTTGAGAACAGGCTACTTATGGAAGATTTGTTTCTAACCTTTTATTAATGCTTTTATATATATTTTAAATACATAAATGTGTCGTTTAAGCAATAATTATATCTTCCTAAGTTTTAATTTTTAATACGATTAGCATCCTTAAGAATTGTCCACAATACTCAACAACGAAGTATAACTAGGTAGAACATAAATATTTTTGGGACCGGAAAATAAAATTTAGAAGGACGATAATATAATATAAAATTATTAAATAATTTATCCGTATTCAATTTTTATTGGGAAAATTATCGTATATTTAAAAGAAAAACATGAACATGGTGACTATATGAACAATACTCTAGCTTATCATTATAATAATACCAAGGATTACAATAAATTCGGAATGTATTTGTAAAAATCCAAATGGAGAAATAAATTTTCATACATTTGTGTACGATTCACTCTAATAGAACTATATATGTAGAAGGTTTATTTCTTAAATTTTCGGAACGCGTAGAGGAACTATGGGTAGAGGAGGCAACCACATTCGTTTAGGAATCCGCATCCGAAATTCACTATTAAAATTCCAAGCAATCAAATCAAGTCAAGCGTAAACTAATCCATAAAACTCTGAGATTGGAGAACGACCGTTTCTCTCGATTGTGACAGCTTCTTCATCACGGATTCCCAGATTAACCTTGAACGCCATCGATGCCTTGCGGTTTGGGACGGAGGAATTATTTCTGTCGGGGGAGTACTGGAGCATCCTTCAGAAGTAAACGAACAGATAAAAAGAGTTCTACAGAATCGTTCATTTTCCAGATAAAATTAATGACGATTAAATGATGAAATATAAATTACTTCTTCCTCATCCGAAATCGCAAAGATTTTGTAAGATACTTGTACACTTCGTAAGTGTTCACTGATAAAAACTTAACGGATCAAATACCTTGGTAACTCGTGAACATTGTTTACAGCAAATATTTTCACAAAGAGAAAGTATAAATATAAACATATTTTTTATAAAACATTTGCAAACGCGTGAGAAAATTTCTTTCTACTATCACCGTTAAGTATTTGAGATATCAAAGTCCATATGGTCACAATCCTACATATTCTTTCATTATAATTGAGTCCCTGTACATATTGATAGAGGATCCTTTATTGACGTAACTAGATTCACCTGTATCTTTTATCTCACCTTCATGATAAATGGCAGATATGCCTATTCAGTGTGAACTGACATTTGCACTACTCTCAATGGAGAATGTTCCGAAATCTTTTAAACCGGATAGTTACCACGTCAACATTTCCGATAACTAAAAAGATCAAATTCAATTCAAAAATTAAGCAGCATTGAAACTAATTGATAATGAATCTGAATTAAGAGGTGTTGAGGAATAAGAAATAAAATTTGTGGAGTGTTCCCGAGCTTTTATATGAACGTAGATAGTATAAGTAATGCTGTTAGTGGAATCCCTTTATATGCCTCATTAAGAGCACTACATTATTCTGCGTTTAATTATATATAGAACGTACTTTGTTCACCGCGAAAAAGAACCCTCTTTCTGAAGACGACAAATGCCACTCTACGTGGTTCAGCATCCCACTGAAGAATAGTAGCAACGAAAGGAACGATAACGACTGGATGAAAGGCGCAAAAGAATAATGGCTGGAAAGTGAAGATCCGAGCGAATTCTCATTGTGCTGCAGATGGAGAAATGGAGGATACCGCATGGTAACGGGATTCGAAATTGAAGAAGAGTAACGGAGGCAGATGTCTCGAAGACGCTGCGCTAATTGAAAACTCTTTGTTTGGGATTTTCGAACGAGATAAATGAGATGAGGGTGCAATCGTTTCGCGGAACCCCATTTTAACGACACCACCAGTAAAATAAGATCGACGGAAATGCTTAAGCAAAGGTTCGACAAAAACTCCTTTTCTGCGGCGAGGTCGTTGGGAAGAAGAAGTTTTTCTTTGTCAGACGATATTGAGAGTAACGGAACTAGACCAATAAAAAATCGCCCACCAAATGGCTTTACAATTTATTCCATTAATAATGTATGACCCTTCTAACGAACATTCGTTGAATCTTGAACGAATTTTGATGTGATGTCAGACCTCGAATTATCAAGACTTTTTTTTTTCGATGTGAACATTCTCCGCAGAAGTTGGTCACTTAATTATAAATATGTGTCAACATTTTCGTTTGTGTTTCAAGGGTACGGAATTAATTAATCATTAAAATTGATGTTTAAGCTCGAAAAGATATCATGTATGAAATACTGTAATTTGCTTATCCCGCAGTAGGGGAGTAATAGCGGAATTGCTCGAGTACAGCTTTACAGATGTCAGGTTCGATTCTAGATGCATACAATTTTTCAAAAGCTATTATTTTTGCTTACGTGATATAAATGTTAGGATTAATATAAAATATGATTTAACTATGTTCAAGGGGGGGATAACAGTATCAGCTTAATACTTACAGTATTCTCATAACTTTTTCGCTCTTAAAGGGTTTTAATTAGCTCGCGTTTCTTATTTTAATTCTATTTTAGTCTATCTCTAGTGAACATCGAATGCAGTACTTTTTTATGGGCTGGACATCGAGCAATATACAAGCTGGAAATCAATCTATATGAATCCTGAACAATTGCCAATTACTTCGTAAACCTTCTACGATCTAGTCTCTAGTATATTCCAAAATAGTCATGGTATTTATACTACATACTTAACACTCAATTAACAAACTATACTCATTTTACTGAGATAAGAGCTTAACCTTCAGGGTAATATATTGATGGAATACGAAGAATTTCTACTAATTTTATTAAACAGTGTTCATACCGATTGTAACATTTCCTACAAAGAACGGTATTTACAATCGATAGGGCTACTTCTACCTCAAGAGAGCGTAACGAGTTATACTTATAGGAATCGATTGCTCCAGATCGAGCAAGTTAAAGACGAGTTCCATGGCCAGTGTCACCGGCGAAGTGAGAGCACTGCCCCAGGGAGATTCGAGAGTTGTTTGGAGGCCAAGGAGCTGATACCACTCTGAAGGGTTGATAACCTTCAAAAATCCTTTCTTCGTACTCTTTACGAAAGGTTTTGACAGCTCCAGAAAATGGGAAGCCATCATTCATCGAAACTTTTTTTGCGGAGATCTATTAAATTGCAGAAGCAACCACTCTAACGGATGGAAACCCGCCATTTTTGGACGAAAAAATTCTGCAAATTCCAGAGTTTTGCCACGAAAACGTATTCTCTCGAGCAAAGTTTATGATGCCATGAAATTTTGAATATTTACGGCGATATAATAATTCGCGTGACTTTGCACGACCTGAGCTGTTATAGAAGACAGTGGAAGTTTTTTTTCTGCTTTTACCGCAATTTGGCAGGTACATAACTCATATTAAGAGACCCAAGGTATTCATTTGAATGCCATGAATACGATTACCATACTCGTATCTCAGACTAAAAGTTCCCTCAAAGTATATAAAATTTTACTCGATTCCTCTTCGAGAAATGCTTGATGATATACTTTCCGCATACTTTTGTAATTTACCTACAAATTAGTATGTTCATTCTTAACTCCCTAAATTTTTGCAAAGAATATTTTGAATATTTCGCTTACCTGGACCGTTGATTTGGAGCATTAACTTTAACGAGCATTTTTCCATAATTTTGAGTACATATTTCATATCTCAGCATTCCGGAAACCGGGAATATTTTATTAAAGCTTACAGAGATCATTAAACCTACGCTACTCCCTCAAACTACGCCTCCGAGTAAGGCCTCAAACAAAATTAATATCAGAATAAAAGTACAAATAAAATAATTAAATCTATATTTCTACTCTTTATAAAGTTGGTTATGAATCAATGGACCTTCGTATTATATATTGAACATCATCGTTCTCTCGATTATCGAAGGAAATTTCAAACTCACCAATACAATCACCATCACCGAACGGATTAAACCTCAAGCACACTGACCTGGAATAGATGAGAAAACCAATTAATTCTTTAGTCTCACTGAATTGACTCAGAATATTGAACATTTTAAGTATATAAATAAGTAATAAGTGATTATAATACCTAATAATACATATATAAGTATGTCAAATTTATAATTGTCATATACTTAAATACAGAATCCCTTTAAATAAGTGACACCATATTGAGCACAGACTTTTCCGTGTTAGAAAATGAATGCAAAGCATTTGAGAAAGAGATTAAAAATAAGAAAATCAATTGATTCAAAGGAGGGAGTCACGCACGCTAGTACGCAGGGTTAGGGTTCAGAATATACGAGACTTGATTTCCGTTCGTTTTAGAATAAGGCATCATACTAAGATAACCATAACGTCTTAGGAAACACTCATATGCGGTATCTTGATATCTACAAGAAGAAAAGTTATATAGAACAAAAGGCACGACATCTCTGTATAAATTCTCCTATTGCTAAACAATTCCATATTCTAATTTATTAATAACCTTCATGTAAATTTTAGTATTACATGAAATTTGCTATTATCAACTGAGACAAGTCATGCTGATGAGTTTTCAACCAATGTTTTTACGAAAAGAACAAATGGATTAAAACTTCCGCATATTGATCAACTATACCGTTAATTACGGAATTTAATTTATAAATTGAACATGTAAATACATGAAAAAGTTATAGGCGAATGCAAAACCTCATAATATATGTAGTATTATATAGATATTTCCCAGGATGAGACCCAGAATGTTAATAAGTTCATAACTGAAAGAGCTTCATAACAATAAGGTATAAACTTTATATACCAACTTAGGAGGTATCTATTATATAACTCTTACAGAAAGGATAAGAACAATACGCGTGGATAAAAAGATCACTCCCCGTTTATGATACCCAGCCAATATCCATTCACGATGGGAGATTCAGCCTCGGTTAAATCACGGCTGAAATTGAGGAAAGTTCTTTGCCCACTCTTGGACAGTTATCATGGGCGGACGCGGGGGGGGGGGGGGGCAGCGTGCGGGGGTGTTCGAGAGTTCAATGTCTTCTCTGCATATGAAGTCATCTCCCACACACGCGACTCGTGCCTTTGTTCCGCAACGGGATTTGAAGGTGGAGCATGGGCTTCGGGAGCTTCGTGAAGGCGCTAATGCTCTCTGGTGCTCCAAATGGTAAAAACGGGGTGGAGATTTCAACGACCGAATGAGGCGTGAAACGACAGCTAAGTTAAGAGAATTTGAGCATTTTACGCTTTCGATAGTTGGACGCGGTAGTCTTTGCTGCCTCCAGAATCGTTTCAAAGAATCAATCATTCGCTTTACGAAAAGTTTCAAAAAAGTTGTGTAAGATAAAAGGCTTCTAGAGCAACTTAGGCATTTCCAAAACTCGCAATTACAAAATTATACGAGACGCGGGTGTCAAAACAACACTCGAAAGTTGGCTTATCTAAGATGTAACCATAAATCAAAACGTTTTGTTCGGAATGCATGTTTCTCGTGAGTGATTACATCATTACGGAAAAATCTCGAGCGCTACGAACTGACTGAAGATGTTAAATAAAGAAAAATTACGAGGAAATTTTCCTTTTTCGCTACTATGTTTACGTAATAAATACCTTCGAGTTTGAGTGGGTTTTAAATTTAAAAATATGTTCACTTCTCCTCAGTGAACCATATTAAATCATTCCATTACCCTCACGTGCTATTTTTGGTCGAGGTTAACTTAAGTTATGCACTTTACGATTTTTTTACAGTACTATTTTATTAATTTTTTATTTTATTTTAATTATAATTACCTGGGCATATGAGCAAAAGACTTCTACTACTTTATGACATTTCTTCTTTATTGATATTATAAATAAATCATTAGAATACCATCAATTTTTATTACATAAAATAAATTATAGTGAGAATAGTATGTCATTACTTTTTATTGGTAATATTCGTTGAAGTTGTTTGTGTAAGAAATACAGCAGTTAAATTGAAAATACTTTCCTCTCATAAATACGAACGCCTCATCTTGACTAACACTATCACTATCATCGTAATTAATGTTCTTTTAACCTATAAGTTATAATATCGACATCTTGAATAATTCGATTCGATAAACTATCACTAACTTGTTATTCCTCACTAGCTCCATCTATTGTACGTAGAGCACATGTACGATTAAGAGATTTTAACAGTATCTATGACGACGTGATGAGGGTGTTATTAATTTACAGGTAATGTTTTCAAAGGTTGTTCGATTGGGATCTTAAGAACTGGACATATGGCAGTGGAGAGGTAAATACGTACACAGAGGCCTCTAAAAAGCCTCATGGATGGTTTAGCGTGAATAATTTGGCTTGCGCTGCTGGTAAAGGGAGCGGAACGAGATGCGAATTCCGAAAGGGTGAAATGGCAATTAAGAAGGCGACGAAAAGGAAGGATTCCCTCCGCTGCCAGTCCCTTGAGCTCTCCGATTACAAAGACACCGCCTTCTGGAGAGCCAACGAATAGCGAATCTAAAGCTGAATTTCATTTCCATATCCTTTTGCGAGAAAACGCGATCTTTCTCTCGGAGGTGTAATTGCACTTTTGATTACGCAACTGCACTCCCAAAAGCTTAACTTTCTAAATGTCCAGCTTATGTTTCTTAATCCTGGAGATTTGAATTTTCAAGAGTGAATAATTACGCATTTCTTCATGAGATAGCTTTTCTTTAGTACACTGGTTCAGATGCATTTCTCTTTTCAAGCGAATATTCCGAGTGAAAATATCAATTTTCTTAAGGAAAATGTTTTCCTCGTGAAAAATTTCTCGACTAACAGCAAAGTTGTTTATCATTCAACATTCCTTTATCTGCCGTATGCAAAAACTCCAAAACTCCACGCCATTGCAATCCAGATTATGAGAATATATTTATTTGTTAACTGTCTAGAGAATTGAGTTGAAAAAGGCACTCTTTCCACTGAGCGGTGAATGATGCTGTTTAGTTTACAGTTTCAAGAATAGATTTAAAAGCAGTCGGAACTATTAAACATGGTATCTTTTAGAATAATCCATTATACAATAAAATATAGCTCTCTCTACAATATAATTGATAAGAATCAATCAGATATTAAAAGTATATAACGTACGTTCTCCGTTTCGTCTTATCATCGCACGTTCTTTCATCAAAACGGCTGTGCATTAAACAATTCTAAAATATACATTTAAAGTTCAGTCAATTCCTGAAACCTTCATTATTCGGAAGGTAAGAAAAATAAGTTTTATCCTATATAACCTACAGCACTCCTATAAGAGGGAAATTGGAGAGAGAAAACTCAGTTGCTTTTTTTGGTTCGATTCATCATTAATGTATTAAAAGGGATTTACAAGAATGTGAAGGATGATATGGTCAATGATGCATACAAATAGTTGGAGCATTGGACCAAAACTGAGTGAGTAAATGGGTCTGAATAGATAGAGCATCTTCGACGAAAGAGAAAGCAGATCCTTCCTTTCTGCTTTCTTTGAGATGGAAGTAAACACCCGTCCGAGAATACGGCGCATTCCTCGAGATGCCAAGTACACCGGCAAAGCATTTCATTACACCTCCTCACATCCCCGCCGGAATAAAACCTTGTGTAGAGCATCTGGAAGGCAGAATGCGCTTAGTGGCCATCTTGCGAGCAGATTGTTCCTCGGTGGATACAGCATTCTCTGCCCACTCATTTCCCTTCCCAGATAAGAAATTCCTCGGCCAAGAGAACTTTTTCTTGCGTAGCTTCTACGAATCGATTTATTCGCCGAAGCGCGCATGATAATATCGCTGTGCAAATAGACGATTTAACATTTTCTCTTACAAGTCAATTATTTGCTTAGATTACGACATGAGAAGACGTTTATGTGAGATTATTATTAGATGGATTGTGATGATCAAATTGAAGAAATATGAAAAACATTATTTCTCCCCTTAAGTCCATCCAATCAACGTTGAATGTTTGTAAACAAATTGTTGACGTCAGACTACATTGTTGATTCATTTCCTGTTTGCTATAATATATTCATTATATATATATGAATATATTCATTATATACTGCGATCATAACCCAAAAAAACCTATTATATTTTACGTAAACATAAGTTAAAACTATGGACGATTTATTGAGGCCCTTTCCTTTGAATATATATACATGAAAGAGATTTTCTTTAAACATATACATTTCACTCCTACGACAAAATTGTTCGCATCGTCAGCCACCCATACAATTGTGGGTGCATCTCTGGGAAACCTGTGGTTCGCGAGAACAATTTGGGAAAAAAGAAGAAAGGAAAGGAAAAATTAGGTTTTCCAGTCGCTGAACTCAGAATGCAGTTAAGAAGGTGACCTTGAGAGCGGAATCCAAAAGATAAAATCTTTAATCCAATTTATATTAAAGCTCGGGAAACTGGGAGAGGAAGCTTGTTATCGAGGATTGAAAAAGATGTCTGTAAACATCATTAAAACTCTTAAGTGTTCGCTTTACAAACGTCTGCAGCCGATGGCTGGGCAATTTGTAATTGATAAGCTAATCTGAGTCAATAAAACTGGCAGGAGGTGCGAATAAATTAATCGATCGGTGAGATGAACGCGTGGATCTAAACAAATAGGAAACATCGGCCTAGAAGATGCATATTAATATGACAACATACAACTTAAACATTCGTAAATGTAAATAATTAAAATCCCATTCGAATATATTAATTAAGCGTCTTGTTTGTTTGTAAGACTGGGTTGAAAAAAGCTGATCTTACGTAATGAGGGAACATATACTTTGTTTCAGTGCCTTCCTAATAAAACTGTTTTTCACCACTAAAAATATTTTTCATTTAAATCGAGAATTTATCGTGTAAGTCAGTGGTGAAATATATTCATTCAAGATTTATGGAAGAAAACAAATTTATAAGTTTTATTAAATAACAGTACAGATGTAAAACAACATATGGTTAAATATTATTTCAAATTGAAATAGTTTCAGTAATTAAAAAGAAATGGAAGCAAATGGTATTCAGTTTTATGCACCATTACAGACGTTTTTATATTATTTAAAGTGTGGAGAAGATAAATTCTCGATTCACCAAATTTTACTGACATTTTACCTGAATTTAGCACATACTTCTGTATCATTGAACAAAAGATTTTTCCTCGATTCATGGAAAAATAGAAATGTCCTATTTTCAAATCTAAGGTTTAAATGCGACGGATGAATGTTTTTTTTACGAAAGAAGCGTGTAAATCAGCGCATGACAATCGAACCGATATGAAAAACATGAATTTTATATCCTTGCTCACATTCCAGAAATACCTTTCCCAGTGTCAAGGGCCATTTAGAAATAGATACGGCGTTGTCGTTCCATTAGTTTACAAAACGCTGTGTCATTTCTCGCGTTTTCCCGATGTCTAACGCAGCTTAAATCTGACCTATGACACCAGAAGTGATTCTATGCAAAGTGACATCGCTATAAATTCTATGCAGTAGATACAATCAAAAACACTTTTGAAAAATCGTTTTACAGGATTCGCTTTCTCTTTTGGAATATTTTCACCTTTTGATGTTGCAGATAAACTGCTCAGAGCAAGAAACCATGATTTTCAAAAAATTCTTAATTTCCGTACTTTTATTCGTAAAAAGTTTGCTCGAACCAGTGCTCTCTTGCTACTAGTCAAACAGAAGAGAAGTAAGCAAACATCCCAACCTGTTTTTTTTTATGAATCCATTACGTCATTATGAGTATATAATGTATACTAGCAGCCTAATCTTTCTCTGCTTGAAACATGAATTGCAATACTTGGCATAAAACATGATCTATTTATGTCATAAGATTGTGCAGGGATTGGAGACCAAGCGTTACATTTAGCTATCCATTCCATTTCTATTTAAGATTCTTTTCACTTTGACATTTAAAGTGTAAACCAACCGTATCCGCGTTCACTTCTCGGAACCTACTAAAGGCATTCATCTTGACAAGTTACATAGAATTATAATGTTAATTTGCCTGGATGCATAAAAACATACTTTCTCATTCATTATATCAAGTAAAACATCAGCACAATATCTTCTCAGTTTGCAAAGCAATTGAATGTGTTCTCATTAACATATTTTCAAAGCCGTAGACAAAACTCAACGCATGGATAGGAATAAATTAAAATAATGTAAATGCATAGAGTAATGCATATTTTTCCTGAACCAATATTTATCGTGCCAACACGACCAGACTATCATAACTAAACATACCTAAGACTAAGTGAAAAGTTCTCATTGGCTAAGAATGCAGCTTTTGTAATTTATTCATGAATTATTTCCATAGCATTAAAGATATATTTATTGATTACATAGTTAATTCTAGAACCGAAAAGGAGTTGGTTGTTTATTTAAGTAATCTCTGCTTTCCTAATAAAAGAATATTGAGAGATAATGAATAAAATTGTTGAAAAATAAATAATCTACAATTTTAACATATGTAGTGGTATAAAAGATATTATTTATAACGAAAAACGATACATGTTTAACATAAAACAGATTATCCTAACTATAATGAATAAGGCCTTCAATTTCAATGCAAAGAATGATGGATTTCTTTTTACTAGATCTAATATCAAAAAGATTATTATTATTTTTTTGTGTTTCTTTTAAGAAAAACCCAATTTCCTGTTCCTCCAAAGCATTTCTCAGCTATCTTGGTCAGCGGACGCAGCATAGTCAACTTACTGGAGCGCATCTGCTCTCTCCTAATCCGCCAGACGATTTCCGCACTTCCCGCCAACCTTTTTTCCCTCCCAAGGTTACAGACGCAATCCGTTCTTTCTATTTTTGGCGCGTATTATAAAGGCATTTCCGATCGCCCTTGTTCCTCGGAAAACCTACTATCGCTATCCCCGTTTCTGAACCTGCTTTGCCCCTTTTATCACATGATCATTATCATCATCATCTCGCAGTTCCAGGGTTCGGAAATAAACGGCTCGAATTACACCGATCCAATTAGGTCTTTACGTAATCACATCTAATTCACCTCAAATGAAAAAATAATGGCTTCAAAAATGACTCGCAACTGGATGGTGAGATGGAGACATGCAAACAGAAGGATTTTGATCGAAACATTTCTAGTGTTGAGAGAAGCTCTCCAAACTGGAGAACGCCCACATGAAAAAGGATTTAGTTACCTTTTTTTGAATTTTCTTTGTAAAAAATTGAGTTCGCCACATAGTTTTCTTACTTACTCCTGTAGAATACGAACCGTATGACTATACAATTACGTATTATCCTTGAATTAATATACGTTAGAAAGAAACAAGATCATCTATCTGAAGGAGTTTCTATGCCTGAAAAGACTTAATTTTTCAAAACCATGATATGTTGAGACACGATCATATTCTTTTCGTTTTGATTCTTTAGTCGAATTAATAGACTAAAAATTAATGATTTTAGGGATAAATTATTATTAATATATATTTTTAATATAATCTACTAATTGCTTTATTAAATTCTTCACGAAAAAATAAATCCATCGATACAGAAAAAGTTGATCTTCTTTCTCGACCTAATCTTACTAGCATCAGTATCTCAAACTCAGACATTTTAAAAGCTAGTAATAATTCACTTTTACTTCATACGTTTCCTGATTACTTTGCGGCAAACCTTTCGTACGAAACACTGCTTGACTTTCATTTCGAGCGTGATTACTGAGATTCAACGTAGGTTTCACTTGTTTTGGCATTTAAGAAAAAAGTGACGATCGATCAAATGACTCTTAATAAATGTTTTCGTCGTCTCCCGAATGATGGCCTTACTGTTTCTTTCTTTCGCCACTTTCCTTTGGGAGAGTGTTTCGTGGAATAGAACCGCATAAATTGGACTCTTAATTCCTGGAAGACACCGCCCATTGGTAAAACGACAGCCTCCTTGGAAGGATTCAATGATGCTTCAAATGCAATAGCTTTTTCTCGGAAAGATCTCGGTTCGATCCCTTATCTAAGAGTTAAAAGGCTTCGATTTTAAAGGATGTTGGCGCCCATAGTAACTGAAGATGCCTCTACCTTACTTTCACCTTCAAATATAATGCGTGAAGAGAATACAATGGTAATAGTTTTTTCAGAGACATTTTTTTTAACTATGTATAATATTTTACACCTATAAAGTTTAGCTTCCGAATCGACATATTGTGCGCATAATTGTAACACAAAAATTTAATTGTATGTTCTATTTCAATCGATAAACATGTATTTATCGAAAGTATATTGATTCGAACAATTGACATGATTATTCGTCTTGAAATAGAGACAATTTTGAAATAATTAAAGAATAGCGGGTTGATTCATAAAGTTCTATTTATCTGAATAAATTAAAGAGCTACAAATAGTTGTAAAACTTTAACGCAAAAAGGGAATACATTAAAATGAATAATCATCATTATAAATATACAGTAACTCTCATAAAGAAACATCTTAATGTAAGAAAGATGTTAAACACCCTGGAAGTTTACTTTTCTTATGAATGAGTATTCTAGGAAAGCATTCCAGCAATGAGAAATTGTCCGTAAGACAAAAGAAAGACAATGCGTACTGTTGAAAGGAAATTTGCTCGACGTTGGGGAAAATCGGACCGAATTGCCGAGTATGACATTTCCGTCCATTTAAAAAAAAACAGGCGAACAACAAACCTCTCATTGCTACTCTATGTTCACGAACTGCTCTCTTACTTTTTTCAATGGAGAACAAGAAACTTCTTCGAACTATTCTCGGAAAAAGCGATTGTAATGGAAACTTCAACGCACGTCAGGAAAACAACTACCGCCATTTGTCTCGAACTATGTAACTAATGAAATGACAATAAGACTTCGTAGCAAATAATACTAAATAATTAATTTACAAGGCTCTAATTACCATTATTAGATTTTTACTTATTAAATTAAACGAAAACAAGCGACAAGGGACGACAATTTATTAACAATATTTAGAGAAATTTCAGATAAAAGTAAAATAATAATTATGCAAAATGTTTTATTCACCTTCAAAATTTTACGTGCTAAACTAACTCAGGATAGTGATATTTAATAAAATAACAGTTTGCTTAAACTACAATCCCTTAAGCTCAAGTATGGGAGTACGTGTGAATAAAAAACGGAACTATAGCGGAATATGATCAAGGAAATTACAAAAACTCAATAAGTGTACAGATCATTGAAAATACGATTCAAAAGTTTAAGCGAACTAAATAAAGTTTCTAAGTATTTCCGGCAGCAATAATAATCGTTACGTACCAGTAGAATGCATACCTATTAATAATTTATGAAATTCATCTTTCATTGAATCAATCGGCGAAAGAAAATATTCTTCCAATAATCTTGTTTCAAGATTTCACTTTGAAAAAAAACTGAAGTGCATAGAACATCAATAGTACTCCTTGTTCAATTGTAAGCCCACTTCTATTGTTTGCCATACTCATCTTAGCTGGACCGCTGACCAAACGCTGCAGCCACTTAAATCTTCGAGGAATCTAAGAGCAAAGAAATAACAATGGATCCACAGCGAAAGCATGGAGACGTTGGGTCCCAAGGACTCACACAGAGCTGCGTGAAAGTGAAAGCCTTCTTCTCTAGTCACGTACTAATGCACGGAGACACGTACTGCACGCACGCCTCTAAGCGTGGGACGCTGCATACGACTCGCTCTGTACTTTGGCACTAATGCTACTCATCCCCAGAATATCATTCATAAGTGATCTCGCTTGATTTCCTTAATGTCATAATTTGTACTCTTGTATCGATTTTTTTGTTCTTTTGTTTTGTACTCTTCCCTCAATGCATCGCCGAACTATTTGCACTTTTTTAAAGACAGAGTGCACTTTTAATAAAGGTAAATACTGAGAAAAGAGTAGAGATTAAAAAGATATTTTGATGGGAAAATAGAAATAATTCTTGTCTCCCTGGCAACGTACACTCGGAATAACAGTATCCTAAAACATCATTGCTTTGGATGCGATTCAACATAAGAGAGTACACCACATCGAAAACCTTTTTTTCACCTATACCTAAGTAAAATATAACAAAACGATGACACGGCAAATATAAGGCTTGCTTTTGTATGAATTCTTGGAAGTATTGACTCAGGACGAAAAAACAAGAAGCGTACCCAAGTAACCGTCAGTTCAACAAGACAAGATAAACAAAGTTGGGAGAAGTTATTCAAACAATTTGCATCTCAGGTGTGTTCATACACATCTACCTACGCTTTGCAGACTAAAACAACGGTTAAGAAAAAATAAACCAGCTAATTAATCACCGTTTATTTTTTATCGTTGAAGCAGATTGTAGGGACACTAAATTAGTTTCTTACATTTTGCAACAACGCCTCCCGTTACCTTTTTATTATTTTATTTTAGCAGAAAAAGCTGTCATATCTATTTCGACCTCTGAATTTGTTCGGCGACCGCAACCTTGCTACCGATATCATTTCTTCCAAGGATTCTCAGCAAACGTCGGAGAATATTTTGGTATCGCTTCCATTTCCACCACTGAAACATTTGCAGAGCACATTATGATTTGCATCACATCCATAAGCACATAGACAGAGCATAAATAAAGATAAAATATAATTTCATATCAAAATAAAAATCTTCAACGTTCACTTATGTAAAAGATATTGAATCGAATTAAATCAAATATTTAACACGAAGACAAATAATTGTAGTATGAATAATTCATAAATAAATAAAGGTAAACACTTGTTATAAAATAATTAAATGTTTTCCTTTATTTGTTTACTAAATTAGTACATCCCTCACAAATATCAATTTATCCGGCAATAACAGTGAAGTTATCAATAATGGACGAACACAAAAATCACTCATTTCATACGAATATTCCTAGGACTCGAACCCAGGACTTTAGTACTGAAAAGTTAGCGCGCCAACCATCCACGTTAAATTGGCAACATACGTATTCGGAATCACCATCGTAACTTAAAAGACCTGGGCGCCAAACTGTGAACAGCGCAAATTTCAACAGACGATTCAATTTCGCATTTACCGGTGCGCGGACTTCATTTATGGAGAGGAATTCTTCAGGGACAGGAAAATGATAAAAAGACGAAAATCAATTACGAGATGTGCAAGAAAGAGCGGGACAAAGGTGGGGGAAAAGTGAAGAGAGATGGAAAAGCCACCAGTCAGCATTCCGCCCACTTTTATTTCGTTTTAGGAGCCCCTCCGCACGGCAACATTTGGAGGCCTTCGGTAGCAGGGCACTCCACTCAAACCGGTTTCATTCGCATCCAAGAGCGGGATTCCCCAATCGTTCTGCTCTGAAGACCGCGGTTCGATCCCAGTTCGATCGCAATTCCGCTCCGTTGGAACGCTTACGTTTCCCCCGAATCGGATACAACGCGGGGAATTGTACGAAGTCGTTGGGTTGGGAGAAAACAGCCCTTAAGAATAGAACCTATTGGAGAAGTTCGCAAAAATAAGCAAACTTATACGCTGAACAAATTGAGCTCCGTACAAAGAAAAATTCATTCTCACACACGTGTTACTTTTACGAAGCTGCCGTGCTGGGTTAAGCGTGGCAAAATAATGCCTCGTTTATTTAAAATACAGCAGAGTTTCCGATTGTTGCGTACGTTTATCGCCTCAGAAATCTCTGCGAATTTTCAAATATTCCTTTTTATCCAACGGTCTCCGTATACTCTTTCCCTTTAAGTGCTCATAAACTAAATCCAACACATTTATTATCGCTTTTCTCCATTTCGACCATTCATATTCTCATATTCTGAAACATTTTGCTTCCGTGTGCCCTCTTTATGTACCCAAGCCAATGTCATTCATTCCTTTTATATAAGTCGAGCAGACTTCTTTTCGTTGCCCGTTCTTTGTGTTATCCAAATAGACATCGATTTTTCAACCTCATCCTTTTTACTCGCCAGACACGTACCAATGGAATTCAGTTTATACGTTACATTTATAGGCTCCAAAGCTCGTAAATATAAATAAAAATCCTGTCGTTCTGAAACATTAATGGAATGTTTACCACTAAATAAAAATTTTCAAAAAATCTAAATTTCAAATTACATAAATATTTATTAAGAATAATATCAATCAATCAATAATATCAATAATATTAAAAATTAACTTATAAAGCGCATTTAGCCCATAGATTATTACCAATAATAAAATTATGAACAAGTTTTGAGTATTAAATTAAATTATCTGACAACTAAGTCTTGAGTTATACAATAATTACAAGGGGAAAATAACTGTATTTATTCTTTCCTTTTAAATTCATGGACGAAATACACTCCAATTAATGTGAAGAGTACGAGTAGGGTGAAAAAAGTATTCTCCGACTACTGATACGAGAAATACCTACCTTACGTTTCTCTTTTTACGAATTTTTCTTTTATTCCAACATTTTCTTTTTTATTGCTCACGGGAGAGATTGAATTTAAATCCTTTCTCTTTGGAATAAAACCTCTTACGCTTCCGAGACACAGATCTCCATAAAAATAAACGTAACATTTCCTCAACTTTGATGACGAAGACTTTAAGTATGATTTAAAGCGAATGCTAAGGGACTTATTCCTTCCTCAAAATCCTGTTCTTCCTGGAATTCCTCATCCATCCTCACGGCCTCCACCATCACACTCCACACATGCAACTTCCTCATCTGATAGCCATCCTTCACCCCCACTGCATTACGTCATGTCCCACCGTGTTCATTTGTTGGAACACTTCTCCCGCCCAACGAGAGAAACAAAACAAACATTGCAAACCGGTGGAGAGTATTTGACAACCGTTGATAATGGTTACTTTGAAAATTCTATTGGACCGTATAAAGTAAATGAATCAAACATTTCCATCGTGGAATCGAATTAGTTAGTTAAATCAGTTTTTGACGAACGTAAGTACAAATAGAAAAATACAAATTCAACATCGACAATTTTTTCTATTAATAATAAAATGTCACCCATAATAAAAATACTAGAACTACCACCGCTCTTTTGGAATATTGACCAGATAGAGGTCAATAGAACAAATATGGGCAGAAGCGCTATAACTCTATCCATATTATAAATGTTTCAATGGTTCAATCGTTTTTATTCTTTAATATAATACAATTCTACATGTTGAAAAGGGGGTATTCAGTCAAATACTGAGTTTTTTCCTTCACTTCTAATATTTTCTTCACATTATATTCTATTTTTTAAGAATAAGATAATGAAGCTTTTCAATAAATCATTAAAATTATTATTTACTTAGAAACAATCGAATGTACTGAGTTCACTAGAGGATACATGGTCTGAAAAAATGGTTCAATAGCTCGATATACTTGGTTTTGAACAGCTTTACAGTAATTCAGTCGACTGCATGAAAGATACATAGTTCAAAATAAGATATCTTTGAGCAAGAGAGTTATTAGACAGGTATAATTATTCCTCATTCACACTTCCGTGAACAATAAAATATAATACAAGGGCATTAATTATTTTCACAAACACATTTCACTCTTAAGAGCGAGCATTTGTGGTCTGCAGATCCGACCGATTCGTACGTGGGCGACGTGGATGGGAAAAGGTTGACTTAAAAATCGTCTTTGGACGCCACACAGCCTCTGGTCGTGCACACATTAGCAAATGGAGATCATGTAATGCGAGGCGACACCACTTGAGAGATGGCGTTTGGATATCCTCGGCAGAAAACGGTGGCATGGCCGTGACCTTAAGCAGAGTTCAACTGAAGGGGGCAACATTCTTGCGTGGCGCGCGCAACTCGGTACAGGATCGCGTCCAAGAAAATTAAGATGGCGGAAATCTCGTTGACCATCGCTCAGTCCACTTTCGTTTGTCTATTGTAAGCGGAGGATTAGTGAGCGGGAATCTGACCGATGACTGTGACATGCATTCGTGATTCTAATCGAACGCTGTCTGGAGGGAGATGATCCCGACCTCACGTTGCCAATGAGAAATGCGGACTTAGACTCCTTCGAAGACAGAAATGTCAACGTAAGGCTATACGGCTGATGAAAGAATGCAGAACATCCTGACGATTAAAATTACGCATACCAAGATGTGAATCTATGCAAAATCCAAAGCAAATGATGACATGAAAAAAGTGGTAATAAACAAAGACTCGAACCTGGGTCTTCCGCTTCCTGCATTACTTCTTACGCCAACGAACAAACAACAACAAGAAAGAGTACGTTAAAATACTCTAAATATACTGTATTGATTAATAATTTTTTAAATCATTTAAATAAAATTCGTCTACTCGTATAAATAACATGAATTTTAAAAATAGTTAGAGGAAAACTATAAAAAATTCAAATACATAACCAATATTACACTCAATCGATTGTGACATTCATAACAAATCCTTCGTATTTAATTTGACTTCCCAAAAAAATCACGATCCAACAAAGAGGATGTAAAATAAACGATCATTAAAAATCAATCCCCATTTCCGAATTTTCCAAATAGGCCCCGCCGTTCTCCGCAGAATACACGATTTGGGGAAACGAAGCATTTGATCATCTTTGCTTGTTTTCCACTTTCGAGAGTTTCCATGGAAATTTCGTCCGTGACATTAAAAAGGCGAGGGATGAGGAACAACGGCGATGCCTTCGTGTTCGCGCGGATTTCCCACCCACGCCGCCGTCTCACGAAGGGTTGAACGGTGGGCGTAGAGACGATGCTTTTCTATAGGAAACGTGCTTCGGGACGGAAACATCCGAAAAATTAAAAACGAATCAAAAACCGAAATTAGACCGGTGGAGGCTGGACGGGAAAGTAGGTCTCCGAACCATTTTCCGAAAATTAGATCTACAGGCAACTGAATCGCAAATTACACAGATTGCTAAACGGAAGCTGTATACTGCTTTTAAAACGTATTATCATAATTTATAATCGCACTCGGTCCAAGGAAAGACAATAAGCTTACTAATATATTCATCTTACACCATCTCAAGGGTAAGACAACATCTCTTTAATGGGAATAAATCCTTGGAGCAAACTAATGAAAATTTAAATTAAATTTCAAACATTTTTCTGCTTGCGCAATTCAGGAAATGAATTGAAGAATAATTCATTCCGTGTGACCTCATTATATTGTTTTATATGCGTCTGCAATTGATTTATATGAACCCGCACATTTATATGTAAATACCCAGAGAATCACCTTCACAATGTTCTCTTACTCGATTACTCTCACGTACGCTATGCGGGAAAAATGAATAACTAGCTGATGCTACCTGTCGTGGGAAATGTCTTTCGACTTATTTATCGTCATCCCTGTCATCGAAACGTCTCTTTTAATATGGTGCCACAACGCTTAAAGAGGGATTATTACGAAAACAACTAATATAGATAAGCTGTCATAAAAGAAGACTTTAATTCTTTCCTAGGACCTTTTGAATGCCTCTTTTTGCTTTACATTGAGCGTACGATCGTCTTGGCTTAATCGTTGATTAGATTCAGCTGGTAAGCGGCTTCTTTATATCGATAAAAACTTGTTATATTCCTTAAATCGAAAGGAATACTGACTTACAGAATAATGTGGATTGATGATTGGTTTTCGTGCTCAATTCTTCTTGTACACTTGATTGTTTGATGAGTTTACAAGTGAAATGGAAAACTTAGTCGGAAATATGAACCTAGTTTCCAAAAATTTTTTAAAACTAATTCTTCCTTCCACATTGGCAATTATCAAATTCTAAGATATTAACCGAGTGACTTGCATAATAAGAAAATTCGAATCGTAGAAGACTCATTATAATAGAAAAAATAAAAATGTGCATAATAAAGCTTAGAAGATGATACTGAATCACCCATTCGTAATACCACAACATTAAAAAAATCACAATCCTTGATTATAACTAGCTCAAATGAAGAAGATTCGGTTATTTTCTGCGATGACTAAGACGCGAGGTTAATCTCCATACCCTATCGTGGCTCCATGCTGATTAGCAAGAAGAATACGCAGTTATTAAAGGCATACGAAAAATTAAGCAACCTCTTCTCCCAAGAGTAAGAACGTTCTCCGGATGAATGCGGGAGAATCTTTCGCCTCATCGACCGTTAAAGTCTCCAGGCGGTCCGGCGTCGTTTGGGATCGAATGCGCTGCATTTAATTGCGTACGCCTTTGGGGCACGCTATTCCCTCAAGAGGACACGATCACGCCAAATCACTTGCGCAACCGATTCCGTTTCTTTCGAATGATCGCAGCGTGCAGAACTATATTCTTCCGGATTTCCCAACGGAATTCGCTTTGATACTCGAATCCGATAAAAATGCGACAACTTTTGGAAATCGTAGGAATAAAAAACTCACAACTACGTCACGTCTTTAATCGTGCGATTACGGCTCGTTTCCACCAATTTTCAACCAGAAGTGATTAATTGTAATTGAGGATATCGATTTGGAGGAAATGATGCTTTTTAAAGACCTTAAAAAGTTAGCCCTTTTTGAAGGAAACGATTGGGTAATTTCATAAAAAGAAACATAGGTACAATCGGTCTGTATCGAAGATGGCGGAAGATTTAAAACCAGCTGTTTTATAGAGCGATCCTTTTATTACAAAAGTCATTATAGTCTTTAAAAAAATGGAGCATCCAATTTTTAACGTAGCACCTTCAATTACTGTGTAACCTTAATTGTTTATCGGGCATAGCACAACAATTACACTATAGTTCTAAAATTCTTAAATCGCTCTCCACCATCCTCGTACCCGATTGACCGTACTTTTTCGTACCGCGGCTGCGACCTCCAGATATCGGGAGCGTGCATGCATAAAGGGCTTCGAGGTCACGTGCAGTGGGAACACTTTTCCCGCTTCATCCTTAATTCCAAAATCTGAATTTCTAGGCACGACGGCGTGCGTGAGCGAAATTGTCCTTTTATGCTAGTTTTATCGCCTTTCTGCAATCTTACGTCGCTGATGTGGGACGAAGGTGACGAAACTAGCAAAAAAAGGCCTTGCAACCTTGCTCACGCGATATCCTAAGTGCGTTTCTCTTTTCACAGGAAGCCGAAGTCTTTTTGGGGAGAATACTGAATCGAAGGCCGAAGATGGGTTCGAGCAGAATTCCAGCAAAGGCACGGATTTTGTATTCCGTATGGGAGAGATTGCAGCTGCGACGAATGACTCAATAAGTGGCTGCCAATTTGAAGATGTTTCCGTGAAGCGCATGGAAATGTAAACTTTGCATTGTGCATGAGCGCCGCTTGTGCCTTCTGAATTTTTCTCAGACTAACCTTTTGCATAAACTCGATGTTTGTAAACTTTGTAAGCTTTTTCACCGCTTCAGACGGGAAATCGAAACTGGTTAAGTTTTTGAATCCATCAATACTTCGCTAAAAGTAATTCCTCAAGGCTCTCTTCGGTCACATTTCTGGATATTGAAGTTTTGAATGCGTCAGTTCGTATAAAATATCTTTTTTCCTTAATGTGTAAATAATCAGCATCGGAACAATGGTGATCTTTCGCGAAGATGTTCGTATTTAGCTACGTATCTCTGAAGTAAACATTCGTCTATAAAAATGGGTGTCTAAAAAGATGTGAACAACGATTCAAACATTTCCGGTTACCAAATTTGGGAGTCTAACCAAATATTTCGTGTTTGTAGGACTAAATTCTAGAATGTGAATCAAAAAAATTCTTTTGAGTAACAATTTTGGGATAGTATTCATCAAAAATGTGGGGAAAAAATTTTACTCCTCATCTACAATACCGTATTACTTTAGATTAAGAATTTTTTATTATTTACAAAGAAAATGTTGCATTCTAAATTAAATATCTATGTGAGTTACTAGGAGTCTCCAATTCTGAGAGCTTTTTCCCAGTTAACGAATAAAATGAACTCTTTATCTGGCATATTCGGAATTCAAATCTGGCAACGAATCGTGGGCAAGTTGTGGGAGGACTGTGTTGTTGGATTTATCAGTGGGATGCTATTCGGGTTCAGCGACCTTCCAAGAGGTTCTTCCCTCCTCCCCCTCACACGGCCGATTCGTGACCAAACGATAGCAGAAAATCGCCTCTGGAAACACATCGAATTGAAACTTTTCGGACTAATGACCAATCATTGCAATCGAAATACATCCAACGTTTTCTATAATTCTCACTTCTCAAAAAAATGCCCTCCTTACAAATTAGCGAATATCTCGATCTTGAAAGTTGGAAAAAAGCATTAGGCTCAGCCGCGGATCGTACGACCAAACGAATTGATCGACAAACCACGGGATTCTCACAGTCTTTGTTTGTGCTTCGTCATTCCTTTAGGTGTTTCGGTCCATTATCACTATCAGCGATTTTGTCTTTTTCTCTCACATCTTCACCATTGAATTTCACTTCATCGATTTCTCTCTTTTCTCGTTGATTAGGCACCAATTGGTACTACCATTCAACACAAATATCCGCAGTTCATCTGATAATGAACCTATTCTTATCCGCTACAGTTTATTCGACTCCGCGTGAAGAGATACAATAATGATTAGCTAACGATCATTCTGATACAAAACTCATTCACGATACCTTCGTAAATATCAAAGATATATAAACGAAAAATAAATACATAAAATATGATTTTTTCTTTATAAAATACGAAAGTAAATTTCGATGATCAGGTAAGCATTTATCTGGGCTCTCAAAAATGCCTAAAAACCTATTAAAGTATATATTTGACTGATCAATATTGACGAAGATACATTCAGAGTAAAATATAGGGCCTTAATTGTACGATTACATATAAAAAGTAAACTTTTATATGCTTAAGACAAATAATGTAAAGAATAAAAAGGTTAGAACCGAACAATAAAAGAACAAAATGAAGTTGAATCGATAAGGAGTGGATTAAGTAGAAAATTAAGCACTTAGAATGAATTCTAATGAATGGAATACATTTTGAGTAAATTATACGAGACTCATCCGTAACTGTGAATAAATTATCGCGGTGATAATTAATTAAATCATGAATCGGTTTCTTTTGCTTCTCATCATTGATTCACCGGTGTGAGAACTGCAAGAAATTAGCTGCGATTGATGTCACACAACGCCATTTGTTTTCCTTACGAAGAAAACGCTAATTCTTTTCAATGATTATCAAATTCTCAACTTATAAGTTCAGATTATTATATTCTCAACTCAAAAGACTGGATTTTATGGTAGATGTACGGCGTTTTTAAGGGCAATAAAAAATAGAGATAAAATAAATTCTCTAGGAAAAATTTTGGAAATTTTTTATCAATATGTGAATTCATCAATGAAGATGCGACAACATCATTAGCAAAACCAGAACTTCCATTGTAAACGGACAACAAAATAAACTTTTGCTCCTTCTCTCGGTACCTCACGGGTCATACATCAACGACCATTGCGACTATTTGGAAAACAACACGGCCCTTTCTGTCCACGACGTCTTGCAAAAGAGGAGAATTTCGGAAAAGGACAGTACGTGAGGAATAAAAATTCGTGGCACGGCCTTCAGGAAGAAATAAACTGTGAGTTCAAGATGACATTCAATAGCGATTTGAATGCGCGACACATGTGGATGCGCATACCGACACGTGATTTACCGAAGCTGAAGCATATGAACAGAATTTAATAGAAATGCAGCGGAGGACGGGTTGGCGGCCTTAATTCGCAAACGGTGTTCGAACCGTTAGGAGAAATATAGATATTCGCATCAATGAATCTATTATGCATTCATAAAAGCATACAAGAAGAATTTTGACGTGCGACAGGTGGTACATCCCATATGCATTCCATATCTCAGGCATGTCAGCTTCCGCTGAAGCTCGCAATAAATCTTATGATAAAAACTGCTTGTTTTCTTACTTTTTGTAACGATTACTTCGATATACGGCAAACTTTAGGCAAAGAACAAAATCAGTAAACGAATCCTAAATTTAACGATATGATTCTATTTTCATGTCGAAAAAAATGCGGCAAATTCTCGATTTCTGTTCCCGAAATAAAAAAACAATATTATCGCAATTTAATGAAATTCCCTAGCCTTAAAATATTACAGATATAAACATAAACTATAAACTCAGGATATAAAACAATGTGTCCTAAACTCATGGCAAATATGATTTAAAATCCTCACTATTATATATTATAAATCTTATCCTTGGTTAGTAAGGACGGTATTGGAAACAGAGCTATTACACGAATCTCAGTATCAGATAAAAATTCATTACCTCAAGCCACCTTTTACACACATACCCCTTCCTTAAAGAGGCATGTTATTCTTTCCGTTTGATCGACAGATTTTTTTTTTTTAAAGGGTACGCGTCCCTCTTCGGCGACCTTCGTCGTCCTTGGACCGTGCCGATTCACAACGTGCGTCACGGACGTGCCTTGTCACCGCACTTTATCGTCGGGCGCTATTGTCCATAGCGACATTCTGTGGGTAAGGAAAAACATTGTTTCTCCTACGCCTTCCAAAGCCATTTCGCCGCTCTCTTATACGATTTTCCAATCCGAAGAACAATTCTTCCATCAGTTGATTCAGATGCTATCTCGTAAAAGGGGTCGCAGTTCATTTATCAGACAGACCATTATAAAAGGAACGACGTCCTTTCCTTTTGGGTGCGGTCTCAAAACGTGGAAATTTCTTTCGCCGATGAAATTGACCCTTTCTATTAACCCCTTCGCGTATCTACCCATAAAGTGTGGATTTTTTCAGCGTTTAGCATGAAACGCGGATATCGTGAATATGAAGGTGAGTTTCTAATTTAGCGCGTTTGACAGCTATGGTATAGGTAGAGGGAAAACGTGTCTGTTGATTTATTTCAGTTTTAAGTGAACCAGATATCATAATAAAAATTGAAATGGAGGAAACAACATCAAAAAAGGAATAGGAAATAAGACAATGAACCTGATTGCGAGAGGAAAAGTTTAATTCGTCCCCGAATTGATGAATAATTCCATGAATACCTTAAAGATAAAATACATCTACAGAAGAAATCAGAATACCATTTTTAGGGAAAAACGATGAAATTCGATCTTATGATGCAATTTTCAAGCGTATGAGACAAGATATGGAAACTTAGGAACCGAAATAATGACACGAGCACATATTTACAGATAATTAAGAAGGAACTATGATTTAAAGCGATTCCCAAGGAGAAAGGAATGGAAAATAGTAAATAGAATTATTTAAATTATTTTGCAATAACTATTGCCTGATGTCATCAGTTGTAAAACAAGTTTACTATTTAATAATAAAGGGTCAATAAAGGTTTAATATAAATTGATTTTTGAGAAATCGATGATTACATAAATTTGTAACTGTAATTATATATATTCGTTTACGAATAGCTTTACTATTATGTGCAGCGAAATAATTCATTAAAATCTATTCTATAAATGCACCGCTTCAGTTTCATAAAAATCAAGAAGAACTCTAACTCCTGGTATGCAAGTACTTTCTGAAAGAAGTAAGAGGGAAAGGGTTCCATTAAAGTAAATGCGAATACATCAATCGGAGAGATACTAAATAAATCAGTGGAGAAGATAGGAAAGTGGATAAGAGCATTGTGAGAGAGAATGTTGCTAGCCTACTTTCCCCGAACAGCAGAAGCGTGAAAGTTATGTAAGTAGTTCGGAATGTCAGCAATTGTAATTACAATAAGAATTTTCAGACACGTATTCATATTAAATTCAGCTATAATTCGCACGTAATTCTGAAGGAATAAAAAAAAACATCGCTTTTTAGGGAGAAAAATACAGTAGTAATGTAGACCTATAGGTGAAATCGAGTACTGTTAAGGAGTAAAAAAAAGTTTCCAGATAAATATTTACCTCTCTCTGTAAGCAATTAATAACTCTTCTCCAACAGATAGCGTCAAATGTGCCCATATGATTCAATATACCCTATTCTATTGGCGTTGTGAAGCAAAAGATGTGACTATAAGTGTGCGGTGCCTACCGTCGCGTACTTCTGGAACGAGCCCTTAACTGCCTGGTTTGCGCAATTATAGTAATATTAAATGGGATTTATGGAGGACGGACCTTAATGTTTGGACGTGTTTCCTTCTCGATAGACTTAGATGAGATGCGGTGCCAAAGATTGCGAACACTTCGTGCAGTGATAGCTACAAGAGAAAGGGAATTCCCCGTTTCGGATGGCTGAGCCCGAAAGGTAGTTGAACAGTCGACGAGTGACTTACGTCCCGAGGAATAATGCACTGGGGAAAGCAATATACTCCTTATGGCATTAAGATATTCTTCAACGTTGATTTTAAGCGACTATTTTCTCCTCCTACGTGGAGGTGAAAACCACGTTTGCTTTTTAAGAGGCGACGTCTAAGAAGAGAATGGTACAAGTTCCCTGAGATCCGTACAATAGAACTTTCAGCGATTAAGATTCGGAAACTGTCTCCGTAGGAATAACAAACATAGTAACTTATTTGAGCTATTAAAGTACTTTATTTACTCGTAACTATGGCAATAGATAACGTATTTAAGTACGAAAGATCATAGTAAATTATCTATCGAGGATTGAATCACGTACTTAATTTTGAAATAGGAAGAAAAGTATATTACGGAAACAAAAATATGGAAAAATATTTAATTCTGATTCACAATGAATTATAGCTTACATTATAATATGTCAGAATAACTTGAATAGATTTTTCAATCTAATGCTACGAGCTACGAGTGGATGAAGCATGTGAGTAATTAGAGATAGAAAAGAAATAACAATATTTTCTTAATAACGAGGAATGATTTCTAGATTGGATTAAATCAGCTCAGACACATAAATTTAATCTTGTTACAATAGGAAAGATGCAACTGATTAATTATTGAGATAGGGAATCTATTGATTCAATGCTGCCATTTATACAAAGAAAATAGGTGAAAGGTTTTCTATTGAGCCAGAATAGGTTAAATAGATTTATAATTAATCCGTTCATCGCTGAGCAATGTTTGGTCTTTAGAAAACGGATCTCAATTAATTGATTACATTCGGAGAATCTCTGATGTAGTCAATACGTTATTGAGATCTATTTACTATGATGTCTCTCAAACAATTAAGTCCGTAGGTATGAGTGTGAAATTACTGCAATTTACGGGATTGAAAGCAAATCGTAAATGTTTTGATAGGAAATGAGATTATGATGTTAATAGCTATAAACACATAATAGAGAAAGATAATGGAATGCGGGAACAATAGGATAAAATGAAGCATTAAAACCCGTATAATCCAATCCATTGCAAATTTGTGCAGATTGGTCAACGATAGCATGAGCAATACATTACGAATCAAACATAGCTATGAAATACCTCTTTACTCCAATAATAAATAAACACAGTAACGGTAAAAGCTTTAGATTTACGACTTTGTTCAGGAGAAGGAATTAAAGGAAGTGCACGCGAAATGAATGAATCACTTTCACAAGAAAACGATCCAAACGAGGAAAGTGTTCGCAAAGAGTTAACGTCAATTTTAAGCTGTTTGCAATGGTGAGTGTTTTCGTAAGCGACCCAGACGATATGCTCTGCGGAATGCAGAAGGGTCGCCGATGTTTTTATCTGTTTAGGAGAGGAATCCGATGCGAGGAAACCGTACAATAACTCCGTCATCCTGGGCGGAAAACAAACAAAAGGCGAAGAGCGCGAAAATGTTACCGGACGAAATGAGGTTTTGAAGGATGTGAGGGAGTGTGTGTGAGGCTTCCATCTGCTCCCCCTACATTCCATTCTACTGCCACATCATCCACCCACACCACCATCTCACCTTCTTTCTATACATTGCATTTCACTTGGAAATCCAACAACAACTATCTACTCTTATCTATCTATACTTTCATTCTTATCGAAAAAGTTTTCGATTTTGGTAACCTAAAAAATGAATCTTGTACTGTGAGTGTTTCCAGTAAAACATTTTTGTGAATACATATTCGTACAAAACGTGATAAAAAGAAAAAAGCGAGACTAAAGATTTTTATCAATAAGATGTCCGTGCCAAAGGTTCGCCTGGGTAAACCAAGAATTCAGCGCTACACGTAAGGAATATCTAAAATTTACGTAAAGAAATTCGCCAACAGATAAAAGTAACAAGTCTAGACATCTAAAAAAAGTTTTTTAAAAAGTTAAAAATGCCTGTCTTATTTGACTTAAAAATTCTTTTTCATCGTTTAAAATTGATGGTAAAATCATTTTTGACGAATTTTTGATTTTAATAGAGAATATTCAATTGTTTTCGTTGGTAACGAAAGAAGTCAATGAAGCGTATTCCATTAGAGCAGGAAAAGGTATGAAATTTCAGTAACTAATTTAAATATGTAAACTCTTGAATAGAAAATGAAGAGTAAAAACTAAATGAAGACTATAGAAACTACACAAAAACAACTCGAGCCTACCCACAAGTCGATAACCATGGTTACGTTACACTAAGAATAAGCAGTAGTGATTAAATCTATACATTACTTAAATATTATTTGATAGTTCTTGTAATGAAACAGAACACGTTTACGTTTAGTTTTCAAGAAAATAAAAAAGTGTTGTTGTCTCACAAAAGGTGGGTAAATATTTCTAAAATGATTGCAAGAGTGGGCGATATGGAATGCAGCTCGAGACAGCTATTCTCCAGGAAATTTAAGTAAGGTTGAGAGGGAGACATAATGTAGAGCGAGTTGCGCGGGCGATTGTCGTGGGTGTATTTTGAAATCATGCCAAAATTGATGGTGATATTACCCCGTAGAAAATGCCGAGCCTAGATTCAGAGCATTGCTGCTTAAAGGTATAAACACTGATACTATTTACTGAACACAATGTAGAAGTATGTTGCTTATATTTTAGCATCGTAACAGTAAAAATCGCGTAGGTAATTACCTAAAAGTTTATTTAGCTTAATGGTAAACGCATAAACAGAAAATTTTAAAAGTAAAAAATGTAAAATACTGTCATGCGTCTGTGGTATAAATAAAAAAAGGTTTGTTCCGGATGTTCGAAAAAGTAAACGAGAGTAAGTTGGCGCTCTATATTGTGAAGTGGATGAAGTGTACACTACAGTTAAACAAGATGGCGGTAAGGTCGAGTGGCGAAGGCCAATGGAAATGCAGATGCATGCAGAAGAGAAGGGCAACGGGCACGCGCCAATGTATCGCGGGAAAAAAGTCACCGCTCCGTACATAGGGAATTCCTCACTTATTAGGAGGAAACCTTTATTTTATATTTATTTAAACGTATTTAACGAGCAATATCTTAAATTAGTAGCATTGATATTCATTCAGTAGATATAAAATTAAACAATCTAACTATAAACTCAAAATGTTTCCCCAAACTATATAATCAAGAGAGGTAAACTGTTTTTATCTATTATCATCGGAACTAATCGTAAATATCTGCTTATTGAAGTATGTATTTTTGAAGAATGATAAGTAGCAATATTTCTCTAGAGAATAACACCATTACATCCATTTTAAGTTGCGTATAAAAGTAGAATTTAAGTTGTTTGTTAAGAGTTTCTTTCGGGAAGAATGAATTAATGAATAAATTTTACGTGAGAAATGGGATTTTGTAAGAAACCAAAAGCTCAAAAAACCTGAGTCCACCTCAATGCGATCCCACAGCCGTTTGCAAAAAGCAATGTCCAGGACAAGGACTCGAGAATGTCAAATGAGACTCACCTGTAGAAAAAGAAAAGAAGATACGATTAGATAATATGAAACATTTTCAGCTCAGATTTGTATATATTAATATTATTTTTAATTCAAATTATCCATTAGTATACTTTTAATGCGAAATATTCGTCACTATAGAAAACAACCTGAAAAAGAAAATAAATTGCCATAGTGATTCTTTGTAGCGAAATTTATCACAAACGTTTTGTCTAATAACCTAGAATGATATGAACTAGACCCTAAAAATTGTGATATTATTAGATAATTATAACATGGCAGATAAATTTGTATCACAGTGTTTAAGTAACTTCCCTCGGATAATTGCAACAAATTCTTAATTTTTCTTGAAATTGAGGTTAGTTAAATTATAAATAATTATAAGTAGGAAGGATACGATACGTCCCAAATCTGACAGAGCTTGTCTGCCCTACATTTCAAAGATAATCATTATTAATAATCATCCACACCACGGATACAGGTAAGCCTCAATTATATCCGTCAAATGAGAAATATCAGGAAGAAAACAATCAAGGAAGTCTTCCAGTCCCTCACATCAACATTTTTTTCTGTATCCTGACCATGGAAAACGTACCACACGTGTGATATCATTTCCGGACAACGATTTTAATAACTGAAGACTAATTGGGACAGGGGATGCACTCTAGACTTTGAAGAACGTCAATTCTTATCGATTTGAAGAGTGAGGGAAGGCTTTTAAGTGCTCATCGCTGGTGAAGAGTGGCCGTGCATACACATGCAACATGCTTGGAAAATAATGCATGGGATTGTGCTAGCGATCAGGGACTCCAAGGTTAGGCAACGATGTAGAGCATGGGCCATTTACGACTCGGATTTTTGCAAAAGATTTAAGTGTGTGTGTGAGTATTCATATTCAAGGAATCATTAAAGAGGAATTCATTAACATATTATATAATTAAGATATTAAAATGGAAATAAATTGAGGGTGAGAGCGTTTTCTCTTCCTTAAATATATCTTAGCTCCACAACATTTTCCGAGGATAAAATGCATATGACGTGTCATTGTGTAAAATTAGTAACATTTACATGTATGTAAAAAGATTTATGACGTTTATATATTAATAATCACATCAAGGCGCCGTGGCTTAGTTGGTTAAAGCGCCTGTCTAGTAAACAGGAGATCGTGAGTTCGAATCTCGCCGGTGCCTAAAATTTTAAACTGGGCACAGACTATCATTTTTTAAACATAGTATTATCAGTATAACAATAATAGTATCTAATAATAGATCATATTATTCAATAGTATAACCCAACAGTATTTTTTTCTGTAGAATTCCATTATATTCATAATATTCCGATTTAGTGGAAATATGTACCTTCGTGCGTATATAATTAGAATTATTAATAACGATTCTTAAGATTTTATGAATCCAGAAACTTACGAATTAGAAGCGGTAACAACCCAATTTTCGAGACAATCTTGCAACCTATATCTCAAGGATGTTCATCCAAACATTTGGTTTTATGGGCGAAAAGGGAACTAAACCACAATGGAAATATTTTATACAAAAAAGAGTCGCTTGAGAAAATCAGCTGTGTGCTCACACCGTGAACACTGAATGCGGAACATGAAAATTTCTCTCCATATATTAAAAGGTAGAAAAGTATACTTAAGACGGATTCAGGAGAAAAACATCACGCGAGCGAAAATCTCATACCAAGACTAATTTATTCCTCCTACTTTACTTTTTATTTTCTTATGATAAACCTATAAATGCATTTTGGCAAAAATGAACTATTCAGCGATAGAATACTACCGTAATAATTGAATAATTATAAATTACGTTAGATTTCATCTGTTGAATCCATCTATTTAGGTTTATATTATGTTTATGTCAAGAATTTATTGGAAAATCAAGATATTATTCATCTTCATACATCAAAGCTAGGTGGTGAAAATGTAAATTAGAAAATAAACTTCAGTTTTTTTAATAGAAATTATGTAGATGATAAGACGAAGGTGTGTTAAATGAAGCACAAATATTAGGTGTTTAATGAGGCACAAAAATTAAATTTAAAATGGCGAACCGAGGATGTCCAATTCGTATGAAAATGAAACATAGATTTCAATTTGGAACATTGATCGAAGTGAGAAATTTGAATATTGGTAAAGAGATTGTGGAAAAATATTCGAAGACGTTCAATAAAAAGTTCTACTATTGAGTAAAACGTAATAAAAGGATGTAATTAAATGAGTATACATACAAATCACTCCAATGTTATTACGTTCTGGATCGGTGGTATATAAATTAAATTCATTTAGATATAATACTGATTGAGTGTTTAAAATAACAATAATGAATAATTTTCGTTGATAAAAAAGCTGTTGTCATGGTGAAAATATCGAATAAACTCATTGGTTAGAATGATTTGTTGAATATTGTACGAATTTAGGAAACAATAAAACAGTTGACCATTCAGAAACTCAAAAGAATTAAATATAATAATTAAATAGAAGAATTGGAGAATATTACAAAAGAATATTAGCTGATTCGTCGATAGTAACAGCTGAATGATGTCATTAAAGATAATTATAGCATTGGCTAGCTTAAATACTCGATTGAGGACTTGTTTTAATTAAAATCATGGTATTGTAAGATAGCAGTTACATTCACCAGATGTTGCGTGTGATTCTCCCTTTATACAAAGTAAACACTCATGCATCAGCCTTAAACGCAGCTTTTGCAGAGCAAATCATTCAAGAGTCGAAAAAAGTTTAAATCCCAAACGGTCGGATGATACCACTCTTGGGTGCCATGGAGAAATCCGTAACTTTCTTCGGACGCTAATTTATTTCCATCCACGTCGTCCCAATTACGCACAGAAAATGAGGCAGTTAATAATAAGATCGCAGCCCATTTAGCAAAAGGGACGCATTCCGAGCGAATCAAAACTTTCATAAATCACACGCTGTGAGAAGAACAGCGGCGCCTGAGTAATGAAATCGCGGACTGAAGCCAAGTGAAAGACGAAGCAATTACAGCTTCTTATCCGCGTCTCCCCTTTTAGTCTTTTTCTGATTCAATTACAAGGATAAGTGAAATACGGACGACTGCGAAGGGACGGAAAACATCCATCCTCTCGTACAGCAGAGCTAGGCAGTCGCTTGTGACATTCGTAACTAATATGCGATGATATACTACATCACTTCCGCTCAATATGACTATAACTAAAGAGTATTTTATAATTTTAAATAAAAATAATAATTTTAAAAAGTAATTCCTTGAATGATTTTCTTAAAAAGTTCTCTGTTCTCTTATATTAGAAAAATCCATATAATTTGAAGTTACGAAAGTTTCTTTTTTCCTTTCAAATAAAACGATATATTATAAAAATTGTTGGGAACAATTTTAAATGATACACTGAGATATTAAATATCTACCAAATTTAAAGAAAAAAATGGGAAGAAAGTAAACTTGATACGCTCAAACGACTTGAACAATTGAATCAAAAGATTTTGTAACTATAATAAGAGATTATCATAGATGTAAATACAACAACAATTTTCGGTAGATTTTGAATGATAAACATAATACTGAAAACAATATAAAAACAACCAGTAAAAGTGTATAATCATACATTATTAACATTGCATCAGACGAAATCAAATGTCAAGTACAAAGTATAAGAAAATCCTTATATATTGCTAGTGAAAACAATGGCATTACGAAGTGGTGTAATACACAAAATGTAAGTTCAATTGTCGAACCATACCACTAGAGTAAGCTTACGTTTAATGGGTGATAATTCTGCCTCCTGGCTTTGACATTCCACGAACTCTCACTGGATTACGATTTTAATTATAAAAGCAATAAACACACATCATTTTCAAGGTAAAGTTATAGACATAGAAAGTGAAACCGATCCTGAATTTCTAATCTCCGCTCATGGCACCAGTAACCGTTAACACGTAGATAAAAAACGTGAGCACGGGATAAACATGTGGAAGTGATAACTTATAATTGAATGCCTTCAACTGGATGGATTTGAAAGTTGAAATTCATATAGAAATAATGCATGCTCATAAACTGAAAGTTGAAAACAGATGAGTAATGATGGTTAATATTTCTCAATTACGTACTTGGTGAAAATATGCAACCTTTGGGTTCGTATGTATTTTTGAATTTATGAACTCCATCGCATTTAGTTTCTAAACGATGATTTTTAACGCGAATGGGAGCTAAATTTCGTCTCATCAAGAGAAAGCCTCGACTGGAACGGGTTCCCCTTGAGGAATGCTTAAAACACACGTGCACACGCGGAATGCACCGAACGTATGTTCGGGTAAACTCCATTTTCCGCCGAACATATGATTTCAAGAGGCATCCGATGGGATGTTCTTCAAGGTCAAGAGAGGATGCTTCATTTCGAACACGTCAATGGCTTTCATCTTTCCATCCTTCGCTCACCAAATGAAGAACGTAATCCTCTGAGATTATGAAATGGCTTCAATCTACCGGATTAGCGATCCGAGCGCTGGAATAGGTAATCTGGTTTGAAAAGTTCCCCGTCGTCAACAGATAAGGTCAGAATGCTGCGGCGACAGCCGAGGAGACATATCCAGCGAAGCGGAGACCCAATCGAGTTGTTCTTTTGGATCGGGAAGTTGATGATGGGCTTATGCTTTCGAAAGTGGAAGTAAAGAGCGACCAAGTGATTTTGTTTCTTTTTTTCTCTTTCAGAACCATTCGTCGATACCCTTCGATAAATTTAAAGACGACGATTCCGATTTTGGTCGCACCTGCGATTCTCGGAATTTTTTTTGAGAATTCTAAAGGTTATCATTTCAGTTATACACGGGCATTCCCCTCTTTTTTAAGGTTTTTATAAAGGTTTAGTACATAACACTTAAAAAAATATATTAAGTAGTAACTAAAATGACGAGAGCATACAAAGACATTTCTCTTTCTTTTTCGCTACGAACATTTTTATTCTGCAAATTTTCTTTAAAAAAGAAATAATAAAGGAAACGATTTTATCAAGTAATGATAGAATCTAGAAATATGATTAAAGTTTTTCCTAGAAAGACTGTTGCTTAAATAAAACTCTGTAGCACTCGTTACTAGTAGTTGTAATGAATAAACCAATTAATATATCGGTGTAATTTTTATAATATCGCGAGGGCGATGATGAACGACGGTGAAATTAATTTAACAACTTAAAGACACCAATTCATATAATTTCGCTGTCTTCGACAGTTTAATCGAAAGAAAAAACGTAAAATACATTTTTAACAAAGTATAATTTCAATATCATTAAGACAATTTTTTGATTTTCGTCTAAAAGGGTATTATTATTTTCTCACTCTTGCTCTGATAATTCGTAAGGAGGCCAGATCTCATCTTAACGCCTCAGGATTCAGACTTTCTGAAACTATCTCAGAGCAATGATACAAATTATACACTGTTATATTTTTTGGCAGAAAAAGATAGAGAATAAATTTTATAAACCTACTATTATGACGAGGATATTAAGTAGGATAGACAGCCACAAAATACCTAAAATTATAAGATATTTCAAAATGTCTCTTTTTGTGACGTACTTTACATTTTCCTCAAACAAAATCCTTCCTCAAACAACGAGAAACACATCGTAATTTTGCAATTTCCAATTATTTCTCGAAAAATTTAATTTCCCTATAAAATCCTCCAGGGTTAATAATCATTAGAAGCAACATACTCCGTTCCTTCACTCACGAGGATGACCAGTCACCTTTCTACTTTCAGACACACAATTAACACCACGGACGGCGGACAATCGATCGTAAAACATCACGGGTAAGGTCTGTCGGAGTCTGCCAATAACTCTCCCTTTCGTCACAGAATCACATATTGATCGGAGGCTGCCAATAAAGGAATGCAGACTCTCCGATGTGTCATCGGAGGGCAGCGCCAGATCGAGATAACTCTCACGACACCATTAGCGTCGGACCATCGGACCGGACGGTGCCATCGGACAAATTCCGGCGTCGAGTCCATCGTTGGGCGAAAATGGACGCTAAACCTGAAATAATCGACCGATCCATCATAAAAACACGCGGAGTCGTTCTTCGTAAATAAATGTGGAAGGCATTCGGATCTGGACGTGTTCAGGCAGCGTGACGGAGGGCGAAGGAATGCCGGCAACGATTAAGAAACTGAGCAAAAGAGGCGCACGGAGATATGAGTTCAATTAAAGTTTCGACTGGAATAGATTTCTCACGAGCGTTCGCGTTATTGTGTGTTTCGCCTCTCGACTAAAAATATCGCCGTAAGTGGTACACATCTGGGGCGCGATGAAAAGGTGATTTCAACGACCGAAATGAATGGCTTGTTTGTGGAACAGAGCTTCGGTAGCGCCGAGGGATTGTTAAAGAGGAGAAAATATTTAGGTGATTTGGCGCGGAAAAATGTGAAATGAACAACTAACGTTGAGAGAATGAAAGGATGAAAGAGAATTATGGCTGCAAGAAGTAATGCGAAATTTTTCTGTGCTGTTCCTTGCGAAGATAATTTATAGACATCAATTTCAAGTAGTCGTGCTATAAAGAGGCTTAAAGGAAATTAAAACACTAAAAAAGTCAATTAAAACCTTTAAAATTAATCATATTCACTGTTATAAGCGTTCAAAAAAAGTACACTACTTTTTTTACGTAATCATTCTTGCGCAAAGATGGAAGAAGTCAATTATGAAGATCGTAGGAAAAGAAATGTCAAATAATGACTAAAAATTATTCCAGCTTTCCGGTAAATCGGTTCTGCAGTGAGGCAATAGCATTAAAAAATTCCATTGAAACGTTCGATTTATTACAGTATGAATCGTTTTGAATAGCATCTTCGTAATTTCTCTTAATTTTCTCCTTTTTAACGTCTCTTAACCATGACGATGCACCGTGCATCATCCCACACATAAAAACCAACAACGGATAAAAAGGGAGACAGTCTATAGGTAAATATTCCGCTCGCGTAAGTTCGTTGCTGATCCAGTGCCTTCTTCCACAGACTCGAAATGCGTAAAACGAGTATCTATTAGATACGGAAATACTTGCGAGTAATTGCTCTTCCTTTTATACTCACTTTTTCCACAAATGTCATTGAAGCATGGCGAATTGCCAACGAGTCGCTCATCTGGATGATTCTCAAGATTATAAAGTTCACTCAACGGAGAGTGAGGTTTGAGGAGCGTGACGACTGGAAGCATGTGCGTTGAACTCCTAGAGCTAAACTTAGCGTTGACTTAATGCATAGAAACCTCTTTATTCGAAATGAGTTCGAGAAACAAAGGATAAATGGGAATGAGTACTGTGGTGACTATAAGAAACATGCTAGCATCCATTTGCTCTACAAACACGTAATTGGTATGAGCATTATATTTACGCGACTTTTAAGCCAATTAAATGTTATGTAAGTCAAGAATTGCCAACTTAAGGCATTCACACTACTTAGGGATTAATAAATACATACTCTGCGTAAGTATGTCGTACGAAAAGAAGGATAACATTTGGTGGTTCAAAAGCAATCTTTTCCGTTGATATTATCAAATATTTCCTATTGTTGATTTGTTGAAAGTATACGCAATATGAGTCCATAGGTATTTTAAACTAAGAAAGTACAGAAAAAAGAAAAATATCGCCAAAAAAATCCTAAATTTATCTCAAATTAATGCTGATTAGTATAATTTTTCTGCATTTATAAGTTGACAGTACTGTAAGTAATTTCTTTTCTTCAAATATATACAAAGTTATAATATAACGATGAGTAAGCGTAGATAAATTCATTTACCAGCATTTCATTCCCCTTGACTACAAGCTAAAAGGCGGCTCGCAGGGTATCACCATAGATACAACCGAAGGGAATAAGTTATCACTTCTGTGGAAATTTGCATGGGAATCAAGCTTTAAAGTTTCTGTTCGTTGTAAATCATGCATTGATAATTCGATTCAATAGTCCTCATCATTAATTCAATACGAAACTTGTTTTAAAGTCCCTTTCTGGAAAACTCAATGTGCACATACAGAATCGGCAGAGACATGGTGAAATATGCTCCCCATGTCATAGTTTTGACAACCCCTTCACCTTTTCCTTTTACCTAATATGCTACATACACATGTTGAGTATACCATCGAATCCTATCCAATCATTTTCAAGAGAGAGAAACCGCTGTCTTCCTGAATAGATAAAAGAGATGGACGCAAACGTTAGGTTAGATACGCAGGAAATGTCGGAGTCGCATTGAAATCTTGGCCAACGGGAGAAAAGGAAAGGACGTGAATGCGTTAATGGATCCAGCTAAGCGATGAAAAATTGCTAGGGAAAGCGTCCGCAAGCTCTTTAGCCATTCCTCGAGTCCTAATATTAGCATTCTCCCTTTAAATTTCCAACTTTAACATTCAATGTTTATAGCATGCCAAGACTTTCTCAAAACGTGAATGATAGAAGAAGTGAAAGATATATCAACAGGATAAAAATAATGCAGAATTCTCTTGTGCTATTAGGAAAACTGAAAGATTTATGAGTTAATTCAAAGTGAGTCCCTTATTACTAGCAGCATAACATCAGCAATACAGATCGCGATAAAACTTATATTCACTTACATTCGAATTTTGTAATTTTTCTTAACCAAGCCTTCTTAGCCTTTGAGATCGACGTTCAATTCTAACGCTGAATATTTCGCTTATATGAGAAAATAGCAGCAATACTACTACACTTAATTCACTACATCATTTCAATCTCATCTCCGATACAATTTCCTTTATTTCTATTCTCTCTCAGTCGTTCCAACACCTCAAAGCGACTCTCCCAGATTCCAACACCCACCGCTCGCTGCAATCCATTCGTGAGTCACGAGGGATCCACGCCTAATCTTCCATCACCTAACTACGTCCCAGAAAAAAAACTAACGTCTGTTTCACTTGATGCATCTCTATCATCCGGCCATGCTTCCGTAGGAGTCGCTCGCTTGGCAACAGTTGCCACGAAATCATTTGGAGCGCCATTGTTTGTGAATGCCATTTGTCGGTTGATTGCGGAAGTAATTTGCCTCGTGAGACTGGTTTGCTTTACGAAAACCAAACTGAAATAGATACGCGACGGATCTAGTAGCTATCCGAGAATAATAGGGGAGAGTTAAACCGATTCTGTCTTTGAAACCTTTTGTTCCGAACAAGTTTTACGCGTGTGGTTCTACAAGCTTTAATCTCAACTGGATGTTCTCTAATTGAACATTAACTTTAGATATGATATGATACTAATCCAGGGTTAAAACATAACGCTGTTAGAACAGCATCAACTCAAACTCGAAACTTTTTCAGGCGTCACGAACATGAAGTGTGTACCGCGGGATGCATAAGATTCAGGATGAAGGACTCGTTTCTCTGTCGAGATAACCTGAAATTAGCTTCAAGCATCCATATCTTGACTAATGGAGTATTCCCCATAGGTCTTTCGCTACAGGATAGGAGTTAATGAATGCTTCATTTGTACTTGTACTCGTGGCAGGGATAATGTGATAGTCACTGACGTATGATTGATGCTGAATTCACCTTGGCCACTCCTTATCGAAAGATATGCACCGTTGTTCACAGCTTCATTGTGCTGCTCTCAAAAGAAATGTTTCCTCTCGTATCCTATAGTGTCATATAAGGAAAGGAACGAAAATACAATCACTTATTGCCAAGATCTCCCCTTACACTTTGGAGAGATTTGGTATGCAATGAAAGAGAAGAAATGATTTAGGAATTCACGTCGAACACAATGTACTTTCTATCATACGCCTCTAAAATTATTAGTACATGAATGTAGGAATTATTCAGCGTAATAAATAGGATTCAGCCATAATAAAATAACCTTGAAATATATTTTGAATTCGTTTTGGATAAGTAGATGGCCATAGACAGATAATTTTGGCCATTTAATGTATAATTGATTTCTTTCATTTTTGGATAGCATACTCACAAATAAACTTATATAAAAACTCATATAGTAGGTTATTAAAAGCATTACATTATTACAAACATTTCCATGACCAATCGTATTAAGACAATGAAGCCGATTTCAAGAATTCCGAGGCACATGTGCTATTATATTCGCATTTTGCGACCACCGAAATATAACTTTCCTTCGTTTTTTACTCGTTATAAAGTGAAATAAGTAAAAAATGAACAAGTTCCGTATTGAAAGCAGGGAATGGAAATTTTTATCTTCTTTAAAAATTCCGAAAACCGTTATTATACCGGTTCCTACACGGAGATGAAAGCAAACACCTTGTTTTACATAAAAATACCATTCTTATGAAAGCATAATTGGAAAGTTTCAGAGTTTAATTTCTAAGTGTTATCGAGATTCAAAATATTCCGCAAAATAGACTGTAGGATGCGAAAAATATCTTGGGCTAGAATTTTTCACGACGTGCAACCCTCACTAAATAACGAACCCACTCGGAATACTGACATTTATAATACGTATCAAATATTTGAGATACCAGTCACGATAAACGCACACGAATGCACATCTGATGCCGAAAATAAAAAAAGGTAACCGCATTGCAACCCCGTTCCACGTCGCACGATTCGGAGATCGTAAGATGATGGCCTGATCGCCCATGACGTCATCCGACCCGAACGCATTCCATTCCCTCCTTTGGCGTAAGTACGTGATGCTCAATTGCGAATTCGGAAACAATGTAAATAACTACGATCTGGAAGAGGTCGACCGGTGTTTGTCTACCTTAAGATCGCCTTGTGCTAAACAAACGAAACTCGCCCCCGCCGATGACTAAATGGCGGAAATATCCCCGGGATGACGTCACCTCCTCCTTTTCCTCCGACGAGGAAAAGGGAGACTTGAACGCCCGACGGAGGGGGAGACGAAAATGCAGGGACCGACAAAATCGGCCATAAAATTTCGGGATATAAACAATTTCCGCGCTGTGACACCAATATCGAGGAAGTATCGATTGAAAAGTTTAAAAGCTTAATCCGGTTTTCATTTGAACATGTGCCGCGGTTAGAACATCCGAAGTGAGATGGTGGCAGATTTCGTGATGCACGAATAGTTGCAACTAATGCGCCTTTCACGGAGCAAAACGCATTAGAGCGTATTAAAAAAAAAGAGGATAGGAGAAGAGAAGATGTTAGAGCTTGAGGGAGAGACGAATTTAGAGAAGACTTGGAATGCGAGAGGAGACTAAAGGCGGAAAATTCGATTCCAGCTACGGACCGTATTTTCCAGGTTCTGTTTAAAAAGAATGACGTGAGTCATTTGGACACGTAACAGGAAAAAGTTTTGCTCAAATTAGTAAAGCATGAGCAAGTTAAGATGTATATGATGTTTAAAATTAAAGAAAAACCGACTGGAACACTTAAAGACTTAGTTAAAATCGGAACAGATGCTGTTGATTCCAATACTTGCTCGTTGCTCCTTCAAATATCTGGATTACGATGTAACATCGAAGTTTTCAATGACCATAATTAATAAATTGGAAATCATAAGAGTCATTCATTAAGGAAATTAGTGTAACAGAGGTTTCTCAAGTTTCTTCGTAATTATTGAATTAACTATTAAGTATAAAGATACAATATTATATTACTTGATTTACACTTTGCTTTAACGTAAAGGTAGATTTAAACAATTTACAATCTAAAACATAATTGTTTTTGCATTCATTTCAAATTGTATATCTCTGCTAAATACATCGTGAACCGTCACTAATTCAACTGCTCAACAACAAACGAGTTGCTTTTTAGACGGATAGAAGGTTTTTTCTCGGAATTAAGGTCGCACAAAGGTGGCATGTTAATCGCCATAAAAACACGATAATGCGAAGAAAGGAATATTCTTTCGTGGAAAAAGGGACCCAAAAACTCAGGAAAGTTAGGATTTCACGATTGAGAAAGCTCGCGCTGAATGGGGATTGATTGAAAGTTCTCAGATTCACAAATTTTTCCTTCCACAGCGATTAATATATAGTGTGAAATGAAATTTATGTCAGGCTCGAAATTTCAGTATCGCTCCTATGTCTTTGTTCGAGAGTGATGCCTTGTTTAGAATACGAATCATTATCCCTCTTTGTTTTTGGAAGCATATATAGTCGCTTTCTCCAAAATGAAAAAGTTTCTGAAACCTTATTGAGAAATATAACACCAAATTTTTTGGAAAGATGAGACGTACTTGCGAAATTATCTAACTGTGAAACCATTTTTGCATGCAAAATAGGGGAAAATTAATTAAAATTCAATTGAAATATCAACGATAAAAGATGAACTTAAGGATAAATTTATAGTTGTATTACTTAAAAGTATTTTTAAGTAATTTATAATATGAAAATATCTATTCAAGACTCGAATTTGCATGCGATATCATTTTGCTTTGAAACAGCCAAAACATCTCATCTGCAATTCAGAACAAATCAGGAAACTTTTCAGAATGTAGCGGATATTGGGTAACGTTACTCATGTTTTATACACTAAATACAAGAGGCAACTGCAAAAATTTTGTAAACTATTAACCTTAGTTAATATATACTTCATTCAACATATATATTTTAAAATTCAGTTAAATAAGAAGATATGTTAATACGGAGTTTGATGATCGTAAAATTTCCTCTTCGACATTTACTCGAAAGTAGAGCGAATGCCCATTGGCATCTACTCACCACATTGCTGATCTCATTCGTATGTTTACATTCCTCCTTTGCATTCCAATTGCAGTGCCATAAATAGAGCTTTGGAATGCAGAGCAACATCCAAGAAATATAGATAGAGTGCTATTTTCACATTATATACATCCTTTATTTACCGAGAAGTCGTATACTAATCAGACTTCGCCGTATAAACATAAGAATTTTCTGTTGAAACTAGTCATCCTCTTCTTAAAAACAAGATTTTTCTAGAGCTATAAAACGCACGATTTACAAGCTCTCCTAGTTATGCGGGTATCCCAAGAAAGAAATCTTGGTGTCATTGGCTTTTATTAGCTAGAAGAGGTCAACTGATTTTACAGATCGATACATGATGATTGGGCTCCAACAGAGACTTGCACCGCTTCCGTCACATGCTAACGTTCTACCCACCTGGTTATCCGAGATTCATCAAGAAGAAGAAGGATTGAATAGTTTTTAGCTTTGGTATTCTGCAAAACCAATTCGCCGTGAAAGATCCCAAGTCCGTTCGTATGATGACGTCCATTGAAAAGTAAACAGTACTTAAATCGAAGCATTAATTGATGGCATGGCGCGCGCGAAGTGTAGCGTGCACATCCGGTGAAAGAGGAAGTATACCATCGGTTGCTACGGGTGAACTAACGGTAAAGAAAAGCGTATGTATATAAACGCATGAATAAAGTGTCTACTTCGCTTTCCTTCGTCTCGCACAAATGAGTGGCGCCGTGCAGACGCTGTCGGACATCCTGAGGAATCCGCGTTGAATCAATACAACGCTGAGAGTATAGAATTCTGATGCTTGGATTGTGGTTATCGAACGCCCTCATGAATAAAATCCTGCATTTAAGACGTTGATTTTCATTCATGGCAATCATAGAGGAATATGGCTCTTAACACAAGATGGAACTTGTCCATAAGAGCATTTTCATTTCTAAGAATTGATTTCTATCCATCTCAAAGAAGTTAAAGGCTTATAAAAATTGGACAAAGCACGAAAGAAAACACTGGAGAGCTAAATGCATGGAAAAAAATTTAAGATAATATGGTCAATGAGGTTAATAGAATGAATGAATCCCAAATAATTCATTGAATTTCTACAGCTTAAGCAATGTGGAAGTAAAGAAATATGTCCTAAGATTAGCTACGTATCGTAAACAAGATTGTAAATATAGCAAATAAGACATACTAACAGCATAAAAACTACTCTGGAACGAAAAATAAATTGAGAATTTCAAGCTAGCTTCATTAAAGATGCAATAAAATAAATCATCTTATAATGACATCCATGATTCAGTGATCGATCTATTTGATCGAAATTTAAAAGGTTTAAAACATCCTGATATTAGATTACAGCGAGTAGTACTTACTGAATACTGTGAATCTCACATTCGTGGATACTTAGAAGCATAGCAGCAATACATACGGCAAGAATTGCGAGGAGTTTTCCACGGGTTTTCCCCATTAAATGGGCTAAAGCCAACAGGATGCTCTGTGCGTCAGTACTTTTACCTTAATGTTTGACTCCGTAAAACAAGCCTCTGACGTGGACATGTTTCATCATACAACAGATAACATTAAAAGAGAATTAAGAGCAGGGGATTCCCAATAGCAACGAAAAGGGAGAAAGTCTTAACCCTTCCAAAGTAACATACGACTCGAGCTTTTAAGGTACAACGAATCTATTGAGAAATCCAAACACCAAATTTTTTTATCTTGCTAAGAGCGGACAAAAGAAATATTCCCTCAGGGTCTTCTGTAGAGAAATTGTGCTATGGATAAAACTCTGTAAGGGCAAAATTGGTTGATGGCGCATCAATTTGGTAGCGGTATCGGCACTCCAATTCATCACATTCGACACTTAACCACGCGTGGGGAAAATGAAAGGAAAACACGAGAGGAAAAAACGAGATGTTCACGTCACGAATAACACTTCCTTCCACGTAATCTGCCGATAGTAAATTAGATCGGTATAACGGGAGGGGATAGAGGCGCGTGTTACGCTCACATACAAAGGAAGCGTAGATGATTTCCAGGTGCGGTGCCGTTGATCGAATCTGCATGTGCCGTTTTTGCTCCATTGGCATCTATTGGACACGGTGTGCAGACGATAGCGTTATGCCCTCGAAGATCGCTACTAACGCCTCTGGTGAATCTAACAGTTTTCCTTCAGAGTGGATAAAAGTCCGTGACAGTGAATTATGTAGCGGAAATATTTCGCTGTAATGTTGATTTATTCAGGGCTTCACTTGCTAGCTCATCTATTTTAAAATATCGGTGAAATAAATGGCTTTCGAAGATTACTATGCATACATATCGAGAATTGGTTTCATTTATACACAAGAACCGTAGGAAGCCACAAATCAATTCTATTTCCCTAACGCATAAATAAGTCACGAAGAAAATCATGCTGATACTTTTTCCGTTAAATCAAAAAAATACTTAATATACGAACGGTTAAGAATTTACTTAAATTTCTTGGACATATGGTAATCCTACGGAGCAAATGGAAAACTTTGTGAGAGTTTCATTGGAACTTATTATAATATTTATTCGAAATTTTTGGATAAAAAAATAAAAATATTTAATTTCTTGAAATTACAGATAAAAATTGGAATAATGAGAAATAATATAAAGGGTTTTCGAGATTATGAATATTAAATATCCCATAAAACGACCCGATATCCGGAGAAAGAACTATTTACATTTTCCGGCAGAATTTATTGATAAAATATATTTATCTAACGAACAAGAATAATGAGAAGATTCTTGTTCATTATTATTATCTTCCACAAAGCGACGCCTCCGTATTTAAAGGAATAAAAGCAACATTATGTATTTGTGCGCATTTTAAGACGAACCCTTATCAGATCTCAGTCCGAGATAGATATCTGATTCAGGGGGAAAGCATATATTAGCCGAGAGAGTTTATTCAGTGGCCCTGTTAGTTGATGGTTGTACGTGCGACTCCGCTGGTTCGACGTGACAGTGATTTAGTAAAAGATATGATAAAAGGAGAATGCACGAGTGCACTGTTCTTGAAACTCTTCTTGTAGCACACTCCCTTTCCTGGTATAAGGCCTTGATCCCCCTGCAAATGGGCGCCCATTTCTTTGGCCTAATCATTTCGCCTTTCACTTCTTTTGATGGAACTCCGCGTGGGATCGCCGTTCGACTCGAGTCATCCTCCTTCCTTGACAGTAACGAATACTTTGACCCAAATTCCTTTGAACCAACACTTTGACGTTTATGCTCTTAATCTTTCATAACTGGGGGCATGTTGTTCCCTTGGAACTGAGGCCATCATAATTGGACCTTTGAAGGCTTAATTTGAACGTCTTCTCTCGCCCGATTCGAAGGAAAATACATTTATTAATTAAGCACCGCGTTGTCATGGAGATGAACGATTATCTAGCTATAGCCGAGGCCAAAGTGTATCCGTGTGACATTAGAAGTTAGAACATCGGCGGTTTGACCTCTTGAAAAAACAACTTATATGTTTATGAGAACATTTCGAACAGAACAAAAGAACACTATAGGAAAACCCAACAAGGACGGAGATTTAAGATGGATATTCCAGATATGACTACGTAGCACAGTTGCTGAAAGAATCAGGTTGGGACAATCTAAAGGTAATGAGAGCAAGGAAAAGATGGATGATAATTCACAAGGCTATCGCAGTTCCGATGAGGAACTGTGTGATATGGAATGAGGAATTCTTGGGCGTTGTGTCCACAAACTCGAGTGAAACAAAAGAAGAGGAAACTAAGAGTTATTCACGATGTGTATTTAAATTGACCGTGAAATTTTCTATTAAAAAGACGATTCTATCTATTCTAATATCCGAATTGATGAAAGATAAATAATAACTTTTTTAACTAACAGTATTTTTACGATGAAACGAAAACACAAAAATATATTTATCCTTTGCTCAGAATTATTTTTCTTCATCGAATTCAAGACGGTTTGAGGTTGAATCCTATTACCAATAGTTCTCGCAGTTAATATTATTTTACAGTCTCGTATCTAATTTTTTCATTCAAAATGTGGAAGATTTACCCCACAATCTATTGAAGTTTCGATATTAGATTAATTCCTTTCCATAAAGTCATCAACACTAAACAAAAAAAAACTTGGATGTTACACAAGCGATAAAATCAACGGAAAACTGACATTCGTAAAACAACAAGCTCATTCATTTTATGTCAATCTGCCAATCAAGTCAAAAATTAATTTGTCAGCATTTCTTTTCAACCTTTACGTTCAACGTCACTACAGTTTCCTCATCAACTCATTCCAATTCCTTTTACTCAAATGAGATGAATTTATTTTCCACACCGTCCTTTCGAAAAGGATGCATCATAGGAACGCTTTCACTGAAAGCAATCATAGTGAGAGGGTCAAAGTAATTTCTTTAGAATTCTCTGCAATTACCATTCGTGTAAGTCTAAAACGGATTTGGAATCCATTTAAGTTTTAAAATCCAAATAATGAAAATTGATGACCAATCAAAAGGATACTCTTGATTTCTCTTAAGAATCCCTCACTAAGATACACTCATCTCTTAACAATGAACCACGGATACAGTGTAAGTGGACCTCATAAAGGCGATACTTATGCTCAAGTATATTCCGATATTGTTAACAACTGTTTATCCTGAGGTTCCACTGCATTGCTATTGTTGTAGACCTGATAACCTCAACTTCATCCTTTTCCAATGACAGCTTTCCCTAAAGACATAATAATAAATAAGAATAAGATTTCCAAGTACTCTATTACTCATTCAAACTGACGTAACGCAACAGAACCTATGCTTTCAGGTTGTCAGCTTATCCTTCACCGTTTCATCATCCCTGTCCTTCCACCATATCATTCATCACTTCCAATTAGTCACTTTCTTGTTTCCATCCTTCCCTCCGTATACAAACAGCACGCCCTATGCAGTTTCCTATTCTCATCTAGATGCGTTCAGGAGCATTTCATCTCCCTTGACCTTGTTCCACTCTTCATACATTTTATTCTCCATGACGACCCTCCAGTCCAATTTCAATCCCCATCCCCCTTCTACATCCCAAGGTCCGTATTTCTCATTTATAACCCCTGGATCTCCATTCATCATTTGCCAGGTCTGAGGAATAAGAAGAATCGTCGATCTTGAATTAAAAAAGGCTATGTATCTTTCAGCTTCCACTTTCCTTAAACTCAAGGATTCTTATTCCTCCTCAAAAAGAAGCATAAAAAATATTCGCTTGGATCTGAACTCCTTGACTTGATTCCATTCATGTCTAAGCAAATAAACGAAGTTTTCCGTTTATTAATTCGAAATTTCTCGAATGCTGACGTAAGAAAAATATTCTAAAATAGAGAGAATTATGTTCTTCTATAGGTTCCCATAAAGCACGTATAATTTCAGAAGGTTAGATATGATGAAATCCTTGTAATATCTTTCAAAAAGAATGACAAACGGTCAGCTTCTTCCTATAGTTTTAATGGCAGATTAAGATTGTAAAAACAAAATCTCTCATCATTTATCTACCAATCGGTGCGGTTTATCGGTATATAATAGTTTTGAAATCATTATACTAATAACGCATTTCAGAATAAATATACTCTTTTGGAATTACTGATCCTATGCTTTTCAACCTATAGCATTTACGTATGAAATAAGTGTGTTAAAAAACTAAACAGTTAGTTATAACCACAAAAAAGTACAATATAAAAAACGAGACATACCATTATTAAAACGGTAACATCTAATTATTTAACATATGCGTGAAAATCCATTCTCACGCGTAAGAAATTTTTAGGCACATAATAAACAACGCCCGAGGATTCTCGTGCTAGCATAAAAAAGAAGCCAATTTTCGGATCACCTCATTGTGATAATTCGTTATCCAATTCACTCCGCTTGAGGTCTCTTTCCAATAAATGAACTTGAGAACGAATGCCCTCGATTCGGGAAATCACGGGGTCGGCTGACCCCTAAAAAAGTGCAATTCCATACGACGCCGCACGTTTCCACGAAAGCTCCTCTCACGATGTTCTTTCGTAATCGTGAACAGCTGCTCACGCGTATTGACTCACCGTAACCATCAAAATTTAGGTCGCATGCACAAGTTTTTATCGTCAAACTGTATGCATCTGTATTCGCTTCAATCCTGAATCGTATATAAGCCTCCTGTACCTCAAGTTTACGTGTGAATAGATCGACTATTGATACCGAAAGAATAAACAACTTTCGGTGGTCAAGAAGGCCGTACAACAATTCCCAAATGGTATCCAACGAACGAGAAGAATAAAACGTTTGAGAAATATGGAAGCTGTTCATATTTTCTCACAGTCACGGGATATTACTTTGGTATTGATTTAAGCAACCTCTAATCCCTGAACGTAATTAACATTTGTATTAGGCATTTAGGGTATTTATTATGATAAAATAATACAACCAATAACGTAATCAATAATATATACGACCTCATGACATTACATTTCTTACATTGACCTGTTGTCAAAAAACTGGAGTAAACCTTCGCTGTTTACATTACAAAATCGTAGTAACATCTTTTTTAAATCATCCAGCGTAAAACAAGAATTACTGATTTTAAACTACTGAAGAAGACATATTTTACGTTTTTTTTTCTTAGATCCATAAAAGCTAAATAAAAATCAACTTTAAAATAAATTAAAGCAACAGAATATAAACAATCTCAGCAGATATACATTAACTACTTTCAATGAATTCTAAATTACCTGAATACATACGATGACGAGTAAATTTAACCTATGGTTTTCAAATTATGGTTACGTATATACCTTCCATTAATTAACGAGTGAAACAAAAGCACAAAAACTCTTAACCACATATTCGAGTCTTAAGCTGTGGGTTTGGTTCCTTAATTACTCCGCCCACGTAACAAGAGTTCCACTCCCACTCAGCCCATTTCTCTTCTCAAAATTATACAGCTAATTTAAGTTGTCTATATACTAATAAAGTACGTGGCTAAAGAGAGGCATAATGTTCACGAAAGTTCAACCACGGAGGAGGAAAAAGCAAAAAAGAAAATTTTCCGCGACTCGAGACCTTTATTTCACCACGTGGGAGAGCGGGTGACCTTTTTAAGTAATTCCATTAGTTCTATCGCAAAACATTACCATGTTGCGTGAGGTTTATAGTGACCCCTTTTCCGTTGACTTTGGCGTAAACAACGCCCTCTGTGCGCCGAAGAATCGTTTTTGGAAGCGGTTAAAAATTTTCGCAAACGGAGCTATTAAAGAGACGTTTTAGATAAGAGATTTTCTCGGCTCTTTTTATCTTTAACTCACGCTAAAACATTCGAGGGCTGCGTTCAGTCGGCGTTAAGAGAGAAAACTCTAAAGAACGTGGAAATATTTCCTGTTTCGAACAGACCACCGCGTACGAAATGATTCTTTCCGTATAAGGCTTAAGGTCGCTACCTATTGCTGCGGTTTGAAATACGCTAAACGACGCACTGCGTGATTACAAATATAACCGTAAAGCTGTAGCGAAAAGCGAGTTGTATGAAAAGGTAGGAAGTAGAAGTCGCAAGAATGTACGTGCATTTTTGGACAGCGATGATCGTGATGCAGTCACGCCGTACGAACACCATCGGTAATCGATTGTCACGTGAGAATCTTTTGAGATGGAGATGGTTTTTCCTCATTTCTGAGAAGTCTCCTTTCACCTCAGCATTGTCTTTTTAATGATTTAGAATATCCGTTATGTTAAAAGGCCAGTTCATGAAGTGAAGGCTTAACTGTGAAGTTTTAATTTTTCACGTGAATCACGTAGATTTTAGGACAAAATTTCAAATCAAGATTGCCGTGATTATTTTTTACTAATATTGACCAATTTTAATCTACCCTTTTCATTACTCAATTCCCTTTCTGTTAATTTATTATTTCATCATTCGATCGGTCATATTTGTTCCAAAGATGGATTCCAACATGTTATTCCAAGAAACTATTTTAGAGAAGGTTGATGTACAAGGTGAATAAGACAGACCCCTTGGGGAATTGATTGACAAATTGACATTGACAATCCAACTAAAAAAGATAACGCATCGAAAAATTCTCGATTTAAATTCTTTTGAAGCATAATTTTCAATAAATTCATTTCGTCACAGTTCTTCATACTCTGCTTCATTGGTGATTCTGTTTCTAAGACGAATATTTCTCCAAACCATTCTTTCTGCATAGCTAATCGATTAAAATAATCCACAGAGAAAGGAGTGCCACTTCCGTGGTAGAACACTCCTTAAAATTCCCATCTACAAGTTCTTAATTTTTTCCTAGAGATAAGAATGATATATAATTTACCGAGGAAATATCTCACTAAATTTCCAGTTCTCCTAAATTTAATAACTTAAGCAACCAAATCTGTCGATTTGCAGAAATTTCGACTGCTCATGCTCAAAGAAGTGTATAATTCGATCTTAAGGTGTATAATCTGACGATGATGAGCCATGGATTCTTGGAAGGACTATATGAGGAAAAAAACCCACACTTTTTGTAAATCATCAGATTTTTATCTTCGAAGCTAATTTTGAAATTGTTAAAATTAGTTTATAATCAGGAAAAGAAAAGGGCCGACAATGTAATATTCTTAACATTTTACATTATCATATCACATACCTATCAGAGCTCTTTACATATAAAATTCAATAAATAAAAATTAATTAGAAATATCGAATTGCTTGATTGATATTTGTTTGACATTTCAAGCAGAGATGTTGCAAAATTTTCGAAAGGAAACTTCAGGGCATAATTTTACGTCCCTATTCACATTAAACATGAATAACACTTAAAATATCAGTACCAAAATTAATCCCTCTATAATTACACTTTTAAAGTGGTATAAAAACATTAAATAATACATCAAGAAGTGATTCGTGTATGATCTATCTTCATATTGAATATAAACTTTTAATTACATAGTAATCTCTTAGGAAACGTGAGGTGTAACTAAGGTGTACACCCTGCATCCATTGGCGACGAGTATAGCTAACAGTTGGCAAAATTGTCACAGTAATTGAGTTAGTTCGATTGAGATATCAAGAAAGGAATGTTTCTGTTTCCAGCATGAGATAGTGATTAGTTTTTCCGGTAGGATTCCGAACATATTCCGCAGGTAGTTCACCCAATGGGATCTGCGGAGGAAATTACCACGGCACCAGTTGTAGACAATAGTTCCTCCTCCACTTTCAGATGTGAACGCTGTCATGGCAACGGAATGCCACTTATCAACAGATGTAATCTCAGCACGGCTAACTGTAGACTCGGAATTATGGCTTATACAAAACTGGGCCGCACGAGAGAGCTTTTGGTCACTTTGCGTATTTGCGTTCCCAATTGGCGACTCCGATGGGAGATTATGATCTTCAGATTTGAAAACCTATCACGCTTAATATTCCACGCGTGTTTATAATTCACGAGAGTACCTTGCTTGCCCTCTTGATGCGAAAATGTAGAAGGGTGAATTGTAAATCACGATCTGTTAGTAGCTATCCTTGTTTTTTACCGTCAAAGATTGTCTTCATGCTTACACAGTTACCACAACTTGTTCGAATAATTATACTCAAACACTTAAATACAATGAATTAAATTTCATATGATATTCTTTTACTCCCTGAAATAGCTTGTATTCCATCATGAAAGCTTTACCTCTTTCATGCCATATTATTACGTATTCTATCTTAAAAGAAAGAACTCTACTTCCCCACGTAATCCTTTATAAACCAAAAGTTTTAAGAAATGGTAAAACATTAGAAAAAATGTAAACCACTTATGAAAATACAACCTACCTTAGGAACATTTTAGTCCCCGAATCATTCCCCAGGCCTAATGCTATGCACTGACCAAGAATCGATTCAAAGTTTTCAACTTGGCACGCGCAAGTATATCTGTTCGAGATATCTTTCCGTAGCGTTCAGTTTCTTCTATTCTACGCACAACTCGACTTCAGCTGTTCGAAACATCTGTTCGAAAAGTGGATTCGAGTACTTGTCACGTATATATTTTTCTCCTCCAATTATCTACTGGCAATGCAAGCGAATATTTAGCTGCAAGACTTCCATAATTGATGAATAAAAAGAACGAGTGAGTTAATGCGATGTCAACCGTAGCGTTAAATACTTAGAGAAACCATAATTACGGGACGAAGACACGATAATAACATATGCAATCATAATTATGTAGCTTTAGCCCCCATTCAGTCTGATTACACTGATTTTTTTTCAATAAGAGGCTATTATTAACGACGAGATAAATACTTAAAAGGGTTGATCTTGTACCAAAATATTCGCGTAAAATTCTTTCAGATGCCTCGTGCAGTAAATATTTGGGCAACAATTACAGTATCCAAGTGTGTAATCTAAATAATTTTCTTTTTTATTTCCTGGCGCGCCAACGGCTCATCAAAATGACACAATCAACTGGATGATTTCATGCAGAAACTGTAGTTCCTTATCTATCCGCATGCAGCGCTTCCGTTCTCTCAGAAAGAGGAGGTTTTAATCGAAGTGACCAATATCCACGTGTTTCACGTATATGGTGATGTATGACGTTGCGAAAACAAATGACGCAACCCAGCCCTCAAGGGTAGGCCAATTAATTCGGCGGAACATACAAATGCCTTCACAATGACAAAATTTATGCTGCGCATAATGCACGGCAACGATTGGAAATCGACACTTTTCGTTCCCTTTTTTAAGAGTCGGCCGAAAACAAACGGAGCCACGCGTTGCGTAAAGTGGGCGTCGACCGTAGATTTATGCGCCTTCTGAAGTCTTTATCGCTGATGTGGAATGACATGGTTTTAATTTAAAACTACCGAAATTCCTTTCTCTTCACGGTTTTTGGAAATCTTTCGCGTCGGATTTGGCGGTAGAATCGTGATCTAACAAAAAAATTTCGACCAAACATGAAAATTTACCTCTCTATTGGTGAGCCAACTTATAACGATCTACATTAAATTGAATGATTGGACCAAAAGCGAGCAAAATATGAAACAACGTGCTCTGGTTTGAGAGATAGATTCGAGGGAGATAAGTAAGTCGTGGTCAGGGCACGAACCTGCGTCACCCACTTTCAGAGAGTTCGTTTAAACCAATTGAGAAAGCATGACAGAACAATTCATATATCGATGATTTCAGCCTATGATTGGACCAGGTATGTTCCAAAAGGTCAATCGCACATAAATCAAAGCTCCAACACAAATATGGCTCACTTAAATTGTCACTTTTCGGCCATCTGCTGAGGGATTACCAAAAAACAAGGAATTGTTATGCAAATAAACAATGATAGATTACATAATATAATCACTTTTAATAATATTAATATACGGTATCTATTATTTTGGTATGGAGCCGTGTTTACTTTGATGCATTAACCACAAATTTAATCTCTTATAGCCAATTAATCTCTTCGGTTAAAGTAAACAGTATTTCAGAAATAGCAGGCAATGACATTCCTGACATATCGAATGCGATTCCAGAAACAAGCAAGAAACTTTATTATTTATTTACAGTTGCTTGGTGATTTATCATAAGAAAAATAAATAAATCATGGTTAACTTCTGATTATTATCTATTATTTACACCACATAGTATGAGAACTGCTTCGAACCGTTGCGTAATTACTAATTCTGAGAAGTAACATATGATATATGAACATATGATGATGATATCGTGGCATATGTCCTTCCGTTATAATAAGAGAACGTCGAAATAAAATCCCTCGTACATTTGCAATATGGCGGAGTTTGAATAGGAATGGGAGAAAAACGGTAATGTCCAAGAGGGAGATATATGCAGAAATGATTACTTTTTTCGAGAGAACGATCAAAACGTTTAATCTTAATAATGCAATTAGTCTCCACAATTAAATCTCTGTATGGAATTACGTAAGTAGGTTCTCATTAACCCAACTAAATAGCCATTCAACGAGAGAAAAAAGATCTTTTAATCGATGCGTCGAACCGGTTTTGGATTTACTTCGTAGGAGGACATTGACGCAGCTTCTTTTCCCTGCGAATTTCAAGAGCTCGTATGCTTCGGATTACACGCGTAGTAAATAGAAAAATGTGGGCCTCATCGTATTTCATACGCCGCAGCGCGTTTTTTCCATTGTTTTCCTCTAAAAGAGTGACCGCAGAAGGTGTGTGTGGGACAGACGAGACACGGCGAACAAAGAAACGGACGGAGGGAGTAGAATCTCACGTGCTCACGATGAGTCACGATTGAACTCCAAGGACGAAGGTGACCCATTGGGTCAGTTGTTTTAATTCACATTTATGTCTACGGACTGAAAAGCGTCCATTATGGATCGTGACATCATCAGCAGATGAACATAGTTCAACAAATGGCAGGTAGGGGGATTATACTAGACGCCTCGCATTGGTTTCTAACGTACATATAAACAAACTGCGAACGCAACAATAGAGAAACCGACGTTTCCATGTAAAAATTAAAACTTTTCAACGTTCAAGAAAAAATGAATCGTTATTCCTCTTTCAGCAACATTTCCTTGTTCCTACGTAATCAATTATCATAACTCTTTTCCGTATGAGAGAAATAAACAAAAGAAAATAACTCGTTTCCCGATGACTGTTTATGAAACTTCCCTGGTTCACCAGTTAGCCAAAGGAAAACCTTCTCAATCAGCGATGATTCACACTTTCATTGATGACTTAATATGACAAATGATCGCCAAAGAGGAATATCTCGCATTAACGGGGCGCATTACTTTTCCGACAAAATCATGACTCACGAAAATATCCGTCTCCCACATTTCCTTGAAATCGAGCGCTAGTCCATAAATTAAATAGTGGCAGTCGATTTGAAAACAATGGCGCAGCGGAATGGACGGGAAGATTAAGCTTACCTCGTGACACGAGAATATATTACTGTGGGAAGTGTATTGGAACAGCAACTAACCTGAAATGAGGAAAAGACTTGCATTAGATATCTCCCATGGAAATTAGATCCACAGTAAAATACTTTACATTTCATGTTAATAAATACAATATTATAATTGGAAAGTAAAGGTATTATTTTTAAACAGTAATTTTAGGCAACATTTTCCCTTACTACTGCGATATAAACATAAGGATATGTGTGCATTGGATAAAAATTATTACAGTTTTATAGGTATAATACAATTAAATTTAGAGTCGATTGATATGAATGAACATGCAACAATTATTTTACGAAAAAAAATAATTTAAAGAATACTAGGACCGTAGAAATTGCTCTTTGGTTCTCCTCTTATACTAACAATTATATAAGCGCTATGTTACTTTGCAATTATACTTATATATATATATATATATACTTATAAACTATAAGCTCAGATTTAAAATTCATCTCCAAATACGTAGATTCTGATATATAAGAAGAATTATAGAAAGTAAACAAAAAGAATGATTTAAACACACTCTTGTGCAACTTACGAAGCTTTTTTTCTAGCTTTAATCATTTCTTTCATAGCGTTCCACAAACTCCAGACAAGGCACTTCACATTCTTTTTCCCGATTGACTTTCTGAATAGACGGAATAGGTCATTCTGAAAGTCCAAGTCTATTTCGTACGTGATCTTAGTCATACGGCCTTGCGATAGAAAGTGCTCCCTCGATTTAGCCGCATTCTGCACTAAAATAACTGTCCCAGTCAAAACTGGAACGGCGATGTTTTTGGAAACAGCGGGCGTGATTCACGGAAGTGGGAAATCCAAGCGGACACAGTGAAATGGGTGTCCTCTGCGGGGAAAGCGAAAGTGGTGGGAATGTGTAGAGAATTGGATGAGCAGGGAAAGTGGATGATTGAGTGTGTGGGTTGTGAAAGTGCGTGGCGAAAGAACACTCCGAAAGAAGACAAAAGGAGAGACGTCATGGAATACTAACGGGCGATTCACAAACTGTCTCTTTGAGATTGAGATTTCCGAAAAAGGGATGATTTGGCGAAGCGAATTCAGCTCGCCGATTTAGCAATTGTCACAAAAATAAATGGGCGAGACACGAGTTAGCGGAATTACATCCGCGTTCGAGCGCAAAACTTATATGAACCGAAAAACATATTCGCAGCAACAGCTTCAGCTCATCAAAACGCTGCGCGTTACAAAAAAAGGGTTGCTGTAAACACATGCTTATGGTCGAATAAATAAAAACAGTTGGTGAAGATTAATGGGATGATTACGTACAAATATAGCAATGCCCATAAGGTTTCGTGAACCGATGCAGGCAATTTAACTCACGATTGCACAGCGGGTGGTTCTCAAGAGTGCTATTTTATAGACCTTCATGGCAGCAGATACAATACGTTTTGAGTGATTTAAATTATGAATCAACATGAATATAAATTGAGGTTCAAAGAGCTTGAAAATACATCAAACTAAAACCAACTGAGAGGAATATCTATATGCAATAGATATACTAATAACATTATAAATTTTATCTCTAATTAGAATTAATAGGGGCAAGGTAAGTTTGGTATTGGGAAGAAATTAATGCCAAAGAAAATGTACGGAGTTTGCGAGCAAGGGAAAAGATAATCGTGCGGTAAAATTCCAAGGTTAATGGACCTAAGAATGAGTGATAACTATGATAAAATCTAGAAGATCCTTGAGTTGCTGCAAAGCCTTAGTTTCGATTACATTGCACCTCTAGAGGCAGCAATTAAATTGAGAATGGTAAATGACGTCAAAGTTAAATGATCTGTTTATTTTCAGAGAATAAAATGTAAACTCATAACAGCAAAAAAAAACACTTCCTGGAAAAACTTCGTTGCTGCTGTTGTTTTGAGTACGACTCACTTCACTGAATTTATCGAGCAACTATTTGAATCTCGATTAACTAAAATAACACTCCATTAATTTGAGAACATGAAGGGTTAATTTTTCTGGAACCTTTGCATCATCTTCGTTCTCGAAACGTGAGCGTCAACAAATATAAATAGAGGCTCGAGTTGGATATAAATAGAGGGAATAAATGGCAACGCGACCTATATCGACTGGAAATCACGTTCCCTCAATTAAACGAAGAAAGGAATTCCTCTTTGATGTGTTAAAGCACACGGACGTGGAAAAGGGTTTCAAAAGAACTAATATTTACAATGATCCGAGCATTAAATTGGAATGACTGAGATAAAATTAGCTCCCGTTGGATTAGATGGAGAGCAACCGGAGAGGCAAGTGAGCTTTATAACGCTTATAGCGAAAGAAAAACAATCTTAAAACTACAGATAAAAAGACAATCAAGTCGAAGTTTGGCTCTGAAAAAAGGAGGAGTTATTTTAGCAACGCGGATCAGTGATGAAAGAGGGTCGTTTTTCTTGAGATTGAACGAACCCTATGAAATAATAGAAAACGAATTCTATCGAGCAATTTAAGAGAGTTCAACAATATAAGACTTCAGATTAGAATACTTTCAATTGCTGTCATTCCATCAATTATATTTGCACTATAACGTGAAGTTAATTTAAAAACTTATCGAGTTTCAGTGACTTTCTCGATCAGATTTTTACAATTCTGCAATTCCGATTGGAAATACCTACCATAATAAATTATTTAAAAGATTGCATTAAGAAATTAATTTCATCATACATGCATCTCAACGTGAAAACAGTCAAGAAAGATTTTATCTTCGCATTGACTACGTCTCTGGAATTCCATTCCAATATGGAAATTGCATTGTGTTGGTGGAAAAATGGAAGTCAGATTCGTGGAAGTGTGAGGAGTGCAAGAGCAAGATTCATAACACATGAGGTAAAGCCAACATGGAGTTTTCCCTCTCACATTCCAGTTAACTTTGGCAAATCTTTTACGTGACGCATTCTCGAAACTTGGGCCACGTGTACTGACTAATGGTAAGACAAGGAAACCCAGAAGGCTTTGGATACAGTTACCTCTGCGTATATCTTTAATCTTAAAAATCAAACACTGGTAAAAATATTACTCGAAGAAACGCATCGAGAAAAGCATATAACTCTCGAAACTTAAATAGAATTTATTGCCTCACAAAGTTAAATAATACATCAGAAAATTTTTGATGATTCAAAATGGAAAAATAACGACAACAGATTGGGATAAAGAATATAAAAAATACCAAACAAACAGGAAAAAGAAGATAATGATTCAGAATATATAGCTTATATAATGACCATTAAATCAATTTAAAATAAAAAGAAAATCATATACTATAAATTCACATACATATAAATCAGCTACTCATCATCTTACTGCATAGAATACATCTCATAGATCTCTATATATTTTCCTTTCTTTTACTGAAACAGTTCACTTTCTTCAGCCAAACAAGAGCATAATGCATACATTTTTATAACTCTCCTCTTCTCAAGAAGCTCTTGTAATGAGAACCTTACTTTTAACTTACTTATAATAATAATAATCGTCTTTATTTAGAGCGAAATTGAGACTTGAAAGTCTCCTCTTCCATTTAAATACAGAACCACGATTGTCGGAAACTGAATTATTGGGCAAGAATGTAGTTGTCAGATATGTATGCAGAATGTCTCATGATTAATGTATGCAAAATTAAAAAAAAGAATAGAATTCTTTTATATCTCGTATCGGTTGGACTGCAGAACGGATAAAACTTTGGCACTCGAACAATAAAACTTACACCACTGGCGACTGCAGCTTTCGAACAGTCGTGACCTAGAGATATTCCATAGCGTTTGCAAAACAATCCTTTGCACTGATCCTTGATTAGCGCCCGACCTTTATGGAGATAAAGGAACTTATTAGGAAAGAAGGGGAGTAAGTTCAAACTGAAATATCAACCTCCTTTCCTTCAATATAGAACTGACGCCTGGGGCATTAATGGTTAGGAAGCTGATAGATAATCAAGTAGAAATCACGATATTGTACTGATTGAACCCTTTTCATATTGACAGAAAGCAGACTTACAGAAGTTGATCAAGAGTTCACTACTTAGATGAACCCTGAGTAGATGGTAAATCTCCTTGCCAAATTGCAATGACCATTATTTCCAATTACTTTTAATCAATCCTTTTCGTTCTCCCTCATTCATTCAAGGAACTTTAAAATCAGCTACTCATCATCTTACTGCATAGACTACATCTCATAGATCTCTATATATTTTCCTTTCTTTTACTGAAATAGTTCATTTTCTGCAGCCAAACAAGAGCATCAAGCATACATTTTTATAACTCTCCTCTACTCTAGAAGCTCATATAATGAGAACCTTACTTTTAAAACACATAAATTCGAAGAATTATCTTCGTTTAAGATATTCTGATAAATATACAGATTCTTATACCTCAATAAAACTTTCGTAATTCCTTTGCAATCACAATGTACCGATATAGTAATTTGTATATTATTTCCAAGAAGTATGAAGAAAACTCGCTTTCCTTACAGTTCACGTATATGATCGATTCTAACAATAATCACTTCCTACAAAATACCAATGTGCGTAGTGAACGAAATAGTTCTAAATCGTTTGAAAACCGAGCGAGTATTACACAAGGACAAGTCACTCACGATTATGAACGGTAATGTGGATAGAAAGCGCATATGAAAGACCATTGGCGGTAAATATCTCTTTGAGTGCATGCACGACAACTAGATTTACTTTTAATCGGCAACTGGCCTCGAAACAGAGCAAACTACATTTCAGAGGTGCTTTAGCTAAAAGTTCAAGAACAGGTTTCGCTGCAGAAAAATGCACGGAAGGACATTGCGACAGCACACTCGTACGATGGCGTTTGTGAGGGATGGTGGTCTTAGACTTCCCACGGTAATCGAACCCGGTTTTCGACCTTATTGTGTTTTTGTTTTTGCTGCACTGTATTGGTGACCATGATTGGAAGGAGGGGGATATGCAGACTGGTGTGAAGGCAATGGGGACATTTTTCAGGGCCAGAGTGTTAGAAGGACAAATGACGAGTGGTCATTGAAAGAACGGAATGGCGAGGCGATGATATTAAAGATGAATGAATCAGCAGAAAATAAAAAAACCGTAATTTAAATCTGTTTCAACAAAAATGAGAACGGTAGACGATGATAACAATAGATTACAACACTAATATTAATACAATTGAACTTGGAATCAAACCAAATATCAAGTTAAAATTATGACACTGACGGAACACGTACTTATTAAATGTATAATATGTACAGTTAAACCCATTATATAGGAGAATTTTGATGAACGATTGAAAGAATTTTAAAAAAGTTCAAAGATTTGAAGAAAAATTAAAATAAATTATTTGGAGTCACACAAATTACGAGTTGACTTACTTTTCGAAAAATCATACGTTTTATTAAAAGATATATTTTTCGATTGCTTGCAGTCAGCAAGCGCACCTTTACTCGTATTCTTATAATTATGTATACTTACGTCATCGTAAAATATATAAAGATTACATTACTCTAAAATTACTTGAGGACTTGAGGTAAGGAAAGAGCAAATTAAAATATAGCATCGAGAACTTGTATCGATCGTAAAATTTTCTAAGATATAATTGTGTGAAAAAAAACAACGATCTCCTAACTGATAAGTTAAACATGGGAAATAAATTATCGCCCCAAAAATCAATTATATATACATCAGAGACTCGGATCGTTCGAGTTATTCATCGAAATATAATTTAGCAGAGAGTAAGGGAATCTTCAAAAATCACTCGAAAAGTGTTAAACGAAGCGTAGGAGATAGTATGGTTTCCTTGAGATAATGAGAAAGGATTTAAGCGGATTATGGAGTGCGCAAATTAAAGCCTCAAGCGGCGAACACGGCACCCGGAACGTTCACGTTTTGGAGAAAGGGCGCGGCGAATGGAGTCACGCGTTCTCCAAGAATCGCTTCCAGCTGAAATCCAAGGACGGCGGAGATAACGGGTCCGCTCCAGACATCATTATACTTAGCATTAAGTCCCAAGCGTTCGTTTGCATCAACTTGTGATATCATGGTCATTGACCTTGTGTAATGACTTACGAGAAAAATGGAAGATTTGTCATATTTAATGCAAGTATTGGAGATGGTTCTGCCAGCTTCCCTTCTCGGCAATCAGTGGATGTAAAGCATCCTAACTTAAAAGTTATTTTTTTCTCCCTCGAATATGGTCAGACCGATGAATACCGAATAATACAATACTGTTTCAAGAGAAAAAGCTCTCATTAGTAAACTCAATAAGTGAAGGCTTCACGTCGCGATATGCCATTTCGATGAAGGTATGACAGCTTCGCATATTTCTACTGAAATGAACATTCTCATCAGTAACTTAGCGAAGTTGGAACTCAACCAATGAATGAGCCCTTTTGCTCACAACAAAATGGTTTCACTGATATAAACTTACTTTAAGTTGTTAGGAAAACGGTATACATTAAAAAAGTAAACGAACCGTATCCGTGTAATGGAATTCCTTTGGTAAGGACATTTTAAAAATATAAACTTCCAACTATAAAAGTTTCGAAATATTGGAAGCCTAAAGTTTTTATTCCAGAGATAATTTAATTGAAACATTTCTTTGATATTAAAGTTTGCAATCACTTGACATTCATTTCTTTGATATACAATGTCAGAATATGTTCCTTTCCAATTCTCCAAACATAATCATCATCATAAGCAAAAAGCCTCAGAAAGTTATCTTTTGCTTGATTCGTGCAACATTGAAGGAACTTAAAACACGGGTTAATAATGAAAAAAATAAAGAAACATCAGAATTCATAAAAATTCTCTATACATATTTGCAAATGAATGGTGAAACGCAAATAAAATCTGCAAGACAAAGACTTGGTGCTAATCCTAAAAGCACGACGGCAGTAATAAATTCTGGTGCCAAACCTCTGAAATGACTGAGTATTATAAATATTGAGGTCACTGAATACGTAATCTTTGAGATCTTTGTTTTACGTACGGCAGAAACTCTAATTTTCAGTTCTTTAACTACAAATGAAACTTTCTTTCGGTTACCTTAGAGCGACCATGCTTACGACCCACTCCCATTATCACGCCGAATGAATTCCTCGCTTTTGTTAACGAGCGAAGCAGCTCGTTTGTGGGCAAACAAAAAACGTTGAAAATTATAGCCATGTGATAAAACTTCTTGATATTATATTGGACCAAAAGACAATCAAAAAAAGAACGAATTTAATTTGAGTCAGGGGAACTAATATTGATTATAACTGCTCAGAGATTTTAGGTCAAAAGAAAACTCATCATACAGCGAAATCTCTAGGACCTCGGATTGTATTATAGAATCTAACAGGACGGGTAAATGACATACTACATTCTTTATAAGTTATTCAGCAGTGTTAATCTTATTCTATTACATGTTACACGCTTGTCCATTGTGAAAAAGCCATTCCAATGTCCAACATTAATTTTTTAAAAGGAAAAGGTATATTCTTCTGCTAAAAAACAGGGTAACTCATTTAAGCATTTCAATTCACCATTTATACGACAGTACTGAGCTAGTAACAAAGCAACTCATTTAAGCAGTTCAATTCACCATTTATACGATAGTATCTCGTATACAAAGAACTCGGAGATCGTAAACCATTATAATGGTACACACATACTTACTTAGACAACCAGCAACAAAAACATACCGAAATCTGTCACTTTCGTATAGATTTATTCTTATACTGGTAGAACCATTAAAAGATTAGCGATAGATACAACTCTACACCAGTTAAGTACGTACAGCGCTTACGGAATCAAAGATCTACCAATGGCACTTGCGGACAATGGATTCAACGCAAAAATCGAAGTCAGAATCCAAAAGATGGAAGAGAAAATGGTGGGCAGATAGCAATGTACCCGATGAAGCGTCCGACACCATTTATTCATCTAGACTACAATACTCGTACAAGGATATCCCACAGTGGCAAAGGGAGCCGATGGAAGGAACGGCAGCTCATCACCGCGTAATCCAAGACCGACGTGACGATGGAGTAAAATGCTTCGGAAGAGAAAAACTCCATCGAAGGATTTTCTGGCTTTATCCCCGGAATATTTTTTCGTCCCTCTTCCCAAAGCGGAGACTTCTCGGTATCAGTAACCTCGTGACTGCTTGTCACGCTAAGATGCGCGAAAACACGAATGCCGCTCTGCCGAGCGTTGAAATCTCCTGGTTGAGTGAACCAAGGGAGATGGGAGACCATCGGAATAATGGGAAAAGCATCTGAAGCTGAGACGACTGGCAATCGTATGAAGAGAAAGAAATCTATAGGACTCCGGAGGATCTTATGAGCCTCGGCAACAGTCCGATTGTACCCGCAGTTTGATTTTATTTGATAGTGAACGGGAGGATTTGTTCCGAGGGATAACGCGGTAACCTTGGCTGTCAAAAGGGGCTTAGAACCCTATACAATACATTCATACATACATTTATGCATTCAATTTTAATTAACTTGTCCATTAACTTCGCGCTAATAATAGTTTAAATACAATTCTTCAGCAATAACTTTAATCGGTATGTTAGTTATAACCGAAAAGCTACTATCAATTAATCGAACACTTAGGGGAGGCAAAAATATTAATATCATCATAGTGATTTGATTTCTCTACACAAGATCAATTATTCGTTCTTCTTTCTCTGTCTTTTGTTTTCTTATCGATGGAACTACTATTGGACTATCATTCTGCCCACTTTTTCTTATTCGTACACATAATCTTCAACATCTTCCACTCCAGCCATCTCGGAGACTGTGCTCTTCTCCTTGGAATTCCACGAGAAAAACTGGTTATTTAACAATTTCTTTCTTCCGTAATTTGATACTTTCTACGGCAGAATAATGAGCTTTGTTGAGACATAAAAGCCTCAACGCTTCGGTTCTCAATGTTGAAATATCAGCCTCACATATTAATAAACTAAAACTACGTGTACGAGTACCATTGAATACAAAACGAGACAACACGTACGAAAAAAATATTGACCTCTTATTTATTCCAGTTTTTCATTTAATAAAGAACGGAGGAATTTCTTGTACTTCTTCCCAATACACGTATAACTAAAGATGGCCAACAACCCTTCTATTACTTTCTAGCACATTTACAAATGTAAGACATTCGGCTTAACGTTCACGCACGTAATGGAAATTCACCCGTTTTGATGTAATAAATAGCAGCAGTTGTGCTCTTTCTGAGGAGGTCACGCTATACCCGTCTAAGCCGCAAACCCCTTGCGGTTCGCAGAGCCATGGATACCCTCTTGTGGAATACCTTGAGTGGGAATCGAACCGCATGCACCGAGCTGCAATTGTTGAGCTTTATACTTTCACACTGAGACCAATGGCTTGTCCAGCTTAAAAGCGCTTTCCAGTCCTACGACACGCTCCGCTTCCTCCAATTTCCCTCTGGTTCCTTTACTTCCACTCTTGCAAAACACGGGATTTTTTTTACTTTTACTCATTAACTCTCACTTAAGAAAAAGAGGAGAATTAAATCCATACCAGGATAGCTACTGAACTACTCCGATTAAGGCAATTCAACCGTTAAATTAATTTCCGAATATATATAAAATTTTTTTTCTAATACAATTTTTAACAATTCAACCTTGATTTTCTAATCTGTCGAATTTACAACGAAGTGGTTTATCCTGAAAATAATTTAATATTTCATGACAAAAACATCTTGGGAACAATTTCAAAGGCAAAGAAAGTAAGTAGGACAAAAAATTGAAATTATATATACAATCAGATGTCCATTTGCAAGAGATTCGGTTGAAAAGAATCTAATGAACTTGAAAGTAACACTTACAAAATTCAAATTATTTCATATTATACATAACATTACAACACCCATAAAGAAGTTTTTTATTAACGGGAGAGAATATAGGTTTGTAGATAAAACGAAAAATAATCGAACAAAGAACGAATGAATACTACTAAGGTGAGAAGAGGAAATACCTCAAGATAAACAGAACCCGTTTTTAATGGTGAATCCGAAGAAATGGGTTCAGATTTTGGTTAGGTAAGAGCCCAACCTCACCGCAACGTTAGTATTCCTTACCTAAACCGTATTTCCGGTCCAGATACGAGTGACGACGCACCACATTTCTAAAGGAAGTCGAATCTGTCGGACACTTATTTGAATACATTAGCCATTAAGGATCGATTCGAAATCTATTTAATGATCCGGCAGTAAAAAATATCGGAAACTCTGGAAGGAAATCAATAAAAGCTTTTATGACGTTAAGTAATCATTTCTCGACATTAATTTCCAGCAACATGTGGTTGGACGACATCATCATGTGGATGAACCTTGTAATCACTATAATAATTCATACATTGACTTAACATTTTCGATACGTTTTATTTTTTCGAATTCTTTTCTTTTCATAAGCGGACATTGACTGTTAACACTCAAAATCCTCAAAAAATATATCATTGAAAAAAACTATAGAAAAAATTAGATAATAATTTATGGAGATCAATCGAGTAAATGAGTTGAACCTACAGAAAAATGATATACGACCTATTTCAAGTCCAACCATACTACACTAGTTCCCCCACTTTTTGTAGAAGTCTTAATAAGTTGGATGTTTTTTCACAGAAATAAGTATAAGGTAAACAATTATCCAACGGAGAGTAATTGTAATATATTTTGAATGTTATAGATAAAAATGAAGGGCAAATCATTCTCAATTCCGAACCCAACCAAGTCTAAATGGGAAGAGGAACAGCGGAAGAGGGGAGGGAAGAACTAGAAGGGAAGATAGTGCGAACCGAGAATCGCAGATGAGCGTGACGCGGGTTGCATAAGATTGAGGCGCTCCATCTGTTATATTTGCAACAAGCTATGACGGGGGCAGTCTCTCTAATATTTCATCTAACGGTACATCAAACTGTAAGCAACTGTTTACATCGGAATCGCACGTTTCTGCAGCGAAAGAATGGTGAGATCCACAAAGATGAATGGCTGAGTGTCAAAATGCGAGACATCTTGAGTGACGAGGGCGTGGAAGGGAATTGGCTGTTCCTTCTTTATTCCAACCATCGGAAATTTATTAGCAGAGTGAAGTTTAAAGCTTTAAACTTTCCCTTTAAATAGATAAGATCGATAACTATCAAAACTCAAATATTTAATGCACAAACCTTATAGCTTTGTTTAATTCTAAACATTTCTTATGAAATCGACGGGTAATGTTCAATGTATTTAATTTAATAGATATCGGTATTCCACGACCAATCTTTATGCTCCTGTGCATTCATCAAATATGAATTAAATATATTTATTAATAACGAAAGTGTGTGTAAAAATTAACTGAATCCGGCGAGTTGTTGTGGTAATCCATAATGGAAAGGAAAATATATGAATCTGTCCGAAAGTGCGCAATTTATTTAGTACGACAATCTTTATAAATTCATTTTCATACATCATATTCCTGGGAAATATTCTCAAGTAAACCGCACAGGTAACTGGTTTGGTATATTATTCCGTAAATCTTACTGAATACATTTACGAATCAAATAATCCGTTTAAAGATCAGCGGAATTATACTCGTATATTAAATACAATTTTTATGAATAGTTCTCAAACATCCTTCGCCCTTCTAAACTATATTCCACGATTATATGATGTGTTTTCAGCAAGACATGTTAAACACCAACAAGACTGGACATCCACAAAACTCTATGATAAGAAAAAAATATCCTACAATCTTTTAATTTCCACCTACCCTTTATGAATAATGGGTAGGTGAAAAATTAAAATTAAGAAAAATTATTAATTAATTCATATTCCGTAACAAATTCCAGCTACGGAAATTCGACGAATAATCAAAACACCATTACCCCAAATCGTCTTCCTATAAAATATATCCTGATTCAAATAACGTATCATCCTGATATCGATGAAGTATTGTTTTCATGAAATTTTTAATCGAAAGGAAGTGTGTGACGTAAATTAATTATAATTCGTAAAATTTAAGGAAGATACCTTTCATTTGGAATCTTTAAAGTGAACACTAATTGGTAAGGGAAGTCTTACATTTAAATTGTTACAGTTAACCCGAGACATCGTGGTCGCACAGTAATTACAGTTTCCGATAAGAAGTTCCTCTTCCTTCTCAACCCAACAATGAATCTTCTCAAAAAGTAAGACACGCGGATGACACATTCATTCCTTACCTTTTGTTCTATTTACCGAGAACTCTCTATCTCATATTATGAGAGCATCTTTTCTTGAGGAGAGAGAGAGCTTGGAAATGCGAAGATGTATAAAAAGCTGGAGGGTCAAGTGAACAAATGAGAACCACCGTTATACATCCCGGACGCGGCAATGGACTGCATTAAAGTATTCCGTGGATCGGATAAATGGTTAATCAACGTCCTAGACCTGGCGTCCTTCCCTCGCCGTGATAAAAAGCACCGAGTCATGGAGAACACAGAACGGGATCTTTTTATTAATCTTGGGAAAGCGGCGTACCGAGAAAGTGAGCGCTAACCTCAATCGAATGTAGCGATGCTCGTTCCGAAGCCGATTTCATAACGCCCGCCTTTGATCTACGCCTCCGAATTTGAATGATCATCCGAACTCCAGAGATGTATAGCGCGTATCATAGAACCAAGAAACCATTCGAGATCATCATTAAACGGCTCGAAATAAACTGAAAAAACACTCGGTTGGAACGATAATGTTTCATCTCGACAATATAAGCTATATATAGGTGAGAAATTGAACGATAAATCTAGCGGATGATTGCTTGAATCGTCACCGCCTAGAGAAAAGAAAGTATGCTAAATCAACCTTGAGTTTTCAAATCGAAGGGAACCTTCGTAATACAAATTGTATTAATTATGAAATAAATTACAAAGGACAAATATGAATAGATTGAAAATGTAAAAATCACGCATAAATGTTAATTTTCAGTTTAACGGTAGTCATTGATAAAATAACAATGACTTACATACAAGAGGGTTAATATTAGCCTAAAGCTATATATTAATTGGTCGACATGGCCCATACCCAAGCATTGAAAAAAGATCTATATGGTAATTAATAATTGAGAGGGCATATACTTGTAAATCTGACAATGATATATCTGTATTTAAGAGACTATTCTGTTCCCTAACTTATTCTTTCCTCAATATCTCCCTGTTTGAAAGTAATGAGACATGGATATTTCCCAGTCATTCCTTATTCTCGAGCTGGTATCTACTGATGAGTCATTCACGTAATGTATGATGATATTCAACAACTTGAAGTAGTGTGTGGAAGTATAATGAAACTTAATGCAGTGGGAATACTCTATAAATAAAATACTTTTAATAAAGTAAGGAAGTAATGTAAGAATAAGAAAGGAAACCTTTTAGATTTTAAAATCGAACTTCCTACAGCAAGAGCATACAACTTTAAGAAACGCTTTCTCATTAAGTGCTACATAATATCCTAATTTGAATGAAGAATAAGAAGAAATAGGATGCATCAAAACAATAAAATAATAAGCTTTAAGACTTACACGAAGTTCGTGTTCATTGCGGTGAATGTGTAGAACTTTAGGTGTGAAGATTAAGAAGCGTTCTTCAATAAAGATACCGGAGAACAACTCGCACATTAGCGGTTTGAACGCTGAGGGCTACAAATGAGGCAAAACAAAGCACACTGATGTATATAAAATATGCATAGGACACTACACTGAGAAAACTTACACTGGTTCGACTTTAAATCTAATTTGGTCGAGACGATACAGAAGTAATGCGATTTTAAGGGGACTAGTTATAATACCCGTCGAAGAAGTCTAAACATAAAGGCGAAAAACACAAGGAAATACGAGAAAAACACATGAAAACAACAGACGCATAAGCGTGTGTGGGAAGAACACCGTCTGCCCATGCCTTATGAAGGGCGCTGGTATTGTTAAGTGCGTGTTTATGAAGTCAGGTTCCCTTCAGGAGCAGTGGGCGGGACCTCACGCGAGTTAATGAGTATGGATGTACAAGGTTCAAGGATGAGCAGAATCGCTTGACTGTTCTTGTTGGACAGTTCGTTCTCGGAATGATGTACAACCTTTATGGTACCTGTATCTTCCCTATAAGATTGAAAAGACATCGGAAATTGTACTTCATTACTTCATCCTAACTACCATTAAATCATCTGCAAGCTACAATTTTTTCTTTGAATATGGTGTAACAAATTTCAGAAGTCTAACTAACTTACAATACTTCGTTTGATTTCCCAACCTCCTCGTATTTTCTTTGGGTAAGAATGTCTGCAATAATAAAAAGAGAAAAAACTGCTAAACGTAAACAAAAAATCAAAGAATTACCACACTAACTTACACTGACATCTTACTAAATGTTGCCAAAGAACAAAGAGAAAGTAAACGGGACTATTTAGCTTCGTGAAATTGGAATCTCAATTATAAAAGCAGCGATGGAAAAGAATACGTTTATTCCTCATACGTATTGCGAAGACAGTTGAAGGACAGCCTTCGCAAGAAGCAATCTAAAACGATTCGAACTTAAATTGGTACAATGCAGTGCTGAGTACGAGAAGTGTATCGAATCATACGGATCAATAGGGGAAAATTCTAGATTGGATTACGTGTTTTATTCTTAAGTCAATCAATTTTTATTGGGCATTGAAAGCACTTAGCCGTACATCAGTTAATAGAGTCTCTCACGAAAAAATATATCTAGACACCTTTGAGGTTTTCTCTTGTATCCAACTGTGGCGTAATCTATTGGTGGATATTACGGATGTATTTTCGCAAACGTTTCTGCCACAGCTGAAGATGCGTGACTCACTTTCCGTGCCTTGAGGAGCGGCTTATTTTCTCTTAAAAAAAAACGTTACCTCTTCCGAAACAGGGTCATTCGGATGGACATGAAATTTCGCTTTCTTTTGGGAGCGCCACCCATTGTGAGAGAAAGTGACTTCAACAAGCGCCACTTGGAAAGCATCTGTTGTGAATTCGGTCCAATCGAAACGTGTGCAAAAAAAAACAATCGTATAACTCAGCCGTGGCGCCCGAAATAGGACTGTAGCATATGGTCTTCCGCGTAACTTATTGATGGACATAAACGGAGACAAGCTATTAATTTGAAGGAGAGCTCAGGTTCTATAGAAATTAATTTGACGTCTTGAACTGGGCGCTATTTGAAAAATCAATTTGATTCGATAAATTGAAGAAGGGATTGATTTCAGTGCCAATCAGATGAGCTATTGTAACAGTTCATAAAACAATCGTGATAATCGATAATTCATATGGTATCATTTTCTGGAATAACAGTTAGCTTTTCTTATTAGAACCAAGTAACACAGAGAAGATTGTGAGCCAAGGGAACAAAAACAGTTGGCAATAATTGTTTGCCCTAACCTAAACATAAATTGTGCTAAATACATATAATTTCATACTTTTACGTACTTTTAGCCCATAAGCACCCTATATTTCTTCTTCACTTCTATATTTCCATTTAGAATCGCTTCGATAGATGTTAAATGGTTTTCATAAGGACTAACATCAGAACAGATCAGAACGTCCTACTCAAAGACTATACACAGTTTACATTTATACTGTTCAAAGTGCGTGTTATAGAACGTGTTCTATAAAAGGACTAATAGGTAGGATAAGTAGATTAGGGTAATTTAAAAATTCAAATAAGGTTCGATCTTTGAATTCGTACGCGAAGAAAATCAAAGATAAAATCTATCTATAAAGACTTGCTTTCCTAAGAATTCCTCTTCGCTTTAAATAAAACAATAGCGATAAGTGTATTCGGCAGCGACACATTGTGGATTGAAATTGAGTATATAATTCTTTCCACCTTGTACACATTCCCTGCCTAAACGCCTAATGGAGTGAACACAATGTAAATTTTCGCTTGAAAGATAGAGGTCTGGTTTGGGGGTGGGTCCCAGTCCTTTTATGCGGGGGCCCGTGGGTGGAAGAGAAAGTGAAACTGGATATGAAGGCGTGTGTGGGCAAGTGCAGGTGGTGGTGGACCTTACGGAAGGTCGGAGGTCAAGACTTCTCTCCAACTCTCGGAGCGTCTTTTGAAGCGATGTCTTACTTTGGGCATGAGCCGAGTGGGCACAAAATACGAGAATAAGACCTTAAAAGGCTTTTATCACGGAACTTATACTACATTTGAGAATTATTTGGCTGAGGAGGTGAAACCATACAGAAGTTGCCGACATCTTATATCCACAAGAAGGACAACATTAAATCCAGGTTTTAATTTTGACGCTAAAAGTCAAAAACAGAAAACGTACAATGGAAAAAATCGATTAAATGTTCATACTGTAACATATCATACGTCTAGACCATCCGCGTTACGATACAGTTAGATGTATGATGCATATTAAATGGAAGACATGGAGCCTACTGAACCGCATGGGATTTACCGTGGCTGCTACGCGTCAACGATAAGCGATGGCTCTGACATGATTTCCACGAAATGAGCATTAATTCTGCTTGAATATCTTCGGATAGCGGTGGGAAATGGAATCGGAACACGTAACGGTGCAGAAAATAAAATTCCTTTCATAATCAGCGTATGTTTCACAGATGACGACTGCTCGCATATTTAAAGCTTTAATTACGGGAACTCCAGTTCAAATTTTAAGTGGAGTAAAAAATCAGGAAATGAAAAGGGTAACATACGTAGTTCATCGAAAGAAAATGTATTAATTCAAATGAGATAAAGAATCAATTAAAAAGTAATTTTTAAACTTTTATTTCTTCGAAGACATAGGCTAATCGCAAATTAAATAATAGTTTAAGTTAATCTAATGAATTAATTGCAAAGGCAGTAATGCCGAAATTTCTGAAAAAGTAGCAGATAAAACTAAAAAACTAATGAACGCATTCCTAAGGTATATTTTATCTTCTGCTGTCTGTTTTGATGATAAACCAGGTATTAGTTCATGGAGAGTCGTCTCTATTTACGTAAGGCCAAAATATACCTAAGTGAGAATATTAGACTAAAATTCTCATTCCCTTGATGGGACTTGAATATGAAAAAAAAACGTTCAAAGAAAACAATAATCGATACGTATACTATGACATAAGAATTTTAAAGGTAAACCATTGAATGAGGCTTAGGTATATCTCGGAAACTCTTTCATTCACTTCATCACAACGGCAAATCGCTGGATTTCAGATAGGTAAAAATATGAACAATGCCTCTACGAAATTTCATCTCGAAAACTGCAACAGAAAAATTTCGCGGATACGAAATCCGAACCATTAGTTACCACTGGATGGCGCGCGGCTCGGCAACACTAACGGTCAACCGGTTGTGAGGCGGCGGTCTGCACCACCCGAGTGATACTAATATTACAGAAATTTCGCCGGAGAATCACTCAAAATGTCCGTGGCGCATTCGCGGCTTATAAAAGAGGCTTCCGGAATAGAACAGGTTTGTATTCGTGGAAGGAGCTGTTGGAAGAAGGGGTCATCGGAGGACAGAAATACGAGAAGAGGAAGTCTGAAAGCAGCGGAAGTGTGCTCGTGGAGGAAGGAAAGGTGGAGGGGAAAAAATGCGCGGAGTAGTGTGAGGGCCGAGCAAATGTCTGCTCTCACATGCAATCGGATATCGATAGCAAGACAAATATGCATTTACTCACAGCAGTATTTGCGTATGTAGTTGCTCGAGAGCTAAGAAACTGAAATAGGTGTGCCGGTGCTGTACCTCGGATTCCCATCTCCGCTACGGAATTATGTAACTCCGAACTGGATCCGTTTTCAACCCTTTTTGAGGTAGAATTTCAGGTGTTAAGAGCGAATAAATAATTAAGGTTGTCATCGGCTGGGAAGGTACAAGATTAATGTGAATAATTAAAATTCACCTTTTGGGATGGATCTCTAACTTTTCCGTTTAAATCTCCACAACCACTCATACTAAGCCTCTACCAAGGATACCATCGTGTCACTTATAAGGCTTTCTAATGCTTTTGCGGTGAGCGCGTACGTTGTAAAAACTGTCTTCCATGACCACTAAAATAAATCTGTTTCAAACAAGTGAATCACTCGCTTTAAGTGTAACAATTTTTACGTAATTAAGAGAAAAACATATTTTCTTTCGTGACCATTTCATCATTAAAATTTAGGACTCTAAAATTTCAAGTAAATCAAAGGCTAAGAAACAATAAACTTAAAATATTTACGCTTAAAACACGTCTCTTTATTTTCCAATTTTCATTGCGTACTAAATCAACACCGGTGTACCGATTAAACATTTATCGATCCAAAAGATCTTCCGAATCGAATTAAAATTCCACCGCAGAAACTATTCACAAGTTCACACCTGGGAATTTCAACGCGCGCATAATCCTCTTATTTAACTCTCCGTAGGACATAAAACGTGTGTGCGATCACATTGCATCTAACATGGACTCGTTAAGGGTATGCAGATATGAGAGGGACGATAGTGTCCTTGGCCACCCCTCCCGAGCCATCCTATGACCAAAAGGAGAACTGAACCTGGGTCACCTTGGAAGAGAGAATAAAAAGCCAGGAGAGAAAAGCCGTTTTCCGGTTATTTCGCACACCAGAGATCGAAACAATGTGGTAATTTCCTCGAATTGGCGAATTTTTTCGCGATTCTCTTGGAGAAGAGGCAGCTGCTGTTTCGTGTCTTCGTGTACACGAGAATCAAGAGAGAGGAATGCGCTAGTGCTGCCGTTCGATGTAAAGTATGGTCACCTCGAAAGGTGTAGAATGGAAAAGTCAATGGCGATCTTCAGCTGAGATACAGTGAGATGGTGGCAGTTATTTAGTCGCTTTCTCTCGCAGGATCCAATTTTAAGTCGAGGCGAAAATTAGTTGGAAAGGAAAATGAAAGTGGAAATAGATTGGATGAAAAACCAACTCCACGTGTCGGACCAGGATATTTAAATGATTAAAGGTCCTCTTTTATATCGAAATTGAAGCATTAATTCTTATAACAACTCATTTCAATTCTAATCAAGATATTCGTTATATTCCGAACTGAATGTAACTGAGAAAAAGAAAGTAACTCTAACTCTATTCTTTAGGATTATATTATATCAATGTTCAACATGCAGTCCTTTTTCGATTTAAAAATGTCTACAAATGAAAAGAAAAACTTTCCTTGAGGCTTAATGAAGTCCCTGTAAAAATCTAACGTGACGTTTCGTGTGGTAACCGCTACCAAGTAAGATTTCATCTATAAATATATCACTGCGATACACAACGGGAATTTTGTATTCTTTTATATGATAATTACACAACTGTAAATACAAAAGGATAAGGACTAAAGGTCATAGACGTTGCAGAATTTTCAATGAATTGGAATATGAATACTGTGAGTTTTTTGGATGGTATGAGCCTTCGAAAATATGGCTACATGCTTAAATCTGCAAATTATTTACGTAGCCAAAAATTGCAAACACATTCTAAAGTTTATAAATCTTGTAAAATGTGTTTTCGGAAGGAATTAATTAGCTATTTGTGTGAAGTAACATGAATTACAATGTCGTTCATTGTGTTTAAAATTCCAGAGCATTTAAGTTATACCTTCAATGATACCTGAAATTAATCTATTCTAAAAAATAGATCATTTGCGATATGAAAAGTAATTCCTCATACACAAACTTAAAAATAGCAAACAAAATTTCTCGAAATAAAAAAAAATAGATGAATTTATAAAGTGACCGGAATAACGAAATATGATACACAATATTTTAATTCATGCTAATTATTAATTTGATTAATTCATGGTCCTCATTTTCTCCAGTACGATTTTTTCCATTATTACTCGCGCAAGATTTACTTATTAACATGCAATTCAGAAAAAAACATCTAATTAGGAGAAAGACAGCTATAATGTGTACATCTGCTCATTAGTTTACCATCCTCCGGTTATATTTGATGATTATTGGTCGACGCTGTCTTCAAAACACTTCTCCCTATCAAGCCGACACTAAATTACACCGGCTTAGGCCTTGTAATAGTCAGAATGACTTCCCGTGAACTTCTTTGAGGAAAGGACTGCACTTCGGATGGCCGTAAACACGTCGAGTGGCAGCAGTCGAGTGGAGATCATTAGTTGCTCATCCGTTACGCTTCTGGACTCGGATATTCATTCATCTCTCACTCATAGAGGTACATCAGAAACCCGTTTCGATTAATTGAGAATAACGTGAGACTGTACGGAAAAGCTGTTATTAATGGCTACGGAAAGGATATGGGGATACCATTTTCCCTAATTTATAATTTCTGAATAATTAATTACCACCCGAGATCGATGGCTTCGGGAGGAAGCGCGCGTCGGAGGAAGATACCGACCCGAATGTGAAATCTAGGAACGGCGAGGGACAAATTGCTTCCGCTCCATTAGAAACATACGTAGGCGGGTTTCTACGGCGAGGGAAGTAAACAAGAGTTTTCGCTATTAGCGGAGGCGCGACCTTGCGATCAAATCACGTATTAGATTGGCTTCGAAGTGAGAGGATATGGACAGAATGTCGAGCATTCGCTTTTGAAATAAAGATGTCGCTATAGCGAGATACATTGATCGCGTTTGAGATTGAGTCATGCTGCGGAGAAAGTAACTGAAGCTCGATTACTTCTGAATATCGAAATGGAGCCATTCGGGGAATAGTGGAAGATTAGCTACGAACTATGTTTCTTCTAATATGGAGCGAACGATAGCGTGAAACCTGTTTCCCTCCGTCGTGGGCTCTATTTTAGGGCAGCCGAAATAAAAATCGACCGAATCTGACGTTAATGCTAATGATGTGCATTAAAAGGGACACGTCGCGTGAATTTATCATAAGTGGGACCTGATTATGTTTCTGTGACTTATATAAGGGAAATAAATCACCGAAACTGCTTTTAATATGGTTTGATGTAACTGTTAAGAATTGAGACAAATTATTCTGCGTAGATGACTCGTAAAAATAACCTCTTTTCGTTTATCATTTAGTATTCGATAGTACACAAATATGGAGATTTTTCGCGGCTTCACAATGTTCTTCTAAAATTTATAATGTTTTTAAAAAGACAGGATCATTATATTGCCAAGAATTGTTTCTTACCATATGCATACTAATTACTTATTTCTTGTTGTTATAAATTTCAGTATTATTAACTTCATTTTTTAGTATTCTCATAATTTATATTGTAATATACAACAACGAAACTTTACAAATTTAACATCTAAGGTTGGTATTTTAACGCTCATTAGCTAACAAATTTTTCGAGATTTCTTACACAAGTTTTATAAATCATCGTAAGTCGTATTAAAAGGAACGAATAAGATATCAAGAAGTTTCGCACAATTGATAAATTTCAAAGGAATATCTTGTAAAACATAATCGAGGGCACGTATATGTACTCGCGAATTGCCAGCAACCCTTCAGCAAAACAGTCCCCGATTTAAAGGCATTTGAGCCACAATTCCGCAAAATAATCACGAACGAAATTGGGCCTTGCATCAAAGGCTAAAGAACCGAATGGTGTTTGAGATGCAAGAGCTGTGCCAGGGCGTAAACAGCATCGCCCAACAGATAAAAAGAGTTGCCACCACCCAACAGCAGCACCACCTTCCGGTAGGAAGAGGTAATCTCTTGGTCCGCACGTAGGCATCTCGTACGCGATCACCATTCTACGTATAGCGTGAAGAGGAGGGCTGACTTCGGAGGGAATTCCGAAGCAGCAATTAAGAGTCGGCGGAGGAATGCAGATAGCCTCGAGGGACCCAAAGGGCGTGGCTATCAAACGGATGCACTGGTGGACCGGTAGCACTCCGATGATGACGGATCTTTAGTCCCACTGCTGCAAGTGGCTGCACCGATTGCTCTTTTAACAGCAATATGTCTTATGAATAATAAGAGAAGGCCTCGGAGGGATGGGTGGTCTAAAGAGCATTGTGTCGATGTATTCTCTAGCACCGATTGAGAGCCTACAACCTAAAAAAGATGAATTGAGGATCGATATTTCATTCGATGGAGAATGACAGTTTCCGGCATCTCTTCTTCCTAACATAGTAAAGGCTATAAAAAGTTCTCTAGCGTGATAATCGACTAATTTAACCATCTAAGAGGTCTAAAAATATCTATTTGATTATCTATCGTCCAGTCATTTTAATATATATTTAACATTATAAATACCAATTCAAGTAAATGCGAATGTATTACAGATAGCAAAAACTATTCACGGAACGTTTTAGACGTGGAATAAAGAGGCACCACAAGACATTCAGAATATATAACGTTTTTGATACAGGAAGATGTTCTACAAAACGAAATGGAAGAATTATTTAACCTTTTTCATAAAAAGATGTATTTGATACTCGGTATTTAGAAAAACCTAATAGTTGAGCAAAAAAACGGAGGTTGATAGTTCTAAATTAACTTATAATCAGGATATATTCACGAACTCAAGAGTATCATTGTCTCCTTAACTGCTTCAGATTTACTTAACGGCAGTATAAAATCCTCTGAGAGGATGTTGGGTGGTGATTATAACTGTAGAATGGATTGATGACAACTCTCGAAAGAGCCATTAACTTTTCACCACACGGTACTTTATACTTATGATACATCAAATCATTTATTTCCGGCTATGTTCGCCATTGAGCAAAATATTTAACGTAATTGCAAGATTATTCTATTCCTGGCGTCTGTCTACGACATAAGTGCCTTACTGATTCTTAACGCATATTTCTTAGTGCCCAGAATGTTGAGTCAATGGGTTTCGCGAGAAAAGCTGGTAAGCGATGCTCAAAGAGACTAATCCTAGAGCTGCCAATGGCAGCAAGAAAGCTTCCAGTAGACTTCTTTAAGGAAATAACTGCACCGACGCCGGTAAATACGGTATGAGTGCCAGCTGTTGAGGTGATCATTAGCTGCTCATCCGTTACACACCTTGAGACATCCATCCTCCAGGTAAAGAGTTGGCACATTACATCGCGACGTTGGAAACCAAAAAGTTCGGACAGCCGTTTGGTCGCCGCGTACGTCAACTGGTGGCCTTTCTACCGTTCCCTAATCAAACTTCTGAAGAGCATGCTCGGAGACAGTTACACTAATCTATCTCCGGTGCAAAACAAAGGAGCTAAAATGCACCGCTGCCGAAACTCCATTGTCCTGTTTGATTGTCTTCCCTAAAGGGAAGTTCATCTGTTGACATGCGTCGCCCATGGATGGCTTCCAACGTCCGGTTCATTAGCGAGTCTGCATGCGATATGGAGATGTGGGTGGTCAGGTTTCTTCCGAACATGGAGAGGGCGGCCGTGGGTGTCCGTATTGGGCTGCGAAGGAAGTCACTTCCGTCCATATTAGCGAGCTGCCTCAGGGTACGCTGACCGCTAACTCTTTCTTCGCTGCGGAATGCGGGGAACATGGCCGTTTCCCACTGCGCCGCTCTTGTAAAACGAAACGAGATACTAATTGATGCAGAACGAGAAAGCTCTCATTGTCCGATAGGAGGGTTTCGACCAGAGGAACTAAATGGCCATTAACCCCGCATTAAGAAGTGTGTTTAACCCAAATCATTTGCTTGGAATTTTTATTACATTGGCGACTCTTCTCTGGTATCCTGGTTGGTATTAATTTACTCCAGAAATTCACTCTATTCTTATACCCTTCTTGATATTGAGACGTATCAAAATGTTCCAACGTGAGTGCCAGAAAAATGTTGATGAAATCGAAGAATCTATACAAAGTCGCAAGCACTGTTATATTAATACAATAGGGTAAAATAAATTCATGAGTATTTACCGGTATGGATGGTAAACAATAGTGACATCAACGCCTGCATAAACACACTGGGATAAGAAGATTAATATCGAAATATACGAACTGATGATGTTGCAGGTTATCACTTCTAATCCGTAAATGGAATTCACTTGAATACTTCTTGAGATGTGGATAATCATGAATACATTTAAGAATTAAATGTTATATATACGAGATTTAAGAGCAAAGACAGAAAGATCGATTGAAAAAAGCTATTTCTTCTATCGTAAAAATATATTGATCATTAAATGACAGTGTTAAAAGTCTAAAGTTCAAATTAAAATGTATTAAAGTAACAAAATAAAATTTATAAAAATATTAAAAAATAAAATTTATCTTATACGGTGGGTAAGGGTTCTCAGGCTAAAAAGTATTAAATGCACTGATCTAATTTGTAATGAAGAATGCACGAGAAAGATGTATTAAATAAGAGCATGCAAAAACATTTAACCTTCGTATATATTATCATTTAAAGCAACACACATAAATATAAAATGATAATCCTGAACATTGGAGGGAAACTTGCCTACGCTAAATTGATGGAATGTTTAACATCATAGTCTATGAGCATTTGAAAACAAGCCAACAAAGGGACGCAAAATATCTCAAGTTATATGGTTAGGTATGTAAGATAGGCGGGTTTACAAACACATGTTTATGACGTTAGGTGAGAAGAGAAAGCGTTCAGAAAGGAGAGCCTATAAGGATTACGTGGGAGGTTTAGGCTTTTCCATAGGTCGAGACGCACTTGCCAAATCTACTTCTTTATTTTCTATAGACTCATTCCAAAAGCAGCAAGCTCAAGGAGAATCTGATGGCTAAAAATACGCGCTGCATAAATTTATTGTACATAACCGTAACTGCATTAGGTTTACTCTTTTTTTCTTACAATGGGAAAATTCTATTGGCGAGACAAAATAAAAGGATGCAGAACTAGATATTTTATTTAATTCAATGGGAAGGTACAAAGGAATAATTCTGTATTATCAATGACTCAATTTATACTTCACTAAAGCAGCGATCCCTACCACTGAAAGCAAAACAAAAAGGGCACGATTATCTCCAATGATTAACAAAAGACTTATGAAAATAATCCAACCCTGTAGAAATAAAGCTAAAATATGAACTAAAGGAACATTTCGATTAAATATAACTTAAGAACGCGTGAATAAAACATGTTCCTCAATTGAATGGATAATAATAGAATCATAAATACTTCTCTAAGTAATAGTAATCACTAAATTTAACAGCTTGACTACGCAAGAAACAATCGCCTCTTTTACGATTCCAATAGCATATCAAGCATTACGAAACAATGAAGCCATTCCAGCCAAATAAATTGAATCTCAAAAAGGGGGATAATAGTTTCTCGAGAGCAAGTTGTTAGAATTAATGATCATCTCTGAACTAAGCGTACACAAATGCACATTTGCTAATCAGAATCTACTTTCGAGAAACCATGATCATCGAGAAAAATCTATTAACCTTTGTGATTGATTTTACCCTTTTTACTTATATGAGGATTAAAAATGCATTTAAGTCATCGGAAATAATTTGTATATTCTTCGTCGTTAGTGGTCGTCATATATCGTTTGTTCAATAAAATTTCTCAATCTTTGGAAACGTAACAACTATTAAATATTACACGATAACTTAACGAAAAAATATTGATCAATACAGAGATAAATAAATTACTTAAAGCTAGACAATAATCATCTTTCATGTGACTATAATCTAGAAAGCTTTCTCAAAGCATATGTCCACCATCATACGCCCTCAGAAGTGCATATGAGCTATATAAGGGACGGCTGATGCATGTGCAACGAAGAACAAAACGCAACGTCCGATTTTCGAAAAGAAAACTCGAGAATCCTTGGGCGCGAGCAAAAGGACAGCCCATCTGCAGTGGGAGGAACTCGTTTTCACTGGAGTAGACGATGTTTTATGGAGAATGGAATTCCAGCGGAGCATTGGGCCACACCTTTGTAACCGTTGCCAATACTGGCCAAAGCGAGGTTCGGTTTACAGAGGGAGGTTTTGCTGGTTTCAAGTTCAGTTTCTCAAAAACTATTCGACATTCTCGTCGAACAAACTTGACTTCCCTATGGCGACAAAAAATTAGGTTAAATATACGCCGATTTTTATCTGGGCGCCCTTGTTCGTGACCTATGTTGGATTGCGTATGGTTCTTATAATTGAATGTCCGAGAATCGTAGCGATTTTTTTTACTTAAAATGAGTATGTTCCTAATGAACCCTTGGTCTCCTAAGCCAGTTCTTGCATCGCTTAATGATATGGCTTAGGGCGTACAACTATAAACATACCTTAAGAGGTCATTAGAGAAGAGAAGAATGAAGTATGCCAAGTGATATCATGATTTCTTACCTGGAAGAGAAAAAAAAATCATTTAGAAATGTATGAAAGGAACAAAAAATATGAACCATTAACTTATTTAGCAAAAAAACATACCGGTTATAAATTTTTGCGGTGACTTCTAAGTATTAATACGCAACATTCTATTGCATTAATAAAATTATTTTATGATTATTCTTACAAAAGATGGAATATTTTCAATTGCATGATTATTCCCTATTTCAATCACATCATTATCATATGAACATTTTCAATTATATGTTGCAAAACGCATTCAAGTCGTTCTTTCTAATAGGCGTTTTCTGCTTTCTATATTTATCGCTCGAGCGGTACATTTTAGTTAATTAAAGAGCGTAGAAAAGGCGAGTGATTCGTGCTTATGATTCATAAAATAGACGGAAATACTCTGGACTGGACTGGAAATTACCAATTCAGCGCAAACCTTTCTACCATTACGCCACTTCATTTCTGATTTTCTAGGATAGATTAAAAATCGATAAATACGTGTACTGAAATTTCTTCATGCATTTTCCCTTATCGATTTACGAACTACCATATCGTCATGATATACGTAGCAGATTTTTTTTTAGATTGCGTGGAAGAATTTCACGAAGATTTCCGGAAAGACATGTGGGTAGCGCGTTCGTGTACGCGGTCGTTCTCGGGTTCGATTTCCGGTCGGATGTATATCCGGAACGTCAGCTGTCATAGCACCTTTCAAATACAGCAATTCATAAAAAAACCGGATTTAAAATCTAATTCATTACTAAGATCCTGGGCGAATTTCTTCTACTACAGAGCCACCTAGATGGCGGAGGATCTAGGTGGTAGGTGAAGGGAAAACCTTCATACTACGAACAGCCAAAAGATCCAAATATCATCAGCTGATGGATCATGGCCATTCTTTAACCGCAGACGCGTGCGATAAAGTCATCATGTCAGCATTCAGCTCAATTTCAGGCAAATTTTCCCTTAATGTGGAAGTGAGAACACAAGTTCTCTTTAAGATGAGCGCAGATAAAAAAGGAAGCAGGTATAAAATAATTTACGGTCTAGCGGGTGGTCATAGAAAAAAAATATACGAAGGCCGAAGTCCGAGACTGCCCAAAATGAAAACAGGACTCATGCTCCAAAACATCAAACATCTGACCCTGATTCCCTCAAGATATCCTATTCACGAGCCGACCATCGTCGCTTCGTTAACTCCTTAATGGGACGACTTTCTCGGGCAATGAATCCCTCGGGAAACCCGAGGCTTTCGGAAACGTTCGTCCTTGGACGTCCGAGAACATATTTTCCATCCCACATTCCCTGTTTGCGTCTCTTTCGATTTCCTTACACTTCACATGCATTTCATTCTACGCCCACCGTTCCTGCGGCGGCCTAATTTACTCGAAGAATGTAGCAACTCGCCGACAAATGTGTCATAAGTTGACTTAATCTCGGACGTGGCGATCCTATCTCGTTCAGGATCGCCTTCAAGTTCCCGCCCTCTCTAAGCGAACCACTTCCGGCAAACCGAGTTGGATGTCTTACGCACTTTGATGCTCCCGTTCATAGAAATTAAATCATTATGAGTGAAAAGGTCATCCACGCAATAATACGCGTATCTCCATGGTGAACACGTTTATGATTATCTCCAGAGCCAAGGAACTTGCGGATAAGTATTCTAGTCAATCTTTCGTTCATACAATGACATTGTAAAACAGTAAAATATAAAAAAATATAGGTAAACGTAGCATCAGCACTGTTCTGATATCTTCTTTATTGCTTTCAATATTTAATAACTCGTGTATCGCATTTATGGTGGAGCAATCAATCATAAACATAAACTTTATCTTTCAAAGTTTTACAATCCTTTGCGAATGTCTGCTGTAAATTTGTTTTGTATTTGAGTAAGTCATTTTCGTCTTCGTCCAACTTCGTCGTTCGCCAACATTTATGTACAAGCAATAATCTTAATAAGACGATTTTTATATGTGAATACTATCAAAGTTGAGAACCTCGAAATGGATTTTAGTCCGGACGAAATTTGGTTTACGTAAAACCTGATGGAAGGATTCATTCTTTAAGATTTTTCGTTTTTAAATGCTCTGTGGAAACATTAGATTTAAATCATTTTAAAAAATTATCTTCATCTTTTTTTAGGTATTCCTTCGTTTTATACAAACATTAGTTTTTTAAAGGTTAAGTAGAGCTCTCGCGTTTACTAGCCTGTGAGTCCCTCGACAAGTAAATCTCTCTATGTATTCTATCCAATTTTTTAAGTAAGCGTATGTACATGCGAAAGATAAAATAAATATTTAATACTTCATGATGGACAATTGCTGATGTAACTCAAGAGTATTATATAAATGTTTGAAAGCAAATTATTGCTGTTGGTTATTTTCCATGAGAGTAAGGATTAAGCTAAAAATCCCGGAAATTTTTCATTTTTATTTCCAATGAACGATCTAATCAAACCTGGAATTTCTAATACTTCTCAAGGAGATATTTATTACTTAAAATTCTTAATACCTTTTTTAGAAATTATTATTCTTAATTGTAAAAATATAGTGCTTCCATGTATACAAGAAGTATTAACAATATTAAAGAATTTATAACACTAAAAAATATTAAAATATTTAAAAAATTACGCAAAAACTTTACGTCATCATTAAAGTAAAAAAAAACCTAATAAACTCATTTAAGAGAAACGGCTCAAGAGGAGATCTTGAGAACGATCCAATTTCGTTTAACGACACGAATACCTAGGGCACCAGCATGACTTCCGAGATGTTGGTGTCGTTCCTCTTCTTCGGCTCGTAAACTTTAGTCCTAAAATATTCCAGTTCTTAATCGTAAGTGCAACAAGATCCTTTCTTGGAAGTGGATCAGACTGAAAGGGCGGTGTATTCCCCTCAACTGCGTTCGCATTCCAGAACAACATAACGCTACTCAAAGAATTCTTCCCATACGAATCTCTGGGAATTGCGCTCGATGGCAACCAAAGGCCGTACAATCCCTTCGAAGCGACCTTTCCGAGCAGGATAGTTTGTTACCATGGCAATTACATAGCACACGATTACACGTCAGTCATAATACCGCCAAAGCATGCACTGAACTAGTTAATTAAATCTAAGAAATTCAAACATTTGTATTGCTATGGACTGTGCAGTAGTTCTCGATGTTTTTTAATTAGAATTTAATGGGAATTTTAAATAGGTCATTTAAGAAACTTATTATATCGACATATAAATTTAAATGTTGCTTTAAAATCATTTTATTCTAAAAGGATGAATAGATCAATATATTAATCATTAAACGATATAAAAATATCGTATTAATGAAAAAGATAATTTTTAAAAGACGATTAAAAACATTTTAGATTAAAACAATTATACCAGGAGGTGTGATTGAATTTATACGTGTGTGTAAAACGTAGATATCTATCGCTGATGACAGCAAGTTAACTAATCTATTGAATGGAGTTGCTAGAACAATAAAGGAAAGGGTGACTGTAATCTACGGGGAGATGATGATGAATGAATAATTAGGGAGAAAGGGCATCTTGCATCTATTATGTGAGTAGAGAAATGAGCGGCATCTTGGTGAAGAATATGTAAATTTGAAGATAGGGATTCTATTATCTTACTCCAAGCATTACGTTTCAGAAGTGATAGAATATAATAAAAAGGACATGAAATGGCTGAATTAAAAAGTACGATTGAATGTTATTAAGTAAGATATCTATACACATTTTAAGCATGATTGTTTATTGGGGTACCAATGAAACGTAACCTTTACGCTAGTGTATTAAGAAAAACTCTTAAATAAAAGATGCTATTCATCTCTCTTAGTTACTCCTCTTATTAAACTCAATTGCTCGATAAAGTTACTAATAGTGACATCCAACTCGAAACCAGATTCTCCTATTTTTTACACCCACGAGAAAACAGCCTAATTTTCCATCTCACAAAAGAGAAAACATAGCTCTGTTTTCCATTTCGGGCCTATATCTTGACCACCGTTTGAATATCTTATGAGAATAACATCCTGGATAACCATTTACACCTCGGAGAACAAAAGAATTAGAGCGTACCACTGAATATCCGAACATTCAGAGGGAAATGCGTCGAATTTGGCCGCTTTCACAGCTGCGGATAATGAGAAGCCCAGTTCACACGGAAAGCCGATTAAAGAAAATGAATTACAGCCGATTTTTAACGGAATCCTTTGGCCAAGAACAAGGAGACCTTAGAGGACGCCATTCTAAGCTTCGGAGGGGAATACTGACCTTCCATAATAATTAGCGAAACGTGTCAGAAATGACCTCTAAGCTAGAAGCAAGGTCAAGCGTTAAATTAAAAGAGAACGCACAAAAGGGTTCCTTGTTTAGAATCGGCGAATTTCATCGCGTTGACTCTCTCTTCTGCATTGGATTATCAGATGAATATACGCTCTTTCGCTGATTTGGCGAATTGATAACTACGCAATCGTTAGTTCGCTAAAGCGAATTCTGGAGCGTGAAATATTTTAATTATTTGGGACAGCGATTCGCGGATAAGCGCAGCCGGTTGATCTGAATGGACGCGGGATAAACAATATCCAATGTATAGACAAATAATTCTGTAGAATTGAATCGTCTTAAACATGGTGATCGATTGTTCTTTTATCGTCCTAGATTAACTCGATTAAAAAGGTTGATGATGTTGCGAATGCTTTGATGGGTTATTTTACTGAATGTTTATACTCTTTACGTCTTCCTTCAAATTTTCTAAACACGATTAAATCGTTTTTTTTTTTAACTCCTACTGTTCGTAATAAAATGAGATAGGTATCTCGTTTTCAGCCATTCTTAAGAGAAATTCAATTCATTCTAATACGCATGTTTATTTGAATGGCAGATTGCTTTCTAGACATCTTTGCGAATATAAAAATACGCGTCATTCTTCTGCAGGTAAGGCGTAGTATTTTCTAGGAACCCATACAAATTTTTCCTCCATAATAGATAAGTAAAAAATCCTTTAACTATGCAAAATTAATGCTGATAATTATATTTCAAATCGAAAAATTCTAGTAAATTATTTTTCCTTTTTAATTTTACTTGCCAAAAGTATCATCTGAAATGCGTTTCAGAGATTTGATAGACCTTTTACGATTCACCGACGAGGATATCAAAATGAAATTTCAAAAAAAGACAGTAATCTAGTCCTATGAAATGGAATTCAACCACCAAATTCTTTAGCAGAAAATACTTAAAAAAAAACATAAACATGGTATGGAATTACGATAGAATTTCAAAAGGTAACATTCTTTTGCTTATTTTCCTTGGCTACCAAGTGTAAACCATAAATGCTTGTCCTTATGGTTGAATAAATGCGTTTATTATACTTCATAACGAGTCCGGGAGTAAGTAATCATTTACACGCAGACTCGTTTAAGCTCTTTCTTCGGAAGGAAAACCTGCGCGTGTATAAAAAATGAACATCGATCGATAAATCAATGCCCTTCGAAGTAGTAATTAAAAAAAACTGTCGCAAGTTCGCAAAAGGACAACTTAGAGCCAAACAACTTCCAAACGGAAGTATAAAAACGATACAAAGGAACACGCTTCCAGGAGTTTCTTGTTCGCAAAAAAGTTGGGACAGAAAAAATAACATCCTCGCTCGTCACATAGCGGAACCTCACAATGAGCTACACTTGTCCTTTCAAGAAGACTACTTCAATAAGATTAGACTCCGCTTAGAAAACCTTAAGCGGTCAAGTTGAATTCCGCAGTAATGCGCATATGTTTATGCAAACGGGACACAAAGAACAGCAATAACTAACTTGACCCTTTTTCCTTGAAAGCTGAGAGTGTAGAAGATTGAAAAATAAAAAAAATACATTCGATAGATTAAGCTGATAAATCTATGGTAACTATCGAAAACATAGGCTCACAGAAACAGCTTCGATTTATGAAATAATCTCTTAAGTGACTTGTTGTTTGAAAACAAGAGAAATTGATTAAGAAGTAAAGCGCTAATCCACAGAGAAGAGCTACAAGTGATTGAATCATGAAAACTACACTTTCGACTGGAGAAAGGGAACAGCTAATTGTGACTAAAGGGTTTAGCGAAGCAGCTAAGAACAGAAGATAATCTCATTGAAAGGGCAGTATCGTTTCAAGCGATTGTGGAAACAAAAGGGAGCGGATTCGATTGAATCCCTAAATGTATTCTCAGTTAATTACGTTCTGCGAAAGTTTGATTTTGCAAAAAGCTTTATTTCGTTCTTAACCGACAATATTCCGATAACTTCGCGATAACAGACCAGCGAGTATGTTAATGCGATCGCTTATTATGAAAATATGAACCAAATAAAAAGAAAAAATCACTGGAAAGGGATTAATAACTGCAACTGTTTGAAGATATTATTAAAGCTCAGCAAGAGAAAAGGATGTGAAAGCAAAACAAAAAGTAGTAATGCACCTAATGCATTAATGGAATCTTTGTAGGCAATATAGAAGAAATAAACATGAAGAGCTTATCATGACTTGTCGCCTATCATATATCTGCGTTAGGATTAATTTTTCGCTCTATAGTATTCTATTTTCCTTACTCTTGAAAATACTTTGCCGCTACAAGTATGAAAAAGAACTCTTTCTTAAATTATATCTTGCTCAGAGTACATTACCTTTATAAGGATGCACTCCGTGTTGATTTTGTAAATAATCACCTGATATAACACTCTCAATAATGATGAAGACAATGAATGCAACCACAATCATAAGAGAAGGATCTATTGTAAGTTACGTTGACTACATTTCTTTGAAGTAAATGAGAAGGCTTTTGAGATAAACTCAGTTATTAGGGGCCATAATACTCAATGAAGAATATAACCCTATACTTAAGATTGATCAAGATTATAATATTTACGTCCTGGTAACCTAAAAAAGGAGGCGTACTTGAAATGAATGATCGCATAAAAACGCAATAAGATTGATGAAAGCGAATGAAATTATGATAAGATATCAGATTTTTGTGCGCAATTAAAAAATAAACTCCTGGGAACGGCGATCTGAAATAATGACTGATTGTATCAGATACGGAGCAAAATTCTACTGCGATAAAAGACAGAGGGATAAATCTAACAATGAATAAATTGATATAGATCGCTTAAAAAAGGGATAATTGTAAGTCATATCACTTATATCGACAGTAATTTAATTTTGAACCAACTTCATAGAAAACAGAAGTAAATGCGATATGGTAAAAATCTTCGTATCGTATGAATTAACTAAGGAATTATTAAATACGATCCTGCACTGGCAAGAATACTACGAAAGAAGCGAACAAAAAAGGAACGTAACGCGAAACAGAAATCTCTTAATATCCCCCTTTCCCTGGTGGTTTCTCCCACTAGATTCCGTGCAGTAAAAAAGCTCATGTCTGTGCAGATTGCGGTTGGCTACACATTTGAATCTCGATATGTAACGAATGTTTCCCTCATTAGCAGACGATGAGCGTTGCTTAACGAGGCACGTCGAGGGATTTAGTGGGATTGGCAATTGGCGTCTGCGGGCGCCGTGCAGACGTCCTCTCACGAACTCAAGGTCCTTTCCCATGCCGTTTTCCCCCCGCTTAGCGTGCGACTGCTCCACAGACCATTATCCCAATCACTTCACGCGATTGATTTTTCCAGTCCCACTTACGGACGTTTGCATTTGCTAATCCACGGATAACGGGAAACGAGGGCTTCGATTGGAAAGTTCTATTTTATCGTGATCTCGATGGCGGGGAATAGGTTTGCTGAAAGTTTACGTACCGAGCATATGCAAATTTAAATGCGGATGTTTTCGGAATTCGGTTCTCAGGTATTATTCCGCAATCAGTAGGTTAATGTGTCTCTCATTTTTATGATATTTTTCATGCTTTAATTGAATTTTGCTGAAAGCAAGCTGATTTAAATCCTGATCAGTTTATTGGGATTTATAGATCATCGTCTTCTGTACAGTAGTAAAGTATCTAGTCAATACAGAGTAGGGTGTCATGAGAACGAATATTCAAAGATGTGTACGATAAAGTAAATATACACACTATTTGTTGTATTCATGGAAGGAAACTTATCAATAGAAGAATTTCTGGAAATACTTAATTTGGCTATAATATTTACATTATTTCTTAAACGTAAACGTAATATCCACGCTTTTACTTCATAGACTAGATTGTAATAAGAAGAAGAATAAGATTATACCTTCTTTAGGCGAATATTTAAAATAAATATAGTGAAGAATAGTTCAGGAAGCATTTTATAGAAGACTGCAGTTTCAATTCTAAGTACAAATTTATAAATGTACAAAATCTTATATTTTATTTGACTGAAAGTAAAGAAATTATTTCCTGGATGTATAAGCCAATACAAAGAGCTAAGTTTATATATAAAATCAAACATTAAATATCAGTCACTTGTTTCATTGTTAAAAATTGATACACGATAGAAGACTCCGAACTGAAGTATATGAAGTTTTAGATGTAAAACCAGATGTTTGGGAATGATTACGAAAATAACTGTCGAAAAACTTGGGCCCTGAAGCGATCGACGGAGATACGAGATACCAAGAGGAAAATCCACAAAGGTGAAAGAAAGAAAACAAGAAAAAAATCATTTTGAGTTGATACCGATCTCTTCTAAGAAGATAACATGAAAGGGTTGTATCAAGATTATCTATCAGATATGTCAATTAATTTTGGCTTATACTTAATTGGGATAATTACATTTACAGCAAAAGAAACAGAGATTTCTGAAAGAGGAATAGGGTATTCTATTTGAAGTTCAAAATACAATGAATTTAATCCGAGACAATTCGATGTGATTATGAATCTAATTTAGAGAAAGAAAAGAAATTAAAATGGATAATAGTAAGAAATTGGAGCTGTAAGATCTAATTAGATGAGAAGATTTCGTAAGATCTAATGATATTCTTTTATCATAGTTAATTACTAGAGAAGTATTATCAATTTTTTGGTAATAGTTAGCTGTTTCCTAAACTCTTTGATGTTCATAGTTTATAATACTTAACTCAAAATACTCCACTTAAAATATAATGGTATGCGAGTATTGGTTACAACAAAAGCGAATTCACCACATCCAACAATGTGTGCTTGATGTTAACTTGCTTAGATTAGGGTTGTTCTCAAACATTTTATCTACGATATCTTCATCATTCACCCGTATAAGGACTTCATAAATTACTCGTTTTTGCCATTTTATTATCTCAACATTACCGTACCAACACACCTTCATCGCTTGTAATCTTATCTCCTTGACAACAGCACATATACTTTTTCGAGCCGCGGAAAATATCTTTTCTCTACTCTGGAATTTCTTTCGCAAATCCTTCCTCATGAACGACTATGATTCTAAACGTAAAATCACACATCAAAAAAGGTGTCGATTAAGGAACGCGGCTGTTATTCCACATCACCTTCCTTATAAAGCACGAATCGCGGTGGGAGTACGTACCATTTCCCACATTCTAACCGAACTTATTCCCAACGAAGGTAACGGAATGTCTCGGGACAAATCGTTCTGTTTTATCGCGTCTCGAACCCGAAATTTCGGATTTAAAAATGTGAAAAGTCCGATCGAATCTCGAGAAATGTGCTCTAGGGGGAGATAGACGTGGAGCTCGAAATTCTGAAGAACCGTTAAGGACCTTTTTTAAGGCCATAGTTCCCTCCGAAGAGGAATCACGAAGGGTCCAAAAGAGAAAATGGATTCCGATGTGGCAATTTCAGGAGGTGGGAGCGCCTGGTTCGACTCCTGTTTCCAACGTAATCGAAATCCTCTGACATCCTCGGGCGGCCGCAAGAGGATCGCATGGATCTTCAACCCACTGCCCCGAATCCATCACCAGACGGACACTGAGACCATCTTGAGGTGTTATCGGAATAAATACGCTCGATCGTAACCGATGTTACGGAAAACGAAACTCGAGAGAATATTCTCGTGACGCGAGCATTCTTCCAAATGAACGCATTCCTGGAAAATTCAGCTTACGTCTAATGTTCTCACACTCTTTGCAGGGAAAATAATACTAGAGGAATGAAGGAAATGAAGCAATCGCTAAGCGGTTTGAAAGTATAATTGCATTTTGGTCTAACGTTTGCTTCCTTTCAATTTTCAAGAAACGAGTAGTGTGAAAAATTGCTCTTCAGAACGATTTCTTTCTTTTTATTTACCTCTGGAACTGTGTTGTAAAAATAGAGATAAAAATACCTGGGACCTACTTAGAACAATGAAATTAACATTTTAATAGGTTGCGAAAGGATATAGGTTATTGCCACCCTTAAATATATATTATTATACGAAGGATATGAGAAAAAGTTCTTATCCTCTAGGAAGAAGAGTAAGATACAGGAATTTATCGGTTTTTCATAATGATTCCTATAATACGAACTTTGATGGATATAATACTTAGTAAATAGCTACATTGTTGGCCACGGAAAAGGATAGGTATACGCAAATTATATTAATATTTCTGTTATCTATGACGTGTAAGGTATTAAAGTATTCTTCGATTGCATCAACGCTGATTTCTGCGTAATCTATAAAAATATCCCTTTTTGGAACCTTGCAGTCTTGCGTGTATCTCTGACCTAGACAAGAGGGAAAGAGTGGGGCGCCTCGGGGGAATTTTAGAGGGCATGAACCTGCAAAGACTTGGAAGTCGAAGGGACAGAAAATACAGCTGTTTCTATAGCAACACACTGAACATTAATGAAGCAATTCAAACTCAGGTTTTGATATCTTCAAAAAGGGTTTACGCTGTGTTGTTATCTTAGGAAGGCTACTATTGTTTATCAAAAGTCTATCACAGGGATTTATCTTTCTATCACTAGCCACAGTACCTCCATGCGATCTGATGGACTCTTGATAAGGATTGCATGAATAGAACAGAGGACTCACCTGAAAAGAAATAAAATTAAATTAGTACAACTTGAGAGTCATTCCCATAAAATTAAATTAACGATAGCCTACTTTTACTAAGTCTCGGACGTCATAGCACCCCGAACTTTATCCTGTTACCTTGAACTCAATCATAGTAGTTCCTTATAGATAAGAACGTGCCGATATTAACTTAATCACCAAAGACTTTCAGACTTAGTACATAGCACTCAGTTCTATGTACAGTATCTTACTATCTTAGGTTACTAAACTTGCAATACCTTTTAAGTGTAATTAATTTTACCGGTCATATTTTTATAAAACCCAACTTATTAGTGCATAATTATTTTTGAAATTATTCTGTATATACTTTATTAATACATTACCAGACTTTATATATTTAACTTGTATATATAATTTTTATAAACTTGATCTATTCGTCACCCACTATTTTCAGAGTTCAAAATGATGTTTTATGATTATTATTTATGCTGTTTTATGAATCCGGGTTAAAAAATTGCGTGACAAATTTAATCTAAATTTTATGAGTGCTACACGATGGAAATTTGGAATTTTTATATCAAATCAAACGTAGAAAAAACAGCAAAACTATACGAGATTAAACACTCCAAGACTAAAATTAGATTTATGAGTAATATATATTATTAATCGATTATCGATCAAGAGAAGTAAGTACCAAAGATTCGCACCAACTATTTATAGCAGAACTTTCACCGTGTTTTGCTGACTAATTTTAAAGCGAAAAAAAAGCGAGCAAATGAAGTTGTGCTCTCCCCGGTAACTCCGAGCGTCAGAGCCGTCGAAGAGAGGTGGTGGATGAAATGTCTTCATTAGACAAACCGGTATTCAATTCTCTGTGCCCGGTTCGACGTCTACTTTTCAAAAGGTAACTGTCACTCAGTATTTACGACTACATTGTTGCGAAAAGTGTGACTTCGTCGCCCCAAGAAAGAGAAACTTTTTCAGTCTCAGATGAGCGTAGTCACGAGAACAGCGACAGATATCTTTTGTAACGTGTTCCAATATCGATATGTGGAATCGAAAAAGTTTCGCAATCAGAGGGCAACTCCTCTTTAACTCTCGCCTTGTATGCAAATGGGAATCAAACTGCGGAGTTTTCCATCGGAAAGACGTTAGTAATCCTTGCACAAGTGAATGCTCGGATATTTCGATGCAACTTCGGCCGATTTCGATAAGCAATTGCGAGCATTTGAGTTCACGAAAACCGTGAACCAACCACGACACTTATTGAAGCCTTTCTGAAGATGATATTCCTCTGCTTTGGTTAGAAGGAGATCGACATTTTCACATTACGAAAACTAAACCTTCCCAAATATATTGAGCAATATTTTTTAAGATAGCAAATATTATATAATAGGTATGTTTATTTTGTGCATCAGCGAAAAGTTTTACTTTCAAACGAGATTCCTCATATTTAAGAATGAAACCCTATTATTCTCTGGCTCATATGGGCTTATACTTATTCTGCCCGATTACGAAGGATAACCAAACAAAATTTCTGATCCTTTCCAATTATGTAACCAATAATTACCACACTCCAATAATTTTCTAGGACATGTTTAAAGCTTAAACTATAATTTCATTTACAAATTTTCTCGGGTCCTACCAGTCTCCTTTTTTATACGATACTGGAATATAATACGTGAGATAACTTCTTCATAATATTGCATCAGAATACGTTTAATTCGTAAAAACGGAGTAATAATGTTCCTTAAGGCAGAAGCAGAAGCCCTTATATTAAAGTATTGAAGAAAATGTTTAAAAAGTTCAGCGTGTGATAACGAAACTGTGCGAACTCATAACTTTTTTTTGACTCATATTATTATTTCTAAACAGCTCGCAAGTAGCACTAAAAATAAATTTAAATTATGTTGATATATATAACATTGCTCTTATTCTGTACATTAATCTAAACCCTAAATTGGTAGTCTTTGCTTTCATTTAGTAGTTATAGTTTAGTAGTATTTAGTAGTTCCCAGTAAGTAATCTGCTACATTTACCAACATTTTAGAGGGGAAAATACCAATTAAAGCTGTGGAAGCAACATTTAGATACTCATATTAGAGTGAAATTTTTCGCTTTCAATGTTTCGTAATGGGTTTTGGAAAACACCCTTTACAACGCCTATTGTTTCAATTGGAATTCAGAATCGAAGTAATAACGCGGTGATTTGAGGTGCCGACATGTCGAGCCGACGTATAACTACCGTTGAAGACAAAAGGTTGAGCAGCAATTACAGGGCAACGAGTGCCCTGCAGAGAACAACCCTGCGCCCCAAGGAAGATCTTGAAACCTTTTTCTCTTCCCGTATAATAAGATGGAAACAATTTACGTAACGTTTCCCAAGCGGTTTATCGATTGACCTGGAAATAGGTCACAAATCCAATTAGAAAATTTCCTCTATGAATTATCAGAGCTGTGTTACGGGTTTCATTTTCAACGAGCGTTTTCGATGGCAGTGAAAATCGCGAAAAAAAAAAGACTTTTCGAGAGAAACGCATCGTTTGCGGAATTTGGATCGAAAGTGAATGAATGTCGACCTTCGAGAGGTAGGGCTTCTGCGAGAGAGGAATTTGCGGAATGCGACGCCGCCACGCGGAAGAGGTTCGAACTAGAGTCAAGGTCCATCGAAGAAACAGCTTCGTAATCAGCTTCTGTGGCACCGAACAAATGCCATCCTCTTCCCATCAGAGAGCAAACACGCGTGCTCCTGGGTCGAGTAGACGCACGTGCAGACGATATTTCTCCGGCATTATAATCCCGGAATGGACCGAATTTATATTCGGAGAGGTGGTTTTGACATAAAACAAGGTTCTCGAGGATGTAATCAACGAAATAAAAGTAAATTAAACTAAATGTTTTATTAAACGTAAGATAATTAAGGTAATACTAATTTTAGTTCAAACTATTAACCTTTCTTCGGAAGAAAACAAATGCAACCCTCAGTTACCAACTAGGGGCAACCTTCCAATCTGATTATTATTGCCAACGTAAGCCAAGAATAATAAATATACTTGCATAAATAAAAGGTAATTGTTAAGCCTTAGATGGAAGAGGAGACTTGCTAGCCTTAATTTTGCGAAATAAATAAGATAGTAACATATTTTTATTTTGTTGAGTATGTTAACTTTTGGAAATGATCTTTACAATAAAATTCAATCTATTTGTAGGAAGAATCCTTTCAAAAATTGAGAAAAAATGTATTCCTTATTTTTGAATTTTGTATTTAAATGTTTCGTAACTTTTTCTTCAATAGCGAAGGAGTTATCCTGAATAAAATGCGTGGTGAATTAACTAAATTTGTAAAATCTATTTTATGAGTCAATCGTAATCTTATTCTAGGCCTAGCCCTGGGTGTATCCTCGATGTTACGAATAAAAACACTCGTGGATTTCACTTTTATTATTCCCGATATTTATTAGTGTGTCACGATGGTCTTGTTGTATTCACCCCATATACCCATGCGCCCGATCGTGGAGTGAATACGTCAAAACCATGGCAACACGTTTATAAATTTTGTGGAACAGTAAAAATAACATTCGTTCGTCTTTGTATTCAACGAAGGGATTCCCTCAAATCTTATAGAAGAAGATATAGCATGGAATGCCCGATTTTATAACATCTGTTCTCGGTAGAGTAATACAAAGAATCATTCCTGGAGACGTGAGGAAGTGTTTTATAAGACCTGGACATCAGCCAAAAGAGACTTATCCGGAAACTAAAAAATGTAGACCTCTGCTCTTTTAATAGATCAAGAAAGGCGTGGACGGAAATTCTGCATCTTCGTATATGGCATGCTATCCGCTGCCCACACTATGGGGCAAATACACTACGACTGTAATAGCTAGTCTATTAATATCACCCATAATTCGTTAAAAATTCAATTTCTTAAGTCACTAGCTTCATTATCCTATCACCTTTTGAAGTCATCGCTACGTCTATTTCTCTTATGTTTATTACAGCCATAAAATTAAGCAACGGGAGAAGGTATTATACCAATGCCGAACTTTCTCTGAATCTTATTAATACATTAAGCCTTCATTCTAAAAATACTAAACCTCCGCTCATAGCAATTCCCAACGATTTGACGTACCAATTGCTTACAAATTTTATCGCACCTTTTCTAATCGATTAATTCGAAATAGTTCTCGTATAAATTTCTAATAAAAAACACCGTACGAGATTGAATGGATACATATTTCATTACAAGCATTATATAATAGGAATAGAAAGCGTCGACCTTCGCACAAACTTAATAATTAGAAAGGGGAGAAATGACTCCATTGAATCCCTTGGATACGGCTTCGGTTGCTTTCAGACGTAATTTGAAAGATGCGCTGTGCAGAATGTATGAATCGGAAGTCTGCGAGTGGTGAATGGAAACTGCGTATATTAAATACCGGTACACTTTTGTTCCTCGGATAATGGTTTCTGAGAATGGAAGAATAGAGAGAGAGACGGGTGAGCTGTTGAGGAATTAAGCGCAGAAGGCGTCTGGGGACGCGGATGAGAATGTGCTTACGTAGAAGGCGCCTCGGAGGGACTTAAATCTGCTGCATATGAGAAAACGAGATGATGGATTATGAAGGGGAGAAATGAAAGCAAGAGTTAGTGCGGAATGGAAGTGCATAGAGAGAGAGTACGTGACTGTATGAATGAGTCGCTCTGCGTTGTCGTAGAAGAATGGACGGTTGAAGAAGAGGACAAATATTAGGATGTGCGAGACTTCTCAAAGGAAATAGCCGAGAGAGACTACGTAAATACAGACGGTACCATTCTGAGGGTACTCTCTTAAATACGCGGTTGATTTGTAATGGAAATACACGAAGCCGTAATGTTTCCGCAACATTCCTCAACGTCCTGCAGACGGAGACCATATAATTTACTAATAATCGCATTCAACCATCGATCTTTCTAAATCAAGCGAACTATGATATTTAAATTTCTGAAGCCTTAAAAAATTGGTGGGGATAAGTTCAACTAGTGGCTCGAGAAGCAGTAGTAACAACCACGCCGCCAATCCTTCCTCATATCGAAGGAGGCTTGTAATCCATCGAGGACATTTTTAACAAAAATTAAGTTTGATCAAAATTTTCTGAGTCGATTAGTAAAGCGAATTATCGAATTCTTCTAATCGAATTATTTCTAAGTGGAGTATACTATACGTGGAGAAATATATATCATCATTTGTTGAAATTTAATACGTAAATAACAGACACAGTAATTCTATCGTATACATTACTTGGCAATGAATGACACGAGAGGTATGAGTCATGGGAAAATGTCTCCCTAAGTCTTCAAGCGGAAGTGGCGCATTAGAGGTTTTTCGGTTTAACCTTGCAAGATTTTGATATGAATCATGAGAAAAATGTCAACAGAAAGAAAATTTTGCATACAATGAGGGAGAATTGATTAAAGTGCACGATAGTCAATGACGAACGATGACAGCTTTGGTGGGATGGAATAAGACGTCAATTCAAACAGAAAATGACCTCAGATACCGGAATGGGTACGGCGTTCTGGGGAGCCTAATGGGTGCAGTCGGCAATATTTCATAAACGTTTCGCTGATATATGCATAGTTCATGGAATGTGCAACCCATCTACGCATGGTATTCCATTCAGAGAAAAAAATTGCTGAATACTTAAGGTTCCTTAATCTAGCATTACGAGAATCATTACCTGAAAAATAGAATGAATCAAAATTCCTATAAAAAAGACATTCTTTCTAAATAATGAAATATAAAAATTAACTGAGAGCTTGCGCCTGTTGTACAGAAGTCAACAGCCATCTTTGAAAATATATGAAATATTTTCAGGAATAATTCATTGCAAAGGAGTGAGTTATCAAGGAAATTTTATCAGTCTTTAAATCAATCCATTACAATTTTTATCAACGTTACGTAAGACTTGTATGATTCCCACACTTTCGGACGTGACTATTTAAGAGGATTCTAAAGCGTAGAAATATGACGATGATGTCAGCTACTGGAAAGAAGTGGGCGAACGTTTCATCCTAGTAAGGACGATAGACGTAAGCTAAAAGGCGGTGCAGAGTGTTTGCAAGCATTTATTCATTTGGAAGAGCCGTTATGCATGCATAAAAGGCTATGCGTTTAGTAAAGAGAAGGATGGCTGTGAATAGAAGATTCAGTTCCATTCCGTTTCATTCTTAAGGATAGGACTCGATGGAGTTGAAAAATAAATACGAAAGCTTTCGGATAGCTTGCGATGTACCGTGGCTTGGTGGTAGCACTCATCACATATATTTCGTTCCATTTATAATCGACCTTTTCTTTCGTTACTTTTCGTACGAAATAACTCTTCCTTTCGTTTCTCTGAATTTCATTCGCTTCGGGACACATCCAAATCGTTGATCTTCCAGTTCACCTTGGGAGTCGTACATTCTTTCGCTGAATCATGGGTAGTAAGGATGAATTTGCCAGAAAGCTGGAGCAAGTCACTGCATTGGAGTAAAATAAGGAGGGATAGATAAAGTGTGGAGCGATATGGCACAGCATGCGGGCGAGATAGAAAAGCAACAAGTGAACATCGCGATAAGAAGTGTTCTGCAGTGGGCCGTGACAAAGTCACGCGTGAGCGCTCACGAGGGGGTGGAAGGGAAACAGAAGTCTGGAGCTGACTTCGCTGTTTGAATACGTCCACGAAGCAAATTGAACAACTGTGTGGCGATACCTCGTCGATTGGGTATCGCATAGCTCGGAGTATGACTTTTAAATCATTCTTGGAAAACACGTATAGACTTTGCGTAACTCGAATGTCGGTTTGTTAGGCTTTAAGAATGCTGACTCATAGCCAAATAGGTTGAAACGTCTATGCGCATGGTGAATCCAAAAATCGTCCTTAAGAATTAAATATTCTGTTCGAAATCTTTCACGGTTCTTGTCTTCATTTCGCTTTTCAAATCCAAACTTCTTCTATCTCGTTCTCTCTCATCTTTCTCAGAGTAAGTATCATCCCATTAGAAACTTAAGCGATTCAATATCACTAGTAATATTCAATCAATATTAAAATCATATTTTTTTGTCCTCCAAACATAACTTCTTACGTAGGTATATGAAGTGCGGCGCATTCAATCTGCAATCCTCTACATTTAGCTATCGTTCAAATGAAATTCGTATTCTATGAATGAAATTCAAAATTCAAAAATCTCTAACTATCTTATTGAAAGGAATTTTTCTCCATATTAACTGCTTTCCTTGCTATTTTCTTATTCCCTTTCAGCCAATCAATATGAATATGGATGAATGAATAGAAAACGAGATGCCTTCCGACAAGACAACATTATTATTTAATCCGACTTAATTACATATAACTCTATACACTTGAATCCATTCAATCAACTTGAAACAATTGGTTTCACGAATATTTTAATCCAACCTCAAAGACAAGCAGAGAACGGTAGTGATAAAGAGAACCTTTGCTAAAGAATAATTTAAATGCAAAAAAGATATCTTGATCATTTAATCACAGTTATAGAGGAAAAGAATTATTTCAGTTTCTTTCATATCTGACACATATTTCTATGTGTATACAGGAGACTGCTATTTTGAACCCGTGGAAACCGTTAGCAACAAAGATTCAGGTAGCGACCCATAGCTTGGGAATCCCTTCTGTATAAGGGGCTGTGTTGTTATCATTTATACAGCTGTTTTCCTCCACCCGTTTGAATTATGGCTTCTCGGTGGCACAGATATCGCAATAAATCAATATCTCGCCAAATGCGAAGGCGTCAACAATGGAGAGGAAAAAAAGAATCCGCGACAAAGGGCGGATGTTTTTAGTCCTTTTTTCATATCGGACGATAGTGAAATTTCTTCGAATTACGAAGCTTATAATAAAAAAATCGTCAAAGAGAATATAGTAGAATCCAGCCAGATATTTTTTATTTAAAAGCCGATATGTCGGAGCTATGATTCATTTACATTTTTCCTCAGCCAATACCAATTCTCTTCCGCCATGTTATTGATAAAATCGCTAGTTCAAACAAAATTCCCGATTAATTTACATATGCTATGCTTCAAAGCGCTTGGAAATTCCGTTTCTTTTCTTATTCATTCGAAAAAATGAATATTTTATTTAATATAATCACATATAATCACTTAACACATTTACTGAAGGTTAAGTTTGCAGAAGACGTTAATGATATGTGGACTCTTGTTCATACGTTTTGAAAATAAGCAATTTAAAGTGATATACACAGTGAAACTAGTCAGTTTAATAGCACTCCATCTCCAGAGAAATTAACTCAATAACAGTTGGAAAAGAATATCAGTGTAAGGATTACCAGCCTCGAACGAAAACACGTTTCATTGAATACGATTGTACATGTAGGAAAATTTTCATTCCCTCATATCCTTAAGCCACGTATCAACACAATCTCTCATCCCTCAACGTACATTATTCTTTCAATCTATTTGAAGATTTTCAGAAGAGTGTTACTATCTATGCTCTCAAAAACTTTGAATGCATATCTAAACGATGACTTTCCTTCTATGAATGAAGTTGAGTCTACGATGAGTCAGTCAAGGTCCTATTCCAACTACACTCTTTCGCAACCATAATTATTGCAATATATTTCCGTAATATGTATTCAGATGCATTTCTGTAACTAAAAACATAGAGATTCATCTAAGAACGTGAATCCTCCTAAACTAACCAGATATAATAGAATAGTATTCCACCAAATCTCTCGTAGGGATTTAGAAAGCGTGCCGACTGAAATTGCTGATGAATTATTCAAAAATAATCCCCCTGCAGCTGCTGATAAAAATCTCATCTAAATACTGATTTGATTCCCGAGACGATTCCATTTAGTTATTTACTTTAAGACATCCATTTCATGAGAGGCTCATAAAGATTTTCTAGACGAATGGACCCAGCTTTCCGCTTCATCGAGCTGCATCTTCATTTAATCTCATGCTCTCACTTTTATCTTTGCTTTCTCTACTGCGTCACACTAGCAGGTGGAAGTAAGGAAGACGTAACTTCGTCTAAGAGTAATGTCCAATTTTCTTCATAACTTAGAGTTATTACGAAACGAGTGAGGTTCGTTATCTTTGTAAATGACATAAATGCAACATTCATTATCCTCACTACAATTTGGACTTTGATTTCGATAAAGTTAACAATATCTATATTTGTTACGGTGTTTGATAAATCGTTTATGGAACATAAAAACGTAATCTATAAATCATGCACTCTGATTGATGAAAACACAAAGATATATTTAATTTGGGCTATCGCTATCATCTTTAAATACATTGTTTCTTTTTTCGGTTCAAATGTTTGATATTTTACATTATATATTAATTGCAATAGAAATACAAAAGAAATACTTTAAAAATCTCTAATTTTGGATTTGGTTATGGTATATAACTTTATCTTAAACTTTACATAAAATACTATCATACTTCCTATCATTTAGTTATTACGTACGTTATATCTTTTTACATATCTTAAGTTTAATTGATACAGATTATTATTTCATATAGTATTCTATAATATAGTAATTATAAATGTTATTGTTTAAAGATTTTTTTCACCCAATGAATTAATTAACTCTATTCAAAAGATTCAACTTTGATTTGTTAAATACTCTTTCAACCCAATAAGGTGACTCTATCGTATAAAAAGGCAGAAAAACATAGATCTAATTCTAACAAAACGTAGATCGAGAATAATATTATAGTCTAATGAAGGAGATATAAAACAAAAGATTTGTAAGTTATAATTGGCTAAGAAATTCCAATTCTTCAAAGAGAATGATTTACAGTTTACTATGCTATGAGCTAAGGTTTTCCTAAATTCCAACTATAAGGTTACATTTTAAAACTGATTCTACATCTCCAGAAATTCTTGAAAAGACCTTCCCATCCTCACCCCTAGAATTCGAGCACCGCCCCACCCATACTTTTGTTTTTAGGAGCATTAACTGTTCACCTGTGACTGCGTTACATCCCAACACTCCCTTGGCAGCTTCTTCGGACGGTACCTGCTTGTTCTGTTCTTTTATTTCCACAACGTAGAGATATACTTAAGGTAGGTAATAGAAGGGTTGAAGGAGATGAATAGATCTAATGATGGACGTATGAGAATGTTACATGCCGTTCACCTTCATGGCTGACTAACACGTTTTACGTCCATATAAACTATTTTTAAAAGAAGATATTCAAGGCTATTATGTGAACCGTATTTTTTAAAATAACCCATAAGAAAGAGATTATATGCTATGCAACATAATAATAAAAATTATAAACTAGGTTCTTAATTCTTTTTACGACTTATTTCATAAATATACTTGTTCTTTACTTAAAACGAGGGTTTATTAAAAACTTTATTAAAGTTTTGTTTAATATACCTGCCACGTATTTCCAAGCACAGTTTCTAATTCTTGAATCCAATTGGAAGAGTTTTGTTCGAGCACTAGTACTGATCCTTTTTTCGAGTTCGTTTTTCCGATCTATATGCTTTCAAGAATTCGCACAAAAAGCTACCCTTGTGAAGACTGCTTTGAAAATCTTACAAAATGAACACGTCCACTGCAATTCTCGTATGTTCACGTCATCGCAGTTTCCTGAGAAGAAAGTTTTGGAAGGAACCCAGAGAAGGTGAACGAAAAGGAAATTTTTATGAAGACAATAAATATATTCTTTTCCTTACGCACCTTGAATCCTACTCAGCTTCATCGTTAATCTCCCCAAACAATTTTTTCAGATTTCAATCTCACTGGTTTCATTCTGATACCAACCCGGTAAAGTTGTACCATTTCGACAATTTTATAGGTTTCACAAATAAAAGGCCTTGCCCTGCTATTGGCAACTTTCGTAAAATTGTAAAATTTGATTTCCCAAATTTTGGAATCATGATTTTGGCGACGGTTGGGAAACACAAATGGAAACAGATTGATTCTCGAAGCGAGGTCACAATCGCTGAAATGAGATTTGGAAGTTGGCAAAGAAGCTGTCGAATCCGTTCGGTTCAACTTCTCACTCTTCCGTAAACCAGAAACCGTATTGAAACGCATCGTGTATTTCGGTGGTGGCGAGTATCAGACCAGATGCGGCATTTGAGATCGACGCTTAGACGCGATTTTTTCGCCACAAACACTAGCATCAGAACTCGCCCTCCTTTCTTGGATCAATTAAAATAAAATGGTTAACATTTGTTCTGCTACGCGAATGAATTTTCCGGTACTCGATTCGACGTTGGACCATTTGAATGCTGGAAAGGGTGCGTCGGTGGGGAACGACCTAAGAAAACAGGTTTCTCGCCTCTAGCCTAGCTCATTCGAAAACGCGCACATATTCATCAGTAGCGGAGGAGGTCCATCTTCCGTGACAGACGAGGGGGTTAACCATGGAAACGGTTTTCATCGAGATCGTTTTCCCGGAGCAGCGCCGTATTGAAATGCGTGGCGCGTACTGGAAGCAGCGCCGGCTACTTGGAGGAAGAAGACATTGGCCTCGGGCTGACCAAGTGAAAAGAGTCCCAAAGACACGGCGACCTTGAGGGGTCCTTCCCCTCGACGGCTCCAGCAGTCTTGTGCTCCACCCCTCCACAATCCCAATTTCAATTTCGCTCGCTTCCATCGGTCATCCTCCGCGGACCGAATTTCCATCAAAGCGACGGATTCCGGAGAAGAACACTTGGGTAACGAGACAGAATCTCTCGCGAAGGAATGCGGGATTACTCACGGATGAATAAGGGAAATAATTACGGAAGACAATGGGACATTCTCGGGCCGTTTCCAGTGACATTTGTCGTTTCTTCTGCGCGTTCGTGATGAAGACAAATCAGAGGTCTGCGATTGAAATACTGAACAGTTCGTATTATTTGAAGGGAATATTAAAGGGAGAGAAGTGAAAGATTGCGAATATTATGACCGCGATACACTTTCTACATACGTAAATATATTCGGTTAATAGGAGCTTCCAAGTGGAAGAATGTCAAAGGGTTGAAATGTGGATGCAGCAAAAAAGACAATAAATGCTAATGCGTTTCGAAGGAAACCAACCCATGATAAAATCTTGAGCTGGCAATACGCTTTGGAGTGAACAACCTCAATCGGAACTCTACATAAAAAATTATTCTCAAGGTCGAATGAGAGAGAAATAAGTTATCAACGCATCTCCATATAAATGACTGATGGTGCATATTTCGAACAGTAGTGGCATGTGTTATTGACACACAAAATATGAATGTATTTCAGTGGAAACGAGAGGAGAAGGAACGGATACGAAGCAACCTTTATAAAATTGACAACCGGTTTCGGATCGCTCGATTATTATAAGGTGGACAGAACAGGAAGCCTGTTTCCTGTTCAAATTTTGGTCGATGTGTGCCGGTATCATATCCGTAATATTGATTCAAAATAAAATACGCTTTCAAGGTTGATGTGAATTACGTAATAGTGAGCGTAAAATTGGAGTGCGCAATCTTATCGTCTCACGTCATTGTACCACAATTAAAAAAATTTATTTAGTCAAGTTTGCTATTCTTTTCCTTAATTTACACAAGAATTTAAAGTACAAGAAATAAATGTGCATAAAGAGCGTAATTTTTTATTTATATTTATTTACTACTTTATAAATGTTACCCAAAGTTATCATCAGCTAAAATAAAAGGCCGAATGAAATGATTAAGGCGGGAAATTTATGACGATGGTATCTATATGTCTGTGTATCAAACAGCAACGGAAAATTCTTTCGAATTTTTAAAAATATAATACACCAAAACTATATTTACTATCAAATAAAACAATAGAAGTTGAAAGGAATAGAGAAGTATCATTCTGTAGAATGGAATTAACGCAGACTTTACTGGAATCAGTCAAATTTATATCCACTATGTAAAGGAGTCTTTGGTGACGCTCCAGTCCATTATAAAAAAAAACAGTATTTAAATATATATATATATATATATATATATATATATATATATATATATATATATATATATATATATATTTTTCCCAATGATGCCATTAATAACTAGTTCCCACATCCCTTTTCCATCCATAACCCATCGAGAATAGGAAAGGGAAGCGTTATACTCTTAGAAAACGAATGTTGTTACACCACCCATCGCTTCACGGCCATAAATTTATTGGATCGCTACGGGTGAGGACGAAAGATGAATCAACGTGTGACTTCACGAAAGAAGAATCTGGTCGTCCTGAGAATGAGCCAAAGACTTATTCCTCGCCAAGTCTGCGACGGTAAGAAAATCGCTCTCACGGCCAGCAGGCGTTGAACTCACCGCGGAGGAATTAACAATGCAGACAGAGGCACAAACTGAGGCGCCCGCGGGCGTCGCAACGAGAGGCTACTGGAAGTGAGTGTACTCCCACCCATCTCCATCCATTATGTCGCGGATTCTGGAGCCAGCAGTACAACATCCGAACGCGTTTTATTTGCGCTCCGACCGGATGAGAAGATACGCGATTCCTTCTGAGAGATGGGAGTTTTTGATTCGAATGCGGCAGATGCGCTACTATAGAACGTGAAGATCCGATTTCTTTGATGAGTGTTTACACTTTCGCTGTGAACGGAATGGCAGTCGAACGAGGAAATCGCTTCATAGAAATCGAACCACTAGTTGCATATCGCTTGTGATAGTCGGATGAGAGTATCATTGTCGAAGCTATTGGGAAAACTGGAGCGTAGTTTATACTTTCTCCTCATGCATTGAATAGGGAAAGTAATACAAAGTTGAACATATTCGAAATGCTAGCGGAAACGTATTTGAAACGATCTAGCTACCTATGTAAGGACTATATTTGGTCCATTTACAGTATAATATATTTAAAAAATACTTGTGAATATGTAAAACATAAACGATTAGAATAATTATCATATTGCGAACGAAGCATTTGCAGAAGCAACATTTTCGATTGATGCTTCTTACAATGTAGGATGATATTCATTTGTAGCAAATATTCGGAATGATGTAACATTGAGCTGAAAATGATTCGCAAAACGTCTGGCGGATATGATTTATTATCAAATAAACGGCAATTAATTTTCTTTATTAAAACAGTAATTTATCTTTGTAAATCTGATACACAAGTACGTGAATGTAGTCCCGATATGTTCCATTTTTCCCTTTGAAAGGTTAATAAGCCTCCATGGTGTGAGATCTCACGATGAGAATTTAACAAAGAAATACATTTTCGTATCGAAAGGCGCTTTTTGGGTCGAAATCGTGAGGGATACTGAATGCAAGAGGAGTTCGTTGCTTGCACCGTTTTCGATTACGGGCATCCTTGACACCGATGCAATATCCCAAATTGTACGTGGCTCTCTTACGAACGCGGCTTGTAATTGGTTGCGCAACCGCTTTTACATGGATACGCTTCCAAGGACGAATTGAAATTAAACGTGTGATTGCTGTAAGAAATGAGGCGGGTCCGAGGAGGGACTTCTGACCAGAAGGGTTGCGCAATGGAGCAGAAAAGCGTGGGAGGAGGGGCGGAAAGAGAAAGGAGTGAGGAAACAATTGAGTTGCGAAAGTTTTCGCTCGGAAGGAGAATAATCTGGTGATGCAAAAATCGGAGCAGCAGGGGAAGAATAAGCTGCATTGATAGCGATGCTTCGTCCGGGAGCAAATATTTGTTCCATCGTTTTCACGCTCTTGATCGCAAAACAGATAAGAAATGGTGTTGCTGCGATGCCTCTGCCCTCTAATAAACGACTTAAGAGCGTGGTTAACCCTAACCTCAGTTCCAACAATAATTTCCCTACAGTTATTTTTTACATATCATACTAAAAATTTAAAGTAAACTGAAATTCTAAAAAGCTGGGAAGGCCAGTTTCGAAGGAAAGGTAAGGAAAGAAAGCTACAGGGAATCCATGAAAATATTTATTATCTAAATCATTATCTATAGATGCGACAATACGAAGTGTACTTCAAGTTTATTTACTATACTACATTAGATTAGATAGATTATGTATCACTTCAATAATTCAGCGATTACTCATACGCTGCATGTGATATGAAGAAGGACCACAACTATAACTACCAAAGATCTAAATATCACTAACGCTTAACATTAGATTTTTCTCCTAATTTCTAAAATAACGAAAATAACTGATGAAAAAAGTTTAATTGATTAAAATGTATTATAAGATCTCTCATTGATGTTTCAAATGCTTTACTATACATCGGAGACGATCTTAACGTGTAACCTACTGCATACAGCATACAACGTGGTTTCCAAGTAAGCCCCGAGATCGACAAAAACAATGAGTAAGTACAAATTACCAGCTTCGCAGGAGTACTCGCAAATATGTGCAACGAGACACTCGACACATAAAGAGCGTCTTATCTATCAGCCTTTATTAAGTCTGCAATAAAAGTGTAAAGGGTTCTTAAGATAGGGAACTCATAAAAGAGAATTGGCAACGTACTCGGGCGCAAAAAAAAAGAACTTAAAAAAAATCCAAATAAGAGCAAGACGAGTCAGAGAATTTTTCAGTCTTCGTAAATAATGTAGGCCAATTATACAAGTACCAATCCTGTGTGTGTGTGCATGCTCGTACACAACTTACGCACACAAGTTTATTGCACGAGACGATCTTAAAAGAAGAGCCAACAAGTGAAGGAAGTCGTACTGCCTTCGGAGGAAGCCCTTCGGAGTCGCCGGACGCCATGATCTTAACCTTTTAGGTAACGCGAAATTATGGAGTAGAGAAACCTTTCCGAGCTGAAATTCCGTAACAGATAGTCAACAGACGAGGAGAAAGAAGTCCGCGAAGAGCATTTAAAGAGAGCGAGCGATTGTGCTGCAGACTTTAAGACCTTGAGGGAGAATCCTTCCGAAAGCGATTCGGAATCCTGCTGATCGATTCCTTCGAAGGACGTGCGGAGTATCAGGCGTCTGCAGAGGATGTCGCAACTCCAGAGGATTAATATAAGGGAACGGGCGGCTCCCAGGAGACATGCATAGCGGTGGTACGAAAGGGGTATCCTCAGCATCATATACCACCAATACTAATTTCGATTCGTAATAAAAGATTTGCTAACCTCACCAAGAAAAAGCAGAAAGACTAGTTGACTAAGCACAGGTAAGATATCGGAAGAGATGAACGATTAAAATTTAGGAACACTGTTAGCCAGAAGGGATACAGTTAAATTTTCCTATGCCATGCATCAAATATATCACTCCTTGTAGACAATACAATTATTTCAAATTAATAATATTACGAAATATATATCGTACGTTAACATCATCCACGTAATATGTTATACGTAAAAACGATGAAAATTCATAACCTACGTAGAAATCTACTATATCATTAAATAAATAAATTTAACCTCCGAATTATTATTTCCTTAGCTTTCTTAATTATATTCTGTATTGCTTTAAAAAACAAGTTTTATTCACCATCTTCTATATTTTACAACACATCTTCCATGAAAGATTACCTGATAAACAACACAGAACCGTACAGAGGCAAGGAGTAATGAATTCCGCGTGGATTTATTGTGGTGGGATAAGTAAATGAAACAACAGGAGATGACCGTAGTACAAAGAAGGAAACGTTCCGCATAGGGAAGCTTGAAAAGTGCAAAGGATACCGCACTGAGACATTAACGTGCCTTCGTTTCCAATGAATCCCTATATTCTTAGAAAGCCGCTAATCAGAATGGCATGACATCCGTACTGCGCTAAAAATACCCGTAGATTGTAACTGATTCCTATCAGCACAAGGGGGTATCCGTTATTATCAATATTACACATAATTAATCAACGAAAAATTAGGATGGACTAAATAATACATTGATAATTCGAAATATTTGTAGCAAAAAGATTTAATATACCTAAATAACACCTTGAAATCTGTAAGATGTCACAATCCCATTATCTAATTAATGAAAATTTTAATGAACTTAAAATGCTTCTTCATAGATTTTAAATACAAAAGTTATTTATGTAAAAAATCAAGCTTCAGTGCTGTAAATTTCGAGCTAAAACTCATGAGATAACTCTTTAATAAGGATCAAATAACATATTTAGGAGATCCGGAAAGCTTATCTGTAAATTCACGTTGAATGCAATGCTGATCAAAACCAAATCCCGGAAATACGACCAATATAGAACCCTAGACTCTTCTAGAATGTATTTAAACCAATCCAATCCACTTATAGCTCACAGTTTTACTATACCTTTATTGATATGAGAATACGATTACTTGTCCAACGCCATTACCCTTGAGCACATCTTTATCTGCAGCCTGTCACATAGTCCCGCATTGCAGATAACTAAACGTGGCAACTCTGTTCGGAAACTAGCAACTCCTTCGTCGTACACGATCCGTTCAAAGAACAGGTTTGATTCCCTTCTACGAGATCTGTGTTGAAAAATCGTAATTGTAACGTATTTTCCTTTTTAATTCCATCCAGAATTGTCTCATTGGCTGCCTTCCAGCATCTCCAGTGACCTTCCTTCTTCCTGGATACCATATATCGACGCTCTCGATCCATACTATCGATATCAAACCATCTAATAGCTCACCGGAGACTTGATACATCGCAACGTATAAACACAAAGACAGTTGATAGGACGAGACATAAAATAAACAAGCCTTCCCGAGCAGGATCTCTTAAAACTCGTCAAAGGAAAACCTCGTTTAGATTCAGTTGCTAGGAGACATCTATCCGTGGGAAATAATCAACTTTGCAAGAATGGGAGGTATTTCAAATTAAACAAACTTATGACAGAAAATGCTTCCATTTATTCTGTTAATGCAATTAGTTTTGATTATGTAGTTGTGTCTTCTCCGGTGGTGCCGAGTATTTCTCTACGTTCGAATCGGACGTAAAAGGGACCATTTCGTAGGGAAATCACGCCCTTAAATTTTCCTTTTTTATCCCCATTGTTACTAGGTGGGTGTTCCGAAGTAACTTCTTAATTTCCACCCATGACCTTGTGGGATTGTGTCAGAGCCTCCACACGAATCTTTCGTTTCAATTGGAAGAATTTCAGAGGCACGACAGGACCTAAATCCCACATATTCGAACATTAAGAGGTCACGGTCATTTCCATTGGAAATTTGATTATTATAAATCTTTATGTCAATAATATTTCATTTTTAAATACATAAAGTTAATTTCCTTTGAATTTCAAATCTCACGTGCAACAAGAACAATAATTACGAAGGTTATCACTTACAAACTTTTTTTTAACGTACATCGAATAACAGGTGATGGGAAGCGAATAAAATATATTAATTCCTAATGAAATATATGTTACTATGCATTAAAATGCATAAATATTGGGTATGAATACTTATATCTACTCACTTGTATTTTATTCAAGTAAATAAAATGTTTTCTAAGTTCCGTGGAATGAGAGAGTCGTCTTCAAGGTCACAACTATTAATCTACATTGAAGATAACACTAGAAAATACTTTAATACCTTACTACAGCGACAGCCATTAATTTTTTAAGCTGTGGCGCGATTACTTGGGAATGACGGAACAAAAAAGTTGCGCAGCGGAAACCTTTCAGTGCGAACGAAAGTGAATTACGCTTTGGATAATTAAAGTCAAACCGTCGATTGCGATATGCGAAGGAAGGTTGGGAAGAAGGAGATTAACAAATTCCGTAACGCAAAAAAAATACATCCCCGCATGTTGAATGGGAGCGTTGTGAAGTGAGCAGCGGAAATGCGAGTCGAGTTTCTGACACCAGGCGTCTCCACTATCCGTGCGAATGACCTCTTTTTAATTATGCGTTGGAAAATTTCGCGACGCGAGATTCCGCCCCGGATTTCGCCCTCAAACGTCCGCAAATGGAATTGACGGTCCATTTACGCTGCTGAGATGATTAGCGGCTGTTTGCCGAGGAAAGAACAAGTAATCGAGTGAGAAATGAAAAATGCTTGGAAGAGAGATGAAGAGGGTGGTGTTGCTATGAACGGTGACGAGATGTAACGAGTAATTGGAAATTGGTACATTAATTACAAATAGGGATTAGGCTTTCAGAATCAATGATGTACATCTATCGACGAAGAATCATCGTGTATTAATGATATGAAATAAATTGAAACTGATTTACGAGTGTTAATGAAAGGAGGATACTATACTATAATATACTCAATTCGAGATACTTGAAAATTAAATACAGGAATACATTAAATGCGGAAGCAGTACTGAAAGATAAAGATAGAATAAAATATCAGGTAAACATATGGATTTATGGGGACGTACTGGTATATATTGCCTATAATATATAGCCTTTCATTGGTGTTATTCTATTCAGAAAATTAGACGCTAGTGATTAAAATTCAGTTCATCCAGCACAATGTTTTTCTTAATACGATTAATTGGGCCGCCAATCCTATCATTTTACTTTTATCAATGACTCGTGTATTTGAAAAGCAATAACCACACAAAAGTGAGTTGCGTGGTAAAATTATTAGACAATGCTTTTTCTTCCATATACCATCAAGAAAAATAATCATATTTCTTGAAGAATAGTAGACGTGAAGGATACCAGGATACGGTTGCTCCTTCATCATTCGAAGTCGATCCAAAATATACTACAGATTTTTATCGTCATAATCGGAATTCCAAATTCGTGGAAACCTAGCCGATACCTTTGGCCTTCATACATACGATCATAGGCCATAGGCACGAGTGGATGAATTATAAATTATTTATTCGGGTTTCGAGCACCAGGAAACACTCGAACTGGTACGGCCGGTGCGGTTCGCTTCGTATATTCCAAATTCATGAGTTTTGCCACAATACTGTCGCGAAAGGTTTTATTCGCTTCGACAGCGAACGGAATGATAAGATTTTGAAAACCGGTTGTCGAGGAATAAGAAAACAAGCAGTTGGATCACAGAGTCGATCTAGACCTTCTTTTCGAGAACAGAAGCAGTTCACCTGAGGGAGGAAGTAGGCAACCCATCGGTAATTCCATTAGAATCAATGTCAGTGCACTCCAGTCTTTCGTTTTTAAATATTCCTACATGACGTCACTCAATTATCACCTCTGCGAGTCGATGAACCATTCAAGAGGCAGACTTGTCAAATATTTATCGATTTTTTTAGGAGAGTTCAACGAATTCGTAGTGATTCATTAAAACCGCGAAGGTGTTTTCAATGCCTCTCGTTCATTCTCGTGATTCGCAATTGCTGTGTTCCGACCGATGGAATTTAATACTTACATTAATTCATATTTGGTCAGAGAATATTAGGAAGTTGCATGCCAGGAACCCGGAACACGATATACTACATTAATATGCAAGTCCAAGTAAAAGTTTCCAATATATCTTCGTCTTATACAATAGTTTATCGTCACTTTGCCTCATGAATATACAATATTTATTTCGCACACAAGTCATCCCGTTCCTAGGCAACAATAACGTCGTTTTTGATCCATAATAGTCTATTTATAATATTGATTCTATGATAAAGAACATTTCAATTTTTACTTAAAATGTACAGACAATAAGGATACGCCGATGAGGATATTCTTAAGGTATACAAGATAGTACATTTCTGAAAAAAGTCAAAAGTAATGGACGTAGAAAGATATAGAAGAGCCCAAACTAGATGAGGGTTACTGAGGTGATTGCCCTCGCTTCTGATTTCTGAATGGAAGCATTTTCCCTAGAAGATGAGCCCAACCTAATAATAATAAAATAGATAAAAATCTACTTCCATTTTGTCTTTAATAGCTGACTACAAAAGAATGCAAGCAAGAAATTCACGGCAATTGGCGGAGAATTAACACTGACTGAGACTAATTCTTTCGGATGACTAAACAAGAGATTCCATAACTGAATCCGCCCATGGGACCCTGTTTCCAGCAGCACTGATTACGGTAACCTTCGAAGGAAGAGGGAAGTTTGGTGTCATTGACAGGGTATTCGTTTTCCGCGGATGATCGGTAGTTTACCGTACTTCCTGCTATTCTTCATTCAAAGAAGTATTAAGAGTCAGTTACACTTGAAGACTCGACAAGAATCGCTCAGGCGTCTAATTAATTTCATCATTACGGAAAAGCAAACGAACATTTCCCTCTTCCTCGCGTTGTTTACTGTTGGAAAAGTCAATAACAATACGAAACGATGTGGAAAGATAGAGAGCTGTGCATATTTATAAAAGAGGTAATAAAAGATCGTGATTTCGAAAATTATCATTCATTCGTTATGTTTCATTGCTTGCAATAGATATGATAGCTACAATTTTTAAGATTAAGCCCTAAAACTCAACTTGTGCTGTGCAAACTTCAAACCTTGACAACTTGAATAGTAACATTCTCGTAAAATAAGATGAAGGAACAACAGTGTATTACCAACTGACGATAATGCATTACTATGCTATTATTCATTCGAATTATTTGTTACAGTTAATCGTCAATTCTAGTCTATTATTAAAGAATAATTATTCAATTTTCACAACAATCGAAATTCCTTCTTCCCGACTCACAAAAATTATTAACCGTTGGAGCAACGGACAAAAGATTTCCGCCAGTCTTATGCAATGGAATCATTACTGAGATTGGATAATTAGTAGCAACGTACCTCCGGCCAAGGATACTTGTAAGTGATTCGACAACCATCCTCATCCTCCTGGGATTTCTGACTGATGAATTCCCTTCTGACAGACGCCACGTAAGACTTTTCGCAATTGACTCGAGAGCGTTTTTGGGGGAATTTTAACTCTCATCTCAAAAGAAACAGATTGAGGTTATGGAATGGACATTGAGGGAGGCGAATTGCGGGCGATAATAAATCAATGCGCCGTAGCTTACGACACCGAGAGATGGGTGCCTCACGATTCCACAGCAAAAGAAAAGAGGCCTCCGAAAAACTTATTTAAAAGAGCGAGAAGCTCCGTTGTTTCGTGGATAATTAACCACGGACTCTTTCCATTGTGGTGCGGACCGTTATTAATTGTGACCGCTAATCCCACGGCCACACTTCCCAATTCCAAGATCACTACTCTTTCACGTTCTCTTCCTGCTAAACACTCTCTCAAGGGAGAGACCGTTCAAACTAATAGCTACGGAAGAACACTCCGTTTAAATGGCCTTCTTTTTTCCCCTTTTCTAATATAGAGGATGCCACTGGCGGAGTCCGCAAAAACCTTAATCGTGCCAAAAATGTTTTTTTCCCAGCTTTCACGTGTTGCATAATGAATAAAGAACGCAATTTAGGGGAATTCGCATTATGTGAGGTAATTTATATGTAAAATTGGTGAATATATTTTATGACAACGCTCATTCGTCAAAGTAAGAGCGCTGCTTGCTAAAAAAATTGCTGAATTCTTATGCTAAAAGACCGTTTCGGACAAGAAAAAAGGTCGATATTACGCCAACATTATTGCAGTCTCGTCTCTAACAAAAAATAAGAGTGGAGAAGAAGTGGATTTATTAAGAAAAAGTAGTCTTTTCGTTTGATTGGATTTTTTTTCATTTCTCGTAAAAGGTTCCGGTATTAGCAGATTATACGTGGCTTCCTTGATCGGTCATAGCGATAGACATCTAAAATGAATCGTTTTACTTTTCGAAAGGAAAATTTGTTCGCTATTAACACAGGTAAATGTATAATTTTCATGAAAACAATATCTGAGAGGCGATGCTGCACCGTATCGCAGCCCATGCATTTGGGAGCGGAGGGCAAGAGGGCTGCGTAAATGTCAACCGGAGGGTGTCCTCCGGGTCGGCGGAAGTCACTGACCTTCCCCGATTATGATTTTATCTTGGGAGAAAAGCGCGCTCTTCCCATACTCGGACCAAATGATCTTATTTTACGCCCCACCTATCGGTAACCACTCGCCCAACAATGAGACAAGACTTCGTTTCTAGGTTCGCTAGGACCGGTTCTCAGCGTCGGTGGTCAGGTTTCGAATCCTGCCTACAGCCCTCGTTGCATGAAATCGTTTCTTTGCGGTAAAGCTATCGCAAGCGACTGGATTTTTTCGTCCAATTTCTGCGGTGAGCCGTTGTGTGAAGCTACACTCACATATTCCGCCGATTCCAAGCGGCCCTGTTTCCTTTACTACGTGTAGAGTGGAGGGCTTCGGGTAGAAAACAAAACCCGATTTTAGGGCATGGATTATTTTATATTCGTTCTTTCCGGTCTTTCCACATCGATGTTTCCCTTTCTCATCAATGAATCGGAATTCCTTTTCCGATATTCTCACCTTCGATACAGTTCTCCCATCATCAACTTCTCCAATGCCGTTGCCTCAAGTTGACATTGACAAGACATTTTCAATCATTATCTACTCTGTTATTCTTTAAGGTTCAAAAACAACATCTGCTATGTTTTATACAATACTGTTTAACAACCGAGTAATTGTGACATTTTTTTATTGTTATTTATTCTATTATTCTTTACGGTTCAACAATCAACGCCAACGACAACTACATTTTATTCAATATTGTTTATCAAGGTTTCAATTGATGCCGCAATCACTTCACCCGGAACAGTTTACTCGATAATTAACGACTCTCAACCGCTGCAGTTAGGATGGATGCGTCATAAACTTCGATGAATTATCATATAAACAAACTTAAAATTATACGCATATTAATCAAATAATGAGAAGTTAACCAATTAGAAAAACTATCTTCCTTTGAACAGCTCATTCCCTACGAAAGTCCTCACAGCCTAAACGCGGAGGATCGTGTTCTATAAAAAAGAAATATTTTCTTTCACATAAAATCACAACTTTCCGCATGTTCCCGTATTCCATGACGCAACATAGTCGATCTTGTGAATGCCACGTTTTGTCTAATTAAATTAGAGAATCTCTATTTTATTGGAGGTTCCCACGTGCCCTTTATAGTCTATCAAAAAGAATTTCACCCGTGAATTCGGTTGATGAAAGCATTTACTAAAGAAGATCGTAAGTAAAAAGAAAATTCATTCTTTTTTCCAGCTTTCTATGAGCTATCATGGAAACGTGCAGTCGCTGCAATTCTTGGTTCGAACTAACATTGTCATACTATTAGTCATGAAATCAGGCGAGTGCAACGCTGACGCTAGAACTTCACAACAATGAGAATAAATACGTAGATTTGATTCGAAAGGAGGTCGATGTGTAACTTACATAAATAAATGTTATATTGCCCTTTCTTATACATCATCATGATCGACAATGTACACACATCATTGATTGTTGGTTAGAGTAATTAGGATAAAACCAATTAATGATACATACTAACGTAGAAACTAAATTCTGTTATACAGAGATTATAATGAATGACTTGCGAGCTGTACAAAAAGCAGAGGAAACTTCACGGCTAACGGATTGCTCGTCCATATATTACTACACAGATGTTTCCGATGAACAATAGAGTATAAATAATACTTTTTTACCTCTAAATGATTTAATTCTGACTTATCTCGGATGTTTTTCTTTATATATATTTAATAGTGAATCCTGAAGAGGCCTTCCTAAGACCCTAGAACCAATTTTTAAATGTCACGAAGACTCGGAGGCAGCCAATATGTAATGTTTCGACATTCAAAAAGAGCTAATTTGAGAAGCTTAAGCGACTCCTAGTTAAAGGAGAACACACTTAGGTAAAAACCCGCCAACGAAATTACACACATTAGATAGTCGGAACGGTCATTCATGGAAGACTCCTTTTACGAAAATTAGAGCCCGCGAACAAAAACACTCTTTAGGCTGGAAACGCCCTTGTACTAGAATGGCAAAACAGTTTTCTGCTTAACCTGTGAAAACGACGGTCGATGGCCTCCGGTTGATATATGGCTCTACTTTAACTGCTCATTACCTGGACGCCTCGGAGAGGAGCAGATTCCTAGGACAGGAAATGCGAAATAATGAAGAGAAATTGCCATCTTCCGGTTCGCGGAGATATTCCATAACTGGAGGAGATTCATCTTCACCGACAAACTCTTATTTTTCAAGATGACGCTTACATTCTTGAAATTGCGAATGATCTTCGCGAAGGATTACCCTCCAGGTCGCATCCTCTTCAATCAGCACGTGGACTAAAGAAAGAAGATATCCGTAGATCGAATGAGGATAGAACACAGTTATTTCGCTTTCCGCTGTAATCTAATTAATTGTAAGATTCCCAAGTGTCAACGAGTTTAGAAAGGGAATTTAATCCCTCCGAGTCTATGAGAGAGCGTAAGTATTATTGTTTTAAGTTTCAATTATCTCCGCTACTCATTGTCATCGTAATTGTTGTCGACAAACAATGAATACCTCATTATTCTAATCTTTTATTGTGAAGTTAATGAATTACTAATTTATGCGATTAGGAATATTTGTAACTGATTGAATCTCTTTAAGCATAAGTCTTGCTTGCCAACTTCGTGACACCGTACTATATCAAAATCTCAGTTAGATTTTCTCCTCTCTTTAAAAAGATTACAAAGATGACCATACATCAAAAAAGCTACCTCGCCTTAACCGTACACGTCCTCGTTTTCTTCGGCATCATAAACGCCCATTATCTGTCACCTAAAAGGAACTTCTCTTTGTGAACAGTTCTAAAATATTTACGACTTGACCTACAAATTTTCGTAGATCAACGAAATGCTTCGAATATAAACTCTACAAGTTTGTTTAGTAATATTTTACTGTATCTGTTATTTACTCAGCAATCGGAATAGATTTTTCTTACGAGAACGTACGAAACACTGTCTTATTTCTTGAACGATCCGCTCTTTATTGCCGCAAAAATACATAGCAAATACTCTATTAAAATTTTTATGCTATTTTATAGCTTTATAAATGTAACTTATCTTGTTTTAAATGTTTCCACTGCTCTGTACGAGATCGTTACTTTCATTTCATTTCATCCAACAGAAAACCGCCAAATAATCGTAGGGTCTAAAACCAGAAACTTCTTAAACACGAGGAAGACTTGAGAATAAGGCCCGTCAACACGGTTTCCAGAAACGAGTGATTCACTATGAAGTAAGTAAACGATGAACCATTGCTGGGACCGATATTCCTCCAAAGACCAACTTCCTGGGGAAAGAAACCCTTTCTAAAGAAAGGTCGCAGCTTTTGTTTGAGTGGAAAAACCCCGTCTCCAGAGTGACTGTCAACAAACAAAAAGGAGGAACTTCAAGAAGCTTGCCACCCCGGTCAGTGCATCCATTTCCCCTACATAAATCCCCGAGGGTTTAACAAGGGGCTACACATTTTTAGGATGTACTGAACGCACTTTGGGAGGTCCTCAGCCTTTTTCAGTTCCATAAATATAAATATATAGCCTCGATTGTTAGCCACGGACGCTTGAAAATTTGGATCCGGTTTCATTTTTACGACAAATAAGCCGTAATTTCTGACAGAACAGGGTCGAGCCCGGCAAGTAAAAGGAGGCAAACTCAAGGCTTTCAACGGATGTTGAGCAGAAGAGTTCAATAGAAAAACGACAGCGAGATTTACTTCACACCGAAAATTGAATGAAGCACAATAGTGATATTTATTATAAACATAAGTAGAGCTATTTTCGTGTATATGGTGAGCGAGATGTTGAAGAAAGAAGTACAATATAGTATGACGTGTCAATCAATTACGTAAGAAGTACAATATAGATAAACACGAGGCAATGAATTTTAGTAACAGTAGAGAGGGACTTTTTCAATTATGTAGAATATACGTAACCTGGATGAGTTGATTTAAATATTAAACTGTAGATATACAATGCATGAAAAAATAATTAATAAATAAAGTACATGAAGAAATCCTCTATCGTCTACCACAAGAAAAAGTATTGCTTAATCCACTTAGAACATTAAATATTAACATAACATTACTATCAGTCACGAATAAATTAGCCCTGAAAATAAAACTTCAATCACAAGTTTCCAATTCAAGGACAAAAGAGCAAAGACCTGTGGCAATGTTTGACAAAAAGTATATAACGATTAGAGGGACCTTGCTGAGCCCAGAAAATTTCAGGTTCATTATCGTCCGATAATAACCATCGTGTGAAGGAAAAAATTCAGACACCTGAACCCAACAATCGCGAATATCAGTTTATTTCTGGTCAGGGATCGAATTAATCAATAACAAAGCGTTTGCATAGAAACCAAAAATAGATTTTTAATGAAAATATCAATAATTATTTAATTATAGAAACAATATTTAATACGTTACTATTAATATTACACTGTTTTATAACAGACAATAAAATATTTACGGCAACAAAGAAAGTTTGCGTTGTTTACAGCAACAAAATCGATTCAAGCACCTTTTTTGAACGATCTTAGCAACGGGTATCGTTTGCGGTGCAAATGTTTAATTCATTCGAAGGCTAGTCACGGCTGGCGTTAGCATTTCCAATGGAGCGGTGAGGACAACATGGAAGACCTTTTAAAAAGGCTTAAAAGTCGCATTCCAGGGCGAATCCCTAACAGCGAAGGGGGAGTGGAAACCGCCAAATCCGTCCACAAACAGAACCGCTCTTCGCACCTCCCGTTAGCGGAGGTTCGCAGACGAAAAAAAGCACGAGGAAGTCTATCGCGGAAGTGGGGACAATAGGGCGCGCGAGATCCTTTCCCAGAATTAGTTCAATTAGAGAAGATCGGACGTCCGGAGGATTGGAGAATGAGTTGACAACGAACAGGTTGCTCGGGCTTTTTTGTTTGGACTGCACGCTCATGAATGCGCTGGAAAATGTTACCAGGCACTTCGAGCTTTTGAAAATTGGGAATATGAGGAGGTTTGTGCGGTGAAGAGGAAACCGAGCGCTGGTGTTAGCATACGTTCTTCGGGTGGAGAAAGAAGGACGGCTTCCATAAATTATGGCGCAATAATTGCAGGAATAATGAGCACGTGAATCCGTCTTCAAAGGGCAATGCTCTATTCATTGTCAGCAATTTCGAACAATTAATTTACTACTTCAAATTCGATTGTTTGATATATAATTTCAAACACAAATCAATATTTCCAACAATCACTCAATAATAAATTATCATACGTTACCATAAACAACAATAGCTTCATTTTTTTCTTATAACAAATCTAATTGATCTATACTGTGAATGGGAAAGCCTCAGTTTCAATAATTACAATCAAAATTACTCTCCTACATACAATATTACGTATATTTTAACTTTGATCTAAGTAGCTCCTTATACTTGACCGCACTTAATTATTGAAATGTATGAATAGCTTTGATTCGCTCACCCCACTTAACCTAGCTAATAAATAAATAAAATTCAGGTGGTAAACGAATAAAATGCACTGGACACAACAACATACACAGCCGAAGAATAATCCACTTCTACATACACAAAAATTCGTTCAACAGCCCCGAAAAATTAAAAAAAAAAACATCTTTAAATGTCTCAATTACTTTAAGGAAAACAAACCAAAGGATTGCAATCAAAGGGATTTACATATGGTTAAATGCACTTCAAAACAAATATACGATGTTTAATTAACTCCAAATATATCTCATTTTAACTAAAGACTTCATGTTGAGATTCGTTCCTAAATGTACTTAAGAAGTTACATGCTTATAAAGCCAAATTTTATTAAATTAAACAGTTTGGCGATCAAGAATTTAATTGTCAAAAGAGAGCAATCAGGTGGTGAAATTAGCAACGATATAATGGGCGCATGGCAGAGGATGAGCACGCGAAACGAAAACATCTCATTACGTATACCGCATTAAGTTGTCCCTCGCGAGTCCTTCCTTTCGCGCTTCAATTGTTTGAGGCAGATGCACGACTTCGTCAGGTAAATCATGTGGGGGAGTGATAAGATAGAGCGGCGGAGCGTGGAAGTCCTGCAAATGACTGATACGGGGAAATAGAAGTTGTGGGGTATCGCAATAGAGATTGTCACGTGGACAGAAAAACAGGAATGCATGGGAATGAGTCGTAAATTAAGATCGCTTCGTTAACGACCACACTGAATGGCGCGATAAATGCTTTTGTTCGCAGGTTCTTCGCGAGGACAGCATGAATAAAGACCAGACACTGAATTAAGCAGACGAAATTCTTCCCCGCTGACAGCATTCACGTTTTGGTGAAAGAGCCGTGAATGAACTTCGGAAGAATAGAAAAAGACTCATGTCTCTGCAATCTTAGTTGGCATTATTATGAAAATTAACATCGCGCTGTCTAAAAAAGTACCATAAAATCTGAAAGCTAATTTTGAGGCAGAACTTTGTCACCTTTTTCCTTTCGTGTTGACCATTATTTTCACACATGAGTATGAAATTAATAACAGCATTAAAGTGATCTCTAAATAAACATTACGCTAATAATTAAATCTTCGTACACATACGATAATTTTGAGCGCTTTTAACAATTAGTACAATGAAGTTCTTGGGGTGTCAAACCAACCCACCGCTAAAATTGCCGATGACCATCTCGTATCAATCCATTCTCTTTTCCCGATCAAGTTATACACCTCTCGATCATATCCGAGAAACTGTTACGAATCCGTGAGTAAATTGCTGACGGAATACCACGCAAACCACAGAAAAAAAAGAAAACACAAACCTGCTGGAAAAGTTGACCGAAAGTCCTTCCTCGGACTAGAAGACCTCCGGAACCACCGGAAGGTATCGTAACCGCAAAAGAAATAGCACCCGCTGGCAGTCAACGTATCCCGAGCGACTTACAAGGAATACGCGCAACTACAATCCACTTCGGAGACCACTTGTCCCAACCAAACACCACACAATTGAAGGTATTATATCCTAAAACACACAACGTCCACTGACAAGAGTTGCTTCGCGCACGGGAGCGGCCTGAGCGGACCGCCGGGTTTCACGGCGATGAGTGAGTGCCCGCCTTCTGGTTGCCCACGGAGACGCAACGGCGCTCGTGGCTTCGGAGCGAGTCTAAGCTCTTTTATGGCTCGCGTGTGGGCGGCGCGAAGGAATCCCAAGGAGAGGCAAAGATGCTGAGGAAGGTATGTCGGAGGCTCGGCAGACAGCCTCTGGAGTTGCACCTCTCCTTAACACCGCACCGTGTCGCCCTCCTTCAGCAACTAATGGACCCTCTGTGAGATGTATTGCCAGCATCAGAAAAATATGTATCGGTCTCATAAGTGGGATCAGGGCCGGCTTGGAACCAGGGGCGGTCGTCTTAGGGAACATCTAAGATTTAGGCCGGAAATTTTTGAAGGACAAGTAAGTCTAGATTCGCCAAATATCATGAACAAATAAGTGATGCCTAATTGATTTTTATGTATTTTAAGCATAAACTATAAAATTAAAAAAGTACAATAGTACATACTCTGCAATAGCTTATCAGCTGTTATAAATAGATAAGGGTCTGTTGATTGTTGCACTGAGTGAGTAATAACAATCGTTGCCAACATTATCGGAATTATTAATAATTAAATTAAAGATTTAGACGACAAGTTTTTCCAAGGTCGAAAGTTGACGTAATATCACGATAAGAATGAGAGTCTCGGGGTCTATTTTCTTCTCAGTACGTAAAATATAATATTATCTATTTAATCACGCAAAAATATAGTTACTAGAAAAAATACAGCTAAATTACGTAAAAAAAGACGATTGAGCGGTAATATACTCGTCATGAGAGGGAGAAAAAAATTCCCCCTGCCACACGCCTATAGCCGGCTTGCAGGGTATCGATGCAGGTGAGATGTATCGTATCGAATTACTGAATAATCGATTGTATTCCTAACCCTTTGAAAAGGAGGGAAATGTCGATCGATCCATTACATACGTTTATGATGAATTATATATAGCGATACCGTCTTCTAACTTCTGAAATTTTTAGGACGATGAGCTCAAATATGAATTATTATATTGAGATCTTTCACATTAGCACTTTAAATTCTTTAACGACGGATTTATTATGAAGTGAAATTTTGGAATTTTTTACGGCAACTCAATTCCAATTAAAAGCAGAAAGCTCTATTCTTAAGTTGTAGGATATTTGGGATATTTTGTAGACTAAATAAAGTGACTGTGGCAGTGGAAAGAAACTCCCCATAACTTCCCGAGGGATGAAAGAAAAAGGGCATTACCCCTGAAAAATTCTTCCCCCTCCTATTCCAGTTCACCCGTTTAAAATAAAGTAGTACACACGCAGAGACTGGTATCTTCATTTTGTTAAATCGCCTTTATCACTGAACCCTTATCTTCCCTTCTCCTGAACATCAGCGAGGGTCAAGCAATTTATTTGGGAGAGTGTCAGCTCTAACCCCGCCAGCTAAATGTCCAGGCCACCCCTCGATTTTTCTTGCCCCGTCCGACCCATACAGAAAACGTCTAGCAATGTTCAAGGCTCGAATTCCCAGCACTCTTCTACTCCTAAGGATCATCCCTAGGCTATAAGTTGTTCGCTTGTTCCCTTAAAAAATAAATATGTTTTAAATTTATAAAAATAAACATATTTATTGCTTTAGTTAAATACGTAAAATATACATTCATTAACGTTTCAATTAATGAATTCAATGCTTGTCTTTCGAACCCAAAATACACAGCAGATAATATCACGAATAACATAACGAGCATCAAATCATTTCTGTAATCTCAAATTAAAAACTTTTCCTAATTAAAATTCAAGGGGTAATATTGGTTGAAAGAGTATGCAATATGCACGTCGGAGTTGTTTTGATTGTGTTCGAGGAAAATCTAAACGCATTCCTATCAGGCTGTTGTCGCAGATATTAGATAATGAGGTCTATTGAGTTGTCTTAACATGATTTATGTGGGAAAGTGTCGTGTAATAGCGTTTTCCGATTTGAAGATAGAGGATGTAATAAATCAATCGATGCTGTTTTGTCACTACACTAATTTCCCATCGGTTGCTATGAGAAACGCGGAAAAGTACTTTAAATACTTTAACGCTGTCAATCATTACCATAACGACAGCCAATATATAAAATAAAAATATAAATTGCATGTGATTTTTTAAGCACGAAAAGAGTAATTAACATAGGGTGTATTGATTCTCAAGTGTATGCAGTTTGCGTAATCTTTTGGAAGTATTGAGTAATGGAAAATCATTATTCAGCCTCAGTTCTGACATGGGTGAAGCCGTTTATCGGCACGTTCTCTATATATCCTGATAATGGACATCAAAAAACTACGTCCACTTCATTCTACGGACGTTTAAGAAGTGTTTTATTCCTTTTGTTGCGTCTTCGGGGTGAGTCCATTCTAGTTCTCGAATGATTTCAAAGCAAAAAATGCATATGAACCCACAAAGACGTGGAATGGAGACATTAGACAGGGATTTCGAAACCTTCATATCATCATCCTTGAGCCATTGAAATACGGCCTAAAAATATGTAAAGGGTCTTTTGAAGAGGAACCCGAGAGAGACAGGGGGACCATTTCAGATTCGAGGGTTGTCGCGTCACGACATGACGGCACGAATTTCAAAAAAGATTTCGGTACTATTGTGCGAGGAAAAGGCATTCAGCCATTCCACGAATTCGCCGCGAAGGAACTAGAGAAAATAAAAACAATGCCTATTTATATTTTCGATTGAGTCATTACCAAGTCTAAAGCTCGTTTCCGCCCAAGAGTCTTTAATTTCCAAGGAGATTCAGTTACCGTGCACCAATCGCAGCGTAGAATTGCGAACGGAAACCCGAACGCATAAAACTGAGGGACTAAATTGCCGATTAACTATTCATAATTCGATTATACGACGGACACTGGTATCCTCAAGTTCCCGTGTTCAAAACTGCTTAGTTGTTTTACACCTCGTCATTATACTTCGTGCATTTAGTTGCGTTTCATAAGTTACAATCGTCTTATGTTAAATTAGAGAAATCATTCTATTTTGTTAAGGAAATTTGAATAATTTGTCAGGTTAATGTGTTGCAAATGATATAAATAAAATAATAATAATAATAACTAGCCGGATACGCGTTCTAATCAAAAATATTAAGACAACAATCGTCATGTCACAACAATAAGCGACGTGTACGCGCTTTACTGGTAAACAAGTAGAGTATTTCTAATATTAAATATTCCCATTACATAATAATGTCCTATCATGTTAGAGTTGCTATGGAGATCGAATTATAAAATGCTCATTGTCACGAAAAACGCATACAAAGTTTTGAGTGGGCAGCATCATTTGGGTTAACAAAACAGTGTTTTGTTTGATTTCTCATCATTCATTATTATTACAGAACAAGCCACGTAAGAGCATGGAGGATATATATGGCCATCCTCAACACACTACTGGATAACGAGTCTCAACTTTCAAACTAAAATGTCGAAAACTTTAAAGGTCGAACGCAATTGTGAGATTAACGACTCGTGAATGATGGAGTGTGCCGGAATCGTTTTCGGAGAATAAAAACGAGAGAGTCGGTCATTAACAAAATCATTGCGTAAGTATTACTTAAACAGGTATGCTTATGTAAAAAAAATCAGCAATGTCGAATCCAGTCCAAAACAAAAAATATTATCCCTCAACCATAAAAGTTACAATGTCACAATGTTGGTAGTTAATATACTGTGTCTTATTTCGTGGCATTACTAAGAAATTTGGCAATTGCATTGTGAATCCATCCTTATGTTGGGCAACCGAATATGACCGATTTATGACAAATTGTCACAAGTCTAACTTTGCGTAATTCTGTTTCAGTACTTGCTTACGTATCCTTTGAACGAGGAGGGTATTTTCTCTCAGCTGACTTGACACCCTTTCCTCCCTCGACGAATTCTCTAGATTCTTAAAGTATTACGCTGAGGAATATTTATCAACCCGTGCAGTCGAAAAATTATGAAACGAATTAATTATGGTAAGCTTTATAGATGATATAATAAGTTAAAATTTTAAATGAGAATAAATAATATTATGAACAGTATAATTGGTCATTAGTTAAGTAATTATAATAACTAGGTGCAGAAAATCCTTCAATGACCATTCTCCGAGTATCTCAGAGCTCATACATATATTTACTGTCTTTTGAGCAATTTATAAGAATGAGAAATTGGATACTGACACATTAGACATCATCTAAATGTTGATAGAATATTAATATAAATAAGTGTGGGTAAATTATTGGAGAGTTATAACGTTCGAGCCCGTGCACCGACCGGATACGATGCGTACCGTGAAGAAGGAAATGTATATTGAAACAGGTCGATCCAAGAGCTCAATTTTCCCCCAATAATAGGAGTCAGTAACCGTTAGAGAAGAAGCCTGAACAGGGCATGCACCCCCTGCCATCCGTCAACAGGAAGGTAGTAATTACTCCAGAAAACATGGAAATAGATTCTACACCAAGGGTTATCTATCGAAGCCTACTTGGGTGAAGTGGATTCAAAAATTAATACTTTTTGTGCAGAATACACCCTATTTGGTAAATGGAAGGGACCGAAATGTGAACCCTGTGTCACACGCTGGAAAGCTTGTTCAGACTATACCTTAAGATATCTCTCCGCTCATTTCGCATCTGCTTTTCAGTTTCACAGGAAAATGCGGCCAACTCGAGTGATTGAATATGCGACGCGCCAATGGACCAGGAATGCAGTTTAATCTCACTTGAGAAGTACTCTTTAGCCGAGGAATAACAGGAAAGACGATGATGGAAGGGGACTAATCAGATTCCGGTATTCGAGGAGAATAATGGGCCCAGCGATCGCCCCGGGCCCTCCCTCGGACCCTTCCGCCCAAGGTCGCAACCTCCCACTTGTCCCTCGGCCTTCAGCTGTTTTACAAGTCGTCTACGAGGCGCGCTTTTCAACAGCTGTTGTCTATAAACGTGTCATTCAATAACAGTTATATCAATGCATTGGGTGATGTTTTGACGAATGTAACCTATTTGTGTCCGATATCCTAATCGCTGGTTAATCGATCAACTATTCACCTTGCACTTCAATGGAATGCGATTCTCTGAAGGCCATTAAAACATACTGAGACCGTGAAACTTGATTTCGATTGTCATGAAGCGTATGCAAAGTAATGCTGTTTCATTGGTATTATATTTCCTCCTAGAACATCCAACATATAAATTCTCTATCCTATCTATCTATTTTTTGAGTGATTAACGGCTTTGTTGTTGTTGCTAGAGAACCACTAGCTCCTAAATGTCAAAACCTTTTTCGGATAAGATTCTAGCTGTGGAGACCTGACATCCTTCCACATGATCGACGATCTACTATAGGAACCTTCCACAAAAGTGTTCATCGCCTTATTTTTTCTCCGCCAGAATTTTTCGCCAACCAATCATTAGCATATTCTCCCAAAAGTCGAGGGCTGGAAAAGCAGTTTTAAAACTTGGAGGAATGTTTAGAGGAAGATATCAAATTTCTATCCATAGCATCAAACTCTTACACGTTTTCACCATAATCATCAGCATATAGGGAACAACAATCAATCGATTATTAGTAATTTCATTGTATTTTATGAATTGTGAATTGTTCTCATAGTGGTTGTAACACCAATTTACAGGTCATTCACAAAAGGTACAGAATCTGAATATGAAACGTAGCTAGTTGCTTGAAAATTTGCATATTTTTCCAATTCTACGTTGTAATACTCTTCTCCACAGCTCATCCGGTACTCGGGTGCTTCTGAGTTAGCTACAAAAATGTTGTCGATAGACAATTATGCTTCAATCACGTACGTACTTATCTCTCACGGCAATACCAGTTTTATTTATAGCTTTTGTGATGCGGAAGACGCTTTAGTATGAATAGTTTACAGTAATTGAATTCGTACCGGTCACGCCTTATTAAATCCTTCGATTTTTATCTTTTTGATCCTTTTATTTTAAGGTCATTATAAATAACATGCAAAGGATTTTCCATTGAAAAATTATTGAACTAGTGCGGACGGAAGAATATGCCTTACTTGACATCAAGTGAGGCTCATTTCATAAGGAAACGTTTGGTTATTTAATGTCTTTTAATGGGATTGATATTGAATGGGTTTCCCTTAGCTATGCTACGTACAAGGATATAAATTCTATTTTCATAACAGTGTCTGCGTGAAAAAATACAATAATATGTTTCTCTTGTAATAATATAATCTGAATCTAAAAATCCAGCTACGGATGCGAAAAATAGTAAACGTAGTGTTTCGGAAAGATATTTGGTTTTTCACAGGAAATAGCATGCGTCATTAGTAATTGACCCCATTCTTTGTTGTAGCGCAGAGAAAATAAATTAAGAAATAACAGCTTGTTACGTAATGCTATGAAAAGGGAACAGAAAAATGTAAGACATCGATGTATTCCTACGAATCTACGGATAATTCCCTTGAGTGTGAGAAACATTTTACTCTTCGCGCATGGTAACAACTTAATGATAAATAAACACCTTAGAGTATTCGCAACTCTCCATCGATAACTTTCCGAAGAGTATAAGTCTGACGGCAAGGTAATCCGTTGATTGGACTAAAAAGGTCATCTGGGGAAAGTCAATAAAAGATACTCATCAGTTATAACTCAAGATAAACCAAAACTTTAGTCCTTTTCAGTAACTTCTATTACACAAGGAGATCCCTTGGGCAAATGCATTGGCTAACTATTATGGAACGCGAAATAGGTTTCCATGACAGTTTATTGTTGACTTAATTCCTTATTGATGCGTGCAAACTTTCCAATGTCGCAATTTCTGGCAAATTGTGCTGATACGAGTGACGAAGTATATCATGTGACCGTATTAGGGATTCGGGTTTCTATAATAAAGCACAATCGAGGATTAATATGTCAAAACTCCTACGCAACTGTGGCTTTTCGTAACAAGTTAGAAGAGAGCTCGTTCGATCTAAGACTGCTCATTTGTTAAACTCGATCTCTTCAAAGATAAACATTACTTAAGTAGAATAAGGGATTGCTGGAACCTCAACATACTCGCGATTAGATACTATAAATTTAGGGGAGGGATTGAGGCTCAAGTGGAATATGGGGGCTTATTTTATTTTATCGCTGAGTAGGCGTTCTATAATTGGACAGTGCCTTATGGATAACTCTTTTCTTAAAATAATGAGGTAAGTAAGATTGATAGGAAGATATTTTCCTGCTTCTTTCTAAAAAAATACATAAATTTTTCACGATAGTAGATTCATAAATTTATTAAAACATCACTTGTTTGATTTTCAAATAGATTTTGGTAAATAAGCGACGTATTACTGCATCAATAAAATATTGAAAAGAGTTTATCCTATCAAAGATAGGTTAATGTAAGAAAAATATATTCTCATTAAAGTTTAAATCACTCTAATTTAAAATTGTTGGTTGAAAACAGAAGTATTCAAGACAAAAATACTTTTCAACCGCATCTTCTTCCTGTCAAATTTTTCTCATAAAAATGACCGACTAATACATTTATTTCTCGCGTCAATTCCCAAAATAATTTTTTGGAGGGAATTATCCGAATTAAAACCATTCATTTTTAAAGAACTCAAACTTCTATTCAGAAGACATTGATAATTGAATCTGAATGACAAATACAGTCGTTATTTAAATATTACATTTCTCTTTCGTAGATGAGAACCCTAGTTTTCCCTGAGTCAAAATTATTTTAATTACTTTCAAGATAGTTTCTAATTGATCGCTAGCTAATATTACTTGCAGCTTTTATTAGCGATATTAATGAATATTCAGTACTATACCGTACCCATAACCCCGAAGTGATGCTCAACAATTGCATTAGGAGTCTAATTGTTAGCCATATGTCACATTCCATTATTCTAACGCATGTATAAAGAATGAGGAAGACATGAAGAAAAACTTCTATTTTTTCAGTGTATAAAGGAGTGAATCAAAACATTTTTTAAGTACGAAAAAAACGTAAATTGGTTATGGAAGTAAGTAAAATTTGATTTGAGGACACCGATTGCATGTCAAAGACATCGAGATGTTCTGTGTGACAACTTCAAAGCGCGGATTCGGACAAATGAATGTGGAAAAGCTGCTGGTTTCGACACCGCCAATTCCATGAGCAGCTGGAGGAATTGATACCGTGGTACAAATGAGATCGGCAGGGATTGGTGCGTGGTCATGAGGTGAGGTCACCCAATATCCATATGGAATTCAACTCTTGTTATTCTGCAGTGAGGTGTTGGAAGCCGATGCTTATGATCTCATCTGGAACAGGAGACTTTAACGCTCTCGATGATATGCTTCTAAGTAGCTCCTGACCTAATTAGCGATATCTCGAAGGCAAGGTGATTCATGGTGCATTGACATATACTCCTGATACTCGCTCATGGAGTTGTAAGGAAATGTTTCGGTTCAGGAAGGAGTAGGAATTCCTGCGGTGACCACCTGCGGATTTTTTGGTCGTTCTGCAAGGCCTTCACGCCTCTCTCCTAACAGAACTTCCAATTTAAATCGTTTCTCTAACCAATTTCGCTGGTGACAGGAGGTGAAATAAAATCGGAAACATTTTCGTTCACACGTTGAAGTTTTTAACCGTCTGAGAGTTATGGGTATGGTGCCAGAAGGGTTTCTTTTAAGGCCGAATTCTACATAAATGCACACTTTCGATGGTTAAAGTTTTATCTCTGATTTAGTGGGAGTGTGTAATCAATTATCCTCGTGATATTAACGCAAGAAATCCGCACACGCTTTTCAATGCAGATTATTTAAAAGCCAGGGTCAGCGTTCAGGGACGGCACCAGGCGTTGGCATCCGCCTGAAGGTAGAATGGTCTGCCAAATGCTCTCTGTACCTTGAATAAGGAATCCATTCAATTTGAACCGCTCTGCAATAACACCGAATGAAATGGATGTTCTTGGAAAATCATCGTATATTTTACAAAATTTATTGTCTCTATCTAAGTAGAACCAACTTACAATATTTTAAGAGTGGCAAGGTCTTTAACTAAGGAAAAAACAACCGATGTTTCCCATACAATGTAGGTCATTTACTCGTTCAATTAATTGATTACTCATAAATTATTATTTTCTTTTATATTCTTATGTATATAAAAAGTGGCGAGTTTCATTCCAAAAGAATTGAATAATCATACTTTTTCGTATCATTAAATTTAGCCGAGCCTGAAGAATGTGAATCAGAAACCGATGTAGACCTCAAGAGCGCTGAGTGTGGCTTTAAGCACACTGCCTATCTGAAAGTCTGAGAGAGTGGCCTTCTTAAGTTCAATCCATCAGACGCCACAGTCGAGTACTCTCAGAGATGACCTGGGTTCCATACTTATCTGGAGTATTGACGCTTAACATAAGCAGATGGACTTCCGCCTAACCAAGCGACTGGCGCCGACCTCAGCTCTTCTAGGCTAGATTTCCGGTAAGGCCTCAATAAGCTCAAATCTCAGCTAAAGGAGGAGCTTTTGAATGCTAATTTTGGGTCTGTCATATCAAATTTAAGAGTATTTAATTTATGTCACCATAGTAACGAAAATAAATATTGAGGGAATATAAAATCTTACGAGATGAAATGTTTGATAAAATCTTAAGAATAATATCTGATCAAATTTATTCAGCCTCCCATCCATATCTTCATGAAATTTGAAAATACCGAATATTACGACATATTCTATGCTTAAAATACATGTCTCTCATTTCAAAGTTTACGTAAATCTATTATTTCAGATGTGTATCTACGAAACGACAAATTATTCACGATGAAAATTAAAGAACAGGTGTTGTTTAGAGTACGATATGCATTAGGTCGCATAATCAATTGAACTTCTCGAGTACCTTTCCAGTCCTTCTTTAAAACATCATCGAAAAGGTTCCAACAGAACGTCCTCAGATGGCCAAGTGAGAGGCGCGTTCGCCTTGAACGAAAGCGGTCTCAAGTTCGAATCCCGGAGTGTCCCACATTTAAATAAAAGGAGAGAATTCAACTTTCACGACACATTCATAAGAAGTCGAAAGCGCAATTTCGCCAGCCTTCGATTCATCAAGGAAATCCGATCGCACGCATGAGCTGCTGGAACCTATGACCTCCAGATGCGAACGGCCTTTCCCCTAAGAACAATGCGTTCTTTTTTTTCAAAACCAAACTCGGCGATTTAAAACACCAGCATAGCAATCATGGGAAAGAACGAAAATTAAGTGGAAAATGTAATTCATGAGTTTACTTGGCGATTAAATCCGTTTACACAGGTATATAATTTCTACTTCGAGCGATTGTAATGGGTGAAAAGTGATTCAAGGGCGAGTTGATGGTTTTTCTTGTGCACATACGTCCATTGTGAAAAAAAGTGCCCCACCTTACTTACGAGGGCGCGTATGAACGGTCGGTAGGTAAAACTCGCAGGTATAAACGCTGTGTAGTCGACGTTCCATTCTCGATATAATTTGGCTCAGAAGGATTTTTCAGTAATATTTATAGACGTCTAACAAAAGTGAACAGTTGTGTATAGTAATAAAATAATACGACTATCCGTTGGTGCGTAATCCTGTATTGAGATGTAATGAAATTTTGAAAATCGAATTATTTTCATGTCAACGTAAAAAACGTACGAATATTATTCTTCTGCTTCCATCAAAATGATAAAAAATTACAGTACAATTCTAAATAACTTTCCATAACGATACTGATGATTTTTGCTCTGATATTCAAGTAAAAAATACATGCATTTGCAAATCTGCTATTTAAATTACCATTTCCTACATAAACATAAACAAATCTATTTATAATTACCTTAATGCAAATACAAAGTGTGATAAATGCACAGTATAATTTGAATGGATATGTTGAGGAGTATATTCGGCATACTTTCTTTACTTCGATGGCAATTTCTATTTACTTTCGTCTAATGTCTACTTTATCATGGATCTATTCCGATTCTCTAAAGTTAATAATTAAAAGCACGTAGACTGTTGTTTAAATTTCTATGAGAAAACTATTAAATTATTTCGCATACATAGTTCTGCGAATCCAAGCACGAGTTACGTTATTTTTAAACCTTCGTACTTCGGCTAACTCGGAGCTAAACTTCGAAAAAGTGCAGCGATTCGATCGCAGCGCTACGATGACTCTCCCGACGGACCGTCGAACTAAAGAGAGGGCCGTCAGTTCGCCAGCCTCCCGCCGCGTGCAGCGCCTTACCTTGTGATTTCGACTTCCTCCCTTGCATCCTGCAGTCCCGAATTCGAACCCGCCTCCTCGTTGAACGAATGACGTCTCTTGTCCTTGGGCCTTTTCCTGCCCCCGATGCTCGCCTTGCCAAGGCTCCGGTAGGCGGCGCTGGCTGCCCTGGGGGCGGCGGGGGCGGTTTTGGGTCCAACACCAGATCGCAGCTCTCGCAGCCACCGGCCGATGGTGCCCTGGTGGTGACCTACGGAGTTAGCGTTCTCTCCACCCTCTCCAGCATCCTCCCTGCAACAGATACAAGGGCCATGTTCAAGTTTGCAATATACACTTGGCAACGACAAAACACCTTCTTAAAGATCGACACGGATGAAGAATTTCAGGCAAAGAGTACGGTGATGTTACCAACGATTCAGATTAGGCAAATGCGATCCATCAGAGGAAGTGCATACAGGGATAAAAGTTTAGCGATACTAATTCTTTAAATTACAACCAACTACCAGCAAATTACATTTAATAATATGAAAAATTATCGTTAAAAATAAAGGATAAAAATAACGCAAATAAATAGGTTTATCACAGAAGAATGGATAAAAATGTTTTATTGTAATCAATGAAAATAAAAAAATTATCTTTAAGGAAAAATATCTTAATATTGCATTGCCTAAATGATTAGGAGTGGCCTAAAAATACATCTATTTCGAAGGCGCTTGTCTTTCACGACTTCTATAAGAAACGGATCGCAAAAATTCTCGGTCTTTTACTCTTTGGCCCTTCGTGCGCTATTGGGTGAACGGTTAGGAAATGATCTGACCCAAAAAAGGAAAAAAAAGAATCGACAGTTCCGCGTGGAAGTTGGCATTCGAAGAGCATCTTCAGAAACGGATTTCAAATGGGAATTCATCTGTAACCAAACTGCAGAATACAGCGAACAAATTAAGAAATGTTGATACATAATAAACCTTTGGTTTATGTAACAGTCGAAAGCGTGAAATAATGAAAAAATACAATGTTGCAATTATTAATAAAGAAAAATAAATAATATCGTAATTCATAAAAATGTTTAACGCTTTAATAATGCAACTCAACAAAATGATTATAACACGTTCAGTTAAATCAAAATATTATTTGTTTTCAATATTATCGCTGAGGTATTTTACGAAAATTTAATGTTTCGATTCCCTTGAACTTTAATAAGCATAAAACAGTATTGAATAGCAACGAAATTGGGGTGATAAGAGAGGTTAAAAAGCTTGCAGCATCATTTAAAGGAATTAAAAAAACTGCTATCGTCCAATAAAATACTGAAAAACCAAAACTCTGATTCGGTGAAATTAAGACAAAAGACTTATTCATAAACTAATGAAAGGAAAGATTATGAAAAGAATGGTAAAGAAGATACATACACATTTACAAAAATCATCGAGATTAAAATTAAACTCAATTAAATCGTTGGAAAAAAGGTGAAGTTACAGCAATTTTATAGTATAGTCCAATACTCAATGGAATTATTTACATGGCAGAGAATTATCAAATACATCCCGACAGTCCTTGAATTAAAAATTAGCTACTATTTTTAATAAATTCCCGTATAACTTTGAGTCGGCGTCTTTGAACCTATACTCCGACAAAGAAATAACGTTTCCTTACGAATTGACGCTAACGCACGTAAAAATGGTGACAAGTTGAAACAGAATCTCTTTGTACTGTAAGTGGAATCTGGTATTTATTTCTCCACCTCATATCAAGGTTGCCCGTCAATGTTTAAAATTATAAAATATTATACAGATAAATATAATTTCCTATACTTTTTAATATATTTCCACGGTTCTAGGACAACATATCAATGGATAGTATATAGAGCTAAGGACCATTTATACTAACGCATTAAGAATCCTACATATCATGTAAGAATCGTTATTTACTTCGACCATCCTATCGCATTGCCTTCTTAAAAATATACGCAATTTTATTTATTACTTACGCTATTGTATAATCATTTATGCACTAGGATTTCTGAAACTTCGCACTATTTAAAATGTATAGAAAGACACGTACAAAGTATCTTACTATTACATTTGCGTCAAAGTATACTTCGAGGTGTTTACAATGTACGTAAATAAAATACGAAATATATTTAGAACGTACTTGAAAGACGAGGATTGTTGCGCTACCAAGAAAGAATTATGAACGAAATAAAAACATGTGATCAAAGGCAAAAGGAGTGCGATTTTAGCGCTTCTGAAGCCAGATTTAGCGTTTCGCAGATATTTCTTGCGCCTTCGATCTTCCAAAAGCGCGACACGGCTCTTTAGTGCTTTTTACGCCGCAAAGCGTGAAATTTGACGCCTTGTTCGCTTCTTCCCATTGTCGTTGTTTTGTTTCGTTCGGTGCGTTTCTTTTATCATTTCCCTTTCGTTCAATATAAATAACATGTCTGAGGTGTTTACTTAAGAATAGAAGAGGAAGAGTTCGTTCTTTCACTCGATTTGAGATCGGATAACTAAAGGTAACACTTAAAAATAGATAATTGGTGAATTTTTAAAATTGACATATTCCTCAAAAACATCCAGTAGTTCTACAACAACTGCGTGGTACTAAGTATAACGAACAAGTCAAAATTATCAATGAATCATACAGACACATAACCAAACAACCATGCATGATGCATCTTATAATCTTAGAGTAAAATTTCCTCCTCGGCTGGTATTCGAACCCAGGACCTAAGATAGAATTCTTACTTAGAAGGTAAGCATGATAAAGGGGATTTATAAATGGATTTTATAGGTAGAATTTCTGTAATGACTATGAATTTAATTCCTTTTGGATAATATTTTAAAGTGATGGTGGAGTTCCATAACCATTGAGGATTTAAAAAATCATAATATTCGTATTTTCATTTGTGCTGTCAATTGATTGAATGATACATAGATCAAGTCTTCCTTGCCTCTAAATATAATATTAATACAAGACAATAATAAAATTATTTTTGTTTAGCTCTATCTAAATATTCTGCAATTTTTATGACTGACAACAACAACAATGAAAATTATAAAACAATCTACTAATAATTCAGTTATTATTAAAACTATGTATATACGAGCCATTTTAAAAAATTTATCTGTTTATCACGTAAATAATTAATATGAGGATGAAGAATATTCAATTATTTATAACAGAGATCGTTGCTTGGAAACTCATAGTTACAGACAAGATATGCTAGGAGATTAAATTCTAATTAAACTACATCGACTGTATTCTTAATCGCGGTAATATTGGTAATTCAGTAGAGGAAACGCTTCATTTGTAAGAAGGAATGACTCTCAAATCTGAATAAAAGGGCTTTTTTCCATTTCAGTCCGTCTTCACTTTTTTCGCTACGGCTCCTGGTTTTGGTAAGTGCTGCCCCCTTCCCACTTGCCATCAGCAGTAACTGGAACTCGCGAGAGAAAATTTTTCTTTTAAACAACTATAATTTCACAAGCCCGGCTAGCTCAGTCGGTAGAGCATGAGACTCTTAATCTCAGGGTCGTGGGTTCGAGCCCCACGTTGGGCGCTTAAATTTTTGAATCATTTCTTTCGGTTCGGAGTTTAAATTTATCTCTTGCTTTCCAAGGACGATAAGTTGGCTGAAATCAAAGATTCAATCCTCGGATAGTTGCAAAGTATTTTATCCTGGACTCGAATCTAATAAATAACACTAATTTGCTGCTATCACTAATGTTCAATCTTTGACGTAGCTTTATACCTCTATGTTTATTTTTTGACTTTCCTTCAAAAGTTGGTCCGAGATAGATATTTGTTTTCATGGTAAAAACGATAAATCCTATTATTAAGCGGTCCACGGAAATGGTATAACTTGGAAAGCCTTGATATCATTGAACATAAATCGAAATAGTAAGAATGAATAAAATATAAACAAATAAGATATAATCTATTTAGGGAGGGAGGAATGAAACGCAATGAGAAAAAAATAAAATTGAAGATTGTATTTACACAAATGAAATCAATTCTCACGAATGAATAAACTTTTCAAGGCTTTATCTTATTCGTTATTCTTGATGAGTTTTGATGATGAATAGTTGGATAAATTGAATGTCAAAAACAATTGGTATAGTCCAAATGCCTTACTATCAAAACGTTCTAAGATGTCAAAATATAAAGTATTTTTTGTCAAATATTTTTCGATATATAAATCATTTAATTTTTATAATAATTTAAATATTGTAGGTAAAGATAAAAAGAGGATGAAGAAATAACAATAAATGATAGATAAATAGTATATGAATGGAATAAACGCTAAAATAACAGTCTATCTTTTTTGGGCAATGGAAATTATTATCACTGAAGGTATTCATAAAAGAATGAGTTAATAATTATAGGACTAAAATTATCCGGAATATGACTGAAATGGGGAACAGTCTATCTCAAAATCGCTAAGAATATTTAATATTAAATAGTAAATTGATACAAAATTAGATAAAAAATAAGAAAAAAACAGATAAAAAACAGAAAAAATGGCTTGACAATGAAAGAAAAAAAGAACGAAATATTTTCACGAAAGAATAATCATATAAAAGAACAGACTAGTGAGGTATGGAGGAAGATTTATGAAGAATGAGGAAAGGCAAAAAAATGCAGGATATCGGTTCAACCAACCAGTAGCTGCAAAAAGAAGATCCTGAAACATATACCTATTGATAGGCATTTCGCGGTTATGTTTCAGCAGCTTTTTTGGAAAGGAATTCACGCATGATAAGAGATTTTTCTTTCCAGCGAATGGGTTATTAAATAACAACGTGAAAACGAGAGATGAGTTGAAATAAACGCACAAGTGAGCAAATGCAGATACACCAATTAATTTTCTTTTCGAAGACACGGCAGAAGCCACGAGACGACAAGCGAATGAAGTTGATTAATGGAATGGAAAAGGAGGTAAAAATAAGTGGAACCGGGTTCCAAAGAATAAACAGGTTTGGAAAAAAAGACGAAATGCTCTTCCCGAATTTCCGGTGGTGCGTTGAAACAGTAGACACTTCTTCAATACGCTTCTTTATCGATGCCGAATGCCACGGAAATGCAAGTTTTCGATCAATAAAATTAATAGATGGCAATATGGCAATGGCAAATAGTTCTAAATAGATAAATAGTTCGACTGTAAGAAGTATGGTGGATGACGAACCTCTCTTTTTCTAGATTTCTTAAAGAAACTCCAACTATTTCGATGACTTCTTTTGTTAATAACACAGATATAAAATGCAACCTATTACTTGAGATAAAATTGACGGTATTTTAATGAAAACAATATGCATGAAAAATTATTCAAATTAGGCATGGATTTTATCAGATCATTTTCCTTTCTTTTCTACACAATATGGAAGTTCGATTTCATTTTTATTTAAAAAGTGTTTTACAGTAAATAGATCTAATCTTTTCTATGACTAAATAGATTCTTACACCAAAAGTTTTGAAAACTTGGTAAGAAAAAAATTATTTTCTTTATCGACAAAGCACATGCTTTCTCATCAAATACTTTTTTCCTCTGAATCCTATTAGTTTTCCTTTCTTGATTTGATTGAGACCGTACTACTCATAAACAATCCTCTGAATAATGAAGAGAGTATACGATATTTTCTTATACGCTCTTCCGATAGCATACAATATTATTAAGTTTCGGCCCATATCATTAATTTATCTATAATGTATTTCAAGTAGTATGAGCTAGGTTCAACTTCTTTGGCACATTCGGGCGTTGAAATTACTATTTGTTCGTTCATAGCTCATCATTCAAATTGAAAGTCCAGAAAGAAATTAGATGACTAACATCCTGTTCTAATACACGAATTCAAACTAATAAATTTAGATTTACAGAATATTTTCTAGAAACTAAGGAGAATACCGTAGTAATGGTGAAATAACGACAGCGAAGTTATTGGTTAAAAACATTATTACGTAGTATTTAGCACAAAAGGATGAGAAAATGAAAGTTTTCGAATGATAGTCCCATATCAAATATTAAAAGAAACTAACAAAGATATATTGAAAATGTGCACTTATTCGATGGCAAATGATGAACTTCCATTCAGTTTTCATAGACTTTTTCGTTTTCGGTGAAAAAATCATGGTTGATTTTACGGACATAGGAAATAGTCATTTTGCAATTTCATTTATTAATAAGAAAAAGCGAAACTTCTATAGGACGTACACGGATGCCAAAACGATTTTCCGACATGTCACTAGATGAACGCTCTAAAGATGGCAATCTTCCAAAGATGCTGTTTCAGTACCTCATCAATTCTGATTATGAATGAACTGCACCTTCCAAATTCTTAGTGAGACAAAAATTTTAGTCATTATGAGTAACAACATATTATCTGTAATTTTCCCATTTAAAGAAACATTACTTATAAATAAAGGGATTAAAAAAACTGCGTATCAAAAAGTTGTATCGAGATATCATAATAGCTACAACAACTGCTCAGTAATTGTCAGATCGTAGCTCATGTTCAGGCATTTTAATATTTCATTATTTCCTTAAAAATCTTTGATACTTCAATTTATAATGTTTATTGTATCGCTCTTTAGTAGTAGTGAATATCATTTGAAAATGAGATGATAAGCGGAATTTTTAGATTGAAATATTCAGTTTAGAGATGCTCAAAGTTAGACATACGTCAAAATTTACTGATGGGGACCAAAAACATTATTTCATACAATTCCCTAACGTCAACTAGCAAAATTAGTTCTGCATTTGCTACATTATTGAGCTATATCGACCATTTATTATCAGGGAGACTTCAACATAACATCTATTTTTCAGAATTGCTTACTTCCTTTTTAGGAAGTAGTTAAGAATCACACTTGGCCTGAGGTATGCTTCTTTACAATCTTTTGAGCATAAATGATTAAATCTTTTTGATATTTTACTTGATTATGAATTAATAGTTCGATAATTAAGTATTCCGCAATAGAAAATAAGATATCATTTTTAAAGTGAAAATTTGGTATTAAAATTCCGCAATAGAAAATAAGATATCATTTTTAAAGTGTAAATTTTAATACCAAATTTTCACTTTATTGAAATAAGAATAATGCATCATACTTTGTTACGATTAATTCTGAAGTAGGTTTAGAATATTCCTAAGGAAGGAAAGAGCAAGTCATTGAATAACGGATATTTTAAAGTACCTAATGAGGAAGAAGCGACTTCATGACTCAAAGCTCGAGGCGCTAACACAACTAAAGCCTTGCGCTCACCTTTCCCATGCATCCGATGGGTGAAACGAAGACACAATATATGACATGCTCTCGCGCGTGCTTTTATAGAATATTTCTCGATTTCCGGGGATGTTCATAATTGTGAAGAAATGTTACCTAACTTCCGATAGAAGTCGCGAGAAGCGCTGTTCGGGCCGTCGACCCAACAGCAGAGTGCACGGGAATGTGTTCTTTTTTGTAGCAACCTTGGAGGAGGCAGCATTCCTCAACGAGAGTTCTTGCAGATTGGGAGGGGAAGAGACTCCCACATCGGCTAATGCAGCCACCGTTGCGGCGAGGATATGATTCTCTTTGAGGGACAGTCCTCGAAGACCATCGTCAAACAACGCTGCGAAAGATGTTTCCGACGTATCTCAAATGTTGATACGTTCGTAATTTGAATGGCTGGCTGAGTAATGGGAGGTTAGAATATTTTGATGGTCGATTCCCAAACAAGAGTGACGTGTTAACAGAACATGTTCACGCAATTGAAGAGTTATTGGGAAAAATAAATTTCAATTACCATTGATATAAATTAAAAACAAAAATGATAAAAATCATTCTAAATCATATTACATTATTATAAAATTAATTATTGTGCCAATATCTTATCCTTTCCTACGAAAAATAATAAAATTGTTTTCTGAATAATTCCTATATTAATGTTATTTGTAAGCAATAAAAGTAATTTTTAATTTTCACTCTTAATATTGATAAACAGAGCCCGGATAGCTCAGTCGGTAGAGCATTAGACTTTTAATCTAAGGGTCCTGGGTTCAAGTCCCAGTTCGGGCGAGATTTTTGTCGAATAAATTAGGGAGGGCACTTCATAATCCCAACTCGTCTATAATAAAGATGAAACTTATTTTTCGCGAAATATTTCCTTAATAATCTCGAAAATATATTTATGCGAAGCACTACATGACCAACATTTTTTATTTAATCAACTCATGAGATTATAAAACTGAAAATAAGGTCAATTATTAATATGCAGGGGACAGGTGTCAGGCCACTCCATTGATTATAACTATTTGTAAAAAATATGGTTATGTTTCATACAATAAATGAGAGGTTAGAGTAAGAATTATACCGCACGGTGTGACAGAAAATTCTCCATCTAGTGCATGAATCTCATCCGCTTTAGAAGTAGGGAATCTTTTAAATACTTATTTACACTACACAATACCTATTACAAAAATTCTTTTCAAAAACCATTATATATAAAATAAATCAAGGATCAAAAGTTACGATGATGCAATAAAATAACTAAGTCAAACCCCACTATATACTATAGCGAGACAACTACATGGTTTTACCACACAATTATATGTTATTTCATTATGTTTCATTCCATTAATTTTCTACATAACTTTGCCTATTATGAAACGCTTCAGTAGAAATATTTTGAGAGAAAATAAGGAAAATTTCACATTTCCTTTGGAAATAATGACGCAGTTCCAAAAACTAAGCCCGCGCTTATTTTCTTAGCAACCAAAAATTGGAAAATTAGAGCAAATTACATCTTTAAACCTCCCTAAGTTTACCTCAACTATGCTTAAACATCTTCTGAACAGCTCTTTCAAAATATTTGTGCGTAATATGCTTAATAAACGGGAAATTTTGTAAGTGGTGCATTGAAAATTTCCTCTAAATTGCCATTTTTGAGCATTAAAAATTATAGTCAAATACTTAAGTGTCCATACGATGTTTCCTCAAAACCGGAAATCTATTATGAAATAATCGCCACGTCAGGACCGAGTTCTAATGAGATAGTTGGTGCTTTTTCCTTGTTTTATTTCCTTAGTAAAGAAGGATTGTTCAAGATTATCTCCTCCTCTCCAGTAATTACGTTTCTTTCTAATATTCTTTCATTTCCATGTTATCCATTACCTTTTTACCACAGATTTACCTATCCAATTGAAACGACGCGAAGTATTTTACGGATGAAACCAGAAGAGTTCTAATTGAAAGGAAATTATTTGTGTGAAAAGTATAATTCAAGCCTTAAAAAAAAGTGAACAGTTATCATAAGTAAGATTTCAAATGACTTTAGTAGGCAAGAAATTCACATAAATTTGCATACATCACGTACGACATCTAACGGTCCATGTTTGTATTTTAATTTCATTATCACTCCTTCCATAATGAACACATTTGTTCGTTTTTTTATATCTCCTTAGAATTGAATAGGGGGATTAACGGGGTACACTGACAATGACGATTTGGGATCGGAATATAATTCTAATTAGTTTCTCATTAATGAGTTAGATATAGGAAAAATAAATAAACTAAGTAGGTTGTAGACGAAGGGAAATTAGTTTACTTGAGGATGTTGAGGCCTGAAACCTTTAATTTATTGCATATAATTATTGTTAGAGTGTTGTAGTATCTTTTTTCTCACAATTCTTGCTATTTCTTTATAAAAGACTAAAAAGGAAGTAAGCAACAAGAAAAAATAATCTGCATATGAAGCATCCAAGAAATATCGATCCTAAATCTTAAGATATATGAGACATATTGTATTCAACAAAAACTATCTGAATTCTTCGTTGCGATAGTTACGGCTCAATCCTAACAAAATATGGCAGAATCGATTAATTGTAAAAAATCGTATTTGACGAGTTAAATTCAACTTTACTAAAAATAAATATAATAAAATCATTAATATACCAGAGATAAGCTAAACAAGACCATACAATAATTGAATATCAACAACTAGGGAAAACAATAACCCTATTTCCCTAGGATGGACAGCCACTTTAAGCAAAGCACATTCTCATCGGAACCTTTTCCATAAAAGACCTCACTGATATGTTCGATATCTAACATATTTCGTGGATAAAAGATCAATTCTAGCTTTTAACACAAGCATCAAATCGTAATGTGTCGGAGTACATGGGAATCTCGTATCAAACGCAAAGAGAAGAGTGGTTCTCCGAAAGGATGGGCTTAATGGACGCTCAAACACAGAAGAGGCGATCCTCGACGGTAATTTATAATGGCGCGCATGCAAAGGAAGAGCTAAGAATGGAGGCAGTGTCTTCGGCTGCCAACGAATGAAGTATGGAAGAAGGCGGGGATAAAAGTTAGGACGGCCGAGGAGTGGAATATAAATAAGTGGGGGAGAGACTATAAATTACGGACAAGAAGAATCCGTTCTCTTGAAGAAAAAAGTGCGCAGAGATATTCGAGTTATGGACCGAGTCTGCGACGAGGGGTATAGATTTCGGGAGGAATAGAAAAAAGGCGAGTGATGCTCTTCGATAGAGGGTCCCGTTATTCGCTAAGCGACGCCCATAAATCAGAGATAAGACGACCATTCAGCAAATGAAGGGGAAAAGATTTGCTGTCTTTTCAATCGGTGCTGAAGGATAGAGAAGCGATACATTGTCATTAGGTGAAGAACTCGGAGTACTAATTGTTTAGATCCGATTGATTTTGAATGAGGTGAGATTTTTGCAATGCCATGAATGAATTGTCATACTACTTATACTGACTTACAATATCCAATATCATTGCGCAATTTCGGAATTTTTTATATATTTAAGTTTATTTCTTTCAAATGAATTGTCATACTACTTATACTGACTTAGAATATCCAATATCATTGCGCAATTTCGGAATTTTTTATATATTTAAGTTTATTTATTTCAATTCATTTTCATATTCAAACAAGATACGTCCATATATCTCGTTACACCTCAAAAATGCTTATAATCAGCCTTAATAGTTGTCCCCATCCTCATTTACTTCTTCCGAATACGTACAAAGGTCTGAGGGACTGATATTACTATTCGTATTGCTATAAAAGATTTTAAAAGTCGCAGTTCCACCTGTCGAGGCGATGAAGGGGCTGTTAATCATTATTAATACCACACAACGTTCAGTCTGAACGTCAAAATATTTGCCGCTTCTGAGCAATTAACTGGACTTAGAATCTACTTCTGGTACAGTCAGAGGACGCCAGTTACCAAAGGAAACACTTTATATAACAAATCGAAGAGCAACAAATAATAAATTAAATAATTTATAAAATAATTACTAATTAAGTAAATAACAATACTTATTTATTTTGTAAATTATTTAATTTATTATTTGTATTGTTATTATTTGACCGATTTTTATTATTTATATCTATTAAATGAAAGTCATTAATTTCGAATATCTATATATATCCGAAAAATTTGGTGTAAAATTATTGAAGTTATGAATTATTCGTTTAATTTTCATTAAATGTCTAAAATTTAAAATGATCGAATTTGAAACGAAGCCCATTTCACTTCTGAGTTGTGAATAATTAGTAATATATAATTATGCAGATAATACACATCTGTTAAAAATACTATGAGGATAGACCTGACTGATGTATACCTACTATATTCTTTCAAATAAATTTTTAAAAAGACTATAAAGTAGTTAAAGGTTGATTATTATTTTTCCATCCTATTTCAAAAAGTGCGAATATTGGCTTTACAAATTTTATACATCGGTTGATGTATATCATGCTTTCTTATCGTTAGTAAATCTTCACGAAATAATTTTATTCCGAACATCGGCGATTGTGTTGCTATGGGATTCTGACAATATACTATGTGGGATGAAATTCTATCTTCAATTTAAAATCTATCTCATTAAAAACGTTCTGATTTCTCATTGATATCCGAGTAACGATGCCTTGAGGTATTTTCCTCTATTTAATTGATAAACTAGAAGAAGGAAGAACATCGGTAATCGCTCCTATCTTGAGTGATTATTTAAGAAAGTTATGAGCTGAAACTATAATCTACTATCATTTTCAACGATAAAATTCGCCATAATTTTAGAACTTTCGAGGCACAAATGGTACTTAAAGATTCATTCCCGAGAAAGATGTCCGGAACCGTCGTTGCATTCGAATTTTTTCTGACATCCTCCTGCTCCGCTTGCTAACTATGCACAGCCGTTCCCAGACCCGCTTCACTTCCTCATGTCTCCTTATCCTTAGAAATCAGAAACATTAGTTACGCGTTTCAGGTGGCAGTCCTGAAGAAACGAAAATGGCGTCGGAGCGTACGCACCGGAAAACGAAAAAGGAGTGCTCCGAAATCGTGCCTCGCATGCAGAGGGACGAGGGTCGATAACCCGCCAAATTCCTTGGCTTTTTTGCGGGCGGCCGCGGTGGTCCCCGAATCCGCGTCTCGGCGGATTCCATCGAACGACTTTTCGGAGCACTTGTTCTTCCGTATCGCGGAGTCCGCAAATAATGACATAAATTTTGGATCCCGGAAGAAGAATACTCCCGGGCGCAAAAAAATGCGGGAGAATTTGCGAAGCGCAATCGAACGATCGCATCTTGCGCTCGAATCGACATTAGGGAAGTAGCGATCTGTCCGCGTATCGCCATTATTCGCGAAACAAAGAAAATTCTGGAGTTCCTCAAGGCACAATCGTGGGGCCCATATTATTTCTTATGTCATCGCCTTGGAACGGACGTTGAATATAATATTGTTCAGAACTATTTTAGGATACATATTGCGGAAAATATTATTTCGCATATCATCAGAGGTTGGATGTACTGAATATAGGCAATAAGGGAAGAACATAGAAAATTTTAAGAGACATTCGAAAACTATAAAATTCCTAGTTTCCTTTTTGTAAACTTAAAGATATTACCAGGGTTAAACAACTCAGCTTTATGGATCATATGCCTGGTTTAATATACTTTAGGATACTCTTTGGATATTTATCTTATTTGGATATCTTTTTTGTACAAAATAAAATACAGTCCAAAGGTAAAAAATACAAGGAATACAGCCAAAATTTCTTGACGCGTAAGATGAAATTTTACTAATGAAAGTCAATATAGTCGATAAAAAGGCAAGGTTCCACAATAAATGTATAGAGCTAAATTTTCTATTTTTGTTAATTTAATTGTTAATTTGTTAACAAGCCAGGATTCATTGGGAAAAATCTGCTTTACTTATTTATATACCTATCTACTTGTAATGTTTTTATGCTATCTATTAATATCTATGCAAACTTTACTCCTTTGGTAATAAAAAACCTCATTCTGTGATTGGATGACAAATGGGAGTAAAGGAAGCTAGGGCAAGAACTGAAGCAATGGTAGAGCTTAGTAATGATCAGCATAATATAGAAATGTGAGCAGGATGCGACATGGTTTCAAAGGAGTAAAAAAAATTGTTGACTAAAAAAATGAAAATAAGTATATAGGATTTGGGTCAGTTTCCGACTTGAATATTCAAGTTAGTCTGCAAGAATATCTATGCGCAGAATGAAAATACAAATAGGGAAGTAGAAGAAAACCGCGATTATTTATAACTCCTCAATTCATCTATATTTACAGCATTAGACATCTTATTTTGTGATTCAGGTCACTTGCTATACGGTTAGCAAAACATAAAAGTATATCAATCAACTATTACTTTAGAAAATTTTAATACTAGAATTATATCAAAAGAATTGAAATAAATAATTTCTCACTCAATAGCCTTTTAAATATCTACATTTGCCTCCATTAAAGCTTAAATTACTGACCTATACGTCAAATAATCTACAATGATGTCTTTTCGCAAAGTAACTATTTTATTTAGTCATTCTATTTTTCCAGTTGTTCAGTTCCAGTCCAGATAATGGTTTGACAATTACATTGTAATCTAGAACTCTCATGAAGTCAATTTTCTCTATTTTTAGTATACTTTAAGCTTCGGAGAGTCATTACTAATAAGTAGAATGTACATCAGATAGCCTTATTGCTTACTTAGTGGTTAATATCAGAAGGAAATATTAATGCATTTGTATATAGTTTTATCGATGCATTAATTATATACGGATATGATCCCAAGTATTCACAACGCCCAAGACGAATTATATCGATAAAATAATATATGATAATCATCCTTCATTTGCCTAAATATTATTTGATACCATAATATTTTATCGTTTAACCAATATTGGAAATTTAAATTAGATGGATATAACATTCACTAACAAAAATATCGCTGAAATTTGATCGAAATCAAACCGGAAAATTTCTCGATTAAATTGATTTATTATTCAATCAAAATGGAAGGATACACGATTCTAGCAAAGGAATATAACCACGTGCAAAAAATTAATTTAAGTTTATGGAATCAGGCGAAGCAACTGACATGGCAATGAATGCAACCAGTTTGCATGTTGAGGAAAAGAATAGTGAGGGAATGCAGTCCATCTGATTCCATGTCCGCACCCACTCGGCCTTCCTTCCCTGACTCACCAACGAACACCCACTGCACCATTGTCTCCTAACCTTAAATGGGACTAACGCTGCAGAAATTTAGGGCCACTTTCCTCTTCAATGACACAGATGTAGGGGGATTTTATGCACTAGTCTATGATCACTTTAATTGCGAAAACCGGAATCGTAAGATTGCAACGATACTTCTGCTCCGATTGTCATTTCCGTGTGTGCGACAATTTCTAAAGTTTAGCAAAAGTTGATTAAGATTTGCAAAATGGATAAAGTGAGTGAAAACACGGATGTAGAAACCATATATAAGTTCCCTTTAAATACACGATATTTTTTCCAAATACTTAATTGGTAAATAGAAGGTAAAAGAAGGAAACGATGTTTTTCTTTCAATATATATTACATCTAGTAGCGCCGAAAACATTGTCCTTTCATAAAAATTTAGTTTGTCACAACGGAAATATATATTTTGAATTCATCATAAAGATATAGGATAAACAATTGCAGGCAATTATAGCATATATAAAAGTATATTATGCATCAAAGTGTATTTTGTAATTGGGAATTTCTGTTAAAGGATACAGTAATGAATCGTTATATAAACCCTTCCTAGAGGTATTAATATGCAAAAGAGAGAAAAGTGAACGACTAATTCACTTATCTGTGTTACGAAAGAAGAAAAATTTAACAAATGAGCCGAAGAAATAAAGCTGATTGAATAATACTAAGCAAATGGAATGGACAACAAGATGCCTTAAAGTGTTAGATTATTCTTAGCGGAAAAGAATGGTACAAAATATTCCATTTGACACAAATCGTTTTCTGGAAACCGATACATCTTATTCCATTCTATTTCGCTATAGAAATAAAAGGCTTTAAAGAGTGAAGGTTGAAGTAATACATTGAAATGTCAGAATTAAATGCAGAAACCAAAGGAAAGAGTATGATCGGTATTCTGAGGGATTGAGAAAGTTGCAGAGTAGAGATCATATCGATACGTAGACTTCAAAACCCTCCGGAAGCGGTTAACTAGTTGAGAAGATGAAAGCCGATGAAATAGCTCTTTTCCGCGTAAAAGCGATACTTAGAAGTTCGCCTAAGGGGTGGAATGCGAAGGATCATTATATTTCCGAAGCGATATGACATTAATAACTCTCATTATTGACATTGCTCTCGCTAATTGTTCGCGGAACGATGTACCTGTGGCATATCCCCATCCTCCAACTGTCACTCTTATCTTCAACGGGCGGTCGTGCGGAATAAATGCACATCTTCGATTCTTTTGAAGAAAATGAAAAGCGCCGATATAATTATATTGACGGACGATTCCAATTAAGTTGAATTAAAATTAAGAGCACGAGATTTATTGCGACATATCCATCTATATTTCTGAAAGCTTTATTTGAAGGATGAGACATCCCTTATGGTCTATTCTATACTAAATCATACTCAACAATGTTTTTAATCAATGTCAAATTTTTCCCCAAAACATAGCGCTAAAGTTATAAGGGCCAATTGAATTTCCATACGAAATTTTAAAGGTAAATAGAGGAAGTGTTTTCGTTTATTTTTAAAAGAATGTGTTGATGAGTATGATTGAGTTTGATTCCCATAGATTTGTTTTCTGTTTTTGAACATTAAAGATACGAAAATAAAGTCACCATTAATTCATAATTACGAAGAAAAAATGATGGATTTTCTATTATAAGTACCGTTTTTTACGTTGTGAATAATCAGGAATCTATCAATCAGTCAATTACTTTAATGATTAATTATTCATTTTTAGTTGGGAAATATTTGTTTCATTGAACACCTAAGTGAGTAATATAAAAATCAGAAACAACCTTTTGCTTCAACTTATGAATTATCCGTCTCATTCATGGCACGCGTTCTACAATGGGTGTGGAATTCTGCGAAAGACCTCGTGCGCCAATTCTCGAAAAGGGATTTTTCCCCCAAAAACCTCAAACTGTCACCGATCTATATTTTTTATTTGAAGCGAACATTATGATGAGTGATGGGACCAGCTGAAACTAAGCGGAACATTTTTTCCGACCTTTCCATTGGGTTTTTCTTTTTCAGACCTATGGATGGATAAGAATGATTTTCTTAAGAATGATTCTTATACCTGCGGAAGATGCGTCACGAATCAAGAAGGAAAAAGTGTAAAGTTTATTCAAAAAGAATGAATTTACGCTCCAAATTTTACGTTATTCATTTATCACATTTTTTTCTCGCAGAATGATGGCTCGAAACGTTTTCCGTCAATATCCCAGAATTTAAAGGATGAAAATGGTTTTTATGAGTTATATTTCAGAGAATTGGATAGGACATGTGAAAATGCATTTTAAAAAGGTTGATGGCAGAAAATTCGCAATCAAATACAAATAACATTGCGGAAATAATTCAGTTTCCTTGAAAAATAAGCAACTAACATTAAGGAAACGGATGTAACTCTATTACAAATCTCATTAATAAAAAAAGGAAATATATAGTTTATAAATGACATCCTACACCAGTAACTGAAACGAAATTCTAATGAGAATAGTATCTTTAAACTAAAGAAATAGATTCAAGGATAGAGTGCAGTCTTTAGGATTTATTTAAGTAATATTCGATGGATTTACGTTTATTATATATTTACGTATATTTAGTTTACAACCACAAATTTCAAACGCAAGACTTTTTATTAAGTTGATTTTTATCCCATTATATTCAGTGTCTCGGAAATAACTATACGGACAGTTTTAAGAGGTCAAGTGATGAATAAATACATAATAATTCCATAAAAATAAAGGATTAGTAAATCAATAAAGAGAAGGATGCTAAACTTGCACGAATATTAAAACTTCGATATTATAAGACGCTCGTTTCCCGGAAATACAATTCATTCAATTGCAGTTGGCGATAGGTTGGATCAGATTTCAAATCCGTCGTAAAATAAACATTACGTCATCCGCGAACTCAATTTCTGTGAATCAGTTAGCCGACCATCATTCAATTTTATATCTTCCGAGGATTGGGAATCTGCGAACGAGTGCTTTTTGGCAACGCTTGCTGTTTTGTCATCGGAATTTCTGAGAAAAAAACCAACACCTGGCGATGCACCTTCTCAAGTGACGGATGTGGGAGTCACCTGCAGGAGCTCTTCTTATCCTTTCCGCATATTTTCAACCCTTTGAAGGCGTACCATCCTTTCGAGTATCGCTTAAATTACATTGGGTAAATACATCATGAACAGAATTGCACGTGATACTGATTCTTATACATATCTGTTAATAAATGGTTAATAGGCTCTCAATTCGTCAACATACTTCCTGAAATCATCGTAGTAGTTATATTACCTGTCTTTATGGACGACTGAAAACCATTATACGTAAAAGGGTAAATTAAGAGGTGCAATTAAAAGAAAAAGAGATAAAGGAAGCAGATGTTACTGACAAGGTATCCTCCACGGCTGAAGAGACAAGATGTGTAAAATATGATGAGAAAGGTAAATCCTCAACCCGCTTCCACATCGTTCTCTATTCACAATAACTTACGGTAATAGAATCAATATGAAAAAACAAAAGCTTTCGAAACTTCACTTTAAATTATGATTCATTAAAATAAATGCTGGTTTTCCGGACTATTTTTTTTAAGATTCAAACACGATTTTATAGTATAGTTAAAACAGAAATCCTAGAGTTAAATCTGAAAGTTATTCTTTTATGTTCTTCCAAGCTGATTCCAAAAAGGATATAGAAAAATACGAATGGATCTCCTATTATAATAGTTTGCAAAAGATTCGATTAAGATAATGATCTTGCTGTTAAACAAATACTACACGATCAGGAAGTATTCTTCGTTGGTCAAACTTCCCATGAAAGTAAAGGTAGCAATTTACCATGCACATGGGAATCACGAAGACATCAAAAGTGCATCGAATTGATCGGTGGGTACGGAGACGAGCCGCTGAGGGCGTGGGAACCGCTCCATAAGACGACCGTAACGACATCCGCCGATTCGTCGCGAAACGCTACGCTTCCAATTTCCTTCTTTAGATGGCGGCTCTCTCGCACAATTTTAACGGTTTCGCTTAGATATTTGTTGCTTTAGCAAGGACAACGACCTGTACACGCATAGATGAAATGGGAGGCGCAATGATACCAGAGTTGGACTTTCAGTGGCTTGCATATTGCAACGAGGGAAGTGATGAATGCAAAAATATCTACTGTCATGCCTCTTATTTAATTTAATTAAAAATCAATTGAAGGAGGACCTTATTTAAATTTTAAAATCTTTATTTTCATTGAAACATAATGCGAGATTGAAATATTTTATTTGAAATTTGATGACTAAACTGATGAATTATTACATTAATAATTATTAGTTGTCCCTCAAATTCCTGGCAGCCTATTAAATACGGCGAGCTTTTGAAATGTATAAATAAATATAGAATGAATAGTATGTCGGACAAAAAGTAAACAAATGCCACTGTGAGACCTTTAAGGATCCTTTATTTTATTTTGTTTCTATGGGGATTAATCTATTTATTTACTTAACAAAGATCGCACATAAACCCATTTTCTGGACATTTAACAATATGGTTCTTAATCGTAAATGTTACAGCAATAAGAAAGTGATACTCATTAACTTGGTTTCAATCACGAATAATTTTTAGCAAAAAAATATGTTTTTCATAAAATCCTAAATACTTTGATATTCATTTTTATTATGGCTCGAAATATCGTCGGAGACGGAATGTCTAGCACCACCCAAGTCCTGGGTACGAGTTACGTTGGTCCGGAATTTCCCTATCGGTGAATGGGATGGGTGTGTTCGCCCCTGTTGGCTTATTCTGGGTTTTACCATGACTGGACACGGATGAGAACTTTAAAATAACACCAATCCATAATCATTTCCCTGAAAAAAAGACGTACTTATCTTACGTCAAATCTATTAAATATATCATTAAAAATTCTCAAGAGAATAATGCTTTTTCAACCCGTTATGGGTTTTTTTAGAAGCTAAATTCAAAAAAGATAATAAATATGCTATTACATTCAAAATTATAGTAATGATCTTCGATATATTTTATCGTAAAATTGGGAATGGAGATACATCAAATAATTTTTTGTTGATATTAAAACATCAGATGGTAAAGCAAAAAATTAAATAATTGACAATTCTAGATGACGTGATAAAAGAACGAGTTAAAAAATAAATAATACTAATAATAAATAAATAAACGAAAAAATAAGCATTCAAAATTGAACAGAATTTTCTTAAATAAATAAATAAATCATTCAATACGAAGTACTAGTTGTCCATACGGAGGATGTAATTTATTTTCATCATTAAAGATCGGAATTTCCTGGCAAAGTTCAGCGAGTTTCTGACAATAAATTAAGAGAAAATACGTTCTTATATCACTAGCTTTAAGAAACTTTCATCCTAGTGAAATTATATTAAATTTTCAATGATAATTCAACAACGAGAAAAAACATCACCCAGAAGTGCTGACGAGATTTTCTTCAGGATATTTCTACCAACTCTTTCATAAACTCATAAATCATCGCAAGTAATAGGTTATGTCCTACCGTATTTTATCTCAACAAAACATCCCTACAAATCTGTTTCATCTCTGTCGATATCCCTTCAAGACATGCCTCTCTGGCAACATCGCCCTCTCCTGGAATTACTTAAGGGTCTGCAGTGGGATTTTATGGTCCGCCCTTTCCAAACAAAAGGGCCTTCTCCTAGACGCGGCCAAACCCTTTTCACTTCTCAAAGTCAGATATGAAGGGAAGAAACAGAGAGAAAAAGACTCTTCCGATTCATAAGGTATGATACTATAAAAGCATGATTCTAATATCTTAAATTGCATGACAATAAATGAAGGAACTCAGTCATGAATACGTAATATTGCATATTCCAAGAGAAGTTAAAACGTGGTCCAGTAGCAACCCTACGTACGCTTATCCTAGCGATCTTTCTTTAAAGCGATTTAATTATTTTCAAATTAATCGATATTAGGATAATATCTTCACAAGTTTTTGAATAATTCAAACGAATTTGTTGTCAAATTATTGTTAAGGATCTTATTTTGAGATATTAAGAACTTCATACGTTTTCGTTTCACACATCTGAATATTCCAGCATGATTTAATTTTCGTATCGAGGTATATTTCTATGTTTTGCAGAGTACTGACAAAGCAATTTTTTTCTAGAAAAGTAAAAATAAATACAATATGAATATTAAGTTTCGGTGTCAGCTGTTGGTAGAACTAAATTTAAAAAGAAATTTATTATAACATGTAAGGATGAAAGGGGCGGAAAGGAATCCTAACTAAGGGCGGCTGTAATTCTGAACTGAACCTAGACAGCACGTCAAAATCTCTGGAAACGCCTTGAAAAGATCCATATTCACCTTTTGGTATCTATAACCATATTCTTTTAAATACTAAATATTATATAGTAATATTTCTTCGTAACTCATAACTAAGTATTGAAGATTTATTATCCTGTAATACTAAATTAGCTGATTTATTTTTATAAAATAATAGTTTACTATAATACGAACATTAAATAATATTAAAATGATTCGACTATATAAATAACAAAATTCCATAACCCTCTAATTATTTTGTATGACGAAGTGAAACAAAGAGTAAATTAATAAGACAGGCATATTACGAATTAAAATACATGACAAATGAAAAACAGTTAAATACTTTCAGTGACAAATAGGACAAAACATTTTCTTCAAACAAACGCTACTTTTACTTTATGGGAGGGTGCAATTTACAGATTTTAAAAGTAGAAAAGAGTAACAATTTTTCGATCACTACGTAAGACATTGTCGTGGGCGATTGCCCAGGGCGGAATGACTCTGCACCTCATTTGCATAGGGTCGTGCCACGTGCTCGCGTCATTGGGAGCTACGCGTGTCCAAAGAACGAGACGCAAATGAGATATCGGAAGACTTTCCCCTCATTAGAAGGTAGGTTAGAGATAAGCTGTAAATAGTACCATTCCAATCGAAAATCAGAGATAAAAATGACTCGATACACCTGGAGTAAACCTAGCCACGATAGACTGATGTGTACGAAATGATACAAAGTACACCTGAAGGAAAACTACTTTCACAAAAAATCTGAAGAGCAACAGACCCAAAGAGCATTTTATTTATTAATATATTACGCAGTATACACGAATTAATTTTTGAATTATTTCCTTCTGATGAAGTTCTTGTGATAGCTTAACAAGCCCTTAATAGCCCAATAGCAAATCTTCGCCATAATATGTCACTGACATTGGGTAACAACGGTAATCGATTCTATATAAAGTAGTAATAATAATATACCCCAGGAATTTTACACATCCTTGAGATATTTATAAAAACATCCATTCTAGAAACAGTTGCGAGAGAGCAAAGAAGAAAGGTATGATGACCAGTTTCGACGTGAGATTCATATAAGTGGGTGTGGCATTCCTGTGCTATGCAGTCGGAATCCGCGAATGATTGTGATTCGGTCAAAAAATATAGATTAAATATCAATGAACGTAGATAAAGAGTTTGATAGTATAATTTTAAATCGATTAATTTTATATAACGAATTGCTTGTTTCTCTGATTATTTACGCTATTGTGAATGAAAATAAAACTGGAAAAGTTTCCACATTCTCTTACTTGAGTAGTAAATTTAATACATTGAGAATAATATAAATATTACAATAATATCCCATAGTAGACATTATTGTAATTCCGAAATAGCTATAAATAGGTATCTCACTTGAATTTTTTTCCGAGTGCGAACAGCGTTTACAAAATTCAAACCATAATATAGTTCACCATCAAGTAGAAAGTACTTAAATGCTGATGAATATTTTCCTATCCGAATGACTGGAGAATTCATATCCATATGGCTATTGATAAAAGAATTAAACTAATTTTTCTAAAAGATCTCACACGCTGCAATAAAATAGGGATGCTAATTAGCTTCAGAGAGCCAAACTGAAAAACCAACATGAACATCTTGGACCCTGGGAGCATAACCTGCTTCCGTAACAAAAATGACCACCAAAAAACGAACGAAGACTGAGAATAATTTTAAGGAAAGAGATCAAAGGTTAGCGCCTGTGATTGTTCAATGGATTCAGAGAAAGTACGTTTGCGGGGGACGTAATAGTTATCACGCGACCTACTTTACGTTTGGGCCGATCCTACATTGGGCGTAAATAAGAAAGGCGAAAGAAAATTACGAATTGCATTCACATTGTTTCCCTGTATAACCCAAGATGTTTGCTATGGCAAAATTTAAATAGAAATAGAACTGTCTCATTGGGAAGAATGGCTCATATAATAGAAGAATATTCCCCGTATAAGTAATTTACCTACCATAACCTAACAACCCCCAATATTATCAAATATGTGGAGGAACGATAAATCGTTTTTCCAAGCAACTACAGTGATAATCGCTTTCAAAAACGTATCTTCTTCGAAAGCCGTAGTAGATTTAGAATCAAAAAACATTATCAATGTTTACAGAACCAACAAAATATTGAGAGTCTTGAGAATTAATCAGAAATGCTGTATAGTTATGCATAGTTACGTCAAGACGATAATTTTCATTCCTATTACGTTTAAAATTGAACTTGTAAAATTAAAATTTCTCGTGCTTTGACTTGGTTGTATGCCCTTCACCCTTACCTTCGTTCGCACGCAATAAGACAAAAACATCGGCACAATAAATGTTTCATTATTTTAACTCGATTTTCCAATTTTCAGAGTTTCTAGAAACGAAATTATGGGGAAGTGCGGCATCAAAATCGCAGTCGTATCGACTAAGAGCTCAATTAAACTGCATTTAGAATCACTTTCGAAGCGTGAATCGTAAGGGAGTTTTCCGTTTTACGAAACGACCTCCCATTATCGCCTCAATTGACTCGATGGCTTGGCACGGAGTGTGAATAAAAGTCCATCTAACGAAAATCACCCTCGATGGGGAAACTTGATGGAAGAATGATACTCGAACAAGCGTCAGTTGTCGAGATTTTAAACTGCCTACACTTGATAAAGAGTATCGATCCGAGTAAATAACGGAAACAACCTTCTCCGCCCATTTGCACGGCCTTTCTCCACTCCACTGTACTTTCTCCGTTTCGCATTCGTGGGATATTAATTCCGCGGGTGAAGGGACTCCGACTGTTATATTTGGACCATTCTAACGAAGGATATGAGTTATGTGTTTACGAACCTATAGAAGAAAGGGGAGAGATTGCTCGCTATTAACTCACCTTTAAAAGTGCATTGAGTGAAGGTAGATCTAAATGAATAATTTCCGAGAAAAGAATGTGTGGTTCAAAATTGAGTTTCCCTAGAGAAGATTTAAGGAAGCGGTGATTTATAGCTAAGGCTTCCTTGAATTTTATTTAACCTTTTGGTTCAAAAACCACTACATATCGTAAGTAATTTTCTGAACATCTAAATTATCCATTACTCTATGAGTTCGTACTTTTATGGATGTATTTATCTATTTTACGTATCAGAAAGGTGTGAAATTCGAAATCATGGGACTGGATGAATTTTATTTTCACTTCAGTGATTCATGCACTCAATAAAAATAATATAATTTCGCCAATACTTTCTTAAACTTAGAAAACGAAAGCACCTGCAAGATGACAGAATTTCTTCTTTTGCGATTTATATTTATTAACAAATATTATTTACCAAATTTATGAAGTGATTATCAAAATTAATTTTTACAAATCTAATTATAATTAAATTCGACTAACGAATTCGTGGTTTAAACGAATGGATTTTTTATGTATTTACTGAATAAAAACCTATATCTCATTTGGGAACTGTTACTTTATTGTCGAAGTACAAAGTACTTAAGGATATAAAAGACATCGACTCTCAACAGCGCATGATGTTTCTCCGATATCAAACCTTAAACTTATATCGATCGTATACGGAATTCTCACGGAGACTTCAACGCACGTGAAGGAGGAAGTAGTAGTACTGGAAAGATGCTTTTTCTTGACAGAGGAGTTCAAAGACACGAGGTGGTAGCGAGGCCCTTTCCGCGCATCCCATAATGCATTGCTCCACTCACCTCTGCCCCGCGCCATCTTCCGATTCCACTGGCCCCGTGATTGGCACCTCACGACATGGGAAAGCCTAAGTCGTGATTGTTACCTCCAAAATAGTTCCGCTGGATAAAGGCGGAAATACTGGAGTCTCTAGGAGCGCGGAAAACAAACTAGAACATCCCGATTACGGAAAAAGAGAGGAAACGTGAGAACGTGAGTTTATGGAAAGTGGATTTTGGAGGGAAGATAGACGAAATATTGAGGCACGAACAATTTCATCTCTTCATCTTCTATCGACCCTAACAAACTTGAGAGAGTCACGATGAAAATATTCACGCCTTTTGTAAAATGAATCCAGATTAACGTTTTAAAGTTTCCATCGTCCGATAAATTTGGAACGATTCCACGTGCTTGAGAAAGGAAAACAAAGAAACTCGATCGATCTGAAGATTTATATCCGTAGTTTCCGTTGGAAACGCCTAGAATCTTCAATTTCTCTTTCTTGGATGACCCATTACTTAAACGCTCTAGGAAATTTCTAATCCAAAATTTAGGTTATTTCGTTTCCTAGAAACGATTTTGTAGCCATTTCGCGAGCGAGAGATACAAAATGATCGCGAAGTGTTAATCTTCAATTTGCGAAATTTGCGAAAAAAATGTTCATATTGTTGACATTGGGAAAGGAGCATCACTGAAGAAGTACATAATACAAGTATACTTAAAATAATTCACACCCTCCGATATAATCCTAAGAGAGGATAAGAAATCTATAAAGGTGAATAAATGGCTGTTTCGAAACAGGGCTTTAAAATCTTTAAAAAGAAGTACTTTGCAAGCATCCGAAGAGTTAGCTGGAAGTTAAGATTCTAAATAGCTAAGTTATTCCAAGTTTATTGGAATTTACAAGTAATCTGAAAAATCGTTTCCATGTTCAAGAGATTAAGAGAAGTGCTTCACTTCCTAATCCTGTTTTAAGCCTACATCCATTACATCTCCACTATATTTCTTGAGGTGCAACCCCTTTTTCCCCATTCCCGTAAAATACTTGCAATAGTATATTGCTTCGTAATTCCCTGGATGTTCGCGGTACACACTAAACCTTTTAACTCGTCTTAAATATCGGCTTAGGGGAATAATTCTCCATACACTACTGATCCTATTAATAATAATTCCTTATCATAATCGAAGAGAATTTATCTTTCGAATCCAAAAATTTTATAAATTTTACATAGAAGGTCAAACATATTAATAATAAGATTTTGTTGCTAGTAATTAGGATTTTCATATACATTTTGTTTACTGTCAATACAATACAATATGCACATGTAATTATTTAAAAGCCTTCTTGTAAAATTTTGGAAATAAGATCAGTAAAACACGCTAATTTTATCAACCTCAGATTTAGCTCTAAAATCAAACTTTGATGTTTACTTTTTCTTCAAAACTATTTATATTCTTAATTCTTCGATAGCGTCGAGAAAATGCTCTAAGGATGAGTAATAAGAAAAGAAAGGTAGTCGTATGAATTGCAATAGAGAACAAATAAAAAATTCTAATGGATATTAGATTCGTGTTTAGATCAAAAGTAAAATATGTATGTTGGGTTGACAAAAGAAAAAATATTTTGAGGGAATAATTTAATCAGTGTGCACTACCGGAAGTTGAATAAAATCGACTACATGCAGAGGAATAGAAGGTAAATTAATGTTGAGAGAGATCATAATGCTCAGGGTCCCAGCATAAGTATGAGTTACATTATAAATATCATTCCTTTCGTAGGCAAATACAAAAAATAGAAGTCGAGGAACGTGATCTTACTGTCATGAAATGTGTCACGGAGCCGTGATTTATGGCGAATTGAGGAGGAAGAAAATGGCCCTCCCTGTGTATAGCTTGGGCCGATTTACCGTATTTCGCTCACGAATTCGACAAATGGACCATTAGTTGCACTTATTGTGTTATATGTCACGTGAAGTGGATGTCCCATTTCGCCGATCGTGATTCTACTGACGTGCACACCAACTGGAGAGAACAATGGCCACCGCAATCGAAGCACAGGGTGAAATGAAAACGTGATAGGCCCTTATTTCTCTTTCGTTTACCGATCGATGATCAATAGAATACTTGCGCCATATTCGAATGTCTGAATCGTAAATACTAAGTCCTGTTGTAATGTAGTTCCGCTTTTGTTTTGATTCGCATTGATACGGATGCGTGGTTCAAAACACTCCGGTCACTGAGCTGTGGCTATATCAACATTGATCTGACTGGTGATTCACAACTCTATTTGAGGAGAACTCATCTGAGAAGAAATTGCCCAAATTTAATTTTTCATGCTCTCACGCGCATTCTGTTTCCACAACGAACAGCCATGCCTCACGAAGATAAGATACGTTAAGTAGTCATTGATCAAGCAAAAAGTACGCTATCGCATAAATTAAGTTTTAATACTACTTCTTTCAGTCGTCAATAATCCGTGCACATTCGCTAAATATATATTTGATAGGGTATAAAATAAAACATGAAAAGATTAATTAAATGATAAGATCTGTCAAAGGCAATATAAAATATCGTATTTTTATTTTAAAGAAAAAATCCTGTGATGGTGAATGTAGTGATGCTCATTAAATTATTCTCTACTCGAAAATAAAACGTAAAATGAAACAACCAAATTCTTGCGATTATGGAATAAAAAGTAAATTGAAAAGAGAATAAAGAATGAATTCTAAGAATGAGTGGTGTACTTGTATAGGGAACAGAAGGGTGGGAACATCTACTGAATAACTGCTACGGGAAATCATACTGATCAGTAAACTTCCTCAGGCATGAAGTAAAGCACTTCATTAGAAGGCCATTGGGTAACCGCATGGCTACCTCTACTTTTCATCTTACGAACGTAGGGATGAAAAAATAATCAGGATTTATTGATCAACAACGATATTAATAGTGAAGAATAAATTTTAATGGTTAGTATTTACGTAAATAAACATGAAATGATTTACTTGGTAGTAATACATCTATCGCAAATGAAATGTAATGAACATACCAGGCTTAGAAATAGTATTTGATATTTTTTTAGTTCCTCAGACTTCCCTCAATTGAAAACGTAAATTCCTGATTAATAATGAGAATCTAAAGGATGATATTACGAATTATATGTCATAATATCTTTCTTTTATGAGCACGGCTAAAAAAAATAAGTACTAACCATAAATATTAATGAATAAACTGACTTCATTTTGCTGAAAACTAATCGTGAAAACTACAAGAACGCATATCATATCTTGATCAACATATTTATTTACTTATTCAGGAGATTTATTGATCATTGAATTAATCACCGGCGAAAGTTAATTACGTTTTGCGACATTTTTTCAACCAATATTTCCATAATTTCAATTACGAGGATAACTATTTTTTAGACGGGATAAAGATTCGGCATTGATTGCATGGAAATGAGCGATCGGGGAATCGCATATGAAAAAGCCATTATATTCTCTTGAGTGCGATTCAAGACCTATCTCACAGTGGATCATTTTCTCCGTGACTATCACCTTCCTTGGCTGGCGATAATACTTTCTCACGCAGAATGGGGTCGTTCATGCAAGTAAGTGAACCCAGATGCATTCATTTCAGCCTTAATGTCGATGCAAAAACGGTTCTCTATGAGCATAAAGTACACGCATACGCAATTGCGACATCGCATCAACACATGTCTAACTAATTGGATAGCACAGGCGTGCAATTCATTTCAAGTTTAACATCGGTCGAAAAAAAAACATCTAAACTGCTCGTTAACTACTAACATTCACCTCATACTCGAGCTTTCATCTTTAGGTAGATCATTATATGAAGTTTATTCAGGAACATATAAGAATAAGATGGAAGGGTTATCTTAAAGATGAAAGTGTTTCTAAAGCATACGAGATAAATGGTGATTTATTGCAGATAAAACAAAACCGGAACAGGCTGGGTTAAAATATAGACAAATGAACTTCAAAAACGAGTATAAATCCTCGTCATGTTTCCGTTTAACTTAAAAACTATAAATATACTATTTGGAAATTCGGAAAATTATAATGTTAAAAAACCCTTTACGTAATAAATTCTTTGACATAAATAAAATTACACATTATATCTAAACCATACACTTCTATAAAAATTTCTGCAGTGATATCCGATTCATCAAGTTACAACTGTAATCTCTTGTATTGTTTGGGAGTCATTACGGGCAAACAATTAAATTCGATATTGAAAGAAAATATCACGGTAAATGTATCTTCGAATTGATAAATTATAAAATAAACATCAAAATCTTGCACTTTAGGATGCTAAGTATTTTATCATACTATTTTAAATCATATTATTTATCAGGACATTTCGGTTAACTTTATACAATTCAGAAACGTTTCGTCTATCTTAGGTTGGTATTTAATGACGTGAAAATTCTTAAATTAGTGTGATTGCCAGTTCCCAGGCAAACAAACTTTCATTCTGGTACGCTGCACAATATAAATATATATTTAGATTCAATCGGCAGCATAACAGCCCACGATTTAAGTGTAGTTAAAAGGGAAAGAGACTATTAAATCCTCCAACTCATCATTTTATCAAAGCACCCGATCCGAGACATCATTACGCCAACCAATGCCTTCTATGAAGCCTGACGTTTTCTTGAAGCCACTTCCTGAACAGATGGGAATGAAAAATCTGGTGGATAGCGAAAATTCAAATTAAAATTCCTCGAAATGATCTCGGATATTCTTGCCTCGATAGGAATAGCAGATAAAATCTTACAGCGCTTAGCAGTTTCCTGTATTTTCCATCGGAGGAATTCGAACTGACATTTTTCCAGTCGTAAGTTACCATTCTTCCGATAAATGTACTTTAAAACGGCATAAGCTTTGCAGTATATTGCCATTATACTGATATTTCTTGATAAAGTAAGAAATTATGAGGACAACGAAGAGGAATTCAAATTCAATGCTGGAATTCAATGTAGGAAGGCTACCTGGAAAGAATGCACCGATTTATTTCAAAGAATGTGAATTTTAATTCTGTTAAATTCTTATTTCCTCGTAAAGAAAATTTTGCAGGTATGGAAAAATAGTCGAGATGAAAATGTGGATTTTTTTTCAGTATATGCCCAGATTTAGATTCCTTTATATAAATGCATAGATAGATGCATTACTTATGACTGAATGCAGTATATATGCAAATGAGGAGCATAGGGAATGAAATAAAGCAGAAAGGGGTCATTGATATCTTAATGCTAATTATATATCTATATAATAATCGCACTATTTGTATTATTGCTAAAGGAGATTAGATTAATGGAATGAGAAATACGATTCACTCAAGAGAATATGAAAGATCCGAATGAGCTAACTGAATAATAACATTATTCTATATATTACTATAACTATATAATCAACAAAACTAGGTCTTAATCCATTGAAATGTCCCTATCAACGATCACACTGGAATACTTAGTATGACGAAAATTTCAATTTATTAAATAAAGGAATCATTCCCTTGATTGGAACAATTAATATCCTGGTAAATGGATGCAACCATTTATTAATCCCTACATTAATATAATATAGTAGAAAATCTAAAACATGATTGAATCTTTCATTGTTCAGATTGAAATAGAGAAAAATGTGAAAATTTTTATCAAAAATATTCGATAAATGACTATGTAACGACTGAAGCATTTTTTTTTTACTTCTGATCTAGCATTTCAAAGGTTTATTTACGAAAAAAGATAAGAAGACTAACTCAGAACAATACTAATATTTACCTCAATTAATAAACAATATTTTGGAATTAATGTCTCTGAATCAGCGAGAAATATGCTAGGGTTTTCCGATGAATAATAGATGCAGAAACCATCAGGAAGCAGTTCTTCGTTTGACTGTTACCCTAAGGTAAGAATCATCAGAATTATATTATCATTTGAAATGCAATGAGCGTTGAGAAGATAGATAAATGATGGCTGAACAATAAATTTGATTCATCTCAGCGGCATTGAATGAGTGGTAGATTATTTTTTTGCTTTTTTGGATATATGAAGTCGATCAGTCTGAATTCGTACGTAAACACTGCAAATGTGTTACTGAAATTCATTACGAATGCATAACTCCGCACGGCTATACTTAAAAGAGCATATTTAAGTACCTACTCATTAAGAATTCTTTAAAGTACGTAAAAGAGGATAAAATTTTAAAAAAAGGGAGGATACTATTAAAAATACAATAATTACATCCCCATCTTTGATTTTTTGGGGATGTCGGGGAATAGATAGCAGAATTAAAGGTCTGACATTGTACTACACATTGGGTTCCATAGATCTTAGAAAACGATATTCTATTGAGCCGTAGCCGAATTGAAATATACATCTGTTTTAGAAGCATGAGAGATGCGTAGTGATGTCATGAAGTGGGCGTCACATGGAGATACTGCAGCGTTCTCGATCCCACTGCAACTCGGTACTCTAACCAAGGCCTCCGGTTTCAGTCAAGTCGCCCGCGTAAACACCTATGGACATTGCGACAGCCAAAGGACAGCGGAAAACCATCGGTTCGTCTCATCTGCCAGTCCCAACATAATCAGAAGCTGATAAAATTGAATTTTGCGGTGGTTTTCGAATGTAATGCTTGCAAAAAGCATAGAGAAAGGTGCGATGAATGAAAAAGGGAATGTTTCAATGTTTCCCATATATAACTGCACGTGTTAAAATGCTTTTCTATGTTAAAATATTTTAGTGCGTCCAATACGTCGATTAAACATTGTCTATTGTTTGTTATAAGCTGCATATTGTGCTTGGACATAGAAAGGACGACTGACAGGAATGCATTTTGCATCCATGAAATCATCAATGAAAATGCGAACTGTATATAAAGATGCATTTAAATACGAATTCTCTACGAAGACAACATATAAGATGACGACCACTCCAACGACTGAGATCATAAAATTCAATTTTAAGATTTCAAGAAATAAAATCGCTATGATCTTCAGATCACTAGGAAAGATAGCGTTCATGCGTTCATAGACTGCGGATAAATTCCACAAACATTCAATAGATACAGATCCAAGTAAGCAAATGATTGGATCGTTTCTCCGAGAATCAACTACCGCATAAATTAACACAGCTATTCCGAATGGGCAGATTAAAATTTTTTTCCTACGTATATTTTTTCATTCCAAATAAGTTTACTAATAATGCCGACAAAATATCGGAGATTAAATAATATGCCGTAATAGTGATATACTTCGGAAAATCAAAGAACGCGCGTCCTCTGCATGAAGGCGAGGCGGTGCAAGCGGTTTTACAAGCAGGATCGCTCGGAATCTACGTGTAAAAAGTGTCGATGGTATGTCGTTGATCTTTAACGCTGAAGCATCGAGACACGAATCTGAAGGTATTCAGCGTAAATTCATAACAAGAACGGTGAACACAGCTTTTCCGAGAAGTTACGGTATTTTGCAGTCGGTTGCTGCTAGTCAACAGTTCAACTTTGAAACTAATTCCCCGCCAACTGAACTTGGAAGGCTTAGTAAAATCCCATTAGAAACATAGAGTAAGGAAGTTCTTGGATACGAAAGAAGAATTGTCAAAGAAATACATAATCTTAATTAGCTAGACGGTAGAAACAGGGTAATTGATGGTATTTTTCAAATAGAGGATAAGATTTAATGAAGTTCTTTATGATACATATAATTCTTTAGAATACTGTAATCATCGATACGAAAAAAATGCTAAATTAGTTGAATGTTACCACGATTAAGATTCTCTACTTCGTCGAAAATGTGAGAAAACTGATATCGGAGTATTGGAAAGACTGTAAAGAATTCCTAAAATAAAATAAGTTCGAGAACCATTGAGAAACTCTTACGTTTTTGTGACTTAACCAAGCAGGAGATTTTCACGCCATTCTTGGAAGATGTATAACAACTGTGGAGAATCGAGGATTTAGGTGAGAAAAAAGTGTAACGTGATCGTATAGTTCAATTCATCTTTCGCCGGAGGGGCAAAAGGATGGGAAGAAATTCGCAGCACACGTTCGAAGAGAACTCTAAAGGCTTAACCTTTACTTTTAAGGTTAATGTTAAGGTCTCAAGATCTTATCTAAACCTGAGAAGGAAATTTAGCATTCAACTGTTACCATTTGAAGCCACAACTTGCCTGATGATAATAGAAAAAGCTTTTCATGTCATGAGTGAAAAATAGTTTTACGAAATTAATTCCGACGTTTCGAATAAACTAAGTCATCACACTCACAAAAAAGACTGTCGATTCCCAATTGGCGATGTGAAGTCGGATTTAATAGCTGTTTAAAAAAATTGCTCTAGGGTGTAATAATACCATTCCAGAAAATTTTTTGTATGAAGAACGTCAGAATTTTTTCACGAAAGACAATGGATTCTTTGATGAAATTTCTCCGCCGTATTACCGCTTCACCACCCAATAACCGTGGCAGCTCACTTTATAGCACCCGCTCGACGAGAGGAAGAACCCTCTTAAACTTCCGGATGAGTTACTTTTTCTCTCGGGATTCTTTTTCAAGCAACAAGCACGGATACGTACTCATCGCTTACTTTAATTCCGAGAACATAACGGTCCACGCAAAATCATTCAGAAATAGATCTTTTCCCTATTCAATTTACGTGTAAGTATTCAATTGACCATATAAAGAAACACCCGCGGAAAACCTTCCCGCTCTAAACGCTATCCCACTTCTTATGTTAGACTATCACATTCTCGGTCCTTTTCGTGTTAAGTCCTTTATAATACATCACAAACCGCTTACAGGATTCCCAACAAGCAAGAAGGGGAAATCGTCTCGCTTAAAATGCTCTACCATCCATAATTCGATTTTCAGTCTATCTCCTGGATTGCAAATTAAGAGTGCTTTACGTGTTGGAGTAAAATTAAATAATATTAACCGTATATAATATAATACAGCATTGGAAACTCCTTCCTGCAAGGTAAATGCATTGTACTTGTAGTTGAAAATTTCCGAGTTCCGTGAAACAAGTTGGTAGCCAGTGGTATAGTCATTATCTCTGCTCATAGTGCGATGAAATTTATGTGAGTGTGAATGAATATTTAAGCATTTCTGGAGCAGGAAATAGACATGCATTCATAGCATTCTTTAACTCATTCGGATTTTAAAATATTGTGAGTGAAAAACTTAACAAAGGGCCATACATAGAAAACACGGAAGAATATGTATCTACCTACCACGATCCTAATTTAATTTGCCTTTAATATTTTTTATAAAAAGTCTTAAAAGAATAGACTACTGAAAGGCTTAAAATCCATCTTTTGTGAGCGATGGGTTCTATAGATATGTGACTTGAGGGAAAAAAAGAGTGAACCGTAAGTTTTACAATTATTTTTTAGCAGGTTGATCTCTTGAAAAAATTACACAAACACAATAGAATATATATACGCCCTTAAATCATAATGGATGGACATTATTTCACTTTATTAACACTTAAATATAGATGCTTGATTGATGTTATTACTTATTAGATTATAACAACAGGAATTATATTTAAAATATCAATGAACTTTAATTTGCTATAATAATAATACAACATTTATAACCTTGAATACGCAAATATTTCGATATTTACTCTAAAGAATTCGCAAGGATCGCCTCTGAAAGGATCAAAATCCATTCAGCATTGCATCCGGTCCCATATCCTTCTCCTGCATTACACATGTTAGCTTCTCCATCGATCTATGTGAATTCATTAATCGTATGCATTTTCAATTTTGCTTTTACAGTTAGAATGAATTCTAAATTTATCATCCTTGGAAATTTAATGTTCTAACATCTGCACTTTTGTAGGTTCGTCTTAGGCCTTATTTTCATTGACATATTTTAAGTTTGCCTCTAGGGATCTTTTATTTTATAGTCATTAACAGAATAAAATATTAGCTACTATTAATAAAAAAAATTAAGCATAAAATTAATGCGTCTAATCTTGATTATATTTAACGGTATAAGATAAAAATAAATCCGTCGATAAAATATCGCGGGAGTTACAAAAATAGTAAATATTTAGTTTCTCCATCGTGACAAGGTTAATTACAGACTTGATGTAACAAATTTATAATAACAAAGTGGCCTTTACAAAATTATGCTAGCTAATTGACTGGAAGCCGTCAGTTTTTAAAATTTATTCTAACTCATACGAACACAGAGGATTTATTTTTATGGACATATTTCATTTCATAAATAGGCGGATAATTAATCCTTTAGCTAGATTTGCACCTAAAAGAATATAAGAAGATGTGCTTAAAAAATGATCATTAACTTGATTTTGATGGATAAATTTTATTTATAGAAATACAAAATTGAAAAGTTACTTAAGATACGCATTCGACAAAAAACGGTAATGGCGCGATTTATGCAGCCAAGTTCCCGGTACTAATTCTATGGAATTATTAAAATACATGACCAGGGATTTAAAATCTCCTCTTTAAATTCATAATACCCCCTCATCCTAATTGAAAATATCTTTCGTTTATTGGAACGATATTCACTATTTTGCACATCTTTCTAATTTATTATACATATTGAACCATATGATAAAACCATACGAATATATCATGCTTTATTCATATAACCATATGAATAAAGCATGATTCGACAAAAAATGATTTAAAATCGAAGACATTCTCAGAGTAATCCAGAAGAATCAATCCTCTGATCTTAAAACTGAAACGTAGACATGCTTATGAGTATATTTATTGAGAAAAATTTTAATTCAACTCACCGGGCGCTGTGTTGTTTTCTGGCACTGCTTTCCCTTCTGACGCTACTCCTCATAAAGAGGAATCCCGCGGTGGACTGCCTCTTATCGCGGGTGCAGGTCCCGCCCGCTCCTGACATCGCCGCACCTTTGGCGATCACTCAACGTCTGCAGAAGAGATGGACTTCATCTTCAGCGAAGGGAGGGGCTGCCTTTCACCGGCGACACACGCGGAGACTTCAACGACCGGCGAACGGTAAGGTCCAGATGTCGCACGGTCAAGCGATTTTCAGAGTTGCTCGGGCATCCATGCACTCTTAACTAGCATCGAATGGGAGGAATGGCTTGGCACACCATAAATGATATCCTTTTAATTATCGAAACAGTTAATAGTTTCTCTGGGGATTAAATAGTCCACGGAGTAATAATACGGAGAATTCGGAGTCCAAAACAATTGGAATGTTCCTCCGAAATTTCAATCTTCATTCGGAAGGGTTACGCGGAAAATTGTTTCTCATAATTCTCGAGGGAACGAATTGTAAAATATTTAACGCGCGACGGTTTGACGATGTACCTTAAGACACAAACACTGATTAAAAGGACTGGTAGATAGACCGGCGACTTTTCTTGAAATTCTCCAGGGTCGCTCACCTCACGGATTTCCCGAGATTGTATAGCAATCTCCGAGGAATAAACATAATAATTACGCCGCACTTATGATTCCATAAGAGGTCCAGCTCAGCCACAAGGATACAGTCACACCCGATTATTTCTGGTGATCTCAGCTCATTCCCACACAAACGTCGGATCGTCGGAAAATAATGTCTCGTCATATATATAAAACAGTTCCGATCGCGAAAACGGATGGCTCCAAATCGCGCCGTAAAACCCTTCAGTCAATGACTTTCTTTCGATCAGTCCACCAAAAATCTCAGGCGTTAGCATCCTCCTTCCCCGATGCACCAAGAGAACCAGCGGCCACTGTGAGGGCTCCAGCGGTCAAAACGAATCGCTCGGTGGCATTCGAATGCAGCCAGCGCTCCAAGGCGAGGATCCCAGTGGAGTACGGTAACATTTGCACTTTCATAAGCGTCAAAACGGAGCACTCGGAAGAAATCGAAGGCGTTCTCCACGGGAGGCCCAATCACTCGAGAGAGGGCCGCTCGGGTTCGACCTCTCGCCTCGGCCCTTGGTCCGCCTCTAACATCCTCCCCCGCCTCCCCCTGCTATCTACCGGTTATTCGAGACGCGTTGTTGCCGGCTCGACAGCATCCCCACGTTCGCCTCCATTGCGAACCGCACTTCCTTGCAGATCGCCAACACACCGGTCGCCCCCTACGTCTTCGGTTCTACGACCTCCCATTTGGTGACTTCCAACGATCTCGAGAGACAGATGAAAATTCCGATTCTTCGATCATTTCGCGTGATCGAATACTCGCTGCCAACACGTGCGAAGGCATCGCAATAATGCACTGGTGTGCGCGGTGTCTTTCACGGAGATGAATCGTTAAGTTATAAGCAAATTGAGGCATAAATGGACGAGACTCAAATTTCAGGGTCCAATTTCTTATCGAACATCATCTCACTCCAAAAGCGCTTAGCCCGAACCTACCTTGCGACTCTTAACTATAATATTGTTACGATCGGCGAGCACTCGTATTAACAATAGAAAATAACTTTGTAAAAAAACTATATGAATCAATTGTGATTAAGGGTGAAATTTTAAAAATATTATTCGTAAAATAAATTGAAAGTTTAGCTTTGAAAAATATCCCAAAGAAGTTGTTATTATGAAATTCCGAAGCGTATTGATAGGAAAAAATCAATGAATGCCATTTAGTCATAATAGAAAAATTAGATATCAGTATTAGCCATGGCAAAAGTAAAAGAAATATCAGCCATAAATTTACCATGTTTATAATCATTACTGAAGAACTATGACAGTAAAAGAGAACACAGAAATAAATTCCCCTTTCATATTAAATATACTTTTCCTATATCACCCATAGAAAGTCGACGCACGCTTTAAGAACCATTACGTGATAGAGTTACCTGAAAGCGAGTTTATCTTCCGTGATCTCAAGTCGGAGGCTGGAGCGGGATACATGAAGTCCACTTATATCTTCTCCATAGAAATTGGGATTATTATTCTCAATAACTTCATTATGCTTCCTATTTGAAGCTATAATAATATTTAAACTTAAGGAGCACTGTAATTAATATTCTTCTCGATGAATACCATACACTATGTTTCTCTGTCATTAAGCGGGAAGAGCAAAAGATTATTTAAAGGAAATAAAAACTCGAGTCAAAATTCCATGTATAAGAACTAATAGAGCGAATTTCATACAATGAAGGATCACATACAACCATCATGCTCTTCCGGACCATAAAATGAGGAATTTCGTTGTCCATCAATTTGGCGTGTATATTCGGATGGATTTATTCTTCAAACCGTGTATAACTATAAAATAACGTCGTAAAGCTATTTGTACTACCTTACGAATCAGTATGCAATGCACTCGGTTGAGTAGTGAAGTGAAGTGACTCCAATTTTGCAAAAATTGTTCGTTACCGCGGACGCCATCAATGATCACTGTGAATAGTAAACAAACTATTTTAAAAGTACATCTTACGGAAACCCATAGTTGATGAATTGAAAACGTCTCCATTTTAATAAAATAGTAGCTAGTTTTATCTAAAATGTGTTAAAATTTCATTATTAATTAAACTGAAAACTTGGTTAAGTGCTCAAATATGAACCGCAAAAACACGTACTGATTTAAAATGCTGGGCTACATGCTTACAGGACCTGATTGCAAGAGCTTAAAGAAAAACGGAAGTGATTCTGGTTTCGAGACAATTTTTCATTTTTAGATTTATGCTGAAACACTTACGATCTTAAGAATTGGCAGCTCAGAAATACAATTTTAAAGGAAATTAATCAATAGCGGTTATAGTTTCAACGCTTACAATCAAGGACAGTAAGAAAAACAAAGCAAAGGATGCCAGGCGTCACATCTCGCTGATTTGTTTAGTTAGCCTTTACTGTTTAGCAGTTAAGAGTTTTTGAAAACACTATTGTGTGCATCTGAGGAGGGAGTGATACTGAAAAAAGCAATATAATTTCATTTTTATTACAATATAATATAAACAGTAATTATTATTGAGAAACTCTCTTAATATGTTTTAATATCAATGTTTTGAATTATATATTAAGGTTTATTCGTCCTATTACATACTGTTAAATATCTTCTTCCATAAAATTGTAACTTAGTAGAAAGATACTCTCAGATTAAAGTAGCTATTTCAGGACACATTTTCGTTCGTTATTTTGGGAAAATAGTTTTCTAAATAGATGAACTTCAGTCTCTCTTAGAAGTGAATGCTAAATATTACATTTAGACGGAATTTTCAACTTCGTGATTTCTGGAATTTAAAATGTTCATTCAGATAGAGATCATTAAAGAACTTTGCTAGCTCTGTTTGCTGAAAATCAATATAAAAACCTATTTTTACCAGAAAACATTTTTAAAAATTTAATTAAATCAATAACCAAAATAAAACTATACTTATTGTTCCATGATGAAAGCGTGTGGTGTAATTTATGTTCGCAAGTTTTTCATAGATGTTACTTCTCTAATAATTTGCAAGTGAGAGGACTGAAATGAAAATCTTTTTGCCAACTTAGAACATGTCATTTCCTTTGATTTTCTTATCTAGAGATTTCAATTGATATCAAAATTAATCTCAAACAGATAAAAACTTGACTGAATTCTCAGTACCTTAACATCCTCAAGATACAATTGAACCTGTAAAGCTTTCAAATTATATTATCATGAATATTGATGAAAATAACAGTACTTCATGATTGACAGAAACAAACAGTCTTAAAGAGAAAAATAATTTGGAAAACCTTAAATATATCAAGTCAGCTGAACCTTTCTGTCATTGTAATGATGATAAGGCATACAGAACCTAAATGTTTGAAGATGTATATATCACTCATGAAAAATTTCAAAATTTCCCAAAGTGAAAATTTTATTTGCAGAAGATACAAATACATCAGACTTACATACCAAAACAGATTTTAAAGTGAATGAAAGTTTGATGAAATCAGTTAATCTCTTGAACAGAAAGTGGAAATAACAGTTAAGAAAATATTACAAAGAATAAACATTTTTTACATAAAATTCTTCCTTCTATGTTTGAAATGCAGGAAATCCAATTGAACAGAAAATCTGATACTGGTGTGGGTAACAATTTAACGATAAATTCAATGCCTTGGAAAATAAATACCTTACAAAATACAAATGTTTCTTCTACAATATAAAAATTTCCAAATGACTCCAACAAACATAGACTTTGAGCATACAACAGAATATAATTTGACACATTTTCCTAGACTAGCCACAGATTAAAGAAAATTACAATAATTTTAACAAAATCTGAATCACAAATCTGGAACATAATGGTTTGTTACAATTCCATATGACAAATATTACACAGAGACATTTTGAACAAAGTTCAACTTACATACAGAGGTGTTACAGAAGAATGGTACATCAAGATATTTCCAATGTTTACAACCTGCAGATCATAATTATGCCATGAAGTCTATTACATCAGAGTTAAAGCAACATATAACCCTATTAGCTATAAAAAGAAATAATTTAAGAACCTACATTATTTCCCTTTTTAAATATAAAGATACTTTGATGTTGCTTTGGGAATATCATTATCCTGAATGGAAAATAAAGATTGTTGTACTTAAAAATTACAACAATGATTCCTACAATTCATAACTCAGATTGTTTTACATTCTTACACTTTGTTTCTTTACATGAAACAATAAAACAGCCGTTTCACAGAAACGCTGATTGAAAACTATAAGAAAAAATAATTTACAACAAAAAGTACAGCTTTTCAGCTTAAAATTAAGCAAAATATATGAATGACATCTACGATTGTAGATTTCTCTGCACAAAATGCAAAAGATGAGATTAACTTAAGTGCTTCTCATTTTTTCAACTAATGAAATCATACATACATGAAAATCCGACTAGTGGGCCACCTCATCACTTTAGCCCATGATGAAATAACAGCAATGGAATTTTCAGAAACCAATTCAGCTTAACTAAAATATATAAACACATAACAATAACTGAGAAAGCCAAACAATGCTTCACTCACATGGACAACATTGCGATGCGTGACTTAGCTTTCTGAACAATCTTTCTTTGGTGTGGAAGACAACACTGGCGATTTAATAGGATTATCATCTGCCTTCTTTGGAGAAGAATCAGATGACCCTACGTTTCCATTACTTGGCACAGAGCAAGTTTCTTCATGATCTGACTCTTTTTCTTGTATAGATTCTCTCTTCTTCTGTGGTGGGGTTTGAGTTAATAGCTTGGATCGTAATAAGCTCATTTGAGGAGATTTTTCTCCTTTAGATTCCACAACTTGAGTAGAATTTTGACTAACTTCAGGTGGAGTTATGCTCACATACAGTCTAAATTTTTTAGAATCTGTATCACATACTTTTGAAGGGTCCACAGACAGACAGTCACCTCTAGACCAAAGCTTTTCTTGAAGAAAGGATGAACTCAGCGGTCTCTGGGTGTAGAGTACACTAGGAGCCACCAAGCCCCAGATGCGACCCCTCCAACCTTGTGAACTTCCATTCTTGAGGAGCACTTCCAAGGATGCCTTGGTGCCACTAGGGGGAGCTCCACTGCGTCCAGATCCTGGCAGAGACTGAAAATAAAGTATATTTCATGGTTTCAAAACATCAGCTTCATAGGTAGGAATACCAATGCTATCCAAGATTTGAGAGGGAAGATATAAAATAAGAATTGAATAAAGAAATACAAGTTAAAATAAAATTATTCCTCACATGAATACAGGGGTATAAAGCACATCTCAGAATAGTTAAATTCATCATCAAGTCATAAGTTTAATGTTTTACAATGAAAGTGTCTTTCCTCACTTTCAAACTTTGCAATACATATTAAAAAAGAAAACTTACTGAAATAAAAATACATACTATTTAATTATTAGTGAAATTGATTATTTTAACCAAATTTTTTGAACAGACAATTCTTGATCATTAGCATAAAAATATCACATACCAATAAAACTTATTTAGAGTTTCAATGACAATTAAAACAATGCATACTTGAATAGTGATGTATAAATGAGAATCTTTGAGGTGGACTGCAATTAGGTAGAGTACTCTAAAAGCCTCTTGAAAGAACATAACTTGATTGAATATCTTCAAATCCTTCAGACTCACTATATATGAAGAATCGCTCCCAAGAATAATACTGTCCTTATGATCCTGCAAGAAGAAAACAGTACTTGCATCAGCAGTCTGAACAATAGGAAATTAACTCAACGGTATAAGTAGAATTTATAAGATTAAGTAAGATTTCAACATTCTAGACCTATCTCTAAATGAGTTATTCTAATTCTTTTCACCAAGAAGTTTAAATATTAATCCAAGAAGAAGAAAGAATATTAAATTAGCATTAAATATGATACATGCTCAAATTCATATAAATAAATACATACAAATACATGGAATATTTTTATAAGATTTTACTCACGTCTATAGAGGGAGTAGGATAATTTTTCTCTAATAACCGGCATAAATAGGTTTAACTCATAACAAAAATGAGAAATAAAGAAAGGTCAAGATACGTAAACTTTCATGCTCGCATCAATAAAGAAAATAATAATTATATATATGTAATAATTAATACATGGTAAAAATAATAAATTTTACAGATGAAAAGAGCCATGAAATATATTACTTATTTCAGTCCTAAGAGATAAATGAAAACATCTCTTTGTCTTCATATTACCACAGGAACAATATCTTTGTAAAAATGATACATATTTCACTAAATCTTCATGACCAACACTGTACTTAGGAAATGTTAATGTGAATTACATATTCAAAATAGGTATAAATTTGCATGAATAGGTTATGCGACTCTAAATATACTCAAGGCTTTAATTCCTAAGTAAGATAAGAAGTAATTAGGAAATAATCAATATAAGTAGTGCAAATATTTTTAATAGAGAACTTAATAGCAACTATATTTTCTCTGAGATAATTAGTTAACTTTAACTTCATTAATTCTTACTCTCTCTGACATTTCGACCAAGTAAAAACCTTTGTTTATTGTATTTTGATTTAGTTTTACTTATATATTATATATCATGTAAATATTTACTAATCCTGTTAAAGAGGCACTTCTTTTACCATATAGCGTTCTATACAAATAATTTTCATCTTCTTCTAAACTCGTGCCTGACACTACAGCTATAAAGCAACTTGTCAAATTGCCACTTCTGATCAATGTTTATATCTTAAAATGAAAAATATTGGTGTATTCCATGCTGACATTTCCTTTCTTTATCAACTTTAATTTCTTTTACAAACAAATATTCTTTTCTGCCATTTGTTGAATGTATGTTCTTTCCTGATGAGTCATCATCAAATAGATAGTTAAGACCGTCATTGCTGTAGAAAATGCAATGCCTGCAATCAGTAGTGGCCTGTCACTACATAGCCATCACAATGTTATCAACCAAAAGCTAATATTCAAGCATATTTGTTCATTATCCAGCACATATTTTTCGTAACTTCCATGGTCATAAAATCTGCATCTTTTCTGAAAGTTAGGTGAAACACTCATTGCACAGTCATCATAAAGTTATCTGCATGCTGAGCTGAGAAAAGTACATTCAAGAGGAAACACATGATAAACATAGTTGAGCACTTGGGTGCTCAGTGGATTTCAATAGAAGTTGATATTAATGAAAATGAAGGGATAAAAGAATCTAATTACTGTTTGCAGCACCAAACAAAATGAAAAAATATCCAGGTCAATATACATTAAATGCAATATAAGGTTGCATGGGGAGTATTTAGGCAAGCCCAAGAATAACATGATGAATGCCATTTAACCTGTTAACCGGGCGGGACATATATATACATCCAACGTATATTTTGAACGACAAAGGTATTAGTCATCCATACATGTCTCGACTTGATTTTAAGACAGGGAGGGAATCAGTATCATATGAAATTACGTCCTTCGGGCGTGACGTACTGATAGGTCCTAGTGAAAGTGTGTGTGCCCGTTGTATGCTGCATAATTAAAAAGGGGATTCCCCGGTTAACATAGATCATCGTAACTCATTATCCTCTCAAGCATGCACAACAAAGTGTAACTTCCCATCATCCACTCAATTCCTAGCTTCCATTGCAACTTCAATTGGAGCTATTTAACTCGCCCACAGTGCTTTAATTTTCCAAGTATCATATGAACGATACATGTATATAAATACTTCTAGCCTTATAATTGCTCTATATAAATATTATAAAATAAATAAATTCTAATTGTTTCTCCTTCATTGTAAAAAGTAAATACATGCATTTTGCTGCACTGTTTATATTTCAATATCCTCCTTATCCAGTTTTGTGAACTTGAGATTGGTATTTCTCCTAACAGAGGTCACAGAGCACAGCAACATTACGTATATGCTTCCACTTCATAGAACTCAATTTCCCCCACTATACACTATCAACTATCTATTTTCAAGTTGTTTTTTTTTTCTAAAGAATTATTAGTACATCTTTCTATAATTTGATGTTCCAACTCCATCTGTTGTCTTTTGTACTAAATCACATGCAAAAGTTAGAGATGGATTAGCACCATCCATCTCCTCTCCATTTCTCTTTCAAATGACCATGGGAAACTGAAGTAACACCCATTCTTCCTGAGAAATAAAATCCTTGGTATAATCCACTGAATCCTCTGGATCAAAATCTCCTCCTCCAGTTTGATTCAGATCCAGAGGATCTGAATCAAACTGGATCTGAACTATCTACAATATTTTCTTGCAATGAAGTGAGCATTTGCTTTGCAGACAATTCACCAATAAACCAGAGCAATACGCTAAATACATGGTGTCTAAAAAGTATCGGGAAAAGTTTCAGAAAAATAGCTTTATTTGAGATATTGTTATAACACCTAAAAATTCTGCAAAGTACATTCCTTGGGCATCTACATACTTTTCCAGTAACTTTTGCTACATTTGAAGGCTCCCTGAGCAGATCTTTCACATCGCCAAACTTTTAGTGATAATGGTGTGCACTGTCATTTTATGAATGCCCATTTGATCTGCAATCATGGGTAAACTTAACTGATCGTCTGAATTCAGAAATTCATGTACACGTTGTCGTCGGTTCTAGACATTGATGGCAGTCAAGCGCGGGGCTCGTCCTCCACATACTCCCGACCATCTTTGAAGAACTGCCTCTTAAAAACAGCATTTGGTGACATGCTTTCATTCTTGAAGACTTGGCAAATCATATCCAACGTTTTTGTACCCATTATTCCTAATTCAACGCAATACTTCATCTCGTACCGCTGTCCAATCTTTCCCTGCATTTCAAGCTTGCACTGAGTCACTTGACAGGGGTCAACAAAATACTCGATCTAACCTGAACAAAGACTCGCAGTCAACTGACCCTTATCTCGTTTTGAAGGTCTTACCCTGGACTACTTACATTACCTAGTTCATTTGCAGTGCGACTTAGTCTCGCTGCGAAAAAATTGTTCCAGATACAATATAGACAGACCACGTAGAGAGGAATTTAGTAAGACAAGGACTCAAAGCAGAGAAAAGATACCAATCATAGAAATGCAGGCATCAGAAAGTCTTGACCTCTATTTTCAAACATCATAAAAAAGTTGCAAGAATCTAACAGGCCTAAGAAACTCCAATGAAAGATTGCCCACAATGACCTTGACTTTGGAATTATCATAATTATAAATGATATACATAAATCACCAACAAAATAATGAAAATGAACCACAGATGAAGGTTATTAGAATCCATATGCACATAACAGTGGCCTGGATGCACTTTAATAAAATCATGAGTATATTTAAGTCGAATTCACGCATATTGGACTAAATTATATTCTTTCACTAAGTATGTGAAAAACTATTATTACTGTAGAGATTTTGAAGATATTGAACTTAGAAAATAATTATTTGATGGAAACATTTATTCAATTATTATCCACCAACAAAAGTTTATTTTATAAGTAAATTCTTCTTTTAATTTAATAACAATATATTATGAAGATCAAGTAAAAAGTTCATAATCCTAAATCAATAAAATCCAATGGATTATCAAATTTCTTTTACATAAATAGTGAAATTCACAAAAATAAGGCTCGAGTGTTCTGAGAGTGAAAATGGACTTAGCTGTGAGAGCAAAAGAGTTAGTATATTAGTATAATATATTTATTTGATAATAGAAAAGATAAATGAAAATTTGTATGGTCTCTCCAAGATAAATGAACTTAAGGTTTTCTGCTAAGTGCAATGGACTCCCATGTCAATGTGCAATGTCAGTAAAAGCCTTCAGTATGTGGGACTTCCAAAGACTACATTTGCTACGGTAATTCTCCTGACTAAATAGTTCTGATGTACTTTTGGCTTGTGTTATTTAATGGTATTAAAACTTTTTGAACTCAAGCAGACCACAATCTACTTTTTAAACATGATACCTATTGTGAAGAGCAAGATAATATACCCAGCACACCATCTTCCAGTTGTCATGTTTATCAAGGATTTTGAGGAAAAGGCTTTCAGCTTCTGTGCAATCAAGATATTCTTAAGTTATGATACAGCATCTAGCCCTATAGAGAGAAAATACTTAGCAGTTTTTTTGAAACATTTGAGCAGCCAACAACCTGAGCATAAGGTTAAAAATAGAGTTAGAGAAGAACAGTGCAAACTTTGATGTGTTAGTTAGTGAGAAAGCAGATGGATCCTTGGGTCTAAAGAAAAACAACCCACTTTGACTGATATTTAAATGGAACTAGCCACCATCATCTGGCCTGATTGAGGGATTTCAGCCACACAGAGAGCTTTGGAGAGAGATAAGGAAAGGCTAGGAAGTAAGCTAATCACCATCTCATGAGAACTTTAGCCTACCAATCCATATCAAGGAGGTGATTGACAGGCCATAAACCCAAGGTAAAAATAACAAGAGGTACCCATTGCCATAGCCTACCTACCATATAGTCCTCCTCAGTTGGTAAAAATAGGAAGCATCCACACAAAAAAATTCCAGACTACACACATCCCTAACTCCAACATTATTTTTATGCTTCCAAAACCCAAAAATAACCTCAGACTTGGATCCTACTAAGTGTCCTAGTCCCTTGCAAGTGTGGCCCATAGGTGAATCTTTGACTCAATTCCAGGTTTAACTCAATCCCAGGAATGTTTATCATGATTAAGGTCTGTTACTGAATAGTGCATGGGAAAGAGCCATTTGCAGAATGACTGATCAGCCAATAGGATTCCATAGACAAGATGGAAAATCAGAGTTAAAAGATTTTTCACCCCACAACCCCACCTAGAATTAGACACAATGGAGGGTGCTTTGAACACATTTAATAAGCATTAGTTGACAACAGATTAATGAAATTCTAAGTTAAAAATTGATTTTATTTTCCTAGAAAATTATACACAACTTCAACACACTTGGTCAATTCACCAAAATCAGCATCCCTTACCAGAAGCAAAAGTATGGAAGACTATGAAAGTGTCCATCGACAGCCAAATGAATTTCTTCATTAGAAACAAAGGCGCTTCCCAAAATTTTTCTCTGAGTTTGTGAACAGATGGGAGTCTGAGGTTGCTGAATCAGCAGAACAGGAATGTATCTTCATGAATAGGTGTTCCGGTGAAATAAGATTGTTTTTCTTCTTCTTCAAGCCAGAAGTTTTCTCACAAGTTTTGTGATCTAGCTAGTCAAACATTGCTATTTAAATTACTTACGTATATGCTTTAGATCTGAATTCATCAAATGAGGTACCCATACTGCATAGAGCTTTAGGTCCATAATTCATTGCTTTCACCTTTCTTCAGATATTACCTCTGTCTCAAATGTGTAGTTTTCCTTAACTAGCTTAAATTATTGCACAAAATCATGCAATTTCTTGATGGTTTCAGGAAGATATGACCATCCTTCAAATGGGCCATCTCTGATGGATGTGTAACCATAATTAAATTCTACAACCTACTTTTCTATTTGTTGTATAGCTGACACCGAAGGAGCTGAGCGCCTGTACACTTTTATCAACTCTGGTTGAATTTACTTGGGGATTAATCCATTATCAACTAAGAATTTTACTATGCCAAAAATTCAAGTTTATCCATCATAATAACATAACAGGAAAGAAATTTACTGAAAAAGTACACATATTCTAAATAGTAGTAAGAACAAGTTGAATCTTGCTGTAATAACAAAGGAGGCATGTACATAGGCAGTAAATTTATTTTGCTGATGCATAGGTAAAGAATTATTTTTGGGGATGTATGTAAATAAAGATAACTTTAAGCTGCACATAGTCGAACTGAAATAAAATAAAGCACTCGTCACAAAAAAAAGATAACGACAATGAAATTTTACCTTTAACCTGTTAACCAAATGGGACTAAAAAATACGTCCAAGGTAAACAATATCGTGTACGTGTAGGACATAAAAATATGTCTTTGAAATATATTTTGCCTCCTGGAACGGACGAGAGGCATATTTTCAAACAACAAAGGTATTAGTCATCCATGCATGTCTTGAGGTATGCAGGTATGTTCTTACACTTACATACCTATGCTCTTATTATAATTTACTTACTTATATTTCTTATGTTCCTAACCTTTTTATTTATGAAAGACCACCATTCCCCTTCACTTTTCATCCCGGGAAAACATTCGATACTCCTCCAAGACAAGATCCTTTGTTCTATCTTGAGAAGCTTTTAGATGAGGAACTTATCAAATTAATGACAGAGCAAACAAATTCGTACGCTGCCCAATTTTTTGAAAATGATCCTGAGTTGGAACACTGTTCAAAAATTTTGAAAACGGAAGGATACGGATGAAGCTGAAATGAAAATTTTTTTGGGCCTCCTAATTTTACAAGGAATAATTGGAAAACCGGCTTTTGAACTTAAATAAATTAAAAATTTAATAAAACTTACAATTAAAAAATTAAATATCTACATATAATATAATAATAAAAAATAAATAAAATGATAATATGAAATTACTTCCTCTGGGTGTGACGCACTGACACGTCCTAGTGAGATAGTTTGCACCCATTGTAAGCTGTGTAATTAAAAAGGGAATCCCACGGTTAACAGGTTAAGAAATATTTCACCCAAATTACTAGTAAAACACACTACAAATGAATTTATAGGTTATTAAAATCTCAAGCAACTACCACTATTCCTCACTAATGCCACTCACAGATCGAACATGAGATGCAAATCCATGGATTCTACCCATCCACTTGCAGCCTCTCTTTCCTTGAGGACAAATCATCTGATCTCTATGAACGCCAACTTTGGAGCGAGCCTTCTTAGCCGGAGAGTTTCCCCTCAAACGTCTTGAGCGGTGGAACTGAATCAGGGACGATCCTTCCTTATTAAGTCGATTTTTCCTCTTAGATGCTTTCTTCTTTAATTTATCAGTTACATCCTTAGACTTCTCTGATTTTTCATCATGAATCAACTAAAAAATAAATTTTTCTCATTTTAAAATTTAAATTCATGTGTTGGTTTCTGGGTAATCATTCTTAGCTGATGGAAACTTATGAGTCTTCATAACATGATGACATTTTATGTTACAAGAAGCACAGGAAAGGGGATATTAAGTAAGTGCTGTAATAGTCGGTTCTGCAAAGTCCTTTAACATGGTAGATCAGTGTTGATACAAAATTAAAGGAGTATAATTGAAGTAGAATCTAGGATATTAAAATGGATGAATATCTTCATTAGTAATAGAATGTATAAGTGTGCTAGGTACATTACTCTTCTCAACATATATTAATAGTACAATGAATGCAATAAAATTTGGTTTGTAGCTATTCACAAATGACTATCATTTACAGGGTAATAAGGAAACATTGATTTAACCAATTTGAAAAATATTATTGATAAATCAAATAAGTTGATCATTAACTAAGATAAATTTTAAGTAATAAGTCTTAACAAGAGCATTTCAGTATTTCTGCAGTGTATAAGGAAATAGACAATAGAATAAAATATGCAGACTAACTGGATAGGAGGGACAATAAATGTGAATATTATATATAAATGATAGAATAAATTAAGCAAAAAGTAGTGATAACAAATACTCCTTCTTAATTAGAACTAAAGAGTAATGTGAGTCTACTAGCAGAAGTCTTAAGAGCCTTTCCAAAAAATAATCGATTAAAAAAATAATAAATTTAATTAGCTAATGTGCGAGCCTGCCAATGACAAAAGGCGAGGTAAGTAGGGGACTGCCATGGAGAGTGGTGTACAATGGAGACTTCATCAGCCCTATATCTGGGCTGTCAAGGCCTATCAGGAACCCTGAAAAATCTCACACTATAAATGTTATTGACAAGTTGGCTTATGCTGAATGTATGTAATGTTTTAAAGTATTGTCACAAAATATATTGTACAAGAATTATTTTGTATCATATATCTAAACATTACCACATGATAAAATGCCAAACTGCAAAGATATTTTGTAACAATAATAAGGTAATAAAAATACCTTGATATATAAAATCATATAGAGACTTGAAAAATACCTAATTTAATGATGATCTCAAACAATGGAATAAAACAATTTTTCAGCAGCCGCAGCACCAGTACTAAATTCAGCATTAATTATCCACAGTATTTAAAAACTTGAAATCAAAAATTAAGGTATGAATTGAATACACAATTTCAAAATTAATGAATTAATAGGGAAGAGCATTATCATGAGAGAGAGCAATTCAGCATCTTTATCTTGTAATTTCTACCCAGAGAAACACAACATCCAATGAGCCATAAAGCAAGGCCTTCAAAGCTTATTTATGTAACTGGAGGTGATGCTAGAGAACTATTTTGGATTTAATCACAAGTTTTAAAGGAACCTTAAGGAGGAACCTCAGCAGCAAGTAAAGGAAAAAATGCTCATCTGAGCCTCGCTACCTTGCAGAATAGTTTATTGTTAAAAACAATTACAGGAGATTTCAAAATTAGTTAAAAACAGATTACTCTAACAAACTTAGAGTGAAGAATCTTTATTCTATAAATGAAAGGACAAAAAGGCCATCATCAATGGCCAATAATTATATTATTATTAAATAAATAAAATTCCTCAAGTATAAAATGTTATTCAGGTAGCTATGAAATTAAATCTGTTACCTCATCAATCTGAAAAAAAAATCAAGATGAAATCAAGGTTCATAGAATTAGCTACAACTAAAGAACTTGATGCTAACCCTACATTTGTATTTTATCAGACAAAATACAAAATTACAGCAGCAATTTATAATTTTAATTACTCTGCATGTAAGCTTAATCAAATACAATTAATATTGAACATCTTAAATTAAGTTGCCATAAATCACATTGTGATAAATAAATTCCAAATTTTACCAGAAAATTTTTGACAGAAAAAAGTGTAATCTTCAGATTTACAGTAATTTCCTGGGATTCAGGAGTGTTCACATTGAACGTATAGTATATGGATGTACATATTATACTTAAATAATAAAACAAGCTACTCTAACCTCTTGGGTTCTGCACAAAACTTTTCCATATGAAATGTAGATCTGAATATTTGAGAACAATTTTATGACCAGTTACTCAGAGGTTTGATCTAATTCTTAAAGCTAAAACACCTGGAAAGGTTAATGGAAATCAGTGTAATACTGACTAGGTGTTGCTTTTGCTCAGTTTCTAAGAAGACATTCATTCTTTAACTTTAAAATTTAAAAAATAAATGTATTTATACAAAATCAGATAAAAATTAAAACGTTGATAATGTATCTTAATTTGTAACTCTGAATGCTAGATAAGTATGTTGAATAATTGATGAAGAATATTTGGATACAATGGGAGAAAATACTGTTCAAATCATGAGGAGGGATGATAAATGTTGTATTCGAGGAGAAAAAATTCATTCTTGAAATGAAAATAGAGACATTCAATGGTGTGTTGTTTCTTTAATTACTACACTGTGTATCCCCTAAGAAACAACATACCATGGAAATCACTTGCACGAAAAGTATATACCCTAGACATAAACATTCAATGTTGGATTCACTGAATTTTTAGAAAATTATTGGTAAAGCATCATTACCACAAAATACTGAAAACATAAAAAAGTTAATGATCTGAATGAAAATTTTGATTGAAGATTTATTTCTTGAAATGCAAAACCTTCCAAATACATTGAAGTTGACTACCTGAAATGCTAACCGCTAAATATACATGAAACAACGTTAATGAAACCGTGAACACGGACACACTGAAATGTATCAGAGAAGAACCTAGGTCAGGTTATCAGACCTACCTCTACTACATCACTTGAATTTTCAGTTAAGTTGAGCAAGTCCTCACCAACAATTTTGCTCTTCAGTTCTCCTGAAGGACATGTTTCTCCCTTCTCATCAGATTCAATTTCATCAATATTATGAGTTTCATTTTCAGACGGAGATTTGGTGATCGCTGTTTCATCCATCTCTGCTTCAACCACTTGCAGTGCTCCAGGAGATGGTGAGTCTCCAGTTTCACTAGATCCTTGGCTTTCATGGAGTTCCAGTCCATGTTCTACTGATCCATCACCAGCAGCAGACATTACATAATCATATATATTAGGAAATGATAAAGATTGATCCTCGCCTATTTCAAGATCAGCCTCATCAGGAAAAACACTAGTACTATCGCATACATCAGGGACTATGCTCATTCCATTTCCTTTAGGTGAAGGTGTCAGCAAAGACCTGTCTAGCTCAGGAGATGGTACTCTTACTGAAGACCACATACTTTCCATTGAATTCTGAGTTGCGTAAGAATTCTGTGCATTATCCTCACCAGACTGTTCTGGGAAATACCTATTAATAGCTTGATCTTGAGACATGGTAGGGGGTGCCTCTAAATTGTATATAGCTGCATTTAGATGTGTATAAAGATTATTCTGTCTCGTGACAAATGATATTGCCTGATCACTTTGACTGTAGCCATAATTTACACCATGATGACTGGAATACTGACTACTGTGTGTAATATGAGACTGAATATTATTGGGAGTCAAAGAATTTTGATACTGAGCCTGAGATATGGGATACCTACTCACATCGCAAGTGCTGCATGGTGGCAGTTGACTAGAAATGGAAGTAGAGCCAGAAAATGATGCAGATGGAGTGATGTCTTGACAAGTGTACTGAGAAGTTTGATTCAAGACAGGACACACATTAACTCCATGGCAGTAAGTCATACTTGCATCATTATTTGTGGTAGTATATCCTGCATTGAAGGAATTTTCCTGGTAACTTTCATTATCAGGTGTTTCCTCAAGTTCCTCAACTTTATCTTTCATTAAGTAAGATGCAGCTGCCTGCGCTAGGGAAGGATCTTCTGGCTGCATTTGATGGTATGTACTTACAGTCATTCTGTCAGAAAAACTTCTTTGAGTTTGATGGTCAACAAATTGGTCAGCTGTATCAACTTGTTTATTAGAATGGGTAAGTGACTCCATTCGGCCTTCCACATAAGGATTGGGCTGAGTTCTGCAAGGAGATTGGATTGCCTGGTTGACTGCCACAGCTGGTGCAGAATTCAAAGATGACTGGCTCTGGTTTGTAACTTGTGGCACAGAATTAGTAGTTCCTTCTTGAGATAAACGGCGAGATGGTACAGTTAGATCATGAACAATATTAGCTGAATTTTCTTCTAATTCAGTAAGATTTCCATGACCACTTTGGGTTTGCCACATATTTGCACTGCCATATGCAGCATATTTTCTGTAACTTTGCTGAGAAACTGTATTACTTCCCAAAGTACTATCATTCCAAGACGTAGAACTGGAGTTTATACTAGATTGATAATTGTTAACAGCAGAAGGATGCACTGACTCAACATTTGTTTGAGATAGCTCTCTATTCTCAAACCTTTCACTAGAGAGGTACTGCTGCCCATATCCTTGATATGGATAGCTTTTCTTAGCGTACAGATGTCTACTGCTTTCTTGTGCATCTGCTGCATACTGGTATCCAGAGTAGCAAGAGTCTGAGGATGACTGTGAAAGTTGAGGACTATTGAATGATGACTGAACAAAGTTTGAGTATTGAAGACTTGATTGATTAGTACATGCTAATGTATGCTTGTTATTGTAATTATTTCCATAATTTTGTCCTGCAAAAAGAGCTTGTTGTTGTAAAGTGGCACAACCCTTTTCAACTTGTGTGAACCTGTGACCTGTTCCTGAGCTATCAGCTGCAGTTACTGTGGTAGATGAAAGATTACTTGACATTATCTGCTTATAAGATTCATTATCAGCCTGTAGGTAAGCTGATGTTGACTCTTGAATAGGAGTACTACTGTAGACATTACTGCTGCTGTATCTCCAGTCATTTTTCACAGACGATGATGGACCCGCAGAGAGATAATTTGCTAAGATGCTCCTATTCACAGGTGTCAATGATCTGGCTTGCATTGGATATGCATATGCACCATACAGCTGAAATTAAGAAAATATATTATTTGTTGATATTATTTTAAATGATTATCTGATTATGTAATTGAAGTCGATTAAGTTCATAAGTTCATATTTATTACTATGCAACAGACTTTTGGACTCAAATTATTAATCCACTTCCTAATTCGCATCAATAGTTAGAAGAAATAATGAACTCTCTCTATGAGTTCACTAGAAGGAGTGTATATCGTACACAGCAAAAAGAAGTTAAGAATTATTTATTTCACATCTTAAAAAACTAAGTGAGATTTTAAATACACAAAATAAACATTTTGTAATGTTTATTGATGACAGCAATAAAGATTGAGCTTTCATCATTCTGCAATTATTGAACTAGAACTTCCCAATTTCAAGTAGTCGAAAATCTACTAATCGGAAAATATTTCTACACTTAAAATTATTCCAAAATTCCAGGTAGTATTGTCTTAAGGAGGAATCGAAAAGCCCGAGTGGAGAGTCACATGTAGGTGGAAGATTTCAATAATCTAATTTAAAAACTAATCGGAATTATCTGAATTACGCTTTCAGGTATAAAGATCATAATCTTAAGTTCTATTCTAGATATCATCACAGAAAAACTTGCAGATGAAGAAAAAGTTTTGGGGGAAGCATAAATTGAATAGCACGATCCAATTTTTCGAAGGTTAAGTACTACGTAATTTACGAAGTACTACGTAAATTATTTTTTACTAAGACATGGTTACTCGAAAAGTGGTCTAACATGACTTCTACGTACTCACAAGATGCGAAGAGACTAGCATTTTACGTTGGATTAGATGAGAAAAAAATCCCTACTTCCCTATAAGCTTTCCATACTGTCAGGTCGGTTGAAATACACTTCAAAAAGTCGACAATCTTTCCCATTTTCTGGGAAATGATACTGATGCTTGAATGTATTCTCAAACACCTGAGCGTAATTTAAGATTTGTGAGACGCTCACGAATTAACGTTCTCAGGCTCTTAAGACGGGAATCCAAAACCCACGGAAAGGATGCGGGGAGTATCACCAAATAAACTCAATGATTAACGATTAGATTGAAATTGATTAAATACAATTAATTACGTTTAATAAAACCAGCAATTAATTAATAACAATTAAATTAACGTAATACTTGCTGCTATTACCTAATTCGATTAATACCGAATTAACCTCATAATCTTTTCGTGGTTTTATAAGACAAAATACCCAACAGAACTACGCTAGGCTGAGATAATTCTGATGATTACACCATTTGTACAAACTGTCGAACATCGGTTAGCAACTAGCAAGTACTAAAGACAATGGTGACTAAGGTAACGGCTCGAATCGAAGTCTCATTAAACTTCAGTCATTCACAGCTTACACGATGAAGTAAAATCAAATGCCTCGGAAAAATAGGTTCTGTCGATGAACAGTTTCATAATAAATTATGTCAAGCAATAAACGCATAAAGAAGCAGATGTCTTTTCAATAATCCTTGAGAATTCATAAAACACGAGATGCTTGGCTCCATTTGACGACAATTTCAATCCTAGACTTTCCAGAGGTGACTCACGCTTACCGAGCTCCGGATGAGTGATCAAATCAAGCATTGACATACGATAAAATGCAACGTAGTACAGTATTTAATTAGTTCTTAGTATTATATACTATTGCAGTAAAAGTAAGGGTTTCGATTATTCTACTATTCTAGTCAAAATAGCAGGATTTATCTAAAAAGTTGATGTGTCCTACTCGTTTACATAAAAAAACTTCAAAAAATCTTGGTTCTGAGGAAACATAACGCAATATTTGCGATATCTGCAGCTGTTGACACGATTCACCATTTCACTAGAGGGAAGCAAAATCCCCTCACAATCAACACTCTTGAAGCATAAGTTAGCAGGATTGGTACTGATAAGGCACTCCCGTCCCTCAAGATGTTTATTTAGATTAAATGAATGAAAGAGACAGCGAAGTCGGATAAACAACTACCGAGATGAATATCCAGCCACCGTTACTTCTTCCATCTCCCAAATCTTTCTTTTAATATACACACATTAAAACTATGGACGTCCGAAGAGTTTATATACGGTTTAATAAACAAATAATTATCATAATTTACTCATGCCGAGCATGTCATGGTACGCCTGTCGTAGATTCATTGTGTGGTATACAGAACTCCGAAAGAAAAGAACTCAGCGCAACTTCCCAGGTACTTAATAGAATCATTGAACTAGATGAACCCACTTTATGACCTTGACAATATTATGCGCTTATCTACGCTCTCACCCTGGCCATGTAAGGGTCCGCGGCTGGCTGTGCTGTTGTCCTTGGAGGGGATTGAGTTTTAAACCGCTTTCGGTGATTGCCTTTACTTCTGCCATCACTACCTCCAGAACACACGTCTTCTTCTTCTTTCGCTCCCGACATTCTTTTGGCCATTGCCTTCCGGTTGCCTCTGTGCTCAGCCAGAATTCTGTCCACCTCCCCTTCGCGGTTAGCTCTGCGAGCCTTGATCACTTCCACCAACATTTTGTGCTGAAATAGATAAAAGATGCTCTACCTGAAACTTCATCTAAGTTGGGTCATTAAATTATGTCATACAACCATATACATGGGTGAATAAACCCTTCATATTCACACTCTACGAGTCGAACTTGAAATTTCAAATTCTGAAGATTTTGCCGAATCAGCTCAACTGCATTCAGTAGTTAGTAGTAACATGGCTCAGTATCTAAATTTCATTTAATTCCTTATGAAAACAAATAGTGGTACTTTCACCGATTCTCGAATTAATGTTTTAGGATAGACGAACTTTCATTTCTTATGTAATGTTAGAACATTAAAACGTCGGTTTTAAACGCTAAAAAATTATTTCGTATTATTCATCACCATGCCATGACACGACGTTAATTAATCATAGAATACATTATTCTAATGACTCCCTACTTACATGATGTCTAATAAAACCCATTATTGGCAGAACTGGAAATTTTTCACGAGGTAAATCTGAATATAACAATTAAAATTTCAATACCATTTCGATCGCAGTAACCCAATAATTTCAATGGTTTGCCAATAGCTTTGGCAAGCTAGCTGAAATGACTAAATAAAAACGTTAAAAATATTAGCAATCGGACTGCGATAATATGTTTAGGCTTCAGAAAATTAAATGAAATTCGGAATACTGTATCGGCACTGAATGACAGAGACGGTACATTCACTATTTAAGTTAACACTAAGTTTATTTATACTTAATTAATCTTGGCGAAGAAAGGGGAAATGTAAATAGGCGATTAACAACGAGTTATTGAGTTCATCAAACTAGTACTTGGTAAAGAGGACGGAATATATACTTGCTCGTCTTTAATTTTTTAATCGAAGATTCAAATATTTACGTTCATTATTGCGCATCAGACTATATGTTAATGATAATCCTTGTACTATCACTACAGTGAAAAAAGCACACACAAATAAATATCGAGAAAAACATTCTGATTGAACGTAGTTGTAGAAAGATTAATAAAAATAAACAAGATCAATTCTATCTGAAATTCCTTCAATGTAAACCATAAAATCAAGTCTTCTAGACTATTAATGATCATGATCTTCGATGCTTCTTCATAGGAAATCTACAGCTTAAGATAGATAAACATGTCCATAACTAAACATGAATCATCTATAAAGAAAACACTAACAGAAATCCAACATTTAAGTTACATCAGTATAATATTTTGACCTAAAATATTAGTGGGTTCTAAAGCAAGAACCATTTCAAATCTTTCGATTGGTTAGTTGAATTATAAGTTTATAAAGCTGAAATATTTCATGATTAGAAAAAACCTATTGCCCATACAAATAGTTGTGTTTGAAAATTTCTAATTCTTCTCCATAGATCACAGCGTTTAAGGAATGAAATTGTTCATAAGTTTCTTACGTCGTCAGTAAAACTTAGAGTTTCGTAATGACGTTTCGTAAGACTGCATAATTTCACAAAACATGTTCTCCTCCGCAAGGTAACAATACGGAATGTAGTTTCTAATTAATAGAAATCATTAATTGAAAATTTTTAAATCAATAATTGTAGCTAAAATGTTAGCTCCACTCCTAAAATCCCATAATTAACTACATGTATTTCATGCGAGTAAAGCACAATTATCTCAATCGAACAAGTACGAGTTATAAGATTAAAGATATTTTTAAAAATCTACCATAAAATGTAAGAAACTAATAAATTTTTCTAGATTAACGGAATTATAAGCAAGAAATTTCAGAAATTATGAAAATTTACTTGCGGTATCTTCCAAGTAATTTGTGATATATGTTACTGAAATAAATATCAAGAAAGAAAAGGATAGGTTTATACACTCAATCTAGAAATATAAGTCAAACGTACCTTCAAGTTACCAGGAAGGTTGAGGGACATGGCAAGGAACTGCAATTCTTTATACCGCATTAAACTTAAAGTTTCATCCTGATAACTTTCTTGCGTTACTTGTTCGGATGAAGGCTCAGCCGCTTCGTATGCCACTTGATTCACCGAGTTCATCATGAATTCATCAACGAGTAAGTACGGATGTAACTTGTAAATAATAAAGATGACACTTACTGATCCGATGCCACAACCCTAATTCACACCACTATTGAATTCAATCGGGTCAGACCCAAATCTTTCATGAGGATGCTACCTCGCGCCCTGTGAACCACTTCACACTCACGGCATACCACCCGCCTTCTACTCAGCAAATACGCACGCCCTCTCCCATGCTCGCAATTGGAGCATTGTCTTCCAACAAGCTGACTAACTTTGAGTCATGAGCGCCACACGTCCAGCGTCCAATTCATCTGATATGGAATTACACACAGCATGAAGCGTTCTTATTTTACGGTTTAATGGCAAAACACAGCGATGCCCTTTGCCTCGCTTCCGGTTAACAGCTCTTAAGTACCTCTCTTTCGCAAATTTGGAGCTGTCTGTATTGTGCCGAAAGAAGATATACTGATAATAGAATGGCAGCTTGGTTATTCGATAGTTAGGAAAATATTGTTTCCATTCGATATTATGCCCACACGAAGGAATCATTCTGCGATGGTGTTTTCGGAAGATATTTTTGCCTTGTTTTAGTTATGGATGTTCTTTTATTTCTTATTCTTCCTCTAATTTCTGATGTGTGTACTTATTTATATCCATTGCGATTCAAGCGGACATTTTACGTTTAATGAAAATTTCTGTGAGTTTATTTTAATATTTGTTGAATTGTGTAAACTTAAGGAAATGTTTGTTTTACCGCTGAATGTTGATAGTTTTTGTTCACCGGTTTTTAGGTACAATTTCAATCCAGGTATTACAGAAATTTTGTGTGAATAATGAGAGTCGATTATCTTTATTTCAATTTGTATGATATGATAAATTAAGCAACTAATAAATTAAGATCTAATAAATTGAGCGACATTGTGTTTACAAATTTATTACTACCAATAGTTCCGTTTGCAGAGTGGACATATGTAAGTTATCAATTTAATTTACAAATTTAGTCAAAATAATAGGATCTTTCCTTTAATAAATATTTATTTCATGCTATAATAATCCTTATTATACTATACATAATAGTAGATACAATACTAATTTCAAAGTATTGAAAACATTGCCATAGTCATAATGTACAGCTATGATTGTATTATAATTTAATCAATGAAAATACTTAACTTCAATCAACAATTTCACCCAGATTATTTCTGGTAATACAACTGAATGAAGTACATCATTTTGGCGATTGTAACTAAACTTTCTTGAAAGATGTATAACATCATATTTGCTTAAATCAACATTTAGCGTAGTATTGACACCCCAAAAATGCTGGATCATCAAGTTTAATACCGTAAGTAATTTTGAGTGCATTAATATTTATGAAACGTACATGAAGCAGAGACCAAGAAACATCTAAACCTTCTTCTTATGCTACTAAAGAGGAAATTAATCGTAACTTTCATTCATCCTTTTTATTACTGCACAATATACTAAGCTGACAAAAATCTCATTGTCATAGGATTGATAAGTAAAATAAATATTGTACATAAATAAGAAGAGAAATAAAGAAAATATTTATAAAAATGGATTTATTATGAAGAGAAAATAATATATAATTATGAAGGTACATTGCGAATGGTAATGAAATTATTGGTATCATTTGAAGTGGATCTTCATATGATACCAATAGTTCTGTTGTTGTTTAAGTGGACCTACATAGCTGCTTCAGGAACTGCTTGCACAATCATCTTTCTTTTGGCATCATAGGAGAAGTTGTTCATTTTGAAAATTCTGCTCTCATAAAATGATTTTACATCATAAATATTTATTAGGCGAGCCTGGAATAGATAAAGAGAACAAGGATGAGCATCACTGATTATAAGATGAATCAACAGAAGTATTCAATATTTAATAGAAGAGACAAAATTGAATATAGAAATATTACTCTTAAAACTAAGTAGTTTGAAATGAAGCTGAAATAAATGAATTATTTAGTGGAAACGAATTGGACGCTTCAGTTTGGAAACAGGAAAGAATACCAGTTTGGATTAATAACTTGCTCAACTAATATTAAAAGATACAAAATATTTCAATTGCTTACTCTATCTATGAGGTCCTTTTCACTAACTTCTATGACTGTGACATTAGATCCATGAAGACATCTCATAAAAGATATTTGATCAAGAGTTAGCTGACGAAGTATGTAATAAAGAAGTTCACTGTTGTCCTTCTTATAAGATAGGTACTTCTGGAATGACTGCAAAGAGAAAAATTAAAAAGCTTATGATAAGAATACACAGACATAATATAATCTTACAAGGCATTCAATTAACAAGTTATCTTGATTTTTTAGCAGTTTATGGGAAGAATCAAAAAATATTATGAAATGAGACTAGAGAAGTAAAGAAAAACAAGATATCAAAATGATGAACAACCAAGAAAGGAAACTTGTGGAAATAAGTTTTGAAGGGGAAAAAATGAATATATAATAAAAATGAATTTAAAATCAATTTTTAACTATGATTCTTTTGACTTTCAACTGTCCAACAGAAGAGTGACAGACAACTGTCATGTTCTAATTAAATATAATGGAATGAATATACTTTGCATATTGCATGGCTGATACTTTTTTCATTTGAGTTTAATCCAGACAATTTTTCATTATATAGATAACTTAGGCATATAAAAGGTGTTTTAAGAACTTAAATGAGAGTATTGATACAAACAAGAAATACTATATTTAGACAATTTTGTCCAGCATTGCAAATAAACTTACATTCCTCATCGATCTCATGACACTGTACTTTTGGGTCTCCACAAAGCTTTCCAGAACCATACGAATTGCCATATTAACATCATCTTCCTGAACATAATCCCTAAGATGCATCCGTGCATTTGCTTCAGCCATTCTAATCATGCTCTCAATGTGCCTTACAGTGATGGGCAAGCTTCCAGTAACCTATGGAAAAAATTTTCTCAACTTCAATAAGGTAAAGACGAACTTAGCATGAACATCTCACACAGCAGGAATAAATCGAAGAATTTTAAAGACATGTCCTTTAACATAACGCCTGAATGTTCTAAAAAGATAGCTCATTCGGCTAGAACAACTGAATGACAATTGGGAGATCTGGGTTCAAGTCCCTGTCAAGTCACACTTTCTATACATTTGCTATAGGTCCATAGATTTAACTTCGATGGTAAATACCAAATGAAATAACTAATATTAAAATATTAAGTAAGACACCAAGGATAATAAAAGAAAGGGTTTGTAAAGGCAAACTGAAGAAGGTAAAAATAATCGAATTTTACTTCTTAACAAATTGTACAAAAATCTATGAAACAGGTCTCTAATTTATTGGAAATACAAAGACAATGAATTTGGCTACTTACCAGAGATTCTTGTCTCAAATCACTGTACATTCGAGCAACTTTATCTTGGTCCATGTTTTGCAACTTTGGATGTACATTCTCTCTTGAGTAAATGAGATACTTCTTTAGAAGCTCTTGTGGGACAGGATCTGTTTTCATGGGAACCTCAGCATCCTCTGCAAGAGCTTCATCTTCAGCAGAATCTCCATCTCGATGAGGAGCAGGTGTTGTGGGAGCTGTAGCAGCAGTGCTACTCTTTGTAGGATGATGCTTTATGTGAGAGCGAACCACAAACCTTGCTAATCTCTGGTCTCTCATTGGATCTACCTCATCACGAACCACACACAAGATGTCAAAACGTGACAAGATGGGGTCAGACAAATTTACCTAGAAATCGATAAAAGACATAAGAACATAGATTGGAAACAAAGGTGTAGAATAGCAGAGATGAAATTATTTGGAAATCAGTCTAAATACAGAATAATGAGCAAGTCTCGCTATAAATTAAGAATACATAATGACTTACATTTTCAGAGAAGGTCATAGAAGCATCATATCTGCCTCCTATTGGATTGGCAGCAGCTATCACAGAACAACGTGCCTGGAGTGACGTTACAATACCAGCCTTTGAAATTGATATAGACTGCTGTTCCATAGCCTCATGAATGGATGTTCTATCTTGATCGTTCATCTGCATAAAAGATTCAAAAGTCAAACAATTGCAATTTTAGGGTGAATTATGAAATTTTGAACCTAACTAGCATACAACAAATGATATACAAAGCAATAGAAGAAGAGACTTGTAAAATACATTCTTAGCATTATTAGTCAAAGGCTTTTTACATAATAAAAAAATGTTCTAAGCTTGAAACCTTAAACTGCAGATTTTTTAGTAAGAAAATGGTTAAAAAAAACAAAAAAGGTCAAAGTAATCACATTTCATTAAACTTAATAAATAGACTCATTTTATTTTTCCATTTGCAGAATTACATAGATGAATTCCATTTATTCACATTTACAGAATCACATGAAGCCATGCAACGGTAATCTTTTATAATCATGTTGAGGAATGAATAGGAGTTGAGACACACACAAAATGAGGAGAATATTTACAGATTAAAATGAAAGTAAAAATTGCAAACCTTATCGAATTCATCAATGAGGCAAACTCCTCGATCAGCAAGAACAAGAGCTCCAGCTTCTAAGGTCCATTCTCTTGACGCTACATTACGGTGTACATGTGCAGTCAAACCAACAGCAGAGGCACCCTGGCCAGTAGCAAAAATTGCTCTTGGAGCTATTCCTTCCACATACTTTAAAAATTGAGACTTTGCAGTTCCTGGATCTCCACAAATCAGAACATTTATATCTCCACGGACTTTATGTTTCATACCTTGTTAAATAAAGAGAGCCAGAGGACATGACTAGCAGGACTATATGAAATTTAAGAATTACAAATTTGAATGAAATCATTATAGTTCTTAAATAAAATTGAGTCTTTTCAAAAAATTAATAGAACTGTACAATAACAAATATAATAATAAAACTTATTCATACTAATAAAGAATGTAGAAAATTAAGAGTTTAATAAATTCTTAGTGTCAAATCATAATAATGTCCAAGATCATAATAAAATTTTCAGGATTCTTATCTATCATCCTCATAATACAAAGTAACTTTCTGCATTTCAAGAACATCATTTATCTTATTTTAATTATAAAATTTAGGTGCCTAATACCAGATCCATATTTAATTATAAATAAAAATAAATAAATAAATATATATATATGTGTGTGTGTGTAATTAATTTAGGAGAAATGGTACACAGTTTCCAGGCTACAGCTTACAAGACATGCAGAACCAGACATATCTCAAATTTTATTATACCTGGATTTTTAGGTTCTCCTCCAAATAAAGCAAGAGCCAGAGCCTTTTTAATGTATGCATGTCCATAAATGGAAGGTGCAATACTAGCAGCAATTCTTTCTCCAATATTTCGATCACGGGCCAAGCGAGTGATTGCAGCAACATCTTCATCAGTGAGGGCTTGTGCAGCAGCACGTGAATCTCTAGCCTCCACATGATTTGCCAATATGACAGTTGAGAATACAGGAAATCCATGCTCTGTATTGAGAGAGCCATCATATGAATGAGTATAAACTCCTGTCACATCAACTTCATCTCCTGGCTTGCATTTGTCACAAAGATCTCCAAGAAGGATACACTCTTTGGACCTAGGGATACGTCCTGCAGGTACTCTCCCAGGGCACTCCTGTAGAGTTATCTTCTGATAATTCCGGTAGAGGGTTTGTTCCATATTCACCTACAATAATAAAAGTACCATACAGAACCATAATGAGATAAGATGACATGTCAACCAATGACAAACTATAAGATGAATTTTTACTTGTAGGTTGTGACCACCTTACAAATACTTATAAATCTCAGAATTTAAACCAACTTTTGTCCAATTCAAATGTGCCAACATATTCTAATAGAGTGAGAACACAGTTTTTATATTTTTTGTTATCATATTATTGGTTTTTGTGGCAATTCATGGTTTCCATGATGCCTTCCGGGATCTACCTTGATAATTAAGTTATAACTGATGAATAGGTATTTGACATGAAGAAACCTACTGCAACAGGGGCAAAACATCATCAGTTCTAAATTCATAATAATAGTAAAGTAAGTATTGTGATCCAAACAAAGACATTAAAACAGAAAAATATTTACTGATATTAAAATACGTATCTTATTAATTAAGATAAGACATCTTACCATAAAGGGACCAGTGCTTTGACACTCTGGACATGAGCCTGGCTTCACTTCATTGCCCTGAGTTTGTGCAAAGGGTCCTAAAACATAGCCACATTTGTTACAGTCGTATTTAACTACAGAGAACTGTGGAAGGATTCCAGTGCTCGCAGTGACTACTCCCATTGTTCTCACTAACTGATTCAAATGAATTTTCCTGAAAGAAAGAAATATAGTGGTATTATTCAGCACACTCAATATATATATATGGATTACTATAGAAAATTAAAGTCATCATTGTTCATCTGAAAGAGCTTTTAGTTTTTCAATTTAGAAATTTTGAAGTTGTAGCAAAAAAGTAATGAAATTACAATAGATATAGAGGATAAGCTTCTCAAAAGATCTGGGACTCTCTAGTTTCTGAGAGGTGCACTTATACATCAATAAAACTTGTGTCAATAAATGAAGAAATTGAAAATATATTAATTAAGACATTCGTATCTTAACCAGTAATCTGGGTATTGAATTTTTGAAGCAGCACCCGTAGAGGGTATTTAAGTTTTAATAAAGGCCATTATAATAGCTTCTTGAAAATTCATGATATACTTCAATAAAATATGACTTTACTTAGTCATTTTAAAAAAATTTCATTTTGCAATTTCATAGAGAAGGGGGTATATTCATTAAAACAGCCCTGCAATTCCCCATAATCATACTTAATCTTCATAAAGTATTTCATGCACAGACCTTGCTGACATTCCTGCATTTTCAGACATGATATAGGAAGTAGTTAAATAATTTTTCCCTAACGTGATTTCTAATTTAATATACATACATATACACTCACTAAATATTGAAACTCAAAGACCATTGTTAAAGCATTATTAAGGTATAGAGTGATTTATAATTACTATGCATCCCATAGCAGAGATATGCTTTAAATAAAGACAATAACAAACCTGAAAGTCCTAAGTTCTTCAATGAGTGGTAATTCAGAAATTCTCACATGAATCTCTGATGATACTCTTTCATACTGGGGAAATATGTTCAGAACTAACTCTTTGGCAACTTCATCAAAAATAGCTAGCATTTCTAATGGTGCTTCTGGAAGGAAATAAGCCAAAATCTGCTCCTTTACAGCTAAAATTGGGAACTCTACCACAAAACTTGACTGGTTACCTGGAGAAAAAATTCAATATTCAATTAATTTTTATCACCTAGCTCTATAAGGTAAGTAAGTAAAATATAATGGTATATTCAGATTCTACTTTATCTTTCTGTAAACACTATGATGCTCTTAAACCATTTAAGATAACTAACATAAGGATCTTTAGCAAGTAATGCAGCTTTAACTTGAAAAATATATGGCACTGTGTTTACTTACTTTCACACATACGCCTGATCCTATCCTTGTAAATGTAATGGCCTTTTGAATTTACATAAGTACGTAAAAAGCTTTTGAATCTGTTGGCAATCTCAGTTCGTGGACCAAGCATAGACACCCATTCCTTGGTAGTATATCCCTTCGTATCTTCAAGATTTTCAATGGATTCAATTTGCTGAAAATTAAGAACAAAAACATATAATTTCTTAATGTTTATGCTCTGAATTACAAAAAGAAAAAATCACATGAAAGCAAATTAGTAAACATTGGGCTGAACAATAATAGTTAAAGGAAATATTAAATAAATTATCAGTACCATTAATTAATGTTAAGAAAAATTATTCTTCTGATTTATATTTCTTATTATAGATAGAAACCAAATAGATAATTAGGGTAAGAATTAGGAGTAAAATTATAGATTACAAAATTATAGCTTTTAGTACACTAAATTACGTATATTTTAAGAAAACTCATTAAAATTACAACATATAACACCAAAATATGCTATATAAAGTAACCAAGTCATAAAATAGATATTTTAGATATAAACTAGCAAGGAATTTATGGCTGGAAAAGGATCTTAGCAATTGACAGTAATTAAAGGATTAATAACTTTTACCTGCTGTTTTCTGTAACTACTGTATTATTAGGTTTACTCATACAGCAGTGCAAACTTAAATGCCTACACGTAGATTTTTTAGAACAAAGATAATACTTACAGTGATCTCCTCTTTCAAGTAACTGGAGAGATCGTCTCAAAACATGGAGTATACATTCCACTTAACTCATGAAGAATTTATACTCAAAATAACTAAATTTTGTTTTAATCAAGAAAATTATTTAATAGAACTCACTTCAGCTTCATCCAATTCTCCAGTGGCCGATTTTTCCTGCATACGACGTTTTCTTCGAGGGACATCTTCATCATCACTGTCCTCTGGATAAAGGGAAGGAGTTCTATAAATATTTCTGTATCGGAAATCTCCATAAGAGTGAATAAAAATCTAATTCAGAATGAGATCCATACCGTAGATGAGTTCTCTATCTCCACGCCTCATGAGCAGTCCAGCTTCTTTATCCCTTCGCCGCATTGCCAATTCAGCAGCTGCTCTGTCACTCTGAGATATGGCATCATAATCGTCATCATCGAGTATATCAGAATCATAACGATCTAAGGAGGGCCTTGGAGCATAATCACTGTGAAATAAATAACAAATTCAGAAGAGAATGTCATAATCTTGATTAAAAAGGAACAGAAAATACACCATAAAATCATTTTAATATTAGGATTCATTTATTTACTGAAAATACATTTTAAGTGCTCTAAAATTAATTATAAAAATTAAGTTCTTATGTTGTTAACCAGCTTAACAGGTTGTGATCCTCAAAATATACCATGCATAGAATAATTTTAGCTACAGCAGCACTTCTGTTAATAAAACAAACTTGTCCATTTAGAAAAATTAAAGGGAAATATATAGCTCTTGGATTAATTGAGGATTATATTTTGACAATAAATACAATTTCAAATTGTAGTTTTTCAATTTTCCATGACTTAAGTTATGTTACACCATTCTTTTGATGTGATTCAAAAGAGAGATGAAAGACAGTTTGACGGATAGTATGACCAAATAAATTTCATCCTGATTTCTGAGGGAATCCTGATTCTTAGGATACCAAAATATACTAAATTTGTCAAGCAAGATAATTACAAGAACTGTATATAAAATATAAATTATATTACAGATATAATATATCATGATTCAATTTAGTTGTTTTTTTTTTTATAAATTGATGTTTGTTATTTATACATAAAGGGAACGACTATGACTTACGCTTCCATGTTGTCTCCAAAGAGTTCCTCTCCATCTTCCTCCTCATCTTGTAGTTGTCTGTCCTCTTCATCTCCTGCTCCACCAATAAGTTCTTCACTCTCATCTTCAAAGGGCTCCAGATCTTCTCTTGGTGGTGAAGTAGCTCCATAGTTCCTATCTGATGCTGCCGGGGATGACATTTTTATTGTTCAAATCTAAAAAAAAAACAAAAAACATGTTTTACATTTAAATATTTAACACAAAAGGCTGATTGAAATTGCACCAGAAATTAGAGACATTAAAGTAAAGGCAGGGTCACTGAAATGGACAATGTCACATCATATTGTAAGATGAACTGATAACTGATGGATGTAAGCAGTGAACACACATATATTCATCAGCTAAAACAAGGGGTAAACAATAACAGAAAATACTAAGAGATTCACATCTCACAAATAATGAACAGTTCAAGTATATCAATACTTTTCAGATTAAAAATTACAGATCGAATCTCTCTGGCTTACATTACTGGGCATTTCAAATACCAGTACTCAGTTACTTTCAAAATAAATTTTTTGAAATAATAAACATAATTAATATAAAAGAATTGGTATTTCATTAAAAATAAAATATACTTAGTAAAATGTTGGAAATAAGAGGAACAAAGAAAAGATTTTAATAAGAATGATCTCATCATGAATGTTTATTAAAATCTTATGATGAATATCAAGCATATGATTCAACGTTTCGGAAATCGATTCACTGAAATGTTTCTACTACTTCTAACAGCACATTAAATTCACACATTCAATAGCATGTACAAAGATACTATATACATATACTCAGTTAATCCAGGTATAATAAAAACGCAAAGGAATGAATTATTAATAGTTTACAATTCAAGGGCGAAGCATTGTGGAAGCATACTCTCACGGAAATTCGAATAATAGCTTGACAAAAAACAAGAATATCCTATAACAAACATAAATTTCCCGGTATGGTTGGATCTATGAACGAGATTCATTATAGGCGATTGAGATAAATTCTATAAACATACACCAAAATAGACAATATTGACGATAGATATGGAATTGTTTTTCGTAAGAATATTGCACTTCCGCTATAAATATTAATGGACGTTCACGGAATGAAGGGGAAAATAATTTAAAAAGTGGGTTACAACAGTAAGGTAAACGTCAAACATGATTAATGGTTAACTCATAGGACTGATTTTCCTTCGATAGCTTTTCCAATTTCTAAACGAAAATTAAGTTATTATAAATTAAGTTATCAACCTCTAAAATCCGAGCAATAAAAGTAATGATGAAATACTTGCTAATTTGAAACAAGTTGTGATCAACATAAATACGATATAATTCTATTTCTACATTGTACTCACAGGTGGGATCAGGGATACCGCGCGGTCAAAATCGCGGGAAAAGTTCCTAGAAGTTCGCTCTAAAAGTACAAGCAGAACGCTCAAAGCGCTCTCAACACAGTGATGCCAGTTCTGTGAAACGCTTCGCAGTACCTCGATCGTGAGAGCAGCAAAGGCAGCTAGCGAGCCAAACCAGCTAAAGAATGTGAAACAGCTGAGATCTGATTAACTCTGTTTATATGAGTACTCAGTGTGTCTCTACTAGGGCGATGACTTTTCAGTGCTAATTATGTCGGTTCTCCCTTGATTTGGGAATACATGATATTTTGTGGACAAACTTCAGGATTCTAGACATTCTGGATGGATTGCTTTATATTTAAAGTAACCTCTCCCGTATGTTATGTATATATTCCAACTGTCGGCGCACAGCCACGAAAGTTGCTGCAGCCTCGATCAATTTTTTAATTTACCGATGAACTGGTGAGTTTATGTAAATTCATCTCTTAGTTAGTTAGTGTTATCGGTGATCCTGAATTTTTTTAAGAAATCGTTCTATTGGGAATTTTGTTTTAGGTTTGAACAATCATGATGCGCCTGAACTTGAAAGTCATATTATTCGTGGTTTTTTCTTTGGGGATTTTTGTCACATTATCACTATGGGCGAAGTGCGGAGAGCCCTTTATCGGTAGACATCTATATTCACAAGGTTGGGATGGCAAGAAAAGTCATAGTATACAGGTAAAGTATTCGGCTCTTTCAAATTTATGATTTCCAATCGAATTTGGTGTACAGATGGATGAGTCTTCATTATGTGTTTTCAGAGATTACAAGAACAAGATGATTCCTATGTGGGTGAAACAGCGGATAGGGGAAACAATGATTTGCAAGGATACGAAGAGATTGATTGCCATATAAATGGAGAATACAGTGTTAATTGTAGAAAAGAAGGTGGTGAAATTTATGTCCCCTTTTCTTTTTTACACAAATACTTTGAGGTACTTGAACCTTCCAAAATGCTGTTTTTTCATGTTGCTGTGTTTTCAAAATTAGATAACTGATAATGAACTAACACCTTAATCTTTAGGTGTATGGTAAGCTGGCTACTTATGATGGCTATGAAAGGTTTGAATGGTCGCATAGTTATTCGAAAGTTTACATTCCAAAAGGAAAGTATGATCCTAAAGGAGTGTTCATGTACTTTGAAAACTATAATGTGGAGGTGCGCGATCGAGTAAAATGTGTCAGTGCTATTGACGGTATGTATTATTTTCTTTATTTTATAGTTTTAAATATCTGTTTAAGTATAGAGTATGTATATTCATAGTATCTAAACAAGCTTAACGCATTTTGTAGTACTGTCAACTGAGTAATGTAGTTGGAAGATTGAATGTTACGTTTAAAGATAGATGGTATGGAAACGCATATTGCGAAATGAACATAAAATGAGATCTTTTTTGTTTTCCCAATATGTTTAAATTACCTAATCAAATGTCAGATGGAAGATGGGAAGATACACGAGAAAATGAGGGTGCAAACCTGGGACACAAGGAGTATATTCAAGGAAAAAAACCTGAAAAATTAAGTTTTAGGTATCCAATTGATATTTTAGACATATCTGAAGTACATTGGGAGGACTTGGAAGATTTTGTTGTAAATTTTCAAAAAAGTATCAATGAGCTAAGGAGATATAGCAGTAATGTTAAAATGAAGAGTGGGAGATTAAATAATAAGCTGTCTAGATTCTTAGAGATTCGGAGAGTAAATCATTAAAAGATAGGAATTTGAAATGGAATTTTCTTCTAAGTAAATTTAGGGAAGGCATCTTCTTGCAAGAAGTTTCTAAGAAAATGTGGAAAAGGAAGCATAGACAAATAATTTTAAAATTTGGTTTTTCTTTGGACTTAAATTGAGGATAATTGGTAGTATATAATAGTGGAGTCTTGTAGTCATCTTTGGAGTCATACTCCACTATACACAGTGCCAATGCCCGAGGTTGAGGTGGTGGTTCTGCTTTAAGACCCTCTCCTAATGACTCTGGCAAAGGAAGAGGAGCAGTGGAGAATTGCAATTCCTCAGACTTGGAATTGAATCAAAGAGCTTTTTATGATACAAAGGAGTCTTTAAATTTGCACCCGACTTAAGGGATTTGCCTCTGGTTCATACATGATATACAAATAAGCATATAATGTATGAATATATTGATGCAAAGGCCACCTTTTCTATAAATGATTAGGTTTATTACTAACATTAAATATTCAAAATTAAATATAATAATCAATATCACCATTAGATTGAGTGAGGTGGAAATTACAAAACTTTTATTAAACTTTCAGGCTAATTCCTTGTCTAGCACTGGAATTTTGTAGTTAGTTAGTAGGAAGTGAAAGTGAACTTAATTCTAGGACTCATGAGACATAACATTTGTAATTTATTATCATCTTTACTTCATTTGAAAGTTTTTATGGGTTAATTTGTCTACAAGTTTTTTTTCTTTCTTCTTCTTGTCTTTAATTCTTTCACAAGTAACTAGAATCATTTAAGAGATTGTGATAGAGTTGCAGCTGCATTTCTTATTTACAATATATGTTTATAGTACATATACATTTATACATATTTATAGTATTATCTCTGTCACTCATACAAAGATGAGTTAGTCAGCTCAAGTATTCATTTATAAAACTTTTTGCATCATGTTTTGTTGTAGGTGTTCCTGTATCAACACAATGGGAGAGTCAAGGTTATTACTATCCCACCCAAATCGCGCAGTTTGGTCTAGCCCACTACAGCAAAAATTTAACTGAGCCTGAGCCTAGAAGGAAGACTCTAGAAGATGGAGACAGAGTGATGGCACCATGGCTAGCACAGAACTCAGCCTCTTTCTCTCGTGTGATGGACCAATCAGTAGACTCTTATGTATTAAAATTTAACTCTCCTGGTAAGTATGCATTCTTCTAAGTTGTACTGCTCTCTTACTGTACATATTTCCAAGTATGTTCTTATAAAAATATTTTTGGAAGGGTGTGGCTCAGAATACATTTTCTTGAATTTCAACTTTATCTCCATCACAGATTCTAGCATTCTTAAATTCCAGATTTATATATGATTCTTTTTCTAAATATACTTTTTTAGTGTAATAATTTGTTATGTTTGATACTAATTTATTATAAATATTCATTTTCCTAAACTAGCTGTTATTATATTGTTTTCCAGTTCTGCCCTTCATAGCTGCATGTTAGTCACATATATATTTAAAATCTTATATTTATCGCAGAGGCTGTGTCACCAGCGGGGATAAGCCTGAAGCTGGATCATGTCCTTGATTTTGTTCTCAGTCTCGACTTAAAAATGAAGGGAAATGGAAGCTTCACAGTGACCTTGCAGAGCAGAGAGAAAAGAGAAGTCTTTCACCTTCATTATATTTGCTCAGATTTACTAATTTCAGCAGAGGTGAGCATTATGGATTCAGCATATACAACATTTTTACAGCAGTATATTGTTTTCTTAATGTTAATTAATAATCACAGCTAAAAATTGTAATAACCTGCAATTATTTTTCTATTTCCATATTATAATCAATGATAATTTAAGTGGTGATTTTTTTGTTTCTAAATTAAAATTCCTATTGTAAGGATGATACATCATTATTGTTTGATCGAACTTTTGTTAACAAATGGAATTAATAAAGGAAAGCCAATAATTATTTGAAATTTTAAAAAACCCAAAGCAGTATTTATCTTAAAAGTCTGAATAAAGCATTTAAGCTACTCTATTATTTATTCCATCACCAAAAAGCATCTTTTGTAATTTTAGCTTTTACTCCTCTTATAAATATACTATGTTCAGTATTACATATCCTCCATAAAATTCATTAAAAATGAATAGGTGACTTTGTTAGTCTATTAAAAAGGTTTAAGACAAGTTATGTTGCATAAATTTGTAATTTTATATAATAATTGGTGCTTTTGTACAGAATGTAAGTTACTTAAAGTATTTGATCCTTTAATAAGTAATGGCAATATATTTTGTTAAACTTAAAATTCAGAATTTTATTTTAAAAGATAAAGGATAAGCTCTCTTAAATCAATTTAACAACATATTTAGTTTCATATGTGTGGGAAAATAACCATAGTTAAGTGAAAACTATCATGTTATTTTTAATTAATCTTGTTGTGCTTGATTTACTCAACAAATATTTTGCTACAAAATATTTTGAAATAATTTATTCTGAATGGTTGTTTTTTGTAAATTTTTGCTCCAGTATAACCTTACAGCAAATTTAATACTCATAGAAAATTAAATTCATTGCTTTATTTTAAAGGACCGTCATGTGTATCATGGAATGGGGTGCCGTGGTGAGTGGAGGAGGCTGACTAGAGACCTACTGGTGGATCTGCAGAAGGGCTTCTTGCACCTTGGCCGGAAGAGACGCCCTCTCTCTCGTTCGAAAATCAAGGTCACTGGATTCACTCTGAGAGGTTCGGGCTTTGTGGATAACCTCACTCTTTCTTCCAGTGAGCACATGGCTCAGTTTTATGATGCGGCCAGGTGGTTTGTGACAAGGCAGGATCCAGGGGGTGGATGGCCAGTGCCTGTGAGAAGACGAGGTGCTACTGCTAAAGCAGCTGACTTGGTACCAGACTGGTACTCAGCAATGGCACAAGGCCATGCTGCTTCAGTGCTAGCCAGAGCTCACCATCATTCTGGCGCTTCTGATCCCCGCTACCTAGAGGTATGTTTCATGGAAATAAGAAGATGGCATTCTTTGACTGTGATAGGAATTTCTTCTAACAAGTTTATTTAAAAGATATAAACATTTGTTGATTGAACAAAACAAACCTTGATTGTTCAATGATATAACTTGGTCATATTTTAAACATTAATTAAAAGTAACTGTATTCTGACCTCAGAGGGTACAAACCCTGAAGGTATTTTACAGAAATGACATATCATTATACATATCGCCACACTTCACACAACATTTGATTTTCCCCTCTTTCTTTGAGTCTAGGATTTTCACCTCATCATTCCAGCCCCTATTCCATTATAACATAAATATAGTATAAATTGGAAATTCATCTTCAATATACTTATGCATTTATATAGATTTGTTGAATTTAATGCGTTTTTGATGTTTTATTGCTTTCATGTCATAGGAATGAATATATTAAGTCTCTCTTACTTGTTCCAGGCTGCATTACGGGGTCTTGGGCCGTTTCATATTCCTAGTGAAAATGGGGGAGTTTTGGCCAAGTTTATGGGAGTCCATCCATGGTATGAGGAATATCCCACACAGCCCCCTTCATTTGTTCTCAATGGTTTCATTTATGCTCTTCTTGGCCTTTATGATTTGAAAACAGTTTCTCCTCCTGGTAGCCCAGGAGCTGAGGAAGCAGGAAAGCTCTGGTCTCAGGGTATGGCCTCGCTCAAATCTCTGCTTATGCTATTTGATACTGGTTCAGGATCTGTATATGACCTTCGTCATTTCACTGTCGGCCAAGCACCCAACTTGGCTCGTTGGGATTATCATGCAACTCATGTCAACCAGTTGCTTCTCCTTGCAACTATCGACCCTGATCCTATTCTTTCTACAACAGCAGAACGCTGGATGGGCTACATGAGTGGGAAAAGAGCCTCGCACAACTGATTGAGAAAAAATCTCACATAATGCATTTCTTTTTGTTTGTGAGGAAGTCCTATTTATTCTTGCCTTGATATGTTAGATATTTTTGTTGTGTTTTATAAATGTACTTTTTATTTAGATTGAGGTACTTAATAATTAATGTGGGTTGTGAGTGTTTGATTATTGCCATAGACAACATTATTTTAAGAAAGGGTTGGCAGCTACTGTTGTCTTACTTGTATTGTATCTAAGCATTCCGTTATTGGACTTTTATCTACTTTATCTTTAGCCAAATCATTCAGCTTTGGAGTTAAGTACAGCAAGTAATTTGTGAATACTTAAATGAGGAAGATAAGAAATTTCTTTCATTTTTCCACTTTAGTTAAAAATTGATTTATCTCTAAGATTCTTAATTTTTTTTTAATTCAAAGATTAATTTTGATTTATTTATTTAAATTTTATTATTTGTCATAGGTCTTGTCATTTAAACAAAAAAATTAATTTTAATGTGCTATCAGCAAATTTAGTTTAGGACTCTATATTTGATTGACTCACAAAACTTGCCGTATTTGATCCTCTCCTTAATGCTGTCACAGTCAAATTTATTTCTTTAAAACATGATTTCTATGAAAGGGGGTTATATTCTTCCAATGACTGGTATCCAGCGAAATATGTCTGACAATAATGATCATAGACTAAAACATTCGTAAAAAGAAATTTAGGAGTAAAATTTATGGAGATTTATGAAGTTCTCCAGTTCCTTGTTGTATACCATACCCTATTCTTGCACTATATACTTAGGAGAAATGTGGCTTATTTAGCTATGCAGTCAATGTTTATGTATAATACCTTAGTGGCTTTCATTAGCAAATGAGACCAAAAAATCTTGCCTCGTTGATTACTTTTCTTTATTGGTTCCTTGCAAGCTAATGGCTGTTTTTTGTTTTACAGATTTTAATTATATATGAATTTTTCATTATAGTTAAAATATTTTTATGCACAAGAATGAAAAAATGGATTTTTATTACTTCCATGAAGAGTTATGTCTTTGTATTTCTTCCTTCTATTGCTATCAAACTTTCTTTTTTCAAAATTCTCTGGAGTTACAGTATTCAGCTGACTGCTGATTCTTAAGAACTTAAAAGTGGCTGTGATTTTTTTCAGTGCTACCAGAAAATTTGTATAAAATATTGGTATGCACTCTTATTCATCTCAGTTTTTGATTATTCAGAGGAGGCTTATTCAATTATAGTTCCATCTAGCCATATTTTATTTACATTTGTTGTCTTAAATTCTCTCATTATCATTTAACCAACATGTATATTTGCTGTAATCATCTGTAATCTATTTTGTATTGTTAGGTCCAAAGAAGAGATAATTTTCATGTTTTTAAATCTCATATTACAGTTGCTTCTCTTTTTATGTTCAGAGATATAATGAATTTAATTTTACCTTCCCAGTTTGTTTAAAGCTGTACCAGTAAAATTTTGTTTACTATTCAGTGTATTACAGGAGTAAATCTGCTTTTTCAACATTGACAAATTAACTACTAAGTATAGAGAGGATTTATTATTAGAAATAGTAATACAGAAAGTAAATACAGAAGTATTGGACATGATATAATATAGGTAAAATGTAATGTTTCATTTTTTTGAACTCCCTTTAAAAGAAGAAAATTCCTAGGTATTGAGGCAGCTGTTACATTTTAATTGAAAATTTATTTTCTATAAATTCTAATGGCTTAACTTTTTTCCCTAGAAGAGTCGATTACTTGTTCTCAATAATGTTTGCCATTTAATGAAAGTTTTCTTTTAGTTCAGTAGTCTCACTATGTAATGCATAGCAATTTCGATATTCATTTGAAATCTCATATTTTACTAAATCAACCTAGTATTTATCAAATATATGGTGATCAATCATCTTCTTGATGATGATGTTGGATGTAGGTAGAATATAACTTACAGTCTGTTGAATAACAAATAATCTGATGAATGAATGGAACTGTTATTGAACTCCTCAATTGGTATTTGTTGTTATCTTTATTTACAGTATTATATTAATCTAATTAATATTAATTCTTCAATTTGAAGTAAATTCCTGAATGGGAATTAAACTTATCTTTATTTTAATGCCTGTGCTAATTGCAGAAGCTCTGTTGTAATGCAATAGAAGGATTGAGTAGAAAGTCTGATATCAACAGGAAGCTCCTATCTTTCAATTTTCTTTGTTTTGCTATATTTTATTTCTACATATAAACAATCTATTATTAATAGTGTCTTATAGATATTACATTGCTGTAGAAAATTATGAACAAGGTATTGTATTTGGAGAAACAGTATGTGTTCTTACCTAACAATTCCCTTGCCAGTATTTATCTCAATATACTAGTATTACTTAAATTTCAAAATAATATTCATGATGAACTTTATTTCTTGGAGATGAACCATACCGAAGCATATTTAAAAGCTCTCTTAGCTTGAATTTTGGTAGGACTGACTGTTATTAGATAGAGGATATTTGTTTTGATGAAATTTCACTTATCTTATCTATCATAATTTTCAATTAAATAAAAGCACTGGTGGTGTGAGATTTTATGAAGAAATTTTGTCCAAAAATTTCTATAAAAGTTTATAATTTGTGCGTGGTAATCATTTTTTGTTTTTGGTTATCCTAATCTGTTATTAACTATTTCAGTGGACTGTGTTCAATGTTTTATTGCCAGGTTCTTAATTCCAACCATCTTCATGGCTCAAGTATCTTAAAGTTTTCAATATATACATGATGAATTGTGGAACCACCTGAAGTTTGAAATTTCTTGTGAAAATCCTTTTTTTCAAACCCAAGTTATTCATTTAGTTGATTGCTTGGAATAGTAAATTGAATTCAACAGATTAGTTTATTTTAAGTTATTATGTTATGGGCTGGAAGAGAATTTAAAGTGATTGGTCAGGATGGATGGATTTTATGTAATATAAAGCTTAGCCTCGAAGGTTGGTTTCATCATTGAGATTTTATACCATTTTATAAATATTGGTGTAACATCTTGAAAATTACTTATTTTATTTTTTATTCTTTCTTGTTGATTCTGTTAAGCTTCAAATTGTAGGCTGTGTATCTGTTTGTAATGTATCAAGTTCTCCATCATTATTATTCAGCTTTGCAATGGAAACATCATTTGCACTGTATTTTATTTAGTGATATTATAAGTAGGTCTCATATAATTTTAATCATCTTAACCTTCTGTCTTGGAAGCTTGAAGAAGCTTAACTGAATGAAACTCTGTAAAGTGATTTAGGTGATGAAGCTAATTATTGCTCATTGACCATCTATTAGTCAATTGGTGCTTAACAGAAATATGCTGAAATTTAGTATGAATATTTATGCAAATAACCACTGAAATCTTGGTTTTGAGAATGCAATACATACTTCTATATGAATAGAAAGAAAATCACATACCGAAAAGCAATATCTTATCCTGCTCTCAGGAAATCTCATGGCAACAGAATTATGTTGTTAGGAGCACTCCAGTGTTAGTTATAATTTGAGCTTGTGCTATTCATATGGTATTATGAGTTTTTGAAAATTAATTTTTATGTTGTTTGAATTTATTCTGGATTCATTTTCTTATTTATAAGTCTCACTCTTTGTCAAGCAAAAAAGGTAATTGAATTAATTTTAATTTCAAGTAATACTAGAGTCATCATGAAATATGCTCATTTGCTCACTACCAATCAATTTAAATAAGTATTTCATCTTGGCGAAAAAAATCTCTAAATTGCAACACTAATGAAGTATGAATAATTTCCAACCATTGTCCTTTCTCATCAGAAAGAGTACATGACTTTCATCCAGCCAGGATATATATTTTTATTGGGATATCAGTACTTTATAGGAATTATTATGAAATACTTATTAATATATAAAATATTTTATTTTCAACATGGTGTCTTAATTTTTCTCAAACAACAAAATTGTCATATTCTATATTTGATGGCATATAAGACGCACCCTCATTAAGTAAGTATCAAGGAAAAAGTTTTGAAAGTCTCTGCGATAGTATAGTACCACAATAACAGAATGACTTACTACTGCTCTGTTTCCTTGAATTCTAGCGTAATTTAACACTCCTAAGTTTATAAGTTTGTGGCGTAATCTTTTGTTTCCTTTAATCATATTTATGATGGTATTTATTTAAACAAATAGTTTTAAGTACTGATACCAATAACTTCACATTCAAGATGGCAAATTTTTTGAGACCCAATTTAAGAAAATAGGTGTGTCTTTTATGTCATCAAATACAGTATTTTCCTTCTAATATATTTTTGAAACAGCTTTTATTTGAAAAATAATATAAATCTACCATTTATGTAGTTTATTTTTATTCTGATATATTTAGTTGAACATTTAAAAATGTTTAAAGAAATACATGTGGTAGTCAGTCTTAACTTACATTTTGAAAAAAGTACTCATGTATTTTATATGGGAAAGGATAAACCAAGCTTAATCTATTAATTGGTTTTGATTGCTGGTACTTCTCAGTTTGCAACATATTTGCCTCAACTTTTAATCTTTAATAGTTTAACATCCAATGTAGTTTAGCAGAATACGCTATATTTGCTACTAGGTTTAATCAAAACCTCTTTCTTTTGCTATTTCATTCATAGAAAGGGAAATATTTTGTATGAGAAAGTGAGATTTATTGATTTTGACCTTTATCTTTCAGCTTTGAAAATTTATTATCTTTATCATCACTGAATTAATGATGCTACAGGAATGATATATTGTATTACTGAAACTCTGATGATACTGTACTTTTCTTTGAGTTTATGTGAGGGAATGCAATAATCAGGAAATATTCTTTAATCAATTCTCCCTTTGTTGAATATTGAAGATTATTTTATCTGCTAAATTATTTGTTGGTGCTAGATAATGGTTGTGGTAGAATTGTCATTTTGTAATAAATCCAATACTACCTTCTTATTTTGTAATTGAAAGAATAACTATTGAATAATTTGGACCTTTCTAATATTGCATTTCATCATTTTATTATGTAATTATGCCAATGCTGAACATACTTTTATTTGTATTATAGCTCAAAAGAGCAGGTTTTATCATGAATCATATACTCATATACTTTCTTTATACCATTTTTCAACCATTCTCCTCCCTGAAAATTAAAGAAAGGTGAAATTATTTTACCTTTTTTTATCTGCAATTACAGTGTACTGAGTTGGGAGTATCTAGTTTGTAACCCAACTGCAACCCAAAATTATTTGGGTTGTAGAAAATTTACCATTTGCAGCATTTTATTTATGTTTATTTTATTTTTCTCATATTTTAGTTTTATTATATCTATATTATCACATTTTGTTACAATTGCAGTTAGTATAATGCAAAAACACACACATTGTAGTGTTTGTGAATACAATGATGATTTTTGACTTGCTCAGCTTCATTATAAATTCTATTTTCATCTCTTATATAATGATCAGTTGCTTTTGTTCTATAATCAATTTTGTCACTAAACCTAAACTCTTCAGATTTTCTTTTCTCTAATTTTTATTTATTTTCAGTCAAGTTAAGACTTGACACTGACTCCATGGTATTTACAGTAAGAAATAATTACTTAAGCTTCTAAATCATCTAGACATAATTAAAGATTCAATAAGTTGATATCTAAAAGAGTTGCCAATATTTTAAAAGGATTATTCCTAATTTAACCTACTTAATAATATAATCTATTTAATCAATGTGACGTGGATTACTGCAAATAACAGAGCCTTCAAGCACAAATTCAATTACATTTTGTGTGTTAAAATGATTAAAATTACTATAAAAATCTTAGGATTGTTCTAGGCCAAAATAACGATTAGTCAATTTTAGAATGATTAATCCACATATCATATGCATTGTAAGTGCATAGAATGGTCCACATGATTTAAACTGTACAATTGACCAGGCCAGATAAGCTCTTCAATGGGTTTAATATCTTTCATTATTCCCTCCCTTCTATATTCAACTCCTTATAAGTATCATCACCTCTTACATATCAATTGTAGTTTTACAAAGTTTCATGAATTGATATTTTAAGAGCATACAGAGTTGGTATTTCATCAATCCTATAATAGACCTCTGAGTTTCAAGGAAAACAGAAAATTTTGGATTATTATAATTTTTAACATCTTTTCTATTAATTCCATTTTAAAGATAAAAAAAAAACTTTTTGAAATTTAATAGATTTAATAGCCAAAATGCTACCAGCTCTACTACTAATTCATCTTAAAAATTATTTTGAAATTTTCAATCCAAAGCATTTCTCTCACAAAGCAGTGCATTTTGTATTATTTAATGGGCCATTAAGATCTGTAATTGGAAAATCTATCTTCTTTAGCTCAGTACATTCGTAAAATTTAAGAATTTTAGTTTTTAATTCCTAGATTAATGTTAAAGTTTCTTCACATTAATGACTTTCAGTATATAGTACCTACCACTTTTTGATCATCTGCTGAAATCAAATTAATTTTTCTTCATGCCAGTGATTCAAAATAAACTTCAATGAATTTTATATTTTCCCTGTAATGCTAATTAGAAGAATTTTCCTTCTTATCAGCTTTGCAAGTATTTACTCATCTTTGCAATTGCATGTAAGAGTATATATCTGCAGAGTTTGACTTCTGTGCCTGAAGTTTCCATAAAATATGTAATCTTCATGGCTGACTTAAGTGCCTTATTCATGGATAAAACTGTTGAGGCTTAAATTCTTGACTGGTAGTTATTCTTTTAATAAGCTTGTATTGTTTTATATATATCTAGAATTAAAAATATTAAATTTATTTTAAGTTATTTTGAATTAATAACTTGATTTCTGACTCATTCCTCAGATCTAGTTGCATTTAATTTGAATAGACAAATTATCATCCTCTAAAATTTGTTTACACAATTTTTATAAGGAAATATTATAATCTGAGGAAGTGGAATAAGGTATTAATTAAGTATAAATTTCCCTGGAATTCCAATTTTCTTGTGCTTATATGTTTGTGAAGCCTTCGGTCAAATGCACATTCAAGGCATGCAAGTCAGTCTATTGATGAGACAAGCAAAACCATCTCAGTTATTTTTTCAAATTTATTCTTATCACTAAAATTTCTTATGGAGGTTCATTTTTTGTAATAATGTGAGGTAATATCTAGTTCTTATTTCAACAAAAAAATATTACTCAAAAACCATATATAGGCAATCGTTAATGAATGCTAAAATTAATTGCATGTCAATTATAATAAAAATTTATGTTAAATAGTCATTTGGCTAAATGTATTTGGAGTGAATTATCTTTGAATATTATCATAGGGAAGTTCAATGTCAATATAAGTGAGTGAAACTTTTGGGGAAATAGCTTAGCAGTTCTCTTATCTAATGTTGGCTAAGGTTAGTGACGTAGGTCATTTCAAACTCCAAGAATATGACAATACTCAGAAGCTTGATGCAGCTAAGACTGTACATAATTTCTTTACTTGGTGATAGTACATTGTCTGCTCATGAAATTGCCACTTAATGTGTTTTCTCTTTATTTGCTATTTGTTATGTAGAATATCTGTTTGTAATGGGTGTGGAAAATGTTGAAATTTGTCTTTATTTTATCATATACTACTGGTGATTCAGAGATTGAGTGCTTCTCGAGGGTCATTAAAACTTTACTATTGATGTACAAAGTTTGTTTTGTATTTCAGAAGAGCTATGCATGTCTTGTTCTTGTTTAGATATGCTTAAGGATAAAAGGATTATTATAAATGTCTGTATGGATGATTGTGTGGCTGTGAAAGGCATAGACTGTTTTGAACTTAATTTCCTATGTGACAGCGACAATAAATAGTGGTACTGTAAGATATTGCAGGGTAATTGCTGTGAAAGTTATTATGTCCTATGAAATCGGTGCACAGGTTTGAAGAGCTGGGTTTAAAGATTAGCCTCTTGAATTTTTACTGCCTTAATTATCTATTTAACTCAAAACTTTGTAAAAGACATACTGCATAATTTGAATAATCTGTTATTGTTGTACATAATTGTAAGTGGAAATCAAAAGTTTGCATTTGATTCATCATCTTTCCTTTAATTTATCACTGATACAGGTGAAAGTAAGTAATCTTTATCAATTCCATATGATATTCAAATAATGGGCAGATCAAATTCTGTTTGTGAATTTTAAGGTATAGGAATTGTTTACAGATAGGTTAAAACTATAGTTTGTATTTCTTATTGACTTTTGTGTATAGTTGGAAGATGAGTGTGACTAATACAACAGCTATGTAAATCCCATCTGGGTTTGGTTTTAAACACTGACATAGGAAGTTACCTGACCACTACTGACAATATATTTATGGTATGCTTGTATCTTGTAAACTTTTGTAACATGCCTAAACTTGTTTCTTGCCATATTTCTGATATCAACTGAATTTTTTATTGCTGTAATTACTATTAAGAAAAACTGTTGTTTTTAATTCAGAATGTATGTATGAAACATAAAGCTAAAAGAAGAAAATTTGTTGTCAATTCAGTTTTCTGTGCTGTTGTTCATTTCTATAATTTTACAAAACAATTTAAAAGTGAGTCATGGTTATACAATTTCTGTATTATTTCTTTGAATATTGTTGTATTATTAGAAAAATATCTAACTATCCAACACCGAAGGTTTTGTTTGACTTAAGTCTAAGTTCCTGGTTCTTTCATACCTAGAATTGTGTGAATATATAAAATAATAAAAGTTGAATTTTTGTACATAAAATGAATTGACAACAATAATTTTTAACTCTGCTGTAGCTTTGTGGCATTTTATAGGACATTAAATACATTCTTATGAAATCTGCTGTCAATTTTGAAGGTTGGTAGCAGTAGCAAACTGGTTTTGCTGAAAAATTAGTAATCTAAAGCATTTTAATGTATAATAAAATTGTTGTAAGGAAAATTAAATTTATGGAGAAGACATAATTGTTTTTTTTTTAGATTTTCCCCTTTCTTGCAATTTCAGAAGTGCAATTATAAGCTTACTCAATTTTATGACTTGTGAACTTTTCATTACATTTAATTTTTGTATTACTGAATCACCTTCTTGAGAAAAATTACACTTTATCACATAAGAAATTCGTTAACAACTTATATTTGATGGAATATTAAATAATCTCTCATATTTTGATAATTTATCTTCATTTGAATATGTAGTGTAAATAATTCTTTAATGAATATAATGTTGCACTTCCACTCTGATGAGTTACGTGAATTTCCTAATTATATGAAGAGCTATTTATCTGTAATTAATGAATGTATATGAACTCAATTCAGTAAAAAAGAAAAATATTTTGATAGAAAATCACTATATTAATACTTGACTGGATGAATATCTTAAATTGAAAACAGATTGCTTGTAAAAGTTTAACCTGATTCAGCAATGTGAATGTTGTATTAATTATTTTCTTTCTGTTAATCATGAGAAAATCCTCTAGGGAAACAAAAATTCATACCATTTCAATTATTATGATGGACTAAAAGAAAGTATAGTAAGTTAAATAATGTCTTTGTTGCCTTATTCAAGTATTTTTCTAACCAGCATTACATAGATTTTATAACAAATTTAAACTGTGGCTTCTACATTTTCTCAAATTATAACTAGAAGCAATCTTCAGTAAATGTTTGTTATTTAAGATCTAAATCAGACTAAAGAGAGAAGCAACAACAAAATAAAGATAGTCAATCCTGAAAAGGTACCGCTGATTAAGAAGAATAATTTTTGAATAATTTGTCATGTATTGTGTGAAATGTGGTTACCAACATGAATCCAATAACAGTTGGTTATTATATTAACCTTTATCTCTTCCAGAGATTCAAATTCCCTACTTACTACATTACTTATTACATTTCCTAAATTTTAAGCATTATTATTATGACAAATTATAAGGAAAGAAAATTGATAAGGATTTCTTTTAATACAAGTCAAAAGTATTTTACATAGTAGAGAATTTAAGAAACCTTTAGAACAATAAATAAGGTAAAAATACAACCATATAAACTCATTACAACACTCTTTACATTAATAATTAAAAAAAATTAAAGAGGTTGAATAAGTATAAATAGTTTTCTGATGATATTTTTGTATGTTCTTCATTTGAATGTGCTAATGAAAAATCGATAAAGTATAGTTGAGCTTAGGAAAAAGAGAAAATAATATAGCTGCACAAATAAACTGATTAATACAAAAATAAAGATGCTCCATGAAACGAAGAAAAAACTATGACCATGCATGCCAAACACTTCCATTTGAAATGTTCAGAAAAAGGAAGTACTGAGAAAAACCAGAATCACAAAAAAGATACACAATATCACATTCATAAATACACAAGTTTAACAATTTGAACACAGCCTATTTTTCAATAATTGGGTAACCATAGACCATAATATGTAAATTTGTGCTATATGTAATCAAATGGGTTTTTTTAAACCAAGCAATCAAATTATCACAAGCATAAATAATAAGGGAAAACAATGAAGCTTGAAGAACAATTTTCAACTAAGATACTGATCAGAACCTAAGTGAGCACCTTCAACAAAAACTGAACACAGGTAGATATTCTAGGAGAAAATTTTTAAAAAATCACACCTTGTTAACATCAATAAGAACTTAAACAACTCAGTCTTTGTACAAACTGTGTTGTGCAAAATTCTCCTAGATGAAAGGGATTGGCATGTTTTACATTGAACAGCTTCAATCAATGTTTTTTGAAGTTTCCTGAAAAATTTAAATGCAATACATTTTGTAACCAAAGACCATAAATTTATGAATCAAAATTCAAAAGATTACTTCCTGTATGCAATGATTATTAATAAAATTATTTAACAGAAAGATAAAGATACAATTAAGAATTTCTTTGGATTTGGAAATATAATAATCATCTTGGAGCATCAGCAGAAAACTAGAAAAAATAAGGACCTTGAATTTGGAGTCTGTTAACACCAAGCATTAACAAACTCAATTTACATATTTTACTCCCACTTATAAAAAAAAGACTAGATTATCAGGTGCATAAGGAAAGCCGTACTTGAGTGATTGCTATGCAAGAACATAAGGTTCCAAATGGAACTTGCTCCATTCCAACTATTCCTCAGCTTGTAGTGGCTAAAGCCTGGCCTGTTTACCCTGTCTTTTAACTTGTTCCCAATTTGGTCCCCTCCACTTTCAGCCAGGAGAAATCCTGGCTAACAGACAAACGCACACAAACATCCTTAAACTTGCCCTACAAGTGAAAGACATCATTCTAAGCCAACGTGAAATTTGCAATTGGCTCATCAAATATTGGTAAACCAAAAGACTAGGTGTTTATTATTAAATAATTTGAAAACGAACTAGCGAGCCTAACAGTCATGAATATACAGAGCACTAGCACATGTGATCTAACAAAAAAATCTTGCACTTTTCATCAACTTTTTTAATGGAATTATTCCACAAAATGGGGAAAGCAAGCTTGAATATCAGGAGCTTGCATCATAAGCATTTACTGTACACTTTTAGGTAAGAAAATTATCTATGCTGAACCTCCTGTAGGGGAAGTATGAAGTAACTTGATCTAGCTAAAAAGCCTCTCAGTAAAAATATCATTTCTCCACCATTCATGAAGAAATTCATGCACAGAAACGGCAGGCAATATCAAATAATTTACTTCTAACCCTTTTCTAAGGTGGTTTGAAGCTTTCTTCCATAATAATAATAGATGGCTGTATACTTCTTTAAAAAGCAAAATCACCAAAGCGATAAGTACCAACTAAATGTCAATGCATAAAATAAGGCTCCTTAGAATTATTGAATAGAGAAGCTAGCATCCAATGTCCTTCTTTGTACCAAGAACAGATAAAAAATATGACAAACAGAACTTCGAACAATTTATGCATTCCCTAAAATTTGTGATTCCATTCCTGATTCATCACTGAGAGTTAAAGACAAAAATGCCATTCCTTTGATAGGAAAATTTTAACATGTTATGCACTGTATCTGACGACATGTCTTTTTCTCAAAGAAAAGAGTTCAACAACGTGATGTATGTACCCACTGGAGTAAAACCATCATCACAAGGCTTTTAAGTAAGCCATGCATACATGACACTGTCTCAATTGAAAACCTATGCTTGATTCAGGCTGCATCCAAGCAGATGCAAACCTTGCTTCATCAATATGAATTCAAGTAGAAACATGAGATACAGATGATGTGGAAACTGTTGCATTATCATCAGGGCCACCTCTACCTTCCTCCTCTTCTTCCAGCAAAGCTGCCTCTGCAGCTATGTCTTCTTCAGTCAACTTTCGGAGGAAGGACTCTTCACCTTCAGGGAAGACATACCTATTTTAGGATAAATAACTCTATTATAATCAAATTTTGCATTAATATAACAAATATAAAGAGCCATTTGCAAAGGAAAACTCTCACAGTAAAAATTGATATTTCTATGATGGTCAAAAAATATCAAGAAATGATAAATTAAACCATTAAAATAAAACTATTATATTTTAAACTAGCTCGATAAGATAAAATATGAAATTAGGAGAAACTATTTTATAAATTAATTAAAAATTTGGACAGATATAGCATAATTTTAACCTTCTAGCCTCTTGGTTACCATTAATTCAAAGAAACATCAAAAACTGTGCTATGCTACACATAGTATAGCATTAGCCCTGAATCCTAAACTTATATACCAATGATGGACTTCTTATTGAATGACAATTCTTTTAAGAAATCATGATATATAAACAAAGCTAGTCTATAAAATAACATATTTCTAATATCCTGATATGATGGTATTGATGTAATAAAAAACTTACAAAGATGACTACAAGGGTGAATTACTTCTGAGGAATTCAAAATATTCACAATTTCACTGATCATTTAAAATTATTGATTTATATGGTGACTCTATTTTTGTGATTCAAAATTGTAAGAAAACTATCAAATATACAGGATTTTTCTATTAATAAGCAAAATCAAAGTTTAAAGAGAAAGAGGAAAAATATTTTGATAACATAACATACATTTAAAAATACCGAAATCTCAAGAGTTCCAAAGTTAGACAATCAAGCTGGTCCTAGATACACTAAAGAAATATAATCATGTATAGATTTAACCGTACCTTTAGCTCAATATAAGAAGGCACAAGATTGAATAAAATACATCATTGTACCCTTATTGGATTCATGCACCTTCAAATTACACAGAAAAAAGACTAATATTAATTTAACTACTCAAGATAAGAAGTTGGGAGATTATGTGTCCATTAAAATGAGAATTATTCTTTCATATAAATATATTTAAATAGAGAATCTTTAATTATAAAGATTTTAAGGTGAGATATATATATATATTTGGTTACGTAACTATTGTTCTATATCATGTAAACAAAATATTATAGTTAATCGATACCTACCTTTTTTCCTCAAACTGAAACATTAGACCTAGGGCCACATTAAGAGCTGACCCATCGTAATGGTGACAGCCTGAGTACCTGTACTGAGGCTTTTTGTCAAACCGGCAACCTGCAGATTGAGCACCAAGAGGGCCTAAGCAATCTCTCGTGAGAGCACATTGCACCCAAGGCAGCATTAACTCAGAATGAATTCGCAGAGTGTTCAAGAGTAGCAGTGGACTCATTTCTATCATAGGCAGAAAGTAATAAGCATCAGGCTCTGTGTGAAAGTATCCAAACATTTTGGGATGTGTAAGAGATGAGACTGGATGCCGAGTGGCATGTGCCAATATTCCTGGACCTTTCCCATTGCCCATAAGTTTGTTGTTCATGGTGCATAGAGTGCGGTAGCTGCCTGAGTGGAGGCGATGTGTCACATCCAGGTACAGGATGGAGCCTGCGCGGTTTAGGGCATCCTAATACATATGATAAAATTATACATGATCAAGAGACTTTTCAAAAATTAACCTTGAATTATAAATGTGATTAAAATGTAAAGATCTTTACAGAATATATATATATATATAGTTATATATATATAGATATATATATATAATATATATATTAAGTAACATATCAGCTTTGTTATTTGCAAAAAAAGCAAAATAAAGCTCATATTCATTCATGCATACACATATACCCATAGAAATCAGAGAACTTTAAAATTACAATTTAAATTCTAAATAACAATATATTAATAGTGTATATCAGATCATATTGTCAAAAGATTGAATGACCGCAAACAAATTCATCAATAAAATTTTCATTTAACACATGTTTAATCAGTTGCATAAGAGAATTTGAAGTGAAATTTTTAATCCAACAGTATTTGAGTATGAAAATATTGTCATAGGACCTTTACCTTACTAAAATTCATTAGCAAACCTGAATGAGAAGAGGGCGATAAGCTTGCAATCTGTCATCTTCAACATGGGACGGGAACTGACTATAGTCAAAGGTGATTACATTACAGCGGCTATTATTACAGTGCTTCACCAGCTAAAGAGAAACAAAAAAAATACATTAACAATGTACATATAATAAATACAAACTCATAAATACATCTGCAGAAAGTGAACATAAATTACAAATATAAGTAGAAAAATTTCCAAGAGCAAACAAGATTACACTTAGGGATAAATCAGATCTAATAATAATTCAGCTTCAATTCACTATATCACACACAAAAACTGAAAAAGCTACTGAAATTGGAGCAACTCCAGCACCTACCTTCCATATAATGAATAATTTTACAGAGAAACTTTTTCATGTGTGTTTATCTACCTTTACTTTACATCACGAACGTCAAATATATTGTACATTGTATTTCTTATTTGATAAAACTTTTCCCCCTTTATTTAATTTATATTTGAAATAAAGTTTCTATTTTTAATAATCACATCCATCATAAAGACCATCACAAATGAATGCATAACGTTGAGCATATATATCCTATTTAGTTTATTTCTGAAGTACTATTTTAAACTGCACTTCACTAGATAACAATTAACTCTAACACTTATGATACTGATACAATCACCAACGATTCTTGTGAAAAAAAATGTTGGAAAAGGAAGAGTAAAGAACATGAGTGAAGAGCAGGTTCTCACCCTTTCTAATTCATACTGCCCTAACCCAAGATTGTAGATTGATATGGAGTGATTTGGGAGAAAATGCTGAACATTCCTAGCAAATCCAATGCCATGCTTCTCTTGGTCTTCAGAAACCTATAAGAGAAAACATTCACAGCATAAACCAACTTTACCATAAAATGCATTTCATATCTCTTACACATAATTACAAATGGAAAAAATCTCACTTTCTACTTGAGATTTAACTGAACTAAGTAAAAAATGTAAACTATGTAACTAATGCAAGAGTAAAGTTCAAACAAAGGGAAAACGAAAAAAGTTCAGTTCAACTCATAGGATTGAATCTGGGTTGAAATTTGGTCTCTTTTTTCATTAAAAATTGTTGGACAAAAACGGAAAAGATATCGTAATTTAAATACAATTATAAATCATAATATGATATCAAAAATACATGAGTGGAAAGATATACGCATGTAACATACTCACATGAGTAACAATGAGAGGTAGGGTTGCATTTTTCTGTATGCTATCTGGATAAAGACGGGGATTTTCGGTGAATCCAAGAAGCGTTAAATACTTCTCATCCGCGACCAATTTTTTTTCCTCGGCATCTTTTAAATTTTCCTGAAATTATTTTCCGCAATAATTATATACTGATAAGATTTTTAGCGTTCTCAAAATTTCCACTAACTACATCCTGGATCATTATAAATTTTAATTCATCAATTTAACCCTATTTCGTTCAAATAGTAGGATCCTAATGATTGATGAACTGGTTTATATCCTTATAAACAATTTGTAGTGACATTCATGACAACTTATTCTCAAAACACCAGATATCATTTTACAAATTGAGAGAGTAGCCTATAATACTTGCCTTAAAATTTTTTAGGTTACTAAGTTGCTTATGGGTTTCTGTTACAATTGTTTGAATAGAAGGTCTCTGATTTCCAACTAAACATAAAAACACACTGGATCCGATAATACAAATGAGAAAGAGTACAAAGTTCTTGGTCCTCATTGGATGTAGCAAGCACTGTCGAATGTATTAAAGGCATTGAAGTTCTCACAGCGAAATTCGTGACAAAGAGCATGTAATCGTTAGTATAACAAACCTAAAATAAAAAATAATTCTATTCAAGTCATTCACTAAAGTAAACTTGATCTCACACATCAATCCACCAAAATTAATATACTTATAAATAGAAAATACAGGGTAGCGACTTTAAAAAACAAGGAATGTTAGTTACATAATAGTAACCCACATTAAAAAGTGAATGAACTCGAAGCATTGAAAGCGAAGATACATTTGTAATCAACGCCAACAACGCTTCCTAATAAAGCAAAGAATATTACGTCAACTTAATAGAAGGTTATACGCACATTGAGAACACTAAATGTAAATTCATCTTCGTTTCATAAAATGTAGAGGAAACTATTAACATCCAATAAGAAATAGATCAACCAAACCACATTTCTACAACTCAAGACGGCTGTTTGCTTCAAGGAATTCTGGTGGTCAAATCATGAACTATTCAATATTTACTTCGCGCGCTGCTGAACAAACATTTTCAAAGCGAAATCAAATATCAGTTTGACTCGGTATCAATTTTGCGTTTTGAGCTTGAATTAATATACTTCATATTGGGCAAGTATTTTAAATTTTTGTCAAATGTGTTCAAATCTATTTTTCTATAGCGGGTTTTGAGCACTAATGATTAAATTATAAGTGGATACAGGATTGTATTTCAATACCTGTTGAAATTTTCATTAGAACTATATCTTTGAAAATATTCATCCAAAACCATATATTCATTTTGCTTTTATTTTTTTCTCTAGAAAATTATTTTCTCTGAGAAATAAATTGTCCTAATTTTTCAAATAATTACAATTTGGATTTGGCGGAGTAGATTTCATAGATAAATAATTTAAAGATAAAATATATGAGAAAACATTTTTTCTAGAAACCTTAATGAAATGCGTAATTATAAAAATAATCATATATATCGTAATAGGATCGAAACCTGACTCAGGTTATTTTACCATTTGTTCATCAAGCAACCCAGTTTTTGGAGTTAAATTAATCAAAAATATGTTTTTAAATATTAAATTTCATAAATGTCAATGTGAACCACTTCTGTTAATGATATAACAACTTGATTTTTGTACTCATTGCACAGTACAAGGCTTGGAGTAACTGGCTGAATGTACGTGCCCAGATTTTGTGACCGCAGTCGCCTCGATGGCAGCACTAGTACAAATCATTGTGAACCAATTATAATGTAAAATTAAAAAACAACATTTTAATGAAGTACATTTTCAAAGATAGAAGAAGTTTACAATTGTTATGATTCCTCTGTTGCTGCACAAAGATGTACTAAACACATAAGTATATCGAAGATCTACATAAGTATATATTTCAAAAACTATTCACTCATCGACAATTTTTAGTACATGATCTTACAGTTATGTCTCTCTCTAACAATTGAGTTTATAGTCTTAAGAAATAATTTTACAATGCTCACCGGGATGTTTCAAAATAAAACTTATATTCGATGTTGAAAGCTTATTAGTATATCTTCTATCTCTAATAATTATTAAAATCAACAGCTTGTTTTCACTGATCAACTAATTTGGTATTTCATCCAATTTAAAACCAAAATGATTTAACGTATGAATTGATAAGCTATAAGAAGAGGAGATCATTTCCTTACCTGTGAGCAAGTATGTTTTTTCATATGCTCGAGGAGTATTTATCACATTTAGGTTTTAAAATATAACTGTTGTTTAATTATATCAAATTTTCCAACGACTACTCCAGTAAATGGGGCAACGAATTGTATTTCTCTTCGTTGCCTTCCTTTGCGGGAAGTGATAATATCGTAAGATTCTCTAAGAGACTAATTAAACATACTTAGTGGATGGAATTTATCTCTGTATATGCAAAGCAACGAAAGTTATATCTATTAGTGATATAACTTCCCCAAATTAATCATTGTCGTTTAAGCTAAACTGAAATTAATTAAAAATCACTCCTGTTCTGCGCTTATCCCGTTGTTAATTTTTTCATAAATATGTATATTATTCATGCATCGGTAATTTGTTCTCATTTTGCTTTAAATAGTACAGTTTTGCATCTACTTCGTATTTGTTTTTGTTTACACCTTCAATTTTTATCTTTTAACGCATATTAGTGCAACTCCACACATGGTACATTGTTTTCAAAGTCTACCCATTTTCTTCTTGTTCTAATTTCATTTCCATATAACTCACTTTCTTCCTTCCTGTATATGTGAGTGTGCAATCTTTTTTACTTATAAACAAAACGGACTGGTAAAATCCATAATTTGTCGTATATTAGGTTTTACCACTATTTTATATCATTATCAATCTCTATACATTATTGGAATTTAAGCGTAATTCAATTATTTAGCAATTAAAATGTAACATTAGATACGTAGAATGGAATTAAACGAAGATTGAACAGTATATCCTTAGTCCCTGGTAATAATATATCAGGGTACTACTTTGAAATAGTGTTAAAAGGTATTTCAAAGCCTAACTCAGTGCAATGAAATGCTCGTTTGATCAGTTTTCTAGATGGGCTAATAGATGAAGTAAAACTCATTATTATTTAGAAATGAACTTAAAATTGATGCTATGATTACTATGGAATAAACTGTGTTAAGAAACTTAAATCTGCAAATGAATTAGCTGTACTATAAATATATTTAATTAGAAAGTGTGAGTAAAGCACTTGTTTACTAAGATTTGGCATTATAAGTGAAAGTAAATTAAAAATTTCTATTAGCTGCCATATAAAGAGGATAGAACTCTACAGATGGCTAGAGCAAACCAAATAATAGGTGTGCATAATACTAATAGCTTTAATACTAATCACATGCATGGAATGCATTATCTGTTGGAGTTCTTGAAAAAAGTGAAAATATAATAAAAATTATATAACACATAATTAATAATAGATTATTTGTATAGAATGTGAATTTAACCATAAATTTAATTATAAGTTAATGTAATTTGAAAATCAAATGAAATATCTACCATGCTCATGTACCAGTCATTTTTGAATATATAGAAGAATGGAAAAAATTTTATAATACTAATGTATATGTCATAGAAAGAAGTGACTATAGTGTGTTTCCCATGTCCTTTGACAAATTTTAAGCAGTGGAATTTAAGTAAGCTATTCTTCCTTCCACATCTGCCTCCTGATATGATGCATGATCAAACAAAACACGAAGAGTAATATAATTATGTGATATTGTGGTGAGCAGATGAAATGAAGTTGTAAAGTTTGTAATATTACACATTCAAATGGAAGCTCTTATTATATTTCAAAATTTTGATTTTTTGGAATGGTTAATAATATATAATGAGAAAGAAAATTGAATATTTGATTTTATATATTTATTTTATATCTACCATCTCAAACTCTATATCTTTCATCCTGAGGTTTCATTTCTCTGCGAGGTTTAAATTTCAGATTTTTGCTTATGTTTATGTATGTATATTTATGTAGCTTTAATCAAAAATTATCTTCTTATTTACCTATATCTTTTGCAAGATCTTCCAAATAATCTTCTTTTTAATGCTATAATATGCATCCTCTTTTTTTATAAGCATTGCCTTTGATAAGATGAATCAGTGATTGATTTTTTGGGAGTTTTCTTTGAAGTCCATAATTTATTCACACAGCCCATACTTAAGTTGATTTACTCATCTTTCTTCCATCTCTCTAGAATATTTTGCTGTCTGCAACATGTTAGATTTTTCCTCATTAACTGCTTCTTCTCTCTTTTTTGTACATAGGTACAATCACAATAAAATCCACTCACTTATCTAATACCTGGGTTATACACTACTATGTCCATGCAGAAGATGGCTAGCTGTCTTGCTTCTCCAATAATAATTATGGTTACTTCTTTGATTTCAGTAGATTTTTCTACCTAATCTTCATTACATCTCTGACAATTGTAGGTCTTCTCGCCTTTTCCCCAACTTATCTCACCACATCTTCACTGACTCCAACATCTTTTGAATTTAAGAAGTTGCCATTGTATTCACCTCATTTTTGAATTTCTGTGTGTAAGCTTTCTGTAAATCTTGACAATTTTCGTGAGAAACCTTCTCCTAGTCTGTCCTGTTTTGTAGCTTTACATTCTGTGAATTGTTTTCCTTCTCCTTTTCTTAGATTCCTCCAAGAGTTTTGTTAACTCCTACTTACTCTTTTTTATACTTCTATCAACTTTTATACTAAAATGTATTTATTATCAAATATATTAATTCCTTTTACCCTTCTTTCTCTCATCTATATTTCTTTTCACCTTACTGCTCTTCATGTCCTATGCTTTTGCTAGTGCAAATCTATCACTTTTATCTAATCTCTTCCATTCTACTACTCCATTATTCATATCTCATTATGGCCTATTATACTGTGAATTTACCATTGAGTCCTCTATATTTTCAAACTTCATTAATTCAATCCCTAACTTTTTGTAGATGGAAATAAAAGGAATTACGAAAGGAAGCAAGAAGCTGAGTGCACATGACATTCATAACTGCTTAGATCTTCCTGATGTATAGCAACTAGGGCCATAAATGGTATGCAAGTCTATGATATTTGGAACCCATTTTCTTAGTGTAGATATTTTGTACCTTTTTGTGGGTTTTGATATTCTGCACAATTTCTTTCATATGGTAATCCTATTTATTGAACTAGTGTTTGGATATGCACAAATTTGAAAGTTATGAAGTCATTACTGAGAGAAACAACTATCATATGTTGAGATTTGATAAAGTATCTAATTCTATTTTCCATGTAGTCTCAAAGCATTGAATTTTATGTTTTATCTCCATCTTTTTCCTGCAAATTTGTTGTATTAACTCAGAAATTCATGTCCTTTGACATTAAATTAAAAATAAATATCTGCATTTATTAGAAGCTTAAATTGTCTTAAAATGAGATTATAAATTTTGCATCACACCACAATACTTTTCTTTGGGATCTAATTAACATTAAATTAATTGAGCTAGATAAACATGAATAAATATTCTAAGATAATATAATAGTTTATTCATATTTTGAGTTTAAAATCACTTTCACAATTTTTTAACTATTAATTTTAATTTGAAAATTACTATTAAAATGATTAGATGGATAAATTTGAAGGATTCAGTTTTATGTAATGAATGCATTCCATGGTACCAGTAGGTAGTTTTGTAACATAATTTGGTATTATTGAGTGCATGAATATTTCTGAGAAATACTGTTCAGTTATTTAATTTTCATATCAAATTTGAGAAGGTGAGTTTAATATTTCATTGATTTTCATGCATTATCAGTTCTAAAATTCCACAAATTTAAATGGAATTATTTTGACTTGGTTTGATAATTAGCTCCAAAAATTTGTAATTTTGTGGCATAACCTATTAAATTACATATAATATTACAAACTTAGCATATTGTAAAAATCTCATTCTCTAGCAATCTTAAACAGTTACCAGCAAATATTTCAGCTTCATTAATTTAATTCAAAACTTATTAGAAGTAATGTATACAAAACTGTTAATGCCTTGATTTATGATAGTTGAAAGTCCTCGAGTCCTTGTTAATTGCCTTGATTTAAGATACTTTCTGCTGGTTCGAGTGTGTTTAGCTTGTTCGGAGTTAGCAGCTGTGGTATCAGTAGTTACGAAGTGTCTTTTCCGCTCCTTACATCTTGTTGCTTCGGTGACAGTAGTCGGTGCTTAATATTTCGAATTTTTTCTTACATAAGGGTGATGAAAGCGTCCTTTTTCATGGGTCTTCATATTCTTAAACTAAATGATACGGAGAGCATACATTTGATGAAAAAATCCGACTATCCGGCCATCATACCTGGGGAAGCTGGCTTGAATAACATGATAGTACCGTTAATATAGTCTAACTCGAATCAAGGTTTACATCTCTATTGCGATAGCTTCGTCAACTAGCAAGTTTTAGGCGTGCAGTATACATTTCATGGTCGGGTTTGATGAAAAAGAGAGTGTTCCCTTCTCCTGAAATGGAAGTTATGCGCAAGCAGATAAGGTATTTAAGAGAGGAATGAGGAAGAGAAAATGGTGTGAAATGGCTTCCTTCGAAAGGTATCCGGATGGATAGTGAAAAAGACCGTTGGAAATCGAAGAATATAGACTTGTGGGATGTTTTGCTTTTCTCCCGTTGCAGGTGATTTGTTTGATCAGAAAATGTCCGTTTCAGTCTCCGTGTCGATATATCTTGGTAGCAAATGGAATGGAAAATACTGGAATTTATTTATTCGAGCTTTTGTTACTTATTAGTTCTGCACAGTATCGTAATGTAACGGCTTTACTGCTTATGATTTTCATGAGATAGAGAAAACTTCTGGAAATCTTGGTTCGCAAAGTTTTTTAAAATTTCCTACTGAGGAGGCTTTGACTAAATATCTTTTAATTTAAAAAGATATAAGCTTAGTGCACAATTTAATATACCGCGTGGATTCTAGGAAGAATTGCTTTAAAAGATCGACTACTGAAATTCAAAAATTTTTGCTCGGGGCTTAATTCGCGATGGAAATTTTTGAGCGATTATTTTTAAATAAAATAATGGAGCTTGAGATTACCATAACAATCAATAAGTTATTTATATATTGCAATTATCATTTGAGATGATATTGATTATAATATCAGTAATATATAATGTAATACATGTATAAGAAATGCTTCAAAAAACTTTGTGACCCATGTTTCGAAAACTGTTAATATATATTACGGTTGAAATTAATAAAGAATAATGTCATGTATTGATCCTAAAATTGAAAGTACCCTATTAATACGTACCATTTCAAGAATATTTACTATGTTATTGATATAAATTTTATGAATTATATTGTACATATTTAAAATTAATTACAGAGAAGGAAATATTTGAATATTTCATTTGTTTCTCAGTTCACAAAAAAAGTTATTTCTAATACTTCCTGGGTCGCGTGATAGGTTTATGTTTAAATTCCACTGGAAAGACATTTGTTAAACTTTTATTTGCTAATGCTTTAGATTTTATGAAAAGAGAAGTACCAATATCAATATACACGTCTCAAAGGTTTTGTGGAATTCTATTTTAATGAGATAGTTTACGCTATGAATTCTGGAACGATTGACTGGCAAACTTCTCATGCAATAACTCGGAATATCGTACTTGGACATTCCAAAAATTTAACGTACCGTTAATGTTAGATGTTTATTTGGCCGTAAGGTGATTTAGACAAGGATTCTCGAAGAAGAAAAGGTATGGATGTGATGAAAAGGATTTGTAGGATACAAGAGTGTAACGTATGGCGATGGAGCTACCACGCGAGGGAATACAACGATCGGTATGAATGGTTCCGTGCGTGCACTTAACTCAGTAGAAAAAGGATGTAGGATTTGGAAACAGGTATCGTAGAATAGGTGGCATCTTCAGATAGATGGCCATGTGTGATTCTAAGGTTGGGGAGACGCGGTTGCGAGGGCGTTGTCTTTGATGGGACGTCTACGTTGGAGATAAATTGTTCTCGTTGGAGGACAAGGAATTTTTTCATTCGAAGCACGCGAAACTCGTAAATAAATTCCACCAAAGTGATCAAGAAATAATCTCGGGCGCCGTGGGTAGCATAATCCCGGATTTACAAAGACGGCGTTCTCCTAAAATAAATCGCAGTTTGAGAAATGCTACCAATTTATGAAAGGACAACGGATTTCATGGGTGAATAATAAAACAGGGGATGCGTCCCCCAATCCTTCTTAATGCTTGCGTTAATTTAAAAAAAGGACGCGTGTATAATTTTGGTTTAACATCGTCTTTAATAGGATGTATTTCTTTTCCTACTGAGATTTTGTTTTACGATTAAAAATCTGTTTTATTTTCCGAACTTGGAGACTACCAAGGGATTGTTTATAGCGCCATGACAGCTTTCTTTCTCAACAATTGGATTCTCGTATCATTGCTTTTATGTTTCAACAGTAAGAGATTATATGAAGGTGTTGAGGGCAGAATAGGAAAATTTTCCTCAATTAAGTTTTCGGCTTATAATTGAAAATTAGGTCTTCTAAAATAAACGATTGATTTCGGATATTATTTTAAATTTACTCTGGGCGTAAATGCTTATCAATTTATTTATTTTCAAACTAAAGAATAGTACTAAGTGAAGAGAGAGATAGATACAGGAGCCAATGTAAATTTACGGTCTTATTTTTTGGGATGGTTAATTGAAATATATTTTTGTGATAGAGACACATAACTATGAGGATAAGTATGAGATTAATGTGAATAGTTCACAAAGCAGGAATAAATTCTTGAACGTAATTATAGTTTTCACTAAAATTTCGACTTTTTACTTTGCCAGTAAATATTATATTAATCAGCTGAGAGCTTTTCGAAAAGGAATTTGTAAGATAATGAAATTTCCGATCGTTTGCTGTCCACTATTTGTTGAAAATTTGCGTCTTCACGCATCTGAACTAGGAAAAGCAGTAATTCGCATTATATTTATCACTGTCCTGTCTAGGTAAAAGTTACAGATATTATTTAATTTGGTTTCATTTGTAACTGTTTTGATAACGTTTGAAATATTTTTCTCTCAATTGTTATCTTTCTTATTTCTGACATAGCGATGTTTGTCTTCGACATTCTACTTCTCCTTTAGGATATTTTATAAAATGCCCCTTTAAACTTGATAACTCAAATGAAATTTATACTTTGTTTTCTTTCCTTCTTTCTTTGGTTCCTCAAAGTCAAATCAAAAGAGGATTACTACAGTTTTCTTGAAGTGTATTCCGATGCATTCATTCAAAAAAGTTATTTCTCGAGTCCTAATCTTACAGATATAGTCAACTCAAACGCAATCCCTCAACAATCGACCTTCTTTTGCCCATAACAGTATATTCTATATATTTTGTTTTCATTTTGTAGTTGTATTTTATTGTTCACATTCTCTTAAGCGGTTAGTAATTGATGACTTCTAATTTATAACAATGAGCTGGTCGATAATAATCTCCATGCCAATACCATCAATAGGTGAAAGTAAGTTACGATTTAAAAATTTTATTTACTAATTGTGATTCGAAGCTTGACATAGAAATAAATGTAAACTATATACTTCATTACTTATTATGGAAATAATAAATATTTATTTATCATTAATGTGCAGGGTTCCAAATTTATTCGAGAAATGTTAGGAAAGTGTCGTGTCCGGAAATGTATCCATTGGTTAGGATCGCGAGGGTAGTATGTTAATTATTATAAAATTCCGGCAGTTTTAAAAGGGATACGGCGTGCTTTCATTTTGTCCTGAACGCCTAACTCTTTTTATTCCAGTTTCTTTCGGATATTATCTGTTAACTCTTCTGAGCTCATTGCTGCGGTGGAACTAGTAACTGTCACGCCTACTTTGATGACTCTCTAACCCTTGGCAGCAATCCAGGTCACTATATTGGGATTTCCAAAGTCTTGTTCCATCTCGTCTTCCCAACGCATTCCCCTTTGTCGTAGCCCAATCCTGCCGCCCCCTCTGCTCCCCACTCCTCAAACTTTGCCACGCATTTCGGCTCCAACCACAACCCACCCCATCGAACAGCGTCCAATCCTGTTCCGTGCTGTATTAGCCCTCTCCCTGCGATCCACGTAGCATTCCTCTTCATCCAGTGGTTTAGGCGTAATCATCCCAGGGGTCCCCGGTTCGATTCCTTGCGAGGACAAATGCTACAGATTTCGATTAATCGAAATTACTGCTGAACTTACAGAAAAGGTCTTTATACTGCGATGTATTTTTTGGAAGGATAAATAATACTTACACTGACTTAGGAAAGGTTTAGAAATATTTGTCTGGAATGAGATGAGATGACTTTTTCCTTTACTACGTGTTTGGGGGAATTAAGATTTGTGTTTTGTGATATGGCCTCATTGCCCAAAAATGGGTTTGTAAATGTATATGGGTGTATATGTATCGCTACTATAAAGATTGAACGATAGTCTATTTAGTAAAAGAGTATCACCTGAAAAGTATAATTAGGCTATAAATAGATTATTTTAACTTTTCATATGCATAATCTTCAATCTAGAATATGAGAAAAAATGTAGCTATTTAGGATAGTTTGTTATTCATGTTTAAATAAAACTCTGAGAAGAGATCGAACAAAAGATCATATTTTAGGAAATCTCATCTGGAAGAGTTCCTTCCATCAAGAATGTTATAAGATTTTCGTGAAAGCCTCTGGTGCAATTTAAAAGCATAAAAAAATTTATTTTAAAGATATCAGCATTTCCTTTAACATTCATTCGATCAAATTATAATTACGGATTACTGTTATGTATGCTTGTATATGCATTTTTCTTTCTGCTTCCCTCAAACGCTGCCACCTAGTTATTAGGCCAAATTGCACTATTTTTTAAATCAATTAAAATAAATTATTGGGTTGAAATTTTGCTAGGAAATCATAATAAAATTATGAAGTTGTTAATTAACGCCTTTATTGCAGGAATTGTTTCGTTATCTATCAAAATCCGAAAATTAAAAGAATGTAAATAAAAGGGAGGAAATTCGTTTGTGATTTAAACTCTATTTTTTCCAAATATTTTTGATGAACATTAGGACGCATTCCGATACAAATTACATCGTTTGGACGAACAGTATTATTTTTTATTTTTTAGCACTGGTATAAAAAATGGTGTCAACTCATGCATAAACGTACAATTCATATATAAAATATGTTATTACTAATTACGTATTGTACATACGTACAAATTACATGTTACAAATTACGTGAAGGATAGACTATATTTTTATATACAGAATTTTATTTGTGAATAAATGGGGTGGGAGTTGTGCAAAGAATTGTAAATAATATGAATAATAAGTTATTAAATTACAAGTATATTATGGATCAGATTTTACTTAAAGGGAACTCGTTGAAACCAACTGCAGGAGTTCTAAAAGTTTTAAGTAACACTTAGGAAACGAAAAAGAAAACGTTAAAAGTTGAGCAACTACACAATGTAGCGGATAGATGTTAAATGAGATACCATACGCTTGCCCTCCTTGTCTCTCAAGGAGGTAATTTGAGGAGCATTCGGCCTGTTTTAAGAAATCCAGCTCTCTCTAGAAGCTGCACGGAACAAGCGGAATCGGAAAATTAAATATAACGAGCCAAATTTTTAGCGCCTTAGCAGAGGAAATAGTTCATTTCGGAGAAAGTTAGTTCCAAAAATTTCCGCAAAATGTAGTTGAGGGAAATACATTGCTGGTAAGGGTAATTCTAGACCCTTTCTTTCAACGACATCGTTATAAGGGTTCTAGGTTTCTAGGGTAAGAAAAATTAACTGATTTCATTCGAACGTCTGCAGAGGAAGGAGATGGTGAATATATATTTTCCAACTTGGGAGATGATTACAGCTATAAGTTACGTTGAATTCCAGCGTAAGGTCTGCTGTCAAACTAATTTTAAAAATGTCTCGTACAATAATATATGAGGGGTTAAATTGTGTGGGCGTAGTGAATTTTTAATTTAGTAGAAAGTAACTTGATTGGCCTATTCTTTTCTTCATCATTTGGTCCATTTTACTATTCAAAGTGAAACTTGCTCATTCCGAGATAACGTTTTATTTTACTTACGTAACCTAGACCTTAGTGTTCGTGAAATTTTATCATAATAAAATGGTATACTAAATCTTAGATTACCATAGCGATGTGAAAATTCTCGATCTCACTTCATTTAATAAAATAATGTAAAGGAAGTTTGAATGAGTGGTCTAATGACGACGAAAAAGTCTTTGAATTCCATTAGTCGTCACGGAGATAAAAACTCCTTATTTTAGAGTATCATTGTAGAAATAATAAATGAAGATATTAATGTAACATTTTGTAAACTGAATGGTCTTTGCCAAGTATCATTTCAATATTATATGCACGTTTATTCCACGTATCAATACGTACTCGATGAATAGTCGATTTTCTCGCACAAACTTAGATCGAGGACTTTTATTTATCTTTACGAAATGTCTTATTCTATCAAACTCCGTTCATTAGCAACACCCAAATATCGTACCTTCGAATCGAGGTTCGACCAAAACGTCTCTGCATTTCCCGTGCTGCAGATGAATAGGAAATCGTGCATTCTGAAAGTACCGCCCACAGAGAGCAGTTATCGTAAATCATCGCGCATAAAGAATCCGGGAATCCACGCTTTAGGGGAGAAAAATGAAGGCGCCGTAGCGCGGAATCAAAACAGTAATGAGATTGTTATCGAAATGGGTCCGTTCTCCATGGAAACGACCGAATGAAAAATCGGAGTTTGTCGATTTGGTGCATAAACGAGTGGAAAATGTGGAAGAGGAGAAGTTGAGGATTGCGATGATATAAAGGAGATGAATCGCCTTGTTGATGCGTTATTCATAACCCGCCTTTTCTCCATGGAAACGCCGAAGAAGCGCCGTCCACTGCATCGTTAGTGGGACCTTGTCTTTGAGAGAGACGGCCTTCTCAGAAAATATAAATGATAACCGATTCCGAAACAAATGTATCTCAATGCGTTTAATCGTCATGCTTCATCCATAAATCGCCCGAGAAATTGAAGTAAAATATTTTATTAAGTATCGGGAGTGAGGAAAATTTATGTGTCGATGAATTTTTTATGTAAGGATCCCTTCGTGGGCGAAAGTGCTTCGTAAGGAGAGGTAAAGATAAGGAAAGGGAAATCAGAGTTTAGAAATGTTTTCCAAAGACTAACAATTACAATTGGTTCACGTCCGTGGGAAGAACGATTGCATTTAAGTGATAATATTTATCGGTTTAGCTGTTTAGGATGTTATTGATTAAGGACGACCATTTAATTACGTGCCTTTTTTTAATTAAAAATCAGAAGTTTTCTCTGATCGGTCTGTTTTAAATATTATTTATAATTTTATAGTATTTTATCAAATCCGATTGCAGCTCTTTAACATTATCTAATTAAAAATTATAAGAAAACAACAATTAGGAAAAAAAGCTGATAAAGAGGGGTTGGTAATCGTAAAAAACATATCTGTCATCAAAAATTCGATATCTTCATTATCCCAGATAGATTGTGTATCACATTACAGAAGGTATGGTTTTGAATTTCCTGCTCCGAAAATCATTCCATTTATTTGATAAAGGGAGATGATTGGGAATATGTGAGATAACCATTAAAAAGATTTAAAACAATACAATTACATTTGATTTGAATAGAATTAGTTTGAAATTCGTATTTGATTCATATGAATGTTAACATGATAGACGATTGCGTTTGTTTAATGTCGGATGATATAACGAAAAGATTGCTTTGAAATGTATTGTTTCCGATCAAGATTTGTATTTTCCAGATTTTATAATAGTATTAACGAAAAAGTTTGGATTCTTATGTATATTTTCCGCTAAAGACTTGTAAAGAGGGAAACAATTCTAGTGATTCAACGATTTGACAAGCATTTCAGCACTCTTGGTAGTTAATCATGTTTATTTTTTAAATATTAATATATTAACGAATCATGAATTAGGTTGAATATCATTGATTAATTTTTTTAGAATAAGATATTCTTCGAGGTATATATTAAATTGAGTTATCATGGATTCCTTTTTTCTCTCATCTTGTTTTACCTTGTATAGGTGTATCGTACATTTTTTTGTTATCCATTGACATATGGCCGAGGAGATGATTTGCTTTTAGGTTTTTAAGGTCAATTATGAGAAGTTATTTCTTGAATACTGGATTGAAAATCATTTCTGTTTATTTTTGTAAAGATCGCATTTAATAAGTATAAGTAAATTCCATTCAAATCATTCTCCCGCTGTTTCCTGTTCCAGTAGATGAAGAGAATCATGTATTAGGAAATTAAAAATTAATCAGCTAGCATTTTTTCCTTTCTGAAATTACCAGCCTAAACTATGATTTGTAAAATAGACGCCGGGTGGTAATTACTAGAAGAGAGAAGGTCGAGGCAAAAAATCAAATTATTAGATAAATTCAGGGAGAGCTCCTTCATAGAAGACGTAGAAAGTATAATGCGTCCATCTTGTTAAATAGGCCGATTTGATAACGCGCGAAAGATATAATAGAGTCGTGGTGAATGCACCCAAACGCCGAAAGGCGGTTCGCAGGGTAAATATGTAGATGTTGATGTATTCTTTTTGAATTACATTTTTTTTTCAATCGAAGACTTGGCCAGACAATATTGGGTAAATATGCCCACCGCAAACAACGTACTTTTGCTGTTAAGGAAGGAAATAGGAGGATCACCTAGATGCTAGAACATAATTTGTAAATAACAGAAACGTTCTTAAATATTTTAAGTATTTATTCTCAAACACAAAATACAAGGAAAAAGACAAGGAAGTAATTTCGATAACACCATTGAATTTTCATTGTTTTTACCGAAAGAAAAACATAACAGAAAGTGACCCAGGAAGGACGCAGTTATTCCATGGGATTTGTGGAAATCACAGATCTTCGTGAAGTTCTCGATACTACGGTACGATAACTTGCCTCGCTAGTGTAATCTGAAAAAGATGAAAAATAAGATGATAAACAGCATTAATTTGGTTCTGTCCATTTAAATATGAAGGTATGAAAAAGGATAGCGTGTAACTTTCAATCTACCTGAAGAAGTTGAGCCCCACCAATCCGTCATACCATCGAAGAGCGAGGCCGTCTCGTCCGTCACTGTCGCATTTCCCGGTGCCTAGAATTTCGACGGATACGTTAATTCGATCGTAGATTATTTAAAATCAATCAGCAAGTGCTCATAGAAACGTGCACGTCATACCTCGTAAACACCGTAAATGGCACCGCTTCTCGTTTTCCTGACGATGTAGTTTCTTGTGGACGTTGCGTGGCTCGAAGTAGCAGGTTGGACGGTACGAGGTATGAACTCGTCTCGTCCATTAGACGGGCCACAGTCCCTGCAGAAACCACCATCGCTTCTACGCATGAAATGAAGGAAGTCGAAAAGAGTGGTTAAATCATCGAATTCAGAGGGGAATAGCAATGCTGAGATCAATTAGATGTCGAATAAAGGATGCGAATGAACAATTGTCACAAAGTCATGGGTTCGTGTAAGATTCCTCTAGTAATAGTTAGTTTATCGGAGAAATTTCAGTTTTTTACCTCCTATTCTGCCACTCGTTCCATTCTCGATAGAAACGCAATAGGAAATGGCAGGAGAAGGCAATGAAGATATCAATGAACAGATAAAACAGCATGTTTTATAAGCAGAATCACTTTCTACGCTCCAAACTCAACTCTCTCTCGCAGAAAATGCACTGATTGTTTATACCGTAGTCATGGTTACTGCGGTTGCTATGGTGACCAAAATTGCGAAGGTTTACGTTCTCTTCTTCAGCTTTTCTGAATTTTTCTTCTCGCACGTTTGATTTTCGATAATGTTTGCATTGTGAAAAATTTAATCTTTATAATATTTATTTTAGTAATGTATTCAGTATTATGTACAGTATTCGTTAATGATATCGTATCATTTTCTCTCGTATAGTTTGCGATATAATTCACGACATTCCCATCAAGTTTGTACGGTGATAATTTTTCGCAGATGGTCCACAAGCCGTTGATATACAAGGAGAATATTATATTTCTTTTTATTTGATTTTTAAGAAATAAGATGCCGAAATTGACTTTATCCCTTTAATTCTTGATATATTTCATCTTAAACATCTTCAGAACTCATATATAATTTTTGTTTTGGTTCTTTTCTTCAGCTTTTCTGAATTATTCTTCTCGCACATTTGATTTTCGATAATTTTTGCATTTTTTAATTTGATCTTAATAATATTAATTAGTTTTGCATTCGTAAATGATTTCGTAACATTTTCTCTCGTATAGTTAGTGTTATAATTTACGACATTCCCATCAAGTTTGTACGGTGATAATTTTTCGCAAATGGTCCATAAGCAGAAGGGATAGATTATATTTCTTTTCATTTGATTTATTTTTAATAAATAAGATGCCGAAAATGACTTGATCCCGTTAATTCTTGATAAATTTCATCTTAAACATGTTTAAAATTCATTTACTAAATGCTACCGAGTTAGTGGGGATAAGGGACAGAAAATGGTCTAAACAGCATCAGCATTTGCTCTCTCGTAAACGACACAGTGCCTCCCTTTTGAGGATGATAATTTAGAGTAATGAAATGAATACATTAATAGTCCAAAACTTCCTATGATATCTTTAGTGTTGAAATGAAAGTGTTGAATCGATTCAGAACTTAAATAGTTATTACTCATTTTTCATTGACGAGTAAACATATTTAAATTCATAACACGCAAAAAATTTAGATTGTTTATAATTATTAAATATACATATTTAAGACAATATTTATCAACAGACTAAATGATATTATGAATACAACTGGAGAGAGGAGATATAGAATGGAAAATGAAACAAATGGTTTGGAGCAGACATAGTCTATGAAATAATTCTTAAAGGAAATCAGCAGCAAGAGTTATAGAATGATTGGAAATACAAAATGAGATGATGTACGTTTAAACGAAGAACACGTTCGGAATGGTAATGGGATCAAAAGACAGACGTGATTATCCATAGATATACGTGGTATGTTCAAAATCAATAGCGAATTTTTATTATTTCCGCGGGCTACGTAAATTTGATTTTTGATTTTTTTGTTATAATGTTGTTACTTGTGTTCCTTACTAATGCTGACAAGGTTGGCCATTTTGAAAGCATAGTTAATTTTTGACTATGTTTTGCTCGGATGTGTTTCGGCTCGTCTTCGATTTCTGCCTATTCCAAAAAATGGATCAAAGAATTTATATTCTTTCCTGTATTTATTGTACAAAATTCGCGATACTTTTTGAACAAACCTCTTACAACCATTTCCATGTTGCACCCAAGGTGCTGACGGAATAGAGAAGCTAAAGGATGCTGCCAACGCTTGTGACCATCCTTCCAGAATATCGGTCGCTTGCAATCTGCAGGCAGATAATCATAGCTCGACTAACAAGGAGTGTAAACATAGGTGTCTCCTGACTTTTGAATGAGACTAGCATAGATCGATAGAGGATCAAAATTAAGAAGACACGTCTTTTTTTATAGACGTTTCTCGCCGTAAGTTTAGGAGATATTAACGTTCAAAGATTGCAATTTTTTTCAAATTTCGCGCCGGGACAACCCAAACCCGCTTATCTCAGATAAGAGCTCTTCCGAGCTCCGTCCTTATCAGCAAGTTCGGTGGTGAAGTTGGTTAAGGCATTGAGAAAGCTTTTTCCAACCGTCATTTTTGCACGGTGGACGCTGGTTCGCGACCCGGCAACTGAAATTTTTTTCTCTTTGATTATAATTTATTTGTCTCGTATTTAGCGTCTATTATACACTGTGCACATATTTTGGAGTTATTACGCGATCTGTTCTTATTTTTTCTCTTAGGATTTCTCTTCAAGTTTACTTATTCGTATACTAAAAAACGAAGGTTTTTGTTAACAAGCTTGGTAAATTTACCCAATCTTATACTGCAGAGTGTGGACTCACGATGTATGGAAAACTTCAGGTCTTCATACACCTTTATGAGACGTTTGAATTATTGATGAAAATAGATCGCTAGAATAGAACAGATGAATTTGAATATATCTTCATTACGGATATCAAATTCAGAAAATTATCGAGTGAATTCACGAATTATTTCTACTTAATCATTTATTCCGCTACGTCGAATCTTTATGCCTGGTCGATTCTTGGGGTGAGAAAACCAATCAAAGTATTTGCGCCCAATATTCGTCGACGGTATGGGTAAACCGTGATGTACGCTACGGATGATCCCATCAAAGTCAACAACACTAAACAGCCAAGTGCTATGCACTTCTATCCACAGATGAAAACTTCAATCATAATACAGAGTTTCTCATTTAATTCGCAGAAAGAAGGGAATCAACATCTGAACACAATTAGGAATTATAATAGTCCATCTTTCATCATCAATTACAAGACTCAATTTGTAAAAAATGAACAGGTTCGAATGGCATGAAGTGAACTGATGAAGAATAGGGAAATATTGATCGTAAATGATGTAGATGCTCTGGAAATAAAACGTAAGGTCTATAAGTGCTAGAAAACCAGCCTTCATACACTATTCTTGGTGCAGATTTATTTGTGCTTAAATTACTTTTTGACAAATACCATGCGAGAGGCTGAAATCAACTATAATTCTATTGATTATTTATTAACCATCTTTAGATTTATTTACTGTGTAACATTATTACATATGTTAGTTTTCTTGAACTATTTCGATGGATTTTCCATTACTCTGGATAGTTAGGTTCAGAGTACAAGGGATAATGATGCGTAATATGCAGGCTTCCACTATCCAATGGCATTCTCACCCATTAACTGGTGTGCTCTAATTAAATAAATGATGCTATGAAGACTAGTTTACTTCAGTATGAATAAGTAAACTTGAAGAGAAATCCTAAGAGAAAAAATAAGAACAGATCGCGTAATAACTCAAAAATATGTGCACAGTGTATAATAGACGCTAAATACGAGACAAATAAATTATAATCAAAGAGAAAAAAATTTCAGTTGCCGGGTCGCGAACCAGCGTCCACCGTGCAAAAATGACGGTTGGAAAAAGCTTTCTCAATACCTTAACCAACTTCACCACCGAACTTGCTGATAACGACGGAGCTCGGAAGAGCTCTTATCTGAGATAAGCGGGTTTGGGTTGTCCCGGCGCGAAATTTGAAAAAAATTGCAATCTTTGAACGTTAATATCTCCTAAACTTACGGCGAGAAACGTCTATAAAAAAAGACGTGTCTTCTTAATTTTGATCCTCTATCGATCTATGCTAGTCTCATTCAAAAGTCAGGAGACACCTATGTTTACACTCCTTGTAAGATACGTGTATGATATGCATTTCGGTAATGCATATCGTGTAGAGAAACCGATTAATTCCGTGGCATTCCATGACTTAATTCTGAAACGGTGAGTTGAGAGAATGTTCCCAAATCCTGGAATAGAAAAGAACTTGCTAAAACAACAAGCCTTTGAACATGATCGATACCAAGTAGATATTCTGAAGATGAATATAGCATGGAAAATCCCTGGCTGAAACATTGAAGCTATATATCGGCCCAAGTACGCAATATAAGAGAAACTGGAAATCCTCATTTTGTTGAGGAATGAAGCATATTATACCGCTCTAGGAGAAAATCGTTCACAATTTTATTCATTTTTGTACAAAAAACGATGGAAAACAACGGTTGGGAGAAGTTGGTACCAAAATATTTAATGTCAAGGCCAGTGAAGACTACTCGAGCAGCTGTTTTTTGCCATGCACCATGATAGTACGTTTGAAGAAAGTTAAATAACAGAGTTTGAATAACAGGCTGTATATATTTTGACAGTAGCGAATTAGAAGCACTCTAATTGTGAAAAGCAGAGCACCTGTCTCAGAATGATTGTGGTGCAGTGAAATGTGGGAATGAAAGACTAGGAAAAGAGACTAACTTTAGAGGAATTAACGACATCAGAGTAATCCAGAATGGAAGAACCACATGACTTGATATTCTTCTTGGACGTACTGTGGTTTATATAAATTTTTTGGAGGCAAAGTGCAAGAAAAAGTTTTCGGTTTGGAGACAGGAAAAGAAAAATTTTAAGAAATATGGAAAATAGATTTAGAGGAAGCCTCTCTCCATGTAGAATTGTTAAAATGTAATGAAGGACAGAAGTCCACCAAAGTTTAGGTAGAACGGTCAATGAGCCGATAATAATGAAAGTTCAATCATTCATTTTCACTTCAATAAACCCCTCACTATTTTTACCAAATAAATACATTTACATTTTGTTTTACACATTTACATTACTATACTAATAATAGTATCAAGTTATACTTTGAACCGAATACAGTTCGTAGGACAACAGTTCTACGTTTATCATCATCAAATGCTTTCACTCCATATAATTATTACAGAAAAAATTGATTATATGCATTCTCATGTATTGCTGGAATATTCATTTAATAATCTAATAATAACCATATTTATAGAGGATATGTAATACTCACATTTTGAAATGTTTGATCGATGTCGTAGTGTAGCATAGGACGGCGTTCGAATCCATTCGGTGAACCCAATCACTCCCTTCCACACAAGCATGTGTTCTGGAATCGCATGAAATCCTAAATAAAAAGGATTATAATTAGGTTGAACCGATAAACGAATTTCCAAAAGCACGGTTCTACCATGCAGTCACTGGAAAGATACCTCGTTGAAGTAAGAGTGGTCTGTCTGAATTACTTCGAGTGTCATGCTCTTCGAAGGTAGTTCAAGGAGCAATGAGAAATTGAGCAATGGATGGTAAATATATGTAGTTAAAGGTTTCTAAACGGTGAAATTCAATGGAATGAAATCCATTGGGAAGGTAATGGCACCTTAGAGAAGAATTATTTAAACTTCCGTTTATCGAATCGATGTTTTAAAATAGAAGAATTCATTATATTCAACGTCCCGCTACACTTCTACTCGATTCCGATTGACCGAGGTAAATACTACCGCCGTCGGTGCGAATTTTGTATTCATAAATTCAATGCAAAATACGTCTTTATCTCATCACCGAATGAATACATGTAAAATTTCTCTCTTTTTTACCGCTTATCAAGTCGGTTTTCTCGAATTCGGAAAAATAAGTGGAAGATGAAACTCGTATTTTCGTGCGGTAAGACTCAAGTAGTAGAAAAAATCATAATAAATACTAGAATTCAGGTAATTTTCATCCGTTACGATAGACCTCGTGTTAATTATTATAAATCTAAATGCAAATGAGAAAAAAAAAAACTTAGTGGCTTCCCAATTTATTTCGGGAATCAGGACCAGTTTCGGAAAGCTGCCATCTTCAGGTGAGGTTACCTAGGAAATGCAAGACCTTATATACACGTTAGCTTGGAGGGGAGGGTGAGGTGGGGGAAGGGTTAGAAAAGGTGATTTCATTTGGGTGAGGTTTTCGGAACAGTTGATATCTATCGTTTCGATGGCGTCTAGTTTCTTTCCTTAATGGAGCTTGTGTAGGAGTTTCGCTGGAAATGTGCTCCGGTGGTTGTTATCTACCAGGTTCGCTGCGAAGGCTAGTGAGGCGGTGTTCTTGAATCTGTAGCACCGCAGGTGTTCTTGCGCTCTGGTTCCGATGGAACGGCCACTCTGACGCACGTAGGTCATGGGACAGTCTTCATAAGATAATTTATATGCCCCCGATAATGTGGAAGTGTCCCTTTTGTCCTTTGGGTGGGAAAGAGAACGTTGGAGGGGGTGTAGTATGCAGCCTTAAATTCTTTAGGGAGAAGGTTTTTCTACTTGTATGAAATATTTCCCAAGAATTGGAAACCCATTTTGTTTGGGATCGTGTATGGGGAGAGAGAGGGGAAGATCTAGGCCGAAGTGGATTTCTTGTATTTCTTCTAGATTAGTTTATCCACCAACTCGCTGGAGAAACCGTTGTTGATGGCTATAGTCTTAATGATATCTAGTTCTTTTTCGTAAGCCTTGGGGGTAAGGGCGACATTCAAGATCCGGTGGATTAAGGAGTGGAAGGCTGCGTGTTTCCACCGTTCTTTCCGTTTCGCCGATGTACGGAGAGCCACATTCGCATGGAACACGATACTCCTGGTGTTTTCAAGCCGAGTTTGTCTTTGACTTTGGATAGTTGGCTTCCTAGTTTTCTAGGAGGCATATGTATCGTTTTGATGTTGTGTTTTTTGAGGATTCTTGATCTGCTCCTGGATGTCGGGGCAATATAAGGGAGAAAGGCTGTGGCGGTGGGTTTTTCCTTCGCAGAATGTACCCGGTTGGTAACTAGAGAAACCTTCCTTCAAGAGAGATCCGGCGGGCCGTGCGATCCCATACGCAGAAAATGTCATCCTCATAGCGTTGCCAGTGTATAATGTGTTTTACGATTTTTTTGCCGGAGGAGAATTATTTTTCTTCTAGGTGGTCCATTAAGATCTCAGCAAGGAGAGGCGAGAGAGGGGAACCCTTTGCGAGGCCTTCGATTTGCTCGTAAAATTGGTGGTTGAATTCGAAATAATTTTCCTTAACACGTGAGTTTACTAAACGGAGTAGTTCTGTAAAATGGTCGTCAATAACTCCATTTTTCTTTAGTAATGAGCTGAGTAAGTTTATGGTTTCACCAATCGGGATAGAGGGAAACAGATTTGATAAGTCGAAGGAGACAAGTAGGGCATTTTCGGAAAACTTAGAGAAGATAAGTGTTTGGAAAATACTAATGAGTTTATTGTCCCGTACTTTGGTAGGAAGGAGGTTTCATTGATGATTATCGTGTTCAGTGTCTCGGCAAGTCGTTCCTCGGGAGCTGACATCTCCGACACCATTGGGCGTACGGGTATCTCTGCCTTGTGCCTTCTCGGGAGGCCGTATAGTCTGGGTGGTAGCGGATTCGTTGCGAGAAGGTGGAAATTTTTACTGGGGGTGAGCACCGTTCTGGTGGATTTCAGCGTCTCTTTCAGACTTTTTTGGAACATTGGCGTCGGGTCCTTGGGTAATTTCACGATAACTCAACTCTCTCTCGCAGAAAATGCACTGATTGTTTATACCGTAGTCATGGTTACTGCGGTTGCTATGGTGACCAAAATTGCGAAGGTTTACGTTCTCTTCCTCAGCTTTTCTGAATTATTCTTCTCGTACATTTGATTTTCGATAATGTTTTCATTGTGAAAAATTTAATCTTTATAATATTTATTTTAGTAATGTATTCAGTATTATGTACAGTATTCGTTAGTGATATCGTATCATTTTCTCTCGTATAGTTTGCGATATAATTCACGACATTCCCATCAAGTTTGTACGGTGATAATTTTTCGCAAATGGTCCACAAGCCGTTGATTTACAAAGAGAATATTATATTTCTTTTTATTTGATTTTTAAGAAATAAGATGCCGAAATTGACTTTATCCCTTTAATTCTTGATATATTTCATCTTGAACATCTTCAGAATTCATTTACAAAATGCAACCGAGTTAGTGGGAATAAACGTGAAGAATATGGTCTATACAGCATCAGCTATTTCTGTCTCTTGTTTTCGCTTGGATAGGTGTATCGTACGTTTTGTTATTAATCATTGACATTTTTCCGAGGGGATGAATTATTTTTTGGTTTTTAAGGGCATTTACGAGAAGTTATTTCTTGAACACTAGATTGTAAATTATTTCTTTTTATTTTTGAAAAGATCGCATTTATTAAATATCAGTGTATTAATTTCAAATCATTGTGTATCGAATCAAATACATTCTCCCGCTCTATACTGTTCCAGCAGATGATGTGTTAGGAAATTAAAAATTAACCAGCTGGCATACTTTCCTTTATTAAATTCCTAGCCTAAACTCTGATTTGTAAAATTGATTGGATCGAAGACTGTTTTTTTATCTGAACGTTTATCAATTTAGAATAATCCACCTATTCTATTGGTCCATGACATCTTAACGTCAGCCGATAAGAAAAAGCAAGAGGATGCAATATTTTTATATTTTCGAAAAGCGTTTGACAAGGTCTCTCATCAGAAGTTGTTATACATATTAAAAATTGCTGGAATAAATATCGAAGTAATAAACTGGATAGAAAATTTTCTCACCGACAGTGAAGAGCGAGTAGTGATTGATCTAACCCCGTTAAGTGACATCGGGTAGCGTAATAGGGCCCTTACTCTTTTTATTTTTGATCAACGATCTTGGTAGAGACTACCAAGTTAATTGACAGTATGGTTAGAATATTTGCAGACGATACGGTTATTTACAGAGAAATAGATAGTAGAGAGGACAGGTTAGCTCTATCGTAAGATTTGGATATCATCGGGAAATGGTGCGATGACTGAAGTTAGAGCCTAAAATTCATAAATGCTCAGTGGTTAACTTCTTTAAGAGAACGTCCACAAACGATGACTTTTTATATACCATTCAAGGGAAAAATATAGCAATAGGGGAATCTGTAAAATATCTGGGGGTTACGCTGACGAATAACTTAAATAGAAGAGCCCACATCCGTAACATATGTGGTCGAGCTCTAAGAAAACTCGGTTTCGTCAAAAGAACGATGTTACTTCGCGTTAGTCAGGCCTCACATCGAGTACTCGTGCAGCATATGAGAAGCTGCGAGTAAAGACTGCATTCGGGAGTTAGTAAGGTCCAACGTAAGGCGATACGTTTTATAAAAACTTCTTATGATAAAACAGCGAGCGCAACGCAAGTGTTAAAGGACGCCGGGTGGTAATTACTAGAGGAGAGAAGGTCGAGGCAAAAAATCAAATTATTAGATAAATTCAGGGAGAGCTCCTTCATAGAAGACGTAGAAAGTATAATGCGTCCATCTTGTTATATAGGCCGATCTGATAACGCGCGAAAGATAGAATAGAGTCATGGTGAATGCATCCCCTGCCAAACGCCGAAAGGCGGTTCGCAGGGTAAATATGTAGATGTTGATGTATTCTTTTTGAATTACATTTTTTTTCCTATCGAAGACTAGGCCAGACAATATTGGGTAAATATGCCCACCGCAAACAACATACTTTTGCTGTTAAGGAAGGAAATAGGAGGATCACCTAAATGCTAGAACATAATTTGTAAATAACAGAAACGTTCTTAAATATGTTTAGTATTTATTCTCAAACACAAAATAAAGAAGGATGATAATGCAGTAGTTTAGATAACACCATTGAATTTTCATTGTTTTTTACCGAATGAAAAACATAACAGAAAATGATCCAGGAAGGACGCAGTTATTCCATGGGATTTGTGGAAATCACAGATCTTCGTGAAGTTCTCGATACTACGGTACGATAACTTACCTCGCTAGTGTAATCTGAAAAGGATGAAAAATAAGATGATAAACAGCATTAATTTGGTTCTGTCCATTTAAATATGAAGGTATGAAAAAGGATAGCGTGTAACTTCCAATCTACCTGAAGAAGTTGAGCCCCACCAATCCGTCATACCATCGAAGAGCGAGGCCGTCTCGTCCGTCACCGTCGCAATTCCCGGTGCCTAGAATTTCGAAGGATACGTTAATTCGATCGTAGATTATGTAAAATTAATCAGCAAGTGCTCATAGTAACGTGCACGTCATACCTCGTAAACACCGTAAATGGCACCGCTTCTCGTTTTCCTGACGATGTAGTTTCTTGTGGACGTTGCGTGGCTCGAAGTAGCAGGTTGGACGGTACGATGTATGGGTTCGTCTCGTCCATTAGACGGGCCACAGTCCCTGCAGAAACCTCCATCGCTTCTACGCATGAAATGAAGGAAGTCGAAAAGAGTGGTTAAATCATCGAATTCAGAGAGGAATAGCAATGCTGAGATCGATTCGATGTCGAAGAAAGGAGGCGAATGAACAATTGTCCCAAAGTCATGGGTTCGCATAAGATTCATCTAGTAATAGTTAGTTTAACGGAGAAATTTCAGTTTTTTACCTCCTATTTTGCCACTCGTTCCATTCTCGATAGAAACGCAATAGGAAATGGCAGGAGAAGGCAATGAAGATATCAATGAACAAATAAAACAGCATGTTTTATAAGCAGAATCACTTTCTACGCTCTAAACTCAACTCTCTCTCGCAGAAAATGCACTGATTGTTTATACCGTAGTCATGGTTACTGCGGTTGCTATGGTGACCAAAATTGCGAAGGTTTACGTTCTCTTCTTCAGCTTTTCTGAATTATTCTCCTCGTACATTTGATTTTCGATAATATTTGCATTTTTCAATATGATCTTTATAATATTAATTATTACAGCATTCGTTAATTATATCGTAATATTTTTTCTCGTATAGTTTGCGTTATAATTAACGACATTCCCATCAAGTTTGTAGGGTGATAATTTTTCGCAAATGTTCCATAAGCAAAAGGGATAGATTATATTTCTTTTTATTTGATTTATTTTTAATAAATAAGATGCCGAAAATGACTTAATCCCGTTAATTCTTGATAAATTTCATCTTAAACATCTTTAAAATTCATTTACAAAATGCCACCGAGTTAGTGGGGATAAGTGACAGAAAATGGTCTATGCAGCATCAGCTTTTGCTCTCTCGTAAACGACACTGTGCCTCCCTTTTGAGGATGATAATTTAGAGTAAAAAAATGAATACATTGATTTGCCAAAACCTTTTATGATATCTTTAGAAAGTTTTGAATAGATTCAGAACTTAAATAGTTATTACTCATTTTTCATCGACGAGTGAACATATTTAAATTCATAACACGCAAAAAATTTAGATTGTTTATAATTATTAAATATACATTTTTAAGACAATATTTATCAACAGACTAAATTATATTATGAATACAACTGGAGAGAGGAGATATAGAATGGAAAAAGAAACAAATGGTTTGGAGCAGACATTGTCTATTAAATAATGCTGAAGGAAATCAGCAGCAAGCGTGATAGAATGATTGAAAATACAAAATGAGATCATGTACGTTTAAACGAAGAACACGGTCGGGATGGTAATGGAATCAAAGACAGACGTGATTATCCATAGATATGCGTGGTCTGTTCAAAATCAATAGCGAATTTTTATTATTTCCGCGGGCTACGTAAATTTGCTTTTTGATTTGTTTGCTATAATGTTGTTACTTGTGTCCCTTACTAATGCTGACAAGGTTGGCCATTTTGAAAGCATAGTTAATTTTTGACTATGTTTTGCTCGGATGTGTTTCGGCTCGTCTTCGATTTTTGCCTATTCCAAGAAATGTATCAAAGAAATTGTATTCTTTCCTGTATTTCTTGTACAAAATTCGCGATACTTTTTGAACAAACCTCTTATAACAATCTCCATGTTGCACCCAAGGTGCTGACGGAATAGAGAAACTAAAGGATGCTGCCAACGCTTGTGACCATCCTTCCGGAATATCGGTCGCTTGCAATCTACAGGCAAGCAATCATAGCTCGACTAAGATACGTGCATGTTATGCATTTCGGTAATGCATATCGTGTAGAGAAACCGATGAATTCCGTGGCATTCCATGACTTAATTCTGAAGCGGTGGGTTGAGAGAATGTTCCCAAATCCTGGAATAGAAAAGAACTTGCTAAAACAACAAGCCTTAGAACATGATCGATACCAAGTAGGTATTCTGAAGATGAATGTAGGAAATCCCTGGCTGAAACATTGAAGCTATATATCGGCCTAAGGACACAATATAAGAGAAACTGGAAATCCTCATTTTGTTGAGGAATGAAGCATATTAAACCGCTCTGGGAGAAAATCGTTGGCAATTTTATTCATTTTTGTACAAAAAACGATGGAAAACAACGGTTGGGAGAAGTTGGTACCAAAATATTTAATGTCAAGGCCAGTGAAGACTACTCGAGCAGCTGGTTTTTGCCATGCACCATGATAGAACGTTTGAAGAAAATTAAATAAGAGAGTTTGAATAACAGGCTGTGTATATTTTGACAGTAGCGAATTAGAAGCACTCTAATTGTGAAAAGCAGAGCACCTGTCTCAGAATGATTGTGGTGTAGTGAAATTTGGGAATGAAAGACTAGGAAAAGAGACTAACTTTAGAGGAATCAACGACATCAGAGTAATCCAGAATGGAAGAACCACATGACTTGATATTCTTCTTTGACGTACTGTGGTTTATATAAATTTTTTGGAGACAAAGTGAAAGAAAAACTTTTCGGTTTGGAGCCCGGAAAAGAAGAGTTTTAACAAATATGGAAAATCGGTTTAGAGGAAGCCTCTCTCCATGTTAAATGTAATGAAGGACAGAAGTCCACCAAAGTTTAGGTAGAATGATCAATGAGCCGATGGTAATGAAAGTTCAATCATTCTTTTTCACTTCATTAAACCCCTCACTATTTTTACCAAGAAAATACATTTACATTTTCTTTTACACATTTACATTACTATACTAATAATAGTATCAAGTTATACTCTGAACCGAATACAGTTCGTAGGACAACAGTCTACGTTTATCATCATCAAATGCTTTCACTCCATATAATTATTACAGAAAAAATATGATTATATTCATTGTCATGTATTGCTGGAATATTCATTTAATAATCTAATAATAACCATATTTATAGAGGATATGTAATACTCACATTTTGAAATGTTTGATCGATGTCGTAGTCTAGCATAGGACGGCGTTCAAATCCATTCGGTGAACCCAATAACTCCCACACAAGCATGTAATCTGGAATCGCATGAAATCCTAAAATAAAAAGGATTATAATTAGGTTGAACCGATAAACGAATTTCCAAAAGCACGGTTCTACCATGCAGTCACTGGAAAGATACCTCGTTGAAGTAAGAGTGGTCTATCTGAATTACTTCGAGTGTCATGCTCTTCGAAGGTAATTCAAGGAGCAATGAGAATTTGAGCAACGGATGGTAAATATATGTAGTTAAAGGTTTTTAAACGGTGACAATCAATGGAATGAAATCCGTTGGGAAGGTAATGGCACCTTAGAGAGTCACGAAGAATAATTTAACACTAGAACAGCGGGAAACGGACACCCCCCTAGAACAGCGGAAGGTGTCCTCAGGACACCTACACTTGCGCTTCTTTTAAATTGAATGAGGCAGTCGTATTTAAATTTCTAGTCTTTCCTTATAAGCTTAAAAATTAATAACTAAGTATGGGTACTTATTTATCGGCAGATCATGAGGTAAATAGTTGCTACATATTTAATATAGAAATTGTTGTTGAGTTCAATCAATTTCATAAGACTCATATTCCGATATAAAAATATACAGAACAGTAAAGCCAGAAATAAATTATATGAATAAATTAATATAAAGCCTTTTCGAGATAAAATAATTATTTGCTTGAATAACTTTTGAAAATTACCCGATTTTATCAACAATTTACATGGGGTACAAGAAAAAATAAACTCGCGTAATAAAACTTTACCGCTTCACGTACCTTCCTTTGATTTTATTTCACAACAAAAAGACTAGAAATAAGGTTTAAGACACATACTGGACCTAAATGTTATTTGCATACGCAATTATATTAATTTTTCTTTTTTAGCACAATGATGCTGTCACGAAATAATTACTCCACAGAATCCTTCCACGAAGCTAATACATAAATCTTCTTGATGTTACAGTTTCTATTAACCTATTCCTTGCACTTCTTACACTTATCTGATGCTATATTTCACTTGTATTTTCTTTTGAACAGATATCGGTGGCTTCATTGGATGATGTCTCGTGCATCTAGTGTTTACTTAGGTCCTTTTTGAGATCTCTTTAGACAGCTTAGGTTTTACTTTGTTTATCTGCGATTCGTTGCAAGAATCTATATCTGGTTATTTGGCGACCTCTTTTCTGCTTGCAAATAACCTATACATTGACTTCTGCTAGATAAATTTTTATGTAAAAAGAATGCATTAGGCAACGTCGTGAGTCTGTCTCACCGTGTGCCTACGCGCCATTTGGTCCACTACGCCGCTTTTTGCACAATTATGGTACGTCACCGCGTCTGATTTTCTTTTACTAATACTGTCAAATACGACATTAGAAAGCATCTAAATCGCGAGAAGAACATGTTTATTCGGTTTAATTTTATAAACAAGGATTATTCTTCATTTTTCGACAACATCGGAATTCACTGCAGATTTTTGCTGGTTTTCAACTCCAGCGACTCTCATCACAATTTGCTCTATGTTCCAGATAAAAAATACCTGCTTTCTTCAGCCTTTTAAATAGTTTCTTTAATTTAAAATAATTATCGGTCATTAGGTTAATTCCTTTTATATAGGAAAGGTCCCATCAAGGTCATGACCACATGGTTCAGGAAGATGGCCTATCCTCCAACTCGATAACTTATGGAAATCTATTCTATGCATATTTGGAATTAAAATCCACTACTAACCGAAACTTAAGTACATATTTATCAGGTTTATCAAGAATAAATTGTGTGAATAGACATCTACACTTTCTGGGAAAAAGCTGATCATTCGCCGTCACTTTTGTAACGGGATTGTAGCAAGCCTGGCAATATTCAATGAGTGAGTGTCACAAAAAGATATAAGACAAATTAGTCAATTGCGAAAATAGAAATGGGAAACATATCTTATAAATGGAAATATTAGAAAATATAAGGCAAAATGTTTCCAACTCAATTCATCATAAGAATTGCTACCTCAAATTTTTATACATAACAATATAATTAATTAATTTTAGAGAACGGGGACAAAATAATAGCAAAAAGCAATATTATCTCAAAGTACATTCGTAAGAGCTTCTGATATAAAACAATGAAGGTTTTATCATAAGAAATAATAGTAAATATTACGTAGGTGTCCTGAGGACACCTCCGCTGTTCTAGGGGGTATGTGGTAGGATCTCCTATGAAAATGTTCCAATAATTATAAAACTCGGTAGAAATACGCAGAATATTAAATAATTAAAAGTCACGAAACGATTTTTTTCTATGATAAAAATTACAAAAATGGTGCGTTTTTTTCATGGGCGAGGTGTCCTGAGGACACCCTCCGCTGTTCTAGTGTTAAACTGCCGTTAATCGAATCGATGTTTTAAAAATGAAGAATTCATTATATTCAACGTCCCGCTACACTTCTACTCGATTCCGATTGACTGAGGTAAATACTACCGCCGTCAGTGCGAATTTTGTTTTTATAAATTCAATGCAAAATACGTCTTTATCTCATCACCGAATGAATACATGTAAAATTACTCTCTTTTTTTACCGCTTATCAAGTCGGTTTTCTCGAATTCGGAAGAATAAGTGGAAGATGAAACTCGTATTTTCGTGCGGTAAGACTCAAGTAGTAGGAAAAAATCATAATAAATACTAGAATTCACGTAATTTTCATCCGTTACGATAGACCTCGTGTTAATTATTATAAATCTAAATGCAAATGAGAAAAAAAAAACTTAGTGGCTTCCCAATTTATTTCGGGAATCAAGACCAGTTTCGGAAAGCTGCCATCTTCAGGTGAGGTTACCTAGGAAATGCAAGACCTTATATACACGTTAGCTTGGAGGGGAGGGTGAGGTGGGGGAAGGGTTAGAAAAGGTGATTTCATTTGTGATGTTTGGGGAACAGTTGTTATCTATCGTTTCGATGGCGTCCAGTTTCTTTCCTTAAGGGAGCTTGTGTAGGAGTTTCGCTGGAAATGTGCTCCGGTGGTTGTTATCTACCAGGTGGGCTGCGAAGGCTAATGAGGTGGTGTTCTTGAATATGTAGCACCGCAGGTGTTCTTGCGCTCTGGTTCCGATGGAACGGCCACTCTGACGCACGTAGGTCATGGGGCAGTCTTCTCAAGATAAATTGTATGCTCCCGATAATGTGGAAGTGTCCCTTTTGTCCTTTGGGTGGGAAAGAGAACGTTGGAGGGGGTGTAGTATGCAGCCTTAAATTCTTTAGGGAGAAGGTTTTTCTACTTGTATGAAATATTTCCCAAGAATTGGAAACCCATTTTGTTTGGGATCGTGTATGGGGAGAGAGGGGGGTAGATCTAGGCCGAAGTGGATTTCTTGTATTTCTTCTGGATTAGTCTATCCACCAACTCGCTGGAGAAACCGTTGTTGATGGCTATAGTCTTAATGATATCTAGTTCTTTTTCGTAAGCCTTGGGGGTAAGGGCGACATTCAAGAGCCGGTGGATTAAGGAGTGGAAGGCTGCGTGTTTACGAGAGTGGTGGCGGAAGGAGGAGGAGATGCAATGATCGGTGTTGCTATTTCTGCGGTAGATTTCGAAAGAGTCCTTATTATTTATGAGACTTATGTTGAGGTCCAGGAAGTTTAGAAGTCCGTTCTTCTGGATTTCAGAGGTGAACTAGATGTTAGGGTTGAGGGAGTTCAGGAAAGTTAAAAAAGAGAGATTTGGAAGGATCTTGTAGTTTCCCGGTGAATCTTCTGAAGGAAGGTTTCTCGGGTTACCAACCGGGTACATTCTGCGGACGGGTCCAACGTTTCGGCCACTCTCTCTGTGGCCATCTTCAGGGTGAAGTGCCGAGCGATAAAAAAGGTCCTGTATACATAGTATGGTCTTACTCCCTTTCACTTTTCTGATTGGTTGGAGCGTTCTTTTGAGATTTTGTTGAGAATTGGAATCCTTCTTCCCTGTTGAAGTTATTTTTATTTAGGCATATCTCAATCGATTCCTTGATCTTACGGTCCCAGTGTTTGGAAGCTCTGCATAACACTTCAGTTTTTTCGAAGTGTATCTTGTGGCCTTTTTCTAAACTATGTTCAGAGATTGCGCATTTTTCGGGTTGGTTAAGTCGGATAAGTCGGGAATGCTCAGTTAGACGGGTTTCCACCTTTCTTCCCGTTTCGCCGATGTACGCAGAGATGACACATTCACATGGAACACGATAGACTCCTGGCGTTTTCAAGCCGAGTTTGCCTTTGACTGTGGATAGCTGGCTTCCTAGATTCTAGGAGGCAAATGTATCGTTTTGATGTTCTGTTTTTTGAGGATTCTTGAAATGCTCCTGGATATCGGGGCGATATAAGGGAGAAAGGCTGTGGCGGTGGGTTTTTCCTCCGCAGAATGTACCCGGTTGGTAACCCGAGAAACCTTCCTTCAAGAGAGATCTGGGGGGCCGTGCCATCCCATACGGAGAAAATGTCATCCACATAGCGTTGCCAGTGTAAAATGTGTTTTGCGACTTTTTTGCCGGAGGAGAATTATTTTTCTTCTAGGTGGTACATGAAGATCTCAGCAAGGAGAGGAGAGAGAGGGGAACCCTTTGCGAGGCCTTCGATTTGCTCGTAAAATTGGTGGTTGAATTCGAAATAATTTTGCTTAACACGTGAGTTTACTAAACGGAGTAGTTCCGTAAAATGGTCGTCAATAACTCCATTTTTCTTTAGTAATGAGCTGAGTAAGTTTATGGTTTCACCAATCGGGATAGAGGGAAACAGATTTGATAAGTCGAAGGAGACAAGTAGGGCATTTTCGGAAAACTTAGAGAAGATAAGTGTTTGGAAAATACTATTGAGTTCACTATCCCGTACTTTGGTAGGAAGGAGGTTTCATTGATGATTATCGTGTTCAGTGGCAAGTCGTTCCTCGGGAGCTGACATCGCCGACACCACTGGGCGTACGGGTATCTCTGCCTTGTACCTCCTCGGGAGGCCGTATAGTAGGGGCTTCATATGACGTGTACCAATTGCGAATGGCATTGGCGTCGGTACTTCTGGTGGTGACACTTTCATTTCGGAGGGCCTCTTCACAATCGGCAGCTACGTTTTTGATATCACTGAAGGCCACTGGATCAGGTGGGGAAAACTGCAGGCCGTTGTCTAGAAGTTTGGTGATGGGGGCAGTTAGTGGGACTTGGGATAAGTTGACAACTCTCGGTTGGATACGGTAGGAACCATTGTCATTGCAGGGATTTTGAGGAGGCCTTCTATCTAATAGCATTTTTAGATTCCCTCCGGTCAGCGTCCCACTTCCCAACAGCGTTACTCTCACATCACTTTCCCACTGTACCTCTTGTCGATCACATCGTTCCAATCACCTTTAGGTTAATTTCGCGATTTTATGAATTAGAATGTACCATCGGGGTGACAAAGCATTCCAATTCCAAACGTTATTCAAAGACGGAGCTCTCTGTTGATAGAAACCTCTTCGGCTTCTCAAGTAATGAAGAATCATTTCTACGATATTTACGATACACGATACAGCGTAGGAAAATCATCATTCGGTGCACATCATTTAATCCAAGCTTACTGCTAATATTGAAGACACGTATGATAACATAGACGTAAGGAATGCAGCCACTCGTTCATGGTCGTTTTCAAACGGGGAGCGGTTAAAATCCTCGAAGCAAATTGTTGGAAACACAGGCTTTAAAAATATTTTCCGATCGGACTTCGCCTCTTATCGGTTTCATTCATCATCACTCAAAGCTCTTCTGCCTCGGCCGCACTCGGTGACATGCCGATGTCTCGATGCTTTACTTAGACCTCCAAATCCATCAGTTCTTAGTTTTTGGTTTCATAACCACTTAACCCACGATACGGTCACCATCACTTTCTAATGGATGAATCGTCGAGAATTCATTGCGAAAAGATTCTCACGAAATGACCGAGAAACTTGCTATCGATGCACACGCTGCAGGAACTAAATTTGCTCGCGGGAAAGACTAAGGTCGGAACAACGACAGTTGAAACATTACTAGGCCCTCTGTCGGAATGAGCGGTATACTAAAACGCTACGAAGATGAATGTCGAATTCTTTCCACTGCTCCTCATTTAAGATAGCGTGGCAACAAATAGATGCGTAGACATTTTTGAATAATATATCGTTTATTTGTATCTCGTTCTTCTTCTCTCTTCTCCTTTCTCAAGTTTTCATAGTAGTTTAATTTGAAAGATTAAATTTTAATGTATATTATCCACTAAGGACTTGTAAAGAGGGGTAAATTTAAGAGATTGAACAATTTGATAAGCCTTTCAGCATTATTTGGTTGATAATCATGTGTTCTATTTGCGATAATGAATATATTTATGAATAATATTTCAGTTGAATATCGTTGATTAATTTTTTTAGACTTTTACATTCATGAAAGGAAATATTGAATATTGTTGTCATGGATTTCTTTACTCTCATCTTGTTTTACCTTGCATAGGTGTATCGTACCTTTTACTTGATAATCATGACATAAGGCCGAGGAGATGAATTGGTTTTTGAGGGCAATTACGAGAAGTTATTTCTTGAATTCTGGATTGTAAATCATATATGTTTATTTTTGAATAGATCGCATGTATTAAATATCAGTATATTAACTTCAAATCATTGTGTAACGAATCAAATACATTCTCTCGGTCTATACTGTCCAGCATATGTAGAGAATCAAATGTTATAATTTTCAAATTTGATCAGCTAGCATTGTTTCCTTTATTAAATTCCTAGCCTATACTCTTATTTATAAAATTAATTGGACCGAATACTGTTTTTTTGTCTGAATGTTTATCAATTTAGAATAATCTACCACTTCTTTTTGAACTACATTTTCTTCGATTGAATACTTGGCCAATGAAATATTGGGTAAATATGCTGACTAAAAAAACGAACTTTTGCTGTTGAAGAAGGAGATAGCAGGATCAACTAAATGCTATCACATAATTTGTAAATAACAGACAAGTTCTTAAATATTTTTAGTATTTATTCTCAAACACAAATTACAGAAGAAAGATAAGGCAGTAGTTTCGATAACACCATTAAATTTTCATTGTTTTTTACCGAATGAAAAACATAAAAGAAAATGACCCAGGAAGGACGTGGTTATTCCATGGTATTTGTGGAAATCACAGATCTTCGTGAAGCTCTCGATACCACGGTACGATAACTTGCCTCGCTAGTGTAATCTGAAAAAGATGAAAAATAAGATGATAAACAGCATTAATTTGGTTCTGTCGATTTAAATATGAAGGTATGAAAAAGGATAGCGTGCAAGTTTCAATCTACCTGAAGAAGTTGAGCCCCACCAATCCGTCATACCATCGAAGAGCGAGGCCGTCTCGTCCGTCAATGTCGCATTTCCCGGTGCCTAGAATTTCGACGGATACGTTAATTCGATCGTAGATTATGTAAAATGAATCAGCAAGTGCTCATAGTAACGTGCACGTCATACCTTGTAAACACCGTAAATGGCACCGCTTCTCGTTTTCCTGACGATGTAGTTTCTTGTGGACGTTGCGTGGCTCGAAGTAGCAGGTTGGACGGTACGAGGTATGAACTCGTCTCGTCCATTAGACGGGCCACAGTCCCTGCAGAAACCACCATCGCTTCTACGCATGAAATGAAGGAAGTCGAAAAGAGTGGTTAAATCATCGAATTCAGAGAGGAATAGCAATGCTGAGATCAATTAGATGTCGAGTAAAGGATGCGAATGAACAATTGTCCCAAAGTCATGGGTTCGCGTAAGATTCCTCTAGTAATAGTTAGTTTATCGGAGAAATTTCAGTTTTTTACCTCCTATTTTGCCACTCGTTCCATTCTCGATAGAAACGCAATAGGAAATGGCAGGAGAAGGCAATGAAGATATCAATGAACAGATAAAACAGCATGTTTTATAAGCAGAATCACTTTCTACGCTCCAAACTCAACTCTCTCTCGCAGAAAATGCACTGATTGTTTATACCGTAGTCATGGTTACTGTGGTTGCTATGGTGACCAAAATTGCGAAGGTTTACGTTCTCTTCTTCAGCTTTTCTGAATTTTTCTTCTCGCACGTTTGATTTTCGATAATGTTTGCATTGTGAAAAATTTAATCTTTATAATATTTATTTTAGTAATGTATTCAGTATTATGTACAGTATTCGTTAATGATATCGTATCATTTTCTCTCGTATAGTTTGCGTTATAATTCACGACATTCCCATCAAGTTTGTACGGTGATAATTTTTCGCAAATGGTCCACAAGGCGTTGTTATGCAAGGAGAATATAATATTTATTTTTATTTGATTAATTCTTGAGTAATAAGGTGCTGGATATTCATTTTTTTCCCCTTATTTTAGATAAACTTCATTTTAATCACCTTTATAAATTATTTACATTTATGCGCTAGTTGGAATTTGTTATTAATATTTATATTAATTATTTATAATAATTTAATATTAATTTTAGTAATGTATTCAGTATTATGTACAGTATTCGTTAATGATATCGTATCATTTTCTCTCGTATATTTTGCGATGTAATACACGACATTCCCATCAAGTTTGTACGGTGATAATTTTTTGCAAATGTTCCACAAGCCGTTGATATACAAGGAGAATATTATATTTCTTTTTATTTGATTTTTAAGAAATAAGATGCAGAAATTGACTTTATCCCTTTAATTCTTGATATATTTCATCTTAAACATCTTCAGAATTCATTTACAAAATGCAACCGAGTTAGTGGGAACAAACGTGAAGAATATGGTCTATAAAGCATCAGCTATTTCTGTCTCTTGTTTTCGCTTGGATAGGTGTTTCGTACGTTTTGTTATTAATCACTGACATTTTTCCGAGGGGTTGAATTATTTTTTGGTTTTTAAGGGCATTTACGAGAAGTAATTTCTTGAATACTGGATTGTAAATTATTGCTGTTTATTTTTGAAAAGATCGCATTTATTAAATATCAGTGTATTAATTTCAAATCATTGTGTATCGAATCAAATACATTCTCCCGCTCTATACTGTTCCAGCAGATGAAGAGAATCATGTGTTAGGAAATTAAAAATTAACCAGCTGGCATACTTTCCTTTATTAAATTTCTAGCCTAAACTCTGATTTGTAAAATTGATTGGATCGAAGACTGTTTTTTTTATCTGAACGTTTATCAATTTAGAATAATCTGCCTATTCTATTGGTCCACGACATCTTAACGTCAGCCGATAAGAAAAAGCAAGTGGGTGCAATATTTTTAAATTTTCGAAAAGTGTTTGACAAGGTCCCTCATCAGAAGTTGTTGTACATATTAAAAGTTGCTGGAATAAATATCGAAGTAATAAACTGGATAGAAAATTTTCTCTCCGACAGAGAACAGCGAGTGGTGATAGATGGGGTCAGCTCTAACCCCGTGAAAGTGACATAGGGAGTGCTACAGGGTAGCGTAATAGGGCCCTTCCTCTTTTTATTTTACATTAACGATCTTGGTAGAGACTACCAAGTTATTTGACAGTAACGTTAGATTTTTTGCAGACGATACGGTTATTTACAGAGAAATAGATAGTAGAGAGGACAGGTTAGCTCTATCGTAAGATTTAGATATCATCGGGAAATGGTGCGATGACTGGAAATTAGAGCTCAAAATTCATAAATGCTCAGTGGTTAACTTCTTTAAGAAAAAGTCCACTAACGATGACTTTTTATATACCATTCAAGGGAAAGATATAGCAATAGGGGAATCTGTAAAATATCTGGGAGTTACGCTGACGAATAACTTAAAAAGGAGTGCCCGCATCCGTAACATACTATGTGGTCGAACACTAAGAAAACTCGGTTTCGTCAAAAGAATAGTCGGTAGGAGCGATGAAAAGGTTCGCGAACGATGTTACTTCGCGTTAGTAAGACCTCACATCGAGTACTCGTGCAGCATATGGGAAGCTGCGAGTAAAGACTGCATTCGGGAGTTGGAAAAGGTCCAACGTGAGGCGATACGTTTTGTAAAAACTTTATATGATAAAAAAGCGAGCGCAACGCAAATGTTAAAGGACGCCGGGTGGTAATTACTAGAAGAGAGAAGGTCGAGGCAAAGAATCAAATTAATAGATATATTCAGGTCCTTTATAGAAGACGTAGAAAGTATAATGCGTCTATCTTGTCATATAGGCCGAACTGATAACGCGCGAAAGATCAGAGAAATATATGAGCGAACGGAGCGTTATAAAAATTCATTTTTTCCGCGGACTATTCGCGAAAACAATCGCTTAGGGAAATAGAGTCATGGTGAATGCACCCATGGTGAACGAACCGCCTTTCGGCGTTTGGCAGGGTAAATATGTAGATGTCGATGTATTCTTTTGGAATTACATTTTTTTTCCTATCGAAGACTAGGCCAGACAATATTGGGTAAATATGCCCACTGCAAACAACGTACTTTTGCTGTTAAGGAAGGAAATAGGAGGATCACCTAAATGCTAGAACATAATTTGTAAATAACAGAAACGTTCTTAAATATTTTAAGTATTTATTCTCAAACACAAAATACAGGAGAAAGACAAGGCAGTAATTTCGATAACACCATTGAATTTTCATTGTTTTTACCGAAAGAAAAACATAACAGAAAATGACCCAGGAAGGACGCAGTTATTCCATGGGATTTGTGGAAATCACAGATCTTCGTGAAGTTCTCGATACCACGGTACGATAACTTGCCTCGCTAGTGTAATCTGAAAAGGATGAAAAATAAGATGATAAACAGCATTAATTTGGTTCTGTAGATTTAAATATGAAGATATGAAAAAGGATAGTGTGTAACATTCAATCTACCTGAAGAAGTTGAGCCCCACCAATCCGTCATACCATCGAAGAGCGAGGCCGTCTCGTCCGTCACCGTCGCAATTCCCGGTGCCTAGAATTTCGACGGATACGTTAATTCGATCGTAGATTATTTAAAATCAATCAGCAAGTGCTCATAGAAACGTGCACGTCATACCTCGTAAACACCGTAAATGGCACCGCTTCTCGTTTTCCTGACGATGTAGTTTCTTGTGGACGTTGCGTGGCTCGAAGTAGCAGGTTGGACGGTACGAGGTATGAACTCGTCTCGTCCATTAGACGGGCCACAGTCCCTGCAGAAACCACCATCGCTTCTACGCATGAAATGAAGGAAGTCGAAAAGAGTGGTTAAATCATCGAATTCAGAGGGGAATAGCAATGCTGAGATCAATTAGATGTCGAATAAAGGATGCGAATGAACAATTGTCACAAAGTCATGGGTTCGTGTAAGATTCCTCTAGTAATAGTTAGTTTATCGGAGAAATTTCAGTTTTTTACCTCCTATTTTGCCACTCGTTCCATTCTCGATAGAAACGCAATAGGAAATGGCAGGAAAAGGCAATGAAGATATCAATTAACAGATAAATCAGCATGTTTTATAAGCAGAATCACTTTCTACGATCCAAACTCAACTCTCTCTCGCAGAAAATGCACTGATTGTTTATACCGTAGTCATGGTTACTGCGGTTGCTATGGTGACCAAAATTGCGAAGGTTTACGTTCTCTCCTTCAGCTTTTCTGAATTTTTCTTCTCGCACGTTTGATTTTCGATAATGTTTGCATTTTGAAAAATTTAATCTTTATAATATTTATTTTAGTAATGTATTCAGTATTATGTACAGTATTCGTTAATGATATCGTATCATTTTCTCTCGTATAGTTTGCGTTATAATTTACGACATTCCCATCATGTTTGTACGGTGATAATTTTTCGCAAATGGTCCATAAGCACAAGGGATAGATTAAATTTCTTTTTATTTGATTTTTAAGAAATAAGATGCCGAAATTGACTTTATCCCTTTAATTCTCGATATATTTCATCTTAAACATCTTCAGAATTCATTTACAAAATGCAACCGAGTTAGTGGGAATAAACGTGAAGAATATGGTCTATACAGCATCAGCTATTTCTGTCTCTTGTTTTCGCTTAGATAGGTGTATCGTACGTTTTGTTATTAATCATTGACATTTTTCCGAGGGGTTGAATTATTTTTTGGTTTTTAAGGGCATTTACGAGAAGTAATTTCTTGAATACTGGATTGTAAATCATTGCTGTTTATTTTTGAAAAGATCGCATTTATTAAATATCAGTGTATTAATTTCAAATCATTGTGTATCGAATCATATACATTCTCCCGCTCTACACTGTTCCAGCAGATGAAGAGAATCATGTGTTAGGATATTAAAAATTAACCAGCTGGCATACTTTCCTTTATTAAATTCCTAGCCTAAACTCTGATTTGTAAAATTGATTGGATCGAAGACTGTTTTTTTTTCTGAACGTTTATCAATTTAGAATAATCTACCTATTCTATTGGTCCACGACATCTTAACGTCAGCGGATAAGAAAAAGCAAGTGGGTGCAATATTTTTAAATTTTCGAAAAGCGTTTGACAAGGTCCCTCATCAGAAGTTGTTGTACATATTAAAAGTTGCTGGAATAAATATCGAAGTAATAAGCTGGATAGAAAATTTTCTCTCCGACAGAGAACAGCGAGTAGTGATAGATGGAGTCAGCTCTAACCCCGTGAAAGTGACTTAGGGAGTGCTACAGGGTAGCGTAATAGGGCCCTTCCTCTTTTTATTTTACATTAACGATCTTGGTAGAGACTACCAAGTTATTTGACAGTAACGTTAGATTTTTTGCAGACGATACGGTTATTTACAGAGAAATAGATAGTAGAGAGGACAGGTTAGCTCTATCGTAAGATTTAGATATCATCGGGAAATGGTGCGATGACTGGAAATTAGAGCTCAAAATTCATAAATGCTCAGTGGTTAACTTCTTTAAGAAAAAGTCCACTAACGATGACTTTTTATATACCATTCAAGGGAAAGATATAGCAATAGGGGAATCTGTAAAATATCTGGGAGTTACGCTGACGAATAACTTAAAAAGGAGTGCCCGCATCCGTAACATACTATGTGGTCGAACACTAAGAAAACTCGGTTTCGTCAAAAGAATAGTCGGTAGGAGCGATGAAAAGGTTCGCGAACGATGTTACTTCGCGTTAGTAAGGCCTCACATCGAGTACTCGTGCAGCATATGGGAAGCTGCGAGTAAAGACTGCATTCGGGAGTTGGAAAAGGTCCAACGTGAGGCGATACGTTTTGTAAAAACTTTATATGATAAAAAAGCGAGCGCAACGCAAATGTTAAAGGACGCCGGGTGGTAATTACTAGAAGAGAGAAGGTCGAGGCAAAGAATCAAATTAATAGATATATTCAGGTCCTTTATAGAAGACGTAGAAAGTATAATGCGTCTATCTTGTCATATAGGCCGAACTGATAACGCGCGAAAGATCAGAGAAATATATGAGCGAACGGAGCGTTATAAAAATTCATTTTTTCCGCGGACTATTCGCGAAAACAATCGCTTAGGGAAATAGAGTCATGGTGAATGCACCCATGGTGAACGAACCGCCTTTCGGCGTTTGGCAGGGTAAATATGTAGATGTCGATGTATTCTTTTGGAATTACATTTTTTTTCCTATCGAAGACTAGGCCAGACAATATTGGGTAAATATGCCCACTGCAAACAACGTACTTTTGCTGTTAAGGAAGGAAATAGGAGGATCACCTAAATGCTAGAACATAATTTGTAAATAACAGAAACGTTCTTAAATATTTTAAGTATTTATTCTCAAACACAAAATACAGGAGAATGACAAGGCTGTAATTTCGATAACACCATTGAATTTTCATTGTTTTTACCGAAAGAAAAACATAACAGAAAATGACCCAGGGAGGACGCAGTTATTCCATGGGATTTGTGGAAATCACAGATCTTCGTGAAGTTCTCGATACTACGGTACGATAACTTGCCTCGCTAGTGTAATCTGAAAAGGATGAAAAATAAGATGATAAACAGCATTAATTTGGTTCTGTAGATTTAAATATGAAGATATGAAAAAGGATAGTGTGTAACATTCAATCTACCTGAAGAAGTTGAGCCCCACCAATCCGTCATACCATCGAAGAGCGAGGCCGTCTCGTCCGTCACCGTCGCAATTCCCGGTGCCTAGAATTTCGACGGATACGTTAATTCGATCGTAGATTATTTAAAATCAATCAGCAAGTGCTCATAGAAACGTGCACGTCATACCTCGTAAACACCGTAAATGGCACCGCTTCTCGTTTTCCTGACGATGTAGTTTCTTGTGGACGTTGCGTGGCTCGAAGTAGCAGGTTGGACGGTACGAGGTATGAACTCGTCTCGTCCATTAGACGGGCCACAGTCCCTGCAGAAACCACCATCGCTTCTACGCATGAAATGAAGGAAGTCGAAAAGAGTGGTTAAATCATCGAATTCAGAGGGGAATAGCAATGCTGAGATCAATTAGATGTCGAATAAAGGATGCGAATGAACAATTGTCACAAAGTCATGGGTTCGTGTAAAAAATCAAATTATTAGATAAATTCAGGGAGAGCTCCTTCATAGAAGACGTAGAAAGTATAATGCGTCCATCTTGTTATATAGGCCGATCTGATAACACGCGAAAGATAGAATAGAGTCATGGTGAATGCACACCCTGCCAAACGCCGAAAGGCGGTTCGCAGGGTAAATATGTAGATGTTGATGTATTCTTTTTTAATTATATTTTTCTTCCAATCGAAGACTAGGCCAGACAATATTGGGTAAATATGCCCACCGCAAACAACGTACTTTTGAGGTTAAGAAAGGAGATAGCAGGATCACCAAAAAGCCAGGACATAATTTGTTGTGTAATAGGGCCCTTACTCTTTTTATTTTACCACCGCAAACAATATACTTTTGCTGTTAAGGAAGGAGATAGCAGGATCACCAAAAAGCCAGTACATTATTTGTAAATAACAGACACTTTCTTAAATACGTTTAGTATTTATTCTCAAACACAAAATACAGAAGAAAGATATGGCAGTAGTTTCATATCACCATTAAATTTTCATTGTTTTTTACCGAATGAAAAATATAAAAGAAAATGACCCAGGAAGAACGTGGTTATTCTCGTTTTCCGAAGTGTATTTCTTGTATTTCTTCTGGATTAGTCTATCCACCAACTCGCTGGAGAAGCCTTTGTGATGGCTATATTCTTAATAATATTTAGTTATTTTTCGTAAGCCTTAGGGGTAAGGGGGACATTCATGAGCCGGTGGATTAAGGAGTGGAAGGCTGCGTGTTTCCACCGTTCTTTTCGTTTGGCCGATGTACGCAGAGCCACATTCACATGGAACACGATAGACTCCTGGTGTTTTCAAGCCGAGTTTGTCTTTGACTTTGGATAGTTGGCTTCCTAGTTTTCTAGGAGGCATATGTTTCGTTTTGATGTTCTGTTTTTTGAGGATTCTTGAAATGCTCCTGGATGTCGGGGCAATAAAAGGGAGAAAGGCTGTGGCGGTGGGTTTTTCCTCCGCAGAATGTACCCGGTTGGTAACCCGAGAAACCTTCCTTCAAGAGAGATCTGGGGGGCCGTGCCATCCCATACGGAGAAAATGTCATCCACATAGCGTTGCCAGTGTAAAATGTGTTTTGCGACTTTTTTGCCGGAGGAGAATTATTTTTCTTCTAGGTGTTCCATGAAGATCTCAGCAAGGAGACGCGGGAGAGGGGAACCCTTAGCGAGGCCTTCGATTTGCTCGTAAAATTGGTGGTTGAATTCGAAATAATTTTGCTTAACACATAAGTTTACCAAACGGAGTAGTTCTGTAAAATAGTCGTCAATAACTCCATTTTTCTTTAGTAATGAGCTGAGTAAGTTTATGGTTTCACCAATCGGGATAGAGGGAAACAGATTTGATAAGTCGAAGGAGACAAGTAGGGCATTTTCGGAAAACTTAGAGAAGATAAGTGTTTGGAAAATACTAATGAGTTTATTGTCCCGTACTTTGGTAGGAAGGAGGTTTCATTGATGATTATCGTGTTCAGTGTCTCGGCAAGTCGTTCCTCGGGAGCTGACATCTCCGACACCATTGGGCGTACGGGTATCTCTGCCTTGTGCCTTCTCGGGAGGCCGTATAGTATGGGTGGTAGCGGATTCGTTGCGAGAAGGCGGAACTTTTTACTGTGGGTGAGCACCGTTCTTGTGGATTTCAGCGTCTCTTTGAGACTTTTTTGGAACATTGGCGTCGGGTCCTTGGGTAATTTCACAATATCGAAAGATTTTATGAAGTCCGAGCTGTCGGAGTTGTAGGTATCTTCGTCCATGATTAGCGTTACTCAAACGTCACTTTTCCACTGTACTTCACGTCGATCACATCGTTTCAATCACCTTTTGGTTAGTTTCGCTATTTTATGAATTAGAATGTACCGTCGGGGCGACAAAGCATTCCTATTCAAAACGTCATTCAAAGACGGAGTTCTCTGTTGATAGAAACCTCTTCGGCTTCTTAAGTAATGAAGAATCATTCCTACGATATTTACGATACACGATACAGCGTAGGAAAATCATTATTCGGTGCACATCTTTTAATCCACGCTTACTACTAATATTTAAGACACGTATGATAACATAGACGTAAGGAATGCAGCCACTCGTTCATGGTCGTTTTCAAACGGGGAGTGGTTAAAATCCTCGAAGCAAATTGTTGGAAACACAGGCTTTAAAAATATTTTCCGATCGGACTTCGCTTCTTATCGGTTTCATTCATCATCGCTCAAAGCTCTTCTGCTTCGGCCGCAATCGATGACATGCCGATGTCTAGATGCTTTACTTAGACTTCCAAATCCATCAGTTCTTAGTTTGTGGTTTCATAACCACTTAACCCACGAAACGATCACCATCACTTTCTAATGGATGAAACGTCGAGAATTCATTGCGAAAAGATTCTCACAAAATGGCCCAGAAACTTGCTATCGATGCACACGCTGCAGGAACTAAATTTGCTTGCGGGAAAGACTAAAGTCGGAACAACGGCAGTTGAAACATTACTAGGACCTCTGTCGGAATGAGCGGGATACTAAAACGCTACGAAGATGAATGTCGAATTCTTTCCACTGCTCCTCATTTAAGGTATCATGGCAACAAATTGATGCGTAGACATTTTTGAATAATATATCGTTTATTTGTATCTCGTTCTTCTTCCCTCTTCTCTTTTTTCCAGATTTCATAATAGTTTAACTTGAAAGATTAAATTTTAATGTATATTTTCCGCTAAAGACTTGTAAAGAGGGGAATAATTTATGTGATTGCACAATTTGACAAGCATTTCAGCATTATGTGGTTGATAATCATGTGTTCTTTTTGCGATTATGAATATATTTATGAATGATTTTTTGGTTGAATATCGTTGATTAATTTTTTTAGAATATGACATTTATCAAAGTAAATATTGAATATTGTTGTCATAGATTCCTTTTTTTTCTCACTTGTTTTACCTTGCAAAGGTGTATTGTAAGTTTTTTGTTAATCATTGACATATAATCGAATTGATGAATTGGTTTTTGGTTTTTAAGGGCAATTACTAGAAGTTATTTCTTGAATTCTGGATTGTAGATCATATCTGTTTATTTTTAAAAACATCGCATTTATTAAGTATAAGTAAATTCCATTGAAATCATTCTCCCGCTGTTTCCTGTTCCAGTAGATGAAGAGAATCATGTATTAGGAAGTTAAAAATTAATCAGCTAGCATTCTTTCCTTTCTGAAATTACCAGCCTAAACTCTGATTTGTAAAAATTATAAAATCCTTGTTTTTATTGTCTGAACGTTTATCCTTCGAGAATAATTTACCAATTCTTTTTGTATTACATTTTGTTGATCGTAAACTCGACAAATAAAATATTGGGTAAATATGCTAGCTACAAAAAACGAACTTTTGCTGTTGAAGAAGGAGATAGCAGGATCACCTAAAAGCCAGGATATAATTTGTAAATAACTGACACGTTGTTAAATATTTTAAGCATTTATTCTCAAACACGAAATACAGGAGAAAGACAAGGCAGTAATTTCGATAACACCGTTGAATTTTCATTGTTTTTACCGAAAGTAAAACATAACAGAAAATGACCCAGGAAGGACGCAGTTATTCCATGGGATTTGTGGAAATCACAGATCTTCGTGAAGTTCTCGATACTACGGTACGATAACTTGCCTCGCTCGTGTAATCTGAAAAAGATGAAAAATAAGATGATAAACAGCATTAATTTGGTTCTGTCCATTAAAATATGAAGGTATGAAAATGGATAGCGTGTAACTTTCAATCTACCTGAAGAAGTTGAGCCCCACCAATCCGTCAGACCATCGAAGAGCGAGGCCGTCTCGTCCGTCACCGTCGCAATTCCCGGTGCCTAGAATTTCGACGGATACGTTAATTCGATCGTAGATTATTTAAAATCAATCAGCAAGTGCTCATAGAAACGTGCACGTCATACCTTGTAAACACCGTAAATGGCACCGCTTCTCGTTTTCCTGACGATGTAGTTTCTTGTGGACGTTGCGTGGCTCGAAGTAGCAGGTTGGACGGTACGAGGTATGAACTCGTCTCGTCCATTAGACGGGCCACAGTCCCTGCAGAAACCACCATCGCTTCTACGCATGAAATGAAGGAAGTCGAAAAGAGTGGTTAAATCATCGAATTCAGAGAGGAATAGCAATGCTGAGGTCAATTTCATGTCGAATAAAGGATGCGAATGAACAATTGTCCCAAAGTCATGGGTTCGTGTAAGATTCCTCTAGTAATAGTTAGTTTATCGGAGAAATTTCAGTTTTTTACCTCCTATTTTGCCACTCGTTCCATTCTCGATAGAAACGCAATAGGAAATGGCAGGAGAAGGCAATGAAGATATCAATTAACAGATAAAACAGCATGTTTTATAAGTAGAATCACTCTCTACGCTCCAAACTCAACTCTCTCTCGCAGAAAATGCACTGATTGTTTATACCGTAGTCATGGTTACTGCGGTTGCTATGGTGACCAAAATTGCGAAGGTTTACGTTCTCTTCCTCAGCTTTTCTGAATTTTTCTTCTCGCACGTTTGATTTTCGATAATGTTTGCATTGTGAAAAATGTAATCTTTATAATATTTACTTTAGTAATGTATTCAGTATTATGTACAGTATTCGTTAATGATATCGTATCATTTTCTCTCGTATATTTTGCGATATAATTCACGACATTCCCATCAAGTTTGTACGGTGATAATTTTTCGCAAAAGGTCCACAAGGCGTTGATATGCAAGGAGAATATAATATTTCTTTTTCTTTGATTTATTTTTAAGGAATAACGTGCTGGATATTCATTTTTTCCCCTTATTTTAGATAAGCTTCATTTTAAACACCTTTATAAATTATTTACATTTATGCGCTAGTTGGAATTTTGTTTGTTAAGGTACGGCATCATATTTTTCCTAAATTTTATAGTATTTCCGCTGAGCACGATGCTTTCTGTCTTTATACTAATGTATTGCATGCGCTAAACTTCCTTGCAATATCTGCATGTTATCGTTGAATCGATTCATCATGTTAGTAATACTTACTTATTTTGTCATCGACTGATAAAATTTAAATTCATCTTACCCAAAATATTTAGATTGATTTTGAATAATTAAATATAAATTATTTTAAAATTTAATCTTTTTAATATTAATTTTAGTGATGTATTCCGTATTATATTTGAGCTGAACGTTTATCAATTTAGAATAATCTACCTTTTCTATTGGTCCACGACATCTTAACGTCAGCCGAAAAGAAAAAGCAAGAGGATGCAATATTTTTAAATTTTCGAAAAGCGTTTGACAAGGTCCTTCATCAGAAGTTGTTAAACAAATTAAAAGTTGCTGGAATAAATGTCGAAGTAATAAACTGGATAGAAAATTTTCTCACCGACAGAGAACAGCGAGTAGTGATAGATGGGGTCAGCTCTAACCCCGTGAAAGTGACATAGGGAGTCCCACAGGGTAGCGTAATAGGGCCCTTTCTTTTTTTTTTTACATTAACGATCTTGGTGGAGACTACCAAGTTAATTGACAGCAACATTGGATTATTTGCAGGCGATACGGTTTTTGACAGAGAAATAGATAGTAGAGAGGACAGGTTAGCTCCTTCGAAAGATTTAGATATCATCGGGAAATGGTGCGATGACTGGAAATTAGAGCTCAAAATTCATAAATGCTCAGTGGTTAACTTCTTTAAGAGAAAGTCCACTACCGATGACTTTGTATATACCATTCAAGGGAAAAATATACTATTAGGGGAATCTGTAAAATATCTGGGAGTTAAGCTGACGAATAACTTAAATAGTAGTGCCCACATCCGTAATATATGTGGTCGAGCAATAAGAAAACTCGGTTTCGTCAAAAGAATAGTCGGTAGGAGCGATGAAAAGGTTCGCGAACGACGTTTCTTCGCGTTAGTTAGGCCTCACCTCGAGTACTCGTGCAGCATATGGGACTCTGCCAGTAAAGACTGCACTAGGGAGTTAGAAATGGTCCAACGTGAGTCGATACGTTTTGTAAAAACTTCATATGATAAAACAGCGAGCGCAAGGCAAATGTTAAAGGACGCCGGGTGGTAATTACTAGAAGAGAGAAGGTCGAGGCAAAAAATCAAATTATTAGATAAATTGAGGGAGAGCTCCTTCATAGAAGACGTAGAAAGTATAATGTGTCCATCTTGTTATATAGGCCGATCTGATAATGCGCGAAAGATCAGAGAAATATATCCGCGAACGGAGCGTTATAAAAATTCATTTTTCCGCGGTCTATTCGCGAAAACTATCGCTTAGGGAAATAGAGTCATGGTGAATGCACCCATGGTGAACGAACCGCCTTTCGGCGTTTGGCAGGGTAAATATGTAGATTTTGATGTATTCTTTTGGAATTACATTTTTTTTTCAATCGAAGACTAGGCCAGACAATATTGGGTAAATATGCCCACCGCAAACAACGTACTTTTGCTGTTAAGGAAGGAAATAGGAGGATCACCGAAAAGCCAGGACATAATTTGTAAATTACACGTTCTTAAATATTTTTAGGATTTATTCTCAAACACAAAATACAGGAGAAAGACAAGGCAGTAATTTCGATAACACCGTTTCATTTTCATTTTTTTTACCGAAAGAAAAACATAAAAGAAAATGACCCAGGAAGAACGTGGTTATTCTCGTTTTCCGAAGTGGATTTCTTGTATTTTTTCTGGATTAGTCTATCCACCAACTCGCTGGAGAAACCGTTGTTGATGGCTATAGTCTTAATAATATTTAGTTATTTTTCGTAAGCCTTGGGGGTAAGGGGGACATTCAAGAGCCGGTGGATTAAGGAGTGGAAGGCTGCCTGTTTCCACCGTTCTTTCCGTTTCGCCGATGTACGCAGAGCCACATTCGCATGGAACACGATGGTCTCCTGGTGTTTTCAAGCCGAGATTGTGTTTGACTGTGGATAGCTGGCTTCGAATTTTTCTAGGAGGTATATGTATCGTTTTGATGTTGCGTTTTTTGAGGATTCTTGAAATGTTCCTTGATGTCGGGGCGATATAAGGGAGAAAGGCTGTGGCGGTGGGTTTTTCCTCCGCAGAATGTACCCGGTTGGTAACCCGAGAAACCTTCCTTCAAGAGAGATCCGGCCGGCTGTGCCATCCCATACGGAGAAAATGTCATCCTCATAGCGTTGCCAGTGTAAAATGTGTTTTACGATTTTTTTGCCGGAGGAGAATTATTTTTCTTCTAGGTGGTCCATGAAGATCTCAGCAAGGAGAGGCGAGGAGGGGGAACCCTTGGCGAGGCCTTCTCGTAAAATTGGTGGTTGAATTCGAAATAATTTTCCTTAACACGTGAGTTTACTAAACGGAGTAGTTCTGTAAAATGGTCGTCAATAACTCCATTTTTCTTTAGTAATGAGCTGAGTAAGTTTATGGTTTCACCAATCGGGATAGAGGGAAACAGATTTGATAAGTCGAAGGAGACAAGTAGGGCATTTTCGGAAAACTTAGAGAAGATAAGTGTTTGGAAAATACTAATGAGTTTATTGTCCCGTACTTTGGTAGGAAGGAGGTTTCATTGATGATTATCGTGTTCAGTGTCTCGGCAAGTCGTTCCTCGGGAGCTGACATCTCCGACACCACTGGGCGTACGGGTATCTATGCCTTGCGTATCTTCAGGAGATCGTATAGTATGGGTGGTAGCGGATTCATTGCGTGAAGGTGGAACTTTTTACTGGGGGTGAGTTTGGTGGATTTCAGCGTCTCTTTCAGAATTTTTTGGAACATTAGCGTCGGGTCCTTGGGTAATTTCACGATATCGAAAGATTTTATGAAGTCCGAGCATTTGGAGTTGTAGGTATCTCCGTCCAAGATTACCGTACATTTTCCTCTGTCGGCTTTCAGCACCACGAGATCGTTTTCGTTCACGAATTTATTCGCCAAGGAGCAAATTTTGTTGCGCTTAGGGGCTTCATATGACATATACCAATTGTAAATGGCATTGGCGTCGGTACTTCTGTTGGTGACACTTTCATTTCGGAGGGCCTCTTCACAATCGGCAGCTAAGTTTTTGATATCACTGAAGGCCACTGGGTCAGGTGGGGAAAACTGCAGGCCGTTGTCTAGAAGTTTGGTGATGGGGGCAGGTAGTGGGACTTGGGATAAGTTGACAACTCTCAGTTGGATACGGTAGGAACCATTACCATTGCAGAGATTTTGAGGAGGCCTTCTATCTAATAGCATTTTTAGATTCCCTCCGGTCAGCCACCCACTTCCCAACAGCGTTACTCACAAGTCACTTTTCTACTGTACTTCCCGTCGATCACATCGTTCCAATCACCTTTGGGTTAAATTCGCTATTTTATGAATTAGAATGTACCATCGGGGCGACAAAGCATTCCTATTCAAAACGTCATTCAAAGACGGAGTTCTCTGTTGATAGAAACCTCTTCGGCTTCTTAAGTAATGAAGAATCATTCCTACGATATTTTACGATACACGATACAGCGTAGGAAAATCATTATTCGGTGCACATCTTTTAATCCACGCTTACTACTAATATTGAAGACAGGTATGATAACATAGACGTAAGGAATGCAGCCACTCGTTCATGGTCGTTTTCAAACGGGGAGCGGTTAAAATCCTCGAAGCAAATTGTTGGAAACACAGGCTTTGGAAATATTTTCCGATCGGACTTCGCTTCTTATCGGTTTCATTCAACATCGCTCAAAGCTCTTCTGCTTCGGCCGTACTCGATGACATGCCGATGTCTCGATGCTTTACTTACACTTCCAAATGCATCAGCTCTTAGTTTGTGGTTTCATAACGACTTAACCCACGAAACGGTCACTATCACTTTCTAATGGATGAAACGTCGAGAATTCATTGCGAAAAGATTCACACGAAATGACCGAGAAACTTGCTATCGATGCACACGCTGCAGGAACTAAATTTGCTCGCGGGAAAGACTAAGGTCGGAGGAACGACATTTGAAACATTACTAGGCCCTCTGTCGGAATGAGCGGTATACTAAAACGCTACGAAGATGAATGTCGAATTCTTTCCACTGCTTCTCATTTAAGGTATCGTGGCAACAAATTGATGCGCAGACATTTTTGAATAATATATCGTTTATTTGTATCTCGTTCTTCTTCTCTCTTCTCTTTTTTCCAGTTTTCATAGTAGTTTAACTTGAAAGATTAAATTAAAATGTATATTTTCCGCTAAAGACATGTAAAGAGGAGAACATTTAGGAGATTGAACAATTTGATAAGCCTTTCAGCATTATTTGGTTGATAATCATGTTTTCTTTTTGCGATTATGAATATATTTATGAATGATTTTTTGGTTGAATATCGTTGATTAATTTTTTTAGACTTTGACATTCATCAAAGTAAATATTGAATATTGTTGTCATGGATTCCTTTACTCTCATCTTGTTTTACCTTGCATAGGTGTATCGTACCTTTTTCTTGTTAATCATGGCATAAGGCCGAGGAGATGAATTGGTTTTTGAGGGCAATTACGAGAATTTATTTCTTGAATTCTGGATTGTAAATCATATCTGTTTATTTTTGAAAAGATCGCATATATTAAGTATAAGTATATTAATTTCAAATCATTGTGTAACGAATCAAATACATTCTCTCGGTCTATACTGTCCAGCATATGTAGAGAATCAAATGTTATAATTTTCAAATTTGATCAGCTAGCATTGTTTTCTTTATTAAATTCCTAGCCTATACTCTGATCTGTAAAATTAATTGGACCGAAGACTGTTTTTTTGTCTGAATGTTTATCAATTTAGAATAATCTACCACTTTTTTGAACTACATTTTCTTCGATCGAAAACTGTGCCAATAAAATATTGTGTAAATATGCTGACTACAAAAAACGAACTTTTGCTATTGAAGAAGGAAATAGGAGGATCACCTAAATGACTTTTTATGTACCAATCAAGGGAAAATATAGCAATAGGGGAATCTGTAAAATACCTGGGTGTCATGCTGACGAATTACTTAAATAGGAGTGCCCACATCCGCAACATATGTAACTAAGAAAACTCGGTTTCGTCAAAAGAATAGTCGGTAGGAGCGATGAAAGGGTTCGCGAACGATGTTACTTCGCGTTAGTAAGGCCTCACCTCGAGTACTCGTGTTGCATATGGGACTCTGCCAGTAAAGACTGCATTCGGGAGTTGGCCATATCGAAGACTAGGCCAGACTATATTGGGCAAATATGCCCACCGCAAACAACGTACTTTTGCTGTTAAGGAAGGAAATAGGAGGATCACCTAAATGATAGAACATAATTTGTAAATAACAGAAACGTTCTTAAATATTTTAAGTATTAATTCTCAAACACAAAATACAGGAGAAAGACAAGGCAGTAATTTCGATAACACCATTGAATTTTCATCGTTTTTACCGAAAGAAAAACATAACAGAAAATGATCCAGGAAGGACGCAGTTATTCCATGGTATTTGTGGAAATCACAGATCTTCGTGAAGCTCTCGATACCACGGTACGATAACTTGCCTCGCTCGTGTAATCTGAAAAGGATGAACATAAGATGATAAACAGCGTAATATATGCGAGAACGGAGCGTTATGTAAATTCATTTTTTCCGCGGACTATTCGCGAAAACAATCGCTTAGGGAAATAGAGTCATGGTGAATGCACACCCTGCCAAACGCCTTTCGGCGGTTCGCAGGGTAAATATGTAGATGTTGATGTATTCTTTTTGAATTACAATTTTTTTTTTCGAAAACTAGGCCTGACAATATTGGGTAAATATGCCCACCGCAAACAACGTACTTTTGCTGTTAAGGAAGGAAATAGGAGGATCACCTAAATGCTAGAACATAATTTGTAAATAACAGACCCGTTCTTAAATATGTTTAGTATTTATTCTCAAACACAAAATAAAGAAGGATGATAATGCAGTAGTTTAGATAACACCATTGAATTTTCATTGTTTTTTACCGAATGAAAAACATAAAAGAAAATGACCCAGGAAGAACGTGGTTATTCTCGTTTTCCGAAGTGGATTTCTTGTATTTCTTCTGGATTAGTCTATCCACCAACTCGCTGGAGAAACCTTTGTGATGGCTATAGTCATAATGATATCTAGTTCTTTTTCGTAAGCCTTGGGGGTAAGGGCGACATTCAAGAGCCGGTGGATTAAGGAGTGGAAGGCTGCGTGTTTCCACCGTTCTTTCCGTTTCGCCGATGTACGCAGAGCCACATTCGCATGGAACACGATACTCCTTGTGTTTTCAAGCCGAGTTTGTCTTTGACTGTGGATAGCTGGTTTCCTAGTTTTCTAGGAGGCATATGTATCGTTTTGATGTTGTGTTTTTTGAGGATTCTTGATCTGCTCCTGGATGTCGGGGCAATATAAGGGAGAAAGGCTGTGGCGGTGGGTTTTTCCTTCGCAGAATGTACCCGGTTGGTAACTAGAGAAACCTTCCTTCAAGAGAGATCCGGCGGGCCGTGCGATCCCATACGCAGAAAATGTCATCCTCATAGCGTTGCCAGTGTATAATGTGTTTTACGATTTTTTTGCCGGAGGAGAATTATTTTTCTTCTAGGTGGTCCATTAAGATCTCAGCAAGGAGAGGCGAGAGAGGGGAACCCTTTGCGAGGCCTTCGATTTGCTCGTAAAATTGGTGGTTGAATTCGAAATAATTTTCCTTAACACGTGAGTTTACTAAACGGAGTAGTTCTGTAAAATGGTCGTCAATAACTCCATTTTTCTTTAGTAATGAGCTGAGTAAGTTTATGGTTTCACCAATCGGGATAGAGGGAAACAGATTTGATAAGTCGAAGGAGACAAGTAGGGCATTTTCGGAAAACTTAGAGAAGATAAGTGTTTGGAAAATACTAATGAGTTTATTGTCCCGTACTTTGGTAGGAAGGAGGTTTCATTGATGATTATCGTGTTCAGTGTCTCGGCAAGTCGTTCCTCGGGAGCTGACATCTCCGACACCACTGGGCGTACGGGTATCTATGCCTTGCGTATCTTCAGGAGATCGTATAGTATGGGTGGTAGCGGATTCATTGCGTGAAGGTGGAACTTTTTACTGGGGGTGAGTTTGGTGGATTTCAGCGTCTCTTTCAGAATTTTTTGGAACATTAGCGTCGGGTCCTTGGGTAATTTCACGATATCGAAAGATTTTATGAAGTCCGAGCATTTGGAGTTGTAGGTATCTCCGTCCAAGATTACCGTACATTTTCCTCTGTCGGCTTTCAGCACCACGAGATCGTTTTCGTTCACGAATTTATTCGCCAAGGAGCAAATTTTGTTGCGCTTAGGGGCTTCATATGACATATACCAATTGTAAATGGCATTGGCGTCGGTACTTCTGTTGGTGACACTTTCATTTCGGAGGGCCTCTTCACAATCGGCAGCTAAGTTTTTGATATCACTGAAGGCCACTGGGTCAGGTGGGGAAAACTGCAGGCCGTTGTCTAGAAGTTTGGTGATGGGGGCAGGTAGTGGGACTTGGGATAAGTTGACAACTCTCAGTTGGATACGGTAGGAACCATTACCATTGCAGAGATTTTGAGGAGGCCTTCTATCTAATAGCATTTTTAGATTCCCTCCGGTCAGCCACCCACTTCCCAACAGCGTTACTCACAAGTCACTTTTCTACTGTACTTCCCGTCGATCACATCGTTCCAATCACCTTTGGGTTAAATTCGCTATTTTATGAATTAGAATGTACCATCGGGGCGACAAAGCATTCCTATTCAAAACGTCATTCAAAGACGGAGTTCTCTGTTGATAGAAACCTCTTCGGCTTCTCAAGTAATGAAGAATCATTCCTACGATATTTTACGATACACGATACAGCGTAGGAAAATCATTATTCGGTGCACATCTTTTAATCCACGCTTACTACTAATATTGAAGACAGGTATGATAACATAGACGTAAGGAATGCAGCCACTCGTTCATGGTCGTTTTCAAACGGGGAGCGGTTAAAATCCTCGAAGCAAATTGTTGGAAACACAGGCTTTGGAAATATTTTCCGATCGGACTTCGCTTCTTATCGGTTTCATTCAACATCGCTCAAAGCTCTTCTGCTTCGGCCGTACTCGATGACATGCCGATGTCTCGATGCTTTACTTACACTTCCAAATGCATCAGCTCTTAGTTTGTGGTTTCATAACGACTTAACCCACGAAACGGTCACTATCACTTTCTAATGGATGAAACGTCGAGAATTCATTGCGAAAAGATTCACACGAAATGACCGAGAAACTTGCTATCGATGCACACGCTGCAGGAACTAAATTTGCTCGCGGGAAAGACTAAGGTCGGAGGAACGACATTTGAAACATTACTAGGCCCTCTGTCGGAATGAGCGGTATACTAAAACGCTACGAAGATGAATGTCGAATTCTTTCCACTGCTTCTCATTTAAGGTATCGTGGCAACAAATTGATGCGCAGACATTTTTGAATAATATATCGTTTATTTGTATCTCGTTCTTCTTCTCTCTTCTCTTTTTTCCAGTTTTCATAGTAGTTTAACTTGAAAGATTAAATTTAAATGTATATTTTCCGCTAAAGACATGTAAAGAGGAGAACATTTAGGAGATTGAACAATTTGATAAGCCTTTCAGCATTATTTGGTTGATAATCATGTTTTCTTTTTGCGATTATGAATATATTTATGAATGATTTTTTGGTTGAATATCGTTGATTAATTTTTTTAGACTTTGACATTCATCAAAGTAAATATTGAATATTGTTGTCATGGATTCCTTTACTCTCATCTTGTTTTACCTTGCATAGGTGTATCGTACCTTTTTCTTGTTAATCATGGCATAAGGCCGAGGAGATGAATTGGTTTTTGAGGGCAATTACGAGAATTTATTTCTTGAATTCTGGATTGTAAATCATATCTGTTTATTTTTGAAAAGATCGCATATATTAAGTATAAGTATATTAATTTCAAATCATTGTGTAACGAATCAAATACATTCTCTCGGTCTATACTGTCCAGCATATGTAGAGAATCAAATGTTATAATTTTCAAATTTGATCAGCTAGCATTGTTTTCTTTATTAAATTCCTAGCCTATACTCTGATCTGTAAAATTAATTGGACCGAAGACTGTTTTTTTGTCTGAATGTTTATCAATTTAGAATAATCTACCACTTTTTTGAACTACATTTTCTTCGATCGAAAACTGTGCCAATAAAATATTGTGTAAATATGCTGACTACAAAAAACGAACTTTTGCTATTGAAGAAGGAAATAGGAGGATCACCTAAATGACTTTTTATGTACCAATCAAGGGAAAATATAGCAATAGGGGAATCTGTAAAATACCTGGGTGTCATGCTGACGAATTACTTAAATAGGAGTGCCCACATCCGCAACATATGTAACTAAGAAAACTCGGTTTCGTCAAAAGAATAGTCGGTAGGAGCGATGAAAGGGTTCGCGAACGATGTTACTTCGCGTTAGTAAGGCCTCACCTCGAGTACTCGTGTTGCATATGGGACTCTGCCAGTAAAGACTGCATTCGGGAGTTGGCCATATCGAAGACTAGGCCAGACTATATTGGGCAAATATGCCCACCGCAAACAACGTACTTTTGCTGTTAAGGAAGGAAATAGGAGGATCACCTAAATGATAGAACATAATTTGTAAATAACAGAAACGTTCTTAAATATTTTAAGTATTAATTCTCAAACACAAAATACAGGAGAAAGACAAGGCAGTAATTTCGATAACACCATTGAATTTTCATCGTTTTTACCGAAAGAAAAACATAACAGAAAATGATCCAGGAAGGACGCAGTTATTCCATGGTATTTGTGGAAATCACAGATCTTCGTGAAGCTCTCGATACCACGGTACGATAACTTGCCTCGCTCGTGTAATCTGAAAAGGATGAACATAAGATGATAAACAGCGTAATATATGCGAGAACGGAGCGTTATGTAAATTCATTTTTTCCGCGGACTATTCGCGAAAACAATCGCTTAGGGAAATAGAGTCATGGTGAATGCACACCCTGCCAAACGCCTTTCGGCGGTTCGCAGGGTAAATATGTAGATGTTGATGTATTCTTTTTGAATTACAATTTTTTTTTTCGAAAACTAGGCCTGACAATATTGGGTAAATATGCCCACCGCAAACAACGTACTTTTGCTGTTAAGGAAGGAAATAGGAGGATCACCTAAATGCTAGAACATAATTTGTAAATAACAGACCCGTTCTTAAATATGTTTAGTATTTATTCTCAAACACAAAATAAAGAAGGATGATAATGCAGTAGTTTAGATAACACCATTGAATTTTCATTGTTTTTTACCGAATGAAAAACATAAAAGAAAATATCCCAGGAAGAACGTGGTTATTCTCGTTTTCCGAAGTGGATTTCTTGTATTTCTTCTGGATTAGTCTATCCACCAACTCGCTGGAGAAACCTTTGTGATGGCTATAGTCATAATGATATCTAGTTCTTTTTCGTAAGCCTTGGGGGTAAGGGCGACATTCAAGAGCCGGTGGATTAAGGAGTGGAAGGCTGCGTGTTTCCACCGTTCTTTCCGTTTCGCCGATGTACGCAGAGCCACATTCGCATGGAACACGATACTCCTTGTGTTTTCAAGCCGAGTTTGTCTTTGACTGTGGATAGCTGGTTTCCTAGTTTTCTAGGAGGCATATGTATCGTTTTGATGTTGTGTTTTTTGAGGATTCTTGATCTGCTCCTGGATGTCGGGGCAATATAAGGGAGAAAGGCTGTGGCGGTGGGTTTTTCCTTCGCAGAATGTACCCGGTTGGTAACTAGAGAAACCTTCCTTCAAGAGAGATCCGGCGGGCCGTGCGATCCCATACGCAGAAAATGTCATCCTCATAGCGTTGCCAGTGTATAATGTGTTTTACGATTTTTTTGCCGGAGGAGAATTATTTTTCTTCTAGGTGGTCCATTAAGATCTCAGCAAGGAGAGGCGAGAGAGGGGAACCCTTTGCGAGGCCTTCGATTTGCTCGTAAAATTGGTGGTTGAATTCGAAATAATTTTCCTTAACACGTGAGTTTACTAAACGGAGTAGTTCTGTAAAATGGTCGTCAATAACTCCATTTTTCTTTAGTAATGAGCTGAGTAAGTTTATGGTTTCACCAATCGGGATAGAGGGAAACAGATTTGATAAGTCGAAGGAGACAAGTAGGGCATTTTCGGAAAACTTAGAGAAGATAAGTGTTTGGAAAATACTAATGAGTTTATTGTCCCGTACTTTGGTAGGAAGGAGGTTTCATTGATGATTATCGTGTTCAGTGTCTCGGCAAGTCGTTCCTCGGGAGCTGACATCTCCGACACCACTGGGCGTACGGGTATCTATGCCTTGCGTATCTTCAGGAGATCGTATAGTATGGGTGGTAGCGGATTCATTGCGTGAAGGTGGAACTTTTTACTGGGGGTGAGTTTGGTGGATTTCAGCGTCTCTTTCAGAATTTTTTGGAACATTAGCGTCGGGTCCTTGGGTAATTTCACGATATCGAAAGATTTTATGAAGTCCGAGCATTTGGAGTTGTAGGTATCTCCGTCCAAGATTACCGTACATTTTCCTCTGTCGGCTTTCAGCACCACGAGATCGTTTTCGTTCACGAATTTATTCGCCAAGGAGCAAATTTTGTTGCGCTTAGGGGCTTCATATGACATATACCAATTGTAAATGGCATTGGCGTCGGTACTTCTGTTGGTGACACTTTCATTTCGGAGGGCCTCTTCACAATCGGCAGCTAAGTTTTTGATATCACTGAAGGCCACTGGGTCAGGTGGGGAAAACTGCAGGCCGTTGTCTAGAAGTTTGGTGATGGGGGCAGGTAGTGGGACTTGGGATAAGTTGACAACTCTCAGTTGGATACGGTAGGAACCATTACCATTGCAGAGATTTTGAGGAGGCCTTCTATCTAATAGCATTTTTAGATTCCCTCCGGTCAGCCACCCACTTCCCAACAGCGTTACTCACAAGTCACTTTTCTACTGTACTTCCCGTCGATCACATCGTTCCAATCACCTTTGGGTTAAATTCGCTATTTTATGAATTAGAATGTACCATCGGGGCGACAAAGCATTCCTATTCAAAACGTCATTCAAAGACGGAGTTCTCTGTTGATAGAAACCTCTTCGGCTTCTCAAGTAATGAAGAATCATTCCTACGATATTTTACGATACACGATACAGCGTAGGAAAATCATTATTCGGTGCACATCTTTTAATCCACGCTTACTACTAATATTGAAGACAGGTATGATAACATAGACGTAAGGAATGCAGCCACTCGTTCATGGTCGTTTTCAAACGGGGAGCGGTTAAAATCCTCGAAGCAAATTGTTGGAAACACAGGCTTTGGAAATATTTTCCGATCGGACTTCGCTTCTTATCGGTTTCATTCAACATCGCTCAAAGCTCTTCTGCTTCGGCCGTACTCGATGACATGCCGATGTCTCGATGCTTTACTTACACTTCCAAATGCATCAGCTCTTAGTTTGTGGTTTCATAACGACTTAACCCACGAAACGGTCACTATCACTTTCTAATGGATGAAACGTCGAGAATTCATTGCGAAAAGATTCACACGAAATGACCGAGAAACTTGCTATCGATGCACACGCTGCAGGAACTAAATTTGCTCGCGGGAAAGACTAAGGTCGGAGGAACGACATTTGAAACATTACTAGGCCCTCTGTCGGAATGAGCGGTATACTAAAACGCTACGAAGATGAATGTCGAATTCTTTCCACTGCTTCTCATTTAAGGTATCGTGGCAACAAATTGATGCGCAGACATTTTTGAATAATATATCGTTTATTTGTATCTCGTTCTTCTTCTCTCTTCTCTTTTTTCCAGTTTTCATAGTAGTTTAACTTGAAAGATTAAATTTAAATGTATATTTTCCGCTAAAGACATGTAAAGAGGAGAACATTTAGGAGATTGAACAATTTGATAAGCCTTTCAGCATTATTTGGTTGATAATCATGTTTTCTTTTTGCGATTATGAATATATTTATGAATGATTTTTTGGTTGAATATCGTTGATTAATTTTTTTAGACTTTGACATTCATCAAAGTAAATATTGAATATTGTTGTCATGGATTCCTTTACTCTCATCTTGTTTTACCTTGCATAGGTGTATCGTACCTTTTTCTTGTTAATCATGGCATAAGGCCGAGGAGATGAATTGGTTTTTGAGGGCAATTACGAGATGTTATTTCTTGAATTCTGGATTGTAAATCATATCTGTTTATTTTTGAATAGATCGCATGTATTAAATATCAGTATATTAACTTCAAATCATTGTGTAACGAATCAAATACATTCTCTCGGTCTACACTATCCAGCATATGTAGAGAATCAAATGTTATAATTTTCAAATTTGATCAGCTAGCATTGTTTCCTTTATTAAATTCCTAGCCTATACTCTGATTTGTAAAATTAATTGGACCGAATACTGTTTTTTTGTCTGAATGTTTATCAATTTAGAATAATCTACCACTTCTTTTTGAACTACATTTTCTTCGATTGAAAACTTGGCCAATGAAATATTGGGTAAATATGCTGACTAAAGAAACGAACTTTTGCTGTTGAAGAAGGAGATAGCAGGATCAACTAAATGCTATCACATAATTTGTAAATAACAGACAAGTTCTTAAATATTTTTAGTATTTATTCTCAAACACAAATTACAGAAGAAAGATAAGGCAGTAGTTTCGATAACACCATTAAATTTTCATTGTTTTTTACCGAATGAAAAACATAAAAGAAAATGACCCAGGAAGGACGTGGTTATTCCATGGGATTTGTGGAAATCACAGATCTTCGTGAAGTTCTCGATACCACGGTACGATAACTTGCCTCGCTCGTGTAATCTGAAAAGGATGAAAATTAAGATGATAAACAGTATTAATTTGGTTCTGTCGATTTAAATATGAAGGTATGAAAAAGGATAGTGTGTAACTTTCAATCTACCTGAAGAAGTTGAGCCCCACCAATCCGTCAGACCATCGAAGAGCGAGGCCGTCTCGTCCGTCAATGTCGCATTTCCCGGTGCCTAGAATTTCGAAGGATACGTTAATTCGATCGTAGATTATGTAAAATCAATCAGCAAGTGCTCATAGAAACGTGCACGCCATACCTCGTAAACACCGTAAATGGCACCGCTTCTCGTTTTCCTGACGATGTAGTTTCTTGTGGACGTTGCGTGGCTCGAAGTAGCAGTTTGGACGGTACGAGGTATGAACTCGTCTCGTCCATTAGACGGGCCACAGTCCCTGCAGAAACCACCATCGCTTCTACTCATGAAATAAAGGAAGTTCAATAAAGAGTGGTTAAATCATCGAATTCAGAGAGGAATAGCAATGCAGAGATCAATTAGATGTCGAATAAAGGATGCGAATGAACAATTGTCCCAAAGTCATGGGTTCGCGTAAGATTCCTCTAGTAATGGTTAGTTTATCGGAGAAATTTCAGTTTTTTACCTCCTATTTTGCCACTCGTTCCATTCTCGATAGAATCGCAGTAGGAAATGGCAGGAGAAGGCAATGAAGATATCAATTAACAGATAAAACAGCATGTTTTATAAGTAGAATCACTTTCTACGTTCCAAACTCAACTCTCTCTCGCAGAAAATGCACTGATTGTTTATACCGTAGTCATGGTTACTGCGGTTGCTATGGTGACCAAAATTGCGAAGGTATACGTTCTCTTCTTCAGTTTTTCTGAATAATTCTTCTCGCACATTTTATTTTCGATAATATTTTCATTGTTAAAAATTTAATCTATATAATATATAATATTACAGTATTCGTAAATGATTTCGTAACATTTTCTTTCGTATAGTTTTCGTTATAATTTACGACATTCCCATCAAGTTTGTACGGTGATAATTTTTCGCAAATGGTCGGCAAGGCGTTGATATGGAAGGAGAATATTATATTTCTTTTTATTTGATTTATTTTTAAGTAATAAGGTGCTGGAAATACACTTTTTTCACTTAATTTTCGATAAACTTCATTTAAACAACTTTATAAATTATTTACATTTATGTGCTAGTTGGAATTTGTTGTTAAGGTACGGCATCATTTTTTTCCTAAATTTTATAGTACTTCCACTGAGCACGATTCTTTCTGTCTTTATACTAATGTATTGCATGCGCTAAACTTCCTTGCAATATCTGCATGTTATCGTTGAATCGATTCAGCATGTTAGTAATACTTACTTATTATGTCATCGACTGATAAAATTTAAATTCATGATACCCAAAATATTTAGATTGATTTTGAATAATATGTATGTATATTATGTAAATTTGAATGGCATTAAGCGAATATATTTTTTCGAAGAATTTCTAATTGCCTTAGGCGAACCTTTCGGGTTACCCTTGCGTTTCTGTCTTTCAATTCATATTTCATTCTATTTTATTATTTTATTTAAGATTAATAAGATATTCTATCATTGTATGCAATTATCAATACACTTCAGTAACATTTTTTTTCCTATCATCGGCATTTTAAAACCAGATATTAAGAAAGTTCGCTCTAAGCTTCGCTAGGTTCTAATACTATTGTTGTATCATATCTTACGATTTAAATTTTTATTCCTAGTTAATTTGTTTCCCCTCACAGTTTTCTCTTTGAGCAGTTAAATTTACAATTATGTAATGAATACGAAATAGCGTACGTTTGTTTAGTTAGCGAAAATGATTCACATAGGGCCAAGTCAAAGTAGGCATTCTCCTTTTCCCCTAAAGTTGTACATGATCTTCGTCTTCAGACATCATTTCCGGAAGTCTTCCATTTGAGTATCTTCTACAGTGGTCCTTGTGGAGAGTCTTTCCGTCTCTTCCCCTTCAGGGTTCCTTCCAAGTGGACTCTATCTTCCCCGGATGTCCTCCTCAATGATCTACAGAATCGTTTCATACTTATTTAGTCTTATTTACTAGAAAGTGAAGGGATCAAAACTTATTTGATTGATGCATAAGAAATTTCGTTATAAATAATTTGCAATACTATTTAAAGGACACTTGCGTATTTATAACTTTCATTCTTTAATTTTTTACCAACCGTTTTACGTTTGCATTAATTTGTTAACGTTTTTAGGCTCATCTTCGAATCACGTCAATAGTTTGATGTAAGTAGGAATTAAAATTATGAGTACCAATGAAGTTACCTTTTCTCTATTTGATATTTTCCATCTTAATCGTTCCTACGTTTGTATAATCGCACAAAAGCTGAGTTATGTACGATATGTTAGGAATTAGAAAAACAATCCGCAGATCCATTTCTTTAAAATATAAAATGGATGCGAAATATTTACTTGAAAGTGAGACTATGGATTTGTAAGAGGTTTGAGAGTTAAATACAAATAAATACCCAGTTCCGATGTATATTTTCCATGCTAAACCTTCAAGTTGTATTATGATATAAAGTATTCTTCATCAGTTTTTTGATTATTGTGGAGATAATGTACGAATAGAATCCAAATTATATCTTAGAACACTAACTTCATTCTGGCCAATACAGTTGCTATTTGCGAAGAATCAGCATGTTTCCATTGGTGTGACATTTGTATTTAATTCGAACGATACAGCAATAAGCGGAACCAAGATTTCGTCTGTGGTCACGGCCAAGCAAAATTCTAATATTTCCACTTACTGTTTTTATTCACAGTCACAGAACCCCTCTAATACTTTTTCCATATCGAATTTCTCAATTAATATAAAACATACCCTTTAATGGCATCCGCATAGCTTGAAAACAATCTATCTCATTTTGGCGATTCCTCATGCCTATCTGATGCATTTTTGCAATGATTTTTGGAGTATTGACTCACAGCAATTGAACACAGGGTGTATAATCATCTGAAAAGTGTATTCTGGTAATGGACATGAATGTACTTCGCTTTCATTGTTTCCTTACAACGAGCTTAATAACTTCTCGAACTTTGATTCACATCTTCATAAATCGCTTGGTACAACAGCTTTACAGCTAAGCCACCCCCATTACTCTTCTCCAATAGGACGAATGGCACACGCTCATTGGTAATTATAGTCGGACGAACATCACGTGAAAAACTCGGTGTATTAGCCTAACCTTCAGGGGCGATTATTTGAATTTTTCTTACTTCCCTCGTGATTCAAACTTTCATTCAATTCATTCAAACAGACCCCTTTAAAGTATTTATTAATCCAAATATTCGTTTATTCTAAAGACCTTTCCGCGCAGGAGTTCTAGTCATCGAAATACTAGATGAGATCGATCCATGTGAAAATTCATCAATAGCTATTCACGAATAGCTAAACTAAAAGGCTATAAAATCAATGCCGGAAGAAATGCACGAGCACGATCCAATTTTGCGAGCACTTTGTTTATTCTATCTCCAGTCGAATCGTAGACCGATTTCTTATTCCGATCGATCGATGTAAAAAACACGGAATCGAAGCTTTGTTTAAGAAGGCTCTCGGAATAAGTGAACGCGGTGAAAGGGCCGTGCAAACCACATTACTAGGGTAATGTGAAGTCGGTTTCCTACACAAAGGAAAGTGCAACCGGGAAAGGAAGAAAGATTGAAAGAGCACCATCGCTTTCACAAAGGTCCAGTCACCCAAGAATCAAAAGGAAAATATTCTCTTTGAATAACCCCCATCCGTTTCCATTATCCACCAACCGGCGATCCTCTCCGACCCTTTTACATATGAAAATAAATAGTACCTCTTTGATGCTTGACGAAAGTCATTTATCCGGATTTATTCAATGCTTCCCTCTTTGAGTCGGTGAAAGGGCCATGTTATATGGATTGGGTGATTCTCTATGCAAGTAGTTCTCTTTCTTCGCCGCATTCGACCATTACGTCACGACCATTGTATGCGTGCTGCACACTTCTGACCTCTTTGTGTGAGACGCGGAACTAGGAAGACTTCAAAGAGCGACTTTAGAGCCAAGCGGTGATAAAATGGGGTCTACTTTTGGTCATACGCGTGCTATTAAAGGATGGGGCGCGAAATCTCGACGGCGACAGGGTGATGCGCACAATGATATTCATTTTTTTTTTCGTATTCCTTCCGCAGGAAATGGCCCCGCGAGAGGGCTCTTTGATTCATTTGACCGCTTTCTGGAAACTAGATATGAGGATCATGGATGGAGGTCGCACGAAACTCACTTTTAAGGTCACCGGTCTATATTTACATCCTGCGATTTGCCATTTGGGTTAATGGATAGCGGTTCTAGTCCTCCATGTCTCTTGGAGAGAGGGTACTGAATTGCGTTATTCTAACTCGGCTGAGATGTGCACTCAGAATTTGTAATCGAATGTATTTCTGTTTTGTCTATAAATATTCTCTCCTTTACGATTTCTTTAATTTTTAATTCTAAGTTTAGATTCTTCCTTTAGATCTTGTTTCTTCATGGGAATCTATTCGAAAAATACTAACTGAAAAAAATTGATAAAAATTGTTGCGTGATAAAGTCATACAGAAAAAGTAATTCTCATAGAGAAGTAAAACATAATACTCAGTATATTTAAACTTTCTTATATTCCAGACTTTTGTTACTTTTTTCAACGAATCGTTTTGTAGAAAAGACTATATCCAGCTCAAACAACGACGTTTTATTTCTTATAACTATCGATGCGATTTTTGAATCATGAATCTAATTTATATGATGCAGCGGTTTGGCAAAATAGAAGCCTATTGTGTCCAACCTCACCAATAGTACAATTAAGTAAATAAATTATTTTACTACTTTATAGGAGTTGAAAATATCAATTTTTACCACGAAGTTCCTTCTTTTATCCTTAATATGGCCTTTAAATAAGTACAGCCTAATACTAAGGAATCCACTGCGTTAAATTCAGTTATAAAATTACGCTGAATTGGCCTTAATTAGGAAAAATATTTCCTTGTATTTCCTGTAGTACATGCCTTTGCTGAAATGCAATTCATCAGCAATAATACTAGTGATAATGATACTGAGAAAAGCGAGTATAGCTTAATTACACATGTTGCGACTGTATGCTATGGAAATTCTACCTTTCATGGTTAATTACTCAATTCAGAGAAATTTGAACATTAAATTCCCTACTCTGACCTTTGACAAATATAACTTGCCGGAGGACAATACAAACAATCGGCAATATTTCCTCGTTACATAAGAAGGATCGATCTTAAGAAATACCTTAAATACAATTGGTTCACGTGCGTACTTATTGACCTCGGCGACAGAAAGGAACCATTGACCCTGACCTTGTCGAGTGTGCAACACTTATCTCCGATCTATAGATCAAATTATTTGCTGCTATGTTTAGTTTTGTATCGAATTAATCACTTGTAATTCCATAGGAAATGGAATAAATTACACATATAAATCTGTTTAATTAAAAAGTGAACGTTATTTCTTAATTCTCGGAGTAAAATTTTTTATATTAGTAGAAAAGAACATAACTCACATAACATTATTAATAGTACACCACTACCACCCATCCAAGCACCAGTAAATCCAGAAGAAATTTATAAATCTAACTATTAAAAGTATTAAAAAAGAATAATGATATTAAAGTACGATAAAGGCCTTCCTAAGTTTCGTAGAAGGAAGTAATATAGCTTTATATAACGTAAAACACTATGGCGTCTGTATGAAGGAGTTACCAAGGTACGTCAATACGTATAATGGAATTTCGAGAAGGAAAAGATTCTAGCCTTAGGCAGAACTCTCTCGGTAAATTCAAAGATAGAACGTTATCGGTAGACGGAGTAAATAAAATCTGTCCTCTGTGCAACGTAGGAGGATCAGATGCTCTGAGCTATATCAGGGAAATAGATGCTGCGATTGACAGTCTAAATGCACCTTTTTTTAACAAAACTATATTACAAAGAACGACTAGGGAAAGGAGATTAAATGCTGAAACGTTCTCTAAATCATATGACGAACGATGGCTCCAAAGATGTGCACTGATATGAACGTTAAAAAGGATGTTTTTGAAATGATGGAGCACTGCCGTTAATCGATGACTATTTCTGAATTTATAGTATCTTTTCACTTATCAATATCGAACGTAAAGTTTTATTATCTGGAGCATTATAGCTAATATTTTTCTATTACAAACCATTATTATAATAATAGTTATAATTGGTTATTAACTATATATTGCCTCCTGGTTGCCACCTCGTTCATTCCAAATCGTAACGTTTTTCTAAATAAATATTGTTCATTAATTAATATTTTGTTAATAAATTATTATTTTTTAAAATTTATATTTATTAGCATATATTATAAGAATAAATAGTAATTTTGCCTTTAAAAGTAAACTAATATTATTATTATTATTATAACGTCTATGTTAATGGCGATATGTTGATTCAGATATTTATTGAAATCTTCTTAAAGGACTGTTAATTAGCAACTCATCCAGAAAATGCTCTCCGTGTAACTCTACCACTACATTATAAGTCTAATATATATTACGTCAATTTTTATTCTACTTATCACGTCTCTCGATCCATGCTTTAAATCATTTATTTATCCTTTATCAATTCATAGCTGAATATTTACCATTTAGTTACTATTCAACGCCGTCTATTCCCTTTGGAATATTTGCACTCTATCGCAAGAGCATACTTCCATTCAATTTGCATCACGCTTAAAACTGCGCGATGTAGTTCTCGTGCAAATTGGCTTAAAACTGTTCGAACCTATGACTGGGAGCGTGTTAATCAAATGCTGAAAGACAAAGGCGACAAATTAAGTATAGTCCTGTGCCATCGAGATGAATAGCAGTTTCGTTTATTACGTCCGGTCGATATTCGTAGTGTTTAAATGTCAATGGGAACTCGAAGCCTCTTTCGCAAGCGTATGGACTCATCAAATCAGCAGGTCAACTTTCCCGAAGGCGATACAGCGTTGAATTTGTTCGTAAATAGAAGCATTGGCTGCGAATTCTTTTTTCTCTTGTGGAATAGGGGTCATCTACATGGGTGTTTGCAAAATCGCCGCGCTACAGTGACGCGGAGTGTATCAAAGTGCATTTGTGTCGTCATTTGTTTCATATGAGAGGCAATCTCCACCAAGCATCCGGTACTCCATGTGATGACGGGGATCAGTCAATATAAAAAGGACTGATCCATCGCGGAAAGAGTTTGTGAGATTTTTCTCGTTCAAGTTGCTACGACTGATCCTCAAGTGTTTACAGGTATCACTTGTTGTACTCTCCTTGGTAATCTATTTTTGGTTTTTGTTAGGAATGAAACGGGAGTTTATGATTCTTGCTAATTCTACTTGGTCTATCATAAGGCCTCCAGATATTATTTTCTTGTTGAGTTAGTCATTGTCTTATTTTCTATTTTTTACCAAAATGTTGGCTTAGCTATCTATTTTGAACGTTATTTAATCGAAACGCGATGATAAGGATATAAAATTTTACACTTCTAAGAGTCATGAGTTAAGAGTATAAGAATAATATTTATCATAGTCATTAGTATAAAGCAAAGCTGAATACAATTTACAGGAACATAAATATATTTCAGTGAATTTACTAAAATTGCAACGATAACACTATCCGTATTTGAGTTTGAAGCAGAAATTTATCAAAATCATATTTATATTTATAAAAAATCCAAGTACATTTCTTAATGAATGAATAGCTAATTTCGAATAAATATTCGAAATGAATAATGACAACCAATGTAAGTTATTGGTGTTCAAATACACTGTTCATAGTGTCATACGACGCTGGGTCGGTTAACATTCGAATTTAAGTGAATTGCTGGAATAGAAATTCATCCACGATTCACTCAGTGGAAATAAGTCAATTTAGCGAGGAAGGCATTCTCCCACATGAGCAATTCAAGGGTTATAATGAATGTTGATCGCATGTTCCACTTTGAGATACATAGACGTAGAACAAATCCTTTCACAACGTTACGCAATTTGAGCACTAAATTGGTTATAAAGGCGTAGGGACGAGAGAAAGGCGACTAAAGCTAATAAAAAAGAGCAAACAGACAGTTTCAAGCTGGAAAAGGACGTGTAGTGGAGATAAAAATTAACGCGGGCCCATTGGGATCATTTTAAATTTGCAAGTATCATTTTCCGCGAATTGAAAATTCAGCGAAAGGAATCCGCCAAACGTTTGCGAATTCGTTACGAGAATCCATTTCAATCTCCCTGTGTATCCGTTTCAACTCCGACTTTGAGATGGAGTATCGCTTAAAAATAATAATCAAGACTCCGTTACGACTGCTAATTGCCATGGCAACTTGAAATGAATAAATATGTTCTCTTTGGAAAGAGGTAATGAAGTTGGCCAAAGGGTTGTTCTCATAAGAAGTCTTGGAAGTCGAAAAAAGTAAATGGAAAAAAAAACATCGTCGCTTGCATTTGGTCTATAACGAGGGAAGATGCTCCTCGTCTCAAAGTACTTGCGGATAAAGGGTTACCTTAATTAAGCGACGGAATTTTAAGAACTGAAAGGACGAAGATGGATTTTATTTTTAATTTTTCCGTGCAAGAGACAAAGGATATAAGAGTAATGAAAGATATAATTTCGCACGAATCCTTTGTGAAGCGAATTCCTTTGAAAATATATAAAAAAGTTGGCGAAAAAAATTACGTTCACTGGCAAATTCTGGTTGTACAGGTGGACTTGTTTTCTATAGTATATGTGTGAACCTATAGCACCTTCATATGCTTAAAATTTAAGCGTATTAACTTTCAAAGTAATGGATATCAAAGGTAATGTTTTTCATTTTTTGGCGGGATACTTTTTTATTTATTTTTGGGATAGAGCGTGCGAGCAAGATGTATTCATAACGGTACAATATTCATTACATTACTTTCCATTACTGTTTATGATTCGCGGTGAAGCAACTAGAATCAAATAAGGTTATTTAGATAGGATTATTAATTTACGATCTAAAATATTTAATTCAAGTATTAAGTTTCATATTTTCAGATAGGTACGATATTATTACTTCTTTTAAAGCAGTTCAAGTTTTTCGGGATCTAGCTTCATCCATCAAAAGGCTTTATATAAGGAAATTATTTAATTTTATTTTGAAATCTTTATATGATAAAGATTTTCTCTATGTTTAAACGGTTCCTAGAATCTATGTATGTATAATGGTTCTTAAAATAATGTATTTCAGCCACATGACCATCCTCCTATTCCTATTATATAAAGTTTTTGTTAATCATGTATTTTTTCATATCACATTGGAGGATAAAACATCGAAGAACCTTAACTCAATGCTAATTTACGAACTTAAGATTTCAACCCTTAACTCAAAGGTTTCGCGTGTTTAAGTACTTAATATTTGCGAAGTGCTTTGGACTCCATCGCCGCTGATACACCGTTTGGATGTTCCCGCTTCCATCCGAACCCATCCATCTATTTGCACTCGGATGATTAAGATTTGCATATTATTTATGAAGAGTGTATGCCTGCGGGCGAGGGAAAATTCTCCACCTAGAAGCAAATTGGCTCACTGTATCGATGTCGTCGGCAGGTAAAATTGTTTCGCAAATTAGATGCCGGTTTAGAAGCAGCGGACGTCACAGCGCTATAAATTGGAGAGTTCCCTCGACATAGTTCCAACGCATGAGCCCTTTCCTAAAATAGCTACTATCCCTTAGTGCCTTGGGATAGAGCAAAGGATATGGGAGTACTGAGGGAGGGATGGAATACAATCCCTATTACACGAGAGGGAGAATTAATATCCCCATCCATCGAGTCGATCATAAAAATGAAATGGACTCAGAGTGCGGAGTGGACGAAAGTCGGGGGTGTTATTTGAAGCCAAGTGAAAGTGTACAGGGGCGAGAGTAGGTGAGTGATGTTTGTCTCTCACTGAAATTAGCGGGCGTCCGTTTCCCTTCGAAAAATGACTCGCTATTGGTCCTCTCAAAGGTGGTCTTCACGTATATTCGCGTATCTTTTGGGGGTACACTACGTCATTCTCTGTACACATTGCCAGCAGATGGTAAACTTAGGATTTTAACGAATCTGAGTTTTATGTAATGGGAAAAGGAGTTACTTTCGCTGTCGTGAAAGTAACTGTATTTGTAATACTCGTAGCGAGTGATAAAAAGGAACATAATGGTTAAATACTATTTGATCATTTTATTAATTCATATTCGTTCAGTAGTATATCAGTTCCATATTCAAGGGTTGAAAGTTATTATAATATTTTTACAATCAAAAAATACCTTATGAAATTTACTGCTGGTGATTACCGATTATATTTTAGAAAAATACAATTTTTAAATCCTCGGAAAACCCTACATTGATCCCGATAGTTATTAAATGGAAACTTATTTAACCCCAGCTTTCAATATTGTTTTGTGCGATGCAATGCTGTGTTGGAGTATTAATGATTCTCATATTGACAGAAGGAAAGATTGATGGTTTTACGAATTGTATGGCTGGGAAGAATTCCGATAAATTCTAAAGACGGAAAGAAAAAGTTTTCAACTTGCTCTTAGAAATTCAGTTGTTGACCAAAATTAAAATAGCTAACCAAAATTAAAATAGCTAACCAAAATCTTTTATTATATATAAAATAAATCTCCGCTATTGATCATTATTTTAAACTGTACATAACGTATATTAGTGTTGAGAATCTTGCTACCGTTGTATATTATATTTTCCATGCCGGTATAATGCACGGAAATTAAATCTGAAATCTTAGTATTATAATTATTTACGCTGAATAGTAATTATTTTGAATATGGAATGGAATTTTTCTTTAGAAGGGTATTAAAATGGTTGATAAATCAGTGTAGTAGACTGTATACTAAGACCCCAGTAACTTTGAGATCATAATTATCAACACTTCTCATATTGTTATACAATGGAGTAACTGGTAATGATTATCAATTAGAAAATAAATATCCGTAGATCACGAGAATTACGGTTTATCGTTTTATGTTATACTTATGACAATTTTGTTATTTCACCAGACAGGCGTATGCTGCAGTTGAGGCAAATTCTAAAATCGTTAAAGAGCGGATAACGTTTTGACAAGAACGCGATTAGCGATCCCAGAATTAAATAATAACTAATTCGTTTAAGAGTTGACAGTTTGAAAAGGAAGGAAGAGTTGAAGCGGAAATTTTCAAGAATTCTAGTCATATTTTTGTGGAGCATGAGAAAAAATGGACGGAAACATGTTGGAAAGGATGGAGAGCCAAACTCTAAACTTAAGCAAAGAGCGATTTTCTGTGGACAATCTCAATTTTCCTTATTTGTTTCCACGGATTCTTTGTGAATATAGAGATGGAAAAGGGAAAATCAAATTTCAACAGAGTGATCAAATGGAGTGGAAATTCAATTGATGGTGAATATTGGGATTCCTTTCTTCCCATTGTCCGTTCATGCGAATGCGAAGTCCGTTCTTCGTCATTAAAAATCGCAATCATCAACCAATCAGTTTCAGCTTCATTTTCGTTGTTCCGAACGATGTTTATAAAGAATAAAACTGATGGTGCAAATGGTTTGTAGAAGACTATGCCTAATTTAAACTAAAAAGGAAGGAAGGTAGGAAACAATATCAACAATGAAGATTGGGAAATATTGCCTTTTATTTTACATAATTCCACATCTCAACTATTGGTAATAATCAAAATAATTCTTGTCAATTAAGATATAATAGGTTATTTTATCTGTTGATAAATGCATTTAATTCTGGAAGTATAGAGAACTATAGTACAAAAAGAATTAAATAATTTGAAGGTTGTAATGAAGCTCACCTTTTAGGCATAAGTTTTGACCTTAATATCGAAATCAAGTATTTTTATTTACCATTCTTATAATGAAATTACTATGTATTTATGCTTTTATTACGTTAATAGTTTGTTTCCGTAAATTTTTCAATTATATATTGCCCATCAAACATATTTATGGCACTGTTCTTGTAAACAGAGTTTATAAACATTTACGGCCAAATTTAGTTTAATTTGGGGATTTTGAGATTTAATTGAGGTGAACAAAAATTGTTAGTTTTCTACGTGTTTCGGACATTTATAAAAACTGATTTTAGTTTTTTACAACCCCGAATCATAACCGAGTCTTATAGAAAGATTAACCTTTGGTGAATAACACTTTTATATTCTTTCATTTTGGAAGTAAATAGTATGAATATTTAATTCGATATATTTACTGATTTTTTAGCTCCCAAACTTTATTGTATTCGTATCACCTTATTTTACTTCGCGACCTACCTTAATAACTTGCTTTTCATTCCGCCTTTGCCCTTTTTGTGAGTTAAACAAAAATTCAATAGCGACTAAGAACTTTCATTAATGGAAATATTACGAAAAGTGAATCAATACTAATCATCAATAATGCACGCACTGTATTATCCTATCATAATTATGATTAAAGGTATTGATTATCCAAAATTCTAGAAAATAGGATGAAGTTTTTTATAACCGTTTAAATTAAATATTTCCGTCCTAAGAAAAACACGACAGGCGTTATTAAAGCATCCCAAACACATCACACGAATAATTTGACGTAAGTTCATTCAGAATCGCACGATATTTGTCGGTCGGAAGCCTCATAGCACACTATGAACTTTTGTTACCTTCATAATAGGGATGGATGGACACAGGGCCGCACTCAGGCGGTAAGCCAGTGCGTCTGTCGCCTCAGGGCGCTCACTAGAAAGGGGCGGTCTAACGTTGTTTGTGGCTGGATGACGCACCTTTTTCTCTCAAGTTCGAAGCTCATAGCAATTTCAGCCAGTTACGGGGATGTATTCGAAAAATTGAGGTAGTTTAGGTGATGCTAAAAGGGTTGGTTAGGTTCAGAGTCTGAAATAACTTTCCCAAACCTTTCGTCTCCGAAAAAAGATGAGATGGAGTGTTGCTAAAACACATTAGACTAAATTTACGTGCAAGATTTGTTGATACAGATATTCTTTATGATTTATCTTTAATATTATATAGTATATTTGGTTGGAATTGCATGTCCTTTTTGAGCTTTAAAGACTTTTCGATAGCTGAACTGATTATTTAGAAGACTATATACTGTGAGAATTGGAATTTAATATTTGTAATCGATTATTACTTATGAAAGCTATGATAGATGAACCTCGGAATAAACAGGAAAAATAATTTAAATTGATATTAATATATAACCTGGGTACTATGAGACCTGAATTTGAAATCTGCTGTCATCAGAATATTTCTCATTCTTCTTTGAAAAAATGCTCAAAATTTGAATATGAAAATATCGATTTTAGCGTCATAAATGCCGAACCTAATTAATAATAATAATATTAATAACCGAATAATAACAATAATTAATAACCGAAATACAGCTAACGTACATTATAGCGAACATACGATAATTTACGATGACCGAGTGATTTAATTCAAACGTGCGATATCAGGAGAGGATTGTGCCTCGTTTGGATATCGTATAGGGTTGAGTATTCCCCGACAGCCCAAAGAGAAAAACCGCAAAACGTAGAGACTGGCAGAATACAAAATTAACCATATATGCTCATCCTCAAGGTCCCAAAGTTTTGATTACTGCAGCTTTATTTGCGAGATTGGATTCGGGATTCTAAGCACGTACACGGGAGGATAAAATAAAACTCTCTGCAGAGGCAACGAACTCTCATTCCGGACTATTCAAAACTCAGGTCTCACCAATATAACCATTTACCTCTTATAACCTCCATGGCATAACGTCATTTCATGGCGTTATTACTCTTCAACTTTCGGGAATACTAACCATCGTCTATTAAACATTCTAAAACCTCGTGACATTATGGAACATGTTTACTGGGTTCGGAAATATTTAGGAGATATCTAGCCTTATTTTATCTTTAACTTGAGTTTATATCAATAAGTATCTTAGCAACAAGGCGTAAAAAGGGTATTCATTTACAAAGCGAAAAATTTCGTAGCCATGGTTACGTACAAAAGTGTTTTATAATTTACTTCGCTACTTTCTTTTTATTCAGAACCCTTATGGCAAGCAAGAACTCAATAAATTTAAACAAATACATCTTCGTGATCAAACAAGCCTTTTTTGCTCCTAGCAATTACTGCGAATGACTGATTAAAAGTTTTTGCTCAACCAAAAGGTTAATTCGACGAGGGAAAGATTATCGGGAAAATGTCATTAGGAAAACTTCCTAACCACATCACACCCTAAAACCTTTACGCCTCCTGTTTCCTCGTAAGCGATAATTAATGGAACATCGACATACGTATTGGTGCGGTTCTGATATTCCTGTAATATCTTAGTATTGCGTCGTGTTATGAGGTACACATCTCTTGAGGTGCCGTTCGAACAAACTTTAGCGGGGCGTTCGCCTTTCTCAAGTTCGGGATGAAGATCTCCCTGGGTAATCCAGAATTAGACGATTTGAGGATATCATGTGCAATATTAAGGGGATTTCCCTAATCGCTTTGTCCCCACTATAGGAGGGAAAACGATGTAATTTGTGCTATCTAGGTTTTAGAGTTTATAATTCTATAAAATAGAGTCTTAGTTGGATCCTTCGTCAGGGAATAATGATGTTCATTAACTGAAAAAAGGCGTATTTTTGATTTATCGTTTTTAATGCTTCATTTCGTATTTCAATTAACGAATACTCCCTATGATTCTGAATGTATATGAGTTGTGTAAAAAACTTTGATGGTTATTATAGACTATAGAATTTATTAAGGCTGAACATTTATTTCTATGTATTGGTAAAATATTACTAAAATATATCTTGCGTAGGATAGCTACTTTCGAAGCATTATCTGCTGTTAGAAAATATATTGATTACACTTGGTTATATATTCGAATAACATCGATGCGAAATTTAGAGATTTAAAGTAAGTTGATGACTATGCCGTATTCCGTAGAAGGTAATTATCGCCACCTTTTTTTTTAGTTTTCCGTTAAAAATACAAAATTAAAGTAATCGCTTAGTTGCAAAGTTATTAAGATCGTCTTCGACGCAGGTTGTGAATTCTTCAAAAAATAAGGGATTAGAAACTGGATTGCGATACGTTTGCGGAAGATGTAGAGTTGTTTTAAAGATCAAATCTTTTCGAAAATAATCGATGGCAAATGGTAGACAAAATATTATGTTTTATAAAAAAAAAATGTATTTCATCCCATACGACGAAGTGCGGCTTTTGCAAGGTATTTATGTAGACGAGGACTGAGATTTATATTCTTATAATTTAATTATTTACTTATCAATGTATCACGTACAGCTATGCAGCCAATTTAAAGCGACAATATAACAACAAACATGAACTAGATGATAGATGTAGTTTTAGGAAAGTACGATGAGGAATTGTATATATTATTACTAAACCATCCTTAGGGAGCAAAAAAAAAACGATGGCTTGCAATAGAGAAGAATCTCAAGTTAGAGAAAGTGAAAGTAGAAAATAGAGATGAATTTAGGATAACATTCGAGCTCTCTCCGAATTCTTTAAGCATTTTTTCCCCTTTCACCGCCATTCGATTCCCACAACTGCTCCTACGCGGCGCTGATTTTCGTCCGACTCATAATGAGCCAGGTCCTTTGTGTTGCCGTGAATAAGTGCGGCGGAATCCGGAAAGAGACCTCTTCCGTTTGAATTTCGCAAAAGAGCCCCTCAAGAGTTTTTAACACTCAAGGCCTTGTCGAACCCCTTTCTGCGAGGATACAGACAAGTTTCGCTCGAGAGCTTTTTTTCGCAGAAATACAGGATTATTCTCTCCCATGACTTTTGGGAATGAAATAAAGACATTCGGAATGGGCTTAAATTCCCAGTGGCGCGAAATAATTACGGGAACAATTCTGTTTATTTTTTTTTTATTGTGGGTTAAATATTCCACGGGGCGAAATATGACTCATTTTAATCGCTGCTTTAATCCTTTTTACGACAAAAGGTACGACCTGGTTGAGTGTTTTATTGTCAGTGATGAGAATTTAGTCATTAACTTATTATTTTAATTATCTTTTTTAAAAAATTTTATTCTTCTTATTTTCTTAGAATACTTTGTGAAATTAATGGAAGAACTATGAGCAATAATATTTTGATATACCTTACGAGGCTTGATAGAATCAATTCTGGTTTGTTTAGAATCTTTTGACTTCACGAATGTATGGATTATGTCCATTTACATTATATACGCAATAAAATATGCATCTCATTTACGAGTCCAAATATAACCACTTATGTCAGAGCTAAACAAGTAAAATGTATCAGTTCATTTCTCTATATTTTTCTTCACTTTATTAAGCATTTAAAGTATTTAAAAATTAGATACGAGTTTATCTATAAATGAGTATTGTATGCTGTGACCCACGTATTAATAATAGCTGAAATTTTTAACGCTCCACTGTACCGTTACCACAACTCATCGCATAAATGTCAGGTGTGACATCAAAGGAGGAAATAAATCTATAATACTCATTAATTCTTGCTAAATTCAGTAGAAATTTAGCACACAGGCGGAAGAAAAATTATCAATTCAACGTTGATAAATCACACTGAAATAATATGATACTGAATTAATAACAGTAATAATGTGAAACCGAATTGGATCCTGGAGCTTCCAAATCTGTTAATATTAAATACAAAGGTAATCTTAAATGTATCTATTAAGTGTCCTTAGGCACGTAATTGAAAGTAAAAACGCATATTTCATTATTAATTTTACCAATTGAATACTATCGCGAACATTATGTCTATTTATTATGGCAATATAATATTTTGATAAAATTTGAATTCAAGGAAATACATTAGTGAATTAATTAGACTAACAATCTCCTATCCATCAGATTTCTTGAATTTCAATCGAAATTGTGAAAGGGTATTGATTGAAATTGAATTTATGATTTAGCGATAATTTAATATAATTCCTGTCATCATATCATAATTATAGGCCATCTTAGGCATAATCTCAATACCTTACTTCAAATTAAATGGGTAAGTAAATGTAAAAAATATCATATGCAACTCTAAACCTCGAAGGTTCAGTGTTATGTATAAGTCAATAAAGAAATTCAAAGAAGCTTTTTGAGAATAGTAGGAATATTTACTTCATGTATGGAGAAATAATATGTATCTTGCAATGTAACTTCCCAGGGATGGTTGAATACCTGATCTGATTTGAATATCATCTTAATCATGGAAACATTATTCTTAAAACAGGCGCTAAACTACAATAGAAAGATTTACGATAGATTTGTTGTGGGTGGGATTGGAAGATTTTTTAATTAGCGATTTTTTCAAGCAGCGGATTGAGCACGAAAGCATAAATTCTGCAGATACGTAACCTCAAAAGGCTTGTGTCAGTCTCAATGGATTAGCCTAGAATACTGCCTTTGGATGTTCGATGCATGCTCCATTCATAAAAGGTAATCTCTGAGGTGCGCGGAGAATATGTCTCTTGGGTTTGTCAAAGTAATAACGTATTCCCAAGAGACACATCCTTTCATGTCCGTTAGTGAGCATATCTAGCATCGAAACAATTTAATTATTGACAACATTCTAAGGAAACAAACAAAATTTAATATTTATATCAATGCTCCCAATATGATATACGATACGATTATACAATAATATATGTCTGTTATAAAACCCATTACGACTTGATGAGAATCAGGAAAATATATGAAATAAACAGCTTTTAAATAATTTTTCCGCGAATAGAATATGAAAATAATAGATAAATTATATCGAATCGTAGTGAGTATGCGCCCTGCTATACGTCAACAGGCAGTTTGCAAGTTACGTATGCAGATGTAAGTTTATTTGCATACGGAGCGAGTTACGTCTTTAGATTAAGGTTCTGAGATATCTCATTCGATGTATACCGCTCAGTAAATGTACTCTCATACTCTAGTGCGTCTATCTTCACTGTAATATACCTAAACAGTATTGATTCCATTGATCAGGTCTGAGTTTTGTCGATTTTATAATTGTTAGTCATCAAACTCCCAATTTCATGATAAATCAGAATAAAGAAATCAATATGAGAAGGCGTGATTTCGTGGAATGCCATAGTAATAAAAACACCTTAGTAAATTTCCACAACGAAAAAAAATCCGTGGAAATTTACAAAGTTGTTTTTATTAATCAAATTAAAGTAATAAATTTATTCGGATAATTATCATCTAGAAAATTATTATGTTTATATACTTCAGTTGTTTCATGCTCATCACAAGCACACTGAATATGTTGTACGTAATACACGTAGATCATAATAACTAGTACTTAATTTGATGTATCCAACAATTCATTAATCTGAGAGTCGACTAAAGTTGAAATCACAGGTGGCAAAGAAATTAAAACCTTTATTGGCTGGGAAAAAAGCATTGAGGACATTGTTTATTGAACTCGAGGGTTACGACTTATGAGTGTCGTAATATTAAACGATATCGGTGTCAATTCTTAAATAGAAAAATTAGTTTTTCTTAAAACCTATCTGTTATTCAATTAATAATTTTTATGAGTTTTTACGATTCATAGAATAACTTAATTTTAATAGAACACGTATGAAGTAGCTTTCATATACTACATTTTTATTCGATTAGGTTGTTATAGAAACAGAATAGATGCATTTTAAGAGTGATTTGTAATTACTAATTCCTGCAGAATACAAAATCACCTACAACGAATTTAAAATCATTAAGTTTCCAAATTACATCGAAAGAATACTGCTATGAGAATAACTCCGATGCTAAATGCTCCTATTTCACTTGAATATTCACCCTACTGTTAACAATATGTACATTAGTATTATTAATATAAAGTATACATTTACGTATAATGAGTTCTAATTAGCAAGTGTAACTAATTGCTTTAGCTAGAATGATGCTATTTCAGATTAAGTGGAATATTTGCTCTATACATCTTATCTCTGTGGTTCGATGTGCTAACTTTCTTTCTTTCATTTCAAAATGTGTTTAATCATGTATAGAAGCTGCAATCATTCATTCATAGTTTAATTGGTGTAATGCTGTAGCAATTTATTGGATGTCGCATTTATAGCGCACTGAGATCTTTCTTAAGAATAATTGGGACTAAGTGGCTTTCATGAATATTACAATGTACTTGCTCTATTAATCAAATATCAGCTAAGTAAGACAATGTGTTTGGAACCATTTGGATGAAGTCGAAGGAATACTTGTGCAAATTTCGTAACATTTTCTCCTGATCCTAAGTTGGAGTTTAACCTCCTTACTATCCTTTTATTTTGTTCTCCTCGTTATCTCATTGGGAACTACTGTTACCATTGGTTTAAATATGCTTACTTTACTTGATTATTGTTTGATCGCTTTTAAAATTTCCTATCACGACTCGTATCGTAAGTAAGCAGTCATGAAGAGAGCCATTAAAGAGGCAGCCATTTTAATTTGAAATTACTTTAATTCTGCTAATTCTGCATACATATCAGTTATAAAATCGAATGCCAAAGTTGAAAATTATAAGGAAGCTTTTGTGAAAATATCTATATTAAAATTTAATAATTGGATATGAAATTACATTACGCATTACATTATTTGATTCTAAGAATAAATTATTCGCTTGATTTTATGTGAGAATAAATAATTCGCATTAAATTACAAATTTCTGGGAATGAATTTTTGATTGATTTTCTGTGAAAAAGATCATTGTACGTGGTGCTCCCGTTTTAGCTTGACATCAGTAGCTGTTATGTCAGAGTTCACTCCGAAATTTTCGTAGCGAACGGTTAATTTCCGGCGATGGGAAAAAATCAGCTTCCTTAATTCGAGGTCTCTATCTCTTAAACCGATTTTAACTTGCTTTGATCTTCGAATTAGCAAAGTTCGGCAAGAGGGCAGGATGTCCTACTGGGGCGGGTTGCTTCCATCGCTCTACAGAACACCTTCTCTCTGATCTTTGTGCAAAAATTAAATGTGTATTAACAAATTTACGGGGATTTACGGGGAATGGAAGGTTAACGGTGAATTTTGGCAGCAAGATATTTTTGGAATGGCTAAAAACGAAATATGGACAACGGTAAATCATATAAAATGAATTTTGAGTATAGTAAATAAAAAGTCCTTGATAAGGTAGTAAAATCGTAAACTTAGATTATTATCAGAATGTGCGAGTTTTATGTTACATAATAACTCCCAACTTGAGAAGAATTAAAAAATGTAAGAAAGAGGTATTCAGATTGAGTTGAAATCGTTGGACAATTATTATTATATTATTAAAACGTAAAATTATGATTTTATTTTACTCTAAATATTATAACGAATCAATCCAAAGTATATTGAAATAATATTTGAAAGTTAATTAGAACTTGAATTTCGTGACTTTTTGAAGTTCGAAGAGATAACAATAATTTAGGATCTGCGAATTTGAAATATATATTTTAAAATATAAAGAAACTGCTATGAAACGGAATGGAAAATTATTTTTATTTGAGTTGAATTGAAATCAAAAATAGAAGGCATGACTTAATGGAAAGCCATATCAAAGTGATACTCTAATTTCCACAGAAAATTTGATTTAATTGCGACCATTTTCGTAATTTACATTACATCTTCAGGCGTAGAACTAAGCCACACTATTCTTCTATGCCTGAAGATAAAATGTAAATTACGAAACCGATCGCGATTAAATCAAATTCTAATAAAAAGTTACAAAGTTTTTCATTATAAATTGAGTTAAAATAATATAGTTATAATAATAATATTTATATGAATATATAAATATATATTCATCATTTATCTAATATCTGCACATATATCCTAAAATGAATTAGCTTAATATCAGAGTAATATAGCGGAATATATCGAACGTAACCTAGGTAACAGTTGTTACTTTCCGCCTCGGGAGCACAAAGACGTTTAAAGTTGCTATTTTAGCGAAGATAATGACGGAACAAACCTATTTCGAGGGCGATAGAGTATAATGTGGGCAGGAACTTCCATTATCGACAGTTTAAAAAGTGTTGCTCGCTCCCCACACCCGGTTTCCTGTGGTTCTGCTTCCTAAGCAACCCCCCCTCCTCCTTCTTCTGGTTATTACTAATGTATCTTCGCTAATGTTCGGATGAAGAGGCAATCAAGGAACGGAAGAGACAGGAAATAAGAGAAAGTGAAAGGGATGATGATTTGGGCATAAGACGGGTTGGAATTGGTAGGCAGAGAAAGACGTCCTAGAAGGCTATCTGGAGCGATTAAAATTGGCAAGAGGAGGAACGTTTCGTTACCTTTTCGAGAGATGTCTCTTGGACTGGTCCGAAGGCCGTCTCGACGAACACCGGGAAAGTGATGTTCGAATCAAATGCGAATCTTTCCTTTTCAGATGTGCGAAAGGGCGTGGTTTAACATCTTTTCGATTCTGCTTTGATGTTCGAGATGAAGAAGATAAATGGGGGAGTTGATGATCTTTTAAACGTGGAATAAAACAAGTCAAGAGAGCGAATTACTTACTAAAGTAATACTTTCAAAGATTTATTTGTTTCCCACGGATTTGGTTTTATTGGAAATTTTAATTTTGGCTTCTTTGAAGGCGTGGGAATTGTGGGCTGTTTAAATAGTATTACCCGAAAGTTTTATGGGTGTCTTTCTTTTTTATACTTTAAGCTCTCTCATATCCTTTGTAATATTGGTAAATATTACATCTTCATCGCATTCACAAGCTTTTTTCATTGCTAGTCATTTACTTTAATTACACGAGAACACCTGGGTTAAGATTTATGGAAAAAGAACTAAAACTCGTGATGTATCTTTCACATTTTACTTTAAGTAAGCGATGTTAACTTAAAAGCGAATTCAAGGAAAATGGAACTCACAGCAATGAAACTAATTACAAAGTATTGGAACCCATGCTGCATCAAATAACCACTAACGAGCACATGTTCGAAACTGGAGTTTAGTGTCACAGCATCTTTGCCAGATCATGGTTGCCGACCTATTGAAGATGTGGTGTTGTTGTATAGGGAAGTGGGGTTCAAAGAGGAGAGTATTAATTAGAGAAAGTGGGACTCCTCTCCAGAGTACGGGACTTTGTCTCGCAGATGTTTGTATCGCCACCTCTGCAACGAACAGAATCACTGCGAGATTTATGAATCGAATCATAAACGCACTCCTACATTCAGCGTGTGAGAGTGTTATGCTATCGAATATTATACATAAGTCTAATATATACATATCATCATATATATTTGCAATACCCTTTTATGTTTTTCTTCTAATCAGGTGAAACCTTACTTAAATATATGAGATATTTCTTATTTCCATTCATTCAGATCCATGTAAGGATCAAATCTTTTTATAGTAGATTTATACACGGATGGTAAAGGTCATTGTGAATAACTCTCTAGGAAGATAAAACACAAGGATTTTTGACAGGACCGGGACTCGAACCCAAATGTAGATCAGTGGTTAGAGCATCTGAACAGAGTACCCAGTCCTGTCAGAATTTTTCAGGTCTGATAGTTATTAATTTTAATTAATAAAATTTTTGAATTATAAGAGAATATTTATTATTGGTGGACACTTAGACTGGGAGTACAGAAAAGTATTTATGTGTTATGTTATCGATGAATAGATTAAATATGTATGGGGCTGGAGAGAGAACAGACTGGAAAAGTACTGTCATATAGTATTTTCACGTTAGCGCTCCCTGTTGTACTTAGATCAAAGGACTAGTAGATGAAAAGCAAAGACACAGCTATGCGTGTATTTTAATGAATACGTGGTATTGTACGAGTATTACACTCAGCATAGAACTAGATTTTCCAAAGATTATTTTACAATCTTCGTAAAGGAACATGAGAAAGCCTAAGAACATGTTGGTGACGGGAATTAGACTAGCTTAAATAAAAAAGCATCTAAAGGTGTTGGTGTTTACACTTTCTGTCGCAGAAATGAAAGCGGATTTCGAGGTATTAAAGTTGATGCAGATTGGGCGATGTAATCTGAAAGAAGAATAAAAGAAGATCTTAGTTTAAGACCGCAGAATGTGAAGAACCAGATTATCTCGTGTTGTAATTCCGAGAGAGAATACGGTGAAAGATGAGGAGTTTTCTATCCAGGGTCACTTTTAAAGATTTACTATCCGATTTCTTTGGTAATTTTTGTATTACGGGAAGACCGAAGTGAACATTACCATATGGTTGTAATTATATCTAAAATAATCAATATTATTACATTATTTCATCTTGAACTGGGATATTTTGAAATCTCTGACCCTCTCAAGTATTGACGTATAAATAATGAAATATTTTTTGATTATTTGTCTTTGATTTGTGTTAAATTTGAATGAATTCTGCATTGCAGTTTTGTCGTATAAAAATTCAATGCTTCCACGCAAAGTTAGACTTGGCAAACAGACGTCTAGGAGTAATCCATGGATAAGGGTGTCTACGGGATAGTCTTTGCCCAAGGGATTTCTGCACACCTGTTCGGAACCCTCTCTCCCACGGCCGGAGTACTCCACTAAGCTATCCAATAAGAATCTAGCGAAGGGCGTTTACAAGGTTACGTTATTTGGACTTTTTACTTCAAGGTGTGAAGTGCTGTACTTTTATTTGTTTAGACTTTTTTAGCTCCAAAGTTTCTCATTTATACCGCTGGATTAGAAATGAAATAGGTTAGAGTAAAATTATTTATGAATGTAATAATAATGATATCTGGATTGACAATTCTGTGTTTCTTTCATGGCTATGATTGTTTTTTAAATATACTCTATCGTAGTTTATTATTAGCTGATTAAAATTACGCGTTTCAGTGGTATCCCAAGATAAATTTTATGTCTTTTCGTAAAAAATATTAAACCCTAATTTTACGGTTTAATTTAATTTGAATTACTAATATTTCTTATTTAAGAAATTTGCTTTTAAGAACTGAGGTTCTAAAAGAATTATTAATAAATATAATGTCAAAGACGTAAACAAATAAAAAATTATATAAATTGAAATTAAAAATGTACAACAAGTATATAGAATAAGTATATAGAAAGAAAATGAATGAGAAAACCAACAAATACGTCTTAAGATAAGAACATACATTTTACGAAAACTTAAAGTCGTTGTGCTACTTCAGGTTCTTGCACGGATAGGTCAATGAATGTCTCTTCCTTCAAATCGCAATAGCTCTATGATGTATTCAGGAAGTTCTATTGAATTTATACACATCAATGATCCCCATCATTACACTCGTAGTCTTTGTCAGTGTGGACCTTATCCATGGTTTCCAGGAAGTGAATTCTTCATTGAAAAGCCTCACTAGCGTCCCTTGTCCAGCTTTGTATAGAGACACCAATTTCAGGGATCAAATTCCTATAAAAGCAACTCTAACGACCAAATGCCTCTATTACCAAAGTACAGAGTAGAAGCTCTTAAAATGACTTCCTCTGAAAGCAACGGAATATCATGTCTGAGCCTAACTTATTCACTCAGCCTATATTCTTAGTATGAGTTCTAGGAAATGTGCTGTTTCCTTAGAAACCCTTATAATACAAGACACATCTCTCAAAGAAGATTAAGGGGCATTGTTGAAGATAGTATTATTCAGTATTCATGCATTATATGCATTAATTTGGCTTCTTCCTCATTTATTCCTGATATTTCAGAAGACTCATTCAAATTCTTATAAACTTTTTACCCTTAAGGTAAATCATGGAAGCTGGATCGTCTCAATTTTATATGCATTCCTTCACTGCAATATTAAATGCATGTGAATTTTTAATTCTCAATAAATTATTTCGGATATTAAGTTTCGCAAGTTCAAAAAGGAATGAATAATATATTATATAACATCACTATAAACTAAAAGCCAATTTTAGCCTCGTTTGTTTTGAGATGTTTCTATTTTGTTAATGGACATGTTTGTTTGGGATGGACTCATTTAATTTCGTTAAATAGAGAGTTTATTTGATATGAGTTTATATATATATTTAATTGGAGTAATATGATATATCATTATAATAATATATTTTTGTGAATTAATGAAATTCGGATTCCTTTGAATATATTATGAGTAAATAAAGGAGGAACTTTCAGCATAATAAATGTTGGAACCTGTGTAAATAGAAAGGACTTTGCTATCCGGACTAATTAAATAAACTACTTAACCTTACTTGTAAGTAATAACATAAACAACAGAAAAGGTCAGCACATTTCTGAGGGTTATTACTCATAAGAGTAAGAATTTCGCTCTTATCTACACAGTATATATCGTTACGTTAGGTATGACCTTCGTTGATTTCACCATGTAACATCAGTTTAAACTTTTACGACTTATTACCATCTGTTTATTGATTTCAGTAAAAGTAATCAATCTATTGAAATTACGTTATTAAGTTATTATGAAAATTATTCCACGAATTACCGTAAGGGAAAGCATTATTTTCAAGAGAAAATTATTCTGACATATATGTTACCTATAAACATAATTGATAATAAATCGTTAATCTGAAATTAAATGTAGATATTAAAATATTCATTGACGTGTAAGTTATTAGTTTCAAAACTTATATCAGAGCATTATTAGAAAAGTTAATTAATATTTATTGCTATGGAAATAGGCTCGCCCACACATTTTCAATTCCGTTAACATGAATAATTCCGAACACCATTCCAACTGAATTCCTCTTTTAAATTCACTCGAAACTTCTTCAGGGCTTTCATTTTTTATAAATACGTCCTCCGCTTCAGAATAAGCCCCTGGGTGAAGACACCCTTTGGATTGCTCCGAAGTGTCGCTGAGAAGTCCCGCTTTTAAAAGAAGTCCTCTCGTATTATACTCGCGCACCATTCTCTCCCCTAAATCCCCTTTCCACTGCACTTGAGGCGTCAGTGGGCAACTTCCACTCGTCTCCTTAAACCCAAACATTTTTACGCTCTTCGCAGTTTCCAAAAGCAAAGCTGCACCGAGCGAGTGCATTTCCTTTCATTTCCAAGTGCGGACGGAAGGGATGTCACTCTTTTCAACGAAGGTTTAAGGGACGTCACTGTTTTTCAAACGAATCGTTACGTATTCTTACGGAGAAATTGTGCTCTCGCGAAGTGTGTGGTACGTACGAGGAAATGTGCTGCCTCTGTGTGAAGTAAGTTTCAGGCAGCTGTTTACCAGTATTCTTTGGAGAAGAAATGTGTTCATGTCAGAGTATGTGGGCGTTAAACAAACATACTGTGAATATTTGAAAAGAATTGGATATGAATACGGAGTTCCTTCCAGATGTTTCATTCTTTCTTCATAAATATTTTGGCTATTATTAGTTTGAAGAAAATAGTTTCTTACGTGAGAAATTTTAAATAAGTTCGATAATTTTTTCATGTGTAGGAAGTACCTAGGAAACTTCGCAAGCCTGATATAATTGAAGTAGCTCTATTATAATCGTCTTTTAACCAAGCGATAGTAATGTGCGATGATTATCAATTCACCTCTATCTTTTTGTTGTTAAGTAACATCGATATAATTTTTAGGATGCTCATCTAAATGAAATTGCCTATTTCAAGCGCTGTAAAATGAAGTTGTTTGTGCTTTATCTTGTTTCATTTTTCTATATTACGTACATCGCTTGCCTAAAAATGCATTTAAAAAACTCGTAAGTTATGAGACACTAGTGGAATTTTAATTTCTAGTCCAAGCCCTTTTTACAAGCAGTATCTTTAGGCATTTTGAGCACAGAGGCTGAATATTTCTCAATGAATAGTACATAAAGTCCATGAAGGCTGCTGTGAGAGAAATATATTTTCATCTGAGATGAATTACATTGAATAAGTAACTTGTCAAGTGAACTTAAAGCTCTCTACCCTTTGCCATCTACAATTTAATAATGAAACTTTACTGTTAAATTAGCAAAAAGTAAAATCAAGTGATACCAACGTTTCTGTAAGTAGGGCAAGTATATCTCTCATGGTAATAATTTTTTATTGCTAAGTACCCGATATCCGCTATTTGAAATTAAGAGACAAAATGATAATATTAAATAGTTGATACAATAATGAAATGAAATTTAGTAGAACGAATACCACGATTGATATAATTTAATAACTCAATCATGCAACTTATTAGAGTAACCATAATGATTGAAATCATGTACGAAAGTAATATTAACCCGGAAATTCATAAAAGTTAAAATAAACGAGATTTTTTCCGATATTTACTATGCCATTAAGGAAGATTTATCATAATAATTGATAGCAGAAGATAGAAAATTATTTTACCTTTAGACTAAGTGAATTAAATTTTTGCAAAGTTTAAAGGTATTATTCTTTTTATGGAAGGCAATGAACGGATGGGTATTTCTAAATGTTTCGCAAGTAAAAAAGTACTCAATGAAAGGTATGTTTTTATAAAGATAAAATATCAGCTAATGGTGGAAAAAATAGATGTTAAAAATAGCATTAAAAATAGAGTGCTCCAACAAAATTTAAAAAAGGAAGATCAAAGAGGATGCAAAAATATAAAAGTTCATAACGTTTAACGGTCACTATACTTCATTACATTTTGGGCTGAAAGAGAGCGTTTATGGGATCAACAGCGTGGAAAAGAGTTGAAAAGTGAAATAAAAAAGGTTAAAATGAAAGGCGCCCTTTTGATGAGAGACAGTTAATTACGTGAAGTGACGAGAAGAGATTCCACAACACATTTAGTGATTATCATAAGTAATATAATTTTTAATTTTTATTTGAAAATTTTATAGAATATTATTCATTAAGACGATCTCTTAAAACTCCGAGGTTTAAAACTATCCGCAATATTGAAAAACTCATAGAATCACTTTTGGCTCTGAATCAACATGAAATCTTATATTATGTTATTTTTCAATATTTCTTCAAAATTAATCGCATATTAGCTGTGAGGTATCTAGCAGCAAACTATTTTCTTGGTACGAATCATTCTGTTTCGATCACTTGGCAATTTGAATCAATAATAAATCCAATTTGAGATAGATTTTCCTAACCCTTTTCCATCCCTTTGATTTTCATACGATAATTTTGACTATTTTTGGGCCATTTGAAAATTTAGTACAATAAATACTTTAATTATTATTTTAATTGTTAAATATGTTATTGATTCGGTAGTTTTAGATTATTTTGTTGATTTACGGTCTGAATCTAGTGTTGTTTTAATAACCGTGACGAGATATGAGGTACACTTTTAACTGGGTTATCCATCTGAAAAACTCACCTTAAGTTCATCTGTTCCGCAAGTTCATAAATCTTGGATGTTGCAATTTTATGTATTCATCGATACCTTCGGAAAGAGCATTTCACGCTTCGGATTATATGTGCGAAAGTTTTGCTGCAGAAGTTGGCCTTGAAGGCGCATCGAATTAAAGGATCTGAATTTAAAACGAAGCATCTCTATTTAAGGAACTCCTCTAAGTTTAACCTCTGGAAGCCTAAATATGTAAAACTCATCGTGTGTCGCCGCATCGAGTGAAGAAAACTATAGGAATTGCAGAGGCTTATGAGAAGGGCTGTGCTCACGGTTGCGAAACAAAAGAAGGCCGAGGAAGCGCATTAATTTCGCCCTTGAACCCCGAGGAGCCTTCCAGTGTGCGGTCTAAAGGATCTCTTGGAAAGGAAAGTGAACGTACGGCTGAGCTAAATTGTAGCGAAGTAAGTTGGAGATGAGATACGCTCTAATATAGAATTTTACGTTCCATTTCACTTCATTTTCAACAGTTCCAAATTATGAAATCAATGTGAGAAGGCGTGATTTCGTGGAATGCCATAGTAATAAAAACAACTTTGTGAATTTCCACAGAAAATTGGTATATTCGAAACCGGTTTCATAATATGAAATGAAAAAAGGCCTGAAGATGTAATTTCATATTACGAAACCGGTCGCGAATATACCAATTTTCTGTGGAAATTTACAAAGTTGTTTTTATTATTAGTTCCAAATTGGATTGTCCAAAGGGTTTGTTGACTCATTTATCGAATAAATATACCTGTAAACTATTAAAAAGTTGTTGCGAAATTAATTTCTAATTCAATCATATTGAGCTTTGATTTGCGGACTGCATAATCATAAATGACGGAAGCTCATAATCTCTACGCAAGCTCGTCTTCGAAACTTAGTTTTCACGTAGTTAAGCGTATTTTTGTATATAATATTACCCCAATTGATAAGAAAAAAGTAGTAGAGACTATGATTAAAAAAAAAATAGAGGCAATTTCATTCTACTAATGTCTAATAAATGCTTTTTTTCTGAAGTAGATCCTCTTAGGACACATCCAAACATTTATCTCCTGGAATTCGCAACTCCAGCGGTTTATATCTAAATTTTAAAAGCCTAAAAACAACTCATCGTAAATATGCGTACTTTACGAAAATTATAATAATATATCCTACCTTAAGTGTATGATACAATTTGATTACATATTACATAGCAGAACGTTCATAAAGAGCAATGGAATAACTCATTATTGCCCATATTACCCACCTTTTTGGTTGGCAGCCCGCACCTCTATTTTTATCCAACACCTCCGATTTCCTAAACAATGCCGCCACCAACGTGTGTTTCGGGCATGACACCTATCCGTCCCTTTCATACACAAACAGCGTTGTTTTAATGCCCCGAAAGCTGCCGAGTAAATCCTACCCTCCCTCGCCAGTCTCCCCCAATTAAGACGCCAGTTCAGACCACTGTCGTCACTCCTCAAACTTACGACAAAGAGTACGCAAGGACGCGGTTGGACACCGTTACAAGGTTAATTGTGTTGGACAAGGTTGCGTAACAGAGTGTCAACATTATCCCCCAAAGCGTGGGCAAGTCCTCGCACGTTTCCCATTTCACACCCGTTGATGAAGATCGCCTATTCTATTGTACCTCTGCTCCTCCCGTGTTTTAAAGCCTCTCGTGTTAATTTGAGTGACTTTGGGAGAAATGTTACGATACTACAATAATAATTCTCCCGGACAACTTTTATTAGTACAATTTATCATGACGGTTTCATCATGTTCTATTTATGAATTTGGAGTCTTTTAAAATTTATTTTCGTGCTCACTCGGTAAAGAATCTTATTTTAACAAACTTACTTACTTTATAGGGATAATAATACACTTTTTATTTTACTTATATAGAAAATTTTTCGTAACTTGAAGTAATGATTTTTTCCCATTCCATTTTTCTATTCTCCTTCTCTTCTTTTATACAATATGAGAAATTCTCTTTAATCCAACAAAAACTGTAATTGTTTTATAAGGAAGAATGAAGTTCTGATTCGTAACTTCATTTACGTCTTTCTCATTTTTATCTTCATTTCTTACTACACCCATCTTTTACGAAAATATAACGAGAAAGTTACTTATAAAGGTATAGAATTATTGCCGGATGGATGAATCCTTTTATTTCAAATAATGGTATAACAAAATAATTTTCGTTCAAGAAGAAACGTAATTTTTTTCCCTACTTTCAGAACTATGATGGTTGAGTCATACAAATCTCTTCAACTCATTCCTTCGTGGGAAATTTTAGTGCTGATGGAGGAAAGAAAGTCCCCATTAGTTTTTCGGTGAATGATCCCAATAGCCTTCTGAAGAAGTTCAATTTACTTGTCAATAAGGGTAGATACTTAACTGGTCATTCTGATATATATAAAGAACCCAACCTTTCAATAGATGAGGAGTGACCCAAGAGGATACCTTTTTTGCAGGTAAGAAAAAGAACTCAGTCTATTTTGGTCTCTATTCAGAATGACAGCTCTTCATTCGTGCTCTTAAATAAAATTACAGTGCTCAATATCAGAGACGGATCTAATAATTAAGAGAGCGAGATTGCAACTTGTACCGCATATGAACACACTCAGTCGTGTTCTGTCGATATTAGAAATGTGCATCGACGGAGCTGAAAGGATAGATCTCACGGGAATACGTTATTGCTTCGCCGGTCCCAAGAGGTTCTTCGCTGTTCCGCTGAGCGCGCCACTTCTGAATGACGTAAGTATCAAACTTCCGTTGCTATTAATACAGCAAATTCCATCGAGACGAGCATAAGACTTAAAGAGTTCTCGTGTCAGAATTTTTAATCAGCTCATATTTACGTTAAAAGAAATGTGAGAGAAGAACTCTCAAGAACACAGCTTTATATTGTATTCGCGAATCCTTTTTTTGTAAAGTGCAGGTCGAGAGCACTACTCACAAAAATCAGAGTAAATCCTCAATTAGAGCAACCGAACGTCTTGTATTCCCAAGGGATAAGAAATCTGCTCTCCCAATCCCTAACGCATCCCTTGTTCCCTCTTCCTCATTCTAGGTACATTCTGCTGAGGAAACCAATTTAGTTCTTGAGGCTCATTCTTAAATGTGAAGCTCCTTGTTTGATTCTTTCTTTTCTAAATCCGATCAGATTGGAATTGCCTCGATGTGTGTGCTCTACAGTATTATCCTCTGAACGCGTGTGCCCTCCTTTTAACCTTATGCTGCAGAAGACAGAGCGATTTCTCTCTGCGGAGGAAGCAAGATTTAACGGGCACGGAGGCTCATCAGCATAAATAATTACTGCAGGAGCTAAACCACTGTTTGCAAATAGTGCTGCCCTCTCCAGCTTCATTAGCGTATAACACGAGCCATCTACATACTAGATCTTCCGCTTTATCTGTTCATAATCACCTAACTAGGACTTGGCTAAAAATCCACGAACTCTCGTCTAAAAGTAGTGGAAAGTAATCGAAAATATTCGGTATTCTATGCAAGATTTAAGATTCTTTTTTATTGCTTAAGTATGCTTTTCATTTTTTATTATTTATTAAGATTGGAGTCACTAAATCATTATTACATTTTAATTCTAAATAAACAATTGCAAATGGAATTAAAAGTATATAAGTATATAGTATATAAGTTATACATTGCTATACATTACTATAGAATGGAGATTACGATGACGTATTGGTTTGCAAAGTCGTAAATAAATAGTTTAATTCTCCAGAGATGAAAATATCGTCCTCATCACTACATATTAATCATTTTGTCTCTACCAATTTCATAGCGTTACATAGGAATTCATTTAAGTTAAGGAGCATTGACTGTTGTTTCAATATTTATCGAGAAGTTTGACCAATAGCATGACTTTGATCTGAATTCGTTACGTATAAAATTTCAGATGAGTCATTCGGGCGTCATTCAAGATCGAAATTTCCCAGGTGGCTTAACCTTTTTCTTTATTGTGAATTTTGCTACAATTTTGCGAAATATTTTCTTTTAAGTTTATCGCTCTATGATTATATTTATTTATCGTGTTTTATTCATAATTCAGTTTTCCTCGTTAAACCCCTAAGGAGGTTAGAAATAAATAAACTAAACCAACGATCTTCGCCCTTAATTCGTATTTCCACTATTGTTTTCATTTTCTGGTCGAATAATGGATTTTATTATCATATTTATCAAGAAGTAATTCCCAACCCTAATGAAGCATATGTCGTCATACTAGTGGTTTCACAGAAGGCTTTTTTTCTACATTAGATATTACATCCACGGATTGTTAGATACATAGAAAGAGCATTGTAGTCCTCCAGCAGTTTTGTGTCTGAATCAGCTTCCTTCCTTCTATTCATTCCTTATCGATTCTCCTTTGTTTTTCATCTCTCTTCAAGCGTGATTCTATCATTTCATTTCTTTCTAAATGTCATTTTCAATGCTTTGCAAGCATCTCTCCAAACATGTATTCCCTTTCTTCTCAAGGAAGTAGTGGGAGTGAATATCAGTGCCTAATCGGCGTATGAATTCGCGACCTCACTTAGAAGGGTTCTGGGAATCGGCAGTAGCTGGAGGCTATGAAAATGAGAGGAACTTGGTGCTCCTTCGATCAAGAGAGTTGAGAGTTGGGACAACTTCGGAAGTGGAGAATAGGGGTAATACGCATCATGATGACTAAGATGGCTTAAGCATTCACACCGTAAACTATCTCTCCGCTTATCAGCCTTAATATTAGTTTCAATTATTCAGAGAATTCCCTCCTTCGGATCGAGAAGAATTTTAGATTAGCTTCGTGTATTTATATATTTTTATTTTTCAATTTAATTTAGTAACATATTCTGTAGCATCAATATTGGACTGGGTGCAATAATTTATTGAGAGCTAATTATTTGGTCTCCAGATAATATTTAACGTAATATATTCTAGTTACTGTTGTTATAATTACGATTTTTATAAATGCTATATTCTTTTTTTCTTTCGAGATATTAGAAAATTTAGTAAATTATAATTTTATGTATAGAACGTGCAATTTTAATATTAATGTATGTACACTATGCTCAAATAGTAAAAGATGCGTATTAGTAATTTACTAAGTTTAAAATTTAACAGAAAATTTAGGTTACTTGCATTAAACATATTTATACTCATGCGTAATAGTGATACATGTTTATGAGTGACTAGAAAATTTCAGTTATTGAACTGAAAACTCACAATGAAATACGATATCTTTCTTAATAACTGATTATGATAAACATAAGGGTAACCTATTTGATTTGTGACTCAGAATGGAATTGATTTCTTCATTACCAGTCAACGCTTTGAAGGATAAAATTTGTGTTTATTAAAATAGCGAAGAGAAATAAAATCTTAAATTATTATTTCCTAACTTTAATTCAATTAATACATACATTTTGTGGTTGTTAGTTTCTATTTTTGGATCAGATGTTCGCAGATATAAGTACGAATATTAGCTGCAGTCAATTAAATAATTAAGCAATATCAATGGGTCTGTTAAACATGAAATTTTGCTTGCTATCCACAATCACATAATCGGTGTTTAGTTTACTATTGAATCGTTTGACAAAGTTCCCCTGGCATGAATTTTCAATTTGACATTTGGCTTGCAATAAAACCTCTAAATAAGGATTGTAAATTAAATAGCACATATTACGAAACAACCTTTTTTCAATTACAATACCAATTGAGTACTAATAATAAAAATTACAGTTCATTTTCAGTTGTACGTAATTCAATATTTCTTAGGCTCTTCTGTGATTTTTTTCATCGTTCGCATCGGGTTCAATTCCACGCCTAATATCAGACACGAGGCGTATATGAAATCCTTTGAAACTACGATCCCCGTAAACTCTTCCTTTTAACAGCTCAAATATAAATACTCGTAGTAAGAGGTATATTATCCCGTTTTACTGAGCTTCGGGTTGTTTTTCTAGTCACCTCAGGGACAACGCAAAAGAATCTCGTGTCCTTTACCTGTGCGTACAAAGTCCAAATGTAAACCTACGCTATCCTCAGTCTATTTCTCTTTCACCGAAATCCCGTCCAGATTCCTGCGGGGATCTATTGCCCAACTTAAAGACCTTCGAATTCCTAGGACCTGAACAAATAGGCCCAAATCCAGGTGACGAGGCCTTCCCGCTGTTTGCCCGAGGTTCAATTCCCGCGCACGAACGAAAGTGTGCAAGTTTCCGCCTTCTCCTTCTCACAGATCCTCATAAACATTCCTTCTCGCTTTTCTTCCGCCTCATATCCCAGATATCTACCCTCTGAGCGCCTTCAGACACACGTTATTCGATTCCGTTCCCTTAGTAACTGCCCCACGCCTTCCTCTTTTTCAAACCGATTGCGCATTTTACGCCAACGAATCAAATAAATCGAAGTTGCGGAAGTCTCCCATTTATCCTCGTCTTCTGAAGGGACGAAGAAATCCCGCTCATTTACACTTTCGCTGGAGGTGTTTACAAGCTTTTATCCCCGAAAACTTTCGGTTTGAATTGGGGTGTTTGTTTCACGGAATGCTCAATCCAAGGAATGGAATTGATTTTCAGGACTCGTATACTCTTAAAGTGTTCAAATATTTTCTCATTTTCTTTCGTCAAAATACAGTTAGGTACTTACTGTGACGAACTCTTTATATTACAATGATGAGTATCGGTTATCGTATTTAGAATCATAAATTTTAGCAAGATTACGTTTAAAGAAGAACTAGTACTTCGATTTTTCCACTTAGTTCTTTGTAAGTAGTCGTTCGTGTACAATTTGTTTGAAATGCTATTGTTTGTAAGCCTTTCACTCTTCTATGATTTAATACGTCAGTATTTACCATTTAAAGCATATATTTCGTTCCCCATTCTAAAATTGATAGACAGCTCATCATTTTGTATTTTATTCTTATACACATCTGGGCGTGTTACTTTTTCTTTATCTTCAAAATTTCAACTCTTACTCTTATAATAGAGTACAATAACTGACAGAAATGTAAGCTTTATCATTATTATTTATTTTTGATCATTGTTTAAGTTAGAATTCGGAAGTCTATGATTATATTTTTCATAACTTTGTTTAAGTTGTTACTATAACGTACCCCAGTATTAGGACTCGTAGTTGATTCTTACTTTTCCGGTAGCTGTAATGAAAGTATATAGTAGAAAAAAAGAACCTGTTTGTACCTCCTAAAGTTAAACATTCGTTATTTTAACATACGATTGAGTAGATTAGAATAAATAACTGACTTGTGTTCGATGATGTAGGAAGTTGATCTTTATAAGATAGAGAATATTAACTTAGGCGTAATTTGCTCTATAAATTCAGAGATGGCTTGTTCTTCGGGAAACGGCAGACAATACCCGTCCGACATGCTGTATGAGATTATCCGATAGCGCAACAGAAATCCAGGGGATTGTTATTATAACTGCCTTTATGCTTACACATTTTACATTTATATGTTTGATCTGTTGACTTCGATCATCACTCCTCCTTGGTGTTGGAAATCTTTTAGCATTTCGTATTGCACGTTCTCTTATCGTTCCCTTTCCGGATGATATAAATATAGAGAAAAACTACCTTAGTCTCTGTAAGCACTGAATAAACTTTGATATTGAAATGTACCAAGAGGAAAATTAGAATCACTGGTTATGTATGATCTCAAAACATATTCCGCCAGAGGTTGTTATATTAAGCGAAACATAAAGTTGTATGTTTTCCGGTAAAAGGTCACATGTTATCTTTATATCAGTAGTGGATTTAGTGAATTTATGGATATGGAAGGTTTGGTAGACGAGATGTTTTTACTTCAGTTCTAGATTCTACATATGTTTTTATTAAACGAATTCGAACTCCTTTATGTTATGGCAGGACATCTTTCATTATTAATATCTCGAAGGTCTTAGGTTTTACTTACGATCGGTTGATTCTAAATTTTATATTCTCTTGTCAACGGAAATAAATCTTTTGAAAAATATAGTAATATTGTTCATATATCTTAAGATTGGTAACACGTTATAATATCGACATTATATCATAGTTCAGCCTTGAATATTCAATGAGGAAACAAGACGAAAAATTTGAAATTGGGTCAGCTTCTATAGGTTTAGTTTTCCTGATTTAAAATCAAAAAATCCCTATTTAAAAGAATTGAGGTGAAAATAGCGTCATTTCACTCACGTTCTTTTTACCTCAACATTTTGATCAATCTCTGAATCTTATTTAATCCCAGGGAAATCTCCTACATCCACATCCTATTACGTAAAGAAGCTTAAGAGGAATACTATCCCAATCTCCAAAAACAGATTACTACTTATTAGTATCAATTTCGCACTAAAAACAGACATTAAAATGTCATTCCTACTTTAACGAGGTATTCTGACGACACGTGAAGAGGACTTCAGCACTAAATTACGAAGTTGATGATGATAAAATAACGAATGGCTTAATAATTTAACTCGTTACTTTGCTATATAAAGCACTGCTGGAGGAAGTTCTTGCAATATTGTTACACATTACAAAACGGGTCAATTATCACAGCTAATTACGTGTCAATTTGTGGTTTCGTTTTCATAGCCGTCAGGCTTTCATTTGTTATACTTCGACCTCCTTTTTTAGCCAATAATTTACGTAAATTTGTGTACTAATAAAAAGGGTAATATAATTTAAATTTAATAATCTAATTAGATTTGATTGATTCATGTATGATGCAATAATCGGCCTTTGATCTATTATTAAAAATTATACGGCACTGATTACGCATTTTTTAATGTTAATTCCTAAGGGACGAGGGATTTGGGATGGATTTATCGAAACCGCTTTTAAGCATTCTACGGTTGTGATGATTATCAGAAAATAGGAATGAAAACAGTCTTAACGATCCATTTACGAAATCATTCCAACTCTTATCCTTGAAAAGGATCTTAATAATGCTTGTTTCATTCAAACGGTATTTTAACAAGAGCATTAGGTAGAATTTTCTTTCGGTTTCCCACACCGTTGTTATCAACGAGATTCACTCAGAATTTAATTCGGAGGTTAACGGTTATCGGTAGAATCACTTAAATTCTATCACGCATTAAGCTCTACACGGCTGAATCTCTTCTAGCTTAAAAGCCACCTATTTCCTATTAAATAGCCCTAAGTCAAGGCTTCGTACTGAGTTATATTAAAAGACGTTGTGAGCATTTTAACATTATTAGTTCATTCTTTTCTATGCTTTCTCTGAATTATTTATTTTTGCTATGAAAGTTTCTCAACTACAGTTTTAATATAATTTTACTTTAATTTCTATAAAATATACCTTTTAGATTTTTAGTTTACTATGAATTATAATTTAAGTCATTTGAATCATAGCTTAGTTATTGATTTAAATTATATAAGAATGTTTATCACACTATACCTCAAGAAAACTATAAGAAAAAGGTTTTCAATTTTCTATCTGATTTTTGTTAGTGATTCCTGCACTCTTCCTAGTTATTTATGATTGAATTTTAAGTATGAAGGAGTTAATTTATGATTATTTCCCACGTGTTCTTCTCTAAGGATTTTTTTGAATTCGAAATTTACTTTCGAATCATTTATCACATAACATCTAGATCAAACTTTGGCTATTATAACTTGCCCCAATGAAGGAAGGATATTTATCCAAATGAAATCGGTTTAATGCTCTTTTAATTTTTATAATTTATCGCTTGCCACAATACACACAATATAACTTTCGCTATGTACACAATATAACTTTCGTGTGTTACTCATAGATGCATAAATCAATGCTTTTAATAGGACAAGCTTCTGTCTACCATTCTAGGTCGAGAATGGATTTTATTCCAGCGTTTGTGTTCAAATAATTACTTTTCCAGATTGGAAACAATAAGTTTATAGCATTGAGAAGGATTGCCCATTTTCTTACGTCCGGGATTAATTATGATTGCTCCTAATTTTGAAGCGTCTAATATTTCTGAAAACGCGAGATCGCGTTTAATCCAAATCTTCCTTCTCAAGGATTTCTCACGGAATTGAATTTACTGAATAAGCGTTCCAATATTTCACTACCATTTCCGCTATCCTAGATAATATATCGCCCTCCCTCCGCCTTTGATTTGGTCGCGAACTTCTGCTTTAATAATGCACGCTTTTCGGAGAATAGGAGTTTACCGTAGCCTTCCGCGTCATCTCATTAATCATCGCAAATGAGCATTAGAATTGCGAAAGTATCTTCCAAGAATAAAAAAAGGCTGGACGTAGGGAGAGGCCGAAGGAATATTCAGCCATGATTGATGGAACGGGAGTGAAGGATGTCAATGCAAAAGCTGTGCGATTAATAAGAACGGTCGAAAGAGGACTGCAGAGCGAAAATGAAAAATTGCCAAAAAAATACGCGGAATTTAATGACGGGAATCCACGGATGGAAATGTGAAGACTCGGTAAATGATTTCTTTACATAGAAAACGGCTTACAAATATTATTGATTCGGACGTTGATACGCACTGATTACGAGAGGAGGATAACAACAGACACTCGTCATCAAAACATCTTTCGTTTTTCATTTATCTCTCCGAAGATTTTGATTTGAGAAATTTGAGAATCATAGCTCCAAACTTTGTTTACCGAGTTACTTGAGGATTTGTCTTATATAAGAACAATTTTATTTGTATTTTTAAAAGGGTTATTTAATAATAATAACTTCGCTAAGTAAAGGATGATTAAAGATCAAAATGTGTGTATCGCAATACGTTCTATATTCCTAATTTAAATGTATATCTTGCAGAGCATGTTAATACTTTTTTATGATGAAACATTAATTAATGAAAATTTAAAAAATATTATAATTTCTAAGATATTTACGATTTTTGTTTAATACTATATTTGTATAAAAGTTGATATAAAATGACGTTCCAGCTTACTCATATTGTCGGTATGAAACGTTTTATTAAGTAAAAATGTAGTTGAATCTATAGAGAAATAGCAATCAAAATCATTTGACAGATTAAAATTGCTAACTACTTGCTATTAACTTGTATTTTCAAAAGTTTTTTTTGTCATTTTATCATATTACCAAATTTCCGTCCATTAACTTTAGCATTCTATGAGATCTATAGCATGAACCATTGAGCCTAATTTGCACAACATTCTCTGAATACTATTTAACTTGTTTTTTTGACTTATTTATTGACTTATTTGACATATTTTTACTTTATTATCGATAGATCAATGATTAATTAAGAGAGAGGAGATTCTTATTTAAGTTTTAGATCCAACGGCAATTAATTTTACCATAAATCTAACCTTTTATACTTTGGAACTTGGAAATATTTTCTTTTTTCTTATCCTCTCATCATTTAAGGGAATGTCGGATTATTTTTCGATTACCACTGATGATGAATTTTGTTTTCATGCTGTTATTTATGATGCCCTTTTAGCCGCCAACCCTTATCGAGGAAATTGGACACACACGCACAAACACCCGAAATCTGATATACCCGCTCTCAAACCCAAATTCATGTGGTTTTTAGCAATAGTAAGCAATCCCCCTCTTCTCTGAGTTCAAACTAAAGTGAGTATACGTGCAATAGGTAAAGAGATATGTATTTATTAAGAAAATATATTTTTTTTTAACCTTAACTTTATTACTCATGGTGGTGAAAAAAATTGTATATCTTCAAATTAATGTGCATTATTAATTTGCGTTCAAAATTTTACTCTTAATCCTAATTTTAAAAGGTCTGTGTTTCATTGCTTATGAGTATCAAATCAATATCTGAATTATTATTCGCTCCTTATATACAAAACGCTTTTCTTTAAATCTAGAAGCATATTTAAACCTATAAGCATAAGAAGCAGTATCTAAAATTAAGAGCCGACGAAGTACTCCAAATTGTAATATCTTTCTGTAGTTCATCTCTTTTTTATATTCGCAATTAATGTATGGAAGCAAAATTTGTATACCCTGCATTTGAAAGGCAAGATGTTGCTTTATAATCTTCTTAATTTATATGTTAGCCTTTTCTATATATATCTAACCTAAATATTACAATAAAGTGAAAGCGTCTTAGACAATATTAATCATGATCTTTTAAAATAAATCTTAGTAAGCAGGAATATATGCATTTTAATTTATATGGAAGATTTTTTCAAATACACCTGTTATTTTCATGATATGAAGATCAACTTCAAAATCGGTAAAGATTTATGGACATTCATAAACTCTTAATTCTCAAGATATATACCATACATCGTGTATCATCTCCTCGCAAATTTACAGCATTAAATTTCCTCTCGCCTCGAAAGAGTATACTCCTTATATAAGCAGGTAACCTTCCCTCGCATGCATTTGGGGAAAGGCCCTTGAAAATATACAACCTCCCGCCGTGAAAGGAATCCGAGAAATTTTTCAATCCATCCCGGGAACGTCTAGATTTACACGAAAACTACGTGGAGTGCGTAGATAAGCGACTCTATTCCCGGACTCCTTATCGAGTGCACCCGTGCATTGAATTGGGGTGACTTATGTCCGGTGGAGGCCATTATCGAACGGGTCCTCCAGTAAATAGTGGGCAGCGGTACACGGAATAATAGATAGCGCTGCGCGGTTCACTACGCCGACTTCGACGCATCCGTTGCGCGGAACTTTTTTAATACGTCCGTGTTTAATTCGATCGACCGCCGATAGGTTCGCTGATTTATTTTCCACATCAATATTTCAGCGTCCTTAATTGGGTTGCTTAAAGGGGAATTTATGGAGGAAGCGCGTGCCGAAGAACGAGTGGAAAAGTGATTGAATTACCAAGCGCGTGCTGCACGTTAGTCTATATCCTATCCTATGAGTCCAAGATGAGGTCTATGTTCTTTTTTTTTCTTCTGAGATTTGAGAGATCTTGAGATTGTATTGTGCTTTATATACTTGAGATTGTTTTGTGCTCTTCATATTTGTTATTCGTTGCCTTGTTTTGTTTTCAAGGTTCAATGATTAAAAGGGTGTAATTACAGTGATTAATGGAGAGGGAAAGAATGGAAACATTCGCGTTAAAAATAAAAGAACTTGGTCATTGAATTTGTAGTATCAGTTAAACTCGATATTTAAAAATGTACAAAACTTTATTATTGACAAAAATAATTGATTAATATGAATATGACGTCAAAAATGAGAAATTAAAAGCGAAAAATTGAGGCAGAGTTGAATATCAGGAAAAAGAAACAAAACAGAATAGTTTTCTTTTATTCATAAACGAGCAATTTTTTATGGGTCTTAATAAGAAAAAGTATTGTTTGAATAACATAACTTACTATTTACTGGTGACTTTAATATTCATATGACATTGCTATGGCTTTCCACTGCGTTAAAACAAATCAAATTGATTTTACTATTAGCGAAGTTAGATTTATAAATTTTATAAAGTTAACATATTAAGTGAGAGAATTCGAGAAAAGAATCAGCATTTTAAAAAGTGAGGTTCTAAAGCGCAAAGGAGCGTGTTCGTACGAATAGAAATATCAGGGATGCGAAAGGTAGAGTAAAAAATAAGAGAAGACTCTGAATGGGAGTTTATCACGTGGTATAAAAAGAATAAATCATATTTGGTTCGACTGGCTTAAAGGGGATCCACCGAGAGAAAGGGCAGTTTAACGCAATCGGAAGCAGACGGGTGAGACTCGGAATTTTTAAAGTCTCACAAAAATACTATCAACCTCTAATTCACACCTAATTTTATGAATTAATTTTGCAAATTATAATTAATTTATCGGCTCTATCTCAGAATAGGACAATACATCGTGTCCTTCAAACGCATATGAGTGTCTGTGATAAAATACAACTCGGCACGACTCCAATCAAAAGCGCATATTATTCAATATAATAAATGGAAAAGGATTCTGCTGTCCAAAGGCGTAGAGATGTAGTTCTCGGTATTTTGATAATTCAGCGAAAGCCAATTAATCTAAAGAGAAAAATGATTGTGATGTAGGAATGATTAGAATCCCATTGCAATTATTAGGATTCCTCTTCAATTGCTCATAATGGCTGGAAAACGTTCACAGCCGCTCTATGGCATCTTGTTTTCAGTGAATCCTTGTTATAGGGAATTTTCTGCTTTAGTTCTCATCATTTTCCTTGCGAATTAGATCACTTATCTCCTATGCTTGTCAGTCAACTTTTTCCTTTATTTAAGGGCTTAAGAGACTCTATGGCTACGAAGTGATTGTTAACATTAACAAGTAACATTGTTTGGAAGTGATAGTCTTAGAGATAATTCGTGATGAATCGAATATTTATCCTTACGATGAAAGATCTGGTGGAAATTTTAGTTTTGCCAGAATTTACAGGTATTAGTGGTCATTGAGATTAGATTTAAAGCCCGTTACTTTAAGATTGTAGAAAAACTTTGCTCCATATCTATATCTGGTGATTGTACATCACACTGATAAATACATTGCATTTTTGATTCTTTTTGTTTGTGCATAAAAAGGAAGATACGCATTTTTAGGTAGATTAATAGTCAGATTATGAAGAGCTTTTCTTTTAATTATTTGGTTTCTCAATTTTTAATTTCTATGAGAAAGTAACTATATTCCACACACGTACGATAATACACGTCTTCATCCTTATAACTAAATCCAAGTAAACCTATGAGTTGTTACATTGAATTATTTATAATGCTCTATATCTTCGTCAGCCAACCACTCTATGCAGAATGTGGTTGATAATCAGGCCCATGTTTTCGGAAATATTTTGAAAATCCAGAGATTTCTTTTGATCTAGAAGGCAAATAGAGCTGGAGATGCAGAAACCAAAAGAGATTTTTTGATATCCAGACAGTCAAAGAAATGACTCTTTATAATCCAAAGGAACACTCTTAACTCTGTCTATTGAAAGTAGCTGCTTTGCACTGAGAAGGAAAGCTGGAATAGAAACTCCATATGCCCTATATACTCGATTCTAGCCTTAGAACTTGAAGTTCTTTCATTTGCGAGCACCTTATATCCTTTAACTCTTTAGCAATTCCTGGTTAAAATAGTGAACCTTTTTCTTTCTCAAAGACTGTTCAAAGCTCACCTTCGTCTTATTTCTGATTCATGTTCAGAGTCAATCTTATTCAACAGATCGAAACAATATTAAAACTAAACTTACTCTTCTTAACTTGCTTACAAAAATGACATATACATCACGGATATTTTGTAGGTATGAATATTTCTTAATTATAACCCGTTCCTCATAGAAATTTTAGATGTTTAAAAATTTACTTTCCCGTTCTTCGTATTAATAACTTGTAGAAAGAATCTCTATATAATATTATTCGGAAATATTGTTTATGATACTAAATTACGATACCAAAGATGATGGATGTGATATGATGGATGAAATACAAACATACACAATTAAAATGATAAATAAGCATAAAAATTATATTTAAGCAAAATAAAAAAATTTATATTATATGTATATAGAATAAGTTAGTTAATATTGTTAAGTAGTGTAATATCTTTTTACATCAATAACACTTTAATTAAGTATTTACATCATTTTTGGTTGGGATTTAACGTTATTTTTATTACGTTTTTACGTAAAATTAACTTTACTTATTTGTTACAACCATTATTACGCAATAAATTTTAACTGTATAGTACGCGATTTTTATTTAATTTGTTTCTGATAAAATTTCAGATAGGTATTTCGGTAAAAAATTAATGAAAATTCTTCATCGTTACACCCAATTTGCAACACAAGCTGGATCCGAATAGTAACCATCGAATCGAACTCAAATTAGAGGAACGCTTCCTCCGTCGTAATTCCTTTGGAACTAAATGGAGTACTCGAAGACGCACCAGAGCCCTGCTATGACGCTGTCTCCAATGGATAATCTGGATTCAATAGCTCGTTAACGAGTGACATCATCCGACATGTGCTGACCGAGATAATAGGCGTACTCCTTGGGCCTCTCCATTAAGTTCGCCATAAGTATCAGGATTCCATTAGCCGAAGTACGAAAGGGTATTTAGTCTTCGGAGAGAGACTTATCCTCGAGCGAACGTGGGATTTAGGAGAAATCGCTACTGCATCGCCATGGCAATTCAACAAATTCGTGCCGGTCACGGTGGGGTAGTTTGCTTGAATCATTCACGTGACCTTTGCAATGAGTTTCTCCAGTCACGCCGAATGCCCTACTGTGTACGTCTCTCGCGATGTATGACTCTGAAAGTCTCCGGCGTTTAATCCCCATCGGCTGTTTTTACATTCACTTTTTCGCATGCGCCCCGTTATAAGGTATTACATGAGGGAGGAGGTGTAATTGCACCAATTATCGTAATTAACCGGATGACCCATTGTCTCCCCTCATTAACTCTTTAATGCTTTATAGTTGGCACAGTGCCTGCTTCTCATTTCTCCGACCTTTTATGGTCTTCCGATACTTCCTTATCTTCCCGGCAATTAATCTGGGCTGATTCAGCTTTATTTGGAGTAATTTTTTGAATCATTACTCTTTTTTTTATCTTTTGGGTCAGGTCTCGTTTCCCGAATCGCAGATTTCGCAATGCGGATCGGAAATATTTCAGGACTGGTATTTTCCCATTACTTGTATTCCGTATTTCCGAACGTAAAACTAAATAGAGAATTTTTAAAATCAGTTATCGATGATTTTCTGAGGTATATTATTGAGTTCATTCAATATTTCTTAATATATCGGATACTGAAAATACAAACATGTATGCAGTAATTAAATTAGATTTTAATATTTAAACTTTTCGAGAGGTTTATAGAGAAAAATAGAGTATGTATAATAGAAAATAAAGCCTGCAAATGAGTTTGAATTATAAATTCAAGCTACTAATAGAGATTTATAAATCTATATTATCCGATATATAAGCCGAATAAAAGCGTATTACCTAAATTTTGTCATACAGTGAATGGTAGACATAATTTAATTTATAACTTTCTTGTTTACGTATTTCCCTTTTGGTGATACTGAATGCTACATGTGTCAACTATAACGTCAACTCATTATATTGATGGTAAAGGACTATTTACAAGATCCATTCAAAGACCTAATGCAGCGTTGAGTGGGTGCATCATAGAACGCTATCAGGTTCCTCCTCTATGCAAGATTTTATTCCTCCAATCACCATCTAGCACCCATCACAGACGTTACAGGGATTCCATAGCATAGAATCTCTTTCGTGCCGTAACGAGATCTTATGATAATGAGATCTAATCAAGACATTGAATTTGATCTTCTTGCTCAAAGCGCAACCATTTCTATTCAAATTGGTGCATATATGTCGTGCGCCCAAAGATAACGTGAATAGATCGAAGCAATAGAAGCACTCTGATAAATCCATGAACTAAAGCTAAAGGCTATGTTTTTTTTGGATAATGCATCCTAATTTACCTGAATCGTTAGCTTAAACAATGCTGATATATCTAAAAGTTTGCCGCTCCTGCTAATATTTATACTTAAAGAAATTTAAAATATATTTGAATTAACAGCTGAAGGCTATTTGTATGAACTGCTACCTTAAAATGAAGTTTTATATATTCAGTTATAAGTAGTGTTTATCCGTTTCCATATTACTTAATATGGACCTTAAAGATGTCTAATTCCTCGTAAGTTTATGACTTAGCTCTCATTGGGCATTAGGAAAAATGGAAGAAAATTTAAAATGTTTTATTAATTTCCTTATTTGTAAACAATTTTTTTGAGAATTAGAAAAAGATTCACTAAATAAGGAAGTAAACTATATAAAAATTAACAAATAACAATTTTGCTTGATTATTTTACTACACGGAAAGGTATTATGTTCTCAAAAAATTAATGTAATGTTTTGTGGCTGAAGGAACAAAGCATCAGAAACTATAATCAAGAAATCAAGAAGTACAAATTATCTTTGCTAGAAGTTTCCCCATAAAAATATATAACCCATGACACTACAGGTCATTTTCTTCGAGGACAGCTATTGTCGCTTGCCCTATATATTCTTCTTTTCTTTTTTTTCTATCCATACCCAGAATAGCTCCCATAGAAAACAAAGTTTATAGCATGATAGGGGAAATACAGAAAATAGCCGTGCATGAATTTGAGAGAAAATTGCCGGCTTGAATTCTCAAAAGTAATCACGAAGAAAATTTATGTTCTATCAAATTTTTATTTCATCTTTTATGCAATTTAAATAGGACCTTCATTATTTATATTAGCAAACCTAAAGTCAGTACTATCAATGATTTTTGAGAAGAATATGGAATATACCAGTATGTGAAATATCATTCGAAAATTTTTTCATTTATCCAGCTCTAGTTGTCCTGTTTTATTGATGATTATACATATTTCAAAATTAATTGTTCATTAAATTTATCAGTTGAAAAATAAATTTAATTCATTTCATCAATTAGAATTTCTAAATTATAAAATATGTCATTCTCCTGTAAATTGAAAGGACAATTAGCATTATTGAAAGATTTAATGAAGTATATTTTAATAAAAATAACTTAGTAAATTTCCACAGAAATTTTTTTTTTCTGTGGAAATTTACTAAGTTATTTTTATTACTATGGCATTCCACGAAGTCACGCCTTCACACATTGATTTCATAAGTATATTTTACTTCATATTTCTCTAAATAATAAAAATACAAAGCTCACCAAAATACTCAATCGGATATAGACGGTGAAAGGTCTCTTCCTGTTTTTATAACGGTTCCAAGAAGTCGCCTTCCCAGAATTTGACCTGAACAATAGCTGGAAAACTCTTATTGTGTTCTTTCCTATCATATTGTGATTTTGATCGAGAAGATTCGGTTACCTGACGTATCGTTTACTGATTGTTACCCTTAAAAAGTTTGTCATCCTGCAACTTATAGATGGATTACATTTCATCCCGTTTAATAATATGGATTGTTCTATTTATATACATTGTTTCGTTAAACGATGGTAAGAAAGTCCAATTTATCACTCGTGAACGCTTCACTTAGTCAAATTATGGAGTGATTAATTACAAGTTTGCAGAGGTTCATGGTTGGTCTCCTGTTTAGACAGTGTTGGAGTTCCATAGGCGTAGGAGTCAATGATGCATTCGAACTGTTTACACGGCATAGATACGAGCGCGTAATCTGACGAATTACCAAGTCGGAGTTATGAAACTTGAAGCGATTCAAGTAGCTTGAGAGATTGTTTAAGTTGTTGCCTTAGGAAAGTAAAAAAGTTACAAATGAAGTTGATTCTTGTGATAATCAATTCAAGTGAGAGACCTGGGTTCGAGTCCCTGTCATGTCGCTATTTTTCACTTCTGTTTAACTTTGTAAAAAAGCGCACGCTTTAACTTGCTAAGAAGTACTACCAAAATCCTTATCAAGTTACCCCAGGGTTTTTCCTTAGAATCTACCTTGTGAGCGGATACCTCGTAAGAGGACCAGTGCCACTGTGAGGACACCATTGCCTTGCCCGCAAGTCAGTATTCCTGCCCGGCAAGCGGGAGACCTGGGTTCGAGTCCCAGTCTTGACGCTATTTTTCACTTCTGTTTAACCTATCAATTCAATCTATTGAAAAAGGGATAATTTGGAAATGAAATAAAGAACAGGGATTTTATAGGTGAAATTTAATTAATGATAAAACTTTCGTCAATATTCCTTAAAACCATACGAAAAATCATCTGTTATAATTTTTAATGTTCTTCATTGGTTATTTAACCAATCATCCATAGATCGAGGTAAATGAGATTAATACTTGCGCAAATTGACAAGCTGTCTACACTTAAGGGAATTTTCCAAGGTTTCTAATAGACAGGAAATTCGATGACCTAATTAGGGATTGTAGGTAGTGTGTGCCATCAAAGTAATATAGCCTGCAGTATAGATAATTACTTCCTTATATTGATGCCCTGTAATAAGGATTCGATAATTCCCTGGAAAATAAGGTTCCAAGGACTTTAAAGAGAAGTAATTACATGTGAAGGCAAGGGGTACTTTATCGTGAAAATAAAAATTATTTTAAATATATAGTAATTTAAAAAACATAGTCTCACGAATAGAGTAATGAGTTTATATTACTATCAATAAATTAATACAAAATTATTGTTATTTTTAGTAATATAGCAATATATACTGCCAATACAAAGTTATTGTTCTATTAGTGTATGAAGTGTGTAGTACGACATTAATGCCATGAATATTATTATTGAGATATTAATTTCTACATCCGAATAAATTTCGTGCTGAATTGCTGACCTCATATCCTGTTTACTTCCGTTATATATTCGTGAATTGCATTGTATGAGGTATGCTTATTAATGTGTATTTGTTCTTTTGTCCAAAGATGTGGAAAATAATTCGATAAAAATTAGATGAATCTAAAAAATTACAGTAGTATTTTATTGATACAGAGAAACTTTATATGTCATATACATAGGCTATAACGTATTTTATGTTTAAATACCATGAAATATTTATTTAGAAATGGGTAAGGTATCCATTCTGTAACCCACTGAGCATAAAAAATTGAACAGCATCCTTCGTGTCATTTAAATATTTCTTGGTATGTAAGCTTTATGAATAACTAAAAAAATTACTTTGAGTTAACTACTATATAAGTAAGATGTGTAGCAATACAAGGTAATGAATTCAATGGTTAAAACCGTGCGTCAAATTAAGACTTAAATAATAAAAAATATCCAAATTTATTTATGTTAAAAAGTGGTTAAACACGCAGATATTCCCTCAAAAATATGATAGAAATGTACATACACCTTGCTCTTTTAGCAGATGTTTCTATCCCGGATCATTGGACTATGGTCATCCCATATATGTATCTTAGCAACGTAAGCACTTTAGACGCTCCGTTCGGAAACCGCTGACCTTGCTTGTTCATAGTGCGAGAGATCTTCCTTCAATCCGTAGCTAACCAAATTTGGTCCTACGCGACACTAGCGCCCCCAATTCGTACGCCTTCAAAACCGTCCCTTCTCCGAATTAAAGCCGATCGAGTGACCTACCGAATACGATCAAATAAAACAGTCACAGCTAGTGTTTCCATATCGATTCCCGTTCTCCGGATATTTATTGCTGTGTTTTCTTTATATTTTTCCTGTAGTTGAGCTCCTGGGTATTTCCGCTCCTGAATTGTAACCCCGGCCTCAAACTATTGTTCCCTAGCTATTTGAATAGATGGCAATAAATCACACGATAAATTGAGATCATAATTCAGGATGGAAAAGATAGAAATACTTGAGCGTGATTAAGTTGAACTTAAGAGGTTTTATTTATTGTATTGAGTTTGGGATATAAGCATAAATTTGAATACATACATTTTAAATAATTCTAATTTTCTTAAATAATGAGTAAAATTCAGAAATTCAGTTAAATAGTTTCGTTTTTTATTATCGTTTGTTAAATTGGAGTGTTGTATATTCAGTAGTAACAGGATGCGCTTTGGTTCTTATACTAATGAGTATGCAAGATATCGGATATCCATATCAAACGGGTGTACATAAAACGAGCGTGATGGGTCACAAATATTATTAATGGAATTATTATAAATAATACGCGGAGTTCATTATTTCGTAGACTATAAATTTTTCTCCATGATGGATGTCAGAAGTATACAATATAAAAAATTTAATCAAAAATGTGCGTAAAAAATTTCTTTGCTCGATTACTGTAATGAATTTGTAATATTTCTGTAAGTAACTCAATGGTACAAAAGTAACAGAAATATGTTTTTAATAACCGGAAAAGCGTATGTGGCATAGACTTTTATATAAATGGATAACGCCGGAAGTGAATCCATAGCCGCTTACCTAGGTAAGAAGATTATTAATGGAAAAAAAGAGTCTCACAGGAAGTTGAACTCGGGTCTGACTGACCTTTTACTTGAGAAGCGAAGAAAAGAGACATAAATCGTGGAGATGAATGGGTGCGGTGAGGATGATTCTCTAAAGAGAAAATTGCGATGTACGGAAGAGGGCAAACACCAAAAGAGAGTTTGAGGAAGATGTCCTTCGGTGGTAATATGAAGAAGCGGAGCAGAAGAGATTTACGGGTGAGATGGATCGGGAATGAGAAGGACGAAGAGCGAAAAGGAAGGATGATGAATGAGCGGCGAAGGTGGTAAAAAAGGGGGAAGACAAAGGAAATTTAGTGTCATAAAATGTTATCTAATAGTATCAGAATTTGGTACTATAAATGGCACTAATATCAACTACCAATTACTTAGATCATTCCTAAATGGTTCTAAGAAATTGTTCTCCTGATAGGCATAGTTTTCGATTAATTTCATTCTATATTCCTATCTATCTGAAAAAGTTATATGAAGAAGAGTGAAATGAATAATTGTAATAGGATTTTGGGATGAATTTCATTCAGGTTTCATGATTGGAACGTATACCAGAAAATACGTAAACTACGGGATTATTTTAGGATATTAGGGCGTTATTCGTATAATTATACGAGAGCAATTTCTATCGTGAAACTATAAAATGCTTTTTAAAACCTTTAAAGTTTACCTTTGTTAATCATATGAGTTAATATGCAATATACAATATTAATTACCGAATTTGGAATTCTGAACTGTAATTATTTTATTAAATTTATGTAATTGTGATTGGAATAATTTATAATGAAAAGATCGTTTAAAATCTATGTAACTGTTCGTAGGATTCAAATCTACTTTTATATATTCAGCATTATCTCCATTTGTATTAAATGGTAAAGTACCTGGATTATTTTTTAATTAATTTCCATTCATAATTCATTTTTATTTTATGGAAACTTATAGATTAAAACAATTGTGTGATCTCTTGTAATCATTTACACGTTTGCTTCTCATTTAGTTTTAAAAACGAAAAACTTTCTTGACGCTGGATCGTGAAGATATTATGAAATAAAATTGGAATTCTTCTTCAAGTTTTTCTCCAATTAAATTGTTAATAAAATTTGAGAACGAGGATAGAAAATCAAATGTTTAAATGAAACCAGCTTTCTATTAATGTTTTCTATTAGACTTTTGGTGACTTTTAGAGAAGGAAGATGTACTTTCCTTGATGAATATAAAAATGTCGTATATGAGCATAATAGAATCTTTTAGGGTAAAATGAGTTTTAATTTTGAAGTTCTCAGCTCGTCTAGTAGACGTATTTTAATCGATATAAGAGTCTTTTTTGAGTAATCCGAGACTAAAATTTTTAAAATCTTACATATAATTTTCATTGAATCAAGAATGATTTTAATTTTGGATTTTTTCCCTTTGATGTTCATTAACAAAGTCTTCCAGGAATTTGTCATAAAGGTCATCTCTTTCGACGAAACACATAAGAAGATTAATGAGAAACTCATGAAATATCACTTATTGAGGGGGTAACGTTCATCGTTTCATAAAAGTATCGTATTTTAATATAATATTCGTTTCCATTAAAACCAATATCTTTTGGTCATTTTTCTTCGCAGTCATGGAAATCCTTCAAGTATTTATGTTATGCTCTACATTTTACATTAATATATGGTACCGAAATTTAAAATTGATATTAGCAATTTTGGATGGTTAAATTTTAGTAAAATATGTATTGCTTTTAATTATCTAAAATTTATTTTCTCATACTTTTTAATCGGATTAGTCAATTTCTTTGAACCTGAAAATTTTAAATTATTTTCTCTTAGGATAGCAATTGATCATATACGAAGCAGGGTTTAATGTTCAATGCGCATTTATTACCTGTTCGCAAAAAATGAAACCTAATAATTCGTATAAAATATTTTATACGTAAATTGGCTGTAGTAATTTGGCTGTCTATTTCCGTTCATTTGAAAATAATGACCATAAATTGCCGTTTTTCATTAAAATGATAATGAAATGCTCTCGTTAATGGAAGTAATTTTAGAGTCTCTTTTGTATTAGATTAAAAATGGAAACGTTTGCTGATTTTAGTCATTAGCTTGACGACCGTGAGTAATTGATTCCCTTTTATATTTATATCCATGGTAATAATAGGGTGATTATTTCAGGCTCATATATCGGTGTTTCAAGCAGAGATGTAAATGAAGAGCTAAATAATGACAGTATATTCTACAGTGGAGGAACTTGGAATCCATACTCTATCGATAAAACCAAAAATTTTCTTTTCGTTTTTAAATGAAAAACATTGCTCGAAGACTAAGATAAAAAATAAAGATATCTTTAAATATTATAATTACAGATTTTCTTATATTAGTACCAACACGATTATTAATTTCGATAGTTTGGAATTTACTTTGAATAAAAGTTTAAATAGCCAGAATTTTAGGTTTCTTCATATATAGGAAAGGAAAATAAATGTTTATCGGTCGTATAATTTAAAGTATTACATCTTAAAAATGAGTATCACTTAAGTACGTTTGATAGATCATAAATATTACGATAACTGTATCGATCCATTTTGTTTAAATAGTTATTTAATGAACGATCGTAGAAAATTTAATATCGCAGTAAGTTTTCGTGGATTTAAATATATTATTAATTCACGACAGGAGCAAATGTATTCGAAGTAATTTGCACAAAAAATTCGCAGCAATATATTTCCATAAACGCCTTGAAAGCTCGCAAAAAGAGTTGTTCCTTTCATCTTAAACAAACACTTTTACTGATGGTTTACATTTGTTGGAATGTGGTCAAGTTCTTTGTTATATTACACGTCTTCATAGCTCTTTACTTCTTAGAAGACTAGAGAAAGTGTAATTTATTAAAAGAACTTGATATATTTATGTAATGTATCTAACTATTTACATCCTTATCTCAAAGTTACTGTTAATTACTAGGATTTGTCATACACATTTGGCACTCACGAAAGAGTTCATCATTTAGAGGAAGGACATCTTTCACATCTTCTCTTTCTTGCGCGAAATTTGGGCGAATAATGGCAGCTCTAACTTTTAATTGCTGTTGGGGTGCTGGCATCGCTTCCGGAAAAAAATGTACATCCTTTCACTCCCCCTTTCTCCTAATCTCGGTCGAGGGCACTTTCAGATCGATATTTGTACATGGAAAAGTTTATCACTTCCGAAATTACTCTTTCGACCAACTCTCTTTCTTGACGTCTTTGCTATAATCCCTATAAAGGAAGAATATTCAACGCCTTTTTTTACATCAAATTGTACCTTTACGCTATCTGATAGTACAACGATTCGTAGTGGGAACATACACAAGCCTAGTGCTCCCTTTTACTATAAAATTTTGTATCTATGCACGAAAAATTAGCTTCATAATGCATCATTTCGGTTCACAGTTTATTTATATCCAGATTTCGATTTCAAATTTTCTTAAAACGTTTTTATAACTAGTATATAACTTTCTGAATTCCTATCTGCTTTGATTTAACTAAAGATATACTACAGATATTCGATCGAAGTATTTCTTTACACAGATTTTATACGCTGAAAATTGATGATAAAGATCAATTTGTATATCATTTGAAATTATTATTATACGTTCTTTGATAAATCGGGACATTGAAATTTGAAATATATCCAATTAGTTTTTCTTAACTGAAATTCAATTAATTTTTTAATCAATTTGTCTCAGGTAAATAAAATATATACCGTAAATAACTTAAATACATAGTTTTTATAAGGTTTAATCTTTCAAAATATCGTTGAGAATTTAAGGTTAATTTAAGATTTTTTAAGGTAAATTAACATTATTATGATTACCGTATTTGACGGCATATAAGACGCACTGGCATATAAGGCGCACCCTCATTAAGTAGGCCACGCACAAGTAAAATATGTTTTAATAGTTCGTGTGACAGCGCGGTACCACAATAACATAACTACTTATAACTGCTCTGTTTCCATTCAATTAAGCGTAATTTAACACTCCTAATTTATACTGAATGATGCGGCTTAATCTCTTGTTACCTCCCGTTATATTTCCGAGGGTATTTTTTAGAATAAATATTTTTAAGCTATGATATCAATACCTTCGCATATAAGACGCGGGTAAATTTTTTGAGAACTTGTTTAGGAAAAAAAGTGCGTCTTATATGCCGTCAAATACGGTATATTAAAATGTAATACTTCTTGTAAATTTTAATTAGCGAAGGTCGTAATTTCTTTCTATTACCCTATGATACCGATACGATTTCTACCGCAGCGTAAGAGCTAGAAAATATCATGAAATTCTATAGTGAAATCGTGAATTTTAGGGGACGTGGAATCGAGTTTTTAGGAATTTGAACTTCTAATCCAATATCTACGGTGCTTAAGAGTAAATATTTCAGTATTTAATCATTCAGTTTACCTTTATCTATCCCTTTTCTACATATTTTCAAAAAGATTATATTTATCTATATTTTCTCTATTAGATTGGAAAGTGTATTTCTGGGTTTTAAATAAAGTAAGGCTATGTTTGAAGATCCAACACCGACTACTTTTCCAAGGTCAAACTTGTTAAATAACCGAAAAAGTGGATGTTGTGCCTTTGAAGAAACCAGGTTATGAATCTAATTTTATCAAATCAAAAATATTAATTTCTATTGAATATTTAATCGAAATCGTTGAATTCCCTAAAAATAGTGGAAATCCTTACTTGAATCAGCATAATTTTTATCACTCTTCAGTCTTTGTTACGTCATTCGTAATCACTTCATAATCACTCATGATTTCGATAATTCTCCTTTGAATTTTTTTCATTCGATCTTATTGAATATTTTATTTAAAATTCACTCTGTATGACTCATTTTCTCACTTATAGTTAATCATCTCAAATTTGGCAATTAAAACATAATTGTTTTATTTCATTTTTAGCAAAAGTACAACTGTGTATGCTATCATAATTTTGGAGTTATCATAATTTCAATAATAAAACAGACTAACTATTACTAAGCATTGACTTGAATTATGGTTTTAGCAAAATTTCTCAGGAACACTCAAATTATCTCAAACACGAGCGGTATTTTTTTAAGGCGAAACATTATCCCATTTTCTCTTAGCCTTTCACTTTTCGGTCAGAATTTTAGCATCAAATCTCCTTTCCTTCGTAGACACATTCCACTTTCATCTCTCCTTTTCACTCACTCTCCCTCTTCACTCAATTTCTTCTCCACTTTCACATTGCCGATTCGTATAGAAGGCCTTCTGAAGTAATAGGGACAAAAAAGAATTAAGCTAGCGTGTACGTCGTAGATAAACGGAAAGTTTCGGGAGGTGAAAAAGATTTCTGCAAAGCTGACTCTAATATTTGTGCTAAAAACTGCTCTAAGGGGAGAATACCATGTCCAAACCATTTCACCAACTTAAGGGATCTGATGAAAGTTTCTCTTGCGTATGATGAATGCTTTAGTTAGATCTTTCTGCTTTCAGAAAGTTTGGTTCTTAAATATTTCATCAATTGCATGATTTCAACAAGGGACATTAGGTTAACAAGTGAAAGTAAAATATAACGCTAGCTCGGAAACTAAGTAAGGACTTTATAGGCTCCACCCACGAGCCATGGATGAATAGACTATGACATGGGTTTCTGATGCATAATTTTAAGTACATGAATCCTTTTGTGAAGATTTTCTCTGTATCATTCTGTTGCGTTTTTTCCGACATTTTGAAAGTAATGAGAGTTCAATCCTTTTTTTGCTGTGTACTAAATGTAGAGACAATTTTTAAACCATAAAAATATGTATGATAAGAATAATTGCTGAGGATAATTATTCTACTCTAAATCCATGAATGAATGGTTTGAAAATCATGAGTGCGGTGAAGGTATTTGGTGAATGGATTTCAAGTATACGGGTCTATCCCGAATGTTATGCAACCATCAATTCACAAGTGTAGATTTGGTCACCTACGTATACGGCGATATTGCAAATTTTATAAAGGAAGTTAAATATATCCATAATGGTTTTAATTTTTAATTATTCTTTGTCTCGAGCATGTTAAAAAGTAAGTGTCCAGCCTCTTATCCCAAAACTTTTCTCCTGATCTTCATACATCATTTAATAAATCGTTTTTGATTACTGATGAAATGATGATTGTTGCAAGTATACCATATTAAAATGTGCTATGCAAAAAAAGCTGAACTATTTACATTAAAATTAAAGCAATTTAAATCAAAATAATAAACGCCGAAAATATCGATTTACAATTGCAAAATTGCAAAAATATAATATATCAAATTTAAGATCTTCACAATCCTAAATTAATCTTGAAATCTTTTATCGAATAAAAAGGGACTACAATTAAAGAGATTTTGAATTAAAACGACGAATGATTGAAAGAGACAAAATCCTTTATTCCTTCAAAAGGGTTTTATTCTCTACGCAAAACCTTTCCGGGGAAAGATGTAGAGAATTCTTTAGTATTATTCCATTTCATCGTAGAAATGCATTGAGCGCAGAATCTGAGTTGAGGAAATCCGTTTAATATCGAAAGAAACGTAACTGCAAGGGTTCGATTGATATAAACGATTGTGGGAGTTTAAGGAAATTTGAATAGAAAGTAGAAATTCCTGGAACGAACGCTGCAATTGTATTGATGAGAAAGGAAAAGAAAAGGAGACAAACGAGTGGAAGGGTAATATCGATCCTTAATAGAAATTTAGACAGTCCAATCTTTACTTCTCTGCTAACTCGGACGAGAATATATAAGCAATAACTTTAAAGATGTTTTAAACTCCTTTGAAGATTCGTTAAGGCCTTTTTTTACCGTTAAGATTACATTTTTTTATGTACTTAAAAAAGTTTTGGAATGAGACTTAGTTATAATATAGCATTCATATCGGAACTTTTTTTATCATCCTGGGATTAAATATTTTTGCTGGCTATTCATTTTTGTTATTATAAATATCTTACCATCTTTTTGAATTATAATATTCAATGATCTTTAACTATTTCTACGAAAATTTTCGTACGAATAGCAAAAAGAAAAACGTGGTTGTAATGATTATTTGAAAAGTCCCTTATAATTTGGATTTTTTGGCTGGTTCCAACCAATTAATCAAGTTCATCTGTTTAATACATATAGAATATTTAATGAAATAGTAGAAATGATAGTATGAGATTAGATATTAAAAAGAGTTGTCTATAACACTGTTGATTAAGAACATATTTCTCCAATATTGTTTATCATTCCCTTTTCTTTGAAACTGCACAATTTTTGCAAAATTTATAATATACATTTGACGTTACTACTAAAGAAGTAAATCGCAAGAAAGGGAATATATTTCCTTCATTCATTCAATGACACTTAAAATTTTTTTCTAATAAACGTGTGCTTCAATTAAACGTTTCGCGATGTTACGTTTAACATACAAACACTGCAGAATTACGATTTTCATGTTAATTTATCGAGGATGAGATAACTTGTTTGTTCGAAACGAAAGAACTGTCGTGAAGTGACCCATACATATTGACAAGCTCTGCGTTCATCGTATCCCATACAAGATTAGGATTTTCATGATGAATTTCGCACGGAATAATTTCTTTGACCCAAAGGATCAAAATGGAGTGGGACTAAAGGCTGTTTGGGGATAAGGCAGATAAGGGTTGGTGTAGAAGTTGAAGACAAAAGGGTGAAAGGACGATATGGGTGGTAATTCGGCAATGGAACCCTGAGAGGACCACGATAAGTTACCATTCTCTAGTCCCTATGAACCCCTTTGAGCCTCTGAAGAGGTCACTCAGGGAACGCTTATACTAGGGAGCAGTTGGGGGCCGCTAGAAAGGTACCGCAGAACCCTACAATAATGTTTTAAGGAACCCTTTCTGGAGCTAATTATGGGTTCCTTATCTCCATTTGTTTACATCACCTCAGCTGTGGCCTCATCCTGAAAAATTGAGGGAGGACTGTTTGAGTTACGGATTCAGAAGTTGGGGAACTTCAGGGTGCGACAAAGGGTGCAATTAACTTAGGCATTTTAAGACATAAATATGAATATTTAAGTGCGTTTCAGCCGAAGTATACTTCTTATTTTTCCCTGAAAGCTTATGAGAGAGGTCATTATTTTAATCTTGACAGTAAATCATTAAGTCATATATTTGAGCATGAAATCTGAATAGGTGGTTGTACTGTCATTTCATTAATGTGAAAAAGCTTTATTTTAGTTTCCTCTATTTTATATATCATTAGAAATTTTGGAAAGATTTTTATTTAAGAGTAGCTATTGAAGGAGACAACCATCTATCCGTAGGAAATAAAAAAGTATACATTATGTTCTTTTTTCTGCGTATTTTATTGCTCGTTGATAAGGAAATTTAAGTTTATTCTTTAATATATAATCATAGAATACGTACACTGCCTATCTCCATTTCAGTAAAAGTGCCTCAGAATTGATTGGATTGTTCTTGAAGTAATTTTTTGGGAGTTTTTTGTAATAATACCATCAGATGAAATGGTATAATTGAAAAATATTATTAAATATTGAAATCAGCTTGGTTAAGCGATCAAGAGCCAATGAAGAGTTGGAAAAGTAATCCGAGATTTTTTTGTTTATTACTAATGTTTTCATTGTACAGTGTTGTTTCATATTTCAACATCAACAGAATAACAACGAATAAAAATATTATATTTTATAGTTAGCAAGGAATAAGGTCAAACTTTAAAATTTATTCTGAAATGAAATAACTGTATTGCATGAATAATTCAGAGAAATGAAAAATGAAAATACGCTTTATGTTCCCATCTGCTGAATTCGTGTGACATTTCCTTTACATTTTGATAGGTACTAAAAATTGCTCTGCGTTAATTATTACTATCGCCATGGAAAATGCCTACGAAGAATATTGTCAACAGATCCTTCATGTAATATTTTCTGTTTAGTCATCTGTTCTTTGGTCATGCGAGTCCTTTTTTTCGATGTATTTATTTCGATATATAATTACTTTAAGCTCAAATATGCAAGAAGAGACTTAGTTTATGTCATTAGTAAGGGTACTATTTTGTCCGTTAAGTTAACGTTGAACTATTCCCAACTAGCGAATGAAGTTTTCAATCAAAGCTAATTTAAATTAGAAAAACAATTTTTATCCCACTGGATGATGTTAGTCGTATGAAACTTAACTTTTCGAATCATGAATATAATCTCCTGTAGGGTTTAACAAGTGAGATCTTAGTTTGTGTTTCAGTGAAGTAATTAACTTAAATATTTATATGTTTATATTTTATTCGTCATTTAGTTCCGCCTTAAATTATTCACTTGTTAAAGGGAAACCGTTAGCTCTAGCTTTCCCCTCTGGGTAAACAGAAAAAAGGGGAAAGAACCACTTGCAAAAATGAAATCGGTTTAGGGTTGGTTGGATAATCACCCGGCCGATGAGCTTCGGTTTTGCGGCTTAACGAAATGACCCCATCGATTGCCCTATTTTAAGGATTTTTCGTTACGAAGAACTGCGGTAATTTATGCACGCCGTTACTTTTTCAACGAAAGGGTGAAGTGAAAAATTTGCACGATTCTCTGCGTTCGAATTATTCTTATATTTTTATACCACCGAAGAAATGTATGAACGATTTGAATAGACTGGAGCATTAGCAGAGAGAAACAGAAGATGTGGGTATAGGATGCAATCATTTACTATTTATCAACTGATATTCAGTTCCATATACTTGAAAATTACCTTTATGCATTCATCATATAGAGACAATGCTTCATCGTATCTTCGCATCTTCATGTTAAATTTATGGATAAATTTTAATAATATTTGGCCTCTTAGAAACAGATATTTATTGAACTCAATATTGAGTTTAAATTTAATTCTGTGAACTTTATTTTGTATGGAGGAAAAAAGAAATAGAATAAGAATAAAAAACTAGGCATTTAATAATTACAATCTATCATAAAAGCCAGAGATATTGACTTTATCTTTGAATATTTTAGTAATAGGATTCAAACAAAGGATAATCTAAATTCTTATATTTATATTCCATCATGTTTGCCTATCTGTAATCATTCATTGTTAACATTTTTAAACATTCACTCTTCCCAATTTCGACACCATCAGCTGTAAAGTTTCTTTCCATCGGATTCTCGTTCCACACCATCCCAGTCCTCGGATTTTTTCCTCGAAAGTATTTAAATCTATTCATCGTGACGTGGGAATGCGAGGCGCTTAATCGTGAACAGGACTTTCGGTGCATTCTTTAAATATTCGAAGGAGCACACTGTTCTCAGTCGCATTCTCCGTCTTCAATGGCGTTTTAGATAGTGCGCCGTTTCATCAACCCAAGAGCGCACATTCTTGTATGCAAAGACACGAGTGCACGTCAGGGTTCATTCCTCACCTTTTTCGAACTGTGTGTGTGTCTCTCTCTTTAGAGCATTTTTGCATCGACGTCCTCTCGTTTCTTCATCGTCGCGCATCGTTAGTTTTTTGTTTCCGAAGCGACGGATCAGAAGGGTAAATTACACGCTCGGTCGAGCGCAACTACGAGCCGAAACGTAGGCAAAGAAACCCTATTGACATTTCTCCTTAAATCCAAAAACGACGGAACGCGCCCCGTGCAAACACAAAACCGTCTTGTCTGGCGTGTTTACTTGACCACGCATTGTTACGCGGTGATACTCCCTCGGTCGAGATGGCATGTACACGCGGAGTATGACGAGAATGCGTGCCCGTAGATGACGAGACGGGAGCGGCCCACAGTGATTGAGGGTGCGCGACGAGTTGTTGCCGCGTCTTTGGACGCCGTTGGCATGGAAACCGTAGGATTTATCCCTTTGCCTAATTTGCGTGCGCCTGAGTGAGGGACACGGCATCTGTGACGAGAAGGGATCGTCATTCTTTTTGGGATTTTATCGGCTTTGTCCCTTTTTTAGCTATACAGCAGCTAACAGTGGCTGTACCATGGTGAAGTAATTTACTGATATTGTTGGAAACATGTTGCTAGGAATTGATAAACATTGTGATTTCCATTACTGATTTTTCTATATTTTATTTACCATCAACGATACATTCTTTTCTATTGGGAAAACCCTACCATAATCAATTGGTAAATAACCATCATAATGTTATTATGTTAACTCCTTCAGTAAGTGAAAGCATTTTGTTTTTTATAAATATGAATTTACAAATTTAATATGCTTTAACTCACATATCCTTTTGCCATTTTTTCCGTAATCAGGACCTTAAAAAATAGGATGCTTCTTATTAATAGTAATATGTTATCCGAAAAAGAAATGGTAAGAGATAAGAGCTGTATTCTTTTATTTTATTTTAAATTTATTTTTTAACCAGATAGTATAATATTGACGCTCAAATTAATTTTCAAGCTATACGTAACTTATTAATTATCATATTAATTTAATATTTAACACAAATATTAGAGCTATGGTAAAGTCAACCACAAATTAGCAACAGGAAGAATGCTTGCTGTAAGTAAACAGCTAACAACTTTTTTTACATAAAATTTAAACTCTTTTGATTATCAAAACTCATATGGCGTTATTGATGTTGTGGTATTTGAGTGGTTAATTTTAATGAGGAGGTTTCGGAATATTTAATTAGTATGCTATAATTAGCTAATGATGTTTATTATTAAGATAATTATTTTCAGAGAAAGTAGGAAAAAGTGTTATTTTCCTACTCTCTTTGATATTCTTTTCTATAGCACGATACTATCGAGAAATTAATTTTCTATGGCAAGATATGGTAGAATATATTGTAGATTATAATTGTGACTTTAAGCTTTCAACGGAGAAATGGATGGATTAGAATGATTATCAACGAGATAGGCTCTGAGATTAAATTTCTTTTCTTCTAAATGTAACGTTTAAGGAATTATCACATCAAATAACAATAAAGTTTTATACAAAATACATCAGGAAATATTGAAATTCTCATTATTGAAAGGTAAATATTTAGGACAAATTTAACGAAATTAGTCCCTCTTACAGAAATGACATCTCCGGAAGATTAAATCTCGCTTAATGATCGAAGAATATGAGTTACAGGTGTCTGAGACGAACTTCTGCTACCTTATGGAGCAGAAATTTTATCAATGGAGCCGTCGGTAGGAGTTGAGAGAGAAACTTCCAACTCCATTTGTCATGGGAATATCTCTCTTACGTGATACTGCGTCATAACATTGAGAATAAGGTTTTATTCGCAAACTCAGAAACGCAACGTGGAATAGGGTTGGATGCTGGAATGTATTGTGCAACACTTAGATCCTTGATTGATATAAATTCTGCTATAAATCTTACTCGGTTATACATCATATTTAGGCTGTGCACGTAATCGTCTCATAAATCCTATTCGTTATGATAATTTTCTATCACGAAATACTATAGAAAATAATAAGTTTTCTCTATTATATGTAAAACAAGTTTCTCTATCATATACGTGTGAGAATAATTCACATCCTCTCGGTTGATATGTACGTAAAAAGACAAATTTAATTTACATTAGCTTCATTAATTAAAAATATTATATTGATCTCTCCCACTATTGAAGTCTCCCACATTTCTTTCGAGATACTAACTAATTACTAAGAACTAATTCAATTGCATGATATGTTAACTGGTGTAATTTATATAAATAGAAAAAGTTAATTATTGAGGATATTGCTTATGTATATTGACCCATACTTACGCAATTATTCGTTAGTACAGGTGGTATAACATGAATTATATAAAGTATGTTTGTATGTAATAAATTTTTTAATTCTTCCTATTGTTTATGGAAAGAGTTTAATAATAAATATCCATAGATTCAAGAACATATGTACGTAAATTTATCCATCGTTAACAAGGACGATAAAAATTTCGCCGAAGAAAGTCAAGGAGGTGATATGTGCATTAGAATGTTGAAATGGAAAAAAGAGGTAGCGAAGGGTTAATGATAGGGAAAAGGGACCTTGGAAGGTCAGGGAGGATGGAATGTACAGGGGACAGACGGTCCATAAGAAGGACGTTGATTATTACCCTGGAAAGAATAAGGGCGATCAATTAGCAGCACGAGAAGGGTAGCGGACCATTAATGTAGAGAATCTCAATAAAGTATGGTCCCAAGTAGGAGGGGTCCTCGAGTGGGGAGACGGCAGTGGAAGGAGAGGGGCTTGGCTCATGGGGTTGAAATCAAGGTAGGGGAAGGTACGAAGTTGGAAAGTGTACTAAATGGGTGAGAGAAATTATAAAGCGTCTCAAACCTTCTTCTTCCCTTTTCATAATAACACCGGTTAAATAATTGACGAGAATTTATTTCCAAATCTTTCCCATAACAAAGACAAACGGTATTTTTATATAAAAATTATTGCATATCTCTCTATTCTATTAAGAATTGATTATTTATGCATCTTATTGCCGATATTTTTCCGTTAGAATGTCTTGAACACAAATCATTATTGTTATTAAAAATATGAAATTAATTTTTAGATCTCATCAATACATTGATATCTAATATATCAGGAAATACATAACTATTTTTAATTAAAGTTTTAAATGATCTACTATGTAAGATACATGCATTCACAAACGTAAACGATGTAAGAAGCAATCTTCCGCAAATTACCAATTAACAGGTCCAATACGAACTCCTTGCGGGACACCTTATTTGAAACACGTAAAATATTTCTTTTTTATCAGCATCTAGATAGGTTAGATAGATCGACCGCATCAAACTTTAATCTCTATAGTTTTGGACCAAAGTGTTCTCGCAGTTCTATTTCGCAAATATTTTATGCATTCGATCTCTACGGAACAGTCTAGACCATTATCGGTCCAGCGGTTCGCCGTCCCGGACCATTTTGTACAGGAATGCTTTCCGCGCTGGCGGTTTAAGTCCAGGAAGGATGGAGCAGTCAGTGGAGAAGGCAGAGGAAAGTGGTTCGCAGAGAAGGAATGTTAGGTGCGTGTGTGAGTAAGAGTGTGATGGATGTGGAGGGGGGATTAAGCGTGGGTGGAGATTTAGGGGTCGCGTGGGAGAGTGTAAGGAGAGGGACGAAAAAGGGTTACGGAATCCGACCGATGGGATCCTGTATAACGTTCTCCTTAAGTTATGGCAATGCAGCCGCTCGGAAACTGAACAAGTTTCAATTTCCAAGAACTGGTGTTAATAATTCATTTACAATTTACGTAGTTCGCGCGTTAAACGAGGACTGTGTATCACGTTTAAAAGGAATTAACTCGTTAATGAAAAGGTTCTCTCTACTTTATACGCGTTGTCGAATACTGTGCGTTTTAGGGCGCTCTTTAAAACATCAACTCGCGAAAAATATGATGAGAGTTTAGGTAAATTGATGTGTTAATTAGTTACGTAATTTATGATTTTACAGATTCATTTACGTGTATATTACTCTAAATTCCTATTTAGTTTCTTTATATATATATATGAATATGCTGAATACATAGGGGTGCGGTCAAGGTAAAAATGTTATTTTTTTAAGTTTATCATTTACTGAAAATATTACTTTCACGGTAACTTGGTTGAACAAAATTGACTTAAAGCATTTTGAAATATCGATTGAAGTTTTAAGTTATAATGATTTAATTGCATTTAGATAGGTTAATAAGATCTTTTGGCAACAAACTCGTTTAGAATTGAGAACAAGATTGTTATTATTTCGAGTAAAATCTATGACTCATTACATCATATCTATTTGAAACCTAATGTTTTTGGTATAAATTAAATGTTATGATATAGATAAGACGTAAATTTCAATTTTCTTGACACTGAATGACTGCTATTTTTCTACTCTAAGGTATGTCAGGTGACATATTCTGTTACGCATTAAATAGTAGATGTAAAAATATACACTCACCTTATATACAAAGGCGTTTAAATCGAAAGTTAAAGGATGAAGTATTTGACAATATTTCCGTAGTTACGTCATTTCATACATCAATCCTTGGTGCACTTGAAAAGGATTTACTTCAGTAGTTCTTTTTAACGCTTTAGAAACATCTTCTGAAGGCAACTTGTCAAGTATTTTTTCATATGGGTTCGAACTTATATTTTAGTTTTATTCAGGCATCTTTGAAACTTTCATTCTTCGCGTCACTTTTTCTTCGGCGTAATAATTTTCTCATCACGATGTTTCTCTCACCCGAGGGATCTCGGCAAAGAAAATTTCCTGTAACTTTTGAAGAAATAACAACAGTTTTCTTCAGAAAGCAAACTGTTGCGTAAATGTTTTACTAATAAGTTTACTTAAGATATCCATACGATATAAATTTTCAAAGAATTATTGAACTCTCTGAAACTTCGGAGGAATGTTTTAAAATAATTTAGTCTAATTATTCTTCTTGGACTCTGTTTGGATTTGTATATTTGTTATACGCACGTATTTCGACTTTGCATGAACTTCGGTGTACGTAATGATACTGAGAGTTTAGTATCATCTATCACATCTGTTGTGCCAGGTATGAAAGTTTTATTTCATTGATTGATTACAATATAATTATTATTGACCCAAACTAATTAATGCTAAACCGTATTACCCGATTAAAGTAAACCCTCCGAAACTTTAGATGAACAAGTTACAGCATTTCTAACCCATATTTCATTATATTCTCTTTACTGGAAATAAAGTACAGTACTAATACTGTGGGTAAATGATATTTTTTCTTATCGAAGCCCTTTTTTGGAATGATTTAAAAACGAAAGATTAAAATTGCTTATAGGGTCGTTATTGTATTTATATTTATTAATTTATTATTTTATTCTATTCGAATTAATTTCACGAGTGGTATAGAAATGTAGATTTAATATAGTTTTGGGGATTTATTTCTATTCGATGTTAACTTTTTCTCCTCTCTCTCCTGACGAACAGGCATGATATTAAAATAAATTAAACCTAACTAAGGAACTAAAGAGATTGAATGTTCGACGTGAACTCCATTCATTGTGTCCCTTCTTTAATTCAATTATTTCCAGCATTTCAATGTGACATTTTCAGGCCAAGTTTTTTCTTTGATTAACAAGTATGTAAATTGCATAATGAATCATTCAAATTATTTAACTTTTCATTTTCCCACGTGATCACCGAGGCTCATCCATTTCGCACGATAATCAATTCTGTCATTGCGAATAATATGAGCGAATCTGAATATGAGTCATATGCAGAATTATTTCAAGTTTTCAGAAAAAAGATTTTCGTAAAAAATGTTAACAATAAAATGTTACCTGTTTCATTTATTTGTTTAAGCAATTTGCTTCATCTACGAATCAGATTAAATGAGGTTTAAAGCAACTGAAAAATGTGAATTTCTCGGGATTTTATGATTTAAAATATATATAAAATAAAAATCAGTTACAGCTAGTATTAATAATGAAGAGCTTATTTATATAGAAGAGGGAAATTTTCCGTTTTCCGTAAATACTTATACTATCCCAGATTTTCTGCGTATATATTGATTAATTATCCTATTTTGTTTTAAAATTGCCAGGTTTAATTAATAAATTTTAATTTTAATAATTTAATTCGTAAACGTATTATTTATCTCTGTCAAGTTAGCCATATTGCAATAAAAATCTCTTTTAATCATTGTACATTTCTTGGTACTATTATTAGGATTTGAGACAATTTCATTTATTTCATATGTCAATATATGCAGCCATTCAGAAATTTATCATTATATCTCTATTATCAAAAATACTCATATTTTTAACTGCATTGCAGACGATTTTTTCCTATCATAACACATGAGGTAGTTTGAAATAAGCATACAGAATGCACTATTTTCTTGAAAAAATCACAATAAAGCTTCAAAATTAAGCTTTCACCACGATAATAAGTTCTATTATGCACAAGACTTAGAAATGCGAGTGAAAATAATTAAGGGATCATGTACAACGTCTTGTAAGCGAAATGATTATATGCATGCAAGTATAATGTGTTTAAAGAGAAACCGTAGCAGTTAAATATTTATGCTGCCAGAGTATTTTGATAGAAAAATAGTTAAGAAACAGATGCTTTTATTTCCTTATTGAATTCTCCAATAGCCATATTTTAATTTCATAGCCTAGTAGTAACTTTCAATCGTATAATGGTATGAGATCAATTCGACCTCCCGTCTCTACTCAGCGGCTTGGAATTCCAGTCCAAAGGGTTGACATCCTCCTCAATACAGACCCGTAAATGGCCTATCCTGTTTGCGTTAGACTAAACCCTTACCTACACTAAGCTATCATGCACCTTCATCGCCCTAAGTGATCAAATCTATCGGAAACCCCTAAATTTATCAGAGACAAAATTCACCTAGTCATTTTTAAAACTTGATTTGTTTTATCATTGATTTATCAACTATAGTATTTATATAAATTCGACCAAAAGATATTTAATAGACTTAATAATATTCAAACATCTGATAATACAATCTTGATTAATAGTAAATCATTTTCTTGAGCAACCAAGGTTTTGAAATTTAAATAAGTTTATATCCATACAAATATCTGATTTTAACCAGAATGCAATACAAAACCAGCAACTAGAAATTTTTCATAAATTTTATGCAATGGATGTGATTAATAATTGGGAATATTTTACTCTCCAAATATGTATGTTTCTAATAACTGTGATCCGGGAACTTTTGATGAGAATCGGAAGATACGAAAGAAACATTTCAAAAGAATCATCCTTTTTTTAGTTGTCGGTGATCGGCTACTCCGAAGCCTATTTATATTTAAGCGCAAGAGGGTGCATACATGAATACAACCAGCGCATGACTCGTAAAACAAACGAAAAAACCACAATGATTTGATCTGATTTCGTGATGAATGCATCTAAATTACACGAGAACATATGAATGCTGAATTATGAATGTTAATGTCTGCTTCAATCGATATGACCTTTACAGTAGGGTGATCTATGACTTGAACGGGGACATGTAAATGTAAGAATATCCGATTTCGTCATGTATATTGTGTCTCTATATGGCTTGTAGTTTATGCTACGTAGAAAAGAATTAACAATCGATTGAATTGGTTTGGTTTCCTTCATTCATACATATTTATAGCTTTGAAAAATTCAGATACTGATCACTCCGACTAAATATCCATACAAGTTGCAACGTTTTGCGGAAGGATGATTGAGCCATAGTTCAAAAAAGGAATAAACACGAAGGAATCTTTTGCGAACTGTCGACCTCGTTTGTGGTTATTGTAGAATTTGATTCCCTTTCTTTTTATCATAGCTATATGCCGTAAGTTGGAATAAAACCAGTAAGAGAGAATGTAGGGCAGTGGTTGAATTGGTGGACGGTGTCAATCTATTCTCTTTACTTCAGTGACGGAGGATTTTAGGCATGTACCTGTTCCATCCAATCCTAGGTCTGCTTCTATTTCGCTTCCCAAAACTCGGTTTACAGCTCAGAACTATTGATGTAGAATGCTTGACTTTTCATCTCTTTACATGAACTGCCCACATTCATGTCAATGATCACATCTTTTCAATTGTGAATGTATAAGTACTGTTATCGTTTGCACCCATACGTTTAATTTAATACCCTTTCCCGTTCTTCAGATGTTTTTTGAAAGAGTCATATCTTTAATATAAATACTTAGAGTAATATCTTTAAAATAAATATATAATGATTTTATTTGATCGGTGAATAATTATGTTTAGCTGCTAACTTTTCGAAAACAACTCGTATTTTGTGCATCAGGGATCATATTGGAATTGGAAAACGCATGTAGAAGTAAAGGACGGTTTAGCGTATATGGCAATGAATTTGTAACAGATTGGCTGAGTGACTGCTTATAGAACTTTGGCTTTGAGTTGAGAAAAACTGCAGCATTAGTTGTATTTCCACCGCTAATAGTTTTTCAAAAAGTTTGATTTTAACTGTTATTAAAATACCATCAAACTGGAACGCAGTTCACAAATAATATTTTCGAATTAAACTGAAGTAAAAAATAAACATCGATTTGTAAATATTCAGAAAAACCACATTAATGGGTTCTACTCGTATTTATTCATTCTGTATAACTTTTAATTAATATTTTTCGTTTAATTCCTTTAAAAAACGAAATACCAATTTGCTAAAACCAAAAATTATGTAACGTGATGATAAAAATTTCCTCTTTCACATTAAAATTAAATAGAAAGAGTTTTTTTTAGAAAGAATTATTATATTGTACACCCTATCCTACAATACATGGAATAACTACATATAATTGCATAGTAGTATTTCCCCCTAGGACACACCAAAAGGCGGCTTTCAGGGATATTATGTAGATGCATTATAATCTTTCGGAATGTGATATATGCTAAGAAAAGTTGACCAAGATGAAATTTTTGATTCTTAATATTTTTTTAAACAATAATAATAAAAATATTAATAGAAAATAGATGATAGTCCATTAGCCAAAATAGTGCGAGCTGAATCCATAGATATTCTTTTACATTCATCGATATTTAGGACCAGTATTGTATGAGTGTATACCAACAAGAGGAAACATTAAACAAGGATGTGAAGAAGAGCAGCGGAGAAATGAAGGCGGGATATGTATTTCTGGTGTGGGTTTGATAAGAAGATTGATACCAACCCACACACGGACGGAATCATTCCAAGTTCCTCCACTGACGTAAGTGGAAGAGGTTGATAAAGAAGAGTTGGTGGAATTGCTTGAAGATCAAACTGGGAGAAGATTAGAAGAGAGGAAGAAGAAAACAAGGGAATAAAGGAAGATCGAACGCCTCACTGAATATATTAATGGAAATGGAGAAGTAAACAAGGTCCAACACATATAGTAGAGTTCCATCTTCTTTAACATCCGAATCTGGCATAATTTCTCTCCGGAGATGAATTCCGAGTTCCATGGTTCTCGCAACCTACTCTTTCCTTTATATATATCGTATTTCTCTCGCTATTTTTATCTCCATTTTGTGGCCTATTCCCCGTACAATAACGTCTTCGGATTCGGAAATATTTTGATTAAATGTTGAGGTCACATCCCAAACCGATGGATTCAATATAAACAGTCGTTTTCTAAATGATTGAAAGGGCATAATAATCTTAGCGAATAGAATGGGTATCAAGCGTGGGACGTAGTTGGTATTGTAGGTTTATTATTAATTGTATCTGTATGGATATATAAAAAATAGTAGACAAATGATTTTTTACTCTCTAGAATTTTTTATTGTTGATTATTATTCTTATTTCCTCCGTTGGTAAAATGAAAGTTGCTAGGCTCGCTACTGTGTTATAATATCTTATAAAATAAATAAATTTAAGTCCTAACAGTATATTACAGAGAAATTATATGAACGTAGTATTTAGCGAATAATAAAAAATAAGTGTTAATTAAATAATTTATGTAAGTTCCAGGCGAAATCAATATTGGAATGCGTGACTTTGTGGAAAGGCGAAGCATAATGAAAAACTGTAATTTCCTCAGATATAGTTATCACGTCCGTTCTCATAATTTTTCTGTGCCTGAGGATGTAATGTCAAATACAAAATCGGTCGTGATCAAATTATCTGATGAAATTACAAACTTTTTTATTACATATAAGTTTTACGGGTTTTATTTATGATAAACTTTCTATAACTGTAACCGCTTTATCTACTTAGTCTTCGCGAAGTGTATATCTGGGTGAAAAATGAAATGATGGTTTCATTACGTTAAAATTGAAACAGCTGATTGTATGGATATAAAGTGTGCTTCTTAATGTTTACACAATCAGTTTAATTCAAATATTTGCCAGTTCCATGTTTCAGTTCAATCAATGCCAACGTACGAATGGTTTCTAAAGCATATATGTACTCTAATACTCACCGATTTATTTACTTTATTCCGAATGTCTCCTAGAAACATCTTCCTCTAATAAATTCAAATGAAATCCAACGCAAGAGACGAGTTGTTTTGGGAGTCCATCAGGTTGAATTAAGAGAGGCCTTTCTGTAGTTTTTCCACAAGCAAAAGTTTTTGTTTGTGGAACGCCTCACTCCATTCTACATTGATTTAAATAGTTTGGGAAGTTGAGAGGCGAGTTTAAAAAGCTCTGGGAAACACAGAAAATACGTTTGACTTCACGCCACACTCCGTTAGTTAACCCTCTTTCGTGTAGCTTGCGTAGCTACACCATTCAGTATCGCAAAAGGGAAAACAAACATCTTTCGTCATAGCAAACATCTGAGCGTCGCACCAGACCACGTGCTCGAGCGATGGATTAATGCCAACCCCCGAACAACTCGGTCCCAAGCACCTGCAAATGGAGGGCTATTAGATTACTGTCCTTTACGTCCGATGACCGGCGATCTCCACGTGTTGTAAACAGCTTCAGTCGATGGTTGACTAATTTTCGTCAAATCGAGGAAACTTGGCGAGCGTTGGCGGAGGACCATTTGATCTCGAGTTGCGTCTCAAATACGTGAATGCAATACGCTTGGAAAAGGAACGGTATTACGTATAAAAGCGAGGAAATATCTTCTCCAAAATATAAAAAAAATGATTGAACCTCTCTCTCTTGTTTGTTGAAAGAAAGGAAGTCTCTTTTAAGTTCTTCCTAAGAGAAGATAATGGAAATGAAGCGATTAACGTAACGTTGATTTGGAAAAGAAACTTAGCAAATGCTAGATTTTTTTAGTGTTATCGAAGTTAATCACATTCCTAGAACCTTCCTTTTACACTACTTTTATCACCCGGATGTATGTTTTCTCTATAACACAAGTTCAGCATAAACTCTCAATTATGTGTGCGAATAAAATAAATAAATTTATTCTTAAAAAATTTAAAATACTAAACAATATTTAAGGCCAAAGATCGCAAATAGTTTGATGTGTTTTATTGTTCTCGAATTTTAATGAAGCAATGTTTAATATTCATCGCTATTCTTCAAATATTAAAAATGAATAACTTTCATTGAAAATTGAATGGAATTTATTTGTACACTATCAGAATATATTTTTGCTGTATAAGACGCTAGAGAAAAGAAGGATAGTGGACATTATTTCGGCAATGTATAAAATAAGTATATAAAAGGTATTATTATTAATAAAGAACGTTATTATAATTAAATTCTCTTAAGAAGAGTTCCTGGTAAAACAAATCTTGCAGAATAACGATTCAATTACTATTTAGGTTAAAAATTCAGATCAATTTAAATCAATAACTTCCATATCTGGTTGATGAGAGAATATTTGAATATTCGACAAAAAACATATTGCGCGTTATCTTTGCTTGGAATCAGAATACCAGTATCTACAAAAGTTTTTGTGGCAAAAGATCTGCTTGTTATTCACCACTGTTCTATGTATCGCATTCTCAAAGCAGAAACGCTAATACTTTTTCTAGGACTTCCTTTTTTACCTCTCGTATCAGGCGAAGAAATCGCCATTAAAATAGATGAAACAAATGAGTCTTTTTTACTGTGTGTGTGATTCGGTGAGATTGGATAGTCCTCTATATTTATGCTGCCTAATTATTCAATTTCGTTCCATGTCGTTGCCTTCTCGCTTCATTCCCACCTGCTGTGTGTTTATGTTTTCTTTTGGCGGGATATCATTTACATATAGTGGATTTATTCAAATGTTTATTCAGAGTTTGCGGCTCGTTTTAAAAATCCCCAGTTTCCCGATTCGCATTTTAAATGTAGAATGCCCCGAGTTGGCGCTGTATTCGTTGCCATGGGAGATTGTTGTTGGGTTGAATAAAGGAGCTTTCATCCTGTGCCTCATCAAAGAGGGAAAAGAATCGCATTATAGTGTGTGTGGACTCCTAAATGACTCCCTTTTGCATATTATAGCCGTTTTTCGATTAATGCCACAAAGAGATTCCAAGTAATTCATACTTAATTCTGGCTTGAGTACTTTCAGCTCATTTGCCGTTGATGTATTTGATTTCGATTTATTTTATATAACATCTTTTCAAAACAGTGTGTTGTCTTTGTTTATATTTATGTTATAATCGTTCGCCGATTGTGAAATAAATATATGTTATCAAATGTGATATATACCATTATGAATATTATTATCGCAGTATATCCTTATATGCAGTATTAGCACTATTCGTTATGATTCTTTCATCTTTAATAAAAATGAGTCTAAATTACTCGCAAAAGAATAGCTACACAACAGCTCCCACTACTATACCTCCATTTTTGGTTATTCGTAGATGGTACTAGTTTTAGCAACAACGTTTCGTAATCCTCTTGACCATGAAGAATTTCGAAACAAAATTATTCTCTACTGTTATAGTAACTATACAGTTGGACTATTTGGGTCTAACTGTCCTTAGAAATCATTCCTTTAATAATTTTGAGTGAAATTTTGTGAAAGAAAGAGCACGTTAGCAAAAATTGTGAACTACGAATGTATATTCTTATATACACTGAATGCGACAAAAATCACAGAAGTTGATAAAACCGTGAGCAAAAATTCTTCAAAAAGTTTAAGTCTAATTACACAAAGTAGTGTCGAGTTAAATAATTAGAGCTAAAGAATGGTAAACGAGCCTCTATTTTGATATTTGCATAAAATTTTCGCGTTTATGTTACAAATTAAAACTGTATCCACGAGCAAATTAAGGTTCTAAACACTGCAAACGCAAATTAATATAAAAGTAGATATGAAATTAATTAATAATTGCTTCGCACGCTGTGCTCGCTACGCAAGGACCAGCGACAAAGTAAAGCTTTAACACTTGGCCCTCTTATTCCTTTAAAGACGTGGAGATTCCATTTGGGGCCATCATTCGTCCACTCCGGAAACATGTAAACCGCGAGAAAACGTATAAAGCAGTTAGACGCAGGCAGAGGCGTGATAGTTCCGCATATGCATCCAGCGCTAACTCAACTACTCGTAAACGGGGCCTGTCTTTTATGGAGGATGCGCGTCATGAATTCAAAATCCGAGAGAAAAAAATAGGCCCCATTCTTCCGTGGCCTGATTTCCCCTGTGCAGCGGTCAGGCAATGGCCTCGCGGTAGAGGGATGCCAGGTTCCCTTGAGGGCACAGAACGCCTTGTGTCTCTACTCTTATCTGATTGAAGCTCTTCACCTCGTACCGTCCCCTTTAATGATTAACCCTAGTAACTTTCGAAAGGAATCGCCTAGATTAACTCGTGGAAATTTGTAGGGTTCTTCTAAACGCCAAGAGAAAGTGGTTCCTATTTGTTGCCCCGTGCGGATTGTTGCTTCCGGAGATTATTGCTTCGGTTTCAGGGAATTAGGAGCTGCTGGTTTAAAGTTCTGCAGAGGTAGATTATAGTTTGGAAGCGTAACTTTGTTTGAAATAGTGGTCCAATGAAATCGAGATGGAAATGAAAGCTATGTAGATGGATACGATTCGTTGCTATGGAGGTATAAGTTTATTGTGGCTTTAATAATTCGTTTAGGAGTCGAACTGGAAACTTTTTTGAGGAGATAATTTTTTTAGAAATAATTATAATTACAATAATTATTTTATTTAATTCCAAGGAGCATCTGCACATTTTGTAGTATTTTTAAAAAAGAATAGAATTTTTTTTTTTGATTAAATGGTGTGCTATCATGATAAATATTGAGTATAGAAAAGTGAACAGTACTTGGGGCATTCCGTATCCAAGGTATAATTGCCAATGAATCGAAATTTTTTTCATGTTCATTTAGTTTCATTGTTGTTTTAGAAATGGTTGAAAAACATCTTATTGGTTGAAAGCTGAAAATAGTGTTTGAGTAAAAATGCGTTTTTGTGCACACGAATCCATTAACTATACTTGTAATATTATATGTTCCGTCTTCTCACCAACATTTAAATATTTATATACCCCAAGAAGAATTGCTTTAATGAAATATATAACAAATTTGGGTAATGAAATACTTTATAAGAAGATTAAATTGAAGAATGTGATTGAGCTCTTTAAATTTCAAATAAGGGGTAAACTAGTTAACATTAATTTATATATTCCATGTCACATCGAATTAAATACTTGTGTGTTTCGTTAACTGAAGCCTATTGGGATTTACAATAACTATTTTGAATTGCTTCTTTTTTCTCTAAATTTTTCGCATTTGCTCACTTTTTAAATTAAATTTATGTGAAAAATTCCATCTAAAGATTTGATTGAAAACCGCTCCAAGTTGTTAAAATGGACGTTAAAATATCATCAAAATTAGGAAATCCAATCAAAAATCAGATTTAAAAAACATTTGCTATTAGCTCAAGATTAATATTATATTTCCGATTTTTGGTGTTTACATCAAAAAAGTGTAAATAATCAGAAAAATATTATTAATATTTATTTTATAGAAGAGTGATGTAATAAATCATAAAATATAACCTCACATATTTTATCTATTGCAGCTTTATATTACTATTTGAGGAAAATAAAGAGAGTTTGCATTTCCTGCTTTGAATTAGCAGGAAAGTACATTTGGAAAATGATCCTCATATTATATCATTCGATTTATATTATAATATCGAGTTGAAACGAGAAAAAGATATCATTTAGGAATTTGCATAGCAACTTCCTCATTTACTTTGTTTTAAATTATTTATATCATCTTATATATTTGAATTAAAAGTAAATAATTACAATATGAATGTCTTTATATTTGAAGTGCTTTCAATTTTAGAAATAAATATGAACCATTACTAATAATGTGATACAAGTAATCATACTTACCTCTAGAAACATGAAAATTTTGTGGAAATGTATTATTAATCTTACGCGTTTAACATTTATTGTTAATATAACTTTTTGTCTAATACCCATGGCTCTTATAAATCGTTCAATGAAAGTTAACGTTTTTTAAAAATACGAGTCTACTTTGCTATGAAAAGTTAATTCAAATGTATATTATGTTTCGTATACAAAAAAATTCCTATTCCTATTTTATTGAGAGGTGAGTTTTTCCGGAAACGATGGATGATAAAAATAAACATAACATTCCTTCATCATCGACCGTTGTCAAGGGAGATTAGAAAACGATCTTCCCCTTTCATTTTCATCGGAAACCAATTTAGCCTATCCCCCTTACAGGTCGTATTCACTCCTTTGATGTTCCAATCCGCAATTGTGGTTATTTTTAGCATTTCTATCCATCCATTTTACATGAGTTTCGGTGGAATTTTTTTGATTGAATTCACAAACTTCCTAGGGCCTTGGGGCGGTACGAATCGCTTGGTATTTCGCGAGGCAATCGTTTTGATACTCTTTCTTCTTTCTTGTTCAAATTTTGATGGTGTGGAAAGCCGCCAGAGGGCAATATTTCCCACTCACAGCTACCGGAGCCATCTTTTTTGTATATGAGCTCCTGAAAGTTAGGAACAGGCCGTAGAAAAAGAATAACTCGGCAAGGATCGAGAGTGATGTGAATCTGCGAAAGAAATATCTTCGCGTGAAAGATGAATGAGATAATCCATAGTTTTCCATTACAATACCATGAATTATCAACGTATATAAATTTAAGTGGAATAAACAACGTATAAATGAATTGTAGGACTATCTATGAATGATTTTACGTCTATTTAAATCAGTCTATATCCAAGAACTTTCACGAATGACGAAGATAGCGTAGAATAAAAAAATTCTGCAATTTTCTTTAGGAAGTCCTCCTTTTATTTTAGACAACATTTTTAGCCCGAGATATTTCATCTATTCCATTGAGGATTTAAACCCTGTATTATCTTTCCAATTTATGTTATAATATAGCTTTATGGAATTGATGTAATAGCATATGAAAATTCTTATTTAACACAGTCTCTATTTCTGTAATTCTTTTTCTACTGATCGTAATATTATGAATGTAAAACTCGTCTTACGCTTAAGCTTAAAAACATTTTGTTGGCCTTTCCCCAAAGCTCAATTTTCACGTAATAGTTTTTAATGTTTATCCTTTTTAATGCTCATACGTATATTTTCTGCATTACTTCCTGGAAGTCCTTTTCAGTGTATATTGAAGGAAGAGCAAACTTTATTTAGCATAGGTATTTTTCCATAATTTACTCCATCAAATGATGGATAAATCCTAAGCCTATCCCTTTTAAATTTTTAATATTTATATAAATTTAGAATTTATAACATTCTCTTTTCGAAAGTCTGCTTGTAGTCAATCGTGTAACACAAAGAAACCATGACACCTAATGAACAAGATCTAGTACAGTTAACACGCTGTGGTAATAGTGAAGGGGTTTCCAAACGAGTAACCACCCAACAATGAAGTCAACCTGAAGGAGATCTTATTGTCATTCATTGTAATATCTTTTTACGCAGCCAAATGATTAAGTCATTAAAATTGTTATAGTTTGATTAGTAAGTTTTAAAAATTTTTCCGAATAAAACAAAAATTAATCTTTCGAGTACAAGAATTAGCATCTAAATAAATTATAATCTACTTTTAGAAAAGTTATATAAACAACGAATAATACAAATGAGTGAGTCGAGTGTTTATTTTGAAATACATATAAAGTTCATGGGGAGAGAAAACACTCTGAGTCCGAGTGTTCAAGAAAAACGGGAAGTAAGAAATGGGGAAACATATCTCTCAAGAAGTAAATCGCATGCTTATGTAAAGAAGAGGCACTCTTCTAGAATTCTCAAAGCTTTTATTCCGCTAAAATGGTTCTGCATCTCAGAATACTCAGTCCTCCTTAACATTCATTTTAATTTCGGAACCTATCAGTTATTTTACGTCATAAATATGTTCCGTCTTGAACTAGCAATAAGGAACAGTATAAATACTATTATCCGTAAAATATATTGTTATATAAAGGCTAATTTTTAAAGAAGGAAAGGAACCCTCTTTTGGCAAAATTTACGTTATAATATCCATTTCGATAGGTTTCCATGGATATATGATTCAATTTCATCCTAGCATCCGAGGAAGCTTTTAAGGCAAGCGATGAAAATTACTTAAAAGGCTGTTTATCTCTATCAAAGGATGGATTGTTCTCTATGATAGCTTCACTATTCTCCTAATGCTTTCACAAAGGAGATAAGTAAATGAGGAACAACTCAATCCCTATCATAAGAAAAATGTAGTTAGCTTGCAAATATTTTAACGCCAACTTTTCTCAGATTGCTTTCGCAGCTGTATGATACGTCTTAGAAATGTAAAGGGAAAGGAAGGTTCATTCAGTTCGCATAATATATTTACTGATTATTTATATAATCAGCGAATAATAATTAGAGAAAAGCCAGGAATATTAATTAGTTTGTACACTGCTAGACCTAAAAACAATGTCATTTCAACGTGAAATAAATTTGGGAAGGTTTAAATATTGATAGAAAAATAAATTGAACAAACACATTAATACTTTGATCATTAGTGGATTTATAGTAAAATGCAAATATTTGCTGAAATATCAAATAAGCCAAAGAGAGAAATCCTTTGTTTTACTTCATAATCCTTTATTTATATATAACTTTAATTATTCAACTGACGTATTCATAAAACATACGCAATTGTATAAATTACATAAACGAATCTATTTCATATAATTGGCTTTATTTAAAGTTCAAGTAAAGTTGATTTTTGCCTTAATTAGAAAAATGTTTCAATCAACATGAAAATAGATTATTCGTTCTCCATAAATTTTAAAGAACTTTTTAGGCATTGGAATTTTATTCATAGTTATCAGTTGGAATTCTGGCTTCCAAGATATTTTTACGATGAATTAGTTATCAAAATATGAATGTATGAATCATAATCATAGATATTACTATGCATATTTTTTATATTTACTGCTCTTTGCATTTACAATTCAGGAAAGTTTGGTCAAGTTATTTATCTTAGAATTAAACGCAACGCCGAAGTATGACGTATGAGAAACCAAGTAATTAGCATCTATTAAAGAAAAATAACATTAAAATAAAGTTTTGGCACACCTTTAATGCCGCAAAAAGTGATGACGATGATGATTTCAATATTCCGATTTTTTGCGTTCAGAGAGATTTTTTTGTTCCGGAGTTGATTCGATGACACGCAATTTTCAGGGTCAATAGCGAAGGAGAAAAAGGGAGATTCAGGGAAAAGAGATAAAGAAAGGGACGAAGCAAAGAAAATGGAGAAACGAAGAGTCTCGAGGGCAAATGAAAAGGAGTAGTTAAATGGGGAACATCTTGGGTTGATCCACTTCTTGCGAATCCTTTGTACGTTGCATCACAAAGAGGACGAGAATCTTCCGCTGCGATTCTCTGCTGAATAATGAGCGAATTGCGTAACAAAGGACACCTAAAAAAATTTTCATCTTTTATTTTAATTTCGGACTGGAAACATCGAGGAAATCCGTTAATATATTTTTTTTCGTTCGGCACTTTTTTATCATTACGCACACATCCGACCGATTCGCTCGGAAGGCACCTTTTTGGAGGCCGAATTTGACAGTTTTTCGGCTCTCGGTTGGGATCCTTTGATCCTCACTCCAAGAGCGCGCTTTCTTATAAATTGATACACGAGTCCTTTTCTTCGTGTTTATCAGAGGAGCTTACGTAAAGATGCTGAGAAGGATGGAACGGAGGGTTGAAGGAAGCTGAAATAAATATGCGACATCAGCAAACATCAACATTGATGTTTTCTAAAAAGAGTTCTGCTCCGTTTTTCGATGTGTCATTCGGTGATATAACACTGGAACATGTATTAGAACATCTAGTGTTTGAAACACATCTATAAAGAGTGATTTTAAAACCTTTAACGTCAAAAGATTAGGAATTGAAGAGATTATGACACCTTTTTTTCGTGTATGAAATCAACGTTGAACAGTTTACGATTGTCTTCATAGATGTTATGTTGAAAACTTCACTGTCATTCTAAAGATAGAACTTTCATCATACCGAAAAAAATTATAAATTGTTATAACGTATATAATTGGGGCAACCCATTTACGTTAAATACATTATTATCATTATATACCTCCGTGTTAGACATATTACGTGTATGATTTTTGTGATTCTATAATAAGTATCCCTTATTATTCCACAAATTAGGTTAACAAATGAGATTGGTAATAAATAAATACATATGGTATTTGAAGAAGAAAAAATTGAAACTTGGTGACTTCCACAGGGTTTATTAAACACGATTGGTTTCGAACTCCAGAAGATGTCTTCACAGTGACGAAACCGGTCGTGTTCAGTAAAACCCTGTGGAAATTAAATGTCTTTCCACAAAGTGACGCTTGATCACATTAATTATATATATGGTATTTGATTGGTAACTTGATATTAAAAAGAAGTTTTTGATCGTAAATCCATGTAGAGCAGCTCCTACAGGGGAATGAAACGAATTTAAACACCATCATTAATCCCTTTCCATTTTCATATGAACTTATGATATTCAGTACTTAGCCAGTCTAAATAGAATTAAAAGGGTTATTTAATATCTTTTTAAAATGAATTTGAATGAATTGTAAAAAAATTGGAAGTGTAGGTATATAGTTATGTATTAATCTAACATAATTGGTATGTAAATATTCTTAGGACAAAAAAATTAGTCTTCAGAACACGTCTGAAATAATGGGAAAGCGGTCTCCGGAAACATGCCGGACTCCTAACATTCCACTTCACAATCAAATCAGTCTTCTAGACCCCGGAACGACAGGGCTTAGGGAGCGATGAAAAACGCATGTATCACGTGCTTGAATTTAAACGAATAAAGGGAACGAATCTCAGCTGAATGGGACATTTTGTCCTCCACTCTTATCCTCATAATCTAGCACGTGAATCACGCGTTTTTCATTGCTTATTAGCATTATAGTGTGAATACTTGATTGCAGGGAATCACGGGAGAAACTTAGCTCGGGAGTGGAATAATAACGAGAAAATTCCTCTCTTCCAAAGACAGAAGTATAAAACAGACGAAGATATTCAACTTTAAGCAAAACTCGAGGACGCAACAGTGGCAAAAAAAACTTTTCAATGCGTCGGACTTAATCCATATGCATGAGGGCTTGGCTGCAGGTACAGCATAAATCTTTCAGGTGGGCCAAGGAATGTTGAGGGTAAAATATGTCGGAAGTCGTAAATTGTGTCGTTGTCTGGTAATCGTAAATTCAGAAGTATCCAAAGGTCATTTCTTGCTGTGATTTCGCGAAATAAACTCTTGTTTTCGGTATGTGCCCCGAAAATATTCACACTTTTTAGTCGCCGAAGATTGTTCTATTTCCAATTTTTCCGACGCACAAAAGACAAATGGTGGATTCCGTTTGACTTACCCCCGACGCCAATTATTTATGAGTATAAATTGAGGAAATTTCGTAATTTATTCGAATAAATATAATAGGGAAAATTATGTCTGTCAGAGGAAATGATTTATTTGCTTCGAAAAATTTTTTAACGCTTTACGTAAGCAACAAGCGTATTAGATTTAACACCTTTTGAAAGTCAAATTTTTGACGAATATATAATATTTTCGAGGGAGAGAGAATTAAAGTGCATATTACTCGAGCTATATCTTTAAATACTTCTTGACTCATGTAATGTATAATATCTGAGTTAATTTACAGTTGGAGTATTCAAACATTCAGTTTTGGTTTCATATATAGATATCCTCATCAATCGTAATTAGAAGTTTTGCTGTTTCAGTTTAGGAATAAATAAAGAGACGATTTATTTTTTAGGTAATATATGAGGAAATAAGAGAATATAGATTGATTATATGGTGAGAATTAAAATATATTATATAAAATAGTTTAGTATATAAAAGAGTGTATTTGGTTATTCTATCCAGTTGAAATTATATTTTATCTTAAAGTACCTTTAGTAAACCTAAAGTTCACCTTTAGTAATAAATGAATAAAAGTACGTTCTGAAATATTTTTGTCAATTCTTAATTAGCTACAAGTACACTTCACCTTAATGTAAATGATTGAAAAACTATTTTTTCTTAAAATATATTTAATATAAATCGAACATTATTGTAATAAAAATAACTAAGTAAATTTCCACAGAAAAATTGTTATTTTTGCAACCGGTTTCGTAATATAAAATTACATCCTCAGGTTTTATATTACGAAACCGGTTGCAAATATAACAATTTTTCTGTGAAAATTTACTAAGTTATTTTTATTACTATGGCATTCCACGAAGTCACGCCTTCTCACATTGATTTCAACATTATTGTATACTAAATGGAAATATTACATTCACATTTTACAAAAATAAGCATCAGTATACGTATTTTTCTGTGAGGAAAACATCTTGTCATTAAAAAAACTTTACTCTTGCTTACAAAAGAATCGCCCGTTCTTTTCGAAGAGATAAAAGAAAGAAAGAATGCTTGTTTCATCTTCGTGATTTTTGTAAAAGAAGCCTATTCGAAGGAGAAACAACTGGCATCTATCCTCCTCGAAGCAGTAGAACCACCTCCCCTGTCTCAACGCAGTATCACTTAGTCCACATCGTATTTAACCACTCGACCGAGAATCGGCCAAATCCTTACCAAAGCATCAGTGAACGTTGCGTGATGTATCTTCACCAACAAAGACGTTCTTCCGTCCCTGATTCGCTTCTTTTCCGCCTAATGGCGCCACATTCGATCGAGTAGCTAATGTTCCCTTGGTGACCATTATGATTTACTCCGAGTGACATCATATGGCACTGCTGTTCCACTCTCGCTGACTACGCAATCCATTCACGCTTATGGAATTTGGTCCGGAGGCAGTTCATTGGATCCTGGACTCATTCGTCATACGGTCTGCCCGTATGAATGCACGTTCCCAAACCTTTAATTAAGTGGTTAAACAGATTAAGGTTGTCAAAATCATAAATGGTCATGATTAGCGTCTTCTAATCGTATCAGGAAATATATCTGATGTTCCAATGTCGTACGAAATAATGCTATGCCTTGAAGTGGTCGGAAAGCCTCGATTGCAGAGTAAATCGTGACTGATAGACGTCCAATTAATTCAAAATGTTTAGTGAACATTTTTTGAATTAAAATAACATCTTCTTAATTTGGCATTAATTATTGACCGTCTCCTCAGTATTTACTCATTTTCCAATCCACTTGGTTGACGTAAAAAATCACGAGTGAATTTTTGCCATGGAAACGAGTTCGTTGTCGTAACGAGATTATCTCACAGATAACGCGAATCTGCCAACGCAGTAAATTCTCCTCCGTAATATGAAAGGAGAAGAATGTTTGAACCCGAGCGTCAGGACAGATCCTGAAATAAACTCTATAACTCGCATCCATTTTGCACCATTCTGCCGTTAAATGTGCCTATCTTTCCGTCCGCAGCGAATGTTGCATTGCCATATGCAAACGGCCCACATACATTACATTTGAATGCGAAACACCCTAAACTGGACCATGTTGTATCTTTGGCCGTAGGAGATCTGCATTCGCAAGTGAAAAGATGTATGTTATGTAGTCCAACACCAATTCCCTTTCGTTTCCTGGCGAAAAAAAAAACATTCGAAGAGAAATCCTAGTATACATTTCATCTTCAGATCTCATCTTTGAATTTTAGAGATTGAATGATTTGAATCGATGAGGAATCGTTAATTAAAAAAAAATAATTCTAAATGGTCGACCAGGAAGTTAATCACGTTATGAATTTAGAAAAAATTATCAATGAATATTTGTGGACCAAACTATTATCATATCATAAACTATTATAATTATTGTTAATTTTGAGGGCTTAAATATTTGATGCAAACATTTCCTCCTTTAATATTTTAAAAAGTATTATATATGAAATATATTTTATTAAATTTATAAAATTTAATGTATTTAGAGTGCATAAAAATTGTATCATCATTAAATTGCACTTTAAGTTATCTTAAAAAGCCTTTTTTCTTTTAGTGGTAATGGAAAATCCAGGAAAGCTCGATATAGATAACAATTTTTAAATAAGACTTTTATTTCCAATTTTCCTGTATATTTTCGTAAAATATTATTAGCATAAATATTTTGGTTCAATTGCCTCATTATTAGAGACTTTAATTTTAGTATTTCTTTATTTTTCTGTAAGGTATAAAAGTTGTAAGGAATCGCTTGAAGGAACTCGTCTTTCTTTTGTGGAAAATCTGGAATGTCAATATTTGCGAATTACCCCTCTTGAAGTGTTCCTTTGTAGATATCACAAAGAGATCTTGCTAGATTCCTATATTTTTCAAAAAATCTCCTCTTATTTTTTCTTTACAGATTGGACTTATAAGCTGAATTTCGCGCGTATTTTCACCGTCTCCTCGAATTGCAAACGTCTCCACTTCAGTGAACTCGATCGGCTGTAAACTTCACACCATCTGGAACACCGACGTACAACTCAGGTCAGTGAAGTTTTCTCCACTACTTTTTTAGTCTGTTTTTCAACTCTTCCACTACGCAATTTATGTGTCTTTCTCAAACGGCCTTATTCGAATTCTATGACAAATATATCATTTGAAACTACTTCCCCCTGCATTTAATTAAATCTACTAGGAATGTTACGTTATAGCATTTATCGAATACTCATATGATTGGATATTATAAAAATCTTCAATTTATCTAAAGAAAAAGCCATATCAGCGTTCACATTGCAGAGTTTATGAAATTTAACAAAAATGAATAATCGTAAATTTTTAAATTTCTTATATAAGATATATTGTATTTAAAAATTGCTCTTTATTCATTGCTAGCTCTATGAAAGGTATTGTCGTCACTGTTTGATCAAAGTAAACGCACTTGCTCTCATGTCAAAGTTTAATTTAGTAGTTTACAAAGAATACTGCATAGATTATTTTAAAATCTAAGTTATGTTCTCCAGATACCTCTAAGTTGAACAGTAAGTGTCATGTGGTTTAAGTTGAAAGAATGTTTTTATATTAAGGATACATCTACGAACTAGTATGAGTAATTATTAATTAGAGAAAACTATGAGATCGTTTTACGATAACATTTTGGATTAAAATCACTATAGTGGATAAAGTGTACAGATTATAAAATATGAAAATATTCGTAAGAAAGTGAATATTTAATTAAAGGTAATTCGTGTCTCTTATCAAAGCTTTCGCCTCAAGAGCGTCAAGTTTCCTGTGAATTTTCAGCAGTATACAATCATTCTTGTCGGCATAAACGGTGCTGCTAAATCTTATATTTTGTAGAGGACTATTTCCCCAAAAGTCTTTCCTAATTTCAGTGCAATATTCTTCCAAAGCAAATCCTTATCCTTGACTAAGTCATTTATAAGCCAGCCATTGTTATAAATCCGAGCAGAATCCATTTCAAACCCCTGTTTGCATCTTAAAAGGGTAGAACTAGTTCCATTGTCTGTTTCCCTTTTCGTGAGCCCTTTCAGCGAACGCCCTCGATCCACTGCGGTTCTAATTGCATTGCAGTTAACTGATCTATTTGCCGCTCTCTTAACTAAAGGAAACGTAATTGTCTCAATTTCCATCCTTGGGTAAAATAACCTCCTCCAATCCCAGCAAATCTCCGTCTATACCTTTGAAATTACACTGTTTCTCATCTCCTGATTGAGACTTCTATTCAATCGCTGTGAAAGATAACAAACATCTGTGGTTCTTCTTGTTAAAAACCATATGACTGTTATATATACCATATTATTTGCCTGAAGTTGACAGTGTGTGTTGCAAATAGATATATATCATATATATGTTTATTCTTCAATTTTTAGGTATTCAAAGTTTATAAATACAACAGTATTTTATATCGCAACTTTTCCACTTTTCTGAAGATATTACGAAATAGTTTTGCTCTTATATTACCACATGTCCTGAAACCTATGAAAACCTATGTCCTGAAAAATATCGTTTTTAAATTCTGTACTGCATTTTTATTTAAAAATTAACATCCGTAAGAATAATCAAATATTTATTTACGTCCATTATTTCTTCACATATAATATACTCTAACACTTTATTAGTCTTATTGCGCTTTCAAGTCATTAAAGTTGCTTGAAATAAGTTTCTCGCTTCTTATATTTCAAAAAACACCACATTTCATCGACTTATAAATCCGTAACTCATCCGATCCTTTATCTTTCCTATTATATTTGTATTTACGACCATTTTTCTCGAACCTATGATTTTTTTGAAGAATACAGTTTGAATCTCCTTGACAACGGCGTTTATATTCCGCTAAAAGGCTGTTTTCTGCTCCATGCCTTTGGAATACGCGTGATAAACAGTACACTTCAAACTTCCTAGAACGTGTCTCGAAAGGTGATGATGCACTGCCTTGTACCTGAGCGGAAGATATAATCGATGCTGGTGAATAACCCTTTCTAAATTGGCCTATCCGTGAGGTGTGAATAGATGGTATTTTAAGCTTCATAATTTCGTGTATTATAAATAGATCGACTAATCGTTGTTATGTTCATCAGCAATTTTTTTTATAACGAAACTTGTCATAGCATTTTCTTTCACAGATTTCAAATTAAACGTATTTAATTCCATTTTCTAGTCGTAGTAATGCAAAGGAAAATAGGAGTAAAAAACTTAATTTTAGTTTTGAATTTTGAAGTAATTTGGAGTGTTACATACGAATTTAAGTGTTACAGTCGAATTCATCCCGTTATATTTTCAAGATGAGTAACTGAAAATGAAAATTCATTTCACTGAAAATTCGCTGAGAAAATAAATATATTCACTGAAAAAATGTATATATATTAAATATATTTATATATAATATTTATTTAGCTCTAATTTTAAACTACACATTCAAATACCCTCAATTTTTTGTCAAAGAGTGATGGAATGGATAATGTTTAAGTAACATTTTCACCAGGAAACCATTGTTTTTTACATGATTACACATTTTAGCAATTATTTTCTCGTCACGAACAGGAAGTCGCTTGTGATTGTATAACTAGAAGGCTTTCAACCTTGGTTAGACTCGTTGGTGCAAAAACTTCATTCTGTGAGCCAATGTAGCTTATTTTAGGATTCTATCCAGCCCCTAGCGGCAGAGGCTTTTTGTTGATACGTATTTGCCCTCCCATAAAGTAATTAAGGAATCGCAGGGCCTGAAAATAACGCGTCATAATTCCCCCGAGGGTAAAAAAGCTTGTCCACCAGCAGCTTACGCAATTCTACTTTCTGTTAACTTTCCATTATACCGTAATTTATTTCATCAACGTTCCTTCCGAATGTCTTTGATAAATATTTTTTAAAAAAATCCATATCCAGGCAACCAATGAGCATATATTAGTGGTTAATTTTAGCTCCGGTCGCTAATTTGCGAAACTATAGACGGAAACTTAGTAATTGGAAGCAATAATCGATAAGGACAAGCGAGAGAAGGTTGCGTTTAGGGGAAGAAAAAGAGCTGCGAATCGGTAACTCAGTCTGTGTTAATCAACAATCTTCGGGCGCGGATGCCTCTTCTCGCGGGATACGCTTAAGTTACTTATCGGAAGAATTCCCGAGATGGAATTTAGAGGATGGCTTACGACTTGCGAATCAATTATAGGGATGAAGATTGGATTCTACACGCGTGGGAATGAAGGACTTCGTCGAAGTTCTGCGACGTATTCTCTCCGTATTTGTGTCGGTTATATTGAATTAGGAGCTAAACTTTAAAGGAGATGTGTACAGAGATATGATCGGCTGAGACATTTGAAGATATTGTGAAAGAAGTTAATGGGATTTAAAGTTAATTCGGATAAGTAGTCCATCAGAATGTCACTATCTATTTAATACATAGCATATTATTTCAGGGATATGATTCGATAGTTTGATAAGCAGTGGATTTTGATTTACAGTTGTATAATTTATACAAATAATTGAAGGGGCGAGAAAATATTACTAACACATTTAAGACGAAATTAGACGAGCTTTATCTTTGTTCCTTATCAGTTGATTTGTCATCTCAAAGTTTCCATTTATTTTTTTGGGAAACGATTACCAAAGCCTTTGATTTATCAGAATACTTTCCTCTCAACTATGGCTGTGATAAAATTAACTTCAAAGTATCTTAAAAGACGCTCTCATATGAAGAAAGAGGGAAAAATTCCGCGAAAAATATATTAGTTGAAGAATAAAGTCTGTTGCGGGAATATAATTTTAGTGGTACAAGTTCCGAGGATTTTCAAACGCACAATATAAAAGGACTAAAACATTCGGATTATAGTAAGTGAAATTTTATACGTATTGAATAATGGCAGAATTTACTGTAATAATTTAACTCAAATGCATTTTAACGAAAGGATATCCTGGATTCTATCGGACCATGATAATCAATTTAACATCATTAATCGAATAAAAGGAAAGTGAGCTGAAGTTGATTTACGTAAGTCGAAGGGTAATTCTATCAAAAGTTCCCTCCATCTCAACCACAGACGAAGAAATAAAGAGCGGGTTTTTTCAAGTTTCATCTTCCTTACCAATGTTTGAATTATTGAGCGGAAACTTTAATTTACAATGTCATTCAATTGGGATAGTGCCAAATCAGGGAACATACGAGCCAAGGGGAACATCGCTTATCCCTCGGCCGTAGAATATTGGATTCTTTGAGGGGAGGCTGCGGGGGAGGAATTGTTGGAGGAGGTACGTCTTATCAACGGAAGAGGCAGACTTGGAGTTTTCCTTCATTTCCTCATCCGCTAGCCTCTCCTTTTTACCCTAGAGGATGACCTTTGGCTTGATATTCCGACCAACTTTGGTTAGTTCCCCTGAAGTTGTCAGTTTGTTATGAGGGCTTCAAAATCGCGTACGTCACGAAGTAGAAATCACATGTTTCCAAGGGGATAGTGGTCAACTTATGACGTAGTACCTCGGATGGTCAGATAGTTAATTTCCACTGAGAACGGAGTAAGTTTGTGGAAATGGACGAGATGAAATTCTGAATGAAATCATGCACTAAAATTGATTGTTTGTTATCAATACCGTTTGAACTTCGAAGAATGGCAAAGATAAATGAATTAATTCAAGTAAAATCAATTATGTTTCGCGAAAGAACTGAACACTTTATATATCAACGTTTATTTACGATGAAATTTACTTATGAATCAATAAATTGCACTAGATGTATTTTGATTGCAATTTATTATAGTTAAATAATGAAATTTTTATTGATATTAAATTCTGTGCATCATAGTTGCGGCTAAAATTTCGTTACGATATTTGAACCTTCAATTGCACTTTAAAGGGAATAGTAGAAACTTGCAGAGTTTTAGTTTTCTTAAAATAAATGAAATCGAAATATAATGTTTACAAATGTTTCATTGATTGTTATCACTATATATTCATTCAAGAGGTACAGTGAATTAGTCGTAAATGTCAGTAAAATGTTGATAATAATTTATTTATTACGTTAAAATTCCGAATCTCGAATGACAATTTATAAATTTAGCGTAGATTATTTATATTGCTCCCTCTTTTCTCGTGATGAAGTGTTCTCTATTCATACCCACTGTCATTGAGAATTCGCTTGAAAACAATTAGCAAATCCAGTGCAATTCCGTTCGAGATCACTTCTTTACTACTCGTCTTAGTTCGCGGTAAATTCTCGCAATGCAAAACCCTTTAAATAGAGCCATTAAGCGAGTCAATTGAGTTGATAATGCATATGCAGAGAAAAAGTATGGAACGGATTGAGGAAACGGCTCCGTCCCGAGTTTTCTTTTTTTGGATTTGCGAAAGAATTAGCAATCTGGAGAGAAAGTAGAATGGAGACGGCAAGAATGATGAAATGGGAGATGAGATGGTTCTCTTGGGGCGAATGCAGAGGAGTAAAGAATGGTTTGAAGATGAGAAGGAAGAGGTCATGGGAAAAGGTCTAGCTGAAGGAAAGACTCCGAGGGTGACTCAATCTAGGCCGAAAACTTTATTCCTTGCGCGACATATATATCAAATGCACGCTATACAACGAAAGAAGAAATAGAACCTTGTGAAGAATACTGAAAAGGCAAGAAGTTTAGGCGGTCTTACGTAATTGTGTTTAGGGAAGATGTTTTATAAACAGCTAAAGTTATAATAAAACTTCAATGAAAGGCTTTTTATGTAAAAGTAGTATTCTAATGATACATGGATATTTTTAAATTAGGTTCAACCAATGTATGATATCAAGTGATATTTTATAAACTAGAAATTCAAAAGGAACTGTTAAACTATTAAAAATTTAATAATAGCTGTTGATTTTTGATGATGCTATAGATTATCTTGGACTAATTTCAGTTATCCAGAATACCTTGAATAATTAAATCGCTCGTGGAACATTTAAATGAGAATGAGGTATTATCCAAGTGAGCACGTTGGTTTGCTTTATCTATGTCCTAGCTGGGAACTGCAAACATCTTTCGAAAGCGTTAGCGCATGCGTAGATCTGCACAGGATCAAATATTATAGTATCCTTGCCTTTATCTTTGAGGGCACTATTTGAATCATGGGCAAACGAAACCAAAACAATTTCGTTTTCAAAGTGCTTTGAAGGTATATTGCTGATAAAATAGTTGAGCTAGCCCATGTACTTCAAAAGGAATACCTACGAGCAAAGCAGAATCTAGCGAGGAAAGGGCTGTCCGCGGAATTCAAATCATCTGGGAGAAATTGTTTTCTTGGAAAAGGTCGGCTAATACGAGACTGTACCTGGAAAATTTGGATATTAGATTTTATATTTTTGCATCCTTTATTTCCGATATTTGCAATATAATCAATTTTCAATTTGATTAAACATACAGTAAATAATAATTGTGATAGAATATCAATAAAAATGCATAAGGTTCAAGAATATTGATAAAACGAAATGGTGAGGAGATGAATTTGATATGGAAACAATTAGAGCGGAATTATTCCTGATGGAAGGAAAACTAAAAGTAACTTTGTGTCCATTTGAACACATAAGTTGATCTGAAAGCGTCCGAAAAATTATTTGAAATAATTCCAAAGAAATTCTTGTAAATAAAATACTGTTGGGACATTTATTTTCCAAGAAATTTTAAAGCTATAATAGTTATAGTTCTAAGAAAATAATGCACTTCTATATCGACGATCAGAGTTTTACATTTAATTCTTTAAGAACTACAAGTGGCATTCGTTTAAAAGTGTTGAAGATTTTCCTTTTCAAAGAACCACATGAAGATGACGATGATAACGATTTTTAAGTTGTTCAGTAGGTGAATGAAAGTTATATTTGTTTTCAAAATACAATATTGATATTTAGCAAACTGCAGAAAATATCTATGCATTTTGTTTACACATTAAAATTGTAGGAACATTTAACGACCGAAATTTCACACTCATTGTAGTACGATTTAGGTTCTTAAAGAAAAAGTAGGACAAAAAAACGAAAAAAAAAATCGTTTTAAATATAGATTTTTTGGCTTAAATACATCCACGATTATTTATCAATTACGGATTTTATTGAAAGAAGTTATACTTATCAATATTTTTTTCTAAGGCTTTCTTACGAAGAATATCTACGTTAGCTAAACATTATAAAGGCTAACTGCTAATGTAGGATATCTGCCGCATATATTCAGCAAGACATCTCCATTCGTTCCGCATATATGGAGACGAAATTCGAAATGCAGAAAAACCAAACTTGCAGCGCGAAGAGGTGGAGTTCCGTGGGCGATATTGAATAGTTCGAGAACGACTTTCTTTGGGAGGAATGTGATGGCGTGGGTGCGTAAATCCCCTCTTCATCCAACGCAGAAGGTTCCTTAGAGGTCACTCAAATACGATTCGCTCTAAAGGTTAAAAGGAAGGAGTGGGGTAATGGTAAATGTATAAAATGGGCCATTTAAAACGGAGTGTGAAGTGGGGGAGGTATGCCGTGGATGTGGAGGAATTTAAAGGATCCAGGAAGGAATGCAGGGTCGAATGGATTCCCGTGGTTAGGCCTTGGGGTCTCTTAAGTAGTCAGGGGTCAGGTCATAGCGTCTGGTTAGTGCTGAGGGTCTTAATGTGATGGAAACCAGAAGCCATCTACAGACACTTTCCAGAGGCGGATTTCGATGAGGATTCGATACCGATTGGATTTGATTATTGTGATGGGAATTGGTTTTCACTTTTCTAGAACTTCCGATCGGTGGGAATGGAGAAAATCCGTGAATTTGGGGAATTTATGTCACGTGTGGTTCTAGGAGCGTGGTTAAAGGGTGTATATATCCTCTTTATATCTCACATTATCATTTAAATAGAATATCGTCGCAGTAAATTAGATTTAGTACTTAAACTCTTGAGTATAAGGCAGTTAATTTTAACACGATTGAGCTTTTAAATATCTTCCTTTGTGAAGGATAAGATGTTTTGGACATTTAAGCTAAGAAAGATTATTGCTTATGTAATGTTTATATTTAGTAGCGAAAGTTGGATTGTTCATTGAGTTGAGTGCAATATAATTTTTGCTTTCGAGGAGTTTAAAATGATAAAGAATATTTGTAATAAAAGAAGTTTCATAAAAATATTCCTTTTTAGTTATAAACTCTTGTGATACATAAATATATATTTAATAGATTTTTCAAATTAAGAAGACGCATTTTTTCGTGAGAAGAATTTCTTTGTAAGTAATATCCATGGATAAAATTAAAAACGAAGTTTTCATTGAAATAGAAGTTCCCTGGCGTTTAAACTCATAATCTCCGCTCAGACTACTTGGGTGACTCGATAAACATATTGGCATATATTGCATAAGCAGCTCGTATCATAGAAGAATCAAATGAGTAGTGATTTAAAACAATTACGCTTAATTAAAATTAAAAATTACAAACATTTCAAATTGCCAGAGAGGATACGAATTAATGATTAAATAAAATAAATGGAATACTTTTTATATATTCCTATGCTTTTAATTGTTAACATGGCCGTCGAAACAAAACGTTTTTTCTGTGTGGCTATTTTAAAAGTCAACATTGACTGCTCAAATTATATATTTGGCTGAAAAGCTGTAAGTTTTTCTCTTAATTGGCAATTTATGAAAATTACAGGCTCCAAATAATTGACCTACATTTTTGAAAATTGAATTTTTTTAATGAAAACGTTCTGATTATCAAACTATTCTAGTAATTGAATTGATTCAGGCTTTCTCCCTGAAGAAGAATAATATTATTTCATTAGATTCTCTTATCAGAATTTTTTCTGAAATATATGTCGAATTATTTATTTCGTATACTCACGTAGAAACTAAAATCTGACACGCTATGTTCAAGCTTTAGTCTCTATTATAGTTATGTTTTATGAGTGAAGGATTTCTTTAATGTGAAAATGCCTCATAACAGGAATGATTATCAATGTTTCATATATTTTGCCGCTCCATTGTCATTATTTTTCCATTATAAGGCAATTTCGCAAGATTTTCTAAAAAACCAATAAATTACATTCATCGAACAAATGGGCCGAAAAGAAGAAATTTATATTGAATGAACTCTGTCACCATCTGTTTCTGGGAGTTGATTATTATCGCTTTATATCCAAAGGTTGAAAATGAATCAGAGATGAGAAGAATTCCGAATATTTTATTCAATATGAAATTCGAAATGACATTTGTTAAAGGCACCTGAACCTTTTGTTTAATAAACCCTTTTCGCACATTAGCGTATAGTATGAAAATTATAGTACGAAAGTCCTATCCTCAATGGTAAAATTCATTCATATTTACAACATTAAGATTTGCATAAATCCTTTTTCTGCTATTTAAGCAAGTTAATTTGAATAATTTACCTTCAATAAACTATTTAATTTTAATATGTAAATAATGAATCTCAATTTCTAACGACATAATAGATTGTTCTACTTGTATCTAATTCATTGTATGAGGAAACTGGAACTCTTAATAGATCCTGAATAGATAATTGAAAATGTGCACCGATTTCAAGCATCAGTATCAGTATCCTTTAAAAAATTCAGTTAAAAACTAAAATATATTTTATTTTATGTTATATTTTAGGTTTCAATGATTTGAGGTGCATTTGAAATCATATAATAAAATCTTAGCGTATCGAACTCCTTAATTTCAGTCACTGTAGCAGAGTGAACCTTAAACTTGCTTGTTCTGGGAAACTTCAAGAGAGAGATAGACAAAAGACGGATTATTATCTCTTAAAAGAGAGCTTTAATTTCCCTAGGACCTAGCTTTCATCACCTTTATAAATACGTAAAAATATTCAACCTAATTTTAATTCAAAATTTTCGCGTAATATTTTTCATAGGAAATTCTTCGAAAGCTTAACTCACAAATTTCTTTTAGAGTGCAATTAGGAAGTCATAAGCTCCAAATCTCTTCATCAGAGTTCCAGACCTTTCACGTTAAAAAAAAGACTCATTCCTCAGCCCTTTTAAAAGACTTCTTATTCCCGATCAACTTCTTGTACCTGAGTTACGTGCCTCCTTACGCTGTCAGATGAATGGTCCGGCGATTAATGACGTCGACAGACTGTCTTATCGAAGCGCCCTCATTGATGAATAGAGGGAGACAGTGACGCCTAGGAATTCGGAGGTGACTTGCATGATCTATCACCTTTCGGGGCACGTCTTAACCCTGACATCCTGAGCACGAACCTTCCTTTCTCCATTTCGGCACAAAATGCTCTCTGATAAATTCTTCTTCTCTCCTTCGATTGTCTTCTAGCTAGGGTTGCCAAAAGTCCCGCTTTGAACCTTATTCCACTCTCCCGTCGTCCGGGAAACCAATGGAACTAGGCTTTTCTATTTGCATGAGAATAGTCACCGAATTGGAACAACATCGATCAACTTCTTGGCCTTCTTTTGAAATTCTTTGTGCTCCATTCATGTGCTATGGTTTTACTTTCCGTGCGGTCCAACCGCGGGGGAACATTAAATTGTGGAAAGAACTTTTTTTTGTCGAATTTTTACATTCATTTTGATGCTGAGATGGGGATGCAAACTTTTCAGTCTCCATCGATTCTGAAATGAAGTGTGTGATTTAGAAATTCAAGACCTCTTTCTTTGTATTATAATGGAAAAAATATGACCCTATTCACCCTATTCTTGTATAACCGTATTTTATTGAACATAAGGGGGATTTTTTCCAAATGAAGAAAAAATACATTCCACGTTATCCTATAATCATCAATTTATCTCATAACCAAACTTTAATTTCTCAGAGAGCTCTCTAAATGCTAGGAATGATGTTCAATGGAACCCCTTATACTATTTGATTTCTATACGCTCTTTCAAAAACCTCATTGAATTTTCTCAAATAGAGAACAATCCCAATCTATGTTTTATTACGCTCAATGCTGTAGATAGCAGCAATCATTAAGGCCTCGGTTCGCTGTGAACAAAGAGATGCATACATGTACGAAGTCTATCGCCGGTTGTTTCAACATTTTACATGATATGCGTCTCATCTGGTTTGGTGAGGAAGGATGGATTGCGCTATCCGGTTTTATCCGGTTTTCCCGGTCTCACAGACAATTCTGAGCACGATGAATGAAACACAATCAAATTATTCTTTTTGCAGTGTACGAGATTGTTTTTCCGTATTCAACAGAATCATAACCAATTAAAGTGTCTCTATTGAATGTTTTACAGGGTTATTTATACAGCGAACACCCGGAGAAAATGAGATGTGAACAAATATAGTTTATTGAAATTTATTTTCGAGAGTGAAATTAATCAATGTCGTGCAATATGTTACGATATTTCTACAGTTGGAATAATTATTGCTTGAATGACCATTTATTTATCTGATCATCTTCATCGTGAATTCTGGAACTCGCTATTTAAAGAACTGATATAAAATGCATGAAGAGGATAACGACTTTTTATGACGTTAAATTAACATATCATTTTGAATAGTTAAGATTAGTGTTGCGAATTTATGACGTTATCTCGTGTTTAAGGTGTATCTCTATAGATTATTCTGTTTGTTTTCATTTGTGGAGATGATCTTAGTTTTTTCGTTAACCGGAGTTGAAAAATACTATAAATTTAAAATTCTGTATTAAAAAAAGCCAGTTCAGGTGAATTTTGGAAGAGAGTTTCTTGTTGTCCTAGTAACGGGAAACGAACGATATTGTAATTAAGTGTGGAAGTGGTTATGAGTGTACCTAAAGAGAATAAATATGCCGTAGATATGAAAAGAGAAGATAACATATTGCTAGAGACGTAGTGATTTTAATAATGAGTATTCTTCCATATATGCGACTTGCTGTTTCATGTCTATTTATTTATTTATTTTTTGTTGCTAGAGCCACAAATAGGCTATAGATATGCTTAAAAAGGTTGAAGCTGTAAATAAAAATTCCGCGGTAACATTTTCTTCGTGGTTTCAATATTGAATACAGATTATGGATTTTAACCAATTAAAATCGAAATTCGATACTTCGACCTTTCGATGATTCCCATTGTTAGTGTTTCATCGTTTGTTCGTGGTTGACCTCGTTTGTTCCTGTATCGTATACAGCAGCTGAGTTGAGGGAAAACCCCTCACAATTAAGGGATGTTGGAAAAACTCACGTATTAGGATTCATCTTAATGGGGAAAAGACACAAACGCAGCGTTATTTGGAACTTGAAAATCAAGTGCACAAGTTTAAGGTAAAGTAATTTTTCTTTGCCATGTAAGCGTGTATCAGTGAATAGTAAATCTGTACCGAATGTGAATTGAAAATTTCTGGATCCCATTTATGAAGAGAAATTGGACAAAATGTATGGCAGTTTTCATTTCGGAATTCGATGTTTTGTAGAAGATGGATTAAATGAAAAGAATATGCTAAGGTATTGTGGAGTAATTTATGAAGGATTTTAAGTTAATTTTTAAATCTTTTGTATTACGTGATATATTGATCGTTGTTTAACAAAAATGAAATATTACTCGTTGCGATCTCATTAAGTTTAGGAACGATTGTCTTTCCTGAATAGCTTGTGGTGATACTTAATCTTCAATTACTTATAATATATAGCTATATATTAACATATTTTTAATGAAATAAATAAAGAGGTATAAATTTAATCCAAGTACATCCAAATATAAGAATATGGAATATTCAAACATAATTTACTTTGCATAAATTATGATTATCAATACTGCATAATTAATTATACGGTCGTAGTTATCGTAAGAATAATCATCGTTAATAAACGAAACATTATTTTATAACTATTCGCAATTCACAGATAAATTTCAATTGAAATGGATAAATTGATACAGGATAAATGATTTTTCGCGCTATAGAATGTACGAGAATTGAGTGACAGATTTGCATTTGCATATTTGCAAATTTTGCATCTATTGTCATAATTTCAAACGTATGCAAATTTCGTTAAGTCGTTGGGAGAAGAAAACACCTTAATTTAAGTGGGTCAAAAACCCAATCAATTTAGAAAGGAGCGACTTGAGTCTCAGATGCGAATCGTTAGGAGTTCCAGCGATGAAAAGGGCACCATACTAATAGAATTACTCTGCCTTTTTGAAATGGGAGGGGAAAAAAAGCACATGTAATTTTCGGGGAACAGCGGGAAGAAATATTTGCGGCGTAGATTCGTTTCCCACACGGCACAGTTGTTAGTACATCTCCTTTACTCCGCCTAGCAAACTCATTTTGAATATCCAATTAACGAAAGATGATTTTGAACGGGAAATAATTGGATTTCTTTCAGCCGATTAATTCGAACGGACGATTTCGCCATTTCCTCGAATTTGATACTTTTGAGGAAGTCCACTCGTTTAGATTGATTTTTAAAATTTTGGAACTGCTAACGAAATATAGATTTCCATAGACATTAACAAAGACTATTATTATAAATATTTTTAGTAAATATTTACCTCTCCCAGATTTTTATGACCAATTTATATCCAAGCACTAGGTTAACCATTTTCAAATGCCATATTATGAGGATGTTAAACGCAGTGATTAGATTTCTATCTGATCAAAGGCCAGAAATTATCATTTTAAAAAATTTATTTAATTATTTAATTTATTTTTCTCGATTTTAAAATCCTTATTAACTTGATGTTCATAATACTGAAAATATTTCGTCCACAATTCAGCTGTGACATTTGATATATTCGTTGTTATCTGTTGCCGTGAATAGATCGAATTAATTTATTATTTCACGTAAAGAAGCTTAGAGAATATAATAGGTTGTCTATATATCGAGTATCAATATAAAATGTGTTGATATTTAATTATTAAACTTTTAAGTTATGTATCTCACGCGGAGAATATTAGAACCATATTCTCACCATAACGCTTTTCGTCGATAATTGAATATCAATTAATAAATATCTTTTTATATCCTTTTACATATCCCGTTCAGAACCAAGATCGAAATAAATTTTCAGGCAAGAATCAAGAAAATATTGTCTTGATTACTTCATAAAAAGACATATATTGTAAAAACATCTTTGACCTTCAGGTCCTTTATGGGAAGACAGAAAAGAAAAATCCAAGAAAGATACTGTGGGAAGTTTATCTTCAGTGATAATGTTCCTTAGAGAGTTAAGGGAATGCCGGTCAAGACGAAGTTTGGCCTGGATTCTCCATGTAATCACTGCGGAACCCGCAAACACGTTTCCACGGAACCCAAAACATTCGAAACTAAGTCACTTCATCTTCAATGAATAGGCTCGTATCAAGCGTAGAAATCTCTAACGTTGTTTTGGCATTAACAATTATCATTAAAAACATCAGCGGAATATTTCACTGTAATACTAGATCCTAGGGGATCTGTAGAGCGTTAAGAAAATAGATATTAGATTTTTATCCGAGCTTCACTGTCCTATGTAGCTTCAGCTCACTTTTTATCTTCCTTCCATCGCAGCTTCTCAACCTTATTTCGTGTTTCATTTCCAAGTTATTCCAACTTCTCCTTCTCGATTCGTGTAAATATCTCGCGGGTGAAATCTCGAAGAAAAATTGAAACGGGTAGAACTAAAGCATCTCAAGACATACCGAAGGTGAAACCAAAAAAGCAAAACAAGTTACAAAGAGAATTCCGGAAGGGAATTGCTCGGCTTTCGCTCTAGTCCAAAGTTTCCTTTCCTTATAAAAACGTTCAAACAGCGCCGACGGAAATAGTCTCCACACTTCTCGAAACTTTCCCTTTCCTTAAAATTTTCATAATTAAGTGGAACAGTCCTCTTCTAGATCGCTCTTTCTCATGGCTCTTTCTATCATCCGACTGTGGTCTCTATTCAACTGTTCTCAGCCAAGTGTATTCGGTCGCCTTTCTATAATGATTATTTGTCTGCTGGTCATTAAATGGGTACAAAAGCAAGCAAGGGTTTGAACCTCTTTCTTTTCATGTCTAAAGAGATGCATATTTTACATCTTTTTAATCATTTGTCTTCTTTAATAATTACTTAGGAGCGAATGATCAAAGTATACACCACCGTATTCGTTGTTGGTGTACGTATAGATCCTTAATTGTTCAGTGTGTAAATTAAGAATATTGTTGGTTTTTATAAGTTAGTGATTCAATCCATTTATATCTTTAAAATAATTAGAAGAGATAAGAATGATAAAAAATAGGAGAGGAGTAGAAAATATAATTCGGTGGAAGGAAACTGATCTTTCTAAGAAAGATTTAATTACAATCGTTGTAAAATATACCTATAACTTGGAATTCGGGTATTCAATCAACCAAAATTTTTATTGATGTCAATTAATCTATTAAAGTCGATTATAAATGAAATGGATGCTACAGAAACGAATCCTGGTAAATAGTTGGTACGTATAACCCCTTTCTTTGCTGAATTAGAAAAACATTATTACATATTATTACAAAATAGCCGAGTTATCATTCAAAATTAATTTATTTTCGAAGCACCAAGGTTTATATCGTATTCCACTTTTTATATCTCAGCTAAGACAAATTCCTTAATCTTCTATTCAAATCCCTTTATATCTATTATTTAATATTTCATCCCAAATTTACTCTTAATTTTACTTTCTTGACATTTGCCATAATATTCTTATCTTAGCATTCACCCCTTAAATTCCCTTCTTCATATATTATCTCATTCTGTAAATATATATAACGTAATGTATCGTTAGATAGTAGAATACCTTTAGTTCCTCGTCATCTCCGATCTTTAACAATTTGTGTATTTTCTAATGAATTAAATTCCTTTCACCTTAATTTTTCTAATGTTTGAATTCACACTTATCCCTGCTGTTTTATCGTTTGGTGCATACACTATAATTTGCAAACCCCTTTCTGAATTGCAAACAATGGCTTCCTCTGCGTACCCTTGTGACGTAACCACCTCTCCTACAACTTTCACTCCCTTATCTATTTCCTTCCAAGCTTCTTTCACCTTTTTTCTCCATGGAAGATTACCTCAGGCAAGTTTTTCCAAGGCGCAACCTAAAGCTTTCTCATGTACCAGAAATATATCTTTAAGTGCGTTCATTGAGAGCGAATAATATCAGTATCAAAATACCTGAATATCGCTTTAAGCTGTAAATAAGTAACGCGTAAAGGTGTTAGCCTATTCATAAAAAATGTCATTCATGTGAAAACGGTGCTAAATTTATTTCAAACGAAATATGTTTGATTTTCTTATATTAGTTTGGATATGGAAAACAATATATATACTGGATAATGAAGTTCATATCCCTAAGTTTGGATGGTAATTTTAAAAACGAAATTAAATACATGCTTGACAAACTCATTTGCATAAAAATAAGTATTTTTTATCACAGTTAGTTATCAAAGCTTAAGAAAAGAAGTAAAAGTTAGTGATATGTATTCTAAGGAGCACTGAAATTTTCATGCTCAGTTACCCATTTAATAAAATTCAAAGCAATCTCTATCTTTGACAAAACGGCTATAGTTTTAGAAAAAAATAGTATTTTTTTCAAGTCTTTCTTCGTAGTCCAAAATAACGCCCTCTTGATACAATCGCTCTTCTGAAATTCCGCCGACAGTATTAAAATATATCTCTTACGAAAATACCTAGTTTTATAGCAAAATTACTCCAAATAAAAGAGATGTCATATAATATATACTTGCAATAGTTATATAGCCATTCGTGATTCTTAAGAATTGGTAGATTTATTATTTAAGTGTTATGACTCGTATAAAAGAGGTTTCGAATCCCATATCGCATGTTTTTATATTTATATCCCAGTCGTAAATATTCTAAGTAAGAAAACATACAAAATCGGCTTCTCTCACAATCAGAACCCTTAACAAAGGGAAAACTTAAAGGATTAAGACAATGCATCAGGTTTAAAGAAAGAGCCATCCCCTGGCAGACCCTAAGGGTGTATTTGCTATACGTGCCAACGCAGCAATGGTCCATATCAAGATTAATATAATTCTGCGTCAGTTAGGTTGGTATCTGTGCCAATATAAGTGGAGTGGAATTTTTCAAAACCCGAGGAGAGTTACTAGTAGTTATGATCATTGCCTTGCAGCGCAGAAGTAATGCGTGAATTTGAAGATCATTTTGCGCATTTGTGAGGTTGCAAGTATCCAGGCAAAGAGCATTCAAAAATTACGATATGTTGGTAAAAATTATTAAAGCTAACTGTTAAATCCTAATACTCTACTAATTTTGAAATTTAAATTTAATTAAAGAAATCTAAAAGTTACAATGAAAGAATAGATAAAAGAAAACTATTTTTTATAGAAAGTTAAAATCTGGGAACCTCAACCATATATATATATAATAAAAATTATTTTCTAAATCATTTCATTACAATCAGGTCGATTGGTATTCTGAAATCAAATGATTTAATATCATCATTAATAGTTAGTAGTTATTCTCTTTGTAAAATGGGTGAATAATCAGAATTTCAAGCATCTTCTGTTTCCATAAATCATGATACTTTCATTACGTATTACCTTTCCGTATGACAAGAATATATTTTATAGTATATTATTTAAGGTTATGTATGAGCCATATGTACAAACGAGTAAGGCCTTATTCATCCAGCATGTATATATTGTTTCTGAAATACATAAAGTAAAAAATAATACATGATATCTGGAATGATTCTTGTTTTCAAAATTTTCATTTTAAAAATATATATCGCAATAATATTTAATGTTTCTATCTTCTATATTTAGAGTCAAATTCCTTACTTACAATTTTGGAACTTATCAGTTAGATTTTGCAGGCGTATCTTCGCGTTAAAGGAGAGCATCCTATGGTTCGAACTACTTCACCTACTTCGCCTTTTCTCAAGGACTTCACTTAAATTTTCTAATCTTCTGCACGAAAAGTTTAGAGCTGATGAAACAAATTTAGTTACGAAAACAATGTAGGATAAAGAATGTAAGGCGGAGAGTGAAAAATGCAAAAGCGCTGTGGTTTCATCCGCCTCTCTTTAAGACAAAAGTTTCGTAATGTGTGTCGCCAATTCCGAGATCAGATCCACGGACGTTTTTCTCTTCCCATCGGAGAGCATCGCATTACGTCTTTATTGCTCCGACTTGGAAGGAAAAACGTTTCATTTTTTCCGTCTCTGCGTCATCCGTTATTGCGCGTTTCTCAATTTTAATGGGCGTCGCCATGGCGATATAAGGTTCATGAATTAATGGTGCGTCTTCTCAGATGTTCCGATGGAAAGTTTTCTTTCCTCAGCGCTTAGGGTGTGCGCTAGACGAACAGCAGTTACATCCTTCTCATTAGAAACATAAAGGACGATAAATCTTGCATCCGCTGCTCCCAAACTGCTTGATTGTGTAGAGATCGGAGGAATTGCAACAATTAACATGAAAATTTTTAAGAAAACCGTTCGTAACAATGCATTCGTATCTAATTGCGTCGTATTTATCGAGACATCTGTATCATTCCTCCGTAAATCGCGGCTTGAAAAGGTCACTTCTGAGAAGAAGCATCGGGATGAATAGGGCCGGGAAAAATTATGGGTGCAGAACGGCGGCTATAAATAAAGGAAACGGTTTGCAGGATAAGGGAGGCATTTCAGTCGGCGGAAAATTATCTTCCATAGAATTGGATGAAGAAAGCTGCTCGTATGTTATCCCCCGCGATTCAGAGCTATACGCATAACCAAGTTTCTTTTTATAAACAAACTGCCCGATGTTGTGAAGCTTAGGGGAGTAATGGCGTTTATCTGTTAACGTCTGAATTTTTTTCCTTGAAAATTATGTCGCTGTGTATTTGGAGAGGATAGCGTTTCTTTAATTCTTTCAAAGCGTAATTTTTTGATTGAAATTAAGGAGTACTGAAGTAGTATTCAGAAGTATGGCGATCTTTAAATGACTGACTGAACTTAACTAAAAAGTTAGAGTGGTGGTCTTTAAATGGTTATAGACTGAAAAGTTTGAAACTTGAAACCTGAAGATGTGTTTCATAAAAGTTGTGACATATTGCTGTTCAAATGCTACGATTTGACCTTAATTTTGTTGAAAGTTGCGAAGTCGTTGCCCTGTAATTTTGAGAGTTAGCTAGGTGTTTGGACCTGGTCAATGACCTGAAGGTAGAACAATAGATTGCTAGTGATGTTTCAATCCCTTCAGTTGAGGATAAAGTCAAAATTCAGTTGACTTAGCGTGGTTCAGACTTTCCGTAATAAAAAGACTTCCATCCAGGACGTAATGACAGACAACGTCAAACAAAACCAAAGATGAAAAACGTTTGGGAAGGCCTTCTACTGGAGGGATGATGGATGAAGCCAATGATCCCGTAGCTATTTTGACCTAATGCAACCACTTATCCAAAGAAAATAAAAAAATGTTACATGTAGGGCCATAACCTTATGTTATGGACAGATTCATATTTTATATAATATTTACTCATAAGAAGCTAAATAAATATTTCGTTATTTAAATTTACTGGCAGCCAATTACAATTCGAGGAGAAATTACCTCCATATATTTATCTTTTTGCATTTGAATATCAACTAATTAATGATACTTGACGACGAAGTAATATCATTAAAATATTTTACATTGTTAATGAGAGCCATCAATATCCAGTATTTACCCTTGAACTCAGGCATAACATTTAAGCCTGGAAAAACATTCATTCCAATATTAATTAGCTAAAATACCATTTGCAATCTGGGTAGGGAAGTTCTCTTTTATTTTCTGCCGCAATATGCCGCAATAGATACGTTTGTAAAAGCACAGTTGTTGCATGAAGATTTAAGTGAGGATATTTTCTGTGAAATACCTCATTTACTAAATATGAAATATACGAAAGTGAACATCGAGCATTTAGATATCACACCTACTGTTCAGCTCTTAGGAGTGTTAAAAAAATTACACAAAGGAATACAAGTGAAACTTTCGTTGAGATTCATGAAAAATACGTTATTTTTCAAGATAAAAAGTTTTAATATCAATTCCCTGATTCGCTATTATTCTTCCAATATTTACCATATAAAAGTATACGAACGAAATAAAAAGTTATGTGCATTTTATTACCGCCGAAAGTTAAGTTTATCAACTTCAATAGTTCTTCTGGATTTCAAATGTATTTCTGCTCTCCACTAAAAAAAACGTCATCGTAGATATTGTAGATATTGTAAATTTTCCTTCAAATTGTCGTAAAAGTGATGATATTGCATAGTGGGCGTCCTAACTCGAATATCTACAGTTACATTTCTATTCTTAATTTCTTATATCATTTCATTCCATAAGATTAACCGAATTCGACAGTAGTTCCGTGAGATGTTTCAGTTAGAAGAAAGCCGTTTTCAAAAGAGAAATATTTCCTCAAAGAATCTTAATTTTATATATCAAAAACAAGGTAATGAATACGAATTTTTCTTATGGCATTGTCGTATCTCTCGGTTTCCATGGAGATTTTTGATATTCCGCGGCCGAGGGTAACTTTAGCGATATCCATTGTGCATTTTGTGAAAAATGATAGCGCATTCACGAGTCCTATCTTTTTAAATTTCTCTTCCTTCGCCGTAATATCACTTCCATACACTTCCTTGGCAGTGTCTCTTCTCAGAACGCCCTTTCTCTTGGAGAGAGGGATGTTTTAGTGCCGAGAACGCCGATGTCAGCTGCGCTTCACGCTCTTCAGAGATAGTAGAGAAATTACGTAAAATTTATTGTTGCATTTTGAGTGCATATAAAACTTAAATTAGAACAGCGTTTGAGGTAATGAGGGAGCGGGGTTAATGACCGAGACGAAAATAAAAATAAATAAATTTGAATATTTAGATTGCATCATATTGCATTGCGTCATAAGTTAGTGATATCAAATAGCGAGTACGTATCTTTTAAAATTGTACTCATCCTCGTATTTGTGTAAATTACTCAAACAGCAGTGCTTTAGTCAAATGTAACTAAAGAAGAAATGCTAATGTAAATCAATAAAAGAATATTTATTTTCAATATAGTAACTACACGTATGAAAGACGAAAACAATTTTTGTTCATAGAAAAACTAATTTCTATGAAAATTGCCGTCTTTGTGCAGAAAAACGATTCTCTCTAGAGAGTGTCTACTAGTTCTTACCTCTTGAAGGGGTATCTAATGAACGGCAAACATTATACGACTTAAAATGCATATATTTCGAAATATACCAAGTCTACTTAAAGGAGCTTTTCCCTTGAAGAAATACTTCTGTATTTTTTTCAAGAATTATTTTCTCTTTTTCTTACTCTCCACCCTCTCTCTCCAACCAGAGTTGTATTGGGTTTTTAACCATCACCCATTTTCTTTTCCTCACTTAAAATCTTTTCCATCCACTTCATCCTTCTCTCGTATAACATCCTTAAAAGGTCTTGTGTTCCCTTACTTTCGTTACTCTTCCAAAAGCACCCTTAGCTCGTACATCCATCGCTCTTACGAAATTCTTGTTATAGTTTTTTCCATGATACTAATTTCAGCCTCAACACTTATCCGGAATACAAAATTATAGAGTGAGGGACTGATAAACTGACTTTGTTCTATAAGATTTTGGACAGTTTTATTTCTATAAGTGTTTGCGAAAATTCTGCAGCGTAAACTGATAGAACAGTATCGGAATGAAAATTTTCTTTCGCCTAAAAGTTCAGCCTTCGTAAACATATTTACAGAAAGTACAAGAAAGATTGTGTAGTGTACCGTATGTGATGCTAATATGAATAACATTTAGAACCTACGATAGAAATAAACAATTTGAAGACGTTATTGTGTCTGTATTTGCTTGTTATTTTCGGAGAATGCATTACTTTTCCCACGCCATTTCTCCTGATATCCTTCCCGCTGACGATAAAATCCTCTATAACAGTTTGCATGAAAATTTCTGAACCGGTATCGAAAGGAAAACAGCTGAATAAATCGTAAAAATCAGAACCAACGCCACTTTCGCCCATTACACGTATCGCTTCCCGATCATTGAATGAAGTTATTATGTAAAAGGAAACTCAAGATGCTCTGTAAAATAGAGCCCGAGATAGGGTACATTATAGCTTAACTTTTCCCCTCGAGTCAGTGAATATAGATGAAGAGTTTTGTTTGTCTCTTCGAACGGTTACACAGCTATGTGGCGATTGGTGTGTAGTTTATAGAGGAGTTAGTTGGCGGAAGAACACGTGAACCTTACTCGCGTGTTTATTTAAATAGGTTTTATGTTTACATTTATGTTGCTATAGTATGTTGTAAATAGATACCTTATCCTGTAGTTTATCAAAGTAAAAAACGATTTTTCAAGCATATAGACTGAAAAATTTGAGAATATTGGAATTATTTTCACTCTCTGACAATGAGAATATTTCTGATTCAACTAAAAATCATGATCATAAACATTTGATTCTCTCATATTATTATTTTTATTGTTATCTACTAAAATTTACGAAAAACTAAAAATATCATTCTGGTTATGGGTAGTTCCTCTCTAAATAATAAATGCTAATAACTATCAGACAATCGAGGACAAAATTACCCTTAATTAATTTGCGTACAGTATAATTTAAAGCTAAGAAATTTCAAATTATAATCTTGCATCTCAAGATTCTGTAAAGATTTTTTTCATATCAGTATGAAATTAAAAGAATTTATTAAATTAATCAGGAATTATTGACCTCGAGATACTACTTTTATTCATTGCGTTGTTAGATTTGCTGATTTCCAGATCATTAATACACTATTTGTTATTATACGCGTGTAGTTGTCACACCTAATCGCATAAAAACCTTTTCATTACACATAAAATTTACATGAAAGGAACTATAATTTCAAAACTAATTTGAAATATATCTGGTATTAAAAGAAATGAGATTTATTTCATTATTCTCTTTATTAGACATTCGATGATTCTCAAATTACTTTATCAAAATGAATCCTTTCTTCTATAATAACTCAATGACAAAATCGCGTAATGAATCTATTTGTATTTCGTGATGAACGAATCCTAGACTACGTCAACCTGCTTTGGACCCTGTCGTAAGTTAGTGACAGGAGAAATAGTTCTTATGAAAAATGTCCTTTATTCCGAAATGATGGGCAATCGAATCGTGTGCGTGATTCAGCATCGACCTGCGCCTGACTTGTGGCTTTTGTTCGTCTCGGGAATTTCAAAGGGTTGTATTCTCACAAATTCTGAGAAAGTAAATCATTTCCTTAGATTTTGTGCGGAATAAGGTTAATACGGCAATCGGACCGTGCCATGATTTATTGCCGAATTCAGTGAGTTATGGAATCTTGACGTTGATTTACGACTTTGTGATTTTTGCTCTCTGAGAAATGAGGCCTTCGCTCAAATGCTACAGCGCACTGATACCGCAAATCGGCGGAAAAAAAATTGACAATCGACTTTATGATTGGAAGACTTCTCGAATTAATGGAGATCCTGATGAACTCCGTGGAATTAATGTCTGGAGAGATCATTCATGAGTTACGATTGTTTTCAGAATTATTGAGCGATTTATATAGCTTCAAATGGATACTCAATCATATTATTAGGTTCTAGAAGAGGGAATAATAATGACTTGTTGAAATATAATTTTGAAACTCTTGGTTGAAAACATCAGTTGATTATGACGCTATTTGTATCCTAATTAATTTTTAAAATATTCCAATTTATAAAACGATAAAAAGTTAAATTAAAACAAATAAAATTACGTAATAAAGAAAACATGTTATCCAGAGCATTGGCATGGTATCCGAAAGAATATCCTTCTAAACGATCCGGAAGTCCCATGGCAACAAACACGAACGGAAAACAGGGGTTCGGGTAAAAGTGACAAGCAATGGCATGCGAAAGATGAAGGGAAAGATAAGTCGAGTTGTTTTGGACAGGGATTCCAAACTCACCACAACCTGAGGGACACGCCATCAAGTTTAATTCATTATACATGTGGTTTGTACGAGTGTATGGCTATCTACTGCAGATCTTATAGGTTTTGAACGTAAATTTACGAGCAAAAAAGGTTTAATTTCTCCTAATTTTTTTCTCGATAAAAACTTACGACTAGTATGGTTAATTTATAAAAATATCTTTGTGAAAAATAAACATATCTTCTGTTTATTGACATTATCTGATAGATTTTCAAGTAAACCTTTACTATAAAATTTGGCATGTAGCTTGTGATATTCACGTCTAATATAAAGTAAAATAGAATAAGTTATTGTCTTTTCCCCGAGCTTCTTAATTATTTACTTTATCTTGATACAAGAGTAGAATTATATTATTTTATTATAAATCTCGGACATTAATATGTTTTTATTGATATTTTTCAATTTCCTTAGGTAGATTTCCTTTCCGATGCTTTTGAAAATAATCATACATTATATTATCAACCCTTATAGTTTTAAAACGAGTTTTATTTGTAAAATTTTAAATATGTTTTTCGGCCTACGTGCAGAGTTGGATAACTTGCGGTCTTGGTTCTCGTCTTCTTAAGTTCACACCCCTTTTAATGGAAGAAAAATCAATCAAATTCAATGTGTAACTAGAAAAACTAATTATATTCAATTGTCAGTTTGAAGTATACGATAAAATCAAAAATAATTGAAGGCTGAAACGCGAGCAATGTCATCGTAAGCCAAGGAAACCTTTTGTCGAATAGAGTGAAAAAAAAAAAGAAAATCGAGTGCGTTTTAAAGAACGGGATGAATTCCGAATTCATCGCGCCCATACGAGTTAGGATTATTGGGAAAAACTTCGATTGGGGTCGCCCTAATCCCAAAGGATTCGAACCCACGACCATATGAAGTGGGTTAAGGGTGCTCCTGCTTCAGGCCAACTAGGTCGAGTTTTTGGGTGAGAATAATTTCATACTAATTCACTCTCCGGCCTTGGCTTAGGCCCACTTTCAAATACATTACCTATTACTCCACCAACGTCGATAGGAGTGGATGGAACTTTTTCAATTCATCCCACGTTCTCCATCTTTACTTTAGTGAAATCTCCTTTTTTATAAATTTAATATTCATAAATTTTAAAGGGATGAGTAAGAATTGGATGTATTTAAAAAACATCAAATTTATTTCAGCAATTGTTTTAAATTCTCTCTACATTTTAAAATATATCAGTAGTATTATTTATAGTTCAAATAAAAACTACTTTTTTTGTAATTATGTTTGATCTCATTATAATTTTGCAAGTAAAAGTTTTCAAAATTTTGAATATAAAATATTATTATTAATTAATAAATTTACTCAATTTTATTATTAATAATATTAAATATTATGAATAATAAAGTTGAGCAAAGACGTTTTAAACCCGTATTAGTTATTACCTTTGATATGATAAGGTACAAAGTTCTGTAATCTCTTTCAAATCATTAGATTACTTCTTTGTAACTTGGGGAGGGATCGTGAAAATAGTTCGTGTATTTATGATATTTAAATTTTAATATAATATTTGCTTTATTTACTAAATCACAAATTCATAGTTTGGACTGAAAGATAAATAAAATAATAAGAAAATACTAAACCTAAACAATCATATATGACAGGCAGTTGGTTAAAGCATATGAAAATGTGATAGGAAATAGAATAAGCTTGCATGTCGAAAAATGGAACTCCTAGCCGTATTGATTTGTTCAATGTTTTAACTATCGAGTAACGCAAGAGAGAGAGTATATATTCGTCACTTTATATAGGAATTAAATGGGATTTATTGAATGTTAAACTGATAGCGTTGAAGTAAAATGAATGAATGACAAGGTACAACTTTTAACTTTTAGTCTGTTAAGCGGTAAAAGTCAATTTTGCTTTTATCTCTCCGTCCAAAAAGTGACCCATGGCAGTCAACGGTAATGAGATTCGAGAATGAGCGAAACAGAAGAGCAATGCGTGGAGATGCACAATTCGCCCATTTGCTCGAACCGAGTTGCAAATTAACGCGAATAGTACCATTTCATCTCTTCATCGTTTCCAACCGAATGTGTGTGTGTACACAGCGAAGGCTAGGGAAGTCCAAAAAGTGGGGCAAATTTAAACATCAATGGGGTGAGCTAAAGCGTCACCTACAGATTTAGAGGAATGAAAAAAAAATCAGAGCTTTTGAAGTGCTTCTGAATAGTGGAACTTAAATTCTTCCATCTCGATGGAAAATAACGAAGCTGTCGCGGAGGATTTTTCTCGTGATGTTGGAATGCTGAAATGCTTTTGTGGAATGCCACCAAGTTTCAAGTCGTAGGGTTAAACTATTTTTCCTTTTTAGGCCGCAGTTTTTGTGGTTCGTAAGGATTCGATATTTGGAGCCTATGACAGTTGGTGGATGGATAACTCGTTTCATATGAGCTTTTCCCAGTTAATTTCAACCCAAAATTTCTCCATTCATGTAAGGGAAAAATAATTATGTTTATGATAACAAAATGCGGATGCCTGTGTACTGATTGATTCGAAGAATTTTGAATTCGAATTTCTTCGAATCAGTGGAGAAATCAGCTGTTATCTCATAATTTTTTGATTAACTACGAAGTCATATAAATTCGAATGAAATGGAAATTTGGATCGCATCTTCTAAAAAAATAAAGCCTTCCAGAGATATTTCTCTTTTATCTTATCGAACAAAATGGAATGTTATTAGATTTTGTTGACCTTATATTAACTATAAATTGCTTTATTATCATTTAATAATATTATTGCCACTATGTCTGTTCTTCTTGAGCTTGATTGTTGGATTGATTTGCTACTAACAATGTAAGTCGCTTTGTAAATGTAAATATCAACATTGTAACACTTCTTTTCTGAATGAATGGAAACCCTTGGATATCATGAGATGTCCGATTAGCAATTCTAATCTAAAACGAAAACAGATGAATATGGAGGAATGAAAATTTCTCTCTTAAGTAAATATTGGTAAAGGTCCTCCAGGATTCTACTGAATGTATTTCATTGTCTACCATTGTTTCCGATTGTGAAAGGTCAACTCGTATCTTTCTTTAAACTACATATTGACAACCATTATTATTCTCAGATATAACTGTTCTGTTCAGCATTTCAAGGGCACAACTACTGTGAAATGACTAACTAACTACACCATAAAATTCTTTGGCTTTTGTAAATAGCAGATTATCTTCCTTCATACAAAATATTAAGGGTGTATATTGTTTATATGTGCTTCTCTAGATCCAATTAAAGTCCTGGGGCTATGCTAGGGTCATTGATCATGCTTAGCTATCGGTTACAAAAGGGATAAGGTTACAAGGTTCTAAAAGTATGGTAAAAGAAAGTATTTGTATTACATATTTTTCAGGAAAATACCTACATCCTTTTCTACGTTCTTTCCTTTTGGTAAATGGTTTCATAAATTTTCGATGTAATTATTTTTCGCCCACGCAAATTGTACATCGTAAATAAGACATCCAAGCGCAAGGAAATCATTTTTAATCGCATAAATTATTATAGATGAAGTAAATAGAAATGAAATATGATGTATAGTAAATTAATGGACATTTTACTGAAAAAACGAAATAATTAAATCGATAAATATATTAATAAAGGGTCATCTTACAGTTAAACGGCCTTTCATTGAGTAATAGATTCTAAAATATCACCCGACAAAAGGGTTAACGACAAGATACTTAATCGATCCCTCATCACCTGGATCTCCTTTGCATGACAAATGATTCGGCTGCACAAAAAGCCCCAAAAGGGCATTCTAATGACCTCCGGAAGATCGCCCTATAATTCATTCGGTGCAGTCGGAGAAAAACGGCCGTGACGTAAGCAATGCACACACAAAGGCAGGAAGCGAAATTACGAGTCCGTCAGTCGTCAAAAAAAGGACGCATATCTAAACACAGCGAAAGCACAAAGAAGAGATCCGCTGGAAGAGACTTGATTTAGAGTCGCCGTGGGAAAAGGGTTTCCGTCAAATTAATCCAGACGCTCTTTGTGATCCGAAGTATCGAGCTGAAAATTACGCCCTCCAAACCTAGGCTGATGTCCCTCAAGGCCCCGCTCTTTTTTGTGCATACTCGATGCTTTTTGGAGGAGCGATTCTTCACCGCTGTTGCAGAATACGCCGCTTTCCTGAGCTGCGAAAGATCCAATTATGTCTGAAATTCAAATCCCCTCGTTTCCGCCGAAGTGCAAAATGGCCGAATTCGGAATATTTAAAGGAGGAGTTCTAGTTTGCAGATGATGCGAGGTCTTCGATAGGAATGTGCACACGGAGATCCCACGTTGATTTGCTTATTGTATCGAAGAATTACTTTAAGCGAAAGTGCAACAGAAATTTCGATTCTTAAGATTCGTTTACTTGCATATTTTCATCATAAAGGGTTCGGTATTCAAATGATTCCAGCGAAATGGTTGCGAAAGTTAGCAATTCGCAGCGTCTTTTTGTTTCATTTGATGGTCCAAATCTACTGATACAGGAGGTACTCTGCGTATGGCTGATTTGGAATTTTCTTTACTTTGTTCTGAAAGCGACGAATCCATTTTTACTATTTTATTTTATTTCTCGATGTTAAATTGCTTTTGAGTCGTGAAAAAGGCGTGTTTAGTAGGGAACAGAAGCAGTATATTTCGACCTAAACGTTTAAAATAAAATTGAATATTCCTTAAGAATGTAATTATTTACTTCTTACGCTAAAAGACAGAATAGATTGAATTCGTAGATTTTGGCACCCTTTAAACATGTAAATTAAAGAAGGTTACATCGCTCTCATTACGATGAACTAAATTTTAATTTCGTGGCATTACCCTTTTTTACATGATATTGCTCTCTTAATTCCCTTTACTTCATATCCTGATAGCCAATGTCTTGTCGAACATCATATTGAATTCATTTCATGTATATATCTCTTTTTAATTATCGTATTTATTTTCTATCGGTCAATAGTTTTATTTTATTTAATAGTAGATACTTCTATTTATGTCATCTTTGTTCTCTCTTTTTGTTTATAGCCTTTGCTCAGACCGTATTTGTTGACATATCCACCAACCGGACACGCTATATTCATCCTGAAACTGTTCTAACCTGGATTTCTGTATTTATTTTAATGTCATTTTTAATTGGAATCAAATAATTAAGCCCATGCAAACACATCATAAAAATATGTACCTTTAGTACGTCATCAATCTCTTCTGAAGCTGTCATTTAGCATATCTCCAACTTCTCAACCTCTTTAATCTTATCCTTTACACGTGAAACTGTGGATATTGAACTGCATCTACTTTTGATCTTTCTATCGGAAAAGTTAGCGAAGAGTTTTTTAGTGACTCACACAAATACGTGGTAAAGTAACTCCCCACGTAAGCAAATGCGACGCACGAAGCCGAGCGTCAAAGGAATTTTCAAGAGAGTTCAAAGCTAGTATAGGTCTGATTGGTTTTTAGCTACTATCAATGATATGCCTTTATTCGGACTGCAGTATATTTTACCTACTCTATCGTAAGCTATATTTAGGATAGCGGTATGTAAATTTTAGCATAATACCAATATTTTGCCTTAAAATATCGCTTTGAGCTTTTGTAAATGAGATCATTGTAGAAGCACTGCCTCAAATGGAAAAGATGTTATTCCCTTATTGTGCCAATACATATTATTTTTTTCTATTAGCTCATTATTTTTTAACCTTTAAGTTCCTTCTTTGATTAATTTAATATGTTACTATTTAATAATAGCCAGTATACCTATTACTGGATTTAATTCAGTATGAATTTTAAATGCTTCTTAGGGAAATATTTTTCCTCCCTGTTTATCATATGTATATAAGTATTGCTCTCTTTTTAATGAAGTTTAATCTGTATCGAAGTTATATATATTTTATAATATATATATATATATATTTATTTATATTTCGCATTATATATATTATAAATGTATTTAAATTGATATTGAATAAAATGTTTCATTACTGTATATCTAGCACAGAAATAATTTTATAAAAAACGGGGTAATTGCATTCAATCAAAAAAGAGTCGATGAATTTTTATTAACCATAGGTTCGATTCTGGTCATCCCTTTTTAAAGAGAGTGGAAGTGAAGGGAAAAAATAAAATCAATTCACCGAGCACGAACTCAGCTCGGTTGCGGTACGGATCGGTTTCGTTATATTTCTCTCAGGTTAGCCATGTTTTCCTCAATTATTTTAACCGTTAATTAACTGCAAAACCAAATCCAAATGGAGTGAAAACTGATTCCTACCGGTGAAAAATATCTTTGTGAAAAACTAGGTCCGTATCGTTCATTCTACCTCCATTCAATTAGAACACAATGAAAGCATTGAAATGCAACATAATACATGCACAGATGGAGACCAGGGGGAAAAATAGGGTAACAGGGTAAAGTGTTTTACTAGGATTGGTAATTTAATTTCTGGAATTATATTCACCTCATATCAATACATGTATATGAGCTTAGAGCTACGAGTTCATCATCCGGAAATTTTAAACAATTAATCTTTTAACAGGGTCGCGATTAATTTAACAAGATTTCGAATTTGATTAAATGAAGCTTATACAAATTTGCTTCATTTCTTTTCCAGATGAAGATTAAAATTACCGGAAAAACGATGGTATTTTATTATTTTTCTCGAATTAACAGCTAAATACCCAGATATCTGTGAAAGGAATTTTGCTGATATTTCCACTTTTTTGATAAATAATCCTTGTTGAATTTGAAATCATGAATAAATTTGAATTGAAATTTTGAAACTATTTCCCGTTGATAAATCTCGGTGAAAGTAAAATTATAAAATAAACGATTCGTATAATTTAATTCCTCTGCGTTGAGATTCTTTTCTTGGTTAAATTTATCCAAAACCTTACTTTCACCAAATTCTTTACGAGATATCGACTAGTAACTCCGTATATATGAAAGTTCGTCTGTTAAATACATCGCCCTCCGTGGAAATGTATCAGTGTAGCCTCGAACTCCCCTATTATTTTCATCTCATAAAATATGACTGCGGAATAAAGGACTTTGGCAGCAGAATCCATCACTCCCTCTATGTAGCTGTCTAGTAAGCATTCCCCTCTCAAACTTTCACCTATTCCTGGAGTCTTTCCATATCCTGTCATTCCCATAATGCCACCTACGTCATCGCTTTATCTATAACGGCACCTGCCAACAACACTTCCATCAGAACAAACTGGTTTTTCGCGTCGTCCATCTTAGTCCACCCTTTGCCAAATCCTCTTTTATAACCGGACCTCTATCGAATCAGATAGCACCACCAACTTAAATGATTCGGACTTCTATGGAGCTCTAGAATCGTTCAAAATGGACCCCAACTGGATTGATACTTATTCCAAGATTTCCATTGGCTGTTTCTGATTTTAGATTAATTTCAATCGAAAGAAAATGTTTATAGGTCAATGAAATATAATGTTATAAACGTGTTTTACGTTTACTTTATTTTAAAAACCCTTAGATATCGTATATATTTTTCAGATTGTATCGTTTTTAGTAATGTATCTGATAATAATCGATTGATTTATTCAGATACTAAAAGCTCAATGATTGCTGATACCTGTTGAATGTTACATCTACTAATACTGTGTTAAGTGCAAGAGAAATGAGTGTAAATCAATTTGTTAGATGTATGAGTTATAGCCCAGGGTTAACTCACTGCGTAATGTAACTCGTGCAAGAGTATTGCCTAAGGGAAAGACTGTGATGAAGATTGAAGTTGATAAAGGACTCGAATCCTCGAATCTACCAATATCCGGTCGGTTGCTTTGGTGATTTGAGGTATTACACTTGATCATTGTTAATTGTTGCCTGTCATAGAGGCACTGGTGGCATAAGGAAGTATAAAAGAGAGTCCCTTTAAAGATAACTCAAAGAAAAGGGAAATAAGTAAAAGGCGCGAAAGCGAACTAACGGTGAAAGGTCATCTGACTAGGAGTTTTTCCAAGGATTCAAGTCTGACTTTGATCTTGTCGACAACTTTCTGTGAATGACGTTGGAAATACAATTTTTCTTGTAAAATGTCTAAGGAGGTGCTATTTAACATTGAGATAAATATTTTATACGCTCAGGATAGTCTAAAAACCTTTGTTTAACTTATCTTTATTTCGTATCTGTCATTTTTCCTATTTAACAAACCAATCTTAATTCCGAGGTACCTGTATTATATTTATTGAATCTATTTGCAATATCTCTTATGGCTAAACAGACTTTTAATTTTTTAAATCAAATACTTATAATCTCAGTACTTTACTCAGTATTCATCGCTGTAATAACAAGTGCATCTCACAAACACGCAACTATTTATTGATTTTTCCAAATAAGGAGATAGGATTCGTTGCGATATAATATTCAACGAGCCACTGAAATTCAGCGGATCGTATTATTTCTGTGTAAGCAAAGCTAAAAAAAGTAAACGGGAACCGCTCGTATTTGCAGGGAACGTAGATGGATGGAAAAGAGCTCATGACTCTCGAATATCTCGGCAAACACACCGTCGAGAAACTTTCCAACTCATGATACCTCTGACAATAGTCATCCCTTCCTAACGACATCAACGCACCCTTTGTTCCCGAATCGCGGAGTTTTCTAATTGAATTCGCCGTACAACTTCCATATCTCGCTACTTATCCCGGGTGTTCCCCAAGGGATCGCTATCGCACCGGTCCTCTTTTCAGAGATCGCCGGAACCAAAAATGGTATCGGTTTCCAAGGTAACGAAATAAAATACAAAAAAAGTCCCTTTCACCCTTCTCCGCCCACGCATAAACGTTTCGCCGAAGGATCCCGTATAAAACGTCCACTTTAAATACAAGGCGTTATTTATTTGAGGCGCCTCCCGGCCGCTTTCAAGATTATTCCACGGCACACCGCGAAAGAATTTATTTATGAGTTCCGCGTGTTCCACTAAAAAAAATCACATTCCCGGACGCGCGAAATTTATCTCCGGGCAGACGCTACATCAAGGGCGGGAAAGATCATGCGCTCACATAGTCGGATTTCCTAACTCACTTCCCTCCGATGTAATATCCAATCTCCTAGCACGCCGCAGCCTTTCGAATACCTGCTTCACCTTTCTCCACCAATGAATCACGGATTCCCATCAATAACGAGGTACCCGATTCTTATTCCCCCTCCAAAAGGGGTTCGGAATAATGCATAAGGAAGCCGGAAACCCAGCACGACAAAAAAGTCTTGAAGCGGGAATCTCGCTCGGATATCCTTAAGGAAATCCTTGTTTAGAAAAGCTTCCTTTATACAGAAGCCCTTGGGAAAAATGCCTCCACTCCGTTGCTTTGAATATCTCGAACTAGAATAATATTGGTCTTAAGTATTGCTTGGCTTTGATACGCATTAATTACTGTGTACGATAAATAGAACTGTTATGGTTGCCATATGTAATGCTGGAAAATGCTGTAGGAGTTCAAGGCTAGTGCCGGCTTTGATTTATGTGAATATTGACCGTGGTAAGGTTTAAAGTAAAAATTTAGGGTTCTACGAAAGTTTTACTCGGTTCAAGAGATATTTTTCAGTTTTAGTTAAGAAAATTTTAATTTGGCGTAAATTCTGAAACCTGCTGTCGTATTTTATCGATAAAATATTTCATCAAGAAATTAACCCCCTTCTAAATACTTCATGCAAATTGACTTTCGCATAGGATATGATAAAATTGAGCATTACTAGGTTGTTTCTACAATATAACATAAGGAAAGATCAAAATCTAAATTTAATTATTTTTATAATACATATAATGACAAACACGTATATAATATATATATAGTATTATGTTTAATGACATATATGTGGAGTATATTGATGATCAGTTTATAAGGAGATGAGGGGAAACATCGTCTCAATGAAGATCTATCGTTATTCTTATTCTCGATTTCATTCCTTGATGGATTATAAATGATTAGTTGACATCCTCAATTTACAGAATACTGTTCGTTTAAAAAAGTTACGCAATCCGCTAATCATTCACACGCAATAAATTTACAAAATACGCTTATCCTCAATTATTATTAAAGCAAATTAATACAAATCATATGATCTTATCGTAAAAACAATACTTTTTTTTAAAAGAAAACAGCGTAAATCTATCGAGTTAATCCATACTTCCGGAGGAAGTCCCTTCACGGATCATACGAAGTTCACTTGGGCACTAATGCTTTATCACGGAAGTTAGGCGACTTTTTCTTATTAACCCTTGGCAGCACTAAGCCATCTCAGGTAATTAAATTCTCCCCACGGTTTTCAGCTTCTGCTCTGAGGCTGAAGACCATCACTTACCTGAGTGCAACGATGCGAAGGATGTATCAAATGAATTATCTCAGGAAATAGGTGTAATACATCTAATAGGTGTAAAAGATAGTGAGTTAAATATTACCAAAGCATTACCTATCAAAATATCAACTATTTAATTTCATTATCATTTACTTATAATTGAGAAAAGAAATAATAAGTTTTCGTATTGATTGATAATAAAAAACCTTGAATAGGTTGAAAACTTTTACAGTTAGGTCATAAATCTATTATTGGAAAAGTTAGTTTATATAGAATTCTATCTCTACTATATAAATGCATATATAAGATATTTATGTTTTCTTCTTAATGCATTAAAGAAACTTCTGCATAGATCGAATCAAAATTTTATCGTAAGAAAACTTACTTATTTGTATTTAGTAAGTCATTATACATTACTTGTTTATCTAAACTTTGTGTACAGAAGGATTAAAAATAACAATTCTATATTAATGTTTACTGTATCCGAATCTTGGAAACACAACCTCAAAGGAATTCCTCGTGGCTTCAGTGAGATTCTGAATAGGAAATACTGTTATCATGGAAGAGGACATGGAGAAGTTGCATTCCATCCTTTTGCTGCATCAAGAGCGCAGTTCAGCTCATGTCCCAAAGGTGCGGGGTGTTCGTATTTCTCAAAGAAAGAAGAGTTTATTCGCTTCTTTAAAGTTGGGATCTTTTCGAAGTCCTGCATCAGTGTCTCAAATAGAAATGAGGCCCGTATGGAGGAAATGTTTTACGGTACTTGAGCGAACAACAACGAAAATTTATTCGGTTAGCCAATTTATTAAGCATACTCTATGGCTCCAAATTTTTTTTAGGTCAAGGTAATCGAGTTCATTTTTATTTAAGTCAGCAAGCAGAAATTCATTTTGATGTAAAAGCATAAAAAAGCAATATTTGCGTTATATATCTAATCTAAAAGCTCTGCGTCATCGGAAGTTATTGAATCAAAAGCACTGTATTGTATTGAATATTTGCAATCTCATTTAATTAATTATTGAGTTTAAACTTTTAAACTTTTGGGTAAATTATAGCTTTTTTACTTCATTAATATGGAATTTTCATTGATTTGGATGGTACGTAGGAAATTTGTTTTGAAGTGATTTTTATTTTTTTAAATGCAATGTTTTAAAAAAAATAATGAGAAGAGATAAAATGCTCTGAATTTAGTTTGATCTAAATGATATTTAAACGAAATAATAGTAAGTAGATAGAAGCGGAAAAATTCATTTATCCTTTTAAAAATAAAACTTACAGTTAGAATGATATATAAAATATTTGTTATTGAATTATATTCAGATATTTTTTCTAAAAAACAGTATTTTGGCCATGCATATGAACCTTTACTTAATAAGTTTGTGATTAACTTAAAATTTGTAGACTAATATAAATAAAAACAAGACAAAGCAAGATTACACCAGAAGGATATAATACGTTTCTTAAACGGCATGAAAACGGTGATTTCGAGTCTGATATTGATATCAATAGCGCGAGTGAATCCCAAGCTAAGTGAGTTAAATTACCCGTCAAAATAATGGCCTCTTCATTACTCACTTGCACGCACAGAGGCAATTGTTTCGGGAAAGGGACGCGAGCGATATTTCCGTTGTCATAGTAACCGTGCGATGAAAAAGGAATCTTCCGAATAATACTACCCACGGCTTGTGTAACTGAGGTGAGTTAGAGTCCTCGACGGCTGTGAGACATCAAATATTCATGGGAACCTCATCGCTGAAAAGCCTTTGGAAGTGTGTCAAGGTTTGCAGTGTCCGCTTCGAGCTCAGGTGCAGTCCTTTGGCTCGAATTTAAGACAGGAACAAATCAACGGATGAATGGTTTAATATTTCAACCGTTCCTTCCGTACATCTCATTCGCCGCTATCTCAAATCGCGTCTTTTTAAACAGTTGTGCGTCGGAACATTTAGTGGTTTCGCGAGACCCATTTTTCGTTTCAAACGCCACGCCAATTTCCGAAACGTTTCGTTTTGAACGTCGGTCGATGCACAGATGCACTGCGCGTCACCCGACGTATTTCGTTATTCATTTATTTTTCTTACTTTTCCATTTGTTTTTCCGAACGGAGTGATTCGAACCAACGTCACGACACTCGTGACGGATGCGTTCCGGATAATTTCGCGGATTCGTGAACGGAAACGTTTCATTCCGATCACTGTTTCACGTGGCGTCATACGGTGCATATCTGGTCCACTTGGCAAAAAGTCAGATCGAGCTATTTTTCGGAATTTACTCGCTTAATAGTGATGTTATCCGACGATGGATATCCGCGCCGACGGAATTCGATTGCTGCGGAGTTTAAGTAGTTTAAAATGGTGGTAATAGAGTGGTAATGTTTTTGAGTTTTAATGCGACAAGAATCATAATATATATGCATTGTTTTTTTATAAAAAGTCTGAATGATTCCTAGAAACATATGTGTTATCGGCAAAAATAAACGTATTTTATAATACTCCTATACGACTCCAAAAATTCAATTTAATCCAGTTCCTATTCTAGAATTATTTTTAGTATCGCATAGAGGGCAATATTGTGACTCAATTTTGAACATAATTGTGTTTGAAAAACGTGAATCAAAAACTGAAATTTTGCTGTATAATTATTGCCTATTTTTACACATAAAATCCATGCATGCATATTTTAAGAGCCCGTATAAATATAATCATTAATTTTTATCTACTTTCAACGTTAATTTAAATATTTAACATTTTTTACATAGTGAGAAATCATAACATTTACCACATACTCTCGTTGCAGTTCCCTAATGTGGATGTTCATTTAATTCATAGTAGTTTTTGATATTATTCGTAAATAAACGATATTCTTATCTTACTGTTCTCATATCCTCACCATTTCAAAAATACATTCCACTTGAGAAAATGCAAAAAAAAACTCTGTTAGTGTTTGCCCTATTTTCAGTGATACTCTCGTGAAATATTTTGAATAACGATGATTCAGAATCCTTCCCAGAATAAATGCGATATATGCTGGAATCTCTATGCCCTTTCCTACGGGTTAACTTACGAAATCCATTCGTCTTGCTTCGAAACCTCTAAGATTTCTCGCCTTTGGGAATTCTTTCCATTTTGAAGAAAGTTTCACCTCTCAGTCAAATCAAGATGACAGCCCTCCGAAATGAGCGGATGATGGACGTTGAGACAAAACATATCGATAAAAACAATGGAAGTCGAAGTGTGATAAATCGATAGATCGAAAGAATATCAGAGGGGATGGTATTTGCATTGGATATGCGAGTGTCAGAATCAGTGGCATTTCGAACTTTGGGATGTGATTGTGGAAGGAGTTTTAATGCAGGAAATAAAAGAGATCATTTGGGTGGATGCAGAGCAATACTTTTTCTGGAGATCAATGAGAGGTTTTTATATCGCCACATCCAGCGTATGAGAGAGTAATTTAAGATATTGATGTTGCGAAGCTGCTTCTTCCCATCCTACTCTACATCTTTACTTACTTGGATACTCCGCAAAATTAACAATTGGACCTGAACAATTAAACCTAAGCGTTTAATAACAATGATTAAGTGCTTTTAATAATTAAATTAGAAAATACGTAATTTTAGGATATAATTATGATAGTTGATTACAAACTCAGTAATATCTCCCATTTTCTTTTCTTACGTACCAGGGATACCTAGAGTACAAACGAAAAATATGATAAGAACTTTATTCTAGAAATTAAAATCTACCGTATTTAGTGGGAGAGATAAGTATTTTTCTCATACTATCATAATCGATAGTTTAATAGAAAACTGGAACCAATAACCTATAAATAACTTATTTAAGTATGTCAGAAACAATGCTCGTCTAGTTTGTACGGTCTTACAATAAGTACGATACTCAGCTCTTATTACAGTTATTTATCTTTTACTTCAAATAATTATAGATTAAGTTTTTGATTAATCGTAATCATGTACTATAAGAACTACCTTCCCCTTTTAACGTCGAGCTAAATTTCTTAAATCATTTGCTACTATTATACGAAATGAACAGTTGTTTTACCCTTAAAAGCTATATGTTCAGGCATTACTTGCATGGTAATGGACATTTCTACATTAGACTCTTTTACCCTTAATCGCAATCGTATCCACATATGTATATTATAATCAAGGATTAGTTGCTAATATCTATGATGTGTATTTGTAAAAATAAATTGATTGCATTCCTGGAGGTTGTCGTGATGTAGAGGGAATATCGAGAGAGCAGATAGGAAAAGCTAATGAAGCAGTGTATGAGTCGATACGCAGTTCGCTGTAAATAACGCTTCATTTAGTCGATGGGCTGTTGCGCCAAGAATTCATTCCAAATCGAAATTTCCAACCTATAAATCTGTTCATCGCCTCTTGAATCCTGAATCAGAGGGTGAAATGGCACGATCTCTATTCCTGTGAAATATTAAAGTTTTCGAATTATATTATGGAATGGCCTTTTGTAGTTCTGTATAGTTTGTATAAAAATAAGGACCAAAGGAAAATCTGAAACGTTTGAAGTGTTTATTCGTGGCTGATAAAGTATACTAAATTTATTCCTTTGAAGAAATGTTATATTAAAAATCTAATGGCTGGTTTATCAATTACCTTTTGATATGATGCTTTTATTGTTATGAAATAAGCTTTTACATATTTCTTAGAACTGAATTTAATTCCAAGTACAGATGAGAGAGGTTAACTCAAACCATATAAATGGATCACTTTCTGATCTCTAAATAAGGGTTTTATTTATTTATTGTATATTAGAACTACAAATAGGCACCAGACCAGGTGGTAGCTCTTTTATGTTTTGAATTATATGACGATTCATTGATATTACAGTATATATATGAATGGTACATCTATAAAACGATGAATTTACAAAGGGAAATAAAATCTAATAATTCTCAATCAATATATTTCCCTTTAAAGTATACTCACAATGCTTTAAAAGCGATTACTCTTGTGAGGATTTATTCACACTTTTCATATCTCATATATTTCTATTCAAATCCGAATCCAAAGCAGAAGGACTTTAGATTCAGTCATTGGAAAGATCGATAAAAATGCTCTCAACTCAAATTCAAAAATACAAATGGAAATGGATTTCATTCGTTCTCAAGTACTTTACTCATTTAAGTGTTCAATGCACAATTTGATGCTCAATGGAGTAAATTAATCAGCGCTATTCCATTCACTCATTAATCTCAAAACTGCTTTCATACGCTCTGGATGATATTCCGTGAAATCCCGTATTAATATATAGAAAGGTTATCTGCTCTGGAAATAAAAAGAATATAAGTTTAATGAATATTTGATATGTTCCATAAATGTAATTCCGAAACTTTGATCGTTTCTCAAGTAAGCTTTTAACGCTCTTCTATTCGAGATAAAAATAGATGTAAATATATACATAGATAGAAGGATTCGTTATAAACTATTTGATTATTTAGTTTAAGGTAATTATTAATTAAAAGTTAAGGTAAATTTTTCTCAAATAGCTATAGAAATTTTCAAAACAAGCTGAACGAAAAAATTTCTTTATAGTTTATTGTACATGAAGAATATCTAGAGAAGTGATAAATCTGAACTGTTTGGCCACCAAGTTATGGAACAAAACCGGGACATATCTGTGTCGCCATTGCTGTTTTCCATCGTGGGTATAAGTACAGACATTCCTAGTACAACTTCAGTCTAAAACAACTACTATAGATGGAAGCTTAAGCTTCCGATATACGTATAGTAATTCTTCCTAGATATCAGTGCCTCCACAAAAACGTTGTACTCTCCAGAACCAGCAATTGTCCTGAAGACGTCCTGAGGTTATTTTCGTTTCTTTTTACTCATCTCCTAGTAAAACTCGAGGTTTTGAAGTATGTCTCTTTCAGTTTTATATTGAAAGTCACGTATCAATTCCTTTCTTCATTTATTATTAATATAATTGCTTATAATTGTATAGTATATTTACAAGTAGTATGTTCAAATTTTTAACAATTATTCGATTAATATTGATAAAAAATTGGATGTAAATTATACGTGAATATCCATAACTTAGAAATATAGATTTTTAAGTAATCTAATTCTAGCACAAAACGGTTTAATTTCGTGATGAAATGCCTCAGGATTGCCTATTTATTTTCCACTCGTTCAACACACACATCTCTCGCAATGTAAGGTGCGATCAAACTTCACCCTCTCATCACTTCAGTTTCCAGTTTCTGCGTCGCCCAAGTGTATCCTTTGTTTAAAACATATTTCCGAGACCGAGTACGTGAATCGACACCTCCCCTTCTTTTTTTATGCTCTCTTGGCACTTATTTTGATTCACGACCCTGTTTTGTCTCCTAGATTCACCTTTGTTCTCTTCCCTTATAAAACGCACCCACTCGTAAAACAAACGCGCGCGCCTCCTGGGAGAAACAAAGAGCACTATTTCACCGCGACGTCGAAAAACGACGGTGAGATTGTTATCGAGAGGGTTTTGATCCCGTCGCCATGGCAACGGGCTCGAATTGTGCCGATATGATGCGAGGTGAAAAATGAGCCCGATTCGGAAGGCAGAGGTTCTAATAAGGGCCTTGACAAATTTGAATGGACGTATCGATAAACATCGAGTGCAGGAATGGTCAATCCGAAGGGCCTACGCTCTTTCGTGTTTGTCAAGTGTTGCGGAAGTAATTGGGGAGTTGGAACGGAGTGTCTTTGTGTTTAGACTTTTGATTTTTATGTTTTTTTTTTCTCTCCTCATGTTTTCTGTGTCATATTACTTTCGTCAAATTCAGGCACAAGCCATTCTTCCGATTGGAATTTTTGCGTAACCCTACGGCTATGAAGGGCCTCTTGTGCTCCAGTCTATCATCATAACGAACGTTTTCTTTTTCGCTATTTTTTCCGGTTGCTTATTCAATCGAGTGAATTCTCTGAATCATATTCTAGCTTCTACAATACTTCTTTCTAAAAACAAGCCATCCATTATTTCACGACATTTATATTTTATTCGTTAAAAGTGAACTAAAGGAACGATATAACATCTGTACGCTGAACTTGTTTCTTCGTTTGTGTGTTTGCGATAGAGATTATTATACAAAATTGTAAATGCTGAGTGGGTCGTTACAAATATTTTTGTTTTAAAGACACTTACTTTCAGACGTACGTTTTCATGTTTAGTCTAATTTTGGACTAGTATTATTATATATTTCAAGGGAGAGACTACTTTATTTGAATATCTCAATGTTTGGCCGAGTTCCATTTTTAATTACACCAGTGATAGTGGGACTTGTGAAGCAAGAGTAATGTTAAAATTTTGCTGGATTGAATCTTGTGAAGATAGATGTGTTATTTCTCTATTATATCTTTCTATCTGTTATGAATAATACTTTAATTGGAATCAATTCTAAAGGATTCATTTTAGCTATCAATATATCCCATTCGTACGAAGTGATATTAGCACAGATAATACTGCGAATAAAATCTTGCAATATTCATAGACATTTGTTCGCAAATATGAATAAATTGTTCAGATTTGAGTTTGTATGTTATTTATTTACGAAGTAGCGTATATTTCTGTACATTTGTTTTGAAAACATTCGAAATATTCTAAATAAAGTAGACTCTTGTAAAAATTGGATATGATTCCCATATCAAATCTCTGACATTTCGACCTTAAATAGGAGATTACATTTGGGATTCGTAATTTTTCGTTTCCATTGCCCGAGGAGTTTATTTTTCCCTCGTGTTTATTTTGGATTCCTCATATTCAAACTTCATATTGTCGATGATCAGCCTCTGACTGTTGCGTCAGAGGTTATCGTTCCCTGATGTCTTGAACATTGCTGTTCGTGGATATATTTTGTCTGCGTTATTTGGCTTGCATGATCATCTCTATGCGACTATGAATCTAGAACCTCCCAGATGTTTAACGTAAAGACAAAAATGTATTGAATGATTATAACTATATAAAATGATATATAATTTAACACAAAAAATTTATCAAAATTCATATTTATTAAATTAAATATTTATTCAGTATGTGATATAATGTTGAAACATATCTTCATATTTCCTCTCTGTGTAAAATACTTCCTTTTTAATCATTTCTATTTATAAATTATTTTCTTGAATTACAATATGCATTTTTGAATAATTAATAATTAATCTGTCCTGATTGTATGGCTATTATAATATAATGAACATTACTATGGTAAAAATTCCACCTCTTAAATACTTGGACTTTGCTGATAGTTGTGAGTGAAATTCTGTGATATTAATTGAACATTCAAGTGCAGCGATCCAATTAAAATTTACTGTATTCAACTAATTATTCAGAGAATAATTTTGGTCCCTATGATATTTGATTTTGTGATTAATATTCCATTAAAGGATAATATTTAAGGGGAAAATTCAATTAATAGTAAAAGAATCCCGATGTATGGAAACTTGTATCCGCGTGCAAGTCTGATCAATTATCTTGGCGCGTATGTCACTTTTGAAATAACTTATAGCTTGTTAGCTACTAGCTATAGTTATGTGTTAATAGCGTACATTTTCCTGTATGATTCGCAATATCGAACTGGTTTTTTTTTTCTTACGTATTGGAAACTAGAATTCACACATCGAAATTCTCAGCGTGATTGCAAATTTATCAAATTGTTTTTTATTTTTAAATTCGTTTAGTACATAAATACTATTCATTATTACTATCAAACTAATAATAACGATGGATTACAGAGTTATATTTGTTAATATACATTTTATCCTTGAGCCTATGGTGTGAATTGGATTGGAAAGGAAAGGTACAGCTATAGAAAAGGCATAGAAAAGGTATAGATGGAGTGAAGGTATGAAATAGCAATAGGATCGGCAAGATGAAAGGATACGTAATAAAGGAGATGAATGATCGTATTTTTGGGAAGGAGATGTGTTATTCATAGCCTTCGGCCAACAAAGATACCCTCGTTTTATCGAAAGCACCGTCATTCCGATAATGGGCCAATTTTCCAAGTGTAACCGAGTTGTTCCTCCATAGAATAAGTGATCCCACAAAACGATTGCATTCCTCACGATCGATCTATCGATTCAGCCTCCTTCGATTATCTCGAAGTCGAAACGTTTGAGTGGAGGCATATCCATTCACCCTTCGGCTGGATTTCCCTTCTCTAGAATTTTGCGGTTTTTTTTGAACGCTTTTCAGACCCTATCGATTATGCATTTTATTTCGATGTATTGGATGAATTTATTCGGAACATTTATTCGTAGTTTTTACTCTATCCTAGTCTTTTGTTGACGTAGTTGATGTAATAGATGTATAATTTTCGGCACTGATGAAATTGGACTGTGAGGAAATTTTAAAAAAATCAATAACCAATATTTTGATGAGGAGGATATTTTCCATTGTACAATTCGATAAAAATATACCATAAATAATTTTTTTAAATATACGTTTTTCATTTTATCGAAAAGAAATTTTAACTCCGATATAATTAACATTGAATTTTCGATAAAGTTTAGAAGTTCTTTGCAATCACAATTAACTTTTAATATTTGTTGGGATGAGTGCTTGCTTTTAATTCTGCTATGTAAAAACCATAGTATGGAGGTAAATTCCTGATAAAAAACCCAAAAATTATATCCAGCTTTTAAAGAAAACTACTTCTGTAATTACTTTCTTACATTCTAATTTTTAAAGAACATTGAATAAAATATAGAGTTGAGTTTTCATTTAAATATATTCTTCTTTCATCCAGAAGTAATTTACAATACTTGGTATTAATTCAGTAGAAAGTTTTAGAAAGACTCTGCAGTAATAACTTTTACGGCTTTACTGCAACGAGAGATTAAAAATTAATTTATTCTACCAGTTTATCAGAACCAATAATGGAAGGATTGTTACACTTAACCACCGCAGTACTCGAGGGCCTTATCGCAAGTTGGAGGAGCGGTTAACAGGTGGGAAGAATAGATTATTATTCAAGTAATTTTTGGTTTCATTTAGGAAGAGAGTACACCTACGACTGTAATCTAGGTCTAGCGCAAAATTACGACATTTTCGGGATATTTTTTCGCTCTCAATGATGACTCCCCTCAAGAGAATTCGCACTGTTAGGAAAGCTTCTTTTATTAACCTTCAGATGTAATTTTTTTCTTTGGCAACCACAGCTTTAGGAAAATTAAAAATTGGGTGATTATTTAAATAAAATTTGTTATATTACATATTGAATAATATACGTAATATAAATAATTGTTTTGACAAATTTTTAAAATTTAAAGATATCACTAACTTAACTCGCCATTATTAGAGGAACTCAATAGATAAATTGATGTAATACCATTAAAATCTTTGCTTATCAGCTGATCATTGAACGATACTACTTTACCTGTGAACGGTAATTTTTATATAGACTCTACCAGTATGCTTCTAGATTGCTCTCGCCATTCTTTAAATGAAATCAAGATGCATTTATTTTCCTATGAGCTTTTATTTTTCTTGTAGAGCATAAATGTAACAGCTGAAGACTCCTTAAATTTAGCATTGACTTATGTTCCACATTTTTAATCTTAAGGAATCTTTGTGAGTCTGATCATACAATGATAATCAGCGTTAATGTAAAATTTGTATCGGTATAGAGATGTAGAGATGTGTGTATAGAGATGTATGTATAGAGATGTATGTATAGAGATGTATGTATAGAGATGTATGTTTACAGATATATGTATAGAGATGTATATATAGAGATGTATGTTTACAGATATATGTGTAGAGATCTGTCTCATAGTCAATAGACTATTAAGAAACTTTCCAAAATGTTTTTAATTAAATTAAAATTTAATAATCTGTAACGTTAAAAATAATTTATTTCTTCTTAAAAAAGATTCTTTTGTTTAAGAAAGGTAATTTTAACTCCCTCGGCAGATAGAGTTGTTAAAGATTCAAATAACTAGAATAAGAAAAGATTGATAATTATCGTAGTGTGCTCTGTTACGAATTATCATCTCATTCCAACCAAACAAATTATTGGATGGAAAAATTTAATTCGCTTCCAAATTCGCTTTGTATCTCGTATAATTGTATACGTAAGGGGCTTGTCTTCTCCAGATAGCGGAGATCTGGACCGCAGTGTGAACCGTGAAGCGATTGTAATGAAGGCGAAGTTTAAAACCGTTTCGCTCGGATTCCAATCGAATGTTTCACTCTTGAGTGAACTCCTTTCCCTCGCAGACGCTAATGCGATTTATGAGATAACGAATCTAAATCCGAATGCGGGTGTTTATCGAATGAGATTCCGCGGAAATGCCGCTTTCCTTCGCAAACTTCATCATTTCATGCGATTGGAGATTCCGTCCTCTTATGAGATAAACGCCTTTTTTCGTGCGAAGTCTGCAAACTTTTTGCGATGGTCAGATTCGAGCGAAAGAATCTTGTTAATGCTTGAATTGCAATCGTGATGACGAATTGATCTTCTAATTTCAAGTACGTTTATCTCTCCTCTTTTTTCTACGCCCTCTCCCGTATCAACGATGTAGTATAACCTAACCTAATAGTTATTTTGAACGATCAATTCAACTCATTTTATTTCGTAATATACGAAATTTATTTTCTGAGTTTATGTGGTTTTATTTTGGTTCTCTAAGGTAATTCGCGTAAGGTAACCTTTTATTTCCTTATCCCTCCCAATGTCGCCGTATTTATTCTTTATGGGAGATATTGCGATATTCTTTTAGGGCATAAACAACATTATTTTAGTGCAGTAAACCAAAAACGAACGGGGATGATTAGCATTTCTGGGAATGACACAAGTATTGTAGAATTATATTATTTTAAAATCCTCGTGAATGAACTTTAATGTTTATTTGCTGATACGACTACAAGTGGGCTCCTGGTAATATGGTAGTTGTTGTTGCATAATCATGAAAAGTAAGATTACGGAAGGAAATCGTATATATACTCATTGTTTATTATGAAGTTGTTGTTGGGTATCACTGACAAGAACTTCATATTTACGGTGTGGTTATTAAATATTTTAGCAAACATTATTTTATTTCGAATCAATGTAGTACTCCTCAAAAATCCATGAAAGTTAACTTATGTTTTTTATCCTATTCAAATTTTTTAGCCAAAATTTCGCGTACTGTGTAATAAAACTAATAATATTTTGCTCTTCAAATATAGCATTAACTGAAAGTTTTGCCTTATTTCTACGATGCTTACATAATATTTTATACTTCCCTCAAGAAAAGATTGAAGAGTAAATAATGGTCTGTAATGTAAACAATGCTCAACGTAATAAAAAAAATATATTTTATAACATGAAGACAATCTAGGGACTGTTTCCCCGCTCTGAAGCAAAATACATCCGTACGCGATGTTTACTCTTCATTCCCATGGGATAGTTGCAATTTATCTTCATGTTTATTGTTTCGGTGAAATGACAACAAGAAATTACTTGTCATTTGAATAGGAAAACTAATGTACCAAAATAAACTAAATGAAGACGTTACGTGCTTAGATAAGTCATCGTAAGTAAAATTTAAGAATTACTCGTATTTTTAACTGAATCAGCTCGAACTGATTAAAATTTCAGTTATGTAAATTCGAATCAGCCGTACGAAGAAAATTAGAACCGAGTTGCGATATTTTATACTTTTTCGTAAAATGTGAACGACTTTCGTTTAAAGAAAACCAAGAGAGATTACGAATTCCCTTTATCCAGTCAATGATTGAGTTGCGGACTGTTGGCCAACACTTATAGGAGTATTTTAAAACTTTCTTTGCTTTGAATCCACCGATTGATTCATATCGAAGATGGGGGAGATGGGATATTGAAATGAATGAACGAACTCTGAATATCGGAATCTGAAAAATACGTTCGTCTTTGACGAGTGGGCGAAGCTGATAACTCGGATGAGATTCTCATAACAAAGCATACGAACGGAGGAGATGAGAATCGTTATTAAGGCTAATATCGTCTTCTTAAAGGAACGGATTCGACGTGAAGAAAGTGATGAATGGGAACGAACGATGCAGAAGAATAGATGGACTTTCTCTTGGGATATCAGGAAGATATCATTTGTCTCTCTTGCGATTCCCTTTGTATCCTATCCCGAGATTTATGTATCTTCGAAAGGCTCTTGGAAGTACTTTATAGAAGTACGATGATGAAATATGTGAACCAAAATAAGAACTATATATCCAATAATGATAGCTCGAACGCAAAAAATATATATACACATATAAATCTTCAATTGCAGACGTAAATAGGGATGTGAAGTCTGTTCTGTACATCTAGTGCATATCGACAGATAATGTAGAATCATATTTAAAAAATTTAAAGACGCTTTTCCTCTGATTTGTTTTCCTCAATGTACTAATAAATAAATATTAACCTTAATTTATCAGTGGTTTAAAAACAGCCACATCTTAAGCTTTAAAAATGAAAGACATTTTTCTAAAGTTTATTAGGAGTAATTTTAAACTCAAGCTCAAAAGATGGGCTGATCTGCATTTTATCATAGTCCTAAAAGGTCGATTAAATCTCGATTTATATCGATAAATTTTATTGTTGGGTATTCGATGAACTCGAAATTTTTATATAAATAAATTATTACTTACGTTTTCAAAGCTTGGATAATAAATGTAGCTTAAGAATAAAAATTATTGGATTTGAGTAGATTTACAAATTTTCACCAATTCCTAATCATCGATAAATATAGGGAAAATGAGTACGATGAATAATCTGAAGCCATTACTCTTAAAGTGTAATTTTCGCCTCTCTCCATCCCAAGGAACTTCCTTAAATGTTTCTAAAACTCCCTTAAAATACTAAAGAGAAATATTAAAAAAAAATTAAAGGAATGAATTCAGATCTTATCCGATCCTTGGATTACCAGCCTGAGAAACATTCTCTTTAATGTACTTCACAAGAGCAATTAAATCATGCTAATTAAGAAACCTTTAAAGTTAAGTTACGATCATAGGAAACCCATAGGATATTCTCATTGATTGATGAAGGAGAACACTCGTAGTGAATTACATCAAAAGTAAACGTACCTTAAACGGCCCAAAGTTATATTTCATAAAGACCATTTAAAAGTCGAAGTCAAGAGAACTAGTCGATCATTTGATAACACCCGGAGAATAAGTCTTCAAATTGCTCATTTGAGTCACGCATTCTGTCGGAATACCAAGATAGCACATTTTCACGAACAGAATACGCTCGAGTTGAAGGAAAGTAATTTCCCTTTGATGTCCTTATAAATTCATTCGTCTGTATTAGATTCGTTCGAGAGCCTCCTTTTATTTGCGTTACGCTGTTTGGAGAGGAATTTAACTGGATAGGATTTATTTCCGCTTGGCAAATGCCTTCCGTCGAATCGATCAAATTCGAAAGGTGCAATTTCTAAGCGAATCCAGAAATTCGAGCTAAATTTAATCGGAATGTGGCAGTGGATCAGCGCCAAAGGATTATAATCCCATTGAAATCTTCTTTCCAGCATCTCTGTAGACACTTCTTTCATCGAGAGTATAAATGTATCGGGTGTTTGGATCCTTGCATAGTTACTTGTTCTTGCTTGTTCATTTTTACTCTGCATTGCTACATTCATTCAATATCCTAAAGCGTTTTCAACTTTTTCTATAATCCCGTATACGAGTTTGCATATGGTGTAATTAATAAAATGTTTCGTATTGCGATATTTAAAACTCAGTCTCTCAACGAAATGAATGTGAATTCGCAAAAATCTCATTTCCTCTTCATTCCTATTAAATTTGATTTTTTCAGATGATTCTTCTCGCTTGAATACACTGATCTACGTATAATTAGATACCATTAAAATACGAAAAATTGTCTGGAATATACTTTCTCCACACACTCTCCAAATAGAACCAATTACTTAATTGGCTTAATAGGATGCGATGAAGGAAAAAACCCATTGGGAATATGTTGTTGCAAAACAGGAATGATTCAAGTGGAATTTAATAGAATTTCCACATTTTACATTTTATCTTACTCGTTATATTTCGTTTAATCTTTTAATAGTTAACTAAATCAATGTCTTATATGCAGAAATAAGGACAATGGTTTCTAAATAAATAATTATTGGGGCGTAAACAATTATAATATATTTGAAATGTACAATTGCATATCATTTTCTGCTATGTGAAAATCTACACCGATATTAACAATGTTCAAAGAATTTTTTCTGATCGATATTCTCATTTCAATTTGATTGTTGGCTGAATGTGTTCTCAGCAAAATGTGAGGTTCCATCCGAAATCACTGATGTTGACTTTAAAGTTGAGTAGACTGTTAGTTAAAACTAAACTTCAACACTCTTGCAGTATGAGATTCGATAGAATAAACTTGCAAAGTTAAGAAAAGCATTGTGGTTGCGAGATAAATTTGAGTTTATACAGTATTGCGTCTATGCTGATGGATCTAAATAGCGTGTGGAATTTTGATTCTCGGTGAAACCCTTCGATAAATATTTTCCTTTAGCAGTTGCAGATTTCATGTTGAGGCCTACATTCTCGAATCAATAAAATATTACGAATACTAACCACATACTGGTATAAGGAATATTTTTGCTAAAATAGGACATGATTCGGGAATTCCAGGCGTTAATAATAATCTTCGAGTAATACGTCGAATTTAAAACTCCATTTAGCGAATTAATTCCCTAACCAACAAACCTATAAATATAATATGTATAATATCTAGGTCACCTCTGTGGTAAAGTATTTAAAAATCCTAGCTTATTTTGTCCTCCGGGAGTTACCTCGGCCTTTCTGGTCGTCCTAATAGAATTACTCCTTAGTCATGCAAGGAGCTCCTTGATAATGAATTGCCGTTTTAATTAAAACCGTAAATATGCATCCTCTGACCAATTTCGCGAGGCACTTGTTTGGGACCCTTGTGTTGGCTCCGACATTCATAAAGACGCGGAATTAATTTTGCATAAGAATGGAACTGGAGGGCTCTATCATGGCTTCAATCATCGGAGCGGAAGAGGGGATGAAAAATTCATCGGCCGATGCAATTGATCGTTCTTTTCCGGTGCATTTCGATGAATGGACGCATTTCATTCGAATGTCAGCGAATTAGCAGTCTTTGGATATGAATTCGCTAGATTAATTCTGTAGCTGCAAGTCGCTTTAATTCCAGCGTGTGTCGCTGAAGAATGAAATGAATTAGATAAAAGTCTCGTTATTTATTGTTATATGAGTTATAATTAATTTTTGATACGATGTATATGAATAATTATCTTTAAATCGTATAATGAAAAACTTTGTAACTATGGCTTTCCACAAAGTCACGCCTTCTAGTATTGATATTATATTTAATAAGTATATTTAAATTTGCAACTCATAAAATTATTGGACTGAATCTTTTCTTCTTTATCTCAGGTCTTAAGCTTCATTTCACTGGACATCTCCTGTTTATAACATTGTTAGCAGTGGACTTTAATTACCACAACAAGTTTCCATGAGAATGTATAAGAAGGACTAGTTTTAAATATACTGATAACACTTGATGCTGAATCCCGTGCCGAAGAAAAATGAAGCCGGCGTACGGTAAGTGCTGTTTTACTTTCTTTATATATTACTGAGTTCACATAATAATTATAACTAGAGAAAATATTACAGATGTTACAAACTCATCATAATTTTAATATATTTTACGGGAACCATCATTACGTCTATAGCTAAAACTTTAGGTTTATTGCAACGAAATTATAATTTCCATGTAAGGGCCGCATTCTACATTGAATATTTTAACTCTTGTTGCTACTTTGGTTGCTTAAAAATCGAATGAAAATCCGTGTACTATAATTACGCTTAATATAGTACGTAACTTTGTAAATTTGTACCTGAAGATGTGATTTCATATTACGAAACCGGTCGCGAAATACAATTTTCTGTGGAAATTTACAAAGTTGTTTTTATTACTATGGCATTCCACGAAGTCACGCCTTCTCACATTGATTTAGTACGTAACTCTTTGTTTATAATAGACAAATTTGAGATTCTTATTTATTCGGTAAAATTTAAATATCTGTAGTACATCTGCGCTTAATTCCTTTAAGTTTGACCAGTAAGAGATAAAAATCGGTTAAAAAAGGTCAACTGCTTGGTTCAAACCCCTCCTCCAAATATATATATATATACGCAGCTTGCAGGGTATTGATACATGCGAAGGCAATTTGTAGGTTCCACACAAACAGAATTTGCCGAACCGTTTTTTGTGCATGGTTTCCCTTTGATTCCGTTATGGTTATTATGCCAAGTTTCCGTCGCGTACGTGGACCATAAATGTGTGTTTAGGCCCCGGACTCTTGGGGGTTTGGGTCGAAATTGCACGCCATGTATTTAAAGGAAAGGCAATCGGTGTTTTTACTGTCCTTTGACCACATCCCCTATTAAAGTATCTCATTCCCTCGAGGGCATCTGTATCGGACGTGGGAGGAGAGATCGAGAGTGAAAGGGAGTTCCTTGAGAGAAGTGAAATATCCACCACTCCCTCATCAGATGCGAAGTTTCCATTGCTCAGTTCACGGTGGAGGGAAAAAAAGATCTTCCATTATATCCTCTCTATCTGAAATCCAGCCGTACCATTTAATCGAACTCTTCTTCGCTATTGTTTCTTTGTTTTGTAGATAGGAGACCTTTGAGTGCCTCCCTGAAGTAGCGCTTTGCTTGTGGAGCTTATGGAATAAGCGGATATCCCATCAAAGTTCATCCTTCGAGAGAAAAGGTCAACAATAACAGTTGCATGGATGGTTCGTTTATTGCCTGGGGTGTGGGCCCCGAGTTAATTAGGTTTTATGCTATCAGAAACACACCTTCATTTTTATTTCCTCGTTTAGGGGAATAACATCCTCTCATAAAAGTTTAAGCTGAAAAATATGAACAGTTATCTATAGGTTTCGATGAAATTTGAATGTATAAAAAATCAAGTGCTAATCAAAGATTTAGTATTGATCGATTCTATTGAAACAATCATCAATGTTATTTTGAAACGAAATCTATAAGATTGAAGGAAAATAGGCTGTATTGAATAATTACCGAAGTATTGATAAAATTCATTGAAAAAGGATATAATTATTGGAGTACAACTGATTTTATCTGTTATAGATGTAATATTATGACGGAAAATAACAATATGTACATATTAGATGTAGATTAATGAAGATGTTTTTAGTCACTTTAATCTGCATGGCTGCCTAAGGTACAATAAGTTTGCATTATAATATTGGAAAACATCGAAGTAATTATTGGGTCTGCCGTAGTCTTCTGAAATATTAATCTCAGGCAACCTATTTTTTGATTCGGGTTGCCATGGTGAAAGATGAGGCCCAGGAGAAAAAGTATCTTTTATTCCCCTTTAAAAATACGAGATGATATCCATGTTATAGAAACATATTCAGAGTACGTACGTGCGTGTCTTTCCCAGTCTAATAATGTAAGAGGATGCACTAAGAATGCCATTTAAGGTCAGCGCAGTATGTTCTTTCGACATGTCATATCATAAAATATTCAAGGTGATATCCTTAACGTTCACTTGAAGTGGGCGTTGGCTGTATTTTAGCCCAATTTTCCTCTCGTAGCGGTTTATTATTTAGCAAACTTTGATAGATCATCCTGCTTCTCTGTAAACTAAGAAAATTGACCCCAACGAAAGGGGTTTCACGAGAAAAGGTACCTGCTGCTAAAGTTAGCTGCTGAGATTGTAATTATAACGTAGTTTACTCAATTAGTGGGGTAGATGCTGAAATTAGAGTTTGTACTAAATACCGAATCGAATACGTTATAATGTGACAATTTTGATCTTTTATGTCAATTTTCTTTACCTGATAAGTTTTTAATTGGAATGAGATTATAATCCTAATTTAGTTACGTAAATGAAATACGACTCAATAAATTGTCGGGAACGCTACTGAAGCTACTTAAATCGGCTGTTCATTCTTGAGTATAGTCCAGTGATAAACCTTGTAAAAGTATTTGAGAGAGCTTGAAATTTCCTCGTACAAACATTTTCGAAAGTACATTTAATATCCATGAATTTAACGAAGCAAAATTTAATCTAATATTTTACTACATAATTTACGTTTAATTTACAATTACCCGTTAAATACATGTATATAAATTAAATTCGTATATATATATATATATATATATATATATATATATATATATATATATATATATATATATATATATATACATATATATATAAACCAATTTTTGTTATCATTATATAAAAATGCTTATAATTAAATATTTAGAAGTATGAAAAACGCCAGCCAAATTGTTTTTGGTGGTTTATTCCGCAGCTTGAAGACATGTTCAGCCTTCGCATTAAAAAAGACGTTCCCAACTCTAAGATCTAAGGGCCTATAGAAAACAGCAAGGGCATGAAGGTAACTCAACACCTCGGGGCTATATGAAGGGAGAATATTTTATCCGTGTTGAGAGTAGATGTCATAACGACCAGTAAGCAACACGCCATGCGAAAAGTAGTACTAGAACATTTCAGGAAACAGGAATATTTGGGAAAAAAAGGAAAAACACCAAAGCTAACAAGACCACTCTTCTACTCTCTGAGAGGCATCGAGGTGTAATTTGTTTCGTTCAGTTTTCGCTTCGGAGAGAGAAAAAATATTGGGAATGTTACATCCCTCTTAAAGTTTGGGGTGTTATTTCTTAGATTTTCACATTTAAACCACATTGACCTTAATTTTATGATGTATGTAATTTAGTAAGCTACAATTGCTTGAGATGTACACAACACTGATCTTACTTTAAATTATGTACGTTGTAAAACAACGATATCGAATTAAAATGACGAATTCAACTCCAATGTATGTTGGATTCTAAAATTAGATCCTTTCACAATTTTCAGTCAGGTAGTCTTTATTTCTACAAGCAGCTTTGCTTTAATGATGTTTATTATAGTAATGATGAGTGTAGCTTACAGCCTGACCTGGTGGAGAACCCGCGAATAATTCATTCGCAATACGCCAGGAATGCACCAGTTATTTCATGAGTATAGCTGTATTAAGGAAAGTGTTAGACTTAACTATACTGATTAGATGACAACTTTATAGTAATTGTGAATTTTTAAAATAATTATAAAGTAAATGGGGACAATAACGTTTTCTAGACCACAGAAATAATAATTTATACCCTAATGGCTTCGTGGCAATGATATGTGTTCTAGGTCTAGATCTTCTAAGAAGTCTTGGTCGTGCGTGTTATTAATTTAAGTGGCCTAATAAAAGTATTTACCCTTATGGAGAGTAGATATTTCGAAATAATATCTTATCATTATTTTCCTTAGAATCAATCATTTGCGTAAATGTATACTTTATATTTAAATCGTAAGTTTAGGTACTTCAGTTTTGTATGAAGTACATTAATGATTGAATTAGTCGATTATTAATTAATTCACTTGATTTGAAACCTGGAGTTTTAGATTGGAATTGGCTGCGTTACCACCAGGCTGGCGCCGTGGCTTAGTTGGTTAAAGCGCCTGTCTAGTAAACAGGAGATCGTGAGTTCGAATCTCGCCGGTGCCTATATCTTTTGAAATAGTAATTAATTTTATATAATGGACTGATTGGGTTTAATGGCACTCCCTGTTGGTTTTTTACGTTTATCAACATCACAATTCCTCTTCAAAACCTCCAAAAATTGTTGCTACGATCCTTAAATTCTATATTGTTTTCATTCATAACAAATCCACCAACACCGTAATCTTTTTTATGTTTTGCTTTAAATTATGATCCATTAAGGCAAAAAATCTAGAATCTTTAATGTATCATTAGGAAGAAGTGACTCTGAAAGCATCGACCTTACCTGAGAACGTGATCCATGTACAGAAATAGCTTTCAACTCTAATAAAATTTCATTTCGAGGCCCCTATCGCAGGTGCATGTAGGTCGACACCAAAATGGACGATTCATCGAATACAGTGCGCCATTAATCTTCAAACTCGGGATCTTCAAACCGGAATGCGTCCAATGGCCAGATTCGCGCGTTAATTTCTGCACTGAAATTGAGGTGACGTCATCTGAGTGCAACTCCGTCACGGAAGGGCGAACTAGGGCGTTTCGATTGAAGGCGTGCGCGGGGGCTGCCAAACTCAGCTGCGTGAATATAAAAGGCCTCTCTTGAACAAATTGGACCTCTTTTTTCGTGCTCTCTCTGTTAATATGGAGCGGAAATTTATGGAGTCGCATTTTTTCCGAGTTTTATGTTATACTTTAGTTATAATATATCCCGAATATGCTGTTCCACGTGATTCTCCCTTTGCATTTTAAAAGAGAATTCAGAGTGTAGAAAAATCTATGATTTATTTTACTCTATTTCGAGGACTAGAAAAGGTCTTTCAATCGGCTCATTCTACTTTTAGAATCAGGGTTCCGGAACGAACTAACTACTAACAACACAGCAGGAAACAGTTATCTTAAACCATAGTTCACTTCGTTGATTAACCAATTATTAAACATATTTTTTATCACTCAATTATGTATTATTGTACGATATTATTCGTACTTTATTATTCATACTAGTGAGCTTTTTCACTTACACGGTAATTTCTTTTTACAATTTCGTTTGAAGAAGGAACTGTATAGGCAAACAACCAGTAATTTTTCATGGTAACGAACTTTCCTGTTCTCACTTTCTTTTTTGCTTTCTTCTATAGTACTCTTTTCTTGTTATATTCCTCTATTTCTAATATAATTCTGGATATTTGGTAAATAGGTTAGCTATGTCTTCTATAATTTTTCTCTCATTATAGTCTAATGATTAAGAATGACATATTTGGCCTTTTAAAACAACTCATTGTAAAAAGCATTAATTTTCTGTTTTAATTAAACTTTTTCGATGTAATTACCTTACTTACTGCCTCAAAACCTTTTTGCATTTTTACCTTTAAGGGAATAATTTCAATTTCAGGAGAATTTCAGAAGCTTTTCTTGAATTCTCGAAAGGAATTTAAATTAAGATTTTCAGTGGGATAATTCCTGGAAAGTCGCACGAGCGAGATTATTAGTATTTTTTGATGGAATAGAGAAGTAATTAATCGTTCCAGAAGTAGATGAGATTCATCTCTTAAACCTTAAAAAGGAATACAAATATGGCATTTTTGGTACGGAGCGTTACCAACAAATTCTTACGCCAGAAGTTTAGGCTCTTCTTTGATTAATAAACCCCTAGAAAATGGGTACTTCGAAGAAAACTACGATTTAATATTGAAAGGAGCAAAACAAAGCCGTACATTTTGGAAAAGAGGCTGAGCTTTACGTCAAAAATATTTCAAGGCGTTCGGCGTAAATAATTCGAGTGTGTCCCTTGAGAAACGTCCCCTACGGCTGAGACCTTCAGAAGACAGCCATTTGTGTCGATGGTGGCGACCTCGGTTAATAAACACTGCAACATTAAGGAACTGTTCCGAGAAAATCTCCATCACCAAAGGGCTCCTTAAAGATGAATCCGTGTTAATTTTGCCTCCCCCTCACAGCCAAGCAACCTTTCCACCGTCCATGGCCCATTCCACGCGCATCCCTTCTGCGCAAAACATTAAAGCTTTTCTTCCCCTCCTCCTTTAAGGCGTTGAATAGGAGGTTACTAATGGAGACGAATCAATTAAAAGTGTTTCCTCTCCCCTCTTGGCGGAACTTCTCTTTCTCGGGCCCTTAAAAGCTCTCTCCGTCGGGCCACTCCAAAACCTCGCCCGGAGCCTCAAAACACGTATTTTTCGAACGTCTTAACGGTCCGAGGAAGGATCGATTCACTTTTCGTTCTTCTTTTTTTTTCTGCGGCGTTTTCTTTTTGAATTCCGCTCGGCGGTTGTTTTCCACGGACAATGACAATCTCTCGCTTCGTGATGATGAATTTATTGCTCCGGGATTCCGTCTCTAATTTGGACATTCCTCGAGCGCCTCTCTCGTGTCCTTTGATCTTCTTCGTTTATCGCCTTTTTCGAGGAATTTAAACGGATTCGTCATATTTTTATACCAAAGGATTTATATTAGTAGTTTGTGATTACTGTTAATGGTCCATGGATGCTGTTTGATGTTTTTTGAGGTTTGCTTTGTCCGTATTTATAAAAGAGAGTGCAGAAACAAAATAGATCGGTTGTGAAGACGAAAATATAAAATCGGTGTGAGATCTTTAAGTTCATGGGTGTAATATTCGAATTAAAGAGATCAGCAAGTGAACAAAAGGCATAATGTTAGAATAATCTATTAATTTTGGCTGCAAATACTATATATATATATATATATATATATATATATATATATATATATATATATATATATATATATATAGTTCATTCACTCACTTTGCTACTGAGAATATTTCATGAAATAATTTTTTCAGTTTGATAGTACAATTTCTTCAAAGCTGTATATATAAATAGTAACAATATTTGATTCATAACTAGGAATCTATGATATTTAAAGAGCAGATTCGGTTTAAAGAATTACCAATGCTTTATGCATTATATCAGCAGGACGTCCGAAAGCTACAAGTCTTAACAAACTAAATTTACATTATAAAATGTATAGAAAAGGATTAATTTTTATCCATATTAGATCATAACCCTTAAAAATGAAAAACTATAAATTTTTCATCGCATTCTTATCGGAATTAATCTTACTCATTCAGAGGATTATATTAGAAATCTTCGAATAAATAATTTATAAAACTATTTTTGATCGATTTACAAAAAATAGAAAGAGTTTGTCTACAGTTTCTTTATACAAGTGTGTGGTTATTTTTCCAATAAGAATATGTACTGTATGTAATAGATATCTTCCTCCTGTTTTTATTAAGCATCGATCACAGTACCATTTAAGGAATCTGTTAATTAGGAAAGAATTGAATTTTTTATTGTATAAAATTTAGTGTTAGTAATTTATCTCGTATTTCATTGTTAAATTTGTAAAATACATACATAGGGACTCTGCATTATATTTAAATTTAATTTTCTTGTTTTATCCAGTGAGTAGTAGAAATTATTCAGAAAATATCCTGCATTTAAAATCCTCTGACGGAAATTTTTCGACGAAAATTCTTGCATTGAATATTTCCGGGAGATAATTCCGGAATAATTTTCCAGTGAGAAAAATTTTCTTAAGCCTTTCTATTCTTTAAATTTTGTTCTGAAATGTTCTCTAACCCACGGAAGTAGGAAATAATTCTCAATGAAAGACAAAAGAAGGGCTGATTTTGAGCTTACGATTTCGGTACACTATTTGGACTAGAATTTTCCTTGAAACATTTTCATCATTTACCGTCACATAATCTAAGTATAATACGAACTTATTTACTCTCTCAAAGTATTTATTTAATGTAAGCTTCAGAGGAAAGGATTCTCATGTCTCATATCAAATGGAATGCCTTGTTCTCATGAAAAAGGCATTTAGAAAAATGTATGCTGTGTTGGGTCCCGAAACTGAATTAAACCTGACTACAGCAACTCCCTCTCGCTTGAGGGTAGAAATTACTGAACTAATCACGCGCATTCCATAATGTTTCGTTTCTAAATTCGTTCATTCCATATCCTTTTGTCTCGTAATTGCTCCTCTGATTCTGAAGCTGGATTCTGACGCCCAGACTCAACCTCGGGGCAAATGTTTTCCATCGTAATGCATAAACTTTTACGGAACTCAAACTCCGAGGGACAAAAATGTTTAATTTTCAGATTAAAAAGTGCATCCTCGAATCTCGTATTTTTCGGAGATACGTACGATTCAACCTTTAAGATCGTTTTTGTAAATGGCTGTGATAAGCTCATTTTTTCTCATTTTCATTCTCAATATTTAGGAAATATATTTGGTATATTGTTATTAAAAGATGCTAATTTTATAGAATGGAGATAATATATGAAATGGATATTTCAAGGATTTCTATTTTTAACTTCTTTTGGATAAGCAGCTGAGATGAAAGATACACTGTGTAATGGATCTATATTACGTACTTTCAAGCAAAATCTGGTCCATTATCTATATATTATTATTATCTTTCCTCGAACGAACTGTGAAAACGATACATTCGGAAAGTAAGGTCATGGTGAAAGCACTCCCTGCCACACGCCAAAAGTCGCCTTGTAGCGTATATTCGTATGTACAGAAATAGTAATAAATGAAATGTTTAAAAAAATCAACTCCTACGAAAACAATCGAACTTGTTAATATTATTAAAATAACTTATTCTTAACAGACTTAAATACTATTAAAGTGAAATCAAAATGTATATCACATTTAATTATTAATTTATTATTTTGTCGTACTAAAATTTGAAAAGCAACGTTTAATTAATATATTAATATAATAACAAATATCAAAAAATAGTTTTACATTTGGATAGATCTCCATTTCATCATTCCTGTAAATATGATGTTGCATAATAAAAATAAGCAAATGTTTCCGTAGTTACGTAGGATAAATAATAAACATAAAATAGATAGGAAAATGTCTCTTTAAGAGGAATTTTATAATACAGAAAATATGTAATGTTGAAAAATGTCTCTTGAAGAGACATTTTTCTACATTAAATATGCGGAGTTATGAGCCAATCCGAAGAGAGTATATATTTTATTAGAATTATTAATTATTAGAGTTGGTACGGATTGAATTATTTAAAGTTAGGCATTCGTTCGAATTAAGATATTTTAATTGAGTTTATCGATCGTTAGATAGCTTTTTGAGCACGAATAATAGGTCATTCATCTTGTAAGGGAACTTTGGCGACAACAAACCCTCGTTGCGTCAGTCGCTGTCCCAAGGGAACGTTTGTGAATAATAATGCATTCACGTCTTTGCCTTTACCGGGATGATCTGAAACCCACCTCGAGAATTACGTGGGCTCCTTTCTATACAAGACCGGAGGAACAAAGTTTAAAAAATGCATCTCTCGTGCAGAGAGGGCAAAAGGCTCTTCGGGGTATCGACATTTTTCTTCATTTTTACCCCCTGGAGACGACGACGCAGCCTCCGTGGGATACATACAGCCTTGCTTCGCTAAACAGGATGGAAGGCATCGATGACATCCACGCCTACAGCGCACCTCCTGGTGCAACACACATGCGATCAAAGCGTATCAACATAGACAACTAGATTTATAATCCTAAGAGGCCCGAAAAAGAGCGTATTAAATCGCGCCCTCAAGCGAAACTTTGGAAATGTTACGTCACGAGGGTGCCATATTTTCCGACGCTAGAGTTTTTAAGAAAACGTTCTCTCTTACGCCGAATTTTTTTTGCAGTTCCAGCGGCTCTTTTAGGGTGTTATTCGGAGAGAAAATAAGGAAGTGCTTTCGTTCTGTTTTCGCCGCAGATGGAAGGGGGGAGGGTTTAGATAATTCCTAGGGAGTAGCTGTGGGCACTAAGGTTTGCTCGAGATGCCTCCCGGGAAATCAAGTGCACTAAGTCCGTAGAGTCAACGCTCTTCCGCCATCATCGGGAATATCTCTCTCGACTTGTGCATAAGTGATTAGTTTCTTTTCCGGAGAAAAGCGATCAAGGAATGAAAATAAAAAAATGTTCGAGGAAGGTCACAGCGAGAAGACCGCTTCTAGAAAATATGGAAATATTGTAGTGTTCTTTTTTTATCACCCGATGAAAATGGAAGCAAGGAGTTTAATGCATTCGAAAGTGCAGTATGGAGGACGAGAAGGGTCGAGTGCCATAGAGGTGAGGTTGAGAGGAAGGCAAATGAAACATCGAGATGTTCCAGATTCGATTAATCGGAATTCATCCCTTTGACTTTATTGTCAATTGAATCCTAATAATAGACTCAAATACCACTCCGCTTCCGAGGATTGAGAATTACGCGGATGGAATTTATGGAGCATTAATGTTTCAGATCCATTAACTTCCATAGCAATCACTGAGAGCAAAAAATGAGACGTACACGTATAGCTCATTAGATGAAGTATTTTATCCTCCGTTAAGTGATATTAGTTCCTAAGATGTATTTCATTTTTTTCTTATTGATCGTATTTTTAGAGTACTTAAAGTTGAAGCTGAAATTAATCAACTTACGAAAGAAATTTTAATTTTTTGAATGTCTGAGTTATTTACCATTAACTTAGTGAAACTTGGTATTCACAATTCTTTAATTAAGCCAAGAAATTGCGGATTTAAGGCCTAAGGACTATTTCCAGAATTCTAAAACTTATCTATAATCTTCTAAGGTAAAAGGTTCATTCAATTCATAGATATTTTGAAATAAGAGCTTGCTAAGTTTAGATCTAGTCTTTTCATTTGCTTGCGCTAATTGGAATTGAATATGTTAATGATAAATCCTATTTTCCCTATCTTGTGGAAAATTTGAGCTAATTTTCTGAAAGCTTAACTTTAATTTGATTTATGAATAGAATTGTAATAATTAAATATGAATAAACTAATCCTTGAAAAAAAGTTTCAATGATAAAAATTCATAGAAAACGTAAATATTAATCCAAAAAAGCCAATTTTTGGAATAAAATAAAGAAGCTTAAAAAATCTATGATAAAGAACTATAATCAATGTTGGGTGATACTTAGCAAAATTATTGGTTGGTGTTGCTAAAATTATTGGTTGGTCTATTATGAACTTTTTTGTAATTACAAAATCTAACGATTTTATAATCCCATTTTCCATTATTATGATTTATTTTTGTATATATTTTTTCCCATAGATTAAATTGCGTGTATCTTTGATCCATTTTACTTTTATCCGTCAAAAATCTTGTACCCATTGCCCAATTAAGATAATATAATACGATAAATAACTTTAATAAGAAAGAAATCTCGTGGAAATGACTTCGAAAAAGGTTATCCAAAAATTTTAAACTTTTATACTATACGGGTAAGTGTTGAATTTCATGATGGAGTCAAACTATAAACAGCCCTTCTACAGAAAGTTATGAAAAACCGATTGATTTGAAGTAAAGAGTGACTGGATACTTGAATGACGAATTTTTACTCTTAATAATGTAGTGTTCAAACCCGATCCCGATCATTTATCGGAGATGGATTGGAACGCCTCTTGCCTCAATCAACTACAACTATGAACGGCGAGAGCTTCTGAAATTCTCTATGACGTTGTCTAAAGGATGAAAATCCAAACTTAGCAACCACTTGGCCAAGTATTTCATTGACTCGTACTCTTCCTAATCAATGTTGATGCTATGAGTCCAACCCACTCTATGATCAGATTCTTCTAGCGAAGAAGTTATGCTCGTACTTGGAGCAACTTGTTCATTTTCATTTGAGTGACGCAGGATAAAGAACGTAGCATCTCATATAAATTGATTTTAAAGTTAATTTCCAATACGTTTGCAAGAAGGATTTTATAAATTAAATGTAGAATTTAAAGTCACCCTAATTTTCAAACGTGTATAAATGTTATACACGTTTGAAAATAAATATTGACATAAATTGAGACAGTAAAGAATACTTACGTTTAAATTAAGCGTTTCGCTTATAAACGGATATCGCCCATATCTAAAGCTGTGTTTATCGATGACAAATTCTGGAATTGGTCTAACAAAAGCATGGAGAATATTTGATTTCGACACTACAGTATTATGCATCCTTACCCTTGGGTCCTATTCACGCCAGAGGGGAGAATGTTGTGACCCCATTGTGGCTGCGTAAAGCGACCCTTGTGCCTCGTTACAGTCATGTGAGAAATAGATAAGCACCGTTATCCCTGGGTGAATATTTTAATTTTTAGGAGTTCGTCGAATTGAATGGCACCTCGTCGATACTCTGCCGCTTCGGTTGACATGTTACCAATAACATGCATTCTGTGGATTGTTCTCTCAGAGCCTATGCTTAATTAATTTTCGCGCAAAGTTATCGTATCAAATGTCCTCAGCTTGAAATCAATTTATCCCCTGCCTAAGAGCAATAAACATTTACCATAATTGATTATAATTTCCGTAAATGTGAGAGTTATAGTGTAATTTTATTATGTTTTCAACGCTTCACAATCGGAAATAATTATGACTAAATTCGAGCAATTCTAATATTGCAAAAAGAACATTACGCTTAGAATGGTATGACCATTATATATTTAAATTTTTGAAGGGTTATGATTTGAATTGAGTTTATTAGATTTCTTATTTTTCTAATAGAATTTAAAATTTACGTCTTTCAAAATTAGTCTACAAACAGAATTTCCACTTTGAGGAGAAAAATCGTATTCGAAGAGGAGGACAAAAAGTTTTTATTTACTGAATAATAAATTAATGCAGCGAAATTTTTGCTTAAAATACAATTAAGTCTACATTAATAGAAGGAAAGAGATCGCTAATTATTCCATCATTATCGCGCAACGTGCTAAGATTTTCCATTTCCACAAATTATCTCTCTTCGAGTTGAGGCTCTCGGAAATTTTTTGAAATTCCCTGAGCTGTCGTTCCAAGAAATCCATAAAATATGGCAACAAAGACATTTGAAACTAGCGGATGTGTATCCAGCATAATTATCGTTCTCGCTAAGGGAATTGCTTTCCACTCAATTAGCCTCCTCTTACGTACAGTCTTTGCCTCATTAAAATTATTTGGGAGTGTTAAATATTGGGGATGTTTGCGTCTTTCTCGGTATAATTTGTCGTAATCCCTTGCGAGCATTTCAGCAGAAGGTCTTTTCACTTCCAAGGAAAAATCAAGAGGGCAAGTTATTAAAATCTTCACACCCTTCATGCTCCATCAGTTCTTTCGTCGAAAAGAGTTAACCGAGACTGTTTTCCACAAACTCTTAATTATTAAGAAATTTCCCAGAAATAATGGATCTTTTCAGCTAATTAATGACATGATTTTCTACGGTAAAACAATCAAAGGAAAAATACTCTAGATTTCCACTGCTTAAAACTCTCAAAGATTTCAAATAGTTCATCGTTTTATTTTTTAACCTCATAAATAATTAAAGAGACAGAAGTCTGGAAGACTATTGAATAAATGCGTATATGCATATGTACATTATATGTACGTTCAAACCTTTAAAACTAATTGAATGTAAAATTATAGTAATCTCCGTTACCATGAAAGGAGTGATACTTATTAGTTCGTCCATATACATATTGTTTTTACATCTAAATGTATACTAACTTCCGAATGAAGGAGTCAACCTTTCAAAATGCTTCAAAGTGTGTTTGATTTATAAAATCATATCTTGAATGTATAAGTAAGCAAAATTAGTATCACTGAATATGGAATTTTTCGATGCGTGCGACGAAGTATTTGATATACTTCAACTATATTGCACATTCAGCTTCATCAGTAAATAGTAAAAAAGTAATCCTCTGATGCTAATTAAATTCTGTTATAACGGAGTTGGAGGGCAAAGGGAAAGCAGGAAAACATTTCTAATCTGTAGATAGTACATGTAGCAGTAGGAAAACATGGAAGCGTATGCGAATAAATATGTCCTTTTCGCTAGCTTATATCCCAGACTCGTAGAGGTGAAGTGTTAAACTAGTGCTTGGATCATCACGTTGTTGTGACGTTTTAAGCCTGTGAGATCGAGGTGGGAAGCTGTGCAAGTGTTGCATCATTCTACTGCGCAATGCAGCTGATATTAAAGGTTGACTTCCTCTTTCCCTACAACAATTGCACGAAGATGAAGGCCGCGTGGATGTGCAAGTAAGCTTATGCTCTACACAGAGGCTAAGTGGCGCCTCTGGTGGGGAAACGAAAGAAAATGAAAGAGCGCAAAATAGAAAGAATATAATGGACGCAGAATGCGGGCACATCTCCGCCAGGAAATTGAATGCAATTACTCTAAAAAAATACTACTGAAGTATTAAGTGGTCGAGACTAGGTTATGAATATGCTGTTGGAAAATTTTCATTCGCTGCAATTACCGTTATTAAACTTTCCGGTTAGCTAAATCTGACTCTGTATTTATTTTCTGCTAATGCATTCCTCATGTTTCAGGATTCTACTATTTTACTGTAAATTCGGGAGGTGTTTTTCCTTTAATTTAAAATGTAACCGATTCGAAAGCTGATGAAAGGAGATAAACAGTGCATTTTCGACCTTATTATTTCTGTTTTCTCTCTTGCTTAGCTAAAGGAAACGCAAGAAGTATTTTCCTGAATAAATGAAATTAATGAAGAATATAATAAAGTCACTTTCAGCTGGAAATCTTAAATCTTAGAATCAGAGTTGATTAATTAGTTTCTTATATCCATAGTCCGTATACAACTTGAATTCTTTATACAGTGCTATGGGTTGATCAGGTAGAAATACGAGTGTGCAATGTAGCTTAAAATCTAGTTTCCTGGGTTATCATAAGGTTCCATTCTCTTTGGTAGAAGTAAAAAAAATTGCAGTTTTAAGTTTCAGTAACACGGTAAAATGAAAATTCAAGTATTTTTAAAGTTTAATATATATAATGCTATACTATAAGGAAATATTATTTTCATGCATTTTCTTTGAGAAAATTATTGAATTTAGGAACAATAACAGCATAGAATGTAGGTAAAACCATATTATCTCCCAGTTTCTAAGAACTTTAATTGAAGTTTCTTTCTAAGAAGGTAATTTCATTTCGGTTGGATGATAATATTGTCATTAAAATCCAGAATTCACAGCAAAAAGTTATATTTAATTACAAGATTTCGTAGAATATTTATTCCTCCATAAAACTTGGAACGTATTCCATTTTAATGAGTTCATTTCTGCAGTTATTTCGTTATGTATACTCTTAGATAACTTGCTACATTTTTATTCTGAAACGCAAAACTCCAATTACAAATGTTTGTTTTTCATTAACACTGGCTTTTAAAAATAAAACACGATCGAATACTAAGAGCTGAAAATCTAGTCTCGTTGCATGGTCTTATAGATAGATGTCTTCATGCGTTAAAAATCTAATTAGAACCAGATGTTCTTCTGTAGAAGGAACCCTATGATGTACTATTTTCTTATCATCATAGAGAATCTGGAAGGACGTATGTGAGGGAGGTGAGCTTGCCAACTGAATGGGAAAATAATTGCAATTAATGCAGAAAATGGGGAGAGGAAAAGGAAACAAAAGAACGCTGTGGAAAGGGAGTGCAGCGCCTTGAATGTGCGAGATGCATCCTTCATTTTGTGAGAGTAATGCAGAGGGCAGATGAACAATGATAAAAAAACTTGATGAGAAAGGGGAAAAAAGCGTTGATTAAAGGTAATGAACGCAAAGTACAAAGAGAGGAATGAGAATTGAGAAGGGAAAAGAGTGAGACGTAATTCCAAAGAAGAGTAGCACGGCGTGGAGAGGGGTGAGAACGACTTTTTCGCTGGGTTTTAAGAATAGAAACATTGTTACGAAACAAAAAGAGTCATCTCTTTCCTCCTCTGGTGTTGAGTGTAAACTTGCTAGCGCTTCTGTTTGTCACCTCTTTGTGTACTTTTCTCCGTATTTTAAGTAGGGTTTTTTTTCCAAAAGAACGTAAAAGACTTTCAGTTTTTGCATGTTGGCCGTTCTATTCTCGTAATTCCGTTTCCTAAGGCAATAATCCGGAAGATGTTTTTTGTTTTTTCGATTCACCTAATCATGCCTTCGAATTGAACGATTTATGTATTCATCTTTACATATTCCTTTCCTATTATTAAAAGTATTATTCAATTCTACAAAATCCATCCAATATTTTTTTTGGACGAGGTGTCTTAATTTACAACATTAATTCTTTGGTTCCACGAAAGTTTTCCGTCACGCGAATGTGTTTAATGAAGGAGCAAAAATAGGATGTATTGGATCGATGAAAGACAACCCGTCTCATTCATAATCCTCATAATACAGAAAGAGCCTGCAGACCGATTACCCAAAGAGGCAGGGAAATTACAGCTTCGCATCTTCCTGGAATTCAATATCACGTCGATGAATCCTTTTTGAGAACGCGCCGCTTCGGAAGATGAAATTTTTAACTCCTTGTGAAAGGGATATCGTCTATCCTCAAGGCTCGATTGAATCCGTTTGACCAACGCAAGAGTTCTTATGAATCCAACGCACAGCTTTCCTATCAATTTAAAGTGGGTATTTGCTTAGAAGAGAGCATAAGATGAAAGCGGAGATTGAAACTGAAGTAGACTCTCCATGGGATCAACATCCCTCAAGTAAAGCGATCACAGCGTGCGCGAATTTCTTTGACTCGCTGAAAGGAGGAACGGATATTACTCCCCGAAGGCCCCCGCGTGGTTTGAAGCGGGGCCCCAGGGCGAGTAGGGGGTTCCTCTTGACGAATCGCGATTAAATAGCGATTGTATCAAGAGGCCACATTCTGATCTTATGATGACCTTTCGTTGACGGAAACAATCCCCTCAAAAGCTCATCCTAAAGGAATGTAATTTGCAACTCAAGCTCGTTAAGCTTAATTTGTCTGTGGCGAGTGGTATGTAATTCAATGTTTATCGAATATAACTAACGTAATTTGCTTCGAAGTGATTATGTAAGTAATTTCCCCCTACAGTCTCATAAATACGCTGACATCTCCAAATGATAGTGAAATGTCGCCTAAATTTTTGAGACCTTCATACCTTTTATGTAGCAGGCTTGAGTTATGCTTTAGATGGAGCAGCAGAATTCTCGCTTGGATCTCTAGTAACATTTCTCAAAATTTTTATTCTTTAGCTGCATACCATAAAGAAATACCACATCATAAATAAATATAAGAGTTTTAATTATAAACTGAAAAGATATATTTAAGTTTATATTTGGATATTCGTTCGAAACCGAATAATGACTATAGGCAGTGGGTAATTTAAAAGAACGCTTAATCAATACCTACGCAAATGCATCATAGTATTTCATGAGTATTCAGTCACATTAGCCCCTGGAGCATATGCATTGCGCGGATCGTTAGTGTATTTGCGGGTTGCCTATTCGTACAAATTAAGGGGTCAGACATATGGTATGGATCGCTAATATCCCCTCTACTTCTGCAGCATATTTTATCTTAAACCATAAAGTATTTGAATTAACACGCATTGTTGAACAATTGATATTGAAGATGAATCTTATAGTATCAACCAACGCCCTCTGTATATAGTTTAAATGTTAGCTAATATACTGTATAGCTCATTCCTTAGTTACCAATAAAAGTACAGTAAGACCCCGCTTAACGCGGGGGATACGTTCCAATAACTTTTCGCTAAACGAAACAGCGTTAAACGAGGCAACGTAACACGTACATATGTAATGGAGATCAATGAAAAGAACAAAGAATAAGAAAATTTATCAGTTCTTGCCGAATTTATCACAATAAAATACTATGTTTATAGCTTTATACTCTTAATAACCTAGATGAGAACATATAAATTTACTTTAACGCAAGAAAGCTGCGTTTGTACTGGGATTGCGAAGAGAATATAGAGAATACGTTTGGAACCTTTTTCAGACAGACTAACGAAAGAGTGTTGAGAAAGATACATAGTATATCTACATATCACAGTCGCTATAAGGGCACCGCTTTTGGTTGGTGTATGGCCGTTTCCTTTGCACACATATAAAACAAGTATCAATATAGTGTGCGATTTAAGGGAACCCAAAAAAAACTGCGTTATACTGAAACAGCGTTAAGCGGGTTCTTACTGTACGATCTAGTCTTGTTCATGAAATTTCAACCTGAAATTCACTGGAAGCGGAAACTTATCAAAGGGATTAGCAGCCAATGCGAAAGGAGCTGTCTGGGACACACACTTCACGGATCCACAGGGATCTTTAATATCTCACAGCTTTATTGCTTTTTGAATAGCTTTGGCACAGTTTCGAATTAATTTAAGTCGGAAATTTCCTTTTAAAAGTCTTCGGTTATTGCCACTTCAAAAGTAAATATTCCGTGCACTAAGGTAGTTTTTTCTGCTAAAGTTTTATGTATGAAGTATATTATAGCGATGGAAGAAGAATTATGGCTTAGTTAGGGTACAAACGCATAAATTTATGTCATTTTCGTCGTTGTTAAACATTAATTTTAGTGTAGCTATTATAATATTTTTTAAACGAAGACTCATTTACTATTCAGTTATGATTGAATAAGGTTTCTTCAAAACTAAAATCTTCGGTTTGTTCCATACTTTATTTATTATTATTCAGTAATATTATTTCGCTAGCGTTTCCTTTCATTTCCTCAATCAACGTTTTACCTCATTTGAATTCGTTTAAAATTACCTCTCTATGAGAAACATTAGCTTCTCGAATGCAGGCATCTCATTTCACTTCCCTTTGGTTTCCTTTAAAGCTCAAAAAACATTACGGTTAGTTATTAGCTTAAATTTAGCTTCTAGCAGTTCTCAGTTATCTCGTTAAAGCTTTGGAGGATTCATTGATATAAAGCGAATTGTTTGAATAGGGATCATTCAATTTATACCGTATTTCCAGGTAAGAAAAATAGTTATGTTCTAGTGTGCTATTCTAATAACTTTGGGTAAACTATATGAGATATATATATATATATATAAGAGAAAAGGTATTATGAAAATAATTTCCATATCTTAATGGTATTTTAGATGAATTAAATCTTGATGACATTGACTATATCACTCATAGTTTGAAGGAAGTTTATGTTTTCCTTCCTGAAACTAATGTTTGTATTAAATAATTCGGGAATTTCTCTGAGGCACACAAAAACTTGGTTCGCAGGGTATTAATTTTCTGTTTAAAACGGTATTTTTACTAAATAATAGGCGATCGGAATATTCACAATGATGAAATGTAACGATTGGAATAAAATTTTCAATCACCACGGTGACAAATGAAACTTTTTAATTTCGGAAATATCGTAGATTCGCCCGAGTTTTATTTCCGTCCTGTAGCAAATTGATTGCGTCAAAATCCTCCTCTCGGGCGATATTTATTTGTATATTTTACGAGAAATATCACCGATTGATTGGAAAACCATTAAGTCGGCGCCAAACAATCTCATAACAAAAATCCTACGCATATTCATAAAAAGAATCCGCAAGCCAATTTAATCCGCTGGAGCCCCATCTCTTACTATTCAATCAAAATTTCAATTTGAAAAAGTGCACGAAGAACCAAACACCGTTCCCGTTTCCCACAATGATTCCAGTGGTATAGGGGCTCTAGGTGACGCATGCCCTTGTTTTCGTCATGATTTCAATTACACATTTGTTGATTCTGCACCGTAGGATGCCGAATGCAGGACAGTTACGTGACAGCGAATAGTAATCTGGGACTTGTTTATTTGAAAACACTACTTTCAAATTCAATGGGCGGAAACTAAGTGCCCCCAATGCGGAAGAGTAATTCCTCTTAATAGGGTGTGTGGAAGGCTTTTACATAGAAATTAAAACCGAGCGATGCAAGCGCGTGATTTTCGGAAAAGGATCCCAATTCTTTTTGATTGAAATACAAAAAAATAATATTTCAAAGGTTCGGATATTTGAAATAATTGAGATTGTTTTTTTGAGTATAATCAGCGTTTGATGGATAGTATCGTAAAAATAGCTATCGGAATTGAAGTAATGAATATGTATATAATAAAAGAATACTCTGTTCTAGGAGTGTGTATAATTATTTGAAGTATTTCGATAAAAATTGTGGAATATTTGTACCTGAAATAAAGTAGAGCATTTATCTGCTATGTTTAGATAGTTGGATGGTTCTATATTCATCTGCTTAGAATTTCTTGCTCATTATATCCATTCAGGCTCATAAGACTGGTAAATATCTCTTCTCAAACTTCGCTTGTTTACAGGTATTTATTTCATTTAATGGAAGGTTTGTCATTTCCCAGAAAAATCCTGCCGTTCCGGGCATAACGCTGAGGAATGTACATCATCTTATATATGCTGGGGAGAGTAGGGTGGAGCGATTGAGCAAGGAAGTTTAAAAATTTATATGCATGGAGAGATGCAAAGTGGGGAGAAGGGCAGTAAGAAATGGAAGGGGGAGAATACATCCTAAGTTTGTGATGCTTCTTTTTAAATCCCACTTTCCTTAATAACTTTGCACGCTCTTCATCCAATCCCCTTACTCTCGTAACATGGGTCATTTCAATCTCTTTATTTGTATAGAGATAATTGCACCTTATCTGTATCTTATATACTTATCCATTACTGTTTTCTTCTTTTTCTATTCATCCTTGTATTCCTTGCTACGAAAGTGACTGACAGATTTCCTTGCTTGATCGCTTTAATTCGCAGTTTAAAATTCTGTTTCATTTTATAAATTACTTATTAGTGTCCCTTGGATAAAGCGGCGAGTAAACAGTGTTACCAACGTCCTAATTTCAATATGAATTATTAGTTTTTCGAATTGAGTTTAGAAGTTAAATGAGTTTTCTTGTATTTTTTAAACATGTTGGATTCATGTATTTGCTGCGAATAACTACATAGCATACTAGGTTTCTATATTATGTCTCAAAATTAATCACAGCCACATTTTGAGTTTCATATATCCAAATTCTGATTCAGAAATGATTTTCGCCAATGATGATAAAACTCTTTTTAAACGTCAGCAATTAATAACATGTTGATCATAAAAGGAATCAATCTTACGTATACATTATAGTATATTTGAATGTAGTGTATATATATATCTATTATATATAGACGCTTCGGGGGGATATATATATATAACATATATATAGGATATTAATGTCAGGCCCAAACCGCTTCGGCCACGGAGCCGCCGATTTTTTTACGTGATGGCCCACTAAATCTTACTTAGGAAAAATTCGAAAACCGACCCTACCTATCATGGGTTCGATTCTAGGAGGTCCCAAAAATCGACTTTCCCCCGTAAGAATGCATGGGGCCGTTTTTCAAATAATTTTTTAAAATACTTCCCATTGAGATAGAACAATGAAATTTCATATGGCTATTGCTATTATATATATCTACGGAAATATGCTATTGCTTACGCGCAACCGGTCATGGGTTCGATGCCAGTAGGTGAAATATTTTCAAATTTCGAAAAATCGTAGCTCTCCTAATATGATACATAGATGATTCAAATTTTCTACACGTATAGACACGTATTAAATGTACTTTTAAAAAAATCAACTGCTGCCTTTGTGTCACAGGTTCGATTCCAGAGCGTCCCGTATTCTCGATTTTCCCCGTTAAGAATGCATGGGGCCGTTTTTCAAATAATTTTAAAAATATTTCCCATTGAGTGAAAAGAATAAAATTTCATGTAGCTATTGCTAATATATATGTCTACGGAAAAATGCAGTATTTTACGTACAATCGGTCCTGGGTTCGATTCCAGGAGGTGAAATATTTTTGAATTTTAACAAATCGTAGCTCTCTAAATGTCGTACATAGACCATTCAAACGTTCAACACGTATAGATACTTACAAAGTGTAATTGGAAAAAAATCAGCATTTGCCTATGTATCACGGGTTCGATTCCAGAGCGACCCGTAATCTCGGTTTTTCCCGTTTAAAATACATTGGCCATATTTCCGAATGCATTTTATGACACTTCCCAACCGCGTAGAGGTTCAAAATTTCACACAGCCATTAAGGGGACAGTTCTCATATAAAAGCTATCCTGACTATCGTAAAAGGTCGTTGGTTCGATGCTAGGGGGCGTTAATTAATTCTCCATGTGAAATACATAGGGAATTTAGGACTCATTTTAAGGTACTTCCTTAATGTATTTCCATTTGAAATTTGGCATGTTTATAAAGATTGTCATACATAAGCGAAAGATGACAGTGATTTCCGTAGGATGGCCCTGGTTCGACGCCTTGGTGGTAATAATATTGTCAAGAGAAAAGCATACGAAATCAAAGTCAATGCAAGGTACGCTGCGTAAATGTTCTTTAGTTAGTACAGTAAAAATCGTAAGTTTTATTAAAAGAGAAATTTTCCGATTGCTTGCTGTCAGCAAGCACACCTTTACTCGTATATATATATATATATATATATATATATATATATATATATATATGTGTGTGTGTGTATACGAAATGCTCAAAGCTTAAAATTTACGCAATGAATACGACATAGAAATTTAAAATTGAGTTGTAAAAAGTTCCTAGAAACGCGCGATATGAATTTTTACCGTTGGTTGGAGTATGTGGGGTATATATTTCTGCATCGTAAGTTTCTCACAACGTCGCTTCATATGAACCGTGCCTCCAAACGTTGTTCTAAGACTCCAACGCATCCAGCTACAGTTGAGTTGTAAGTAAGGGGCACTGTAAAACGAGTGGCGAACTTGAACTTCAAAATTCTCAAGGTGTTTTTCTTAAATGGTTCGGAAGCGTCTACATGACCGAAATGCGAGAGAAAAAACACTCTCGTCTTTCCTTGGGAAGTTTAATCTGCAGAAGAAGCGTTTTCCCTTCTCCTGAAAGGTTTTTGCATTATTATTTCTTCCTCTCAAAACCAGAATTCACGCCTTATGTTTGCATCCCCATCTCATTTTTCGCCCTTCTCTTGTGTACGGAGTGCATTACGTATTCCCTTCTCGTATATCTCGACTTATTTTACTTTCTTAGAATATTTTCTCTTTAAATGGCGCAACTCTTCATCGTTCTACGTTTCCGATAAAGGAATCGTTCCTCTTCGAAAGTGAAGGATTCCTGGAAATGTTTCCTCTTCGTTTGATGTAGAAAATATTTTGTCGTTTAAGATTGCTTGTGAAAATATCCGAGATATTTTTTCACGCCGGCGATTCAATTTTGTTTACTCCTTGTGACCTTCCAGATGATTTAAACAGTACAATTAATATTGATTTTCGAAGTAAGTCATGCTTATCAATTTTAAAATGGTTCATAATTATTCAAAATGTCATTTATAATGCTTAAGTAAGAATTAGGAATAAGTGTATGGCAAATAAATTAAAAAAACGATCCACGAAAAACCGAATACACAGAAATTTTTAAACGATTTGCTGGATTTTATAATTTGAAGACGTTCATCTGAAAATAATGTGTAAATGCGTAAATATTCAATCTTTTTTCAATTAATTTATAAATTAAAGAACTTTAATCTGGCCATTCTTTCCACACTTCTTCATACTTAATAATCACATCATCAATAATTATGCAACCTATAATATGCTTTCAAATCAAGGATTTTATATTATAATAGGATGTGATATATTTTCAACTATTCCAATATATTTTGATAATCATTGTTTGGAAGTAACCTCCTGTAGAGGCACTTAATCGATGTTGCCTAACTTCTGAACCCGTTCTTCCTTAATTCGCTGTTAATACATTTGAAGTGCTTCAGTATCTTGTTCACTAGTGTTCGATTTGATACTCTCAATTACGAAGAAGGAAAGTAGTTTATGAAAAACATGTAGCTGCTTGGTTCACAATATATTATTGGAAATTATAGCAAATACTTTCAGAGTAAGAGTTTTAATTTAAATCCTGTCCTTCTTTAAAAGCAATAAATTTGTTAATATATTACGTAAAACAAACGGAAATTAAATGTATAAACAAATTGTTCCATTTAAACCATATGAAGAAATTTACAGAATTTATTTTTGCTTTATGCAAATTAATGCAAATTATTATTGAGGAAATACTGATAGTTGTAGAATTTTAATACTGGATAAAATCTGTATAATCTTCGAAAAAAACCTCCAGTAGAATTTTCCTCGAGAGGGGCTTCATCCCTACGTCCGCGGCATTAAATTTATTCTACAACTTAGAATGCAATAAATAGGACGTACAGAAATGTTTTTAATAAATCTTACAATTCATAAAATTTTGGTAGTTCCTAATTCTTGAATGGTTGTAGGTAATCCGGACTGATCAATGCTGCGCTACTCCGCAATTTAATCTCCAGTTTGCTTTAGAAAAAGGGAGATTATTCATCTACGTATAGTACTGGGTTATACGAGGGATTACCACCCTTTAAGAGTGGAAGAGGGACAGTGGAATAGAAATGCACGGTATTAAAAGAATCGGGTGCACGAACTAAAAATAAAAAATCGTTCGCCCTAGAATACGGAAGGCGTCAAAAGATAAGGAAATATTTAATAGGATGTACTGCGGTATATAGGATGAGAGGGAAAGAATGAAGACTCGGGATCAAATATGCATAACTGTGTAGTTCGTACATGCAGGATTCCGTGATCCGCTTCACTATTTCAATCGAATTCAAATGAATCCTGAATCTCCTCCATTCCCCTCCCCTCCCGAACCCATCCCCCTGCGCCCTTTATCCTGCACCGAGACGGAATATAAGAATACAACGTTCCCATGACGACTGCACCAAACACACCTGCATGTTCTTTCTAGAAACTAGACCTACAACTCCTTCTTTCCGTTAGGAATTCTAACGCATCTCTCAAGTAGATGCATCAAGAAATCTGACTCCACTTTGCATCCTTATTTTTCCTATCAGACACATAATCCTTCCTTGTTTATCTATTCACGATCTCTGCTTTTAGATCTTAGCTTATCTTTTACCGGAAGCGTCGGTGGCAGACGCGATGCATTGGCCTAAAGAAACTCCGAATTCCTTCCGATACGGGATTGTCTTACCTTTGTGCCAATTCCTCTTTGTCCCCCAATATTTCACTTCGGTACGTATCGAACGTCTCTCGAAAACTCTCACGTTTGAGAAAGGATCTTCGGGAGAATGGGAAGATTAGGTCGCCGCGGGTCACTTCACAATCGCATCTCCCCTTTAAAAAGCCCGCTCCCGCAGGATTTATAAAAATATCACGTAATCACTCAGGAGGTTGGTTATCAGAGCTTCCGTAGGTTCGATAAGGTTACATTCATCCCTCGACACCACTCGGATGTTGTAGGTGGAGCGTTACTCACGGACCATCTCAGAGTGTGCCGGAGGGAGCTTTTTAGACCACCGTTTATTCCTTCGATCAAAGTGATTTGTGAGTTCGATGGATGCACTGCTTTTCAGATTTAACATTGGGGGCGTTAAGGACTTTTTATCGCACAATTCTTATGTAACAATATGTTAATGGTAAAAGTTGAAAATGTAAAAATAATACAATGTTTAATATCATGCATAATAGTAATGCATTGAATTTTCATATTATAATCATTCATTCATTTAATTCGCACGTGTTTTTTAGTATTTTTTTACGATGATCCTTTAAATATGACCTGGTTTTTCTTCCGTGAATTCAATATTCCTTAAATGCTAAAAATTAACGTTCAAAATATTCCTTAATTCATGGTGAAATTTCAAATGTATCAAAAGAAGAATTCCTTAGCGTCATCACACTTTTTATTCAAAAACATTATCCGTTTCTAGTCTTCTTAATGAATGAACATGCGTAATGATAAACTCCTTTACGTGAGTACCTCCAGTGTTATTTAAGTACCTTCCTACCTATAGTTTTTTATGAAATGGAGTTATCCAACTTTAAATAGCTTAAAGTTTCAAGAAAGTGATACCATGTGAATATACTCAACGTTAAACGTTTCTGTTAAGAATTCATTTAATTTTATAATAAGTAATTTCAACAAATATAATCGCGTTCTGGTTTCTTCTATTTGAATCTTATATAACATATCTGGCCACATAAATTTTAGAATAATTATTATCAAGATTACGTTAGGATTGAATGTTAATTCCCAATATGGCTTAAAGAGCGAATAATAGAAATTTATAAGGGGATCACGAACTATTGGAGTGATATCAGTGTTATTTCCCTGCTTGTGTATGAAATGTAAGACCATGAAGAAAGAGTGGGAAAGGATAGTGGGAGGCTCGGAGTGAAGGCGTAGGTGTGGAATGGAAAAAGTATGTTTTGGACGCAGAAAAGCTAACTAAGGAAAGCCGAACAGAGTGGGCCTTTGATTGAAGAGTGGAAAAAGAAGAAGGACAAATATTAGTCAGAGATGGATCGTCAAAGAAAGCTATTTGTCTGAGTAATATAACAGGGAGAAAGGAAAATTTTATCTCATATATAATTAGCATAAAAGGAGTGATAAGTGACTAGAATTTTTTGTTAATTGATGGACTTAAAAAGAAAATATGATATGATAGGCGTTAATGTTTCTTCGCCCGAAATAGTTCGTTATTTTTAATGGGAAAATGAATCGCAATTTTATTTTCTTATTAACTCACGTATTCCTAAAAAAACGCTTGACTGGTAAAATTTAAGTAGCGATTTTTAGAGTAATTATTGTAATATCTAAGTGCTATCTACAAAAAATTCAACATTTGGAAATAATACTTTGGAACTAGACTCTTTGTTTTTCAAATTTTGCGGATTGGTTAGCGTGCTAATTTTCTAACGCTAAAGTCCCGGGTTCAAATTCCTTCAATCAAATGTTCGTGACGTCCATTGTTAAGACAACAATTGCTCGTGTTGTCCATTGTAACTGTCCCGAAACAGGATTTTTGTGCGATCTATGGTAATAAATAAATAATGAATGTGAACTAATAAATGTGAATGAAAGAAATCGAATTATATTTCTCAAATAAAACAAATTCTGTAAAACGTGTATTTGAATAAAATCTAAAAAGCAATTATTTGTAACTTGAATCCAAAGGTAAACTCAACAAATTAGAGAAAGTTAAAAATCAAGTTTGCGTTAGAATTGAAACTTTAAGAGGAAAATAATGTAATCCGTGTATGAAAATACTATTTTCATTACACGGAGACTAATGAGGATATCAAGAAAAAGTATATATCTGACGCCAAAGTACGAGAGACTGTATTGGACTAGCTTAAGTAAACAGCGAAAAGGAACACTGTAAGTAGAAAGTGGAGGGAAACAACCACAAGTCCCAAACGTGAGGAACGTAGCTAGAGAAGATAGAGCAACCGAATCACAGCTAACCAAATACGGAAAGTGGATTGGGGTCGAGCGAAGGAAAGGCCTAAGGATATTGGGTTTAAAACACTACTTTCCATCGAAAAAAGGTAGAACAATTCATAAAACAATATAGCGATAGATAAAATAGATAATAGATAGATTAAACTAATTTTTACCCTATTATTGTGGTACTTAAACGATCGCTGATGACTTTAAAAACGACTCTCAGAAGCATTAACGATAAATTTCCATATATCGCGACTTTTTCCGTAACATTCTGTCTCGAGAATGTGCGAACTATAATTGGACTTTGATACGTCCCGCTAAGTGTTAATGAGATCGAGTTTCAACTCTGTGTGACCTTAATCCCGCAGTATCTTCTCTGGAGCCGAACGTCTCCGAGTGCAGCGGCCTTTCAGTTCCTTTCGGAGCTCCTTTGATCCACGTTTTCTTAGAGTCCTCCTAAGGAATATTAGCAGTGGGAAGTGGGTCAGAGGGGCCAGTTGGATTACTGGTCAAGTAAGTGGTTTCCCCTAATGGGGGAGGAAGGTTAATGTGAGGGCACACCGATAAGGCGGATTTGAACGGAGGGAGTGTTTCCTCTGAAGTCAGGTGTTGCGGTTGTTGAGGCTAAGGACTTGCAAATTACGGAATCAGGGACGAAGGATGGGTCGCTCGCAAGCCAAATATTAATTGACCAACACTCTCGCCTCCGATAAATACTTCGGATTCGCCGTTATTCAGAAAATTTGCATCTAGAATAGTAACTATATAGTGTAAGTTAAACACAAAAAACCTTCGGAAAAATGTATATTTAAAACCAAACTCCAATAAAAATTACTATCTTACTTATTCATAATTACTATATTACTCATTCATTTGAATCTATTGCTTTACATGGTAAAACAGCAGGGATGAAGGGAATAATTATCATCAAACAAGTATTCAAACATTCTATTATTGAGTAATTTTCGTTTAAATTGAACTAAAAAGTATTGTCTTATACTATCATGATTCTTAAATAATGGTATGTTTCAAGATTAAGATTCCTCATTTGTTATTATATTGAATAACATTCTATAATAAAATTTGAAGTGATAACATATATTTGATTCATAGTTCATAAAACATGAAATAGCTGTAAAGTGAAAATAATTCTCATTAACAATAAATTAAATCGGTTTGAACTTTTTTATTCTGAGTTCTAGGATTACGAATAAGAAATAAAAAAGAGACGATTTCGTTTGTTGATTTCTCAAAAATGTGAAAATATTGACCTTTTGCTAAGTTTGCCAGTTTTATTCGAATCTTTTAGAATATCGTTACTCTGGCAAAAGCTCTACGTAAAACGTAAGATAAAACTTCAGCTGAACTTCTGAAACTTTTTCTCTTGAAAATACAGCAATAAAAATACTCCTTTCTACGAACGTTAAAACTCTTTGTTTCATTTGTAAATATAAATGGAAATATATCTTTCGTTCGCATATGTGAAAATCCATCCACGGATAAATAGATTCGCGAGAGAGCATCTCAAACTTCGTTCTTCCCTACCATTCGCTCCAATTTGCAATTCAAAGCAAATTTTGAGGAAATAAAACCCTACGACCAGCACCCTCTCAAACCTAGAAACATCCAAGATAAATTATGCAACCCTATAGAGGGAAAGGTCATGCTACTATCTTGCCTTCATGCCATCCATCGATCTACTGCGATTTCTTTCTCCATCAAATTTTCCTTTTCATTTGGCGTGTCTCTTATCATTCGACATCAAATGCAATATATGGAATGATCTTGTTTAACCGGATTAGTTTTATCAGGGAGCGGAAAGTCTGCTTTCCATTGTACGTGTAATTTCGTAACTTGGCGCATTGGTGCTTTAATACCTTTCTTCTATTTTAGGGTGTTTAGGGTGTATATAGGGTGTTTCTCAAAATCTAATGAATTATCAGAATTAACAAAGAAACTTCCAAATATATGCAGTAGATTTATGTTCGTTACTTAGCGTATTTTGGTGATTTTATTAGTTCCTTGTTGTTAATGTTTGATTAGCGAAGGTAATGTCTCTAGTTTCCATCGATTTATCAATCTATAGAAGAGAAAAATGAAAAGATATTCGAAAAGAATGTAATGCGAACTCAATAAGAAAGCACTATGAATGGAATGTGTATTCTATTGACGAAAAATACTTCATATATAGAAGATAAAACTCCCTTAGAGCTTGTAGAAAACATATTCCAAGCGCACAGAAGATCAGAGAATGTACTATCGGCGGTAGAAAAAATTTCAAAATTTTCTATTTGAATGTTTTTTTTATTGCAGTTGACTTGAGTCTAAGAAATAAACGTTTTTCATTTATTTGGAATCCTAAATGATTTTAAATTACATTTATTGGTCCAGGTTAAACTAATAACGATATATAATATATATAAAGTTTTAATATATTAATATAATTGACCAAATATATATATATTGATTTAACATTGATCGAATCCTGAGAGAGAAAACGATAAAACTCAATTTTCTCAATCAAGTCAAAATTATACATCGAGTTCCTAAATAAATAGCTGCTTTTGTAACATCCCTTCTCAAATATTCAGTATAAGTTTCATTTTTGATTCCTTTTCAATGCTAAGGAGTTACTTATTCTTGAAATTTCCAGCATGACAGCCTCTCAAAGGTTATTCTTCTTCCTTTTTCAAAGCTATAGCACTCGAAAATTTCTCATTATACTATTATCTCGCATTGTTGTAGCAAAGGGAATTAATTAGTAATAGAAGCAATATGGAAGTGTTCCGAGAAGTAACGTGTGAAAGAAACCTTGCTATTGGAATTGGCTTCCCGTGTAGATCACGTGAGATACTAAGAATAGCGTACTTATGCACACGTGCTTCTGTCCGACTTAAAAGTACGCACACGATGCCAATTAGAGTCGTAGAGTGTACGCACGCGATCCTCTGTGCACTACTTGAGTGTATGAAGCATCATTAGCGAGATACTTCATCACACGCTTCGCCTCGGAACACGTTTATATTCTGATGAATAGTATCTTTAGCTTTACTTCAGAATTGCTAAAAATTTGTGTTGGAAACATTTGAAATGAGCTATATGAATATATGAATATGTCTAAAAATATTTCTTCGAAGATTTTGTATTTTAGAATTGTACGGTTATTCAATTACGATGAAAATAAGTAAAACCAATATGTAACACAAATATGTCAATAGTAGAACCACTTAAAGTACACCCTATTCACTTCTGTATCTCATTTCGTATTCATAAGTACGAATAATAAAGTCATTATTGTGTTGTAGTGTATTATACTGTAAGATATTACTATCATATAGTTAATCAACTGAGAAAGAGGTGTTGATTCGATGACCTCTTTAATTTAAAGACCATTACATTAATCCTCGGGATTTATAAACTTCATTTTTGCAAACGCAATCTGGGCATTTAGCCACATTTTTACCTTTCCAATAGAATAAATTCCTATAGAAAGGGTCCATGATATACCGTGTAAGAGATAGTATGTGGGAGAGAAAGCTAGAGTCTGTGAGAGGGTATCAGAGATCGGGTAGGGTTTAGTGGGGATCAGTGGGCGGTCAGGAAATAAGTAGGGAAAGTGAAGGAGGGGAAGTAAATGAGGAAGAGGGGGAGGGGCGGAGGGGATAAATTGATGAAAGCAAAGAGGAAAGAAGGAAACGGAGTGGACAGTGTAGTAGAGAGGAAATGAAGAGGCAGTGAGAAGGAAGAAGGATCGGCTGAGATGTTATTCAACGGATGTTTCAGTATCGCAAAGCGTCATTTCGCAGAGCCCACGTCGTAGAAGCACTGGAATATCACAAAGTTCGGGGAAAAGAAGTGATAATAGATTTTCACACCGAACGAGGTTCTAGTTGAAGGAACGGCCCAGCTGAAATTTATCATTTTGTCAGACAACCGAATGAATTTTCTCCCTTTTCCGTCTTTTTTAGAAGGGAATTCCAGCGAAAGAAGGTTATGTATAGTTCTGGAAAAGATCTCGAACAACGGGATAAATTTCTACTGGAATGCATGGGTGCAAATTAAAGAAGCGTATCATTGGCTGTGGGTGTCCTAGAATCACTTTCTATTTATTAAAGATCTTCATTGTCATTCCATAATATAAGATACAATTCAAGAAGTTTTACTGAAGTAAAGAGTGAGTTTTATTCGATCTTAAGTATATTAATTTATATCGTATTATATTTAAGACGATTTTGCGAATAATTTAATGATTTATAAAACGAATGGAATATTTTTACGATTAAATTTTATGTAAGGATGAACAATCATATAAAAAATTTTATTTATTTATTTATTTATTGTTTCTAGAGCCACAAATAGGCACCAGGCCTAGTGGTAGCTCTCTTGTCAGGGGAACAAATGTAATACTCTGCCCGGCATTTACCCTAGTCGAGAGGGAAACCAATGCGAATTAATGAATGCAATTATGCGAAATTAACTATATAAATTAATGTAGATTATCTTTTAATTCATTGCTGGGACGTTGAGGAAAAAGTGTAGAATAAAACGCAAATAAATTGTAGTAATTTATAAGATTTTCATTCAGCACCAAGTCAAAGTTATTTTTTTGTTCCTTTTCGATGTTGAAATTTTAAAATAATACGATCACAACAGAAATAAAAAATTACGATTTGCAATGAAAAAATGTTTATCAAAACAGAAATTTTTATATTATTCTGTTCCATCATGAATTGCTGAAGATTTTATCTAAAATATTTTGAAAATATTCCTTTATCGAGAAGCTTGAAAACAAAAAGATAAAATGTACGCGAATAAACCATTTCATCTTATGCAATTCATGCTTTCGACCAATCGCAATGCCTTTTACGTACTGAAACGGAATAATAAAATGAACATTTTTCCATTTGCATCGGAGAGTTTGAAGGAAACCTCTCAAGTACTCGAGAAAAGATTTGGGAGGGAAGTTTATGAGTTCGAAAGACGTGCTCCGGACATTATTTGCGATTCGGAGAAGAACAACGTCAGACGGTCAAATCTCTATCTCCGGGAAATCCTCCCACATCCATCTCTTTAAATAGAAAAGACAGGCGGTGTGCGTTATCGAATCCCTTCTCTCGGAAGATTCTCCGCTAAGAAATGCTAAGGAAGGAAACTAAGTGCGACAGATAAGGGAAGGATGACCGAAAAAGGAGTCAACAACTGAAATACGTGCAGCCGATGATATCGGAGTTTGAAGGTGTGCCAATCGGAGATTTTCTCGAAACTTTTCCGAGCAGCAGTCGAGAAAGACTCGGCGACCCAAAAAATCTCGACAAATTATCCCTAAGCCTATTCATTACCACTGTAAGCGGCGAACGAAGTTGATAAAACTTAGGAAATGTCTCCGCTGAAGGAAATAAAGTTCTTAAACATGTTACGCTTGGTTCCTTCCCTGATTTTTCCGAGTTGAAGGTCAGAGTTACTAATCTTGGTGGCGAGGCAGAGAAAAGTTGTAGGAAGTAAAAAATGTTTGATGATGGAGGAAAATTTACGAGCTAACCTAACGAATGATGTTGCACAGCAACCATTGATACAACCTTATTGCTTAAAATCAACTCATATTTGTATACTCTTGATTAAACAACTAAAAAGAGTCATTTTGGTAGGTTCAAATTTTAAAGAAAAGTTCATTTCCTTGAATGAGAGAGTTTGAAGAACGTTTTCTCGTAAGAATCGAAGATAGAATACAATGATTTAGAGATGTAAAACAATAATAACAATAATAAATATCAATCGAATAAGATAACTTACCAAATAATTAAAAAATCTTATGTAAAGTACCAGATTAACAGTGATCTTATTTAGAAAAAACCCCTCGTAATTTTTAAAATAAAATAATATTCAGAATTTTTGATTTCATTGTTGATAATCGTTTCTGAATAATAAAAATACTTAAGGGCTCACGTTTCGTATTTATTATAATAATCGTAAATATTAAATATATAACATGCCAAAACCAATATACGTACCAATGTGTATTTCAGATATTAAGAGTAATTAGTAATTCTACTTTTCGTGCTAAATATTAAGTTTGAATCAATTGGATCAAATATCCTCTGGAGCTGCCACTTTCACTGTCATGGCACAACTCATTGCCTTTCAAGGGTTTCCAAGTTGGAATTACACTCGATATAAATGGAAGTTTGCCGCTTGTTTCGTCAAGAACCTCGCTTGGTTAGAGCATTACTTAATTTTCCGAGATTGGGTGAATCGAAAGGATGTGGAGAAGGCCCACAAACAAGTAGGAGGTAATAAGGAAACGGCATGATGAGCCTAAGATGAAGGGAGAGAGTGCGGTGTTTGGATAAGGGGAAACTGAGAGTGTTTGCTGCACTAAAGACCATCTCTTTTAGGCCCCTCGTCCTCATCTTCGACGAGAAGCTCTCTTCAAAAGGCGAATTGGAAAAGAGATGGAAGGATTTGAAAAACAAGAGGTGATCACTCCCCCCAATCTCTTGGAATTGATGAGATAAATTATATTTTCAGCCGATCCTTAAATCTAAAATGAGATAAATTGAGTCTTGACTGAATGATGGAAATTCCGAATCTTTTACGTAGTTGTATTAAAGCCCTCATGTCAGACTACAGATATATTAAGCAGGAGAAAATTTTATATATTTATATGATTTTCAATCATATTCTAAATGACATCTGGTAATATTTTTTGGAGGATTCCGAACACGTTGGTGAAATGGGAATCCCAAATTCCAGTCTATCAGTGACCCAAATAGAGAGATGATGATTTTATACAATAATATGTAAATACGATTTTTTCATTACCTTTCATATATCTTCCGACAAATGAGTTAAAAGCGTGTTTCTTTTCTGGAACACGTAACCAAAAAATATATGTCATGTGCTATGATGAAACACATTTACCTAATGTGGAAATAATATGTAATTTTTATGTTGCGTGAATTCCGTAGTATGAATATTGAGGATTAGTGGAAGAAAAATGGACATCGGTATATGCTAGCAATTTAAATTAATTGTTATTTTAAGAATAATTAAAGACTTGACATTAAAACAATAGAAAACGTATTAAAATTATTATACATTATATATTACGATAAATTTTGCTTTAAACATATGGTACAAGATAAATTGGAAGCGTTTTTATGTTAATTTCGTCTTAATCTCTTTAATTTCGTCAATTCATGAATTTGGTAGTGTTGAATAGAGGCCTGATGGATAATTGGAATGCTTTGATTACAGGTTTTCTTAGGGATTCCTAAATAAGGTTTCTCATTTGATTACATATGGTTATATTCTTTCAAAAAAATGAGAACTTTACCTCTTAAGTTAATTCGACACCGTTTCTAACAACTTCAAAATCCGTAAAATTGATGGTCCAGTTTTATTCAATTAAAATATTATTGTATATTTTTAGGCGTAAAATTTAAAGAAAAATGTTATCTATATTTAGTATCACGTAAATTAATATTTCGTTTTCAAATATGATACGGAATTTAACTATTCTATAGACGATCATTATCGTCATTTTTTATTATAAATAAAATAATGGTGGAATTGTTTATATGTATTTATAATATGTTATATTTTCTCAATAAGTCATATAAAAATTAGATAAAATTTATGGAATGAAAATAAAACAAAAAAATTTCAAAGGAAATTTACGATTTTTGGCGAAACGTGTCTTTCATCGGAATTTGCGAAATTTCGCATTCTACTCAACAATATCCGAAAGGAATTCCTTTACGCAATTTGCACAAAACGCGTATATTTTTAAATTTGCGCATCATAAAAAATATTCATATCTAAATTTACGTCCATTACTCACAATTTAAGCCCTCATTCCCGCGCTTCTGATTCCGAAAAAGTTTGCGCGTGAAATGAATTTATTCGCCGATTCAGAATGCGAAACTTGGTGTTCGTGGCTAGAGCGCGTTAGGAAAAAATGGTGAAAAAGTGGGGTTAAATATGGGATGTAAGCCTCTGTGGTATGCAGAGTATTTGAGGGTCGGTGGAGGATGGACCTCCGAAGGAAGGTCGGAAAAGACCTCGGCCGTGGGATTTCCTGCGGGAAAAACAAAAGACGATCTAGGTGGCGTATTAATATAATAGGGCCACACGAGAAGAATAACCCCCTCTCTTACCTTTCACGCGCACCGACCGAACGAAATCTGCGAAAGGAATGGTGGAAGGAATCAAGGAATGAATAATGGTGAGAAGACGCAACTTGAAATATTAGGAGTGTAATGTAATGTGAGAGATGAAGTCGCAAGAGCGTTCGTGAGTGCGTGAAACGGCGCTCAAAAGGAAATAATGGGAATGAATACAGGTGTAACGCGATCTCTCACACACAATTCTAGCGGACGATTACCTTTGCCTCCCTTTGATTCTAAATCATAAAGGGGAAGACAGCTTTTACTTGTTCCGGCGGGTTGGTAACTCTTAATTTCACTCTGAACGGACACTGAGTTTACTTCCTCGAGAGTAATTCATCATCATCCGTTTTAATTTATTTTATTATAAATTGGTATTCGGAGCGAAAATTGATAAGATATTTTCATATTCTTTTGTTATGGATATTTTGCGGTAATTTGCTCGCGAATGAATCAATAGGTGTTCGCCATTCTGTTTGTAAGAGGAAACTAGCTATTATTATAATCCACTGTGGCTAGTAAATACGAAATATGAACGAACTTAGTTGAATGTTTTGTGAAAATAATTGTTTTTTCGTATCCAATGACTATATATAAGTTTCAGTTAAAAATTACGTCTCCTTTTAAAATGAAGTTGATCATTTTTGGAACTTGTTTACGCAGTTAATTGATTGTTACTCCTATCTGAGATAATTAATAAATCTGATTAATAAAATTTGGTATTACAAAAGATCCTTTTATGCCAGACGTACTTTTCTGAATTACATTCACGATCAGAAAGTGTTTATCGATTGAAATAGAACAAATTCTTCGGTGAATTCGGAAGGGTTATTTTCATTTTAACCGAACGTCATTATTTTAATCTCTATTTTTATGTATTAACAAAACTTTTAAGGCTTGTAGTTCGATCAATTCACTCCCAGAAATCGAATCACTAATATCCTCGCCGTAGTATACCAAACGAATTCTCAATTAATTTGATCGCGGACGCCACTTTCATCAAGACGCACGATCTGTGCAGAACGGACGTAAAAACGTTTAGATAAGGACCTTCTCTCGAAAGGTTCCAAATCATACACGTATACTCACCGCTATAAATCGTCAATTCGAACAGATTGTACTCGTGTTTCTGCTGAGAGACAAAAAGGAGGACAATGGTTGGCCCGTGTGCTTTATTCGCCACTCGGCAGAAATCCCGTAATAAAACTCGGACCGATGAATAATCTATGCCCTTAGCACGAGTGTTTCTCTCTTGATAAGGAAAAGTGGAATGGACATTTTCGAGAGCAAACAGACCCTTCAATGGTTTGAGTATGTGTTACTGTGGACAGTCACTCTGCTCTGAATGCGATCCTGCGTTCACAAAGAAAAATCCGACCTAGGCCGAAAAGCCGGTGGCCGCTGCCCTTCGTAAATTAATTGCAGTGGAGAGATTAGGCAGAGATAGATTAGGAACGGGGCGTGGATACGGAGAATCGAGTGTGATGTAGGAGCGAGATGTATTGGAAGAGGGAAATAAATACAGCGGAGACCATGGTGATGAATGTAAACAACTCCCTCGCCATTTCATTATAATACTGTTGAATAGACGGAAACGAAATTAAGCAATCCTATCACAGTATGTGCTATTTTACCTTTATAAGTATTAACAGCTAGTTTAAACATATATTATGCTTAACTTCACTGTGTATTTCGTTCCTAACTTCTTTTATAGATGAACTTTGATAATAAGCGATCTCTTTCTAGAATGAATCACCATCGTATTGTTATAATCGTAAAATCATTCATCGTATAAATGAGTAAATACGATTTTAAACAGTATTTACCAAAAAAAAAGGATCACATAAACGTATCTGTGAACATATTTGTGCTTTTATGCACAAATTGTATTTTTCTCATATAATTCTACCTCGGAAAAGTGAATCATAAATCTTGTGGATTTATTCAGAAGTCTATTGATAGTTCACAACAAGACCTGTTTTTATGACTGAAAAAAGTATAAAAGCATAAAATAATATGAAAATTAGTATAGTTTTCTCATACTGTTTTAGAAACTTTGGTTATAAAGAAGTGAAGTATCTTTAAGTCATGGAGATGTTAACAGGATATCCAAAGTAGATGCCATAAAGTTATGGATATTCATTATCATTCTAAAGGAACGTATCTTTTTTATCACAAAGGACAGCAGCACCGACTTTAGAAAGCCATCCATCATTGAAGAGTCGTTAAGATGCAAAATAATTCAGTCTAACTTTTTCCATCCTACAAACTTTTACATGCCGTCCCTAAACGTCCTTGTATTCATCTTTTACTCTTCTTGTTTCCAATAAGTTTTAAGTTTATCTTCAATCATATACGTTAGTAAATTATCTTATAGACCATTGCGCCTCTGTGGCGGTAAATATAAGTAATAAAATTCTGCTTCTTTTCTGAAGAATTCATTTTTTACTCCCTATTTACGCTAACAGGTTTAGAGAAACCTATATGATTTGGAAGAGTATATATCTTCCACAAATGCCTTTATTAGAATATGCAGAGGACATTGAGGTTTTATTTCAATATTTTATTTATTATGGACCAATTCTTGAATCAGAAAGCGTACGAGGAAATTTGTTTTTTTTTTTTTTTTAACGCTTTTGTTAAAACCTTTTCCTATTCAATTCTAACACAATGTAGTATTTTAACTTGTGGATTTCAACAAACTTAGCTCTTCTATCATTCTCATTTAAACTCTATAGAAATATGTTATATGAATTTTCACCCCTGATTTTCGCCATCAGAGTTTATAATTACTTTTTAGCGAATGAATGTTTGCCAGCATTGAAATAAGACTTTTCGATTATGTAGCTTAAAGTAATTCGAGTAAATAAGTGTATTAAAAACAGTGTTCAGGAGTACCATTATGATACGTTGATGAGGTCAGCTTGAATGCATACATTATGGCTTCTCCAACATGCTGCGTCACAGATGCTGTGAGTTTCCTTCATTTTCCTGTTGCTCAGATTCCAGTCTGGGAGATAATAACCAGACGAGGGATGGGAGAGGAAAATACACGGAAGTAACGGATCTGAAGTGAGACGAGGGAGTTGTGGGGTTGCGCAGAGTTAAAGACTTTGGTAGACAGGATAAAGGTGTATACAGACGAATATTATTCGAGAACAAGAGACGAAAAAGTGAATCGCTAAAGGATGACGAGCGAGATGAAGATATATAAAGGCGGGGATGAGGTCCAATTTCGTATTCCGGGAATGCTTCTTTGGGCGCGGAATCACGTACAATTGAATCCTTTTGAAACAAAGCAATGTTTGCGGGAAATTGTGTTCAACAAGCGCAACAAGTCCAAAGAGAGTGATATAACTCACGAAAGAATCCCTCCTTTCAAGAAACCTTCTTTCTCTTGGGGAATGCAAACAATATTCGTCATGCAACGAGACGGAAATTCACGACTGCAGGAGGAAATCCTGTGAAAGGTTCACTTAATGAAACCCAAGGAACGACCTAAAACGAATGAAAGAATTGTGTGCGTTCACCTTTTGTGCGGACTTTCCTTGTTTTAAATACAGTATGGCTCATTCGAGGTGTAAAAGACACGGGAACGTTTTTCGCTACTAGAAAATAAAGGGGTGTTTTTTACTAGCGTTAAATTATAATTGTAACTTAATTAATTACGTTACATTTTTCGTGACGACGAAATGCGAACCTTTGAGTGAAAAGGAAATATAAAAGTATACAGGTTCTATGACCCATTTATTCTTTTTTAATCCCTTAAATATTATTATGTTATTTAAACTGTTAACTTTGTGAGAAATGAAGTTCTTGACTTTGTATTGCAGAGAGTAGGACTTTGCTATGTTGATGGTAGTTATTCTCAGGCCTGGTAAATCTTAAAGTAGATTTTACGTCGAGGATATTTTATAGTTGACTCCAATTATCTGAAATGATACAGAATATGTTAAATTAACAATAACAGGATAAGCAAAGACTTAAAAAATGCCTTGAAACGCAACTTGGAATTATTAAAAAAGTAATGAATTGAAAATTAGGGTGTTGATCGGTTAATAAATTCATAAGATTATGTTAAAAGTGGAGGAAATAATTATGAATGCTTGAAATAGACATTATTGTGAAATATAATGAAACGAAATTCTTGAAAGAGAATGAAAAATTCCAAAAAAATCACACATTAAATATGATGCCAGACTAGTTCCTCGGCACGATTTATGTTTTGATTTTCATAGTTTTCATGTTCTCAATCTACAATAAATAAACAAATTAAATGGCACAATGCCTTATCCACAGATTTATTTCAACAAAGTACCATCCCATCTAATTTATTTGTTTTTTGAAGATGCAGTTCTACGAAACTACGCCTTCCTCTGTTGCTTTTACTCAATTCAATCGTTGCTTGTTCTGAGATGTGCCATTGATTACTACTCATCCCCTGTCAGGCATATGGATACGATATAAACCGCATCAAAATCTTCAAAAGCGATCCCTTTCCATGTACAGAATGCAGAATAAACAATATTACACATTATTTATACAAGCGCTAATGTCTGTTCATTTGTTTGGAGAGATCTCTTCCGTGTTTAGTCATCGGAATTATTCAGGAGCTGTCCTATCGTTCATTCTCTGCGCCACATACTTCGCATGAATTTGGATAATGATTTCCATAGAAACATCAAGACTTCAAATAAAAATTCCCACTGTTGTCTATTGTTATATTTATTATTTATTTATAGTTAGGAGTCATTCATCTTCAGCTCCAAGTTATAAATTTATTTTAAATTATTTGAGAAAGAATCAGATGATAAGCATTTTAATTAGATATCTTGGTAAGTTTCTCATAATATACAGAGATTTAATTTCTTTGTGCATAACTTTCAAATAAACATAATGAGTTTACGTATACATTTGCTAATCTATTAACATCAATCTTAGCAGAGTGCATTTTAGATTATAGTTTGAGATAATTAAATAAAATATGAATAAATATTTACGCTTATTTTCTGGGGCAGAATAATTTCGATGAAAATCCTTAAATTCGGCGCAGTAAAAGATTTAATTATTACCTTCTAATAATGTAATTTTAATGAATGCTTCATCAAATTTACTTTTTTTAATTTATGAACTTAATTTTTCACATTCTAACTACCATCACACTGCTCTGGGGTGTGTTTGACCTTTCCCCAACGAAATAAACTGTATTTAGTATTCTCTTTTGTAGTGCTCAAGATGAATTTTATTAGATATCACATCTACATTATACAGTTTGACGATTGTAGGAAACTGCTATTGGATATTTCCTATTATGCAATATTATTGCATCTTATACTTACAATATTCCAAAACAAGATTTTAACTTAAGTTATAACACCCTTAGTGTTAAAAATATCATTCTGAGACCGGTTTCGTATGTTGACTTACATATTCTGGCATAATACAAGTTAACTTACGAAACCATCGATGAATTAATTAATTACGGAAAAATGGGAAATCTTTACTTTTTCTTGATATATCTTTCTATTAAATACCGTCTAGCATTATCTTTTTCATCCTAGTCGTATTTTAATAAGTACTTTAAAGCAATTCTAGCTCTTAGATAGATCAGAAGTCGCATTAATAGGAGACGAATGATAGTGAAAAAGCATCCTAGCAACAGAATAATTAAATAACAAAAAAATAAACAACCCAAACACAACGCCCGCTTCGCCGTGTTTACTTCTCAGAATCGAACGCCCCCTTAGAATACAATGCAACCCGAAAGAAGGGAAACTTGGGAGGGATTTAAAAAAAAGGATAGCGGCCTTCGTATATCAGAAGAAGCTGTCAATGAGAGAACGTGAGCGCGGGAGGAAAAAATTGAGCGGTTGAAAAAAAAAAGGCATGGGGCAGATTGTGGAACATTCGAGAGGTGTTGCCATCTTGGGATTGTAACTCAAATGACGACTTCGCGCAAGAAATGCTTTGTCCGTGAAAATTTATGTGTCTCGCTGTGCGGAGGGATTTCGGGGCATCTCTGGAGGGGAGGGGAAGTAGGGGAGGGGAAGGGGTAAGAGTGGTAGATGAAAGAAAAGGGATGGAAGGAAGAAGATGCGAACGAATACGAAGAAGGAAAGGAGCTGATGGTGACAGAAGATGGAGTGAAGAGGAGAGAAGAAGATTATCAGAGATGGAGGAAGTAATAACACATAAATAAGGCGTTGGAGGATAAGGAGATCCAGAAAGAAACAAAATTAATGAATACGGAGCTCGAGGACAAACTCAACATATCTGTTTACCCATAATCTCTTAACTTGAGTTATTTAATCACGTAAAAATGTCGGATTTCGGTCGGTGAAACGGTTTGGATAGCTAAGAATATAACTATCATTACTGAGCATTGACTTTTGTTGAATTGAACTGGAATGAACTATGGTGAATTGTGCTGAAAATAAGTGAGACGGTCACTTAGTAAAGATTGAATGTCAAGAATGAACAGTGAAATTTCCGCAAAAGAAACTGCTGGAAACAAATCAATGAAGGGAATAAAATGATGATGAAAAAATGAGCTATAAGAAAAGGTTATTCATTTTGATGTCTGAAAAAGCAAATGATTCTGGAATTCAGTGAGCAGTGAAGGATTAATGAATCAGACGATTGTAGCTGATAAGGAAATCTAAAATTGGCTGTGAAATGGGATTTAAAAAAAGGATGATGATTCAATATGCAACAAAAATTGAGGTAAATTATTTAATAAGATCTAAAGAGAATACAAGGAGAGAATGAATAACCTTTTATTTTGCATTTTATATTACTGACTTTAATATTGAAGTTGAGTTATTTTACTGGTATATAAAACTTGAATAAAATAATGTCATAAAATTTTGCTATTAAAGTATATTTGGCCGTTAAAATTAAATTTAAGATAAAACATTCTATCAGTTCAAAAATTGAACACAAACCGATTTTTAATAGGGCTTGAATCCCATCATTTTATTTCACGAAGACCTTAAAATTAATATGTAACAAAAGATGTAAACTTTATCAATTATCAGCTTTAAAATGATCCAGAGATGATTTTGATAGAATCCTTTAATTTCCTTAAAATCATCCAAAAGACTAACAAGAAGAAGGATGTATTTTAAGGTATTAAAGGGGATCTTGAATCACGGATTTCCTAGGCTATCGAATACATAGGATCCGTTCACTTCGGGTATCCCTCGGAGGTAAAAGGCAGCGTTAAAAGAAAAGGAATTAAAAAAGAAAACATTTCGCGTTGAATGAGGCAATGCAGTGAGAGGTAAGGGAAGCAAAGTGAATGATGCTGTGAACAATAAATTTCGGTAGCAGAGGTGATCCATAAGAAATAGAAGGAGAGAGTATTAAAGGAAAGAGCGTTGGTAAAAAAGGATTAAAGGAAAAAAGAGAATGAAGAGAGATAAAGGACGATAAAAATATTTGACCAGAGAAGAGGGGACATATAAAGCAAAAGAAACGAGAGGACGGACCTAGAAGGTGGAAGATATAATGAATGAGACAGGATACCGTAAAAAAGGGTAAAGAAACAAATTGGGTTTTTGCGGCGTGGCGATAAAGGAATGATAAGGAAAGATAAGATAAATAATGGAGAGGAAGGAAAAATCTTTTTCGTGATCAGCAAACGAAGGGAAGTTATTCTTCATTTCCTTATCCTGATATGATTTCGGAAACTGGCTGTATGCGAGTTCTAGAGATAAAAAAAAGAGACATTAAATCCAAGGAAACGGATAAGGGTATCAACTCCAGAAATATATCTTTGAGAAGGTTTCAACACAAATACTGCTGCAATTTAGCCCTAAAAGGAAGCTTCTTGAGTGTTAAGAAAGAAAAATTATTTGCGTTAATGAATTAGTGAAATGGGTACACGTGATAATGCTTTGGTTGCCGGGCAACTATTCGGGGTAAGCTTTCTTTAAAGATAATTCGAAAAGAAAAATCTTCTCCTTCTTTAAAACGTCAAAAATTTGAATACCTCTTCAAAGTTACAAGTTGCAAATATTCCTCAACTTAAGGAGAACATAAATCTGCAATTAGTCGAGATCTTTTTTGATGTTTTCTTAATATAAAAGTGCATTAAAGATACTATAAACCATTTATAAAACACTCTTTCGCGCATATATAGTTAAAGAGATTTACTGAAGGGAATTCTCGGATTTGTTTTTGTTCTGAATTTCAACACGGAACGGTAAGACAATCCTATCTTGCTTCTTGAAGTCGTACTTTAATCATTCTATGTACCAAACGTAAACTCGTTCTCTGTTAGTCATTGTAAATGTTCTCAATCTTTGATGACGTATAGATGAACATATTTACGAAATAATTACTGTTGATTATTAAAAAATGTATGGAGATTTGGAGCCATAAGTACAAACATTCCTAATTGAAATTCAGAAATATATCTGAGAGAAGTTGAAAAATGCGTTTTAAGCATAATTATATCAAATAAACCGATTTTTTAAATGGAATATAAATATTAATTATTCATACAAATAAGTTATTCTACAAATATGTTATTTTCTTTAAATTTATTACAATCGCAAGACGCAATCTCCTTACTGAACAAATTTAAACTTAAAAGTGTAATACTTAACTAAATTCCTGATATGTAGTCCTTTTTAAAAGTTTAATCTTTGAAGCACCAGTTCTTTCATCATTTAATCTTTAAAGTTGAGCCTGTACGTAATATAATTACTAGCTTCAGAACTCTCTTAGTTTCAATCTTCCTTATAAATACCTGTAAACATCAACTGAGCATTATTTTTCCTCTGTGAAGTACGAATACCAAGCAGATATACTGAAAAATATTAAAACCTTTGAAGCTTAAAGATTAAATTTAGTGATACAGTTTTTATTTATGATTGTTTAATTGCATTTAAGTTTGTAAATTCAAGTCAATAAACTTAGAAATCAAACTGAACGGAACATTGGATCAGATGTAAATACATTTGCATCAACGTCACTTCAACGTAAATCGATTAATCATCCATTCATTGTCACTTGAATGTCTGTACTCATGAGAAGAGACGAAACCATCCTTATTGAGGCGTTCCTTCGGCAGTCAACAGCGATTTTAATTTTCCGAGTTCGAGATTTTCTCACGCTGTAAAGATTCAAAGAGAAGATCGTTTCTTATACATTTAGAAATGTTTTTGATTCCAAGCTTCCTTGCCTTTCATCTCATCTTCCATCTTTTGTTGCCCTTTCATGAATATTTACGTGTCCTCTGCCACTCGAATTCAGTTCTATCTGGACGAATTCCTACTTCATAGATAACGAATGGTGTCACATTCGATTAATTTTCTCATATATTTACCATGTTACGTATTCGAACGTAATATTTCATTCCCGTCCCACATAATCCGTCTAATTTAATTTTATTGATGTACACAGTCGTATTATCCACACATCCACGTGTATGCCAATATAAATTGTCGGTTTTGTGTACTCCTGGATTAATATCACATTATTCCGTGCTGTAAATCATCACGGTAATTGAACTTTATTAAATGAGCACTACGTTTACACAGGTAAAACATCTTTCGAACGGAATTTTATTCAGTTCGTTTCTTTCGCAAAAACCACCAACAAACAAGTATAATTAATTGAATTTTTAAACTCGACTTAACGTAAGAAGAAAATATTCGAAATACGGCATCCAATTATACAGTTCCGCAAAGAAATAAAAATCGTATTTCTTTATGTAAACTCTTCTTTTAAAGTTACACAATGACCTTTGTTAAAGAGAACCAAATATATCTAAATAATTCTAGTTAATGTATGTATTTTTATGTAAACCTGAAAAGTCCACGAAACTTTTCTTAATTTTTGTTCTGATTACGAAAGAACTGAAATGGTTTTGTACAAATACACGTGCCCATCTTTTCGCATCCCGTAAATTAGCATCCCTTCTTCCTTCCAACCGAGGAACTTCGCGAGACCTTTCCTTAATCTAATTTGAACCTTGCATGTCGCATTCAGAGTTCCTGGAAAGCGTAAGATTGAATTTCGAATTTCCGATTCTAAAGCGTTAGTCATCACTCTTCTGCAACCGAAAATTTTTGAGGAATACGAATTCAAAATGAAAATACTTAAACTCAGAGCTCATTTTTGATCTTTCCTTAAATAATCTTGTAGATTCGGATCTCTGCGTTTCATGCAAAAATTTTTGTGGGAATTTATATTTTCTGTTTCCGAATTCCACCTTTCCGTTTTCCGTTAAGCGATTGCTTCCAAAGATATTCCCATGAAATATTCCCGTTTACCTTCTGGAAAATATCCCTGAGGGAGTTTTAATTTTGAATGATTTTGGGTTCGTATTTTAAATGAGTAATCCTTGAATATCTTATGATAGCAATATTTTTTTATTTATCTAATGGTATAAGAGCTTGTACATTTAACGTCACAGATTTGGTAAAAGATAATTTGTAATGTTTTTGACTTTTGTTATAACTCTCATGTAATAGCATACTCGATGTTTTATTGCCATCATACAATATCCAAAAAATTAACAAGTTCTGCCGAAAACTGAAAATATTTAAAAATACTGTGGTTTTTGTATCTTGAATTACTTCAAACGTTTATTTAAGCTATACTAAAGTGTATGGGCGTTTCTAATTACCTCTGGCTCTCATTTAAAAGCCTATTGCCTCCCGTTATTTTCTAAAAAAACATTCAATTTTATAATCAATTAAATTTACTTCCGATATGAAAGTCTTCCCATTCCAATTGATTCGACTAAAATAATAAACCGAAATCATCAAATTTTGCCTAAGGGGCAGTATGATTCGGTCGTGATTAAATCAGAAACATATCGAATTTGATTCGACGATAGATTTATGTATCGTTTACAACAAACATTGAATGTAAAATATATATTGAGTGTTTTAATCTACTATTAATTTCACCAAAGCCTTGTAAAGGAAGCAGCATTCAAAGTGAAGCGATCTTTGATTGTGTAGTGTAATTAACGACGTGCGATTAATTGAATCGAGTGTTGTTAGCATTGTAAATCAGCTCATTACTGCAACAATCGCTTTAAAATACTTAAAATATTGTTGATTATATACCGCTGTTGATTGTTTATCGATCATTAAATTCATCCAGTTCTCCAGAATGTTATTATCATTCGAAATTTTCCTCGTTCTTTCTCGTTCCTGCGAATCACCACTCAGAAACATTCGTGCGTAACGATGAAATGTTTATAAACAAGGAACATAAGAAAATTTATAAATAAAATGAAGGTAATTCTAATCCAGTATGGAAACGACAGGCATTTTTACGTCGTACGATTTGGAAGGTCGTATCAGGTCTCAAGGCATACTAACTTAAAATACCTTCATAAGCAAGAATTAAAGATTCGAGGAAGTCAACTTATAAAATTTTATATCATCGAAGTTTTTTCTTGAATTTATCGCTATAAATTTTCCCTTTAAACCCGTGTAGTTTGAGTCCTGGTCCACTTATTTGGGTCAATGTTAGCCCCAAAAGTTAGGATAAATACCGAACTCTTATTGTACAAAAGAATACGAATGTATTTCCATCTTACGAACTTCCCTCTTTCCCGTAAACGTAACACATTGCGAATTTTTTATCTGTGTTACCCCATGAACTGAATCGATGGAGAAATATATCTTTACTTTTCCCAGCAAATAAATAAGATGAAGAGAAGTTATACAGGTCACGAGAACTACCAAACGATAAATATTTTGATGAACAAGATATAACAATGGGTGGGAAAATATTTCGCGAACACTGTATGAAGAACTACGTATCCCTTGTTTGTGAAGTTCAAAAAATGCCGAACCGGATGGTTATATTTACATCGAGCCTCTATCGCACATACAACGGCTGCATGTTTCACAACGTTTTCTGAAGAGAAAGAACACCACCAATGTATTTGCTGTAATGGACGATAAAATGAAGGTAGCAACGTATTCAAAGCGCCCTAGGCACGGAGTGAATAAATATTAGGGTCGCTTATCTCGAGAGAAATGCCTAATTAATGATGTTTACTCGGAGCGAAGATCGCTAATATTTGTTCAAGTGTAGATTCCGATACTTAGTGCATCTTATCTATATAAAGCACTCGGAAGTATTGGTTACGTTGACAAGGAGAAAAATGTGCCGTATCTGCTCCGCTTGTGGGTTTTAAAGGTGGATTCAGGAGCGTAATTCTTACAAGATGGCCATTTGCTTTTATTTGAATTCTCGTTGAGGTGATTATCGTTCTTTGGGATGAGATAATACAAGAGATATGACGTAATATATTACATAATGTTCCTGAATGATGCAGCTTATGATTATGATATTATGAGTTAGATTAGATTGATTCATCAAGGGAAGAAATACATCACGTACGAATAACTACCCTCGATTTTTGAGATTATGAAAATATAATAAAATTAATGCATTGTTAATCATCCTTGATAGAATTGACTATATTTAACTATAGTTATACTTACATTTGTGAAATACGCTGATGAAGATGAATTGCAAATATTGTTAAACATTATAGTACCTTTATCTAAGGCATAGTTTAAGTACTTTATCCATTTGCTATGCTCAAAATATTTCCTTTCTGCATAAAATCCAATAAGAACGTGGATAATTATTCGATAAAACCAAACGGTTCTATGAATTATTATATTATAAGAAACACTTGATGTGTGTATCTATTTTCGAACTTATATTCGATATCGAAAGTGATATGCGACAGTGAATGTACGTATCCGTTACACGTATAAAGTCAACTACGTTTACGATCATAACTCAAGCGCATGAAATGGCTTTAGAAGCTGTGTAAAACCCGTAATTCATTAGAAAGAGGACGTTCATTTTCGCAAGATGCCAAAGAGTGAAATACGGGGCTTTATTAATCACGTCTCGGGCAATGAAACAAGGGTGTTTAATAAATGATTACGCATCTCGTCCCACACGTCTCATCTCGTCACCTTTTCCTTATTCATCTCGAATGTCTGCTTTAATAATGTATGTTTTCGCCAAAGGAGGATTCCACCCGTCACTCTATCCCATTAATCACCGGAAATGAGGAGGTAAAATGCGTAAGAAGATTCTGTGGAAATATAAAAGTTATAGGGGATATTAAGACGTGATTGATCGATTGCGTGTCAATAGATGGAATGACACGATTAATTAGCCCCTTCTATCCTCCGCGACAAATTTCAATGAAAATCTATTTGCGACCTCTCCATAATGGGTGTATTGGAGCGTTGAGAATGTGGGCTCAATTATGAAGCGAAAGGTCATGAAATTGCGATATTATCTTTGGAGTAATTCTGTAAATATGTGAGCGCATGCTGGTTACTTTTATCTCATTTATCAGGAGTTCCTCTTCAAGGAATTGAACCAGGGGTTCAAGATCTCTTGGGATTGAGGGAAACTTTTTCCGGTGAGCTAAGTGTCTCAATTGAAACTTATGGTATTATGTTGTCAAGTTCTAACTTTGTTATCACAGGACAAAGTAAGCAATTAAATTAAACCCAATTTTATTCAAGTTTAGGTGTGTAAATATAGTAAATAAGGACGCCTCTAAGCGGTGGGTCCGTACAAAATTTAATAAAAAAGAATAAAAAATAATTAGTGAATAGCAATATTATATTTAAATAATTAGCTCTCTAGACACAATGTTAACGAAGTGAGGCTTAATAGATAGGAAACTGAGACAATCATATATTTTCGTGTAAATACTGGAACAAAGTACATCCATTCATTGGATGCAAAATGAAGTTGAACACTTTGAAAGTGTTTAATATTATTCAGGTAGATATTTGATTTAATCAAAAACCTGTAATAAAAATTAATCGTTCAAATTACGCTAATAAGAAACTTTATATTTAAGGAAAGTAATAAAAATTTTCTACCAAGATCAATTTGCAAAATGAGTTAAAATTACATCAGCCAAAATAGTTGACCGAGTTCCACGGCTGTTTTGGCACGATTGGAACAGATCTCTCTCTGACTTAACAACTCAATCGTGATCCCACAAGTTGTCTGCAACCTCGGTCACATGTTACTCGGGGTCTAAGCTCATTACTACCAAAGATACGGGTACGTAACAGTTAGGAACGTGTTGGTTTGAATGATAGACTATTCATACATCAAAGGTGACTTTTATTTTCGCACTTTAAAATTTAGATGAAAAATTTTGTCAAGACATACCGATAATAATCCCAATTTATTTGTTGTTATGAACAAGTTATTAGTTTGAAAGTCAGTCTTTTCTCTCGTAAGACTTTCTAGTTGATATTTTTGTGAATTCTAGGTATGCTTATTTTCAATGAAATATATTTTAAGAGAATTCAATACTTTTATTTAAATAAATTTGAAAACTTATCGCTAAAGATATATTCAAAACATAAATGAAAAAAGTTATTCACACGTTTATTCTACGTATATTTACAAATTTTTCGTACTTTATCTAGCTATATTCATTCATATATCATCATTAGTATGTTCCTCTACTTCCACCATTTATCCTTTGGATAACTAGTCCATCCTCGTTTTCTGTTTTTACAAATTTTTTTTTGTAACGTTCCGAGGGACTCCAGAAATAAATCCTAAAATCTTTTAGCCTCGGGATGAAGTAGAAAAATAATGCCGCAAAATCAGTATTTAATATCTGCCGAGATATCTCCGCACCCATGAGACGTCGCAGTTACGAATTCCAATCACGTTCGGGCGGCGGTTGTTCGCTCGTGAAACATGCCCTCGCTCACGGCTACGCAACTCACGTGATCTGCTGCATTAGAAGAAGACGTGATCGTGATATTCAAGGCCGTAGCCACAAGCGAGCTTAATTCCGAACCTCAGGAATCGTGAACGCATGTTTACTGCGGAGTTTAAATCTTTCTGCAACCACAAGGGAATTTTTCTTCGCTAAGAACGGTAACTGTTGCAAGAGAGAAGAAGTCTTTGTGCACGATATTCCCGTTATGTCTTCACGATTGCGCCCATTGCCGTGCGAAGTTTAGAGAATTTATTTTATGAGGAATTTATCTTTTCCCAAAAATTCTTCTGAACTTTCATCAGGTACTAGTAACTATCTGTCTAGTACCTGTCTAGTAGCTGACTAGTAACTGTCGTTGAATTAAAAACTTTAGCTCAAAAAGAGTCAAAAATACGAAATTTTGAAACAAATGTCCTCACTATAAATATAAATATTAATATAAAGATTAACATACAGCAGATATCATATAACATTCTTGCCCAGCAAGTAGAAGACCTGGGTTCGAGTCCCAGTCATGTCGCTATTTTTACTTCGGTTCAACCCTATTTTTCATCTTATTACGTAATTTTTATAAACAATGAATCTATTTATATCTATAAAAATTATACATTAGTAAATTTAGTGCAAATTTACGTCATCAATAATAATTATACACTTAAGAGTCATATAATTCATCAATATAATTGAAAAAGTCCAAGGATTCATCCGCTGAAATCTAAGGGTCCTGCGAATTTAGTCTAAGCATATAATACTACGTAATTTCTTTTTTCTTTATTACTCGTAGCTCATGATCAAGCTGAAAGTACAGTTAGTTAGGAACAACCGCCTCAAACCTTTATTAGCCTCGGATTACGCGCAAATTTTCCCTTAAAACGTTTCCTTCCAATCTCAGATCCCTCGGAAAACTGTCCAGATGTGAACTTTCTACTTCATCACTTCCTTCGTCCGAAACTTTCCGTCGCCTGTCTTTTCCAAATCAGCCATGCCAATGAAGGAGACGGGTTTCCAATCAAGAAGTAGAATGGAAGTAGTGGGAGTGGTAAATTGGGAGGAGAAAAACTCGTGGGAATGCGAAGGATTTTCCACCGAGTGGTAGTTTACAAAGGATAGAGGTGTATACAGAAGCATGTGTGTCGAGTAAACACGGTGACAGTGAAAGCTGTGTGGGTTTGGAGTCACAGGGAGAGAGAGTCAAACAAAAAAGGGGCGAAATGCGCCATATTGATGTGTCGATATCGATCTGGAGAAGTGCGAGGATTGCGTGATCTTGTGTGAGATTAGATCCTTTGGCGGAAGCTGTGCGGAGAAAGTAGGAAAGGGATGGGATTAGAGAGAGTTTAGTAGAGAAAGGAGACGTTTTAACCATGAGAATAAATTCACGATAAGGTGAACGTACAAAAAGTTAACCTGTATGTAAAATTATGGGTATTTTTATCTAATTTCTTATAACTGTAGTATGTTAATTCAAAAATATTTAGCTTCATAATTTTTATTGATTAAAAAAATATTTTCACCTAAGTATAAGCAAAAATAAGTCCAGTCAAGTGTTAGTAGTTCAATAAGTCGGTGGATGCAATTAGAAAATTTACATTTAGAAATATATTTTTGTATATAAGTTAATTTTTGTGTTTGAGTAAATTTATGTGTATTAATATTTTATTTCGGTTGAGATGAATACAACAATGTTGAAATATGTAGGTACGTAATTTTTTTGTAGTATACTCCTTTATTTATTTGAAAGCCTTTAGAAATGAAGAATTATCCTAAGAATTCGCAAAATAATAATCAACCAAAGTTTTCATAAAAATCGCCAAATATATAAAAAAAACGATTTTTAAAGCTGCTAAATTCTTTATCGATAAATATTTGCCGATTTATTCAGCCTTAAAATGTCATTTCATATCAAGCTTCGATGCACAACAAAAGAGTTAAATAAAATTTAGAAGAATCTATGATTAACATTCACCGCATTCAAGGTGGAATCTTTAAATTAATCTAAGCATAATACTTGATTGATTTTCCTAAAAAAAACTATTTAATGCTTTGAAAATCAGAGTAAGCAATTACGAATAAATTTAAACATAGTGTTAAGAGATTCTTGTGGCAAATGAAGCATGAATATTTCAAAATTTTACCTTTAAAGATTGCGAATAAATGGCAGTGAAAAAAAAGGAATGTAGAGACGTGAGTGTTTAAAGGTGGTGCTGAGAAAGTCTGTATTGGAAAGTGAGAGATATGAGAGAAAGTGCGGGAGACAAAAGGAAAAAGGAACCAAGATATCCATCGTTTTAAGGTGAAGGCAGAGGATGGCAGCCAAGTCGATATTGCAAGGGAGAAGCAATTAAAAGTTTGTGTTCAACGTTATTCAGTTCCCATCAACGCAAATACGAGAGGGGGGCGAGCGGAAGAACTCCTCTTCCGTTTCCTGCACGATCCTCCCGTACCAGGATCATAGCAACGAGAGCAGTCACCAAGTCGACTAAAACAGAGCTCTCGGATAATACGCATTTAATCGTCATTAAGTCTTAGAGTTCCGTTAACGATCTGCGAACTTGAGGAGTTTTTGCCTCCCACGCCTCAAAATTCATTGAGATAGAGAGAAATGAATATTGATTGCAAGGAAAAGGTACTTAATCAGATTACTGTGTCCTATAAGAAGATTAATTGAGGAAATTCGGGCGAAAAACTGGTTGATCTGACAGATTTTGATTGAGCTGAAATCTGGAGTCGAAGATTGAGTAGCGCGAGATTATAATCTAAATTTCGAGATGAATGAAGGCGTTAAAAATCGTGCGGGACCTCCCAGTTTCATTTCCGTCCATTTCTCTGTCTACTAATTTAAATTCCGTGGGATTCGTTAGCTTTTAAATAATGTCCGTCGGACCGTAAAGCCGATACGCGAAGGCGTGACTCATTCGTAATATTTCACGAAGGAATCAACCTCCGTGCTCAATTTACTGTGTTTGTTTATCCTATGCGAGTTTCGCGAAATAATATCCCTTTCTCGTGACGAGGTTTGTGTTGATGTTCTACTCGATTAAAAAACTGATTAGAATAGACGAATTTAAATTTAATTGCTGAAAATTACATCTCGAGAATTATGAATCAATTAATTCGAAAAAAATATACCACTAAGTGTTAAGTTTCATTACATTAGATATTCTTGTACATGAATATTTTTTTTTCGTACTATACGCTCGTAAGCCATTAGTATTATTCTCAAGAAAAGAAACCATATTTGTGTATTGTACCTCTTGTTTAGTAATCTGTCTTCTTGAGTTCGGAATTTTAAAAATTGTTAAACTAATGTTTTTATGTCTACCAATTAGAAATATTAGCATGATAAATTGATTTTTAGTGCTATAATTACTTTTCTACGTAGAAGTTGATTCCTTCATTATTATACGTAGTCTAGATATATACCAGATTGTCGCAATTTGTACGTACGAGTATAGGTAATAGTGTTTTAACGAAATGTTTATGAAAGGAAGTCTTTGAATATTTTCCATTTTATAAATAATATAATAAATAAAGCTCTTAACTTGAAAGATACCTTATGATAAGGAATATGCATGAAACAGAACTTTGGAGATAAATTAATATTAAAAGGGAACATGAATGTAAATTTTAATGTATGACGAAAAAGGATATACTTTCGTGAAGCATGTATTCTAAGACAAAGTTTGCAAGATTCTGTTCACTAGCATGGACAAGTTCATATTAATTAACTTATTTAACATGACCAACTAGTTGTATCCCCTGTTTTTTATTCTGATCTTACCTTTAAGATACTCCAATATTTTGAAAATATACATCGTTAAAGAAATAGAAAGTACTCTAAAAACAGTCTGCTGAAAGTCCATTGACACACTCTATTTGCTAAATCAAGATTTTTCTAACTGATCCAAAGTTTTTATCACCACCATTCTAATTAACACGTGATCTAATACACCTCCTTACGAGATAATGCTCCTCAAATTATCTTTACTTGTGAGTGTATCACTTGCGGTTCGCTGCATCAAAACCTTTGTTCCGCATTCGGGAACGCCTACGATGGCGAATTTAAATTCAGCTCAAGTCGGAAAATAAATCTCTCGTGGATCCGTCGTAGCGTGGCTTTATTGACGCCGGATAACGCCGTCCTTTCTTTGACAGAACGTGGTCCGGCAATGAGGAATAAAAAGCGTTTTTTTTTTTTAATTTAGCCTCGGTCGATGTGTGTGGAATCATAGGGCAAAGGCGCGAAATTTAGTTAAGTCGAGGGCAGTGCTTGTCTCCTCCGCGTCCTTGAACGTAAATCGAGCGTGCTTTAGAGGGGTTAATTGAATTTCCCGAGTCAAAGGGTGTTTATTTTCCCTAAGAATGGGGTCGCCGCTTCAGAAGGGTACGCCTGCGCGATCTCTATCATCGACAATCGATCAGAATATGCATCTTTTTACGTCAGCCATCCGTAGAGAAAGAGACTCCCTAGTGGGACATATTTTTCGGAGCCGAAATTCTGTTGACTCGGTAAATAAAGGTTCCGTGTGGTCTATCCTTGCGTTTTCTCTTCCTGGAATGTTTGTCAACGCACCTATCCTTTGGGGTTTTGCGGGGGTCGCATTCCTGCGGAGGTAACGTTGGTAACGGCAATTTATCTCCGGAGTAGAAATTCTAGTCGATTTTGCTGACTTCATGAAACGGGATGTATAATACAATATTGTGTATCGTAATGGATCAAAAGAGAATTAGGTAAAAAGGAAGACTTCAGCGACTGTAAGTCGAGCCCACTTATCCTAAATTTGCCATTGAGAATGAATTGTCGAACTATTCTTGAGTCTATTTCTTTCATACACTTCAAAGTTATACATTACCTTATGATCTAAGTTTTCCAAACATCATCCTTCAATCTTACTTAGATGTCTTAATTTTTAATATCCCTCAGAATTCATCTTATGAATGATGAAGCTAAGACCGTTAAGTTAACTTCATTTTCCCTCATTAATATAAAATGATTTTTCTTCCTCAATTCGTGAAGCTTAATGTAAAGTACTAAAAAAATTACATAATTTGTGAATTATATTGGAGAGCTCAAAATAAGTTGAACCATTTGTTGCACAGTTTGATATTGAACGGTTTGAGTTAAGGATTTTAGATTGTTTTTTGTTGTAATAGAAATGAGAGTTAAATACCCTTTCCATAGCATTTCTCAATGCTAAGCTTTACGTTTGTGGGTCAATATCCAAAATAATTTCTTTGATATATATGTATATATATACATGTATAATAGGTAATTATCACTGAATTATGAGTAATTTCAGTGGTGGATATTATGAATGAATGGCATGTAAAATATCAAAAATTGAAACCTACTTATATTTTTATTTAATATACTTATAGTTTGGTATGAAAAATAATATTTCATAGTATTTACTGATATTCTAGTTTTTTTGTATGAGTTTCGTAATGTCAAAATCTTTCCATTCTTCTATTTTTTTACTTTGAACCTTCAAAACTAAAAATATTTTGTCTTCTTTAACTCAAGTAGTTATTGGACTACTAAAGAAAAAATAGAATTCCCCATTTATTTCAGATTGAAAACCACTCATTTTTACTAAATTTCCTCCTAATAAAATCCGTAAAGACCCTAACATTAACCGATATAAAGAATTTTACGTTCCACTCGCCATAAAGCATCAACATCCTCGTGGAAAAACATAAAATCTCCTGAAATTCATCGGTGTGTGTTCCAATTCGTTCTACTCGAATTAGATAAAGGTGCTCAGATAAGTGGGAAATGAAGAGAGAGAAAAGGAAACGAGGCGGTGAAAACAAGTGAGTGAGGAAATGAAAGATTTATGCGTAGTGTGATGGAAGAAAATTTAAAAGAGCGAGAGAAAGAGAGAGTGACGTAGGGAAAGGAGGATGATCCGTAAGGTTGTCTAAGGATTAAGGGATTGTTTAGTAGTTGGGGATTAGGAAAGAGAGGCGGTTTTAAGGGACATCAAGGTCGAAGACTAAAGCCTAGTTTATCTCGAGTGATTGATGCATTTATAAGGTTAAATGGTCGATAAAGCCATACGGCATTTTTTGGTATATATGTTTACACATTTTTGAAAGATTAATCTTTCCGCGGGAGAAGAGAGCCCTTTTAGAAAAATAAAATTCGGATTTCCTCGTCTATTTATCCTTGGCCTACTTATTCCAGGTATTTGCACGCTTTTGGGATTAAATGCCCATTCATAAATTAAGGGGAGTGCTTGACACTCCAATCGTGGAGAGAACAGGAAAAAAAATAAGCGAAATTCTGAGCTTTTTTCGATCGATAGTTAATTATTAGAAAACTGCATTTACGAGGATTTCTTCTCGAAGATTGCGATTTGATGAATCGTGCTTCAATTTTTTTATTCGAATTAGTTTTATAAATCACGAAACCAACAATTAATCATGTAGACACTACAGCTGGGTCGTCGTCAAAAAAAAATCCAATCATGCAAATTAAAGTCTTTCGTTCGACGTGTCGTAAATAAATATCGAAAACCGAGGCATGGAAATCAGCACTGGCCTCGATTTATCTATATGTTTTTAGCTGAAATATCATCTCTTTGCGAAAGTAGGGCGCATTACAAAACTGCCAATGGCCTTGATGTAGGACGAGGAGTATTTGGTTCCATACAAATAATAATAACAATAAAACATCTTTTTTAAGGGTGAAATTAAGACCGAAAAGTGTTCTCTTCCATTTAACCCTGTCCCCTGTTAATTTTAAATACTATAAACAGTAATTTGCGTAGTTAATTTAAATAAATTAAGATTACATTTATATGTACCCATACACTTTAGTATTAATACCATTCGTTCACAGAGTGATTCACAAAAGATTATAAGCTTAGAGAAATAAGATCAAAAACTTCGTAATACATTTTTGTTCTTAGAAAACATATGAATTTGCAAAAATGAGGTCAAAGTATTGCACTTGAAAATAAAAAATGTAGAAGTGTAAAGTGTTAAAAAAAAGGGTTAAGATGTTTCTATGATGAAGTTATTCTGAAATTTTTAACTATTTTTCTACGTGTAACAATTCTAGAGGAAGAAATTTCTACATTAAAAGAAAATTGCATTAAAGAAACTGTATTTACCCTTGAAACTTTGAGCATACGCTATATTTTGATGAACTGGTTTCGCCTTGGAGATATTTCGATAAAGGAATCCTTTAAAGTAACTCAAGTCAATTTGTTTACCGAATTCTTGCAGAAGTGAAGGAGAAATATTAACTCAAAATATTCGCAAATATTTTATTCGCAATTACGATGTATCATAAAAGATTCTCTTAGCTCACTCTTTAACCAAGTCTCCATCCTTGGCGTTGGTTCAGAAGGAGGGAACGAATTTACTTGTAGCTCCTCCTAAGAATCCTTGTTGCGAATTGTTTCCAGTGTTGCAAAAGTGTGCGTTCGATGTTTTGCAAGGGCTGCGTAAAAGTTGCCGAAGCGTAACGAGACCCGAAGTTCTGCGAGAGTTTAAGTAAAAGGGAAGGGCGCGGCCATTAGGTCGGAGTTGGTAAAAAGTCTTCGGCATTCCGCTTTTTCGGAACCCCGAGGAAAGGATACTCTTTCCCTCTCTCATCTTTATAGAGGCCGAAGTGGAGGAATCCAGCGTACGCTCATCAAACGTAAGGAAATGCGATTAAATGCACCGAGGATGTCTGTGGGATTCCCTGGGAGTCGCACCGAGTTAAGTTTCCTTTTACATAACGGATAAGTTCCGCGAAAGTTTGCGGCAATCCGATCTAACAGAGGTGAAAAGTTGTGCTCTTAGTGAACCGAGTGTTTACTTTCGGGTTTAATGGATGAACGGACATGAAATAGCAACAGGAATCGAGTGCGAGTTCCTTATTAGGAAATGGGACACTCCAAGATTTGTCCCCGTGAAAGGAACTTGAGTTGCCATGTAACTTAATCTGATCGTATTTCAAACCTAATTACGAATGATGCTTATATATATATATATATATATATATATATATATATATATATATATATATATATATATATATATATATATATATATATATATATATATATATATAGTTGTCTTGTTCTTTTAATTGCAACTACATCTTCAATTTAATCCGTTAAATACTATAATACTCTGGAGTAATGATAATAATTCTAGCATTACATACTATATTACATAGATGAGTGAAACACAGAATGGCTTAAATTTCACAGAGGAAGACGTCGTATTGTGGAATTCCATCTTAATAATACACAAGAATAAGAAGTGATCGTACTTTTCCACAATTTTTATTACAATACTACCGATTTCAGCTAGTGATCGCCATTATCAGGTACATGTCACAGAAGCTATTAATGTATGTAGTAGTAGTATTGTAATAAAAATTGTGGAAAAGTACGATCACTTCTTATTCTTGTGTATTCTCACAGAATGGCTTGTATAACTCTATGAGTGATTCTATAGTGATTTAAATGTCTCTGGATTTTAAGAATAAATGTAATATTTACTGTAAATAGCTTTATATACGTTTGTTTCAATACATATATTTTCCTGTGGTACTTATATTTTTAAAATTTATATAAGATGATCATAACTATACATATCAAAGTACAGTGTTTGCTCCTTAAAAGCCGTTTCTTATATAACTCTACTTCCATTTCGATTATAGCTCCCATAAAGGGAAACTGGATACCAAGTTTTGCCAGTTGAGTAAAGCCGCTTTGTGAGTTGATTGATGACTTTCCTATTTCTATCGGCTCAAGTCAAAGGAAATATTGATTTCCCGTATCATAGACTTCTTTTCGATATACTACAAGCTGTCACACCGTCTTTGGTTAGGTCTTCAATTGTTTGGCATTGGCGTATGATGTGCGAAAATACATATATTTCACGTTCTTTGTGTATATCTTTTTATACTTCCTTTACCTGGTTCTTGCACATTAGATTTCATTCTTGTCTATCACAACATACTTATATTCCCATTGGAATAAATTTGGGTTTTATATTTATCGTTAAAGTTTTAGATAAGAGTATTCTACTTCAAGTAGAGTCATTTGCATTAAACGAATGTATCCTTCCATATTTTAGTTATCGAAAGTTATAAATCTGTAATACTTTCCCTTTGAGTTTTGTTCACATCACTATTTAAAACTCTAAATTTATTCTATCTGTTTCAGCGCCTTAAGGCGACTTCTTTTACATGTTTACTTTTCATAGAGGACCCATACTTCCGTTGAATATTCCGTCATATTATTTCAAAAATTGATCGTCTACCCAAATATCAATATTTTGATTGGGTGGCAACATTTCCTTTTCATCTCTATCGTCTGTTTCTATTATTTTTCCTTTCTAAACATCTGATTTGACTAGAATATTGATCCGTACCACTGACTGAGGGTCCCGTCAATACGTGTGTTGTTAACAGGAGCTCAATTCAGAAGCGGCCTTTTCAGCTAAGGTCATGCTAAGGCGAAGAGAACAAAAGGGAATTTAGAAATTCAGGGACTGATATTCTCTAAAGGGCTGATGTAAGCAGGACAGAGTTTCGTCATCCGTCCTCTTCTATTTAAATTTCCCATTTTAGTAGCACAGCATGAGGATTCTACAAATATATTATTTAACCTTATTCATTTTTTTTACCCTTTTTAAAGCATATATTTACCTTAATTACTCATAAATTAGTCCAAAACCCCCTCAAAATACTTTTTAAATATATTCTTTTCTTATCTGTTCGTGATTTTTTCAGTAAATACGTGATTTAAAAATGACAGATCAAATAATTAAACGAATTTTAAGAATTAGGAAACTTATCTTTTGTTATTTCACCAACTAGTATGTTTAAATATATTTCACTTATGTAATAGCCGTGCATTATATTAAATACATATATCTTATACCTTTTGGATATGCCTTACGGTATGGACACGTAAAAATGTACTTATCCTTCCCTTCAAACGATAATTGAAATCGAGGTTAATGGGTAGCTACTAATTTGAAAATGTTCATTATTTAAAAATCATTTAATATCCTTTGGATTTTGAAATATTGTTTTGAAATATTAAACCATTACGAATTGATATAATTTTAATTCACCAATGTCTTGATATTGCTAGCAGTGAGTATAAAATGTATGAAGGTAAGATAAAATGTGCTAATTAAGTTAAAATTGAACAATATATTAACATTTTTATCATAAGTGCAATAGATTTAAATAATTAATGATAGTTTTCTGAGGGCAAGTGAAATAATACAATTTGAGAAAAAATACAACAGATAACTTAGGGTCTTATGCCATCATCTGTGTTCCAATACACATCACAACTATTATAACCCGAATGAGGGTATTATTCGGAAAGATACAAATATTCAATACCAACGGCTTGGCGTGAGTGTTCTTCCTTTAATTCGAATCAAAAGCAGAAGTATTTTCATTTGGAAACCAAAGAAAATTTCCCATGCTATTTCTTCATTAATTGCTTTATTTTCCGTTCCATTCCCATCCTCTCGAAAAATTCTTATAAATCGCGTTTCTCTGGAAATATATTGTTAGGAAATGGAAGAGAAGGGTAAGGGAATGAATTGCTTTATGAAGAGAAGATGCGTGGGAGTTATTCGTTGCAGTTTGCGTAATCTTTCCGAATGCGAAGAAATAATTCGAAAATTTCGGAACGGACGCCAAGTTCGGAATACTTCCGCAAGAAACATCTCGGGATACATTTCGCTCTATCCTAAACTTCCCCTTTTTTTTCTTTTGCAAGGACCTTCCGGCGAACGGGGTACATAGCGAGCTCCTGCCCACTGCCGGCCTCTGACGGCGCCGCTCCGAATCATTCTTTTTTTTTTTAATTTCGCTTTCCCGAAAGGCAAATGATTATACCACCTCTCTTTTTTTTCTTTTTTATTATTTTCGTTCCAAGATTTTAATTTCGCTGCGAAACTTAGCTTTTACGCTTCCAAAGCATATTTCAAATATTAAAGTTCCATTATGAAACCGTGCCGCCCAGCGAATATTATTTTCTCTATCCACTCCAAAATTAATTACATGTTATTCTAAGGGCTACAGAAGCTTGCAATTAAGGGGAATGGTGGGCATTTAACTCCGCTGACTGAGGATGGGAAAGCCGATGAGGTCAAAGGTTAAACCGAAACGTTCATAGATTGGCTCTAACTTACTTGCTAGAAAATCATATTCATTCTGAATACTTTACTGAATGATATGTATCAAGTTATGTCCGAACCTCTTAAGCTAGTATAAGAAAAACGACGGTAATTTATTTTTATCGTTTCCTTAAGGTATGTCTATATATAACACTGCGAATTTATTTACGAATTACTTTGCGAGAAGTATATTAATGTATAAATAAGTAAATTATTAAATAACATTTTGCGTTTCTTCAATGAGAAATTAAGGAATATAATTTAAAAATTTACATCGTAGATCAAGTAGAAGAGTTCCTGATATCATCTTCGACTATATTGTCTCAAAATCTATTTAATCGGAAAATATTATTCTTTTCTTCTGGTGAAGCGGTATCCTGTGAAATTTCTCATTTATTAATTGCCTAAGCATACTCGTGGTCAATAAATGTGTCTGGTGTTGACGATAAATTTTTTGTAACAAGCATTTTGCATCTCTTAGCAACATAGACGGTCATGCAAACCATATAGGACTGAACTTCGTATGAACGACAGCAATGGGATAATCCTACACTCCATTACATTGTTAATAACTTTCAGAATTTTTCTTCTACGAAAATATCCTTTTTTGCAGAGAATATTTCTAAAAATTCCCCAAAAATGTTCAAATATTTTCTCAATTTTAAATTTGATTGCATTCCAAACATTCTTATCTAGTAGCAGTGATAAATGTTTTGTTTAATTTATCAATAACTAATATAAAAAATTTCGCTCATAGGAATTTAAATTATTGGAGAAAATTCTTCTGCGGTATATTTTTAGGAAATGGTAAATGTTCTTATTCTCACCTGAGAATATTATATTTACATTAGATGTGCCCTTACTGGGAAGAAAAGTGATCATTTAATTTAAACGTTACAAGATGACAAAAATGGAGATCATAGTCAGTAAGTTATATTCCCGATAAATATTTAAATTCCTAAAAAAGTTAAAATCCTAAATCAAAGTGAATAACTAACAGTTATCCAATTTTGATCTAAATTTTTTGATATTCTAATATAGAGTTATAAAAAGGAAGGTTCAAAAATACTTCTTTTGTACAGTTTGCTCAATTTAGTCTTGAAAATAAACACCAGAGAGTCAGTTACCTAAATCAGGAACGTTGTTTAACTCCTTTGTTATGCAGTATTTGGTGGGAGAATTCCTAACGTTGATTCATTGCTCGTATATCATTATCATTCTGTCGTAACAGACAATTTTTAGGATTAACTAGTATGTCTTATAACGCTAAAGCATTCTAAAACCGTTTTGAGGGTTGAATCTTTTAGTGGTTAAGTTTTCTAAAATACATGAGCTTTATTATACTCGTGTATACCAAAACTTGTTAACATCTAATCCCAAAATGATTACTTGGCTGAAAATCAAACTCGAATCGATTTCCATGATTATCCTGCTTAAGAGAGTTTCTTACTCGAAAGCCTAAATTGATCGAGCTAATTCTAAATGATGGATTGGAATAATTCGAAAACAGGAGGCTGTTTAATGAAACCAAAGGTAATTATATGCTACTCACTTCATCATAGTCATTTGATTTCGATAATTCAAAGGCGCTAACATTGTTGTGATTTGGAATGTAAGGGGCTAGTATTAACTTTTAAAATTGCAATTCCCTATTTTTATGTCATATCTGGGGAATGTATCAATATAAAAAAAGCGATTGCAAGGTTGTATGATGTGTTCTACAAAATAAATCCAATCTAACAGCAGCCTCCGTGGCGCAATCGGCTAGCGCGTTCGGCTGTTAACCGAAAGGTTGGTGGTTCGAGCCCACCCGGGGGCGGTATTTTTTGCCGGCCTCTGTTTCAGAATGGATTAAATGCTAAATTTCGTATGCTAAGGCCCCGCAGTCGTAACCTGGCTTCTGAAAATCAGGTCATGGATTTTGTTGTTCATCCATTGCTGAGTACCCCACTGTAATCGTCCCTGCAACTCTTGTTTGATGTGTAAGGTAAAAGAATGAAATCAGGTACTATGCAGAAGTTAATCTATTTATATTATGTATTATTATTACAGTTGAGTGGATGCTTGGAAATGTCTGTGTCATAAGATCGGAAACTATGTTCTTTGTTCCGATCAAATGTATTTCCTTAATTTGAAAACATAGCTTTATTTTCCCATTACTTTTCTACGAGTAATATTTAACTTTATCGCTTATTTTGATCAATTCTAACTTTCTCATTTTAGTTTTATTTCATACATACGAGTGGTATTAAACTCTTCCTTTTAAAATATTATTCTTTCAAAAATTAATCGAGATTCACATGAATTGTTTTCATAATTAAATTATAAATATAACATATATTAAAAATCGCAATATTCAAGTAAAGTATTATAAATCGTGAGATCGTAACACAGAGAGATAACAATACAATTCATGTACAGAAAGAGGTAAACATCTCTCCAAGACACTCCATTATATAGTCGGGAGCAGTAGCCTAGGCAACAGAGCCCTCAAAGAGTTTCTTAATTGAGTTTTGATTGAGCCTTTCCCCGGAATAAGTGCATTTCTTTATCGTAAAGTCACTTTACTCTTCGCGCAGATAGGTTTTGCTTTGACTTCACCTTTCTCTCGGATTGGAGATATTTTTCCACGCGACTGTTTTCCAATTTGCGAGCGGATAACTTTGTTTCACCTTTTCGAAGCGATGTTTCGTGAGCGGATAGCTATTGCAGCTCCGGGAATAGTTCGACAATGCGCTGGATTACCAGTGGAGTGTTTCAAAACAGGGATTTCCTTTTCGCGGGAATTTTCCTCGCTGTATGCATGAATGGGGTGAGTGTTTAATTCAAAGGCATTATAATGAAACTCGTTTTCGAAAGGGTTTTCGAATGAAAGGAAGCGTCGGCGATGAAAAGAGCAATTTTAAGAGGGAAAATCTTTTTGCCCAAAGTGATAGAATCGGAGTAAAGGTCACTCGAGAATTCTTGAGATTTCCGCAACTTCTCACTGGGTTGATATAAAGCCTTCTCTAATTTCGAAAGAGCAATCTTCTCCCTAATGAACGCTTTAAGATAGGGCTTTAAAGCTAAATGTTCCTTCATCGTTTTTCACGAATGCGTTAATTCAGCACGTAAAGGAAATCGATTTTCGTTCCCTTTTTGTTTTAAAATAACTAAACGTTATTAGTAGAGCTGAAGATATTGGAATACGACTTATTTTAGCATCAATACTTTATTTGTTCTAATACTTTTTGGCTACAACATCTAAAATCAATAAAAGTGGAAGAAGTAAGTATGCATATAGAAGTAATGTATCAATTGAATGCATTTTCTGAACGATGTAATTAGAGTTATAAATTTAAGGAAACATGAATGACAACAGAGGGAACAGGGATGAGCTCATGTATTAATGATTCTCTCGAGTAAAACTCGTGGTTACGAAAGACATGAAATTAAAAATATATTGCAATGATGTATAATTCTCTGAACAGATGAATATAATCGATTATAAGAAAACATTATTTCTCTGTTGATGAGTTATTAAATTAATTTCATTTACAATTAGCTCTTTAGTATTAGACTTAATAAGACTTTATTGGTATAATGTGATTTTCTCCCTAACGCAATGAAGATATTTGCTATCCTAGACTATTCTTTTGTAGAATAATTAAATTAATACATGGTATTTTACTTTAAGATTTTTAAGAGATCTTATTTTGGAAAATAGACAGAATGTACAAATACATCCTTTTAAATCCCGGCCGTTCATTAGCAGATGAGAACTTAAGCGCGGAATTTTAAACGTTCTATAACGTTATTGAAATCAATTGGACTTGTAAATTATGGGTTCATAAATTCAATTACATTGCAAGATTAATCTACTTAGCCTACGATTGTATTTAAGTACTACTTTATTTGTACTTAATATCAGTTGCCTTGAGTTATTGGGAAAGACAAATAAATTTAATCGTAGCAAAGGCGTACAAAATGTTACATTATGTAATGAGGAATCTAAGGGGCAGTAGCAGTAGATATCTATCACTTGTGAGGCCAATAGTTGAATACGCGACAACTATGTGGGACCCCTATCATTGTGGTCAAATAAAGAAAATAGAAAAGGTACAAAGAAAAGCTGCTCAATATGTTATGGGAAAATTTAGAAAAAGGGACAGCGTTGCAGCAATGTTAGATACTCTTGGGTGGGATACTCTGAAAAAAAGGAGAAAAATAAGTCGACTGGGTTGTATTTATAACATAATTACAAGTAAAGATGGTTGGGTACCCTTTAAAAATTCGATTGTGTAACCAGATTTTTGCGGTAAAGATAGCCATGAATTTAAAATTAAGCCCCGGCGGCAAAGATCAGATATAAAGAGGTATTCTTTTCTCAACAAGGGAATTTCAGAATGGAGCAAGTTACCTGTATCACTCTTAAAACCCTTGCCTAAAAATGTAAAATTCTTCAAAAAGAAATGCTCCAAAAGTTTTTAGAATTAATGTATGTATACTATAAGGGAATTGGGGATGTTGTAATGTGGGTACTTCAGGACGAAGTAAGGGATTGCTTTACAGGGCGATGTACTGTGGGTTGGGTTGGGTTGGGTTGGGTTGGGTTGGGTTGGGTTTTCACCCCGAGACCGCTACGGTAGCCGTGAAGACCTGTCATGAACCCCGAAAAACTCCAGTAAAGACTGTTAGGTGTAGTATTTCAATTTATTTAGTTGTATGAACCATTTAAGGAAATTTTATTTTACTTGAGATTATGTTTTCAATTTATGTATTATAATATTTATTTTTTCGAATATTGTATGTTAATTGTATATACATGTATATGTAGAAAATAATTGCCACCAGGTTTACAGCCTACTAGCAGTTTACCTCTTATAATAATAATAATAATAAATGATTAATTCCTAATAGACTTACGGATCTCATGTCCCTTCTATTGAAACCTCAAATTGATAATTGAAGGTCGAATTTACGAAATTGCATGTGATTTAGGGATTTATTAAAAGCCGAGTTAAATTATTGGCAGAAAGAGGGTGTTTGTGCCAAGTTTGTTGAGTCGGCTTTAAGATTATATTAAATTTGGGCATTAGAACGTAAATCCTTTTAAGCGAAAAGAATTTTTTTCTTTTATTCAATGCCTCATCCATCATCTATCCCCAGAGGGCTTAGGATATGCAAGTCTTGATCCTCTGGTTCAATTATCACATCTAGTTACACTTCCATTAAAACAATTATCACTTCTGATGAGTCTACAAATACATTTGCATGCATATTGACGTTTAAAAAGCATCTAAATTACGACCTATTTTTTATTTGCACGTGGAATAAGAGAGAGCGTAGAATGAATTAAAAAATAGGAATCAAAACCACTTGAGGTAGAATTCGTCCAAAAAACCTTTTGTAACACGTCTTTGGAGGAAGGTGACGATACACATTCGATCCATTTATAGGAATTACTCTTCCTTTTGACGAGCCCAGCGCCGACGTGAATTTCAATGGGGAGCCGAGGAAATGTAATGAACTAAAGTAATAAAATTGTTCCCAGAGGCCGAATTTCTTTCTTTTCGGACTGCTCTACGTTTCCTATTATCCAGACCTTTATGCCCATTTCACCTCTCAGCCCTGAAAATCTGGCTCTAAAATGAAAACGATGTTAGATAGTTTTCCTTTCTAAAATCAAGAAAGTGAGTGCTTCTATTTTTCAGACTAAAGGGGTTACATTTTAAGGCGTATGAGTCCATTCAACTGCTTTTTTGAGGGAATATGAAATAACGTTCCCTTACAATTAGATTATACTCGAGTAAAGTGAATTTTTGATAATGAAGATTTTATTTAGCTATTTTTATAGCACACAGAAAACTTCTTCGTTGAAAATAAGGAACTTAATCACATCTTTTTTATTCCTTTCACTCTTTTGAGCACTTAATAATTGTATAAACTACGTTAAAAATTAACCTGCGCATCTTCATTTTCTTCAACGGAACAGATTTCCGACAGTTAATTTTTCAATTTGGATAATTGAATAAAGTTGACCAATTGACAATTGACCTTTGGATAAAAAAGTAAAAGTTTTAAAAGCTCTTACTTGAATAAAAATTTTGTAAATAATTCAAAACAGTCGTATCATGTCAAATTTGAGAGAGTGCTGTGTCATTAAATTAGTTAGCACAACCGTAAAATAGTGGTTTAAACACATAATAACATTGCTAAAATACTGTTGTGTTTGGTTACTTAGAATTAACATTGAAGTATATTCTACACTGATGATGATATAGTCTAGAATGCTTATTATCAAGTTATGACATAATAACTTTTCAATTCAGTAGCATAAATATCCATTCGGGAGCTGTTTATATAGAATATATATATTTAGATAGAAATACAGAGGTGAAAAATCACTTAAGAAGTATTTATTAATTATTTATTAAAATATTTTGAAGTAACAGATAGGCTTCATATGTAAGAAAGGGACGAATATGATCCGAAAGTTTCGAAGAAATTTCAAGCTGTCACTATTTTTGAATTGGCGTTCGAAATTGTGGGATGAAGTAAGAATCGTTTTATACCAGTAATAAGTCTACTTACCTGGAAAATTCTTGGACTGTGACAGTTGGCAGATAAAGCAACTCGTCGTTTACAAAGTACTCAATTTTTTTTATAGAAGCGATATATTTAATGGGTAACTATGGATACAATTAAGATTTGCACTTTTTCACACACACTCACTTAATACGATCACGATTATGTTCACCTCACTTTCATTCGCGTAAAGTAACTAGCTAGTGTTCGCATTGCTCTCATATCGTGTGATGAGAACTTTTCAATTATATTATTATTATTTTATATTTATTATATTATATTATTTCTAGTTTAGGGAAGCCTGACGTAATTCCAATGTGAGTAGAAGTCCTTCTGTTTTTCAACTGTTGGCTGGTTCCGCTCGAGGCCTCTGGCGACAATGTATGGATCAGCTGATTACAATGTCTTGGTGCAAATAAAAAGAAATATAGTTTCATTTTGGTTTCTTAATCTAACAAATGAATTTCATAGTAAATATTTTCTTTATACTCTTTAAGTCTCCTCCAAATATTTTCAATTCACTCAAAGCAAGTTTTCGAATCGGCATATATCATTATTCAGTATAAACAAAACTGTATTTTTTATCTAACATTCTCTCACTATATAATCAATAATGGTTTTTCCAATTATATCTATGGCATTTGCATAAAGTAAAGTCCGGATCAATGGCTGCATATCTGAAATCTCTCGTAAGACACGAGGAAAATTTTGGAATATAGAACTCCAGCTTAAAGTTAGACTTATAACAATATCACATTGGGTAACGATCTCTCCTTTCGATAAAAGGCGGTTTGTCAACTATGGAGGTCATCACTACTTGCGAAAGTGAAGAAACTGCAGGTATCAATGTTTCCCGATGAAGAGAATGTAATCCTCTCTTATTTCTAGTATCAGTCATAGTGGAAAATATTTCGTAGTTTATTTACTTTGTAATAGTCTTGAAACAGTATTCCATATGATTGCAGATTTTAAGATGATGTATTTTGGAAAGGGTAAAACTTTTCTTTTCTTTTGAAAACCCCAGGAGTCTTGAGTGATCAGTAAATGTTTATTGACAGTATTTTAAATTGACGATTATCTGCAGTTCATTGTTAAATTAAAGATCCTTTTAATTAGGGATGGAAAAATAGTCGATCATAAATTAATACCTGGTTTGCAAAAGTCTGCGTTTTAGATATGCATGTGTTAAATTTAGATGACACATAAAATTGGTTGGAGTATTCTAACTACATATGGTAAATTTTATATAAAATAAACACTTAGAAAACAAATTACGTTGTTTTGGATCATTTAAGAATCATTTTCTTTGATTATTTTACATCTTTAGTATTATACCTCTTTTTCCATAAGCCTATATAAAAATATTCTTTCTGGTTTCATTTACTTAATCAATCAAAAGATATTCCATCTAGGTAATGTAGTAATCCTTTCATATATATATGTGTATATATATATATATATATATATATATGTATGTATGTATGTATTTACGCTGTGAAGAGAAATTTGAAGAGAATAGAGAAAGAGTTGGAATAAGAGGTTCGATTAATCGCTATGTCTCGATGCGGTCTTCAATTACAAGTTCAGATGGACCCCTGTATTCAGAGCGTCACTCGCAGATCTCTACTTCTCACTGTGAATGGTTTTAACGCTATAAAAAAATCTCTCTGCGAACAAAAGGAATTTGAGAAAATAAGGAATTCTACGAACTTTTGATCGCTGTTTGACCTTTTGAGTATTTTCTTTTTTAAACTATACGAAAGGTTAGTTCGTTTTTTTTTTTCAATAAAATTAGATAGAAACTGGAAAGTATAGAATTTTACGTTCTATTTGATAGATTTTCCTATAACACATATGCATTCAATTTCAGCTATGACATATCGTAAAATATATTTTAAATTCCTTTCGGATTTAAAGGGAGATGTTTTAGCTGTTTCACTTGAGATTTGCATTAGAAATTCATTTTCCATTTGATTTCTTCTTCTTTGTTAGAACTTCAACATACGAAATTCAAATCTAAATAAATAATATTTGGCAACCTAAATACGTACGATTTCAATATACGCGTAGAAGCGAGTAAGTGAGAATTTCTCCTTTTCGTTTAAATCTGTTCATTTGAAAGGTTGAATAAAAAATATATATTAGTATAAAGTACATATTATAAACCAAGTATTAACTAACAAAAACACATTAAATAAAAATAAAATTTAGGCGCATACATTTGCGATATAAAATAAGTCGTATAAAGTGAAAATATAAATCGATTTTCCGCACGTTTAAAAATTTATTTATAACACAATTTTCTAGAAATACTGCAAAATTATCTTACTTAATGTAATTAAGTATCCTTTAATACACGTTCCGATCTTTGACAAGAGGTTCATTGTGACGCTACCTATTTACTCGATTATTTAAACGTATTTTTGGTAAATGCGGTAGAACTTTGAAGAAGTTTAATTGCAATTACTAAAATTTAAATGATATTGTATAAAAATCCATTATAACAAATTGGTCAAAAATTGCTGTAATAATCTTTATGTTCGTGTTTTATATCAATCGAATCAAGGAATTGACCATTTACTCTGCCTTCCTTTGCATTAGCAATCTCAGGAGAAGGAAAAAACTTTTTTTAAATTTTTCAATTAATTTAATTATGTCCTTATGTAGAAGACTAATTATTCTATCATGCTTTAGCTTCTAATTAATATTCTACGTATTTGTATCTTTTCGTTTTTTATAACGTTCCGTGTGATTTCAGATGTGGATTTAGATAGTAAGTCTATATTTGCCTAACTTGGAAGCGCAAATAATTTAACCCTTTTACTGCCAGCCCATTTCGGGTGGGGTGTGCGAAGACTGCCAAGGCTATTTTCCAGAATATGGAGGATTTCAGATTCTAAATTATTTTAGCTACTTAACTTTATTTAATTCATCTAGATTTTTTCCCAATACTAAAGATATGTTTATAGTTTAGAACCATATATGGATTATGGGGGTTTACTTAAATTTTCAGAAAGAAAATTAATTACAAAGTAATTATAATATATGTAAAAACCCGAAATTCTCCGTTTCTTGCACTTTGTGATGTATAAAATATTATAAACGTGGAATAAAATTATAATAGTTTTTGATATTATTTAGTTTTCTCACCGATGGTCAAGTTTTATAGTGATAAATCTATTTTTGCCAGAGATATAAAATATTTTATCTGACTCTACACTCACGGTCCCATCAGCTAGCGCGCTTATGCTTCTGGAAGCATTCACCAAGAAGTCCTTTTTTGCATTTTCCACACACAGTTCTGCATCTTCTTCTTTATTTTATTCCTTTTTTCCTCTTACACTACACACACAACAGTTCTTTTCTTTTTCATTTGACAATTTTATAAGTTTTTTGAGGTATGTCTCTGAAGATCCGGGTTGCATATCTCGGTTTTGCTTATATAAAAATACGCGGGCCAAAAAAGAATATTTACTTATCTAGCTGGTAACTGACACTCTAAAACAAATACTTAGAGCCACAAGAAAACAGTTCAGCACGACTTGCGACAAACACGAAAGATAATACTGTGCAGGATGACGCTGGCCCGAAGTAACGAAAATATCCGGACGAATTAACGAGGAAAAATCACTGTAAAATATCAAAATGTATCGCAAGGTAAGGTGAAACCATATAAGTTAGATAAAGTAAGCAGTAGAGATACAGCACATGTGTATTAAATGAGACGGCAGCCGTTGAAATGGTCAAAATCCCGAAATAAATTATGTCAAATAAGTCGGGCCGATATATCGGCCCGCTGGCAGTTTTCGCACAACCAGCGAGGGCCGATATATCGGCCCGCTGGCAGTAAGAGGGTTAATATCTCGACTTAAGACTCAAAATATAGAAGGAGAGAATTCCAAAACAGAATTTCTTAGAATTAAGCTTGCGATGTAGTGTATTAATATACTTGAGTGGAACCTAAATTCACGAAAATTATATCTATCGCGGGGGATTATTCAGAGTTAGAAACGCACTTAAAAAAACCCAAGCGGTGGAGAAGTCCGTCTCACGCAGGAGACGAAAGAGTCTGTGGCAAAGCGAGCGCTTGACTTTTCGAATCTGAGCCTTAGATCTAACGTGCGGGATCAGGAAGCGAAGAAAGGGCGGGATATTGAGATGTGGAGGGGGAAAAACAGGCCGTATTCCGGGAGGAGTTATTGGGAGCGTGTGTGTTGGGGGAGGATATGTGCGTAGGGAAATGGCGTGTGTGTGTGGGCAGGGAGGAGATGGATGAGTGAAAGGAAGGGTTTGAGATTTAGGGGTCGCGAGGGAGAGGCATAGGCAGTTAGTCAGAGATAACGGATAGGAAGGTTGTTTGAGCAGATGGAGAGAACGAGGTAAATGAGTTTGTGGTACTTTTTATTTGCTTTCGCGATCAGTTTCCCATCGTCTCTTTTGAAAGAGTGAAAATCCAGGATGTGAGGCGTTCTTCGAAATAAAATGGGGGAACTGCGATTCGAAAACCCGTTTTATTCGCGAGAATGTGAGTTATTCGTTTGTTTTCGTATAAAATCGGCGGATTCGAATGAAACGCTTTTTGCGTGTGGAGGAGGTAACGATGCGGATTTTTCTGTGGATAATGTCCGGGGCCCCATTGATTTGGCGGGGGAAATAAATTAATGGTGTTTTTTTTGATGTTTATAAAGCGTTGATTCCCGAACCTTTATGAATACAGCAAGAATGGTTTTGCAAAATTGAAATAAACCATAAGAAGGTTTGTTGTAATACTCTACATTGTTTTTGTTGTAATTGTTACGTACGATACAATATAATGTACCTGATGATACCTTAAGCTTCTTATTTTTACTTATTTGTAACGCTGCGTACGGTAGATATTTTTGCGTAATCTGATCGTTCAGTTAAATCAATACCCTAGAAATATCCAAAATACTACTTTCCTGTTTACTGATTAATCGTATGTTTAATATATGTATGAATGAATATGTAGCCCATTTCTCGGAGAGCATTCACGTTAAGTGTATGCAACTGAATGAGCATAATCCAGTATTTAACTAATCACTTTTATTGAATGAGTGGGAAATATCCTCACAAACCTCCGGCGATCAAAATTATATTTTAAACATTGAAATTCTGTGAAGCTATTTCTCTCCTATTTACAAGGATGGTTCCATGCATTTAAAGCTTACCTGATTGAATTTACTAATTTACTTTTATTGAGTAGTAAAAAATAAAAACATTTCATTTCCTTTCAATGTGACTTATTGATTCGATTCCATTGAATTACTCCAATAATCTACTTTTTATACTGTTTTATTAAAAAATATACATTTCAAAATTCAATTGCGTTTATAAGGGTAATGCATTGAACTATAAATTTACCTAAAAATAATAAAGCATATTATGAGAAATTATTATTTCATTTAAGTTCATTAAAGTTATCAAAACCTTCAATTATCTCTAAACTTATTGAAATGAGCAAAATTCGCTGAACATTTGTGCAATCGGTAATTGTCTTGCTTTACGAGCATTTTGTTCCCCTGATAAACTCGGTCTGGATCTGCCATCATCAAGATCTGAAAATGACAGTTTTCGTTAAGAAAAGGTAAAGTTTTTGTTAAAATTAATTTAATCTAAATAAAATTCGGAGAATCAAAATCTAATGCATGTTTTACGTAAGCTAGAGCTCCAATAGATTTATTATAATTAAATTATATTTATGTACATATCTATGAAATATGAAATAATGTTGACAATTTTATATGTTCATTGGCAGGAAGTAGTGTAATGAGATAGTTTATTTAATCTATGATTTCGTTAGCTACACTAATTTTGCCCAATAATTCACGGCTTTTTTAATGTGTATTAAGAGGCGAATATTCAATTGGTTAATATAATATTACAAAACTCTTTTATATTTCTAAAATGCTTGTTTTAACAAATTAATGAGAATGCAGATAAATATAATATAGCGCACCATCATTAGCAATCAATTATAATGATATTATATATCATTAATATATATTCGTATACCCTTATTAATCCAAGTTATTATATTTAAATATATTATTATATAATATTTGAAGATACGATATTCGATAAAAGTTATTATTCACATTTATATTTTAGAATACCGTTCACACTATAAGTTAGATTGTGTGACTTAATTTGCAGCACGAATCGCATAGGAATGGAGAATGTTAAGAAAATATTATTAAGAATGTTATATTTCGTATGAATAAATTAAGGTTTGATTCGATAGAATAAAAAATATGCTAAGATGAGCTCCACAAGTTCTAAGGGTGTTTTCTTGAAGAGAAATGAGATTATCGAAAATAAGTCTTAAAAGGAGTATTTATTTCAATTCAAATTTCTGTTTCCATGATTTTTATATCTTTATTTTAATTGAATATTATTATTGATGATATTTTTTCCTTTATCCCCATGGAGATTGAATTAAATTGTGGCTTCGAAGACATCAGAATTCCAATCCAATAGAGAATTGAAATCATTAACTTCAAAATGTCTCTAAAAGCTTTAAAGCTATACGCTCTCCTCCATTTCTTAACCCTTAAACTTTCCTCAAACGGTCACCGAGTGTTCGTCAAACCGCAGAATTCCTCACGGACTCTCTTCGAACACGTATCCATATCTTTTTTTCTTCCGAAACACCTGAACGGAGCACTTCGCACGTGTTTCGCCTGCACAACGGCGTTGGATTGATGGGGCACAGTCTTCACTCGGTTCTAACAAATGGCCACTCACGTGCTCTGTCACCTGCTCCATTCTTGGCTCCTTTGTCAAGCGCCTTTTAATGAATGCAATCATAGCGCCATCTGAATACCGATTGTTTGGAAACCAATATCCAATGGTGATTTAAACTCCCGGAAAATTCGTTCCCGGAAATAAACGAAACCTCGCTTAATTTATGGTTCCGCTGAAGGAAATTGATATCTGTCAACCTCCTGATTGCATTTCCGATTTATGCTTGTTGAACTCGTAACTAATGAGAATGACAGAGAAATTAATTGTATTGTTTGGAATTGAAACATTGAAGGAATTGATTGTTGACGAAAGTTGAAACCTTCAAATTAATTAAAAGTTTATTTGTTTAAAGCTGAGTAGGTAAGTATCATTTTCCCAGTTAGTTTTATGTACATTTATATCCTTAAGAAATTATTGGTCGAAGACATCTTACCAATTTCTTTCAACAGCCTACGGTAACTTCGCAAACATCATAGCTTAGTTTAATTATGAGTAGGGAGGTAGTTCGGTCACTTATTCTCTACAAAGTCAACTTCAAATAGTATTGGAAGGAAGTGAGGCGTATTTTTACAAAAAGACTGAGTTTACTTATCTTCGTACATAAAGCGGTTGTTTTCTCTGAGACTCGGAGAATTACTAGGTTTTTCAATTTCTAAAGCAAATAGTAGCGAACAAAGAAGTATCAAGTGCAGTTTAACAACCTTGCGGTCACCCAAACTGGGCTTAGTTTTTGATTGGAACTATCATGCGCGAAAGAGATTCAACAAGAAAAAGTTATAGCGCATCCTGAAAGGCTTACAAATCGAAGTTAATGAAAGTTTTAATTAAATCTTGAAATCCAGAAAATAAGCGTTCATTTTTTAAAACTTCTCGTGGAGGATAATTTAGGGAGTTTTGTAAAAATTAAAGATCACGCCGAATATTTAAACTAATTTTATTATTTTTTATTTAACTATTTAACAAAAAGTTTCAACAAGAAAAATTAGAAACTAAGAATGAGAAAGGCTGAGTGAATAATAAGCTATTAAATTCTGATTGATAATAATTTTATTCGTAATATATTTGTCACTTTAATTGCCTGTACCATCAATAAGTATAAATGAAGGTCTTTCCTTTAATTATACTCGCTAGATTATTGAAATGTCATCAGTTTTTGGTTTTCTGTTCTTTACGTGTACTTTTAAATAAGACTTTTATATTCATGGCCTTTATGTAGGTATTTTGAAACTAGCTAATTAACTCCCAGTTGATGATGATGTCCATGAACCCACCCTCTCGATTTATTTCTTGTTTTCTGCGAAATATCCAGGACAATGATGTATATAGAACATCGATGACGATCATCAACTTATAAATTAGGGTAAGCTTATGTAAAGTAGTCAAAGTTTCTTTTGATACTACTTATATAAGCTCTAAATTGTTTTATTTTGATCACACCTGCTTCTAAAAATATTTGCTGATAACCTACTCTTTTCTTTGAAAATTTCCTCGCTTTCCATTTATCACATAAAGATGGAATTTAGAATTAAATAAGAAAATGCATTTAAAAACAGAAATATAAGTAGTTTGATATATTTAAATTAACTCTTTTTATTGATTATAATAGTTAATAATAAAAATAGAATATTAATAGTGCGTTATAAAAATAGGACTTTTCAGTTTCGAATACTCATAATTAAAATATATTAGACGGTAGTGACACTTCATATCAACGCAAATTGCATTTACCAACAACATTTATTGTCATTAAATTGAGTTTGGAGCACGGAAGACAGGTCTTTAAATAAGCTTTCCGCAATAGGAACTTCAGCCTCCTTATACGAATCATTTAGAATGAGATGCAGAACTCTTTTCAGAATTCGGCGGCGGATGTAAGGCGACAACTGTTCCGTAGGAAGCAAGGGATTGGTTGACAGGGTAAAGCACGGTGGGGATTTTCCCCATGACCGCAACGTTGGCCGCGAAGGCCTGTCACGATCCCCGAAAAATCTAGCTCCAAGAAGGCGACTTGACACATATATACACATTTAACAAGCAGTCTCCTGGGTGTATTACCTAGCAGCACTGCCACGGTGACGTTAATGGTAGATTTTAGAATTGCTGCAGATGACTTTATTCCTGGAACGTGGTTAAATAAAATGTATTGTAAGAGAAACTGACGAAAAATTTTCAATGTATTTTCCCCTCAGAAATTGTGTTGATTTCTTTATTGCATATAAAATTAATATTGCCGATATGTTTCTCTTCTCTCTACGAAATTGGAAATTTTTCTGCTTATGACAATCATACGTTGCTTAATATTAATAATAATATTCTCTTCCAGCGGAATTTCGATTTAAAATGGTTAAATTGCTGAAAAAAACGATAAAAAGCAGCTTAAAGTATTTAATAGTAAGAAAGGGATGATAAATATCTAATTTAACATTTGGCCCTTTTAAATTTTCTATATAAATTTTCGTCTTTTGTGGATCAAGTAAAAGTTTTTGAATACAATTTTTATCTTATTTCAATTGAAATATAGTGAATGTTACACTCTAAAAATAAATTATTTTACAAAAGCACTTCAAAGGAAATCCACATTACCAATCCAATAAGTGTTGACAACGTAGGTAAATTTTAATACAAAATTTTAAATCGACCATTTTGTTGCAGATATTTAATCGTACAATGCAATAAAGATAAACAGACGGATAGAATGAATAGAGGGGTAATGCGTTTACAATTGTTCAAAAATAATCGCTGAAATTATTGCCTGAGCAAATATCTATGCGGAAGTACGCAAATTCATTATTTATTATGGTGTAAAAACGTACGTATGATGATATTATCGACCCCAAAAAATCGAATTAAACTTAAATAATAAAAGGAATGTTCTTCACTAAATTCGCGAATATTATGCAAATATTATTGTGTATCGAGAACCCATTTCTTAATTTTATGCTACATATTCAACCGCTGTTTAATTAGTTACGCAATGTTAATTTTATTTCACGCTCATTATCAAGTGCATCGATTACTGCTCAGACGGAAAGACCACTGACGTCACTGTGGTTAGTCCACAAATTTACGTAAAAAAAAATTCCCGTCGTTTTTGCGTAACAGGCGTACCATTCTTAAAATAACGAAGGCCTCTAAAGTATGCAATTCTTTAGGTGTGCAAAATCGTTAACACTAACAAACTTACTAATGAAATGAAGTAACGACCTAAATACTGAGGGTTATTTAAAGAAACTTCTTTTAATGCTAATTTTAATTAAGTAACGTATTATATAAAAAAGACAATAAAAAAACTTGATAGCATGACTTGTACCATGAGTTAGTTTGGTAGATATGATGTAGTTCTTTGCATGGGAAATAAGTAAACAAGGATCATGTAATAAACTTTTAATGATTCTTTAATTCTGTTTTTATGGGCTACATTTGTTTTATATCGTCGCAAAAACTCTTTCTTAAATTAGTTTTTATAGGTAATAATATAAATTTCTATATTTATATAATCTAGTTTCATTTCGCAAAATTTCCTGTTTGAATCTCGTCGAATAAAATTATACTTAGCAAATCATGAAAGTACCCATGATACTTTTAAATACCAAAAGATACCTCTCAATCGACATCTACATCTCTATTCAACCCCCCTCTCGCAACACATACAAAACCCCAATTCGTTCCAATTCTGCCGAAGAAAATATCTCCGGAGAAACAAAAACTCCACCATTTAGTAAATCATCATATATTCGACGTGCGAAAGTAGATGGAGACTTGTGGAATTCGAAAGCGGTTTATGCAACGTGACGACTCAACCCGCAGCGGATCAGCTCGTACAGGAAGATTTGTCCCCTCTGCCCCATGCATACGCGTCCCGATTCAATTTGCACGAAGGAAGGCTGTGCGACATTCGGATTCCGGTCACAGGTTGCGTCGCATAACTTTCCTCCAAAGGGGAGATAAGTTACAGGTTTTTCGGAAGAGAGATATTTTTTTAAACGGAAATGACTCGGCGATCGATTCCTTGGTTACGGAATTGTTTCTTCCCCTTGCCGACGATTAAAACTCGACCTCCCAATGATTTACGTAAGAAGTTCTTCCCACCCTCGAATGTACCAGATGCTAAGCTCGACGCAAATTGATAATCATTTCATTTTCGTGTATGCCAGAGGATAGCGGAGCAAATTTTTTTGGTTCGATTGGATTGTTATTGATTGATTTTATACATATTTATGCGTTTAGATTATTCCATATCTTCAGCCTGATACGTTTCTCTCAATTTCATTTATATTTGGGATAATTTATCTCTATTTACACAGAGAAGTGGAACATGTGAATCTTATTTGCGAATAAATAGAGATTTACCCATTATACACTCATTAATTTCTCTTTAGAAGCTCTATGTAGGCTATAAAAGAAAAACGTTTATTACTTTTTGCATTTTCCTGATGGTAAGCGTAAGAATGAATCCGTCCAATGAAATCCAATTAAATATTTACAAAAACTACGAATCTACGAATGTATTTTTCCTATTGTCAAATTCAATAAAACTCTTATATAGGTACAAGTAGGTTATGTTACTACAGACGTAGTACGAAGATTCGGTTGGATTCCTGTATCATTAGAATTATTGGTTTTAAAACCAGCGAGGAAAAAATAAAGTTCTACCATTTGAAGGAACGTGATGGATAGGGATCAGCGTTAGCAAGTCTTGCAAACAGAAGAAGAATCTTTCCCTCATTCAACCTTTTGTGACCCAGTCACTACGTGTTGGGAAGACTAATTCATCAAAACAGCACAAGCTGTTCCTTTGATCGTGATCGGTCAAATATGAGTTGTACTCTGGCGTGAGGGCACTCTTTTCATTGGTCAAATCATTTTCATAATCTTGTGTACTTAGATTTTTATCAATATAAGTATCACATCGGTAAAGGAGCGAATGTAAGTATCACATCGGTAAAGGAGCGAATATTGTTGGGATATCAGCATCACTAAAGTATTCTCCTATTAGAGAGCCAGTCGTAAAACCAGCAAGGCACTTATCATCAGGATGAAATGCATTCGGCGGTATGATTGGTAGGCACACATTTATTGATTTTTGCTCGATATTTGTAAATAAATTAAAACATCTGCTCGATTTACATCGACATATCCCTTACGAATATTAAATGAATTATTTTTCCCATTCCGAATTTTAATTAACTTAGAAATCAAATATTCTTAGTCCTTTCCTACCTGTTCATAATACTTTTCTTCCGATAATGTTACATACTTACAAAAATGTGTGTGAATAATCTGATTTAATTGTTGATATTTCATTATGTAAATCAAATGCAAACACTGTAGAACAATTCCTTTCGCAGAGCTGTCATACTTCCGATTGATGATACATAAATAATCTTTAAATTAATAAACATGGATGATTAATTATTATGATATTTTATTGTATGTAACAGATGAAAATTTTAAAGTTTAAGTAAGTTCTTATTTCAGACAATAAATACAAAAATACATTTATAGAAGCTTGTGTCAAACTTGCTTGTGTATAATGTCAAAGAATGTTTTTCTTTATCCTAGAACTATCATATAAAGGAAATGGCCATCTTAATCACTTTGTGTTTGTACCTTATAATAAGGAGTATCAATTTTCTTCTTGAAACTGACCTTACACCTACACCAATCAGTTTGAGATTTCATCAAGATACTTCTGTCAGAACTGACATTCATTGACCACGTGGGTGTATGTAACTTAGTTGAGACTTCTTTTCATATAACAATGAAATTAAACCCTGAGCTGCTCAGTGAAGGGAATACTTCGCATACACTGAGGTACTCGCGATCCCGAGCATATTAGTGCCTGCGTTTGAAATAGCAATCGGATGGAGTACGTTCGCTGTGCATAGAGCTCTTGAACAAGGACTTCAGCGGTATCAACGCCTAAAGTGTGAAATACAAAATGAAGGACTAGAATTCGCCTCTGAAACGCGGTTCTGAGTCAATATCACAAGACTCGGTCCAATTATGGTTTTGGATAGTCAGGTCTATCTAACAATATTGTAGGTGCGATAAAATATCGTTTTCGAATTGATAAATTATGTTTAATTCTATGAAAAAGTAAAATATATTTCAATAATATTTTGTAGAATTTATCTCGAGAAAATAGATAATTTTCTCCTATTCTATTTCATGAGAGAAATACTCCATATCAAGTTTCCGAAAATAGCGCCTGGATGTTATGCAACACAACGTGCATTTGTGTCATGAGGAGTAGTCGAGATAAGGGCGTCGTGTGTGAACTCAAAGGTAATAGAAATGCTAGAACGGCTCTAAAGAGGGAACGCGGAAATTTATTTCCTTTATTATTTTATTAAACGAATTATGAAAGTGGTAATTGATTTGAAGGGTGAAAAATATATTAAGCATAGGAAAATTTTCTTGAGAAAGGATTGTTTTTTTATGCAATGATTTTGAAGGTTTTTAAAATATTTTACATTATAATTATTCATCAACGATATAATTGTTAATTTACAGTACAAATTTCAATGATATTTTGTTTACCGCTTTTCGTTTAAGCGGAAATGTAAAACATGTAACTACAGAAATTAAAGTCAAGAACTTTAAAGATAAAAATTAATTATTGACAGAATATATTTAGATCGATTGGCATTGTAAATGTTATGATTAAAGTGTTGTTGGAATTAGAAAAGAAAGGAAGGGATCGATTGGTTAAAGAAAAGTGGTCTGATGGACGGATTGATATTTCCTCCACTTAACTCCAAACACTCAATAAGAGAGACGGTTTGGATTACCAGAAATCCCATAGCGAAAAGAGATAAGTCGATTTGGGATTATTTTCATCCGATATCTTATCGTAAGTGTTAAATTGGAGATATTATTATGATTGGCTCTCACCCAAAGATAATACAAAAATGTATCAATAAGATGGTATTGGAGTTAATTCATCTCAGCACTATATTTTTAGCGATTCTCGTATTAAAAAATTTTTGAAAATATTGTTGCATTATGATTCAATATGATCTTTATTGATAGATTTTTTATGTTTTATCTTTTTTATAATCATTTATATCTGCATATACTATGATATCATAGATCTATAAATGCTAGATTGAACATTTAAATACTGAAGTAGAGACGTCAGAAATGCAATCTTAGGAAGCTTTAATTAAGTGCTAGGATTTCTATTACAGAATAAAGTATAGTATATGTAATAATACAGATATCTATTATATATAGACGCTTCGGGGATATATATATACCCCCGAAAATTACTTTCCATTAAGCTAGAAAGATAAGATTTCATTTAGCTATTGCTATTATATATATCTACAGAAAAATGCTAGTTTTTGTGTGCATTTGGTCATGGGTTCTATCCCAGAGATGTAATATTTTGAGATTTCGGAAACTCGTTGCTCTCTTAATATGATACGTAGATCATTCAAACTTTTTATACATATAGATATGTATATGATGTACATTGAAAAAAATCAACACTTGCCTATGTGCTATGGGTTCGATTCTAGAGCGACCCGTAATCTCGATATTTCCCATAAGGAAAGCATTGACCATATTTCCGAAAGCTTTTTATGACCCTTCCCAACCGCGCAGAGGTTCAAAATTAATTATTTAGTTTAGTTTATTTTTAGTATTGTTTGAGAAGAGTAATCTTCTGAAAATTTATATTTTTCATTAAAAGATATATTATTACATTGCTTGCTGTTAGCAAGCACACCTTAACTCGCTGCGAAAATGTCCTTTAGTTAGAATGACTTATCCGAATAGTCTTCCGAAAAATCAACGTTTTATTGAACGATATATCTCCACATTCACAAAGCAGTTCGTAATAAATTATTAGAGTATGTGAATGATCTAATCAACTAGTGATAGCGCATTCAAATCAATTAAACTGAGGAAATATACCGTTCATGATACAGGATGAATGAATATCTATTATATATAGACGCTATATAACAAATATATATATGTTATAACCCCCCGCTATAAGATGCCAGATTCTGTAACTGTAGAGCATCGATTCTTTCTTCGCTTATTAACGATATTTGTATTTTCTTGCAGGTGGGCATTCAGAAGCCATGCAGGGTGACTCTGTGGTCAGTGCTTCTTCATCTGCGTCCATCGTTTGGAATGCGTCTCTTTTCGTATTAATTATTATTCTCGTCCTGTTTCATTCCAATCCTTAAGGTGACCAAATTGCAGGGTACTTTGTTGATTTGCAATTACTTTGTATAATTTAAGATATTTTTCTTTTGTACACTTTTGGGAGGAGAATCTTCGAAATAAATATGTTTATTCTACCTCATGCTCGAAAAATACCTGTATTTACTGATAAAATAAAAACTTTTCAAAAGTAATCACAGAGTTTGATTTTTTAGATCCAGGCATTTTTTATTATATTCAATTCTAATGCCTAGAAGTATTTTATTGTCAGAATGTAATGGATACAGGTTCTGAATAAAGTAAGAAATACGATTCTCGTATTTTAAATATTTTAAATTTCAATATAATTTGTAATATTTAAACAAGACTAGAAGGAATATAATCTATATATCGGGGAGCCAATAGCTCCAGTAGTTTAGGCTGAGAACTATCCTTTAAATTATGAAATACATTCCCAAGAGAATCTATGTATAATAAATACGTAAAGTAAGAGTAAATTTTAGCTTGCAAACTGCAAGCAATCGGTGGATATGAATTTTAGAATGATGTTACTCTCGCATACAAATACCCAACAGAAATATATCTCTGAGAAGTGAACTGGGTACTACCATATAAACTGAAGTTTTATGAGACGACACCTATTTTCTCCTCAGAAATAGTTACCATGCTAAGTTCCAATTCTTACTAAGCTTGCGTGGCGGAGTGGTAAGAATGCTGATCCAAAAGGAAGTGATTACAGGTTCAAATCCTGGTGGTGGGTAAAATTTTCCTCTCGGGTTTAGATATTTACTGTCGACCGCTGCTGAATTATGGACTGCAACGGCCAAAAAAAAAAAAAAAAAAAAAAAAAAAAAAAAAAAAAACGCCTTTTGCATGAGATTGTGGTCAAGTGTTTGGACAAGGTGTCCAAGTGTGCACAGTAACTAAGGTAAGAGAATGTACGAGAAACAGTAAAGACTTATGGGAATCAGCCGAGGGTATGAATACGTCATAAGGAGGGAATATTTAAAATTATTGGTATGTTTTGAGAAGTTACATAGATGTCTCTACATTAATCACAAGTAGTCATCGCATGTTACATTAGTGAAGGAAAAGTAAATTTATTTGTAGCTTCGGAGGCTCGTAGAGGGGTTTGAGGGTGGGGCGTTTACATTAGAAAACGCGTTTTCTTAATAAAAAAATTCTCTTTTTGCGTTTCTTAAAATTATTACGAAATGGTGATTCCTTGGGTGTCTTAAATATTTTCCTAAAACTAACTTTTTTAAATATTCATTCCTCAGGTGTCTTAATTTTATGGTTTTTCCGGACTTAGGTTTTAATCCCGAATCCGGGGAAGGAAGTCATGTTGGAAATGTAAACCAATCTGAATTGGTCTAGCATTCCCTCCATGACCCCCCGAAAATTTCGTCTTCCTCTTAACCTATATATACATCAACCGTATCCACCGTAAATGTGAGAAATCAAGGAAGGCTGTGGCGAGGTCCCAACAATACGAATGTAACAAGTGTTGCTTTTAGAGATAAAGTGAATGCGGAACTATAATTTGAAATCATTGAATATTGAATTGATAAAGTTTATCGAGTTCATCCAAATGGAGGTGATGTTTGAAGGAATGTTTCTCAAAAATCGCAATAAAATGTAATAAACCTCAATGCTATGCAAATGAATGTCGAGTGACATCTCGCGATCACTTTTACGTTACTATGCCGAAACCATAGTGAAGAGGGAAAATTCAAAATTTTAATATTTAGGTCATAACTGTTATGTAGATGGCTCTTAAGTCCTCTTTCATTCGTACAATTAGCATTTCTAATAATAACACATCCTACTAATATATATTTCTCTCAGTACACAATACGAGTGAATATAGCTCGTAAGCTAAGCTTGCGGACAAATGATATGTCCAATAAAGAATACATTAAGTTTTATATTTATGAAAAAACTGCTCAACGTTGATTCGATAACTTTACCTAACTTAATTTATAATAGCTGTACCCGCTCACACGTAGTTGTGAAAAGTATTACGTATGTACGTATACGCGGCAACGCTCAAATTTAAAAAGGTTTTACTTGGAAGTCGTGCAGAGGACTCTGTACATCAAGCAGTACATAAAAACGTTATTTTGAAAATAAAATTAAACAAAGTGCAGTTTGAATATTTATTATGAACCTAGTTGGGCTACAAGCACAAACCTACATGATAATTATAGTGAAATACGTAATTTTCATATGAAAGGTCTCTGAAATATGATTGATATATTGATCAACGCTTGGATCATTAACATTGTCCATAAGGACATCCACCTGTGACATTTACCGAGCATCATAAATGGGGAACAGCTGTCGGTAATTGCTTGGCAGACTGAAATTCCCGGATAGTCGGTATAGGATGATGTGGCATGCTCAGCACCGATCTGGAGTCCTTAGCGAAACTGGGTGGCCTACCCTCTTAGAAGGGAATGAGCCGATAACTGAGCGGTACCTTCGGATTCCACAAACTGGTGCTAAGTACCATGGGCATGACGTACCCGACACACATCTGGATGAAATTTTTGTGATGGTTGTACCCCGTAATATATTCAATTTAACATGATATTCTGCGTGAGAAGGGTGAAAAAATTACGCTCTTAACTGTCTCTAAGGAATTAATGCTACATACAGAGTTCTTTGTACGACTATCAGTACATGAACAATGATCTGATGAGTTATTTGCAAATTCATGCCTAACCCCATTAAGATGGATAGTGATAACGTATTGGTATTTTTGGATTCTGGATAATGGATAAACTCTAAACCCACTCTCGGAATGTTGTTCAATTTCGGTTGAACAGTGCGTGTTTCATAACTTTTGGAAATATTTATTTACTCGATATTGGATGTATCAACCATATCAGCCTTGCTGTTTGCAGGCTAAATTTGAATAGTATTTTTCTACGGTTATAAATAAATACGAACATTCTTTGGTTGACAGCCGTGTCTGCCCCGGCTGTCAACAATTTGCAGATATGAATAATGCATTTCCACATAATTAATATCTCCAATTCTTCCATTATCACAACAGCGAAATATAAAAAATCCTTATAAATACCTACAGATGTGTAGGCCACCAGGTCGATGTTTCTGCGATTGAGTTGCAGTTTTATTTCGCATTAGTCTATGATCTAAAAGGTATCTTCCTGATGAATATTCCTTCAATAAGTTGTCAAAAAGTACCAAAAAAACGTTTGCCTTGTCGAAAAGAAGTAGTCTATGATGTTTTAAATCTGTGACAAAAATCTCATCGATGGATCGAACTCTTCGGTCCCGATGGACAGTTGGACCAGTTGCTCATCTGTACTGATTTCCGGATAAAGAATCACACTTGTTTAATAAATCCAGGAGCATTCGCGACTGGAAGTTAGCTCACTCTAAGACTTACTATACCAAAAAGAAACTTCGAATTCAACGGATAGTAGGCCTTTCTATACACCTCAAGATATATATTTGTAATACAGATTTTGCAATCATCTGTCCTTAAGTATTAAGTCGTAGAATACCCAAAGCTTTTTTGAAAGATGAGTAGTATAAGCTATAAAACATTTGTTCCGAGATAGTTGAGCGAGAGATGTCCACACTCCTAGGTCAACTGCATCGGCTAAACAAATGGGCTGTAGTTTTCTTAATATTGGTTTCTTAATATTTCGTAAAATGATCTAAAACTTCGTGATCATATTCCTAAAATATTGTACTGTTTTTGAAGAAATAAAAAATTTCGATTCTTCTGACCAACTGAACTGAAAGTTCCCTCCCTAATATGTTTTGCTCTCTATAACTTATGAGTAGATATTTGTGCAAAAATATCCTTCTTTTGTAAAACTATACTCAAGTACTTTATATATTGTTTTAATTTTGCGTAACACGCCCTAAGTAAATATTAATTCTATTCAGCCTCCGTTCACCTAGGAAAAAATTGAAAACCGACCGTACCTATCATGGGATTGATTCTAGGTGGCCCCAAAAATCGACTTTCCCCCGTAAGAATACACGGGGCCGTTTTTCAAATAATTTTAAAAAATACTTTTTATTAAGCTAGAACAATATAATTTCATATTGCTATTGCTATAATATATATCTACGGAAAATGCTATACTTAACCTGTAACTGGCCATGGGTTCGATGCCAAGAGGTGAAATATTTTCAAATTTTGAAAAATCGTAGCTCCCTTTATATGATACTTAGATCATTCAAACTTTCTTCACGTATAGATACGTATACAATGTACATTGAAAAAATCAGCGCTTTCCTATGTGCCATGGGTTCGATTCCAGAGCGATCCGTAATCTCGATTTTTCTCCTAAGAAATATATTGACCATATTTCCGAAAACGTTTTATGACTTCCCAACCGCGCAGAGTTTCAAAACTTCATACACCCATAAAAGGGACCATTCTTACAGAAAAGAATCCCCTAAGAGTCGTGAATGGTCGTTGGTTCGATTCTAGGGAGTGTTTACTCTATGTCCAAAACAAATGCATAGGGAGTTAAGACCGTATTTTGAGGTATTTCCTGAATGAATTTCCTTTTGAAATTTGGAGTGTTTATTAAGTCTATTTAGTTTATAAAATCATACTCAATTGAAAGATTACAGTGATTTTAGCAGGATGGCCTTGGTTCGACCCCAGGGCAGTAATAATCATGCCATAAGAAAAATCGAAGTCAACGAAGGAACGCTGCGAATATGTCCTTTAGTTTGCATGACCTATCCGAATAAAGTATTTCAAAAAACTTACGTTTTATTAAAAGATATATTTTCCGATTGCTTGCAGTCAGCAAGCGCACCTTTACTGGTATATATATATATATATATATATATATATATATATATATATATATATATATATATATATATATATATATATATATATATAGGCTATTAAATTATTAAATACAACAAACATCGCAAGATAATTTTTTTACAATCGGAAAAAAGAGGTTAATATAGTGAATAACGATGTGAAAATTCACCCTGATGAAAGAATCTTGATGAGATATAAAGCCTAGGAAAGACCATATCACTAGATAAAATGGGGTAATTGAAAAATAAAGGAATTTATTCTAGTAATTTTTACTCATAAACTGCGTCAAAAAGTGCTTACTGCAATGTAATCGCGGCGTTCCTTCTGCCTATAACTTTCCATACGCTAGAGAGGCTAGCACTTAGCGACGGCCGTGGAAGAATCATCACGTGGAAGGGCTCCGCTTTCCAGAGGATATTATTTATCGCTAGAGCCTTCAAACCGGATATCCCCTCTGGAGCACGCATGCATTTGCCTTCTGGCGGACGCTGGAATCTCGGCTTTGCACCTGTGTCGTCATAGCGACGTAATATTCCCTCCGCCATAACTCGCATGCTCCCTTTGCGTGACGATGGCGTTAATATTGACGACAACCGTGACACGTGACTCACACGCATTCTCATCCGTGGAAATTATTCGTGGGTCGACTTTTATGACCTCAGATAGAATCGCCTAAAGGTCTCAGACTCCCCTCTTCCACGTCTTTCCCTAATATAAGCATTTTCGGCTGTAATTATGAAAAATAAAAGCACGAGTACGTTTACGAACACGCTTTCATATTGGGGATTAGTCGAATGTCCTTAAGCCTGTGAGGAAAACTGATGAGTTTGGATTATCTTTTTATGAAAGAAACGATCTCAGCAGACATAATCACAAAATTGAGTTGGAAGTATCATATTCATCATATTGTGTTCACTCCTTGATGATAATATCTCGAATGGGATTATGTAATACGTTATTAGGTTAATCAGGGTTTATATTAATGATTTCTCCTTATTATATTTGGTATTTGCCAGGTTATTCCTTCTAAAATCATGAATTAGTTGCCCAATTGGTTTTGAAATATATGAATAAACAGTAATAATTCGTGATTATTAAATTAAATTTCGTTGAAAATTTTTACGTAATTCATTTTTAATTGTTTATATAGTGTATTTTTCTCTTATAGCAGTAACAAAACTTGTATCGATTGACAATAAAATAGGACACGTATATTATAAATAAAGTAATCTATGAGTTCTTCTTTGTATATCAAGACCTTTATCAAAGGAATTCTGAGGTATTAATGCTACAAATACGCGACATTTTAAGCCAAATATTTCCAAGGAAAGATTGAGCCGTGAAGTCTTTATAATGGAGACATTGTTATTCCATGTGATATCTATGAGTAACATTCAAATAACTTATCTAGCTTTACAATGATAAAAGGCTTGCACGAGATTTACTAAATTCTTTAATTAGCAATGCAAAAGTCCTATACTGCATGATCGCAATCGGTTCTGAAAGACTTCGATCGAATTCAACCGCAAATGGCGTGACGGTTTCTAGAACTTTGACTGGCGAAGTTGGAGTCAGTTGAATAAATGAACCTGTTCATCCTCTGCTAAGGTCGTGGCTCAGGGTGAATCACTGTTCGTCACATGTTCATATCGGATTGCTTATGATTGTGCTCCAGAAATTTCTGACAGATGTTGCTAGGGATTCGTGTCCATGTTTGAAACCGTGTTTACGTTTGTCAGAAGGATATATAGTATGCTCGAGTTGATTTCTCAGGTACTTAAATATATTTTAGCAGTATGATATACGCTTTTTAATACGAAATAAAAACGTTTGTGGTTTGATCTAAATATCACACGTACAGCATTCTATAAAGGGTGTTGAATGCTAGGAAGTATTTTGCTTTATATATTAAATTATTTTTCATTTAAAGCGAATATTTTCCACGTTTACCGAGGATAAGAATTCACCTTAAGTTCTCTTTATTATATTTGGTAGGCGCTAACAATGTTTTCAATTTAGTTTTGAAACATTAACAGCCTTAGAGCGAGAAAAATTAACTTTTCATACCTTAACACAATTATAAATGCTTGAAAGCCCAACGTAAGAGATTTAGAGCGTGAAAAATAGCGTGCTTTATAGAGAATGGCAATTATTTAAAAAAAAATGGAAACACTTTGCCATGAGTTTGAAGTTTACCTAGTCCAACGTCGTTACTCCAGCTCGAGTAAATATATAATTCAATGTACACCAGGGACATTAAAAAATCCTTTTGAAAATAATTAATAGGAAATAAAGAAGTTTTTGTAACTTCTTTCCACAAAAATATGCATTTTAGGAGTAGATTCGTCCTAAAAATTATCGCTCTCGAAGCTCCTTCGTTTGAAATCAGATCGGTATATACTGCAGTTTATTGCATTGCACAACGTTTCGACTGCCAGGGAATGCCTTTGATATCTCCCTAGAAATCGGGAACAGAGGCAAAGCATATGGAATGGAGACCATAGGGAAGGTGAGATAAAATCTTCCATTTGAATTTATGTAATGCTGGCCTAGCTGAATTCGTAGGGAGAGCGCCTGAATGGAAAGATGAGTTTTCCTGAAACATTCTGCTGTTGTGTGCTTTTTTACATTTTCTCCGTAACATGCTGTGATAATTATTCTTTTTTCTTAAAGAAAAAATTTAGGCCTTTGAAAATGTTTCTGTTGCTTTGAAAGATAAAAATGAATATTTCAATTTCATATGCAGAACGTTTTTTTTCTGTGATTTTTTTTTGTCTCGTCATTATTATTTATTGCTATAAATGCCTATTATATTTATAGTTGAGTGATTCTGTAACTTACGTGTATATTTTTCCCATAATTTCATTACGCATATTACTTTCCTAAAATTAAGTTGCTTATACTTGAATTGAGTTATGTGTTAAGAAATATAATAATATTTTAAGGGGACTTTATAAAGTAAATTCTCCCACTCAAACATATAAGATGTAAGAATGTACATTCCTCAGTTTGTTACTTATTTTTATGGGATATAATCTAATATTCAAAGTCGTTAATAATCGATTTGAGGAATAAAGCAATACATTTTTGTATAGACAACGAGTCGAGAGTTTTTACACTTAAATGTATGTATCCAACGAATACAAAATCAAACTTTGTTCATAAAATAAACTGACGAATAACGTAATAATCAATAATGAAATTAATTCAAAAAACGTCGCAACGTCCTACATGCAGAAATTAGAAATTGCAAAAATTCCCCATATATATTGGGAAAGAAACATTTAATGTCAAACGTCTGATCAAAAACGATTTTGAACGCCATGTTCACGAAAATCGTTCCTTGGTTACGTGCATAGCACCTCGATGATGCCGATTGGTTATTTGAACCACACCCCTCGAACAATTGCGGCAGTTTTAAGGGGTCGGTGGCACTTTCATCTCGTAGATCGATCCCTTTATCTGAGTCATCGGGATCAATCGATTTGGCAAGGGTTTCTCTTCAGATCATTGTGACACGGTTTTCATCACTCGTCCCGCATTCGATGCCAAGGACAGACGCCAGAGCTTCTTTTCCAGGGGAAATACAAGGGGAGATAAGCTTCCGAGGAGGATGCGGGATTGGGTGTGGGAGGAAATTAAGAATGCATGGTAAAAAGTAAGCGGATAAAAGCGATGGGGAAAAGGAAATTAAATATGAATGCTGCAGGAAAGATCGAATGGGATAAATTCGCGGTTTGAGGGAACGGAGGAGAGGCGAAGGAGAAGGAAAAGTGGGTCGTGTTTGGAAGGAAATAGGGTATCAAAATAAAGGAGAAAAATCGATTGGGAAGATAGAAGCATGGATGAGTACCAGAGGAGGAGGAACCCAGAAGGAAAAGTGGCAGAAGGTCATTGTTAAGAACTGAGTAAACTCCTGACATTTCCTCTCGAAATCTAACGAAGAGCAAAATGCCTTCATCGCTCGGGAGCCGAAATTGGCGCTGGATATCCGAGTTTCACTTTCCGACAGCTTTGCCAATGCTCAAATTAAGGCTCTAAGTCCATTTGGTAAATTAAGGTTCCCTTTCGATTGCGGAACACCAACGGCACTCTACTAAACGCTGACCGTTTCCCCTAATGATAGCCTATCGTAATTTTGTAAAAAGCTTCGAGGCATCCTAAATTCCGTGGATTAAATCTCTTCGTATATTTTTTGAAGAGAAAGAAAGAGATTCCTAGATACAATAAAGAGAAAGTGGAGCAAATCACTGTTTCATCGATGTGTACAATGCTTCTCTTATTTTATGTTTCCTTTTACTTTTCTACCATATGTGATGCGACTCCACGATATGGTGCTTGATACGATTTATTAAATTGACAATTCAAAAGATTATAGTTCATGACCAATTCATGAACTATGTTATGTATTTAATGTTCTTTAATATTTAAGAGATACGAGATTTTTCTATTAAAATACACAGTACAAATTTTGAAGTCTATCTACCGAAATTATAGAACTTACAATTTTCTTAATAACAATGTCCTTAGAAATAGTCAATCAAAATTTCTCTGTAATTGATTTTATAACGTGTTTCTATACAATATTCTAAATCGGTGTAGCTTATATACCCTATTGTTGATTAAAATCTATATATATATATATATATTTATATAACATCTTTATCGTTATAACTATACTTCCCCTCTAAAGCTACAAAAAATTCACTTAATACTTCATTCGTATGGAATATTACTTTGAAAAAAACTTCGAGTAAACTAAGTACACAATGGCTCTATTGCCGTAGAAAGTATGGACCTCGAAGAATTGCATCCGAAATAGCGTGCCTTGGTGCTTTAGCATACCATTTAATTTCTTAATTTCAGGTTGTGTGTTCTTGTTGATGAAAGCGAGGGAAGGTGATAACGAAGGTAAAAAAATAAATGAAATGCAGTGTGCAAACACGGCAGCAGAATTATGCATAAAGAATCAGATGAGAGGTGTACAGAGTGGGGGAGGAATTCAGCGTGTGTGAGAAGGGGAAAAAAACGAGCTGTGAAACGAAAGAAACGGACAGGCGTTGGATGAGACAGAAGTGAACGACTCTTGAAACTTCTCGTGCTTTAAATTGTAAGTGCGGCATGCGAATTCTATTATTATTGCTTAAGATAAATATTTATTCATTTATCGTGCTTGGTACACATTACTGCTAGCCATCGTTGGACAAGCTCTTAGTTTTCTTATACCTCAACAATAAAAAATCATTAGATAGAATTAATTAAAGGAAATAAAACTCTTTCTTGGTTATATCGTATGGAAATTATTTCGTTGATTATTTTATTTACGCCTTCATTCTACAGAGTTGAGCTTGCTCTCAACAGATTTACTTACTTACTTTACTTATGTGTATTACTCATCTATTATTACTCATGATATAAAATGGTGTCTCATTAAATATATTCTATATATAATATAAGAAAAGAGCTTTTAATACTTCTTAATTCAATAAATGCTTCAAAATGGAATATATTTTCAGGATACAAATTTTTAACTAAAATTAAACTTCACATAATTTAAAATTTTACAATCGTGAATGCTAGAATTTAAAAATTTCAAGCTCAAAACTTTAACAATAAATAGTTAAAGCCTTTAAAAATAAGATACTAGAAATATGTAGAAAAAATTCCCTCATACGTAAAATAATTCGATTTAACGTAAGAATACAAAAGGAAAACTGGTCATTTGTTTGCATATGCCTCCATGTACCTCTAAGAACTTAAAGAATATTTTCTCTAAATATTTTTTATCATTCGAAAGATATCTTTATTCTATCTAAGAACAAGATCCATACCTTCGGAAAGTCTGACCCATATGCTATGTATCCACACAGTGGGGATCTTCAACGTCTCTTTCTTTATTTTAGAGAAATGGTGTAAAAACATTCTTAACTCTAATAATTACAAAAGCATGTAAGTGCAAACGTAATCGTTAAACCAAACATTGATTCTTTGACGAGTTAATTTCTCCATCACCTAAATTTCTCATGTCGTTTTCTTAACCAAGAAAAGATAATGGAAAGTGAAAAAGTGGGTTGTTGGGGGAGAATATTCCAACTTGCGAGGGTTGAGGAAAATTTTCCAGCTCGAGAAAGCTAGAAGTTGGTTGATTTAATTTAAACAACGAACACAAAACTCATTAGTTATGAATAATATGCATCAAGCAGTGTAGTACATAATATAATAAATCTTTGATCGTATACAAATCTATCTGTAAAAAATAACAATCTAAAAATATTGCTAGTTATCGAAAAGTTCTCAATCAATCTTTTATGTAATGAATGAACAAAACATGAACACGAAACGAAGTATGTTTTGTAAGTAGAACATTTTTAGCTACAATTATTGTGATCAAAAGATATTATTCATAATATGGGTTTCATAGAGTTTAAATTACGAACGAACATTAATGGCATTTCAGTACTATATCCAATTGAAATGATAAGAACTGAAACCAATGACATTGAAATGTATAAGCAGCTCACATGTCCGAGAAAATTAGAGAATGTATGGGGAAGAAACAAGATGGCTTGAAATTGCTGCCCGTATCGAGTCAAAGTTAACAATGTCTCATCCCCCACGCCACCTTCTGTTTGCGTTTAATCTCACGGGCGCTTTTTTAAGGAAACGGAAGGATGATCCGGCATTTCCGGTTTGAAACATCCTTCTCTTCTACGAAGCTTTAAAAAAATCGGTCTTCTGTTGAAGAACACTTGACCTCGTGCATCAACCGCAGTGTTTCGAGAATTGCACCGAAATCTTCCCGTAAAAGAAAACCCTTTTCCCGGACTTTTATATTTCTAATTTATTTCTTCATCCATACTAGAGAACGTTTGTAGAAATTTTTGTTTTTGAAGAAGATGCGGATTCTTGCCTTTTTTACTCTTAAAACTCCCATGCGAATATGCGAATGCTTAAATAATTACGGGAGATAGGCCATCCTTTGGGAAGCTTCGCTTTCCTTCACTACTGCCTCAAATACGCGTTCATTATCTCGAATGCCTCGAGGATTCATTCATGCAGTGCTTCGAAAAATACTGTCGAAAAATTGAATTTTTCTCTTTTTTGCCTTAGTTTCGGATGAATTTCTCGATTCGAAATTGAAATATTTAAAGATGGATTTCAAACGAATCTTAATGTACCTTTTACGAAAGATAATTTCTTCGTTTAATACGTGGTTTATTTATTCGTATTTATTGATATTATTTCTTATTATTATAGAGGAAAACTCCTGCAATGTAATGGAAAAATTTTATCCTATTTGCAAAGGGGATTTTCATAGTATATAAATGGGTAAGAGATCTCTTTAATTTTTAGTTATTCGACTATTTGTGATGATTTGAACGAACTCCATACATACGTATAAGTATATCATACGAATGAAACATATTTGTGTCAGGTTCTAGCACCTCTGCTTTTATTGCATCTCAAACAAATAGTTGTTAACGAATGCGTGAATTGCATAGGTTTTCGTTTCCACCGTATATTACCCCATTTCTCTCAGAACGATTTTACCTATTCCTAGAGCAATTAATTTTGCATAAAATTATGCATATGAAAATTTCCTATTCGCTCATAAATGAAATAAATAAGCCTATGCAAATTAAATTTTTATATTCTGATGTTATTAAAATGGTATCACGTTTCCTATTTAAATATAATTCCTCTTCTGTGTCCCATCTTAATTTAAAAACACGTATGTTTAAAATTTGAAAATATCTTGAAAATATTGTTTACGATGGATGGAAACCTTCACTATTTTATCTCGAAACTGTTAATATCATCGTCATTAAAATGTCTATATTATGCATTTAACATTCCAACTGCAAATTTTAGACGGGTTATCATATGGAGTACTCGGGTTCATTAAATTTGTAGTACACTCAAATCCCAGTACTTTTAATAAGGACTCCGATATTGAAATAATTAGAGTGAAAAAGTTACACAAATTATCCACCCGTTAAATAGAGAGCTTATGTTCTGTTTACAAGCAGTTGATGAACAGTCTCTTCTGGAGCGGAAAATGTTTCACTCCGTATTTTGTAGGCTCATATGAAAAGAAGACTCGTCTATGAATGTCATATTGATATATTCTTTACTGCAAGCAAAATTGTGTTTAAATTTACGAGTGAAGGGGATTTTCAAATCACATTTGGAAAGCTAACTCTCTGTACAATTTAATATATGAAGTTGTACTTGACCTCATCAGTATTCAGTAATTATTCCTCGATATGCATTACTTCTTCTAGGAGTTCTTTTAGGCATTTGAAATAAATATATATAGAGTAATAATGAGATGTCATTTAAATTAGCATATATATATATATATATATATATATATATATATATATATATATATATATAAATATAAATATGCCGATTACTGTATTCTCATTTACGAATCTTATTAAAGTGACAAAAATGATTAGCTGTATTAGATATCTATTATCCTAATTTTCCCGTTTTATCCAATCCACTAGAAGTGTCTCCAACGGGTGTTCATAGTACCATAATTGCACACAAGCTAACGTCTCACAAATCTGATCCAACTCAGTTATACTGCGCTATTAACCATATCATGCACGTCGCCCTAAACCAACCATATTTCGCGTCAGAAGATCCTGGCATTTTGACAACCAATTAAAGCTCTCGTAGTCTTTTCCTGGAATTACTAATAAAGACTAAGTTTAATTATGTGGAACGGTGTGGAAATTTATCTGCAGCTCATATCAGCTGAAAAATATTTAACGCTTGGAAATGGTGGCCGTGGAAGTGGGAAAAAAGAGAAAATTACAATCCACTGCGTTGCTAAGATATACAGAACAGATTACAGTATACGTAAAGAGAATGGATGTAGAACAACATACTTTCAAATCAAATTGGGAGAGTTTATAATTCCTATGATGAAAGGGAATGAAAAATTTAAGGTTTGGTACCGGCCAACTTCATCTCTTTTCCAAGTTAATTGAATTTAATAAAATATACATCATGATATGATATTTTAAATCAGAAAACAAAATAGAATAAGGGTACTGTATAGCGTAATTCTAAATGATTAAAGACCTCGCATTATTTTGTGCCTTTAATCATTTTTAAGCTCATAAGGCCTTTAATCTAGTCAGGAAACTAAATTCCAGACTGTGGTATATTCAGCAAACCTCCATTCTCTTCATGCAATAATCCTTCCCACACATTTGTAATTTAGCACAGTTGTAAATTCATGAACATTAAAATCTCTCTTTACATATATTTCACGTTATTTTCGATTCTCACCTACAAGTATAAAAAATTATTAAAGTTTTGACTAGTTTCAAAGACACAAGAATTATAAACCAAAAGAATGACTACAGAACGAAATTCTCTTTAGATTAGTGTACGACCTGAGGGCTGATAAAGACGGTCTTACACTGTGAAGGGAATGAGAAACTAGGTTGCATGACTAGTACATGCTTCAACGCCCCACTCCCCATTTCTTGTTCAATCTCCGGTTGAAATTCTCCTAATGGATCGCTTATTCAGGCAATTCAGTCTTTATTTAAACGTGAATAATTTCTGGTGTGCCGCATTTGGAGGCGAGGGTGTTAAACTAACGCAGGGACCCCTTAACACAGCGAGCCTCCAAGTCTCTGCAAGCTCATTATTCTTCGCGTTAAATCACCGTATGTATCCTTTAATTCGTCTACTGTAAGCGTCTACTCATCAGAGGGTCTGTTTAATGCTTAATGCCATCGCTACCTCAACGCTTTCGGTTAGCTAAGCCGTTATTTTAAAGCATATTTGTATTGTTGACGTTTCAGAATTCTGCCCCGAAAAACATTTCGGTGGAAATATTTCAAAAGGCTGTTTTAAATCCGAGACGTAAAAGGTATTGTTGTCTCGTTGAATCGTTACTGAATGTGCTCGCAAAATTTTATTCGTGGATTATTATTTTTTTATGTTTAATCTTCTACTTTTGACGAACTATATCAGTTTACGATTTATTTTTTTGCATTGATATTTTCATCGCATCATTACACATAAGCATTCATTATTCTCTATTAATCTTATAAACGTGTACCATGTGTATAGTAGATGCTTATAGAACGAAAAATTGTGTTAAGGTTTTAACGTTCATTCTAACAAAAACAATCGGACTATTTTTTTTTTCTATTTTGTACCATTAAATATACTCAAAAACTTTTTCCTTTAAAGAGATTTTTTTTCATTTCAGACAGTTAAATATATAAACAATAAATCTTTAGCTATAGAATTAGCTGCCAAGGATTATATGTGGCTCAGTTGAACATAAGAATGTAGCAAGTCGTATTTGTTGATGCCCGAAAGATGAAATAGTCTTCGACTATGGTTGTTATTCGTTGAGTTAGGTTCTGTCGTAGCAAAGAAGAAATGTTTTAAATATTCAGCTTAGTTTATTCTATCTTTTTTATAATGAGAATTCAATTAATTTGTTAGGTAAGATTAATCAAATAGAAATTCGTCATTAAATGCGAGGGAAAAAATCACGTAGATTAATTTTCTTAGATCAATGGGTCGCAAACCCAAAGACGAAAATTCAGCACAAGTAGAACTTTAGAGACCTCTTATGGAGGTCATTCCGTTTGCGACCCCTGACCCAATGAACCACTTGCTGCAGTGCCCTCTACACTTTCCCTCTCCGGAAATGGACTGCAGTGCAAAGGAGACCATCAATTGCATTTCGGATATGCGGGTTTAGAAGCAGCCGTTTCTGTGGAAGTAAGAGAAACTTCGTGTTTAGGAAATGTACCCAGTTATGTTCCCTAACTCTGCGCCCAGATATTAATCAATTTGCCCGTCCTTCCGTGTTCGTGCGTGCTCGTCGCCGTGCTCCTGCTGACTACAGGACATAATGTCGACATCTGTCCCTTGTACTTCGACGTTTTGAAATTGACTTTTAATGCAAGTTAACCTAGTCGAAATCCCTGTGTACTCTCAGAGTCAGTATGATGTTGTGCTAGATTTACCGTATTTTCACTCATTTTGACGTACGTGATGTACATTTGTGAAAGTTTTGCTTCTTTTAGGTAGCAAAAGACCTTTATTCAATATATTATAAAGTCTAATTGATTGATTTTGATTTAATTTACTTACGTAGATGACTATTATGATAAATTTTAAAATTTTTTATCATTCTTCAGTAATTACCGACTTCCATAAACTTATATGACATTAGAATTTTCAGCGTAATATATTATTATTATTAATCTTACACACATCTTAAGTATAAATACCTTTATCTAAGTTGAGCAATATTTTTGTTAATTTTTATATTTTATTTATTTATATATTTATATTTTGTTGTCTATGTAAAAGTATTCTACATCAAATAAATAGAAGTTCTATTAGAATTTATCATAGAAATCATAAACAACTTGTTTAATTGATGAGCAATATAAACGGGAATTTTATCTTTGGAAACTTATTAAGCTTCTTTTTAATTTAGAAAACAAATTACGCAATGGAGCTACAATTCATTTATCCCTTCTCATTCCTGACATATTTAATGGTCAATGAAAGGAACTGCTTCTTTTGGGATACTTATCGTGACTCTACTCATTGCATTCTGAATGTTTAATTCAAAGAAACATCTTCAGAACGATCTTCTTTCGAAATAAAAAGCTTATTAAACTCGGACGCCGTAACTGATAATTTAATTTCGTACAGCCCATGAAAAGTTATTACGTTACGGAAAAATAATTTACAAACTTCTCCAACTTTACGACCCACTGTTGCAGTTACAAATTCTGTGAACGAGGTCGACCTACGAAGGAAGAAAAATAAACCGCAGATGAAAAATTAAATTTACAATTTTGGGTCGTAAATAGTTAGCCAGGGGGCCATTTGCGTATTTTCTCGAAACGTAATAAATTAGATACTCGCTGCCAACTTCAGTGGAAGATGCGGGAGGTAGAGGAAACTTCTATTTGCAATATCGTTCCGGATATTTCTTCCCTCTATTTTATGATTTTCATTTTGGTAATTAGAATTCCGAGTGGGATAGCAACATTCTCGAAGTTTACCATTGCTCTTAATTGTTTCGCTGTTATATTTGGGAACAGTTCCTATTGCTTTCCTGTTTACGACTGGCTGAGGCTACACTTAATTTGATTCCGCCCACTATCAGCTCTTAGTTGATTTTCATGAATTAAAAAGTGGGACATCCATAGATACACTGACGAAAACGAGTATCAAAAAATGTAAAGTTTACACCGTTCCTTTTAAAGAGCTAATAATTCTGGAATCTTGTTATTTTCCACTATTCATTCAAATTCTTAAGGCATTTCCTCTTAAATAAATTTGTTCCAGACTGTTTAAGTTCTGTAAAATTAGTGCACATAATTTTATAAAGGATAAGATTACAGATTTTTATATTATAGAATCTTTCTTGATGAAAAAATTAATTAAATTTTCCTTTGATTTTTATTACTTTCTAGTGTTAACAGATAATAATCCATCTTTGTGTTTCGTAAAGTTGGTTTTGTACTGTCTCAGATGAAATGAGGATGTTAAAGATATGGATGCCCCTAAAGATCAAGGGTCAATTTCTCTTGTAAAATAATTATAAATTGATAAAATATACATAGGGATCCAAATTAATTTATTTGGTATTCAATATTATCTAAATCGTTCTATTTATAAGCACAGTCCGTATTAATCACTAGAGCTTTTACCATTTTTGACTTCAATGTGAAAACAAGGGTTCAACTTTTCATAGCCTGTTACCCTGTAATTCAACATTAGTGGTCTGGTTTTGAATACATATTATGGAGGTTCTTCATTCCTCATCTTACCTAGTACAACTCACTATCATCACAAAGATTTTGACAACACTTAGAGGGACGCGATTGAAAACCCATTTGAGTTGATGACTTCACGGACATAAAACATGATTCTAAGAGTTTTCTTCTTTTTCATCTTCATCCGATCGGAATCTTACGTCATCCATAATTCATTTGGCGTCTCGTTCAAGGTCCACCGGCCTCTCTTTATATCTTTCAGAAGTGAAGCCAAGCTGAAAATGTGAAATGGGTTAACGACAACTCCGTTGCAATCCGTTTCCATTAAAGTTGGATGTGGCGATAGGGCACGCGTGTGGGGAAAGCGGAACCCGGATGCGGTGCTTGTGCAGAGACAAACATTGCAGAAGGTGGGTGGTCATCCAGGAACGCGGTAACAAATTCCTGCCGCTCCATCGAGTCGAATTAACCGGAAAAAACACGGGTAAGAAATTGATATATTTCCTCTTCCCACGTTATTTAATTCGGAACCCTTTGTTTGTTAAAATTTTTTCCCTCTTTTGGAAGCTCGTTAGACATCGGTTCATAAAAAGGCTATTAAAAGTGGCGGTGTACCGAATTTGAAAAGCTTTCCTCGCTATTTAAATCGATATTTCATTGGAGCATCGCTGGCGGCACATTAATCAGCACAGAGATTCCGAATTTGCCAAAATAGAGAATGGTCGCTGAACTTTCATTCGTACGTGGAATAAAATGCAATGCGCGGGAGATATCCCAGTTTCTTTGAATCTCGGTTTAATTAATTCGAACACGCTCGCTATTTTTAATGATCGGAAATGTCGATCTTTTTTAAAAGATGACTTTGACAAATGGCTCAGTTTATCGTCTCGTTTCCGTTGTGTTTTTTATGTTCGAATTGATTAAAATCCAAAATATGTGATTGAAAAAAATTATATACTTGTCAAATATACGAATAACAAGTCCTTAAATTATGTTGGCAAAACTTTTATTCTTCTCCTGTTTGAATGTTTACTACAGATAGAAACGTTCATGCGAGTCATATTGTATTGTAAAATAGTTTTTAAGATTTACCGTATAAACATTATCGTACTCTATATTATTAAAGGATGTTTAGCGATATATAATCATGAATTAAAACTATGTACATTGAATTATAACAATTGACAAGTTATATCCGCATTGTATTTAGCATTATCGAAAATCATCCTGGTTAAATCTAAAAATACCTGTTCCCTTTGATTGTGTTTATCATGGAAAATTTGTATCACATAATTCAATACACGTTTCCAACATTACAAATCTCATCTACATCTATTTAATCTTCATTATTTCGAATGAATGTTTTATCTACTGTTCAATCGTGTGTATCATCAAGGAAATTAACCACATATCAAGTCCATTTTCAATGTTATTGAATTGAATTTATTTTCGAATACCATCATTAATCATTGTATCTTAATTTGATTACTGATATTAAATCATAATTTTGTTGTGATGATAGCTGAAATAGTACATCAATTATGTTCTAACCATTTTGAAATTTTATATTGTTAGTTAAATTACATAAAATATTTTGAAGAAAAGTTTTAAGCACTGAATCATATTCAGCGACGATAAAAATAGATAGCTAGATACAATAGGCAATATTAATTATATGAAACATCTATCATTAAAATGAGCTCATTAAATGTGAGTTCAGAGGTTGCTCTGCGAGCAAATTACAAGCATTCTGTTTTCATTGGTTGTTCAATCTGAATCAAATGATATAAATCATTTTAAAAAAATTTATCAAATCTCATGTCATTCTAGGAAATTATTATTATACATTAGAAGATTCTAGTATTAGTATAGGATCTTGCGAGGCAATTTGATCGAAGAAGTAACTTATTAGTTATGATGGATTTTCATTCCTTCGCAAATTTCATACGGTGAAAATATGTATTACGTGTAGTACTTTTAGAAATATGTAGAAAAAATCTTGCAGTATAGGATTCCACGTAACGGATCAACGTAGGTTTTTAGTTTCCAAGCACCTATTCTTATTCCCGTGTTTTTTTTTGTTTGAGTTTGACAACATTTAATTAATTCAAAAATTAAAGACTTAACAAGCTCCACTCATTATTCTCACCCAAAATTTTATTTCAGCTCACGATATGTTTTATCTTGTATATCATGTCGCATTTTTGACGAAAATTAACCAGCTTATTAAATTAATGACCAAATTTTTAATTAAACGAATACATGAATGTAAAATGAATAAAAATGAATTTGCTCCAGAGTTCGTTATGACCTTAGCAATCACCTGATTGAGTAAGATACACGAGATTTATAAATTATGCTAATATTACTAAAATATTATCCAATTAATCAGGGCAGAAATACATGAACTATTTATGAATAGAAAGTTATATATTCTTTGATGCAGTATTATATTTAACGCGTGCATTCAAATCACTTTATTTACTCGTTTCCTTTTTTATTCGGGTGTATAATGAAGGAAAAGATAATACTTATATACTCCTTTTCTTACCCTAATCTCATCTCCATAAATGTACGTTTGAAATAACTGTTTTGTGTTTAAATTAGATATTCATTTGAACACCTCCTTCACTCATTTTTTTATATACATCTAATTAAATAAATTCCATGAATGATTTAAAGTTGAATAATTTATTTAGTCATAAAATTTAAATTGCAAATCAAATAATGTTAGATTTTATCCAATAACATTCATAATTAATCTAAACATTGTAAATGAATGTTTTATGAGGGCTATAGATATTTTTATTTTATTCATTATGAATGATTTATTATTAGATTCCGTATCAATAATCATATTTATTATAATAAAGTTGAATTGCTTTAATTGTGTTTACTAACCATCAGGCATGGCTGATTAATAAGAAACTTTTGAAACTTCTTTTCTTCTTTTGAATCCTGGAAAATAATGACTAAACCTTTAAAGAAATTTTGATCAAAATTTTTGGTAATAAATGTATCTTAAAATATCTTAAATAATAATAACAAACTTATCAATATAAGCCATTTTCATTCTGGTTTCGAATTAGTAACGCTAAAACCTTATCCAGTATACTTAATTCTGACCCATCCTTTTTTCTCCTTAAATAGATTGGTTTCTTTTCTTCGTCAGCTTCGTTCCTTTTTACTTATTTCCAATATTTTATATATCGATAAGAATATTAATGTGTGAGCGCTTCAGTTGATGAAATCGTAACTATGAGCACAGTTGATTCGCATGACTAGATTGTCGTGTAATCTTGATCTTTGATTATCATTCTGATATCGGAATGGTTAAAATATAATCTTTTTATAATGTTACTTAAAACGAATTACAATTTATAAGGCTTGCTTTCATAATGAATTCTTACAGACTTATTCCTTTCCACGTCTGTTTTTCCATTCAAATAGAAGGTTTGAAACAAATCATCCTTCTGAACGTTTACATTGTAGAATCCCATCACGCGAATTGTTTTAAGTTTACATTGAAGAATCTAAATACTAATCTAACTTAAAAACTAAAAAGTAACATTCTATGTACACTTTATATTAAAAAGTGCGTAACTTCCTTCATTCCTGTGAAAGTTCGGTCTGCAGTTACCTAATTCAACAAAGATAAAGGTTTGAACAGCTACCAAAAGAGATAAATTTTCACGAAATTTAAACACCCAAAAATTATTCAGAGGATGTTTATTCTTTGCTGAAAATGGTACACACACCTTCACCTTCATTTGTGTAAAACTTGTCGAAAAATTATTAAATGAAAATGAGCAATTCATTTAAATACAAAGTGTGTAGATAGTAAATATAAGTGGGTAATTAGACAAAATAGATTAAAAGGCACCGGATATCAAAATCCTTACATATTTCAAGGAATTTTTAACAGATTAATAAATTAATATCTTTAATTTCCTCCAAAAATTCTTGCTTCCATTTTCGTAACATAATTTCATTTCGTAATGGATTGAATTCCATAATAGTTTTCCGTAATCCATTCCATTTAAAAAAAATGAGATGAATAAGCACACGAGCGTCTATTGAATACTGTATATTAAATTCTACAACCCAAACAGAATCAATTAGAGTCAGACAGAAGTTAAACAAGGAAACAATTCGTGATCTAATCCCATCGATTTTGAAGCAATTAATACATCTTAACAGAGAGCGAGGATTAAATGTAGACACCTTTGCATTTGTTACATCCTCTTACATATATTAAAATAATGACGTCATCGTTAAGTAAAGAGAATAATTAAAGGCATGAATGGAGACATTTTCTACATCCTTCCGCAATAAGAAAGACTGTGTCGAGTCGGGAAAGAGTACTTCATTTTCTTCGTCGCGTCTGACTTCATTATTCAAACGGAAGGAAAAAGGAAGAATTACTCAAAATAATTTCCAGCGAAAAGTGATTTTTTTACGGTCCTTTTCCCCTAACGATGTCCCTGAGGTATGGATAGTTGTGCTCATGACAGCACGTACCTAAATACTCGCAACGTTTGCTTCCGAAGGCCCCTTTAGGCGTTTTCTCACTGAAAAATTGAATCTTCGCCCACTTTTCCGGTGTCAGCATTATGTCAGCGTTGAACTAGCAAGTCCTGTTGCGAAGTGGTCGCCAATCGATGCCGTGTACTCACGGATATTCCCGTTGCCTCAGACTGCAAGGGTATTGCAACGAGAACTCACAAAAAATCGGTCCAGTGAAGCTTAAAGCACCATTAGCGTACATATCCCTGCGCATAGCTCAATGCTCACAAGTAGTTTGACCCCTCGCACGACCCCATTATCCTCGCAAGATGATCAAAAACAATTTTTTTCCCTCACCTCCTTGCCTGACCTATTTTCGATTATTAAAACATTCGTGTTATGATTTTGGCTCGAAAAATTTATATATTAACGCTTGTTAATAGTTGTCTGAAAATAAAATTAATCCCAAATTCTTTATAAATGTAATTAAAAGGAGAGAAATAAGTTCTTTGGAAAGAATGGGATATTAAAAAAGCACATATTTTGATACTTAAGGAGAATAATGAATTATAAATTATTGATGATATTAAGATAATTTTACTTAAGTAATGATATCTTTTATCGATGTTTAATTGAATTAAAAAGCTACGAAATGCTAATATATAATTATACAATAAAAATTGAATCAATTTGAGTTTCATAAATAAATGCTTAAAATTACTCGTCACTATTTAATGCCATTCTTTATGATAAATTAATGAAGTTTCTCAGATGAATACAGCTTGAACTCACGCTTTTTGTTTACCTTCGTCATTTCTACGCAAGAAGATAAACTGCATGCGATATCACTTCAAGGTATCTCTTAATTGGCATCAAAGGATTTCTTTCATCTAGTATTTCCAAGAGTAAATATCATAAAGTCCCAAATGAGATGAAATACACTTATAAAATCCTACTTATGAAAGGTTTCATGTGGTTGAAAAGAATGAGGTATACTACGTGAATTCTCTAAGGGATTTGAGTGAGTGTTTCAGTGTTATCTATGGAATTTATTCACGTGAAAAATGAATACATTTTTTAACCTGATTAATGAAGTTATATGAATAATTTTAGGGGTTCTAATTTGAAACTTTCTTTATTTTCGAAGAAAATTACTATATTTTCTAATCATAATGTACTTTACATGAATTGTTTGTTATTGATACCTTTAAAAATATCATTGACTATGACTGATTATATCTTTAATTTTGTTCTGTTTCCTTAAGAAGATTAAAGTTAAGAACGGTTCTTTCTCTTAATTTTCTTTAAGAGGTCTTAACTCCCACAAATCCGTATTCGTTGGTCTGCTTCATTCTTTCCTATGAAAGGAGATCAGAAAAACGAGAAGTCTACAGGTTAACCGGTCTAATTCCTTATCTTAATTTATGGCATATGAAAAACCGAGGTGATAATTCTTCTGTTTTATGAATATTTATTCTTAAAACCTATTTCATTATTTCGAATGGAAATATTCTCTTAATGTGAAAAAAATTGACAATTCAATTGAAAAAATACTACAATGACTTAATTTAATAGTAACAGTATAATAAAATTCAATGTTAATGTAGATGTACATAAGGTTCAAATACTTTCTAAGCAGTGCAATCGGTCATAATTTTCACAAAATTATTGTCATTTGTTCAACTCTTATACCCTGATTGACTATTATTTTAATCATCATATTCATTTTCGAGAGATTATATTAATCAATGGTGGAGTATTAGATTTAACCGTACGAATGAAGAGTTACTTTATCACAATCGTTTCTGAGAATTGCTGAAAGATGGAAATATTAAATACAACAGAAGTCAATAAATATAATTTTTAACAACTTAAATTGATTAAATTTGAGCGAGACAAAACAACAATTAATCATGACATAAATATTTTAATAACGGAACGAAACAATTCAATTATCCACGTGTTAAATAATTTCACGCCGAAATTAATATCCGACGAAAATTGATTATTTTCCTTTCAAATTTTCTCCACGAATAATTTATCATCATCAGGGGAAAATTTTATTGGTCGCTTAAAAAGAAAATAAACCGCTTTGGGTTATGGTAGTTCAACTCTGGAAGGAATTACAACTCACTTGGTCGTCCATGTTAATTGTAAAGTGGCACCAACTAGATGCACGTAAGTTGTCGATAATGTCTAGCTTTACCCTTTAAAAATATTGATAATTCATCCCTAAAATTATATTAAGAGTTCTCTAGCATCACTTGAAAATGATAAATGTATCAAATGACATCCTTTTAAGAGATGGATTGTACTACCTTTTTCTATTACACGAATAGAGTTGCTGGTGCTTGGCAGACAGCATGAGAAATGGAAGTGTATCATTATATTTACGTTACCCTGAATAAGGCATAGATGTAGTGTCAACGACCTTCCACAAGATTGCATTTCGGAATTTCCAGCGAAAACAAGTTTTTATAGACACATGAATGGGGAAATGAAACTTTTGCAGGCGATATTCGATAACGCATCTATTTCCTCCTAGCATTTAATTTCCATGACTTTTCTTGTTCTTGTAATCCATAGTTTTCTTTTAATTTTTTTCACAAAGATAAGAGGAAGTCTATTTCCTATTAGATACTCATTCTTAAGATGTTGATTGAAGTAAGAATGTAATTTATAAAGAAGTGACGTCATTTACGAGATAGCTGTCAATCGGGCTTAGTATTTTTTACTTTACAATATTCTTTTTTGTAATTTTATTTTTTTTTATTTTTTAGTGTCTTTAATTGTAGTTAAAGTAGTAATTATTATAGGAACATTAAGAATATAACTATTTGTACGTAATATTATGTGGACAAATAATTAAAGTTAGGTTAATGGTTGAGTACAGAGGTTTTATAAAGTTTAATCATTATAGAAACTATTGTAAAACAATGAAAGTCCCTATGTTAAAACATTTCAAGTCGAGTTTCTTTATCGTTCAAACAGAAATATTGTGACAATTATATCACCTATTGCCCAGATTCATTCTACGTTCAATCTTTTCGATTTAAAAGGCGTGATAAATAATTTTTAATTTCTTTCACAATGAACGATGCTCATATTCTTTAATAAATTCGTATTGGACTGAGTTCCATTTCTTTTTTAATTTACGAGCTCCAAATCTGAGCTTCATTCTTTGATTCCTGAATGATAAGCGTACGTAGACAATCAGTGGGAAGTTCGCATGATTTCAGACGCACACTTCACGAATAAAAAAAAGCTGCCTAAAAGTTCGCCGAAGGAAAATATTTAATATTCCACAATCACCATGGACTGAATTCGAGTCAGGAATTCCCTCACATATTCTTCGTAATCCTATTGGTTATCGCCGCCTCTCCTTTATCCCTCACCAACAAAGGGCGCGGTGAAAGTACGCGATGGAGTCTTTTATAATTTCTCCACAATTTGGTACCCACGCCTTTTTCCCTCCTCTCTTTGTGCCCCGACACTGAATCACACACCAACAAAGTGCTCCGAACGACTGCACTCTCACATGCTAATCCCTCCCCGCGGACATGAAAGATGATGCGAACGGTCATAAACTGCCTTCTTTTCTTCTCCATTACGATCCGGATTCCTCACTTCGAATGGGTTGACGAGGGCGCCTCACGCGCACTCTGCCGGCGAACCCGAGAAGCTCCCCCCATTGTCCCCCTCCAGGTCTCCCTCTTACTTCAGTTCGCCTCCGACTGCGTAGTGAAGAGGTCCACGCGAATAGCTCCTCCAGACTCCCGACGTCGGACGAGAGTCTGTTTTCCCCGTCGAAAAACCCTCCCTCGACGCCCTCCGAAAATACCCCCGTGTGTTTATTATCCCGTCCCCGGAAGTGGTTGACGGGGGCCGGCCCGGAAGGGCGGCGGTGAAGAAGGATGCCTCCGGGGGTTGGTGCCGGAAGCGGAGGGTGTCCCCGTTGTGCGTAAGACCCGATTGTCCCCGGAGTGACTCGATTTGACCCCCCCCCCCCCCTAACACTGTGCACGAGGATGTCTTCGAAGAGGTTTACTCCTTTAGCGGCTCTTTTGGTGCGACGAGAGAACTTCTTGGCGGGCGGCGGAGGAATGTTACACATCGCCCTCTTGGCTATCTCCGTGGTTCTGCCCGCCGCAGGGGCCGACAATTTAGGTGGGTCTGAAAGTTTGATGCGCCGGAAATTGGTGTCTCTTCTTTTATTACGGATTTCGGTGGTTTCCGAAACTGGTGACGGCCGCTGTAAAATTTAAGGAAAAAGAGAGAGGCTTTCCGATGCTTTATATAGAGGTTTTTCCGAGTCCGGAGTGTTTTTTTATTCGGTGGTCATCGGCGGAAGAGTGTACAGGCGATCGTAAATCATCGCGCGGTTTAGGGACTAAGAGATTGAAGGACGTCCGTAAAGTATGATCTAGGAAACCGTAAGGTTTCATTACGAGAATTAGGTTTTCTGTTTCTACGGAGATGCGAGAAGACGACTCCTAAACTACAAATAAATTCCCTTACCTCAATTTTAGGATGTCTCTTTTCATAAAATAAATCTCAATATAGAATTATTATAGTGTTACATATTGGCAACAAACTTTGAAATTGCACTTTTTCCGAAAATTTTCCGAAACTGGAAAACTAAAGGCCAAAATATATTTCCTATCGGTACTAGAAAGTGTTGAGGATAAAAATAGTACAACTTAAGGATGGTTTCAAGTGAATTATTAATATATTTCATGGAGAATTTATCACAATGTTTCAGCCATATTGAACTGTTTAAGATCTCTAACGCACAAGACCTACGGAATTGAAAAAAAAATACGGAAAAAAGTTTTCGATTGGGATAAAACCATCTTGTTCTACCCTAGTGCTGAAAGGGGGTATTTATAAGCCTACTACACTCTGGGATTTATGGGAAAAGGGGTGGAACGAATTCCCAATTAATGAAGTTCCATTGTGGATGGGTACTCTGAGGCACTGATACTTGCTTAAGTTTTAAAGTCTCCGAGGATTAATATCCAAACTTATCGAGGAATGAGCTCTAATGAAAATATTTCCGAGCCGCGATTAACTAGACAAAAAAGAAAGACCGATTCCCTATTTAACTCTGTCCCCTGAAAATTGGTCCGTAGATGAAATAATTAATTACTCGCCAAATTGCGTTGACTCTCCCGTGATTTATATTCCTTCGGATACTCATTTCGGAATCAGTAAGGTAATTTGGGGAATATAAATCGGTTTGGAGAAATCGCATTTTTATCGGGAAATAGATAAGGGATGGGGAAGTATTTTTCACTCGGCCGACCGCAGTAGTTCAGATAAACGCAAATATTTAACTTTGAAGAGAATATCTTCAGTTTCGAATTAGATATCCGATGAATTTCCCATTAGTCTCGAGCTTTGAAAACTGTGCCAGAGATAAAATGATTAATATCTCCCCTAATTGTGTTGACACTTGGATGATTAATTTCTCGTAGATAATCGTTCGGAAATCAGCAAAGGTTGATTTTGGGAATATAAATTGCCATCGGCGTATCCCTCACAAATTTCGGAGGCAAATTAGCGAAGATTCCGATTTTAGATAGTGCATTTCCGTGAATGCCTTTGAACGTTCCCGATTTTCGAATATTTCATCGTACAGATACAGCGGGTGTTGGAATAAGATTATATGAAGCTTAAGTATTCCGGACTTGGCCGAAAAATACTCAAACTTATACAAAACTTTCTCAAAAGTTCCTCCTTCACTTAGGGCTTTATTAAAAAGAAACTCCGTAGTGTATCCCTAATAGGAAATCTCTTAATTGTCCGGAGTCTGCAAAAATTAAATTCTAGCGATGGAATTTCGGAAGAATTTAAGGAGACACAAGACTTCCATTAATGAAACACCTAAGACTCTTCCTCGCGCTCGACTTTTCAAACTTTTCCATAAAGTTTACCTTGAACCTCTGACCGACTTTGCGAGATTTTCGAAAAACACAGTGCGATTGAAAAGTTAAACGTTCGCCGCGAGTGATATAGTTCGATTCCGCCGTGGCTCGCGTGTCTCGGGAAGGGAGAGTCCGCACAAACGACTTAATCTCAGGCGGCGGTGGTTCACTTGTCTCTGCGGCACTTTTGACGACGACCGTCGTGCATTTAATTATTTTCGCGTGTAAAAGGCGTCATTTCGAAGAACTTCTTTAGTTCGAGGATTCTGTTCGCGTCGTGTTGGGATGTTTTTTTTTTTAGAAAAGCAGTTGGTTGTAAAGGGAAGGGAATACAATCAGAAGGTAAAGGGATACTTAGGATTTGTATTGAACGAAGGAATTCCAAAATCAAAAGAGAGAACGAATGACTCGAGGCAGTGAGGCGGTTTGGGATTTGGAAATGGGAGACAGACAGGGATTTTCACCATCAAATCGAAAGCTTTAGTGGAGTGTAAAGGAGTTCTCAAATATCAACTTGGAGGGAAGGAATTGACGTGTTGAAGAATAAAACGAAAACAGAGCAAATAATTCGACAATGGAAGTTGTGGAAATGGTGAAAAGCATTTAAATAATCGTAGAAATCAAAAATGTAAAAGGGGAAAAGGAACTGAAGAAATCCCGCTCTTATTTTATAATTCTAGATACTATGAATGACTAAAAAATTTAAAGGCCTAAGTTCTCCTAAGACTGGTTCATCTATGGACGAAGATTTCATTTTTACGATGAGATTCCATTTGTAGTACTCTATGTATTCACGAATAAAGGAAGATTTATAAGAAATCAAGCAAGACATTTATGAAAACTTAAGAAATTGAACATTTTAGAACTCTTAATTTCATCAGTAAGTATTTGGCATGAAATTAAATTTTTTTTCGTCACATATTTAACTACTTTAGTGGAAACTTTTAATTAAGGTACTTCTTTTTTACATTCATGTTAGACACCTTTATTTCTCTAGTTTTTCGAATTATTTGAGAAGAAATGGTTTTTTTAGTTTTTGCGTTTATTAACTCTTTCTTCTTTAGAATTTATTTACGAAATTGTTGACATGAAGGAAGCTGAGGATGGATGTAAGTGGGGTAAAATTCCTACTCCTCCATTCATAGGTATCCAATCTTTTGGATCGTAAAATCTCTTGAAAGGTGTCGTAAGATATTGCGGATTCCAACACAGTTTCGCGAATGAGTGAATCATGACTTATTGAAACTTCCTCGAACTTGTATCCATCGAAGATTTGAACTTCAAATCTAGCCCTAACTCCAGAGGCAACTCGTGCGATAAGCGTATAAAAATCATGCCCGCGAGCTCACTCACCATAATTAATGCAAAAGTTTAATTAAATGTCCTAGGGACAATTAATGTTACCCTTTATCTACCTAAAAAAATGCGGAGTACGGCTACGGAATTATGAAACGACGCCTCTGGCTTTTAGTTTCGGGAGATAATACGCCTACATGGGATTTATAAAGGACGCGCGAGTTTTCTTGTATGAGTGCGGGATACATACACGATGCCCTCCGTGGTGACTTATGCATCGCGACACAAAAGGGACTTTTTCCACCTGTGATGTACGCCCTGCGTCTCTAATTTGTTGCGCCTTAACTCGCTTTTATCGACTCGGAAGAATGGCGTTCCTCCAGACCCAAGGACTTCTTTTTTTGCCCTTTTTTTGGCGCCTACGTGAATAGTTAATGAGTCCACTTTTTACGTCCTCCGCATGCCCTTGGTCGAGGCGCATCCATAATTTTGCTCGAGTTTGATACGCGAAATTGTGATTCCGAAGGCGTCCTGAGGTGACGCGGGAAGGTCCGGCCCTTCGCACCTTCGGATACTACCTCGAGGAAGGAAGTTCGTTCTTCGAGATCTCTCGCTTTGATGTCTCCATGAAGGACAACGTCCCTATGGTTACTTATGTTGAAGGAAATCATCTCTCGGATCCATTAACTATCGAATATTCTCTCCGCTTTCTGAGTAAAAGATATTTTAAGGACCACTATTAAAACTATGCTGTTACTACTTAGAGACGACGATGGCTCGAGAGGAGTTCGTCTTCTTTAAATTTTCTGATCTTTGTATCGTAAATATTAGGATCGGTTGTTGATTAATAAACATCAATACTTAGCCTACGAAATATTGCATTATTCGATAGTTATCTTTTTATTTTGAGTTTTCTTTGTATTGCTTTATCTAAGCCATGATGTTCGTTTCAGTGGATTAGTCATTAGATTTTCTAGTCATCCCATTTAACATTCAAAAAATGCAGTTAGATTTCGTTCTTTCTATTTTACATTAGACGAATGTTATAATTACTGCACCGTATGGTGATAAGTAAAACACTTCTCTCTAAAGCAAATTTAAGGGAATTCTGCATTTATTGATTAAATAAATCCCTAAATAACATTGATTAAGATTTTAAAAATTCAATTGTGAATGTGAACGTGAGACAAGTTTCAAATTTGAGCAATTCTTTTGACAAGAATTAAAATTTTTTTAATAGACATCGTTGGAACATGAAACTAATTTTTTAGAAACTTTGAGAAATTTAGTTGTATAGTGAAGATAATGTTTAAAAGTTAATTTTTTTCGTTTTCTTTTTGATGTTGCGTATTACATCATATGATCAACTATATTATTCAGGTTTTCTAGAAGAGGATTTATTGTGTTATAAGTGCTAAAAGTACGTTTATTACGTCATATTTATATTTAAGTTTAATACTTGTACGAACACTCAACAATTCGATGAAATTTCGCAAAAATAGCGGAGTACTGTTCGATCTCTTGTGCTTGAAGGGCTCTTTGTTCCTTAGTGATTTACTTATTTCTCACGATCAAATACTGATTTATTGATTTAAATAAACTTTTAGTATAAGTAATGGATATAGAACACGGACTCAAAAAGGTAAAAGCTATCAATATCATGATCAAGTGAGGGTTTCCCGAAATAAGTGAGAAAGATATACACTCTATACTACATTCGGTTCGGAGCTCCAAAGTAGGTATCCTTGTAAGTCCCATCGATGTCTCCTCTGTCTCCTTGGAGATATCACGAGGAAAGAGAGAATGACTGCGTCACATCTGAGGGAGTCCAGAATGCTGTGCCATTACAGTAGTTTTCTGCTCGGGAAATCTTTTCTCTGGAATTGCATTGTGTTGCAGGGTTGCCGTCTCGAAGCTTCTTTTTATTGGACTGCGCTATCATTAAGATCCTATAGTGTTTAGATTGAATCCCTTCTCTTCTATTATCATTTAAACTATATTGCTTTATTGTTCAAAATAATCAATAAATAGGAATTAGAACAAATTTGGTGATTATTAACTATTGCATGTTTTAACGCTTTGTTATGGAAGATCGTATTAAGTACATAAAATGATATGTTTTTCGTACATTATAAATTGCGATTAGAGTGGTATGAAATGATAATTTTGCATGAAAATGCACGCGGAATACTTAATATCTTGTAGTAGTATTCCTACCTGACTATTCTACACATAAATTTTCAGCTGACTTAATTATTATACTATTCCATATTTGATTATTTATTAATCTTTAAATTTAATTTATGCTGTCTCTAGAGCCATACGTCATCATATTTTAATAGATTTTCTATTAATTATAAATTAACTCGTTTCTCTGGACTTTCTCATAATAATAAATTTGAGTTCATTGTATATTTGAGTGCATAATATAACTTTTAGTTATCAATATACTGTATTGAATATAACACATAACTGTAAGAGCTCTAGTTTAAAATGAACAAGGATCATATATATAACTTTCTCGATTAAGATTTCTTTTGAGGCATCTAGTTTCACGTAAAGGAAGTGAGAACATATGAAGATACCTATTTAGCCTAAAGCTTTTCCTTGAAATTGAGTTTTAAATATTATAAATTAATATTTATCGTTGATGCTATTTTTTCATTTTAATTTTAAATAGGCTCTACTTTAGATAAATATAAAGAATATAATAAATACTAGATATTCGGAAATCCTTCAAGATCCGTCTTCATTAGTATTTTCCTATTGTATGAGGAATCGAATACAGTAAATAAAATGTTAAATTATAATTAAGAGAGGAATATAAGAGTGAAAGAACCAGAAAGTATACGCACGAGTGAACGGCAGAAAGAAGTTAGAATTCCAAGTATTTCAATCTGCAGCAGCTATTGAAACCAAAGCCTTTTAGTAGTAGCAATCCGTAGGAAGAATCTGAAAGTAACATTTTATTTGCTCAAGTTTGGATTAACTTCTCTTAGGTGACCTTTACCCTTGTCGGAGTTTTTGATCAGACCAATCTCCGGCAGATCCTCCAGTCTCTAAAACGGGTTTACTTTTTAATCTTTGGCTTAATTAAAAATAATAACATGGAGTAATAGATATAATGTTGATTATAATTATAACGAGTTCAGATTATGAACTAAGTTATTTATTTATAAAAATGGTTATTGATACATTGATTCACTTATTGATGAATTGATTATTGAATCGTAAGCTAATCTAATTATCTATCTACGAACGATAATGTTAAATTCAAAAAACGATATATAATGTATAAATGAGTTTAAATGTATAAATATCTAGTTTATTTCAATGATAAGACCACATTCATTAAAGTAATTTATTACATTCAATAAGGCTTTTATATTAATCAAAATTATTCAGCTATGACGATAAATAGAAGCTCTCTAGCTAATTTAGTGATAAGAACGGCCTAGATAATCTATCTCACACGACTGCACAATTGCATAATGAACTGCTGGATTAAAGCACCTGCTCTTAGTGTCCACAGAAGGCTGATGGTTTGGCATTCATCTCTCAGCAAAAAGAATGCTGTGACACCTGTGCTGGTTTAATGAACTGTGCGATGCAACTAGCCACCTGAGCACAGTTGGCAGCAGATATCACTCTTTTTAATTCGCGATTAATGACACGCATTATCTGCTGGAAGACATTCACTGCGTATCGCTACACGTTCGGGAGTACGGGGCATATTAAAAGCCTTAATTTGCGAGTGGGTTCGTTCGAAAGGTGTCCGCTAGGTTCTCTGCACGCACGGGCAACATTTTTCGAAATCGGTTCTGCAATCAAACGGCTAAGCGTCATTGGCTATTCATGAACATGTTCTTGATTCGCGAATCCAGAATAAATATCGTTTTTTTTTTTCTGCGATACGAAATCGTCTCGAAATATTCTCGGAGCTTCGTTTTTGTCGATTTATTGGATTAATCTCAAGAGAAGAGGATATTCTGGAATATATGGGCCTCAATTGTTTATTATTAAGTTTTAGTTTTTGATTTTTGCGCAGGTATTAACGGACGGGATATCGTACGTATTTTAGAATATTTTTCTATTTTTTTCTCGTTGTTGGGAGCGCGAGTTCTCTGATCATTCGTGAAATTCAATTATACGATCCATCAGTGCGAACGTCTTTCCAAAGGATGCAAATTTAAATACATCTTCGTGATTGGAGATATTATCAAACTGATCGCATTAAAGTGAATGGTTTTCACGGAACCGTGCCATTTTCTAGTTTCCGATCAAGACTTTTATCACCGCTTCAGCAGAGTGACGAAGGAAGGATTAAATATAAATAACTTTGAAAATCACGAAATTTTCGGAAATTAATTTATATCGACACTGAGAAATTTATTGAAATGAATTGCATGTTAGAGCCGTAAATTCATTCCCTCTTTGTAAATCCGTTTCTATGAAAATTTGAAGGAAAATCGTATCAAGGATTTTAAAGAATAAGTTTTCAATATATTATAATGATGCATCTGGATCATTATTTCATAGAAAATATAAATATTTTTACTTCTGGAGTTTTTGAAAGTATATTTTATCTTCCCATTTTAGTGAAATCATATGAATAACTGTTGATTGAAATAAAAAAATACGACTACTAAGATGCTTTTAATGTCTGTGATGTTTATCATAATCGTGAGCTAACACTTAAAAACAAACCTGTTTTTTGATCAAAGACAAGAGTTGTTTATGATTGCCATATTTTCAAGATCAAGACGGAATAACTTCCACGCTCGAACCCAAAGGATTAAGCTTCTTGATATATTCCTTTTAATGACGTAATAACATAGTTCTATGATGACTTATGGAAATAATTTTTCATTTCATTCGAAAATATCGATTCATTGTTCCCGAGATGTACATTTGATACATTTACCGCTCCTGAATAGTATTTGTACCGTAATCCAGATATATGGGTTAATAATAATTCACCAATACTGAGAATAAATATGTCATGGTTATATTTATAGTGTGTTATATGTCATTATAATTTTTTATTGTGTAATGTTAAGTGTGGGCATGAGGATCATAATTTGTAACTTTATGATATAACTTTACGTCATTCATTTTAATGAAGATAATGAAGGTTAATTATGCTACTGTTTTTTATTGATTTACTGTTTTTTATTCATAATTTTGTACACGTATATTGTTTTATCCTATGTATAGTAAACATACGCTTGAGTCTTTTTACTGTTACTCCTTAACTGACGTTACCAGTTAAATCTCTTTGATAACGAAGAATGTCCTTAGACTACATAGAAGCAACTGCTATAGTTCCAACGTAAGAAATATCTCGCTGCAATGGAGGCGATGCGGCAACGTAATCGGTGCGAATGGTGAGACCATGCAATGATTTATGGGACATTCAAGGCCATTTAATCTGAGTATCCTTTATCTTATGCATCCCTCACTACGCCAAAGCTATGCGAAACGCCTACCTCAATAAAATGTAAGGGGACTTGGGAAGTAGCACGCGACTTACAAACGCTTCCATTGGAATTAAAAATTAATGCGCGATCTTAATTTCAGCGTAAATTTTATTGGAATAGCCACTTGAAACCGAGCTCTCTTTTATATGACGTTAAATCAGTTACCTTCTTCTCAAGATGTTTTTTTTATATAGTATACTACGGTTTATTTTAATGATAATCACCTAATGCATGAATTTAGCTGATAGTCGATTGTTATGGTGACTAAGGAAACGTCGAAAAATAGTGGTGACGAACTGATAGGAGTGGTGATTTACTTCATCGGTTTACTTCGAGAATTTTACGGGAAACAATTAAGCCCTTTCCCTAATATCTACGGTACGATTATCTCTATATTTATAACCCTATGAGTGCTACACTTTGAGTCTCAACGTTTCCATTAGCCTCAATTTTTGCACGCCTGGAAATTGGATACTCTACTTTATAATTTGCTTAGACGTGCAACTTGCAATTTATAACCTCTATCATCATTGTTTTCAAGTTTTATTATACCTATGAATTATTCATTTCCCCTTTATCTTTTCCCGAGTGCCCAATTTATCTTGTGCAGCACTGCGTTCGAGAGATAGAGGTAAACTTTTAACTCACTAGATCCATTACCGTTGCAGTGACCTGAGGATATAATGTACATGCTTAAATATATGGGCGAAATCTACATGTGGCAATTATATATGTGTCTCATATTAGTCTGTGTTGCCAGAGTTGGAAATTTCGTGAGTTTCTGCATTCGTTGACCCACCAACGGACAGATTCATAACTCAAGAGGTATCTTAATATAGAGTACTAATGTCCTTAACCTACGAGATTGCCCATGGGGTGATATTAGTACATTCTTTATCTCAAATTAGTACATTCCATATCTCTTTGCTCTATATAAAAGATTTACGGATATGCTACTGTGTATTTTTCATGAAAATTTAACTTTTGATTCTTCATTATATTCGATTAATTTCTTATTCAATAAAGTGGGAAATTTTCTAACCTAAGACAGTTTTAAAAAAGTTTAATTTTTGAGTTAAAGTCAGCTAACTTTGTCCAATCTTACCAACATTTTCGCAAATTAACTTTTAAAAGTTATATTTATAATTGGTATTGAATGAGAATTTGAGCTTTTCATCTTAATAATTCGCTTTTGAGGATAGTGAATAATAATAATAGTTATATCAATACAGAAATTAGTTGGACACACCACATAAAACAGGATGTGTACACTCAGAAATTCTCGAGTAAATTAGAATGATTAGAAAGATAGGGGTATTTTAAAGATGAAAAATTCTTTTACTACTCTGATAAATGATCTGAAGAACGATAATGATGAATTATATTAGTATATTTTTCTCTTTTTTTCATCCTCTTACGTACATATGATAATACACCTTCCTCATTGAGATGACACACATTTAAAAAAATATCTTTCTTGGAATGTGTAAGAGGTGAGGTTTTTTCTTTCGTGAACCTGTTCCATTAAGGTAGGTTGACCATATCCGATTAGTATAGTCTCATTTATTTTAATCGCTTACGAGAGATATGTTAAGCTCACTTAATACTCAGAGTAAGCTTACTTTGGTCTCGGACATCTTGGAGATAGGAATGACGAATTGACATCGTCAACAATATTTTGTTTCATTTTAACTTTACTTGTTATAATATTTATTAATTGAAATCAATTTTCATGGCATTTGCCAAAATTTATATCAATTCATTTGATCAGCTAATGAATTGGAGTAGATTACTACGCGAAATGAATAAATCGTGAAATTCATCAAAATTAATACGTACACATAGTTATACATATTTGAAAATACTTGCTACTAATTGCAATGAAATGGCTACTCATAATTTAATGACATGATGCTATAAGAGTATTTCACGCCTCTATTTATGAGTTGGATCTTCGCCAATTGATTACTCTCCAAAATGCTGGTCGAACGATGTTTTTCAAATGTTCCAATTAAAGCAAGTGGTCCGTAGAGTCAAAGAATTTTATTTCAATTTCATTTCATAAATTTGTAAATGAAGAGAGCCCTTAAATTTTCAACGAAAATTTCGGATGAAAATTGATAGAAATTGCAAAACTTGGAGCAATTAAAATTTACAGGATCTAAATCGTTAACTGCAGAAAATTATTTATTTCAGTCATTAAACTTGCCCTGGGAATGCAGCTGAAACATTTATTTTTGGCGTATCTACTATATTCTATTTTATACAATTACATTTTCCCTAATCGAGTATTTTTATTGCTTAGGATTAATTTGTAAACGTAACATAGAACAAATCATTTGACAAGCGAATACTAATTGAATTTTACAATCATTTAATGCAAAAAATACTTTGATTGATAAAAGACATTTAGTGCTATTTATTGACAAATACTGTAAAACTAATTAATTTCATGATTATGTAAGTTTTAAGTTAAAATTACAAATTAGTATTTTACACGTCAACGTAATATATCAATGGTATTAGTATAACTTATTCTATGGTTATTTAATGAATGTGAATAAATATTAATATGGTTCAAGTTAAAGTTACTTAAAGAATGTATAAATATCAATTTCTTTCATTAAGTATCTATGAAGTCTTCGAGACAGAAGATTATAAATATCCGTGCAACCATATCCGTTTTAGGCGATTCAGCGTATGCTAATATTATCATCAAGAATGAATAATAGGCATCACTTAAAAATCTTCCGCGTAGCTCATTTACTGGATATAGAAAAATTCAAAATATTTTTTTGATAATCTAAATAAATAATATGACTTTTATTTCAAAATAAAGCAATGCACGCTGTTCAAGAACGCTATCATTACTATATACCTGTAGATGATGATGTTCGAACTTAAATTTTCTCGGTTTAAATTAGTGACAACATAAGATTCAAAGAACTATACTTCCAAGGTAATGTGCATAATGCAGTCTTTTAAAGAAAATCATTTAAATATATGTCGTAACGCGTAGAGCACAAGTTGTAGTTCAAGATAATTCGTACCAATTGACACACCGTTTTCTGAATTTCTGTTCGTTCTGTCTTAACCGTAAGGAATCTTTACGGATTTCTTTTAAGCCGAAACGTGCCAATAACGGCGTAACATCGTATTCGAACAGCGCCGATGTGCTATTCCCATCGCAGTTAGAAAACTTCGTTCGAACTCGTACTGCACAGTCTCTAGCACTAACACCATATAGATAAAACTTTGTTAGGTATATACTCAAGAATACTAACTTGATTTTTCACTAGAATTACCCGAAAGCGTCTAACTTCTTATATGCCAGCATCCCATACACAGTTTTCGTATTCCCTTTACGACTATGTTACCCCCAAAAAACTACAGTTGCAGCAACACATTCTATTCTTTATTATTCCTCAAGATGGTTCATTACGTCATCGGAAATCCTTGTTTCTTATTCGTATTTAGGATGAAAGTTATGTGTATTGGATTCACATTTCCATATGCCCATTTACATATCATACAAATTCTAATACCCTTGCTACATTTGAGTCGGTTAGTAATTTCAAATAAATAACTATACAAAATATAACTTTATAAGTTTTTTACTTTTTGAGTGAGCTAATATAAAAATGTATTTCCATGGTAAAGTAAAATATAAATATCAAAATACATTAGCGATGTATTTCGATATTTAAATTCGTGTTACAATCATTGAATAATTTGTTACGATTAAAGCCATCATTTTACTTAGTTTAACGTAGGGAACTTAATTTACTTTTATTTGACTCTGAAATTCCTTTAGCTATTTGAGAAACTTGAACCAAAAATTTAATATTTAAGCTGGTTCTTTTAGTATGAGTGTATAAATTTGTGGAAATATATAAGGATTAAATACATAGAAATCAGTAATGGAATAAAACTTTAAATTTTAATCTAGAACGAAACGTAACAGAGAAACAACTTTTTTAAATTTCAACTTCTTTAAGATATAAGAACATAAATAAATTGATTAAAAAAATATTGTGGTTAAATCTTAGTCTTCCGAGTGTTTGTTTAGAGTGGCCTTAGAGACGATTCTTCTCGCAGATTGCATATTTCTTTAAAAAGACCATCTTCACGGAGGAGTACTCGGTTGAGCTCATTCATAGTAAATTTTGATGCTTGGCCTTTCAGCGTACGCTCAAGTGCGCCTCAGAATGCACCCGCAGACGGGATCTTCCTCCTCGTAAATTCTTACTCCCTACTGGACGTTCTGTGATTTATCGCGATTCTTATCCTCAGATTCAAACTCACGGTACACAGGAAATAGATAATTTATTCAAAAGTTTTGTGCTTGAAATTGTGGGGCATTAATATCGTGAAAAAAACTGGTGATCGTAAAAATTTTCCGCTTGAACTTCTCGCTTTGTCGGTGTGTTAATTTTCCACTTGAGAACTTCCACTTGCAATGGTAAGGCAAGTTTTGTTTTCAGAATTCTGTGGTGCATTTTCTGATTAATTTTTTAAAAATTTAATTTATTTTATGTTGAAAATTGAATGACATATAATAACACGAAACAATCGATTAGTATTAGTAATAAGAAACTCCGTAAGAAGTACATCTGAACGTAAAAACATATATATTCTTAAGGAAAAAATTTTCTTTTCAAATAGGCTCATTGAAATATATATTATATTAAGAATATTTCCTTTAAATATTGGGACCTAATGAGACAATCGTTATTCCTATTCCTCAATTTTTCTCATCAGATCTTATAACAATACATTCACTTCAATAAATTATTTATATTCCTGGAGAGTACCTCAAGGTCTCATACTGTGTCCTATGTATTTATACGCAGCATGCAAAGGTTTTCAGTTCCGAAAAAATCGTAATTCTCTGCCATAGCTCTTTCGGTTACAAGTGCTTATTTATCTCTAGCGCCAACGCCCAAAAAGATTCCTCGTTTTATTAGGAATTGATCTGCAAATTGAAAATTCCATCCCATTTCAATGCACGAAAGCATTGCTGGAATAAATCACGTGATGTCGTTTGTATCTGAATAGCCAAAGTGGTTCCTGGTCATATTAAAACTGACGCAGCGCTTTGTAGTTGGAAGTACAGTAGCCGAAATTTATGTGGCCCATATAACACGTCATATTTTAGATCAGACATAAATCAGTCAGAAGTTCCCTAAGAGTGTGCATTGGGAAACCAATGGCAATTTATCCATCGTTTGGCAATGCATATAAGTAGATATATATTCCCGCTAAAGGTGAGAAAACGATATATCATTTTAGCTAATGCATTTGCTCGCATTGAAAATTCAGTTTTAAATCATTACTCTAAATCATCCATCTTCAGTTTGAAATTTCCTATGCTAAATCAGATTAACAAATTACATAATGATAGACAAAAAATTCAAATTTACTCAATTTTACGGTAAGTATATGCTACATAAGTGGAGAAGTAGTTTGAAAATTAGGGTATAAAATGTTTTCTAAGTTGTCCATACAAATTTTAGAATAGAATTAAAGTATGAATTTGTTTGAAAATAAAACAAATAATTACTTTGAACTCATTATCATGATTACAGATCTCTATAATTATTTTTGTTTAGTTTTAAAAACAAAATCGTACTCATTAACTGTTATTGATAATTTGAATGTGATTTGATGTATTGTGGTTTATTGAACGATATTGAATCCAAAGAGTTGTATCGAATAATAAAATTCGAAACATAATTTAAGGGATACCTCAATTTTCCTTTATTTTTTCAAACCGCTGAAACTTTAGCATTTGATCTCCTCATTATAGTAAAATACTATTGAATGGAATACTTTTATGGAATAATGTAATATTACCTCCATGAAATTAATTAGCTAATTACTCAAAAAACCACTTTTTTAAATTTCAAAAGCATGACCAGAATAATTAATTACTTAAGTTTTATTGTTAATATGTCGTTCTTAATTTAACTTAATTTAATCACACCCATTAATTACGGATCATTGTCATAATTGGAAATAAGACTCAGAGAAAAGTGAATTTTTCAAATTGCTCAATAAACACTTGTGTGAAGAATTAATTATAAAGAAAATCGATCTTTGAATTTTTATTAATTATTGCAATTATAGTGCTTATGAGAAGAAAAAAATGAAGTGTAATTTCTTAATTTTCTCTTATAAATTGTTATTTGATTTCTTTCTTTAATTGAGCTAAGATCTAAATATTTGTGTTCATATTTATACAAAATATTCCGATATCATTTACAGAGAAACATTTGAAAATTCTTTCAAGAGAAAGGGAAATGAACTAATGCTCAGTCTTTTTGAATAAACACTCCTTAACCCGTTTTAATATTATGCAAATGCGCTATGTTGCTTCTTATCGGCTTGAAAAGTTAAGGAAAAAATTATTTTTTACACTGCTTAAGTATTTAAATTTGGACTCAAAGAAGAATTTTTTCCTTCTTTTGGTCGATAAGTTTTACTACTAAAACAAGTTTGGTAATTTTTCACTTTCACTTCACTTTTTATTGAATTCCTATTCATTGCGGGATTACCAAATTTATTGCTCCCCTATTACATAAACATTTATTAATTATCTGCATAATAATTTAATTTCTTTCTATTTTCTTTTGGATGCAACTATATATCTATTGTTTGCCGAGTAAATAGTTAGTAATATCAAAGCTTCAATTTCTCAACATATTCACAACCATTTCAGTGATCCAAATCCATCCGTAACATTTGTCCACCATCATTCCTCCAAAGGAAACCTAAACGACATTCCATTTACGAAAGTTTTTCCACGAAGTTCCGCAGAAGTATCCCTCTTCAGCGAAGACGATAAATCCTCATCCGTTCGTCACACGGACTCCACCATTCCAACGATGGCTGTGCAAGATTCAGCGAACAGTAATATTCTCACAGAGAGAGATTTCATTTTACCTTTACAATCCTCAAATTCCTCTTCTTTACCGTCTCAGCATTTTCAATCCACGAATCCGTAGCAAGCTCCTGGAACTAGATTAGAAACGCGTTACTTTTCAATAGGTCCCCTTTGTGTGGGAGCTTAGCCTACGTCGATTCGAACCACATTCGCGTGTCTAAAAAAACCTTTCCTTGCGCTTACATATTCCCCTGTCCTCCGTGGACATCCCACCTTGTCCTTTAGGCCGTTGGAAACCGCCGCGTAAAACCCCTGCGCGAACGGCAAACAAAAACATCGCAATAATGCTCTTCAAACGAACCCCCCTACGCGTCCCAATTGCAGAAATAACGAAGCGACGACAGAGTGGTCGAAATTGAACCTCGCATCGATGTCCAATTCGGAAAACGCGGGGTCTAGTCCAAATTAGGTTCTTATTCGCGATAAAAAAATCAACGTCCCTTTCCCGGACCTTGTTTTCGCGTAAAAAAAGCGAACCGTTACATGCGAATGCGTCGGCTGTGCAGTGTGGTTTTATAAAGTTTATATCTCCTTCTTCCTCCTCGAATAGCAATCTCCTTCCGCTCCATTAACCCCGTTCCATCCCTCTCTCTCTGTATGCAATACCCCTTCCTCGAACTCTCTTCCCCCCCACCCTTCATTGCTCATAAATCTCCTTTCACTTGCACGCTTCCGTACCCCTTCCTTTTATCCCCTTTTTTCCTCATCTTCTTTGCCCTCTTTCTAATTCTCCTCCTTCTTTTTCTACCTTTCGGTTACCCTCGTTGAAATCCCCGCCTCAACTTTGAGAGATATCGTTTGTAAAGATCAAGGTTATAGCTCTCGTGCTTTATCCCCGATGTTTTAAAGACGCCGACTCTGCATGGGATAACCATTTTAAATCTTTTTTTTCCGAGATGTAAGGGATACTGTGGAGGCTCGAATGTCGTCTGGTGGTAAAAATTACGCGAGTCGTAGATGAATGTGGATGAACTCGGATGTAAAACGTGGCTTCAATTAGTGAAGAAGTCCTTTCTCTTCGCATAATTCGATGTTTTCCCTGGAAGTTGATTCTTTTCCAGAAAGGAAACGTTTGAGTTAGGCTTCCATCAATCTTTTTTTTGCTACGTGTCGCGTTTTCTTTTGCGTAGTAATTACGTTCATCTTTTGTCGAATGGGAGGAACAAAAGAATAGTTAAATCATTGAGGTTGTAAGTAAGATTTATACGAAGGTCATATATTAATAACTAGATGTTTAACCTTTGACCCTTAAATTAGAGATTTTTAAAGATGATTCTGTAATAGATTGAAATAAAATACGTACAAAGAAGTCCGATTTTCTGGTAGATAATTTGATGAAAAAATCTTCTACGTGTATGTACCTCAACGACAATTTATAGGCAAGAAATTGAGTTTCTAAGAACTTTTGTAAATTATTATTAAGGAATTTCAGATATATTAGAAAAGATTAAAAAATAGTTGTTTTGGTGATTAATATTAGCACTAATTCATGTAAGATTGTTTAAATATTTTATGATACTTCTATAAACATCTATTGGAGTGAGTAAAAATATGAGTTTTTTAAATTTAATATTATATGTATGGAGACAGAACATATTGTAAATGACATTGTTGGAGTATGTGTTATAGATGATAATTATAATAATATTGATTATGTTTATTAAAGGTTCTAAATATTTCTATTAGCAAGTGATGCAAATAAATTACAATTCATCCAAAACACGTACAATTTCCACGATAACAAATGAGCAAGTGGTTAAATGAGTAATGGATTCAGATGGATGAACATGTGATTAAAGCAGATATCAATTCATTTCATCTTCAAACTATTCGCTACTAAATTAATGGGAGGATAGCTACCCAATTCACGAAACTCATTCAGATGGTATTGAAAGAGATAATTGCTTATAAATATTGAGTAACTTCGATCAAATTAAAACGAAATAACGCTGATCAAATAAATTCATGTTAGAGTATCTTTTGGAGCGCATATTACCTTCCTACAAAAAATGAATGAGATATACCTTTTGATTACGACGAACTGGATATTAATTTGGAAAAGGTCTTCTTATCGATGATTACTTGTGCGTGCTTCAATCTATCGCTCAGCTGCATCAATCCACTGATTTCGTAGTCTCTTTCCATGTAAATATTCAGAATAATTAAAAGTATAACTTTGAGTGCTCCCTCCGCATATTAAACACAACAAACTTGCGCTGGATCCGGTTTAGAAATTCCCAGTTACGCAAAAAAAATGCTTCGAAATGATTTTATTTTGCAGACGTGGTATCTCCGTTTGCTGGATATCCTTCAAACATGACGCTACGGTTTTAGCAATCTTCACGCTTCGCAGGTTCAAGTCGCGCTTGCAATTTTAGAATATATTGATACGTGTGGCCATGGCACGTTTCTTATCGGTTTGTAACCACGTTCTAACTGGTATCTACGCAGCCGATCAAGTGTTTGATTCCCTAGGATTCCATCACGTTTCCATGGATTTAAGAGAAATGATCTGATTTCTTTCAACTCGGGGATGTGCTATTTGAAATTCATTCGCCATACCAAACTGCAGCCTCCATTTCTAGAATTCCAAAGAGGTCACAATTGAGCTATCTCTTCGTGTAGGAAGCCACCCACCCGCACGCGTATTCATAGGAAACAATTGGAGCATATGACTCCAGTTTTGAAACTTCAAAGAGACGGATTTACTTTTTTTGAAGTTGAAAGGAATGAGCCTTCTATGTTGATTCCCTACTGATCAGTATGAAATATTCGAATCTTTGAATCTATTCCGCACAAAAATCTACCAAAGTAGAATTTTTTAAAGGATATTTATATCCTAACGTAAGAATAGTGAAGTCGTTATGTTTCCATCAGCACGTTGTCTAAAATTTTCTTCATTTCAATTCTTTATTTTCTTTGTATTGGAATTCTTTTTTGTTTTAACACTCTTAAAATTCTTTTTAAATTTTTTAGAGAACCTTGATTTTTCTTTCCTTGAATCTTTGGCTTAATTATGTATAATGAATATAATATGTATAAACGTAAAGGCAAAACAATTTTTATACTACATAAAAAGATAATTTTTTATTATAATCGCAATACAGTATGTTTTCTGAAGTATTACACTTATAAAATAACAAATATATATACGTTATATTGAAAAGTATATTTCATTTATTTTATATATACCTCAGGTTTCAAGAAAACGTTAAAGGTAGAAGTCGCTCAGTTTCACCATCCTATAGTACAGGAGGAGAAATAACTCATTTTACTGGAACTCCTACACCTCATAAATGAAATTACGAAGAGTTGCTTTGAAGTTGGAAACCGTTAAAAGCACAGAGCCCTAACATGGGACATTCTGAATAACAGGCAAAATAAGACACCCTCCCCATTGAACACGCCTCTGCCATTGACGGTCCAGTGGCCGAATCCTCGTCCCCATCAGTCCACGTCCCGAATGCCATTTAGGCCACAACTGGTGTTCCTCCGCATGCATCAGTAAAAGGATGGCATCGTTTGGCGGAGTGGCCCAACATGTATTGCGAAGGCACGCAAACTGTCTTAGGAATCCAAGATGCTATACGAGTATCACGGCGTGTGGAGTGTTTGCTAGAATTTCACGGAGAGCGGTGGTAAGAGGAGAGGTGCTTCTCTCATGAGAGATGATTGGACGGCGTCGTGTACCGGAGAGAGCAATGAACACGCTCATTCGCACTTAATGTTTATTCCGCCTTCCCCTGAGCTAAATCATCCTTGGATACGAGGACCATTTTGTACTATAAAGCGAAATACATTCCATTAAAACTTAGAGCTTGTTGGGCTACGCGTATAAGGTTGCCATTAAATACGAAGCTTGGGAAATATTATATCTCTATTATCACTTAAAAAAAGGTAAAATTTAATATCTTTTGATATTTTGACATTGTTAATAACACAGCTTATTGGATATTAGCATTGATCAATGAAAACAAGTTTCCATCGTACCTTTCCATTAAAACTTCATTTTGAAAACTAGTATGAAATTGTTTTAAAATTTTCTAGATATTGAAACAAAATTTATTTTCTGATATCTCCGAAAAAATATATTTACTAAATTGGTGTATATAATACTCCTCACCATATGTTAATGGTAAGTTGATATATGTTAATGGTTCGATAGTTCACTTTGAATAATGGCTCCGTTGTAATTTATTTCATTTAGAATATATATTTTGGTAAATTTATGATACATGAAAAGTATCCAATAATCTGACTTTTTAGTTGTTAAGTTCACTCAGAACTGAAACTACGAAGTCATTCATTGGACACATTATTAGGGTCAATTTTCATCATTCATTTGTACTTTTATCTTCCATAAACGCAATCTTTTATATTTATCGTCATTTAATATCATAATATTTGTATCTATAACTACAATCTTACTAATTTCAAGTTAAACAAAGGTCCTTTTATGCATGAAAATAATTTTGACTGAAGTACTTGAGATGCACTGCAAATAAGGTCTACAAATATTGGTGTGGATGAGCTTATGTTCATTAGGAGTAAACGAGGTAGCTCAGTCTAGGAAGATGAACATTAAGATAAGGTTGTATTACTTCGATTATTCTAAACTAGGGTAAGTATACGCAGTGGTTGTTACTTTTATTTTTTACCGAAAACTTACACTAGAATATTATCATGGTCGATGACTTTGAACACGATTACTCAAGGTAGAGGACAACGTTTTAAGCAAAAACTTTCGCAAGAGAGAAAATGTACGCAACTTTAGAAGTGTTCTTAAAATTCCGAATTTTTAAAAAAAGGAGGAAAGTTGAAAGCTGTCTCGTCTCACCACATTCCATGCGGAAATTTTTAACTTAACTTTTACTAGCTCGTTCGTTCCGAAATATAGGTCAAAATGCACGGCTTGCGAAAATATTTTTGAAAATGTAACGGTTTCTGGGTCGCACACGGGCCAATAATCGCGAAGAATATTATTTGCTTTCGTCAAGTCCTCTTTAAAAGTAGATTAACCATGTCTAGCGCATAGATTCCCTAGGAATTTATCACGATAAAACCCATTAATATTCATGAGAGAAAATTAGATTAATATTATTCGGTGGAGATTGATTTCCGTGGAACGTCTGAGCACGATTGATTAGTTATGATTTGGAGATTGATGAATCAACTTCAAATTATCTCTAAGCGAGGAATGTGGTTACTGGTTAAGATCTTTAGGAAAGGTATTTAAAACGAAATTCCGGAGAAGGAGTATTCCAGGATATTTCGGAAAAGATTTTATTAAATATTTAAGCCCATCTCTTCCAATTCGGGACATTCCATTACGTGGGACTGTGTATTAGCTGTAATATGTTTGAGGCCTTTTAATCAGGCGTCCAGGGAATTAGCAGAAAGTTTCATTTGGCGTTATCAACTGCGAATTTCCCAATAACCTGTCACCGTTTAATTAGTTAGAATGAGATTGAATCGATATGGCATTGGAATCCTTGGGGAAGAAAGAGATTGATACTGAAGAGAATGGTTCTCTTGTTATTTCGAAACACGTAATCAAAAGAATGTTAATTATATTGAGTCTGTATCAGCTTTGATAGTAATTATTTATTGTAGACAAATCCAAATGATATAACCTTATATGATACTGGAATAATTGATCTTGGATAATACATAGACTCTTGCTTTTCAGTCAGTCAATTAGCTGAAAATAATTCATAATCCTATATTTCTTTCTTCCATATAATTTTACTTTTCCTTAAGTATTAATTTTTAACCAAATACAATTAGTATACATTTTTATGCCAGTCAAATACCAAAACAAGTTAGGAAATGAAGTAAACGATAAATGGAAACAGATGTAATCAGGCGTATATTTATGTTATTGAATTAAATATTTCTTACGTATATTTTATAAATTTGCGGAGAACGTAAGTGAAATTAATTGAACCCTATATCGTGAATAAATGATCTTTAGACAAGTCCGTGCAATATCTCATTCTTCCCGTAGGCGATGTGCGATTACCACACGTTGAAGAATTAGCTGAATCGCTTATTAATTACTCCCCATACGCCTACTGATGGCCTCGAGGGTAATTCGTTGTCGTATAAAGCCATCACATACATCTAATTACAGAAAATTTACACTGGGATGCCAACAGTGGAACAGGACGGAATATTATTCTCCGAGCATGTAATTTCTGTTGTATTAAATTTCAAACAACAAACCGAACAAGGTACTTGAAACTGGATCCATGGTTCAAATTACTAACAAAGTAAGCACTTTTTAACGAGGATTACTTTAAGCGAAGATCGATATTTTTCGCTCCGTTAAAGTCATTATAATGTAAATAATAACAATAATATTAATAATAACGAACAACGACAATTTTCTGTAGATGAAACGAACCTTTTCATTCGTGTAAAATACGCATATATAAGTCTCTATGAATATGTGTAGGTAGGCATTTCGGAAAAAATTCCCTTTCATGACGTATTACAATACATTAACTTTCCATGTCTTTTCGTATTGATGCATTTATCATCTAGGACATTGGCCTTGTTTATCCTTGTTGCAGCAATTGGAGCGAGCTGTAAAGGGCGCGTTGCGGTGGATCACATCCCACTTTCCTCTTCCGATTCACTTATTACTGTCGCTTTGACATTTCTCTCTGTTTCACTCCTGAGACAGGTTACATATGTCCCGCCTTCCCTCCTCATAAATCTCACCCACGCTGCTTCTTTCGCCTACGCACACACCTCCCGTTCACAACCACATCACACCCTTGATCACTCTTATTCACAGCCTCCTAATGTTCGGTCCATCAGCGAAGAGGTCCGTATGGTTTCCATCAGAGGTTACACGGCCGATTTGACGGAAAAAAGATCTTCGATGAAAGGATAGTTTTCGCTCGGTATCCGTTTGAGTATCTCCACTTCCTCAACGGTGCCTTTCGCTCGCTGATGGATATTTCCCGGAAAGACGCTCGCAGCTTTTACGGATCGAAACGGCAGAATGTTATTCTAAATTATTCGAGAGCATGTCGGATGCTGAGATGTCAGAGTTCGGATGCAAAAAGACGATTCGGTATTGAGGATGCGAAATGAAAAAGGGTACGGACTTTTTGGAGGTTCGTGATTTATAGCGAGGAGAATAAAGAGCTGATTCGAGGTCGGATATTTTGAGAAACTTTCGCTCGAAAAGGGAAAAGTCAAAAAAAAAGGTTAAAATTTTGTTTGTAACCCATGCTTGAACTAGAAAAAGGAGGGGTCGTAATTTGAAGAATAATCAATATTTCGATGGTAGCGAAAACTTAAATTTAAACGATAGATTGCGAAAGAATACTGTATATAAATAACACCGCTATATATTTAATCAATAGTGCGAGGTGATTATTTCATATTATATTATTACGATTATTTCATCTTAAATGAAGCTTTTACTTTTCGTTTAACAATCGAATTCCAAAATTTTTCCTCTCTCAAATGGTTTAATAGTATAACAATTATGAAATTATTATTTCTGAAAGTTTTTATACAGCTTACCAATATCATTATGACAAAAATGAGGTTACTTTCGTTTTTGCTTATAATTTAGGGTACGTGGTCATTTATGCACGGTGGATTATAATTAATAAAGACTTAATGAATTTCCATTTAAAAATTAAAGCATCATGTGCTTAAAAAGGAAGTTAATGCAGAGTAAGATTTCTTCTTCGTGTTTTCTTGGAAGCTTTTCCTTTCAACCGTAGAAAGAGTCTAACTATTATGTTGTATGTATTGCCCTTCTTCTTTCTTCCTTATACTTTTACATATTATTTTTATTACATGATACATTCCTATGCCAACAATTTTTGGCAATGGAAAAAAATCGCTCTACATCCCTATCTTGAATTAATATTCGACAAATCTTTCACCGAAGGCAGGATTCTAGGGTTTATTAACATCACTAAACTGTAAATTATTGGAGCATATTATTCCTAGCTCCTTAATGAGCTTTCTAGAAGCGTCAAATTTCTTTGCTAGAAATCAACATTGTTTTTTAAAAAACGCGATCTTGCGAGACGCAGCTCGCCTTACTAATACACAATATTCTGAAATCTGCGTAAAACAAAAAAAAGGTCGATGCTATATTCCTAGACTTCCGTAAAGCCTTCGATAAGGTACCTCACCATAAATTATTGCATACATTAAAAATCGCGGGGATCAATGCTGAAATATTAGAGTGAATAAAACACTTCCTAAACGATAGAAAACAACGAGTAGTGCTGGACGGTATTTGCTCAAACGTAGTAGAGGTAACCTCAGGCTTTCCACAGGGTAGCGTAATCAGGCCACTCCTATTTTTAATATATATTAACGACCTCAGTAGAGAAATTGATAGCAAGGTTAGGATATTTGCGGACGATGCAGTTATCTAGAGGGAAATAGCTAGCAAATAGGATAGATTAGTACTTAGGAATGATTTAGATAAAATAATGGCCTGGTGCGAAAATTGGGAATAAGTGTTAAATAAAAAGTGTTCCGTCGTCAACTTCTTTGACCGGAAAACTACGAATAATGATTTCACCTACAGCCTCCGCGGAGAAAAAATTTCAATAGTAGAATCTTTTAAGTATCTTGGATTAACTCTGATGAATAACCTATCATGGAATACCCACATCCGTAATACATGTGGAAAAGCTTTAAAGAAACTCGTTTTCGTTAAGAGGATAGTCGGTAAGAGCGTAGGAAAAGTTCGCGAGCGATGTTACTTTGCGCTAGTCAGACCACACCTTGAATATGCTTGTAGTGTATGGGACCCTGCCGATAAAAGTAATGTAAGTGAATTAGAAAAGGTCCAACGTAAGGCGATGCGTTTCTTGAAACATTGCTATGATAAATCGAAATGCATAACTAAATTGCTCAAGGATGCGGGATAGGAAACCATTAGAACTGAGAAGATCGAAACGTAGATTAGATTTACTAAATAGATTTAGAAAAGAAACGTGGTAAAGATCATGTGTCCTAGGAAGACGTAGTAAAGATCATGTGCCCTCCCTTCTATGTAAGTCGACCAGATACAGCGAACAAAATAAGGAAAATAGATGCGAAAACTAACCGATTCAAAAATTCGTTTTTTCCTCGAACAGTACTCGAAAACAACCCTATAGGGAAGTAAATTCACAGTGCATCCACCCCCTGGTACACGCCGCAAGATTGCTCGCAGGGTAACTACATAGACATAGAAATATATTTGCTCTGCTTACAACGTAACCGATATTTATGTTTATCCAATACCTCCTGCGCATAAAAAAGTATATCTTCTGAAATAACTCTCACTGTATTTACTTATCATTTAGATAAATAATTACCAACTTGTATGAATAATTTACTTTTATCTTCCTTGTTATTTCAACATCTACTTTTCCGTATTTACATTCCTGATTCCAGTCCTTTTTATATCACACTATACCCAAAATAGTATCTTGTTTTAAAAATAGATCTCTTCGTATAATATAAAAAATATCCGAGATTTTTCCGCGAAGCCTCTATTTGCATAAAATGGCCGTTCAAGATCGTGAAATGTCTCCTTGCTTTCCATGGTTAGTTTAGTTGTTTACTCACGATTCGAATTTTAAATATTTAACGAGCGTCAGCAAATCTAGATTCTTTTATTTCGCCTTCCCTCTTTCTCTTACCCCTTTCACGTTTTATCTTTCTTTTCTTACCCCTTCCACCACTCACTCCCGCTGTGCTCCCCACCCCCTCTCCTCCATTTATCTTACCCATGGTGCATTGTGATTCTTCAAGCGTTCCCGCCGTCCTTTACTTTCGGCACTGTAATCCCTCCGGAGTCGGTCTGCCAAAAGTACGCAAAACACACACCACCATGCTTACGGCTGTGGAAAGATGCGGGCCGCAATGAATCCTTAATGGTTCTCAAGAAAGCCTCGCTCTCTAACCCTTTATCAACCCCCCGAATGAACTAAGAGTGTTTAGCCTTTCGATGAACGCTTTTATGACGCTGTACTGCGGTCTCTTGTAGCTGTTTGATTTGTAACCGCCTGCGGAACGCAGACGAGTGCTGTGGTGAAATAACTTGATAAGTTCGTATGAATGAGTTGATTAAAGTTGGCATTTGCTTAAACTTGTCTCCGGGAAAAGCATTCGGGCGTGAATTGTGCGAGTCGAAATGAAGTTTCGGTTAATAAAAGTGGGATTTCAGGGGTCTGAAGGCAATCGAGAGCAAAGCGTCTTTCTTGTGAAGAAAGCTTGTGCATTTCAAAAGGGCCGGATTCGGAGCTGCGGATGTGTTACTCGGATTTGATTCCTAGGATAAAATTACAAGCGGTCTACGTTCTTAGAATCGACAATTCCGAAATTACGGTGGGAAATTCAAATTAGGGTCTTAGATTTTTGAAGGTACCCACAATTCTGTTCATCTACTCTCAGTTCATACGTACGATAGAATCTTAAAATGAGTCCTTGGCAACGAGTGCGTATATATTGAGGCAATTTGTTTATTTCCAAAAAATATTTGTAAAGACGTATTAACGCTCAACCCTTTCTCCAGTTTTGTTTCTTTTAAACTTGGTAAACATGATTTAAAACCTAATTAAGAAAAATATTAAAATAAGAATACCTATTTCAATTACGAAAGGAAATATTGAACGAGAAATTCAATTCCATACGTTTGCTATTGCACACGATTCCGTATTAACATCCATTTATTTTGCAGCAGTTGCGTACACAAGCAATTGAATCGAATAAAAATTCCTTTTTGAGTTGCATTTATTTTATAGAGAGGAAATGAAGAGAGAATGCGATTGTTTATACATCGAAATTTACCATTATTAGAGATAATTGGATCATTTGATGATGAAATTACCTTTTCCTTCACAATACCACAAGAAAAAGTTATGGTTTACAAGTATTTATTTGTTGAAGTATGGTCTCAAATTTTGAAAGAAAACCTAGTAATTTTGTGATTATTAAATATTAGAAAATAGTTATAACCTCGGGTTCTTTAAACAATGGAGTTATCTAAAACCTATTTATCTATCTATTTTTTATTTTAATGTATTTATGCGCAATTTTGATCACCTTAATGCTATTTTAGATTCTAACGTATTAATGCAGATTAAAACGAAGAATATATTATCTTAATTTACAATTCTAATTATCTTTTAAATTAGTGCAAATCGTTAACTCGTGTTGTTATTCATTTGTGTATAGTTAAAATGTTTATATAAACTCATGAGTATTGCATTCGGAAATATTTTGGAAAAACTCTTATATAATTTCGGTTTTTTTTAAATGAAATAAAAAATAAATCTGCGGCAGAAACGTCCCTGCAAAGATTTGCATATTCTCGCTACTTAATTCCGTATGACCTCAAATGAGGACTGAATAAAGAATTTCCTCGAACTCTTTCTCAAGTCCTTAACTACTTTAATCCTTGTGGTTAAGATGCTAAAAACCTTATCTGTTATTCCTTGTCCCAAACAGTCGTTTGTCTTGTTCTGACACCGTTAATTCTTCTGCAGCGTTCCAACGGCCTCCGAGTGAACTGCTTCGGATCAAAATCTACTGAATTATGCAGCTCTCGGCTGAGAGCATCCGATAAGCCCTTAAAGAGTAGGCAATCGTAGAAGACGTTCAAATGGGAGAATTCCTTCAATATTGTACCTACGCCTACCTTGAAGTCGGTAGCCTGAAAAGTATACCAAGAGAAATACGAATCTTAAAAATTATCTCATTGCGATTGATTTTAATTAAGTAGCATCTGTGGCTATGATTATATTAAAAATAGGCCAAAAACAGTAAATATTAGAAGCGATTTTAAGTTTACAATTTTTCGTATAAATTTTTACGTCGATATCAACTTATATGTCATATAATTACCAACTGAGGTATTCTGAAGTATCATCGAATTTTACGTAAAACAGATGTTGATATCAAGAGGTTTATTAATTACTCTTTTAAAGAGGCTAGGCCAAGAATCTCTTCGCCTTAACCTTGGAGAATGAATAGAATCCTGTTTTAATGACCCTTGCTATAATCGCTATCGATATCTGCTCAACAAGCGAGAGTTTTGTTTGAATAGTTAAAAGTTATTTTTGACGTGGTTTTCAGTCTCGATTGAGATTCATTAGCATTGGCTGTGGTGTGTTAAGAGGTTTATTAATTACCTCAGAAGTTGATCTTTCCTCTCCAATCATCTAATCTTTCACTTAAGTTGAATATTAGTGGATTTTGTAGTTTTCGACTCCCTCGCTCTTCAGATTTTAATCTCTAGATCGATATATAAAAGCTTAATTTATCACAGATTTGTACAAGTTTTTTTAGACTAATTCTTACTTTTTCCTTACGCATAATTAAGCTCAATTAAAATTGAACACATGTGTTACTTAATTAACAGTTTATCTATCTATTTGATGTACACGCATTTCTCCTTAATTATTTCCTATCTTTCAGCTATTGTATATTTCCCCCAATATTTACATTCGCTATGAATTATTATTACGATTTCCCTTAAGGTCAATGCGAATATAACGTTCACTTCAGTAGCTCGTGTTCAAACTTCTGCTTCTGTAATTCATTTGCGGTTCCCTCTCGTGAACACTGGCCCAGGGCCAACTCTTCTCAACTATGGGAAAGGAAACCTTTAAATGAGAACTGCACGTAAAAACTCTTTGTAATAATAGGTGGTCGAGGCGATGCACTGACCGAATTACCTTTGGATGGAGCCGTCCTGTCTTGATTTAATGGGTGCCATCCGATTTCTTTCACGTTTTTGGTATGCTAGAAATATTTTTATCTTATCAATTATTTAGAAGGATAAAAGTAACTGAACATGAGCCTTATCACATTAACTTACTATTAATTAAAATACTTACTAACTAATTGCTTGTATATAAGCCATTAACGATTCAAAATTCAATATACATACATACAAACATACATCTCAAAACCTTTAGTCGAAATTCAGTATTTCCTGTGATGAATTTAACATATTTTCAATGTTGTTTCATTTTAATATATTATTTGAAGGGAATCAAATTCTTTATTGATAAAGATAAGTGAAAATTATAGGTGTTAATTGAAATCGTCATACCTTCCTTACTCGTAAGTTATAGGAATACATCTTCCTGAAAGTCTTAATTACTTTAAGGAATATGGATGGATCACTGTTATTTTTAGACATTTAATATCTTGGTAGTCTTGGTAGATAGTAGGAATAATAATATGAGGTAATCTTTCATTTTCTTCATTATTATTTAAACCCCGATTGGAAAAGATTAATTTATTATTATTATATTCATTCCTTTTGATAATAAATTTCATCATATTCACGAAGTTCATTTTCTATTTCTAGCGGTTTAGTTTATTTTATATGGTGCTTGGAAATATAGGTTTCGTATGTACGTGTATTAGATGGGATGAATAAAATGTTAGAAAGTTAAGTTTTGACGTCTTCAAAAATGAGGACTCATACAAATTAGCTTATTCTCATACTTTCTTATGCAGTGGATGGATGCATATATTCAAAATTAGACGAATATAACTGAAGAAAGTCTGTATTTGTCTTAGAATGGAAGTTTCCATCAATTCCCCTAAATCTAGAAGCTCAACGTTTGCCGAGCCGAATGAGTTATTCTGAATGAAATTGGGGCAAGAGAATAACTCTGATTTTAGTTTATGTGACGAGAGAAGAGGAGAATTATTATGCCTTGTGCGGAATGAAAAGTGAAAATTATTCGTCGTCGCGAGTTATTAGAAACAGCCCCGAAAATAATGCGCAGAAACTGATCCGAACAGAGGACGTATTCAAGTAAAAATGGAAATGAAGATTTCGAAGGGGATAAACAGATGAAGGAGTTTATTCGGAGGGCGAAATTAAGGGAGTTAAAAGAAATAAGGAATGGAAAATGAAGGAGGAGAGGTAAACATGTAAACTTCTTTACATCTCCGAAAAGTTCATACCATAAAGTCCCTTGTCAAGTTCACTTCTTTGACAAACTTTATCAAAAGGAAGAAGGAAAAATGTTCAAGCGGAGATGAGGCACAGAAATAAAGCCAGTTAATGGACTGTAAACAGTCGCGAAGACGAAGTGGTGGAAATATTTCATCAAAAAAACTGAATCCTTCGTTCGGCAAAATGTACCGAGTTTTTTTTATCATATTTAACTTGCGCAGTTATCGTGCAAGTAGCAGAAGTTTGCATTCGTGGGCGTATGATGGAACGCGTCGTCATTGATTTTAAATGGCCAATTACTTCGACCATTCCCTGAAAAATATCCTGCGTTCTTTCTGCCTAGATTTATCGAACCCTTTTTTGTCGAAAAATACTTTGATCGTTATTTATTACTTATTTTCGCATGCAACGGAATTTGGCCTCCAGGTCAGGTAGTTACGCACAAGGGAATATACACGCTATATATTAATATTGAATAAACTGGCATTCACCCAAAAAAGGTAGTTTATCTTTCCGTTAACATTCCTCAGGCTACGTATAGAATTCTTATTGTTTAACCTATATATATATATATTTTATTCTATAAAATTTTACGTACGGGAACGGTCGTGTTTATAATTCTAAAATTTGAGTTGTGTAAAAAGATGAGTTAATTGAAAAAGTTGAAAGAATTTCAGATATTAGAACGTGAGATACGCTTCATATTGGAGGTAATTGGAAAATTTGCAGTCAGCAGTTTAAAAATGCGAAGCTAAAATATTGGAGTATTTTAGGAATTCTAAAGACATTAGCTTGAAGCTTGAATAATTAGTCATGAGAGCCTGTGAGAAGAGAGGAACCAATAAAAAATAAGGAGCTAAAAAGTAGATAGCAATAATTAGATGTAGTAATTGTATTAGCCGTTAGAAAAAGTTTACACGTCGCAATTTACGCGAATGGTAAACAAAGTCATACGGACTTCGGAAGGCGATAAGTTTAGAGGCTGATTGTAAAGGATAGAAGATGATAACGCGAAGGAGATGAGTAAAAAGCGGTGAAACGAGGACGGTGAGAGTGCAGTAGTGATGACGCCTTTGTATGAGGTCATTACGGGGCGTTTTACTAGTGTAGATTGCCTCTCTCGACGCTGCAACTCGGGTGGCGGCTATAACGCTAAACCGGTGGTAATGGCAGCCTTATGGGTGAGACGGATTTGGATTAAGCGGTGAGATTCGGCGAAGGATTTGATGTACGCCTCTTACCTGGTGAGAATATTCCCGAAATATGACTGTTTTAATTCCTGACTCTTCCAGCCTCGATATTTTCTCATTAAAATCCCACCGAAGACACGGCGAAGCGGTAAAGTTTGGTTTTGGTATTATTCAGATGATATTTCAATTCAGGAAAAAACTTCTGAAGTATGATTATTAAGAGGAAAGTATTGAAATTTTTTATATTTTATAATACGTTACTATTTGTATTTATAATTTGTTATTCCTTCAATTTGCTCTGATGTTATCTTTATAGCATCGAACCTTTATGACTTCGGCTTAATTGACTTAATTGTGAATGAAGACCAAACTTTTTCGAGTACTCGAGTTAAGTGTTCTAGTAAAATAAAAAAAATATTGTCAATGAAGTTCTGAATTTGATGAATATTAATCTTAAAAGATCTCTCTTATAACTAATCACCATTTAAGATAATTCAAACGCTTATTCCCACTTGAAAGTAAATATCATCAGTCAGGAATCAAACTTATGAATATTTGAGAGTTTATAGTTAAAAAATACATTTAATACTTCGTTCGAGTCATTGGGATTTTGGGTTACGATGACTCCTAACTGATTTCCTTGTGGGACTATAAATTAAACTGGGAAAGGAAAACTTCTTCCCCATCACTCATGTGGTAAGCCTCTTCAAAACCTCGCGATGCTGCGAAAGAGTCACCCTCCACCTCCCGGCTGATGGCTTTCAGTCACGCGAAATACAACAAGAAAAATTTATGCTGATGAAAAGGAATATAGTTTAATGTAACAATCGGTAATAAAACCGTTTGATTATATACCGGGAGGATTCCCATTAAAAGAGGGTACATTGGCATGAACCATGCCTCCTCACCTTGTGGAAAATGTGGGGTAGAAAAACAAGATCCCCGTTCTCAGCTCTAAGAGGCCTTCATGTCATACCGAAACACACTCTCGCATTGCATATGTCACTCGAGGCACATATTCCATTAGAAAATTGAACGAGAGACGTAGTTTTGCGCGCATTTTAGATTTTAGAGAGTACATTGGGGGTGGTAATTACCCCATTTATCCTTGAAACCATCCTCCAAACGCCGAAACTTAACTGAGCTGAATAAAAATGCAGATATGACCCAGTTCCACCGCAACTCGGTTTCATAAGGTAAAATCAAATGTACATGTGTACGTTAGAAGGAAAACTAGGCCCATGAATTACTGAATAAAAGAAGAGAGGCTCTCAGTTTTAATGTACGATTTCCCTGCTTTGTTTGACATACTTTTTTCTCGGTTCCATTTCATCTTATTTTGTCGTAATAGTTGCCAATCTATGTTTTGAAACCTTAAGAATGTATATGCATGCTAATAATTGTATCTGTAGTTCCTTATATATATTAGGAAATTTAGATCGCTAGCAGTTTTCATCCTTATTTATGTCCGTAAAGATAATACTCCGAATAATAGAAAGATATTGTAACTATGGTCGGTGATGTTCAACAGTATCTTTCTTACGAATCAAAAAATATTTAAAAAGTATAACTAGCTTAATATTATCTTGGACATCAAGATGAATAAAAATCAAACCATCAAAAGAAATTGGTTTTTTTGTGTTATAATTATCTATTCCGAATTAAATATATATATTAAAAATGTATATATCTGTTTGATATTTCAAAGAAAATTAAAATTCACTATCTATGAACCCCTTAAAAAATAATGAACTTGTTCAATGTTCCAATTCGGCATAAAATTCAGGACATAGAATTTTTCCATTCGAACGTATGTGTACGTAAAGCTAAATTGACGTAAACTTTTCATTATCTCGCTTTGAGTCCTTTGCCATTACTTTCGCCGTTGGTAAACGGATCTAGAATGCAAGTGGCACGATTAAAAAACAAAACCTTGGCCCAATTACTAGCGGATGTAACGCGCTCACCGAGTTCCCGTATATACTTGTGTGCAAACTGCTGTTTCATATGAAAGCGGCAGTCATTTGGACATAAATTGGGTTGCTATTAGAGCGCATATCATCCTTCTTCTGTTTTACGTGTCATGATATTCCGTCGTCAATTTTCGCCGTCATCGAGTTTTCGTTTTTTGCCTCATTAACTCGCTATTCCTCCCGTACTTTCCTCGCAAGGAGAATCTTTAATAACTCGGGGAAAAAAAGACGACTTCGCAGCGCAAGCAAACCGGAGCTCTTAAGCTCCAATTACCGGAGAAGCTGTTTCGTCGAAAAAATTGTATTTTTAATGTGCAGTCTCATTAGAAGACGGGCATAATCAAAAAACGAAACAATGATTATCGTAAATAAGTTTCCAAATGTTGAATTTACGATAATTGAGGCAGAGCAGCAGAATTCGTTTTTGTCGCTAAGACGGGACGGAGATAGATTCGCGTAAATACGACAATAATGAAGCGTAAGCTTTTACGTTGCGTAAAAAATTCAAATATCGCTCACGATGGATACGTTAAAAATGAAAATATATATTTGTACGGTACTTGGATCATAAAAAATGTCATTTCGTCAAGTTTTTATCGAAGAAAGACTTTGATGCGTAATTTTAATTTAGTAATAAGAGTTTTTTGTTAGATAATAGAAAACAATGCCTGGTTTTTTGCTATCATGTCATTCATAGTATCAGCATTATTAAAGTCTGAATTAGATAAATACAATGTGAACCTGGTGAGCTATCTTACTCTATTCTAGCAAGTACCGTATACATGCTAAGATCTTGTAATATTTTTTCCCTTCTCTGCCTTTTACGATAATTTACAGTTTATTTAGTTTCGAAATAATAATCTTTCTTAAAATTAAATCCATTTTTCTCTTCCCGTGAGCATCATTAAGTGAGACATAAACGTACCTGAAACTTTGTGCGAAATTTTTACACGATGTTTCGTTGACGTTCCTAAATATCGTTAACTTAAACTCTTACGCTCAACAGTGACTGCTTACAAGTGACGTTAATTCACTTACTGCGTTTCCATAGTTTTCTTTGTTGATGTTCATTCCATATTTATACAGTAAATTGCTCCTAGGCGACGCTAGGGAAGTGATTTAAAAGCACCCGTCGCGTGATTCCGTTCCGAAACATTAAGCAAACCCTTAAATCATAATTTTTGATCCAATTAAAGGATTTGCCAAATTGCTTTCAAAGGAATGCGTCAGCTCCTTTCGAAAACAACAGGTGAAGCAGTTCGCTAATAATTTTCATCCCAACGTTAATTCGATTCCAATTACACGCTTTCCTTGATTACAAGACTTTCGGATAAATTGCGTTAAACTTAATGAGCTGATACTCGGATTATTCTTTTTCGCGATGGAGGCACTCGGATGATTCGTTTGCCGATTCGTTAATTTCGATCGAAGCTGTTAATCCGGATTTTTACGAAAATCTCAAGGAGATTTCGGAGAGCGCTCTAATTTGATTTCGTTCAAAGTGGTTTCACTTGTAATCATAACGGACTCCGATGGTATTTCCTAATCTTCCAGAATTCGAGAGATTATAAATGGAACGCGGGATACTAATGGAACAGCATTAACGTTTTTCTTATTTTCTTTTTAATGCTTTTTTTTCTTTATTTAAATTTGAGATAATTCTATAATGTCATCAAAAGTTTCAACTAGATATGTTTAATTTTTATCGGAGATATTTAATGCTCGAAATATTAAAATTAAAAGGAATTTAAAAATACCTTTTTCAGTAAATTTAATTAAAAATGTTTGCTACAAATTCATGTTTCCATCGATATAAATACAGCAGATATTTACCCATCAGATATCCATACTTCAACGATTAAAATTTCCTTTTTCTAATTCTCCGTAGTTACGATTCGCATTTCATCTGATAATGTCTTCGTGTGTTCCAGCTTTCGATTAGCGAATCCAAGTGGGATTCGATTCATAGCTATACAGAAGCGCCTGTGTTCGAACAGCATGTCCAGTGAGAAGCACGCTTGCTACTTGAACCCTATCGGCCGTGCCTCCAAGTTGTCTCTCACCGTAAAATCATCTCGACTGCAGGGCTCATTTGCAGCAACACTCATTAGCCGATTGATGAGGCAGAACCAGTCCATCTCAGTAATTAGGGAATTCATAGCTCCCGTTGTAGCGATACTCATTAACTAGGGGCCATTGATAAAATACATCGAACAAAAGATGACGTTAAGGAATGTTATTAGGTTCGATACTAGAATAGCTGAGCTTTTACTCACTTCAGATTTTGTTTGTATTTTTTTTTAAATTTTAGTCTTTTATTTATACATCCATTTGCTGCTCATTATTTTCTTTTGTTCTACCCTTTTCAGGGTTCCCTCCTTCATCTCTTTGTGTGTCCTGTGTGTGTGTATGTGCGAGGTAACGAAACTGTTCAGTCAAACGAGCTAATCGGTCTTACGCAAACGAATTCTCACAGCACCGTATACCTGAATGTTCCGCCGAAATTCTAGTTAGCTTCAACCACAAACGCCACGTGGACGATATTGACTCAAATCCTATTACCGACGAACTTTTATCGTACGATCTGTTTCGAGTGAATTAATTTGCGCGAAAAATCGTTAATCTGCCTCATTTATCGCTTATTTTGGAATTAAAACTGTAGGTCTATTTTTAATTTTAAGTTTTTACCACGGAGAAAATGTGTTCTTTACATTTGTGGAATAAATTTTTATGCTATTTATTTTTTTACGTGGAGTAAATTTGGAACTGGAAGTAAAACTAATAGAGAAAAGTAATCAGTTCAATATCCAATCATCATATCATATCATATAAAGATCAGTGATATTGATAAAACTTTATCCACAGGCCATTGAAACGGTAACTTAATTATACATTTATATACACTTACGTGTATATAAATGTATAATTACAGAATTACGTTCACAGAATTTAGTTCACTTCTTCAATCGTTTCTATTTTTCTCGTTCCTTTTCATTCCAAACTCATTCATGCGGAGATATCATTCATAGATCTTGCATAAGTTTCATTTTATTAATCTTTTACATGACCTGGATTTTCCCAAATCTCTAACTTAATATTCCTCTTTCCCTTCTTATAAAACCAACTCACATACGACACGCGAAGCTCAGATTGGTTTTGGTATTCACTGAAGCTTACTTACGATTCCGATAACACTTGACTGATAACATTTATTTCGGAAGGAAATCAACTGAAAATGCCTTTTCTGGCACTGATTTATCAGCGGAACATCCGGAATTTCGTTCTTCTTCCTCCGATTCGATGGAATTTCCGGAGGTCGTCGATGAATACATTTAAAGCACTTCTTCAATTCGAGGGAAGATAACACGTCAGTTACTCTGTCGAAACATGCCATCAAAATTCATCTCCGAACAATATCCATTCGATACATCACGTTAAACCATTTCGAAACGGACGAGGTGAGGATATGATTGACAAATTGATCTCAGTTTACCCTAAAAGCTGAATATCAAACGCTGTTTAGTCATGTGTATTAGACACTCGGAACCAGGGACGTGGCAACGATATATGTGGTTTTCGAGAAGCATTTACGTAACGATGCCGTCACAAATATATTTCCGCTAAGAGTAGATACTGAAGTTAGTGAAAACTCTATTAATAAGTGGAAGCATCATAGATACATTGAATACGAAACAACGCTGAAAAAAAAGACCTACAAATCTGAGGAAAGATGGTACGAAACGGAGAACCTATGAATTGAAACACGTACTAATAAAACAGAATTAAAATGAATAAAAAAGAGAATAAGCTTTTGGGAAAGGTTAAGAGGATTTAAAAGGGTATAGTAGAACATTTAGTTCAGAAATACAGTCTGCACCACCCGAAGACGAGAAAAAGGGATGGGGTTCAAGAAATGTGGATCGGGAAGACACTGCAGAACATAAAATGGTCGGAAGAAGGTTAGTTACATCGATCAGATAAAGGAAGAGAAACTGGATCGGGCATTTATAAAAGAGGGAGCTAAATGGCTTGATAGAGGGCGGGGAAGATCGGCCGTGATAAATACGGCGGACACTTTTAAAATGGAGAGGAATTTGGAGCAATAAAAAGGAAGTAAGATTGTGGAAATAGGAGACCTTATGTCTGCATTAGCAGATCATAAATAATGGTTGCGATTTTTAAAAAAGTGCCCTGCTGACGAAAAGAGAGGAAATATTTGAGGAAGGGTTGGTTTTTGAAAGGGGGAGAGAAAACCAAATTAAAAAAAAAGTTTGAGCGCGATCATTAATAAACGAGTCAAATGAAGTTAAATATTTAACGCGACGAGACAAAAAAAACGTAACAATCGCTAGCAAAAGTTGTGCACGGGGATGTGTAAAAGTATATCGGAGATATTTTAGCGGAAGATGAGTTTAGAGTGTTTATTACGAGGAAAATAAACGTACTTTATACGTACTGATGATGCACCGGAAAATTTTTTACCTCTTTCCTGGCGATCCAACAATGGTTTTAATATTGCCGAAAATTCTGGTAGCTGTAAATATATCTCCCGAAATAAAAAAGGTAGCGTAAAGAATGCGCAAACACGTAGCGGAGAAGGGAAGCACTCGCTTTAAAAGAGACATGTAGGGACACAAAGAGCTTTCTCACTCTTTCCTCGCCCGCAGCCTTTCCCTCCGTATTTGTTTATGTGCGCCCCCTTGTACGACTGCAAACAAAGTGTGGGTGCAACTGTGATTATGTCTCCTTTTTTCCCTCTGCGAACTATCCGGGGACCTGTACTTTTTCCCCTTTCTAGTTGGATCCCTTCTGCAGCGTAACATTTTACGAGGAAATAATATTGGTACGCTTGCTTTGATCCCCATAGGTGTACACCGTCAATTGTTTTCCAGCCTTTGTGAAGAGACGTGCCGATTGCGCGCGATGTTTATTGTTGTGTTTTTGTATATCTGAGGCAGTGTTTATGTTGTTGGGAATCCGTTTGGTGTGAGTTTTTGACTTCTATTTATGAATTTAATTTATTTTGAATATATGGATGCTACTTCTGTTTAAAGTAGACTATTCTTATCAATCACTTATTTAAATCGGCTGCGAGAATTCGTACAATATCTTTAGCCTAAAATACTTTCTCACTTTCGGTATTCTACATATTTGTCGAGTATTTTATTTTTTTAAACTTTGCTGTTTTTAAGTTTAGATTTTTTTTTGTACACCGAATATACAATAGATCAATTTCACAGATTGTTTCCTCAAAGATCGATTCTTATACTTTAGCTTTGAAAGTTCATCCATGCCAGGAATATATTTTCTTCTCGTCCTCACGAGGATACTTTGTAGAGTAACTGCAGTGAATCTTTAATTCCACATGTGAATCTAATAATAAAAAGATACGTATGTTTATCTATTTATAACTGTGTATCTTTGAATCTAATTAGCTGTTTCAACGATCCTTTGGCGTATGTTAATGTGATTCGACAAATAAATTGAATTTACGTGATATAAGTTAGTCGTTACTAAACCCGGAAACAGTTCATAACCGCCGCGACGGTTAACGACGACGCGCCGCGGCGCAATAACGTATCCGCGTGTGTTAACAGCAAAAGGTTCCACTAGCGTATTATGACGGTTGTTCAATTATATTAATAAAGCTTCATTGGAAATTGACTTAGGAAAGGAAACTTGTTGTATCATCACAAACAGAACGTAATATAAATCTGAGCAAACAAGTCAAAAGGAAACGGCATCGTACCGTTTAATTTCCGAAACAAATTAGGTTGTTCATCTGTGTGCGGCTTGCTTTAATCTCAACAACGTACATCTCTATTCCCGTCGACCCACGAACCCAATCGGCCGATTGTTTGCGCTTTACCCTGAGGATTACGATGCGTTATTGCATTAGCAGATGGAAACGTTCCCATTGCAACGTTTCTTTTTTTTTAATTCATCGCGAATTTGGCAGTCGGTCATTGAGAAGACTTCCAACGAGCGAAATGAAATCCTACGTGTTTTTAAAAACGTTTATAATCCTCTGACCTTTAAAAATCTACTGTTCTGTACCACCCCAAAAATATCACGTTCCAGGTTAGCAAAGGAAATTATTTTTCCAGGGATTATTTGATGCTTGTACCCATCCAAATTTTTCTAGCTTTTTCTGTCGTTTTTGGGTGAAAAAAACAGTGCAGTCTCTTTCAAAATCCATCCTCATACGCGTGTTTTTGCTTTCAGCAGCCTCATAAATGAAAACTTAATGTCTTACTCGTTACGTTTCATTGCATTCCCGTTTAGTTTAGAGCACTTTTTATTGTCTTATTATTGTCACTACCTTGGTGACAAAGGACCGAACTCTACGTGTTGTATTTGCATTGATATTTTTGTGCATTAATAAACGGCAAATTAGGTATTACGCGAAAGTCAAACTGTATTATTCCAAATCTACTAATTTTATAAATACAAACAATCTTGGCAAGAGACAATAAATTGAATGGGTGGTTCCTTTAAGTTAATTTTTTTTGTGACTCTAATATTTTACATCTCAAAGTGTGTAACATTGCATTTATATAATAATATCTAAATTGCAAGTTATTTATCACGTTGTGATTGGTTAATATTCTCTTTGATGATTTCAGACACATTCGATTGAACACTTCCAACGTTTAATCAATAATAATTGCTTTGATTATGTGAGACGCTTATTTTCTTTGAAGTTGCTTTATCAGATTATGATTGAATTTTAGTTGTTAATGTGTTGATGACTAAAAAAGTTTCAATTAAGGGCTTAGCTTTGATCGTAAACCTTCATCGATAAATTTTAGGTAAATAGGTGAATAATCCGTTCAATCAATGATGAGAAAAGGTAAAATTATTTGATGAAAATCATGAATCTAATCTACACATCATAAAATTCAATTTTTAATAGAAAAAAATTGTAAAATATATAATATAATATAAATTTATTTTGCTTCAACAGAAAAATACCAATAACTGCAGTACAGGTCGCATTATTCATATAATTTGGTAGTTTACTAACATCTACTAACTACGAATAATTTTCTGAATTATATACTGTGTAATATCTTTACAGTTATCGAAAATATTCATCCATCCTTGTAAACTTGTGAACGCTTTTTTATTCCTATTGATATCTATACATTAATACCAGGGCTCTCTCTCATTGATAACTCTACCGCTTGAATCTCTTCGCTTAATATTTAATCAGCGTGACATAAAAATAATCTCACCGTAGCCTTATCTATAATCACTGAATTAGTTATGATATGGAGATTGGATATTTGTGGAATGAATCCTGTGATGCATTCATATGAGGTAAATCGTTCCGTCGCCTCCCATCATTTCCAATCTAATTCCAATCATATCAAGTGTTTTAAGTACATCGAAGTTTATCCATCGATGAAAGGATTTTATTGAAAACCTAATCTCCTGTGCTTTAACGATGAAGCTATTTTTCTATTGCGTAGACGATTAAATCCATGGATATGCATTAATAAACTCTATTTTACATCTCAATGGATGAATGGAGTCGATCTAGATTCTGGGTCAATTAATAATTCTAAAATCCTTCATATCTTCATAAAATTAATTATTGTGAAGATATGAAAGATGAATGTAATTCTACAAGCACCCAAAAAAAATTAATGCGTAAGAATATTTGGAATTAGAAGCGACGAAAACATATTTCAAAAACTGTAATGAAACTATTCTTTCCAAGTAATTTTATATATTTTTATAAAATATTTTAAGAAATTTTAATATAATGAATTAATTACCGAATTCCATTAATCTAGAGAGCGTTCTCTGTTATATGAAAATTTATCTTTAAAAATATGAATAGGAAAAATATTAATTAAGAAAATTCATGATCGCCATATATAGAGGACTGTGTTCACACTGATTTCACTAAAAATTAAGATGTCGAGAGATTTTGATGGCTCAAATTTTCATCTAATTTGATATTGCGAATTTTATATCACTAAAAACTGAAGATATTTGTACCTTTCTGATATTTATAAATCCTATGACACACCCAACATTCACACATACACCAGGTATTCAGTTTTTGTCGGAGTGAGTATTTGGAGTTAGTAGGAAAATAATCATGATTTTACTACAAAGACTATTAAATATTAAAGAAATTTTCGATTTTGGAATAAATCAAATCCTTTGTCGTTCATCCACCAATTCATCATTTATATTCGCTAAATTGGCCCTTTACATATCTCTCGAGGAATAAAGTAATTTGAGATTTCAAATTTCCTTTTCAAGAGGTAATAATTGCTGCCGTTCTTCACAGCGGTTAGGACATAACTCACAATAGGTAAACGCTTTTCACATTCCCAACCTTTCCGCACTGCTCTTGTCACGTGCGTGCGTGGGAATTGGTCCATGGAACGGAGTCTAACGTGCGGCTTTAATACGTGATTTACATCATAAGCACGTTAAACACCTTTATTTCCCATGGAAAGACAAGAATAACAGCTGAGTGTGTCTATGGGTTCCTTTAGTGCGCATACTTGTTAATATATGCATAAAAATCTTTCGAAAAGAAAAATACCGCTTAATAGTTGAGTATGTACTAAACGACTTTAAAGTTACAAATAAGCACCTAAATATGATATCATTATAATCTCGTATCAATTCATGTAATCATTAAACGTTTAAGTTAAGAAATATTGAGAAGTTTATAGATTGAAAATCTTTACGTCCAGCTATGGTCTTGGATAAATGCAAGCTAAAGAAATCGGTCAATATTTAAAATAAAACGAAAATATCCCAATAAAAATGAATATTTTATTTCTCTTTTAATCATATTCCTCCAGAAAATTGGGTTTCTGAAGTTTGTAAGTCCCTATTAAAATTTGTTCATTGATTATTCTTGTATTGAGATACCGATGATAACGGTAACAGTCTATTCAATTTCTTTCCACGAACAGTTATGCATCTCTCTAGAATGTTTGAGGTTTAATAATTTTCATGTTCTATAATTAAATTTATACTTGAAATAGATCTAAAAAATCTTAAAATTATTTCATAAGATTGGCATTTTTCAGTATCTAATCATCAAAGTCATATTTTAGTTCAACATACTTTGGAATCTGCCAAATATACGTAAAATTTAAAATGAAATTAAGGTCGAAGCTCTTAAATTTTATGCGCTGAATTAATATCTCTGCTAATTCGACTCTTGGTCAGTATTTCCGGGAGGGCTTTTAAGGGTAAATGAATGAAAATTAGATTCCATTAGAGCCTGAAACTTTTAAGGCATTTTTCCTCAGCAGATTTATCTCGTAGATTTCAATATGAGTTCGAAAATTTGATTCGTATTGGTTTCCTTCTTGCTCTCTTATCCATTTCTTGACCCATAGAGTTCGTGTTTCTGTACACATTTACATTTTACTCTATCATTCATCAAATTGCATCTTTACCTTCAATGAGGAGTGCATAAAAAGGATATAATTTCACTGATATGCTATATAATATAGATAAAATCTTACCAAACTCTGGAGTTCGAGATACTTATAAACAGAACTAAATTTCTGTCTTTCTATTTCTTTTCGAAAATTCTAGCTATCCGATGACGTATATAATCAAGTGGTTACCATGGAAATAAATACCATATCAAGTTCATTTAAAAGACATTTAAGTCTTGCTACTTGTATCAATGTGTTCTTGAAATAAATTTCTATAACAGGGACTGAAAGATACAATATATTATATATGTATACGGTATAAAGAAATAAGTTTTGAAAAGTATAATTGCGAAAAGGAAAATGAAAGTGATGTAATAGATGTTGTCATTGAATAGGTAAATCTTGTTTTTTTAATAAATGGAAATTCTCTATTTCTTATCATTTAATTTAATTCAAATGCATAACTTTTATTTTAAAGTTGATTATAAATTTAAATTATTAAAGGAAATTTATAGTTGATATATTATTTCCCTTTGTTCTGATGATTTATAATTTATATAAATTGGAATGATACAACGACAAAGCAGATTGTAAATACTTAAAAGATCCAGAATATATTTGGTAAACCTTTGGAGCCATACATTTATCTTCCCGAGCTTTACAATGGACCAAAATGCGATCCGCTTCTGTATTGATAATCCGACCTTTACAGTAGTGCCTTTTGAATCCATTATGCGCAAAAGGCAGAGGTCGATAACCTGCATTACTTGGAAATTCGGAAGACGTTGGTCCTTAATCTCTCCTCAGGAATGGTCATTAACTCTTCCCTTCTTCATATTCAAGCTTCTAACACCTCACTCCCACTTCAGATTCTGCCCTCATCCTAAATTTTCGCTTCGCCATTAAACCCTTCCTCCACTCCATTATTGTGCCATAAGTTTGTTTTTAATACTCTAAGTATACTCCTTATCCACGAAGATTGGGGTCCAACCAATGAAATTTGTTTGGAGGGGTATTTCACCGTGCATTAGGATGGAAAAACTTGGGAGATAGTACTTCAGGGATACAACGTTTGAAGGGCAGAAGAGGGAGGGAACTTTTCGGCAGCTGGAGGGTCCTATGAAACACTCGAGTGAACCTAAATTCTCTCAATGGATAAAATACTTACTTACGGGTATTAGTTAGGTAAATCTTTTATGGAAAATAGCCATCTAAATCGACGTTGAAAATTTCATCTAAAGTCCTAATTTAAAACCCTTAAAATCAACCTCATTCTACTCTATTTCATCTGATCCAAAAAGAATATTTTCGCTTCCATATCCCGTATTTACAATGCATTAGCCTACTTTTCTAGGATTTTTTTTTTAAAGAGGCTGATTCATTACCACTTATGGCAAAATTCTACCTTTGTCAAATATCAGATATAATTGCATCTATAATTTTAACGGTAAAATCAATATCCTTCTAACTAATTCAGGGTTTCAGGAGTTGAATTCTTGCTTCAACCTTAATGGTTTTTATATTAAAGTTGTCATCAATAATAAATAACAGTTGAATCGTTGGTATGGTTTGAATCGTAATCTCTACGTTTATGAATCATGGTATTCAATTGCAAGCAACACAGCATCCTCTGTAACAGTAGCTATACCCTTATTATAATGCTGACAGCGTGTTTTGGTAAACTTTTCGAGTTTTTTATTTCATTATCGAAGACGCCATAGTTCCGGAAACTTCTAATCGACAAAAAAGATATATTCCAGATTATATTTATTTTTTGCAAATTTCCGGAAATTAAGCTGAAGTGGATGTCTTTCCCATTCCCATCTAATCCTTATTTAAAAATTCTTCCTCTAACGCGGTCCACTTTCAGAATACAAATTCGTAGCGGATTGATATGAAAAATCGCATTGCAACGATGGAGTTCTGAAAAAAGTACACAAATTCAGTGGAGATCCATAATTCTGGGTAAACTCAAAGCGGGAATAACTTTTTATGGACTGGATTCATCGCGATAAGAGCACGATTCGGTTAAATCTAAAATCGAATAGACGTGATGTGTTCGAATGGGAAATAAGTTTCTGAAATTGTGCTCGAAAGCTTCGTAAGCAAGTTTCGCTTCTAGGAAGAGAAGTCCAAATAGATTTTCATTCTATTCTCGGATTACAATAGGGAGATTAGACTTAATAAATTCGGGGAACGGATTTGTGTTGGGATTCGGAATTAAATCTCTAGGAGATGAAATTGGAAGTAATTGTTGAAGGATATTGAACGATTTTCTTGAAATTTTAGGACGAGGAAATTTCTAATATTGAAAGACTATCTATATGCTATTGTAAATAAACAGTTACTTTCCTAGGAAGTTTACCTCGCTCTGAAAATGGAAAATCCTACAAATACATGAATTATGTTATAGAAGAAAGGTATCAATCAACACCATTCGATAGTGCGTAATAAATTCGATACTAAATCGTATCTCTGTATACAATCCGTTTATAGTTTTCCACTATCTATTCTATCAGGCTTATACACTAGCGAATTATTGTCTATCATTGTTGGTTAAGCTCCTTTCGAATTCGTTGAATAAGTTTTTATTCCCTTATTTTCCACTCTTATTTAATTTAATTCGGAAGTTTTTTATTGATAAAATAACTAAAATATAGATGGAGAACGGAAAATGAACTAAATTCTATCGTAGATGGCCGCACTTCTTGGAACGACAATCTAAATAGGAAAAATAAACTAATTTGAAATGCGCTGTTATTCTTATTCTCTTTCAAAGTTTGTATAAAGTTGAACGATTTACATTAAAAAGAAATATATTGTATTTAGTAAGCATTACTTTAAGGTAACTATGAAGGATTTTATTTTTTTCCTATTCCACGGTATTTCTACGTGACGTTACGTATCATGATAATCCATCTAAAACTTCTGATACAACTTCGCAGACACCACGAGATATTTACTAGTTTCCGTCTCAAATTTTGATTTCGGAACCGCTTGACCTTTGAGAACAGAGAACCTAAAACATTCCTCGAAGAGAACTTTGACGTAGTGTGTAATGAGAGGACTTCGGTCTGCTGTTAGAATTCGCTAACTTGGTGAAAGCACTCGGGCGATCTTTTAGCATGACTGGACGCTTTATGAATGGCATCTCCGAAAGCGTGGTTTTGCGAGCGAAGATCTGCTCTATTAATGTGGCGGTTTGCCTAGTCCATTAAACGGTTGGCCCTCCAACGTTCGCGATTTTCCTTAAATTCATCCAAACGTATTGTGCGAAGTTTTCGGGTCGTAATAATGTGCGGAATTCATAGTCTTGGTCGCGGACGTCACTTAGTGGTCAGTGAGTGGTGACTGGTAATGCTTCCCTGTGTTTCAGAGAAACACTTTATTTTTGCACCTAGAGTATTATCATGTTGAAAATGTTAAGGTGACTTGACTCTACGTAATTTGTTGAAAAATATCATCCTTCAATTTTACTCCTTTTAACTACCTCTTTATTAATATACTACTATATAATAAATTCATCTGTTTCTTTACGGAAACTCCTTTATTTCTTGTTCTCAATTTTCCCAATAGTATCTCTAAAATATTGATTATTATCATTTGTTTCTTTATAAATTTTGATACTTAATCCTTTCGTAACCTATAGTTAATCTATTTTAACTTATAATCAATCTTCGTAAACTGTTTACTGTCTTATTTATAACTATACCATTATTTAATATTAATTACTATTATATTTTAAATTATAACAAATATATTCTCAATTATTTTCCTATAGCTCTTATGAAAACTTTTGAAAGAAGGCATAAACATTTTGATTACAATAATCTTAATTCTCGATTTCTCCAGCATTTTTTCCTTTTCCATTTATCGGAATTTATCGAAGCAATTAAAAGTAATGAGACGGACCTTATCCATCCTTAAGCATAATTTAACATCCCTGCAGACAGTCCTTATAGAACTTCATATATATATATAATAAGATAAGAAAATTCTTATCGATATTAGTATAAGTCATAAGATATATAATCCCTAGAGAATACACCATCCATAGATCATTATTAAATAGAGATGTTAAGGATTGAGATGGATGATTGGTTTCGAAACTAATGTCACAATTTTTCCCCGACCAAAGGTTAGTCCGTATTTCATCGCTGTGAAATATTGAGGATAAGAAAAGGATTGTTAGCAAAATCGACGGAGGTCGTGGTCGAAACTTTCTTATTTTTGGCTCCTAGAGAGGGGCAATGCATCAGCGGCAAAAATATATCGAACGGGGCCTTTTACTAGGGCAGGGTCAAATAGGCGATACATATCCTCGTGCTTCCGAGGGTCGTGCGGAGTCCATCTGACTGATTGATGATTTCGGAGGTTCCCCAGTTGAGAATTGCAAGTTTTGGGAATGGATTACTGTTGGTTAGATTCCGGGGCCATTAGCAGATGAAGGGGTAATGCCATTGGAGGGGTTGTTAACACATGCTACGGAATGAGATTGAAATGAGTTAAGGGTGGAGGAGGTTTTAAGGAAAAAAAAGGTCGAAGGGAAGGAAAATATGGAAAGGGGTGAGGTTTTTAGGAAGGGATCCATCATTACGAAATCATAACGATCGGAAAATAATTACGGAGAGTAGCACCAGGTTACCGAAGACCTCGTTGCAAAAAGGAAATGTTTTTGGAGAGTCTTGAGGGAAGCTGAGTTAAGAAACTGGTTGTTTCTCATTCGCTGCGCATTTCTAAAGCATCGACATAACAATGAAAGTTTATTTTCGAATTCCTTTTTAGTGAATTTTACTATTAAAATGATCCGGGGTAGTAGTTTCAAATTTTATCTAGCATTATCAACACTCTATAACTGTTGCTATAACAACAATATTTAAAATTATAAGTCCAGAAGAATATTTGAAGTTAGAGTATAATAATTTCCAATGAGATATTTGGGAGAAATATATCTCATAAAATCTAAATATTATGCTTATGCTTTTACCGATATTAGCGAATTAAAATTGAATAAAATAGAAATTTGATGATGTCTCGATGTTAAGAATTTAGATGTTCAAACAGGAAAGAGTACTATTCACTTTTGAATAATCTTTAATGTATTCTAGTTTTTGAAGGTAAATATTCATTCTAAATTTTAATCTATTCTTCTAACAATCAATTATTCAACTTGTATATGAAGTAACAAAAAACAATATCCACGTGATATTATTCTAAACCAAATGAATTTTGAAATATTTTTCTTATAAATAAAAACAGCATATTACTGTATGATGAAAGTTATTTTATACGTATATTTTGATTAAGGCGTCCCAAATGAATCTTTCTGAATCTAACGCTTTCTTTTTATACCTTTATATTTTTAATACAGTAGCCTAAGAAATTCCTATTCCTGAAGCGAACAATGCATTTAGAAGTAGAAAATACGACCGTACGTTATCCACATTTTCTCTGTAAATAACTATAGTTATACGCAATGGAATGGAAAGCAGCCATCTGTAACTTCCCATTATAAGAAGTCTTCATTTCTCTCTGATAGTTAATGATGTTGAACAACAAACTTTCGTGGATGGGAATAAATGGAAAGGAAAAGACAGGGATCGTGCAAAAAAGGAAAAAACGGAAATAAACGGAAGAAAATGAAGTAATTAGCCGGAGGGAAAATATAGCGAGATAAAATGGAAAGAAAGCGGAACAAAGTTTGTGGGAGGATATGACGTAATAAATGGGTCGAGAGATTGTCGGGAGGTCGCTGGTGGCGCCGTATTTGGAAGCGGGAATAACTTGAATGAAGAAAGCGATCAGATGCTGTGCGTGGGAGGACAAATTGAAAACCGCTCTGGGCCATGCATAATTCTGCTTTCTTTAGCGGATCGCTTTCGATCAAGATATCCGGTCGTTTAAAACTCTGTATGCGCCTGCGGAGGGTATAGGAAGGTTCGAAATGAAAAAGGCTATAAAAATAGTTTTAATTAAAAATAGCGATACAGCAATTCCTTCAAATTTAAATGGGTGGAAACTCGAAAATGTATTTGGTATCTTTAAGAAAAATAAATATGGTTTTGTATTCTCGAGGATTATAATCTCGAGGCTTTGGTCACTGATAAAATATAAGTTTATTGCTTTAAATTTGATATTAATTAGATATTCTTTTTGTCAATGCCTGTTTAATCGTCAGGGTTAATTGTTCACTGAAAATTAATTACGAGATTCACATGAAACATTTACAAATCTCAATAAAAATTGTAGAAATAGTTTTTTAGCATTGATTCAATGCAATGATTTTTCTATTTTATCTTTGATTACTGCTAGTGATGAAACTAAATTAGTGGAGATATGATTAATCTTATAAATCTTAAATGTATCTATTATGATAAGGGAATCCGATTATCTATTATCGAAAGAATCGGTTGATTGATGTCCGATTAATAAATATAGCATACGTAACCAAATTCCTCCTGAAAATAACTTTAGTGAAAATAATTTTACTTTAAACATTCCTGAAGTAACTTTGTCATAAGTTTAAGCCACAGTTCAACTGTTGTACGTTTTTTCTAAACGTCAGCGTTGTTGATTTTGTAGAGTGTAGTGAATCAGTCACTAAATCTTTAAATTAGAACCTGATGATTTTGTAAACATGCTGATTGTTTTGCGTAAAATTAAATGATATGTCGACGACACGTTATTCACTTTAACGCTATTCCTTCAGATTATACCTTTTAGATTAATAATACGAATGTCTAATTGTTTATTTAATTAACACTATGGCAACAAAAGGTATCGAAAAAGGAGCATTCACTTATTTTCCTGGTATTTTGGGTGTTTTCTAATTTTTCAAGACGAGAAAAAAAAATATCCATCGACCAACAACACTCCTTCGTAAACAACAGTCGGAAGTTCTCATTTTCCCTTCCCCGTATTACATTAAGGATAAATTCCGGAAAAAGCTCTCGTCAACTTTTTAAATCCCTCGTTTCCTTCGAGACAAAATCGCTTTCAATCATAATCCGGACGTCCTCGGCTTTTCTGTGTATCTTAGAAACAGGAATTACTTTTTCATCCATCAAATTCCGTCCCTAGTTGGCTTAGGTTCCTTGTCCTTAAATTAGCATCCCATTAAAACTACCGCGGACAAATTATAAATTTTCAGCGAAGCATCTTCTGCAATGGACCTCAGTAGAAGCTTCGGTGAAGATTGAAAGAACGTTCGCCCAACATCCACGTTGACTACGCGTCGAACTGGCACATCTCCAATCTCATCTCAACCCCCTTGACATAATTTGCGCCGTGGAATCAATCCCACACCTAAACTGCTCTTCGGAGACGATTCCCCTGCAGATTCTTTTGATCCGAAAGCTACCAGATGTACGCTTCCAGTGCCTCCTCATTGCATTGTCGTGTTAACGTACGCTGTTAACGGAAGGATAGCTTACGTCTTTGGCTAGAGCAACTGGTGCCTGAAATGCAATTTTGGCTGTATATAAAAGGAATTGAATTATTCAAAGCTCTTCCATACTACGTTTAAATCACCTCTCGCGAATTTAAATACTTGAGGAGTGTTTAAGTATTGAAAATTCTGAATACGTATCTTAAGCAAAGCTGTTGAGTTGTGAAATATTCATAATTTGATTTTCAATGTCCATTTTTATCATACATTTCCTTATTTGTTCGAAGAATTTGAAGGAATGATTTTTGATGAAAACTTTTCTTTTTCAAGAATAAACGACTTAGGAAATTTGGATATTATATTTTTTGATAATGATGTATGAGTAGCCAAAATCCGAGAGATTTGAAATGTCAGAAATTCCAAAAGAATCATATTTATATATATCTACACGATTTGAAATGATTTTTATTTAAATAAATTAACTTTAGTATTTACATTTAAATTTTTAAAAAAATCTCCTGCAGCACTATTTGATTTATAATATTATGTCCTAACATTATTATGGTTTATTTTCCCTTTAACTACACATCATTCTATTTTCATCACGCCTGTTCTTTGATTCCAGTTAAAATAACGAACGAAAATCAATTCAATTTTACTTATTAGCTGCTAATTATATATTACTTACGAAATATTCGGTATTCATAATAATACCGACTTCCAAAGAGATATAATAAGGTTGTTTTTCTAAAGCGCATTTTTATTGGCACTCTGTTTTATTCATCAAAACCTTCTAAAACTTCTTTTGTAAATCGCAATTCCAAATCGCATACTATTTGGGTCATCTTAAGGTTATCACGTAGATCTCATTCGATGTCGCGTCCCCTTTAAAAAAATGAATGTGTAAGACACCATTATAATGCAACAGAAGATGGGAAACATTCGAAGGAATAGAACCATGAATGTGGAAAAGAATATGTTTTATCACCCTTTGAAGTATCATAGCTCAGCACAGGAGGGCATTTCTTTTTGAGGCCACTAGAATTTTTTTTCAGCTTCGATATTTACGTTTGAATGCTGTCAAGGTTGGCCTACGTAGATCTTGCTTACAGCTCCTCGTATTTTTTGATGCTTTGAGTTTCTTCACATGTGTGCGAGTGTTTGTGTTCAGTCCAGCGTCAATGACGACACAATGGAATTTCATGCCTCACACAACCCCTTGAGAGCGAGCGGAGTGTAGCCTCATCTCCAGAAAGAGTCTGTCAAGGGCGTGTGGAACGATAGTTCGCAAAGAGTTTTACATCTTGGGGTGGAATCGATGCTGAAAAATGAAAAAAAGGAATGACGATATTAATCTAAATGTGAGATTTTCTAATAGGTAATCGAAGATGGAGAGCTTTAGAAGTTTGTTATTGTTGTAAAGTTTACGTAACCTTGGAAATATTCGTTGGGCAAATTACTGTTTTTAATTGATTGATTCACATCTAATTAATTGTTAAAGTAATTCAAACCTGGATGAAAAACAAAGTACTTTACGTAGCTTACTTATTTATATAATTAGTAATCCTTATACCCTTACATGTGAATTAGAATAATGTCAAGAATGATATGTTTAATTTATACTCGAGTTCTTATCGTGCCGAATTGCGCTCTTAATTAATAAAGGCGTATTATTATTGTATTATTGTAGGTTGCTGAATACAATTTCAGCTATGGTAAGTATGATTAATCTTAAAATTAATATAAAGGATAAATAATGAAAATTATATGTTCCTGAACAGTATATTATAATCATCATATATCCTTCCGATAATTCACGTATTTTTCACCGCCATTGTAGTTCATTTCCTTGGAATACTTTTTTAAGTGAATTTCATTCGAAGGATAGAATTGCTTTAATACTCCAAAAAAGTTTCCCGTCCCTCAAAGTCTCAGTTATAAATTAATATTTAACCTGTTTTTTTCAAGCGGCTGATGTAATGTGAGTTTAAAGTCACCGGTCCCATTCGCGGGTCTCATGGGAGAGTGTGCAGTTGAGTAAGGGAAAGTGGGGAACGCCTTTAGGGGAATACCGAGGAATGAACGATCCAAATATTCGCTAAATGAAAAATTCTTGTTATTATTTCATGTTTCACAAAGTGCGAGCTAGATGTAGCCATGGGAGCGTTTACTTTGAGAGACGAGCCCAGGAATTTTTGTTTACATTTTCCAAACCGAAAAATGTAAATTCCTCTTTAGTTATTTTTATCTCCGTTCGCTATCTACTTTATGGCGAAGTGCTCTCTCGAGCCGCGCTGTTGTATCTACTCCCTAACTGCATATGAAACATTGCTCTAGTGAGTAATTTGGGTATTCCCTATCCTTCAGTAGTGGCTCGTGAAGTTGAGCTGTTATTTTTATCGATTGGCAGAAATAATTGAATGACGTTTTCAGTAATGTTTCTTTTCTGCCCATATTTGAAGCTTTAAACTAAAAATTTTTATCAATACGCAATATTTTGGAAAATGTTATAATTGAAAAAGATGATTTGTAAAATGAAATGAGAAAGTTACAATATGCATTTACTCAACAATACGCTTGTAGTGAGGTTTTATCCATCATCAATGATCATCATAACATTCTAACTATATTTCAATATATAAATTGCTCTTAATGCATTTCTGAACTCTTTTTCCTTAATTTGAAAGGAGCACGCCATTAGCTATTTTGTCAAAATAGTATCCTATTATTAATCTACTATGTTGTGAATATCAATTACAATTTGACTTAGTATAAGAATACAATATAATGAGTTTCAAGAATAAACAATAAATCCGAATCCAGGTCTTTAAATCCTTCATTTACCTCAACTAGTAATATACACATTAGTCATACCATTTATGAGATAGGCTAATGGAATTATGGGAAAAGATCACAAAAAGTTGTACAGAATCAAAACATTCTTTCTTTTCGGAAAATACTATTGCGGGAAAGTAGAAAAAGGGTTAATCCGCCTCTAGTCTTGACTGTGGCTATCCGAATAAAAGGAAGATAGATAAAGAGGAAAGAGTTAATACCATTCTTTATTTATTTTGAAGTCTCTCTCAAGAGCTTATGAGGCGGAACGGGTGTGGGATTTACGGTGAAGTGGAACGATTTATTTTCGGCGATTTTTCCTAACGGAATTTGGAGAATAAATTTTGAATGTATTGTTTGAATGATGAATATTTCCAATTTGTGAAAAATTTATTATCAATAAATTTTTCAATTTCCTATTCATCATCACTTTTTGTTGTCTATTTTTAGTTTTTGTATCGCAGCTGTTCACTCGATATATACTCTATAAATTTGTTTTTTAGTTATAACATTAAATGATATGCTGTTTTTTGTAGTTTTTTTAGCTATTTTCTTTCTAACATATCAAATTTTTTCAACTTAATGAAATTAATACGACTGAAGTATATAATTTCGCATAAGTGCTAATTATTGGTTTAACATTCATTCGAAGTACATGCTTATGTTTGGCATTATGTTCATGTAGTTATTTTAATTAATATTGTGTACTGATCTCTCTTCTAACACTGCTAATTCTCCTTCAAAATTAGAATTACTAATTTCCTATAAAATTATTGATAGAAAAATGATTCTGTGGCAATATACCATAAAATAATAAACCGATATAAAGAGTCAATACATACTTTATTTTGAAATTAGACTTATTGATTATTTTCCAATTGGATGAACATAGTAGCATGATATATAATATGTATATATATATTATTTATCTTAATTTTTTTTATTTTTATCTTTTTCCGAAAGCACATTCTTATAACGAAATTCTACATTTCAAATTTTTGCCTTATCACTTATTTTGAAGCGTAACTCAGTGTCCATCACTGATCCCTTTCCCTGTGATCAATACCTCATAAAAATCCAAATGAAAAATGAGTCGCTCTTCTTCACACTGCTTTATGGAAAAGGACCTTTTTGTCTCGTAATAGAGGAGGACGAGTCTTCTTTCGACAGTTTCCTATCGCAATCTATTCTAGCTTCACTTGTTTTCATCTTTCTTTATCAAGCAAAAAGTAACGAAGAATATAACTCAAAGCGAGGATACGGCGTCAAATTCCGAGGAAGTCACGTTTTAAAGAAGACGAATTTATTCTCGGGGAAAGTAAAGGTCGTTAATTATGCCCAAAAGGGAGAAAGTTAACAAGTCCTCCGCTAGGAGCGACGCCTGGAACATCTCCAAGGAGATCGTGACCTTAGAAACAGCAAGGAAGAAATCATACTTAGGCTTTCGGACTGTGATTTAGCAGAGAATATAACGAGTTCGCTTAATAAACGAGGATTTCTGTTCCAAAATGGACGGATTATTAAGGAAATTAAAAATGGACGCGACTGCTGACAATCGTTGCGGAAATATGGCGAGTTGTTTCTTTTAAAAGTTTTATTGTAAATACGAGTCAAATAATTAGGTATCGATCTACATAAATTGTACAATGTGATCGTCATATATTTAGGATTATATCGGTCTTTCCATTTAATACATGCATATTTACATACCCAACGCTTAAGTAAGACAAAATAGTAATTGATTATTAATCAAAGACTCAATAATATACTGAAGATTTCTTTTGGGAAATAATTCTTCAAGAAGCTAAACTCTATGCCTTAGAATTCTATATAATGTTACAATAATATTTCAGTTTACATCAATCAATATTTTCTCTATTAAAATAGATAGAAAAAAAACATCCAATCTTTCATAACATCTACATCAAGAGAACAATGTAATTACTTTCTCTCAAACCTATTAAAACTAAAAGATAAAAGGGCTTTTCCAAAAACTTAAGGATATTAATCTCTCCTGGACGTTATGAGCCAATGTGTTAAATCTCGTTCCAAGTACTTATCTATCCTCCGACCATCAAATGGTCGTTAGTCTCGTCATGTTCCAATGAACATCTATTATCGAAAACTTTCTTCGTAGTTGGAGCTTCCATCCAGCACTAACTTTCTCCGATCAGACTGCTAATCTTCTCCAAGATGATATATTCCCCCAGTGACCTTTCCGTTCATTTTATTTGGCTCTTCTCTCCAAGAAATGGAAAAACAAGTTAAAGAAACCTTCACAAGATATTAATCTCCTTCTCCTAGTTTTGTTTACTATGCGGAATCGTAGATTTATTTGTACATGATGAGCGGAAGTTGACGAAGTTGTTTTCACGTATAACCAATATATTAACTCATTATCTCTAGATAAACAGTATGCCTCAGTAAAATTAGGATTAAAATTAAGCACATTTTTCAAGTGAAAATTTTTTATTTAAAGTATTTTTTGTTATTTCGTTAAATTCATTTTTAATGTTATTAATCATTTGTAAAGTTAAAATTAAGAAATATATTTATACTTATTCATTGGCAACGATCTATTGTGGTAACATATTATTGTAATAATAATAAAGAAAACCCTATATAGCGTAAAGTATTTTCGTACATTTTGAAATCGTATGAGAACACAATGAAAGATAAATTTACTAACTGAGATTGAAAAAAATGGTTTTAACTTTGACATGTACGTAAACTTGAAACACTGATGCCCATCTCAGTCTCTATCTACAAATGCAGTATTAAAGCATCAGTAAATGTAAAATTTCCCATGCAATATTCTAGGTATATCATCATAATAGCTTTAGCTGTAACTTCATTTAAAAATCTCGAGAAAAAATCGAGAATTTATGAAAGAATATTTTCATATTGGAAATATTTGTACACTGAAATTATTCCTGTAAGCTATAATGTATCAACACTCTTATCTATATGAGTATAAAGTAAGAATATAGGCAGTCAAAGTATCACAACACATCCATTTTAATACTCTCAAGGAATCCAAATTAATCCGCAAAAAGAAAATTATTCGCTCTAATACATCTTGACCCCTAAACTCTGCCCACTGGTGCCTTCAGGCAGCCATTTTATGCGCAAATTTGCATACACAACATATGAAAGCTCCAAATGGCGTAAGGGAGCAGGTGTGAAAACATTTCGCACGTTAGCGTTCGCTTTAATAATCCACGTGAAAGTGCTTCGGATTGCGTTTGGCACATGCAGCAGTCACTTTCAATATATCATAATCGTCTGGCAAGGATTCATCCTCCGATATTGATTCTTTTTATGTGGATGCGAAAATGTCTTCCTCGCCAAAACTATACGAGGAATGGATTTACGGATTTTGGTCCATAGTTTCGATTTGTTTAAAAAGCTTTTCTTTCGGGAAATAGGACTCCTTAATTTGAATAATAATACCACAGATACTAATGATATTTGATGAAATACCTGCAGGCTATTTAGTATTTAATAATTTTGTGCATATTCTTTTTGTTCTTCTTTGGTTTTCTACGCTCTGTTATTGATATTGTATCTCCTTATTTATACTTATTTTTAAATACCTGTATGTTACAAATATCACGCATTACTAATTGAAGTATTAATATACTTATATATAAATATTTCAGGTTTAAGGAAGTGAAATAAAATCAATTTTTTCGCTCCAAGCAGGATCGCGTTCCTTTCTTATATGAGTGTAATTCATTTAGTTGCATTAATATTCTCGTCCACTTTATTTATTTTTCTTTACCCAAAAATTATTTAATAACCAATCATTTCTGTAACAAGGATTTTCCTGATTTAAAATCAATACTTATTTCAAACATGATTCCAAATCTACCTTGCTCTTTAGTGTAAAGAGCATTAATGACATGATTACCCTATGGTGGTGACAAACATCCTCTGTTGCCAAGTAACATTTTGAGTCCTAAAGAGATTGCATAGGGATGAATGGCAATTATTTTTCGTTTCATGGATAAGTAAACTATAGGAGGCCAACTGAGAGTAAACATCTGCACACATGTCATAGATGATAGAGGAGTTGTTTACGATATAGTAGTGAAGGTCAACCAATCAAAGGTCCAATTTTCAATGACCTCGGAGTTGGATGTTAGAGAAAACAGTAGTTCATTCCAAAGGCTCATACGAATTCGGAAAAAGTCATCTGTTCGAATCATTCCACTAATCGTATGAACATAGATTCTCGTTAATAGGACTACATGCAATTTTGAAGTAGAAACTGTTTGGCAAAGGGAAGCTGATCATTATGTCTGTCATTTTAAGTCAATCCAAACAGCTCAAAGTAATTAAAAGCGCCTCAATGGAAAAATATAAAATCGCTACTTATCGGCTTAAACTTGCATTAATGAAGTTTATGCATCGAAATTTTTTATAAGGTATGAAAAAAAAAAATAATCCCGAATGATATTTCCAGGTAATCTCACGTGCCTTTTGAATCGTTTGTTTATTTAAAAATGCGAGCAAATATTTCCCGGATGAATCTCGGAGCAAACAAAAGAAAAAATAAAATAAATCGGTTCTGTGTTTTCCGGAGAGGTTAGAGAGAATGAGTTCCCTTTTGAGCCGATTTTCAGCTAGGTCGTTGTATAAAATAACATTCTTTTGGGAACAAAGAAGAAATATCGTGGAATTTTTGTTGTTCGATAGAGCGGTTAGGGGAGATCTAGGAGCCCTTTTCTGCAGCGACTGTATGTGCGTATTTAAAGTATATACTGAGAGGCTACGTGATCCAATCTACAGAAGGGATTATTTGAAGGAGAGAGTTAATACACAAACCAAAAAAAGTGTTCTATCCGAAAAGCCGATGGTAATTTTTTTCATGTCTTTTTCTCGGATGAACATTGATAAGTGAGGAGCAAACGATATTATCTGCGGAGCTGATAAAATGAAAAAAAAAAGAGATCAGTGGTTGCAAGATGTGAAGACTCGAGAGTAAATTGTTACGTAAAACTTTTGACAGTAGGTACACCAATGAAAAGGTAAAAAAGACATGAATATATGAATGAATACGCGTAAGAAATTAATATATGAATGAATATGCGTAAGACATTAATATATGAATGAATATGCGTAAGACATTAATATATGAATGAATATGCGTAAGACATTAATATATGAATGAATATGCGTAAGACATTAATATATCAAATAAAGAAAAAATAGAAGACGGAAAGAAAATGCAAGTGACTGATATGGTATTCTTCAACTTAATATTCCATTCTATGTATTATTTGACGTATTCTATCCGAAAACGTAATTCTTTCTTTCCTTTTCATGATCATTCTGCACTTTAAATCTTTTAAAATATGATATTTTACCAGCTTTAAGGTCTTTATGAAAAATTTTTTAAATATTACTAGAGATGCATAACAGTATACAGTAACTTTTATCAATTATATAATTGCCTGGAAGTTTTTAATGCTCAATTCAAATCAGTTCAGTTTCAAATGGCACAGTATTAATATTGTTAACGTCTAATACTGTTAATTACTGAGATAACCTGAGAGTTACATTGAGGGATAATTAGTAATTTTGTCGACATCTCAATAGTTGCGACTGAGTAATGTAAAATAAATTTACCTTTGATTGGTGAATTCGATGGCTTTTAGAGAGATAAACGGATAATTATGGGAGCACAGAATGGAGCAGCTGTGGTAGAATTATAGGAAGCATAATTAGAAATTGTTAGATGCGAGTTGAAATCGTTTACTTACACAATGGATCGAAAATGAAAGAGCTTTTTGTTTGAGAAACTCAAGTAAATTGAAATTACAAGCGCGGCTTATATCTCCTTTCGTATGCTGATGGCAGCCATCAAAATATTTGCCTTTAAAACATCGAATTCCGCGTGGAAATGAACAGCGAACAAACAAATGAAGCCGAACCATGCATATCGACGATATCCACTCCGTTTATTTCTTTCGAAATTGATTTATGATCGAATGAATTTCTATATTTTTTCGTGCTAAATACATTTACACCCATCTCGATTTTTCACGAGGCTAAAAGAAAAGCTTTAATTCAGTGAATCCTTTAAGTATTTTGAGCATGAAATAATTTTCACGTCCTCTTGTTTGTTCTTTAATATTTTTCTAGTCAAAGGGTTACAGTTGTTGCATTTTATTCTAAAGATGACGGATGTTGATTAATATTGATGATATAAATTATTTAGCATATTATAAAATATAGGGTGGGATAACTCGTATGCAAATAAATGAAGCATTATTATAAAATTCTGTTATATCAATTTTTTATCATGAAATAACCATTTGAAAATTATTTTATAATTGTATATGATTAGATTTAAAATTGGATATGAGGAACTTCCTTAATGTTAAGATAGGGAAACTTCACGTTCTAACTTGGGAAAATAATTTATGTTTTAATTATCTAAGAGTAAGGAAGTTTGTAGTGAAGCTACCAGGAAAGTCTAGATTATTATAAAGTAAATATTGTATTTACTTCCTTTCGTTAAAACATTTATATCAAAGGAAATTTTGACTGAACTTGAGGTAAATTTCATCCATAGAAATTTGTTGTCATTATTCTATAAAGGTCCATGCTAAATTTTGAAGTTACTTAAATAATCTTGTTTGTTTCAAACATGAATTTAAGCGGATATTTCTTTGAAAATAATGTCAATTGCTTAAGTTGATGGCATCTTCTCTCTTAACGAAAAGGAAAGTCTACATTCACATTCATGGCTGTTTTATTTAAACTGTTTATATTTAATATAATGATTTTTTTCTAAAGCTTTTAAAGGAGCTTAATTGACGCATTGAAATCATCGGATATTGATTATTAATATAATTATAATATAATTAATATTAATAATTTTACCGGTGGCGCAGGTTAAACTACAGCTAAATATTTCTGCTCCATTGGGTTTTTTTATTCAGCGATGCATGAACCCAAAAATTCTAGAGTTGAAAGGTAAAATGGAACTAGGTCAGCATGAAAATAAAAACGGGATTCCTTGATACTTATTTTATGTCAAAGTACGTTTCATCTCCCGTAAAAATATCTCCTTAACTCGGTCTGGCTAAAGAGATGGTTGCATAACTCATGTGGTTGTTTTACCGTTGCTACCTTTCTTCATACGTCATTGAAAGAAGAGTATTTTGAGAGCGTTTTGGAGGTCTGCTGAAATTTAGTTGGTATCAAAGGAGAATTGTAAGAATTAATAATGTTTCATCATAACGTTTACGAAGGAAATTTTCACCATTTTTCTGAATTCATTTTATTTTTTATCATGTGCACTTAAGTTTAGTCCTATGCCTATACAAGAGGAAAATCTTCCTTCTTACTTATGTTATCTCCTTCACTAAAATTATCTGAAATATTTTATTTAAACTTCAATTTGAATACCTCTTTTCTGGTTTCTGAAAATTTTCTGGTTATTCCCTTTCTATAAATCGATATTTAGAGGAAGATATCCTGTTACGTTTAGTATTACGAAAAATGAAAACAAATCATAAATTTACAGAAACAATTGAACAAAATTTAACTGTATCATTTTCGACATTTGAAACTTTAAAATTCAAGCTTAGAGTATTTGAGCATTGTTTATTGTGAATAGTCATCATTCAGCTAAATTGAAGATGTTACTTAAATAATATGTTTAACTTTGGACGGTTAATATGTATGAATTAGTGTTTGTAATGAAATCAATTTTATTTTCATACATATTTAGTAAAATTATTGCAAGAATAGCCTACTAAGTTTATAAAAGTAGCTAAAACTAAGTTAGTCGTTAAAAATTATTTATATTGAGTATAGAATAATGTAATGTATACAATTTAGCTACTATTTTAAGTGATTTAAGGAACAACGTACTCTCTCAATTGAGATATTACGTAGATTCCATATGTCTAAAGTCGGCCAAACACGGATTAGGGAGTAATTCGCTAGTTCTAGAACTTTAAGATAAACGCGCACTAACGTCATTTCGCAAATAAATATTCATGCGCCCGATTCATTTACGAGTGCTCGACAAACCAGGTTCACGCCATTATGATAACTGGGAGACAGAGTGACTAATTTCGCACGAATTTTAATCGCCTCACTAGCTCAGGAATACATTCTCTCCCTTGAATATGCAACTCCCACGGAATGATTTATTTCACTTCGCACGCCCATCATTCTTCCCCCACAAGACTCCCTAGCGCCCAACATATTTTGAAGGAGGGACAATATGGCCACGAAGCGCATCGGGGAGAATAAAAACCGAGAAATGGAAGAAGTCTTCCGGAAGAGAATGCGAAAACAAATGAAATCCGGTGTTTTAGTGCGCTTTCATTGTGCACCGCTCTGAATACGAGGGAAGAGTTCGTACGGTCACGTATTTTTGCATCTCTTCTTTGTTTTTCCGAGCGAAAAGTGCTCGCATGCGCTGCAGACGATCGGAAAGAAAAGTGGCGAACAGTGTTTTTTTTTTATCCACTGTCCTTCTGGGAAGAGGAAGTGCCGTGTACCGGACGGTCGCGCTATGGCGTCGGAAGGGTTGAATGGGGCAGGCGAATAAAGGCTATCCGATGGCAGCGCAACGACCCATGTGCGGTGGAGGAGCGAAACATAATGGACGATTCCCCAACCCATCGCATATTGGCATGTTAGTTTAGGTTGTTCTTAGGAGGCTTTACAGATGGTGCTGATAAGGGGTCCCCTTTGTTTATCTCCCAATTCCTTTAAAGTAACACTCTCCCTTTACTACGCCAACATCGAGGGACATGAGTAGTTTTCTTTCATCTCGTGTATGCACAGTTTGACGTTTGTTTGGGAGACAAAAGAGCGGTATTGGCTTTCTGGGAATTCATTCTTTGTTTTTCTGTCGATTGGAAATATTTCATGATTTCTGTTCCGCGTGCGCGTTTCTGGGAAATGCATGATTTCAACTGAGCTTCTTGTTCACTCTCGTCAAAGTTCGATACAAGGAAGCTATGAGGCATACTATCTATTGCTGACCTTAATAATGCTGTGTTTCCCGCAATTCTATGTCGATTTTTATCTCGAACGATAGTATTATAGCAATCTTTAAATATTATATCTTGAAGGCTCGATCAATCCTTCATCGAAAATCCTTATGAATAAAAAATTACTTTTAATTATGATTGAGGTTTGAGTTTATTACTACTGATGATTATTAGAATTTGAGCAAAATAATTAAAACCAATAGCCGCTCGATATTTGAACAAATTTTGAGAGATAATATTTATCGCAAAAAAAAATTTTTGAATTAATTTCTGATGAACGGAATTAAAATTTACAGAGTTTGAGTATAAGATTCATACCGTGTATGAAACTCGAAGTGAAAGAATGTGTTTTGTGAATGTGTGCGTATTTAATTTACGGATCTTTATTTAGATAGTATCTTACCTAAACTAATTACCTAATTTTTCTAACATAATAATTAATAATAACATATTTGAAGAAGATTCAGCATAACTATGTTTAGTTCGTTAGAGGATCTATCCAAACAATAAACCAATATTGTTTTGATGCTCAATAAAACTTTAGCTAGAGGAAATAGGATGACAACAACAATAGGAAGTGATAGTTGTTTTCATTTCGAAAAAGAGAGAGAAATTTCATTGTCGAAGAGACAACGGGTTTTCGAAACGGTTTTCCAGAGGTAATCTTATAAAATGGTCATCTCTTGCGACGCCTTCCGAAAACAATGTTTACTTCCGTCGATGGCCTCTACAGAGTTGCGATTCAACCCTTTGGACTCAATTTGCCCTCATATTATTTCAGCGATTTCCCCTCCGTACGTTTGATTGGGAACATCAAACTCATATTAACCAACTTCCACTCCGCTTTCGAAAATATAGGAAAGTAATCATCGGAGAGTGAGATACCGTATATATGTTTTCATTGGAGAGTGCGTTGCCTCTTGAAAACCTTTGCTCTCGTTTTGACAAACAGCAACGAGTTTATCCTGAGCCAAATTAAACTCTGATTCGCTATCAATGTCTAGCGAAGGCTCTTTTTTTAAAAAAAATAAACTAACTTCCATTGTCCGAATTCGATTACTTTTCTGCGAACTGACGGTAGTGCGTGAGTTTACACCTAATAGTTCCCACGTGTTGGAATAACATTTTCAGTTTTATAGAATCTAGTTTCGTATGCAAAATACAATAGGAGAAACTCTTTTACGTAGTATATTTCAAAAAAGATAGCCTTTGTGATTGGAATCAATTTTTAAATCAGATTCACTTAATTTGTGCTGGTATTTTATTCTCAAATTGTTTACCGTGAGTTCTGCAACTCCTTTAGGAATATGTGTATAATACCTTTCAACTGTATTGAGAGATAATTATTCTTCGTGTATAATTAAAAATGTTTTTTTTTGTTAATCTTGTTCCCATCAGTATGAATAATTGAATTTCCTCTAATTTTTCTTTGAGAAATTACACTTAAAGAATTTTACTTACACTTACTTTACATTTTTTATATTATAAACTAGTTTATAACTTAAATTTATTCACCATAAACTATTATAAATTCACAGCGTGGGTTTCGATGTCTTAAATTCTTTTACACATTGAGGATCAATAATTTATTATTATTAATCAAAGGATTGGAAAGTTGTTAATGAGATTCTACTCATACGAAAGGGGAAGTAAAAAAGTAGTCTCTACTTTAATTAAAGCTTGTAAGGGATTTGTTAAGGGAGGAGTAGCTTTCCACAATTTCCATGAACATGCAAGAAAGACCTTGAAGATGAGAAGCATTCTAAGAAAATTCAGTATCCGTTTTATGTTTAGATTCATATTACGTCGTGATAATATTTCGTAACATTTTTACACTACTTACTTCACTCCTACGGAATCTAAAATTACGTCATGGATGCCCTTTTTAAACTTCGTCTTCTCGGTATGAAAGACTGCTGGAATCGATTCTGAATTTCCATTCCACCTTTCCCATTTACACGCACCTTTCTCCATCGCGATAGCATAACAACTGATCTCAAATTACAGACTCCAATATCCAGTTAACAGTCACTTACTACTTGATTAACAGTCTCGAATTCTAGCGAGGAGAGATACTCCTTTATTAGGCTTCCTATAGAACCTTTAGAGGCAAAGAAAAAGGTTCTGCTTGTGACGAGACGTAATTACCATTTATCTTAAAATTACGATATTTTATCCGTGAAATTAAGTCGATATTTTTAGCGCATTTTCTCTCGCAGGAAAAAAAAGGGTTTTTATTTTTTTATCGATTTTAAATACGTAAATAATTTGCGTAATGCTCTTAATATATCGCTAACTTCAATATTTTAGAATTAAACCTTCACTTTTTAAATTACAGACTGGCTTTAGCTGTACTTCAGAAAAGGTCGTTGACTTAGTTCGTCCTTTGGCAATAGCTTCTACTTTCGGGTCCAAGAAAACCTCACGAAATCATTTCAACCCGAAGATCCTAAGTTATCAGCGCCACTCACTTCGCCGTTGTTTACTCGTCCTGTCTATTAATATCGCCGAGCCTTATCGCATCTCACATCTTCATTTTTCCCCTTATACAGCTTTTTCATCTCGCTTTTGTCCGCCTTTTCATTCCTTTTCTGTTTTTCCCCCTTCCGAATGGATCCCACACGCAAAAACCCCACGAGAACTTGACTTTGTCTGACCTACATGGACCCACACTCAATTGGAACTCACTCCTGCAGAGTAATCATCGAAAATGGAAGATTATTTACGTGGCACGATCTTCATCTGAGGCCGATTTCCGAGGGAAAGTGGCACTCTGTCGGAAGAAAAGCATTTCCGATGATTCATATCTTAACGATAAAGTCTCAACTATCTCCGGTTTGGGGGAAAAAACGCTGGAACTATAGGTGTGCAAATGATCTGATTGGTCGAAGATAACCTATTGTGTTGAAGCGAAAATGTACCGAACATCGAAATCTTAACCGGAAACCAGTTCAGAATCGGAAGTAGTTATTTGGCCAGAAGTATTAAATAATTGTATGCTGTAATTTGAACTACAATCCAATAATAATTAGAATTTAATATATTTGGATTGTTATATACTAATAATGTGCAATAAAATTAAACAGAAGGGAAAATTACGATGTGACTGGGACTCGAACCAAGGTCTCTCCCATGCCTCCCACTGGGTTCGAGTCTCGGTCATGTCACTATTTTTCACTTTTGTTTAAATTTGTGATAAGTACACGCTTTCTCTCACTAAGTAGAAAAACCTATCCTTACTTTTCCAACAATAATATCTATGATCCCTGAGAATACTAATAATAGTCACATGAATCACTAACGTCCTTAATGTTGTTCTTAAAATAATTTAACTTAAAAGTGTTAACTTGAAGTTATATTAAAAGATATTCAATTTTGTCTCTTCTTTGTAGCTATTAATCCTAAAAATTAACTGTCAAATTGATTGTATCCCAAATATAACCTATTGAATTCAAATTATAGCATTATTATCATTATTTAAAATCAATTAATATGCGTTTAAAAAAGAAAATTGGTTATTTATAAAGATATAATAGATGATGAAGTATTAAATAAATAAATTACAATTGTTGATGGAAAATTATGGGTTATGGGTTATGAGTGAGCCAAATGATCCTTTTGGATAGAACAAAGTCCGCGGTTAATCATAGCAAAAATTTTCAATTATAATACAGCTCACCTTTTATTCCCCACGGAAATAAATTAAGCCGCATGTTAGAGAAAGGGACCTTTTTGAATATAAGGAAAGTTAACGATGTTTGCAATACGAGAATTTCATTCCTCGAGGGTGGATGATTTTCAAACTAAAGGAAGTTCAGTTTTGTTGAAGGAAAATTACTTTCCCGAAGAATGACAGTCGTGGGTCACAGGAAACGGGAGCAATGTCGTAAAGTAGTTGACGAAGAAGAGCGTTTTCATGAATCAAATTCCAACTTTCCTTCGCGATTGTTATTTAAGGCGAGTCTCATGCCTTTTTTGTATTATAAATGCAAAAGGTGGAAATACATTGTAGTTACATTCTTCTTTGCGAGTAATGTATGATATGTAATACAAAGTCTTCGTTCGTTACTTATTTTGAACCTTCAACGTGTGACTTATCTAGATCATTAAGATACTACCAAGAGCAAGTATTCACTTCGTATGTGTCGCCTGATAATGGATGTATGCAAAAATATAGGATTGAAAGATCAATGTCTGCATAAATAAAAATTCAAGAAAAAATATTTTAATAATAAGCCATCTTCAAAGTTGTTAATGAAATATTGTGTATGATTAAGGCAATGGGAATTGATTCTTAAATAATTTATTAATTTTATTATATTGATTATTACGTACTGTAGCAGTTATTGAATACCCATATTTTTGGTTCGAAGCTGGCTCGGAAATTGCTGATTGCATATCTGTTTATGGGTTGGTTACTAAAACAGTGTATATAGACTCAAAGAAGATAAATACACGTCATTTTCACTTAATTGTACATTATACTTTATTATTATATTGTGCAAGGTTTATCTTATTATTTTACTAAGCAGTATATGTGGAAATGTGGTTTGTGATTATCAAATATAATTAGGGTTGATGGGAAGTATAAAATATAGAATTTATGAGTTTTTCTTTTAAGAATAAATTACGTAAATTCAACAATCTAATTATCGTTTAAGGTCTAATCAAGCAATATACTTACCATTTCGATGAAAGTGTTTTGCTTTCTTCATTTGATACTCATCCTGCTAATTCTGTACCTCTAAATTATAACGATACCTCAGAATTGTGTCAATTATCTCTCCACATATTTTATTTATAAACCATAACTCGTAATGGCTGTTATATCATTCTGTTAGTTGACTGGAATTACTACGAAACACTTTAGATTAGCAACACTCGTAAAGCTATTCAGAAACGGGCGTAGCATACATCTCTATCGATTCACCTAAAACGTCGAAGTGAAATAACTACCTTCCACTCCGTCCTTGAATTTTATGACAGATGAAAACAGGAGTACGCAGCTTATTGGGCGAAAACAGAGAGTAATGCGGGAGGGAAAATGTATCGGAGCATTTTGGAAAAATGACGAACTTTACAGTTTCGATATCAAGTAAGGACGGAAACATATATCACATAAGAGAGACGCGAGATCAGACAATTTCTTTCCCGAGAATCGAGTTAACTTTCCCTATACATCAAAAGTCGCGCAGATTTTTCCTCCGTAATGGCGAATTATGGAGATATGGAATCCCGATTTTGGAGGAAACTAAAAAATGCAATTCGCATTCATTTTCATTGGAGACCTTTCTTTATCCGTAATCCCCTCATATCCGGGGACCCTTAAAAAATGGGAGTGTAATAATTTCAGGGAGTGAGATTGCTCGGTTGGTTTATGGGATGAGGTTAGAATAGGAGTCAACGAATGGAATAAGGGCCAGGGAGACCTAAGGGACTCCGTGGCAGCTAGATTTTCTCCGCCGATTTGTAAAAGTAGAGCCTGTAGGTTGGTTTTTCCGCATTATTTATACTTTGACGTGTTTATTACATGTTTTCGAGATATAGGAAATTATATTCTTCCGAATTTTTTTATCTCGTGATTGTTTATGGTTTTGATGGTGTTAAACCTACTCAAGGCTTCTGAATTATGGTATTTATCTTGCTTACTCTGTCTTATATCCTTAAGAAATGGAGTTGATCAATGGCCCTCCTTAGACAATCATTTTATTATCTTTCTTGTACATTTTTATAATACAAACTAATATTTTTTCTGGAATAATACATTCTGAATAGAAGACATTAAGAACAGAATATCGCTATACATATCTTAAATAGGATACTTTATTACTATTAAGACTTTTTACGCGTAATACTGCAATTATAGATAATGAAATCCATAAATTTTTAAGTATGATATTATTAAAAATTTATGAGGCTTTTTTGTATAAATTCTGTAGCATATTCATTTCTTATGTTTTCTCAAACATAGGAACGTAAATATTGCCATTGAGTATTCATAAGCTTTATGATATCCAGCAACTAAAATCTTTCATCCTCTGAAATTTCACAGAGTTAAGTTATAAACTAATATCATAAAATTCAACTTTCCTATTTGATAAAGACGAATGTTTGTTGCAATTCATAATCCACAAATTTGCCGTAATTCTTCAGTAGTCTAATATTAGACTGTGCAGTTATTTTAAAATGCGATAAAATTTCACACATCGTTAATCCCTGAAGTTGAGTAAACTTATCTCCATCGTCTTACAGCATTTTCATTATCTCATGAGCCTCAAATGCGCTATATCCAAATTTATTTCTCACGGTCTGCTCTCATCTCCAGAATCTTAAGCATCACGTATAACCCGCAATTCGCCATCTCACTTTTTGCTTAATTTTTCCTTTCGCTGTAAACCACGTTTAATCCCATAAGACTTTTATGAAAGACGGTAATCGGAAGAAACACGGGCGAAGGGATCCTAATAAATGGGGTTTAAGTTTAAAATTTGGAAAAATTGGAACTTATTTTTTTAGAGAAAGGATTTTTCCTACTTTTCTATTAAGAGCGCAGATTATGTGCATAAATACTTTTCCGTACATAGCTTTCATACCGATTCCTTGTATGATAACGAAACTTGCAACCGTGATTATTCATTCTGTTCTTTTATAGTCTCTCAAGTTTTTCAAAACTTTTAATTGTGCTGTCCTTTAGCTCTTTGGATGTTACGATGTTTCTATATAATCTGAATAAAATTGTGTTCGTGATTTTTTTTCCAGGGATGTTTAGAAAGGAAAGCAAAAGAATCCCAAACGTAATAATTTCATTTATCCGTTTATGGAATACTTAACGGAAACTAAATATTGTGCCTTTAATATTTATACATCGATATCAAAAATGTAATTTTATATCCAACTCGCTGGTAGAGTCTGCATTCCATTATTTATGATCCACGAATTCTTTTCTGAGTTTGAGCGCTCAATTTTTTCCATGGCATTTCCATACAATTAAAAGTTTTTTTGATATTCAATTCAATTGTAGTATTGGATCATAATTACTCATTGTCGCAACTGATTCAAAATCGAAATTAAGAATTATTTAATATGAATTTAATGTAGAATAATTATATATTTCATGTAATCTATTCCTGATTCCATTTACATAATATTATATATGTTTATGTGATGAAACTTACAAACCACGCTAAACATATTTACATGAAGATTAACAATATCCTGAGGAGGTATGTATTTGCTATGTGGAAATTAACTGTTTATAATCACAAAAGAATAAAAATGACACAAAATACCAAGTAAAGTTTTAAAATTATATAATGATATGGGAGAATGAACACAATAATTACAGCTTTAGTTGCATACAGGCTAATGGAATCCATCCTGATTATCATGAAAGAATAGTTATATTTGTTCTTTTAAATTATCTATAGATATCAAGTTGAGAACTCATAGACTTTTTTTTTTAATTTTCTCTTTTTTCTTTGTATATACCCTTCCCCCGTGTGGGTTACAACGAATATTATATTTTTAACTACCTTCCCATATTGGCCCACCTCAATCGTTCTTCCTCATAATTAATGTTTAGAGTGCTAAATTGGGAAATGGCAGTTCGACGACCCGAAAAACAAAAGAAAATCGCGCCTCGTTATCGTAATTAGAACGTTAATGTGTTTTCACAAAATTTCAATTTCCTCCACATACCTATTGCCGTTACATTCACCCCATATCAAAATGAAATTTGTTTAAAATTTAAAATGATTTTCTTTGCCGTAGAGGGAAACCTTTACTCGGTGTAAATACATTCTCTAAAAGATAATAAATCGAATTTACAGGGTACAAAATAAGGAAACATTCACTTTTCAAATATGCGTGATTTATTTCATTCATTACAGTATCATTTTCAGCAATTATTAGCCTTAGATTTTAAATAAATATATCTGGGTGAATAAATGGCAATGTATATATATTACTATTATATTTCAAGATAACAATATAGAATCGAAATAAATCGCGTTTGGCGGAGAAAGAGCTAAAATTTTAAAGGGAAATGTTGAATCTTTTGATTAACACTTTCACCCAAAGTATAACAACAAAAAGGTATAAAATTTGTTGGCTTAACCTCCCAATTAAGTTCATAAAAAATAATATTGGAAATCGATAACGTGAATTTCTATTTCCCATACAACATTTTTCTACCAATTTTCATGTTTATAAAGAAAACATGAGGTCATCTGCTAATGAGAATGTGAATTTTTCATTAAATTAGTCTTTCGGAATTTCTTTTCCTAATTAACAGTACACTCAAAATTATTTGTAAACTTGTATTCACTGATTTCATATACTTGAACGTAATATATATTCAGAATATCATCGAAATTCATGTATTTATTGTGATTTTATTACGTATTGATAAAAGCATTGTAGTCTATAGGGGAGATAAACTTTCGAAGAAAATTAATTTAACATTTTTACCCCTTAATAAAGAAAAAAAATAGTTGAAGTAGCCTCTATCTAGCCTCTAGCCTCCATCTTAACTTTATAGTTTAAAGAATGAATATTTAACCATATAAGGAGGTAAAAAGATGCAAATAAGTTAAAATGATCCTATCAGTTAGTGATGTTACTCAAGTATTCTATGAGGGAAGAACTTAATGTCTAAACTTTGTTGTAAAGATTAGGGATTAAAGACAATTTATGAATTTGATTGGTATCAAATCATATTGAGTTAAGTAATCAATTAAGAAAAAGTAATAACCTTGCGCATGAAAAATTAAAATGAGATATACCCGTATGCTGATTATTTGAATTAATGATATTACATTTTTTCTACAGAGCAAATAATTGGAACAGAAAATACATACACGTAAACGACTTTATTAGGAAGAAAATATATGGTGATCATTGAACCATATGTGAACTTATACAAAAATTTCCACTCTAAAATGAACATTTTATCTCAAAAGAACGTGCCTTCTGATTCGAGCATTATAATCAGCATTTGTTTTAACTACATTCGAAGCCTCTGGAACATAAATTTCAAATGAATATCCATCGAACCTCTCAGAATTAACGCCACCAACAGACGACTCCCCAACTCACAATGAATCTCCGTCTGCGATTTGCTCGACGTAATGGCAGAAGATAAGGAACGGAAAACAAACCCGTTCCGATGAAAAATGCACCTCCTTTTGAAAAGGGGGAACGTTTGGCGCCGGGAAGAGAACATTCTGAAAGGGAAAGGAGCATGTGACCTGTGAAAAGATCCCTCAATGCCTGAATAGAGAGCAATTACTCCGCCAAATCGAGATGTGGTTTGAGGGCTTGTTCAATGGATTTGTTTGGTTCCGTTTGTCAGTGGGGTGAAGCGCGACACAATGAGAGAGGGCTGAGGATGACTTTGTGGAGAAGACGGAGGGGAGTTTGGCTGCGGTTGTCACTCGAGGAGTAGTTCCCCTAAACTCGTATTAGTATGTTGAGCGATTCACCGTATAAGTAGGCGGCAGTGACTACAACGAACGCAATAGTTCATCCCCGGGCGTCTTGCTCCTGAATCAGGGGAGTGAAATTTGGGAATAGGATTTACGAACATGTGCGAGCGATATGCTTTCCCTTTCTGGTTCAGAAAGCCGCCTCCAAGTGCGGTTGGAAATGGCATTTGACGATATCAATGTGATAGTTGCAGTTGAGGAATGAGTTTTGGTTGATTTTAAACGTTTAAGTTCTTATCTAGATAAATTCTACGAAATAATGTTCGTGAAAAAAATTCCTGTAGTTAAACTAGGATGAAGACCCGTAGTTAAACTAGGATATTATTCCTTTACAAAATATTAAGCAACTATTTATAATTTTCTAATTTGTTTATTGTCTTCTAGTAGCTCCGAAACAGCACGATAAAGTTTAACCTACAACCACCAGTATTTTACCTTGTATTCGTTAAACTGCTCAAAGACAGTAAGCACATCACATCAAGTGAAAGGTACATTTGTGTTTACACATTGATTCTACGAGTACAAGCCACCGATGGATTCCGTCAGAGCGGTTAATACGTGATTTTAGACCTCTGTGTTTAACCGTTAAATGCCTCTCTCTAACACAGTGCGGTGAAAGGCAACCCAAAGTAACTATCCAACGCATTACTTCCTTCTCAATGCTTTCTCCTATCTCTTGGAAACTGAAAACGTTGTCAACGGAGATAACGGAAGCATTTCGGAGACGTATTCCAAATCTCGCGGCAGTATCCTTGGAGAGATATAGTCTAGTGATATCAGCTTTCACTTTTGTTTTGGGCCATAACTAGCTAATCTTTATATCCCGTTTTGCATTCCTAGTTTGCCTCTTCGCTATCTATTAAAGAAGGGTAAAAAATTAATTCAATTTCTAAATGTTTCCGTTCCTATTACACCCGCAAAAGTTTCAATTTTTACAAGTTTCCACGCTATGGTTCCTATCAAGGTATACGTAAAAATAAAAATAAGAAATCAGAAATGTTACAAATTTATTTCTGATTGGCGTATACTAAAACATGATCTTTGTGGGTCCAGAGCGGGGAGAGGTGGATGAAGTTGTAAACGGAAGATCTCACAAAGGTAAGGGTTACATAAATTAAAGTTGGACGCATAATCTTCCGTAATAGTAGAGGACCTGAGGGTACGCGTGGTCGAGAGGTCATTTCAAAGGTGGGCTTACGTGCATATCCAATGTGTGGCAGCGTTGCTAAGCGACTTAGAGCGTGCGTTAGTGGTGGGGAATATTTCTTCTCGTCGAGAGGTTTGGATGACGACAAGAGGACGTTATGAAGGGTTTAAGAACGAGGACCCTTTGGGCGGAGCTAATGGTAATTGGTTTTGCTGCAGTTGAGAAATCCCTCAGCGGTAATGATCTTCAGCTTCCCAAGGGTGGCTAATAGGTTAAAGAGGGGGAATTCATGACTTACCAACTGTTAGGGTGCGGTTGCTGCAGGGAATTCTCTCACAAGCGATGAAAAATCATCCCATATAGTTATGGATCGGGGAAAAGCGCCTCCGCTGTGCAATCATGATTATAAGGGTATCGGCATTCATTGGTGGTTATAGAGAGCTTGCGGGGTTATTTGATACGTTGTCGTTATGGGAAGGCTTTACTCAAAGGAAAGTACATTGGTGTTATGATTCCCGATTGTAATGAAATTTTCGATTTATTAATTGCTTACAAAGGAAGTGGGATTAAGCTATGGGATTGTGTGTGGTATAGAGAAGGCTTCTAGTATAGACTTTGAGAATGTGTAGTCGTTTTGGGTATGTTTGTATAGCTTTGTGAACCATCCTTAACGTTGTGTGTACTGGGTGTGTAGTTAGGCTTAGAGTAACTGGCTAACAGTATTGCCTGGGCAAACACCGTAAAAAACATACCAACTCTAAGGAAGAAAGTTATTGAAACGGTAATGGGAATGAAAGAATTATCCAAACATATGATATGATATGAAATAAAATACGATAAAATATTTCATACTATTTATATAAATCATACGGATAAAATTGATATAAAGATAAAGTAAATAACTCAACATAAAAGTCTTAAAAATGAATAAAAAATAAAGGTTTTATTATGTTAAAGGTTCAACTATGCACTTCTATATTTACTTACGTATGTAAATAATGTTTGTGCTTTATGTGTTCATGAAATTTACCTTTAAATTTAAGGATACGAATAATTACTCATTTTTAAAGGATTTTTTTTGAAATTTTTTTCCTTTAAAATGTACGAACTTGCGATTTTTAGGTGGGCAATTCAATAAGTATCACAAACTGTACTTTTCTCGATATGCGCATATGTGATATCTTTTACCTATTTCGTAATAGATTAATCATCACCTTTGACACAACGACAGCTCGCGCAATATTGCGGTTCCTGATGACCATTTTTCAAAGGGAAATAACGACTTATCGGAAATAAGTAAAGGAGTTCTGAAAGAATGAGGGGAAGATGAAAGAGGCGAAGAGTTAAGAGGGAAAGAGATCTTATGGAAGACGATGTACGGGATTATGAAAGGCCGACGTGAGGAATAGGTTGAGGAAGAATTTGGGACGTAAAGAAGAGAGGTAAGGGCATGTGATTGTGTACGCTTAAGAGTGCAGCGAATGTGAGTTGTGTCGAATGGAGATTAAGGAAAATGCAAGGGTCGATGATATCGTAAACTGGAGAGATGAAAAGAAACTGCGGCTTTTTGAATTTTGATTACTCGATGTCACAAGAGACATATTAGCATCATATGCATGATAAGATAACTTGTTCGGTGAGGAGGTAATAAATTTTTATTACTTTCCTTTTTATGAGAACCCCATGTTACAAGGATAAGGTTTTTTGGGATAACATTGAAGGTTTATGTTTTAAATGGCATAAATTCGTATATTTAATGGGTGTCGTAAATACGACGAAAATTATCATAAAATGATTTCGTTGTATACATTCGTTTCCGTTGATATTTTTGTTTAGCTCGAAATTTTGCATCAAAAAGGGTACTTAGAACTCTGGGTGTATTTTAGACTTGGTAAAAACCCATTATTCGTACTTTCACTATCAACCTACAGAAGCGAACATATCCTCAAAATTTTAAACGAATTCATATTGTACTAGATATTCATTTTATTACTCAAATTATTATGACATAAAAGTGATTTATAAACTTGCTATTGTATTTAAGTATTTGAAGTATATTCTAATTTACAATATATTTCTTAGAAATAGGTCAAATAATGGTTATACATCTTATCTTCTATTTTTAATTAACATTTTCTGCTGTTATATCAATAGTTCAATATGCCGCAATATATGCGTGTATCTTCATGCCTTGTGCAGTTTCCTAACTTATATTTTGTATTAAATTTTTACAGAGAAAGACACTAATTATTCTAAATCAAGGAACATACCCTGAAAATCTCAAACGAATATATGTTACACTCGCTCGAATTTTGCCTTATCAGACGTTTCGAATTTGATTCTTTTGATCAATCGGAATACAGCACGTTCAAATTCGATGATTTGGAAATACGCCCTACGTTGTCTACGCGGCTTAAAGCGTCAACGCTAAACCCCTTCCTGAGGACAGTCAACCATGAAGATCGTTATTTATCGCGTCGCATACTGAATCGACACTTTCCATAAAGTTTTTCCCCGAAGCCGTTTACTTTAGATAACACTATATTATACTAACACCAACCTGTTCGGGATCGAATGCGACAAAAGGTTATTCGCCATTACTCACCCGTGCACGGCGATAGGTCACTTAAATCGCTTGATATTGCACGCCCTCGTATGATCTACATCCCTTCGCTTAACTCCGCCTCTTCAAGTTTAACTCCGGACTCTTTTTCGCTATTACTAATCCCTCCTATGATAAATTTCCCCTCTCCCCGTCTTCCTTATATCCCATCAAACATCGCGCTCTCCCTTCCCATGAGCCTCTTCGTTTTATTGCCCCCTCGTCCAATACGTCTTCATACTCAAACTTCTGCTCATCTGAATCTTCGTCCATCCTTCTTTCATCCCACCCTTTGTCTCTCTCCTCTTTCCAATGATTCTTTTCCCGCATCATTCCGTGCTTTATGCCCCTTATTCACTTTATGCGCACTTTTATCTCGGATATTTGTACGCTCTTCATTTTACTGTGTACGTTTCCCTTCTCACTCTTTCCCGTTCTCCCCTTTTCGTTTTTTCCTTTTTTTATTATTTTCACCCTTTCATTACCCTCGAATCTCTTCTGTCTTTTTTCATACACCACTCTCATCTTCAACTCTTTTCATTTCCCTTTTGCCGCTAAGCATTTTCTACAGCGCAGCCTCCAGCGGCGACTCTTTCGCTCGAGATTCGCCAGAACGGCTTTATTTATTATAAACAACGAACTTATTCTTTCTTATTGGGATCTTATTTTTCCATTAATCATTCATTTTCTAATAAATATAGCAAGAGTTATCATTTTCAACGCCCTTTGTGTCCAGTGTGTATGATTTCTTTCGCATTCTTTTCTCGTACTTCCTTTTTATGAATCGCGTCTTTCAATTATTGTATGTTTTTGTTTTTCATTTGCATAGTATTATCCTTGAAGAGTTAAAAGTTTGAGTGTTTGAAAAATTCTATACTCAAGGAAAATGTTTAATTTTGAACAAACTTGAATATGCAATGAGACTTTTGGTCTTCTTCGACGAATAAGGACTTCTAACAAACTTAAAAAATCCTAGTTTTTGTTAGCATTTAAAAGTAATTATTTTGTTATTACGTTATATACTATCCCCTTATATTTTTTGTCTGTTATCACATTTTAATTTAAACTAAGTTTATATGCATAATTTATATGTTTATATGTACTAATTTGGAGAAAAATCTCCAATAACATATTTAAAGCAAAATTAGTAAAATAAATTATAAATATATATATTTAAAAAAATATTTTGCTTGTCAACAGTCCATGCTTTGTATTTATTCAATATATTTTTCTACAAGTCAGACAGAAGCTGCTTATTTTTCCTTTAAGATTATTTCCCTAATTAATAATTACGGATCAAAAAAATAAATTGAGTCAAAGAAAAACAAATGTAGAATCTACCGGAAAACAAGTTATTGCTGAGTGTGGGAGGCATATTTTTACGAATGACTCTTTACTTTTTCTTATTTTCCACATATTTTCTTGCTTCCTTTTATAATGAATCCAATTATTCCTTAAGCATTATATGTCTCTCTCGAAATCCTCCGTAACTAAGCTAATTTTTCCTTTTTCTCTCTCGTACTTTCACATCAAAAACGTACGTTTAAAACTCTTCGTTCGCTCACTTCTTTCCCACCCCGAAACTCCATCGCAACTTCATTCCCTATCTTATCCCATCATTCCTTCATCTTTTTACCGAGTAATTTTCTCTTCCATTATTCCTATCGTCACAACTTTTCCTCTTCTTCCGAAATACATTTCTTCTTTCCCTTAAAATTCTATATGTCTCACCCTTTTACCTTTCCTTTTTATTGTCTCTCCCGCCTTCCCATTTTTCTTCCACCGAACACTATTCCTTTTGAAACCCTTAGGGGATGATATGCCTCTTCCCATGGCCCCTATTTGCCTCTGGAATTTAATTTTGGCGAAAACTTCCTTTCCCCGGAAAGATCTCCCTCCCACCCACGACGGCAGTGAGATATCTAAACCTCACGATGATGGACGTGAAAAAATGTACTCATAGTCCGCCTTTAGAAGTACCCGTTTGCCGTATTTGCCGTATTAATATAACTACGGATGACGATCTGTGCTTTTGATGTCGTCAATTAAGGCTATCAGTGGTCGCTCAGAGGCAATATTGTCCGATTTTCGTCAATTATGACGTAATGTAAAGGATACTGTCGTAGATAATGTTATCGTCGTATGTGTTGATGTGGATTCCGGAACTTTTTAATGAATACGAAATCTTGCAGTCCACCACACATATCATCCTTGAAACAGATAATAAGAAATATATAATTCTAATATGCCGAATTTATTTGTTTTGTTTTATTATTGAACGATTATTAAATCACTATTATTGCTGTCAATTGTATTCAATATTGGAATATCTTTTATCTCGCTATTAAAACTGTATATTTGTTATCAAAATATAGAACCCTAAGATTTTCTTATGAGGAACACAGTACAGTGGACTATTTTGTGATTTGAGGAGCTTGAATTTTTCTGTAGAGAACTATTTTTAATTTCATTTAAACTTAGCTATTTTCGTTCGCTTATTGTAAATGCAGGGATTATTGTTAACTTGTCTACTTTCTTGAGTTAAAATTTGTGGATTGATCGGAAATTATCCATGCTGTATGGAATTTATTTCATACTTGTTATTATGGTATATTTTATTAAAATTAAACTTTATATGCTTTGTATGGAATAATCTTAAGAGTTAAGAACGTAGGTTGCGTTCATGAAAGAAGAAACTCATCCTGCGTTAGAGGTCAGGGTCATTTAAAATATTTTCTATTAAATTAAGTTTCTTACGCACTGTTAAAAATTGTATTTGTATTAATAAGGATAAGGTGTCCATTACTTCTGTATCTGATTAATTAATCGAGCTCTATACATCATGCTTTAGGTGATGAACATTATGAATCGTATGCCATGTTAATTTGCTCTCTTACCAAATTCCACAGGTGAATTTAGGAGAGTGAAAGCAATTAATCATTGGTAAGGACCAAATACAATTCAGTCCTTAAAAATCAATTACAGGAATCTTAGCATTGTTCTGCTCTTATATATAATTGAAGCCTTATGTCTCAAAAAGGCGTACTTTCTAGCCAAATTAATTTTTAAAATAATTTCGTCGCCATATTCACATTTTTGGTTTATGAAATGTTTTGACAAGGGATATGATTTCTGTTAATAGGAAATCCTTTAAACATTAGGTAAACGTTTTTGTAAACTTAATCAGTTATACTTGATAAAATATTTGAGTTACTGAGCCTAACTTAAGGGAGCATTTATTTGCTTATTCTAGAGACCTTTTTTAAGCATATAAATTCCATCTAACTAATACAATAATTATCTTATTATAAAACATTTAATTGATAGTTAGAACATTAAATATTAGCTTATAGTAAATTTAAATTTATGAAGTGAATAAAATTGCGATAAAAGTCAATCTCGCTCCATAGGGAACCAAGAGTTGACTTCGGTAGTTATCGGGGAAATTTAATTTAGAGTGCCTTAATTATTTGGGGAGGAATTTGCTAAAGGTCCGACTAGGAGGAGAAATTGTGCCGAAGGGCATTTTGGGTGTTCTATGTTTCTGGGAAGAAAGGTGAACTCCTACGGGACTAGCTGAATTATACACACGGAAATTTCTCTCGCAGAGCATTAACGCGGTCCGACAATTCTCACCGCTTAAATTACTCACGATCACTAAATAAACAAAGGAAGGATAGAGGAGTTCTTTCGTAAGCCGGAGGCTGTATCAATTGTGAATACGATCTTTATAATTCCCTTTTGCCCGTGAGTAAAGAGGTTAAACCCTTTATGATCGCTGCTTGAGAGAAATTCAGGCATCCTTGGAGAAAGGAAACACTCACACACGCGTTTGATAAACATAAAATAGGTTTGGGACACTTCTACTAATTATGTATGATATTCAAATAGTGTGTTAGAAGGTAAAAATCTTCGTTGTTGCGGATCCTTGACCCTTATAATTGGGAGAGCGTATATGAAGTAGGTGGAAAGTTTAGTCATATTGAAGAACATATAATACGAAATAAGAAAGTTTCAGTTTAGTAAAAGAAATAGCATGAAAAAAGTTATACTAAACCGATTGAGGGATATAGGTAGAAAAGAATCATAGAAAAATCAATGAAATTCTTTAAATGTAGAGATATATTTGAGAGAGTATTCTTTGAGTAGCTTGTTTATACTTCACGATTTAATAAGTTAAAATACTTTAACTATATAACTAATGTAATAATTTATTATAACCTCACTCAAAAACATCTGACAAGGTATCATGAATGTTCGTAATCAAAGAGAAATGTAATCGTACTAGATTTAATTTTGCTAATGAAATCATACCAACTCCATCGAGATCCAACACTATTAATAATTGTGATATAATAATTGATTATTGGTTATAATGAATATTCGGTAACTATCCTTGTTGGGGGTACTCGATAAAGCGGTACTATAAAAGTAAAAGAAAACATTACGGAATCTGTGCGGAATTCTTGAAGCGAATGGACCATCCCGAGCGTCCTTAGACTATGTATGTTGTATGGATGGCGGGTGTATGTGCATGAGTTGGAGTGGGGCCTACAAATCCCTCAAGACTTAGGAGCGTAAGATTTCGACGCAACAGGAACACAATAACAGGTCAGGTTTTTCCTAGAAGCAAACGAGAAAAACCACAAATATGCACTGGAGATAGATGTGGTTAAAGGACAGCTATTGGGTGAAATATTTGCTTGCCTATTTCAAGACCTGGAGCCGTATTCTAGCCATGTCTTTTTTCCGTTAATGCTCTCTTTTGAAACTTGAAAATTAACCAAATTTCTATTGTATTACGATATATTTATTTAAGGTATAATTCATGTTAAAATGAATCATGAATCTATTCCAATTTAATGTAGAATTTCTCGTCATTAAACAATCCCCATTATATTCTAGAGGAAGCAATAAATTTAAAGATAAGGTCTGCGTGTTAATATATACGTATGTCGTGAAAGACCGGAATCACTACCTTTTTATCGTTTTCTCTTTACTTCAGCTTTATTTGCGAAGCCCTTTTGTGAAATATATGAAAAAGAGTCGTCTATTTTGGAAGAATGCAGCGGAGCTTTAATGCATCAAAACGTTCGAATTATGGACCAACGCTCTTTTCCATCCAACAAAAGGCAGAAATGGGGTAATCGAGAGCACAAAAACTGACGTAACAAGGGCGGCGTGACGTTCATAAACAAATGAGTCGTTTTTTTGCATTATATTATGAGCGATGCGTCAGAAGAGACTTTCTTTAATATGAATTCCCTTCGTCTACGCGAACAATGCTCGCTGTAAGTTCACTTAATCATTTCTTTCAGAGTAATATTCAAGAAGAATTTCTTTCATTTATTCCTCCAGGGAAATGGCAAATATTAAATAGAAATGCTCGGTAGAATGCGATGTATAAGTCCTGTCATCTTTCCATCTTTCAACGTAAATTTTTACAAACATAAAGCAGAATAAATTTAAATAAATTATTCGACTGCCAAGTTTACCAAACGAACTTAATACAAAACTATCTCTGCAAATGAAAATAATGCTTACAATTCTGCTATACGTGGGTGGTCTGAAAAATTTCCAACATTTCGCCATTTCTCAACATACGTGTATTATCTGAAAATTTCTGAAAAATCTGCGCTAGGAAACTTTCAGATAAACCTCGTAGATTTAATATTTAAGCTATTATACTAATTTATGATAGTTATATATAGACCTTCTCACGGCTACCTAAGAGATATATCATTCGTAAATAATAGCACCATGGTTATTATTCAAACAAGGTAATTATTTCTGTAAGTATCACTAACTTAGATAAAGGCCTTATTTCAAAAGGTAATTTGTAGTTATTTATTTAATAGCCCATTTGAGAATTTATTGTATAATTTTCAATATCAATTTCAATATCAATCAAAGTATCAATTAGTAATTAATTTTAATAATACCATCATAAATGCTTGAATGTGCATTAATATAAATAATTTTATATTTGAGTTGGGTAAAACATATTTTATGTTGAGAAAAAATATAATTAGTCGTTGAAAATACACGTAAATGACTTATATGCAAACTTGTGTAAACTTGAATTCACAAAACCCGTATTGTTGCAGTGTTGTGGAATTTTTATAATAGGTACGATGGAGCTAAACTAAGAGCTCAATGCGACACGTAAAAATTATAAATTCCCCTCCCAAACATACTCTCTTGATGAAAGGAATAACAAACTACTCATACACGTTACCACAGGATTTTGGATCAAAACACGACCTAAGGTTCAACGTCATTGTTAGTTTCACCTAGGTCATGTTTTCCATCAAAAAGTTCGTAGTAACGTGTTGTTGTGGTAACAAACTGTTTGTTATTTCCTTCATCATGCAAAGATACCACAGAATTTGGACGAAAAAGTGAATAATAAAACACTGTGATGAAATATGTAAAATGAAAACTTAAATCTGATGAGGGTATCTACATAATTCAATCAAATAATCAAATATTCTGCACCTAGCGTTGAACTATTGGATGACATCGAGCTGTTCTATAACTTTTATAGTAGCCTTTATCATTCCTTTTTATAAATTGCAATTTACTCAACTCCGACTTCAAATATTTTCTAATAAATCAATCTTCGTATTTATCTTTATTAGCCTAAAGACGTACCTCACATAACTTCTCACATAACCTTACCTTCGATTTGAACACATAATTAGAGTATTATCAAGTATTTTTTAACTAATTTTAATATGTACACGTTGTACAACAAAATCTACGTATTTCTACGTATGCTGTTTGATTATCATTACCTTTACCATCACAAAATTCGCGATAGTGACAGCGGAAACCTCTGTCTTGCACTCAAACTCCAGTAGTCTGGGCCACTTCAGAGGCAAAGATTTTTCGTCGTGTATCGAACGAACTTCCGCCTTGTGGACTCCGAAATTTGTTCTAATCCCTTGTTGTGATTCTGCTCCAAATCCTCATTCGTTTCCTTCGGAATCATTCTCGCGATTTCCACATCGTAGGCCGTAATTTCGCTTTTCATCGCCCGATCCCGAAAGATTATCATCGATTGATTTTCTTTTGAAAGCGGTATACGTATATTTTGAAAATGGGGAAATTGCGTCTTCGTATCACGGACCGTTATCACATTTACCAAAATAGAGTTTGGGCTAGTTTGAATAAATTTCTCCCGACCGCAGTTTTGGCTACGATAACGCAGAATGTGACTCTCTTACCCTTCGATACGGAACTATATATTTTTTGGGGGGAATTATTGTACGAGAGCTTCCATAAAACACGGCTCTCCTCGAGCTTTTCTTAAAAATATTATTTACCGCTGAATAAAGCGTTCGACGCTCGTATCCAGAAGCAATAAAGCGCCTTTCACCAAAAGGCGGTGGTCGTTCACTTTCATATTTATGATAATAAAACGCAGTATTGACTCTTGTTCCGAAGTAAAATATGCGCCGAAGACACTTCGTGTCCCGTCTACGGCATTCACTCTTTTTCCTTCACATTTCCCTTTTATTAAATGAACACTTGTGCTACAGATATGGGACGCTTTTATGGCAGTTTAACTTCCCTTATCTTTGAAATTAAAACACTATATATATATATATATATATTGCGAACTTTCCAATATTCCTAGATGACGTAAAAATGTGTGCTGTTTTAATTTTCAAAGTATCAACATTAGATACAGGTACAGTTAAGTCTTCAAGTGGAGAAAAAGTCACATTATTTTAAGGACCAACTTTCTTCGATATAGCTTTAAAAAAATTAAACGTAATCTATATATAAATATTTGTGAAAATAAAACTTTAAATACTCACTCGATAATTCAAGATTAAATTCTGTTTACGAGGCATTATTATTTATGAAGATGAAATTGATCAAGCTTAAACATTATTGATTTAAATATCGATATTAATGGTTATAAATAAAACCTATCAATTCGTGCAATTCAAATCAAATTTTGCAAAAAAAAACGCTGGCTTCATGATAGTTTATCATTTTTTCATCCCGAAACCCGATTTTGCTGACTTGGTATCAATTTCCAATACACAAGAATTCAGTTCAGTGATCAGTTTTCATCATTATAATGGAAAAAATATAACTGGTATATTACCTCAAAATTGAGTATTACGTTTATATTACAGTACAAACGAAATATAATGCTCTCTAAATGCTCACTTATTCTTACCAAGAAGGGAACGAGAAGAAATCGAACTCCGTGCGTAAGCGAACTTCTCGAATCCACCCACCCTTTCGAATGTTCTAGGATGAGAAGAAAAACATTTTTTCATTTCCGGATAGCATCGGATCCATGTTGCCATATACGCCATTTGCTTTCCCTCGCATTGCAACTTCCCATCAGAATTGTTGACTCTGCCAATATCACTCCCCTTCCACGGTTATGCGAATTCAAAACAATTGCTGCCAATTCCCTTGGCTAACAAATTCCATGCGTTTCTTCATCTTGTTTCGAATCACTTTTGGATCAAGTCCAGAGCGGTCCATAAACGAGACAAACAAGGGGCCTTCTGGAGTTGTTTGGCCCTTTGAATCTGCGATCCGAGGGATCGGCCGATTACGCCTCCTGTGGTAAAAGGGGCTCCAACAGAGAAAGGCGTTCTTTTATCCAAACCCTTCGTTATGAGCCTTATTTGAATACTTGGCTTGCGTTCATTTTGTAAGGTAGAATAAGCTTGTAGTTCTTTGTGGTATTAACATACACCGCTGCATTTTGTGTACATCTCGTTTGGCTCGCTTTGTCAATTTCTTTTTCCTCTTTCGGTTGTAACTGCTGTGTCTATACTACGTCGTACGGAAAAGCTAACCTTTGCTGTATAGTTGCAAATGCCCTTGTAGATTGTTACTATGGCAATCGGGAAATGTATATCCTTTTGTAGACTTGAATGGCTAGGTGATTAGAGACTAAAAATGATGCCTTACGTTTGAGTTGGAGTTGAACAGGAATTTGTGTAACTGGAATGCATGTGTTGCTTAATTAAGGTATTCTTTTTCTTATTGTAAAATGGCTGAATGTGTGTGATTGTTGTTGTGTTAAGTTGCTGAAATATGACTGGACAAAGAGAGAATATATGAATCTGCATACATTTCAACTCTAGATTAACTTAAAGCAAAGAAGACTCAATAATGTGCTTTAATTAGAATTTAGACTAAATGTTGTTTATCTTTTATATTCTATATTACCTAGAATAATGTACTGATAATAAACTAATAGCAAGTTTTAGCATTTTTGTTTGAAATAGAATATACAGATTACGAAAATCGGTACTGGAAGTTATCAAGGACCAGATACCGCTGATCACACAGCTAAATACTAGAGAATGAAATGGATTATAAAATCTAGATCTCTATGAGAGAATCAGTACGTCTATGTTAATTAAATGAACTAATTTTAACCCATTCTCTCGAAGGACGAAGTTGCTTAATGCTCCATATTTGAACTAATCCTTCTAAACCAACAGAGCAATCATTAATGATTCATTTAAGACCGCTTTTACTGACAGAATCCCTCCAATTCAAATGATTGAACGAGCGAAATGGATACTAAATATCGATTTCCCGAAAGCGGATACATTCTCGGAGAGGCAGTTAATAGGTGTAACAATTTCGCGTAAAATCACACTCTAATATTCTCTATTATACGAATACTCCGGAATCTAATGGTGTGAAACCTTTTTGAAGTGAAGGGCACACATACTGCCGATGCATCAACGGAGGCTGTCGAGATGGATTAATCCCCAAGAATAGAAAGCACCATTGTTAATATAAATGCAAATTTCTCTTTGTCACCCATTATCATTGTAAATAAGTCTCTTTTGCGAGCGCCATTCGTTTGTGTGCCATTATGCTGAACTGTTTTCACGGCAGTTCATTGATAATTCACGCGAGCCACCCATCGCCTTCATGCTCCATTCGTTCGCGAACAAAATGAGAAATTGCTCGCGATTTTTTCCCGAAAACAGAGGAAAATAAGCCCCGGGGATATTAGTCAAGGCGCCCGGAAACGGAATGGAGACAAATCAAGCGAAGAGGAGACGTGTGAAAACGAATCCACGAATCACGTGAGTGAATTAGGTTCGTTTAAACGTTTAGAAAACCTCAAAGAAAATAATTCGACGGATTAAAACCGTTCTCCGTGTCCAATTACATTCCTTTCCGATCATTCGTCGTTATGCGCGCGACAGTTTAACGTATTTATGAGGCTCGAAATTCCTTTCCAAACGCGTACAATCGAGTAAAAGGTCGCAAAAAGAAAACAATGCGAAAAAAAGGGATCGATTCTTTTTAAAAAACCCTGAATAATTTAATTACGCCCACGCGCTTTGCATTTTCCGAGGGTCGACTGTGCTGCGGGGCATTAATATCGCCCGGTTGACAGAAGCAACCCACCGAATCATGGAGAAAAAGTGACGGAGTGCGGAGAACAGCTTCCGGCTAAAGCAGTGGCGAAATAAAAAGAGAGATTTCAAACGGAGGAGTCGGTGGAGGGAATGCAGTGGTGTACCCAAAGGATTAAGATGAGAGGGTCTCGAACAGTCGCTTTAAAAAGTATCGTTTTGTTTGAGCGTTGGTTCGGAATCTGTGATCGAAAAGAACGTGGTTACATTATTTTCATAAATGTTCTGTTCCGAAATTATCTTCTTGTGATTCTTATTAATCTTGCTTCTCCTTTATTATATGAATCGGGGTGTCGATCAATGTTTCAGAGAGATTGTTATTTTGTTTAATGGAATATTTTTACGAAAATGATTCTAACCCAAGGCAATGTTTGAACATGGTTGACAATGACCTAAGATTAAGAGAACACATTTCCTTAGATATCTATTTAAGAGAAAAATTTTTTAAATCACTTATATTTTTCATAAAATATGTATTTCAAATCATGTTTATTTATAAAAGTAAATTATGATGATAAATTATATTTATTTTATATTTGTTACATAAATTTTTTAAATAAATGATATTTGTCCTTATTATTATAATTTCAAACTTAGTAATAGTGGAAAATAAATTACGAAACATTAACATAAGCTTAGACGCATATATTTAAAGACGATAGATTCTTAGTGGTTTAAAAATACTTAAACCATTTTGCACTTGCTAAAAAATTTCATTTACTGATTCATGCAAAGCAAATTCTCCGTGACAACAATTTTCTCAGATATGTTTTTGAATCGTATGCAAAATAAGTTTCTCTAAGGTCTGAGTTAGTTATTCATAGAAAAGTTTTCAATCATACAGTACGTAAAGTTTTGCTAACTAGAAACGTTTAGTTCTAAATTCAATACGGTGTACAAATAGTGAACAGAAAGATATAAAAACCAGCTTGGCATCGTCTCCTTCCACAAAAAAGGCCTCTGACAGCTGAAATATATTTAAATATGAAAAACATGAAATAATTGGATCTTTTGAGCTGAAATAGTAGAAAAAGAGGAAATATTTTAAGAGCTTTCCACCACCCGCAGCGCGACCTGCCGTCCCTCTCCTAAACATGCCAAAAATCGGTGATCCTCGCAATATTCCGATTTACGCAGATGAACTCCCTTTCCCTTCATTCCGGTCCATTTCCAATCTCAATGATCAACACTTATCATCCGGACATCTCTTGTTCGGGGATTTTTGTATTTTCGTCTTTCATTTGTCATGAAATGGTTTCGTGCGTAAGATATCCGTGTCTAGATCGTGAAAAAAAGAAAGGAACGGAAATGATACTGGACTGGTGGCGATATCGAGTTTAGGATTCGTAGGAAATCGTGTTGTGGTGATGGAGTGCGTGTGTGCGTGGTGTGAGAGTTTAGAAAGATGCGAGATTAGGGGAATGAGTGCGTGAGCCTTGTGATCTAACGATTCATAATGCTCCTTTTATATTCGGAAATCAGCATATTGCTTCTCCCGATAAGAGTGGCTTGTTCCCAAGAAATGATTGCAGTTCGAGAAGTGGTCGTTTTCATTGGGGAAGTTTCCATTTGTAATATGTCGAGCTCCTTTTTCATTTTCTAGCGAGAGTTAACGTGGTGGAATTGATGCATATTATAGGAACATTATATCCAATTGTAAGGAAGTATAATCTGAGTAATGTGTTTCTTATATTTTGGGGGAAAATAATAAATTATAAGCGAAAATGGTGGCCACATTCCAATGACGAATGTCTTAGATTGGATAAAATGGATCCATGTACATCCTTTAATTAAGTCCCTTTTGGATTATTTTCCGATGTAATAAAATTGAAGTTATGGAAAAATACATGGATAAAACAAAGATTATAATTTGGCTGTATAAAATTATTTTGCAATAAACGAATCTCGCTCAGTACCCTACAGAATGATTTAATGTAAGTCAATTATACTTGTAGAAATCTATATTATAACAAAAAATAAATATTAATGATAGTAAGACAAATTATAAAATGAAATAATATACAATCTATAACATATAAATATTTACCACGTCTGGAAATTTTAGTTTAAAATCTTCCAACTATTTAGAAGATATTTCTTGTACGAGTTAAATGTTCGATTATTCAATTGAAAAATATTTTCCAGAAATTTAATCAGTAATCGCAGAATTTCGCATGTAAAACTCCTCAATGTGTTTTTTGTTCTTTACGTAATTCATCGATAATGATGTTTTTTTTCGTAATGAAACTGAAATCGTCATCCTTACTAGATGTATGTTCGATCTTAATTAAGCATTAATTAAAATTCAAATATATAGAAGCGTGTATTATACTGTTCAATTTCCAATAATGAGCTTATGTACGTATCTCTACCGTAAAAATTAAACCATCCAATCCCATTAATAACGATTTACTTTGAAAACTGCTGAATAGTGAACAATACTGTAATTACCTTCGGATGCATCATTTAGTAAAAATACCCATAATTATGGGTCGAATTATTTTATATAATAAAAATTTTGAATTTCGACGCGATGCAGGAAATGAAATACAATATTTTATTATTAATTCCCATACAAGTATTTCTTGCAATTTCGCACAATTATACCTAATTATTGGCAAAATTTCCTTCATTTTTTAGGTGCTTAAGCTTTAATCAAGGAATAAAGCGCAATTTTTATAAACCTCAACCTTATTTTTTTATTAATTTGATCAAAAATAATCTATGCGGAAAATAATCGTATGAATTTTTGCAGCATCAGCGATCAATTAATAATTAAAATTTTGATTGGGTATTCCGCGAACATTAGCGGATTGCAACCTCACTCTACGAATTCGGTGAATAAATAGAATTTACAATACCTTCATCAATTATTTATCGCTCATTATCTGGTGGAAGAATACGATGATTGCTAATTAGTACAGTGATTCCGTAGTTAATGAGATTCTGGTGAACATTATTTTTTTCGCTATCAGAAGCCATTTTGTAAGCATCACGTGCTTCATTCTTAAACGCGGACACGCACACGGTGTGTGGGACGGAGTATATTCACGGTTGATTATTTTCTGAAAATGCAGGCAAAAATTCTTTTCTGATTTTTGATTCAGAGCTAACTTCCTGGTATGAAATTCATGCATGATTCGAAAAACATATCATGTTTATGGACCTAAATAATATTTCAATACGAGGTAATTCCGATATTTAAAAAGACTTAAATTAATCTATAATTTCAAATTTGCACAGTGTATCTTATTAATTTTAAATATCATTAACTTTATTTTCGAATATAGTAAAGTTACAGGGTTTCCGTCGATAACTAACTGCTGAAACTATTACCTAACTAACTAAAATATATTTTCAATCTTTCTCTAATCATAATCTTTCATATATTGATTTAAAGTTCTTATTAACTTTATTTAATATGTACATATATACGTACAATTTAAACAGTTCTGAACTACAATTACTTCTCATGAAATTTTCTTATTATGAAGCAAGTAAAGCAAATAACGGAATACATATGAAAATAATTTTATCAGTAGATTATACATATACTATATGAGCTAGAAAATAAAATTTACAAATAATCCTATTCCACTGAAACTGTGTAACGTACCGAAAAGGTTTTGCATTTGTATTGAATCAGAGTAATTATATGACAGTAACCACGTTAATGGGTTTCTCTAATTATAAGCTCTAAAACAGGAATAGCTGGGCTCATGAAAGAGAATGTCAATTCTATAACTCTAAAAAAAGTACATTTTCCTTTCCAATCGGTTTCTTTCATCGCTGATTCATTTTTGCCGACAAAAAAACCACGAGAAGAGATTCAAAAGAAAATAAAAATAGAAGTCAGAAGTCTAAAAATGAGACTTTGAAAACCATCAACTTGAATCCTCGAAGAATAAAACTTCCTGAAAGAGACGAAATTGGTGTATCACAATCGAAGCAAAGGAGATGATTTCGTTCGTTGCTAATTGGCCGTAACTCTTAATCAGCTCTTTAATATTTCAAAGAGTTAAACGAATTCCCTTTGAAGTCTCAACGAAATGCATTTCGCGAGTCTGAATCAATTCCGATACTTGCATTATTTGCGTGAAAATTATGCGCAAAAATATGTCCAATGGCGTTGCCGAACAAATGAAAGAGGTCTCATTTGAATTATGCATTTTGCAAATGTCGAAGTGTTGCTAGCAGCGATAAATCGCTTTCGAGCTTCCGTTCAAAAAGAGCCTCATCGTGTATTGCCTTTCGTAGCCTTTGTCGAAGAATGGAATTAATTAACGACAAAAAACGCTTTTGCTGTTTCCAATCACGTATCGTATCTCCTGTGATCATCTCTTTTAGTCACGTTCAAAGAATATTTCTTTTTGTACCTTCCTCTTAAAAACATTCAATATTCTTCGTAATAGAAAAATACAGTACACTAAAGATTCAATTATAGGTTTATGTCTATGATTCGTAATTTAAAATGCGTATTGATATATCTCTTTTAGTAACAAGCACAACCACGATCAATGTGTTCTTATTGTTATGCAATTTGATCACAAAGAAGGGATGTTTATAAATCTAGAAAAGGAAGAAGTGGGGTAAATAAATACGTAATAAGAAAGAAGGTGGGCAGGCAATTAACCATTGATGAATGGGAAGAGATATATCAATAGATATATAGAGATAGTTTAATAAAATATGGATGCAGTAATGATTTGTTCTTAGTATAAGACATACAATTACACATCCCAAATGATAGAGAAATAAGTAATGAAATATCTCTAAAGCTTTACTAATTTCAAACTCTAATGATATCTTAATATTTGTTTGCATATTTTCAAAATTTAAATACAGTTGTTTGAATCAAGGTCTTCTTCTTTGTAACAGTTAGCCATTCCATGCGTAAAGGTTCATATGAATAGGAAGGCATATTTTTGCCACTGCAAAACGTAATCAAATAGCTTTCTAAACTCGATTAGCATGTGACTATTCTGATCTAATGGACTGCCTTCATTCTGTTTACATTTCAAATGGTACCGAACAGCACTCTTGTCCGGAACCTTGAGGACTTACCAGAGAGCGGGCTGCGAGGGTGAAGTGGTGACCCTCCGCTGTCCACAGGGCACCACCATCTCGGTGCAAGTGGCGCAGTATGGCAGACCCCCTCCCTCTTCGCCCCAGCACCACAGCATCGCTTCCACAACACTATATCGTCCCCCTCCGTTGTGTCCCGGACACGCCGTTCCATCGCCTAAGGCCAACGCTACCTGTCATTGGCCCAACGCACTTCAGGTTAGTAAAGCATTGTAAGGTGCATTCCTTATTCTTGGCATTCAACTTCAACGCCATATCGATAATACGAGGCGGCTGTTTGGAGAACAATGTTCGTGGTAACATACTTTGTTTTGCTCAATACCTCTCGAAACTAACTAAGCCCAACATAATGAAGCACCAGTACGCCTTTTCAATACTCGTAAATTCCATTTTAACTTTTATATTTACACGCACCTCTCTTTATCGTGATAGTAAAACAACTGATTTCAAATCATAGACTCATACATTCAGTTAGCAGTCTCTTACTAATAACTAATATGAATAAGTTTATAAGCGACTATTTTATGATATTGACCAAGCAAAGCTATACTCACTTGCATAGTTCTAATATAAGATTTATATCTATTTAAAAAATAATCATAAAATTCGAGAGATTAGATTTAAATTTTAAATAAGTTAGGGGTTAGAATTTCTTTAATAGAGTTGGGCTTAAGATGTTAAGTTTTAAAATGTTGGTTAGTTTTGGTTAAACTTCTGGAATGTTATCAGTTAAGTTCATTCAGTTTAATGATAATATAGCTTCTAATCTATTATTTTATTTATTTAATTACTAAAGAAACAAGTAAATGCAATCTTAGCTGCGACGGTTGAAAGAGCGTGCGCTTGAATTACACCAGTAATATCCGCTGAGGTGGCATACAACGGGTAACTAGGAAGGGGATGAAGTCACACCCTAAGGAGACGAACCATATTCGTGAGTGAAGAGGGGCGAACCACTTACTGTAGAGAGTGAGGCGCATATACGAGGATGCATAGTCCGTAATCGGATGTCATTCCCGTAATCATTATCCATGTCCTTCCGACAATTCGAGGTACACCCATTGTGGCTGTAACAGTTACTATAGAAATTGTGATGTATGGGGAGAAAATAGTTTTAAGAATATTTTTAGTAGTAATAGCGTTAAATTGAATGTATAGGAACTGAAAATTGTCGTTTGTCATCAATGAGAAGAGAAAATTGATCGATTTGATTGAAAACGAAAGTAAAATAATGATTTATCTCATAATATTCACCTTTGAAAGACAAAATTCGGAATAGAGGTGAAAAAAAACTCACCATCACTAATAATAAAAGTGGTTTAAGGATCAAATCATTGAAACAGCTACTTTTTTCAAAAAAAGTTTAAATACAAACAGAGAAAACGCAACCTTTCGAATATTAATACGAATTCGGTAATTATTGCCCTGCGGTTGATCAAGCATGACGTGGAATGTTGCCAATTGTTGTTGTGTAGAGAGAGAGAGGAAATTTCAAATGATAACAAAGCGGAAACATGGGAATAAATAACGGCTCACGAAATAAATCACGTAAAATTTCATTGAAAGAGAAAATGAAGCGATTATTTATCCACCTTCTAGCGTGGTTTCATTTTTCGCTTTTTTTTCGAAAGATATTCGGAATGAAATCATGGGTAACCGCATATTAACGAGGCTTATGAAAAAATAATAATTTGATTTTTTCGAACATGATTCAGATGCGTTTCATAATGCATGATTCACAAACAGAACGGATTAGCATTGATTGTTTTTCACGCAAATCACTATTTGACGTTTTTTCCGAAGTATTTTTAAGCTGCGGGAGAAAAAACATTTTAACCGAGTGAAAGTTGCACCGGATTTAAAGTGACAGACAAAAGCAGATGAAAAGGAAAAGGTTTTCAAATTTAAAGCAAAAAATGTCAGTATTTCCTAGATACCTTATTACAGTTTTCGTTTTTTAAAACATGTATGTTATTCTAGGTATCGGTAATCATAATCAGTAATCGACAAGTCTTGGTCTCTGGATTGGGGGTTATTTAGAGTTGCGAATACAATAGTGGTAGACTAAATGGAAGGGGTAACTAAACCTAAAGGTGCTATTTGTCACTCCTGTACATCCACCGTGAATCAATACTGGATCCTCTCTCAAGAAGCATTCAATCTTCGGAGAGCAACCATTTACCTTATCCATCCATTTATTACGTGTAAGGTTTAACTCCGATTAACATAAACTCCTATCCTTACTTTTACGCAAATTTCTTACGATGATTTGCGATGTGTTTTTATAAACTATTATTAATATTATAACGAATCATATTGGGCAAAACCCTCCTTCCTTTTATAACGTGTAAGATTCTCTCTTATAATTATCTTAAACTCTTATCTTTACTTTTATAAAATCTATAATGATGGTATGCGAAGTGTTTGTGTATATACTATGTACGATTGTAGACTGTATATAATATTATAATGTATAATATCGCAAAAAACCACGCTCAAAACCTTTTCGCGAAATATCTCAAAAAAGTTTCCAGATCAGAAAACCAACGACCGGGTCTTGTATTCGCTGCACTTCCACCTCCTTTGGAATTTTTTATTCTCCATCGCCCTTCTCCAATATCATCCGGAAGAGGCGCCACTGTCCTCAGACGACGGCGCAACTGCTCCGTTGCATATTGGATATAAATATAGTTAAAGCCTCCCCTTCCGTAATACTTTCTCTACAAATGAGGTTAGCGTTGCGGATTATCGGACGCAGCTGCTCTCCGAAGGTCGCCCAAAACTCGGATGCTTCCTCAACAGCTGCCTCCCGAAACTATTTCTCCCCTTCTTCTCTACAAAAGAGTCCATAAATATAACGACCTGTGATGTGTTCTCCGCAAACCATTTTGCGCTAAACGCGCGGAGACAACTACGTGAGAGCGCGTGATTTCGCGATGTGCAAATGACTATTCGCGAGAAGCAAAAATTTCGTAATGGGCGTTGATTCTGTTCTCTTGCCCCAATTTTTTCCTCATCCCTGCTGATTTTTGGGACTAGAAATTACGTATGTGACCGATTTAAAATGCTCCACTTCTCTGATTGTAACTTTTTATTTGGTATGCATTGCGATTGTTGCGATAAAAATTAGTTTTTTTCTTCGAGCAAGCGTTGGTGCATGATTTGTGAATTCATCATGATTTTCGTATTTATTTTATTTTATGACACATTTTTTCAGAATTTAAAGAATATTCTAAACTTTTTTCAAAATTTTAATGATGTTTCAAACTTATGTAAATATTCACGTAAAAAATCAGCGTTTATGACTAACTTTCTACCTGAAGTTTGCTAATAAATTGGTCTAATAGTTCGTGGATTTGACATATTATTTTTAATTTTAAATTCCGCATAAATTTACTTACTTCTTATGGACTCTTCTTCGTATTTTTTATGAAATAGGAAACTTTTACGTTTTTGTTTCTCACCGTAGTTCGTTTTTTTTATTTCAACAAGTTTTGGAATAGTTTCTATTGCGAGTGAACGGTACCCCTATGAATGGGATGAAAGGATGGCTCTCGATCCCCGAAACTTCAAATAGAAAGCCTCGTCTTCGAATTCCACGACTCCCATCGATTCACGAAGTGTTAAATCGATACTTTCCCTTTCGCATTTCGGATACCTCAATACGACTCCCCGTTCACTTCTTCGATCGATCTTCTGCTATTTCTGCTCCCAGTCTCACACTGTTATTTGGAAAGGAGCGGCTGAAAGTTAAATACGCAACACAAGGTGTTCAAACACGTCAACATTTGAATTGCATAAGGATTAACAATACACGGACATGTTTATATTTATATAAAAAGTTTTCTCCGAGAAATTATTGTAGTGTTCTAATAATTTTCTACCTGTAGAACACCATCTATTAATCTCTATTCTAAACTTTAAGCCTTATAAACTACTTAAAAGTGTTTCGTTTATTCTGAACCATTACTGGCTGTAGCACGTAGTATATGAATGAAAATTATTATACATTTTTCCTTACCATCTTCTTTAGTTTTTTTTTCGAAATTTTAAGTTACTGCAAACAAATGCATAAAATATTGATTTAAGATTTGATGAATTCAAATCTATAATAACGAGAATGTGGAGTTTATCTAGGCCAATCAAATAATAGTACTGATTCACAACCGATATTTTAAATTCTTCGAATGAGTAAAACTATTACTATTCGAATGAGTAAAACTATTAACTAATAGGTAATTACTGTGTTTAATCGTATAAGCATGTTAATTTAATAAATTAAAAACTATATTTAGTTTTAGGCCTTAATATATTATGAAAATTTTTATGCATTATTTCATTATAAATTTTATTCAATGCACGATAGTAAGCTCTGAATTAGTCTCTTGATTTCTCTTTTTAGATTGTTTTATTTTATTTATTAACAAATACCGCACAAACATCCTCTTTCGGGACAATTACAGTGTGGTCGTAAACTTAACAACGGACGTCACGGACATCCGGACCCTGAGAGGAAAATTTCCTCCTTCCCGGGATATGAACCCGGGACCTCAGCGTTAGAAAATTAGCATGCTAACCATTCCGCCAACGAGGCCGGCAAATAAATTAGACATTAACGTATTTCCTTCATAAAATGTATTATTTCTCTTTTCTGCTCTTAGGAATGTTTAAAGTATATCAAAATTATTAAATTAATTTCCGTATGATTCAGAGAGCAAGATTTGTATGCACTAAATGTCGAGTAATCTTCAGAATCATGGACCTTTTATATAGAATGTACTTAAAAAGTAGAAAAAACGATCAAATGAATGCCAAATCAGATGCACGTACGGGAAATTGAAATTAACTTCATACGAAACCGTGTATTACTGTACACGCTAAAGTATGTACTAGAGTTTTACTGTACTTTTTCAACGGAGTATTTCAATAATCACGTATTTTGTTAGATATCGAACATTCACGCAAATCGCTCTCGAGTTTCTATCTTTTATATATTTAAATATTCGCCGAATTTAAGCGCGTTCCTTTTACGCGTGGAATTGGATCGTTCAAATATTTTTCTTTATTGCTATCTTCGCTTCACAGTTCGGAAGACATTTTCTCGAAATTCCGCGAACGCAAATTCCTAGCGAAGTCATTCTTCTCTAGGGATTCCTTTAGCGTTCACTTTCATCTACGCATATAATCGTTTCCCATTCCCAACGTCCATCAAAGTTACCTTAACGAAATCAATGGTTTCAATCAAACGCATCCATTAAATGCCCTTACGCACTTCCGAAACATCTTTCACCAGAGAGGAAAAGCTTGTTACGAATCAAACATCGTTTCGACCTCCGAAAAACTTCGCTAGTTTTTTTTAATAAATAACGAACTTTTTTTTCGACATTCCACTCGAACCAATCTTCCGTGCGCTCATATTTCAGACGCGTAGTGATTCGAAAAATACAAAATATTTTTTTTCGCGTTTCAATATCCAGCCAACGATATTTTTACGATATTAATTAATCCTCTACTTTCTCATTTCCATAAATTGCAAGATGGGAGAGATGATTAAAATAAAAATACACATCCTCTGAAAAGTTTTTGTGTGTGTGTGGACTGGAGCGAGATTAAATTCTCCTTTTAAAAGAATTTAATTTTTCATTAAAAACGCGTAAATTCGTCCATTATACATTTGACACTGATTTGATTTCAATGCAATTATGACCGTTAATTAATTTGAATTCGTTATTAATTGTATAATGGTATTAATTTGGGATCCTCGTTTATATCTAATAATTGCGAGGGGTTAAAGTTATTGTTGATGGGCGTGAAATTGCTCTCATTATTGCCAAATTTAATAGAGGTCTGCCAAAGTTAAAAATTGGCCGTTATTAAAATATGCCGGGGAAATGTTTCGGCTAATTAATACGTTTTAAAACTCTTTTGTTTATCAATGAAATTAATTGGTGAAGGTTTCAACTCCTATCTGGTGTTATTATTGTTGGAATAAAAAACAGGCGAATGAATTAATACTGTCTCATATGTAACGAGTCCTAAAGAAATTAGGAATGCTTGCCGTATTGGTAATATCTACCCTAATATCCAATTTATATGAGTACGTATTAATGTGAAATCTTTGTCACAGCACTCTTAAATTTTTAGCTCTCTTTTTACCTTTAGTAACGTGTAAATATTTTTCTTAAGCACGGTTCTGGGTGTGGTTACGAGTTTTATGCACTTCTTTTAGATTCTCTACTAAAATGGTAATGGCGTGATACCAGACATATACCATAATATTTATGAGATTTCCTATGATAAGTAAATGGAAAATTGATATATGTATTCGATTTGCTTAAACGGATTTGAAATTTAAACTACCTAATTATTTAATTTTACTTGATTCATTCATCTTTATAATATGCCGATTTTCTGAGGCTATGAATTCGTAAAATACAATTAAATTGAGGGTCACCACGATTTACTCTTTAGAGTGTAGAATAATTAAACTAGAAAATAGAGTGTATGTCAGGAAAGTAAGAAGAGTTCAACTGAAAAGTATGATCTCAAGATTGCAGTTCCCACCCTGAAAAACTAGGTGACTCGGAAAAAATTGGCATCTCCATGGTAAATATAACATAATGTATTATCAACCCAAGTTTTCATGAGTTTATCCATGTTCCTGTCTTTATTTAATAATTTGCCAATGATACCAATTATACAATCCTAGGAATCATTTAACGATCCACTAACAATACATATAAGATTCGAGGAATAGCGTATGATCAAATTATAAGAATTCTCCAAGATATAAGAAAATAAATTTTGGACGTTTTAGAGAATTTACAGGCATATCATCGTATAAGTTTTCTAGGAATATATTTCTACTTTGAATAAACGCTTTTCATCTCTCATTTTATGATCAAATTTCGAGAAAAGGCACCAGAGTCCAGATTTAGCTCATATAAAGACGATTTTTACCATAATATCTGCAACTTTACTTGTATAAATATACTACGAATTTAATATCTCAGCTGGTTCACTTCAGGCCAATAAGAAATTGGAATTCTTTCACTCTAATTTTAATGCATAAACATCAAATATCGCAATTTGGAGACTTTTATATCCGATTCCTCTAAACTTGAACCAATTTTTCCTACGATAATATCAATTCTAAATTTATCATCACTTTGGAATTCTCTCGCTGCATGTAGAGCAATTCTAGCCGTCCTATCTTACTCCCAAAGAGTCGAGTTCGCATTTTTCCTTCGCCCAAAGGGCACGAGGACGGAAATCCAACGGCAAATGCGTTCCTTCGCAGAACCTGCTTCGATGTTCCTGATAAAAATCGAGGGCGCTCTTTTTCAGAAATCTCCGAATACGGCTCAGGAAACATATTGCAGAGCGCCGATTCGGAGAAATGTAACGCATCAGAGTCTTTCCTCTTATTCTTAACTAAAACGTTTCCATTCGCGTAATGAACTTGGGAATAGATTCAATATATCGCGACCTTATTTCTGCGTGACCTAGATTTTATTATACGTTTCGTGTTTGAAGATGTTTCTGTCATTTTTGGATCTCTCATTTTACAGTCCACTTACTGTAATATCGCTCGGCAAATAAAATTCTGATTGAAGAATTGCGTTCGTATCCATTTGCATTCATCAACGGTATTCCTATCATTTCTCGGTATTCGAATTTCATGCCGTTCCATAAATTTTCTCTATTTTGAGAATCTACAAAAGTATCTTATCTCGACTGAAGAATTCGGTTCGATGGTTCGAATTGGAAGTGGTATTCTCTCATCGAATTCTTCACTGTTAATTAAATATTTACTAATTTATTAAATATAATTAATTATACTGATTTTTCAAAGATATGGATCTTAAATTTCCGCGAAAACTTTTTCAAAGCTGCTTGATTGCTAGATGAGCAAACTGCTGTGTAAAATAGAATAAAAGAATATATATATATAAGCTCTAATCTTCGATATATCTAAAATGGAAAGATTTTAGTCTCCAAGATTCGTCAAGGGATGGAATTCAAATAAGCTGCACCAATTATAAAATGAAATCAAATTATATAAATTAAATTTTTATAAAAATAATTATATCCAAAATGTTAAAATTATAGATGTTATAATAAAATATAGTTTATTATATTGATATTTATAATAATTTAAATAAAAAACTTTCAATCGCTTCTTTGAGTTTTTTAAATAATAATTGTTATTAGAATAAGTGGTGAAACTAGTTCATTGGAAGATCACTCCTGAGAGGTTAATAACGGTAACAGGATTTTATTATGTGGACTGTTGCTATAGTAATTTAATAATATATTCTATTCAAGAAATTGATGTATTTATTTCAAAAATGGAAAACCTCAATGAAGATAAAGAGAAGCCAAGGAAAGTGTACTATGATAGAGGAAGAGGGTACTGATTAATTTAATTAAGTTGAATCAAAGTGTAATATCTATCAGAAATATCTATATCATATGAATAACAAGAAACGAATATAGAATCCTCATCATCATAAGTGTGGATTAACAAAGCTTGAAGTAAGTAAAAGTAAGTGTGGTGAATACAACACGACATATACAAAAGTAATAGATATCTATTTCAATGGCGACAGAATATCTTAAAGAAAAATGTCCGCAAACATCCATTTAATTAAAAAAATTGGAATTCGAATCCAACTTTAATTAGAATGACTCAAATGAAGAAGATCAATTGCAAACATCATTCAAAGGAAGCGTCCGGGCAAGGAATGGCGACGAAAAAATCCGAATGGTACTTTCTATCCGAATATAAATCAACCATCGGACAGGTTAATTATAGATCCATGAATATAAAATAATTCGAGAGGTCCTCTTTTGTCGTAAAAGGGTTTAATTAGAGAGTGGTGAACGTCTCGATCTTGATGGAGATTACGGGACATTAAATGCAAACTTCTAGGGGAGCCAAAAAGACCTTCCTTCGCCATAATTACGAAAAAAATTGGAAGGGAACTTTCTTAAGCCTTATTTTTCGGGCGTCAAAGAGGATTATGGGATCAGGAAACGAAGGAAGTGCAGATTTTTGTAGGTCGCACTTGGAGGTCAACGTAATCGCGAATTTTCTACGTTGTTTATTTTAGCGCCTCGGAAGAAGATGGAGGAAAAATCATCGGGAGGATTAATTAAGTAATAGAGGGACCCCTCTACAAATGAGGCCAACGGGATGTCGCTCCCGGAGTTGCTAAGCCACTGCAAGAGGAGGAAGTACACCGAATGGAGTAATTGAATATTGAGCCCGTCTTATTAGGCAATCTGCTAATTCCAGATGATACAAAAAATGTGCTCATTACATCCCCTTGTGTAAAGAAATTATTCTGAGCCTGTTCTTTCTCTCTTCAGTACTTCCGTGGTTCTTGTTCCGTTATGGGAAGGGAGTTTCTGAAAATGAAAAAAGAAAATCGAGTGTTGAGATGTTCTTAAATAGAACTATTTAACTTATAAGATATAAATTTATATGTAAATTTACGTACTCCTCATATAATAATGAATTTAATTTAATAGCAGATTGTGGATGATTAAAATTAATATAATTCAAGAGATAGGAATCCGATACTCTGATAAGCACTTCTTCTTGCTAGTTACTATAAAATTATTTTAAATTCAAGAAATAGTAATCATGAAATATTCTCATTTTACACAGCGAAAAACATGTAAGATTTAACTCTAGACAAATATGGGATACCATTTTAATTTTTAAATTTTCTCTTCGTGAATTTATATCACTAATTTGATAGCCTTTTTTTAATATTTCTTAATGTTGATAATTGAACCCTAGCTTCCGAGTCCCATCAGGCAATTTTCAGATCCATTCTACCTTGGGAATGTAACTTTAATCGATTATACTAAAAAACTAAATTTTGATATAACTTTATGTAAGAAACTAGACTTAGTTAACTCTTAGGCAAGCGCAAGTCGGTTTCAATCATTATTACCTAACTTTTCAAAAACTTTCCCAAATCTTATCTGTCTTTATCACTTAAGCTTTCCCTTAGAGTTTGTGAAATAATTCGCGACAGATTCCTTCTTTTTTCACTCTTCCTAAGATTTACGAAGCTCATGTTCGAGTACTCCAATATTCGATAATTGAGGGGTTGAAGGAGTTTTCTTGAGTTTGAGGGACAAATATTTTTTCTTAGAACTTCTGCCGCTCGATAAGGATGGCAATATTAAAGTTTTACTTTTAGGTACGAAACTCGGTTTACGAAAGAATCGGTACACCTCTACCTGCCTAAATTAATTTTGGCGAATTAATATTAGGTCTACCGGAAAGTTCTGTGCGTTTTTAGATTGAAACACAAGAATAGATATTTCCATACTTTGAATAAAGTTTATTGAATAATTTAATTGCCATCATTACTTATGACTTCTCTACAGCGTGATAGCATTTTGTATATCCCATTCTTAAAGAATGTCTTATCTCTAGAGGCCAAAAATCCGTTCCGGTTACAATGTTTCGACAATTAAGCTCATATTCATTACCCACATATTTGGCTCTCTCTTTTGATCGTTTACAATGTGTACACATTTTCGTCTTAGATGAATAAAACGAAGACCATTATTGTTAGTATTAAGTGAGACGCGTTCGCACACCAATGGTTTCTGTCCTTACAAAATTTCTTGCAGGGCAAACAATTCAAGAAAGAAGAAGAAATTAGACAAACACTTATTAAATTTTTGGCCTCTAGAGATAAGATATTCTTTAAAATGGGATATAAAAAATGCTGTCACGCTCTGGAGAAGTCATCAATAATGATGGCAATTAAATTATTCAATAAACTTTATTCAAAGTATGAAAAAATCTATTCTTTTGTTTCATTCTAAAAACGGACAGAACTTTCCAGTAGACCTATTATATCTTTGAAGGTTTTGTCTACGTTAAACGCATTGCGTTCATTGAAAAACACATTTAACTCCTTTTGTATATTTAGTTACTCAAAGTAACTCTTAAAGTATAGTTTTATGTTTTGATTGTTGCAATAATTATAATTTACATCTTGGGTTTATAAATGAAGAAATATTGATATTGAATGTTGATACGCTTTTATTAGGATTACAGGACTATTATTTATATGAACATTGGTAAAGTTATATATATATATATATATATATATATATATATATATATATATATATATATATATATATATATATATATATATATATATGTAAAAATATTTAGCTTTAATTATACCAGAGAAATATTAGACTATCTCTTAACTCTTATCTAAATTACAAATTATCAACGTTCTTTGAACATATTCTTTAATAAGTCTCTTTGTCTTTAGGAAGTGTTTTAAATTCTTCCAGTCTTGCCCAAAATCTTCTAAAATTCCCTATGACATGGCGGGATTAATTCATTTTCTTAACACTGGAAGAAGCAATATCGGTGAAGGAGAAAAGACAGCTGGATTAGTGGGTAAAAATTATGAAGGCAGACAGGATGTACCACCAACGCTTCTTAATGGGATAAGCGAAGCCAAGATAAGGGTTATCATAAAGGATGATTGAATACATGTATCAAAAACATGAACAGATAAATAACTAGGTATGAGATGAGGATCTTAAATACAAAGGCTTGTTATCATAATTCTAAGAAATCGCCAGCATCTTGAGTTTACGAAAGATATACAAAAATGTTCATTGTTTTTCTCATGTAGTAGAAAATAGTTTGTTCTTGTTCCGATATATGTATTGTATGTGGTTAAAGTAATATAAATATAAAATATGGTATTATAATAATGATTTTAATATCCTACCATAAACTTTTTTTGATGTTTTAATTAACTGCTCACTTGGCTAATAGCTATCTTTAGATTTAATGATAATAATAATATGAGTTTAGGCTCGATAGCAATAGATATCATGAACAACATGTCTCCCTTTTTGTAGAGGTTTTCATTATCAGGGAATCCATCCTGTATAAAACTTTCGATAGAGACGTGGAAAGATAAAAATCGTAGAAAATACCTCATTAATTAGGACACTCTAGTACATTAATCGCTCTTAAATCTTGCGCATAATTGCGGATAATAATCCACCCTTGACGAGCGCTAGGCTTAAAAAAATTATCCTAAGCCCAGAAAAATTGGAATAGTTCTTAAAGCAGCTACCAGATAGACTCAAAAATTCTCTGAGAATTTTCCGAAAGAACGTCTTAATTCTTCACGATTCTGGAATTTCTTACGGAGAAACTTTTTTTGATAGGTCTACTCCGTAATTAAGTTCGAGACTTTTAAATAGTAATTACCTCTTTAAAAAACTTAAACTGGAAGCTTTCGGAAGGGAATAAGACTACTAATTTACCCAGATGGACCTGGTACGTAATAAAGGAGTGGCTATGGGATAACCAACACCTTGTAAGTTGTTGGCGTATAAAGGGAACAATGGGTTTCAAATGGAATGCTAAGTTAGAGGGGGTGTATGCCCTTGTTAATTAAATACAGGAGAGTTAGGAGAGCTTAAAAAAAAACAAAAGATATGCGCCGAGCGCCGGAAGTGTAGAGAATAAAGGGAAGGTCGTGGGGAAAGAGAAGAGAGTGTAGAAGAAGAAACAGAAGAGCATCAGAATGGGGGAAGAATGCGTAATAGCAGTTGAGGGTAGATATCCTTCAAGCGGAAGAAAACCCTGCTTCGTTTAATCTTAGCGGAGAATGAAAATGGATAATCTTCAGCGAATTATCTTTCCTTAAAGCACACCGCTTCTCAGTTATCTCATTCCTGTTGCGTTGTTTTCTGCTGCGGAATTCCGGCTAAAATAGGGCAATGTTATTCTTTGAAAGTTTCAACGCACTCTCGCCATGTTCCAAGCGCTCTCGTGCGAAGGGATTTTCGATTTATCATGCGCGGGAATGCCGTTGGTTATTAACTAAGCATTTGGTTTATTGGGTAAGTTTTCGGTTTTGGGTGAGTCTATTATCCGAGGATATAGATATCATTTTATGAAGAGAAATGATTTGTACAGTAGCTGATACTATGTTTAATCGATACAGATGTTTCCATCGATAAAAAGGTGTTTATAAAAATGAGATATCCAAAATATGCATGAAATTACTGTTTCTATAATGACGTTGATATGAAGGCTTTATATTTCTCTCTTTTATCTTTGAATTACATTTTTCCATCATTATAGTATGCATATGATTGCTTAGAACTAATATAATCTATCTGCATTTAACCAAGAGAATCCAATTTATATTCTGTAATCGTTTGTTTGGGCTAGAATGTTAACATTTTAATACTACTATTCTATCTCGGAAATAGATGGTCCAGTTTTTAGTAATTTAGACGATGATCATCAAATTTCGCGATTTATTTCTGATGTTATTCTGATTCCAAAGTTGAATTAGCAGAATATGAAATTTAGAAGGAATGTTCAAAGCAACGAATATTCAATCTTGAAGGATGCAAAAAGTGTTGAAGAATTTTGTTTGCTCTCAGGTTATTTTCCTGAGATCTTTCGACCCCCACAATCTGTTTATTTCTCTTTAACTTTAAATAACTCGGACAAACTCATTTGACTTTTTCACGAAACTTCATGAGAAATTTTGGATATCGTTGCTCTCCGTAGAAAATTGATCAGAAGTATGGAAGAGAAGAACTAATCAAATAGAAAATCAAAAGGAAAGGTAATTTTACGAAAAGAAATATTATTTAAGTGTAAAAATAATCAAGAGAAGAGTAGAAAAGTATAAATTTGTTGACATCAAATAATAATAATGAAAAAATCGAAAAGATACCTTCAGAATCGAGGGAAATAAAAATTATGGAAAAATTTACAGCCCAAATGTGGGGATAAATTTTATATAATCATCATTCAGGATTTTAAAGAAAGTAATTAATGATCTAAGCAACGATAAACTAATTTAGCTTATTCCTACATAATCTAAGATTGTTCATAATTACTTAAAGTATATATTTATCAATAAATAGGGAATGTGGAGTGGAATTCAATGAAAATATTCATCGAATTTATCAATCCATTTTTTTTATAAATTTTCTCAATTTGTTACAGCATTCGAACGTATACAAGATGTTTTGGTCCAAGTTTCGGTATATGAAACTATTTTTCACATCCATTTCCCCTTAGGCATGTTTCCTAGCAACTGGACTTTTCGAACAAATTTACTTTTCCTCTTCTACTTTGTATAAGGTACTTCTTTCGATCAATGCATGTACTTTTAAAAACCTTGAATTACTCATTAACGCGTATACTATTCTTATTGTGTCCGGAAACTGCTTGTAAACTTAAAAACTTGGCTGAAACTTGAAAAAGTACACCACTCTTTCATCGATTCCAAATTTTTTATTTTATTCTTTGGATAAAATATCTATTCAATTAGTCGTGATTCCCCCTTGCGCCTATGCGATCTATAACTTTAATCTCTTACATTTCTCAATTTTGGTGCTCATTAATCGTCTTAAATCACCCACTCTCAAGATTTTCACAAAACCGATAATCCATGGGAAGGATTCCTTCATTTTCTTCTCTCGGTTTTATTCTCAATTATGTTATCTCAGCAAAATGCTCTATTTCTTTTTCTCTCGAAGGAATGAAATTATGAAATTTTAATGCTAAAAATTGATGTTCTTATCATTTTAAAAGCTTTCCATTAAAGCTCTGTATAATTCACCAGTGAATTGGAAAACGTTTTGAGGCATATAGGAGACGTAGACTCTTAACTGTTGAATTAGTTCCTATTTCCATAGTTTCCGTTGCTAGTATTGTTTTATCTATCTTTTCTTATTTTATATCCTTATCGTCTCATTGGATCTATTCCTCGATACAACTTTTGCTGGGGATAAAATTAATAGGAACTGATAAATAAGTGATGTATGCTACTCTTGCTAAGGCAGACAATCCTCAACCAGTTCCTCAATTGTACTTTTGAAAAAGCAAAATTATTCACTTTAATATCTTTTCTAGATCATTGATACTGTACATTTATTGGTGTAAATCGTAGTTCCGCAACTATTGTATGTCCTTTAGTTCAATGGCAAGGGATAGCCTTCATTTAAAATAATTCATCTTCTCGAGTGTCAAGCGCACACGATATGTTTACTTGATTTTAATAAATTCTACATTAAAACACGCTCATTCTTCTTCTTCCTTGTCTCCTTTCATTCATGCCGTCCGAAATCCCTATTTCATCTTTCTTCCTCAAAACACCCGTTTCTTCTGACCTCATTAACTAGAAAAATGTAAATAGTTGGACCAATTTCATTTCCTCAGCACAGTTCTTCCGTAGGAAACAGGTGGCACAAAGGGTTTATAAAATGAATACCTTAAGTCAAGGGAACCTTTCAGACAAGGTCAACGGAAAGCTTTGAAATAGATATCGGTTAAAAATTTAATAAATCCTTTTATTTAAGAGTTCTTTTCTTTGATGGGACAGAACGTGAGCGAGTAACGAAGACCTTTGGGATGAAAGGATGACCTTAGGAAAGAAGGAAGTGGAGTTCAAATGGGACCAGGTCGTAACTTGATGCTAGTTACGACTCCCGCATGCCCACTAAGTTTCGTGAAACCACTGAAACTACTTCACTCACCTTATTTATACCTGTTAACTTGATGCATTACGAACTAGGTAAATTGTGCTGCGTACTATGTCACCAACCACCGGAGCTACACGTCGTGTACATAAAAAGTGAGAAAATTAAAGTAGTTAGGTAAATTTTTAAGAGGAAACGGACTAGGATGCGAAGGTAGTATATAATTTTTTCCGTATTAATATTAGATTTCTTAGCAGCGAACTAAAATATTCTGTAGGTAAATATTCCATCAAAATCATTCTTTTCCATTAAATAAAGCGTCTTAAAATACAGATTTTTTTTTAAAGAACAGAAGCTTCAACGTGTGTAAATAAACCTTACCTACTATAGGAAATGCTTTGTGTGACAAAAGGTGAAGAGATACGTAACTATTTGAGATTCAGTGACATTCAACGTTGTAAATAAAATAGCTTTCATTTATTTGCGTACCAATCGTAGAGGATATCTAATTAATGTTGCGTAATCCAAGTTCGTTTAGCGTAATTATAATCCTGGATGTATGACGGAACTGAAGTATTAATTTTTTGAGTTTGACAGGTGCTAGATGATCAGGTCACTTGGTAAAGGACAGATTTATTTCGCAAGAGGGTGTGAAAACGCCTTTCCACCTGTGGAACTCTCTGTTGATATGGAATGCAGGCACGTTCGAGAGTTGGAAGACGACTGGTCTGAATGTCGAATGGCGGCGTGCGCTCCAAAGAAACAAAAGACTAATGGAAACCGCAAATACCGAGAAAATACATTGACGCCGTTGTCACATTTGCAATCTCACTCGGAAAACGATTTGTTTTAATCTTTTGACAGGTTCTGAAGAAGTGATAAAAGGTGTCTGAAAATCATTCCTCGAAATTAATTCCCACTATATTCCCACTGTATTCGTAGTCATTTTGAAATACGAGTTTGTTTTAGATATAAGAAATTGTTTAAATAAATGCATCAATACTTTTAATACATTATTAATTAATATTCTATAATTAATAATAATGCTCGTTGATGAGAATTTATTGCCGTATCTGTGAATGTAAATTAATTATCTTCTTTACGAAGTTTCAAGTGGAAAGCATGTTTTGGCATAAATATAAAGCTCATTTTTCTAAGAAATAACATCAGTACTTTTGAATATAATTGAATCGTTATCAGAATATTTCAGTGGTTGTTGAAATGACCTTTGTTTTCCAGAAATACGTCCATCGATGGACTTCAGTAGGTTATACGATACTCTCCGTACTTTACCTTAGTAAGATTAGCAACATTTCCGCAAATTTCCGTCTAAAAGTCACGTGATCCCCAATGACCTCGATCAATAAGAGCTTATTCGCATAAACTGGACGTCAAAGAGGAGTCCACTACGTCCCTTAATAGGGTTATCCACGCAGTAATGAGGATTGTAAGCCTTATCGTAAATCTGGGAACAGTTGGCGTTTTCAGTCCATTAGCCGATGCTTTTGTACGATATAATATTGCGTTTTTTGTGCTCGTGAGCTACTGAAATAAGCAGCATTTCGGCAATTGCGGGGTTTTTATCCTTTTCATCGTGTAACGAAAGAGTTTTCCGAATTTATCGGGGATTGCCTGAAAATTTATGGAAGGGAGTAACAAAAATAATGCGGTAACGACTAAGGAGGCAGAAATAATGAACATGAAATGTAAGATAAACGTTACGAAAAAATCACAATGAATTGAACCTATTGCACAAAGTTCTAATAGATTATATAAAGATTCTTTGATAAAAATTTCACTCTTAAATCTTTCACTGAATAAATCAGATTAAATTTCTATTCCCTTTGTTGTTAAGATAATACAAATGGCTTTACGTTCAAACTAGCAAGGTTATGGTAGAGAAGGTAGAATAGAAAACCTTAAACTATCTAGTATGAGGGGTAAAGTTACTTCCTTCACATTGAAATTCATTGTTATATGATAGCGAGCGTAACTTTTTAAATTGAATGTCTTTAAATACTAAAGTAGTGTGATATTTTGGTATAAACCGTAATTAACTATCCAGAATTAGATAAAATAATAGAAACTAGCAAATTGGTTTTTGACACTCTTAATTTGTCCATAATGTTTGTTTATACCACTGTTTCCAATGCCATCATACTCTATAAATTGGAGAACTTTATTTCAAAAGATTATTGCATATTGGCAAAAATATAATCAAATGTCATAAAACTTGGAAATGTTCTATTCGAAATCTACCACCTTTTCGTTTGTCCTTGGTTTTAAGTTCATTGATTTATGAATAAACAATATAATTACAAAACTTTATAACATGCGTGCATAATTAATTAGATTATAAATAGGTATCTGTGATTTTAGAATGATGAACAGTTTTTAATACACGTCAAATGTCTGTTTGAAATAAACAAAGCCCCACATATTCGCGAGCCAAGTAGAGATTCAAAAGCACTTTGGGATAATTACAGCATCAATTACAGATACAAAGGGTGATTCTAGGAGCAATTTGAGAAAATTGATACCACTGTTTACAATGCCTCCGCACTCAAGACTCTCTATCACATTTATGGGTTAAGGCAAGTCGTTATTACTGACTTAAGGAGCTTAATGCTTTAACTTTCCTTGGCCAAGACTCGTTTTTTATCGCCCAAACATTCGAGTTAATAAATCACTTTCTGTAACAGTCATTCCAACGAAATCTGTTTACCGAGAAGAAATTTATTCCGGACATGAGAGGGTTGAGTAAACACAGACGAAGCCTAATACCAAACTTAATGACAAATTTGGTCGAAGGAAAATGACCAGATGGGACACTGATATTGCTTTCAAGAACCGTATTCGCCCGCTTAAAATTTTCTCACCTTTAATTCGTTGACTTTGGAAAAATTCCAATTAAAATTTATCAATTCCAAAGTAATATATCTTTGTTTACCGTTTAGCCTATATTTTATGTTTATGGAAACTAATTTTGAGTTTATTTCTTTGTACATTCTTGTGTACACAAATATGATTTTCTCTTCTATAAATGGAATTATACACTTTATGAATAATATTGGTACCTTAAATCGCATTTTCAATGTAGTCATATCATGCCTTCTAAATTATTTAATATTTAGTCTTGTTAGAAAATTTACGAATAATTGAATGTTATCTTTTCCCTGGAAATATCTTTTAGAAGACAGGAAAATCTTGTTCTGTTTTTATTGTTGAACTGAATTCGCTTTTATCTCTATGCTCTACAAATATATTCTCTATCAATATCTTTATTCTCTATAATAATAATCTATTCTATTTTTTTAGATTATATTTTCAAGAAAATTGCCATTAACGTATATTTAAGAAGTTAGTCAAATGAATACCTTTCAAGTTGACCATTGATATAGCCTATTTTTTACAGAATTTATTCAAAATTAATGTGAAATGACATTTCAATGGGGTTATTAAATTCCTTCCACACCCAAATTCGGTAAAAATTCACAACATAACAAGTGAACTTCAATTAAATTTCCGCTCCATAGGAAGATAAAAAAATGGAATTTCCAACCGGATTTTGGACCGAATTGTTCACACTCTCACTCCGAAAAAAAAATATGTATAATTCCTATTCATTGTCACTCAACGATGACTTTTTCATCAGAGTAACAAATGAAGTTCGATAATTGATCCGAGACGACCTTTCTGACGCAGATTGATGGTTTTTCTAGGGATAGTTCATTGCGCCCAAAAACGTAAGGTCACCCGTTGCTTTCGGCGGATTCGATTATTCCCTTGATGACATTTTCTACATTCGTGAATCCGCGTTTACCGCTGCGTTAATTATTTCGCGTTCGAATCCTTTGGTGTTTCTACAATCACGTCTCTTTCACGGACCGTATGGGAAATATATTTATTCTAGGGAACTTATATTATTCAACATTCACCTGTTCACCAACTCTTTTCGAGAGATTGGGTTTCATTGAGCATGCTAATTCCCGTTCGTATGAATGAGCTTCTCTTTGAATGATCAGCAAAACGATCGGAAATTGCTTGTCATGCTCATTTCCAAAGTGCGCGGTCAACGGCGATCGATGCAGCGCCCTAAAGTCCTTCGTCGATTGCTTACGGTCGTTTTGTATGAGGAATTGTACAGGTGAGTGTGCGCTATGAGGAAAGTAGCTAAATTCTGAATCTATGAAATTTAAGAAAGTGTTTGAAATCATGGTGAATCTAGCGGCTGAACGCTCTCCTTAATCTATGATTATGTATTTTGATTGCCGTCTCGATTAGATGAAAATACTTAGTGATAATTGATGTTTCTTGGTGTTGCTGTATAAGTCGCAACTCAGTAAATTAGAAGTATTTTAATTGGTGGGCTCGAAATACGTTTAGTTGCGGAAACCATAGGAATGATACGTACAAAATAAACAATAGTTATTTACCGAAATATAATGAAGAACATCAATAATATAGTAATGAATTAATATGCAAACGTTTAGTTGAACGTGCTATGTAATCTTCGCGCGTAATATTGAATTGTAAGATTAATAATACGTTATATAAGTCTGCCACCTGTTTGTATCGAATAATTTAGAAAATCATTTTATATTGGAAAGAAATATCGACATGAATCTTGTATAAATTCGCCAATTGCCCAAAATATAATTGTAGAGTAAAAATGTGATAAAACTCATATGGCAAAACAAATTTTTCAAAAGTTGTTTGTGTAATAACGAGATTATAGTTCATTTTATGATTCCGAGGTAATGTAATTAGATGGAAGAGTTATAATTGGATAGCAGACAATTGTATTGTTTGTAGTCAATCGTATATACAATTTATGCCTCAGGTTTAACCACATCCACAAGCACTCTCCATCTATCGCTATTTTCTAGTGGAGTCGTATTACATTTATCACGCGCTAACTTGGTTCATGGGAGTATCCTTTTATCCCATACAAACATCTGAACGCTATTACTTCTCCTGCGTCATTCGTTACTTAATGGGACACCCACTCTTCAGAAGAAATCCTCGCGTATTCAAAGAACTGCGAGAATTCTATTTGTTAATTTGATATTCTATTTGTTTTTTGCTCTTTTTTTACTTAAGTATTCATATTCATAAGTGCTTGCTTATTTGTTAAAAAAATATGTAATTTTTTACTCGTTCCATTTCAACGATGTATTTGAATCACTTAAAAAAATTCTTATTCATCGTGAAACCTATATGATTTCTCATTATTATTTAAAGCTATTACCAACAATAATAATGAACTATTGAATGTCGATGGTATAGATTGTTCTGACTTCATTTGGGAACTAAAAGCTCATAATTACTAGAAGTTATCTGCTGTTAGTGCACTCGTGAGTGGATAGAATTTCCCAGTAGTTGATTGTTTGAAATCACGAATTGTATTTCAGTTGATCGGCAACCATTTGTATAAATGAAATTTCATGGAATTGACCTGGCACTATAAATTCAGTTACTGTGGTTTAATAAATGTCATTTTAATTATGTTTATGGGTATAGGTTAAGTTAATAATAACGACGATAATATTCCTCAGTTGAATATGAATAAAATTACCTACAACTATTTCACTAATAGTTTTCGAGCAAAATTTTTGCATGTGCAATATTTTGAACCATCTTTAACTCCAATTTGTGAGTGTGGTTATCATCGCATAGTGTGAAATTTAGTCCAGCTATTTCATGGAAATTATTTAAGCCTATTAATTTCTAAGTGAATGAGATTGAGAAAGTCACAAATATACCTCTTGTTCTAAAACAAACATTGTAATCCTTATGATACTTCTGCAAAAATTGATACCACAGAACAAGCGATTTACATGTATTTAAGATCATAGGACTTAATTGTAACTCCGTAGTTTTTTTTGGTTCGTTCTAATCGTGCTCGGAATTTTAAAACAAACAGAAAATCATTATTACTACAATGTATTACAATGCTCTAATCAACTCTTATTGTAACCAAATTACTGAATGGGCTCGAAAATGAGTTCATTGTGTACAATGTGAAGAGACTCGCGCCCCTTTGTTGGATAATTGAAAGCCGATCACTTCACAACGTACAGTTGCTCTTCGTTTCAATTATGGGACGGAACCCTCCAAAGAAAAATGCGGACACTCGAGCTTCCATTTTTTTGGGTTGATAATTGAAGCATACAAAATTAACGCGCGGATTGGGTGACTGCTTTTCCACACGAAGGCAAGGGGAGAAGGGAGTAGACTTGACATTGACAAAAGGGGCTCTGTAATTACAAAAAAACATGAGATCGGTTAGAGTAAAATCTGCTTCAAAAAAGGAGTAATGTACACGGGAAATATGAAAACAGCTGTACCTGTAGTTGAGTGAAGAGGAAAAAGTGGGATGTAGTGAAAGTAAATGGGGGATGCGTAGGATTAGAGATGAAAGGATGGAAGTTAAGATCGGAAGTAGATATCCTTTGAGGGTAGACGTGAAAGAGATAAAGCGATATAGGAACGGGAGACAGATTACATCACGTCTTTATTTTGGTCGAGACTGAGGACTGCCTTCGTAAAGGTGTGGTCCATGGAGGGGATGAGAAGGAAGCTGGGGCGTGGGGAAACGTTGAGGATAAATGGAGGTAAAATAGAGGAGCACAATATGAGGGAAGGTAGTTGAGTTGGAGGCGGTAAGAGATAACGAGGCGTTTTATAGGAATTGTAGCGGGGAAATCGGCGGGGGAGCGTTCTTTGTGTCCCGGTGCGGTTTTTCGAGGGTTGCGACGACGGAAAATATCGAGGAAAGTGGGGAGTTTTATGCACTGAGGGCGGTTTATAGTGCGGGAGGGGATTGCAGGAAATGCGTGTATGAGATGCAGTAAAATGGGTTTACGAGGAAAGAGGGCGCCATCTTTGAACGCATCACAAGTGGGGAGAATTTCGCTCACTTTAGGAAAGATCGTGCTCTTGAGGAAGCGCTTTCGGTGGATTAAAGCGAGCTGTATCTCCGGTCGAGAGTGGTTCGTGATTATTCACATCTACTCGATAAGGGTGGAAAAACGCGTTGAAGTTTCAGTGTACGGAGACTTGAGTGTCTACGATAGAATTGAGTACGTGTGATACGTAAGACCCTTAGTTTTCACTGCATTTTATTTGTAAAATTATTTTCATTTAAACTTACTACAATGTTGGTACTATGCACTTATATTACGAAGCGATACTTTGTGAGTTAAATTTTGCTCTCAAATACTCTATCTCTTGAAATTATCGCCCAATACTTTGGCCAAAAAGCAAATTCTTACTTTCAGTAATATTAAATAAAATTAGCTGAAGATATTGTGAAGTAAATTTAATAGAAGAAGTTTTTACTTAAATATAAGTGAAAATAAATTTTAACGTTAAACTTCCATTTACCACGTTCCTTAACTTACTAGATAATGTTAGACATCGCTTGATAGCCGTTTTTATTTAAAGATGCTTAAAATTGTCCATTTCTACGTGGAAACTTATGATTTCTTACAAATAATATAGAATAAATAGAACAAGGGCTGTGCAAAATTTTAATTTCATCCATCAAAAACTTTATTTTAAACGTGTTTATAGACTGGTTTGTGCAGTGGATATTGCATTCCATATACTTCAAAGAACGTTCAAAACACAGCAAGATTTTTATATTTTACTTTTCATTGTCATGCCCTGCATTTTATGGTAATAAAAACCACAGGAACAATATCAAGGTCACTTAAGTACAATATCGTCCTAAACTTCCTAAGGAGAAGTTTAGGAAGTTTGCAAACCGGGAAAGTGGTACACGGGACATAAGTCGACGTACATCCTCTTCCCATCCTTCACCTCTTCATAATTCCTTCCGAAGCTACTCTTTCATCATTCATTACCTCCATTTTTCATCATCATCTCCGTTGCCTACAGAAGACGCTCCTCCCTTATCTTCACTTCCTTATTTATTTTACGGGAATAAAACATTTCCTCTCACTTTTTACGCAACGTTATCTTTTCCTCCATATTCTCCTTTGCCTTTTATGAACTTTCTCTCGCTGTTTGTCCACTCCTTAATTTCGAGCTTTGTCCACAAATTATTCGCGTTCCTCATTGCTGTTTCGAGATATTTTCCTCTCATTTCAATATTATCTCTTTTTGAACATTCCGCCTAAATTAACTCTTTTCCGTAAATTTTTGTCAAATTAATGTTTACGATAGTTTTCTTTGATCCACTTTCGGAATTTCTCGTTATCTCTTTGAACGTCATGTTGGACTTATCTTTTCTTGTGTTCTGTAGAACCAAAGCAATTTCGGAAGTCATTTATCTCTGTCTAAATATAAGCATTGGATGGCCTACTGTGACTTTATGTACTTGTTATGTATCGAACTGGGTTATTGTGAATGAATTCCCTTGATTACCTGAAATCCCATATCATACATCCTTCACGCGGTGGATATAGCGTATCAGCCTGTCACTTCACTAACCCTATGCATCAGTCTCCTTATTAATGGGTGATATTAACGATGGTGAATAATTGAAAGCACAAGTTTACTGTTCGTAAATTTAATTGAATAACAATAATGTAAGATTACGCTACGTCTGAATTGAAACGAAGAGATACATTTTCCTACTATCAACGAACAATGAAAGTTTATGGGATTGTTCATACGTAAAACAATCCTTAAATGACGTAAAAATGCTTGTTTGTACTTTCTATAGTTCGTACGTAATAAACTCTCACGTCTATCCAAAAATGGAGAGGGGTAAAGTAAGTTATATGTATGACGTGTTGACAACCATTCGCGTATTACGAAACAAACATCAACTCAGAAATGGTCGTTTTTTTTCTGAGTACGAAACAAGGCCAATTGTAATAAAAAGGGTATCCAGGTGTTGGAGCCAAACCGGATCTTTATCTTCATCTCTTATAATCTAACGTTATTCCTCCGAATGTCGAACACCCACTCATTCCATCCAAACTAATCTCAAGACTTCAACTCCCACTCATCTCATAGCGCAATTATTCCACCCACGCCGAGCACGTAAGGGTCAATTATGTCCTCCGTTGGATTCAAATCCGCAAAAAAATGTCCCATTTTCGTTGGCGTAAATCCGTGTCATTTATCTGTCGCCGTGATATTGGTAATGAGGCCTTGGGATTCGGGTTACATTCGTCTAGATCACGGCCGTTCAATCTTGGTTATGAGATAACGGCCTGATGGAGAGCATTTGGAAATGTAGGCGGAAAAAACAAGGATGTAAAGCGATGAGTGGAGAGAGGCCCTTTTGGAATTTTATAGCTTCCCATTATCATCACGTGTTGGCCTTGTATTTTTCCTTTGCGTGGGAAAGTTGCAATTGACGGGTGCATCGTTAGGATTTTTCCTCTATGAAGTGAAAGTGTGCACGAATAATGATGATACTCTCTTGTTTATTTTGATGTTGAAGTTAATAGTTTCCATGGTTACAAATATTGGGTAAATATTGCGGAATAATGACTCTTTAACAATCACTCAAACGAAGGAATTGAATGAAAGAAATCTGTTCTTTAATTCCGGATGTTAAAAATACTAAAAAATACAAATGATGAAGGCTTGAACTCGGGTCTCTAACATTCTTATTTTATACTATGATAGTTCATAGATTTCTCACTGAAAATTACTGTGCAAAGATAATTACATCCCCATTAACACTATTTCTATTTATTTTGATAACTTTGGGCAGTATGCTATGAAATCTTCCGAGAGGATTATGAGAGGTCCTGAGTTCAAGCCTCAGTAACTTTGATATTTCTCCAATTTTTCTCACTTAATTTTATTTTAGCAAATTTCAGTTTTTAAATATTTGTTTCGAAGATTTCTTTTCGAATTATAGGATCTTCGGATAGGATACTAAATAGTCGTTAAAACGTTTCTTAATATTTTCTGTCTAAAAAGTGTAATTTGAGTATAAATAAAATCTCAAATATTAAATAAGTTTTTCAATATGAGAGGATAGGTTGAAAGTAAGAATATCTAATAGAAAAGGACCATAAAAAAGAAACCCACAACCAAATGATAAAAGAAGACAATTATGTTTATTCTCAATGACTGAATCTATAAACACGCTTATTAGAATTGTGAATTGCGTGATGTAAACAGCGTACACTTACACGAGAATACGTGATTACGAGATTCACCTTTTGAGAAAAGGAAAATGCGCAGAATCAGAAATCGACTTTATGAGGAAATATGAAGAGGTTGAGGAACGTTTTTACGGTCGTAAGAGGAAGGGATCAAGGCACTGAGTATGCCGTAGAGTCATAATGGCGAAAATTTAAGGAGATAAAATGCGGTCGTAACATTTTATCGTCCTGAATCGCCAAGCTGAAAAATCTTTCGAGCATAACGTTTAATAATAGTTTCTGTTCTTTTGCAAAATTCCGTCGTAGAATTCCCAAAATTCCCACAGAAATTATTAGCTCCACAAATATGACATTAACAGGAATTAATTGTTTGAAAATACTCGTTCAAAAAATTCTACTTTTTATTTTTGGTATAGAACCAGTTAGTTGGGTAATCTATGACACTTTACTGCTCTTGAATACGCTAGGAATAAGGATAAGTACACTTAAGCATTAGCTCTTATTAATTCACTAAAATTTCGACGTAAATTAAGTTGACTTTATAAATTCCATTATTCCTGGAAAATTTCATACACCTAGTTATAAAACACTGCTGCTTGCTCTAAATTTTACCTATGAATTATGCAGAAATATGTGAACCATAGGATTTGGTACCACATAATTTTATGCTTATTTATTTATTTCAATCATATATATTTTAATATACCTGTCCTTTCCGTACTCAATAATTAACTTCTCGGAATAAAGTCGTTTTATTATTATCATTTCTATTACTACCTTCTGAAATTTATAAAGTATGAATTCATTGAAAGTATAAGTAAGAAGATATTGATCATTTCTAATATATGGCATGAGCAATGTAGTAACTCAGTGAATTATCTCTTGCTATATTTTGAATTGATCCTTAATTAATTTAGGGTCCTATTTCATTTCCTCTTACCACAAAACATGGGTAAACTAAACAGTTTCCTTATATTTGACGCAAACCGCTGAATTAGAGCCTTCGTGATCCTACCTTCTCTTTATTTGATGTCGCGTAATGAACTTCACTGTTTTGCTCGATTATGACAGCCCATACCGAACCCTTGGGAATACACGCAAAAGGCAAAGTCTAACATTGCGGGAAATATGATAATTATCTTACTCAGACTGGGCTTTTTGGGTGAAAAACACGTTGTTAGCAACTCAAAAATTACCACGGTTGATTTAAAGTAATTTCAGTTTTCTTTTTTGGAGCTGTCGTCATGCGTTAATTAAGACAAAGGAAAACTTAAGGTTAATATTTAATAGAGAGTTGTGTTTGATGAACAAAGATATCGTTGGGAATGATTTAGTTAGCTAAAAGGGACTACGGTAAGTTTCGTAGATTTAAAATTCTCCCGCGTTGCGGGAAATATTTGGCCAACGACCCTTAACTCTAGAGTGCCTATTAATTAAACTTGCCTATAACGCTGAAGTATTTCTAAGTGGAGTTATTAATTGATGTATAATTGTAGGATTTTAGCAGACTAAATTGTATCACTATCGAATCCACATCTCCTCCAAAGCTTAACATAATGAAATATTAACTGTAATTAAGTGAATAGTTAAAAATTCATTGTTTATTAGATATCTTATTTAAGAATTCAAAAAACGCCTTTAATCTCTAATTTGTTCATATAGTACGAAGCCAAAAGACAGAAAGGTACAATCACCAAAAAGTTTGGCGTATACCTTGATGAATACGACGCAAATACAAATAATTTGATAACTAACTTTTTAGTTTTGACACTCGTGATACAATCCGAAAATATTTTCGACTGATCGATTTTCACAAAGTGAATTCTGTCCCTTTAGATGATGTTTACTAACAAGCATTGAGAGAGCGGTATTTTGACATTGCTTCTCTCGTTTAGCCGAAATGCTGAATGCAGAACATTTCCACGTGAGTGCAACATCATGGCAGAATGAACAGCACTCCACTGGCGTTCAATTAATAAGGGTCCTGCTGATTATCATTGTTTAGCATTCTCGATGGCTGAGTGGCTATCAGAGTTACGTTGAGTGACAGAAGTAACAGTTGAAGTACGAGTGACGCACGAAGTACATATTTAAAATCTCTCGTCTATCGAAGATAAATGAAAAATACTTTAGGGTCGAAATTTGGATGAGGTTGTTTTTATGTGAAAGTTGTTCTACGTGAACGTGTTAAAAGATTTGAGGAAAGTAACTTAACACGTCCATGCTGCTTTAATGAAAAGGTTAAACAGAAGTGAAAAATAACGACATGACTGGGACTCGAACCAAGTTCCCCCACTTGTCGGTCGAGTATGACTTATACAATCGACGTAAATTAATTTGCTCAGGGTTCATCAGGGTTCGAATCCTACTAATACTACCTAATAATAATTATAATATTAGCGAACCGTTGCTCATTTTACTCTTTTAGCAACATCTACCATTCAATTTAGCCGAGACAGATATAGTACACGATACGAATATTCGTTTTCATTCGGTTACCACAGCAACGTTGGCGAATAAAGAACGCGGAGTTGGGGAAGTAGCGGCGTATCTAGCGAAGTGGCCACAAAGCTCGCATATCAAGTCAACGAGACGACACATGACCTACGAATTCCATCCCTTTTCATAACAACGATGAGAGTTCATTGGACGTGAGTCGATGCTTACCGCCAAACGCATGATTAATCAGCAAAATCTAATTTTCTGCCGCGAGATATCTGACTAAATAGGCCACATTGTTTGATTTTAGCCTAATTAACGGGCACCGTGAACCTTTAATCTGCGACTCTACCTCATAGCTTTCAATTTACCCAGACGCTTAATGCAGCCGAGAATTTTAATACGACTCTAAACCGCATTTCCTGTGCTCCGTTTCATAAGAGTTACGCTTATACGGTTGAGTTTTCGTCTAACGCTCTTCGCACGAGACACTATTAATCCTTAAGATCATAGCTAAGAGACCTTCGCTCTAATTTCGCCTTTTAATTCCTTTAATAAGCCCGTCTCCGTTTGCTGCGAGGTTAATGAAAAGCAGTTCCTTTTTAACACTACGATGTTTACGTTCCCTAGGTTAGTTGCCATAACGATTTGAGAAAGTATCAATAGATAAAAGCGGAATTCATCCAATTACCTAAGAGTAGAAATTGTTCCGTTTAATAAAGCGCTCGCTTTAAGAGCTAAGAAGTGAGTTTCGCATACACTTAAATCAAGAGGTTAATCTTTAAATTACGTAAGCTTCGTATCATCGTATGAACCTCTTTAGGAATTGGATTTTCGAGGCATAGTTTCGCTTATGAGGAGCATTAAAGAGTCCATAACCGCTAACTTTTGTAAGCCCCGAAAAAGGGGTTATTATTCTAATTTTAGAGTATAAACTGCTTCTCTATGATATCTTAGTTAACACGTGATAAAAGTGAATCATATATATTTAAATTCAATGAGAGTTATGTTCATTTGCTATTTGTGGTTTACACTGCACACCGAGAAAATGTAGGAAGCCAAATTAAATACTTGTACTTTATTAAATCTATATAAAAACAAATTTTAATTTTTGATTATTCTATTATCTTTTTCATTCAACTCTGAAATTCCAACTTACACTTAAATATGTGACATCAAGAATGATTATCTCTAACATTTCAAAAGTTACTCTAATTTTACACAATTGAAAAAGTGCTATATAAAAGCTATAAGTACTTTATTTTATTTCTTAAATTCCATATTGTATGCATTTTAATAGTTTATATTTGTTGCCATTTTCATTATACCAAATATTCCAAAAGAGAAGGAGATGAAAGTAAATCCTTATAATCAGCTAGGATTAGATGTAAATCACATAAATTGAGTTCCATCAAACTGCCATATAGACACTAAATTGGGAGTAACAAAGTTGAGATAAGCACGCCATTCAACCACATGAATTATTTTATATTCCTTTTGGAAGCGTTCGGAAGTAAACGTTATGATCAATCAACGTAATGATACGTGTCACAATAAAATAAGAGACAAGGAGCTAATAGAAGCCTCCCTCGAAATAGAATAACATTTTTAATCATTCTTAAAGCGAGATTTCCTTTTAATTCCAACTTTAAACTAAAACCACACGATGGCATCGTTGGGCCAAATCGGGAACTAGAAATTAACCATCTTCTCTATCGTTTTTTACCGTCCATTTTCCCCTTTGTTATCCCTCATTTTCATGTCTTGTTTTTCCCCCAAATCCACACAATCCCATTCTTTCCCTCCGATGCATCAAACCGAGGAAGCCTCATCATTATCTTCGACATGTCACTCGCCACTTTTAACGGCCTTCAGCTAATGTTGCTCGTTAAACTCGGCCATCAATGAGTGCTTCGTTACGAGTACTCCGCTGTCCAAAAAAAATCGATGTCGATGGAAAAAGCTTCCGCCGATAAAAAAGAAGAAACAGGAAATACGTGATTTTTGGCTGAAAACAAGATCGATTCTAACCAAAAATAATGTATTTTTTGTCCCGCCATAGACCGCTCGATGATTTATAATATTTATAAGAGTTTAATGGCCGAAGGTTCCCTAAGGACATTCGCTAATTCGGGGAAACACGCCGTTCGGAGTGTAACGGATTTCAATTTCAGGATGTACCACTTTTAATGACCCTTAGTCCAGCGGCTATAGCATATTACTAGCGGGGACATCATTGGGTTTGATCCCCCTAAAGCTTTAAGGGCGTGGGAACAAGGGTTTTGCTTATTACCGCAATTTTTCAGATCTCGCGATAAAGTTATGGGTGGTTTTCGCATATCCCATATAACTCCATAGAATCAGGGTGCATCCACTGCCGTTCCCATGTAATTCAGGTCATAGGCTTACCCGTTGAAATCGAGTTAGAAGTGATGAATACCACACGTCGAAGAATAATAATATATTACTTCGTATGAGGAGTCAAGCATTGAAATCTTCACAGATCTTGTTGAGCGTTTTAACATTTTGTTTTTCCACTGTTAAATTTAAAACAAGTGCCTACAGTCATAGAAATTTTCTTCCAGTGATTGGATTGTTATCAGGTGGAGTAAAATATAATTATTAATTTAACGTGTAAGTCAAGACAACTCTTGATTTTTGTAATACTATACTTCAACTGCTTACTGCAAATTTTATAAAATTTTGTTTGATTAAATTGAAATGTTTGATTAAAACATATTTTTGTCGTGGTACTAAAATAAAAATTTTTGGATGAATATGGTTTGATTCTGTGCTTTTTTGAATGAGATTTATTAGTCATAAATGTTCAAAATTTAAGCCGTATTCGACTGAATGATCATCGATATAATATGGGAACACTTGTTTATGAAAAATGCGTTTTCCTTCTGGTACGTATTGTTGCTATATTAAATACATCTTTTATATTCAAGAGACATATTGCGTTTTAATTGCTTTCCGTTTTTTCAATTTAGCAATAAATAAATTCAATGACGGCCATTACGTATCATTGACGACTTGAGTATAATTGAAGTCACAGTTAATTACCTTCTGTCATTCACTAATTATGACCTAAATAATGATGTAAAGTTTACGCGTCTTTTTCAATCCATATGCATGTACATAAGTCGTAACTATTTAATGAAGTTTGAAGATCAAATCTACAATTTTTCCGTATTCAACAAATTCATTCTCCGAAAATGACTAAACATTTTGAAACCTAAATAAATAGATTTATTTCGCTCCTATCTGAATTATAGTGATTAAAGAATATTTTAAGAAAGATATATGAATAGTTGTATATCTATAACTTCTGTGATTGATTTCATAAGAAGAAGATTACTAATTGTTCTCATTTAAATAAAATATTTGTGTTTAATAGCTTCTTAGGTTGATATCCTTTATATTTGAACTAATTTTTCGTTATTTGATAATTGCAGCAAATGAGTTATGTTATAGTAAGTTCTAAGTTTCTAAGAGGTTCTTATTCCATGAACAAGATAAGTTGATGTCTATAATCATAATAATAATGTAAATAAACAAGTGTTCGAATCATTTTTCATATAATCAAATATTTAATCGATCCCCATTCACAAATTAGATTTCTCTGATGAAATAGTCATTTCAACACACAACGAGAAACCAAGTGGCAAATTCCAATCGGAAAGAGTACCATTAACATTTATATTGCAAGTAAAGGTCAAAGAGTTTTGTTTAAATAGACTATTTTCCACTTCCTTGTTTTTCAAATTTATAGGCTTCCAATAATATAATCCCGATTTCAATCAACATTTTACATAAAGGATAATTGTTTACGCGTGTTTACTGTATTAATATGCGGAAAAAAATTCTCAGATTCATATTACAAACATAATATAAGCAAATTTACCAAAGGCTTGTTTTATAAATCTCGTTAGGCGCATAATTAATGAAATTACAACCCAGCTCGCTCCGTTCTAGTATTTATTTGAACAGAAATTTATGGATAGCAATTTCATCACGTGATATTCAATGCTATATATCCCAATAAAATTTCCACTTTCCAAAAGAACCAGCAGTATGAGCACTTAACTCAAAGCTACAGCAAACAGCGTTTACTACACTTCGTTTAGATTAACAACTTCGCAGCTGATTTATTTTCTGATCTGAATGCATCACACACACCGTTTATTGCTGCTAATTCTGGCGATTTATGGAAATTAACTGCGAAATTGAATGTGCAGATTGGCAAAATGCGTGCCACCGAATGGTAATTACATTTCTACCACACGTGAAGGTCATGAAGTAAATACGGATTACGCCAATTAATGAATTCGAACGTTCCTATCGCTATGCATACACCTACTATGGATTTAGTGGGTCTATGGTAATTGATACCGAAAACTTTTTATTCTAAAATCAATGGAAGAACTGAAGACAACTGATGCTATTATTTGCTTCGATAATATTTGTATTTTGCGATTGGGAAACGAAGAACGGTGTTTGCACTTGTTTTCTACCTGCTTAGCATGATACGCTAGTTCCACGTGTCACAATTCCATTTGGGATTCCAACGCGATTCGGGGTTAAAATCCCCAAAGATGGTCGCGTTGTCGCTTGATTGTGAAGAGTCTTGGTGCTTGAAAATATTTATATTTGAGCGGTATATTGAGGGCATATTTTATCAAATATTTACAAGTTAATAATATAGATTAGTTGAAACTTAATATTGAATATTCAACCTTTATTTTGCGAAGTAATAATTGGTATAAAGTCATAGGATTGATTATCTTTACAATTATGCTTTTGGCAAACTTTGATCTCACTTGCATAAAGAGGAATAAAATTTATTTAGAAGATTATAATGAAAACTTCATTGAAGTATGAAAAACAGTTTTCATTCTACTAATCAGAATGTCCTTCCACAAAGTGTAAAGTATAACAATTTTCAGGAGCGCTTTTCAAGATATCTACCATCTACTATGTTATTTAACCAACATTTCCTTAAAAATATTTCGTTTTATAATAAATGATCACATTGATATTGAACAAAATCCTTAAATTGTCATGCAACTAAGAAAATTATGGCTTACTTTATTCTATGAATTATATTATCCGATATAAAATTGGTACATATGTATATATACTTATACTAGTATGTAAAATGTATATTAATCAAAACTAATTACCAAAATAAACTTATAGACTCATTTACTCCCTTATCCATTGAAATTCATAAAATTATAGTAAATTTTGATCAAATCTAAATAAAAGCTAAGCTAATATATTTATGATATAATGCATTTTGTGGATAGCAGCTAATAATTATTGACATTAACTCTGTTCCAGTATTCTCTGCTTCAAACGGTGGTTGAAATCTGCCAGAAGAAGAGGCAGTGCAAATTTCAGGTGACTGCCAAAGAGTTGAGCGGTGGCGCTCTAGTGGATGACATATGCCCTGGATCTTCCAAGTTCGTCGAAGTGGCCTACAAATGCAGCCCTTGTGAGTAAACGCTTTCGTACTCTAAAGGAACAATATTGCAGAGCGCGATGTTCGGATCTTGTTATACGACCATCACACGAACGCTTTATTGCATTCGTTGCATTCCGAAGAGAAGAGTTCTGACGCGAAAAATTCGAAATTAATAACGATTCCCTTTGAAGTGACGCTGCTAACACCAGCTAAAGAGAGCAGATCTGATTTTGGAAATTAAATTAAATCGAACACGAGTGAATGGAAATTACGAGTTTAAAAACTTCTATGACGATTTAGGACTTTATTGGAGCACTAGATTTAAAGCTATGGATTTAAGTGTTTGTAATGAGTGTGAAGCTGTACACGATATATATAGGACACGATGTATTGGGTATTAATTATTCCTAATAATCCATCAAACTTTTTATTTTAACATCAAATTTATATATACATAAAGTACGTTATATATTAATGTATGATTAATACTTTCCTTTGTTCAATTCTCAAACAGCCTTAATTATTAGTGTCTCGATTGAAGAATTCACTCTTTACCTCGGATAATTCAGTATGATATAATGCAGGAAAATCAGTAGGTTTATTATATCAAAATTATAACACGTTTTAAGTGTTATTTTATCATCAGAAGGCGAAACGGAGACTTAGTTTGACTTTAAGTTTTATGGATCTATTTTTTGGATCGACAATAAAATACGATATTCTCTTACTACATTATGTTTACGCTATTTCAATTATATATTTCACGCCTGATTATATTTTTCCGATTATATCGCCATAATTATTCCAATCCGAATACTCAGAAATTCGATATCTAGTGTTCATCTTTTCCAATATATAAAATACATTTATAGCATACTTTGTTCCTTGATATTTTGTAGAGTGTTTATTATTCTATTTTAATTGTGATATATTGTCTAATGTCGATCGTTCAATTGCTATTAATATGTCAAAGATACAATAAGCAAATATCTCGTATTATACAGAATATAATCCTTTAATTCATACAACATTCTCATAATCATTCGGACAAAAATTATTTTTATTCGATAACTAATTTTTCCATTAAAAATCCCGCCATTTTCACCCATCAAATGGCATTTATTAACGAATAGATTTCGTTTATGTTACTGCCGTTTTTTTTCAACCGCATCACTTTGGCTCTTCTAAGTGTTTTGCGATGTTGAATTGGTGTAAAGGAGACCATCACCTACATTCCAACTCGAGATATCATCTCTTGCTGCATCTTCTGGAAAACGTCTTTTTCGCTTATCTGCAGTTTCTAAGTCGTGAATTTCTCACGGCCCACACTTATCTCCTCCAAAATCTCCAGAGCACTTAAAACTTACTCTTGGAATATGTCTCTTTTTATTTTTGCGGAGGAGAGATGGCGTTTTTCTGGGTGTTCACGGAGACGTTTATGAGACATTTTTTCTCTGTAAATATTTTCCGCGGTTAATGAACATAATGCTTCATGTAATTGATAAGGCGATGTACGTAAGAAAAGGATCTAACTTTGGTGCAATTCGAGTGCATTATAGAGCGAACAACTTTGCGTAGAAATGAAACTTTGACACTGAGTTTTAGAGTTTACTGTTAAATGTAAATATCTAAGGAACCACTACTGCAATATCCAATTGATGTGTATGTTCTAATGGAAAAAATATTTTCTTCGTTCAATAGACTCTTCAGAAAACAATGATGTTTTAACAACCTTTTTCTCTTACTTAAGCAAAACTGAGAGGTGTTATTGATCTAATTAATGCATTTTAATAATTATTATATTCCTGTTATATGTGCCTTTAATATTAATATCTCATATATACATAAAGGAAACTATCAAGTCTTTGTGAACTCCCTTAATAATATTTAAAAATTAATTTGCTAAATAATTATTGTTAAATATTCAGAGGGTATGGAGGAAAGAAATATTCTAATTCAACTCAATAGAAACAATAAAGAAAGTGATTTTCTTCTGTGAACATCAATCTTTATGTCTGCGATTGAATATATTCCTTGAAATCTATATAAGCAGTTAGTTTCGCTTACCAAACAGCGAATACAGATTATTGATATTTGGAATATTAATCGCAAATAATTTCCCATTTTAATACTTTCGCAGTCTTTATTAATCTTTTATTATAACATCGTCTTCATTTTTAGATTTCTTTACGCAATTTCTCCTAGGCATTTCTTCAATATATTACGTTTTATTTGTCAAAATTTGCAACAAGAAGTTTTTCATCATCCCCGCTTAGATTATTGACACACATCCATATCGATTGACCCTTATTTACATTATACAGTAGGGTTTTCTCGCTGATATTAGTCCATCTGGATATTCAACCTCTTCGCATCATCGTTTCATTATCACTTCTGCAAAAGCGTAACAATAGCAGCATGTTTGAAGGAGCCCATCACGACTGAGGAGTTCTCGATATAAAAATGCGAGTTATAAGCGATGGAAGGTAACGAATTTCTCATTAAAGCCGAAAACAAATATCCAATACTCCCGTTTTCCGATCAGCTGCGATAAGGTTCACGGGCCACCAATTCCCAGAAAGTGTGTCATTGTGCCCATCTTGTTCCGCTGAAACAAACAACTGCAGCATTTCGTGGGCATTCAATGAAGATGTCGCTTCCCGAAAAAAGAGTCTGAGACAAAAGGGGGGCCTCGATGGTTCGCCGTGATTTTTTTTTTTCCGCTGAAGTATGCGGCGAATTCGACGTAAAAATTCCGCAATCGCCCTAGCGGAGGGTGGAGGAATTAAAAGGGGGCTCGAATGTCCTATTAGGTCGCTTCGAGAACCGTTTGTCCGGAAAGCATTATTGCTCCTGCGTTCTTCTCTTTCAGAGATTTCTCCATGTTCCCCAATTCCCGTTTTCTCTTTTTTATTTTTCTTTATCCGGGTACTGCATTATCTTTCTAATCAAGGGCTGCTAACGGTTTATTTATTGGGATTACTTTTTTAGTTCATTTACGAGCATAAAGCTAAGTTTTACTTTAGGTACAATTGGGAGTAATTGGAAATGTTTGGTGCGCATGCATTTTTTTAACTGATGATAAAAATAAAACAATTTATGTATAAGACATTATATATTTTATAATTATTCCACCTATCCTAACGATAATATCATCATAAGTATCAATAATCGAAATATCTTCGGAAATATTTTAAAATTTGAAAACAAAATTAATCAATAAGAACTAGTTCATTTCCTATTTATTCTTATGATTTATTCTAAAGTATTAGGAATGTTGATATATGATTAGCCAACATTGAATAATCTTTTATACATTTTTGTCTCCTATTTATATACTTATTCTTGTATATATGAATGAATGTAATCATGAAGTACCATTTACAAGTAATGAATTAATATAGGTATGAAAAAGGGAGGTGTATTATAACTATTCTCCATTTCTCAAAATAATATTTACTTAATTTACAATATAATAATATAGATAATATGGCATGTGTGTTATATGATATTACGTTGCAATCTATAATTAATTAATGTATAATACATCTTAATACTTTTGGAATAACACTACCGATTGATTTCAATTACATGATTTCTTCTCTAATTTCATTGAATCATGCGTAAAATTTTTATACTGAATATGTTATTAAACTATTTTATTCACACCATTTACGTAGTATAACTTTATATCCTTAAAATTACGAACCCAAAACGGTCAATTTATCATTTACAGTATTTGCTCACGATCTGTAATTTATTTACACTGATTAATAAAATAAAATCCGCGTTTTTAAAGTTTTTTATAGTAATCATCGGTTTAGTTTTATTGTCGATAGTGCTTTCTAACTGCACATTTTAATTAGTCAAGAAAAAAAGTTCCGATACTTCATTCAATTTATCTCTTTCCAAAATAATGACAACGAGAGTAACAACATGGCTCCACAATTAAACCCAAGCTATTCAACAGTACGAAGTTCCAAAAAAAAAGAGAGAGCACTTGGATTTCAGTCCGTGTATTTTTTAGATTCTACACCTCTGCGTTGCGTTGACACACTTTTGGGCGCACAGTTCCATTCGTCGCGTCTGATTATCACGAAAAGTAGGAAGTAATTTCCAGACTTATTTGCAATGAGGATTCTTTCGAAGGTTTCACCTGAAATTTCCACGATTGCGGGGACTTTTCCCGGGACCCTTCTCAGCGACGGGAATTTCTCGAGAAAAGAGAAATTTATTTTCCGAATTTCCGCAGAATTCTACTAGACCATCCCTTTTCCCCTCGAATTTGGGATCTGATCGATTGGGTCAGGCGGGGCCTAGAGTTCATTACGGATTTTGATGCGCGTTCATAAACTGTGGGAACTGATAATAGGAAGCCTAAAGTGTGTCTCAACAAGTTATAACTCCGAAGCTGTTTATTGGTTTATTCGGAGAGCGGCTCTTCCGCATGTGTAAGTGACAGGGAACGAAAGCGATGTTTTCTCCGTCAACATTCCGCCGCTTTCAAATATTTCGCCGATAGAGTTCCAGCAATATTTTCGCAAATTCCGATTCCCCTTTTGAGTCACAATCGCACCGAAAATAGATGTCGTCTACCGTTCAAATAAGAATGTTTGGATAAGTAAATGATGGGACTCCATAAGGCAGCAGATATTTTCTATTAAGCTTATATTTTTAAGACACGATTTTAAAATTTTTATTCGCGAATAAATGAGAAAATTCTAATTATGATTAAAAATATATTTCGTCTTAAAGTAAGAAGTATATAGGTCATGTATTGAACTCTATGTTTATGAATAAAACTAAGATTTTCTTCTTCTTAGCAAAAATGATTATTGAAATTCACATTTAATTGAAGGTTGGGCGTTACGGAGAGAATAATTCAAAATGTTCTTATAAATATCAGTGTACGAGATATTTTTCTTATTTTTAACGCACACAAAATCTAATACTATCCATCTCTTTATTTCAGAGAAAGAATTTTACATTGATAGCGTATCTAATCACATGTTTTGAATCTCTTGCTTTCTGTAATATCACTTATTTCTCTATTTCCCTGTGCCTTCAATGTACATTATTTTTAACATCTAAAGTTTTATTTTCTTATGCTTGATACAAGATGATGCGAGAAAAATTCTATTCAGAATTTTCGTTCTTCATAATCAATAAAAGCATACTTAATAATTCACTTTAAACCATTTGCTACCATTAATGCTAATATATCTTCTTCACTCCATCTTCGCTCAAAAATGTATGTTTATATTATCACCTTAACAGTAAACATGCACTCATTTATTGTATTTCAATTCTCAATTCTATACGTCTAATATACCAGTATTCTTTTACGTAGAATAAAAGCATTTTAATTGGATATTAATTCTCATACATTCAACTTCATAATGTATACTTATAGTAAGAGATATCTTCTTCTATTGTAACAAGCATTGTTTCGCAAATATAAATCCTCAATGTAAAGTTCATATTTAGTTTTAGCTTCCATTTATAAATATGACATGATGCAAACTCAAGCAGTATCTAATAGTTATGTCTAACTAAACAAATACATATATTCAAATATATAACTCGTCGTAAAGTACTTTCTTATATTTAACGTTCATATTTCATAATGTGGAGGAGACCTTTAACTTTTCAGATTTGGCTTCCATTTACGAAAGACGCAAGACGTGTAAGCTTACAAAACGTCTGCCTCGCCGTCATTTACGTATCACACGAAATCTCGCGAAAAAAAAATGTAAGGGAACTATCCGAACACATTCCTCACACCACTCGCCCGCTTTAGAAGGTAGATTTTTCGCAAATGATATTCCTCTCGCATTTTCATCTTTACTCCTATATCTCCACTATTAGCCCACACGGCGACGCTTTCCAAAAACAAAGAAACCCATAAAAGCGAAAAATCCACTTTTTGCACGTTTTGATGGAGTGACGGGAGAAAGTGTGCCGTTGAGTAAAAAGATTAAAAGCGATAAGAGTAACATCTTCGCTCGGAGCGAAAATAAATACTAGACTGGGTGAAAGCTTTCGAGTCGCTTCATTTTTACGCAGCGGATCTTTTTTATTATTTCGGTGATTTTTTTCCCCGACTTGGGCGCCGCGGGCGGACGGAGTGCGAACGAATAAGAGTACTTTAGAGTTCATTTGGCGGGGTCAGAGAGAAGGGAGGTCATGTGAGAGGTTTCGAAAATGGTCAAAGGAAGTCTTAAAGGAAATGGGGAAGAATCGGTGAGAAAGGAAGAAACGGTTTTATTTGTTGAAGGGAACAAAAGATGTTGCGAGGGGCCAATGAGGATGGTGAATCGGTACGTGATTAAGGTAAGGAAAACAAAAAGGAATTTTAATAAGGTGGAGAAGATGTTAAGGGAATGGGTAAGTTATGTAAAGGAAAGGGATTTGGTGGGGAATGAGGCAAAGGGTAGTGGGTCTTTTGATAAAGAAATTAAGGAGGAATGAGGAGAATAAGAATGTAGAATGAGATGGGTGGTGTAGGAATTTACATCCTCAAGGCACGTTAAATAGAATAATAAGCGATTTTAAGAGATATCATTAATAAACAATATAAATAATGCACACTTTTATTCTGTTAATATAAAACTAACTAGTTATTTAATACTTGTAATGTTTTGATAAGATAATAAGTGTTAATTTCTTCGATATATAAATAGCTACACAAAAGGGAAAATAAACAATTATTTTTATATTTTATATCTGGAGTGATAATAAAATAGCACTATAGTGGTGTGAATGGTACCATGCACAATAATTCACAAAGCAAACAAATCATTTAATACTATAAAGGTCGTATTCGTTATCCTTATCAACTTTTGTGGGGATATTTCTCAGAAACATCTATTTAAGAAGCTAGAAAGAGCTTATTCCTCTTAGTTAATTATCTACTCATCATATCTTTCTCTGAAGTGAATACAATTTATTCTGAATAGTGGAGAGCTCGAACACAAAAATTGATGCAAGTCGCTAAAATAATATGTTTGTGTCTAGAAGCTGATGTATCTATCATCCGTGTGTGGCAAGAAATATCTTTATCCTCCGTATATTTCATTCAAGACGTTGATTTTCTTTTGTCCGCAAGAATCTTTCCTCTCCCTGAGAACTGAGAACGTTTGTGCTGATGTGGAGTCGGCTGTCAATTGTTTTGTGGGATGCGCGCGCATCTAAGAATGCGATCTATAATATATAGGAAACGAATCAAATAAACAATATCCATATATACGTATAAGTTGTTATTATTGTAATATACTGTTTTACATCAGCATAACCATTTATAGTGCATGAAAATACGTGGGTATATTAAGACTTATCTTGGGAGGAGTTCTCTTATTTTAGCCAACGAATAAGTTCGCAGACAAAGGCTGTAAGTGTCAGAAATGATTGGAGGAAGGATTCGTGACATTTGTAAGTTAGCGGCGAAATGGAATGTGGTGTTGGAAACGAAAGGAAAAGAGATGAAATTGAGGGAAAAATCGAATCTGAAATTGGTGGTATTAAAATGCAAAAATGATGGAGATGAAATGAGCCGCAATCTATGTGGAAACAAGAGGTTTAGAATAATAAGAGATCAGAGAGGTCTGCATTCGAAGATGGATATAAAATGAGAGTACTTTTTCATCTGGGTTGATCGCAGATATAAGTCTCCAATAGAGAATAAAAAAATAAATATGAGAAATAAATTAGGGTAAATTACTATGAAATGACGATTAACTCTCACCAAGCAGGTATTTTGCAACAAATAATGTTTGGGGTTTGAATTGGCGCAGATTTTGAAATCCTACAATTTATTGCTTACAGATCATACACCTATACCATAAAATTTCCATTTTCTTACGTTGAAAATTCTTTTTTACATCCTTTCCTATAGCATATTCTATCTTTTTAAATAAATGAGCTCTCATTCTCGCTCTTAATTTGATTTAATGTTGAATTCTTTTCCCTTATAAAAACGAAGTACAAGAAATATGTATATTGTAAAAATTACTATTGGAAAGAAATACTAAGTGCTTTTTTTCTATATGTTACAAACATTCTCCAAAGTTAAGCTTGATAATGTTCATTCTATAAGAAATAAATTTTTTGTTTTGAGATTGAGATAAAAAGAAAGAAGCTAATAATACTGCACTTTTCATCAAGGTTATCCACCACCCAGTGCATTTTACTTAAAACATCATTGATTCATATACTAAGATTGAATTATATTTTTATTAGCTGTACAATATTATTGAAAAATTATTTGTTCGTATTGAAAATCACATTGCAGTGCCATTCAGACACTTTCAACATAGGAGTAAGAAAATTTCCGGTGCGAATTTAGTTACTTATATCTTTCCACGTTAGATAAATACAATATAATAGATTTGTACGTAATAGATATAAGAAATCGGTAATTTAATAAAAAGCAAAATGTCCTAATATGATTGAATAAATGTATGTCAACAAAAATTATTATTCTAATTGTCTACGTGTTAAATAAAGACCTCATTCCATAACGTGTCATCATCCTATTATTCCTTGCAGAAAACTGTCACATTTTATAATTCTCTCATTTATTCTTCATATTTCTTCCAGCTATTCCCCGTTCTTCTGGTTAGCTTGAGTGACTTTTCAGTGTGATACCGCACAGATACTGCTTTCCTAAAACTTCTGTCGTCCCAAATAAATTTATGTGCCACCTGTTTCCAGTCCCTTTATCCTGCTTTCTGTATTACAATCTTCCAGAAAGTTTTCATACGAAAATTATCGTAATGTACTTATTCTCGTGCTAAAAGTTGTTTACCATTTCGTTGTAGTAACTATGGCATTTTTTATTTCACATATTGGTTTTTGAAATAAATGAAGTCTATGTTTGTTATTATATATTGAGGCTCTTATTTAGATACAAAATTGATTCTTACCCTCTTATATTAATGCCTTGACGAATTTATAAACTGCTATTCATAGTAATGATCCATTTTTTAATAATATATAATATTAGACGTTGAAGTCTTTATCGTCTGTAATATCGTGTGTTAAATATTTTATCTGAATCAGATTATATTTTTAAAATTATATTATCCTCATTCATATTATTAAAACCTCTAACATGATGCGATTCTTTTATGGTATGGCATTATATCAAAAGAGCTTCAGTCTGTTTTTATACTCAATATTTATGTCTGAGTATAACAAATTCCTTTGCCACACTTTTGATTCCCGAATGATAAACTAAACTTCCTCCTTCTTCTTCCAAGAGATCACATCCAGAACTTTCAAAAAGTATCAGTAAAGCTTTAGAGTATGATTCTCCGAAGTTTTCAGCCCTTTATGCAAAGCATTGTGTCATTTTCAGCCAAATTTCAGCCAACCCCTTTCGCGAACTATACTCGCTAGATAAATAGCAACGGCTTTTCCGTTTCCGCGAACACAAAAAAAAAATCCTCGTTAATCCTTCGCAACGATTCAAGAAATAAAACATTTGACAATCGTTTCACAAAGAGAAGTCGAGAAAGTTGGAAAAGAAGCAGTTCCGACGCGCTCTCATCATTGACAGGTGAAAAGCACAATGCGGAGCGAAGGCTTGAGAGAAAACTAAGGATTACTATGGAAGACGCGTGGGATGCGAGGAATCCCTAAGGCAACTTGGGAAGGCGTCAAGAGGTTCCGAGGGAAAATGTATGCGCGTTTATTGAATAGCGAAGACGGGAATTTTTGCTAAGTAAGGTTAATGGACAGGAGGCGTAGGGAAGTTGATTATAAGAGGAAGGACAGCGAACTGAAAAGTGGGCACTAACTAGGTCGAGGCCCTTTGTATCGGAGGATTTCCTTTTCTCGGGAAATTCTTCTCGAGAACGAGATCGGAAAAGGGCGTGGAAAGGTTGAGGAACCGTGTTCCGTTTTCCCCATTGCGGATGTCTGCATCCATTTGACCCGCGTAAACAACTTTGCATTCATTGGATCGGAGGATGATGCACCGCTGTTCTCTGCAAAATGAAAAGGAAGTGCATGAGGAGTATTTAGTGTACGTGAGGAAACGAGTGACGTTTGTTCAAGGTTTTGAGAGTCTTTAATAACTACGATGCACTTCTCGTACACAAAAGTATCTCTTACGAGATATCACGTATATAGAGTTTGAAAAGTCTCTCGAATTGATTTCAAGATGGGTAGTGAATCTTTATGAAAATGTGCTCTTATCCTTACCATTTTATTTGTGCGAATTAAAACCCCTCTTTCACAATATACAGGAGTTTTTTTTATTCATAGAATTCATAAAAATAATTACATGTCTTTTCACAATGTTAAACAGAAATGAAAATTGCACGTTTTCTCGTGAAAAGTGTTCAAACACCTATATTGCCCTTCTCTCATTGCAAATATTACGTACATTGTACACTTAGGGAAAAGTAATTTCCAAAAGAATCCTAAAACTCTGAATTTTTAAGGTCCAGCACCAAACTTATGTCTCACAAATAACTTTAAATTGAATTGATCATTAAAATTATTTTTTAAATAAAGTAAAATAGAAGTGAAGAAAAGTTAATACATCTCAAGCCAAGTTGCAACCTACCCTTCCCTTATACTATGTTGTAGATAGCTTAGTAAATATATTTATAGAATTATTATTACCCTTCGGACCCTATTCGAATACATTTATGGACAGCGATTTAAAGAATGAAGAAGAAATCTATTAAAAAGATTATTGAAGTAAGAAACTACATAGCACTACTATTGCTACAAATGATAAATGATATTACATAATAACTTCGTAGCATATGCTTGTGTTCAATATAAAAAGTCATAGTATTCACAAAATAATCTCTGTATGGAAACACCTAAAAAGATTTTCAATTTCTGCCTTGGTTCTTCTAAAAGAGAAATTCGTAAAGCAAGAAAGGGTTATATTCCCTCGTGATTCCCCATTGACCCATTTCAAGGTGTCGTTTCTATGCTAAGAGATAAAAATCCGAAATATCACGTTAGAACATTTATATGGAAATGGAATTAAAATTGAGGCTTTCAAGAAGATAATGCTCATTCATATAAAAGTTAAAGGTGAAAAAATGGAAATATCAAACCCACTCATTTGAATGCTCAAATCATTTTAACTCAGTGTTTCTACGGATTCAATGGAAGAAATCTGAGAGTGAGTCTATCTCTTGAAAAGTCACGCTGAAGTCAAAATATAAGTTTTATTTTAATCTTGAAACTTTTTTATTGCTTTATAAAGTCACTTCTGTACGGTGCGCAACTTTATATAACTGCCATCAGGCTCATGGCCTAGTAGCAGTTTGTAATAATAATGATATACATTTGCAATCGATTTTAAAAATGATATCTGAATACAAAATAAGATCAGCACTTCTTAGAGCTATAATTCTGTTCCATTCCGAAATACCGAACAATGGTTCATTATTTCGTAAGAACCTACATCTTTATTGGACAAAGCGCTGTATTTAAATTGTATCTTGAAACATAATAATAGAATAGAGAAACTGTGATTTCTTTTTGAGTCATTTTCTCTTATTTTGTAATACATATCTATGAGCTCTTTATTTAAAATGCTAATACTTTTAAGCAACTTCCTGTGTGTGTATGTATATTGATTATATTTTTTAGCATATTTCTAAATAAGTTTCATTTATAAAATACTACGAACAGTATCTACAAGCCTTCTAAAAAATAAATAATGAAAAATAATATATACGACTATTTTCTGAAAATAAATACTTAACATTTTTAGAACTAAAGGTATTAAAATTTACGAAAATTATCTGTCAACTATGAAACAAAATGTTACCTAGGCTACAGTAAATTCATTTACAATCCATGAAAAATTTTGGTTTACTCGATACGATCTTCGTAATTGGAAATGTACGTTAATTCTACGTAGATTTCGAAATTTCATTCAAAATCTGAGGCATATGTAATGGAAATAATTCCCTGCGATGAGATAGCATCTCTGGTTTTCTTTTTCCCGTCAAAAACAACTTGTGCCCGTCCGAATCCAAACGAGAATTCTGCATAAACTTTTCCCCGAATGAGTTTCAAGATTAATCGCCGGAAAAAAATTAGAAAAAGTACACTCTCCATAATTCGTGGCTTAAGCGGACACGTCGAGTGGATTTGGCAGTCTCTGGGAGTATGTTGGAAGAATCCTTTTTTAATGAAAAGAACCGCGGGGTTTTTTTTATTTCAAAAATCGCTTTAGATTAACGTCAGGGACGGACAGGATGATATAAGCTTCTTCATTATCCCACTTGTATCCCTACTCCTCTTGATCACCTTGCCTCTTCCTCAGAGTGCAATTAACTATCTCCCGGAACTATTTCTTGCTGCGGAAGTATTCCAAAGGATTCGCCTAAGATGCGCGCACCGCAACGCCTCACCCGTTCCCTGACCTTTCAACTTTTTTCTCCTTGATTTTTGTTTCCCTGGAAACGTCGAAGGAAACCCTAGCATCTTGAGTTCTCCTTCCGCCGGTGGGCTCGTTCATTAAAATCATCCCACCTAATCCACCCGTTCTCAACTTCGTATCAAACTTTCCGTTGCGAAAAGAGACGGTGCAATTGCTCCACATTCTCCGATTTCTAATGAGAAAAAGGCGAAGATTGGCTGCATTTCTCTTCCGTTGAACTTTCTTGGTCGTCGAGTGCTTCCGAAACGGAGCGTTCGTTCTGTGGATCGAAAAATGGACTTCGCCACGATGCATCTCTCTCAAAGGTGCCTCCTTTCATATCTTTCTCACATTAGCTCACTCGGTGCATTCAACTCGCGCCGTGTTCGCGCGAGGTGTTTTACGCTTTCATGAACTGATGCTGAATTTTTGAGTTCCATTCTCATCGACACATTCGCATAATGAGTTTGAATGTGGATGAAAATTGACAAGCGAAATGCGATTCAGTTCTTTCACGAAAAACAGTAGAATAAAGAACATTATAGAACATGGAAAGACTTTTTTATTAACCCTAGAAATTTATAATTGTAATAAAATTATATATAATATATATATATATTATATATATATTGAAACATATTTAGAGAATATATATATGTATATGATATTTACGAATACCTACTAACTTAAAATCGTTACATAATATACATTCAAATATTTCAGTCTTTTGTATTATATTGCGGATTCCGGATTAAATGAATCGATAAACTATCTATATAACTATAATGAAACTATAAACTATATATACTATGAATCAATACTAATGACAGGAATTTTTAATTTCGAATGAAATTTGAATTATCAAGATATGCCATTGAGTAGTTCATTTATCTTTTATAAAGATAACCCTGGGTTCGATTCCTGCGAGAGTAAATCCAAGCAAGGTGACATCAACTTTCCAAAAAAATCATGATTAAAGCGCTTTTAAATTAAAGAATAGTTCATGAAGTAGTTAATCATGAAATTGCTTGCTTCAAATAAGACGTGAACCATTGAGAAAAAATTTTTCGAAAGTTTTCATTTCAAAAGGAAAAAGTTTGACGTTCCAATCGTCTGGAAAAATTTGAATGGACTCGTCTATACTCTTTCGATAGTTTTATTCGAGTAAAACTTGGAATTCCGTAGTTTTGGCCATTCACCTTTTGAGGAACACTTTGTAAGTATCTGTCATTTTCAAGAATGTTCCTGATTATAAAAATTTTTTCGAGTTTTTCACTTTTGCATTCGTACGATGAAATTTCCTTCAAACTTATTTAAATGGTCTGTTAAGGAACTTGGATTGGATTATTATGCAGGAACAAGGAAAAAGGCGTTTCCGTATAATATCTTATTTCACTACTCTGTTGAGATAGAGTCATGTTTATGAGTACGTAATCTTTGGAAAAATAATAGTTTTTTTTCACTTTTATATTTCTTTTCTTTTCTTATTATCACTGGTATGCGAAAGAATTTTTAGATTTTTAGTTTTATCATGTACATTGTTTATGGTGTTATATACAGTTATCCGGTGTATTATAATTCGAATCCTTCTGAAATTTAGTCAAAGTTTTATTTCCACATTCTTCAATTTAAGTTTACGATTGTATAAATAAGAAACATAACATTGTCACAAAAGTACATAAACACTACCTAAACTGAACCTGAATAAACCTACCAAATGATAATTGATATTTAACGATAAATATCTATTGTACTATTTATCATATAATTTATTTTCTTTCAAAGGAAAATTTTAAGCAATTGGTTGTTTAACTCAGTTAAATCATCGAATTATGCGTATGGTACATGTAGATGTATACCCGTAACCGTATAACCGGAGTATATGGGACAGGAACTGCCCTGCCGAGGCAGTAAACTAAACTACCTACGACAGATGAGATTTCACTTCCTAATATTTGGAACGATAATTATGCCTCGTGTTTGGACACCCTTGGAACTCGTTTTAATTACGCTCGCTACCGGTGAGGACGTTTTTTCCACAAGATATTCACCTCTCGACTGTGTCCTTTCAGTCGAGTTCCGCAGCAAAGTGGCCTGTGAGGACCAGTCGACGGAACTGCGCTGCGGTCCGCACACACGCATCGCCATCTACTCTGCCAGCTTCGGACGCACGGAGTACGAGAGCATCAAATGCCCGCAGCCTCAGGGGGTACCGGAGGAAAGTGAGTGACCTCCTTCTCTCATAATTATCGCGAGTTCGTTAAAACTCGCACTTTTCCACATTCCTAAATTTCGTCTCGTTTTTATTTTTTGGAGTTTCGTGTTTTCTCCGGCAGATGACGGTTTTTTCTCGCCCGCTATTAATTTAGATGTAATTGCACTGCATGTTGCTCTCGAAACAATTTAACGGCCTTCTAGTCTAGGCCAAGGGATATGAATCAGTGGGTGTATGAAATGGTTATCGCGAAACATGCTATGTACAGCCCTATGAACACACGGAAGTTGTGAAACATTTCGCAATTTGAAGTCTCTTCGCAGAATTCGACTGGATCAAATCCTGAATTTTAATCGGTTCACGTAGTTTAATTATAAATGGTGATTGGATTTAATATGAGAATGGAAATTTTAAATGAATTAGACTGTAAATTTCCAACTGACGTGTTAGGGCTTTGATTAAGATAAATTAAAATTATTTTTGCACTTTCACGACTAATAACTTTTTGCAAAATAGTTATTTGATCATGATTCAGTACCCCTTAATAACTTCTTATAAATCTATTGTGTTCTCATTATTAATCGTTGAATCCAATGTAAAATTTTATGAAACATTTATGAAATAGCAAACGGATGAAAACAGTGAATTATGAAAGCGCATTAATTCTAAAGATAAAAATATTCGATTATTGGTATAAAGTACGAAGTTTTATCAGCAACGAAAATGTTCATTTATTCCCAATACAAAAATGTTGATCAACGTATATTTATATGATAAAGAATGAACTTCATTGCCTGGAACTGATAACTGGAATATATACAGTCAACCTATAATTATTTATACTAAATGACAACAATGGATTTTAGTTAAATAAAGATCCTTCTTGTTTCAAGATCTTAATCATGAATGGCTTCAATTTATTCCATAAAATTCATATTCATAAGTCTGTACTCATCATCGTAAGGCGAATATTTCTCCAGATTCTTCCACTTCACAGTTGAACCCTTTTTCTATTTCTGATTATTTTCATATTCGGTTACTATGTGCTAAAAGTGTCGACCTGCCAATTTATGTATCACCGTTCTTTCTGAAAGCTCGACTGTAAAACCGGCTTTCGTCGCATCTACTATGAATTTTACGACTTTTCTTTTATTTCAAACATCGCATGGAATACATACGGCAATATGAGAGGGTATTGAGCGAATATTTTTCATCGTGTAACGTATAAGTGGTACGCAGAACTCAAGTGTCATCAAATATTATACACCACTCATTCGCCATTCCTCTTCGTCAATCTATTTTTAAACTGTCTCCACTCAAAATGATATGTTAATTTTAATCTAAATTGAATTTAAATCTCAAAAACAGTATATTTTTATGATTATAAGCTAACAAGTTTCTACGCTAAGCACACTTAAAATAATGTGGTTCAAGAGAGAAATATGGATTAGACCTCTCGGCTTGTTATTTTTAACTCTTTCGTTAAAATAATGTTCATTATATGCGATAATGTATGTGTATGATACGCTAAGCATATTTCACGATACTACCCTCGAACTTGTTTAAGTAATATAATTACGATGGATATAATAAATAAATTAAAAAATCATAATTATAGATTCTCTTAGCCTTAATAATAGCCTTAGTATAATATAGATTACCTTGTTTAAGCAATATTTTTAAAGTAATACAATCAAACTCGTAAATTCCTCTCAGAGAATATCTCAGTAAACATTTTTGGGTCGTCACAAACAGGACATATTGCAATACGTACTGTATTCGCCAATATAATTTCGCTTTAATGGCTTTCGTTCTCTATCAGCGTGCCTCGTGAGCTACGCCACGGAGACGGCGATGCAGCAATGTCACGGCAAGAGAAGATGCGTCCTCCACGCGAACGCAGCGACGTTCGGCAATCCGTGCAGAGATCGGTCACAGACGTACCTCAAAGTCATCTATACATGCGGTGAGTAATAGAGGAATTTGCATCAAATTATCAGACGTGATTGCGTAATTTACGGGAATACGAGATGGGCAGACGCTGTTTCGATAACTGCGGTTGTTGCATCAGCGAATGTCATCAGCTCTTCGAGAAAAATGAATAATCCCAATTAAATATTTAAAAAACTATATCGAACGAGTCTTGTGACACGTTTCAGGAAGTTAATATTTTAATCCCTAAATGATTGATTTCGTAATTCTCCCGCAAATGACGGAAAATCTTGGAATAATTGGATTTACGCTTATGATTTGATTGACATGATGTTCGGTTTCCCAATTTTAATCCCGACCAATGATACGAGATTGTATTTCCGTGTACAAATAGGTCAAAATATGTTATGGAACTTTAAATTGGTAAATATTAAGTCAACGAAAAGGGAAATAAGAAGAATGTGAATGGAAAATCTATTATGTATGTCGACAATATAGCTAGTGCTAATTTATTTTTACGAGGAAAATTGAAGCTAGCCATTTGATTTCCTAGATTTATCCATTTGAATTATGGCTTAAATCTGAGTTTTCTGTGATTCTTCTCATTATTTTCCTCTGGAATCGTAAAAAATTCGAAGAAATCAGTCCCAAATTTCATTGGAATTGAAAATAAAGGTGTACGTGAAGATAATAGTGATTTTCCTCGTAAAAATTTAACCACAAACTCATAAAATGACTCCTGTACGTAAAGGCGATCGATAAAAATTTCATGTTACTCTAGAGATTTAGTACGGAATACAAAATTAAACTTCAGGCTTACAATTTACGCTCTGCTTTTCCTTCTAGAAACGGGTACTTATTAGAAAGACCTATTTTTTTATATATTTTTTTAATTTAGCCAGTTCCGCAGGCCCGGAACTAAGTTCATGAACCTTCAAAACACACATAAGGACATTAGAAAGAGTATAAGGCGTTTATTTGGAGATCCAGCTTTAATCTGCTAGCGGTGTTTACCGAGGCAAAACGGAGGAAAAGGAGGCCAAGTTAAAATTCTTGATTCAAACAAAGTAATGTCGTTATTATTTCAGCAGACGGGTTCACCTCATGGCCATTTTACCCCTTGATCTTTATGATGGTGCGAGATTGTGACGTTCAACGGATGGCAAATCATCAAGATAAGAGCTTTTCGTACACAGGGGAATGCATTAAAGGGCAGACAAATTGCTTCCGCCAAATGCATTATTTATTTCCGACTGCAAGTCGGTGCGCAAAGGATCTTAAGAGATTACAAACAAGGAATGCGGTTAAGGATTTCTTCATCATGTCCATTTAATGTAGATCACGGGAACCATTAGATGTGGAATGGATGTCATATTTCTTAGCGTCTGAAATAAGAGGCGGTGCTGGTGCGTGAAATTAACGCTGTATCTTCGGAAAAACTTGGTTTCAGATTAAGACATCAATCTTCAGAGTTTTCAGTATGAATAATTATAATGGTTTTTTCCTTGAGTACTCCGCATTATCCGCGATATCTAATATTTACTCGACTTTGTAGGTAAGGTGGAATGTATGTAAAACGTATTAAGAAAATCTTGACGGGTGAAAATTTTAAGATGTTATTTCTTTATAGGAAACTCGAGAAGAAATTTCATTAATATACATTTGAAACTAATATGTGTTAATTAGTGTATTGAAATTGGTGTATTAAAATTAAATTATATATTTATATAATGTTTTAAAAACCATTTTGGTGAAGAAAATCGAGTAAACCGTGTAATCGTGTAGGTTACTTGGTGTTGTATAATTCAAATACGCGCAGAATAGAATTTTCTCCTATTTTCCTTATTCTTTTTAACGTATGTTATTAGATTGTAGAAAGTAATTAATCGCTTAATTTTTAGTTTTAGTAGTGCAGTTCAGTAAACTTTTTCACACTCACTATCATTTCACTTTCGTCAAATCGATTTGTTTTTTCTGTAAACCTTTTTTTATACTTATTTATCGCTCTTTATTTTCTGGGATTAGAATATCCTTTAATCTAAAATCATAGAAATTACGTGTACCTAAGGTCTCCATTTCTTCTTCAATCGATATTTTTATTTATATAAAACCAATTAGATGAAAATTCCTTGAAAATAATATTGTATATCACCACTAAATACATATACTTGCAATGGTCGGAGTTTAGTTTTTACAGAACATGTTGGTCGTGTTTCGAACGTATCCTCGTCTGCTTTTAGAAACCAAGAGAACTGAAATCGTGTGCCGCCCAACCCTTAGATAGTTTCCTTGTAACCCTTAGGGTACATGTACGGCGCTTTGTAGAGAACGCTGTTCTAAATATACCCCCAATGCTTTTAAGCGCCATGGACATGTTTGTGTAGAGGGTGTCTGCTTCTATCCAACAGTTCCCCGGAAGGTGCTGGTTCAGGTCCTTCAGGAGTTGGAGGAGGACGAAGGGGAGGAGGGCCCCGACGATGAGGAGGAGGAGGGGGCCGGAGGAGGAAATGACGACTATGACGAGGCATACGGGGGAGGGACGGATGACCTCTTCCGGGAGTCGAGCGCCTTCTCCCCGGCCCCCAACGCTGACGGAGATTCGGGCTTCGGGGGTGGGCCTGGGAAGGCGCAGCCTTCGCTCGTGGGGAAGTCTGCCCCCGGTGGAGGGGGCCCCACGCCCAGGCAGCATTCGGAGAACAATAATGGTTCCTCAGGTGAGTGAAATGCCTTCCTCATCAGGTACTTGCGGGCTCCATAGTCAAGGATATTGATGAGTATCGTGTTTTAAAACTATATTTATAAAAGAAGAAATATTGAGATAAAACTTGAGGACAATTTACCTTAATATCCCTACGCGATTCATTCTCATAAATCAAATAAAATTGGGACATTTTTTATTGTTATTTATAAATAAATTCATTTCAGCTCATCTACTTTGACGGTAACCCATTTCGAACCTTTATATGGAAAAATTCTCTTCGCTTTGTAAGTTTTAAATATTGTCATTGAATTTCTTAAGATAAAAAGTGAAGAAACCCTTCCTTATAAGAAAAAGACTTCAAACTGTATCGAGAGAATAAGAATACGTCTTCTTCGAAGAAAGCCTCTTGCTCCGTAACTAATTAAGGGTTATTGATATCTGCAGCGAGTAAATATTTGTTAAAAAGTAGTGTTTTAAAAAAGAACTTAATTTATATTCCGCTTATCAGAATGCACATAATAAAAGTCAAGACAAGCAGCTGAGACAATCAACTGTATGATATATTAATAGATATTGATGCATTACATGGATCATTATGGATTCATTTTTATAAAAATTAAATTCTGAATATGCACGACTTAAAATTTCGATCGCAATTTTTTCACGCAAATAAAAAGTTTCACTATTGATCTCGATAAACTATCTCACATAATACATACAGTAATTCATATAATGATAACCTTTTCGTCATGAACCACTTAATTAATCTTTGATAAATTATTTTTTTGTAGAAAATATTTTCAAGCTCTTCCAAGAATTCTCACTTACCTTATAATACATATGGGATCACATTTCTCGTGCATTCTACAATCGAATCATTCGGAAATTCACTATCTGCGAGATGCACTTCGAATTCTCTTAATCGTAGTAGCGGACCCTTTCGTCCAGCGCATCGATCTTCGTTCCCCATTTGATGGATGACTGGTGGTCGGGGACCCTCTGCCATATCGCTAATCCCCCCAACATTTCTAACCCATTGTCTACGGTGACGTCGAAGAAGGATGGCCTACTGACACTTCTCTTCGAATCCTTGTTTCCAAATCTTTACACGGAGCCGCTCTCCTCTAAAACTCACACCAACTCGGCCAAGTCGTGCTGTTTCTCCCTTTAATACAACCTTTAACGGAAGAAATTGATCCGATACCCTTTCATCTCTTTTTGAGGCTGTACTTCCACATTTATCTCTTCTTACGTAGAACTAACCTAAGGAAAACCTGGAGGCAATTGGTTCGTGGAAAAAAAGTGTTCAAAAGGGTTCAATCTAGGCCAACTAGATACCGATCTAAGCACTATAGTTAATTACGATCGACTTCGGCAAAAAATAAATCTTCACGTACGTATAAATTTGAATCCAATCAGCATCATTATGTAAAATTGTCTATATATTTAGAATGGAATCAGTATCATCTGCGATCGAGTCTATTATTAATTGCAACTAGGCCGATCCTTCTGAAATTCCGTCAAAATGAAATCTGTTTAAAAATATAATATCATCTTTCGTAAGTTTACAAAGGATAAATAGGAAAAAACAACTTATAATTATTATTTATTGTTTATCCTAATTATGGAATAGAAATCGATATTATGTTTACTATTATTAAGTGGTCTCATAGTACTGAGTGCTATGAGGGAATTATTAATCCAATGATCACCAAATGCATTGTTATTACCATTATGATATAATTATTTACATGAAATGTAAATTTTTCAAATAAATGAGTTCTCATTATTCTTAGGCCAACTTTCGACGTGTGGCAATACTGACTATACTAATAAAAGCTATATGTTTACGAAGTTTATGTAAACGAAGTATATCATTTCTGAATTAGCATTAGACTGACTATACTCATTGCTGGAAAGACGTAAAATACTATTCATGAGCATTATTAGACGTTATAATTTCTTGAACGAAGAACGAACCATCAGACGCTCGATATTTCATACGACTGCACCTCCTTTTAACCTCAGTTAATAATTCCATTTATTCTCCTTCTTCAACACAGGAAACGGCAGCAACATCTTCCTCTATGTATTCCTGGCCCTAGGAGGATGCCTTGTGGTACTCCTCTCGGTGCTTGCGGGCAGATTCTACTTGGGCCGCCGCAGAGAGGGCCCTAGGAACAAAAAGGCCTCTGGGGACGCGTCCTCTTCATCCTCCGCCCACTCTCCTTCACCCTCCGCGGCCGGAGGCGAGGCCCCCGCAGAACCGATGACCACCCTCCCCAACGGGTTTCTCGCCTCCAAGGTGGAAATCATGACAGAGATCGACACGGGTATAGACCTCATGGTGTCGTCACCCGGGAGGCGTTACCTGGGCGCGGGGGGCAGGGGGGTGATCGCCACCACGTCCGGAGGCATACCTCTCCCTCCCCCCGCGGCCCCACCAACCCTAACGGCGGGGGGGCAGGTTCTGTGCTACGGCCACCCGCGGAGCGGAGGCAGCGTCCTCGGAGTACGATTCCAATGCGGCGAAGAGGGCGACCCTGGCGGAAACAACCAATATTACTACTCGTGAACGTAAATCGAACGTTGGTATCGGATCGCCGAGGACCTTTTATTCCGGAAGATTACCACGGGGCGTATTAGCTTCCCCTATGCTCAAGAGACAATCGCACGTCCCAGGAATGCCTGTTTCCCCCTCCCCGATGACCAATTACGGGACTTAAGCGATGAGGACTTGTACATATAGAGAGCATCGAAGTCATTGACCATATCAGATTCCGTGTGCAGACACGGTGACTCTTACGGACGGTACTTGCTCCCAAGAGATGTCGTTTAGCCACGTGTGTGTTTTATTTTTTTTCCCGCTGAAGTATGAAAGACCTCTAGGGCGGGCGGTCGAATCGAGTTTCTCTTTTTTAACTCCCGGTAGTTGTTGTAGGTGAAGTCGCGGGTGTCGCCGCGGAATTTGAAGTCTCCGGACTCCGCCGAAAAAAATTATAAAAAAGTTGGACTACAAAGTGTTGTATGTGTTTCTTTCGTGTGCTAGTGTTTCAAGTGTGTGTCCCGGCGGGTATTTTTCTGTGTGGTCGGTGTTTTTAAAGTGCCTTCTTCAACTGATTTAAGACGGCTGTGCTCTTTGGCCAACGACGACGGAGCCCCAGTGTCCGCCAAACCGCGGAGGCTTAATAAAGGTGCGGCGTAAGCATACGTATATATCTATAAAAAGTATAAATTTGTAAAAAAAAGTTACTCTATCGGATTAACGTGGCAATAAAGTATTTTACCGAATTATGTCTCTGTTTGCACTTTCAAAATCCGCATGGCCGAGGCTCAATATTCTTTTGGGTCTCTTTTTCACGGAATATCGCTGTGGAATGTGACGAATTTTACGAGGACTAGTACTCGAGCTTATGCCGAGAATGCCGTTAATCGTAAACCTGGAGATACATCAAATAGTATTGATAAGCTTTTTGGTAAAAGGCGCAACTTACGTATGTTTTTATTTGTGTTTAGTTCTTCCAAAGATGTTAGTCTCTCATGGGGATTTTCACGTAAAAGATTATTTTTTAAGGCATAATGTCATTAAGAATTACGAATATGAATAAAAAATATTTTAAGTATCCTTAATACGAGGTTTCTAATTCTTTTACGAAGACTATACAATACTTTTACGAATACAATAATTGCTTCTTTTTAAAATACGTAATCTTCTGAAAATTTCGAATTAGATGAATTTTTACGCTGTCTACCGTCAATTTGCATACATCACTGGAAGCGTTACTATTCCTTATCGTATAACTGAAAAGTCGGCAGCGGTATATATTTCAGATGGAATTCTTAGAGGAATTTTACGGATTAATCTCACCGGAAAAATTGCGGATTCCGCAATATTTCCTTGCTCTAGATACGTCACTGATCCTGAAGCACCATTGGTAGCACTTATTGTGATAACTCCATATATCATTCAAACCGGGAAATTGGAAACTATTATGACTGCTATTTTGTAACCATCACCTCTTACACAGAAGTTATGCGTTTGATCTTATTAATAAGTGTTGAAAAATGTTTAACCTATAAAAAATTATTTATATCTTAGTCAATAAATTATATAATCAAAATAATAGCGATACATTATCTTAGCTTCTTGTATTCGAAATAATTATAAAGCTATCTGGAAGCATTTTAAAAGATAATGAATAGATTATTGATACTAATTAAAAGTGTACGCTCAAGTCTGCACAAGGGGGCTCTTATAGCCCGAAGCATATTCGTGAAATCAGAGGAAGTTTCAAGACTAGGCGAAGATTAATTAATACTTTGTAAACTTAAACTACTTCAAGGAGGCAATACGGAGATTCTAGGCTGGCCTAAAGGGTAATAGTTCTTCAAAGAACTTACCTCCTTTATTATTGTTAAAATCTAACAATATAAATAGAAAAGTAATATAAACATCATAAATTTCAATCGTTAAAAATTTTAAACCAATTATATCATAATTATTTGCATAGATAAGGAATTTTAAAGGCGTCTTCGTTGAGCAGATTGTTACATATTTGTCCTTATTCGAAAAAGAATATTAAGCTTTTGCGTCTGCAAATTTCAAACCGAAATTTTTTTTCAACCCTCTTGATATTAAAATTGATCGGAGCTTCGAAGCTGATTAAGTTTTAAATAGAATTCATATCGAAACATATCGAAGTCTTGCATATCTCGATAGATAGCTAGTATGATTGGTTTAATTAAGCGTGGATGTTTAGAAACTATACGTATCGTATACGTATATAGCGTCACATTCCATGACGTATTCTGTAATTAAAATGCCAAATCTGTGGTTTTCCTTTAAGCTGTGATATTCTGCATTAGCTTTGCAGCATGCGAGGCAGGCATCTCAAACTGGCGGCACACTGACAGTAAGTGATTTATCTATAGAAATTGGATCAGCGAATCTCAATAAATTTCATTCACTGGAATGGAAAAAAAATCTTTAGTTTAATTTCGTCAAAAACCTTTTGAGCATAAAAGTATTTCATTTAAAGGAACATTATTATAACTACAAACAGCAGATGATATCGTCATCTTACGCCCCGTGCACCCTTGTCAGTTTGAGATCCCTGACATTATGTAGTGGGGTGCTTTTGTAGTGTGGAATTGCTGTGCGCACTTGATTCTTGTGTAGTTTTGTGTGAACTTGACTCTTTATTCCAGCTTCTCGAAGATTATTTTTTTACTGATAATATTACGATACAAAGTGGTTTATTTATGAGTAAGTTATTTTGAAAGTGAACGTTTATTCTCAAAGTTCCAGTGTTTTAATAATATATATGTTTTTATATTAATTTGGTGTACACTTTAGTTTCTCTCCATAGAACTATTTGAACTACTCGTTAAGGGATATAAGATAATACGACTTCATTAGTAAGGTTTTGAGGAACATCTAATTTGTGAAGATACGTATTCGTTACATTACCTCAGATTTTTGATAGTTTAAATCATCATTAGATATATATCTTCTCACATGCCCGTTAATCTTTGCGATATATACTTCAAGTAAAATCAATTGAATCGTAATTTTTAATAATGAAATTCTTTCTTTACTTTCGACAGGAATTTATGATGAATTGTAATAGGCTTGTGGATGAAAATTAACACCTCTTGGAACTCCATGCTATGATTCCTACTTCCGTTGACTACTCCATTATATAAAAAACCTATTAAAATCATCATTATTTTTTGAAGTCATAGTAATAACTGATTACCTTATAGCGATTGCTCGTAAGTATGTGATGTATGGGCTACTGATAGCGTCTTCCAGACATTCCGGTCAAAAGAAAGGGTGCTTATATGTCGTTCTTACACGCATATGTGTACGTGTACGTACGAATTGTGTCAGAATACATCTTCGTTTCAGGGGTAAGGGTATTCTAGTATAAAATATGACACACCAAGACCTCATTTCTGTTGAACCACTCCTTTTGTGACTTCCAATTGGCGGGAGAAAGTATATTTGCGATCGATTTGTGCTTGTTTTGTTCCAGTTTATCGCTGAACCTATAGCCTCATGGAGTTTATAGAGTTATCAAATGTGGCTGTCATTTGCAGGCGTTCAAATATTCTGTATTGTTCTCACGTTTAATGAAGCGGCTGTCTATCTCTCTAATTCCAATAAGCTTTGTTCGATAAAGATGAAAGAAGACTTCACAAATTGTATCCGAATATAGGAAATTCAACGTATCAGATTAATCTATTGTTTAATTTGATGAAATACTACCATCGCTACTTAATAGAAGTTTGCGTCAGATTTATATACCACTGCGGTTACGAAGTATGTTTTGATCTCCGGCAAAATTCAATATGAGGTTTACGAGAACCTTAGCAGACGCGGTGTTTTTATCTTTTTGTGTATTTCCACACCGCCAAAAATCTATTTTACTGCTCCCATATTTTACTCCTACAATGCTGTTGTCGCAACGCCCTTGTTTTGATTGTATTGTCTCTCAAAAAATACTACGTTTTATACTACCGTGAGCTTTAGGTGTTTATTCATTAAATGATATTGCCCGTAAAATTACAATGTATTCGTATCACCAGGTTTAAGGCGTTCGTAAAGTTTTTATGCTTTATATTTTGTCACGAAGTTTTGATATATTGCCAGCCATCTATTAATTAATTAAGTTTAATAATTGAATGACTATTTCTAATTTTTATTCCTACAAGTATCCTTTGAGATATTGGTGTTATGAGAATTAAGTTATAGTCATCTTCCATTTCTTCTCATACTAAAAATATACTTTTTGTAACTCATCAACCACTTTCGTATTTTACGTATTTCAAAAATCACCAAATCTCTGACATTCGTACGGCCAAATAACCAAATTTTACTGGCTGAGGATCACTGCAAATATAAACTCCTGTAATTGACTAACTTCCACTTTTTCTTAGATATTTTGTTGAAGTAAACAGTGGTAGGGTATGATGCCATTTACGCAGTATATTTTTTACGATAAATTTAATACTTTAGCTGTACATAAGCTTTCAAAGCCTTAAATTTTATTATTCATGACTAATTATACTAAATAATTTTTCATGTTGGGTCACCTAAAAAATTCCATTTCTGATGTTCATTTCTGTGCCTTGAATTACCAATCTGAAATGTCAGGAGTTTTACGAAATTGTGATCTCAAAGGAATGAAGAACTCATGATTTTTTAGCTACCAATTTTTTTATATGTGTGGGGAACAGATAAGTTAATATATATCGGCCAATGAGTTCAAAAGTAAAAGGTATGTACTTCCAAAAGTCTATTCCATCTGGTGAAATTTTTATCGTTATTATGTTTGTAGATTATTATCCAACTAATATAACAAGATGCATTATAGACGTAAGTAAGTGTATAGTGAAAATTTACGAAAACCCATGACGATTTTTACGAGAATTCTAAGTATATAAAATTAAAAAAAAAAATTGCATCTACATACAATTAATTTTCATCTTATGACTTAAGAGTTTTCGATGTCATCAGAATTGTTTTTAATATTTTCGAATATATCGATATTTAGTTCTGTTTAATGTAAGATATATGGAGCAAGCTGTATCCCTTTTCACCTAAAACATTAAGACATTTAAGGAGTTTATTCAGGAATTATGACTAGATCAAACTGTAACACTCATAGATCCTTAAACAAAATTATGGATTAACGATTTCTCCGTGGAATAGAAATTTCATCCTACTTCTGAGTCCATGTGTAGAATGTAGTCCTGAAACCCCATTCATACCACTCGACCTAAATCACTATCTATTCCTATTACTTCTGAACGAACATATTCTCGCGTCCACACACACAATGCAATGACCTTCGACATCGACAGTTGTCACTCTTTGATGAATCTCGTTCATTCGCGTTAGAATGTTGTGAAAAAGTTTCGATCCTTTTCAAACCGAAAGAGCTTTCCCGTACATGTCCAAAATGCAGACATCTATTGAGCGCTGGAAATGGTATTTCGATCGGAAATACTGGTAATAGTACCGATATTCCGGTCATAGAGGGGATCCTTTAACTTCCGATGAACCGCAATCCGTCCGATCTGTCCAACTCGTGGTACTCCCGGAGTCTGGATATCGGTCAGATGTCGTGAGCAACAGGGCGATCGTCATTTGTCTGCCAATGAACACGTTCATCCATCGGAAGTCTCCGATTCAAATTCGACTGCGAAATGAGCTGTCAACAAATTGGCGTAAATGTACGCGCGATATCTCGGGAGTAAAAATTAATGGACGAGAGGCAGTAGATTGATTTTCGTCAGCTATCTGCGTGATGGCTATCTCTACGGGAGATAAATAAAGGATGCTCGGAGAAAGTGAAACAAATTCCCCTCGCTGTGGGAAGCGTGAAATTAGTTTCAGATAAGCGAGGCGTGGTAGGTGGACAACTATTTTATCTGTCGCCCGCCAAGGGAGATGTTAATCTTCCGGTAGACAGGTGTACATATTCATCGCAGTGGAAAACAACGTTTACTATTCCGGGAGGGGAAATGTATAATTAAACGCTCATGAGCTGAAATTCGTGAATTTGAACGGGGCTGAATGTATCGGAGGATAGTTTTATGTTATTACAATTACACTTAGCTTTTTAACTTTTAATATGCATCCATGTAACTTGTATTTGCTATGAAATGAAGTTGGGCTTTTTTGATATCTTTTTAATTTCTGTAAACCAAGAAGAATCATTTTCTGCAAGTATCCTAGGATAATTTTGTTGTTCCCGAAAGAGATTTAAAAAGAGAAAATTCGTTGCTCTGTCAACAGGTTAATTATCATCATTGTCATGCTCTCGAAGCATCAGATGAAATTTAGCGAATTGTAAGACAAAATTGATTTAAGTCTTATCTAGATCATGCACTAAGATACACTTAGAATGCATCAATCTTTCTTACATGAAATTAATTTTTTTATTATTTCTCCCGTTGTATACTTTCAATTTTTAGTTTAAAGACATGCATTTACTTTTCATGCATATTCGAGTATAAGTGTCTATTTATTATTTCTTCCTGTATCATATCAGAATTTAAACCGAATTTATGCTAGCAAGATAGTAAGATAGTCAGCAAATCTAATCCGTCGAAAGAGATGCTTTTATTGAAAATTTACGTTTAATCAGAAACCATTTCGCAATCATTTTGGAGATAATTTTATTTCACAGAAGACGTTCAAATAGATATTTATAATACGATTGATTTTTTCAAAATTCTCCAAGAAAGGCCATCAATAAATAAATGAATTTTTCGGAAATTACCGAAAAATACGATTACTTGTTGATGAAACGTAATGAATGAAGATGGAATTCTGAACTAATTAATAAATATTATACTATCGGATTTTAGATATTCACCGAACGACGTAGGGGTTTGTATTTGTACATTAATTGCTTTAAGGCTTCGTGAGATGGACATTAAGTAGGATTTCGAAGAAAGCGAATGGTGGGAGGAAGTGCATTATGGGTATGACGTCACACGTGAGAAAAAGGAAGTCATTTGAAGTCGGAAGGCGGGTGAAAAGGGAAAGGAATAAATTGCCGAGGGATGAGACGTGGGAAGCAATTACAGAGATGTATTTTCATGTTAATAGGTAACGGTGAGAAATTAGGGACGAGACCTGGCTTTGATACGGTCAGAAAAGAAAAAAAAAAGAATGTCGAAATAATGGAATGTTTGTTTCTTTTGGCGGGGAAATATATTTTTCATGAAAGGAGTCCGTCCAAAAGATCCAAGAGAACGGCACCGTGGAATATTAATTGCTCTCGAAATAGGTACAGGAATCATAGCGATGTTTTCTAAATGGAACACAAAGAAAATAAGCCAAAGCCAAAAATAAGCGTATAAGAGCTAATCTTATACGTTAAGCCTTTCTCTCAAACGTGTTATAACACTTTCTTTAAATTTTACGAGCTAATGTTTATTGAAACAATATTACGACATTTCTTTCCAGAGTACATTTGAAAATTATTTAAAATTATTTTAGATTTATAAAACGGTTCATATGCTCATTCAAACTTCTCCAAATCCAAAATTTAATCTCCTTTGAATTTTTAAATAATCTAACCTATAAATATATTACAGGTGGGCTAATTCAGTCATATTTTATGTAATATATACATTATTATAAACTCATGAATGACGAATTAAAGTAAAATACAGAACGTTGTACCTCATTTCAGTTATTTAATCAAGCTAAATAATCCATTCTCACTAATAACTATGAAAAATACTTAAATTATGTATATATTTTCATTTTAAATGGTAATTGACAAATTCAAAGTGTAATTAACGTTAAAGTTTGCTTAATTATAGCTAAATGAGCTTTTTAACAATTTTGGACCAATTGAAAAGTAATGAAAATTTTAATTGCTCGATCGGATAATAACGAATCGTGAATCACCTGGAAACTGATGTTGAAATCTTGCGTCATTAATTTTCATAATTGAAAATTTTTGAGTGAAAATTTTCCTTTTATATACTATTTTGATTAACATATAATTGTAATCTATCTTTGCACTAAAATAAATGTGGATGATAAATAAATCATAGATTTTGATTGAAATCAGTCTTGCACGATTAAAGTGTATAATATTATGTTTTAATGCTCGATAAAATAAATATAATTTTCGTTTGAATGTGGAATAAATTACAGTCGTTAAACTTAATTTTTTGCGTAACATTTTCTTCTGTCTAATTAATATTTCGCGTTAAAACGATCAACTACAACAGTTTACTCTCTGCAATTCTAAGGAAATAGATGGCAGTTTAACGTGGCTGGGACTTGGATCCAGATACATTGATGCAATAGAATCCTCTCAGATTCCATTTGTGTGCAGATGTGGCGCCATCTTTGATGGAAACCCCTCAACTTAACGTCATCCGAGGATAGCCTTAGATCTGAAGGAACGATTCCGTGGTAGTTTAACTGAAGCACGTACGAGCTGAAAATCCTGATTTCCGTCTACAAGTTTCCTGGTGTAATTCGTTCTCTTATATATATATACTCCTACGATCATTGCTTGTCTAGATTTATACATTATCAGGAAGTTTGTCGATTTTCCTCAACGTATTTTCAAGAGCCACTTAATATTCATTAGAAGGGTTGAGATGAAGGGGAGGTAATTAAGATCCAGTCAGAAGCTGTGTTACGTTAGTGACTGAATATTGCAATAGTTCTTCAAACTGTCGTTCATTTAAATACTCCTCTACAAACTTATAGTTAAAAAAAATAAATACATTACATTTTATACTTACGAATATTTAAATAGTCCTTAAAGTTGATATTTTCTTTCATGAGACCTTTGAAATTTTTAACATAATATTTCTTATATATTTATTAATTCTAATTGAAAGATTTAACATAGTTATAATTTTCTCACTCTGACGAAATACATTTTTATTGCATCTTCTCTCTGTTTCAATCGATAAATTATTAAATATATGGAACTAAACATATAAAAGAGCATTGATTGTCACGATTAAATAAATTTTAAATTCGCACTATCACTATAAAAGAAAGAATATTTTATAATTTAAATAAATTATCGTGCATTTCTCAATTACTTATGCATATTTTTCTTACTCATCCATAGCAATTGAAATTAATATACCTTCCGGTAAAGAGTTGATACTAAACTGTTTTGATACACTACTTATGAAGTATTAGATCTTATCATGGGTATGGAAATAGATTCTAAATTGCATCATTTCTCTTATACTTTACTGCTTTATTCCCTACATTGGTTTCTTCCGTGCCAAGGAAGCATATTTGAGAACTATGAGTGAATCTATTATTTCTTTGAATTATAGAAAGTCACGAATTTTGTTTTATCGAACTTATTTCTTACTTATCGTTTAACGACTTCTACGAGCTGTCGTAAAATAAATTCAATATCGACCAATCGAATTACAGGGTTTATCAAATTAAATGTCATTTCCCTCGGGATATCTTATTCAACTGGTATAAACGTGTATTACAAGCATCACGAATTAAGTAATACCTCTGAATTATTCACGATAAAAAGGGTAATTTTCAAATATCTTTCTGATATATGAAAGCGTAATGATGTAATATGAATTTGTTGAGGACATATTTTGACTATGTAAATGAATGAAAAATAAATTAAAAAGCTATAGAACACGAGCAATAAAAAATTTTTGCCTTGGAAACTTCTCGAAAATATTACAAAATTTCCAAGTAAATTCCCGGTATTTCGTATTCATTTTTAAAATTTATTTTGCTATTTTTCGGGATTTAATAAACTACATTTGGCATTCGTTAAGAAAGATTACAAAAGAATGTATTTTATATATTTTATAGGAAAGCAAGTAAGATCCGATCATCAACAATTCAAGGAAAGAGTTAGTTCTATCGTAATGAAACCAAACATTATATTTTAATTATTTCCTGCGTGTTTTCTAATATTCTGCAATGCAAAGAAAAATATAACTATTCCACAATAACTCTGAACCCATGAAGTAACATTATATTCTTAAAAAAAAGTAAAAATTCGCAATTTTTTAATGCATTCATGACCTGCAAGTCTGTGAGCATTTCCGTAACAAGCTCTATTCCGTGGATGCATTTTTATGAACGAACCTGTACGTCTTGCTCCTCGCCTTTTGTGTTCGCAGCTGCGTCCTAGATATCCGTGCGTAGAACGCATTAGGCTGTAATGAATCCCGTTTAAGATTAGATTCTATGTGAGACCACCTGCGTAATCCTTATCAAAGCCCTAAATCTAACAATAGTGCACTACATCGCGATAGTTTTTTTTAACTTCGATATTTATACCCATTACTTTTTCATTCATTCCCCTCCTAAATGTCCTACGTATAAGAAATAACGACGAAGCCCATTCAGTATATCAAACCGATATCATTCGATCCTTAACGTTCAATCGGGAGATTTTTAAAAAAAGTGCTTATAATGAACGATAGAAAAAGGGCGTTATTGAAAGCCTGTGGTTTTCGATGACGCACGTGTTCTGATAAAAAGCTCGTACATCCGCCGTATCGGAACTACTTGCCACATCCAATCGATTGGCTCAAGTGTCTACGGTGTGTCCACACCCTCTTCAAGAGCCTATCCGAATGGAACATTAAACCTTTAAATGGTTCAACATGCTCCGTAATGACGAGGGAATGGTATCTCCCTCTTCCGACGTCTTCGATGGCAGGGGGTGTTCTCGCCCATCACTCATCTCTAATGCTGGAGGAGTGGTGTTCCCTCGGCCGCAGTTTCCTTTCCCGATGAATCTTTGGTGCTATTTATGCACACCCTTGTGCCCTGTTTACCCGATACTACCCACGCGTCCTACGAGCCCCCGGGGCTCTTCTTTTTTATCGTAGATGGGGTTCAGAGTCAATATGGGCCTCCTATGAATGGGTCCAAAGCTGTCGATTAGTTGGCCTTCAAGTGTCGGTAAGGGGGACTTAAATGGTCAGCGCGTATTTTCGTTGAGGGACAGGGAGTTATTAGCTTTTATCGAAGTGCGTCACGAAGCCGTGCTGTATTACTCGGAGTCCCTTTTAGTCGAGTTTTTTTGGTTATCGAACTTTCGGCAGATGTCTTTTTGCAGTTTTTTGTTATTGAACTCCAAGATCAACTTTAGGCTAGAATTATGCCGCATAAAAATTTTGCGAAAGATCCATTAGAACATGTCATACGTAGGAAAAGTAATATTTTAGAATATACGAGGTAGTGTGACAATGGTTAGAAATAAATGTTAATTTTTGAGGACTTAAATCTGTCATATCCGGAGGCATGTTTGAGGTTGGTTGTACCAAATATATTATAAGGGTGTTGATATTCATTGAGATTTAAAAATAAAAAATAGACGAAAGGAGTAAAAGATTATAATATCGCTATGATCTTGAATATTAAAGATAACTTAGGGACTATGATTAAATTAACTCCTATCCAAGTTGAGTTGCTATATTTATTAAGGGGTAGATAAATTTCTAATTCTGTAAACGAGTTACTTATTAAACTGAGACATTAATAAAAATCATATATTACTCATTGGCCATGAATAAAATCGCAATCATGGAACTGACAATTTTTTTTTCTTTTTCTGACATTTAATGTGATACATATTTTAGAGATAAATTCGTTATATATTAAAAAGATGTTAAATAATTAATATAATTTTGAAATAGGCAGAAAATTAGATCGTTAAATTTTATGGCACTGTTTTTGACGTTCCGAGGGATTTATTTTTTGTTGAAAAATGACAGCAACTCCTTAACTAGAAGTTGATTTTATAAGTTACAATACGAAATTTATATAGTTTTCATGGTTGAACATTAAAGAGAAAAAAAACATTCTTAAAGTCCATCATCTCTTATATCTGTAACTGATGAAACTAAGTAATAATTATTTAGATGTTCTTTTTTGAGGTATTACAATCTTCTGTACGTGTCGTAAGCAGATCGCTTATCTGGCGATATTACCAAACAATATGATACTTTCATTATTAATAATTTTCATTCCCTTAAACTCATTCTAAGGATAAAAGGGTACCCTACTGCTACTTTTTTCGTTACAATTTTCAACGATTAATTCTAAATTATAAAACTCACCCTCTCTGAGATAAATTGAATTAACCAATTCGATTCAGGATTAATTCCTGATAAATTAAATAAAATTGTGAGTTTTACTCTAATATTAGGCTATAGATATACCTAAAGCAGTAATAGCTTAAATGGGTATTTATTTGAATTACTTGTAAGTCTAAAATTGAATAATCAAGGAAATTTTGATGGTTAAGGTAATAATTATTATTTAGTGGTTAGATAATAATTATCATAATTAATGTGTAGTCTTTTAACCTTTAAATAGTTATTATGTGGTCGAATTTAAATATTTTTTCAAGTTTTACTTATTTATTTTAATAGAATCAAATGGATCTCAAATATAATTAATATAATTTTGTTTATATAATATCTGAAGTGAAGAACCCAAATATATAATGAAATTCATTTGCAATTTTCAGTGTTGACCTGCATAAATATATATATTCATAATTGCTTCTAATAATTTTATGAGCAAACTCTAATATATATATAATAAAAGATACAATAAGCTAGTGCGATAAATAAGATATCGAATCTCATACGATTTTCCCCATTCATATAATTTCGATGAGAATTCGTTCTTACGGCTCATTGTAGCGTAATCAAGCGAGCGCCCTGAGATGTGCGTAAAGAGCGGATTTCCAACAATTTTTCCATCCGTTGCCTAGGCTACTCATGCAAATGCACTCTCTATTCATTGAGCAATTAGCTCGAAAATTAGCTCCAGCAATAATTCACCTTGTTTCAGTCATATTAATCCAGATTAAGAACATTCCTCGCTTATTTTTGACCGCAACTCTCATTAATAACGATTAGTTGACGATCCCACACGCATCGCGAGATTACGCGATTCGCACAATGGCAATACGTGGTTATAAAAAAATGTCCGAAAGTGAACTCGCTACACGTGCTGACCTTTGGAGACCTTTTAACCGAAAACCTCTCTTACGTCCTCTCGACGTACCACTGCCAACACTTTGACTGGCCCATAACGCGTGAGAGCCGTTTTTCCCTTAGATACTTGGCTTCTCAAGGAGAACTCCACACACACACACAATGGCCCCTCTCCCTCGTCCTTATATCTCCCATTCTCAAATTTATTTCCCATTATTCTACCGAGCGTTTTGTATGATTTCTCTCGTGTACTATGTACCATTTCAGGTTCCTTCTGAGATATAGGAAATTGTGTACTTTATTCTCGTTACTTGAAGCTTATTTGTAGGTTACGATCTCTTTTTGATTCTGCAATTCTTTTTCAATCTCTTCTTACGAAAAAAGCGTTTATAATCATGATATATGAATGATTTTTCTCGTATGCGTGTACTATGTACCATTTGCAGGTATCGTTCCTTTTGAGATGTGGCAAATTGTATACTTTATTATCGTTACTTGAAGCTTATTTGTAGGTTACGATCTCTTTTTGATCCTTCAATTCTTTTTGAATCTTTCATAACTTCCGATACTTTAACAATTATGATATCTTTGTGATAACTGAATCAATAAAATACGTTTATTATCTTTTCGTTTACACTCCCAGAATGCTTGCGTAGATTTCGAGGACTCTTTAACCTTCATTCGGCCCTGTTTTCCTGGTATTGATTTATACATCCAATGATTTGTTTCCTGTTTATTTTCACAAATCAACAAATTCTTTTGAGATATCTTTTCGTTTCTGAATCAGTTATTTGATACATAAATTGAAGACTTTGAATTAAAGGGTAGACATTTTAGTCTCAAATTTTCTTTAAGTAAGTATTTGTCAAGATTTCATTCGAATTAAGTGAGGTTTAAACTTTTTATCAGGTAAAATTTATATGAGAAGGCGTGACCTTTGTGGAAAATAATTGAATATTGATAATAAGAATGTAGATACTTCCTAGAAAGTAAAATCAATCACGTAAATAATCTAGCGGGCATAACAAAGTTTTATGACTTATTTTTACGTATATATTATACTTTTCCTTCGCTGCGTTTCTTCTTTTGTACTCACGAATGCATAACCTTGTTGCCTGGGTACTCATAAAAAATCATATCTCTCTATTTATTCCCTCAGCAACGATACCCTATCCCTTTTCCTTTCCATTCTTCTTCACCACTCTCCTCTTTCATTTACTATTCATTCCTTTTTTCCAATTTCACCCCAAATCTCCTCCGATTGAGACACATACGTATTCTCTCCTTTAAAAAGAAATGTTAGAAAGGGATGTTCGAGAGTCCAGACACTAACCGGAAGGGTTAGAAGATAAAAGAAACTGGAAATACCGGATTTCATTCGTTCCTTTTTCCGGAAGACTTCTTTTCGAACCTTCGGTTTCATTTCGCCGTGTTTATGCGCTCGGAGGCCATGTTGTCTTCGACGGAAGATATGTTCGGAGATCGGTTTTAGTGCCTGAGAAGGGTCAACGGGGCTGATATTGGGAGCGGAATGTGATTCCCGCCAACGGAGATTTTTGGATCGCAAATAGATACTTGCCTTTATGCGGGTGCACGGCGATGGGATTGTACTATACGTCCGGAGGATTGAAGGAGCAATTTCAGAGCTGCAGCTGCTTTTCTAATCAGAGTGGTTCTCCGTTTACGCTCTCATGGGTTTCACGTCCTCGGTGAACGCCTTCAAGTTTTTGGTTTTTTTCTATTCAAACACGTCGGATGTTAATGAGAACTATATTTCGCTCAAAATTCATTCATTTTGTACATGAGAACTTTGGGATGAGAAGATGATCAATTTTAATTTTTTTATTTCAAATCTAATCAAATTAGCCTTCAGTATAATTTTCAGTGTCTTATTTAGAGGGCCGATTTTGTTTAATAATGCGGTATATTCTCATTGATTATCGTATAATAGACTTACTGTCACGAAATCTTAGTTATTTCACGTAGTTGGAATTTATCGAAGCGATAGTCTTGTTTGAATATTTCTGCCATTAAAACCCTTTCATTTTATTTGAATCATTAATTGATTTACTATGATTTTTTGAAAATCACTCACCCCTCACCCCGTAACATACTTTAAAGAAGCATATACGTGTACAAAATCTTCATTGCATATTGTTGTAATTGATTATAAATTGCACCATCCATAGAACCATTATTCTCTTTCAAGCACTAGACTTAATATTTAGTATAGAATGTCACGTTAATTTTATATACGAAAAAAAATTCTAAAATTTCAATAAAAATATATCTCTAACTCAAAAATTTAGTTTCAGAAATAAACTGCCCTATGAAGCATAACAGAAAGATTTCTAATTTTAACAATTTATTAATTTTAATTGATGGTTGGAGACAGAATTAATCATTCAAAATAGCTGTGAGAGATACGTTTTTGATGACATGAAATTGTTATTAATATCTTCCATATTAGGTACATGGATGTTCATCCTAATTTAATGAAGAACACTCTATAACTTCTCCAAAAATTAATTGTACTTCATTCATTTAGTTCCCTTCTACAAAGAGGAGTTTGATCGTATCAGATTTATAATAATATGCTTCATTTGTTATTTATAAGCATCTAAATGATATTTCAAGATAAATTGATATGAGTGTTCTATGGTTGCCATGGGTTATCTATGACTCCATAGCAACAACCATGATTACTAATTTTCTTCCCGTCTATTTTCCCGCACAAACGAGTGTATCCAGAGAGGAAAGGATCTGCTCTTATCGACGTAAATGACGCGTGAAACTTTTTCCGCAGCTGTGTCCCTCCTTCGAAACAATATTGGAATTCCAATTTCTCGGAAAACTGTTTCGGCATCACGTAACGTGCAATCGGGCCAATTAACGTTCCAACACGAAAGCAATTATTTTCCACAATAAACATCTCGGATTCCTCGGGCAATTTCATTTCACACGCGGTCCCATTCATTGAGTTAAAAAGGAGACGCGCGCACTTAATTTCCTTTCGGTTCACCTGAAGGAGCCACACAAAGGTTCGTGTGGGATTAGACACGCGATTATATTCTATTCCGGGCCATTGGCGTCCACTCGGACCTTAAAACGCCGTATTCTCGTTCTCTTCTTGCAGATCCACGTTGAGGATAATTGATACTTTGCGTTCCGAAGGATAGTCGTTGCGTTTTACGTCATAGCTTCATCCGCTTGAATTATCGCTCAAAAGAGCTCGCACAACAGCTTTTGTCCATCCGAGGGAACCTCCCTCTTAGGTAGTGCGACCATGTGTATATATCGCGGGAGTTTCTACATTTTGCGACCTCTAAGCCCATGAACATTACCTCTCCGAAATTAGTAATATAAAATAAGTAGCATCAAAAGCATAAGGAAAAAATTTTTCCAGAAGTAAAACCCCTGACGAAAGATAAAATATCTACACAATTAAATTTTACATCCTGCTATTAATCATAAGCAGTGAAAATGTAATAATCCTCTCTATTATTTTACACTCTGTATTTAGTATTTATCAATACTGTCCACTCATTTTTTCGCAATAATTTAGTTCAGGATATCCTTTATTATGTAAAAATAATTCTCTTTTAAAGATACTAAGAATTTTGGAAGGTGCATACTCTGAAGCATGATCTGAAACAAAATATAAGAAGTTTATTTAGAATCTCTCCTCACTAAATAGATTTCTAGTATATTTATAATAAAGCCATCTATATTAAGCAATTTGTGATATTAGATATTTACGTAATTTATATTGAATATAATGGAATTTACATCGACACAGGTGGGAAATCTTTGAGGTAAATTCTATCCGAGGGCATGTTATATTGAGGGTCAAATGAATTCAGGGACAGTGACCCTAAAGAAGAGGTATTTTGGGGATCCCCTTCTCTATTGGTACACAGACCTTCCCTAATAAATAGGCAAACTTGGCGGTTGTTGTAAAATCGGAAAGGTAGACACAAAACACTTAAATAATTCATTATTTAGGCTTAAGTTCGTAAGGGAAGGGTAAATAAAGGGAAGACTATAAAATGGTTCGGATCCTTCTAGATTTATTGTGGCTTTTAATAATGCGCCAGAGAGAATAAATCTGGGATACGATGAAACTTTGATATTAAAGTAATATTTTTGTAAATTTTTTCTGTGTTCTACTACAAATATTCTCATTTCCTTAATCAGTAATTATAATCTTAAATAAGTTACAAAATTCTCTATAACTATTCAGTCCTAATTAATACTTGCACTTAATGCATAGTGAGAATTTTCATTTTCTCTTCCAGATTTTCCAAAAGATAACTCGTTAGAGATCACATATCTGGAATAATTTCAATCTCCTTTCAGTTTATATTTTCATTTATGTATTAATATGATAATTAATCATAAAACTTAAATGCTCTCTTTTAGAATTTGAATGAATTCCAAAGATAAATCTAGTGTTTCAAAGTTAGGATTATTGATAATTATCATAATAAAATAGGGTTATATAATAATTTAATTTGTACATATAATACGATAATTTTCACCAAAATTTTATCTATTAAAAGACATCAGATACGTAGGAACTATTTCGTCCAGATTTTAGCTATATTATTCAAAAGCACGCACATATCACAGTGAATGTCTATTTCTGTAATATCTTCTTCGGAGAGAAATGTATATATTAAAATCTTCCTTTAACAAGATGAAATAAGTGGAATAATTTTCGGCCGCGAGCGAAATTGATCGATTGGTTCTTACTGAATATTCATCATTTGCTGCAGAATGCAAATCTTAGTAGCGTTTCATATCAATCCATAATAAAATTCAGCCAATTGAAAAATGTATTTATAAACACTACTCACTTCTGAGCAGTAAAACACAAAACTTTTCAATTACTTATCCTCAAAGTGGATCTTTATACTATAATTTAAATTCTCAGTAATAACATTTTTCTAATTTACAACTTTTAGATCCTGGAGGACTTTTTTGGATTCCAGTTCTTTTGGATAAACTTGGGAACATTCTACCGCAGACGTACAAACCCATTTGAGGTATCATTCGTACCCAACTGTCAACACCATCTTCCGAAAATATATTCCATCGTGGAACATCGCTTTCGTGGAGTTTTCTGTTTCCCATTACTTCTAAGAGATCTTCGTCTCAAGGCGCGTGTTCTGTCAGTGACGCCACCGCTTGAGGATTCTTACAAAATGCATAATTTAGTATGCGCTCGGAAGTATCGTTGGAATATTCCGCTCAGTACTCGGGGTGTCAGGGAATGGGTTTCCCTCACTTAAGACACTTCGGCGGAAGTTTCTGCGGTTATTGCTTTTGCTTCGTCGTCTGAAATCCCTAAGGGACTGTACTTTTACTCGATCTCGCTACGCCAAGTCGGCTTAATGGAGGGCAGCTGTGGGAGGGGAGTTGCAGAAGCCAACAGTTGCTCTACCCCTTCCAAACTGCATCTAATAACACCACTTTAAGGACGTATGTGTTCAGAACGCATTCCATCATGATAAGGAGCCCGAATTGACAATTCTATGTCCACTATAAAATGCTACCGATAAGAAACAAAATTAATTATGATTTTCCGCATCCTTAAATGTTATTCAAAATATATTTCAAGTAAAAAAATCGTACATGAATCGTATATATCCTATACATTTGTTCTTTGCATCATTTTCAAATTATCATATTAAGATTTTGCTTCACAATTCTGATAGATCAAATTATGGTAATCACATTTTCAGACATTTCAAACGATAGATTTAAACGATGAAATAGATTTGAAAACGTTTAATGAAATTGGAAACCTTTGTTATAAAATTTTATAAGTCGTAAAATTTCGTACTGAACGATGACATTCTATGAAAACTTATAATCAAAGTTGTCGTCTATTCTATTTTACATATGAGAAATGTAATAATTTTGTTTGATTGATTAAATAGTGAATTTATAAGAGGATGTTATGGGGACGGTCTGGAAGTTAATAATATACTGACTGTAGATCAGTAGATTCATGACAAATATTATATTTAAAGCTAACAAAGGTAATTCAAATAATTGTTTAAAAATGTATTTCCTACGAATAATAAGTTTCGATAGTCTTACTCAAGAATCGTATATTTTAAATTTTATCCTAGATTTTGCGGCAGCCCGCAATACTTAAACCCTGTAGCGCTGCAACCCGTTAAACATTATTGCATTGTTGGTGGCTATACTCCAGGCGTTAGTTACCGCATCCTAGCAAATGGACTCGGGGCAACGATTCTTTTTCAAGAAACAATTACCCCACGCTATGACGGCCGAATTTTAATTTTAAAATGCGTAATGAAGATTATTAACCTTTAAAATAACTAAGATTGTTAAGAAATTTGGGAACAAGCACTGCTTACTCAATTTACTAATTTATAAACCTATTTACCAAGTGGCAAATAGTAAACAAATGATGAAATGATTGCTCAAATTTTTGATTCCTGTATTTTCTAAAAATATATGATAAAAATCCTTTAGGCAGCCAATCATCGATAATTTGATCAATTTAAATTTAAAACTACTTTAATAAGTTTGATGCCATACGATATCTATTCAAAAGTATCTTACTATAATGAAAGTCGAATATAATTATATAAGAATTAAGCATTAGATTTCCTTAAGTTTTGTTACTATTAAATCTTTCGAAAGCTTAAATTGTTAATTTAAAGAAGTTTCTTCGTTGAAAGATGTACTAGACAACACAAAATACATAACATTATGGAACATATTTCATTCCCTCATTTTTTTTCATGTCTCATTTTTTATAAGGATTACGCAATCTCGAAAATCCAGGAGATTAAAAATTTATAATCTCGTCTATAGAATAACATTCGTCGTATTTTTTGAAGCTTCGAAATTCTCTTTGCGTTAGGACTGAGCAACTGAGTGAAGCTTCTAAGCGTACAACTACATACACGCAAGGCCAAACAAATGACATTCTACGTTGGTTGATGTGTATATAAAATAGGTCACGCTACTCCGTCCCTCTCTAGCGCACGCATCGCTGTGTAAACACACGAGATGCAGATGTTGTGAATAATTCCCAGCACTCCCTGTCCTCAACAACCTATCTTTTTTATAGTTGCTTCACAAATGTTTCCATTAGAAATTTACCCAAACGTCTTATATTTCCAAGGTTAATATATTTTGATCAAACCAACGCTCTATCCCATGACCCATGCGTTTGTGTATAAAAAAGTAATAAAAAATATTTGCCTACTGGTTTATACGTAAATACTTCCTGAGCTTATAACTTATACGTAAGTAAACAAGTTGGAGTGTCATTTTTCAGTTGCTATACCCTCTTATCTTATTTGAAAAATATTAAAAAATCATGAAGTATTTTTTAGTCCAATATAAGATTTCAATAATTTTCCTGGCTCCTTTAAGAATAAAAAATGTTCAAAGAAATTTTAACTAAAAATATGATTGATGTTTAAGGCTATTACACGAATTTTTATAGCTTTTAAAAGCGTTATATTAGCTCTTCTTCTGTAGATTACTATCAAGATATCGGAGCAACATATTGGATAAATTTCATTAACTGACAGATTGGATGTATGGGATTTTTTAATAAAAACCTAATGTTACATTGGATTATATCCTTGCAGTTTCCTGCAATAAGTGATAAAATACTCTTATTATAATAAAAAATCAAATTGAAACCTTTATTTTTTATCCCCGGAACTCATTCATTAACAAATTTCAACTTTAAGCCCCAGAATGAGCATTATTTAAATTTAATTTAAATGAAATTCAAATTCCATCATAGAATTGTATATCGTCTTCTTTTATAATTTTTTATTACACTCGCATATGTCATTTATATTGGAATTATGAATTATATTTTTCAGGATGATCCAATTGCATCGGTATTTTGCAAAATTCCAATATAAAGTCTGCAGAAAATCCATAGTAATTTATTAATTCTATTAAGTAGAGATTAAAATATAATACACTCCATTTCATTCTTAATTTACAATAATTCTAATTTAAATTCTATACGAGGATTTAATATATTCATGTTCATAGCATTTTCTACTCGGCTTGAGTTCCCGGAACAATTAGCGGTGATGTTCTGAAGAGTAAATATTTGTACAGATCCAATACGGGATATAATTTTTACCCAGAAGGCATCGAAATGTTGATAAAATGTTTCTCTGCAACGACAGAGAGTATTATGAAGGGATAAATATTGAACACAAGGTGAAAGAGGATGCCGTTGGCAATCAGGCTAAAATGGTCTGTAGCCTTTTTCGTACATTTAAATCTTTCTTGCGTATAATTATTTAGCTAATGATCTTTTAAAATTTTATTCTTCCAAAATATTAATTTTAATGTAAAAACCACTAGTTTATCCATATGTATGATTTATCATTTAATATTTCTCCCATGATGCATTGTGATTCTTTATTTCTCCATTATTATAAATTAGTCTTACGTTTAGATAAACTGAAAATGTGGATTTTATAGAATTTTGGTGAAATCAGATTTAAACATAAAGTAAATGTTTCAGGATGTTTTTTGCTGATTAGAGCAATTGGTTAGAGCAAAGCTCACGGAATATCATTCTTCTAATTCAAAATTGTAATTTAAAATAGTTAAATTACGACCGACTTTCATCTTCTTCAAATTTACTCTCTATTCAGTAAAGAGCATCTTATCTTCTTTATTTTACAAATATTTGCGTTACTCAAAAAGCGTTCTTAGCATGTAAAATTACCTTGGCGTTAAAAATCCTTGACAATATCCTGAACAGAAAATACGTTTTAACATTACGGAATTTAAAAATTTGCATCTGCGCTCGATTAATATCCATATGTCATTAATTAATACCTGAGAAGTACTACCTATTAAATTATCGAGAAAATACCACTCGTCGAACTTTTTCGTACTTCGCAGAAATCTCGTTACCAGGAAGTGTTTCTGATACCTTTTCAACATCGATACCATCATGGCATAGCTAACAAAAGCCGTTCTCGCTCAACGGACTATTTTTTCAACAATATTGTTTGCCGAATAAATTCTGACGCGTTTACTCTATCGTTCACCGAAACCTAGTTCTATCAAACTGCTTTGTTTGCTCTAATGGTATTTGAAACTGGTGAATGGGAGGTTTTGTTGTGTTTTTTGAAATATTTACTTTCCCATTGTTTTCTCAAGCACCGTCATCGATCAACGCTTTCGGATGACGGCGAAGGAGCAATCCGTCTTTCTAAAGTAGCATCGTAAGTGAGCTGAAGTTTGTTTGGGAATAGGCAACAGCGAACAATAAAGCCTATTATCTAAATACGAATCAAACCGTCCTTTGAGTAAAGATATCCGATTACATATTTTGATGTACACCTAAAACCACTTTGATGAAATTCATCCATAAAAATAAGAGACTTTCTTTTAGACTTAGGCTCGAGATTCCGATTTCTCTAAAATGCTCTTCGATTAATATGTTATAAGCAAAGAATATTCCCAACATTATTTCTAATATAATTTTTCAAGAATCAATCAAGGAACAATATTGAATAATTTTCTGTTTTCCTCTTTTTCCGTTATTTATTGAAGTGCTATAAATTATTTACAATATATTGCATTATAATAGCATGGAATTTATATTTTAAAGAAAGACATGAAAAATGTATCAATAGATATCCGTGTTAAATTTGAAACATATACTATGCTTTCCAGAGAAAATCACTAATTATCACCTGACAGCTATCGGTTTGTTTTTTCTTAAAGCGAAGTCATAATCGTGCTTGACTTACCATGAGAAGAATTTCATAACCAGAGATTTAAAGAAATTTGGGTAAATCCTTGAAGATTAGTTATGGTTGTAGTTCAATGCTAGAATACTTTTATTCTCTCGTCAAGTTTGCTTTTACTACTGCTATTTTTTGATAAAAAGGTTAATTTTATTTTACCTTCAACCACCTCAGATTCATTGAGAGAGAAATTGATATGCATTGGCATATATCTAAGATAATTGTGTATTCATTTGCGTCTAACGTTCAGTGAACTTGGTACCTTTTCTTTGTATAGAATTCCACAGAGTTAACTGGTTCTATATGCGTCTGAGGACTCAAGGGACAGCGCTCTCCCGATTTCTCCACAACTTGTCTAAAAGTCACCAGCTGAGATTTACTTTCCCTTGCGCATGAAACTAAGACAAACAATTGCTCAAGCGACTGTTTCAGTGTGATCCTCTTTCTTCCAAATTAGTTTAAGTATTAACACTCGTCATGGTAAGTAATATGTATATTTTACTTTATTAGTGCTGAAGATTGTACATTTCATCAATCTTGGCAAAATATTTGCAAAACATATTTGTTCGCAAGTAAATGAAAACACGTCTATAGATATACAGTATAAACCTTAAATCATACTTTTTTATCGTAGTCAGCTTTTCTCTAAAATTGTCATTTGAATGATCTCTTTTATGTTGTATAAGTATAAATTTAAGATCTTCAATAATATTTAAAAGGTAATTCGCATTGAGTAGTAAATGAATTTAGGATATTGTTCATGAAATACTGAGTTTAAAAATTAAGTGTTGAAACATAAAGTCTGAGGACCCAAAGAATTTTGGCTTATTGTTCATGCTTTATGAATCATTCAAATTTAATTACAAGTTCTTGTTTACATTATTAATACAGAGAAATAGATATAATTCTAAATATTTACTTCCATTCTGCTCCTTGGAGGTGAAAAACTTCAGCTAAAAATAACTTTAATGACCTATAATTTTTGTATAAAAATTCAACAATCAACAAAAAGCATGTAACTCTCACGGAAATAAAATCTGGATAATATCTCTGTGATATTTATTGTGCATATTACTGCCAAAATGCATTTCAGCTTACGCTAATGGTTGTCAGTTTGACGCATGTATTTTTCCTGTTTGCTCGTGGTCCTTCAAAGCGTCGCTATAACAACTGAGAAGCTTACATTCAATTACTCCTTTTGAATTAGTTTCCAGTCAAAGACAAACTTATCGCAAACGGCTTTACAGTAAGAGTTTCATATCAGCAAAACGTACGAGAGTCCGGTGTAAAAAGCCGACTCGAGAAATCTTCTAATTACGGCATGAAAATGTAATTAAAACATTTCCAAATTACGTAAAGTTGGGGAAAAACTTTAAGTGTGCTCGGAAACGCTGGCAAACGTCGGCGAAAAAGCGCTAATTTAATTAAGGGTAGACTTTCTAAATTGCGGTTGACAACACGGCGGTGGGATTAAAGAACGTACAAAGCGGGAAAAGATAAGACCACTCTGGTGACTCGAGGGACGGATACACGAAGACAGCGATAGAAAACTCGTATGTCGAATTCAGGAGGACATCCATCCATTAAATTCTAGTGATCCTCAGGGAAAAAGCTTTTAAAAGCCTACTACTCTAATGGAACATCTTTTTATTTCTGAGAATATCACATCAATGGGAATTGGAAGATAGAGAATGAAGGAGGAATCCTCCGATATTCCAAGAGAGAAGTTAGAAAACTGCAATTACTCAACTCATTTCGTCCTTTGAGATGGTTTTTCTAAGGAGCGTTACGTTACTTTTTTTTAAACGCTCTCGCATTGACTCCACTGAAAGCCTTAGCAGCGAGAAAGATATTATCGCTCTTTGTGAAACATTTTCGAATATTGAAACTTTGCTTCAATCAGCTATGATAGAGTCAGAATCATTTTCCCAGAATATGTTTGGATAGTATTGGATATCAGAAGTATGAGTGGGATAACATTTTACGTGTTCCCAATCTCTCTTCCCAATTATTCCAAGTTCAATTTAACGCTAGATTCTGTTTTTTTTCTGCGAAAAACTGGAATATTTTTCTTACGAATGATTGCCAGCTGGATTATTTCTCTAAAATTTGAATCTCCTAATTTTTTGAACGATTACTTATCCCTTATTTCCTAGTATAATTTCATCGTATTCTCAGAATTATTTAACTGAAATCTGAATATATTACCTGTTATCAGAAATTTTGAACTCATCGTGAGGATAATTTATTATTGCACGAATTTAGATGAAATATTATTAAAACGTTCAATTAAGGGTTAGTTATTAAGGGTATCAGGGTACGAATGACCAGCTTAAAATCTGTATCGATAAGTTCCTAGTATTCTTTTAGTTCTTAAAATCATTTATTTTTTAATAATCAATATATTTTTTATAATAATAAATTTAGAATGTAGAAATAACCACAGAAGGATAATTATAATTTATCGCTTTATATTACGAGTATTGGAAAAAGTCATAGAATAAGGCATATAAAACGTTGAAAGTTGAAAGACGTTATGAGATTTTTCCTATATATTATCTACTATTCTTAATAGTTTTCGAATACATTTATCAATTACAGAATGTCCTCAAAGATTTAGAAAAATATATTGAACACAGAGACCATTAATTCTGCCATTGCTCTTTTGGATAAGCAACACTTTTTTTTCCCGTTTCTACTTCTCTAAACAAAAATCAATTTGCTTTTCTTTCCATGAACATCCTTCAACATCCCACGCTGCCTTTTAAAAGCTAAATGACATTTTTCCAATTTATTCGACGCAAACAATGCAAGCGGGAAAATAGGAGTAGACGTAATTTTCCCGTCCGAAAACATTCGCCCAACAAAGGCCTTTTTCTTTATTATGAAGTAAGGAGCGGAGGATCCATTACAGCTGGAATTCGGGTAATGATCTTGGCCCCGACGGAATAAGAAGAGAGGGGATTAAACAGACATTGGCTCGTCGTGTCACGGTTACAGGCGGAGATAGGGTAGAACATCGTGTATCAAATCCTTTGGGTGACCCAAGAGATTAGTTTGAATCGTTTCATTATTCATGGAGGGTATCGTATCTCTGGCCAAGTGGATGTAGAGGAACGGAGGTGCAAAGAGGAGACATACACAAATGAGAGATTTGGAAAGGAGAGCACTATGGTAAAATCCATGCGATTCGGCACCACGGGTTCGATGTGGAAATACGGTGGATCATGTCCATCAACGAATATCAAAATTCAAAAATTAAGTGGTTGGATGTTGAATGGGAAATTTAATGCGGTGAATTTGTAGGGCTGATAAACGCATAGACAGAATATGGATGATAGAGAAAATGTAAAAGTAAATAAAGGATACTACCCACACAGTTTATACATTCTGCTAGTGGTAAAGGACGTGAGTTATTCAAATTGATACCATGATTCTCGTTCTTCTTTAAGCTTATTTTGTGTTTGGAGGGTTTAAGTGATAACAAAAACCTAGTATGCTTTGAATGTGCTTGAAAACAGTTTCTGTTGTAGCCTTAGAAAATTATTGCTCCCGAAGTTTTAAATTTCATTTTTTCATGAAATATATTTAAGCTATCTTACTCTGTGCCTCTTTAAGAATGGAACTCAAGTAATATGTTCTAATAAAAAGAATAAAAAACTATATAAAACTATATATAGCTAAAAAGAATAAAAAACTATATAAAATCTAGCTTTGAGTTAAATATTTTAACAGTGGAAATTTGCTAAGTTATTTTACTCACATTTACGACGATGGTATTCTACAAAATTAAATATTCCCAGATTTATTTTATGGATAAAAGAGGATTTTTTGTAATCTCGATAATCTAACGAAAACAAATTCGTTCCATAATGCCTTTAACGAATTACTCTCACTTCCATGCAAATTTCTCCTATTATAAATTCTATACTTTCATTTTTTCACTGCAGAGATTGAGTGATAAAGTTTTATCTATCTTTATAAATCGAATTTTATAAAAATTCATTCAATTGTCGATATAAATTTCGATGTAGAACGAATTTACATGCTAAAAAAGCTATGTGTTGAGGCGTAACCTCGTGGAAGGACATCTCAGAGTAGTTCAGAAATTATGTACTTCGTTTTCTTCCACTTAATTTTATTTAACAACCGGTTTCGCTATGTTACTAGCATTATCAGGTGAAATCCGAACTTTTATGCTAAATAATAAATTTAAACGTTTCATTAAACAAACAAAGTCGCAAAAAAACAAAGGGAACTTCTTACAAAATGATTAGTTGCGAGGGATGACATATTTCAGCGAAGTAAAGTATGGAGCTAATGAAGTATGAGATAGAACACAAAGAGGAATTCTCTGCGGAGGAGGAAGATGGGCAAACGAGATTCACAAAGAAGGAAAGGGACCGGAGAAAGAAGATGAATCAAAGGACAAAGAGAAGAGATAATAAAAGAGATGGAGTGCTGCGTGGGAGGGATGTAAGGAAAGGGCAAGGAGAATATGATAGATGCATCAAACGGAGGAAGGAGGTGGTCGTGAGGAAGGAGTTCAAAGAAGCCCAGTGAAATGCGGAATCTGCAATTCAAGAAGTCCCAACCACCATCGTATCCTCAGCATCGTTATAATCGCCAAATAACGACGCTACCACAAGTTTCTAATTGGCCATCGAAGGAAATAGTCTTTCGTGTCATATTGCCTTCGTTCCTCTTACGATTCCGTTAATATGTACGCATTTGTCATTTTCACTCGAATCCCTATGAGGCAATTAACCTTTCCCTCGTATCCCTCCAAATTGTGGGACTCCTTGGCTCCGTTTCCTTTGAGACAGTTCATGGGAGCATTGTTTCTTCTCGGAAGCTAACGCTTTGAAACAGAGGTGTGCGTTTGTGAGTATCGGTAACGAATATACAATGTGTATACACTCGTTTAGGGAATAACATTTGTTGTTAATATAAAACGTGTGTTTATTTCAGTAACTGCGCGTTCAGGGATTCCATTTCACAAATAAAATTAATATCCGAATTCAATATTGGCGATATTTATGATAATATTTAAAAAAATAAAAAAAGTTAGTATTATAAGACTTCAGAGGTATGAAGTTTCCTCTTGCATGCAGAATACATATTTAAACGTCCTTTATATTTATGCTCTGATAAATTTAGGTAAATTTCACATCATTTTGAGAAATAGTTATAATTATTATACCCTAATGAATAATGCCGTTTGAATTCAAAGAGCTGGAGTTACGTAAAATAATTTGTATTGCAAAGTATAGAACCGATTGCTAGAGTAAATATCAATTAAGAGCATTTAAGGCAATATCTCTAATAAGTATTAATTTCCTTTTTCTAGGTAACAGGTTATTTCAAGTGTAAAATATTTCAGTAAAAAGAAATTCTGATGAAAGAGACAAGGTTGTATGCAATCAGAAAAACTGTTTACTCGTATGATAATTGAATTAGGGTAATGTAACAGGCTGCTAGACTCAGAAATAATACTGTCATAAAAAATCTTTTGACATAAGAGAAAAGAATAATGTCCTTCATAATTAGCACAAGAGAAATTTATCATGTTCTCCGCAAAGAATTTCTTGCCGAAGGCTAGAATATTTTAAGACATACACTCTGGTCCATTATCTCCTTTCTAATCCGTATTTAGAAATATCTCAATTATGGTTCCACGGAAATTATCAAAGAAACCCATGGCCGATGTCGAAAATATCCTTTTTAGATTAATTGGATGAAGCTACCAAAATTGACAGAATGGATTCCAAGAATCGATTCTCCGCCAAATTAGACTTTCCCCATTTCATGAATTTGATCATTAGGTTTTCCTTTAAAAGGTGACATCCAACCACTTCCTTACGCGTTATACTTCCACTGAGTGGTTGACTGATAATTAAATCGAATCAAGATTTCCCTGAAGTATTTTCGCTTTTAATTAGTAATTAGTACTGCGGGAAACTTCCGCTTACTATTTAATCTGTTTGAATGTTTGATTTCGGACTCCCTAGAATTGAATTCGATAATACGGAATTCACAGTTAATCTTCCGTTTGATCTATTGTTTTCTATGAATTTGTAATATCTACGATTGTTTGTGTATTCGATTTCATAGAAAATGATTTCGGTTGGTTCTTGATGTCCGTTAACTGATAATAATCCGCTATCAACACAACAGTATTTCTAATCGATTAAATTAATTTTGTTTTTTATCAGCAAAGAAAGCAGAAAAACTTTAATGTACTTTAAACCAGGATAATACACTTTTAGTGACGGAAAACTGCATTGAGGAATTAGACTTACTATGCAAAAATGGATAATTTTCTTTGAAGCACAAAGATTGTAGTAAAAAACGATAAGATTTAAGAAGGACATGGCATAATGGTTACAAGTTTACGATTCCCGTGCTCATGCTAAACCAGTTAAGGAACTCCCAACCTTCATAATAAGTATAATTGAAGTGAATCTGTAGTTATGTTAGATATTCATGTTGCCTTCATCACACTAGAAATATGAGAAATCAATTTTATTTGGTAAATATAAATCCTTCATGTACACAAATTATGTTTATACACACCCTTTTTAATGAACACAATCAGGACATCCATTCTGCTTTTTGTAAACGGTTCTACCATCGAACAATGGAGAGGCATTTAAGAAATGAACTCTAGGCTAGGAATAAACAGGTGTTTGCATTCTTCAAAGGAATGTGTACCCAAACCCCACCAGCGAAGGGTACAATGAGGTCTTTGGGATTTATTTATGAATACGATGGGATTCTCTCATTCTTCTTCCCGTTCATTTCGTTTATTAAAGATCATTTGCTTTTTTTAGAACACCAAGTCCAGAAAGCGTTCGTCTCTTCCATTGATCGTTTGTGACTCATTGTTGATGTCCCATTGTTGGAGATAACCCGTCGCATTCCATCGTTCCTAAAGCCAAGAAATCATTAACGGAGCTCCGTTTTCATTTATTAATTCCTCAAAACCCACACAAACAATTGGATATGGCAAACAAAGACATTCATTCCCTAAACGGCAAATTCTTGTGTCAAGAATAAATGCTCCTTTGCTGACTAGAGATCCCTATTATTTCATTAAGCGATCTTTTTGGGTTTATCCTAATTTTTTCTACGTGATTCGAACCTTTAATTGTATTAATATAGCGAATTATTAGTCTATAACCTAAAGTTGAGCTTACCATTATTTTTACCTATATAGAGACTATATGTAAACGGAAGCATAAAATGTTAAAATAAATAATATTAAAAAAGTAAAAGAATAATTAATATAAAGCATTTAATATTACATCTGAAAAACAATTCAAGTAATATAAAATCCAGGATAGAACTAAAGATAAAGGGAAGTTATACCACAACAGCATTATATTAAAGAATATACGGAATGAAATTGACGAGAAGTAGATTTCTTAGAAATTAATTATATAAACTCTTCAAGGAAATGTTCTCCAACTGGTTTCTCCCGACGGAATTAAAGCGAAGAGATTTTCGTAATTTGTAATCATTAAATGTGAGACATGGCCGAGATATGGGGATAAGAAATTTTTGACACACGCATCGCGACCCTAAATCAACTTGTCACGAAGAACACTCGTTTACATGTTAACGAGAATTATTTGCATAACTTGATCCAGCTTTCAGCCACATTTAAATAATCCTAGCATATCTGTAATCTACAGTTACACCTTGCACAACCTATTTTTCTCAAGATTAACCTTGACTCCGTAGAAAATTGGTCTTCAGATGGTCTTGCCGTCTTACGCTGAAGCTTACTTTTATCATTTCAAAACGTCACTACTTTTATTCTTATTGCACACTAAGCGTTTGAACTATTCTGCAATATTTATGCTGCTGAATTAAGTTCTTAGGGATCAAAGGAAAGCTGTTGGGCTTGAAAAGACAAAATCCCCACGAGGATGATATTAATAATCTTTTCAGCTGACGTTTTTGTAAATGTTGCTGTTCATATTCTCGTCCCATTTCTAGTTAAACGGGACTCCAAAGGAAGGATTTAGAGGCTGCGAAGGAACATTTTCATAGCAAACTTCCTGGTTTTTGCAGAGCGAATCTTTTGAGGCATAGAATAGGAAAAACGGTACCGAAAACATATTCCCTCGACGGACTATTTTCTTTTCCACTCTGCGATTGAATATTTTCAAACATTCGAGTCAACATCGTCTATCAACTTTTAGCTCTGGAAATGGTTATTTTAGATTCGAAGCGATTCAATAACACTGTTTCAAATTTGCATTTATTTATTCAATCGAACTGTATTTGAGGAAATATTTGCGATCGACATATTTTAAATTACTGTTTGAACGCAAATGGAACTAAAATTTATTAAATTTACTTCAAGTTTTCGTTCACAGGTATTACCTAAATTAACTGCCCCCATTTCTAAAATTCATGTGTTTTTTTTAATTTTTCTTATCGTGTATTTTATCAAGCATTTCGGTAAATATTACTTTTTGCGAATTTATTTAAATAATTCACAAGTATCGAAAGTAATTTACCTGATTCTGCTCCACATACAAGAATTATTACAATATGTATTATATATTCGAAATAAATTTTTTCCTGAACTGTCATCGCGTTACATACTTATAATAATTTAGTGGATTATTAATGCACAGTTTTTAAAAAAACGAAGAGATAAATATACCGTCATAAATGTATAGATAAAAAATATTTTTAAAGTCTTTATGGTACAATACATTTTATAAAATTTAGCACAGAATTCTTCATATATTCCGACAATTTTCATATTAGATCCTAGTTGACTATTAGAATATGATTACAAAATTTTGTAATGGCAGCTAAAATACAAAATTAAACTTCGTTTCCATCCAAATTTAAGTTCGAATACTGATATTTGGCCATCTAAACGCTGGTTGGGCATTTCGGTAAGTAAATTATTTCTCTATCCACATTTATCCGTATGCCAATGTGGTCTATGTCCGCTGCGTTGAATAGAAAACTACTTCCCACCACCAATTTATCATTTATGGAGCGATCGATTTGTGTTACCACATGTAATGCAATGAATTTTAGATTCATAACTGTTGATAAAAATTTTGCAGAGGATGAATAACTCAATGCATCGCAGTGTCAGAGTCAGGGCAACGTTTTTATCCTTCTAAGGGATTTTTCCATTAAATTTGAAAATATCAGACCGATTTATCCAAGAGATATGTTGTTTTATTTACACAAATAGATTTCTTTTATCACATCGTGAGTATAGTTTCATTATATTCATTATTTCCCAACTAAACAAAAATGTATAGTTATTAACTAATTTATCTTAATGAATGCGTTAGAAAAGGTATAATAGCGACAGAATTTTGTTAGAGAAGTAACGGAACCCCTCGTATTTATATATATTTAGATAATTTAAGTTAAAAGTGGGCAATTTCTCGGAGGCAACTTGTGATATATAATCTTATGATACATTTATTAATAAACAGATATTTATACATAGTATAAGAGCAAACAAAAAACACAATAGCAAATCTTATATTACGTACATCAGGTGTTATACCAGGTATAACCTCGTTCTGTGTATTGTTAAAACCTCTCTGGAAAGCACTACGTTATCCATTCATTATGCTACCATTTCACCAAGTATTGTTTTAACATATTGAATTTTAATTTATCTTCATAGAGTTTTGATTGCTATAAATTTAAGAACGGTAATACTTTTTTTAACTTACTATAATCTAAGAATTCTCTTCAATCATTTCAAAATTGATTTTTATAGCGAGTTAAAAAACTAAATTCAGTGTAAAACAAAGTATATCAAAGTATAGCATAATCTGCAAACAGTAAACTTTTATTTAAAATCTTAGTTATTCTAAAATGGTCATATCTGGATTTAGAGAACTTTATGCAGGGATGTATTGTATCGTCAGAGAAATTAAATCTGATCTCAGAAATCGTCTGACATTTCTCAATCGGCCGATGATATGTCCTCACAGAACCCTTCGTGCATTATCTAGAAAACTCGGTTGCGGCCGATGAGTTTGCAGGTTCACTTAGCGGTGTTTGTGAATGACATGGTCGCCATGGAAAACACAAAGGTGGTCTAAGTAGCCGTTTCGGCGCCATTCCGAACTTGCTCATTAGCGGACCCTTTAATGCTCACGCGGTGAAATCCCTTTGGTCAGAAATACGCCAGGTGAGATAGCGGCGTTTAACAATGTAGCACGCCGTAAAATGGGGCCTTTACTTTGTTTTGCGGATCACAAGCCTCCGAACAATCGTGCGCCACTCTCGGGGGCCGCATTCAACCGTCTTGTGTGAATGCACGTCCGTCAGACCATCCGAGCGCCTACTTCGTCGATCGAAGGCCTCAGATGTCGTTTGCAACAATGTAACCCATGCGTCAGCTTTCAGATCGACAATTTTCTTATTGTATTTGAGATCTAATTTGAGGTTTTGGGTTGAGATACTGCGAATTTTGGGTTTTGGGCTGTACTGATGCAAATTGTGAATGCGATGTTCATTTCGAGCCGGATTCTAATCTACAATGTTGTAAGGATTGTGTTCAAAACGACGTTTAACTTATCTAGATATCACTTGTTTTTCCATATTCATAAAACCCCTTATTATCTATACTTATGTCGTTTGCTATAGCTAATGGTTAATTTTATTTATTGATAAGCTAAAAGCAATTGTAGTTTATATAGGAAAATACTATTATCGTACGTTACAATACAAATTAATTTTTGGAGAAATAGGCGTATGCATATTTATGAATAGCCTCAATCGTACAATAGTGGAATTCTAATAATTTAGATTCTAATTTGTAAATTTGAGAATGGAGTCACCATATAAAATGGCAAATTTCTACAAAATTAAATGCAGGGAAACATTAAGACGCGTGCATAATACATCCAATCTTGCTCCACGTTTCAAAGGATGCCCCTTAAAAAATATTACTCCGTAGAGAATTCCGCTACTTACATCTTTCAAATAGGTTAGGAAACTAACAACAAATATTAATCTCTTTCTAATTAATCGTTTTAAAGTAAATTACATTTTTATAACTATATGTGGACAAATTAATCTTTTACATCACTAATCTATAGTTAAATCTGCTCTATAATAAAATAACATGATGCTTTTTTGTTATCAATCCCTTTGTAAGGTCCTTATGAAGTGATTTCGTTTAATCTCTTCTTTATAGTATTTATGGAGAAATATTTGCTTACTACGCAATCCTTTTCACCAATTCATTATACAAGCATCAGTTGTAGTTCAAAGGACATTAGCGCCACTCCACTGCGTTGAATTATGATCGTTGGGATGATGAACTGCCGAAATGGAGATTGTGCGTTGGAATGCAATCCCGCTCTTTCAATTGAATATTCGAGGCCATCTTATCCCATAATTTGTAAACGGTGCACAGAATATATTACGGTACTAGTGAAAAATAGGGACCCTTAGCCATGCTCGCATGAAGTCCTAATGAGACGGAAATTCCCATAGGACTCCACAAGCTTTAATTCGTAGTGCGTTGCTATGAAGATATTAGATCGTAAGTCATTATCAATGCATGCTGTTGTGGCAACCCAAATATTTTTCCAAACCTCATTATTAGTATTTTTCATTTCCATAATCAATTTAACACGTGAATCAATAATAGTTATTCTTTTGGATATTTATTTAAAACCTTTTAACGACTTCTTTTGAGATCGTACATCGTCAAATAATATTTTTTACTTTGTAGTGTGATCAATGTTTTAGGGGATGTTTTAAGTCGAAATACGTGAAAAGATTTACATTCAATGTTTTCCTTGTGACGTCTTTTCTAATGTTTTTCCCTACAATCTATTTGCGTTGAATCTTTTTACAGATTTACATACCTTCAAAATTTTACCACGTTACTTTAATTTAGAATATTTTACAATTCACTTTTCGCATATTCATATTCCCGAGTTCTCACAAACAAATTCTGCTACCTGCATATGATCCACGTGTGCGAATAATATTATGCGAGTTAGTCTTCCATTTCGAGGCTTTCACCCGAAGAAACGTTATTATTTCTCGTTCAGCTCCCTCCTTTGGCAGATCAGAGAACTAACTTCCGGAATCCACGCTAATGTAATTACCTTACGCTTCCACATGTGCATTTTAACCCCAAGACGATGAATATTTGGGAGTCATTACGGACATATAAAACGAGGAAGCAAACGCTGTTAAATAGAAGGTAGCTTCCGCGGAGGCTGTGGAAATACCTGATTGGCGAACTGGAAACAGGATCCCACGTCGTCAACCACTTAGATTATCATGTCGAATACTCCAGGAATTTATCAAAGGTATCTTTCTCTTAAGATATTCCCCCGCGGAAGGATGTATCGTACTCTATGGCCCTTTGATACTTATGCATAAGGAATTCCGCGCTTGCCTACGAAATATCCTCTATATTAAACCGCTAGTTTCCTAGAATCACTCTAACCCATTCGTCGGGAACTCTGTACCTTAGCAGAGAATAATTCAGCATAATATATACATACTATATTCCTTATATTACTTGATAAAGGCTACTAAAATACGAACTTATAAATTTATATTCAAGTATTGTGACATTTAATTCACTCGAGAGTGTTTAGTATTGTATGAATTTTGAAGATATATATATATATATATATATATATATATATATATATATATATATATATATATATATATATATATATATATATATATATACCTGTATATAGTACCGAAACGTGATTGTGGAATATACTATAGCTAACGGTACAAACTCTGAACTGATATAGGAGTCTTATAGATATTATTTCCAAAAGACGCTGGTGATATCATTGGAAGAATAATTTGTAGAATATCATCTCGAAAATAATTTTCATTTTGGATGGAAATGTTTTGTGATGAATAATCAATTCCATATTTGTGAGTCAAAGATGAGATGAGAAACAAACATCTCTTTCTAAGGTTGATACGTATTTAATTTACGTAATAACTCACTTCGATGATTTCAAAACCTCTCACAGAAAATCCACCCCCAAGGGTAGGATTTTCAACCCTTGTTTTCATATTGCCTTTTCTATCATTTTCAATCTTCAACTCCACGAATCCATCTTCCGTTTTCCAATTTTCAGTATCGTGTCCCTTTTTGAAATATCCTTCAGGCTTTTCTTCATCTCCCATTCTACTGATACTACGAAGTGCTTTTGTATCCCTGATCAAACATAGCTTTTATTTTCTATTCTATATCTATTCCTTTCAGTATCATATTCACATGTTTAAATGTTATAAATTAAAAATTGCTTATCATTTTGATTTATCTTCTATTAAAATACATATTAATACTGTAGTGAGGGCACAAATCATTCCTTTCAAGTATCAATGAAGTTTACCCAAAATTAAAATAATAGTATTTCGTTGAATCAGGTAGTTTGCCCGGAATTATCTTTCCATTTGATTCACGTGCGACGGTACAGGTAACCAAAATATTTTTAAAAATTTCTATAAAAACAAGATATTCCTTTTCTTAGTAATATCGATGAAGGTATTGTAACAGCTTTTACATAACCATCTCTTCCTTGGAAGTCGTTTAATTTCCTTATGTCACCAGATTTGTCCGCTCTTAGTCACATTCAGTCTTAATTTTCCTTTGTTATTTCGTTTCCTCCCCTTTCCTCAGGTATTTATATATCTCCGTTCATTCTCCTTTGTAATTGTTTCATTAAAATTTAATAGACCTTAATTTATTGTTCACTGATTTAAGTTTCGGTAATTTAATTCAAATCATTCTTTATTTGAACTTACTCTTCTGTTGTTATTGATATACATATGCTTATGATTGTTGTTAGAATTCGTTATTCTTCACAGACATCTTTTCTTTGTATACAAATACGTAAATATCACTGAACCTTTATTCTTCTGTATGAACCCATAAATTATTCTCTATGAATGTTCCCAATTTCTGTATCTAGTGTGTGTAAACATTTCCAGGCCTTTAATACATCAGGCACAATACCGTATTCTTCGGTAGGTTGTATGCTTAGTTTAAGAAACTCTACTCGCTGCGCTCAATAATTCTATAGTCTAAAATATAATACTTGTACACGTAATCAGTAAAAATCATTACGAAAAGATTTAAAATATCTTTTATTCTAAGTTATATAATTTTTGGTAAGGATTTTACATTTAAAAAGAAGTATTAATGTTTTAAATTCCATATTTTATGTATAAATTCTTGACATTCTTTTGTGAACGATACGCTTCATTTTTTTTACTTTGATAAGACTAAAATATTTAAAAGATTTAGCCTTCTTTGCTCTCGATAATTATCTACGAAACTTTAATCTATTTCTATATCGTTAATCATAACTTCAAAATATATATAATATATATTATAGATCAATACGTGGTTATTTTTATTTTATATCATTGCATAATGTTCCTTGATTGGATATCATATAACATTCATTAAAGCACTATACACATAACTAACATTAAAGCTGTCGTTTCTTTGGTATCCTCTTTTTTCTTGCTCCACATTTTTTCTCATCCTTATTCCTAAACGCATTTCACTTTTCCTTCTATTCCCTCCTTTTCCTTCCTGATTCCTTCCAAAAACATTTCCTCACAATCTCTCCTTTTTCAGCCCCATTCTTTTCTCACGCCCTCTCAACATATCCCTCCTTTTACCCCACATATATACCAACCACATCTTTAGTCCGTTTCCGAGTCAATATTCCGCCCTTTCCTTGTCTTCTCGTAACTTCCTCCCTATCCTTGCAAATTTCTTCCACGATCCTCCCATCACTTTCCCATTTCATCTTTTCCCATTCCCTTATCTTCCATTCCCGATTCCTCCTCCGTGTAACTGTTTCCCTTGTTCTCCTCTTCTCCATTAAATTCCCCTTTTCCAATTTGCGTGAGATAAAACAAGGCTTCCCTATTCGCCGGATTCGAAGAGCACCCGTTGCGTTGAAGAGATGGAACCGTCGAAATTAGACCAACATCGGGAAAAAAATATGGATCGATAGCCATCGGTACCACAAATCGAAACGATCACGGATTCGCCTCTCTATAATTACGACCTTATTTGCTCTCCGGGATGAGCCAATCGTTTCTTCTGCGTAAGAAGATATCCGTGGGCGATGGGGGAATATTGATGAGTCGGTCGCATGCATTTGAACTACTTAAACACACACCGGAGTTAGCGTATTGCCGTACTAAATTGGGACCATGAGGAAGGCACGCCGCGTCTCTGCTTTAACCGCGTCTTTGATTTTCTTTTGTTCGGAACGTAGAAATAATGGAGTGACGGAAGAAGTTATATCGAATGCCGGAATCTTGCTGAAGGAACGATATTTATTCGTGGGAAGGGGAATTTTTTGAGGAATTAAAACTATCATATGCATTCCGAAACGATACTGTGCTCTATATTCTTTAAGGAAGTACATGAACTTTGATTTTAAAAGACACTTTTTGGACTAGTACCCGTTTATTTAAAGAAGAGTTTTTTTATTCGCTTTTTGCGAAGAATATTCGTTTAAAACAGCAATATACAAAATATTAATAATTAATTATTATCATTACATTAACACACTAATAATATACAATACCAATAACGCTATCTACTAGAGTATACTTAGTAAACTAATAATTGAAATGTAATTGGAAAATGACAATCCCTCGGATTCGATATGATTATCAAAAAAGAATTAAGGGTAATATTCCTATCCTTTGCTTTGTGCACTTTTATAATAGTTTCTAATAAATCAAAATGTCTCTTTACATTCATATTTAAAATCGATCATCTCTTTCAATAGGCTATCACCGTAGAAACGAAGTCTACTTCATCATTTAATAGCCAGAATAACTCCGATTTCCATCTACGTCATTTCCTCATCATCGAAGCTCATTTCCAATCAGAAATAGAAACACTCCGACGCGTAAATTGCACGTTTTTTTCTTTCAATTATCTTCATTTTTGATCGGAGCGATGATGGAGCTAGCAGATAAATCAATTCCTTTCATAGATAATTCATTTTTCGAATCGAATAACGTCCGTTTTGCGAAACCATGGAGATCAATTCGTGTTTCCGTTCATCATCAGCTTTCGGTGTTTTTATATTCAGCGTCATTTGTAGTCTAATGCTGTTTCCTCATTTCCAAGATAATCCTTTTTAATGGAATAATAACATTGGTCGTTATCTCGTATATCGCCAATTCTCGCGTATTACCACCGATGAATTTCCTACAACTCGTCTCTTCTTACTCGATTGCTTTTTCTGGTTCTAAAACGTTTTCTCGTTGACTCCTTTCCAACCTCAGCATATCAACTTAACCTTTATTTTATTCATTCTAAGTATACTACACGAATATCCAGTTTTTTTACCAATACTGTGTGGTAGTTAACTCAATAATTTACGTACACAAGCATCCACACCCTGAGAGGAAAATATCCTCCTCAGCCGGGATTTGAACCCGGGACCTCGGCAACAGAAAGTATGATTTTAAATGCTTTTGAATCGATATTCTCATAGATTACCAAGCGATTTACAAAAAACTTTCAATCCAATTCTTATAATCCATTACATGTCATATTTATCATCGAAGATACTCCTGTAACCTTCTCCACGTTTCCAAGGATTTTTAATCATATAACCTACCTGTTTCATAAAAGTTGTAGCTTTACTGCAAACTTACCATGTAGAGAGTATAATATTGAATGCTACGTATTAAAGTCATCCCATGAAATGTATGGTTAAAACCCTTTTCCCGTAAAGGATCTTGCGGGTAAATTATTTAGATGTAAATGAAAAGTTTGAACACGGGTACTGGGTGGCTGGCTTGAAGGCAACGCAAAAAAGTTTGTTTATTTGTACTAGATTGAACTTCATCTTTGCTACGTTTCTAAAACTCAAGCTTATACAGGACTAATTAAAACCAAGCCTTGTGGAGTTAGAAACTGAATATAAATTAACATTTTTTTCGCGCGTTGAACTCACCGTTACCGCTGAATAAATTCGTTGTTAAATGAAACTTTTGAAATAAAACTTTGGATGTTTTAGGGCTAAATACGACACAGATGTCGAAAAACTTGCAACATGCATCAGCTGCATGTGTATAAATTATTCAATCGATTTATTTTGGTCCGTGGATCGACGTTTTTCCTCGAAAATAGTTGTTTGGCAGCGCACACAATCGCGGTACCGCTGTTGTACTGACATTTTGAGTCACACTCTTTAAACTCCGCAACAGAATTCCTGCACTGTGTTTACGCATGTTTCAACCTTTCAAAATCAGAAAGGCCTCTAATTTCTGTCCTGAAAGAATGCCCGTTGCCTAAATTCTCTCTCCGTTCATGAATGCGCCCCATTCTACTGCCACACCGCTTCATCTGCATGCACACGCTTCTCTTTCTTGGACGAATACGCTCCCATTCACGAGCGTGTGTGAGGTTTTATCAAAACAAACGGTGCTTTTTTCCTTCGGACAAAATAGGCTTCATCCGTTTTCGCGGCGGGAAACAAAACACGTGGAACCATGTCGAGGAATCAACTTGCGCCGCATTTGACGCTGCTTCGCGTCAAACGCGCTCTGGGGGTAATATCTGGAAACAAAAGTGTCCCCTTCGTTCCGCCATTGCTTTGATGTGGTGGCCATGGGAAAGAGGCGAATTATTTCATCGTTCTTAGCGCACGAGGGACAAAAGGAAGAGAAATTTATCGCTGTGGAGAGTTCATGTAGTGAGGAATACAAAGGGGATGAAGACGACACCTGGTGGTGTACGTGAGTGAGATAGGGATTAGGGCAAAGAGGGAAATGTTAGCAGGTTAGGGATGAGCGGGTAAATGGGAATTTATCGTACGAGGAGAGAATTAGGGGGTCGACAAAGCATCGGAAAAAGAAGCAGGGATAAAATGGGTTGTGGAAAAAGGACTATGGAAAGATTCTGCGGTCGTAGTCTGTTATTTTGGCGACATGAAAAGAAGTATGAATATAACTTGCCGAAACTTGCCTGTAACTGGAGTGACACTCATATAACCATCATTTTTGTAGCTCTTATGAAAACATTCATGAATGAACGACAGTATACTAAATTGAGTAAACGTTCTAACTTGCATAAATGATTGAATTTTTCGATGTTTTTCAATTGAGTAGCACAAAATGAATCATTCGTTTTTTTCATGTTTGCTTCATGAGCTAAATATTACGAAAACAGGTTTTGGTTTGTCTATTAGTAAAATGAGGAAATAACGCTATCCAAATAAAGGTTCTCTCCCTTTCACAATATTTTAATCAAGTTCTATTATCCTTTTTTCTTCTATTCATGAAAAATTTGATCGATTCAACGAATCATTGATGGATAAATTATGAAGGAAAGAGCTTATAAACAACTACTTTACGAATGAAATGAATGAAACACAATGACTGGACACTGAAACACAGGACTTTTCTCTAGTTCGTAATCTATAGAGATCTATATTTTGCTGATGAAATCCAATTTTCCATATCTATAGAAATATGCAAATACATTCGTCCGTTTTGAAATAATATGACACAGCTAACTGACTATGTGAAGCATCATTAAATATCTATAAAAATTGTGTCTAAAGGAGAAGAAATAATGATTTAGGAACTTTTGTTTGAGAAGTCAAAAACTAAACCTCACTATAAAGGTTGAAAATAAATCGATATAAATCAAATATATCACAGATCAATGAAGATGCATATAAATAGACATTTGATTGAATTTTTTTATGCATTTTATAGGAACATATAAGAAATCTCTAGAATAAAAACTCTAGAGAAAAGAAAAGAATAGAAAATATATTACTAGCTATGGAGACAACAGTTAAATTTCTTCCTTCAATGATATTTTTCATTCGCTAAAGTATCCATCGAATTTGGAGTTTAATAAAAACAAATTCGAATGGAATTGAAGTGTGAAAAAGAGGGGTTTTTAAGAATAAAAGACAATAAAGTCACGAAGAGGCTAAGTTGAGAAAGAAAAAAAGGAATTTAGAGGTGTGAAAATATGAAGAGAAAAGAATAATTGTTAAAGAAGCTCTTATGGAAAAAAGGCCGATTTTAAAGAAATGAAAAAAATAAACATCGGCGAAAGGATTTCAAGATGAGCAAACAAATAATAAAGAATATCAGATGGGAGGAGTTATAAAAATAAGGAACGGAGCAGAATTCAGAATAATTTAAAGAAAGGAAGAGGTAGTATGAATTCTAGAGGATAAAGACGGATTGAGAAAAATTGTGGAGTGAAGATTAAAGTTGCGTATTAAATAAACGTAAAAAGAGAAGAAAAAATAAGTTAAGAATTGCTGAATTTAATTCTCAAAAGCATGCATCCCTACTACTTATATAGTGCATGTATCTTTAGCTAGTATTAATTATAGATAATATAAACTTGAAAACATTCCATAGCTTCCTTCTCTAACGCCTATCATATATTCTTATTTTTTGTTTTTTTTTTATTAGGCTCGAACTTAGGCAACAAAAGTTCTACCGCTGGCAGAATTTTGCAGATCTTGAAAATAAACATGATTAAATATTATTTCTTTATTAAATATTCCAAAGAAAGATACATACCTCAAAGGTTCTAATGTTGAGAAAGTTAATATGTAATGAACATATTAAGTGGATTAGCGGTTATCGTCGCTAGCTATAAAAGAATCTTAAAAATCTTCTTAATGATAAAGTCAGCTTAAAATTTATTTATGCTTATAATAATTACGGAATTTATTTTCAGAGTTACTTAAAATGTATAAGTATTTAAGAAATTTCTATGTAGATTCCATACAAGCCACCTTTTGGTGTGTGGCAGGGGGTGCATGCACCGTTATAAAGTTATACTGCACCATGGAAGGGAGCGAAAATATTCAGCAATAAAAACGAGTATCATTCGTAAGGGATAAAATTGAGATGGAAACTGAAATGATATCAACTAAATTTCCAATAATCACGTTTTGTCTTTCACTGAAAGATATTTAAAGTTGCTTCATTTCCCTTTCGGACCTTTTTATTCTTATGTTTCTTTTTCCTAATTCTTTTGATAGATAAAAGACAATGTAGTATGTCCGTGTAATGGAACCTTATTTTTTAACTGTGTATAAATTTTATGATTTTTGGTGTTTCATTTGCTATTAGCATTATATTAGAAATGAGTATTGTAGATATTACCGATGCAGATACATTTTTAGTCAATTAAATGAAAAAACATGCGAGTTTTTCCACAAAATTTAAATTTTCTGCAAACTTGTTGAGATTTTTCAGTTTCTGCTAATAAAGGTAAAGATATCGATCTATACAATTCTGATCTTTTTTTAACAATCGTAATTTGAGTACACAAAAAACCCAGACGCAAATAACTTCGCCTTCATACAGATACCCAGAATTTCTCTGCATATTTTTGTAAATAGATATTTATTTCGGTATAAGAAAAGTATACTGGTTGAGCGATGAGTTCAGTAATATGTCAGCATGAATAGACCTCCCGGAGTAAAAATATTGTTGGCGATCGTAAACATTCGCGTTCGAATACTTTCGAAATGGTAAATAAGTGATTTCTGTGGTCATCTCTGCGAATTCCAGAAAAAGTTCAATCGTTGCCATTTTATGATATCCTCGTGAATCCGTGTGGGCGAATTGACCGATGGCGCTGTAAATCACGGGAATTGGGAATACATGGACTCCCTCTCAAATAACCGTTATGCAACCAGCACATTAAACCACCACTTCCATCCCTTCCCCGTAACTCTCTCTCCCCATCAGGACTCTCTTATCCCTTTAATTCTACAATTCTATTTCCCATACAAATAGCCACTCGTAAATTTTTCGTGCCCCCTAATATGTAAACTGATAGGTGACTGAATCTTAAAGAATTTTATAAGAGAAAAATCAAGTACTGATAGTCTTATTACTGAACTGCGAACCAAAATACCCAAACATATATGTGCCTATCCAGTATGTTACTTTAAATGATTAAAGGTACTTTAATCTCTATTCTACTAAACTATTTGACATGATGGGAATGTTTTTACACAATTGATTTCAGCTAAAATATATTGAGTAATGTTTCGTATCCTTGATAATGCAGATATTATAGAAGCGTGAAAAGATCATGTAGAGGATGTATATTTTAAAATCTTTTCGAGTTAATGTATCTTAATATTAGACTATTCATTTGATTTAATGATAATTAAATCTCTGATGATTCTAATATAAAATACAATATGTAATTTTTGAAATTTGTTACACTTGAATTGTACATAATTTTGGGGGAGGAAAAAGTTTTACGACGAGGAACGTATTAGAAATTCTTATGGTAAATAAGCGAGTATATATTCTAAACCCCTATAATATGAAGGAATCTCATTTTTGGTACAAAATGTAAGGCTTACTTCCAAGAAGATAAAAATAGGCGATTCATGACTGATTATTGAGTCATTGAATTTTATAAAATATTGCTTTTGCCTTACTTTAAGTCCCTAACTTTTTATCTAGTTGTAATGCTTGCTGTCATGGAGAAAATATTGAAAACGAATGTCATAGTGAATAAAATACTCACTAAAATATTTAAGAAGATGGCAGAAGAAAAAGAGAGATGAATAACCGTTATGTAAATTCAAACTGACTTCTATTGTAATACGTCCCGATTCAGTTCCGAAAAAAAGATAAGTGATTGCGTGCACTGCCTTAAAGTATGCGGCGGTTTTTAATCTCACATCCGAATGGAGTGTTGCTTTCATAACAATTTCATAAAGTTTCGGAGATTAGACTACTCAAAGTCGGAAACTAAACACATCTATCACGTGGACTCACGAATGCAGTCACTATTTATTGACACATTTGGAGGGCAATTACGTCAGTTGATTGGGCAGGGCTGTCGCATTGAATGAAGACCGCTAGAGAGAGCGCACACAACTGAGGCCAAGGATGGCTTTCCGTATTAACCCCTTTTGGGAGTCCAAAGGGACTCGGGTGAGGGATACAAGTGTCAAAGCTGGACGCGTAGTCGCGTCTCATATATGTATACTGACTTTGAATCAGCGCACTACCCCTTAATACTTTTGCAATGATGATTCAATCCAATTACCTACCCAAGATCAATCAGGACTCTATTATGATATTAATACTGGTAGATAGTAGAGCATTTCAATATACCAATATATTTTAGGTAATTATTTACTTACCAACAATTCTACCTTCCTCTAATTATAATTAAATACGAGTAAAGTAATTACGTATAAATAGTTAGTATACTAATGTTTCCTATAATTAATCACTAATCGCTCAGATTAAATTTCGAAAAACTTATATGAAAACCTGATTTTGGCGAATTTAAGCAGAAATTGAATAAAGGTTAGGAATTCTTTCCTTCTCTGAAAAAATTTTGTTTTGTTGGGATTCGAACCTGGGTCTTTAGAAAAGATTGTTTCGTATTAAAATACTACTAAATTTTTGATATGGGAGATACAGGTAATTAAAAATAATATTAATTCATGTAATATTGAGAGTTTCTTAGTTAATTAAAGATAGACGAGGGACTGATCGATTATTCATTACGTAAGATGGATTCATCCTAACTATCGATTCATGAATTGTTAATTTGTATATCGAAGATCGATTTATATCGATTATCGATTCACGAATCAGTCTTTTGGGCAAAAATCACGGCGATCATTCAACCTCCAAGTTTATTGGAGGAGAAGATAAATAAAGAAATAAATTTTTACGTGAAACTAAGTTCGGATACCCAATTTAGTCCTGCAAACATGCAGACCAAGTTTGGCGAAATTGCATTAAAGTCTCCCGTGAAAAGAGAAAGAGGTTTGCATTCGAATCGTGGACTCGGAAATCATTTCCCCCGTCCGAGATATCGGCTGAGAGGTCTGGACTCGTATCGGAAACAACTCGGGTAACTGCAGTTAAGTTCTTGCACGTATCGATCCATCGTATCGCAACGAAGAATCGATGGCGTGCTCCGGGAAGCGATTAGCTTGTCAAAATGGGAAATATGGCGTGCGGCCGTGTATTCTGTTGCGTGCGTCGAAATTTGACTGACAGTTGTTTGGAATGGCGTCCGAGTGTGCAAGAGAGAATTATGCTGTCAAAAACACGGAATACGTTTTATATTCGGCATTGCTTTTTCCCAAGGCGATGAGATTATATCATCAAAAATCAATTCAAACGAATTCGAAAAGTGACTCCTCTTTCGGAAATCATCACGTTGAGAGTTAATCTTTCATCGAAGTCACTTTGACTCAACGAAAAGGAATTGATGCAATCTCCCGAAAGTAATTCTCCGTATCGGGACGTAAAAACGAATGGACGAATTACGTAATAAAAGTAATGGACACGTACAAGCTTTTCTCATGGGAATGAATTGAATATATGCATGGAATAAAAATAGTTCCTATCGCAACATGAAAGATATTTTTTCTCATTTCGTTACTTATTTTATTGGAAAACACTTCGTAAAAATATTAATTTACTAATTTGAAATGCATTTTTTGAAGTTGTACTATCTCGTTTATTTTTCATTGGAAACCTACTCCTTTTTTTAGTATATTTTAGTATACTGTTTTCTTAGTCGAAATTACGTTCTTATTGTTGGAATATCTTCATCATAAGTTCAAAATTACCGGTGCTGATCAGGGTATATTATTTGGTAAACAAGAGCAAAAATATATATGCATCCAAAGGAAAATTAACGGAAAAGAAAGAGTTTATATGATTTTGGTATAATGGATTTGAAAATTACGATATTTCATAATTTTTTTCTGATCTTGGGATTTCTTTTCTTTGGATCTTTCAAAACCTTTGTAAGTTAAAGAAATTTAGGTAATTTATCTCCGTTTTCTATTTTTAACTGCTATTTATTCTTAGCAGAAAAAAATTAGCCCCAATTTTCCTCGTAGTTGAACTTTCATGATGCTCATTTGCAGCTCACCAGACACTCGTTTTAATATCCAAAGACTAATGGAAGGATGCCGTTTTCTTATGAACAGAAACTAAGTGGCGTGCACTCCTTTGAAGTCAAAGAATTCCTAAAACAATATTTCCTTTGACTTAGGAAAATAATTCGCGGACGTAATTGAGATGTAGAATTTAATCATCTTTTCTTTTAATTCGATTCCCTTTGCAGATACATCGACGTAAATTCTCCAATTAGCGTTACACAGAAGGTGTGCATCAAGTTTTAACGAAGCGCTGTGTTCTCCAAAAGGCACTTCGCGAGTTATAATGAATCAACTCAACACAATAAAAATTCTTTTTCGTTCAAGAGTGCAAATCTTATTAAGAGAAGGAAATAAATTGATAATGAGCTAACTTTGAGAAGGGAAAAAATTCTCATTGGATGGAAAAATGGTATGCGAAAGCGATAGATGCAGCCGATAAAGATTTTCGATCTATTTCGCTCCGTTTCCGATTTCATTTTGTTTGGCATGTTCGGAGGGAACAGAAATAACGCTAAGCTTCAACTCGAGTGAAAAATGGCGTGTCAAAGTTCTTACTCTGCCTCTACTACAAAAAAATCTTTCAGTCAAGTGAATAAAGTCAAGAAAACTTGGAAACTAAAGTCCCTATCTCACGCTGATATCCCAGACACTCATCCTAATACTCATTAATTTTATAAACTTAAATTTCTTTAAGAATCTACGGTTTAAATTATTACACAAAGTCATTCTGTTTTCGAAATATCTCTTCATGAATCATTTCCACTTTTAAAACAATCCAAACTGAATATTGTTTCCTATTCTATGTATATTTTAGCTCGAAAGATCGACTTATTTTAATGTATTTTCGTCAAGGGATTTGCAAATCGGTAGAATATCTTTAATATCCAGCAAATGCCCATGTAACTAGAATTGATGAGAAACGAAGTTGATTTATATCTCCTCCTCCCATGAGGATAATGCTGTTTAAATGATTGTCCATGCGTGTTCACTCAAAAAATACATATCGCCAAAATAATGAATTTTTACCGATGATATGTAATCGATTCGCCATTTCATTTTCTGAATAAAATTGCCATTTAAATGACGGTCGAAATGATAATATCAATGTTCCTCTTGAATTTTCTTATTTTACTTGTGTTTTAGTTTAATGAAATTGATTTGTGAACGGATTTTCTATCTTCTTAATCATTCTCATTTCCAACTCATCCATGAATAAATAGCAAATATTTTAATTAGTTGATCATGCCAAAATTATCAACGGCATTATTTTGAATTATATTTTTTTCCATCGTTCGTAATCATACGGTATACTGAATTAAAAGGGAATTTATTAGGATATCTGTAAGAGCTTATTTTCTATGTGCATAAATACGGAATATGAGAATCTAACATAAAAATAATATGCGTAAATTATGGTTGGTACTAGGAATATATGATCCATTGACTTAAATTGAAGGAATCGCTAATTACAAATTTGACAACTAATTATTATTGTTGAATTTGGAATAGATATTTTAAAAGAATTACTAAAAACAAAAACGTCATGAATAGAGCATAGGTGCACAAAATATAATCTAGCGCTGCATATTAATTTTGTCCTATTTTGCTGAAATAAACGACAGCTGGACTTGGGAAATCGCATGTTTATTAAAAAGACGACAAAGATCAGATTATAAGAGAAAAATTAAATGCAAATGTATAAAATTACTTTTTAAATTCTTCAATTAACGGACTAAAATAAAATACAGCGAAAGAAAAAAACCTTTGGGAATATTTTCTCGCGACCGAATTAAAGGGAATGTATCACAGCCCGATTTTACCTCGTCTAGTCCTTCACGATAGAGAGTTCTATGTGATTTTGAAACAGAATATTCCCGTGACAAACTAGTTAAATCATCCTCAATACCTGATCTTTAATAATGCGATGGATTGCTAATTGATAAAAGATACTTTTATTTTCGTTTGAGTTTCTTTTTTCATCAATTCGAACTCTATCAGATAATTTGTAAACGTTTCATCTACACCGATGTAAATGACCCACAAGCTTCCCTTCGGCGTGTATGCGAATTAACTTCTGAACTTATTATTAGAATAGATAGTTCGCCGAAAGAATCCATTCATAAAACGACTCACCCTTGAGTTTATTCCTTTTATTTTATACACGTTATCGCATCTCAAAGGAAGAAGGAGATCACAGAATATTTATTAAATCTTCTCTCAAACGTATTATCTTTGAATCATTCGACGAATCACAATCTAGTTTCTAAATTTCTGCGCTTGAAAATATCCAAGCAACGGCTTTTTATTTATTTACTCTCACATTTTAATGATTTATAATTTACAGAACTATGTTCATCATATAAAATTATTGTCTCCTTCCAAAACTCAATCGATAAATATGGACTGCCGTTCACATTAAGAAGGAGGAATTTATATATTCGGTTTCTCATGAAAATGAAAGTTCATATATCACAGTTTATACTTTTATAGGATAGTAGAATTATATATCGATCTTTGAACTTTAATAATTTTGACTCCATATTTGATTAAGTTTTAAATCCATCTCGTTGGGTTGATTCTCATGAAACCCAGTGATTTATTTAATGAATAACTAACAAGATTTTAATGTCTCAGATTACAAATATATTTCATTTTAAGATATGAATTCCGATAATTATTCTATATCGTTATTTACTGTTTATTCATTCAGTTGTGCTCTACTAATATTTTAAGTAACATATTGATTCTTTTTCGTAGAATTTCCTTTCAGTTCGTAGAGAGAAATTTGAGGTTCAAATCTTACCTTAAACAATACCGCTAGAGACATGTCAGTTGAACCTTTCCCTGAAAATCCTATTAAAAGCCGAGACATTCTCTCAGCGAAAGGTTGAGAAATAAATATTCGTGGAAATATATTCTCCTAGAACTGAGAAATGTTCTGTCGTACACGGATCATTATCCATTTCCAAAGTTCCTCTCATTTAGACTCATTTTTTCGCTGATATGCTACAGTCATTTGTTTTCGTCGAGATGATGGAAGGAGAAATGGAAGGTGATGAAAAAGAGGATGGGATTCGGAAGAGAAAAAGGATGTAAAGCGTACGACTGTCCATTACTCATTAGGGTCTTTTTATCCCGGAGATGCGTACGTTAGCCGCTCATCCAGAGAGCGTCGCTGACATCGCATCCAGCTAGGAGCGGAATTGCTCGTCACTGCCATTGTCCGACGGACACGCATTCCCTCACGCAAACAAACACGTACGCAGAAAAAAAAGGGGAAGACAAGAAGGAGATAAAAGTTGGCGATTTATCGCGAAATATTCTGCGGAAAATCCTTTTCCCGCTATCATCGCGAATGTTCGTTGGAAAATGGAGGATCATTTATTTGGGAAATGAGAGAAAAGGAAATGATTGGAACTGACGTCTAATTTAAGAAGAAGATGGAAGCAGGATCCAGTCGACTTGTAATTTTGCCTTTAATTTTATTCGTCGTACGTTTTTGGGTTTCTAAATCGAAATACAATTGTAATTATGGTTGAAAAGGTACGAAAGCTGAGCCGTAATATCCAGTTACATTTATTCATATTACATTTTGCTGTTTACTTCGTAGGATTCTGTCTAATTCTGTACAACCACACCAATTAGACTGATGATGATGAACTATAAATGTTTCCGTATAAAAGTACTTAATATTTATTACATACACTGTACCTCATTGATATTATGCGATAAAATTCGTAATTCGGTAATTACTGAGACTGAAAAGTTACCTCTAAAAGATTATTTATACTACGTTTTGCTGAATTTATGAGAAATGTAACTCAGGCTATCACTGATATATATACTGTAAAGACTTTTAGTTTACTGAAATATAGTTTTTAGAGAAGGTTAGTTTGTAATAATAATTCAGGAATTAAACATTCGCATTTTACCTTCAAATGTATAAAATATAGAACTGTTTGGTACTCCATTCCATAATTCAGATCTAAGAATTCATTCCTATTTCCATGGAAGACATAGAAAATATAGATATCTGAGATACCATAGAAAAGATCTGAGTGCCTTCCACGCAGATTCTAGGGCAGAATATTTTGCTTGAAGTACATTAAACTCTCTTTACATATCATAATATCATATCGGTATTTTATTTTTAGACAATGATTTTCATTTACTATTCGATGAATTAAAATAAAGGAGATATTAATTTATTTCTGTAGAAATAAAAAAGTAATGAATTAATTTCACCAAAAATCAAAAATGAACTCTCCTCAACCAATCTTTCTTCTTTAATTTACTTTGTAAGATTTTGATATTCTTTGTATAGGAAACCCTACAATAGAATGGGTAAGAGGATATCATTCTGTAATATTTTTTGCATCTTAAATTCATATGTTCTTTCCTTCTTTCTCGTTCAAGGACATTTTCCTTTTGTGTTCGTTATTTATATCAGTCTCCCTGGAAACCCGCGACACTGCCTGAAAAGGAGAGTTATTTAAAACAAATCTTCTAGAATCTATGCTAAGGTATTGTGCAGTATTCATTTATCTTCGAAGGTTGCTAGTTGCTTCGATTTAAACAATCGGTCCACAAAACACCTATCCTATTAAGGTGGCTATATAGTTACAAGTTTATCCTTTAAATAGTATACTCACCCTGACACGGCTTGCAGGGTATTTATATACGTAGATGAAGGTGTATTTAGTTTTACTGAAATAGTTTCTATCCTTTTAAAACCATTGAACTTAAGAGATTTAAATCTTATCATTGCAAACCATTCCTTCATATTAACATTATGGTAAAGGACAATGACGTTTTTGAAGATCTCCATGTTGTTTGGTTTGGTTTGGAGTTTGGTTTCTAGAATCAACCCATTCCCTACTCCCATTGGTAGATCAAGGAGAGTATTGTATTGTTTCCATTCTGCCTTGAAGGGAATCGTTTCCCTCCATAAATGGAAACTTTTAATTGCATCGAAATGGAAATGCTCCTATAGTGCAAAGACTCATTTGAACTCCGGCAATCTTCTTCTATCAAAGGTTTAATTATACACATTTTATAAATACTTGAGTTTAAAATACTAATATCTACTCTCCCCTAGCAACTCATGGTCTCTGTGTGCACTAGATAAATAAAAGGTAAATAATGCAGTTTACATAACAACGGCAGTCGATGATTTATTCATTTCATTCTAATTAATTCATTTTTCTTTTAAGTGATCGAGTGTAGTTTAGAGATTGTGAGTAACAATAATAGTATTGTACGTGGAAGTTTACTTTTATTTTGCATTGGTACACATTTATGCTATTTGTCATTCAAGTACCTCGTCGGTACTTCAGATTTGAATTAAATACCCGCTGAACATTTACTATTAGTTTAGAAATAAAAAGAGTTTTTATTCTGGTGGATAAAATATTTAAATTAGAAGTTTTGAATATCATTGAGGATTTAATCGGTTGGAAGACGGGTTAAATTTTTGTTTTACTGAATATCACTGCAAATTTTTAGAGTTATTTATATTAATTCCATAGTACTGAAGTACTGAATATGTTACACTGATAAAACACACCACAGCTGACGAGTAATACACGGAATTGAAAGAAAGAATTTTTAATCGAAAGATAGCATTATAAATAAAAGGATAATAGATAATTCTTTGGAATTCCGAAATATATTATGAGAAAATTGGAATTTGAGAGAACATGTAAGAAATACAAGCGTATCGGATTTTGGAAGGAAACAATAAATAGAGGGTTATTGGGAGATTTTGGATGAAATGAAGAAATAGGCAGGAAAAATAACCATCGAATTAGGTTTTTGAAAGATATTTAAGTTAAAAAAAACGAATTCTGTTTTGAGTTTGTAGAGATTGAGAAAGTGTCTATTTAAATATTTAATCTCATAATTTTGACTACGACGTTTATAACTATATGTAATCGAAGAAAGATAATTTACGATGACAGAACTAGCCGCTCTTATTGTATGAGCAAACTTTTGGATAATATCCTCCAGCAAGGATCAAAATAGCTCAGTTTACAAAATTGATATCTCAGTTTACTTTAAACATTATCTCAAATTTCTCGATTGGATCAATAATAAAATCATTTTACCAAATACCACTTCGGATTCCATTCATTTGTTCATCCCAAACTTACATCATTTCGGTGTTGTTTCGCATCGGATGACGTTTTTTTTTTAATCCTCAAAATTAATCCTTTCATCGAGAAGTGAGAGCTTTCGTTTCCCATGAACAGCGAAACGCCTTTCGTCGCGAGATTAAAAAACATCCATTGTTACGCAACAGAGGTCGTGATTGATACTTAATTAATTGTTAAAAAACGGTGAAAGTGGAAGTAAAAGAATGGCAAAATACGTTCACAGGTGGAAAGGTTTTTCAGGGAAAGGTTTTCAGAATGGCGTAAGAAGAAACGGGGGATTATGGGAAGCAGACAGATAGTGCCACGCGGCCATGGGTCGAAGTTCGTCGATGTGTTACTTTCTCTTTATCTTCAGCCCTTTTTTTCCATTCGCCATCCATTGGGTGTCGAAGATGAACGCCCTTTTAGGTGATGAATGTTCCCTTCGCAGAGAGAATCAAAAAAAAAGAGCCGTGAATGTGCGTATCTCGTGAATGAACGTGTAGTCACTTTTCGTTACTCTTTTTTTTGTTCCGAGCTCCGTTTCAGTAATTCAAGATGGAGGCGCCGGATTCAATGTAGCGCGCAAATTGCATTCCGACAGAGGGCTCTGCAAAAGGATGCAGATGCGTCGCAGTTAGCCCTTGAGGAATCCGTTTGAAAGTCTACCAATTTTATTCCGTCCCTTTGAGAATTGAAAGCGCCTCCTACGGCGCGTGAAATTGGCAAATTGCGTATCGTTGAATGGAAATATGGAGAACTTGCCGCATAGTGTTACCTGGTTTCTAGAGAGGCGAGATGGCCATCTTCTAGATAGATACTCTGATACATTCTGATGGTAGTAGAGGAGTCTGGTTGCAATTGCTCGTCGACAAATACGTTTCATTCGATCGTAAATTTCATTTTCAAATCTTCTCGTTTGAGTATCATGCTCTTAGAATTGTTGAACTTTTTGATAAAGGACATTATGATTCTGTACTAGTGAATATATTAAACAGATTTCTGCTAGTACTATTGTGACATAACTTTGAAATATAATAGCACTGTAATTCTAACTTTTATATTTATAAGTAATAAGTATGTAAGTTTAAATTCTTTTGCATTTATATTATTCCTTGTCATTTTTATTTAATGTAGATGTAAGATAAAATTACCATATTTTACGGCATATAAGACTCACCCTCATTAAACACGCCACACACAAGGAAAAAAATATAAATAATTCGTGCAACAGCGCTGTGTCAATATAACATAATGAATTACTACTGCTCCCATTCCATGTATGTTATGGTATTTAATTTAACACTTCTAGTTCATACTGAGTGGTATGGCTTAATATCTTGTTGCTATTAGTCATGTTTACGAGGGTATTTTTTTAAACAAATAGTTTTAAGCTCTGACACCAATACCTTCACATATAAGACGTGGATAAATTTTTTGAGAACTAATTTAGGAAAAATAGTGCATCTTATACATGTATGCCGTTAAATACGGTATATAGGATCAACTCTACAGTTGAATTCAAGCTTAAAAAATTTGCTCTCATACTTTGTACCAACTTATTCGTACATTAAATGTTTATTTTTGTCACTTAACATAATTTAGTAGTATTCCAATACAGAGTAAGATCTTCAACTTAAGGATATATTTTGTGAAGTTCAATTTATAATTTCGAATTTTACATTTAATGTTTATCTATTATCAATGTGTATTAGTTTTAGGATCCCTCCAATGATATTCTATGAGGTTATCCTTATAATGTTTACAACAACAAGTATAACAAAGAGCATATGGATCCTTGCATGTTCGTATTGTTATAAAATTCAATATAAATTCAAAAATTTTCGTCCGATTTAAAATATTCGACTATTTTCATCGTTCGTTTAAGTAGAAATTAAAGTACTATACAAACTTGTCCACACATCATTGTACTTATACTTTCAAGTGATTTTAAAATAGAATGGATAACTTTATATTTCATAACTTTTGTGCCAGATTCGAACTATATCTAACGTAGATATTTTTAAGTATAAAAAATAATTTTAGAACTTAGTCCCTCTCAAAACTATCACAATTAATTAATTAATTGTAATACCTATTAATGCAGAATTTACGACGGTAAAACCCGTCGTACACCCGCTTTTATAATTGACCAGCAAAAAAAAACAAATAACCCGGACTTGAACCCCGTACCCTCACCGTCTGGCGGCAGCACCGCTGCGGTTCGGGACTTTTGCATCTCATTGAGGAAACTGAATCAGGGTCAACGCCTCTCAATTCGAGCGATAAAAGATTCATCGCGCGTTAATTTTAGACGAACGCCACCAAGAAAAGAAACCCCTCAAAAAATCGGACCTTTATTGCACAGGATATTCAAAAAAATGGGCATAAAAAGGTCACCTGGAATATTTCGAGTCGTTTTTAACCCTCACGGGACGATGGATTCCACAGAGTCCGACGCAATTAGTAGATTCGAACCGTGGGATCAATTCCTCTCGTTCGGCAGTGAATCCTAATTACCACTAAACCTTTCTACGATTTCGGTGGAATAAAATTACCCCAAATTAGACTTGGAATATTTTTCGCGAACGGGATGATCGTAAATTAAACTTAATTTCAATCCGAATCTACTCTGCACGCAAGATATCCCCTGCCCGACGATTCATGTAACGCTACCGTAAATTCGTGATTAAATTGCTATGGGGAAACACCGCAGCCAATTTCCTCTGATATTTTCCCTTATTTCCATTTTCTCAGGGCAAAGAAATCGGATAAGAGATTCCTTCCTTTTTTTTCGTATGTCATCAAGACTTGCTGTTTCGGAGACTATTACGTGGAAGTCCCGTGTAATGCGTAAAAATCGGATTACTTATACTCTTATAATATATACTTGTATATAATCTCGTTATAAATAAATAATAAACGATATTAATACGAGTAAATAATAAGAATTAAGAGGATATTTCTAGTATTTCTTTCCTAATCGAATCTTTATGTATGAATTCTTTTGTGTAATTTTTATACTAGAGAGTCATATTCTGCCGTGAAATTTTTATTAAATATAGTAATTTTTACGTAACAAAATATGAGACGATTTAAGAAGGAAAATATTTCCTCAAATTTGTTGCGAGCAAACTTTTAATTAGTTTCTAGGAATTTCTTTTATTTTCTGTCTCCATCCTACTTTACAGCCTGAAGGACTCGTTTATTTTTAAAATAAATTACTTTGTTAAAGCATTAACTTCTTAATTTTTTTCTTTGTCTAGGCTAATTTGTATATCCATGCCCCCAACACAATATATTCTAATGTTATTATTCAATACCTTGTGTTACCGAAGCTTGCAACCGAAAAGTAGATATCCTCAACAATTATCGTATGTTTTTCATTTTCGTTTCTTTTTCGGAGATCTATATTTTATTAGTTTGACAAAACTCGAACGATTTTTTATCACGTGTCGTAATACCTATGGTAAAAGATATATTCCTTAAAGAATTAATGTCGAACATCGAACGTTCGATAGGCAAACATCGAAAAAATCACGTTAGACCAGATACAAAGTACATAATCATAATAGGCAATTTTGTAATAAGAGGTCTCCATGGCTACCCTCGTTCATTCCTATTTAATATATTTAAACATATACAATTTTGATGATGCATCAAATAAATCAATTTTATTTGAACATTACATATTGTTGAATTTCGAGATTCATAATCGAATACAATTTCTTTTTAAAAAAACTCACTTATTAAACGAATTTAGCTTAAAAATCTTCTATTGCCTATCCATCATGAAATGACTCGAATTAAAACAAGGTGTAAAATAAAAAGACTTAAAACAATATTTTAAGTTTCAGTCGGAGTTTTAATCATTAATTTTCCTGTCATTCCGAGAACAACAGCGATCCCTTAAATATCCTCGTATCCCTGACAAAAATAAGAATGATGGCATCTTCTCTTTCCTAAGCCTTTTTCTGTTTGGAACCTCAACAGATGAGGTTAATTTGCATCTCTCATGAAGGATTTCCACACAAACAGCATCCTCTTAATCCTCTTCTGGACAAATGGAACATCTGCAATTAGTACTCGTCCACACTTGTTTTGTAGTTTTAGCTACTAATTAAAGGATAGGGAAACTTTAATTAGGATAGAGTAGCCCAAAAAATCTCTAAATAAGATTTATTCATCGGTTTTCTTTTTAGTTTCACTTCAGCAGGATATGAAAAGGAACTTTAGAAAGATCTATGTGTTTTTTTATTTGAAATTTTATTCTGACATTAAAGGAAAGAAGAATTTGAAGAGATTCTGAAAAATTAAAAGGTAATTTGATAATGAATACAATTCAATTCGATCATTAATCAGATTCAGTGAATTTTGGATTGATTACGAAGTAAAATATAAAAAAATCGAGTCATTGAATTGTTTCTTAATCATTGAATCGAATTGTTTTTTTAATAATTCTAGAATTATTTTTAATAAATGCACGATCATTTTTGTTTACAAAATTTTATTAATTATAGCTCTCAGCTGATAGTTACGGCTCATTCATTCGATTGTTAATTACGTTGAATTTTTTTCTTAGTAAAACGTTACTCTAATTTTCTACGTAAAATCGGTAAAATTTTATTCTTATTATCCACCTAAAATCAATAAAATATTATTCTTATTTTCCACGTAAAATCAGTAATTATTATTCAGTAATCAGTTATTATTCTTTTTCCATGTAAAACGCCGCGAAATACTGCAGTAGAAAAATATGAAGACTTCATTAGAGCTTAAATTGAGGGATATCGTTTTACCGAATCCCTCCCACGAATGATGAATAAATTAGACGCGTTTCCGAAAACACGGCGATCCCGTTGAGGTGTGGCCTTGGCCCTTCCTTTCTCCATATCATCAATGACCCGGAGATGTTCCAACTCGGAAATCGTAGCGGAGAAATATTAGGTCGAATTGAAATGTCTGTTCGCAAAAGGGTGGGACTGACGCACCCTCGTACTGACGCATTAAGTAATTAGCAAATAACCTTTTTAATGGATCCATTTTTAGGGGGAAAATTACTCAATGTTGACTGCTTAATGGAATGAAATTCCGATTGCGTGTCTGACGCCCCTGAATCGCCAAATTGGTGATTTTTGTCGCTTAATCTCGTTACTTCTTCGTTTTATCGCTATTTTTCTGTTCCGGTTCTTATCGTAAATTACATTATCGTTCTTTTAATTATAAACGCTCACCACGCCTCCAGTGTCGGTAGTGTGAAGCTTTTATCTTATTTATGAATGAAAAGTTAATTGAATAAGTGAAATGTTGGAATTCACGTAAGTTAACTTATAACTTAAATTATCCTCATTATAATCTATATTTGTTGATGGAATTCGTGCGAAAATTTAGAGAGCAGCTGATATTGTTTAAAATTTTGAAAGATAAATAACAAAAATGAAATTTAGCCACTTTAGAATAACATTTTAAGAAATGTGAACGATGTTTATCATCTTAAAATATTCTTTATGTAATACACATAATCTTTCATATCGCAAGGAAAGTGATATTTAATGAAATAGAAATTAGAACAATAGTCTCAATCAAATGTACGGTTTTCAGACTTAATTTTGCTTACACGTCAATTGATGAGGCAAAACTTTCTTCCAGTTTACTTCATTATAATATTATTTTAATCGCTTCAGCATTAAATGAAGAGAATATGTTTTATCGGATGACTTGTTGGTTAAATTTTTTCTCTAAGAAAAATTTAGAAATTTAACTTTGTATATATATATAAGCATAACCCAAATATGATACATGACTAATTATGCAGCATTTTTGTACAACTGGAATCCAAATAATAACTTTATATAAGCACCAAATAAATCATTCTCACTTAAATCACGTTCTCATACATCATATTTACTCATTTGAAAGTTTATTTAGAAACTTATTTCATTTCGTAATCACATTAAAGTACATTTTTAAGGAAGAACGAACGTTATATCTCACAAATAAGTCGTTTTCTCTGGTGAAATAATTCCTTTCAGTTGAATCGGACCACGAGTTCATCTCTTGGCTACTTGAGAGTAACCCTAAAAATAAAGTTCCAATGTGCTTAATCTCTTTTCAAAAGAAAATAAGGAATCACCCCAAAATTTTTCTTTAACGGAATACACCAGCACCGGTGCGGGAATTACGTTTTTGAGTCGGAAATGTCGAGTATAAAATCGCGGCTTCCGGGTCAGCACGCTAAATAAGGAAACCGCGGTTTCATTTGAATGCATTCATTCGACAGATGTGTGGCAGGTGAGCACGATGCATGGAGATATCCCAGAGGATGAAGGATTACCATGGTGCTTCTTTCGTTTCTTTGGGTGTGGTTCAGTATATATCCGCATGCGCTAAAGTGATTGGTTGTTCCTGATTATTATTAACGACACTTGCATCATTCATTCTGTTCTAAATTTAGTACAATGTCGCCATTGTTCTTGGAAGACTATCGACCGAATGGTGCTGATTTGGAATTGTCTTTAATAAGTATAGATTTGTACCTTATAAACATTAAAATTTATTACACATGTTACAAGCTTAACAGCATTTATGGATAGATAGATGCTGTCTTCATGAAATGTGATTAATATGTTAGATATTTAAGATTATTTAGAATAGAAAAAATTCATTTAAAACAATTCGAAATTACTTTTGTCCACGCCTAAAATCTACTACCGATACTTTATACGTATTTGCAGTCATAGATTACGTAAAATTAAAAAAAATATATTAATTATTAATTAAAATTATATACTTATTCGCTTGCACCAGTGAAGTATTTTTATGAATAAATTGAATAGGGTGAATTCGAGAAACTTTAATGATTCATCGTAATTCTTTTTTCCCAAACATATACATGATATCTTTCAAAAACATACATATATTTCTCTCTCTCTGTCTCCATCTATATTTAGAAAAGAACATATTACACATATCTGTATACATATCCTTTCCTTAATTTAAAGTTTAAAAAATGAAAACATCGATGGCGAACTGTAGTTCCCCATTCTTCGAGTTAGTTTCTTCAAAATGGCTCAATTTTAACTTCTAAGTTATCACTTAATTACGTAAGGATGTGAATAGACTCAACTCTGTCGTAAAGGGATATTCTAGCCTCACACCGCCGTTACCATAGGAACCGTAGCCGAGTGATGAATGCTCAGTTTATGAAAGGAGAGAAATTAGTCGAAATTTAAGCAGAGATGGCGTTGGACGAAAAATGAAGTGTCGAGGGGCGAAATGGAGGGCAGTGGAGCAGAAACGCTGGATATATATGGAGAAAAGCAGCGGTGCGATGGGAAGGACAAGTATTCTGGTGACCACGCAATTTGAATTTAAAATCGCCGTTTCCTTCAGAAGGGGCGTTGCCTGTAGGCGATAATGAATGCAGTGGAGGAAATCCGCAGCAACAGCGAGAATGGTGCAGGAGACAGCGGGGGTGTGTGTGTGTGTGTGGAGTGGGGAAGGGGCAGATGTGGAGGGGTGGCCTATGATAATTCTCTCTAAATATTCACTTTTCGCAGCGTTTAATCCGTGAAGAGTTATTCATTGACAGTTTCCGCGATAAAATTTAACAAGCCCCGAAATAGTTCATTCATATACGACACATTTACTTCAAAAGAAGTCTATTTTATAACTGTCGCTGCTATTGAATTATGTTGAATAGCTCATCTCCATGGTGATTCAACATGAAATTTAAATAGCTTTATTAATTTAAATATTCATTTTCAATCCGCGTATATATTGCATCACTTTGGATACTTTGATATTCTACAATTTTGATTTATGATTTCGATGATTAATTTTTTTTTTAATTGGAAATTATGTTTCAACTAATTAGGGAATTTGCTTTAATATTGCGATTTATGATTTATTTTGACGTTTAATAAGTTTTAATATTTTTTGACCAGTATTTAAATAAATGCATTTATATGAATGAGGCTATTTAAGATACTCCATAAGCTATTAAAAATAAGCTTTTAGGACAAGGACAAAATTTGAAGAAGACGGAGTTAAATTTCCTTTTGGCTACAAATATAATATTATTTTGCAATACCTTATAAAAGGAACAATACATTATTTTAATGACGATGATGATATACGTTTTCAGTGATAAATTCACAGAAATATTTTTTCTTCCCATAGAACTTAATTCGCTTGTTGCAATTAATTTTTACTTAGAATTTAAAATTTTTTGCAAGCGGAGAAATGATTGTACAATTGATACAATTAGTTTAAGGATAATTTAATGAATAAATATTTTACTAATCACTTTTTCAATAATAAAAGTTACTTTAGAGATAAAAATTTTAATTCTGCCCAAATTTTTTCTAATTTCATGAATCCTGAATTTGATAAATAAAAAGGTAACATTTTGTAGGGAGTCTTTCCCGTTCTTCACAGAAGAAATTATGTCCTTTCCATTTTATAAGAAAATTAATTGGTAGATGTTTTGTGAGCTTTATAAAAGAAAATTCTGATCTCTAAATTAATTTATCAAATAATATCCATGGACAGGGTAAGCATTCATTAACAACGAATTTGTTCGCTAAGTTAACTTAAAATATATTTCCGTACAGTTAAAACAATAACTTAAGCTAAGGTAGACAGGCAATTTATTACTCGAAATAATTGATTCATCCAACATTTAATTTATGTGAATAGGATGCGATGTTCGAGCGGCATTTACAACTAGTTTTTGTACTTAATCCCTATGAGGAATGAGTTATCTCTTATAACTTACTAGAGTTGGAACAAAACGCATTGCTAACGCCATCAGTCAGCCGGCGTACGAATTAGAGAATTGGAATTCTACCAGCAGTTCAAATTATTTAGCGAAAACCTTTTGTGTGAAGGTAATGAATAGTCCCCTGGAATATTGAAAATTTATTTCCAGCACACGATCCTCGCTCTAACCAAGCGAAAAATTCATCAGATCGATAATATTTTCATCTCCCCTTGTATAGCATCGACTCCAATTACCAACGTAGGCATGGCAACGGGCTTATCTGAAACCAGCCATCTTCCATTAACGATTCATGTACATCCATTATCTATCGAACGATGTGGCAATTTATTAGTTTAAAAATATTCTAATTAAAATCGATCGAAAGGAGAGTAAATTTTAAGTATAACTTACTTCGGTATTTCAATATCTCACTCGTACATACTTACCATTGAATTAAATTACTTTTTCCGACATTTAATTTAATTCTTGGCAAGTTTTTTCGGTTCGATATTTCATTTTGAAATCGATTCATTTTTCATTTTAGCATGTGTTGTTACGTAAATATTTTATATAAAATCAAGAAATGGGAATTCAAAGAATCTTTTATCAATAGATTTAGTTCACTATCGTGTACACCACGGTTCGATAATGTAATGAGATTAGAAATAATGTAACGAGAAAATTTTTTTTCTAACTACTGATTGATATACTTTCATAGCGTTCATTATGTTACCAATTATAGTTGTTGGGTCCGTTTAAGGATGAAGCAATTTCGGAATAATTAATGAAAGATGCATTCTTTAAAAGAACTTAAAATTACCAACAAGAAATAAGATATGGTTTCTACGGGACATGGACTGTTATTCGGTATTAATTTAGCAGTATTAAACTCCCTTTATTATAATAAAAATTTGGATAGGTCAAATGGAAGATTCATCACTCAATTATTTTTGTATAAATATATCTTTTACTATTACTTTGATATTTTGGAAAGAAAAAAATAATAAAATAAACAATATTTGATTAATTGTTAAAATTTATTAAAAGAAAATTACTTAAATAAAATCGAATAATTACATGTGTCGAAATGAACATATTTACTTTACTCGTGAATGAATTTAAAGTTTATAGCTGCCCTTTCAATGCTTTGATTACTTATAAATGTATATACATATTCAGCTAAGGTAATATTTCGTAATAATTTCAATTCAAGGCATTAAATTGATATATATAATTTCATATTTATACTACGAACGTTTTTAATTTAATGTTTACGCACTCGAATATTAAAAAAACAGTAAATTAAGTAAAAAAAATTAGCTATGGGCGCTGTACGTTTAGTGTGGATTAAATATGAAACATGACTGCACAGCATCGCATTTTGAATTTAATATTTAGCCCTCCGAGTGGATGCAGAATCCTCCATGGCCAACCGAGATATCTGACATTGGCATTCCCCAATCGCAATGGCATAAAATATTAAACGCAATTCCCAAAGCGCGTCATATCCGCTGTGCACTTTTTGATGCCTTCAGGACGAATGAAGTCTTATAGAGCGCGTCTTTCGGTGGTCGGGATTTGGGTCACGCCCATCCTGACCTCTTTCGGCCGATTTCCAAACTTATAGGCCTCGTCATGCGCTCGGCGGAGTTTAAAAGGATTTATTCGACGCTAGCCGTTTCTCTTTTGTTATCCGATTTTTATTTTCTTATCCGTGCTTTGGATTCGAACGATAGCCATTACGTCTTGTAATACGGGCCCTATCCGAAGGCAGTTTAAAGGCTTACTTTTCCACACTCTTGAATCTTTTATTCATACAAAACTCCTGCCTTCTTTAGATTGCTGTGATCAGATGCACGATTCTTTAAGGTGCTTTTTAAATTGAGTTTTTCGTAATATTTTATAAATATGCTGGACGTTACTCCTTATTTCGCCATTCACATATTTGTTCTACTTTTATTAAAAGTTAATGTTGCCGTATTTTATAGAAAAGTTATCGGAACTAACATACTATAATTACCATAATTGTATTTAGAATTACATAATAATGTAAATAATTATGGTTTGTTTATTTCGATATCTGCGGACTGCAGATGTATGAAGATTATCATTTAAATTCAATAAAAAAAGGTATTTTTTAGAAACGTAATTTAAAATTCTTCTGTAAGTTAGTGTATTTCATAATAAATGTATGAAATAGTATCAGGTAAAATTTCATCAATTAATTTAAATCACTTTCCGTGTATGCTCTCAAAATCGCAGCCCTAAAAATGCATTTATTAATTAGAATTACGTTCGTTCAATACAGAAATGCTTATACAATATATTCTTTTATTTTAACGAATTTAATTTCCAAGTATGTATTTTTAAGTTGAATATTTAGTTTTGAATGTTTCTTAACTATTGATTTAGAGTTGATTTATTATATTATACATCTATTTATTTTCCCTTATTGACTATTTTAAGATGAATCCAAGTTTTAAATTTAATCTATTCATTATAGGATGTATTCAAACTTATAAATTTACTTTACTAGCCAATTTTCTATTTTACGGAATTCGTTTGTTTTCAGGTTTATGTAATTTTTGTTGATTAATGATTTATTTGTTTAAATGTGTTGCTAAGGAACTCTTCAACCAAGACCAGTATTTTTCAATCTTTTATCCATAAACCAGCCAAAAAATATGATATCCTAACCTCAAATGCATTATCTTTTGTCAATAATCCTATCGATAAGTTTTTATTATGCCGTGAGATATATAATTTCGTACTATAGAGGCATTCTTGACTAATTGCAATTACGGACGTTTACGCGATTATCTGCTGTTCAATGGGATCCCCTGTAATTAATTGTTCTCAATTTGTCAAATTCAAACATTATAATAATATAATAGTAGTTAATCTTAAAGTTTCTCTGTCAAATTGCAGTATTTTATGTTGTAAATCTCTCTCTTTCGAGTAAAAAGAGATTTCACGGAGTTATTTCGCCATTTTTCACAATATTGACTCGAGCTTTTTCTAATCTACCCTTAAAGATAGTCATTACAACGAATTTTGATGATATATCAGCAAAAATATAACAGCGGGATAGATGTGTAACATTAAATTTGGGCGCTTCATTCATAAGCGACTGCATCTTCCAGCGTCTGCCGCCCGTCGGCACGGACGTGTCATCTAACGGCCGAACGTTGAATTAACAGGACGAAGCAGCCCACGAAATTCACATTTTGAATTCGAAAATCGTTTGTTTAATTTTATTTTTAACAGAGAGAAACGTGATTTATTACATTGTTGTAAATGCATTCGATTGTTAAAACTTCTAATTTACCTCTATAACATAAAATTCAATAGTCAAAACGTAGCTAATAAGTTAAAACTAATATATTATATCAACTGAGCGAAAGACCGTTGCATTAACACATCCTTATGTTAATATTACTGTTACCTAAAGGTTAAATATTTTATATTATGCATTTCGGAAAGAACAAAGTTATCTGAAAGCGTTTTATTTATTTCAAATGGAATCTTATGAGTCCTATATGAATTGTATAGGTATTTGTACTCCTTTTTTCAGCTCAATTGTTATTTACATTGTTGATTCAGCTACTGTAAACAAATGATTGTTGAAATAATACCTTAGAAACGAATATTTACTAAGCGTTTACAATTCAGTAAATGAAACATATTGAAGCATAATCAAAGAAGTAGATTCTATTCACCTATCATTTTCTTTAATCCTCTACTCTAAATTATTATTTACATTCAAATCAATGCATATTGAGATTGAATTGAATATTATATTGTCTCTATATTTACTATATATAACTTAACATTTAATTATTATGTGACAATGAAAGTTGTGGGTAGATTAATTATGATTAGCCAACAATTGATTCTAAGAACTTGTAATGAAAATTTACAACATATAATAATTCCTCATTGTTTCAGGTACTTAAAGATATTCACTGCAACAATAAGCTATTATAACCCTTCTGTTGTAACTTTTAATCATTTGCGATCTATTGTTGATTCTCATTTGAACTTATCGTTGCTCTTTTTTTTTCTTCCTCCATTGTTAGCACCCTGCCCCTGATCCTAATTCGTAACTCCGTTCGACTGGAATAGATCTAGAAATTTTGCGAAGGCCCCGTAATCCCTTTCCTCGTTTTGCTAGAGGAATATCACGTGATAAAAAGCGATTTAATCTCTAGAAATCTTCCTTGGGAATGTTTCCGAGGATTGGTGAAAGCAAACCCTTCGCAGGAAAAAAGTCTATCTGGCCTAGGAACCGGAAAAGGGAGTTGCCAAGGGAGGAAATAAATGGTTGGGATTATTAGAATTGGGACTATGGCGGAGCAAAATCTCCTTTTATAGATCCCGAGCTCATACACAATTAGCTACGTATATTAATGGGACATGTGAGATAGTTTCCAGTTGATTACCTCGGCCAAAATTATGAAGAAGTGAAGAGCAACGTTTTATACAGCACAAGAGGTTCATGAATGTTAGTGTAAAGTATCATTTCTTACTTTAAACTGACTTCTTATGATCAAAGATGGGCATAAATAACTTAGTAATCAGAAGCATATTTGCTCAACAGCATACAGTATACATGTAAAAAAAGGTAGAGTAACATTGTATTAAAAAGTACCAATAATGAACCAATAATGTTTGTAAGCCTGAGGGAGTAATTCAACGTTTAATATCACCTTCTAATACTTCATTTCATAAAGGATAAATCAATAAATATATTGTTATTCGAATCAAATTGTATAATTTAAATTAAAAACTTAAATGAGAAGGAAAGTATATTTGAAACACTTCATCCTGTTCTCTAAAAAGTTCAATTTTAACCTCCATGAAGCAAGGAAATACAAACAAATAAAACTTAATAACAAATAATTTTAATAAATTAATTTTACGTTCACAAATAAAAAATACTTTATCCCATTTTCCTACCAATCAGAACTCGATTAACTGCAATCGGGATTTTAGGATCCGCAATGAATAATTTCTAATCGTTTTAATTCAGTAACGACATTGAAATTTTATAAATCATATTGTTACCATAACCTTTTGTCCTTTTTTCCGAAACTTAATATCGCAACTTTCTCAGCAAATAAGTGCGTAAAATTTAAAATGCCGATCATCTGTAGATGATCTCCCTACGGCCGAATAAAATTCCAGCGCCTTCCTTTCTTTAAATATTGATTCCGGAACTCAGTGGTTCCTTCCTCAAACCCTTCAAAGCGTCGACCCAAACTATTTTCCTATTTATATCACATCCTACGAGGACCCCAAACGTTCTAAAAGTCCTCATCTTCCACCGTTTGTCACAGAGGACGTACTAAAACGTTTGGAATGTCATAGAAAGTAACGTACACTGAAATGGTTGGACAGAGGGAAGTGTTCTATGCAGAAGAACGTAGGAAAGTAGGGTATGATGGGGAAAAAAGGCAATGGTGCCCAGGCGGGATATGTGGCAATTCCAACGGTAAGACAGAGCTTAATTTTGCAGAACGCGTTTCTATGGCAGCAAAAAGTCTTTTCCCCGTACCACCCCATTGCAATTATCGCTAATAGTTCGAAGTGCATTTCACTATGGGTTGCACACGAGTTCCTGATCTTATTTTTTTTCACTGCCCATCAAAGCAAGTGGGCCCTACCTACGATTCAATGCAGAAATGGAGTACAAAATACATATATAAAATGAAATAGCTGCTCCCTCGAATAAACAAATGCTGCGTAGAGGAAAAAAGCGCTGCACCTGCTCGTACAATATTTATTTTTGTTACTATGGATACTACTTCTCTCACGCGGAAGCTTTATGAAGTAGAGAATACGGTGCAGACTTTTCCAGGACTCCGTGTGCACTTAGGTTTTCGTAGAATTCTATCCGTTATCTGTACTAAAAGTGCCTGTAAGTGTACGCTATATATATATATAAGTATAGGGAGACTAAAAAATGTCATTATATTTATTACTTTCAATGTTAGTACTATTTTTATGGTTGTTATGATGGTTGAAGTAAAAAATTGTATAGATGTATAGATATAGATGTAACAGCATGTGTAGTATTGGAACACTTAGATATGGGGATTTTAATAACAGCGCAGATAAGAAGTTTTGTTCTAATTTTAGAGAACATATTCTCTTGTAATTTTTACTCTCTAATTTGGTCGTTAATTAAAAAATTCTGATAATGTATCCCTTATTATGTTTATCACATTTACAACAGCAGTTAACCATGTTTTTATGTGATACAAACGAGTATTATTAATGGCATTATTAGAGCTGGAATTTAAGTAACCAAAAATGAATGATTGTTCAATACGACAATGAAACAATTAGGATTCAGTATTGTTTTATTTACAGTTCCTTTTGAAATATCCCTCAATTAAATCACATTGCATTAGTTTGAAAACAATGTCTTCTAACACATTCCATTACCGTAGCGCTACGTCACAATCACTTAAAGCGTACATTATTGATAACACAAGGCGACTCTTAATGAATCTAATGATTGTTACGTAAGTGTAATTTATATATAGAAGATGAGAAGCCTTAGTTTAGCGATTCCAATTCGCTAGGAAAGTTACTTCGGCTCATTTTCTTCCCTTGCAATTATCTTCTCAAGTTAGAAGCTATGAGCATCCATGTTGTGCCTTCACCTGGATCTAGGGAATGAAATTTGGCCCTCTTCGGAAATTACTTCTTAGTCTGACGAGCTCTATTTGTTAATACTGCCTCTATAACTAGGCTTGCATGGATGCGGAACATGTACTTCATCGAACGAGTTTATGGGTTGTTTGCTGAGCAATTCCTTCACGTAAAGCTGTGTCGTAAAAAAAAGACAGAAAATCTGATTTGCTCTCTTGTATTTAAATTACTTATGCAATCCTTCTAATGACTATTTTTAACTCTCATTAATAATTATTATACAGTCCATAAATATAATTTATTTTAATACCTTAGGATTTGATTTAATCAATGTATTATTGAGCTTTAACTATATTATAATGGTTGTTACATAATGTGATGAGATTCATTAAGAGTAGATTCAAGAATCCAAGAGAAGATATACTCATCACTTATAAGGATGATACTTGAATCCACAACTATCATGAGCGATAACTAGATTATATTCTCGAATTCAAAATCAAAAAACCATGAAAATAATTAGAGGAAAGCAGTTCAATACGTAATGGATATATTCGGTATAACAGAAGGTGGTGGAAGAGTTAATGATATGGAAAAGGGCTCTAAGATGGGAAAAATAAATAGCTCATGTTCTATTTACAGTATTATCTCAACCAATAAAGGGTTGGAAAGATTTAAAATTAGGTCCAAAAAGAGAGATTCTAAGGGTAAGAAAACCAATTTTCTAAAATTAAGGCGACAAGGAACAGTTATAGTATCTTAGTATTCTTTTACCAAAAGAATTATTGTGGAACTTAACTTGTTACTTGGATCAATCTTAAAGCCATTAGTAAAAAAACACTGAGCTTTTTGAAAGAAACCTATTAAATATCATCTAAAAGAACCCGTTTTAAGTAGTTTTATAACGTAATTAGAATCTATCAAATAAAGAAAACCCATCTTTTTCAATCACTGTAGCTAATCTTGCATACTGCATTCAACAATCATTGCCTATACGTAGTCCAATACTTAAGATTAACAATAATGTATTCAATTAACCAAAAGAGGCATGGTTATTGTATGAACTCAACAATAAATGATGCACGAAATAAGTTTTGACGATAAACACCGACTTCAACGTACATTCCAGGCTAAAAAGTAGGGCACGCTCTGTAAACATGTGTTTACTTGCGACTCAGCAACTCTGCCTGCAATGATTTTACATCATACTTATCTTTTAGGCAAAATTGGAATAATGGCATTTGGCTGTCGGAAAGTCTGGCAACATCGCTAATACTAAGGCAAGACGAACTGTACGTATCCCTTCAAAGGAGACACTGAACGGGAAACTCCTGGAGCCCGACTTTTCGAACGAGTTGTTCTTTGAAAATTCAAACATAATGAAGGAGGCATAAAGAGAAAACTTGTAAGCCTCTTTGGAAGCGACGTGCCTGAAAGATATTTTAATATCCGAAGTCAGACAAAAGTTTTTCCTTCGGTCCCTCGCCGTGGCCAAATTAATGGCGACAATGCACCAGAGGGCTTCAAATCAATGTAGTAAGCGTCTTACGAACTTCGCGCTTTTTATTGTTTTACATTGTTACGAGCGGCATTGATTCATTTCCTAAAAAATTACTCCGATTGTTACAACAATGCGCTCATTTTTATACACCCCTTCTCTTTCTATATTGTAAACATATCATTGTTAAAAACTGTATTAATTTTTCATATTTTTCTTTTTTGTTTCTTTTCAGATAAAAATCAATTCTTTAAAATACTTATTAAACCCATTCATTGCTTTAATATATGGGAGGAATAGGTATTTAACTTAAGCCCGAGAACACGTTAACTTTTCGCTGGGTGAAACATAGTTAAACAGAAATGAAAAATATTGGGAGACCTGGGTTCGAGTCCCTACCATGTCGCTATTTCTTATGCTGTATAACTCTGTGTGTTCATCGGTCTATTGCCTCAGTGAAAGATTCAAGACCAAAATTTGAAAAAAATTCAAGAAATCGTGCATACGAGATGCAGGATAAATTAGGAGATATACCCGAATTCGTGTTCCCCAATTGAGATTATAGAATGAATGGTAACATTTAAACATTGCTAGTCTGAAGCATCTGAGAAATTCTAGAAGAATAGCACCACAATGAGAGTTAAAACTGGTTTAAGAATCATCCTTTTTAGTTGACTGGTGATAAACTACAAAATGAAAAATTCTATGAAGCTTTTAAATTTAATTTTCATAAGGCTTCAAATTAAGTAATCAACCGATGAAATGGGATGATAAGATAATGGGTGTACTTAGGCAGAAAAATGGCGTATTTTGTTTATCTTTTTTAATATCTTATAGCTGGGTGAATAGTTTCATGTTTCATGAAAGTTTAAAACAATAAATCTTGATAAGAAATGGACAACTTTAACTTAGCCTCTTACTATAGGCAAATACATTTAGAAGCTAGTGAGGTGCGCATAAAGAATCGTGAAAATAAGAAAAATGGGATTGAAAAGTACCTTAAAAAGTCTAAATACTAAATGGGCCTCGAAAACATAAATATTCCACCATAGAGGAACTCACTCGAGTTTATTCCATCCCATTTTACATGAGAGAATAAAGATCGATCTTAATAGCCTATAAACGGGAATAATGGAACATTTGAGAGGTACTGAACCCCGTATTCCTCTTAAAGATTTCCATGTTTTCAAGCCAATTTTACTCGTTCATTTTCAGTCATGCGACTTAATTCTAACGTTAGAATTTCACGGAATCTAATGAAGGGAAACATTTCAGAGCTCTTAAATGGCTGAAACGTTTTCTCACGACTCATCTACCGTGTGAACTTTATTTTCTGAACCTTTTTCTCATCTCTACGCCTTTTTGATATCGCTACACGATAGAACGTTTCATTGAACATCAAAAGTCCTCCTTGAATTGTTATCCATTACTCCAAGTCTTCCATTTCTGAAGTTTCTACTCTTGATGCATTTCTATGAATCGTAACTTCATGGATGTATGCTTCTATAAAATTCTGTGTACCTTTCTCACAATCTTCGCTTCTTCTATGTTTTCCAGTATAATTAAATATCTCTTCTCTGTTCACTTTGAAGTTTTGTTTCTAAAATCTTACCTCCCTTCATTTCTGAGAATTTATTCTTGATATCCATGCTCTATTATATACCCTCTGTTTGCGTGTAAAATATTTTAACGTATTTTCAGCCATGGCCATAACAGCTGATGGAATAATTTATCAACGCTTTTTAAGAAATTCCTTGAGCTAAGATACATATAAATAAAATTAATAACTTTTAGTTATTTCGATTGGTTTTCTTTCGCTTAGTTTTTGATATTCATTCTTCAATCTTTTCTTAAAAGGGTAATTTATTTCTCATCAATTGAACTTACGGCGGCATATGTTACCGATACCATGCAATTTATTGAAATTAAGTTTTCGATTATAAAGGTTAACAATTAAAATTTATGAATACTTTAAAACCTCGCATAATATGTTTTTCTTTCAAGTATTTCATGGAATCCGATTCATTACAACTTTTCTTTACCAAACGGTGATTATTAATGATTAGCGTATGCGATAACGAAAATTTCTAAGCAAATTACTGTTAAATAAGTAATTAAGCTTCTTAAAAATAAAATATAAAGTGGAAGTATTTGGTCCATCTGTTTTTATTACCAAAATAATCTGTTACTCTAGAACGATTCATTTTGGAGAACTTATTTTAAATAAGTTATATATGTTTACATCAAAAAAAATTTCTACTAATTCAATTTATAATTTAATTTCTAAAAATTCAACGTTTTAGTAATTAATTTGAAGAAAAGTTATTCTTAAAAGTTAATCTCTTGGAAATCCCAAACCTAAGGTTCTTAAACGCTTCCTATTCAGGATAATATTATAGAAAGATCGCACAGAGATTTTTTCCACGAATATTGAGTTATCCTCAATGTATTAACTTTGAACTCAAAAAAATATGAAACCATAATCCTAGAATGAGATTCAAGTCTTGTTTATGCTTTATATACACATAAGAATTCCCTCTTTCATTTCGGAAAAGTATTTTGCCTACGGCCATCATCATCATCTGTACGTTCTCCATCTAATTTACTCGGAAAGAAACTTCTTTCTGCAGCTTATCCGTTCCCGAGATTATCTTTCCAAGAGAAATATAACATCCGGTACTCAATGCTCGAGTACCCGGAAATCTTTCTAAAAGCACTCAGTACTCAACCTTGGGTATCAACTTTCTTTACCCTTTCATTCCGATAAGACACCGTTCCCTCAATAATGTGAATGCCATCCTTCCAATGACCCATCCATTTAAAATATGCAACACACACTCTCCTTCTGCAAATCAATAATACGCTTCCTCCATATATCATACTCTTCGGTTCTGATTCAACGCCCTCTGGAGCCGTTGACGCGAACTAAAGAACTCCCGAGATTTCTTTAAATGCCTTCGATTTTTCCATCTCGGGACTTTGAAGAGGGAGTTGAAGAAAGACCCTTATTTCTCGGATTGAAATTTTACGCTTCGGAAAGTTATAATTCATGGAACGTCTTTGGAAAACTCGCGCGTCTTTTCTTTGATCGAAAATCGGTGCTTTTTTTATTATATGGGACAACTTTTTCTCTTGTATTCTTCAATATAAGTATCTTATCATTTTGGGAAACACTCGTACATTGAGTTGCAATAATTGTCGAACTGAAAAATTTTCTTCTGTCCATTGAATCTATTTCTTCATCGCTACTCATTATAATAGAATTATATATTCATGTTCTTGAAATATACTTACATCTGTATGCAAATTAAGGATAACTTATGAATTAATTAACAAATTGTGTAGTTGAGAATGATATTAATATTTAGCCCACAAGTGAAGTGATGTGCGAAGCTGTATGATGATGGCCAGATGATGAATTTGCAGTGCAAATAAGATAAATAAATATATTTTTTTGATTTCCCAAACTCAAGTACCGGTAGAGAAAGAGAATAAAATACTACCGATTTAAGAGACAGGGTTGATTGGATTGGAATTAATATTTATCATATGGATTCGAAGAAAGGCTTCTACATAAACTATAATTTACTAGTTATAGGTAATTTCATGGATAGTTGTAATAAAAAAATGTACAATAATCTAAAAGTAATATGTTTGCATCTTATGATTGCACTTACTTGATATTTCTTTAAGTTTAACGAAGTTGTAGCAATTGAGCTATTTACTACATAGGATTAATCTTATATACCGTTCCTGTAAAATATATAGTTTAATCTTCCATATATGAAATAATACTGTTACATTATAAACCTATAAAATCAACGCAAATGACTATTTAATATTTTCCTCATATATGCACAAATATCCTTTTCATATCAAATATGATGTTTCGTATTTTTTCTTTAAAATAAATTATTTAAATAAATCTTATTCAATTAAATAAATTAGTATTAGTTATATATTTCGTTATTTTAATTGAAACATTGTGATACTAGAGTGATTGAACCCGAAGTAATATCTGAAATTTAAAGAGAAATGGAAAGATGATTGGAGAGTTTTAGTCCATACAAAACCCTTCTTCAAAAGCTTCTTCTGCAGCTTTCCTATCCTCTCCAACCTATCCGTCCCATAAACCTTTCACTCGCTCACAAAACGTATTTTTCTTTCAAGTGAAGTAACTTAAAGGCGTGGGTAAGCGTGAATCCAGAAAGTGATTGGCTTCAATTCCATCCTTCTCTCTGGGCTTTATTAGAGAGAGTTAAGACGCACAGCGTAGATTCAATAGACGCTCTAGCATTCATAGAAGATGCTCTAAGAATAGAATCCCCGCGGAGCTAGAACTCTAAAGGTGACAACTACTTACACGCATGCGCGCTTTTACAATTAGAATTAGATAAAAGATTCATTTAGATCATAATAGAAATGTATTGAGAGTCATGTATAAATATCCAAGAAGTGTAGCCTAAATTAGAATATAATTCTGTAACCGAGTTTCTGATAAAAATAAAGAAAACATTATTACCTTCTTATTCAGAAGAATTTGCGATTTTTAGAGATCATTATTGTATCTCTGGATGATACTCTATATTTTTTAATTAATTTCTATCTGCGAGTAACGAAATTAAATTTTCTTTTTTCCAATTATTCGTAATCCACGAACGTAAGGACGTATGTAATCAATCCTACTTTTAAAAATCGTATTTTTTAACTACGTGTCTAATTAATTCATGTATGCGTGGAATGGATAAAGTTATTTATTATTAATATCTGTCCATATTAATAAAAAAATGTAAATTTTCACAGGAAATATGCTATAATTGCGACCGGTTTTGTAATATTAAATTACATCTTCAAGTGATCAGGAATGGTATTCCACGAAGTCACGCCTTCTCAAATTGATTTCAATATCAGTTCAGCTTACGTAAATCATAATTTAAAGGGTGAAATCATTCTTTCGTATGATTCACATTAACATTCCTCGATACTTTATTGAATCTTTTGAAAAATATCTCTTAACACTATTTTCAAATATTTATTAAGAATATACAAACCTTGGATCGCCGTAACTAAAAATAAACTCTAAATTTTGAAAAAAAATCAAAAATCCTTTGAAACCAAACCAAATACAAAGTTGTCAAATTTAATTAGTAATCCTTTATTTTACTTCTTTCATTTCCTGATTGTTATTTTATAAAATTATATTGGCATTTCAATTTAAATTCAAAAATATTTGCATAAAAGTATACTTAAAAAATAATCATTACGTATTATCCGAAGAAAAAAAAACGGTAAAATCGTTCATTTAAATGTTCTAATCAATTCAAACCTATTTGTATGCTTTGAGAAGTGGGAACGATTACATTTAATCCATCCGAATGGTGTGCCAATGGAGTAAATGATTATGATTGGGCTCCTTTATCTTTAAATCCCGGATGAAAAGGAAGCCGTATCACGAGTCACACCGCTTTGGACGCAAAGGCAAGATTTCATTAAAGGACACGAACGGATCGAATTTCCTCAGTCCGACAAATGGACCTAATTCAATGGTGATTTTGAAAGGCATTCGCTCGAAAGGAGCAATTTACTTCGCTTATGTAAAACAACGTCAGCATCCTCTCGTGTAATTGGATGTCATTTGGTGGGCGCATTTGTTAATTAGAAGGGATTGAAAAATGACGCGAATTCGGCCATCTTCTTCCCTCGTCAATTCGTATAAACCTATAATTTCTGTTCATGCTTAAGTCTTCATCTGAATTGATTGATTTAAAAAGAGTGACGTGTGAATCGATATATAACGGCGCAGGATTGATTCATTAGGTTGAGTGGACCCTTCTTATAGTTGCTCGTGCTTTATGGTGTATTCCTTTCTTTGGCAATCTAAATCCTTAAGAAAACACGGGTATTATATTTAATACAATACACTAATGATATCATTCTTATATGATTCTTTCATTTAATCATAAATTTTAAAATATTGTTTTATAGTTGCTTATTTTTGCTGGTTTTTACCAGCTTACCTTCTATGTAATAAGTGAAAGCATTTTCACCACAAATTCTATGGTTTCATTAAACTGCAAGATCATATGCATATGGTTTATGAAATGTCAAATTGAATCAGTGTACTATATTTAAATTTTTTTCATCTTGTGTCTACGATAATTCTACTAATCTCAGATATAGGACATCAATTTAAATAATAATTTAATTCTGATTTTTTTCTCTCAGATCTCATGCCCTTGTAGAGAATTTCCTTTTCGTTTTTATAAATTTATAAAATACTTGGAAGGAATCTTTGAAACAAAAGGATCCTATTTTTTATGAATTTTTCGTAACATAGTGGTTTAAAGGAAACAATAATCAAGAATATTCGATACATCCTTAATTTGAGATTGCTAGTAATTTACAATTTCCTTGAATTTAAATCATCTTTATGATGAAAATATTTTACTATTTTATTGTGATAGTGACAGGTTTGTGTCAAGATTGTTTGTTTCGAAGCATTAAAAAATCGAAGACTTTTTGTTACAGAATAGCTCGTCATAATTCGCTGTTAAAACTAGTATTCTATGATAAATCGATGATTTTTTAACTAATGCAAATTTTCAATTAACTATCAAAATAATTGTTAAATTTACGATGAATTATTTTTCTCATGTAACACATCAACTTTCTTTAACGAGTCAGGTAATATGTTCGTCGTGTATTTATGTAATGAAGTTTCAATATCCTCAACAATTTGTGTGATATTTGATGACAATATAGTTTAAAATCATATACAGGTTACCGGATAAGAAAAGTATGGTAAATGCATTAATTCAATATAAACGTAATGTAAACGCTTATAAAAGTCATTAACACTGTCTCGATTTTTTAAGTGTTAATGCACCGTTAGCAATAATCCTCGAAATAGGCCGCAAAAGTTCTCTTGTCCTCTGTTCAACTCCCGCGAATTGTAAAATGCTTTTATCTCAAATTCCGTTACAACTGTTGCACAATGCACCAACTTACCTCCATTTTACATGCGCATGTATGAGCCGCTCAAATGGGCCGCGGCACGGGGTGTGAAAACACGGCGAATTCTAACTTGCTAATTTATTCGCATAAGTTTCGCACTTCGGCGACCTAAAATACCTATCTGATGTCGGCGCTATTCGTAGAAGCCACTTTGTCGTCTGCTTCCGGAATTTACTTTACTATGAATGGGAATTATGACGGCACACGACTGTCAAAGCTAACCTTTGTGAATTTCTCTGTAAATTAAGCACACATAGAAAAGAGACGGCAGAGAACATGGGTGAATAGTTTTAAGGATCTCCTAGCCCTTGATATTTCATCGGTTACGTACTCTAAGCTACTTACTAAAAGAATTTCATCATTATAAGCAGTTTTTACATTTTCGACAGGAAATCTTAATTTGTGTTCGTTAGACTTCGTCTAAGATCCGTATCCTGTAACAACGTCATCAAGTGATTTAAAACCGGATCCCCCCCAAAAAGGCTTCTCCAATTCTCTCTATTCTTAGCATGTTGTTTCCAGGGGCGACGCGAACCCTAGGGAGGTTGACGATGCATCTGATCCAAGAGACCTTTTTTCTTTTCCGCTCATCATTTTTGACCTTATAACATTTCCGTGCATGTAAAATGGGCGTGTACATATCCTGCCAACATAGTATTTTTGGATCCGAAATATTTAAAATAAGGGTTGGGGTGGTTCAAGAAAATTTGAATGGAAAATGAACCTTACAAATATAATTGAACTGAGAATAGAATCCAGGATCATTTACTTCACAAGCAACTGTATCTTCAAAAGTAATAGAGATGGGATATGATTCAGTGCTATTTTGATATAGCGCTTTTCGAAATTTATTTCAAATTCTAAGTGTGTTGCATTTTATAGGAATACTTTATTTATATTTTTACGTTCTTTTAATTTCAAAAGATTCTTGAAGTAAGAAAACTCTCACTGGAAATGGTACGTAGTTTAGCACACAAATATATATATAGAGACCAAAGGTAGTGTAAAAGTAACAGCCATAAAAAGTTAGTATCATCGTATCAAGTACACAAATCTATATTAAATTATGAAATATATTTTAAAAAGTAGAAAATTTAAGTTGAAAAGGATGAAATGAATATTAGAAGGCGTGATATCGTGGAAAACCATATTATGATGATAAAGACATTAATATTTTAAATATCCTCTAAAGTAAACATACATTCGTAACTGAAATTAATAATAATATAGATATTAAAACTACTCTTAGAGCAATAAAGATAAAATATGATAAAAATACGAATAAAATAATTAAACTTGAGACATTTTCATGCACGAAAATGTTTTAATAATTATAGAAAGGAAGGTGTTGCTTATTTAGGAGCGAAAAAAGTTGTCGCCGACGCCTTGTTCCTGCTGCAGAAGACAAGTTGATGAGTTAAAGGAGGAATACTTAATTGAGGGAGTGATTCTCGGAGGGACGAGGAAAGCATATTATTCAATGAAGGGACGGAAATGGAAGATTTTTTTTATGATACGCGTCCCTTAACTGAATGGCAGCACATTGTGAAGAATCTAAGCATAGTGGCTTTTAGATAGATTGTTATCACTATTAATGACGAAGCATACAGCTAAGAATTCAAAATATAGAGGAAAGTATTGTCTCCTCCAGCAGTTAACCTCAAATGATTCTATATCAATTCAATTTTTATTTGCCTTTTAAATGCATCTACAAAAAATCTTTCATTTAGTTAACTTTGTCACATCGATTACTGACAGATTGAAAACATGACGTGGATTAAAATGCTCGAACACTTAGAACACTTCGAAAGAATGTATTGATAAATATCGGCAACAGTACTATAGTAACTTCCATATTTTAATTATCTATTGCCTTATGACTAATTAATTTATTTTCACTATAAGAAAGATTCAGGTGGTTTATATTTATGGTTTATGCATTTATCTAAATGGAATCCTTAATAAGCGCTCAATGGTGTGGAATTTTATTGCAAATCTTGAACTCTTGATCGATGGCAAAATTCTTTGTATTGCAAATACTATCGTGTCAATTAATCACCGATCGCACCTTCCTCTAGTTTAATGAGTCTCTTCTTTCAATCATACGCTGAATACAATGGGTAATTCATCAAAGTCTCTTTACCATTGTCTAAAGTATGTTCAATAGCGGAGGTTCTAAAAACAGCGGTGTATATCTCATTTGCTTCAATTACAAACCGCATGCACTATGTTTATGCCATAATAAATTCATCGTTTAAATTACGTAAGGAGGATGTTTGGTAATTAGTTATGATTCCTTGCAATATAAAAGAGAAATTACATAAGCTACTGTCCTTACAAGCTATGTTCATCATGTATCCCATATCGCAACTCGTAATGTCGTAATATTTTCTATGTATTATGATCAAATGAAGGATAAAATTTCCTTTTTTCCTATAGTTCCTATAGTTTTATAATAACAGTGAATACATTTTTAACCCGATCAACTGTGAGGTCAGTGCATTATTATTTGAATATTTTCTCCAATCATTCGAGTAAGTAAAAGCTTGTATTCATTCATTCTATTCGCTATGGGTCAATGTGAGTATGTACTCAGTACTTTGTGATGTAAAATCTCTAAAACTTGTGCGATGATATCTTTATACTACAGAACAAACACGCACTCAAATGTTATTTTTGCTCTCTTGTTATCACGAATACCGAAAGATAAACTATCAGATGAAACAGTAATGACCTTCCATAGACTTCCTGCACCTCTTACTCCTTTTGTGTTTTCTCTCCTGTTTCATCTTACATCTATTTCTTCCTATGCAGATTTTATTACTTTCCTTCCTTCTAAGACTATAGACCAATCATTCCAAACATAAACCAGTTGCTTCTTACTTATAATAGGAGGCCTTCATTTTGTTCCAATATAATATTTGATTCTGACACTTAGGTATTCTACTTGTTCGGAATGTTTAGTTTTATTTATCACGAAATATAGATGCTCTCATGGCTAAAATAATCCGTAAAGTTTATCTTACCTTATCTTCATGTTCCAGTTTCGACTGTCCATCATAGCTTTTGGAAGACCGTCATATTTCATTCATTTATATGAATTCAGCATATGAGATTAAAATAAATATTGTAGTCGTTGTTCATTGAAAACAATATAATGAGAGGCGAAGGTTTTGAGAGACTTTACTTCAATTGATAATCTGTCTGAATATTATTTTATTTTACCAACTGATAACTCGTATACTTTCTCTTCCACGCCGTATGCACTCTATGTTTAGCGTTCTATTGCTAGCTTTTATACGTAACGTCAAATTGAATCTTATGTATACGAAAAAGCTATATCAAAAAAGGGGGTGAAGAAGAATTCTTAAACACGAGGAAACTAAACAGAGACCTTTCCGAGAAAGGAGTTGCGTGACTAAAACACTTTTATCTACGTAGTAATTATCGTGCTTCTCGCAAACGCCCTTCAGCTCTTCAAAACTTCCGAACGAGAGTAAAACTCGGGCGCAATGATATGCGGAGAGAGTGATAGGGGGTGTCGAAGGGAGGGAAGATGCAATGTCGGTGACCATGGCGTGCTCTCGTGACCTAGGTCAAACGTCGTGGGAGGAGGGAGAAGTTCCTTCCCTCCCCACTTCGTAATCCGGCGCCACCGTCACTCTCCGCCTCCTGCCGGCGAACCCAAGAAGTTCCCTCCGGAGGCCTGCGCGTGTTCCATCCTCCTCGCACGCCCTCCTCCCCTCCACCCGCTCTTCAGTGTGGTTCCGGCCGCCAAGTCGAACAGGTCCAACCACGGTCGTCGTCTGCACCGTACCGCTACGCCCGTTTTAAAAGGCCTCCAGCGCGTGTTTTCCTCCTATTCACCAGTGCTTTGGACTCCAGGAGTCCATCCTCTGTTGTCCCGACCGGTGGAGTGTACATCCGCGCGCCTTTTTGTGGTGTTTGTTTGTTTATGTTTTGGTTCCGCTAAGTTTTTCCCGCGCCGCACCCCTACCGGAAGGTCTTCCGCGGAAGACGCCGCTCTTTTCCGGGAGCAGGGCGCTCTTGGGGATGCCGCTCCCGTGTGGGGATGGAGGCGGGTGCGGGAGGTGTGTCGGTGTGCGCGGGTGATCTAATTCCACACGCCAAAGACGTGAGGGAGTTGGTTTAGAAGTCGTGACAAGGATTATCTCTTCATTTGATCGCGTCGGGATGTGTCCAGCGTGGATTCCTCCGGGTGTCCGGAAGGAGGTGTGGTCGTCCAAAGGACTCCGTCTCTCGTGGATATTCATGGCGACGCTGCTTCCCATCGTCTGCGGCGACAATTTAGGTGAGCCATAAGCTTAGGGTTCTCTTCTGTATTCTTCTGTCCCCCAATGAATGGACGCAATCCTATGAATGCAATTTCCGCGCGAAAACAGTACCGTTTGGCGGGCGATGGTGTTACGGAGGTTTACTAGAAGACAAGTTGATGTTCAAGAAAAAGGGGTTTGATAGTCTACTTCCGGGACTTTATCCGATTGAACGTCCGAATGAATCTTCGGGTCGCTAGTTTTTCGAGTTGTAGTGCAGGAAAAAGGGGGAATAAAGAAATTTGATCGGACCAGACTTCTGGATAGCTATCGTATTTCCGAAAGTCATTGGGGAAAATCGCTTATTTTGAGCGGGAAGTGGACGAATGCAGTAATCTGACACTGCGATGTATTTATACATTCTCTGTTGAATTTGATATCGAAAATCAGGACTGAAATGGTCGCTTATTTTTCAGAACTTTATCATCTATAAAACGGTCATTGAGAATGAGAAAGGGAATATAAATTATACCATTTTCTCGATCGCAATGGCATTCCTAACTAATGAAATTCTAGAATATTTAATGAGCTCTTCTGCGCTCACGACTATGAACTTAGCTCGGAAATAAATACTCTACGCCTTCCTTAATTAACGTATGGAGCTTTATAAAATGATCTTAAATCGATATACTTTGCATCAAGAATAATATAATAATTGTACATTAATAAATATAGATCATATAATAAATATATAAAGTTGGATCTAACCTCCATTTATCTTTGATTTAACTTCAAAGGTATCGAACCAGAAACATCTTTCGTAGAATGAATAGATTCCTCATTTTGTAGTTGTCGAATGAAATACAACTTCCATGAATTGTGATGACATAATATGAACCTAAATAATGATCGGAATTAATTTTTAATTTTTGATTTCAACAACTTTCTAGTGATTGTCTGTCTTGAGAATAAAATGAAAACCAAGCCGAGAAATGCATTTGAAACTTTTTCCTGGGCTCCATCGCCCTCTCACCTGTCACTCGTATCTTGGTACAGCAGTAAAAGATGAAAATTGAATTGAAAACCGACCTATGAAGATTAGTATTTTCAAGTTCGGATGCACTCATATCTGTTACTTAACAATGATGTTTATCTTGATCTTTCGAGTGTTTTAAGAAAAGTATTCTTATCATCAATTCCCTTCCTAAGTCTTAATCATAAAGATTGACATACAGATTGAGCGTTTCGTCGTATAAATAATTTTTAAAATTTCGCTGAGATATTCGGGAATATGTTATCTAAAATTCAGATTTTTTAATGGGAATTTAAGTTATCGATACCCACGCAATTCTGTCCCACGAAGCCTCATATTCATAGTTATATTCGAAAATAACTCTAAAACTTTGCTCTGAATTCCTGGTTTTTGTAAAAAATGAATAATTTAATAACTTATATATTATATATTTGTATAAAAATACATAAGTTAATAAAAAATCTCTAACATTCTTTACGTAACATAAAACGTACGATAATTTTTTCTGGAAATAAGTTGCAAAAAGACTTAAGTTACGTTGAATTTTTTTTGCTTGATTATCAAGTTAACACTTGGTGGCTACTTTTTTATTTAAAATTTTATGCATCCTTAAAAATTTTAATAATTTCCGGTATTTGCATAACTATAAAAAAAACGTGACGTCAGAGGATGGTTGATTCAGTCGCTTATGACCCTTAACGCTGCCATTTTCCAGATGTTGTTTTGTCTTGGAAATACAATTCAGCTGATGTCCACACATGACATTTGCAGCATCAATCGCAAGATGCTGATCAAGTAGTTTTAGAAATTGAGTTTCCCCATTGCGGTTTCATTTAAACGACCGTGAAGGCAATTAACCACAGCAAACAAAGTCATTGAAGAAGTAAAACGATGCCGGCAGATTCTATGGTCGAGTGGAGGATATAATATCCTTCCAACGATGGCTATTTAGTGCTAGCAATTTGTCTAGGATGAGCTTGAATTAGACCGGGTTGAGATTCTTAACCGCTTTCATTACGGTAATACGGACTGAATGGGATGTAAATTGTAAATGACCTACAAGGAAATAGCCTTTAATCGCGCATCCATGGCGTGGGAAATCTTTTCTGCTCTTTCATCTTGTTCTAAAATATGTACGCGCATTAAATAATACACGATATACGTTCAAAGTTTCAGGGCAACGGGAATAATGAAAGTAGAAAAGGTTGTACCGTGGTTTATTAACATTCTTATACGTAATCTCGTCCTCTTAAAAATTTAATTATACCGAGTTGGAATTTATTGGATCTTTATCCAAAAGTTTATATTGTATTGATGCATTTTATATTTCAGATTTTCTCCCTTCAAAACGAGTTTTTCTGTTGCAGCGCATCAGTATTATTTAATTTCAATCAATTTCCTTAATCATCTTAATTTGATATGGAAAAATTTTCATTCAGAATTTAAGTCGTTCATTTTCGTATTAATTAAAATTGCTTACTTATAATGCAAAGGTATGAGATCTACGTATTGTTTATAAATATGATTTTTCAATATTTTTTGTCAGAGACAGTATTGATTTTGAGTATCGGAATTATTGGTTGTGGTTTATGGATTCATGGACATCGAACAATGCTGATTAGAAAAAAAATGAATGAATGTGTGAGCTTTAACATCATGAAATATTCAAAGAGAAAAATATTAAAAAATTCCAGCAAAAGAGTATAAAAAATCCCCCATTCTCAACGAGAACTTCTTTCGTGAGATAGTTAAAGAGAGCGATTATCCCAGAATTCGCGTCACTTAGTTTTCGTAATGTAATAATGTTTTCTTTCATATAACACCATAATTTCTTTACTCCTATGATGATAGGTGGTTGGAACTGAATATAAATTAGACAAGTATGTTCTTGTGCATTGGAATATTACACACGTAGGCAGTGGAGGAAAGATGTAATCGGATAAAGATCATTATTCGATTCTAAGGTGGCATACGAATCTCATCAACCATTAAATTTAACGGTGATAACAGACGGAAATGAGATGTTCTTATCGTCGGCGAAGACTTAAAATTAAACCCAGATTTTCTCCGCGCACTTCTTGGAAGACCTCCAAAGAAGTAAGGACACTATTCAGGGAGCTGAACACTTTTTTTGATAAGAAACTTTATTTTTTTCGGAAACTGTCGCTTCTGATGGAATTTATTGGATCTTTTTCCCAATAAATACGTGATGCTAATTAGACGAAGATAAATACAATCTTTGCGTAACGAAGAAAAGGTCAGATTTCGATGAACCAGATGAGATTGCCATGTTCCATTAAGGAGGGAGAATTATTTATTTTAGAATCGTAAGATTAAAATGATTTAATATCTTATTTTTTTCCGTTATCTTCTAGTGTGCGGAGTTTTTCAGAGTTTATCTAATCTGAGGTGAGATTGATAGAAAAAAGCTTGTTTTGGATCGGATCTATGAGGGTCAGTGGGCAATAACAGATAAATTCACTCGGACTAATAAAAGGAATCTATCCCATTAAAGAGAGTACTTTACGATGCTGCTGAATTATATTTGATGCTATATTTACTTCCTTGTTATGAAATCCGCTTTCTATTAAATTAATGCTTCAAACATTATTTGTTTCTTCACGAAAAAATAGTTTTATTATTTATAGGAGATAGAAAAAATTCTTTTGATTATGTTTTTTCCGATAGCTGATATTGACTTGAACTCGGTTCATAAATATAAGTTAAATCTAAAACGCTGATAAATTCTCCTTAACTAAATAATGATAAATAATTTTAATATCTTTAACTTTTAGATGTATTCTAGAACGGTCATAATAATAATTTGACCTTAACATATTCATTAATTCAAGAATTTGTTTAACTTCCATAATAATAATAATGTATTATGTTTCATTATAAAATAAACAATTACAATAATAAAAATTGCGATAACAGGCCTAGAAACCAGATGTATTAAATTCTTTGCTTGTTCATTGCTGTGTTCATGAATGAATATTTAGAACGACTTTGAAAAACAAATATTTTTTTTGGAATTCATCTCAAAGCGCTATGAAAAATAGTCATTGTAAGCACAAAATACGCTTGCATAAGTCCGAGCAAGAATCAGCCAGATTTTATAAACAAAGCCGGTCCAAATCTTATCAAATCCGGCTGAAAATCCCGTGAGCTTTTAATACGAAATTCCTTTGGCCTTTATCGTGAATAGTGCTCTAAATTCCCTTTATAAATTCCCCTCTTTTAACATTAACTTTGTGTAGACTCCCTTTGACGATAAACAAATGTAAACAGCGGAAAACAGCACAGTTTCTGTTTTGATTGACTTCTCATCGTTTCCTTGTTCAATTAAAATTCACTATCACGTCTTAGGAAGTAATTCCAATATTTGCTTCTGCTGCAAAAACGTACATTACCTTGGTTAGAAACGTTGAAAAGCGAACTGGTAGAAAGACAATGTTTCTAAATCATTCCATATTCAATTTGAACTCACGAAAGGAAAGGATAGATTTGCAGACCACGACTGAGGTTCCATGAGGAGACAATAATATCAGGTATATTAGGTTTGGAATGGATGTGTTTCGTTGATAGAACTGAATTTAAAGTGATGTTTACTTAGCTTTTTCCCCATGCATGAGAAAATAAATGTGTTCCCCAAACTTATTTCAACATTAAATTATAGAAAATCGCTTGATGTAAACGATCTCAATTATATGCGTGTGCTTTGACGTACCCAGGAACGTTTATACTTTACTTTTCCTCTGATATAATCTATAGTTTACGGAAAATTCTTTTGGGATTCTTCCAATTATAGCAACACAAATATTTACGTAGAGTGAGATGTGAAGTATTCATCTGTCAATTATTTCTGTCGAACTTTCTTACAGATTGTTATTATGAGTGAACAACCCTTAAATTAAAGTTTTGTTTCAGCTTTCATGATGTTATGCTTCATAGGATCTCCGTCGAAGTTTATTTAAGAATCAGTTTATCTTTCTAGATCCATCGTAGAGTTTCGATTGTTAGTGCGAAGTCAATAGCAACGACGGAGTGCCTCAATACTTATCCAAAAGAACGAAGCCTTCGACCAATTGCTTCGATTATTCAGCACCTTTTCCCAATTTGATCGATTGGGTATGATTTGGTGATGTGGGAGGTGCTGCACGTGGGCAGTACAAAGCTGCGATAGAAGAAGACCCTCATCTATTTCGTCTACGTTTGTAAAGGCGGCTGTTAAAAAAGGATCCTTCCCATCTGCCTCCTCCAACAGATGCGATCTACACAAAACTAAATTGAAAGACGAAATTAGCCGTAAAAACCGCTCGCTACGTCGCCGTTTTTTTTTTTAATCCTAACTTTTCGGTATGACCCCCAAAAGTTAATCAGTTTAAAAGCTCAACAGGTGTTGGGAAATAAATTTCTCGCCAATCGTATTTTGTAACATCCGTTAAGAAAAACTGGTTCTTCGACCACGATGTAAGTTAGTATCTCAGATGCCATCTCGCACCTATTACGGCACTGGTGGTTTTCTTGTTTTAGAATTTAATTCTGCTGTGCAGTAAAGCGATATTTCTAGCAGCGATGCAGAGTTTTATATATTTTATCATTTTCATCGCGAATGCAGAAGGGTTATAGAAATTCCAGCATGTAGTTGAGATGAATGGGAAAAGTTGATTGAGTCGATTCTTGGATCTGCTGGGCTTTGGAGTTTCCACCTTTGAAATAATCTCAATATGCAGTAGAATCCAGTTATAAAACGATTGTAATACACGTATTCTCGGAGCATTCTGTATAACTTGATAGGTCCGCTGTAATGAATCAACTTTTTTCTTGTTTTAAAAATCTTTACTCACGGAAATTTTCCGACTCAATTTTCAGTCAATTGAGATAAGGATCTATGCTATGTTAAATTATAATTCATTTGTTCTTAAGACAATCAGATATATTACCGTTTATTCAGTTGGCAATTTCTACGCTGACAGGCGCGGAACCCATTGAGGACTTAGGTATTAAAGATATCAAAATCGAGCCACACCTGCGATAAGTGATAAGGTATCCAATTGCTTTAATACTTTTCTTGGCAGCTTTATATCGATCGTATCTGAGAAACCAATTGAAACATGTGCGCATTCACTCATTCATGCTGATGTTTTAAAGATATCCGTGTTGTATACATAGATATTTACGATAAGTGTTATATTTTATACTTAATTGTAGAGCTATAAAACTACTTGTGCTTGTTGAGTGTTCTTTGCTTTAAATGATAAAAAGGTCAATGAGATACGAGTTAATCGTCAATACACGTATATTGAACTAATGCAAGCCTTCCGAGCCTTCTTAAAAATATACACGAAAAGGCTGTTTGTACTAGAGAAAATATAAGCTTGAAGAGACGCGTTCATTGGGGAGGATAGATAAAGCACAATACGTAGTTCAACGCGTGGGTAACAGAATCAGAGGAGAATATCGTGCATAGTGGACCAAAAGAGATGCAGATGAAATCCTAGAGATATGAATGAAACGGAAGTAGAAGCATCTCTTGGAAAGATAGTTTTCGTTCCGGACAATGTACGTAGTATGCGAAATGCGTGCTGGGCCGGTTTCTGACCAGCGATTACAGCGTGCGAGGAGTCTGTCGCCGTAGGCAACGCACTATATAGGGGAAACGTAATGGTGTTTGCGGCTAGAAGGAACCTCTTTCACGTACATGCAACGTGTCTTCAGGAATCCTGGGTTCGAACCTTGGTTGCTGCCCACATGCGAGAAATATCTTGTCCTGTGTAATAACTCTTATGCGTATTATATTCTGTTCTTAAAGACTTCGTAAACAAGGAAAAATACTTTGTTTTCAAGGTTCTCTCTGTGATATTGTAATGATTTTTTACTTCAATAGTTGCCTTGAAATTCTCTTACTTCACTTAGTTAATATCTACGCTTAGAATAATAATAATGATGATAATAATAATCTTTTAACCCCAAACTTGTTGCCTAAATGAAATAGATTACATAATAAACGAGAAAATACGTAACGGAATAAAAATCAGTAAAGTGAATGAGTAGGATTTTAGGTTGAAATTGATAACTATCTTTGACTAAACTATGCTTCAATAGTGATCATATTAAAAGACAACCTACACTTGGTAATTCTTTATACTTTCTTCGGTCCAGAAGGGGTTGATGCTCCCAAAAGACAAGAGAAGGCATAAATCTTCCGCTTGAAAGGTACCCAAAAGTACGGAGAGTAAGATAACGTATCTGAAAGTAACTCAAACCCATTAACAATCGATAGTCGAACGTGAAATTGAAAACTTCCGTGTAAACTCCGGATCTCGAGTATTTCGTCTCCCAGAAGCCCATCACTCATCTCCGCAGGGCATCGAGAACCTCCTTTCACACCATTCATCTACGTCTCTCCGATTCTCAACAGACTCTTTATTTCCCATCCCGAGGGAGTTCCCTTTCATGGGCCACAGTGCGGTCAATTGATGGTCACTTCAACTCTTTTTTGCCCTCTTTCCCTTAATGACCATCGGAGAGGAGATCTTCTTAAGCGACCCGTTTACCAACTCCTTTCTTCTGGAGGCGAATAAATTCGTCTCTATTACGGTTTCCTCAATCGATCCGTTAACTGCGAGGTTCGCGGGCAAAACTCTCGATTCATGAGAGTAGCGACCTTGATCTACCAGATCTCCTATCTGCACACAGTCTCTGTTGTAAACGTAGATCCAGCCTGTTGTAAAACGATCGATATTTTTTGGATTGTCATTGGATGAAACAAGAGGTACATGACCTCATTAGAAGTCAGTTTAATACTATCCTTCCTCAGTGATTAGTATGGATATGGTATTCTCTGTAGTATTAGTCTTTAATTGTTAAATCGCTCGTAGATACTGAGCAGCTTCTTTCTTATTTTCATGTCAAAAAATATGGGTCAATTAAAGATTGTGGTAAAGGTATGAGCCACTGAATATTCCCCCCTCATCATTGAGAACTACCGCAAAGTCAAAGCCGAGTTAGGAGGGAATATCAGGATTTTTCTGCGTATAAAACGTTCGCAATGAACGTAATTATTTGCTTGCTTCTATGTATAAATTTGTATAGGTTACCTGGATAATTGCTCCCACGCTGAATGCTTAATCCCATTGCTGAATTTCAAAATATGTGCCTCTATTAAAGTGCACGTATAGTCACAATCAAAAGTTGTCCCTCTATAAATTTTCTCTCCGAATCCTATGGCAAATATATTTGAATGCGCAGCTTCTATCTCTTTGTCAAACCCAGTTCTCGGAACTTCCCTTTTAATGACGAACCCTTTATTTGTTGTTTACCAACTCCAACGTTTAAATATATCATCAAACGATTTCAGCCTTTGTGTTTTGACGCCTGTCTCATCCTTTTCGGAAATGTCGAAACGTTTCCTCGTTCCTCTGATCTTGATATCTGTCTCCCAAATTCAAATCCCTCGACTTTGTTTCCTGAATCGTTATTCTTTTTCCTCTTAATATCTTGCTGATACTTGGAAATCAATTTCCACTTTTCCTGGTGAATAATTTATTTGATTGTTGTTGGTTACTATGGTGAGATTAGTTCTGGCATTTAAAGCGATCCAAAGGCAATTAGAATGAAATTAATTCTGATCAGAGAGCGAATCAGTAACTGATTCCTTATCTGTGAATAAAGTTTCATGCCAATGTTGGTTATGATTCTCTTTGTATTTATCTTTAAAGCCATCCTTTTCCTTTGATTTTATATATATTTTATCATATTTACGAATCATATAGTAATTCTATTTTTATTTTGACCTTTCGTGACTCATCCAATTTGAACGTACGCATTCTCGATTCGTGGAAATTGAGAGTTTAATATTAATCAAATGTAGGCATTCCTCTCATCCCAATCCACTCTTAAAAGGATCCAATCAATCGGACTGTAATAAAGAGTTGGAAACAGTCCGTTCAAAGTGCTGCTTTCCATCAGTTAATAGAACCATCCATTGGATGTCCGATCTAAAGAGAAGACATGTGAGGGGAAATTTCCGGAAAATTAGATTGGTCAAAGAAGTGAAGCCTCGTCGAAACAAAAGTGTTGAGCGATGGCTTGAGAAGAGGCTCGATTTAATCCGGAATTTGCGATCAGAGGATTTGTCAAAGGAATTTCCCGATGAAGCACATGCAAATGTCAACCGGAGGTCACAAAAAAAAAACAAGGATAACAGTGGCAGGAATTACAGTTAGCTACCAGGGAACAATATGAAAGCGTATTGGTGTTGATAATTGAGAGCCGATGCTGAAAGAAAAAGGAACGATTTTTGTTTTGAGGGGGTTGAGTGGCGAGTATTCCAGACTTTCCCGTATTAATCGAGGAAAATTCTCTTTTTGATTTGTAACAAGATCAATGAGATTGTTGTTAATTTCTTTCTTTTATCGTTTAGTAGGAACTATTGCAAAACATGCCTGATATTATCAATGACAATTGTATTTTTTAATCAAAACAATGGTTATTCCTTTTTAATTCAATTTCTCCACTATCAAATATTCAAAGTTAGAAGTTGTCGTAAAATTTCCTTTTTTTGCCGTATTCTCTTAATTATTATAGAACCTTGCCTGGGATAAAATTACGCGAAAAGAAAACTTTAGTGTGAATTTTAGAATGATCTTAAATAATAGTAATATATATATTGAAATACATCCAGTGTGCAGGACGAGGGTAAATTTAAATTTGCATTATTACAATGGGAAAAAATCGAATGTATATGTTCTTTTAACAACTGGCAGTACGAAAGTTTCCAAGGATTTTTTCTTTAAATTGAGTCAAACAGTATAGACTGCTAAATTTATTTGTACTTTTCTAACTAATAGGAATGTTATTTAGATATGAATGCCATAGATAATCTTACTTATAATCACGGAAAACTTCGCTTATAAGCTTTCCTCCTTACCAACCAATAATTATTATTAAACGTATTTATAAACTGTATTTAGATACGACAATAGATTAAGACGTTCTTGAGGTAAACTCAAAATGATTAGCGTCCAATATATCGTGAAGGTTTCTTTTTGATCGAGTTCTTACTTCGACTTTTTCCGCTAAATAAGTTAGTCATCCACATCTGAGCATTTACGCGATCTCACGCGGAAAATCACGTCTTCTTTGCGTCAAACTCCTTTGCGTCCTAATATTTCGGGCACGCTTTCATATTGAAAGATATCCCCAGAATAGAGGACATCTTCAAGGTCATTGGGGTCCACATCAAAACTCCTTCAGAAAGCGATCACGTCTCCTCAAAGAATTCCTCAAAGTGCTTTTATTTGCATAGGCACCCTCGGCCGAGAAAGAGCTGTGTGCTCTACCGCCCAACGCGTGACACACACGGCCGTTGATGGCGTTAATATTCATCACCCGTCATCGATTCCCGAAAGAATGCGCATTGTCCGAATTAATCTCCGAAACACGCGTGGAATTCTCGTAGGTTAAAAATGCGAATCGGGGTTTTTTTTTAAGGGCGGATTGGCTCATAACTTGTTTCTCGGAAAACGAAAAATTTTGATCGCGTTTTTTGATGCGGCGATGGAAAAATATTTGTGGAGACAAATATTTGTATCTCTTGCGTCTCTTTTGAAAGGGAAAAGGGAATGAAAGGGAAAAAGCCAAGGCAAAACAAAGCAATAAAATGTTGGATGTAATAAATGCTGAAAATATTAGAAATGCTTTGACCCTTTTCCGGTCGGGTATTTGATTGAATTCTTCTCGGATTGAATTTAGTGAGGTCGTTTCCGATTACAGCTTGAGTGTACTTTCTCTATGGATCTATTCATGGAGATGTACAGGTAAGGGAGTTGTTTTGGGAATTGTTGGCGATCTGGACCAATCGTAAGCTACGCAAAACTTTACACTAATTGTAATAGTATTGTTTTACTGCCCTTCTGGATTAATCGAGCATTTTTATGTACAAATTTTCATAATTTTATTTTCTTTTCGCACTTTCCATTTCACTTCGCGCAGAATTGTGAATCGCTTATTTTCTAGTCCTTCAATAATATCTCCAAACAAACAACAAACAAAACATCTAATCTGTCGGATAAAAATTACGAAAATGATAATATGTAATACTACGTTATATAATAATGTAATACTACGCTTATTCTTTTAGAATAGTCGCCAATATTATCAATATAAGTGTTCCACTTTGATAGAATTAATTCTGTGGTGATAATTAACATTAACACGATATTTTTAGCTACGTCTTTATGATCTTATGGAACACCTTTTGAGGAAAATTACGTGGGTCTAAGATGCCATGGCGAGTGATATATGAATACAATTTTGTAAAAACATTCATTCGCTTATCCTTAATATTAATAGTAAGTATTGATGAATATAATTATCCCTTCATGAGGCTTAATTTCAGATTTCTTTCTTTTTCTGGACATCTTCGTATTTGCGGCCGTGATGTCGGTATGAAGGCCTTTCCGGTACGGAAACTAATATAGATTATATCTCTTTACTTATTTTTACTTAAGTTCGGTATTTTACCAAATCCTTTTTGATTCCTTGGACTAAGAATTTTGCTAGAAAAAACTTATTTTGTTCATACTGTAAATAATACTACTTAATATTTAACGTATTGATAACGAATAGCTCAAATCACAGAATACGATTTATATCACGAACGGAGGATAGTAGCTCTGTCTTTTGTGACAAATTTAGAAGACGACAAATCCCATTTGAAGCGATTACCGTGTCCCTGAAATTAAGTAGGTCAATTTTTAGTCTCTTTGAATCTCTGCCATTCCAACTTTCTGATAGGCAAAGAACAAAGCTGCAATTGGCTGCAGAGTGCTGTTCGCCCTTTATTCAGATGAAATAATTGGGCGTCGGTAGGGCTTCGGTTGGCATACACGATTCCATGGATTCCCTTTGATGGAGGATAAAAGAAGGAACTCCCATTCTTCCGCTTTTCCGACCAAGAAGCACGCCGACATGCATAGTCACGGTTCGGGCGGTTTTCCCACTCTGATCTGCCTACTTCCAAACTCTCTCACGTGCATCCGTATTCTGGATCATGCTGAGACCAATTTTTTACCTCTTTCACACGTAAATGAAGTCGAAGATGAGCTTAGAGGAGGTTTATCTTTATTTGGAAATTAAAATAGCTTCAAAGCCATAAGGGATTAGATATAATTGATGATAGACATCGATTTGCAATATGAGCGTATGAAGGAATACGTGGATATATATGGATGAAGGAGTTTATAGTACATTATGGACCTATGCAATTCTTTAAATGGATATAAATATATTGTATTTGGTTTATTTATAATTTGTCTTCGCTTATCTACTAATACTTTGATTTGTCTCTTAACGTTACCATCAGCGTAGGTTCTAGTGTTTTGATCTATCCGTAACATAGAATGAGATACACTATCATTTAAAAATTTTCATATTGAAAGTATAGTAATTGAATCAAGGAACAAATATCATAGCCTAAAGAGCCTAATATCTCTCTAGAAAACTTAAAATTGGGATCTATTTAGGTTTTCTTCTTTTGTTTAGATCGATTTTTAAGTTGAGGGATAGGGTACTTAGAGAGTGCTTATCTTTGACTTTTGTGAATATCATGCTATTATCACTTCGGTAAAGCATAAATTGCGTACAGTTTTTCTGCGCTTAATATGTATATTACCAAATAACTTTCAACCTATTATTAATAGTAAAAAAAATTTATTTGAGGGATGCGGACTTTACCTAAATGAAAATTTCTTATTTTGAAGTTCAGGTGCGGAAATTTTATGAAAAATAAAACGTGCTTTCATATTTCATATTACATATTTATATACATAGTTATAAGGATAAAAATGTTTGTTTTGAATCAAATTAAAAAGGAGAAAGAAATGCGAATATATAAACCGCAATGTAACTCAAATGTATTGGTATAATCAGAGTAACAGAACTGCTAAGATGGTAAAAAAGTACATGATTCAAAATTAGCTTTGGAGTAAAATTCTAGGCGCCCAAAAAAAAATACGTCTCTATTTTCACGTTACTATAGCATCGGAAAAGTTTTTAAATTTTCGCACCGCTACACCTTGAAATACCGCAGTGGCCACGAGTCGTATTCAGCGCTACATTTGGGATCAGAATCTCGCCTTTTCACTCAAGCTCTCAACCCTTTTTCGGTCTCTCTTCGTTCGCAGAATTATTTCCCCGAGATCGTTTTATTCGGCTGTTTATATCGATACCTTTCGCAGTGGGAAAAGCGGTCCTGCACTCGAGTGGTTTTTTTTCCCTCCGTAATGCAATTTTTTCCCGCGCTCGTTACATTTGACCGCGGCGCGTGGCAAATGGCAACCGCCAGGGTGCGTCCGCCCGTAAACCGCGATTCATTTTGTTTTCCGACAGAAGGACCTTTTCGCGGGCGACGATGCAGACCGTGTCGTCTGAAATACTCCCTCGCTCGGGTTTTGGCCGTCGGAGGTGTGGATGGATGAATGGAATGGATTCCTCACATGACGCATTTTTCTTTTCCTAGTACGGAAGATGAGCTTGAAGGTGCAACTATTTACTTCAGCTGGATAATTATGATTTTGGTATCGGTACGAGTAGAATATATGGCTTTTTAAAGTTCTTTAAGCAGACAGCGTTATTCCTCATATTTAAGAATGTTCCGAATTTGAAATTAAACGTCATAGATATTCAGTATTCAGAGATGTATAATGATTGGAATGCTAATATTCAATAATAAATTTATTATTAAACGAGAATGTTAGTAGTTTTGCATGCTCAGACTTTTATCCATACTTTTTCGATAGTTTTTAATACAGTAAAATTTATCGATAGAAATGAGGAATAACAAGCTTGCCTCATTAATTAATTGAAATTTTATGTAGAAAATAAAAAACTCAGTGCGATGAAAATATCGTGAACACCTATATGCTGGAGTATTGTATGATGAAAATAAAAAATGATTGGTAAAGTAAGCTTGTCACTTTCTACGTAATAACTGTAAAATTTCCATGAAGAAAAATTATTAATTACAATAAGCAAGTCTGATTAATATCGGGGATCATGATAGGAAAATTCGTAACGAGATGAATTCGTAAGATGAAACAGAACTCATTTAATGAACAATAACCCAAAACCTTCCCAGCTAGAGTTTCAAAGTAGACAGACCCAGTTACAAAAAAACTCAAATATTCCAACGAATTACGTCATAGTCTAATGCTAACATCAAATGCTCGGAGATGATGTCAATGAATATTTCGGAATCGCTTTCGGAGACCTTTGACACAGTGTCATTGGTGTGGAGAACTCACCCTCACTGTGGGTAGCCTCCTTTCATCCCACATCCGGCTCGCACGGTAGCCCCGTCGCGCTGTACTGCACATCTCTAGACAACCTCTAAACCCCCATATTTCCTTACCTTTTCCTCTCAAAAAAAAGGCCCTTCAAACTTTAAAGCCCCCCAAAACTTTAGGAAGGAATTTATCAGGGAGGTTTTTTGGAAAAAATTCCGGTAGCTATCGGATGCTCTTACCCGTGTGATTTGTAGCAGTCAACGAGTGCTCCAGAAACTCTGGGAAAAATCTCCTGTTTTTGCCTGTTTACTTCTGGAATCGTTCCTCTCTTCTTCGGAACGTCTTCTCTTGATCTTCCCAACCGTTGTGCCCTCTTATGCCGCGTGTTTTTATTTTCATTCGTTTCGATATTATGCGGAAGATTCATTCATAGGACCGTTACAATGGGGTGCAAAACGGAATAAATACGCCCGCTCCCTTACTTGTATAACCGGTTAGCCAGGACTCGAACTCGGTACCTTTTTGCGAGAAAAGTAGCTTCATGACCATATTAGCAAATTGATGAAGGGGATAAATTCTAGATAATCTGCTTTACTTACGCCATTCGTTGATTTCGTTATTGTTTTATTGCGTACAAAGCAATCTTTGAGGGCATCGAAATTTACGTAAAGAAACAGCAGTATAATTCCTTATTCATTTTATAATTTTATGGTTTCCATAGAGCCTTTAGAAATAAACAGCCTTTCTAAAAATGTAGTTAGATTCAGATGGAAAAAGGTATAAGTATCTAGATTTTAATTACAATAGACTGCTTTAGAATAGAGCCACTGAAGCTATAGAAAATAGCGTCTTGCTGGATAACAGTGTTATGACTATGATCCCACAGTGAGATTGGCTTAGAACGTTAAGACTACATTTATAACGAAAGCATCCGAAAACTTAAGCAGTTAACATCTCATGCATGAGACAGTTGATGTTTCTCTATCCAACAACTTTCGCTCTTAGAGGTTGTTATGGTATTGTGTAACTTAAATGGATGGGGTCGGTCTGTTTCTATGGTTTCGTGGAAATTCTCTTCAGTTGTATTTTCAGTGAATTTAGTATTCCTATGTGACGTGATGCTAAATCTTCTCCGTGGATGATTTTGAATTTTTCGTTAGCTCTTCATTTACACCGAATTATTAAACGCTTTTATGAGATGAAATTTAAATCGTTGCTAATAAATGATACAGCGCCGAATTCTGAAAAATGTTTGATACCGTATGGAACGCGGAATCAAAATATTTTTCAGAACATTCCGAAATTTACTTAACGGGTTGAAAATTGAGTTAGAGATATCGAGAATATTTTAAAAGGCTCCCACGATTTGCAACTTCCGTGCGAAATATGAGATAACGGGAAAGGTGAAGGAAAATGACGAACGTGAACATTTTCAGGCTTCGATTTACAAAGTAGTTGTTTCCTGGAAACGATTTTCACAGAATAGTGAATTTCGTAGAATTTTTTTGAGATGATTTTGAAAGATTGCATTTTCATCATTTTTTGAATATCACATTCTTTGAGTATGGATTACTTATTCTAAGCTTTAAAGCTTTAAAGATATTAATTTAATGCTTTAGAGTTACAAATTAGCAAACGAATCCAAACAAATCAGCATCTTAATTTAATAATCATTTAATAGAGTAATTTAAGTGTTTATAGAAATATGTTTCTAAATTTCCTCCTCACCTAGGTCATATTATACAAGAACTTAAGTTATCGATGTATTTTAAACTAAATTTAATTTTATGTACACTGTATACTACATATGTTTTTAGCTTCTTATTATGAATTTGGACTCGAGTGCGAGTCATTTCTTTGGAAAACCTTTATGATTTTTCAGTATTACTTACCGCGTTCCGTGACTAAAAAAATTCCGTGGACCATCCATGGATTATTCATGCTTTTTATGTTTTATCTTATTATTTCACGTAAGTATACTTCAATGTATAATTATTGAATTCTGTATCGCCTCTTAATTAACTTAAATTCGTATTAAATCAATTATTATTATTATTAACGTTTCAACAAATTCTTCGTCGTAAAATTAACGAATTGACGAGAACTCCAATACCACATCCCGATATATATCTACGAGTTCTTAGTTTGCCTTTTCCTATCACGGTCCCGTTGTTGGAAACGCAATGACTCATCATTGCCATGGATACAGTTTCGGACTTTCTCCGAGAATAGAACAACCGATACCATTTCCTTATTACCTTTGCATAGCGATAATTTCGCGCAGTTTTCGCCCACTTTTTCGAAGATATTGGTCCCTCGACGTAATTAGCGGGAATCCGAGATCCTTTATACGAAGACCCTCGTAAATGTTTGATTAATGTTCGCAGAAGCGTAACAACGCTCTCCGACAAAATAATCACCGTTCGAAGCAAAGTATATACCATCGGCTCCTCAGCCCTCCTTTGACATGATTACGAGAGAAAGAAAAAATTATGGCCTCTGATTTCACGGGCCGATCGCCGCGATATTATTGGAGAAATGAGATAGGAAAATGACGTGTTTAGTGGAGTCCAACGGAAAGAATAACGAGGTCTCTCGGGGAGAGCGCATCTGCCCCGATTCAAGTCGATTATTTTATGTAATGACGGACGCTTTGGGGTCGTAACTATTTATGGAGATTTCTATAACTATCCGTTACGAATATAAGTGCTGCTAATATACGAGTGAATTTGCGGGAGTGTGCGTCATGGTATCGCGTGAAAATTTTGCGCCCGTTACAAACAACTCGTTAAAAATCCCGAAGGAAACTTATAACACATGAATTAATGGAAAGATGTAATAAACTACTGTTCAGTTATATCGAACCAGATGTAAAACTCACTTTCACCGTTGTATTATTAAGATATTTGGGATTTTACTACACCTAAAATGCAGACTATTCCAATGAAATTCAACCAAAGCTTTTTTATACTTTTTATAATATATAAAAGGTGATAAGCAACGTATAACGATACGTAATGGTTTTTAGTCAACAATACTTTCACTTACTTAGTTTATTATTTTATATTCGTTTCTAACTATTTTGAATTGTACGAAACTTCAATCAAATATATAACAAATGCAACAAGTTTATGGATTAAAGATAATGAAGTAATCAATAAATTGTAGTTAATAACAATTTAAATAAGAACTAGTTTACTTCAACTTTTACCTCAGTAGATTGTGAAAGGGAAACTGTAATCCTAAGGAAATACCGTATTGAACCGTCTACTTTAGATAAAAGTGTCTTTCATTAGTATCGCAAAAGAAGTTATATCCTGTTCATTTCGTATGGATAATTATCTCAAAAACTACAATTTCCTTTCGCCATATTCCTATATCTTCATGAGGTGCACACAAATCTTATTTATGATAAGATCTACCTAAATAAGGAGTTGAAGATTTGATTTCTATTTTGATTGTTGACTTTCTGTAAAAAACTTAACATTAGTCTTAATTGGTTATTAGTGTATATTAGTCAGTAGTATTTAATTAGAGGATTAAAAATATCTTCAAAATGTAAGCCCGGAGAAGTTTCTTAGAAAAGATTAAAATAAAAAGGACATTCTGGACTTCCCGCTTTGAACGTACTTTCCAATTCCCACCACACTGGTTTGGAATGTTTCTTTAAACCTCCAGTTCTTTAAAAAAACTCATAATGAATGACGTGAAGGTTTACTGACCTTGCTCTTCAATTCCTTTCCATTTCAGCATTCAAGTAATCCTTACCTCCGCTTTTTCTACTAAATTCTTACTCTCAGATCAAATGGTACTCATAAAGCAATGCTTCTCTTTAGAATTTAAATAATATCCTCCTCAAATGCTACGAATTCCCTCTCAACCTATATATTGGATTGAAAACATTTCCCGAACATAACACTCAAAGTTTTCATAATTACGAAGAATTCATGAGTTTAACTAATTGATAATTTAATACATAAATTAAGTTGGAGAAATCACGTAATTTAGGAAAATGAATGGTTTTATAATCACCGTTTTTCTATCCGAATATAACCGAAAGGTATTAATTTAGCGTCTATGATACAGAGGAACTTTAATTTAGCTTTGACCTCAACTTTCTAAGGTCACACTCAGAAACACAAGGGGTTTGTATGCGCTAAAGGAACCGACTAACGACGTAGCTTGTCTCAAGAAAAGCGCTAAAGATCGGACATTTCTAATGTAAATATTTCGGACGAGAAGTAGATTAAGATTTTACGCCACGCGTTCTTCCATAAATGAAGAATTTGACTTGTACCATCCGTGGCGTCTTGAGGTGCCTTCCTTTGCAGACGTGTCGCTAATAGAATTTTACTGCCACGGACAGCAGACGGAGTGACCTCGGGGGCTATTCTCTTGGACTGCTCGCCTATAATCCACTTAAGTCCCACCCGATCACTTTGCTAATGCGGCCATTACTCCGCCAATCATCGTGGAGGGCCTCAGAATTATTCCCGATCCCAGGCAAAGGTCGATTTCTTAAAGGGAATGGACCGAAAAAATCCCAGCTGAGATTGGAAAAGGTCATTCTGCAGAATCGTCGACGACGTCTCCCTTATTGTTTGGTTTGAATTGTGAGAAGTGTAAGCTGTGTTTTGACTCACAATATTCGTTGTTCGAAAGTGAGTGGTACATGGCTACACTTCTACCTTTTGTGTTTGTGGATCACTCGTGTTTTTATTTTGAGAAAGAATCGGTCTTTGTTTTTCGTCCCAACGGGAAATATTTATCGTATCTCGCAAAAATCAAGCCTAAAAATATTTTTATTTTAAATGAAAATAGAAAAAAAAGTAATTTTGTAGAAAAATAACGTGACACTTCAGTAAATATGCTTGAAAACGTCGGAATTCTATTTAAAATTAAATCGACATTTTTCTAACCATTAATAAGAAAACATTTTAAAATAATGGAATTAATTTTTAAACCTTGTCGGTCTCGATTTCATATTAGAGCGCATGCTAAGATACCGGGTTCGAATCCCGGATTACGGGAAATTTACTTGTCAGGCTATGCCATTGTTGAGTATATCTCACTGTACTTGTCTTATGGACGAATGTTTGTGATACTCTGTAAATTAAGGTAAAGCGTAGAGAAGTTATTTGATTTCGCTAGGATATTTCATCCCTTATTCTTGTATTACATAGTCTCTATTATTTTAGATCTCTAAAAGAGTTACATTCGTTCGTACGTACATACGTCCATAAATTCCGAGTGAGTAGTAATACATTTTGATATAATTTACCAAATTTTTATAATATGCATGCATAGCATCTCCGGTCTCTTAGAATGTATTCTTAAGATTTATTTTTAAATTTCGTAGAAAATGATGTGACTTACGCTATTCCACTTTCGTGACGTATTCTAGTATAACAGCCGATTCCAGGCATGAGGACACTTGAAACTTTAGAAGGCGCATACCTGTCAAAACAGTCGCAATCTTCCACATCCTCTCGAGGAAGCCCTATAACGGTGCTGCTCCGAAGTTATTGCGTCTTTTCCGAGCATAAAAATCCCTTTCATATCCAGAGCGATGAACCGCCATTAGTTACGCGCTGAGGCAATTTGCGATCCTCCTTTTCATTTCGATATTCGGCCGCCGGTCCAGATGGCGGAGCTAGGAGCGTTTATATGAGCACTTTACTCGGCATTAAAATCCGGACATGAAAGGGAGAAATTAGCTGTCGGACGCGTGTTTGCATTGCTTTCCCATGTTCTCTTTTTTATTTAACTGTACTCACTTGATGATCTTTGCGTTTGAGGCCGAAATATTCGGTGGGAAGTGTAAATGAAGAGTTTTGAGGCGGAAAGTTTTAAATTGAAAATGATATGTCTCATTTGGATTGCTTTGTAAATTTTGCGGATTGAATTTGTTTTCTCTAAAGAATCGCCGGTTACAAATTTTAATATATCTCTGCCTGGTAATTTTAATGTAATGTTAAAGTTTTTGGAGGTTATGAAAATATGAGACTGTGCGTGTCTTAGCTCACCGTTGTTTTCCTGGATAGTTCGTTTGAAGGCGAACTGAAGATATGCGGAAGTTATTCGAAAGTAATTACTACCTGAATTTAATGGTCTGTTTCAAGAGCTGAACTTTCAATTATCGTACAACTCGTAATTTTAGTCTCCGTTCCATCGAAGTTTACGCAAGGGCTCGAGATATTTCTTGTAGTTCTCAAAATGTCTTTTATGAACTGTTTGGTTATTCATGCTCAGTGGAGATTATGAGGTTTCTCAACTACTCACACGGGAACTAACATAAATTATTACTTTAATGTACGAGTAGCATTATAAATACTCTTATGGCATCTTATGTCAGCGAACATAGTTTAGTCTTGAAATAATTTTACAAGTTTTTCTTTCATCTTCTAAAATAGCTTTGTGTCTTGCTCAACGGATCGTAATAACGCAATGTTTTTAATTATGAACTTTTCATTTTAACGCGAAACTTCGATTCATAACCTTTTTTTAACTTCATTTTCTGTTATGTCCATGTTATTTTTTACTTTTGAGTAACTGATTAAGAACATATCCGAATATTCGGTATCCGAATAAATATTCCATATTAATTATGTCGCATCGTATGCAAGAGTATACACAAAGTAGTATGAGCTAAATCCGTTGAATATGGATATTTTAAAGATGTATTCAAATATTTATGTAGTTTTTTTGTTTTTGGAAAGATTCCTTTGCAATGCATGACGGGATGTCCTTTATCAAATATTCCTCGAAATTAAATTATCGAGTAGAAAAAGCAAAATTGCACTCCATCCTTTGAAGAGGGAGATGCGAGCAGTAACTATTTCCCCACAATCTTTTTTTGCTTCTAAATATTTAACAGTGTAATGGTCGTAATGAAATCTTGTTGTTAAAAGAATTCCTTTGACAGTAGACACTTCCATTTGGTTTTCATTTTACGTTGTTTTTTGATAAACATCACGAATCCCTTTGTATGACCTTTTAGCGAAATATATTAACTGTGTTTTTCAAGTTTGTTCTGGAAACTAAAAATTCACCTTTGTATCATCCAAGGTATGCTCTTCAGCTTTTGCCGAAGCCGATTTGTTTTTACACTGATTAGAGAATTAATTCTGTTCAAATTTTTCTCGTAAACAGATTTTCGCCCGTTGACGGTTCTCTTTGAAAAATTTCAGTTTTTAATATCCCTCAACGGAAGTTTTTCAAGCTCATTTTTTCAAAACATTCATTTTACGGATTCTCGAACTCATTCCGAAGTTTTTGCATACTTTTATGCTGTTGTAATTGACTACATTACGATATTTGTAACTGCTTTAGTATGTCGTTGTTATATTCCCTTTCGCGAAAGAAGAGACGGAATGATTTACGTAAATTTTCGATCAATATACCCAATGCCATATTACTACTGCTGGTCATTCGAAAGGAAGTGATGGAAAATTTGTATGTTTATCATTCGCAATACAACGAAAGGTGAATGGAAAAAGCGATTACTTAACGTTCCGGAAGGCGAATCCTAAGAGCTTTGGATGAAGAGAACAGGTGTCGGTGTATTTTATCGCACAATGGCTCTTCTCACACAAAATGATTCGTTCCACGGTTGCCCTTTCCCACTCCGTGACCTCAGCATTCTTTGCCCCACTGCGCCTATCAATCCAACGTGACTTATCCCTCCGTCGAAATTAGCACTTCTTTTTCACCCCACACTTCGCGGCCTCTAATCTTTTATTGCAAACAAGTTTTTATTTGACCCCTCGCGTGAGAAGAACTCGGCCCTAAGTGTGCCGTAAGAAAATTCGGATTTAAGAAGATAAATCACAGTTATAAGCCTCGGAGAAATCAATCTAATTTAACACGGGAATTTTTTTTTTAAAGTATGATCTTTCTTACAAGTGCATAATGGCATGATTTATTACCTTAAATTTTTCTTGAAAATCACCTCTGAACTTTGTGGCAATTTTTGAGCTAACAAGTTGTCCTTTTTTTTAAAAAGTCAAATACTTCAGCTGGCTCTCCTTGGTAGATTCTTTTTAAATTGAATTGAGAAGCTTTACCCAAACACTTCGTCTGATAGAACCTGTGATTTATTGAAGTCAAATGATGTGTTTGTGCTTATACTTGTATAGTTTACATCTCATATTATGTATTTTAGATAACTACTTGAGAATTTATGAAGCTCAATCCAGGATGGGCTAAGGATATAAACACGATCTGTCTAGGTTTAGAACCATTTATTATTTTTAATCTTTACTAACATAGGATTAAATTTGTGCTAGTTATTCTATATAATATTCAAAAATTTTAATATCTGGTCGTTAATTCCTCTAGTCAAGTAAAAGTTTATACTTTACACGCACATTTGATTGTGATAATTCTCCTCTTTACCATTCATGTTTCAATTAGATATTCTTCAATCATATAACTAGTTAAATTATCAGTTGCATTTTAACTCTTTGCCTTACCATTTGAGAATTAACTATACTGAAAAGGTCAATACCGTCTTTCTACCTGCAGAGTTTTCATATTTTTCCTTTCAAAAAGATAATCGATTCATTCTCAACAACTACACTGTATGTGACTTCAAATTTGACTCTATTATTCTACAGAATTCATTTGTACATTTAACTGATGCGCATATACCATTGAATGCGAAGAAGTATTTCACATTCATGAAATTCTAATCCTCAAGAGTTTTCATCTCTCAGAGCATCAATTCCAAACGAATTCCTTAATTAATTAGAGGAAGAGATTTTAAGGAAATCCCTCCTTCATAACAGCTGTTAAACTCTCGAACACAGCAGTTGGACCGATGTCTGAATGTACGCGAGTTTTCAACTTTGCGATGTAATGGGAAAAATTCGGTGAAGAAAGAAAGAAGGTAAAAAGGCGATGGGTGAAAGAGATTTAACGCCGTGGATTTAACACCGACGGAAACTTCCCAAAAGAAAAACAACCTCCGATTCCACCGTTTGTCACTGCCCTTGGTGGGATTTGGTACCAAGGCGACCGCGGTGCCCTCTCGAAATGTTTGGGACCCTCGTGTTTGCTCTGCACGTTACAAGGATTCCAACGTCCCTCGTGAAGCGTTTGGGAAATACGCATCACGAATCGTTGTGTGTTTATCCTCACGATTCAATTCTTTTTATGGATTCTGTCGTTCTTATCACTATATTACCACAGATATACTCGCAACGGAGAAACGAAAGTACGAAACTTTTACCATCCCAAATTACGTATCATTGTAAAACTTCGGGACAGTTTTATGAAAGAAAGTAAGGAATTGTTCGAAACCGTGAAGAATGGTATGGGTTTTAGCTCGTGATCCATGGGAAACTCGTGGTTGGGCCCTGCCCTTTAAAAAAAACCTTAGAAATCCAGAACTAATTTGATGACTAGGCAAATACGCATGTAAAATACTGCCACTTAGCGTAATGACTGACAAGTTTTGAAATAATAATGGTGACCTTTAACATCGTTTGGAATAACTCTCCAGTAAGAACCACCCACATTTATATCCTCTTAGAAACTTTTGAGGAAGTTTGATAATTTATGGATGTATTCGAAGCCTACTTGGCAGGAGTTATCTTTTGGGGAACGTGTATAATTCATATAACCGCAGCAGTGCTTGAAACTACACATTACGATCCGAATCATCTAAAATGACGTAACGAGTGAGACAAAGCTTCAAAAATAAAGGAAAGGTTATACTTATTGCTTTTACGCGGTTGACGTAAGAGATGCTTATTAATTAAGCACTCAAAGTAATTGGATAAGAGTTTTTGAGGTTTTTCAAGTGATGAAAACGTGAAAGTATGTATAAGAAGAATTGATCTAGAGACCTAAGTAGAGTTGTGGGACTCTAAGGATAGTTCTGTAAGAGCGAGGAAATTCAATGTAATAGTCGGTAAATATTGAATCATGGTTACAGAGCATAATATATTCCCATTAGCGCAAGAGGACCGTGACGTTGCTGTAATTTTCATAAGTGCTAGGAAAGCAAACTCTTCTCTATTTGTACGCTAATGAAGGTGAAGAAGCACCAAAAGTGGGCAATTGCGTACGATTGGATAGGAAAGGAGTGGAACGACGGGAAATTCGCCTGAGAACAGCCATAATGCGTGTCCTTTTCAAAGAGTACACATGGATATATCCCTCTTTTATTCTAATTTTTGAGACATGCTAGCAGAGGTGATTATTGTAATGTACTCATAAATATTAAGCGTTTCTCCTATGAGAGTGAAGCCGACCTCATGGTTCAAAATTACGAGAATAGTCTTCATCATCATCATAATCACACATTACATCAACCTTATACGTTGGTACTTTTCACCGCCATGTCCTTTGACAATCACCGTATACGTCTACATAGGTGTATTAATGTGAGTAATTATTTATTTAAGCGAATTTGTTTTATATCGCTTAAAAATTGAGGTTAAATTAGACAAGTAGTGAGTTATTATCTATCTATAGTGAGTTATCTATTATGAGGTTCTTCACATATTTGTATCGTATCATGAGTATATATGATGACTTTTCATTCATTTAACCCTCCAAGTTTAATAAATAAAATCAAGAATATATCGTATCTATTTAAAACCATTCCTCCGTTTTGTAAATTTAACGATAATGTTTGTAAAATTATTTTCGTTTTGAAAACTCCCTCAATTTTTCCCGATTTTAAATTTCGAACTGAAAATTGTTTGCAAGGTCAAAGAGTTTGAAAATCTCCTCAAAAAACGGTGGATTTTTTTTTATTATTCACTTTAGGAATTCGTGTTACAGTTCTTGTTCCAGCATCAAGCACTTGTAAATCGTCGAACAAAGGAAAACATAAGGCGTAGACGTATATCGCTTGAAATTCTTTAAAAAGCGAAAGACTCGATGAAAGGCGTTGATGGACGGGTTCACCGGCTTATCAAACTTCCGAGGACATCTTCCTGACACGCCTTTCGAAAGAATAAAAATCTCCTTTCTTTCATCAGCGTCCAGCGCAGTCGGCGGACAAGTTTACGCACACACAAAAGACAGATGAAAAGCGAAAAACTCCGTCCGCCGGCGGGTGGAAAAAGGAGCAAGATTCCACGGCGAAAAATCCGGCGCGTTTGTTGAAATAACGGCGAAACATAACGAAGTTCGTTCGGAGGGAGCGACTTCATTTGTTTTTCCTTTTGACGCGGAGGCGTAGAGGGCGGGTTCTCTCTCCAGAAGGCAAAGGCGTTGCATATGCAATTCATACACGCGCATTGTTGTCATGGAAGTGTCAATAAAAGGTCTCCGGCGCTGTTTCAAAGGGAGTGTTTTTCCCCCGGAAAAGGTCTTTTGTGACTGCCAAGTTTCCACTCGAAACGTAGGACGATCTCCGTGACTTTTTCTGCGGATGACAATCGAAAGAGGCGGTTGCGTAACGCATCGTGTCACGTGACGCATTCCGTCACGGTTCGCTCCCGCGAGAAGTGCAAAGAGCGCAGATGTATCTGTAAATAGAAAAAAACGCTCCTTAGCAACTTTGGAAGTGCGTCTTTCTCTCGTCCATTCAAAGTCTTCGCAAATGTTTGTTTTTTAGCTCTAGCTTTAGAGAATCGAGCGGTAGTTCACAGTAGTTTTTCTGCGCTGGAAGTTTTGCGTCCTTTGATGTTTTTCCTGATTATAGCATTTATTAACGCAGTTTAAAACTTAGAAGTTCCTGATTCCTTTACAGATTTTTTCCCTAGCTTTTCGCGTTATAATTTTTTAATATTTTGATCGATTGAATAATGAATAATTTAGATTCTATTGCTATATTTTTTATTTGAATACCTCAAAATTACTCTTTCCTTGATCTTTACGGGCGATTTTTTTAGTAAAATCATATTTATTTTATTTTTTAATCATAGTTTCTGTATCTAATTAGTAAACATAATCATTAAAGATATCTCTTAGAGTCGTTTTAAATATCGGAAATATGATGAACTCTTTCCAAATAAAAACAACTTTTGTATACATATCTATAGATGGAAATTTTCTGAAGCAGAGTTTTTCATTTCACTATATTCTTTGGAGATGGCTTAGCTCTATTTATAGTTTCAATCGCAACGTAATTTCATACATTTCTTACTATTTATAATGACGCATATTTATGGTTAACTTTGAATCCATTCTATGCACAAGATCTCCTCATACATCTGACTCTTTCCATTGCTTAAAAGGAGAAAGTACAACGTATTCTGTACTTTAATATGACAGATAAAGATTTATTTCTGGGTCCGGACCTTCCTTTTTCCTTTCCTATTTTTATAGCTGTATTTTTCGAATTTGTCTCTCGAAAACGTATTCGAATGAAATATGCGAAAGGTACTCAAAACTTAAGAAGCCGTAGCACATTCTCAGGCAGATGCACAAGTGATAGGGCTGTCAGTTCACATATAAAACCCCGCATGAGAAGGCTCACCACCGAACGAATATTTTTTCTATGAAAACAGATGCGACTTGTCCGCTTGAGAATGGCGGAAATGATGGAAGAAATGATACTCGTCCTTGGGAAGTCAAAGAGATTTTTCGTTCCCCTACGCAGATTGCTGAAATGATTAGTGCGTGGAAAAGTGAGCGTGATTTAAGATGCAACTTCATGACCAAAGGGTAGAGAGCACGTGCACTGTTCTGTGTGAGTCAGACTTCATTTCAAGGACAATCCTTTCCCTTGCGAAATATTACGAGCGGCTTCCTTTAATATATATTTAACGCCTTTCTATCAATTATCCGGAAAGCAGAACGATTTATTTCCCTCGTTCGGTATTTGGCGCAATGATATTCGGTATTGAGACACGTATTAATGTCTTGTTTACGGATAATCGTATCGTAGCTTTTAGTTTATGTACTAGAAAAGATAAGAGACTTAAGAGTTGTTTAGTAAAACATTTTACTCAAAGGAAATTTATCATTTGGAAAAAAAGGACAGCGGAAAATGGAAGTTGTAGCTGTCAAAGTATTAAATCCTCCAGAAAAAAAAACGTAATTTACAAGTACGCGTTAGAGAGTTAAATCTTTGACTATAAGAATTTTTTCCGAACGTCTCCATTCTATTTGTAGCAAAACATATTTATTTTGAAGGTTACAATTCTTCGTATTATTTTCTCTTGGATTGAAATCCGCTTCTTGTCAGCGTATCCTTTTTTTTCTCTGACAGTTCCAGCTGAGTTAAACATTTTTATATCACTAATGCATTCATGTCTGAAACCAATTAACTCATACATTACCATGACAACGTCCCTTTCGTTTCCAATAATAGCTATCCTTAACGATACAACACTGCATTCTATCTATAATCGGTACAGCTGTAATTATTTTAACTTCATACATTTCCTTGGCAACGAAATACAAAATAGCCTCGTACGTTTTCCCCTAAAGCTATGTAATTATGATGCTCCGTATCGTTATGATTATCTTGCGATCGCATATCGCTATTAAACTTCTAGTTGACGTATAGTACTGTATGACTTAATTGATTGGTCTGTGGATAAGAGAGATAGCATAGTCTCGTGGTAGTCATAGATTACCGCTTCTCAATCGATCATGGCTCGTGTGTGAAGAGCCTTAGGAGCATAAGTAATTTCTAAGTTTATTGAAGGTAAAGACAGGTACTCATAATTTACTTAAAATACTTGTAATGAATGAATATTGCTATAGGTTTTATTTAATTCTTCACTCTGAATTTTTAGATTCTTATCATTACTATGTATAGGAGAATTAAAAAAACCTTGGGAAAAATAAACTTTAGTAACAAATTCCTAAGTATTCAGTAATAGTTACCAAACCTGAAAGGCTTAAATTCACACGTTTAATTTATTTTCTCACTAGTATAATTGAAGCAGAAACTGATATAAAAATTACTATTTTTTTAACTGTTACTTTTTAAGGTATGAAATTTATCATCAAATACTCATACGAATGGATACGCGTTACAAAGTGACCAGCTGGCAGTGGCTTCTCTGATGACATCTTCTGATGAATAACAATACGTTTCACAACACTCCCATTACCATATCAGAAAGATCCCAATTATACTCAACGGAGGCGTCGCTAAGTGAGACGAGATTAATACAATTCAATGAGGAAGCACTATTTCGAAAAAGGAAATACCAGCGACATTCATTTTTATCATCGTAATTGCACAGTTTCTTTTCTGCCACGATGATAAGCCGCATCCGATTCCCTTTAAAAACGTTTGTCAAATGCGACTGTCTAATGGGGCTCGCGAAGACGCAGAGCGAAAGCGGAAGGAAGGTGTTACGGTGACAGCTCCGAATGTACGGCCCTTAAACAGACGATTCCGTTTCGCGGATTTTTAAACAGGAAAAGGCTGACCCAGTGATGTGAATCTTTTTAAAGACGCGTCTGGCACGGATGAGATACATTTGGCCGCAGAATGAGCCAGGATGGAGGCGGGCCACTCCACCCACGCGTCTGCTATCCGCTGTTTGTCGATGAGGTTGCGGAAAAAGGGAGTTTTCCAACCTCGGTGTGAGGCGGTGGGTTGGCGAATCGATCATGTGCGGAATTCGCGGGTTTTTTTTCTATTCGCGGTTAAGAGAATACGCGAGCGATGAAGGTATGGTTCTAACGAAGTCATACTGAGCTGAAATGGGTAGTAGCGATTTATATTGTTACTATTATTATTAATATTGTTCATGGGCTGGAAGCTTGGTGGTAACATTGTACTAGGATAGAATAGACACATATTTAAGAGCAATTGAAAATGGAAAAAACCACAGAAGACTGCTTATAGCGAACTTGCTGAAAATTTAAATTAAAGAAAATTTCTTTTTGAAGCCATTAGCATTCTCTGGTTGGGTTTCTAAGGCTATGGAGCAGATTTTCTTAGAAATTTTTCCCTTTTTTTATTCTACATCCGTGATACTTATGATGCTCCCATTCACAGGATGGCCGCGTATTTAATTGTAAGTCGTATTTCTGGTTGAAAGCTTTTCATTGGATCAACTAACTTTTTTATGAATGTAAATTTTAAATAGGTTATTCTAATTCATTGACGTTAAAAGGAACCTTAATGAATGGGAAATTTTGTGAACCTAGACAGGATTTGAAATCAGCATGTGCGGAAATATCTTCCCCATAAAAAATTATGACCCCTTCAAAGTATAGTAAAACATTGCTATGAACAATTTTTTAGTCTTTATCCTATTACTAGTTTTTTTTCTGAACTGTAACTTAAATTGATCATATCTACTCTTTTTATCCTATCGCAATGATGAAAAAAATAAAATCTAGTTTGAGCAGTTAATGTCCACAATTATGCTACAGAATTCGCAATTTAGCCTTTTGAAACTATAATTAACCCGAAGAGTTATCTACTCAAACTGAATTAAAAGAATTGATGCACCATTCAGTGTTAATGTACCGGAGAACTCGTTACGGGACGTTGAGCTAGAAAATTAAACTAATAAACCCACAGGACTCGAATATATATGTTTAGCTCTCGAATACGTCCAATGAGCAGCTTCTAAAAGCTTCGCATAACCTCTAATGCTGTTCAAATCTGCGAAATTCTTTACTAAACATGTGGCAGTGAAATTGCATCGTAGTTAATCTGTATCAAATTCTCACTGATTCAGTCATTCGACAGTTAAATTTATTTCGATTTATAAAAATTGTCAGATAAGGAACATTTTTCCCTTAATCGAATTGAAATAATTATTTATTATTTGATCACTCTACGCTTTGAAGTATTAGATATGAAAGACGCAAATATCAGACATAATTTTTGGGTGCAAATCAGGTGCTGAGCTTTTTCAATTTATTTATCATAGCTTCCGCAAACATCCGATCCATTTTGGACAATTACAGTAAGGAATTCAATTCAAAACAAGAGAGTTTTGGGAATCGAACTTGGGACCTCAGCCTTTTAAATGGGACACCTGGGACAGCAAAAAGTATAGGTCAATTTTCTTTTTATATTGAATACTTAAAGTCATGTAACATTTACTATGTGGATCTTACGATTAAAACTACGCTCATACGGTCAAATAAAAAACTCTGAAACGTAATGTTCTTAATTATTGAGCAAGTTACATTATTGCTGGAAATATATTCATAGCATATCTTCAAAATGTAAACTGCAGTTGAGGATCATTTACTTATGTCGTAGTTATCTGAAAGAAAAGTAAAACTATTATGCAAACGAAGGAATCTTTCTGAACTTAATTTGTTTTAAAGAACCTTTTATGCACATTTCGTTCCTTTAAGGCAAACTCGTCCAATATTTCATGGAAATTTCAACCGTGAGGAAGGGCATTAAGTTCGTGTAGAAGGAGCGGATGGTTCCAGGGAAGGATTTTGATTGTGGAACTCGCAATAAGTCCAAATCGCTCCCAATTAACATTCATTGGAGCTCAGACATTAACGAAGTTGGTGTAGTCGATTTTTTCCTCTTCTACGGACCGAATTCGGAGACGAGATATGGAAATCCAGAGTGCAATCGAGTCTTACCGCTTGAATTGTTCTTCACCTTGATCTTTAAAATAGCCCAGACCCTTAATTGTGCATTAGGGCACTCCATTGTCTTTGCTTTTCATTCTTTTATTCTAATCTAGAAATTGGATTTTCATACTAACGTTTTTTGGAAATTTTTTTGCTGAATCAGTTACTATGGAACCATTCGTCTATATAATCTTATAGTCTTCTAAGGTAAGAAATATGCTGGAATATAGAGCGTAAGTTCTGTTGATGATCGATCCGGGTTCAATTCCCCGTAGGTTCTGAAATATATATGTACGTAATGAACTCGTTAGAGCATTTGAAATTTTGATAAACCTTTAAATATTTATAATCTTTTTCCATTGATAAGGAGAATAATTCTTAATAATATACCATGAGTAATAAGCTTCAATGGTATCTTTAGTTATATATATTAATAAACCGCTGGAAATATATATTTTAATCCGTTGAGATCTTTTATCGACAATTTTATTTTCATTTAATGATGAAGAAAGTAAGAAACGGCAACAGAACTCTTTCCGATCATCGTATTTTATGTTCCAACTGGGTTCTTCTCCCTCAATTTTGAAAGACGCGTAGATGGACCGAACATTAGATATTTCGTGAGCGTCTTTTTATTTAATCCTCTTTATTCGCAAGTTCTGAAATTAAGCGGCTTATTTGGCATGCATGACTTCACCGAGCGTTCTTAATTCCACCGATTAGATCATACCACTTGAACTTCAACCTCATTCCTTCCTACATACAATCATGCGATAGTTTCAATTTCCATTAATACTCCTCTCAGAGTAGGCCTTGATAGGTCTAGTTGGAGTTGTAAGATTACAATTAGTTGCTATATGAATTACAGTCTTAATTAATGCCTACGACGTTACTTGAATGTTCTATTCCAATGCATAGATTAGAAATTTATATCGCATAACTTGGTCTGTTTACTCTTTTTATAAAGATATATTTATCACTATGGATTCTGCTAATTATCAGTTTATTTGATAACTATGACGACCAAATAAATAGTTGTGAGCTTAAAAGATCTATCGATATAAAATACTGTAAATCCATCATCCTTATGTTTTATTGTATTCTATTGTATAGTTAGTCACTTCCAAGCGCGCTAAATTGAATGCATCTAACATGTTACGTAATATAATTTATCTTTCCATGCTGGAAGGTTATCTGAATAATCCATTCAGTATTCTTCGTTATCCTATCCTCATTGGAAATTCCCATTATTATTTGTTTCCCTTCACAAGTCTCGATACATTTGGCCCTTTTCCCTTTCTTCAATTTAACAAAGCCTCATTACCTTTTTCTTTGGCAACTCGAGTCTATTCATTGAGTAAGCATATTGCCTGTATTTTTCTCACTGTATAAACGTACTCCTCCTTAAAAACTATTTCATCTAATTTATAATTTTCACTCAACCTTCACACTTTACGGCTGGAAAGTCATTCGACCATATATTTCATCTTTACCGTTTTCAATAACTTAACGCCTTTAGGCACATGGCGAAACACATGGGAACCCGGATAAGCGAGTGGATATTGCGTTCGCCTTCGGTAGCAACAATCTTAGGGTTCGAATGCTTATGGAACACCATAAATTACTACAACGAGACTTTTCGGGCACACTTACCTTTCCTACTGGAAACACGTCGAACTCAGTTGTAAGGAGCATTTGTTGCGTAACTTTCCTTCCTTCCGAAAGAGCCGTGTACATGGGTAGCGTAGTGTAGATGCGGAGATTTCATCAGGCGAATCGGTTGTCATGGCGACCATCAATCGCAGGGAACGCCGTACGAAGTGTTGTGCACCGAAAACGGATCTCCGGGTCGCGCGTGCCTTCAATGGCGGCACTGGAATGCGGGAGGCATTGACAGTTGAAAGGGAGGCTGTAGTGGCCTTGGCCTTCCGCATAGCCACAACACCAAAGTCCTCCCTTACGACCGATGTTTCTTCGAACGCCCTTTCCCTTTCTTTTGTTTGTTTCCTATGCTAAACCATCTTCCCTAACCCCTCCTCCTCCTTCAGAACCATTTCTATTTCCTCCTCTGAGTTTAAAGGGACTACTTCGAACACTTCCACAATCCACCAGGTAACAGCAATTAATCTCCCCGTGGATCCAAAACATACAATCCGAAGGCCGGTTTTTCTAAAACTCCCTCCTCCTAGGGCGTCAAGTTAGAAGGAATGGGGCTTACTTTGGATGCTTTACCTCCGTTAATTAGCGAGATTGCTGGAGGGAAATACCGCGTAATCGTAGTTCGATGACCTCTCGATTTTTCAGCACACAAAGAGGAATTGCCGGCTTTAATGCAATTACTCAACATCGCCCGAACCTCAGCGGCTTTCGTTGTATCGCAGTCATGAAAAAGACCGAAACAAAAGTATTTTGACATTACCTTGTCTGTACGTAATTGTATACGTATTCTACTGAATCGTATTTCAAGGTATAATCATGATTATTAGCTTGTTTTCAACAGTAAATAGTTCCTTATATCCTTCAATCAAACGGATTCATTAGGACAAATTTCTAAACGAAATGTTCTTCTTGATGAAAATGTAACAGTCGATCCCGTTTGAGCTCTACGGTACCTTTTCATCTCGTCGCTATATGTGTGTAGCTCCATAGAAGAGATCCATCTATATTTAAGGCACGAAGTGGCGTTTTTGAAAGTGCCGAGACTGGATTTCGTTTCGCGTTGAAACGGGGTTACTCCAAAGCTGCCATCTTTGAACTCGTAGACCTGTGGGCACCGTACCAGACCGTAGTTGAATCTAATCACTGGCAGCATTTATTTCAGCCATCTACCGAGTTCACAGCTTCTTTTTGTTTATGGGAATACCAGCTCTAATATATTATCTCTTAACGATGTATGTGACAGGCGATGAAGTCTCCGGTTGTAACCAAGAGCCCTGTTAACTCAAGAGCGCATTAAGAGATGCCCATTATTCTTCTCATATCATATTAGCGTCTTAGTTTAACGATTTCCGAGATTTTTATTATTCAATGGTTTCATCCGTGGCTTGTATAACCTATTCTGGCACGGAATATAAAAAATTCTGACTCGAACCCCTTCGTGATGTCCTTCCTTAATCGCCGGAGTTTAATGAGTAGTTCTTTTTCTACGGGAGTGCCCTTTTCGGAAACATTTCCTCTGAATGTCCGGTGATATCATCGCTTCCGTGCTTTGGGTGGTTATTAGCTCGCCATTCGGTTCGAGGTCGCTCCCCTCAGAGGTGTTTTCGTCTTGCAGCGACCCTACTCCTTCCGAAGCTTCCTCTGCCCATTCACCGCTCCTTTGTGCCTCTCCCGTGTGTCCCTTTACAGTGTTGCCATCGCCGGAGTGTGTGACTTCGTTTTACGACATTTCTTCCCCTTTCATCCGAAGCGACCACGGAATTTTCCAGTGATTTCCAAATCGGCGAACGGAATGAAAGAATAAAAAGAACGTTTTCTGGCGCGTCATCCCATTACTCTTACGGGTCCGAGGGTGTGAGCAAGATGGTCGCACGTGTTGCGGCCGTTAAATGGAAATGCGAGTCGAATGGGGCAGAGCACGTGGTTTTTTTTACTTCCTCATTGGCTAATCTACCGCCTTAGTCCGATTGAATACGCATTTCTCACGTTTGATTGTTTTTGATTCGAATCCGCGTTCCGCTGCTGTTTATCGAAGGTGAGGAACTTTTTTTGAAGACCCCGAGGCTATGACCTATTGTATTTGTGTTTTGAGAAAAACCTTTGTTTCGCGAAATCAACGCGCGCTTTAGAATAATACGCTGTTCCAATCTATTCGTCCGTTTAAGTGAAAATTGGATTGGTAATTTCTCTATCGCCGTTTTTAACCGGAGGCTGTGTTCGAATTAAAATCTCGCTCTAATCCAATCACTTTATTTTTCGGTCTATCTTGTTATTACGCACACACCGCGGAATTCCGCATCAATGAGTTTGCCGTGTTCAAAGTGATACTTAAAATGACGATTGAAATAGAGTTCATAGTTTGACATTTCGGGCGATACCTTGCAGACATCGGTGGCGGCGATTTTTCAAGCAAAATTAAATTCAACTATATCCGCAAAAATTCGGCGAAAAAGCTGCAAATTTTGCGTGAGCAAATTTACATAAATTGCCCTATTTCCTCGAAAATTGTTTATATTCCATTATGATTCGAACAAGCGACCGCCGGCCAACGAACAAATTTAGGGCATTATTTATCTTCAATTGCAGCACATATATCAGTATTCATTTACGGATAATGTCCATTAATTATTTTCGCACGTGCATATTTCACGCATATATCTTTGTATTGCCGTCACAAATCAACCCCCATGCAGTCAGCGCGCTCTCTCTTTGTATTAGATTTGCGGAATAGATATTGCGGATGTGTTTTAAGAGGAATATAGCTTTGTTATTCAGTCCGAACCGAGGAATGTCCCCTTCTAATGACAGATTGATCTTTGTGTGTCAGTTGACACTATGAATGGTTGGGGCGGAAGGAAAAGCTCTTTTAACTGATGTGTGTGTTGAAGAATGAATGAAATCCAGTGGCTCACCAACATGAGTGACCCCTCGAAGTATGTCATCAGAAGGCCTTTGTCACATTGCCGAGATCTATCCATCAATGTGCAGGATACAGTATGTTTCCATTATGGAAATAGCCGTTGGATACGCACCTGGTAGATTCCTTTGAGTGGGTCGAGTCGTGTTTAAAACTTTACAGTTTTAAAGATTATAAAGTGCATTTAGGTTTAGCTGTCATTGTAACTGGAAGGAAGCGTATTATTATTGATTCAGCACATATCCTCACGAACTGACTCTCATCTTCGATTTTCTTTCTTATTTCTCAATTTCCCTCGTTGTTTCCCTTTTAATTCTTTTTTCTCTTCCATCCACTTTGTCCCTGGTTTCTTTATGACTTCCTTTTCTGACCGCTTAACCCAACTTGTGTATCTTGTTTCTACATGTGTTCCTATATTTAGTTACTAGTTAAATCGTGTTTACGTCTTTTCTGAATTGATTTTTACTTGTTCTCTCCATGGATTTAACGTGTTTGTATACCATTATATACATTCTATACGAAAGGGTTTTGGAAAACATTTCTTTTATCGTCATAACTCTATATTGCTGGCTTTGATAATAGCCAAACACTACAACGGTAAATGTACGAACATAGATATTCCTTTATCGTGTATCGAAACGGAAACTTCAGACCGAAACCCGAACGGTATCTCGGCCGGCAAAAATGTAACCTAAATTTCTCTCTTTATTGTACCTTGGGTTTACTCAAATATTTATCCTTTATCCGATAACAGATCGCCACAAAGGTTTTACCTTCTCGTGAAATTTTCAGGAGATTTAAAAATTGATGCTAATGAGGAATCTGAAAGGACGCGGAACACCTTACGATCCGCAACTCCATTTTCACCCACTCGTGCACTGCCCTATTGGCTTTCGAAGAGAATATTTTTTTTCATTGTTATTTTTCCCATCGACGTAATGCGGATGACCAAATGGAAGGGTTTGGAAGTTAACAGTAGAGTGTGCTGTTATGAATGCGGGGGCTTGAAATGGCAGTAGAAATTCCAGTCCCATCAGACCTTTCCCTTCCATTCGCTATGCATTTATAATGTCGCGGCTTCATCAAAAAGGACGATTCTTAACATTTTTATGTCCTCCCAAACTCTCTCTCCTGCAGCGGAGACGACCTCTCGTAAATTATTCATCCCACACTCGATAAACACGGACGGATGAAAATATAATAAACTGTCTCTCAACATATGTGTGCGCCAAATATTGAAATGGCCACCGAATTTATGCTCCATCATCGATTAGTCTATTTTGGTCTTGATGATTTCTTTATTCTGCGGAAGTTAGCAGTCAGCTAAAGAATGTTGAAGGCATTTAATAGTAAAGCTGTATTCTGTGTGGCAGTTTTACCTTGCGTCTCACTGAAAAGTTCTGTCTGTCTCTACTTCTTTCTCTTCTCCAATATCTTATACTTCTTTTCTGCTACGACTTTTGTATTATAAGGTTGTTATTTCATTGTTATAATACGGTAATCCTCCCGAAAAGTTTCCTTATTTTTAACCTTTTGAACATGCACTGTAGTCAATTGTTAGTTTCATGTCAAACTGTTACCAGTCCCCAATATGGTAGATTCGTGTTCACGTAAGCATTCTACGAATTAACAACGAAATACAACGTCCAGTTCTATGCCTTAATGATTTCTCGAAATTGGAAAGGAAGTGAGTATAACTTCCCTGTTTATGTTCAGTGAATGCATATATTAATCTTTCGGAATAATCTGTCAACTGCAATATATTCCATTATTATGTATTAGTTTATATTGCGCTCGTAACTATCGGTAAATATCAATAATATTTGTGATTTTATAATTAAATATCTCGTTGTTGTATTTATTATTGCATTAAATATTTAAAATAAACTCCAAAGACAGATCAATCATTTTATGTCGAGTGTATCCGAATAGGCTACCTATGAGTTGAAATAGAGTTCTCAATAAAAGCATTGTAAATTCATATGTATAATTCATTATTACATAACTATGTATCTTGTACAGAATTACCTCCATTACTCAATGGCGAAAGAGTTATGAAGTAGAATGACCCAGAATAAAAGAGAATGCGTTTTCTTTCCTTCGTAAAAAAATTTCAAAAAATGTGAGGACTTAATTCGTAGGTTTTATTCAAACGTCACTTAACCTCCCTAACCCCAAGAACACCCTTCGGAACCCCACGTCCCCAGAGGCCTTCCGCAGCGACACAAAACACACCGACGACCGGTTCCAACGCATTCCTTATCTGTTCGGTAAAGTGCTTGTTTTCTCGGATATCCAATAAATAACTCGCAGATCAGCATGGAGTATCGCATCAGAAATTTCTAATATATTTCTCCGTGAGAATCATCGGCCATAAATACGTCCCAACAACGGGTTTGGTCATTGTGCGATGGGTTTAATAAATAATAAAATACCACTTTTATCCATATTTCAAGGGTACCCGAGGACCCAAAAGTATTCCGAAATGAGTCATGCGAGCCGTTAAAATTCCCCGTTCTTTTGGGAAAAGGAAATCCTCCGGTTTACCAACCGCGCGCTGTCTGCAGAAGCGCGCGGCTATACTTCATCCACGGATTTTAGGGATCAACGCACATCCGAGGTGAATTTCCCAGGATGCATTGCATCGGGACACAAGCGGAATTTAAAAACGGTGGCCAAAAACCCGATGATTCAGGACCCGTTTTGCACGCACTCCGAATGGCGAATCTGTTTTCTTTCCATTAATTATTCAAACCGTCGACGTGGTCGGCGATTCGAAAATTGTTTACCATAGCGCTCTCGTCCCGGCGTTCTTTTTTTGTCCACTGCGCAAGTGGCCTATTAACTAAGCTTCGGCGATAGAGAAGATCTTCCAAATTAAATTAGATGGATACAAAGCTTTGTTAGTCAATAATGTATGGAGGCGAATTTTCGGGAAATGTGGAGGTGTAAAGAAAGGCTATCGTATCGGATGGATACGAAGTTAATTGCGTTCAGAAAGAGAGATTGTCGATCGATGCAATTGGAACATTAGTGGAGTATATCCTTTGCTGATTCTCGTTTTGATTCTATCTAACCTTTAATTTAAATATTCCAAGTTGTTAAATAGTTTACCTAAATATATTGATAATCTTTTAATATTGTTAGCAGCCTCCATATGTCCACACTTAAATAAGGTCTAAAGTAAATTATGGTTGAGCGAACTTTCTTTTTTAAGCAGAAAATCGAGTGAATTTGCTAGTAACGTAGGTTGCATGAATTAAATTAAATGTGACGTATATTTTTCCTAGGTAAACGAGATCATGCAGTATTTATTCCGAAATGTTTACACTGCACTTCAATAAATCCAACTTTTGGTACATAAAAATCATTTATGAACAAGTATTTACTGTTCATACCAATAAAAAACCATTGCATCCTGAAAATAGAAGCTTATATAGGAAGAAAGTCTTGATGTGAAAACCGGTGGGTTGGTGATGTTAAAAATATATGACGCGTTATTTAGTGTGAGAAAAAGTCCGGGAAATCGTAAATGCCTGTACATCGGAGAGTTGTTGTGTCCACCTTATAGGGCGTAGGAATTCGGGCGTGTCTGGAGGAACACATTAGTAAACCGAATGCAGTTGGAGTGGGTTTTACGAGGGACATGGAAAAACTAGAAGAGGCAAAGAATGATGAATGAATGCGGAGGAGGTGTGAGGGAGCTAGATTCGAGTGAGGTGTGCTACTGAAGTTTGGGCACGTAGAGAAAATATACAGGATGACCAAAATGGCTTGTGGTGATAGAATTTGTAGCTCGAAAGAGAGGCGAAGTAATGGGTGAATGGAGGAAGTTATGGCAGGAAAAGGGAAGGCCAAACACGAAATCTTTTATAGATGTGAACTTGAAAGATGTGGGAATGTAAAGAGCGGAAGTATCTCTGCGTGGGGGTTAAAATTGCTCGAGAGAACCATAGCCTTTTGCGGCTATTCGAGTTTATTCTCTCTCTTATACCTTTAGATATTATATAATTCCCCCTCTTATGTACTGTGTAAAATGTTATTGTATTCTCCATTTATTGTTTGTCTATTGTACGTAATATCGTACGATAATATTAAGAATTTTTCCGGATGTTACGAATGATATTAATTTTCTCCAAAATCAGTATAAAAGCCCTTAAGAATAGGGTTGTTATTGGTAAATATTTAAGCCTAAAGTTTAATCAATTTTGTACTCTAAATATAGAAACTCTTATTAAGATAATTTCCTTCCGAAAGATATAACTTAAGCTTCTGTGCTCTAGTAAACCTTTCATTTTTATCGATGAAGATCGGAAGGATGTCCTTTTGCCTTCAAAAGGTAATCGTTATTTTGATCTATATTAAATAACGCTTCCCCTTTAATACGTAGCATTTATATAATTCATTACAACTCTCATAATCCAATGAAAATGAATGAACCAACTTAGTAGACCCATAGTTCTTTCGTATTTCTTTTGTTGTTCGCTCTCGATAAACATAGTGCATACATGATCTTGTTATTTATCTCCCACAAGCGATCACAATTTCTTCTATCTCACGCGCGTTACTTTACACACAATAACTGTTCTCTTTTGAAATTCAATCACCATATTCCGCTTCCTTATGGTCTCGTATTCTCTTTGTTTGTACTTACACGAGTCGTCACTGCCATATGAGCATCTGTGCCAATGAATACAGTGCGTCACGCCACTGCATTAGCCGACCGATTGCATCCACAAACACAACAATGGCGGTTCAAAATATTTTGCCTGCCATAAACAACCACGTTGCCCGCAGAATGAATTAAGATTCTTGGCTCGATAAACAAGGAGGAATTCGAATGATTAAGATTTTGTGAGAGATTGCGCTCACATATTATGTTGTTAATGCGTCTCCGTGCTCATCTGGAATTATTAAGTTGCGGTATCACAGGGGAAGATTTCCGATTAAAGACGTACTTGTATGATAGTCACATCGTCAGCTTCTTTCTTCAGTTTAGAGATGTGGAGAAACGTTTATCCTTTTGTAACGAGGTTAAAGAATTAAAAAAATAATCGATTCAGTCTTGAAAGAGGGATTTTTACCTTTTGAAATCGTTTCTTCTTCTTTCTTTTCTGTAGTCTTAGCTCAACGCGATTCATTCTTAATTTTCAGCGCGTATACAGGTGTCCCTCAAGGAAGCGTTTTGGGACAATGTTAATTCAATTATAAGGAGGAGATACATCAGAACTTGATTATAAATAAAACAATATATACTTTTATATGATTCATGTCATTAGTATACAACGAGTGTTATCGGAAATAGTGATGATGATGCAAAGGGGTAAGCTAGAAGCATTTTTGGGCGTTTCTGGCCTATAACTGGCCTATAAAATATCTTAATAGTTTTAAATGGAAAACGGAATCAGTTTCATTCCGGGAAAAACGTTTATCATTAGAGAAAGGTTGATACTCTTTCCTGAATATTACGCAGCACATTCAGGGTTAGTCAGAGTTTCCTGGAAAGACTGGAATTGAATCATCAAAACTTCCCATGTATCCAGAGTGATTTATTAATTTATAAAACAAAATAGTCCAAATATCTAAATAGCCACGAATTTTCTTGTTTTCCAAAAAAAAATCCCTCCAACGGAAATTAATCCACCGTCTACGAGCTACCTTAATGGAGGAAAATCCCTTATCCCGTAGTTATCGAGTGACTAATAAATTTCCCAGCGTATTCAGAATTTCCTTTCGAATGGTCGGATATCCCTTTTCCATGAATCGGTTTCTGCTAACGCATCATAAATCGTACCCAAGAATGAGTTCCGCTGTCCACGAAATTTCGCTCTCTGCGTAAGATCCCACAAGGTCATTCTTCACGCCAACATACCACTTAAGCCCTGGCAGCGCTCATTTTCCACATCGCGTAGATATATAAGGCTCGCGGTGCGCCGTTTAATTTTGGTGTGGGGCCGAAATTTTGGGCGTTAACCTTGAGACGAGAGTTCTGAATGCTTCCAAGGTCGCCTCCCGATGTGCCCTATCGATTCATTCACTGTCCACTTTCACATGTGAGACCATTTCCTCCTATTCCGTGTCCTATTTCATCTCGGATCTTTCTATTGCGGGGGTATTGCGGTTCTCTTATGGCGGGGAAAATTAAAGATGTTGGTAGAGAAGGTTCTCTTTGAAGGTTAGTGCCGGACTTCTTATTCCATTCGGTTTTCTCCAATCTTCCGGAGCATAATGAGTGTTAATTAGCTGAAAGATTCGTATTCAATATATAAGAGCCAAATTGAGTGAATATTTTTATTTTATCTTACGGTTTTTTATGTAAAAATATTTATGAGTTGCAGTAATAAAAATGTAACTTTTACATTACCACAGAAACTAATGCGATAAAAAATATAACAATAATAATAAATCTATGTAAAAAAATAGCAAATTGACTGCAGAAACTATAATTACGCATATATTTCATTAAATGTTTTTAAAGTTTCGTGAAAAATTAAGTTAAATAAGTAAATAATGCAGAAGATAAGAGATTTTAAAAATGTCTATTAGTGAAAATTTTTAGCGATTTTTTTATTGACTGAAGTATATACGTATCAAGGTAAGATTGAAAGTAGGTTAGTCCACGTCTTTTCTTTATATTTAGAAACTACTTATATTAATTTTAATATTAAAAACTTACATTAAATATTATTTTCTGATATTATATGCACCGGAAACTGAGTATGCACAAAAAATTCAATTCTAAATAACTATCTGGTAGCGAATAGGATCATTTCCCCAAACAGATGACATGCATGTGAGTCATCAGTTGGTGTGTGTTATTTATTTTTCGTTTCCATGGACCACAGCCCACGTTTAGGCTCTATTCTCACGAGAAATGATTCCCATCTCCTCTTAAACCTTTTACTATTGTGGTTCCGAATGTGTGGGTTGTGGGAACGAGGCAAATGAAATAGGAAAAAGATACAACAATGTGGTCTCAAACATTCTACCGAAATGATACAGAAAAAAAATCCAGAAAATACTAACAAGGATGGGCGTGTTTTGAAATTTCGGAGTTCGTTGATAGCAAGTTCACACAAATCTTAGAAAAATTTTCTAAATCTGGAAGGAGGAAGATTAGATGACGAAAAAGGCAAGGGGCGTGTTGAGGCGTTCAGTATTTCACTATACCTTTGTAATAGAACACAACAGATGACGCGCCTTTCCTTCAAATAAAAGCATAAGTAGCTTAATAGCAGAAGCTTATTCATTAGTATAAATAGTTGCCATACAATGAAATCGTTTATAGATAGAAAACAATTTTAATCCGCTTCTTTTAGGCTCATTCCTCATTCCATAATTTCTTCTTTCCAACAAAATACATTTGGTTGCCTGTATTTCTCTGATGTGAATCAATTTGAATTTATTCTCTTATATTATTTTAATAGATCCCTCTCTTTCCACCGCTAAGCCTACTCAATCTAGTCTTATTTGGTCACTCAATCTACTATTCTCTTGTCCAGGCCTATTTTCGTCATGATTATAGTATTGTAAGGTATATTTTGTATGTTAATGCATCATTTATTTCGCAGAACGTAATGTCCCAGAATAACTGGATAATGAGTGAATTTTTTCGTAGTTTGCATACCATTTTCTCTGGATTAAGACTGAGCCTTCGACGATCTCAAACTAATTTGAATATTGATATTCTGAACTTTTTAACTCACTCTTCTGGTGCCATATTTGTCTGTAATCGAGCTTCGTTATGAAGTATGTAATCATTTGTTTTAAAGGTATCCTTTTTCATTACATTTTTTATGCTCTTTTCCATGTATCAATGTTTATTTTCTCTCGCATATGAATATCATCGAAATTTCAAGTTCCAAGTAGAATGAGATGTGACTTAGTCACCTAAATTGGTTATCTACTGTTGTCGGCTTATGTCTATGCATTTAAATAGACTATTATGTATTAATTTCCTTTGTTATTATTTAAATAATTTAAGTCCATAATGTAGGCATACTCTTGACATTTTGACCTAGTGACACATTTACGAATTCGTGGTTAACGTTGAAAAATATCTCCTATGTAGAATCCAAAAGAGTTTTTTAAAATAAGAATTTTTACGGAGTGATCCAAAAACAATTCACTCCACGCTTTTAAAGGTAAAGCATTCGTTTTGCGGGTCCATGGAAAACAAGGAAATGTGTCACTTTGAAAGTAGTAGCATTTTAGATTCGTGAAGGTAGGCCCAGTGTTTTAAAAGCATAAAGAGACATGGATTGTATCCGACACTTTCCCATTAAAGAGAAGCTGCTAATGACGACAAGTTGTTCTTAAATGCCTCACAATAGAAGTGCTCGTCGTCTTCAGAAGCGCCGACTAATGAGATTTTAGCACGCACCACTTTCGAGAGCCGCTCTTTATATACTCAGCTGCGAGAATTCGATCCCAAGATGCGTGAAAGGTATCGCGATAATTCCACACTTTTCTCTATCTTTTTATATCTTTGAAATACATCACCATTAAGATACTTTTCATATATTTTACAAACAAGAAACCTTCGAATTTATTAAATGAATACTTTTGTTGAATGTTGAAGATCAATGAAAGAAAGAACATAACAAGAATCAAGCGAATATAACTTTATTTTTGTAATATTTCACTACGAATTTCGTAGTGCTAACGTACATAATAGAGAAATTAGGTGAGAAAAATATCTATTATTTACCTTATTAAAAGAATTTTAAACCTCCTCACAAAAACGGTAGCTTTCAGCATGATACGTCTTCGAATAAAAATTTAATAAAAACGCTCGTGTTAAACTTGGTTTCGAGCTATTTTATTAAGGGAGTATTTTTTTATTTTTGTCATCAACGTAATAAAGGGTAGTAAAGTTGTTTTCTGACTATTTTTATCCATATTGATGATAAGCTCAATGAATGGTAATACTTTAAACAGAAGAATAATCATGAAATTCATTTAGTAATAAACTAAAACTATAAACTCGTAAACTTGGTGTATAGCACAGTTTTTGCCTTTATATTGGAAGAGGAGTTTTCAGCTAATATAAATGCAGAAAAAGCGAAAGAAACAAGAACTCACACTGTAAACGGAGCCATGTTTTGTAATCGCATGTCATATATTCTAGTAGTATTATTTCCTTATTTTTCGCAACATAACCACGTCGGAAATGCTACTTGTTAACCGGCAAAGTACACTTTTATTCTTGTAAGGTTTTTTATTCATAATCTTCTTTTGAAAGCCTCCTGCTGCTATCTCACTGTTGTCCGATACCTCTGAGGAGTTGTACCTCCTCTTTCTCATTTTGAGCCTTCTTCGTTCGTCAACTGTTTCTGCATCGAAAGGATCCGCATCTTTTCTCCGACTGACCCCAGAGACCTGCAGATTGCGATCACAGAAAGCCGTTCCCAAACACATCCTCCTCGGGTTTTCCCCACGGCCTTCAAACGATCCTCCTTCCACGAAAATATTGTCGGCTTCCAAGCAACGGTTGAGTTTTGCGATCCCGTGTTATTGCCGTGTTTTGCGGTTCTCACAATGAAGCCAAATACACACCCTCGCCGTCCTAGTTCCCTGCAGATTTACGTTGAAATTTTATTTTTTTTCCGAAAACATTCGCAACACTTGTTCACAATTTTTTTTTGTAGTCTTGTGAATACAATTTGAAAGACAAAGAGTGAATTCATGCGGAAACATAGGAACGTTAAAGTTCCGCTCTCACGAGGTGAACAACTTACGTATATTTTTCGAAGCGCTCTGTAGCTATTTATAAAATCGCGAATGTGGAAAGTTGTAAGTACAGAAAAATCATAGGAAGTATTTTCTAAAGTGTGAATATTTTTTATTCTAATGATACTCACGCCTTCCAGTGAAAAGTTCCAATATTTTTTAATAAGTACCTTCATTACTGCAAAAAAGCATTAGCTTGATTGTGCAAGCTTAATTGGTACATATATATATATTTTGGAAAGGGTTGGCACATTTTAAAATACATGAGGGTACACCTTGACATTCCTACATCTCTACATAAGTTGAAGCTGAATTATTTTGTGCATATTTTTTTCCTCCGTATTTTAAAGTATTTACTTAATTTAAAATCAGCGGTGTACTGAACATATTTCTTTGTCAACCCTTTCTTTTAGAAAAAATGCGTGTTTTTAAGCATTTTTCGAGTAATCAATTTTCGCTGAACGCGAAAGAATAACTCAAAAGAAAAAAGAAGTATCATCCTTTCTCTACATCCTGAGATTATTTAGTGGATACATGCATTTTCCGAATTCACTTACACGCGTATCCATTTTATTTCACGAGCACTGGTGACACAAGGCACCACTCTCAGTTTCCTTTTTTGGTTCTCCTCGTTTAACCCCTGCGACATCGAGGCCGCCGTCCGACGGACTTCTCTTGACAAATGATGCATCAAAAAATTTTCCAACTCAAGGATTACGAGGCGCAAACAAAGGGCCCTCTGTCAAAAAGGTTTGCGAAGAAAGGATTACGTGCTTCACGTTCCTGCACGGATATCTGAGGACAGCGAAGTTAAGGGAAATGCCTCGAGGGCAACGATTTTGATCTTTCGACGTTCGGATTTTCGACGCCTGCGAAGAATTGTATTTTTGGAGCCTTCCTTTATCAACTCCCCAATTAAAAGAGAATGATATTCGGAAAAAAAGATAGAACAGCTGAGATGAAGGGAGAAAGTATTGAATGGTTAACGAATTCGAGAGTTTGAGGATCCTCTTTGATCAAAGAAACCAATGTGGATCACATTTGGATTAAAAAAAAGGTTTAATCCTAAAATAACTCTCCAAAAAATGATTGAGGACTGAAGCATGGCTGCGCGACTTGTTTGAAAGGTTCACTTTTGGCTCGTTTGTTCGTGTGGGAGGGATTAAAGTTAGTAGATATGTCTGAAGTGAGAGAATAAATGAACCAGAGATTGTGGGAACGGAAGGTTATAGAATTTATAAATTAAACTGTTGGGGTGCAAGTATGATACCTTGTGGGACGCCGGTCTTATTTCACTTCATCCGTTATGGGCCTTAGATATCGAAAATAACTGTTTCGAATGAATAATTCCTTATTTAAAATTTAAAACGAAAGAGAGAATTACATCAATTTTTTGGTATAGAGCTCCAAAAATACCTTGTGACATCGGTACACCAACCCCAATAAAGGTTGGGAAAGTACTGAGGATTATAGTGATTGTCGTAAGCACATCGGCCTGTACACCTCAAAAGGAGCTTGGTGATTGACGTGCTCATAAATATGCACATGCTACGGATTACATATTTCATACCTCTTCTCTTGTATTCTCATCGGGGAGCCATTTTTCAGCGACTCCATGCGACAACCAAGGGCAGCTGACGTCACGAATTGACACTCAATTGTTTCGAATTTAAAAAGTTCGCTGCAGACGTCAGTTTTTGTTTCTGCCGTTTGAAGGTTCGATCGGGTCAACGGTGCGGGAATAGAATTCTCATTTGACCTTCCACTGAGGATTCATTGCCGATCAAGTATTTATAGATCCGCTCTTTATATGATCGACCGAGCTGCTGCATATTGTTTCCTGTAACCTCATCCTTTCTCATTACGGATTGGGGCTAATGATCCAACGCTTATCAATTTATTATTAGCACGTTAAGGTTTATTTAGCCAATGCCTGACTTATCTAGAGCTCGAATTATTTCAAGGAGAAATTACTATCAGCATCGCTACCATGTTGTATGCTATTTAAAATCTAGTTTTATTGAATTCAACAAGAATTACCAGGCTTCTATTATATTGATAAATATCATAACAATCTGATCTAATTTTACTATAATTATTCTAGGCGCAGTTGATTAAAACACCGCTGGGAATCTATGTACTGGATTTTATAGACTATATAAACTAAATCACATCGCTATTTACGATTCTTATACGAAATTTCTTCCTTACCTTACCTCGTATTTGTTTTAACATCCAAATAAAGTAAAATGCTAATTTTTCGTGTCGTTTTAGAAAATATACCAGACAACTATTATTCAGATTCTCTTCTATTATGTATCTATTCCTTTATAGTTGAATGATCAATACTTCAGTCATTTGTTTTGAATATTGAAACTTAAAATCAAAAGCTTAACGTTAAACAAAACTAAACCAGCAATCGCGCTAAATCAAAGATTAGATTTCGATTCTGTGTCCCAGTGATTTGAGGGGGAACTTAGTTTGAGTTAGAAACATTTACTGATAAACTGTAATTACAAGCACCTGACGAGGAAAATTCGGTGTCCACGGATGTATTATCGAATTCCCTTTAAGGTCATAGGTCAAAATGTTTCAGTATTTGCCCCGTGATGTTTTAGGAAATGAAAATCCGTCTGTCGTCATTTCATAATCTCATATCCTTTTCAAAATAACTCTAGTTAACGTGCATAACGTGCATCTCCGTTGGTTACCGTAATTTTTTTTTTCAACTCGAAACCGTAGCTCGACTTTATCCATACGCAGCATCACATCTTTGTCCCTCCGAATCGTTGTATTAAATAAACGAAGCGAATTGAGACGAGCCTGGAAAATACGGAAAAATGATCTTGCGAGTATGCGAAACCCGGCGCCATTTGCATGTATATTTGAATTGGAACTGCACGGACATTTTCCGGGAATTTTATTTCGCTCCCGCCTTTGGAATTAAGTCATCGTAGCAATGTGATAACGGAAGCAGAAAATAGTAAGGGCCGATTATTCTCTTGCTCAACACGTATCGGCGACTTTTATTAAAGTTTCGCAGTTGAATTTTGTGTCGAATATCCATCTCTTATGCTGGCCGTGCGTTTTTGGGGCTACGAGAATATTATTTTTTCATCCAGTTTCAGGTGCGCGGCCGCGCTGAGGTAACAATTGCCAGAGAGACGACTTTTACTTCGTCCAATCACGTCTCAGCTGTTGCCGAATCGAGGATTGTTTCGTTGCTCCACATTCTTTGAAGGATAAGCGATTCGGTTATTAAATTTTGCTTCGATTTCATTGTTGACGTTACTGACGACTCTTGCAGAATAGAGCTGTGTGATTTAAATTGAAAAATCAATATTCATTTATTAAATTAAGGTTTTCAAATTCTTTCAATATCAAAGAACAATGATAAAGCAGTCCCTTACATTTTATCAGGAAAATGTCGATGTCTTTTCGTGAAAGGTCTTTTCTATTAATATGTGATATATAAAAAGCTCTTAATTTAATTTTTCGTCGCTACTATATGACTTCGGACAGGAATGACCGTATTATACTTTAGCGATTACTTGCTATTTAACAAAAAATAATCATAATTCATTCTTTTCTAGCGCTGGATATATTTTTTAAGATATAATTATATATGTACGATGAATCATGAATACTTTTAACCTTTTTCTTTGAGAGACAAAATTAAATAAGCGTGAAGACAACTACCTTGGAGATTAATAATGAATAATGAGAGAAAAGGAAAGTAAAATTTCCAGTACTCGAACCATGATCAATCTCTTCTACCGTGCTAGGTCACAATAATGTAATATATGGTTGAAACCATTGTGAAGTCCTATAGATATATATTAGATATTCCTCCATCTCTTCTATGATATTTTTCTATAGAATCTTTCATGTACAAGTATTGACCCTATTGACTGCACTGCGTTTATCTTCCCCGTGTATTGCCTGAAACTGGCTGTAATCAGATTGAAGGAGTCCCCCCACCGCCGGTAAAGTCCGCTCCTTGATATGCCGAATTTAAATAAAAAATTCCATGCATTATTTCGACATAGGGAAGACGCGTCTCGAGGACTGAATATTTTACTTTGTTATGCGGGAGCTGTGGTATGCCCCAGGAGACATTCTCGTCTCCCATTTAAGTTTCCTTCCCGCGTTCCATTACTATTGAAATTACCGCAAGTTCGATCTGCCGGAAGGCATTTTCAAGACGTCTTTTTGTTTCGCCTCGGGCTGTCTCTCAAAACCCATTTAGCATGTTTGAAGTCATTGCCTGATTTTCGTGATCTCATCTGCATCGCATTAGACGGGTAAAAAGCCCACTTTTTTCTACGAACTCTCGGGAACTGATTAAACGAATTAGAAAATCTTTCTTTCGAGGTTTAAAACATCGAGCCAATCGCTTATCGCCGAGCAAATTTCGCCCAAGGGAAGTTTTTACGTCTTAAAATCTGCCAAACTCAACCACGAGGCATGTCGCTTCCTATGGCAGACTTCGTTCTGGAGGTATTATATCGAACTTCTCCTCAACTCTTTGGAGGGGCTTATACTCCGTCGCTTCCAAAGCGTTTTTAAGAATTACGAGGGCACAAAGGGAGCCAATCGCCTCGAGGGAGTGACATCGAAACGCATTTGAATATCGGGAACTGATACGAAGGATTTTGGATTGGACGTATTGAAGATACGATGAGGACAAAAGGAATTAAATGAGTTTTTATTAGTTCGAGATACACGTGTCTGGTGTCGCTGCAGTTTAGTCCGGAAAAACATAATAGCGAATAGTTGTGAATGAATATTACATTACGTTTAACTTGGAATTCGGTACAGATGTTTGTGATTCATGTAGTGGAATTATTCAGAAATTATTATGATAAAACTATAGCACCATTTGATCAAAATATAACACTAAAAAAATTTGTCCTTAATTTTTTGAGGTTGTTAAAAAGTAGGTCACCCATGTAGTAGATGCTATCTGACTCTCAAGAATGGTCACATAATTGCGGTTTAGAACTAACCCTAACTTCTTTAATTTTTTATTTAAAATTTCCCATACAAACCGCGATATGATTCAATAAATCAATCAAATTAGTGAACTTTATAAAGATTAAAAGTATTAAAAATCTTAATTGCAAAAAAATCAACTTTACGGAGTATATATAACTAAGATAAATCTAAGTACCAATTGCTAAAGAACTAGGGCAATCAAATTCACAGATAGCCAATAGCTGCATTCCACGAGCAACTCAAGTGGTAGTCATAGAGAATAACAATTCAGCTGTTACTCAGACAACTTGCGTAAACAGTAGCGGGTACCTTTTTTTTTAACTCTATTTAACTTGCAACAATTAGCATTTGAATTATCCCTTCACGCTCCGTCGATGCAGCTTTAATTTAAACTAAACCCTTGAATAATATCTTGAAGTCACTCAAATTGAGAGTCGTATCGCATTAGGAGTGTAGTTAGTTATTTTTAAAAATACGTATTCCCTGCTCCGAGGGGAATGTACCACAAACAAACTCCATTCGAAATTCCCGACTGCAGCTGTTTCTTTTTAAGTACTTCACGATGGGTACAATTGGTGGACGCCTTCGGTGATGTTGCGTGCTTCTTGGAGAAAGGGGAACGCGTTGCAATCCAAATTACTGGCCAAGAGGGCGTGAAGGGTTCATACAGGTGCGTGGAGGGTCCCCAGGATGTGTGGCCACTCTAATTGGGGGTCTCAAAACCAGGGCCTTCGTGGGTCAGGAGAGATAGTGTTTTGTTCTACCAGCATAATTGTGGGAAGCACTTCACGAAGGGAACAATGGTGCTCCCAGAAGTTACACTGCTTGAATAGGACATCGCCTACAATTATTCACTCCACCTACACCTCTGGGTTACACCTCGCAGAATACACTGTTAATTACTTTGTTGTAAAACGGTTGTTTTCTCTGAAAATTTTGCATTAATAAGTGTCCAAGTGGTATACAATTAGTCTAATAATTTCCTCTCATTTGATTAATTAAAATTAATCGCATTAATTAAAGTTTATTAAAATAGCCCTGAGATTATGTTAATAATATATTTTTTAATTCATCAATTAATGTTAATTTTCCCTCTTATTAATGGAAAATGTACTGTTCTTTTCAAGAACTCTTCACGTTTTGTATCTTTTGTTCTTTATATAAAATCATATTTATCAGTATTTATCAAGAAATCTACTTTTTTTACGTTGTGCAACATTCCATCGCGGAAGTACGTTGATTTATTTCATTGACTTTGATTGATCGAGCTGCGTTTCATGTTGTTTGAAATGGATATTTTAGTTCTTCAGATTTTTTAGTTATTTATCCAATGAAATATGAACATCTATCCTTTCCTATTACGAATCGGCTGAATTCCTTTGTGCGTTATATAATGTAATCTCTACCCATCGTTCATTACTACATAAGGAAAGGACATCTATCAGTCACCTAACGTCCTCTCAACGAGGTATTTCTTTCTCAATGATCATAATCGTCCTTCATCTGTTCCAATCATGGCAATAAAGTTTCACAACATTGCTGATCCTTTTCTAGCAAGAGATTTCTTCAGATCTCTGTTTTAGTATCTCTTTATGTCATTCCTTATTCAGAATGAAGATTCGTAGCTTTATTTCAGTCATTATATATCAATAATTACTCATTCATATTAATCTATCAGATTTGGTGCATAAAGGCTTTTAGAATCAACTATTCAATACACGTGAAGACTTTAACTGCTCAAGATCTTCTTAAGAGAATCACAATAAAAAAGAAAGGTGGAGACAGAACTTAAAAGGAAGCAAATACGTCAAGCTTTACCCTGCTTAGAACTTTCTCCAGCACAAACTTTTTTGAGCGATTTTGATTTTATTGCATCTAAAAGTTTCTTGTGATCGTAGAGAAAAATACCGAAGTTTTCGTCTATTATTCATAAAGTTAGATACTTTGTTAAGTTTATGAAAGTGATTGTAACTCTAAAGAATATAACCAAAATTTCTTTTTTTTTAAGTAGTATGACATCGTTCAAAATTACGTATCAGGATGGATGATAGGATTGATTTTGATAATTTATTACCATGAAGTTGCTTGTATGAAGTTTATGTTATTAATGATAACGATTGTGATACGTAATTATTCTTAAACGTCTATGCAATTCACTCATGTTGAAGTTGAATTATGAGAGATTCCTTGGGAAAAATTTTATAAGATTTATTTCTTTACTATAATTAACGTACAATCTTACTTTTATTTGTACAGGCAACAAAAACTCTTGTAAATTTTCGCATGCCGTTACAGATAAGATTAATAAAATTCTTTGAAGCTCATTAAATTGCTAACGAGCCTCTATTTATAGTTTGAGGGTAAATATCAAACAGGTGCCATTATCTGTCCATTATGGGGTAATTTAACTCAAGAAAATGAAACTAGTTCTTTATTTACATTTATATTAATCGGTCTATTCACGAAACTAAAAGTATTGATCTAGATACAATTTAACTCCCTTTAAAAGCACATTAAAACGTACGTAATATCTTTCTGAACGTCAGCCCAACTGGTGTTGGAAATATGTAGAATACAGAAACATAAATCAAACAAAAAAACTGCGATTTGCGCAGAGATTTTGGGGATCATACGTCATGTGTTGCCATCCATCTTTATCCTCTCGTACGAGACGAATTAAGAGCAATTAATTATGTAAGAGGACGCGGAGTGGGAATCATGTAAGCATCCGATATTTATATTTCACGTCTACCGCTTGTGCTTCCTGTCTGCATCATAGTTCAATGTTCATTGATTAACGCTGTAAATATTTAAGCGGGCCTTTTCCAGTTCCCATACATCAACTTGGATTGATGAGGAAGCATAGATGCTCATTCGGCTAAACAAATTCTCTTCGTAATTGATTTCACCCTTGGGCTTTGTTTGTGCGAAGGCTAGGTAACTTAATTCCGGGGATCGTTTAAAACTTGTAGTTTTTTCATCAATGAAGCAGTTTAATTACATTCTAATCCATCAAAGCGTCCATTTGCTGTAACAATGGAAAGGAAGAGCCATTTGAAGAGTGAAGGCCGTAAGTGTGCCAGTCAAATCAGCTTTTCTCATCTATTTCACTTCATGCTGATCTCCATTAAGTTATATACTTGAGTTTAAATTAATGTGAAATTTAGTATAAATATCACTCGTCGGTTTTTCAAGTAGAACTCAAATAAAGTGAATTTAATTATTAAATTTAAATCACGTTATATTTAAACTTCTATACTTATTTATAAACATAAAACTTTTTGGTATTTTATAATCTCTATGGTTTGTTTTATATTCTATTGATATCGTGATCAAGCATAAAAATAGTTTACTTTCTTCATTTTCTTGTGCGAGCTATTGTCAGTTATAAAAATGCGATGTTAACATTCATAATTACGTAAACGTATGTAAAGTAAGTGAAAATGAACTAGTAGGTTGAAGAATACTATTTGGGATATTAATCAATGAAACAAGTGAAGAATCTTATCATAATAGCAAAATTTCATCTTTTAATTTAACGTAAAAAGAATTGCTCATTACACAGATGATATTAGAGAATTTAAACGTTACAAACAACCATCCAATCCAATGAGACTGAACTTGATGACGCAATTCTTACATCCATCTTCTTTGAAACTGTCGGAAATATCGAAAGCTGCGTCAACAGCGGCTGAGATTCTTTCCCTTTCCGATGCACATCTATTTCCAGCTGCAGATGGAACCCTCTGGGACGGACAAATTCCCTTCTCAATGAACTCGAGGTCGACCTTCTGATTTTTTGATAGAGGTCGCCAGTAACTTCCATTTTCAACTGTTTTGGACCCTCTTACTCTTACGAAGGAACTTGCCTCTTTTCAAACTCGCAATTCAAAACATAAAATCGGTATCGACCTTGGAGTTTTTGATCCAATGATTCTCTAGTACATATCTCTTTAAAAGGGCAATGATATGTCTCATATACAACACTAATTAAAATCAAATCTTTCTTATTTACATTCTCATCCAACGCTGAACTAGGCGGTTAAGTTTTGGTTTTATTATGGGTATTAATTCAGTCTATCAGTCAGATACTCAATCATTAATTCACATAAAAATAGCACAAAATCAATTCTAATATAATTGTCATATAGTCATTGCTAGAAGTCAATTCTAATATTTCTTTAGAGAAGTACGTGTTCGTTTCGTCAGCAAAAGAACTGATTCTTACTTGCGGAAATGTGACTACTTCTTCCGTATACTAAGCTTCTATTATTTATGTTTGATTTTTTAAATGATTTTCTGTATCTTACGTCGAATATATTGAGTTTTATCTTTATGTAAGTTTCAATAATACTGTTCCCAAATCCGCTGTATTCTACGCTTTGAAATACGTTACGATATGCGCCGTAGAATGAGCTCATAAGCGTAAGCTCCCTCTCGTGTCCATCTCCCTCCTCTCGCCGCGTGGATTCTAACAGTAACCTAGCCAATATCCTCTTGTCCTTGAAATCCTTTCTCTCATCAACCATCTCGTTTATCTGATCATAGGCGAATCGTATGCCTCTTTAATCCCTCATATCCTCTATAGCCGTCGCTCCCACGCATTGTTTGTCGCAGTCGGAGATCGTATACTCGGAACCTAAAGAAGGAAACGATGCATTGCAAAATGAACCACAACATCTCTGTCGCCACAGAATGAAATAAAAGGAAAAGAAGAGTGAAAGTTTTGCTGGGTGCGATCTGGTACGGTAGAACCTACACCGTGATGAAGATCCGTGAGTGATATAATAGGAGTTTGGTTTGATTTAAAAGGTTAACCAGTTCGTTTCCATAGAAACCTAATGTTTTGTTTTCTAGCGGTGGGAAGTTTGATCGAAGCATCCCGCATCGAGTTACGGCAACCGACCCAAACGTAGGTGTGTTAGAATTTAGAAAAGAGCGGAACTGGTTTTATGAAATGGCCCATTCACGATTTTACGAGCTGAGAATTTTATTCAGAATGCTAAATATAGTCGTTAGATTCTTAAACGCAGATAAATTTCAAGATAATCGGAATAATCTTTTGCCGTTTTCCGCAGATTTACGTAATTTTTATTGCGGAAGAATTTGAGTCCAGCGTTTCCCATGCTTTTCTTCCTCTGGATCTCTAATTTGAAATTTTCGTTGATTATTATAATATCTGATGTATTTTTTATGATCGTCATAAAATTAAATTTATTAAAAATTTCATACTTACGATGTTTTGGGATTCGGCCACTCATACTTCATTCATAATATTATCATATGTAATGTTATTATTTTATATATTTTGTTACGAAGGTATGATCTAGAAGATGCGTAAAAACGCCATCGCATAAAACTTTTAGGCTGTTTCTGTTTATGAAATTCTAGTCCGAGAACAGTTCATTTAACTTTATAGCCTAAACACTTAATAGAGACCGAAATGAATATATAGCTAAGATGATGAGAAGATTAAGTCGGAAAAATAATATCGCAGTCTTCCTGATTGATTCAATTATTGAAAAAATATACAGCATTCAATATAAAGCTACGTCTAAATTTAAAACAGAAATCAGATTCAGATTTTATGGATATTTTGGAAGTTGTCCATTAATCGTTTTTTCTTTCTATTGTAAAATTCATATATTCTTCCTCTTCGTGAATCCATGCTAGCTACAGCATTTTCTCTACCCTTCACCTACATCCATACATTTCCACATATATCCTCCTTTATTCTTGCGTTCATTTCCGCGGCATTCCAGCACATGGACAAACAATCCCTTTTCCCAGAAGTCCACATCTGTCTGTTGGTTTTACAATTCGGAGCAGTGCGCCGTAGCAAAAGCATTCGTCTCACTTCCCCAACGGTGCGTCTGAAAGGGCCTTCAAATGGAGCGACAACTTTCTTGTACCTCCGACTGCACACGTCTTTTTTCCTATATTCTCTTGCAGCATCCCCTTCCATCTACCCTCGCACGCGACCCCCTCATCCCGTTTCGCCCGGGGCGGTCTCTTTCCGGGGGCAGCCCTTCCCACATTATGAATTAGTCAACATACAAATTTCGAGGCCAAAGAGATGACCCCCGTCGGCCCGTCCTTTGTGCTTCATTGCACACCTCTCCATCCCATTGAAGACACCCCTCTTCAGTTTACTTTCTCGACCTGGAAGAGATGCATTTTGGGAGAATACATTGTGCAGATGCCCTTGCATTGAAATTTCGAATGGGTCGATTTGGAGGGTTCTTACGCCGTGAAAAGGTTAGAATATCGGGACATTATTTAAAAATCTTTCACCCCAATTCATCCCTCAAGGTTTTCAAGGGTCGATTTAAGGGTTTACGTACCATTTCACAATAGCCTATGTGTATTAAGATAACAATCAAACGGAGCGATTTGTGGGAAAGATTATTCTTCTAAAAAGCGTTCATTTTAAAAGTTATGCGGTCATTCTGAATCGGAATGAATACATATTTTGGTTAGGAAAGCACTTCGTAAAAATCGAATCTTATTTATGAAATGCTCGCTTCCAAGTTTTAGAAATAATATTCAGTTTCAATTAACGTAATTAATGAATAAATTCAAACATGAGTGTAATATATTTGCTTTTATTATAATTTATTAATCCTCAAATTAGTAGTTTCAATTTTGTTATACAAATATTTATTTAAATGTAATTCGTAATCGTGCAGTTTTATGATTATAAGACAGTAACATATAATTGTTTTAGCAATAGTATTACGAAACAGTTTTTGTAAACGAATCGGGGTATATTTAAAATTTGCTTGTCTGAAGGGAATATTTTTCGTAATTACCTTTCCTAGCGAGATATCAGCGCGAAATAAAGCGTTCAAGTTCCCACGAGATACCATCAGACTCTATATCAAAAGGTTTTATGTGTGAAAATAACTCTTTGAACTACTATTCACGTGACATAAGGGTATTACTCGCCACGGTGGTGAGTTTCAAAATGGCTAGACGAGTACTGTGTTATTCATCCTTTGGGGATCTGGGCCGTTCGAAAACGGTAATTCTGGAAGGGATCCGCTCTTATAGTACTCACCTGAGGTTTTCCTGGGAATCACGAATCGTTCCCTTCCGCCCAAGTGAATAAAGAATGAAGGAACCTCCAAAAAAGTGGAGGGTAGCCCATCTATAAAGAAGAGAAGGCCGCACACGTTGTCGGTATTAACTTGCGCCCGCATCGGTTCGGTGCAGTAAAACGCTTCCAATCGCTCAAATCATGGGACCCGCACCACCGTCGGATGATTCAGAAGCTGTTTATGCAAATGGCATTCAAATCTCCGCCCCGAACCGTATCGTATTCAACGAATCAAGACGGATTCGATGGGCGCTCATGAACATTATTCTGGGAAACTTAGCTGTGAAGTTTTCAGAGTTCATAAATCAAAAAGATGCGCCCCGATATCCCCTTTCATATAAAAATCAAATGAGGAATCATATAAAGTAGATAAAAATGGGAAAGGATTTTCCAGCCAATAGAGAAGAACGCGTATTATTTGATTGGCGTTGATTTCAGCTTCAGAGTTCATGGAACTAGAGGTGTCCCACAGGGTTGCGTTGTTTGACCTTTGTATTTATTCGCTTATTTACTATTATTGAAGTGAGGTCGACGTGAAACTGTTTAGTATTATAAGCTGTTGTTTACAGAGATGTAAGTAAGTAATATTGATTTTGAATTTGCAAAACCGTTATGATGTAACTAAGCGATAATTGAATCATAATTAAAATGACAAAAGGCAGTGCTATTAGAGAAACAGGATAAAGTAATAATGAGGTTAATATAATGCAAAGAGCAAACAAAATTATCCGATAATATTCGCATTCGCGTGCTCTAGTTATGGAATTTTGGCATACTGGAGTTAAGCAGAATCTTATTTTTCGAAATTAGGAAGATTTTTCCCAGAGATTTGATTTTTCAACAGCATCGAAATATCGAGAAATATCGAATCTGCAGAGTCGATAAAATTCCATAGGAGTTTCCTTCACGGCTAGTTCAACATAGAGAGCACACATCCGACACATGCACTAATGGGCACTTATGAAACTTCGCCAAATGTATCGTAGGAAAGAGATACGAATATTTCGAGAGCGACGTTACTTAGCGTTAGTTAGACTCCATTAGTGTATGCGTGTAGTATATGGGACGCGGCAAAAAGACGTTACATTCGGAGCATTGGAGGAGGTCCAACTGGAGTTTGGTGGAGAATCTTTGAATCGACAAGCGTAACTAAGATGCTTCTTGATGTAAGAAGTGGATCGCTAAAGATTCTTGCAAGTGCCAAATCCTAGATTGAAATGGCACGATACTTTTTTGAATTCGTAATGAATGATATGTGTAACTGTCTATGATGGGTAATCCCTCAGGAAGGTTCGTAAGAGCTAAAATCCTAAAGGTATATTATTTTCAAAATTAAACAATAAGTAATTAGTTAGAGTAAAAATATGACGTTGTTGATTTGGAACATATGCTTTAATCTATTGAATCCATTCTTTATTATTGAGACCATAAAATTATGCTTTGAGAGAATTTAAACATAAAATTCGAAGGCTTGAATATGTGGAAATCCAAAACTATAGGGTGAGAAGGATAAGACAACGAAAACTCTTTTTTCTGCATACGTAAACTGTGTGCGTGTATGGCAAAAAGAATTTTTGCTCTTTTACCCTTTACATCTTAAATTTTCACCAATTTTCTTTGTATTAGAATAAGATTTAAATGACGTTTAAATGTATGAAAACTAAAGTTTTTCGAGATCGTTGTTTATATATTATTATTATTTTAGTTTGATTTTTCCTTACTTTCTTACGTTTTTTGGCCATGTATATTGAACATTTAATTACCTCTTACGTATAGGATTCGATAAAATTAATATTAGCGAAATTTAGCGCTCTTTATCGATGATAATGGCATTCTTGATTATAACAAAACTTAAATCGTGGACATTTCAACATTAAATTCTTTTTAAGGCACCTAACTTCATAAAACTACTGTCTCCTCACGGGAATCTCATTTCTCCAGCCTTTAAAAAAACCCTCTCCAGCGATATCGTAACGTAACAGTGAATTTGATTGCGCTATGAATCCCTTATCTTCGTGTAGAAGAAGGCAAGTAGGCCAAATTGAGGGTTTTATACGCAGAATGGCAGATGAAATTTCCGCCTTGCCTTTGCACCACTACGAGGGCTAAAACGCGTTCTGAAGATCCTCTTCGTTATTTCAGGCCTCAGCACCTTTCTAGAGGATAAAGATGGCGGTAATGGGGTGAAGATGGGATCCTCACCAGAAGACCCCTGGGGATTCTCCCCTTTGCTTCCGTCAAACCACGGCTGATCGCTGAGAACCCTCACAATTCCCTTGACCCCCAAAGCTGTCCCTTCAAATCCCATTATTCCCAAAACTTCCTACTCTTTGTCCATTTTCCCGAACGTGCCAAACCCAAAATGTCGTCATGGTTCGACTACTCTTTGAATTTTCTCCTGTCTTCGCCCCACTTCTGGGTGGTCTATCTAAAAGGTCATCCCCCGTAAGATCTGCACTTAACCCCCAATCACGTCTTGATTAGAGGGCCCTATGGAGAGGTGTGCCGTGTAATTAGGTACCAAGGGTCACTCTTTGATTGGGAACTTGCATTTACATACCGGTTCCATGCTATCGGGTTGAGTTGTACGTATTAATCCTTTAGAAACAGAAGAACAGATTCAGGGGAAAAATCAATCAGAGTTTAGCTCACTCTGTTATCTAGGCGCATATAATAGAGATAAAGTACTTTTAACGAACGGTTCTATAAACATAGAAATCTGTGATATATTCAAATTTGTCGAGTAGTTAATTACCAACTAGGTTAATTACGTCACAATTTTTCTTATTTTTGTTATTTGTGAACGAGAGATGGAGATTATTAAAATACGTCATATATTACGTCACCTATGTTATTTCATATTACGTTTGGAATTCTTCTTTGGATCTTTTAGTATTTTATGATCATCAAATTGATATTGATATAATTTGAATGTAGGATCACACCGAGCTATCCCATTAGAAAGGATGAATAGTATTTTATATTTTCATAGATATTTTGATTTCAAAATTCGTACTTAATTTTTAAAATGAACTCAAACTAGGAGGAGGGTGATTGATGTATTAGATGAAAACGGATACATGAATCTTGTAATTATATACATTTATATTTTTTACTTAATTTATAAATATGTAATGATAATAGAAATCTAACTGTTCCATACACGTGTTCGTATTCCCCTTTCACCTTACTCGTTAGTCCCGCAGCAAAATCTCTTACTGCTTTTGATCAACCTTTGTGATAATTGCCATGTGTAACATATATATATTTTTGTGCAAACAAAATTAATCCAAATTAATTTTATTTTATCTTTTAATCTCAGCGAAGGGTTTCATCATCAGTTGTAAAGCTTCATTTTCGTAAGGTTGAAAATATACTCAGAATAAATCCGCTCCTATTCCTTGATGGAATTAATAATTAGAGACTGCAGGATGAAATTTCACCGGAAAACCCTCAACTGTCGTAAATCACTTTCATATTCTGCGCTGAATATATTTCTTCCGGGAACAGACGAAAGACAATAAGTTCTTCAAAAAATATGTTAACCGGATCATTACGTGTAAAATTTTGATTGAATACATGTTTTGTACTAGAAATAAATAATTTTTTACTTTTAGTAATTATTTTTGTTTGTTTTGACCTATGTAAAAAGTTGCAACATTATTCTATAAGAGCCGGTATTATTATTTGTTGTTATAAGGATTTTTCTTAATATGTATGATTTACCTCCCGATATGCGTACATTTACGCACCTGCTCTGAACCTAATTAATTAAAGAACAATATTTCGTGCATCATGCTACGTAGAAGACGAGTTTTTATTTTGTATTCTCTTGTAAATTATCGCACGATATATTTTTTTCTGAAAGGACGGTTTTTTTCAAGTTAAATATTTTATGTTCTCCCGTAGATAGTTGTTAGTCTATGTTATCACACCATAAATGAAAATGAAAAGTGGTGAAAGAACGGACGGCAATGACTGTTCCAATATTTCGTCCCTTCATACTAATTAAGAGTGACAAGGTTTGGGTATTTGCCCGCCTCTCATTAGCGCTGTCATCAAGTGTCCTCATTGCACCTCAGACGACACATTACGTCATTTTTCAATCCCTCACTGCGCTCCCCTTCAGATTTCACTCGTACGAACGGATTATAACCCAAAGCCTCGATGTGCTCCATGATGAAGGAAGTTTAAAAGCATTTTAAACTTTAAAAGTATGGCTTATAAATTCATTCACTCCGTCGCTGTATCTGATAACAAAATCGACGTGGAAAGTATCGTGATGTGTTGTCATGAAATAGGTAATATATATTGAAATAAATGTACGGGAGTTGATTAGGGACCAACTAGTACGTACTTTACGAGAATATGTAAGTAAAGATGACAACTGAATAAGCTTCTGAAACGATCAATCTGTGATGAACTAAAAGGAGAGAGTAGAAGGAGATCTTTTCAGGCTCTTTTAAAATTTCTTTCTAAATTTATGGAATTTTTTACAATTGACATTGGAATAAATTAACTCAGTTCTCAGTATTTCTTTTCTTATAAATAAATATATTAATTTTACCTTATATCTGAAATGTTTCTGAATTTTGAAATGAATACATAAATGAATACAATACTTATTTCTTTTAAATAATGAGGAAAAAATAAGATATAAACGCAATAAGAGTAGCAATACTTCATCAAATAAATACGACCTATATTCGGAAGGTATGAGAATCATTGGATACTCTTGCCAAAAAAAATAATTCGAACTTTGTTATTCGTTGCAACAGAGGATGAATATAACGAACTATTTCTATGGAAGCTTCTTGTACTTTTCCGCACCCCTGCTTCGGTGGCCTAATTGATGATGATGCGGAGAGTAACTCCTCAAAACTCGAGGAATCGAGAAGATTTTCCGAAACGAATGAACAAAATGCATTAGTCCGCTCCGATTATTGCTTCTCTTACAGATCCGTGGTAATCTCCTGTTGCCGGGTCGTCGAGTAGCAGAGGATCCTTAAAGTCTTTGGCGAAAGAGAGCACAGTTTCCTTTTCGCGACTCCAGTTCCACCCCCGATGCATAGTGCACATATTATCGGAAGAGCGTTTGGCGCCGCGACGTCATTCGACCGAACTAAAAAGGGTCAGCGCAGAAAAGCTTTCGGATGAGTTCAACGGTCGCAATCCAAAGGACGAGAAAAAGTCGTCTAATTAAACGGGCGATGAATGCAATGAATGGAAACTCTCTTTGCCTCTATCTCGTGTTGCCAATAAAGAGTTTTCGGTCCAACTCCTCGACGGTCGAAGGACTTTAATTGGCTGATGCGTGTCTGCCCTATGGAGACATATGCCGGAAATCACGTTTCACCATTGGTACGGTTATTTTTCGTGCATTCGTAACTCTCCTTATTTTTTCCAATTTCTCTTTTCACGACGCACTTCCCGAAACAGAATCTATTCGTGATTTGACCTCCAGATTGAGCTTCGATCAAAACTGGAAGGAATAAAAGTGGAAAGTAAACCCCTTACATCCTTTGAAATACTACCTAAAGGTGTTTCATCGATTTATATAACAGTTGATTTTTATGTTTTACGTTCTGTTTTTATCATTTAACAAAATTACGTATGTTTTTATTACGTATCTTTATACATTATCAATAGAATTATTATCTATGTACCAGTAGATATATCTCGTTTAATATCAAGGGTGTTTCAAAGCCAACATAGGTTGGAAAATGAAAATATATTAATGATTATGAAAGATAAATGCATTCATACACCCTATCCATAACCAATTATTATTAACGTAAGTTAATAAGATTGTGATATTGATTTATTTATTTCTGTCAAGACTAGAAGTAGGCAGGAATAAATAAATATGATGAATTAAAATATACAAATTCTTTTGTTGAAATTGGGTCAATCGTTCAACAAGGATTACTTTATTTTTATTTAAAAAATCTCATCAAATCACTTTTATGTGATTATGGCTAAGAATGTTACCTAAAGTTATTTATTTATCAAGATAAGATTATGAATTAGATATATTATATACATTCTTTGTTGAATTCACTCCCTTTTATTTTAATATATCTTCGTGCTAAATATTTTTCAGTATGTACATCAATAAACGCTTGGGGAAGTAATCGTCTACTCTACATTCTTTGAATACTAACCATCCTCGAGCATATGAACGTAGGTATTTCGCTGTGCACAATTTTGAGCCATTCAAAGACCTTTTGAATGTGACGAGTCAATGCATCGCCATATGTTCCTGTGAAGGCGCCTTCGAGTCAGGAGTGCATCTGGTTCGTGCACAACTTCCCTTTAATTTCTCAGCATATAGTGAGAAGGAATGCCTTATGGTATTCGCACCCTATAGCTTTCCCTCGACGAAGACAATTATGCCACTGCCTTGGAAGCGTCACCCATTGTAATTCTTCCTTAATTCTTTTCCTATACAACGGAATTAATTTGGCTTTTATATCTATCACTAGGGATATTCAGGGTTACTACCGGTCGATTGTTGTAATTAGTGAGATGAAAATGATGTTAATACAATGGGAAGACCAGATACTTCCGGGTTATGGCAAGGATCCTCCAGTGACAGCTTCCATTAATTTCCCTTGATAACCTTAAGTTGTTAGAGACAATCGATATTTAGAATGATATTGCTTAATATTCTGACTGAATTAGTCGCTACTCTCCGTGATGTGGTCCTATGATAAAAGGAAGAAAATAATAGGCTGAGTATCCCTTTGGGTGAATCTCTCTGCGCATTAAAAATTAATGAATAAATTAAAAGAACTGGATTAATATAGTGCATTTAATTTAAAGGTATCCTTACAGAAATTTAAATAAGGTTACCTATTAATAACAGAGACATATTCGAAATTTTCTGAAAAGTTTTATAAACTTTACTGAATTTTAATGATACAATTTAAATACTTTACTCAATTATGCAGTGCAATTTTAAGGAAAATCTTTGTTGGATATTGTAGCATTACTAATGTTTACAATTAATTATTAGAATTTAGATGTTAGTATATTTACGAAGAGCCATGCGATATGTTTTAGCTGAAATTCTGTCAGCGTTAATTAAAATATGATGCAGAGGATAACTCCCCTGACATCAAAATATGAGCTATTTCACAAAATATTTACGCATTATAAGTCATTCGAGACTTCAGAGTAATCTTAATTCATAAATTGGGGATTAATTTAGTGAAATATTAATAGCATACATTTCCAATATATTCGTGCGCACAGATTCAGTGAAGAAGGGCGTATGTAAATCTTCTTTAAGTTGCTGAAGATGCAGAAGCAGTCTTTACGGTTATCTCTACGAAATGCATCTTTTTCTCATATCTTCCAACGATTGTAGAGAAGAGGCTCCGATGTATAACTTGTGGGAATACTGCCGATCTCTCGGAGCGCATTTCGTACTTCAGTTGTTTTTTGCTATTTCTTTCATTCTGCAAATAAAATGTGTCTGTGTTTTGTTGTGTTGAGTGTTTGCCAAGACTGAAGGATAGTATTCGTAGAATAGCTTATTTCCAATTCCGACATATTTTGCCATTTCAGTTTTCTTGCCTTCATTTTCTTGAGGCAATAGATTTGATTTTATTAGTTTGGTTGTAGTCTATAAAAAAATATTTCGAAAGGTATTACAAATAATATTAATGCTGTAGTCTTAATTTTAATTGATTTAATAACCTTTATCAGTTATAAATTTGACTTAAATATTTATTATTTATTAATAAGGTAAAAAAGTTGAATCTTTATATACAGGATGAAATGGGTGAAAAGATGAATCACATTATATTAAATTATCAGAACTTTATTAAAAACATAAAAATGACTTAACTGTTACTTCTTTGTTAAGTATGAATTTGAACTAATTTTAATTTCTATTCTTTTCAGGTAAGACCAATACTTCTCACAACAAAAACGAATGAAATGTGTATTGAAAGAATCCAGAAGCCATAGACGTACACGAGGACAATAAAGGAGAACCATTGTGAACGGCAGAGGCCAATAAAGTCACAACTGTGAATAAGGTCATTTGTACGATTATACTCCATATTATTAGACATGTTTTGTAGAACTCGTTCCATTGTGAAAAGAGGGAGTGGCTTTGATTGTTTACTTCAGTTCGATATGAATTGGGTCATTATAATTAATGTTTAAAATTCAGAGCTTTTCATTCTTCCAAATTTATGGGTTATATAAATGGATATTCATTCTAATATTTAAAATTGAATTAAATAATGGTTGTACGATTCGTAGGGAGTTAAAAATAAAATCTCGATGCGTATACAAAGTAATCGGTGATGCATGATTGTGGTTCTATTCATTTATGAGTGAATGTAATCGTTTCAAGTAATTAATGCTCACAAAATAATTTTATAATTTTCACATATTCGCAGTTAATATTTATAGGTTTTTCTGAATTTGTGAACTTTGAAAGCATACGTGCTTTAATCGAGTGATTACGACTAAATAGTATAGGCTATAGGTAGATGATTCCTTGGCACTTCTCACAAATCACAAGTAATGCAATAGATATGAAACTTAGTGGCTATATTTCTTGTTTAAGGATGGACTTTAAATAAAATAATATAACTCTTCAGTTGACATTAGAAGGAAATGGTTAGGAAATGATAAGAAGAGAAAATTTCTAATTGCCTTCTGCTTGCAATAATCACTACATGTTCATAGAAAACCTTGACGTTTCCCATAGATGACACCGCAACCCTATTATTCAAAGCTTGACAGTAAGGAGCTTTCGATGTGTTGACATTCTGGAAACGAGGGTGTTGCTTCCATGTCAAGCTGCTAATAATCTGAGCCCTTCATTTTTTGTACTTGTTAACCACTCCTTCCTAGAGGTTGGACATTGTTTTAAAACAACATTAGATTTACAGTTACATCATTATGGGTCTAGGATTAAAACCCTACAAACTTTCGTGGGAAATGTTTCTAGCTTGTTATCACGGCATAAATCTTTCGAAGAAATACTTTCTTTCGAAAGAAGGATCCTTCATTAAAAAAGTTTCCGCAAAAATAAGAAATCCGGCAATGAAATATTCATTTACGTTCGATAGAGAGATTCATAGCTCAAAAGAAGTTGGGCGCGCGTGAGAGTTTCCGAAAAAAAGTAATCAAACGGCTAATGAGAACCTTCTACCCGAAGATGTTCCCTAGAAGAATTAAAACCCCTCTCTCTCTCTCTTAATTATCCATGGAGGAATGTTCCTCGGCTTAAAAGCCTTAAAATTCCTTCGGAATGATAAATACGGACGTATAATCCTCAATTAAGGAAGGCCTCCGGATTCTTAATAATTTTTCCCGCGTTTCCGTTCCTTCAAATAAGACATTTGCGTAAGCGATATCGGTTTTCGGAGCTTATATTCCTCGGATTATTTTCTTTAATTCCGCATCTTTCCCCCCCTCAAGAGAGTGGAAATCCTGTGGAACGAGGTCGGATAAAGAAGAGATCTGACCGTTGCGTTGCCATGCGACGTATCCTCCACGTTTTTTTCCGAAATCTTTTGAGGAGATTCCCCGCAGAATCTTCCGTGTCATTTGTGACGATTCCCTTCCGGAGTGGAGAGTAATGGCCGATGTAATGCGATTCTCAATTCCCGTCTCTTCCTACGGACAAAGTCCCCGGACACGAACTTGATTGGACAGAAAAGAAATCTGCTTTTCAAGGGATGCGAATAAACGCCCTGAATTCCTGAAAGCGGGGATGTGAATGCAAAGCGAATCACTCAAGGATGTTTGATGTTTGTTCATTAACTGCAAAGCTGTCTCAAATCAGCTTTAATATTTTGCATTTCCATTTTGAACATTCCAGATTCATCTCGTTTCTTGTCCGTATGCTTAAATGATCTTTGCTTTTTCTTATCTGCTTCTATTCGTTGCAGTTTCATTTCATTTCTTTACGCGTATGCTGTCAGTGTATTAGGAAAAATCATTCAACGAAATATTTCAGTTCTAGCTATGTATCGATTGAATTCTAAAGCTCAAAATCTAGGGCATAACAAGATCGTGTATACTTAGAAAATATCAGTTTATACAAAGTTTTAGGTATAATTCATGGAGACTTCGAAAGAATTTCATTCCGATCAAAAAATTTCGTAGTTTATCGATTTTAGTGTTCAATATCCCAGGCTAATACTTTTTTATCCACGAGTAGATATTTTGCATTCCGTTCGTTTTTGTAAACTTTTTTCTAGCACAAGAACATATTCCAAAGTATAAAGTAAGCGTTCTGCACCTAAAGTTTGTTCCCTATTTATTATTTTTTCCTTCCTTATTTTTTCTCTTCTTTTAGAATTCCTGAAAATATTTTAGGATCGAAGAAAAAGAATATTTCTTTCAGGATTGCCTTCGGTAAAGTTTTCTTTTTGATAAGAAAGTGACGTTTCCCATAGAAAGTGTTGAAGTTAACTCTGCACGATTAATCGGTTGAGTTGAGAAATGCAATAGACAAAATCTAAAGAAATATTATGGGTTATATCTCTATGCCGAAAAATAAAATACGTTTTCTATGAATTTCATTGCTTTCATTGAGATTACATTTCCATGCATTTTTTAACTGCATTAATATTCAAGCTTTTCTGTTTAAAAGAATTAAATTTCTCTTCAAATTCTAGTTATGCGGTTCATGTATCGAGCAGTCTATTTGGACTGATCTCGGTACTGAATACTTCATTAATTCAATAATATTTATTTTTCCTTCATTAATAATTAAGCATTACTTGTAAAAGATTAGAATATTTTATTATATATATAGATTATATATTTCTCATTAGATATTCGTTTTTTAGACGTTGTGAAACGTATGAATTCTAATTTTATGGTAACTTTTAAAATCGTAAATGTCAAAGCAGATTTCAATTGAATTATAACCAAGGTAGGATGCGATCAACATTCGTAGAATGTATTCAAAGGTACTTCAATTCGGGTAGAATCGAAAGCGTTAAAAATATCGAAAGTGAAAACTTCGAGCTGCATTTCTCTAGAGGGCATTCACTATTCCAAACATAAATTCTGCAGATGGAACACAGAACACGATTTTGCTCCGAACTCTAGGAGTTGAAAAGGAGGGCATTATTTTGGAACGAGAAACCTCTTGGGCGATTGTGTATTTGCCCTATTTCCCCATCGCATTGCTCTTTATCCACTTTGGCCCCGTTTGATGTGGTCCTTTTTAGATCCATCACATTCTCAACCTCCCCTCCAACTCGATTCCCCCCCCCCCATATCCCCTCCCCTCCATCTTCTTCCTTATCCATTACCGATTTTCCTTCCTCCATTTCAATATTCCTCTCATCCCTTTCATATACTTCCGTCATTTCGCTCATGTGTTCGTCTACCAACCCCTGCCATTTCCCTCATGATTATTGGATCCTTCTTTATTGCGATTATAAACCCTTTGAGCGTTCCTCATCATTGGATATTGCCATTCGTCACCTTCAGTCTATTTCATCGACACTGGCGCCACGATTTGATTCGTCTATTCAATTGAAGCATATCCATTCATGCGATTAAGAAAAGGAGGTTATAAATTTACACGATTAGTTAGTACGAATTGATTAACGATAACAAAGTTCAAACGGAAGTAAAAGAATAGCGATATTTTTTAGGAATCGGATCCGGGTTTATTATTCCCCGCGGACCTGGGTTCGAGTCCCAGTTATGACGGACTTTCACTACGATTTAACCCTTATACTTTTGCGTCTTAGTTTTGCACAGTTGCTTCGTCTGGATATTATAGTAACTGATGATTGAGAGAACATTATTACTCTACCTTCTTCTTGATTTCATGGCGGATAAATCCTTTAATCACCATATTTTACTCGTAATTTCCGCTGAAGAATAAGTAAATATACTATTATAACTGAAAGTATTATCCAAATTGAAAGAATAGGATATATATCTAATGTGATCGGTAGATTGTATACATAGATAAAAAGATGCTCTATTTCAAAGTCATAGTGTCTCTAATTTATTTTCGAAACGTTAAGCCACTAGAATTACTGCAAAGAAACGCTTTTGTTCTCAGGCTTTACTTCGTGGAAAACTATGAATCTACGTGTAATGATTCTACGAAAAGTTTGCTATTGCAGCAAAGCTAATCATTTGATGAAATGGACTGTAGAAAAATACCAATTTTTACCTTTTACTACGTAAAGGCTGTTGTTTATTCATGTAATGATTCTTGTCAATGAAATTCTATATTTTATATCGTGTTAGAGTTTCACAAACACCTTTCGATTATTTTTTCGTGTTTACTATCTTTAATCTTAAGACATTCTTGTCGAGTCGTATCCGTTACACGAGCGAGATTCATCTTCAACCAATATACGTGTGTCCGTTTGTCTTTTCCTCTGATTTTCTCACGCTTTCCCAACCGCCCTCTCGTCCCATTACCTTTATCTGTTCCTCTCAAATCTCACCTTACTCGACGACCCATCGCAAATATCCCACCAGCGCTCTATCTGTCTTCCTCTCCATTCCCAACTTTCATCAATCTTTCCTCTGTCCATCTTCTTCTTCTCCTTTATCCATCGTTTTCTTCGACTGACGCGTCTAATCTTGTAGTCATCTCCATATCGTCCGTGGAGTGATGATGTAGTGGGCGAGGGAGCAGCTGGCAAATAGGTTTTGGATTTCCAATTCGATTTATAATGGCGGAAAGGAAATTTTAAATCGAATCCGAAATGTTTCAACGGGATTATACCGTGAGACATTCAGATGCCGAAGAGATGCGGGATTCTTGAGGACTTGGAGCGTAAAAGAAACTGAATACTTTCAATACGAAGTAAAGTTATTTTGCTCAATCCAAATAGATGGATAGGGGTGAAGTTAGAGCATGACGAGAATGATTTATTTTCTACTTCATTCTCTCAACTTATTAATGCTTTTATTTATTCCTCATCTATCTACAGGTTTCCAACTACCAGAATTCGATAAAAAATACTTCTATCTATCTACTTTCATCTGATATCCACCAGTTATTAACATTTAACTAAGTAAATATTCTAAAAATTCACTATTAGGAGTAGTTTTTCGATATACAGAAGGTAAGGTAGAAGCTCTGTCTTACATTTATTTTTATTTTCGATGTTTGGTTTGGAATTTATAGTTACGTATAATTCGCAAATTTGAATAAGAATATATACCAAACGCTGCAATGCATACCTTAAGTGCGAAGAGATTAATATAATCACAATTCTATCGAAACGAACGATATTTTTAAGCTTAAACCTATAGGGTGATCATCATAGAAGTATTAAGCTTTGGGAAGTAGAATACCCATCCGATAGAATACAATGATCGTTGAAATAAATACCAATGGCCGCACTTACGAACGCTTAACCGTTGGCATTCAACGTCTCGTCTTCTTTTTATCGAATCTTTTCTCTTCTTTTACACAATCGTAAAGTTCTCCTCTTCCTCCATGTCTTATTCCTTTTATCTTTTCGGCCTCTTATCTCCTGCACCTCCACAGACCCTTCATATCTGACGTCATTTCTCCACACCGAGTTTACGTCCCTATTTTCTTTTTACTCTCCTCCTTCTCGTCCTCGCTTATCTCCTTCTTCTTTCTAAAATATCATTTTCATTCAAATCCTTATTTTCCCTAATCTCGGAAGGATTCCGAATGACAGTTTAGTTTTTAAGCTTATCGAGATGGATTTATTCAATCGATACGATTTTCTTCACGTGAAATGAAAATTTTTATTTGTTTTTCTCCCTTTTAAAAGTTAGGATATTCAATAGAAATTAAATGTTATAGATTATCGATGAAAAAAACTCTCTTTGTAACTCGTGCCTTTACTTATCGCTATGTTACTGAGAATTTTTTACTTTATATCATCTAATAATTTATTTAGACTATTATTTCTTCTCATTTTTATCCCCATTGTTATCGTTAAAGCACAATATCTCCCGTTCAGTCATCAATGTAGGGAGAGAGATAACGACTTTCATTGCTTTTTTGAAACCACAATCCAATCGCAATTTTTACTAAGTATAGTTTATTATTATACAGATCTATTCGATTTGGTTTAATTGAAACTTTTTTGGTTTTTTTATAGTTTCAAGAAATTAATTTCTTTGAATATTTTAGAAAGATGCGTGAGATTTTTCAACGGTAATATTCAAGTGTTGAGCTTTATTAATTCTTTTCGTTATGACAATTTAGGAAATACTGCACATCTCCTTAATTGATAGAACTTGATAAAATATCCTATTTTACTTCTTTGATTGGTTATTGCTTAAGATAGATTGGAAATTCTAATAGTAGAACCTTCATATTTTTGAGAATACATGAATCAGAAAGTAAAAATCTAAAAGAGATTTTGTTTTGGAAATCGAATTCTCAATATATTTTTATTCGATTGCGAATATTTAAATTCGAAACGAAACCCTTAATAGTCAAGGATGATTAGAAGCTCGTTTGAAACTACTTGTAAGCCGGACTTTAGAGCATGGTTACGTTTTGTTAGTGCTAGTATTTCCGAATCCAGATGACTTTACTTCGTAGCCTGGGATAGGAGGGATGTATTAGTGGAAGTAGCGGAAACTTCTTACGATAAATAAGATCCCTCATTCACTCTTATATCTCTGCGCCACAGCTCCTTTCGCAGTCATAGGGACTAATGTTTTATTATCTTTTAGCGAAGCATCTACTCCCGCGAATTTCTCGAGCAACTTCAACTCCTTATCTTCTTCTCATTTTTAAAAAGCATTTGTCTTATAGCGAAACGTCAACTCTCCCTAGTCTTCTTTTTATGTGCGCGTATTCTGTGTGGTTCTCAGCTGACAACTTTCGTACGTGTGGTGGAACGAATTGTACTCGAGGTATCCTCACAACAGTCTACTTTGATTCCTTAAAGGTGAACATATTACATTGATTTCGTTCCCTGTGGTTTACATTTTCTTAATTTTTATATACGTATGATATAATAATAAATAACAATAATTAATATCGATTCAATCACTACGAAATCAGGAGTGCTTTACATAATCTCTTGGCGTTAAGTCTTTCTGTTCTTTTCAAGCAGTGTTATAAATGACTTACAAATATTTAGAAGAGGGTTTCACTCCTCTATTCCTAATCGCATTTAGTGGAGATTAAATTATGCATATATGCATTTTATCTTTGAAATTTTAAAACTCCAATTGTCAAATCTAAGAGGAAAATTGGGAAGTTGTTTTATGACTTTTCATTGGTTTGAATTCCTAATTACGTGTTGCAATATTTGATAGACTTATCTAATAAATTAGTACATAGGGTGATAAACTTCTTTAGAGTGGATGGTTATTGTAGAATCATAAATCATGAGATTCAACAGTCGGGTGTGTTTCATGTTTCATTTGTTTTGTTGTAAAATATCTGCATATAACTGTTGGATGTTACATTCTCGATGTTTAGACGCATAAGAAATATTTTTCGTTAATTCGCGTGTAAAAGTATTATGCCTTAGACCTGATATTCTTTACGCACTAATTAATGTTATATTGAAAGTTGATTTTTGATTTTAAAATTCATAAAAGCTATTTCTTGGAAATATTATTTCATAAGATGATAGAGGATCATATTACGATATTGATTGAGGATATTTTTATTTAAAAATATTCCGATTTTTTGCAGTTCAGGTTATCGACGTATATCGTGGGTGACATTTTACTCGAAGGTACATTACATGAATGGCCATTAGAGAACGTTTTTCAATTATGGAAGAAAATAGAGCTTTTGATAATTTTCCTGGGAAATTCCATCAGTTTTCACAAAACATTCCCTTAGAGAGAGAGAGTTGCATAGAAAATGTTGGAGAATGGATATTTGCAAAAATATTAACGGAAAAAGATGTTTCCAGGGTTAATTAAGAAAAAATGAGAGCGGCATGGATAACAGTTTGAGTAAAAAGAATTTCAAAAATTAATTGCTTCTATCGGTATATTGATGCACTAGTTTATCTATCCGGTACTTTTTATAACCTATGGAATCATGTAATCAAAATCGAGTTCACAGTTTTAAATATTATTTAAAATGGCTATTATCTACAAGCAAACAGTAGTATTTGGAGCAGTATTTGAAATAAATACATTTCAATTAAAATCAATGCAAAATTCGTGTTAAAAATCGTAGTCATTTAATGCATTTTAGATGAAATTCAACGCTATGGTTAAATATCATGTTGAAATATTTAAACCAAATACCACTTTGAATAAATTATTGATGAATGACATCGTTTTAAAATTTTAAATGGTGATACATAAATAAGTGAATTTTTTGGGGGTTTGGTGAGATTTAGAATATAAAAATCAGCAATAAAAGTTCTGGAAAATGAACTGAATTTATACTGACATCTTGATAGACTGTATATGACATTTTATTTTTTGATAGATCGATGGATTAAAATTAAATTAATAATTGAGCTAGAAGCTATATATAAAAAATATCATATTTAAGAATCTCTTTAATGAAGAAAGTGCACATGTACAAATATACGCAGGTAAATGATTAGATATTTGGGTAAAATTTAAGAATTATTTCGTTTCTCTTGTAGATTTCATACTTATATAGAGATGTACTAAAGATTAACTGAAGTTAATGAGAAGTCCAAATCAAAATTATTCGTAGAGTGGTTTAACATATATGTACGTAATATAATGTACGTCACGTAATGGTTCAATCATTAATTTTCATTACTTGACCGTTATATAGCGTATTAATATCAAACTGCTGATAACGAATATTTCACAGTTTCACTCGAAATTACCCCCTTTTGAACGCAACGATTGAGATCGTAAACAAACAGATAGTATCCTTTAAAGAAGCGTGAAGGAGTTGAATGATTCACGTAAACCCGTGGCATGATTTCAGAGTTTCACACAAAGGCGTGCATTGTTGGAGTCAATGCACCTTAGCAACCAAAGAAAAGAGATTTTTAAAGATGCGTCGTTGGAAACTTCGTCTCACTCAAAATTGGTGCGGAAACACTCGTGATTTTCCGAAATCATCTGGATCGGAGACAAATTAAATTCGCCGTAACTTAATAACGGTGAACTGGGAGTGATTCCGTGCGGAATTTAGGGGAGCTTAGGGCGTTAGATGTGAACGGGTGTTTAAAAGCGATCGCGTATTAATGGAACGGACGTTATGCAGGTATTACGGATTAAGGGCGCAGATTTCGTATATTAGCACTCGATGCTGCAAAGTGTGGTGCACCGACAGGATTCGAAATGAAATTTCGCGGATTGAGCCAATAACAACTCGGCGGCTGGTGATCGTAAGAAGGGTCCATTGTCCAATCCGCTATTTCAATTGCTGAGCTCATTTGCCCCGGGAGCGATGCCTCGGTGATGATGAATGTTTTAAGCACTCCCTTTGGAGCGAATGATGATCGGAGCTTTAAATGAACAGTTTGCGAATAAGGAATTGTTTAAGGGGTTGTCCAGTGGCTTATTATTTTAGTTTCTAATGGGCGATATTTCTAGTTATTTTATAACCCTAATAATAGTTTTTAAAGCATTATTTCCCGGAATAAATTTTAGTTTTTTAAAGTATTAAGAAATGCAGTTTCTCAGATAGACAAGAATAAATTTCAAAGTATCACTACTAAGCAATATTTCTTCGAATGTGACATTATCATCAAATGAAATGATTTCTCGCCCATAATTATGCTGGTAAAGACAAATGATGTGGAAACCCATTTCTCTCAATGAAGATATTGATGTTTGGAATAAAAGAATGGAGTCAACAGTGGATGTACCTTCACAATATCATAAAAGATAGTAAAGAGAATATTTTATGCTCTCTGCCACTCATGTCATATAAGTATATGTTGCCTCATATCCTTATACATAACATAAAAAAGTGATAGTGAAAATAAACCAATATTTCCCTTCAGAGATTCAGAGCATTCCTTTCCCCAACGATAGTAATATGACCGCTTTCTGGATAGATGCCAAGCTATGAGAATATCTATTCATAAATGGGGCGGTAAAATTTTTAAAAACCAACGAGATAAAACAGTTTCTACGGAAAATACTTTTAATCCGCGGATTTTTATAATCCCCATACGCATCCCGAAAAACGGTTGTGAATATCTTGGAATCTCCTATAAAATATTAACGAGCGTCTGTTAAGCGGAGCGGATGTCTCTCCTCCTTTAAAAAAGCACAGTTCAGAGTCCAGCACAGTGCAGAGTGCACTTAAATTCATCATCGAAAATGTAAGCGAGGGTTGAAAAAGCAACTTGAATCGAAAAAGGACTTTGTATACCCTCTTAATCCCATTGCATACTTTAAAACCTTAAAGGTACGCCTTTAACTGCGATCGATTTCATGCTAGATTAAACCCTTTTGCCCAACTCTGCCTTGGCCTCTTGGCCTTCCCTTGTTGTACTCCGCACTGGAACACTTCTCTAGTTTGGGAAAGCGATTTTGCACGGTGTTCTGTTTTTTTTTTTACTTTTGTTACACATGGTCGATGAGTCGACAGACATGTGGGGCATATTCCCTAGGGGTATTTTCTTCTGTCAAGGTAGGGTTCGGAGCACCCTAATCAACAAAAAAAGGGTTCTGGGGAATCACAGCGATGACGTCGTGTCCAGGTTGTCATACTATGGGCCCCGTGTTTTAATGAAAGGATGGATGAAAATAAAAGTTTTTTTACGTAAAAAAAGATTTTTCGAACATGTACAAGCCTATTTACATATTCACGTTATACGTTGAAATTTCCTCCCTCAATTTTCTATTTTGATTCAACTATTAAGTGCATGTTTTCAGAAAGTATACATGGTAATTAAGTTTTGGCGATATTTTTTGTTTATTCTATTACTTTAATACGTAAAGTTTTTCGGAAAATTTTCAATAACCCATTTTAAAATATTTTATAAATTAATAATTTCATGGAATACACGTAATTTATAAATTTCAAAATTACGTCGTAATAGCAGAATTTCCGCTTTATCGAATATAAAAATTAGCATTAGCAAACCTTATGGACGAGCAAAATCATAAATGACTCAAATTAAAAGTTTCACTTATCATGTTTCAAAATAAATACCTATTAATTCATTCTTTAAATTCGTAACTTAGTTTCGTAGAACCGTCTCTCTTTTCTCAAATACTAATAAAATTTAAACCAAGTTTAATAGAATGAGATTAAAATTTACCTTATTGCTACAGTACTAATTCATGTCATCGTTTTTCGATTTCCGTTAATGGCGTTGAACGAAAACAGTAAATTCATTAGCCTATATCCGCCGTTCACGTCAAAGTTGCTGTATCTCCAATCGGTTTGTCTTTGAATGACAATTCGTATTTAAGGAAGACAAACATCCACGATGATGAGCTTAATTGAAGATCAATGCTGTCTCTTGCAGATGGGTGATGCGCGCTGTTTGTGATACCAATTGCTATTGATCAACGCTTCCACGCGAATAACTATTCGTTAATATTCCTCAAATGTTCGAGATTAGCGTCCGTTCAGTCGGTCAGAGTACTCAGGATGTGCAGCAATCCACAGTTATACGATAAGTCGAACTTCTTGCTAAGCAAATAGTTGAAGTGATGCGAAATTCATAATATTTACAGGAGAATGCAGTCGTCGTCATGCAAGATGTAAAAATCGCTCAAGATGCTCGAAAATAGATAAAATACTTTCATAAATTTCAACCAGAAAAGTAACCGATAACTATAGCGTCTTTTTTTATACCTCGTAACATTTTATTTTCGTTCTTGATCACATTTTTCATTTAACCTGTCCTGAATTTCTACATCGTTAATGCCAACACGTATGTTGGATTAAGCCTCTTATCCAGCATATACATTTTTATCGTATTTACTTATCATTCGATGTTAAAATTTAATACACGTAATACTATAATGAAATTTCATCCAATCCTCGTACTAATAAAAGCAATAAAACAAATTAAATTCAATTTACGTAAATAAATTCACGTAATATCAGTAGGCGACGGGTTCCTAAGCGTGAATTTATAAAAATAACTCAATCCAGGGCAACATTTCTTTCATAAAAATTTAAATATTACGTATATAAGTCCATGGAGAATTTTGGATCCTGAATAGTATCTATCTTACAGTTCATTAAAATGGTTTTTATTGTAAACTTACGCCTGAATAATATATGGAATGGTTGCTACTGATATTTAATAATAAGGATGTTAACAATAAGGATGTTACTAAAATGTAAAATTCAAGTAAGAAAGGTTTAAAATAGTTTTATCAGAAATCCATCACACATATGCGAAGCTAAGATGTTTAATCTAAACGGATTTTTATTGGGTCACGTAGTCTCCGAACTGTCCAATCGTCTGTCTCCGAACCTTCTTTTCGGCAATATGACTACCACTGCCGACGTGCTTCCGTCGTGACAAGGGAGTGGTTGTGTAATCACCTTCGCTACGAATGTTAAAACTTAAAGGTGGACAATGGCAGGGGTTGTCAAAGAACGTGGTCACGCGTCGTCCCCTGAAAGGGTCCTCGAAATGCATTTGAGTGACGGAGTGCGCTCAGGGAAAGGGAAAATAAATCCCTCGTATTCGTCGAGGGCCTTTTTAGTATTGCAAAGGGTACGTAGTCTGAGAGAACGCAATGAATAATAACAAGGGGTATGAGGAATGGAAAGTCGTATTGTGGCTCCTGGAAGCTATCGACCCGGCTTCAAAAAGACCTCTTCATGTGTACGCACTCGTCAAAAATGTTCCCTAAGTCAGACCCGAGAGGAATTAGAGGGACGAGTAAAAAGATGCTGGAATGATGTACTTGGAACTTAATTTGGATGTTTTATACGTGTTTCTTACTGTAAATACTCAACTAACTTTACTCAAATGTATGTAGCTTGATATTATTTCTTTGAGTAGCTTTTAATTGTGCCATCTCCACTTTCTGGTTAACAGTGACAGTGTGGCATAACATAATACATAACAGTATGCATTATTACTATTTATTCTTATTAAAAGCAGTAGTAACTAATGTACAGGACAATATATAAAATACGATACAGGACAATAAACGGCAGTAAAATACTTATAGAACAACAGAAGAATAAAAGACGGGATTTGCTTAACTTCTAAAGAAAGTCTTGGACTGATTTGGAGTGAGATGAGGGATACTAGGTGAGAAACCAAATAATATAGGAGAAAATACCCTAGAGAAGTTTGAGGGATAGCGAAAAAAGAAAGTTCCTAAGATACTGCGGAAAATTGATCTTTGAGAGATGTCTATCCGGTATACCGGGGTATTTTTATTAAGAAGGCAGCTATTTGATTGCATTTTAATTTATTGTTATCGTGGTTTAATCATTGATTTAAAATATTTAAAGACGTCGAAGGGTGCTTTTATCTAGTTTGTATTGGATGGATTATTATTATCATTCAATATTTGTACACACATTGTAAGAAATTAAATTGTAAATAGTAAAAGTTTCAGTTCCAATTCCGAATTTACTCTATTCGTATGAGTACCACGTCATATTTTAATACGCCTAAATTTTTATATGGAATCCTTATCCTATAATGCATAATAACCGAAACAGTAGATAGGAGCTAGTTGAGTCTCACTGGTGTATTGAAAGAATGACACTTTACTGTTTTCTTTTCTGTCGTAATTTAGAGAGAGCCCCTTCCATGGACTTATAAAGAACGTTATGATTCCAATTTGGAACCTGTCATCCTGTTGAGATTTACACTTTTAAGGGTTGTTTAGGAAGTTATTTAGAGGAAAATAATTTGCCAAACGTAAGGGTTACCAGTTCTCGGAACTGTGGCCAATAAAGAATGGGATTAACTGTTCCGGGATTTTCAAGGACTAATATCACAAGAGGACCGACTGTGGAAAGCGCTTTTATAATTCCTTTGAAACTCTGAAGAGTTTTGGTTGGAGTAGTATTTTCAATCTGCGTCAATCAACGTTTATATCTTCAGCTTCCAAATGCTTTAACTTAAGTGGGAACGGATTGACCAGAATCTGTATTCCGCATCTGGTTCAGGTCAACTTTTTGAATGTCTGCCACTTTACAGTTCTCGAATATTTTTTGCTCTAAAATTATTAACGATCTATTCCAATCTTCTTTAGGATTAAAAACACAATTTATTTATTACACTTGGTGGAAGGACATATTAAATGAGAAATAGAACTTGGTGGCTTCCACAATTTATTTTCTATGCAAGCTTCATAAGTAATAATAAAATACATAATATTTGGATAAAGTAATCAACAATAATTTATACATTTGAACAGCATTATTTGAGAGTTCTATCTCTTCAAATTACTTATATAGTTTCTCTTAATGACTACAAATAAACAGATAAAAATGATAATTAATATTAAAAAATGAAATTTTGTAGGCAAAGAAGTTGTTGAATGGTTAATAACTGATTGTTATACTGTCGTATCCGTAAATTTTGAACAAAATATTCTTTTATAATAGTTAATAATTTAGTCCCTAAATTCTTGTACTCAAGGTTTATAACTGCTTGGAAAAAATAAAGACAACCCATAATCGTCTTATTTTCGAAAAATAACACTCGAACTCGAAAAATCTACATCAAATTTAAATGTTTTACAAAGAAAAAGTAATTTACAACAATTTTCTAGGTTTTTAAATCACTTGTGAACCGATCGAACAGGAATTAAGATTCCGTTAACGAATGTTGAATCTATACTTTCATTATCAATGTACTTATTTCACTTTAAAGTTCACTGTTTTTCCTCTTACACACGTAAAGCTCGAAAATCCGTTTTACTAAATCATTATAAATTCTAAAAAATGAGAAGACCAAACATATTAATATTATAATCCTTTATGATTAAAATGATTTTCTATCTCGAGCGGGAATGTAAAAATATATCCATTAATGTTCCGTTACTGTGGCGGCAGTCTGATTCAAAGAAAGTCACGTAAATCAATCAAAAATGTTATTCGCAATATACACGCGGTGTGCGGATTGTTAAAGTTTCGTTGCATCGTGAAATACTTCATGTGTAAGTGAAAGTAAGGAAGCAGATGAGCTTCTTCATATGATCCCTAGACGTCGCAGTTTCATAGGCCTACGTAATAGATCACATCGTAATAGTAGCATAATATTGTGAAAAAAAATACCGAGTAAACGTTTGTTTTGCAATGGAGAGGGAATAAAGCATCATAAAAAAGCGTCACCGGGACGCAATTTCTCCTTTCATTGCCGCCCTCAAACGGTTTAAAAAAAAGAGCATTCGCGCTTATTCTCGACCAATAGGAGCGAATGAGGGCCATAAAATAGGTATAGAAGGCGTATGAAGTGGAAAAGCGTTCGAGAGAAAGGTGAATTAGAAAGAGAGTTTAACGGCTGAACGGTTTCGAGTATCGAGCATGTGCTGTGACAATTACCCGAATAAGCCTGGATTTTAGATTAGGTGTAAGGATTATCTTTTAAGAAATACCCCGCTGGGATTCGAGAAGGGAATGACGTCAGAAGATATAGAATGATTCGAGATACGTGATGTTGAAACTTACCGGAAGGTGGCGTGTCTACTCGTCATATGCAAAAGATGCCTTAATCACACGCGAAGAGAATAGCATACTGAGATTGGTTGAATTTTTTTCTCACCTAATCTCCATCTCGTATTATCTTTTGCAGGAAATGTGATTATGTAATCGATGAGGTAAATGCTAAATTGTAGATATTCCCTGCAAAACATTATAACATTATTAAGGTCCTTATTTCAGATTAATGGCCGTACGTAATGGGCTATAACTGGATTAAATCATTAGTGATACTTCTCACTTGACTCAAATCAGTGATTTTCAGACATAATATATTTGAATGAATCGGTGTTTTCATACATCTTTGAACTTTTTTCTCGTAGCTAATACCTTTTTTCCTCGGAGTTTAATTTGTTGAGAAGTAGTTAAATGCCAAGGTATACTATCCTAACGAAGGTAGGCTAATCAAGGCTTTATTGCATTTTGATCACCGTTCATGCTGTAATTTACACGTCGTAGGATTGTATCAACAAGATGCATAATTGGATTCTGGAATTTACCATTGCTGTACTGCAATTGATTCATTACAGGTGTCAAATCGAAAGGTTTATCAAGCTTGGTTAACGAACACAATTTAATCTTATGAAATTTTTCGAAGTGAAATATCAAGAAAACTTATCTATTTTCGTTAGTATATTAAAGAGATTAAAGTGGACCTTAGAATGATAAATAGTATATATATAAAATAATATATAATATAATAAATACTTAAGTAAGAGAGGATGTGAAATTTTTGCTGAATTATTTAATACAAAAACTGTTGAGAGCTTTTCTCGAGTTTATATCACGTTAAAGTGAATGGAATAATATTTGAAAGATTAAAATCTCTTGCGTGTTTGCTGAATCAGTAAAATACTAAGAGAGTATTACTGAATTTAGTATAACATTTCAATCTCGATGGACTCATAGAATTTCCTCGAAAGATTATAAAACCGACCTCCGGACACACGAACACGTACAACGACAGCTCCCAAAAGAAAGTAGTAGAAATAGCAAAACGGAAAGCATTCCAACGAATGGAAGCTTCCATTTTAAAAAGGTAATAAAAACAAATCGTTCCAAGAATTAAATAGGACAAATTCAGAATCCGCGATGATTTAGCACTTTCCACGAGATTCCATCCATGACGATCGAAATTGATTCGTGGACGTAAAAATAAACATAATCCGATGGAATTTCGCGGGAGATCTCGTGTCGAGGAACGCGGAAGAATATCTGTCCGATGCGGCGAAGATAAGATAGGATTAGAGCGGGGACTGGAAAGGAACGGAGATGGGAATTAGACGGTCCCGATTAGAGAAAAACAACCCGAGAAAAGAGAGTGACGGTTAGCTATGCTCCAGAAGGAAAAAAAAAAGAAGTTACACGAGGCGAAGATTAAGAGACGAAGAACTCATGGAGAGTTATTCGGAAGGGATCTTTTACGTAGAAGGTTGAGAAGGATGCTAAAAGGAAGCCGATGGTCGTTTATTGTACCTCTTCGCGTGGGTATCGTTTTTATATATAATGGGAATTTTATTTAGGACGCAACTCAGCTTTCAATAATGCCGACCGCTCATTAAAAAATACCTTTTATTCGTATATTTTTGGGGAGGGGGTTGAAGGAGAGCGCGGTATCGTATGGATACGAAACAAATCTTGTGTCGAAATAAAACTTAATGGTGCGAAGTATTTTTTCTCGTGTTATGGAGCAACGTTTTACGAAGCGAATGGAAAATGGAGGAGTTTTTCATTGTTCGCGATGCCCTTTTACGAGCGGACGTCGTGTTCAAAAGAGGATGATAAGATTTCGAATCATCGCGCTTGTTTCTCACATGCTTAATATGTTTCGTTTTTTGATTACGCGCCCCTGAATGGGCGGGGGATTTCTCAGAGGTTGGCGTTCTTACTCGAGGTTTATATTTCTGAAGTTAGGTTTTTTACAACGTTTATCAATTTTGTCCGTTTTATTTTGATTGAAAATTCAATTTTTATTTCTTTTTACGTATATGGCTTGTGATGAAAATGGGGAGCTTTAATATGGTTATATTTATCACCTGTTTATTTCAGTTAGTTACAGATAATGGAAAAATCTTATATCTCGTTATTTAGGAATTTTCCGAATCAACTGTTGAATTTTAATTGTTATTAATATCTCAACAATTCTCGTAGATAGAATATTATAATATATAATTAAGATGTTTTAACTCAATAGTCTTGTAATTATTCTCAGTGGCACTAACTTTATTTTTTTCCAAAGCTTTCTTTTACTAAAATATGAGATTGGAAATTATAACTTGATGAATGAAATATTTTCCTCTATTGTCTGGACTTTAAACAAACCTATCTTTTTTGATTCCTGTCTAAATTAGTGGAACTAATAATGTGTGATTGATAATTAATTTATTTATTCACTTTTTACGGCATTATTTTTTAATTGTTAAACTAGGTGTCTCGGATTTTAGGATTCTATTTTCAAATGAGACTGCCGTTGTCCATATGAAGAGTGAATGTGTCTTTCAAAATAATTAGGAAATAAACCTTATTTAAATAAACATATATAAGATATAAAATAGTCGTAAGTTTGCGAAGTATATTTGGATTAATTTACGTCTCAAAACGATCATACTACGTATAATAAGTGTTCAAATTATTCTTGTGGAACTTCTAGCATGGTAAAGATAAAAACTCTAGTACTTCATGTAATGAACTGGCTACAAATGTCATACAAAGAAGCTAGTTAGCGTTCACATTCCAGTTACCGTTTTCAATATACGTGTCTCATCATTTTGTACGCCAATCTGACTCCCAAAAGGCATTCCGCATTCATTTTCTTCCCGAGTTAGACGAACATTGCCTTCTGATACACACCGTCCTCCAGAGTGATGCATCTTTTAATGAAGCGGGGATATGAATAGTTTTCCCGGGAATCAACTCTCGCATCCCCGTGAGAAATGCCAGTTAATCACGCGTCCAAATAAGAATATTTTCCGATAATTGCTTCCTCATCTCCTTTTACAAACACATGTTTGATCCAAAGAACAATTTCATCTATTCAGATGCATACGTATATTAACTTCAGTAGATGTGGTAGTGCCGTTCTTCCGAAATTTCTTTCTCTCTAAAGAAATACAGAGGCTCCGTTGTCCCAGAGATATCATCTTCTCCCGCAAGGAGGCTGCATGGAGCCGCACTCGGGCTTTTTCGAAGCGCCCACGTAAATATAGATGCGGGCGAAGTTTTTCGGGATGTTTGCTCGTTACTTTTTTTCAATATCGGTTTCTCCTAAGTTGGGCATAATGCCCCTCGAGGAACTTCCAATCCTCCACTTCCTCTTGCGATACAATTTGCATTTCTCCAGAATAAAACATTTTCCTCTCTCTCATGTGTAGCATCTCCATCTTACTCTCTTTTCTCTCTCAGATTTCCCCCATCCCCGCGGAGTTTTCGGGATTATTTCGGAATAAAATGCTTTCTTTCTTCCTCGGAGTATAAATATGCTGATGATAAACATGGCGGAATTACGAACGAAGGAAAAGTCGTCGGAAATGAGAGATTTTTTATGCAAAGAACGGAAGGAGAACTCTTACGTTATTTTTGGGTTTCCTGAATCGGTGTGCCGTTTATGCAATTATTATTATGATTATGCAGGATGCTACACCTTCGTTGGCATGGTAACTAGATTTTGCTATGAAAGCGAGCTATAACTGTCAGGATGATTACTAGATTACGTAATTTAGACGAATACTCTATCGATTACATTAAAAAATATATACATTATTATGTATATGGGAATTGATACGCGATAAATGAACAACAGAAATTATAGTAAAAGTTCACGAAATCTTAAACCTTTCAGCCCCACGTATTTGTTATTATATTGTATAAAATATTAAAAATCTGAACTTTATATGAACAATTAAGAATGACTTCTTTTGTAAACTTCATTATAAAATTTCTTATTCAATAATTATTCATTGAAAAGTATAGTATAATAGAAAAAGAAGGTTTTGATGACAAATATTTTGATAGTTTATATTAAATAAATATCTTAAATTAATAATGCCGTGTAGTAACACTGGGGCTAAAAGGGTTAACAAAAGTGGTAATGATTAATAAAGATAAAATAAAATTACATGGATAGATCATTCGTGTAAGTTAAGTAAAGGTCGAAAGGTTAATAAATATACGTATAAATTACGAATTGATATTCTATGTAAACTTCCTATCGCTATTAGTAAACGTAACTTATGTCAATAACATGAAATCATTTAAAGCTGATAAATCTGTTTGTTTATCAATATATATCTAATTTAATTCATTGATTTCGCATATCCACATACTCCCTCCCTGTAGCCATTGCTACGGGTTTCACTCGCATTATTATTCTCTTATTTTCGGCCGAAGGACTTCTTTTGTTTCTCATTGTGGAAAGGAGAGTATCGCTCGGAGATTGAAGTGGCATTTGTAGGTTCGGAGACCCGATCGTCGTCTTTTTTTTTCGTAGAAAACAGTCTGCGGGAGAAAGGGAAAGAAATCGAACTTGCGGAGGAAATTTTTTGGAATTGGAACTGCTGCGGTAGCGTAAGCCTTGCGTCTCAGGGATTAAGTTAGACTCGTTGAGAATCTCATTCGACTCACGATACAATCGAATACATTCGAAGAAAAAGAACAAAGTGAAGCACTCTCTAGGAATTCTATACGTGTACGATCCCATGTATTTGATCGGGGATAACAAAGTTTATTCATGATATTGTTGCTCTTGACAACGAACCCGAGAAGAAATCAACATTCCATTTTTCAAATGTAATATTTCACCCTCGTACTGGATGAATCTTAAATGCTTATAAATTTATATATCAATACGTGAGCAAGGTAACATTCATATACGTAAATATGACTTCCTTCTTTTGATAATGGTATCTCTCACGTTTTCAACTTTGGTTAAGTTATTTCTGTACGATAATATACTTTACAGTCAATTTTAGGGAATTATGGTTATATAAAATATGCAAAAAAATAGTAATCTGTAGAAAATGAAGACGAAATTGATAAATCCAAGAATATCGTAAAATTTTATTGCACACAGCTTTGCTTTATACTTAAAAAAAATCAATAAAACGAACTGAATTATAAAAAATACATACATATATATATATATATATATATATATATATATATATATATATATATATATATATATCTGTCATTATCTGTTGTAAATTATATTTTACAAGCGCTTAATTAAAGAATCACTAAGGTAAACGAATATTTGAGAAGCTAATCCTTTGGGAATAGAATTCTTTGCAAGCTGTTATTTGTCGGTTTTAAAATATCAAATAATCATTACGATTAGCTCTGTCGCATAAATCAAATCTTATCCTTAACATGCTGATTATTAGTAGGATCAGTTTCGAACCAAAAAATAAAAAAATCAAATCAAAATCTACATCATCTGCTTGAAATTCGATCCAAATAAGGAAGTATCATCTGGAGAAGGAAGTGAGTTCCACTTTAAAGTCTTTGAAGGAATACTTATTGATTGTGCATGACAAAAGTTTAAGCATAGCAATGTGGTTAACCAAAGTGGGGCATGCCTCAAACTCCGAGAGTTGTTTTATTTTTAATACTGGAATAATCTGCGGCCGAAATAAAAAAGTATCGAAAATTTGGTTAACTGATGAAAAGTTAGCTTGCAAGCCCTACCATGTACGTACGTACAACTTTCTATAAGGATTTTTTTAAGCTTGCCGTATGATTTTTATGCCAAAAATAAATCTTGAAGACCGATATTTATATTTATGAACTATATTCAAGTGAGTATGTTTGCATTGTTTTTGCATTGGTTCCAGTAAAAATGCTTCATTTTCTTAAGATAGAGTTTCATTTCAATTTTAATCTAGATAATGAAAATGCTACCAATACCTCGTGTTATAACGCTGAGAAAATTAACAAGAAATAAAATAAACCTTGTCTTTCTAAGCTATTTTGCGTTCTCAGTTATTTTACTCATGATTTAAAGTTCAAGAAGTTAAAATTGGGAAACGCTTATATTAAGTATCGAGTAATGGAGTTGGAAAAAGCATTTTATAGTTATCTTAGCATTCACTAATTTTATCATAAAAACTTTGAAACGCGATATTTACTCTTCCCACATGTTGATTTTACGTCAATAGCTCTATAGATATTTGCTTTAAATTACGAGTTATTCCGTAATGGCGAATGGAACAGGAATCAACTAGAGCAAGTACTTGAGAAAGGTCAATGTTTTCTCAGTTTAATTTCCCATACATTGCCGACGAAGTACCGATCATACCTATCTTTCCTTTACTCATAACTTATATAAATTCAAATAGAGCACTCTAATAATTTCTATAATAATCGAATTTCAGCGAAATTAAATATGAGTTCCAAATATTTCATCTTCGATACTAAATGTTTGTGTGTTTTACATTTATAATGTTTGGTTTATGAATTATGTATTTATGCGATATATGTAAGCGTAATATTTTCAAATAATTATAATGCAAAATAATGTATCAGAAATAGCAGAGGGTAGAATAAAAATTTACTTGAATCACTTTAACGTGTTACGCTTGAACTTATCCCAACTGATATCGCTTTCCAAATCATATTTTCTCACTTCCTTAGAAAATCGAAAAATTTGTTTCTCGGAAGTTTTTTGGCGGAACGACTTCTTGCAGTTCTTCAGAAGCTATTGATAACCGATTGTGTGGCTGCATTTTACAACTTTCCATCACCTCTTGACCTGGAGTTCGGTGAAAGCGAAAATTCGTGGGATTCTTTCGGAAAACTTGATTTAGGTGTGTGAATAGGTAAACTTTTGGCTCCAAAACGTTCGGAGGTAAGTCAGAAACTTAAGTTACACGCCTTTCATCAAAATATGTGCGACCGGGTTTTCCCACGTCGAGTTGAGAAAGTCATAAACATTTCCAAGCGCTATTATAATAAAATTAGAGGAAGAAGAATATTAATTGAGTAACGGAATGTCATTCAATTTATTCTATTATTTTTTTAAGTGTAGACACTTAGATAAATCGTGACCTTTTGCTAAAACAATCTAAAATCATTCTTAAATAAATTTTGATACTTATAATGTATCAGTAGTATCTTTCTATTTATGTTTCTTATTTGTTCCCTCTACGTGAACATAAATTTGAATTTTTACGGAAAAATGTTATTAATTAGAGAATTATAATTATATAAAATTAGTGTAATTTGAGTAAATCAATACCCTTCCGAATTTGAATAGTTCCAAAAGTGATTGCTTCGTCAATTGATTTTATCATAAACCTATCAATATTCTATGTAATATATATTACAATAATTATTGAGAATAATCACCAAATTAATTTCTGAAATATGATACCTTAGATCTGTAAAATCAATCTTGTGTTTGAATTTCATCTTTTGAGATTTCAATTATATGTAAAATTATTCACGAAAGTTTTCTCGTTGATTTATATATCTATTACTTCTGAATTTATTCAGCTCAATTACTAATTCATTTTTAAAACCCTTCCTTTGGAATTTTTCAATTCCAAGATCATTCATGCATGAACACGTGATCTGAAATTGTATAGTTGAATTACTTCGCGCATCTTTCGGATTGAATAATCACCAGATCTGTGGCAATTAGAGACGAAAGAAGTTAAACAGGAAATGGGTGATCGAGAAAGCAACGAATGCCACAATTACCCTCACAGAGAACGGAAGTTCTTCTGATTGGTGGACAGTGTATCCATGTAAATAGAATATGATTGAGCTCTGTGTCTTCTGATTCTGCAACCGTCGTGTGATTCAAAAATCGTTGGAACGGGAAATGTCTCTCGTTTTGACAGACCGCTCTACATTCACTCGAATGACCTTAATTTTTGGTACACGATCGGTCGCCGGGGAAAGTCGAGTGAAATAGAGAAGTTGTAAAAAAATCAGTTCGATAGAATTCCAAATCATCCCACACTGCGTTATTTTGAAAAAAAAAAAACTTCGTTACTTTACCTGCGATATTTTTCAATTTATAACTATGAACTCGCAATTGAAAACGCGAGTAAATATTCCCCTAAGATCTTTATTTAATCCAACACCGACGAGCACTACTTCAAATAGATCAGAGGTGTGCTAGAAATTCACCGGATGTAACTAATTCGATTCATAAAGGAAAATTCTTTTGTTTTCTGCGTAATAGTATTATTTCCGTGTCACAGGGGATAGAAATTCACGTGCTCAGTGAGAGAGAGAGCAAAACTGCTCTCCAGTGTGAGGTGGATTGGAACTTGACAGATATGCCAGCCCCCAAAATTACGCTGTAAAAAAACTCTCCAATCAGATTTCCAGCGTGACATCTCCATTTCTAATGCCGTTGGAAAAAATTCGACTTTTATGACAGCTCGGACTTTTTCTGCGAACTAACCGAATTGAAACTAACTGATTTGGCTTTTTTATTACGGAAGCGTCCTAATAAATTTTTGCAACAAGAAAGTTCAGTCTCAAGCAAAATTTTCAAAGTAATTTTGAAATATTTAGGCGTATTATTCATTTTAAAATAAGGAATGAAGTTAAGAGCACCAAGTAGAATTACTATGTCTCAAGAGGAACGAAGCGGGTTATTTTTTCAAATTAATTGATGCGTGTATCATGAAATATATTCTTTCTTATCTCGTTGACATTTAAGAGTCTAATATAGAACTTGATTTCATTAAAATAAAGCGCCTGACATTTAAAGAATCATCGATTATAAAATACGGGTAAAACCAAATAAAATTCAATCAACAACTAGTACGGCGAAGAATTTAATAAGGGAGATATATTTCGAGTAGTAATACACTCGTAGGAAGAACAGTTTTTCAAATCTCCAACAAGAAAAAAGTAAGGTCAAGAGAGAATAGAGATCCGGTGAACAGTTTGTAATTTCGTTAAACGACTCAGGTTTAGAAATTTCAATTCGTGCGGTGACCGAGTTATTCCATCAATTATCTTAATGAAAGTTTTTAATTTGTCGTATATGACAAAAGAAGGACTTTTCGTCTGTTTTCTCTTTATTTTAGGACGTATATTATTTGTCTATAATCTTTTATAGAGGAGTAATTGGTCATAGGAATTGAAATCCTTTATAAAAATGTTCGAAACTCTTAGATTTAAACGAAGTAGAAATTTGCACCGAAATATCGTATCCTTATTACTTATAACTGTTAATTTACTGTACTTATTAGAGAGGAAGATATGGCAATATGAGGATTGCCTATTAGTATTATTAATGTTACTTATATAGTTGAAGAGAAATTTTATCATCTAAGAATTTATTGGTGCTTAAAAGAATTTTCCATAGTTTTGGATAAATTGTTTGGTCATATTCAGGTCAGTACCACCGGATATCGCAAGATCTTTGGAAATATAAGAATACCTTGTCAACACATAATTTCATTGCCACTGAATCTTAAAATTGCACCAATGATAAATATTCTACAAATATACTGAAATGAAGTCTAACCCATGTGTATTCATTTCTGGTCAGTAAAGGTTCATAAATTTTATGTACATTTCTTGACGCGCTATCGATGCGATGCCACACGAAGTTTAAGAATAAAATAAGAAATTTAGTTTCCTTTGTGATAATCTTAGATTAGCCAAACTTCCAATAACGAATATTTACTTTTCGTTCTGTATTTTCGTGAACAAAACAAAAATGTCTTAATTTTCCAATCTTAAAATAACGTTACCAGGAAGTTTTAACAACAGACCTCTGGAAGAAGAAAAGTCTTTTCTTAGAAATTTTGGTAATGATCTTTGCTTGTTAAGGAATACTAAGAATCTGCAATTATATCAATTTTCAACCTCATACCTATTCAAAACTCTTAGAAAACGATAGTGCTGAATTGAACCTTCTGTTGCTGTGGTAACGGAAACACCAAACTCGGTTCTGCGTGGGAGGTAGCTTCTTGTGCAAGGGAAAGAGGAAAGCAATTAAGATATAACCGTTCGTGGAGCGTTTATGAGAATGCGTGGGCTGCGCGTGCATGGATTGGAAGCGTGATTCGGGGGGTGGGTGTGGCCTTCGAATTGCCCCCGAGCCACGCTAACATTATCCGCCTACGATTCCAAAGGTGTTTCTCCGTTTGGAAAGCGAACGATAATTTCAGGTACACGCCTTCGATGTTTTGCATCGATCGAGAAAAAAATTAACTCGCTGTAAGTGTAGGTTTGATTTCATATTCACAAGCTACCGCTCGTGCTAAATTTATGCTTCCCAAAATGTATTCATGGTTTACTTTGAACTCCTTTTGGAATTTAAACTATCTATCTATCTCTCTTCATTCCTGTCATATTTTAGCCTCCTTAATGTGTTATAACCATTTTCCAGTCGATTTCACCTTGAGATACAACTACCGTCCCATAATCATATTGAACTGTATTATCATCTCTTTTGGTATAAACGGAAGTTAAATCATTATCGTTTCTAATTAATCCATTGTTTTTTAGCAATTTAATACTTTGATGTATTTATCTCGTTTGATAAGAATTTTTCAACGATACTTCCTTATTGTCACTCTCTCCGTTACAGGAAAATAATAAACTTTCATCGGGAAATGTCAATGAATGAATGAGTATGCTACACGCAGTATCAATAAATTCGTTTGAAAATAATTATTACCGGTCAAGTTTCCCTGACTTCTACCTCCTATTGTGTGTTTGATTTCCTCTCTTGATATTCCAAAGCGTCGACATGAGCATAATCAATGCGGAACATCCTGTAGTCAATATTCCGTTGCAAATTTGTATTCGCTGAACATTTTCAGGGTTTGGATGGAGGAAATTTAGTATCTATTATTTCTCTCCGCCAAATTTGTTAATGAAAGCTATATTTATCATTATTAGAGGTGAACTAAGATAACCTATTACTGAAATGATTTCTAACCCCTGATTGTATAATAATAATCCAATTTAGGGTACCTAAGATTGACACGTATATGACGAAAAAAGTATGCAGCACTTTTAAAATTACTTTTGATCTTTGTAATTTGCTGGATTTATAAAAATAATAATCAGTTGAAAACAATGAAAAAGTAAAGCAAATATCAAGATGTGGATCCAATTCATGGAATTTAAACAAGTGAATACGAAAGATCGATCGTTTCTCTAACTAGGTTAAATAAAGAAGTATTTTATATAGCCAAATAGTAGAGAATTTTTATATTTCTGTCAATATTTAATACATACATAAGCTTTGAAAAAGCGCCAGTTTATTAGTAATATTTTTTAGAGCCTTTAAACTTTTTAAAATAAATTAGAATTTTATTTAGGAAAAGTATTATTGACCTAAGCAAACGATATACCAATAAACGGAATATTTAATCAGACAATAAATGAAATGTAAATTTAATGTAAATAAATACGTTTATTGGCTGAAGAGGTAGAATTCTAAATACCTATGGAAGTCGATACAACAATGAGAAATATGGAATATCGGTTACCTTGGAATCGCTTGGATGAGCCAAGCATTTGGCAATAAAACAGAATCGAGGTTGCATCGTTCAAGCTATACATAATTACGTACTCGATAGCCAATTAATAAAAGGATTTTACTAAGCGTTTCCTTTTCGAACGACCATATAAATTGTACGGACAAAAGAAGAGATTTAAAATTCTCCGGTTCTTTTGAAACGGTTCGGAAAAGGTCGCATCGATTAATAGAAAAGGCTCAGAGTTTTCCTTTGTAGGGGAAGCCACCATGATCATATAAAAGAACGATCTTTTTAGGATAATTTACGTCATCGACGATTGTCAAAATAACTGCGAATCCAGTCTATGATAACTCATCAATCGACCGAATTATTCTATTGAACGGATAATCAAAATTCAAGGAATAGTTTACAGTAATACCTGTAGTTGTAGGTATGTTATTTTTCCATCTTTCTTTCCTTCTTCCCCGCAACATCCCGGATGTTGTTTGCACTCTAACGAGCCAACATTTCACACCCAAAATTTTCGCATCTTCGAAACAAGCGTCGCATTTGCAAAGCTCTTCTTTTCGCGATTACTTACCAAAATTAACGCCGTTTAGCATTTTTCCCCCTCCGAGTCTTCGGGGGCGCCGTAAATTTTTGCTAAGGGTGCAAAAAAAGGGCGTTACGGGTGATTTAAGAGGGAATGAGGCAATTTGGAAGTCGCGATACTGCGAGATGCATTGGGCTGCAAATGAGCACCATTAATTCGGACGATTCCAATGGTTCTATACTACATCTATTCCGAAGCCATCTAGCGACGTAGGTACACATTACGCTTAAGCAGGACACCAGCGATACCTTTTGGAAAATGTACGAACGATTATATATATATATATTCGATACGTAATCATTATCGAGACACGTAAGTACAAATTACATCGTACTAATTGCGTCTTGAAAGGATAAAATTGCTGGAATAAACGTTTCAACCTTTTGCTGTTAATAAAACGCTTGGCATAAATATCTTTTTAGGGCGTATTTTTTTTAACTACGCATAAATGTCGGAATTAATTTACATTTAAGCTCATTGTTCTTGGAGCGTTTATAAAGCGTGTTACCCGATGCGTGAGAGACGTGCATGTATCGGAGGAACGGCGCGTTTCCATAGCGCACAATTTTTTTTTCGGAACGGAGTGAGTTCCTAATTGATAATGAATTGTCGCGTAACGACTGCGCCAGAAATTTATTTCCGAATAGGAAATACTAAAATGTTGCGGGTTCCTTTACTAACACGATGCGTATTACCTGATGTCTTTTTTATTTTGGCATTTAGCGATACTCCATCACAATATGCTGCAGTGCATTCGAGAATTGACCCGCGAATCATTCGTACATCTATGCATCTATTTACTCTTTTATTGTCGTGTTTTTTTTCGTCCTAAAATACCCGCGCATGTTTCGAAAACACGTTTTTATTCGGTTCGAATTAAAATGCAGTTGCGAAGGTACGTGTTCGGTGGACTGAATATCATTTGCGCGCAAAGTGAAGGCCACCGAATGACATTATACATATTAAATAGTGCGGATAATTTACCTTGCCTATAAATTGGCTCTTCTCCATATAGCAATCGAAGCTTTTTACTTGTTTAACGACGTCGCTTCCATCCTTCCTCATTAAAATATCCATTTCTCATTTCTTATTGACGTACTTAAACTTTAGCTCTTCCTGAGACGTATTCGCATTCAAATTTCTTGCTTCTTTTCCTCAACTTATGGTGGTCATAAATGCCAGAGAAGATCATAAAACGATGTTTGCGAAGCGTAAACACAATGTTTAATTCTAGTTAGAATAAATGTGAGAATAATGTGCTCGTTACTAGTATAAAGTTACGACAAGTAGTGGCTATCCATTATATTATATTAACTACTTACTTCGTCATCTATCCATTTAAACTAAGTAAGTAATTTTGAGTTGATCTAGAGGAAATCTTTGTCATTAAGCATAAAAAATTATAGGAAAGAATGATTCGCATTAAATTTAAGAAAATATTTTTTGAACAGAAACTTTTTTGTTACGTACATCAGGTGGTCTTAATGATACAAATTGTTTATTAGAATTCCTTCTCAAAATTTTACTGAGTTAATTTCGCGAATTTTTCTCGAAGAATATAGTCGAATAGAAAATCAATAACTTAAGATTTATATCTCTTTTCAATTAGGGAATTTTAAGTACATTATATGCGATGAAGTAGTGGTAAAAACAATTAGTATAGCTATTATTGCAGTTAATTTTTATCAGTTTATTGTACTTAATTTTTCTTTCGAATTCACTTCAATTTGATTTATTTGGTTGAAAGATACACGTCATGGTAGAAATCCGAATAAAAAATATCCCGAATGTTTGTTTACAGCCATGATGTTTCGAGTAATTTTTATTTTTTTTTTGCATTTTATAAATTTTATATCTCCTGATGAAAAGCGTTTCAGAAAATGAAGTATTTTTATTGTCTTTATTTGATTATTCACGGAATTATTTCGTATCCGATGATAGGATATTCACTTATCCACATTTCCCCGAAAAGAAACGTCAAGGATAGAATCTTGGGAGTAAGATATAGGAACTAGGAGAAATAACTTCTCACTTGTCTCTTGCATTTTGTTCGGAATGTCTCCTTCAGTTGGGTTATCCCCGAGAGGATGGCGTTTCCCACGCCCTCAATTCCGACACAACATCAGCGGAAGTTTAAACAATAGACTTTTTTCGCGGGAAATATAGAAATGCTGTGAGGAAATGAAACCCTTCCACTCCCACTTTGGGGATTTATTCTTTCGCAAGTTTCTTTTTCCCCAAAATGAACCGCCTTTATTCCTTTCGCTGTTGCGTTTTTCCCCAAATTGTTTCTGCTCATTCTTTCGGTCGCTTTCGGTCAACGTCTTCATCCCATTCCCTTCCTTTCCGCCCATCAGATGTCGTCGATCGAACACTCGATTTTCAATTGGCGTGAAAGAGAGAGCTTTCCGAACTAAAGAATCCCTTATTTTCTCACTTTTATTTGTCATCGTTCATCCTCTTCACCGAACGGAATTGAAAGTTAACGCGACCACCCTTCTATAGCCTCGTCTCGTCTTACGTACAACTTTCGGATGCGCTTTTCTATCTAGATACGGACTTCTTTCTTGTTTACTTTATACAAACGCGTATTTAATTGTTCTTTACTTTTACGGATGATTTTTGAGTGCTTGAGGAGGGTGAATACATTCGATTGCTATCCATTAAACCAACAATTAATCTGATCTAAATTCTAACTAATATTATTCATATATATATATATATATATATATATATATATATATATATATATATATATATATATATATATATATATATATATATATATATATATATATATATATACACACACATATATACATATATAAACTAAATGAATACGATTATATATATAATATTATTCATCTAATTAATTTGTGTATTTACTTAATGCATTTGTATAATATCCTTAATCCCTCATTGACTTCAATTCAATATTAACAGTTTTGTTTTTATGATTGCATCTATTCTCTTCCTTGTTACATTAACATATTAAAATTATTATTACGTGAACAATGGTAGAAAATCGTCGTTAGTAGATATGCGTAGGAATAATTTTCTATCATTCGCATCTCGTAATATTTATTTCTTCTCATTCGGAAAGCAACTGACAAACAACTCTAAATAGAGCTTCCCTACTGAATTGGGTGATATTTCTACGTTCGTGATGTATACTCTCCTGATCATCATTCAAATTCACGAAAGGTTACTCTGCTCTAATTGCAGCTTTCTAACTTCATATGATGTATTACTCATTTACGTCAGTCCCTTGGTTACTTTGCCTTAAAGTCCTATGGCCATGGGGGTGTCACTCGTAAGCTGTAGAATTTGCCCATTACCCTAGATTTCGCTTAAAGAGTTAACAGTTACGAGTTTTAGACAGATAGTGTTTGGTATTGGACCCTTCTGAGTAAGGTGCAAAAAATAGCAACATATATTACGAGAGAAACGCTGTGAGTATTTTTAACCCGAGAATGTCACAATTAATAGTTACTGTTCGTGTTCTAATCATGTACATTAAGGATACACCTAATCTACATTTTAATGACACCTTGTATATCATTGCTATATATTTACTATTCTGTCTTTGGAATGGATCGGAATACATTAACTAGAAGATACATTTTTAAATACAATATGTTTTATATTCTTATGAAAATGAAAGGTAGGAAATACAATCTATATAATGAAGAGCAGTGCATTAACTTTTGAAACGATTTGTGGATAGTACATTAAAAGAATTTAAGGTCATTTGTGGGTGAATATTTGGGCCATAATCTATAAAAAAAATCTTGTCTTCTTTGATTTTTTCTTCATTTATCTTTTTTCGCTTAAAATTAACGTCCGTTAAATTCCGGAAACAAATCGGTTTCCGCAGAATCGTTTTGATAGCAGGAGATGATTCACAAAACAGCGGAAAATCGTGTCCATGGGAAATCCTAAATTGAGACATTTTTTGTCTCGTCAACTTAAAAAAAAAAGAATGTCGTATTTCGGCATCGTTAGGGAGTCGTTAGGATCGCGAAGGGATAGAGCAAAAATTAGATAACTGATCTTGTGAAAGGAGAGAGATAATTAAGGTGTTATGGGAACTGAGTGAGATTAGGAATCGTATCTTTCATTATTAAAGCGTTCAATTAGTGAGGGAACCTCGGAAGGTTTGATGAATTAGTGCACGAAATAAATTAAGGGATATTTCCCTGAAATTAAGGGTGCTTTAAGTTATAATGTAATTCAAATAGCTGTTTTCCCTTCCTCATAAAATCTCTTGAAGATAATCGAATATATCTCATTTAAAAAAACGAAAAATGATCTTCTTAATTTATTACGTAGCTTGGAGTACATTAAGGGACAATAATTTAGCTCTACAAAATCAAACAAATATCTAGTAATCATAAGATGGATAGAGATGGATTGTTTAGTTACAACATCTCTTGAGATTTAGGTCTGTAGCTCAATAATAGAATCAAACCAACTCATTCGTCTTCATTATAGCAAGAACGACATAAGAAAAATGTGTATATATACGCATTTAAGGATCTACGGTGAATTTTGAAATAAACAAACAGGATATGAATGTATTATATAGTTTGTTCTTGCGTGTTGTCGAATAAAATATTTTACCTATCGATAAATAAATCCTAAACCCCTTTCTGAATACTATATACTGTAATAAACAATGAAGGAGTTGTTTGCGTTACCATTAAACAATATATTTTTGTACATTTCATCTCGTATTTTATTACTCTATTTATAATTTAAACCTACTTCGTTTTACCAAAAACTTTTCAAAAAAAGAATTATTATTTAAAGGAATATAGTTGTATCTAGGCTATCGATGTCGTTATACACGTACGCTTCGTCCAAAATGGAGCAGCAAACATTTCACTCGGCGAAACTAAATATGAATGAACCGCTCTTCCTTTTTGCGTAAATTCCTCGCGAAGAGAACACATATCCTTTTCATTCTGACGTCTCAGATTCAAAGCGTAAGGAGAGATAAGCAGGTGGATCCTCACACCGCATCCCAAATTATTCTTTTTGCTTCGATTCGGAGAAAAGGAGGCGGAACATTATCTACGTTTTCCTTTTTTGTATTACATTTTTTCCGTATCCTCCGTTTTCCCTCCGTCGCCCACTTCTTTCAACTCAATCTGCTTCTTCACACTTCTATTTCACTCTGCCCTACACTCTCGCCTCCTTAATTCCTCGTCTCTTCCTCTTTTTCAACCTTCCCTTCATTTCTTCGACGTCTTTATCTCTGAAACGTCGATTACTCCCTTTTCACGATTCCTTTTTCTGACGGCTTCTCCTTATATATATATATATATCCCTCCCTTTATTTCTTTCCCTTTCTTATACGTCTTCCTTTTATTTCCTGACACTTCCTTTCAAAACCTCTTTTACACATCTGCTGTTTCCGATTCTAATTTTTTTTTGCGACGGATCAACGCGTCAGTGTCCATCGACGCTGGAGATCGCCGGTTCGATTACGGATTCGTACGTCCCCAAAAAAAATATGGGTGGATTGCTTCCGAAATCGGTTCATGAAAATTGGTTCGAATTATTGTGGTGGTGTGACGCGAGTACAAATGAGCGTGGGAAAGTGGGTTTCGGGTTTAAAATATGTGGTGAGTTAAATTGCAGTTTTTATAACTGAAGTGTATGCGGGATTTATAGAAATCGTCCGAAAAATTTATGTTTTTTTAACGTGCATTATAATGTTTTAGGTACACTGGTAGCTTTTGGTTTCCTAAACACCGTCTATATTTTACCATTGATAAATATTTTTAACTTCCTTCCTCTTTCATCTAATGTCATGAGTTTTTTACCGTGTTTGCATGAAAGTTATTACACATCGTGATAATATGAGTGTGCATTGTATAGGAGATGTTTAGCGTTAGAGCGGTAAAAAATTAAAACCAGATAGAAGGTGATGTATTATCTCTAATTGTGATGGACTCAGCATTCTTTCGCCTATCCAATTTCGCCTTGGCGACTGTCATTGCTTTCGCAAACCTTTTGTAACCCGTTTTTCTAGCAAAATATTTTACTTTTTCGTATTCTTATGCAATATTTCTTGCATTAATTTTTCATTGTTTTTATAGATTCTATTGAAGGAATATGACGTCCTCTTCCATTATATTTCTTGGTTAAGTGACTGTAATGATTTTTTTTAATTTAACCATTTTATTTGGTCTTAATTCAAAAAGTTAAGAAATTTAATTAACAAACATCGATTAGTTTAGATTTTTTAATAATGAACTATGATTGGTAGTAAACTTAGCATGATATAGCACCTCTAATGCCACCATTAATGTCATCCTTATCACATTTTTGATCCAATGTTTGAATATTCTATAATCAATTTATGATTATTTAAAGATGGCAAAAACTTTGAGTTTTCAAAAAAAACAATTATTACGGAATAAATCATTGATAATCTTTGCAACTCATGCGGAACCGTTACCAAAATCTTAAATAAGTAATGTTTGAAGTTCTTTGTAAATGTTACGATCGCTTTGCATGTTGTACCATACACGTGTACTATATTTTCTCCTCTCTTTACGTATTTATCTTTTCTTGCCTTTCATTTCTTTTTCCCATGCAACCGATCGTTCCTTTTTTCCCTCTCGTATACAACTTTCGTCTCCTCGGAACCTTTCCTCCTCTATTTCCCAATTCCAGAAAGAAGTTCTTCCCGGAACACATAATTTCCCTTTTTTATCTCCGAGCTGATGCATTATGGGACTTCCCATGTCTCCTCTTTGTGTCCCGTAGGAATAGGCCTTCCTATTTCCCTCAGCCGATCTCTCCATACCTTCGGCGCACTTCCTAAACAACGGCCTCCTTTCCCTGTATTTCTCTTTCAATTTATCGCCTCAATCGATACAATTATTAGAACTTAAAAAATTCATGAAATTAATCCTCTCCTGTTTAATGTACTATTTATAAACCTTAAATAAGTAACATACATGAATGTGTGTATGTAAATAGATATATACAAATGTACAAATATACATATGATATATAAAATTCCACTTGCATTAGAGGTTCAGGGAATGTGCCACTCCTCAGCAGAACGTAGATATTATCAGGTTTTTATGTTGTGTTTGTATCCTGAAAGTATTCCACATGTTAGTTTCTTTATTTCTTGAATACCGATAGGGACATAAAACGTGAGTTTCACTCCCCTACTCTACTGTCCCAGATTACATTACACGATCATTATTATTGTGTTTGAAAATAGTTTTTGGACATCCATACACGTGTGTATCAGATGGCTGTTAATTTAATTAGTTTGCCCTAGGGAAGTGTATGATTTATAACATGTATATGTATTGGATGGGATCTATTAAAATTGTCCATTCATTGAATCAGTGTTTATCAAAGGTACTTATATTTTCTCTTTTCTTTGCAGGTGAGTGCTCGTATTTTTCTCTTGAAAGATGGAAAAGTTTTCATCAATTTCTTGTTCGAGTTTAAAAAGTAAGTTCGAATTTTATAATGATGAATTGTTTAGGAAATTTGGTAGAGAAAAAGTACAGAGTTTTTATTGCAGATATTTGAAAACGCTTCCCCCAATAGTAAAACATTGTAAGTGCAGGTTGATGGGTAGAAATCTTATATTATAATGGTTATTATATTAGCATCCATTACAGAAGTCATCACATAAGCAGTAGGTTATATTTATATTCCATCGCACTTCTACTTAAAAAGGTACAGCATTGTATGGTCGGAGGAATGAAATCGGTAAAAGCTGGACTGTTATTTAGTATATAAAGAAAATCCATTTGAATTGAAATATAAGGGGAAAAAATCGGGAAGGTTTCACTTTCCACCATAATATAATTATAAAGTTGTGAATTTAGTTATCCAAACCTTGGGCGAAGCTTTTGAAAATTCGGAAAAAGGGAAGTTCGATCTATTTCGCAATCTGTGCGTTATCTCAAATTATTCCTCGGAAATCTTTAAGGAGGCAATGCAATTTTCCTAAACTTCCTAAAGGTCGTTAACCAAGAATTTCATTACAGATTTGAAAATTGACAACTGCTGGAGCAAACAAAATATGATGGATTGGTTTTCTCTCCAAGTGGCAACGGAGCTTACAAAGTTCTTGAAACATCATCAAACTGACGTTGTTTGGAGTTCTTCCTCTAATATTCATTCCTAAATATAGCTCAGTGAAAGTGCTCAAGTAAGCGATAGAAATTGAATTCACTCCTTGAAAATGTTAATTAGTGAGATGCACTGATAAGTGTGTTTAATTTCATAATTGATGGTGTTTCGGTAGGAGATATAGTATTGTTGCTATAATTGTTACCATGGAAATCGATATCACTTGAATATGGAGTATGAATAGGTACTTGCAGTCGAATTTACAGTAGGAATTTTAAAATTAACATGAACTACTTTGTTATATTGTAAGGACGTAGTTTATTTTAGATAAATTTTATTTTATTCTCTCTTGATGATAGCCTCTAAGATAATGATATTAAGATAAATGGCTTTTTGAGATTCTTGAATGGAAAAAACGAGAAGCTGATCATTATACATTAAAGAAGAAGAAATTCTAAGTAAGTTACTGAGGGTTAGTTTTAATTTCGTATATAATAAAATATAATATATTTTACCTTTAAAGTAAGAACTGATTGATAAGCTGTCTATCCTTGGGAAATCACGAGATCTTCAATTTATTTATGCACTAAAGTACTTCCTTATTTATATTTAAACCATTTCTGCTTTAATTTGAATTTTAATAGTTTAATTTCCTGCAAAGAAAACGTTAGTTTAGCATTTTATTGAAAATAATCGGAAAGTCTTTCCTGTTCTAGTGCAAGACATGCTTTCTTACTTATCTTATAGTTTTGACCGTATTGAAGTATTTAAATGGCTTTAATTTTAGCAATACTGTTACTTATAATTCCAATGCATGACTCATATAGACCCAATTTCATCCTAGAGGATCGTATGCACAGATTAATTCGCTTCGGAGACAAAGAAATAACTTCGAAAAGAATCACAACTTAGAAATGCCGATATTCGTATTCTTCAAATTCATCGTTTTGTTTTTCCGTCTGGGAACGTGTCTCAAAATGGGGAAATGGTATCTCAAGCGAAAGAGCAATAATTGCCAAAAGAAATGAGGCATTCGAATACAATGTGTCCCGATGTTCTTTTTGGCGAGAAAAGACTGAAATTCCGAATAAATGAGAAACATTCCTGCATTATTCTTTTTTTCGCAAATTCAGAATACGAGAGAAGATCATGAAAGCTCTTAATCCAATTAATAATTCATGATGCATAAGTTTTCAATTCAAGCCGGATAAGGAATATCGCAGGTGTTTCAGTTTAAGAAAAGGGCTTTGATCAAAATAATGAACACTTCTATTTACTGGAAACGGAGATAAATCCGTTTCTATGCCTTCTTTCGGACCGTTTTTGTCTACGGAAAAAAGAATACGAGGTCCAAGCGAATGTGTTCTTTGCATAAATGATTTCAGATAATTAAATTGTGGCGCTACGTCAATAATGAACCAAATTTTGATTTTGTATAATTCAGTCTATTGTATGTATAATTTATTAAATTGATAATTGAATTGTCGCCTTAACTATTTTCTTTTTACAATGGAAAATAATCATGTTATTAATTTAATAATTATCCCTAATAATCTTTTAATTCACAAACCTATTACATCATATGTTTTACTTTGATGATTCCATTTCAAAATAACCTCAGCCATAATTCGAATAATTTATCAACAAATTAACAAATTTTAGCTTAAAGTGTAAAATAAATTTTTAATTAAAATAGTTAACGAGTTACACGCTATCAAGACATGTATTGAAATTATTGATATGAATCGTAACTTGCACAATTTTTTTCGCACATTCCAGATGAATTTAGCGCAGAATAAAATCCACCAAGATATTTACTTTCCGCTTACAATTTTTTCACTCAATTAATTTTAACGGTACAAATCTAAACTGACTCAGTCCTTCGAATATAAACTTGACGGAAGTAACATTAATATAATTGATAATGAGAGAGGAAACATTGACTATTTAATATTTACCATAATCACTTGTCAGCCTAAGTAAAATATACGGTTGTCAAATTGTCCGAATGTCATATCGGAAGTGAAAAAGAAAAATGCGTGATGTATCAAAAAATATTCAATATAATTTTCATGACACATAACCAAAAATTAATTAACTGGTGTTTAGAGATAAATGCGAAACAAAAATAATTATTATTGTGGAATTCGAATTTTCATTGTTAATTTTTTATCATACAAATATATTCAAAATCTGCAGTATTTTACTACAAACACCACAGAAAAATAGAAAAAGTATAACTGATAGTTACCGATTAAACATTTTGTAAAAATAATATATAAATAGAGAATTTTAATGAGGAAAATGGAGGGTTGATTCATGAAATATCATTTCCTCGTTTCAAAATGCACGTTTTTTCTGTAAGAGGTTAAATTATTTGCAATCAATATGTTCACAATATTTTGTACCTTTATATTAATATTTGCTGCGGGAATTCATTCAATGTAAATTATTACGTAATATGTATTTTATCATAGGAATATATAGTGTAATTTCAACTCGAAATTCAGTCATCAGTACGTATATTTTAATTTTACGGGATTTAAGCATTTTTAAGTATCTGAAAAACGAATTTGTTTCGATATCCTACATCGTCATTGAAATAAGAGATAGTAGAGAATATTATTTCGTATGAAATCCTCCGGAATAATAGCGCGTTGAGATGACATTATGCATTAGCTGAGCGCAGCCTTTCAAAGAATGCAAATCCCTTTTGAAATTCCACTTTATCTACGTCTCGCAATGCGGCGGAGGAGTGCAGAATATGACAACTGTGGGAAAGAGGGCTTTTTATAAGTACAGATGCTTGTTTATTCAGGTTATCCGGTCATTTTTCTAGCATTTCGCGCTCTTCAACTTAAGTCCGCCCAACTTCACCGTATCGCAAGGCGGATTTTTTCTCTCCATAGTTTCGCTTCGCCAATATTTACGTGGAAAGAATCCTTCTCTATCGCGTCACTCCATAAGTCATCGCAAACTTTGCCATTACCTTCGCATTCTAATTCGAAATCCTCTACGTTTTTTATCTCCGCATATCCCGCTGTCTTATGGTTCGCAGTCGAATGAAATATCCCCCGCATTAGTACCTGAAGACCGGTGGAGTTTCAGTTGTTAATATCTAGTTTGCGTAGCTTTGTTAAAATAAAAGTGTATATTATGGTTAGTTGAAATGGGCAACGTGTATTATATTCGTTACTTTTTATTGACGTGTCATAGCGTAAGACGTAGCTGGCAGAGTAGTGTATTACAATCCCTTTTGAGAGATTCCAATGAGTGAAATACATTGCTGGATAATGTCCATCTACAGCGATTATATAGTATATCATCGTCTCGCACTCATACTTACCAACAAAATATTTGAGTGAAACATTAGTTTTCAAGAACATGAATCTTTAAAAAGATGAATAACTTTTAAATCACTGTTTAGGCAGAGGAATTTGTGTGTATGAATCAACACAGTATGCGAAATTAGTACTCTTATTGTAATTATCCATAACTTCTTACTTTTGCGTATACGTTTAAGTTTTTTTACGTAAATTATTTGATTCGGATTTATTAAAATAATTTATGCATATTGTTCCCTATAAATTAACCTATATCTCTTATTACTTGAAAAATATCGCATATGGTTTATAAACAATACCTTCCAAACTGAAATTAATTATGACGCGATATATTTATGCATATTTAATAAAGTACTAGTATATTGAATTATAATTGTGTGATATCTAGCATTCCAATTTCATTCAATCAGTCAACTAGAGGTTTCGTAGGGTAAAGCTTTGTTTATTGAATAACTTAACTATGTTAAACTAAAAAATTCCAGTTCGATTATCAATTCAGAGACTCAAAAAATATTTCCACCCTTATTTAACGACTTATTAAGGCAACTCCTATTTTTAACTCTATCTTTTTATATGAAATATTATGATATCTCCATTGATGATAAGTATGCATTATTATAGAAATGCCGATGAAACCCATCATATATTTATCAACCTCACTGAAATCCACTTGTGAACATTGTGTGAGGAATGCTTGCTTTCCTTTAAATAAGATGAAAAACTTGAAGGAAATTGCCCCTATATTTTTGTTCTCTTCCAGTCTTCCCAAATCGCGCACCTCTTACCTCCCTTGCCTGCTTCCTTCCCTTTTCTCCAGACATCCTCTCAGGGGAACGTCCGCCATCTTTGATTCCCTTATACTTTGGTGGTTCCCCACCTCAATCTGTCATCTGCCGCTCGGTACGATGCCATCGCAATATTTTTCCCATTCTCTCTTTGATCGATGTCCCAGATATTTTCTTTATTCGAATATATTCACCTCCTTTCTGTGGGACGCATTGCGGCCGATGCTCTTTTCTTCACGGCGATGTTCTTTTGTTTAGGCGATTTGTTTACGCGTTATTTGTAGTTTCCGCTTCGAATTGCGGAGCTCTGCAAATATAATCGCCTCGATAAATATACCTGTGCTATATTATGTTTATGTTTGAGAAGTAGGTTAGGAATTTAACGCCTGAAATTATGTCGTATTATACCAACGGTATGTTATATACCGTTGATTTTTACGATGCATTAAATATTTAGCTATATTCAAGGAAGGAGGATATAAATGAAATAGGAAAACAAAAAAAGAACGAGTGATTTAATTCCAATGAAATTTAAATTTAAGGATAACATCGTAAATGGTTTAAATCTTTTAGAATATATATAAAAACAAATCTTTTCTCAATTAAAGGTTTTATTTAATGTATCTAAATATCTTTCAAACCTTAGATTTGGTTTATCTTTAAAATTGAAAAATACATCGAAATAATTTTGCTACTCCTGTTATTTTGATTGCTCCCATTACAATAAAACCATTAAAATACATCTACGAACGTACAAGCCGATTTGGCATGCGATCTTTAAAAACAAGAAACAATAAAGAAGCTTAAGAGAAAAGAATCCGACAATTCCTCGACACCGAAAAAGGAAAATATTTCTCTCTTACAAAATTCTCTTCGGATAACTCGACCACGAATGGATGCTTCTGTAAGTTTTCCGCGGCATTTATGACATTCAGCTCGTGGAGAGCACTTATATGGCATTTCCTCGAGAGGAAAAAAAGGTGCGTTAAAATTTTATTTCCTTATATATGAGAAGGGTACGTTAAAAGAGAGAATCGCGGATTGGAGGCGAAAAAAAAAATCACGAAAGGAAGCCAAATTTCGGAAGTTCTTACGAAGCTCGAAATTGCGGGGAGTGAAAGTCAAACAGTGTGTAGAATACCGCAATGCCAATAAAGCGTTTTACGGCGCAGCGTATAAAAGGAGTGGAATTAGCAAAAGAGTCATTAAATATGAGATGGAGGCGTGAAGAGAAGATGCGGATTCGTTCGTGGAATTTATCGCGAACACGTCACACTTTGTGCGGACTCGCGACATTCCTGGGCGTCTTAGATACGGGCCATGGCAACGCATCGTAAATAACACTAGTGAGCGTCGTCTGATCGTGGTTTTCATTCTTATGGAGCCGAAATGAAGGAGGAGTCTAAGCGGATGACATGGACCGAACATGACGCGAATGGTTTTGGCCTTCGAACACCGGAAGGATGCTAACTATCTTCCCCACTCTCTTATTCTATACTTTAGAAACATTATAAGTTTAATATCTCTAAGCACTACTGAAAATTCAAGACGAATACAAATGTAATGGTCTTATTTTCGTATTGAATAATGTATTGGACAGAGATTTTTTTCTTCATACTGCCAAGTTATTATCGAGACATTGTCACTGTAATAAATGATCCCGGTGTTCATTCCCGAATTATTATCATCAAAATTCTATAAGGTTCATTATTACCATGGAAGAATGCGTTATCTGGTTTAAAAGTTCTCTATATTTATTAATTTTTTCCGAATACAATAAAAAGCGCAAATCTACGCCCGGAGTGTTGTACATCACAGATTCTAAGTACCTCTTTCGTAAGACTAAACCTATTTTGTGGTAATAATAGGTTTAGTTAAAAAATATGAAGATGAAACATATGAATACCCTATTCAGAAATAATGTTTAAGGAATAATGTTTTGCTTAAAGTGTGAAGAAGATTAATTGCGAAGTAGTGACTGAAAGCAATAAAAAATTACAAAAGGTGCATATCATTACATAATGAAAAATTTTTGCGCCATTTTATGAGGAACTAATTTGATTATTCATATTTTATGATGTGTTAATAAATTTATGGATTCTTATCGTGAAACAGATGGTGAAGCGAAATATTGATAATCGGTAAATTGAAGAGAAATCGTATTCGATGATTTTACGGAAAGAGAATTAGATTTCCGAGAAATGGGAACGTAGGTTTGAAAGCGACTACCTAATTTATCGATTGATCGACTAATTAACTTCCTCGGATTAAATTTTGAGGCAATGAAGACGGATAAAATCTCTTTATCGAAACTGTCTGTTGAAAAGTGCTAGATACTAAGTGGCAGGAGAGTAAAACGGAAGGGAAAGCTCAAAACAGATTGAATTAACTGGCAAAGGGAGTAATCCTGGATTTAAATGGAAATTCGTGATAAAGAGGTATTCAGAAGATTGAATAGAGTTAGGATAAAGGGTGGTACGTCGAACGAAATCCATTCTACGCCATCAAGCGTCAAGGAATATCATACATTCTTCTTCTATTTGCGGAATTATTACCGAAAAGGATTTAACAGTCACACGTTATAACTAACCGGATGTGAGATATATGAAGCCATAGATGTAGCAGACGATGTTGCGTAAAAGAAAATAGTTTGGGCCCTGATATCAGATGGAAAGCTTTTGTCGTACTTTTTCCTCACAACGTCCCCGTGTAAAAAAATAGGGTATCACTTTTTCCAAAATTTCGCAGAATAGTTTGCCATCTCGGCGCCAGGGGGCGTCTCACCGAAAATGGAGGTGTGAACGCCATCTGAAGAATATTATCGGGCATCTGCTTTCCTCTGCATTTTTTTCTGTTTCGAGATGATCTTTCCGTGCGACGTTAAAAAGAACTCGTCTCTTCCGGAAGTACGTTACCAGAAGGATGATGTCTATAGAGGTTCAACTGTTTTTGCAGTCACACTTTGAACTGCTTCCAAAAACATTTTCTGTCGTCTATAAAAAAAAATTCGAAACGGAATCCTTGCTTGTGTCACCTTTTTTGGACGCTATGGATATAGATATACGTAGGTTTAACTTCAGATCTGCTTTTCTGAGAGTTTCTTTTCTAATGTTTTGAGCGTTATATGAAATATTTTAAATGTTTCAGTAAATATGATTAACGACATCGTTAGATACGTAATCTTTGAATTACAAAATATATTGTTTTAACTGTTTAATTTTTCGAAATTTTTAATGCGAAAATCATTCAGTTATCATTTCCTTGTTTTAGTTCATAACAATATGTTCTTAGTGTATAAATAATAACGGATAATTTATACTTCTCTTTTATGTTATTTTTCTTTTCACATCAGTGTAGCATTCGAATTCATGTTTCTCAAACTCATCTAGTGATATTACATTACCTTTCTCTTATCATGGACATTACACCTCTACCTCTGATCTTCATTTGGGATCCTACCTTCGTTTCTTTTAGTTTTTGCTATTACCTAATCAACATATATCATTATTTTTTTGAGAACCCGTATCGTTCCCTGTTCTTTATGGTTTATCATTTCCTTTGCTTTTAATTATAGTATTATTAAGAAACACTCATCATTGTTCTCAGAGAAATCCATCTCGAATGAGTTAGTAAAAGTTGATAATAAATAAAAGGTATTGTACCAATTTTCAATCGGTGATTCGATTCCCGCTGGAATAATTTATTTTCACAATTACATTTGCTGTCTTAGTAAACTCATTTTCAAAATAATAATACTTAAAATCATTAAATCCACACTAAGTATTATATTTTAAAAGTTCAATCATTCTGAATATAAAAGCGCAACATATTCGTCAACATACTACGCAAAATTTTGACTATCAAAAAATATCCTAGTCAAGCGCGAAACATTTAAAGCTTCGATTGTTAAATTTATGTTACAATCCACAATATTCGACTTAAAAAAAAAAGTAAATGCTCCTTTCATTTAAATTTCTGCCAACTTCTCTGTAGACTCCCTCCTTCATTCACATTCTTTTCGTAAATTTATTAAACAACGACGAGATGTTTAAATAAATTGGATCAGAAAAACTCGCGTGAAATATAGCATTTTGCATATTTCGCTGTTTACGTGTGCCCATCAATTATAATCCGTACGGAAGGACGCTTCCAAATTCATCTGGACTTTTTTCATTGGAGAGGGCGACGCCCACGACAGAGCTTTCGGTAACTCCCCGTCCCCGCTAGGGAAAAAAAACAAGTGAACGACGACGCGCGCTGCTGAGATTCCGGATATTGTCCAGTCAAAATGCCGCCGTTTAAATCAATAGGCGATGCCTTCTTTTATTGCATTTTTGAATGCACGTTTTTGTATGGCGAAGTCATAAAAAATGAGCGGAGAAGTGCTTTTGCTTTCATATTTTGCCCTTCTCATCCTCAAAACTCCATTTTCTGTTCCTGCTGTGGATTTCTTTTTTGTCTTTTCCTTTTCTTCTCGTTTTGTAAGCGTTGCATCTTTTTATACCTTTAATTTCAATAGTTCTCGTTTTTCCCATTAATACGCACGCATCTATTTTTAGTATGCTATGATTATGAGTTTAATGACAAACAGTCTTTAACGGGTAAATTTCAACATCGATTTAATGAAAAGGTTTTGAATTATAAATAAACGATTTATTGGTACTATATTATATATGCATACGATATATATATATATATATATATTTATTTATTTATATTATATACGTTTATTGCTCCTATGTGGATACAGGTAAAAAGCTATTTGAAATATTAAACTATGTTCGCGATTATTTTCATTTTATCTCTGAATTTACTAGCGATTCTTCAAGGATGAGTTCTGTGCAATCAGCGAAGTTCGTTACCTTCCCCTTTAGAATACAACGAACTTCTCAATGTTTCCCAAGTGTTACAGAAGAGCTCCCTTCATTAATATCCTTCGATCGATACGGAATTCCCTTGTCTCTTCGCATTATTTCAATCTCAAATTCTTTTTTCGCCTTCTTATTCTAACCGTTTGACCTACATAAAGGATAGTTTACAAAGCTTACCTGTTTTGCCTGTATAATGGTCCATTATATTTTGCTTGTATGTATAACTTAATCAGTCTCCATCCCCCTTTTTATATTTTTATTTATTTGCGCACATTTCCTGAATGTCTGAATATGTATTTTCTGAATCGAAATGACTCCACTGGTGCTTATTAGCTGTTACATAATATCACAAGGAAAACGATAGAATATTTATTGGTTGAACATTAATTTTAAGCTGACACTTGAAACATATAACGAACGAGCATATTTTGGGTTTACTTTTAAAGTTGATAGTAAGTACGTGTTAATAAAAGAAATACTAGGTGACAAATGGGAACAAGTATTGCTTGAAAAATAGTTGTCATGGTTATTGTAGCCAGGGAATAAATTTTCGCTGTTTACTTTTTGTCCGTATGGTTATTCTGTAAGCAATAATTTATTCAAATATTTTCATCGTGATCATTGCCATTTCTTTTTCTTCGAAATAATTTGTATTCTGATCTGGTTTATTATAATTTCTCTCTTATATAAGTATTTTAAAGACGGTCTTAACTGGTGTACATAAGCTATTCACATAATAATACACCGCATCTAATTCCGTATCGTACCGCACCGCATCACTTGACAGCTATAAACTTTTTAATTGTCCATTGAATTGCATACACCTAACCCATTAATCTTCCTATATTAAGGTTGCGTTGATTTCCTTGGGCTGTATACTCACCTTCTTCCGCTCGAAACTTGCTGTTCCTCAATCTCTTCTGATACAGACGTTACTCAATTAAGTTCCCTTTTTCCCTCGCAACCTCTTCTCTCACGGTTAGTTAAGGTACGCGTCTCTGAAAGGGGTCAAAACTTTCCATAGCCAAAGTCCGTACGTATTATATATTCTATCGTCTCATTCTATCCCCTTAACCGATCCATCATTATTTTCCGCTTTCCGATCTTCTAAGTCATTCACTCCCCCAATTTCCTTAGGGTTCGGTTTAATGATGAACTTCAACTCCCCGTTTTATTTTTATCCCAGTCTAGTTTTAATTGCCATTACGCTTTCTTTATCTGTTTATCTTTCGCGTTAATTATCCCTTTCTCTTTCTTTCTGTTCCTCGGTTTTAATCGCTCTCCCTTTTATTATTAACTTCTCCATGAATTCCTCTCCTTAATTGTTCATATCACTCGCGGTTCCTAAATTTCTCATCCTCATTATAAATCTCTTAGCTTAGACCTCCTCTGTCGCTCTTCAAAAAGTTCATTTGTATCACCTGTATCAGTTAGGGTTAAAAGTTGTCTTCTGCCTACTATTAACCTTACGTATTAATTAAGTACTTTTAGTATTCCATTTTTCTGGGATTTTTTAAACTCTTTTCTCACTGTTTTTATTGATTTTTTCCTTCTTATAATCCAAATAATTCTTCATCATTATTTTTATCATCTCCTACCATTTTTTAGTTATACTATATCGTTTTAATTCTGTTGTACATCTATTTTTTTTTAAATTAGAATTCATTCCCAAGTTTTTTTTTATTTTGAACGTATCTGATAGATTTTCAAATCTTGGAAGTTTATAAAGAAAACATTATCCTTGTATACGCAAGTGTATTATGTCGAATGCTTTTCTAGTTATTAATGGAGCGTCTTTATATAAAGATGGCTCCCCTTAAATTTTTATTCTCCTTTTGCATATCTCATTTCCAAGTAAAATATTCCGTATTATAGAATATTTTTTTTATTTATTTCCAATGTTAGGTAGAGAATATATTTATGTTATAACGAGAAAACTTGATTTTATGGCTTCGTACGTACGTATTCCACAAAATCTTTCCATATCAAACAGCACAATAGCTCCATTATTGTGAAGTGAACATAATAATCCTGTCCTTTGAGATGAGCAAGAGATATTTTCGTGATTGATATTCGATAAATGCTTATGAAAAAGGTATACTAAAGTTTAAAGGTCGTTATGAATGAATGATACGTAACGATAAATAGCTATAGTACCAAATCATAAATGCTAAGAAAGGGCTTTTTAAGAAAGAGTTCTTTTGGGTCAAAAAATTCTGATAGCGATACATTTTTTTTTAAGAAGTATAATTAAGATGCAGAAATTTTGGAAAAAGGTGTATTTAGGTTTAAAATAAAAAGAAGGGAGTTCAATTAAAAAGGAATCTTTTACTTTCTACTGATAATTGTGGATAATTGGCTATGAATCAATAAATAGAGTATCCAACTACAATGTTTCTTCAAGAAATACTGCTTTGAATCATTACCGCCTTTTTCCTTTCGCATTCAAGCTGCATTTTTAAATAAATGAAGTAAACGTTATGAGGATACAAACCAGTATAGCTATTTATATAGTTGTAAAACATAATCCCTAGATATTTCCTCATTTATTCAGCAGGATAACCAAATATTTTTCCCCCTCACATATGCCTTTCCCCCACAGACACCTCTCGCGTAAATTCCCCACGAAAACAGTTACTGTTCCGCAGTACTCCCAGCGCAACACTCGACGGAAAACTTGAAACGATAGTTATAGATACACTTACGCGCGCATTTTCTCCGCAAAAATTCATTCACGACGTATACGCGCTCTTATATACTTCGCAAAATCTCGAATTTGTCCACTCTTTTCGCCCCGTATCTTTAAGAATAAACACTTTCTCCTCATCCATCTTCTTCCCCATTCGTTTTCCTTCCTTTTCATTCCCATCCTGTTGTGTGTTATTTCCGGCCTTCGTTTCCCAATCTTCCTCGTCCCTTACAATGGACGCCGCTCGTAAATCGCCCTACCCATCCTCTTGCTCTCGATGTCACTGTCTGTAAGTGTCACCGTGAAGAAGAGGGATTGGAATAGTACATCGCTACGTACTTTCGCGCAGTTCCTCCTTTTGGCCACATCAGAAGCGGTGACCCCCCCCACTCACCAGTGCGTGCGTGCTGGGAGGTCACCGTGCCGTGAGCAAATATGCCCGAAATGTAGAGCGCGGATGACTCTGTTTCTAGTGAAAGGCATTCCCTCCTCTGGGGGATGCTTTTTTTTTATAAAAAAGCCTCACCCCCCCCCCTTTCACAGTTGCATCCGAGGCTCATATACTGTTTACTGGATAACATTTCGCCTCGCGAAGTCCGCGAAAAATTTTTGAAACATGTCCCAAGGAAAGCGTTTCTTGTTTTTTAAACTCGAGCACTTTTCATCCCGAAACTTTTTTGGAGGAAAATTAATTTCGTTTGAGGTAATAAAGTCGACTTTTCCTCGTGTTTCAGTTTATTCTCGGCCTTTCTCTTGGTTTTAGTAAAATGTATTCTGTTTTCATTGCGGTTTCAAGTGCAAACTGACATTGTTGTCGAGTATTGTGAAGTTTTTACTTTACTTGACGACAATTATAAGAGAGATATCCATCGAATTTATTCAATTTTAATCAACTATTAGTTGAATCTGTTATTATTTGAAAATTTCCATGGCTTTATTGCCTTTCAGATTGAAATTTTAAACAGCACCAATATATGGGTATGTAATTAATTTTCCGATAAAAATTTTACGTAAAATTGTTTCTTCATTTCTAGGATATCGATTTATCTAAACGCAAACGTATGTTGCTATGGTAAAAAAACTGCGTAGCACATAATTATCGGATATATCCCAAGCGTTAATTTAATGAATGTAATTCGAGCGTTTGGGAATGAATAAATATTGATTTGGTTCCGTTTGAATATGTTTTTTATCGCTTCCGAATCTGTTTTCCCTACGGCTGCATTTTCCCAACTGTATGCCCAATGTTTTATATTAAATTTGTATATTGTAAAATGACAAATAAACAAATCACGGCGAAAATCAAAAACCCTACGGAAATCGCGTATTTAAAACATCTAATGCAACAATTGTGGTTTTATGAGTCTGAAAAAAGTATTATATATGCGTAAATTAGAATAAAAAATTCGTATTTTCTATTCTTTTATTTTTGCTCATTTTCATTTCCGGAGTGGAATTCCACAAAATCTGGTCGAATGATATTGAATTTTAGAGTAGCGAAACACGATGTTGTGCTATAAATATAGATACGTTCTAAGTTCCTGTTTTGTCATCTAATAGAAAACGCGTCCCATTCCAATTTTCTCTTCTTTTTTGTCTCCAAAGTAGAATCCCACATGCTTTCATCACTCCCCCATGTGGATTCCTTCTCTCCCCTCCTTTGCTTATTCTTGTCTTTACCTCTCTCTTCATGACCTCTTCTTCGCGCCCTTTTATTTCTTTTTCCCTTGAGTGACGCGCACCCCTTCACCCTTACTCTGAGTCAGGGTTTTCCAACCTTTGCCTTCTCCCCTTCGGCTGTTTGTATACCACCCCTTGCATTCGACGAGAGGGGAACTGCTGACTGTTCCGGCGCATTCTCGGAAAGGTGTGGGATGCAGGCCAAAGGTTCCACCGTCAGATGTACAGGAATTACATACTGTATCGAATACGTATGTGATGGTTTTTGAAGTTATCATCTACTACTTTCTGCTGTACAAGCTTCTAGTACGCTCTTGGTTCGACAGTAGGTCAAGAGAGTGTATTAAATATTTAACTGTGTAGCGTAATTGAATTATAGCAAAAACGTGCTAATTGTTGAAAGAGGTGTGATAATTATTATTATTTTATAATGGGTTATAATTGAGCTGAACTTCCGTTAATACCCATATTACTATTATTTCATATTTTTTCGTGGATGTTGTACTGGAATTACAATATAACGATTACAATACAATATATTTTAGAAACATAATAAGAGTAGCACATATCCATAATACGTTAGAGTTATAAAAAGTTGTATTATAAAGAACACTTCAATTTCACACGCAATTGATTAATATGTTTATAGGCTAATCCTTTTCCTTGTAATAAAAGTATCTTTCAGGGTTTCTGGTAGGTCTTCAGGACAACCGTAGGGATTCCTACCGTCCTTGGCCTTATTAGGCAATGCCCTAGCATACTTATTTTCATCAACACCAAACCCCCCTGTTGCTTTAATAATTATTACTAATATTGTATGCAATTGTAAAAATGAACGAGGTTCGAAGATATTGAATTTAAATATGAAGGAATACAGTTTTTTAAAGAGCAAAATTTTCAGGAAACCGAGTCAGGAACATGAACTCAACGAAAATTTTGAGATCATTTACCGCCAATGGATCATTGTCAGGCCCCAGAAGGAATATCGAAGGGGTATGATTAATGACACTCCGTAGGCAAATTGTTTTTGATTGAAGAAAGAGAATTGATTGATTACTTTTAAATTCAGTTTTTCCTGAACTCGAGAAACATCCTATGATTTTTTAGGTCAAAGACGCTATTGTGTCGATAATTTTTAAAATTTAGAGCTTTTAGCAAATTCTGCAAAGTCATTATGCATTTTTGCACGTTTCATTTAAGTCTATTATTTCAGAGAGACAGAATGGTTTGATAGATTTTATAAAAATCGTATTCGTTTTTATTTCTCAGTTGCGAAGGGCAAAGCGGCAACAGATTATAATTCCATCGAAGTATTTTAATTCAAAAATGCCCGAGGAAAAATTTGCGGACAGCCGATTTTAACCCTTCAACTTCAAACCGCAATATTTGCATCCGAAATTCAATCTGTGTCTTTCCATGTTCTCCTGCTGTGTAATTCCAAATTCGATTTCCTCTAAACAAATAGCCGACGCGGAGCTTCGTTTATTTTCTAAATCCAGTTTTAATCGCTGCTCTCGTGTTCTATAAATTTGTCGTTTTATCTGAATCGTTTCCTGATTTGGAGTTTCGAAAACAATTTCGTCAATTTTTAATAAAAGCTATTAATCTAGACTGTCTCCGAGGAAATTGAATGTTTGCGGATTTCTGGTTCACGTACAACACTTTTCGTCTATGAAATGTTCATAACTATTTCGGGAATGCAAGATTTTATCGTTTTGAAAATTGAATTTTTTCTCTTGAAATAATACCTACGTGTTGTTCCATTCTGTATTATTGCAAAATTGAACATCTTTCGGAAGTTCATCTCGTCATTGTTTTATGCTTTTGCAATAACAACTTTAGCGAAAATAACGTTCGTTTGGATTGGAGTTTACCGATGGTTGTCATATGGAGGCGTTCGAGAAAATTTTATGGATTTCGTTCGACTAAACTATAAATATTTCTAATGCGACCTTGTTATTTCAGCTGAATACAAGTGACGTAGCAAAAAAGGTTTTACAAATAAATGTTGGAATCATGCAATCTCGAAGCAATTTTGCGCATATGTGAAAACTTATTAATATTTATAAAAGAGTTTTTTGTTAAGAATATAATGTTAATTAATCGTGCCTTGCTCCAAACTAATCCATCATGTTATTATTAATGGCAGTAAAACCTTTTTGCTTTACTATTTTGAGTACAATTCCTCTAGAAAAGATTATAATTTTTATTGAATTTTTTATTGCAACATTATAATATCTAATTTTCATTTCGTTTCAATTTTATATATTCTTTAGAAGAACCAATTCCTTTTCGAAAGTCCATACTATTGCGATAAATGTTTGATTATAGCATCGAAAAATCCTTTATAAGAATAAAAAAAATCTAATTTATTTAATAAAAAATACCTAATTATCTATTTTATCTAAACAATCTTTATCTATACCCCTTACTTTCTGGGTTTATAAGTGTCTACATTGCATTACATCGACTTCTTAACGAATTGATTTAAAGGTGCTGGCTGTTCATCTGAAACCGGTTCCTTAATAAATGCAATTACTGAGTTTCTTAGTTCAATCATAGAATGAGGTACTATTAGGATGAATTGTTTTAGTCACATTAATATTTATCTAACAAAAATATGAGTTAATAATACACATTAGGCGATTCATTTTCTCATAATTTTTAACTTGAGTTTCCTAACTTGTTTTTACTTTTGCTTTTTGTTATAAAAATATACGAAAAAACAAGGTTATGGAAGTATTCTGAAATAAGTCAACGTCTCTTTTACCCAAGGGCATTCCGTTTAGTAACAATGAATAACAAGTCTCGAAGCTCTCAAATTTGTAACTCGCCCGTTTAATTGTTTCGGGAGCCTAGAAACCGAGGTGGGCTGCTTTTGAAATAGGAGAAGCTAATTACTCCGAAACGTAGTTAAATTTCCACGAGTGTCAACAAGTGAATTACCCAAGAATATACGTAAGGTAGGAGAGCTAAGGATCTCGTACTTGGGGTAATGCGGGTCTTTATATTTTTTATGAACTCCCCACGGCCGGGCAGCACAATAGGGACTTCCCCGCATAAAATACAGAAAAATTCGAGGAAAAGAAAGGATTTTTATTTCGTACTAATGCGAGAATTACTCGAAAAACGGTGCGGGAGAGTGGGTCGCACCCACAAATCAACACTTCTGCCCCGGATTTTATTTCTACAAAGCCAGCAGTCTGAGAAATCCTGCCTGCACCTCTCCGGAGAAAAAATCGGTTTTTTTTGGGCTCGGTGCAGACGTGGATTAAAGGGCGATCATACGTAGAGATAGGGAAAGGAGGGCTTTTAAAAAAAAGTGGACCCTAAGGGGAAAAAGGGTGTCCTAACGAAGGGAAACCGTGACGTTGAATGTTTTGCGGGCGGATTCTTCGCGAGCTCTTAGTTTTTTGTTTGTCGATGAAGAGCGATCCCGGAAGAATGGTAGTCATCGTAATTTGCAGGTGCATGTCCGCTTATTAAACAACGACCGAGAATATAAAAAGAGAATTTCCTTTGTGCGGAATGGCGATGCATAAGTAAAGTTCTTGTCACTTCCGTGACTGGGAATTCTTGGGAATTATGAGAAAGCGTCCGCCGACGTTCTCTGCTTTCACGATCGCGCGGAATTTTCTGTGAAGTTGTCGTTTTTCTTTTGTTTGGAAGGTGAAATTATATATAGAGAATGGCGTGTTGGGAAGATTCGAGTAATTCGTTTGTATTGCGCTATGTTACCTTCAGATGTTTCATATTCCACTGTATTCTACTTACTGTATAAATCAGCTTTAATTTTCTAGTTATCTTTACATTGATTTAATTTCACGAAATGTATCCTTGTTTTACGAAACAATGTTTTTCGAAAACTTAGACTTATGTAGCTCAATAAATGACGGTAAATGTATTATAGAAATCAATTATATTGTATATAAATATTTTCATTTACTTACTAACTTATCATTTAATTTTAAATGGTATTATTACGTATTATTCATTCTTAAACTTATTCATCGCAAAACCACGCCCTTTAGAGTCTCATTAATTAAAAATTGCGTTGATAAAACTTAAATCTACTCCTCGAGTATTGCTAATACATCGATTCAGATAGAAGAGTAACAAAAAATTATGTAGTCTCAATTTTGTGATTCTAATATTAACTAAATTTGAATGGAAATGTGAAGTACAAGATTAAAATGGAGCAGAGAATAAACGATATTTGTTCCCCAAAAGGGTCCTCCACGTTCTGATCGATCCACATCATGATCCAATGTGCAGAATGACCTCATCTGTGGAGGTTAATACCACTACTTATGAGCTCATCTCCAATTAGGCCATTATGTCGCGATAAATATACTTAACGTGAGGCGACGGCGGAGGCTATTTGGCTAATGCTAATGCCGGAAATGTTTAACGCTTTCCTAAATCATGTCTATCGCGAGTTGAAAATTAATTCCTGTCATTATCTCTCAATAACACGGTTGCCAGGATTAAAATAAACGACTCAACTCGATGGGCTAATAGCTTCACAATTTTATCTTTTTACTTTACGAGCGATTCTCATCGAAATCATTTTTTTAGTAAGGATCCTGAATAACTTGCTACATCCCAGCTCATGTATACGCCTACCGTGTTATCCCTCTTGAAGTAGATAGACTTATCCGTAATCCGCTTTACAACTCGTGTTTTACTAAGCATAGTTTTGGGTTTCGATAAACATTTTCTCGATTAAATAGCCATGGAAACTTCCTAGGATCTTTCATTATTGATCGCTAGATGATACGTTTTATATTTCTTATTCTTAGGCTCCATCAACAAGGTCAAATTTGGGATGCACTTTAACGCATTTACATTTTCATTACGTATCGATCTTACAGTACAATTACTACATTCATAACTATGCAAAGCATTGTGGAACACAACGATTCAAATTCAGACCATTTGCTGGTGATAGGGGTAGCGAGAATGCATTACAGTTGACTACTTGAAAGGATTGTCAGAATACGTACCGAGTTTGCTTTTCCAAAATAATCAGAAAGCTTTCTAATCTTTCATTCCTCACCATCGAACATTCATCCTTTGTCCTTAATTCGAGGACGAATTTTAAGTCTCCTTCCTTCCGGTAGAGCTTTACGTTATCACTTGTGCGATTCGACGAAGCGAAAATCCGAATGCAAGATGGCGTCCACGCGCAAAATAAAAATAGGTACTCCTTACAAAAGGCTTTTATTTGGAAGGATAATTGAGCGAAGTGGAAAGAGATGGGAAATGGAAGGGGAGGGTTGGAAGAGAAGTCGACGTACACGAGGAAGGAGGGATTCGAATCGAATTGGGAATGGAGCAGTTTTGAATAAATCGGAATAGTCTTCTATTGGGATTGATAGCGGCTCCTGTCCATGCACCATTACCTCTGATCGGATGCAGTTTGCCATCTGATTCACCCTAATATGCTTCTTATTTGCTTATTTATTTGGTTCGGATGAATGCCAAGACTTAAGATGAACAAAGCTTACCGCGACTGCCATATTACGTAAGTTGTTTATTCATATTGTATATTATTTCATTGTGGATATCGCTATAATAATATTAAGATATTTTATTTATGAAGACTAAAAATAAAGCCATGTCAGTCGATGTAATATATTCACTATGTCCATAAAAGGTAATGATGAAGGTCAGTTTTTAATGTATCAAAATGATATGCTCGATAACAGAACTGTTCAGATGCTATTGTTGATTATGATATTTCTAGTACTTTCACGTTCTTAATTTTTCACAGTTAATAAATGACTCAGTTGGGCATATCATCTTCTTAATGTCTCACAGATAATGTACATAATGGTAAACAATGTCTTAACTATCCCTCATACATATAAAAGGCATAAGATCTCTTATTTTCTAAAGTGCTATTTAACTTTTAGAGTCCATTTTTGCAGGTGTATTTTCCTAGAAAAATAATTCAGCCGAATTACTGAGATGCACTCATTATCATTTTCCATGTTAGAGTACCATGCGCGTTACCATAGAGGGCAGAAGCCGTTGGTCATCTCGTTTTGTTACTGTCATATCCAACGTACTAATGCCTGCGTTGAGCTACTTGTATTTAGATTGACTAAATTACCATAGCAACAGGAATTGGACTGGCCGCTCTCTTAAATTATGCTGGACTAAGAGGTGCTTGAAGGAAAAAAATAAGGAAAACGGTTTTTTCTGTTTTTATTTGGCGTAAGAAATTAGTTGTTATGTAGAGTACTTAGTGTTTGAATCCTAAGAGGAAAATGGACTGCAATATTCGTTATAGTTCAAGGAAATTTTTATTCGGCTTTTGGTAGCTTATATTGCTTGAATTGTAAACAGGGTATGTTCAGTTAAATTTGATTGGAAAAATAAGTTGAAGTTTCGTTAAAATACGCCAACTAAAGGTTACAGAGAAATAGAAATAGTGTACTGAATACTGTGTACAGCTATTTGATGGAGGTGAAGAATAATAAAATGGCTGGGACTTGAACCCAGGTCCCTTTCTTTCTAGCAGGTATGCTCATAACATTTGACTTTGGTAATTAAGTCCCACGTATTTCTCATATTATTTCTTTTCCGCTTAATCATAATATGAACATATATATTCCTTGTGAATTATACATTCGATTCTTTAAAGTTTTTATATAAAGATTCAACGAGGATCGTAGCGAATGAAAGAAAAGATAAATTTGAGAAATGGTGCTGAAATGTAGATGGCAGGAGAGATGGATTTAGAAGTTTGAATACGTTGGAAGATCGAGATATAAAGCAAAAGGAAACTGTAAACAGATATTGAGAGAGGGTTTAAAAGAGGTTTGAAGGAGCCTCAGAAAGAATTCTATCCGAAGTCGGAAGATGAAAGAAAGAGAAAGAAACATTTGATTCTGAGAGATATGGAAAAGAGCAGAGTGACCTTGGGCATAACCCTTCTATTGAAGAGGAGATACGCCTCGTTTTAGATACGCGTTTAGAACTGTACCGATTCGAACGGCTGTCTAAATGTTTAGATCTTTAGTCAGAATGGGTCACTTGCTACAGTTTACAGAGTTCGAATTCTTTCTCACTGTATAAAATGATATATGCGCACACTTTATCCGTAGATAAACTCGAATACTGTACGTAAATTTTTGTACGAAGTTGAAAATGATGGTTGAATTAATATTCTCTCTAATTTTCTGCCTGTTTTGTACATTATTTCTCAAATTTATTTGTTAATTTATGTTGGTATTGATCAGTTTAATGTTTTTACAATAAGATAGAACCCCTGAGTATTCTAGTCTAAATTTAAAGAGTTTCTATTTTTATATAAATAGTATTTTTAAAACTACAAAGAGAGTTGATAATATTTAACTTATACTTAAAATTCAAACCTGCAAAATTTGTTTAGGAATAAGGATACGCGCTACTTGTCTGTCTTTATTTTATTATATAGTATATTATATTTATATTATGTAAAACGTATCATAATGGAAGTAAAAGAATTAAGGAGTAAGAAACTCAGATTTGTCATTTTGTTTGTCCGGATATATCTAAGCTATATTCCAGAAATTGATTGCAACGGGAAAGTTATAGATAAGCAATGAATCATTAATAGAACTCTCACGTTTAATGTAAAGACTTGAAAATAAGAGCATTAAGTATTTACTAATGAAAAATATTTTCTATTTACTAAAACATCTTAGTAAAAATTAACCAACAATAATTGATTTTACTTCGCATGATTATGTTTCTGCGTACGATCGAACGAGTTAAATGTGCATAAGTAGTATGTATACAAAAAAAACATAAATCACGTTCTTATTAATGCGCATGCACGTGTAGAATCTCTCCTTTTGAACGAGAAAACTTGCGAAGAAAGAATCGAAAGCCTGAATTACTGAGGACTAAAGTCTTTATCCTCTTTCATCCCAACGACCATTCCAACAAAACTTCCGGACAAAGCAACGAAAGGTTGGAAAAGTAGAAATAAGATAAGGAATAAGGAAGTAAAGATAAACGAAAAGGGAGAGGAAAATGGGAATAAAAGGGTTGGAAGAGATAAGAGGGAAAATATAGCGAAAATGGATCGAAAAGAAGAAATTTTGAAAAATAGGTCGATTCGCCATGGCAACGGAAATAGAGATTCGCGAATGAGGGTTGAATTGGAAAGGAAATAATACCTGAAGGAAATAAGATAATAGAGATAGTATAATGTGGGTAATGAAGCTGCGAAAGAAGGAAATTGAATGTAAGGGAGATCTTGTTCAATTAAATGGGATTAGATTAGCGTCGATACTTATTTCTCGTGGAAGACTTTCTTCTTTGTATTAAGATAATGAAAGAGAAGGGACGTCCCGAATTCTGATCACAAGCTATTTATGGTATTGCGTTCAAGGCTACACTATTTATAGAAATCGGTTTAAGTATATTTGGTACCTTACTGTAACAATTATTATACTCTCAGATCTGTATAGCATTTTTAGTTGATAGGCACGTGTTTTTACATTTTGTATTGTTACGTTATTTACGGCTGTTAAAAACCTAACGAAATTGCGTATAGAGTTTTAAATGCCTACGATATTTGTTTTGATATTTTTAATAAAGAAATTTCTCTTAATGAAAATTTTTGTAAAAATTACTAATAATCCACAGTTGTTTTTTTTTCTAAAATATGCATATTCTCTAGTATTACATTTTATCTATATTTAATATTAAAGCTTTAGGAGTTTCTTTTGTCTAAGTAAAAAGTAAAATGATAATTTATTTCGTAATGAAAATGAAACTGCCAATTTTGTGCTTCAGTTTTTAGAAAAGACTTCTAAATTAACTTTATTTCGTCAAAATTCCTTCGGATGCAGTATTATTTTGATTATAGTTTGCAAAATATGGTCCATTCGAAGTTGAATCTTCTGCGGCAGTTTTCCGTTAAATAATTTTCCAGAAACATTACATTTCTCTGAGTTTAATCAGTTTCGTTTCGCACGTATTTCGGCATCGTTAACTGATATTCCCAACGTAACTGTTACGTCAGTCTTTTAGGAATTTTTAAAGGAACCATTAATATTAGTTTCGGACGAATGAATCCGCACTGGATCAAATCGGAATATATGTGGACGAATTTGATTTATCAAGCGGACACGGATGTGTTAGGAGAAAATATAATTAACAGTTTCTCGGAAAAGCAAGGGTCGATTGAATTTGAAGTGATAAGGAGAGAATGAAACGTTCGATATCTGTGGGAAAATAGAGAATTGCGAGGAGAGAAGTTTTCAGAGTAAACCGTAGGAAACAAAAGCCGGTAAGGTTTTCGAGGGGGAAAAGGATTCAATCAGAAAAAAAAATGAAGAGCGAAAGTAAAAAGGAAATTGAAGTTGGGAAACGGGTAAAATTAAAGATTGTATGATACGAGATGAAGAGACGGTTTTTGCGAAAAGTTAAAAATGTGTGGAATGTTAAAAATATTTCTTACTAATAACACGAGGAAAATCTCTAAAAGTTTATCTTCTTCTCAATTATCGTATATTTATTGATTTTTTGGACGTCACATTATCGATAATTTAATAAAAAGGATAGATTTTTTCCTTTTCTCAAGGTGTCAGTCCCTTATTGACTTATTATATTCATTAATATATGACTTTCAACCAAGTCACACCTTCTGATATTGATTTCATTCATAATTATACACGATTCATACAGTTATAATGATTAGATGCCTTTCAAGCTGTAATGATTCAACGATTTATTATTCCATAGGTAGATATTTACTGTATATACTGTAATCGTGGTATTTATTTACAGTGTGAATGGCATGGTAACGTACAGTAGGCCATTGTATAAATAAAATTCTCATGAACTCTTTAGAATGTTCATTATTTACGCATTGAATTATAAAAAAATCTTCCTGTTCAGCATTTTGATCAGTTGATTTAAACTATCTTATTGCCTAAATTATACTTATATAATTGCTGGATCCTGATAATTCTTACCTACTTACTTATGGACATAATCTCAATGCATATATTTCGATATTTCAAACAATATGTTATACGAAATAACATCCGTTAATTCTTATTTTTCTTAAAAAATATTTGGAAAATCCAAGTTACGTTGTGGATAGCCAAATTTAAAATTTAGTCGAAGAGGAAAATGTATCTTAAATAGCTGACATTCTAGGTATCACAAACTGTATAATACTGGTGTCTGTAAAATAGAATGGAGAATGTGTCGGAATTCCTTTCGATAAATAGTCTTCTGTGGCAATGTATCCATTTCGACCGTGAGTCTGTCTTCATGCGCACCTCCCCATTCTTCATTGGAACGATTTTCCATTTCTCTTTGGGAAGGAACCGATGTTTGCGTAGAATTCCGAGCTATTTATAGGGAATTGGATCCAGAATCGGTTAAGAGCTAATTTGAATTCTCAGATTTTTTTCTAAATAGTCTTCTGTGGCAATGTATCCATTTCGACCGTGAGTCTGTCTTCATGCGCACCTCCCCATTCTTCATTGGAACGATTTTCCATTTCTCTTTGGGAAGGAACCGATGTTTGCGTAGAATTCCGAGCTATTTATAGGGAATTGGATCCAGAATCGGTTAAGAGCTAATTTGAATTCTCAGATTTTTTTCTCGAAGATCAATAACTCCTTGTTTTGCTTCATTATGAAGGTTTTTCACCAGCATTTGCCGTATTGGCAGATTTATTTATGAGGAAAACAATTTTTATGCAATCGTTTAACTTTATACAAAGAATTTTTTTGCTACAACGGAAGACTTAAAAGCATGAAAAAAATGAATTTTGCTTCCTTTCACCTAAAAAAAGCACATACTTATTATTAATTATTTAAAATATGTTAATTAATTTCTTTGACGTTAAATTCCTTTTTTTTTGGTCAGCATCATCTAATTTTCTTACTTAGATACATGTGCACTTCAAGTTGTAATTTTATTTCTCGTCATTTTTCTTTACTCTTTATTTCCTGAATTCATAAAATATTTTAAATTCCAAATCATTTTGTTCATTTCGTACAATTCTGGAATCTTTGGTTTTTTCGTCATTAAGATTCCATGAGTTCCATTTCATTTTTCCATTGTTTTACTCTCGTCCATCACGTACTCGAATACCCTTTGAAGAACCTTAAAAATTGGGAAAAAAAAACAAGGTACGGGAACATGCACCAGAAGAAACAACATGTCGTATTCGTATTGAAGGTCAAAAAATAAACAATATACGGAAAATTCTTTATAATAACTTAAGGTCATTAGAAGAAAAAGAAAATTACCTAAAAAGTAATACTTGTAATATTTTTAAAAATACGTTTGCTTATGATGAATAAAAGATTTTTTACCCTGTGATGAAAGAGTTTCTCTGTGAGAAAGTATAAGAATTAAATGTATCAACTGCTAAGGACAGCTCAGTGATGGCAACGAATTGTCATAGCAACAAACGTTTATCGTTGTTAAAGACGAAATCTGTTTTGTTTATTATGAAAAAAAGTTTACCTAAACGTGTCTGATTTATGCGATGGGCTCACGTTAACGATCGGACATGGAAGGACGACTTATTCATATCACTTTCGCACGCTGAAATTCCTCCTTGTCGAACAATCCTTCCGAAACGATGGAGACGAGGAAAACAATATCAGAACTTGGGACGCCATCTTGAGATATCGCCTTGTCAGCATATTCGGTTTTCTATGGGACGGAATAGAACCGAGAAGCAAATTTACGAAGAAAAATGGTTCAATCTTTTGGAAGAGATGGCGGTGTCAGATGGGATATTTCTCCGACAGAAAATGAGATTTTCTTATCCATTTCTGCCCGTCTCCTTAGAATAAGCTGTAGGTGACGAATATAAAATAACTAATTTATGCAATCATTATATAGATGGGAATTTGTGGATAGATATCTGTTAGAAAATAAAGTAAAATCATAAGTTACGACTCTAAGTAATTCATCGATTATATAATAATTTATATAGCATCATGTATAAAGTGATGCATATTAACCTCTTAATGTTACTTTGAAATAAAAAGTTCCAATTTACTCTGATTCTAAGGATTCTTCTGATAAAATTTATGATGGATAACCATTCGTCATGCAGTCTATTAATGAATTCGGTTTACTGTCTGAGGACACGACTAACAGTTATTCGTTGAACCTTCGAGAGGGTAACTTTAAGATACCAGAAATAGATCTTTCTCAGAAATTCCTTTTGTAAGTGTTTGACGTGAGGTCCCACTTCAGACTGATAACTTAATAGAACCTGCCCTACGTAAGAGGCGTGTTAGGACCGGCACCTAATAAAATACCATTCCATCAGTCAACTGTCGGCGAAAGCGGTATTTTGAAAAAATGCCGGTAGTTGTTTAGATATTTTTTATGAATCGGAAATCTTTGACTAGATACCTTTTAATAAAGGGTATTAACCTTTTGAAGGAAGAAGCTGGAAAAAGTTTCGTAATCTTTAATATGATTTAGTCCAAAGTGGTGCGTTTGTGAAGGACGTAGTACATCGATTCTATGATAAAATTTAAATCATGTACTACGGAATATTAAAATCTTTGCGATATAGATAAAAAAGGAATGCTAAAGTGAAGATCATCTTGGAAATATTTCGTTTGAAAACCTGAAATTATCATCAGTAAGTATCTTTGAGGTTGTATTGATAAATGTAAATAAGCTGAGAACTTTGTTAATTATCAACTTGTGAAATTTCATCTTCCATATTTATCCTTTAATAGTATCTGGAAGAGGTAGGGTAATAAACTTTCTACTCTCAATTTCTCTCGTAAACAAAAGGATCATATCTCTATGAAATCGAAAGTCCAAAGTTTTAACTTTAATAAGAACGAATAATGGTAGTTTATACTGGCTGTATCGCGCACCGTCTACTTATCTAATCTCACTGCATCTCCCACACGAACAATCTTAACTCTTTTCACATTTGGGACCACACAGTATTTACGACTGGTTCCACCATTACTCTTTAAGTTCAAATCTCTATAAAACCTTGATTTAAAACCAGTACACAAGCGTTGAATATGCAAATTAGCTCCTCTATACGCTAGCACTCTTGAATATCAGGGCGTTCGTTAAGAAGCACGTTCTTACGGCAGATTGATGTCCTTAGACGAAATCGAGTTTCCTCGCCGTATCGGTTCGTCGATGCACTCGAAGAGGACTGTGGCATACGTGTAAGTGGCGGTAATTTGGAGAGAGCGAGGCAATATCGTCAGAAGGGGTTGCATTGCCTCTGATAGAGAAACTGGGATGAAATGATTCGATTTTAGCGATAGAATGCATTTAAAGAGCTTTCTGGAACATAAGAATGTGCATAAAAACAATGGGAAATTTAAAGAAAGAAACAATTTAACTTAAAAATATGTTCAATTAAAGTATTAATTATATAAATGAGTGGAAATAATTATAATAAACGAGTGGAAATTTCAACGCGTGCAGAAACAAGAATAAGATCAACGCTAGGTAATATCGAGCCGGAATAGCTCCGTATCTAGGGGTTGATTATTCTGCATGAAAGATTTCAACCTCAAGATGGGTCAGGGGCGTGGATGAATCACCGGGGCCCTCCTGCCAAGCTCCTTGCCGCGAACGCATTAGTGAGCATTCTTTACCCCCTTAGGGGCCCCAATCTTGTCGGAGCGGCGGGAGTATCGGCTGTGCTTTGAGAGGTCAATTAAATCTTAATTAACAATTAATATTCCTCTTGGTGTTCATCTGAAGAGGAAATCCGATGCGTATACCTCCTGTCGACCCTACGAACTATCACATCACTCACCTAGATTCCTTCTGTTCGATACGGAAATACTTCGATAGACGCTCAGAATTCCCGGTAGATTTTGGATTGAATATGTTTTCAATTCAAAATATTTCTTTTTGTTCCTTTTAATTTTTTCCTTTTTAAGTTTAAGTTATTGCTTCTAAGAAATTTCGGAAGATAATTCTAGTTAAAATTGCTTCTGAAGATGACTGTTCTACTACTTTTTCGACGGAATTTTTACACAAATAATTACTTTCATAAATTTGGAGAATATAAAACTTCCTTTGCTATTTCTCTAATAAACGATTAAGCGGAAAATAACAGATTCAAAAATTCGTTTTTCCCTCGAACAATACGCAAGAATAACCGTCTAGGGAAGTAAATTTACGGTGCATGCATACGCTGCCACACACCGAAATGTAGCTCGCAGGGTATCTGCATAGATATAGACATAGACGATGTATTACTCGGTATTATAATAGAAAAACAAACGACTCAGATGTGTTTTAATCATGTAAAATTTCCTTTTTATTTGACAATAAAGACACTGATAATTATGCAGCTAATTAGCATCCATGTCTAACTAAAACACTGGCTAACTACCTTAGCAATATTGTATTGCCAAGTACGGTTTAATATTTTCAATTTCTCTTTAAAATATAGTCCAACCTATTTCGAAATTTTGCATTCACATCTCATATATATGAATCAAAACCGGCTTTCGATCCATTCCGAACGGTTTATGAACATCCCCTTTAACGATTTAATTTTTTTTTAGTTTCTATTTTTAAATGCACAATTTACATTCGAGTTTGAAAATGCATTCGCTCATGAGCGATATCATTGGGATATTACGGTAGAATGGATGATTGGAAACCACTGTTGTGTTTCACGCCTGAGTGACGTGCTTCGCTCTCCTTCACGGAATATCTCTCTTCGTGAACACGCTTTACCATTCTCTTTCACGCTTTTTCCAGTTATCGGAATAATAAATTGCATTTCAGTAGAAAAATTCAGCGGTACGTGTTCGTAATCGATGTTTTAACGAGAAATATGATTCTATCTCCAGCCCTTGTCACTGATCGACTAAGCTTCGCGAAGGAAATCATTGTGCAAATGTTCAATCGGATTTCTGCCATCGCCAATTCAAGTATGCAAAAATTCTTCGAAAGAGAAGAATCGATCTTGCGATTTTTTTTAATCGAAAATTTTTAGTTTAGCTATACATATCTGGAAAGAGATTCGTTCGGGTATTCCATATTCATTTCTCGTATTTATGATACCGAGAAAGAGGTTCTGAATTTTTATGAAGCGTTGAGGAATTAAACTAGTGGTGATATTCGTATTTAGTCTTCCACGAACATTCATGGAATTTCAATTGCTCATTGTTATAAAGTATGCCTGTAAATTATTTTATAACTAAATTATGTTTCCAGTCTCATATAAATGTATTTTTTAATTGGAAATAATTCATTCGACATTAAAAATTAATGATTTTGTAAGAGCTTTTAGTTAAATATGCGTAACTAAAATTCAATTTAAACACTTAGACTTATTTGAATGTTAGTGAAATGGGTTTTAGAAATCATTTTGAGTTCAATTTACTAAAAATTAGTGATGGAAAATTTAACTTTCGTCCGTTTTCATAATTAATAACATAGCATTCCTTAATGATAAATTTTTAATTTTGTTCAAATAACATATTAAAAAAATATATAATCCGTTTTCATAATTAATAACATAGCATTCCTTAATGATAATTTTTTAATTTTGTTCAGATAACATATTTTTTTTTTAATTTTATAGCAATTGAATAAAAGAGAGAGTACATAAATAATCATTTAAATTGCACAATTCTCCGAATCAAAGTTTTAATTAAATACAGATAAATCATACTATAATACTGTATTTATAATATTCAGATAGATTGAAAACAATTAAGAGAATTCTCATATTTATTCTGTAACCTTATAGTTGAAATATCATTTTTACGAATCTTATAAGAAAGATTACTCTGTAAATTTTATAACTCTACATATAATTGTAGCTACAACCTTTCTATTTTTGCCTGTCAAACAGTAGTTATCTATACGATTCTATTTCTTAGAAATCTGAATTTCTAGAAATGTTTTTGTATAAAATTATCTCTCTCTATTTCTATAATCAACGGTAATTTACATTTTATTTTCTTGTTTGTTTCTATGAATACAATTTTACATTATTCTAATGTATTACTAGACTGATACGTAGTAAATATTCTTGGATACGACCCGTGTTTAGAAGAAAGCAAGCTTCCGAGAATTGAGACGTATAAAGGAGAAAAATCTTCGTTTTTCGTGTTCTCGAAGAGAGAGGTGAAACATCGTTCTCATTCCTAAGAAAAGAGAGAGAGATCTTTATGCCATTCTTGGGCCCTTCCATTCACTTTTTTTCGAATCCTGAAAGCAGGGGAAATCCAGAAGTAAGGATACTACGAATGCAATCAAGCCAATCCATTAAGTTTCCCCCTCCCAACGCATTTCCTTCAGGCCTTTCTCCAATCTTTCCTCATCTCATTTTCCGGCCTTGGAAACGGAGAACCAGCATTTCATCTTACATTCTCCGCTGTTAATAATATTTTCGCCGATTTAGATTCGGTGGAATATCCTTCCGCACGATACCTCTATTAAATCGGGCAAATAAATATCCCATTGTCCGGAAGATCGAACCGCCTACGAAGAAACTTCGTGGGTCCAGGTCTTAATCAATCTTGCGACGATTTTTTTAATGCGATGGATATGGCAGGATTTTAATTTCCTCTGCCTATTCCTTCTCAATAGGCACTAATTACCAAAGGTGTCGTCTCGGAGAAGGGCTGGAAATATTAAACGGAAGATGATTCTGAGATAAGAGATCGGTGACTCTGAACTATTAAAGGTTGTCTGTTCTCGTAAGGTCAAAGGTTAAAAGAGAAATTAGTTGATTTAAATATTCATAGACCTCTTTAGTTCAAATGTATAATGTTAATTTGAGATGAGAAATTTGTTGACATGGTTATAATAAGATTTTTAATGAATATATTGAAGTATAGAATCAAGCTCTCGGTTTTAAAATTTTAGTTCTTTGTAATCTCACATTATTCATAGTACAGAAAATATAAAATGTACTTTATGTACTTAATTGTAATAACCTTACGAGCTTCATCGTGATGAAAATCTAACATTCTTGTTTACTAATTTCTAATTTAATTCACTACGTATAATTTTCTTAAAAATATAAAAACGTTCATTTATGAGCAGAGTCATTCTTCGTAAAAGAGAACGTTTAGTTTGTTCTAAATTCGGGATATTTATGCATACATTTTCGTCTTAAAGAAGATAAATCATAACAACCGCCTGCGAAGAGCTATTCAATTATTTCGTGATTCAGCTTTTTCGTTATAAATATATAGATTATGCAATAAATAAAATATTTCTTATACTATACTATAGAAAATATCTCATTTTTTGATCAACGCACCATTTTAAATATTTTAGCAATGTGCGTAAATTCATAAATTAAAGTATTTTTAACATTATGACGACTTTAAAAAATCAAGTCCCTCAAAAATATCCTAAAGATGTTTAAGCTGTTGGAATATATAAAGCTAATATGAATGATGATCATGTCCCAAAATAAGCGTACGAGAGAGATTTCTATCTCGCTTTCATTTCACCAACCATTTTCATCAATAGAATAATGGAAGCTTACGCTATTTCTTAGGTTTAATCTATTGTTATTAATATTCAAAGCCTTGTAGAAATATGGAGCAATATAGATCCAAGGGGACATCTAATGTTCTCTGAGGCATTTATGGGCTACTAAACGTCGTACACACGAGTTATCGAATGTCGAAATGTAAGAGAGTGTAGTGAATCATAAGACGATGGTTTCCAAAGGAGAGGTTACCAACGTCACACGATGATATAATGCGAGGGCGGCTGATGATGGATCACAGGCGGCGAAGAGGCTTGATCTCGTTGGGAAACGGAAATTTCATCACCTCATCTTCCATCGTAAACTGGCTACCGATACAGAAAGACCCTTACAGCTCTTACCAGGCCAATTTTCTATTCGTTGGTCGAGTGTGCTCGCTTTGCCATACATGTATATATGTATATACCCATAGGTTTTGATTCACATGTCCGATTATTATTTTTCGTTTTGACGGTATAGGTTCATAATTTCCTGAAAAATGATGCCTGGTTGAAATAGATCTTTGCGGGAAGTAAGGGAAAAGTAGCGGCATAATTTAGATGGGTAAATTCCATTTTCTTGTTAAGATCTCGTAAAAAAAGTAATGATTAAAGCTATAAGTTAGAATGTGATGCACAGCTGTAATATAATCGGAAAATGAATGACGTATTTTATCAGAATTATTATAAGCATCATATTAGACATGAATTGTGTAACTTTCATCGATAAAAATCATTAACTGACGTGAGTTTGTATATATCGAAAACACAAATTTACTGTTGGTTTCTGATGGTTGGTTGTTATCATTATTTAAATATCTTATGGAATTTACTTATGTATAAAAAGTTGACTATTCTTTTTAATTAATATTTACTTGTCTTTCTCCCGATAGGTGAGTGATCAAGTCCTTCCACAAAGAAAGTATAGAGAACGTTCGATTCTGTATAAAGTAAGTTATATTACTTAAAATTTATAATATTTCATAATAAATACTAAAAAAATCACCGGAATCGTATTGTATTTAGATTGATTCCAAGTCCATTACAATCAATATGAATTACTTTGACGTGAAGGTTTGATGGACTATACGCTGAAGTATGCTTAAAATCAGAAGGACAAATTGCTACACGTTCCTTTTTAGAATTGTTTACCTCAGAGGGATGATTTTTTGAATCAAGCGTGAATTCATCAAGTTAATTCACTTAGTATTTACCAAGCAGTGTTTTTATAAAGGAATTGCTTCCCGTATTTGAATATCAAAATCTAATGGACTATTGAAAGATCGGAAAAATTTTTTATCGTATGGACATGTACATTTATAACTTTTATTATTGGTGCACTTCAATTGAATTGTGACCGTTTCAATTTTAATCTGATTGTTCTTAGAAGCAATATGTATTATTTCAATCGATCAAAGATAGAACTTTGGACTTATTTATACGCAAAATAGAGACGCACTTTTCACAAATCAAATCATTATCAAAAACTTCGCTAAAACCGTTTGAACAATTCTTTTGGTGAATTTACGAAGGGTTCCAAGTAATAAGAAGGCAGTATAATCGGCTTATGCACCGTCACACGTGTCGCTCCCTCCGAGATTGATTTTTGCAGAATTCACATTTTTCTGCGATGCAAATAATGCACCCGTCCGAATTCCCCGAAACTCGGCCATCAACTAATAAGCTTTACACGATTTTTTCGCTCCATTTTGTTGAAACGTGAAAAAAAAAGTTCGCGGCTTATAGAAAAAAAAGAAGTTCAATTCGCGCATTTTCATTTTCCGATGCGAAAAAGTCGTTTTTGGTCTCGTGTTTTGGAACTGACGACCGAAGGCAAACACGTGCGGATAACATGGCCTTCGCCCGGAAGTACTTCCGTATCGCGGAATTTTTCGATTCCATTGTTACGCCCATCGATTGGTTTTAAAATCCACGAAAATTTCAAACGCCTAGAAAACACTTCGACGCCTTTTTTTTCACTCTGTAGAGCCGATGATGAAATGTGTCTACAGCTGCATGGACCTCATTACGAATGTCCGTCCGCTGTTAATGGAACACAGATAAACGTCCACGTTTTTCTTTAAATCATTTGTTTCCGGGGAAACACTCGGTGAATTCGTTCGAATTTTTGTAAAGTTTTTGGTCCATTTATGATCGGACACATTATCTGCGACTTAAATCGCTTTTTAAAAGGTATCGTACGTAAAATTCTGTTCGTGAAAAGTTGTGCATAAATTCGAGTAACAACTTTTGGTAAAGAGAGATGTATTTTTACAGAGATACTTTCACTTCACTTGTAATTGAATCGCTTTACATCCTAGCAACTTTCACTACTAATAAACTAAACAATACACTAAACAATACTTTCGATTTAGTTTTTTACGTATGAATTTAACCTTTAGCACAATATTTTAATTTTCCAGGACCATGGTTTCGATCTGTAAGTACATCTGCTGGTGGATTAGATCTTCAGATAGGTCGAAACCATGGTCGTGGAAAAATAAAATGTTGTGGTAAAGGTAGAATTAATTAATTATTCCCCCTTCCCTATACCACGAAGTTAAAGCCGAGTTAGCAGAGAGAATTCTTAATTTTGATAAAAAACAAATTAAATTGATCATTTATTATACTTTATTATTCTCTATTCTTCTAGGTTTGAATTTACCCCTGCCTTATCTATATACGTATCTAATAATATCAATCTCTAATATTTCGTTTTACACCTTTTCATCGAACGGTGCATTACCCAATCAATATCGTTCGCGCATCGCTTTCTATGTCCACCTCAAAGTGAACTGGAAGAACCGCAGACTTCGACAGTCGCTTCATCCATTTAGCGCTGAATTTGAAGACACCACTATCACCAGTTTCGCCCTTCACGATCGCACGCGTAACTCGTTTAAACGACTTGCTCAAGTCCCGTAAATGAGATTACATCACAAGTCCCATTAATGAGGATACATGTGGCGTGCCATTAGCTGAGTGGCTTTAAAATCAACTCTCCGATATCAAAGGGAGCTGTGATGAATCCAAAAGCTAGTAATGACGTCGAAGTGATCTTAAAAGGATTCTAGGAAGAGCGTTTTGACTGTTCGAGGATGTTTAATTCTTTCTATTCAAAATTTTGTGTGGTTTCTGTGAGGTTTATCATCTCAATCAGTTCTGAGATTTCTACTATCCAAATCGGTTTAAGGTGCACAAAATACCGCGCAAAAATTTTCCATATTTTAATTTTATTAATTCGATAGCCTTCAATGTTTCACTGAGTGGAATAATTTATAAGGATTTAAAATAATAATAAGAATTAGATTTGATTTTAAGAAAATAAAGATTTATTGCAAGGGTTTTAGTCCACTTCGAGAAGGTATAGCTAAAAAGTAATCTGCTTTTATAAAACTTAAATACACGGAAAAACATTATTTTCTCCTAAATGAATTTGTATGCTTTTAAGAATGATTCAAAAATTTTCATCGATCAAGCTTGAATTCAATTTTTCATAAATAACCTACAAAGATTGATATATGACTAGAATGTACGAAACTAATTTTATACAATAAATGTATACATTTTAATTTGTTTGTTACGTATGCAATACTAAGGATACATTGGAACTAATGATCTTAACTTAATTCAGATTTAAATATAGCATTAGCTCAAAATATGAAAGAGGAAGTTCTGATTTTCCTGTTTCCGGATGTATATTTCATATTTAGCTCTATAGTTTATCCCAAGCCCATGGCAATCTGGTAACCATGGTAATTTTATCACGCGTTATCTTTGGAATGTTTATCGTGGATTATTTTATATCCCGTAGATCAGCTTTCTTAGTAGTTCAAGATCTATCATCGTTTTAATTTATTTCCATCAAAATACTTTTTAATCCTTAAGGAAATTGAGTAATATCATTATAAATGATCATTCAATTCCCCTAATTAGTGGAGGTAAAATAGAATATAATAGTTACGTCTTCTTTAATGGTACTCGGTTTCCAGGAATCAAATTAATTCCTCTGTTACATTCAAACGGTAACGATGAAATCCACAAAGTTGAGATTCTTTCGTTTCAAATCAAAGAAAACTTCTTAGGATATGGAACGCTGACGCACAAAGTCAATCTGAATTCCCAGGTATCCAAACTCTTGATAATACTTTCGCTGCTATTTAAGAGCCTGAAACCTCTACAGTGATATGATCTTTCCATTCTACGTTTTCATTCGTACGAAATCCTTTGTAGAAAAAGGAGCATCGTGACAGGATCTCTTTCGTTGAATACCGAAGTAATAAAAACGAAGGAAAGTCAGCATGAGTCGCTAATGAACCCATTCCCTTACAGCAAACTCTCATGTTTCTTCAACTGAAACGTAGCTTGCAATGGAACAACGGGAATTCCTTTTGTCTCTATAGCATTGATCCTTTCGCTCAGTTGCATATTTTCCCTAAAATTTCAAGGAAAACTGCGTCGTACCCATTTCAAGACCCTTCTCCATAGCTCTCCAGATATCTGGATATTTTCTCCTTGCAAAAGTACCCGAAATGAAAGTCCTTTCCATTCGGAGTGCTTTCCTTAACAAGGATGATGTAATTTTCTCAGACTGTACGGGAATTTACTTCGATGGAGGATAAATAAAATGGAATCCTAGAGGAGGATGTATATAGATTGATTTATGCTTTTGATTTCCAGTACGCAGTAAGCTTAATACTGTAGTATTCCTAGTAGAAAGAGTAAATCCTATTTATCAAAATCTCCCATAAATATGAGTTTGATGTCATTTACTTGCTTTAGTAGTCATTCTATAGAAAGAGGATCTCAGTATTGTTTTGTTATTTCAAAGTACAGTATTGCTAAAAATAATCCTAAATTGTAAATTCTACTCACCTTTTGTACTGATTTATTTTGAAGTGTCTAGAAATCTTCATTATCCTTTAAGAGGCAGAAAAGTTATGTATTAACTTAAAAGTGTTCCTTATGGAGAGACAATTTCCTTAGGTGAAATAGTTGAGAAATTTAGATTTATCCGAAACATAATGATGAATTGTAAATTGAGGTTATGTAAATTAGATATATAGTCTCAAATTGGTAACATATATTTTCATAGTATTTCGTTATAAGGAGATATATCCAGTAAGTTAAAAGTATTCCGAAGTTTTACAATTATTAATCTTATATCTTTTATGCCATTTCCTGCAATTCTAATGCTTTCATAAAATTGAATTTCATTTTATTATTGAAGCATTCAGTTTTATTTTTTTTCAAGTTATGAACTGGTTAAATGATTATTGGGATAAACAGGTTAAAGAAAGATTCGCTTATCACGAAATAATAGGAAAAATTAATAGTCTTCTATGTTATTTGTCTTTAATTTGGATTTTGAAAATAAAAGGGATATCTCATTTAAAATTAAAATTGAGTTTTCCCATTGGGGAATTCCCTCTTGGTGTTTTAGAGTGAGATTTTATAAAATACCAAATTTCAAGGCATTTCCTCATATGAGAAAAAATATGTTTTTTGATGAAGTCAACCAAAGTGGAATAGTTGTATGAATTCATATTGTCTCGTTTTATACATTTCTATTTAAATTAAAATGAGTGGTTGCTATGCATTCAAATAAAGTGGAATGTAATCATTTCAAGTAATATGGGTGAGTCAATGTAATTCCATTTGAATCTAAAACATTAATATTTTGCCATATACGTACAATTTAACATTTAATGAAGAGGAATTTTAAAATTGACGGAGGCGGCAGAGATATTGAGCAAATTCATCGTAAAATAATGAAGTTATACTTTTTCCGTAAAAGTTACTTTTGATGAAAACGACTGGACTCGTTGTTTAATATTATTAAAAGCAATTTTCGTGGAAAAAGTATGCAACTTCCTCATTGACTAAATGAGATTTTAGTCTTCATCAGCTGAAATTTAATTTAACATAATTCATCATGTTAAATATTACAATCCTGAGAAGATCTTTCCTGTAAATGAATCAAGCACTGTTTTGCTCTCTACGTTATGTATGCGATAGATTTGTGTAAAATTTTCTGCTTACAGAAACTTTAAAGATTTAATGAATTCCGTGCAGGAAAAATGAATTTGAATAATAATATGCATAAATATGAGTGTAATATAATAATACGTCCTGAATAAGAGTTGATCGCGAAATCTGAATCGTGAAAAAAATCGATTTTAATAAATAAATATATTGAGAAACAATACATATTTTTTACCAGGGAAATATGATAGACATCGTGCAAAATTTTCGGACTACATAACAGAAATACGTAAAAGATTTTTCGTAAACAAAAACTGTTCATCTTGAGCTCGAAATGTATTCGAACGTAAATCTGGTTTCATAGCTGCATCTAGGGAAAGGAAAAAGTGCTCTGTTTTATCACGGATGCCGTAAACTGATTGATGGCGGGAATGAGGTGTGCCTTCCTTTCACGTCCGAAGTTGGCCATCTCATTTTTTCGCTGCCTCCGTCGCCCGTTTATGCGGGTCACGTGGTCCTGCGGTGGCACTGTTGCGTCACACGGACGCCTTTTGTATTCCCTGCCAAGTGTTTGACGCATTCGCAGTGCCAAACCACCTGCATTTCTTCCATCTTAAACTCCGTTTATTAAAATTCTTTGAGTTGTGTTTAGCTATAATTTTTATGGGCTGTATCGATTTAGAGTCGTAATTGATGGGTTTTTCATTTGCAGCACATCTGGTCAACCTTAAGAAGAGACCTAGAAATTTATTGCGATCGATCAATCGACGGCAATCCTTTTTCCGTTGCTGCATTTTACTATTCTAAGCATTGCGCCTCTGTGTGTGAAGGTATCCAAAGTGGAATGAAAGCGTTTTCTAAGTATGCGGATTCTTTCTCGATTTAACGGTCAGATCAAAGTCAATCTTTTACGTGTATTGTCGAAGCCGTAATGTCTGTATACATTTGCGAAATTTGTGAATTTTTAATATTTTTTACATTTTACCTTGATTTATTCGAAATGCTTGTAGAAGCAATTAAAAAATCTTATGGCTCCCAATTCAAATTTTTACTCATCTAAGATTGTATTGATTCAGATGATTCAATCCAATATTACGCTGAGGAAACATTCATATTACGATAATATCGTTGAAGATGTGTTATTTGTGTGAATATTATTTATATATACTTTATTTATTCGATTAGTGATGTGCCAAAAACCTATATTTTTAAAACTTGTTGATATCAAGGTAACTCAAGAATAGTGAGCCTTTATTTCACATATTATCATCTAGATTTATAAATAGCTTAAGCGATCTTTCACTAAATGATTAAGAGCTTAGAAGAAACTATGACCCACTTATAGTACGAACCATGCGCATTAGAAACGAAAACTAATAGCTAACTATAATGATGAGCAACATCTGCTTGTCATACAATACATATATACCTACATTTGAGACATGGCAATATGGAGTCCTCCAAGTTTGGTCATTTGGGACCAAAACAAAATCAGTCTCCATCAAAGGCAATACAACTCTTCACGTCTCCACTTTAAGTTTCCATGGGAATTCACACCTCAAGAGAATCGATGGAGAGGAAGGAGCTGAGGTTTCTAGGACAGCGGCGGGTCCCAGAAGATACCTCAGTGGTGACAAATCACGAACTCACGGACTCACAAAACGTGGAGTCTTTTTACCCGTGATTCACAGGGATTCTCCTCTCCTATAGGAAGGAACGTGCTGCAAATGGCGTTCACGCGTACGTCATCGATAAAGGCGCATCTCCATTGGATGATCCTCAAGTGCGCCATTTGAAAGTTAAATGGGATCGGCGGTCATAAGAGATTGCACTTTTTTGTACTCGACGATATTCAACACGTACTCAGGGAAAAATAGGGATTTAAAGCGGCTGCTTATCCTCGTAATGGAGGAGAATCTCACGGACCAAATGACGCAAAAAATTACGAATTAAGAGATATTCTCCTTTAGGATCGAGAAAGTCGATCGTTTGCATCTCATAGGAAATTTTATGAAACAATTTTCTCTGATTCTAACTCCATATGTTAGGCTAATACAAGTTCATAATGAGGAACCCAGAGAGTATATATATAGGGAGTTTTAAATTCGCCTAAAACCAGGGTGTAACTTTAAAATAAGTACAGAAGAATTTGATTCTTTCAATTCCATATGCCATGGAGAAACCTATGTGTGCCTAATTTTAACAACTATAACAATTTTTATCTGCATTAACAGTATAATTCATCTTTTGCATTTGCATATTTAACGTAATTTTATTTTTCTCGCTGCGTATTTATAGACTGAAAACACCGAAAAGTTTACTTGCCAATATTTTAAACTATTATTTTCTAGAACCGGTACAATAAAAATGGAACCCTATGGCGTGTTAGATGGAAAATAATATTTAAATTTGTTTAGTCTAATTTCTCAAAAAATAAAATGAGTTAAAATTAAACCAATACGAGATTAAATCATGAGTTGTAATAATGCAATTTTCATTAAAATGTTATCGTTCGGTATACATAAATATCCTCTGTCAATTCTTTTTGGGATAAAAAATGTTAAGAAGCTCAAAAGATATTTAAGACTTGATTTCTGAAATCTTTAAGTTCCGCTAGTTCATCCAATTGATTATATCTCACTGAATGAATCATAGTTAAGGAAGGATCATCTTACCAACTAGCGCCATTGAGCGAAGAGAAAACAAACTAGAGGCGTATGATTATCAATGTTTGTAGAACAGATCTCCTCCACGAACGAGACCATCTTTCGAGAATTTGAAATTGAAATTAGCGTGTTGGAATGGAAAATTTGCCTGAAGGAGTTGATGAAGGTGAATTGATACAAATATTTGTGATTCAAAGTAGTTTAACTCGTCACATATAGTTTATCAACGTCGATTTAATCCGCGATAGAGTTTACTTTGACTATTTAATCCTTCAATTCTTCGGTAAGAGTTTGATATATTTTATCTAATTTTTGTTGAATACTTCCTAAATCGTATATCGATTTAGACATCCAAAACTATTATTCCTGTTTATTATATTGATTTAGTAATTCAAAATCGTTAAGGGAAACATTTAAAATTGAAACGTAAATGGAAGCAAAAGTACTCACTCAGGGTTTACAGCACCGATTCGATCTTAATTCAGAGCAGTTTAAACTCCCCCTAAAGGGTTCTATTCTCAAACAAAGATCTTTTCTACCAACGTTCGCAAGTTAGCTGCTGTTTTTGAATCCATTATCAAAATCCCCTCGGATGCTATAAAAAGGGCCCTCTGAATTACAGCGCCTCTGTTATCAACGCTTTGATAAGTAAAGACGAAGAAAAACGGCAAACAGTCCATAGTTAGCATTGAATCAGTGGATGCGCTTTCCGCGCCTCCTATCGGGTTTCTGCTTGACTAAGCACTGCAAGTCGACTCATGGAAAAGTATCATCTCCTACTGTGACTATTATTTCACATTTTTCCGCCGCTTACGCCAATGGAACGCTCTCAGCAAATTCATTTGTTTTTACTACGAGGTGTGAGATCTGGAGTTGAAAGGAGTGGAATACAACGGATGCAAGTTTACTCGCGCATGATCGAATAAAAAGTATTTACATTGTCATTGCATGTTACACCACGGCAACGTTTCTAAAATACGTATTCATGAAATTTTTAGAGGAAATCATTTTGAGTGAAATCGTTTTCAGTGAAAAAATCTTTGACCGATTTGAAAAGATCGGGAGCGAACGAATAGCAAGACCTATATAAATACAACGCTTTTAACTTTTTGTTTTAGATGATATTTTGAAACCTTTGTAGTGATTTGTTTTGGTGTAGGCTATCAATTAATAGCTTTACAAGAGTTGAACCCTTAGCTATCCAAGAAAATTAGAAAAAATGAATTTGTATGATATAATTCCACTTTAATTATTAGTTGAATGTATCTTAACATTTTAGTTTTACGTAAACTATTGGTGATGCTATATGAAAAATAGGAACGTACTTACTCATTGATATGATCAATAAAAATATATTTTTTTAGTCATCCCAAAATACATTTTGACATTGAAAATAAATTTTTCCTTATTTAGTATTTATAGTTCACTTTTATAATAAGAAATATATTTAATTATGACAATTTATTTTGCGAATGTCACATTATTGCACTTTTCTGTGATAAATTTTCTTGGCGTTTAAATAGCAATATTTCTCAAAAGGAATAAATAAACTTTCTTTCGCTATTCCTTGGCAGTGACGGATCTTTAAGGATAGTCACTGCATGTCACGATCCTTCGCGAACTGTACTTCTGCCAATGAATAGGAGGAATCTTTCTTTGTTTCCACTCACGTCCTGTGCTTTCTGGTCGTGATTCGAGTATCATTTAATGTTGAGGACAATGGGGTGTTGCCACGCGAAAATAATGGGGGTGAAAGATGAAGATGCATTCACAGGAGGTTGTTTTAGCCATGGATTCTGCGATTGCTGTGTTTGACGCTGAATTGAAGATCGGCTGATGAATAGATGCGTCTTTGTTTGTTTGAGATAAAGCTGCATTTACCTCCGAAGTGACTCATAGGGGAGTCTTACACCCTCGGATTAAATTAATGATAGGTTTTCGTTCGAGAGGAAAAATAATTGAAACTCGTGGGACGTAATTCGCTCGGTATCCATTGGATACATTCTATCAACAATATATACATTCGTCATAAGAATAGAAGGAAATTTCATTGGCAAACGAACTATTAGATTTGAACCGATTTCTGAAACATTTGTATACATTTTTAGTCGGAAAAAATCAGTTTTGTGATACAGATTACTTCATTGATATTCAGGCAAAGAGATACATTATGAAAGATCTCTATAAGGAAAGATAATTTATTTGTGAAGTTCATAAATGCGATGTAGGGAATTCAAATTAGAAATTGCTCTAAGTATTTCGGTAAATATGTTTTTTTAAATCATTTATATCTTATAATAAAAAGTCAACCCAGTTTTTATGTAATAATTCGCGAAAATATTTCGCACTTACATCGTTTATAATAGCTGCAATACATTGAATGATACAAAATTACATTCTTCAGAAACAAAATTTACGTGTAGTGGGACTATTGTGTGGTAGACATAAAAATGTTGAAAGCGCATAAGGTATTCAATAGCCCATATATAGGAAAATCATTCTAGGAAGTAATTTAATGAACTGTTCTTTGAATATCCAATATTTAGCGTACTTCCTAATCGAATGTATTCGAGGAATTCGTTAGACAATTCAGTTCATGATCACGTAGAATTTTAAATTATCCGTAGGGTATATATCGTTTTATTTTCTATAGAATTAGTGAAATAAATTATATTATAGTGAAAAGAAAGTTGTATCTCATGGCGATATATTCAGAAAATATGAACAGTATAGCTTCAAACGAGATATATAAATTTACATCCACACAAAGCTTTTGCCACCGAATATATTGATTAAAGAGACCGTTAATGCATTCATTATCGGTACATTTCAGGTGAAACTGTCATCACTTAGACATCACTCTCGGCGAATTTATTATTGAAATGTGCGTTGATATTGGTAGTTGCCATAGGGATTTGGACAACAGATGAACCGAATCGACATTTATTCAACCAATGACGGTATTGGATGACAAATGAATAATATTAATGTGACTGTGATATTCAAAGGACACGATTGAAATAGAATTTAGCCGTTAATTTATGTGAGACAGAAATATCATATTGTTGGAACTAGTAAGTGAGGCTATAATTAAACAGTTAATTACAGTTTTTTTTTAATTATATTAATATATATATATAGTATCCTAGGTCTCGTTTTCCCTGAATATAACTGGGAACTTATCTTAGTTCATTTTCTATTAGATAGCGAGATTATAGAAGTATTTGTGTCTCTATCGTGTTCAACGTGCAAGAAATCTATGATAAAATATCTTTGCTATCAAAATGCTGCAATAAAGATTTTTTTAACATTTCATTTCAGCAATCTTTAAAAGTATATATATATATATATATATATATATATATATATATATATATATAGAATTCACATTGAACTCTTACTTTTTATCGAGGAACTTTTCATCTCTATGCTTGTATTTAACGCATAGTAATTTCAGTACATTTTCTACGTTTTATATATTAAGGGAAGTTAGGTCACGATGTCTATAGAGACATGGCAAAGTGAAAAAGTGATCGAAGGCTGGCAAAAGGCGGATTGTAAAGAGGAAGTGGAATTATAGGTACAAAGTGACACCGGGAATCGTCATTGACGTGGATCGCTCTTAGGAGATGAAAGAGGAAGTAGTGGAGGGGCTCTATGTACTGACGGAGGGGTGGGACCTTTGCAATCAAAGTATACCCAACGTAACATGCTTGTGTGTATCTCCATAGTGACCCGTATATATTACTCGGGAGAGATAAAAGAAAATCATATGATCAGACGTTAACTTTGATGCCGTATAAAATGCTCCCATACAAATAACTCCCTGATATCCTTTGAAACATGTATGAGTTCGAGAATTAGGGTCAGAGTTGTACGCTACAAATATATATTCATATCCATTTAAATATGGCTTCCTATTGTTAAGTATGTTTATAGGCCTTGAAAGAAATGACATTAATTTTTGCGAGCTTGCTATCGTATTTTGAGCAGATGTCTTGGTACTTACCAGCATTATAAATTAAGCATTTAACTAACTAATATAACAGATTGGCAAAATATATCTAATATAGTAATGAAATATGAAAATAGTTGCGTCGATATCTCTGTCTCTTATTTAACGTTCTCTCACGTATGTGAAAGTGTTTGTCGAACTACGGAATGTAATTGTTCGTCATAAAACTACTAATGCGAGTTTATATTCCTGTAAAAATAGGATTGGATTAACTTTTTAAGTTGTTTTTAAACTATAATAAAAAGCAGTTTTCGCTGACGTATACTTCTTTGAAACGAAAAGTTTATTTTACAAGTAACTACGTCGCTTAAGACATGGCTCACATTCATCATCAGTATACATCCGTCACTTTATCATCAACGTATCCTTCTGGGTTATTGGTATAAAAATAAATATTCATCTGTATAAATTCAGAGTAAATGAATTCGCTATTTATAGTAACCATTAGGTTTGCGAATTTCGGGGAGGGTGAAGATTATACCAACTCCTTTCTAGAAAGGAAAGAATGGTAAATAAATGATGGATCGCGCCCGCGGTGCGTCGACGAAAGATGGAATACGTTTCCACTGAAATTGATAGATAGCACCATTCTTTTAAAAAATAACAAAAATAATGAATTAATAAAACAATATCTTATCATTAGATTGGACATGGAAGGTTTCCATGCGAGATACTTGGATTAAAAACTTCCCTTTGCATCATTGTATAGGAGAAGGGATAGGTAAAGATAAAGGTCGCGGTCATAGATGAGGAAAGGGTCTGACGGAGGGCTGATTGGCGGGCTACAATAAGGCAAAAGGGTCTCTTGTGTATGTGACAAAAACAGGTCGTCGTTGGTACGAGGGCCTCGAAAATTAGATGGATAGCGGACGCTGGATATGGGGAACGTGCTACGCTTGTTTGCACGACGGGTGTGATTCAAGCTTACTGGAATCGCCACTTTTATTATTGGCGCCACCAGGTGTGCTGCATTATGCTTTGAATGATCGGGGAATGAACGTTTGCTGGCGAAGACCTTGAGGCCTGTAATCACACCGCGGAATGGGTTGTAGAATGTACAAAAAAGGAAAGCTGTTAATCGCCACTTGACCCAGCAATTTGTCATTCCCATATCAAACTATGGCGTAAAAAAAATATATATCGTTCTGAGTTACGGGGTAACATTTGAATATGGCGCTTCTGAATTACCGTTTTGGATTTACTTAATGGTTTTTTACTTATACTTTCCAACTCTGTCCAAAATCTCTTGGGTGTGGATTAATTCAATTATAGTTGGTATTTTATTTTAAATTCTGTACGGTTTATATCACAAAATCTACAGAAAAGGTTCTTTTTTCCAACCCAAGTAAAACACAAACAGATTTACTGTTTTGATATTACGTCACCTAATAATGTAATATATTACACATCTGTTTTTGAAAATGTGTGAATTTCTATTCGGTATTTCGAACTAATACAAAACATTTATAAATTATCATTAGTGCTCAGTTTCGTGATTTCAAGCGTACATTTTTTTTGTTTAAGTCCAACATAAAAAGTTCGTAATGCTCTCTTTAGTAGTGTCTGTTACACATTGTTAACGTAAAAGATAAAAAAATATTTCTCGTTCAAGAAAAAGCCTACGATACCACGTTTAATTATATTTATGGATTGGGTGTGCATAATCCATTTGGCAACGGTCTCTAGAAAAATTATCGGATTAAAGTAATCAAATCATTCATACGTCCATGAATCGTGAAAATGCCATTTATTTATCATTCTCGACAGTTACCAAGGTAATTATCAAATTATACGTTTTTCTACTAATGAAATATTTTATGAGATAATTGGTATACTTGTTAATGAAACTTTTCCTTAATTACGTCCCGGGATAAAAACACATTATGTAGAATTAAAAAACCGTCAAATTTAGCTTTGAGGTTGTATAAATTTGTACTTTAATTAACTCCCCATGTTAAATTGCACATTTTCATAATTACATATCATATAGAATGACTTTTATCAGGCGGAATAATTGAATACACACTTTTCAAACTGGACTAATGAGGAAAATGGAAAAGTTAATTTCCCAAACCTAATAAATGGTTCAACATTTACAATGGGAAACCATAGCAAAATCCGTTAAACAGCCAAAATTTCAGTGTCGTTTGATAGTTTTGAGAATTATTTGATTTATTTGCCATGGTTACCTTGTAAATGATCATCTATTGTTACTATAAACCTTCTCAAACAAATACACGCGAATTCAGTTCGATGAAACCGCTTTCCTATTTTAATGAACCTTCAGAAAAGTATGTTAAAACCTTTGTTTTCAAAATTCATTTTTAACCATTTTACAGATCATTATTTAGTTGTTAACGCTGATAAAGCATAGTAGAGCAATAAAAAGGAAATCCTGAAATCATCGTTAAATAGAGTTCCAAGCTTAAACAGCATAAACACTTTTTTAATACTCCAGTTTATTTTCATATTTCATAGGCCAGTTCATTAAAATTTTGTGGACTACTTTCTACAGCTCTTCCATCCTCTGTTGTTGACTAGTTGGATTTCACTCCGATATAAATCTCTTACAAACTTCCATCCGCAGATAGCACACGTTACCCTAACAACCAGTTAATAACATCGCTCCGAGTTAAGCCTCATTGGGTTCGGGATGCTTATTTAGAGACTCGATTTCGAACTCCACAGATTTCCAGCATCTCCCGATGGACCACACCGAGATGATATGAATCCAATCCGTCATTGTCAACCGTATCTCGGTCGTCCATCCAATGGAAGGCGTTTCTCATATCCTCTTCCCATTGTCCCTTATCGCCAATAGCTTCGCCGGGCGACAGCTGTCCGAAGTACCTGTTCTGCTTCCCATGAATGGAACCATCGCTTTTATTGATCTCGAATCTTTAGTCAATGAACTTCTTTGCCGTGGAGATAGGCCGTTGAATTGGGTTTGTACGGATATGGAAATGAACAGACGCTCGTATTCCCCTCGGGGCTGTGGGATAATGCAACCGATGTGCCGTGGGCTCTGTAGGTGTGCCGCACACTGCCGACAGGAGTGAATTCATCCGATCGAGTCGTATATGACGCGTGAGATATTGCATTGTTGCGCGAGAGCAATTAAAATACGGAGATAAAATTACGTACATTTGATGGATATCTATAGATTGAATTTCTGTGTTGATTCGGAAAGGAAAACGAAGGTGTTGGAGTGGATCAAACGAATTCGGATTCGTTTCAGCGTAACCGTGGAAACTACGAGTTGTGTATGGAGAAGAATCCAACAAAAGTTTGTGAAAGAAAAAATTTTATTGGAATTACGATCATTAATATTTTTATATAGTGATTAATAAACTGATGGATCGTCATGGAAACTGTTAAATTAAGTCCTGATTCAAGTGAGACTTACTAATTATATATCTTAAGAATTCGTGAATATGAAGTCTGAAGATATCTAAAGGATACATCAGTTAACTTATCTGGATTTTTTGACCTTTCAGCCATCATTATATTTGGAAAGTATATACTTAGGTGGAAACAAGAAAGATTCATGTTTAGCTTTCTCATTTCATGGAGCAATATCTTGTTTAATGATACACTGAAAATAAGAGGACGTGTCATCTAATTATTTGAATAAACGTATTCATTGATAATTCTAAAGGTATAGAATGGACTTGGAAAAAGGTCTGACGGGACCGAGAATCGAACCCTGGTATCCCAATTGCCGGTCTTACTCTCACATATCTTGTTCCTTATATTCATTGATAGTTTAATAAACTACCTTATAGCATTACGGTATGGGATTTGCCTGCCAAAAATAGTTCAGCATCTATTTATTCCAGCTTTTATGATCGAACTTATATCAATAAGCAATTATTACGGGGTTGAAGTCACTTCCTTCCAGATACATTAAATATTTGAGGAAATCATTTATTTCCGCTTTTTTAAATATATGGATTTTTATGACAGGAAAAATTTACAATTAGTTAAAAAGGGGGGAGGAGGTCATCATGAAAAAATTCTAAGAAAAACATATTTATAAAAATATATTTCATAAAATGTTCCCTCTTGACAAAATGTAGGGGTATCATAAGGAAAGAATGCGGGTGAATAAAAGGATGATTTTAGATTTGAAAATCAGAAAAGGTTAAAGTTAATGAAAAGGATCGAATATCCGAAACTTGAATGAGGGAATTCGAAATACGTAGAAGTGAGATTATCCCTTAAAGTGGAATTCAATCGCTTTTTAACCCATCGAAACAAAATTAAGCTCACCACCATTATTATATATTGCTTTTATCAAATTTAAGAGGAATGTGGGATATTGATGTCGAAGGGAATTATAAATTCGATACTGAAATTCTTTTTTCTCAGGAAATGGAGGCGGATTCTAATATTGAACATTATTAATGGGACGATTCTTTCCAGGAATGCATGGGATATAAAACGAATGATTTATCATTAATTTAAAGCCTTAGTTAATCAATTAATTTGAATGAGAAAAATTCGATTCCTTGAAGTAAAATTTGGGATTGCTAGAAATCACATCAGAAAAATTTCATGCTGATTAATAATTTATTTCGAAATTTTTAACGCTTTGAAAAAATCGTTTCTAAGGATTGAATACGATGGAAAATAATGGAACATCGTATAGAGAAAATAGAGTAGGAAGTAATGGAAAAGTATGGATATGACTGGTATTCGACTCCAGGTACCCAACTATATACTTCAATCTGTACGTTGTAATGATTTTAAACCATTTTAGAGAGATCAATGTGTTAAGTGAAGTTTTACAATACTTTTAGCTGGAGCTAATGAATTATTATTGTAATAGTTCTTAGTCTTACTCTTGACTGATATTTTATTTTTCCATTAATCACGACGTAAAGTTTTACTGAAAATACTTTTTTTTAAAGTTATTCATATCTGTGGTATATCTCTTTCACGTGAATCGAGCCCATATGTTATTAAAACCTACCTGTCATAAACTCTCCTGTTTGAAAATTGTACATGAGAAAATGATGTTTTTTTCTTTGTTTAAATATATACATACGAATATAAGTAGAACTACAATAAGTGATTATGATTTATACTTATACTCATAATATTATGCTTGAAAAAAAAACTGTGATCGTTCTCTAACGACCAAGAGATATCTTCATCCATTAGACCCTCGTAGTTGAATAAATTTACAAGTGAAATTAAGAGACCGCCATCTCCTACGTTCTCTCATATTTCCCCAAATCAAAATCGCGCTCAAAATCTTCATTTGAACGCTTGAAAACTTCTAAATCTCCGAGGGAACCGATACTTACGTAACCTCCGTTGCTGTCATTTCATTAAAGGCGCGAATCCGTGCGAAAAGAGGCATTCTAGCTCTTCCCCTATTAATTAGTCGATCTTTACTTGCGGAGGTGTAACTTTCTAATGGGATTAGACCTTACGGATGCATCTCTTCCCAGAACGGCCGGCTTCCGGTTGAAGACGTCTTTTAAAGGCATCTCAACGTGCTCTCGAAGATTACGGTATCGCGATCCCGCGTTCAGACTGAAAATCGACCAAGACGTGGTAAGGAAGGTCTAAATGAGGGGGGAAACTCCTTTTCCGAGGAAAAAAAGAAAGCGCGAGACGGAACAGCTGCAACGGTAGGAACACCGAGGTCCTTAAAAGGACCACTCGAAGCTTCCTCAGGACGGAGAGGCGACGTCCAAGAGACGAGCTGGTATTCGGTGGAACAATAACCTTCGCTCATAACTTACTTTTCTCTGTTTGTTTGGCGAGTTTTTCGAACGGCGCGTCGGTCACAAAGATTCTCGTTGCGTCTACTCCATTAAATGAAATTTCTATTCAATCTCGTGATCCTTTACGACGAGGCCTTTTTACTCGGAACCGAGGGCATTGTTCCGTTGCGCACTTTTGCGCTTGTTTGGTGTTTCGCTTCTCTTTTTTTTTTCGCTTTCAGGAGGCATCCCGTGCACTTGGGATTTTTGCGGAGTTTACGAGAGAGTTTTGAAGGTGCATTTTCAAGGTCATTCACTCGTCTTTGATGTTTTTGCGTCTTGTTTTTGACTGTAAATGTTTAATAGATGATGATAGATGATTAAGTATGATTATAGGGGTCCTTAAGGATTAAAATTCTAAAAAGGATATAAATAGAATGATAAGTAAAGAACTATATAATTTTATGTGCGAAAATAAGAAACAATTTTACTAGTATCTAGTTATGCGGAGATACTTCATACTGTTTCTTTATTATATGTATCTTCCCTTTGTAAATAAAAAATAAGGTTGGAACTAAGTATCACAATACGAGCTTACAATGAAACAGAGAGCTCGGCAAGATTGCTTTACAACGATTAAATAAATGCTTTATCACTTTATGGAAAGCTGGACAAACAAAACGAAAGAAATTTAGAAAATCAATGAGTCTATAAGCATAGATTACATTTTTGGCTTTAAAAGAATTTAAGAAAAATTACAGTGTAAATACCCTAATCTCTTTTACCGAGAACAATTATTTTTCTAATTCTTTAGACAATAAAGAGATTATCCATGTTAAAAATAAGGTCTTGGATATGTTCGACTAACTTCAGAATCAGATGTTATTTTACAATTCTGCGATGGGATTTTGTGGTGGTATTGTATTACAATTTCAAACAATTTATGGCTATTTTGGAAGAAGATAGATGGAAATGGAAATATTTTTTCAGATGCAAATTAGATAGCACGTTAAAATATACGTTATCATCCGTGTAGAGATAATGGAGTTATTATTTACGATACAAAGAGGCAAAATAATCCACTGTTACCATTTGATAAAAGAATCAAAGGTAGATAATATAAATGGAAATTTCAAGTTTCTACTTAACACAGCGAAAGAGCTTAAAATTAATTGGTAACATTTTCTAGTACAATAGACTGACATATTTACTCATTGTATGTGAATTCACTCAAGTCTATTGTACTGCTCTGTATTGTTGGGAGCCGATGAATGGTTAACTCTACTTTGTAACGGGATACTATTTAGTCACACTACTTGGTGAAGTTCTTCCTTGGTTAACTCCACTTTGAAATACGAATACCGCGAAGTTTGGGAGCATATATTCAACGTTATGCTTGGCAAATTTTGTGGTCGGGAAATAATACAGGTAACTTTATACTTTGGAACTATACTTCAAGATTTATATAATAGATTGATAAATTTAGTTCTATGGAGCACTATTTTTGAACTAAACGTGTATAAATTTAATAAATGAAAGGTTTATGAATTACTTTCAGGGTTTTGTTTTAGGTTGATGTATAAGGGATCTAGGGTATATTTCGACGTGGACTAGTATGATGCAGAATTTCATGATACTAAGATACATTGATTATATATTCTCATGAAGTGTGAATTAAATCAAAGATTAAAAGCTAGTTACGCTAATATATATAGTTTAAACGAATTTCAACTAATTTTTATTCAAACGTTTACGTGCTCGCTGAAGTTTCGACGAATATAGCGTTGGAATTTTATGGTGGAAGGAAAAGCTTTTAAAAAGAACACATTAAATTGAATTAAAAAGTTGAGAAAGGATTAGCAGAAGCTCTTTTGCGACTTCTAGGAATTTCTCTAACCCTTTTGATTTGATTTTATTCTTCGAATAGAAAAAAGGAAAGAACGCCGAAGTTAAAACTCCTTCAGTTGCAGCCTGGGCTCTATAATAAACTCAATGAAAGCCACGTATCGATAGCAACCTCTTTTCCAATGGACGGAATTCCCAATCCGGGAAAACGACAAAACGAGTATTTGCATATCGGTTTCGCCTCTTAATCCTGTCCCCAAAACCGTCTCTTCGCAATTCCCGACGTAGAATATTGCCCGAATTATTTCCCTCTCTTTTTTAGAACGGCAACATTATCGGAGAGTACTTTCCGCTGCGAAATTAAGGTTCAATTATTGGCCGTGGCTTAGTGAAAGTGGAATTTGTTTCAGATCCCTTTTTTGCAATTTTTGTTTTCGTTCCATTCCTTCCGAATCGATTCGAATATCTTTCTGCAGACGGAGTCGGGTCATCGGCTGCTTTAATTACGTTCCGCGGAAAGAAAAAAAAAGAATTTCGGAATGCGCGCTTCGTTTGTTATTTCTTTGATAAAATAAAATGGCGTCCTGTAGTACTTAATGCGATTGCATTCCGCGCTTTTTGAGTTTCGTGACATGTTTGCGGAGAATTTCGTGAATGGAGACCGAAAATCGAAGTAAACTTATGAAAACAAAAGCATGGGGATATCCGTGAGGAATGTTTGCGCCGACGAAATGTTGAGGTAAAGTCTCTATATTAATGTCCATGCAGAGGTCGGAACCAAATTTGCGTTGAAATATTCCCTACGGCCACTTATTTATCTCCTATCAGACTCAGTGAGGAATAACTCTCTCGTTACTATGCAACGAAAAGTAATATCCCTACCTTTAGAGATCGGTATTTCACTCTGAGGTTGTTACATCAGATGCTTATGAGCCAACCTCGATGTATTTATTTGATAATAAGAAACTTTGCCAATTGAAATACATTTTGGAAGTACCCCTACGTATTATTTGCTGTGTACGAATTTAATAAAGAAAAGCTCTTCGAAAAATTGGAAAGTCGTTTAAAAAACTCATTACACTTCTATTGCCTTTTCTTAATGAACACTATGAATTTCTTTCCCCGAAGTTTCAGTTTTCAATATTTGCCAATTAAAACTGAATAACTTTAAGTATGTGTATTGAGATGCAATCTACTAGTTTTTCCTCTTTGATGAAAGAGCGGATTGTGTACTTAAGAAGGAGTTATTTATTTACTGCTAAGATCCCTTAACCAAATATATGTATAACTGTTCTTTATACCGCATAGTTGATTTAATTCTCTTTTATTCGTGTCTACATTTTAAATAGATTCTTTTTCTTTCGTCAATGAAGTAATAAAGAATGCGTTTATTTACGTAGGAAATGTGTCTCCCGAAACGATTAATTTATTTTTTATCTTAATGTATATTTAGATATGCCCATAAATGTTGCAAACCTCTTTTGAAGTGTTGAATAGGATCTGTACGAGAAGTGTAAAAATTTTCAAATACAAGGAAAACTCGAACAGAAATACTGCAGATGTAATGTGCCTAAAGCTACTAGGAAACAGATACTCAAATATGCTGTTAATGAATCAAGATATGTCAAGTGAAGGAGAAAACAAAGGTCGAATTTGTCGGTACAACTCACTTCAGTCGTATTTAATTGAAAAGCGAGCTATCGGAAATGTTTCCGATGACTGCTTTAATCGCTTTGAGTGCTTGTTATTCAATTCGCTGAAATGGCCCTCGACGGATTGAAGAAGGTAAAATGGGGTGAAAATTGACCTTTGCGGCGAAATATGTGTCTCGTATGAAACCGAAACTGCTATTATAGGATCCCATTTTACGAGGAACTGATTTCCGAAAGAAACGAACGTGGGCGTATGAAATGTCAAAACCATCGAAGTGTGCTCCTGAGCAATCGAAGCAAACATTTTGCTGAATTTGTTAACGTGCCTTTTTCGAGACATGAATCTATTCATATCTACCGCGAACCAACATTTGTATTCTCTTTCGGAGAATTTGCTTTAGCTTTCATTTTGAATTTAAATGTTCAGAGGAATCAGTAGCTTTGCATTATCATTACATGAAGTATTCATTAGTTGATTTTTACTTATTTAACTTTATTTTAATCGATGGAAATGTTCAAAATCTCACCTGTTGGTTGTCTAATTTTACGATTCGGACAATATTATTCATCACTGTTTCTTCTATAAAAATATTTTTAATTTTAATATTGCTCAACGTTCGATAAACTTCAATTTACTAATGAAATTTTTTCTCGTTTTCAGGTAAGAACGAATTCCATCCTAAGATGCAACGTATAAACTAGGAATAGAGTATTTTTTTTAATGTTCACGACTAATCCACGAACTTCTAAACCAGGTAACCTTATAATAGTAAAAATATTTATATATAAAAGAATATTAATTACGTAGTCTGGATGCATTTATGAAAAGGTTTATAAAAGAAACTTTTCCATCGAAATTATTACGTATGCTAACTAGTTATGAATAGAATTTTTTTTTGATGAATGCAATTGAATTTACTTTTAATCGGTTTAAGATTAAAATTCTGGATAGAATGATGGATAGGTCTGCTCATCACCTCTCATTGAAAATTGATTATGTTCTTTGAAAGTTATCTTTGACAACTCATTTGTTAGTCCTGTTTTCGTGTAAATGATTGATTCCCGGAATTCGGTTGTATCGCATACTTAACGCAGCTTCTTTTTGAACATCTGTCCACAGCTTTATTTGGAGTGAATCAATCGGTCAAAAGTTTGTGCTGTGAATATTTTATGATTCAGATGCTGCTTTCATTTCCTGTTTAAGTGGAAGCGTGGATTTTCAACGGAAATTTGATTTTCAAAGCAAAGCATCCGAATGATTTAATGGATTAATTATATGGTGGTGATATATTAAGGATAAATTTCATGAGTGATGTCGAGTATTTCATTCGAAATAATCTTTGATTTATTTTCATATGAAATTATTCTGAAAGTGCTACTTTTAACTTCAGTCAGTCCCTAAGTTCATTTACCCGATGTAAATGTTAAAAATGCTCGGAAAAATTTTTATTATTTAAGAATTTTTTGAAGAAATAATAACTTAAACATTTTTTGAATTTTTATCGCTTACAAGTCATCATGTTGCAGACAAATGCTGATATTTTTTGTCAATTTTGGGGTGCTTTAGATCTCCTCTAATAATGTTTTTCGAACCAAAAGCCATTTGAGGCTAAAGATGATAAATGTTGGACATCGAGTCTTTTTCGTATCCACGATTTCACGTCCTCTACCCGCAAAACGACAGCTGTCTCATATGATGTGGAAGTCTGTCTCAAGCGTGATTTAACAGTGTCGCTTTTTTGCAACAGGAACTACTGAACCTTCGTAACTCTCAAATGGTCTTCTGTATTCGACTGGTTTCGAAATCTGCGCTGTTTCGGAAACATCGAAACTGATTACACACGATATGGGCGCGTGATACTTTAAGGATTTCGTTTCATATTAAAGTTGAATTCTGACTTACGTAAATACTACGATATTTGTACTTTACATTTTGATATTTAAATTAGAGAAAATAACTACGTATGTTTTTTTTATTTCGAGCATATTACTTATGCGTTCTTTTACATGTAACATGTTTAATTTTGTAATTTAACCACATTGAGGACAGCTCTATGATCTCATAATTACAAGCATACATACGTATTCACACGATAATTAGACTCAAAATTACTTTTCACGTATACATTTTAACAACTAATGTTCCTCACGTTATGACTTGGTAAATTCATGGGACAAAAACGTCTTATCTCGCAAACCAGTGAGTGTTAAGGTTAATAATAAATTTAAAGCGAGTACAAATAGCTTCAACCGAGCTTACATTTCTGCCGAGCTAACGTAATCATCTGAAGCTACCATATACTCGTAGTATCCAGTCCGCAGCAGTTAATATCTCAACTAGTTGCTTCGCGTTAAGTTCTCATTTTATTGCCCTCTTTAAAGGGGGCGAGGCTAAATTATCCCCGAGCCACCGAAGGATGAATTTTCGAATTAAACAGGAACCCGTGGGGAGAGAGTAGTGGAAATTAAACAAAGGACATGGATGTCGTCTGCAGCACTCATCTTTCGTATTTGCCCCGACCTTTTCGACTTCCGTTTAACTTGCTGTCCCACTTCGAAATTATTTAAGGTGACCCGTAAACAGAAACAAAGGAAAGACGACCTTTTGAAGGCGGTCAACGTCCTTCTGTATTCTTCTCGAATAAAAGCCAAGTTTCGGAAAGTTATTTATTTGTAGGGGTCATTCACTGCTAAAGCTTTTGAAAAATTATAGTTTCTTTTCTTTGGGCAAGATTGGTTGGGGCTGAGGTCAAAATTGCTCCTCGATTTGCAGTAAGTGGTTCACGAGCAATTGAACACTTTTCACATCAATATCCGTGTGCCATTTTTGCGATTGGAAATTTTTTTTCGCGAAAATTTGTGGAGAACAAGTGAAAGAAATGAATTTCTGCTTTATAGCTATCTCAAAAGTAAATCGACGGTGATAATGAACGGTGAACCGTTATCGATCGGGAATACTTCTGTTTGAGTTTTTTTTTAAATTTCAATCTGTTTGATAAAAAAGAGAATTTACGTAACGTAAATGTATTAATATGTATATTTAATTTTTTATTTTGATTTATTTGTATTGACTTATGATGTTGAAACCAATATATTTTCAAAGCAAAATTATTTATTAAAAAACTTCTCTTCGAAAATTTTTATCCGAGATATTTCTTCTGCAAAATTATGGCTTTTTCGAAAAAAAATAGGAAAATAAAGTATATTAATTTGATGGATATAAATATATATATGTATGAATATAGAATCCAATACTGAGCGTAGGCTTATATTTTCATGTTGAAAGGCGGAAATGAAAAGTATTAAAAGATAATAGCTTGGAAGATGAAACATACTTTGAGCACTTAGCATTTTGAATTTCATCCACACCAGCTAAAAGCTTTTAAGCCGAAAAATCTCTTGAAAAATTTCACCTGATATATTTGCTCAATGCTCAATTAGTATAATACGATAGCATATTCTATTCTTACACTGATTCATCGTGAGTATAACTTCACAAAAGCTTACTGGCGAGTGGAGACTACACTTTGAAAGTATACTTATCTAAACACATCTCAATTGAATTCCTTAATCACTCTTTCATTTAACTGTGATCAAAATTTCAAATTTGTAAACAAAAATTCCAAAATAGTTTCAGTCAAAACAAATCCAAAAGCTGAACGTGTAGGATTTAATTCTCGTACATTCAGATTGCGTGTCAGTCGTGCGATCGAAAGGAGAGTGTTTTTTTTTCAATAGAACGTTACTATAGCAACGCTCAAACTTTGTCATCGCAATTTGTGCAAAATATTAATGAAAATGCCATAAAAAGAAGACCAAAGTCGATTTAATCACCGAACGAAATTCGTTCCTCGTAGCAATCCCATGCAATCTACGTTTTCACGCTTTGGGACATAAACATGTCACTCAAACACGTCATTGTGATTCAGTGAATATGGAATACAAGTTTAATACGAGTTTTTTTCTTCTTTACCATTTTTTCGTACTTGCTAGTGCGAAATCCGGTGACGAGTATTGAAAATTAATTCCGATTCAATTGCATAATCAATCCTTTACATTTACTCGTAAATTTACATTAGGAGATACATTCTTGATGTAGATTATAATGGATTTTTTGTGCAGATTGACCTAATTCTTGAAGTATCTCCTGATTAATGTTTCACAGAAGGAATACAATCTGTGCGTTTAGATAACGTGTAAATTTATTTGTGAATTCAATGGCGAAACATTGGATCGTATTCATATTAAAATATATACTTGTGTATGGAATTGTATTCACCCATTTTATATATATATTTATATATAATGAATATACATGTATTCGTATAAATATTAAAATATATTCACTCTTAGACAGAAAAACTTCGTTCGAATGAGCGCTGTATATTCCATAATTTGGGTAACCTCTAAATACTTATCCCTTCGTATATTTTTCATTTTATCGCAATTATATACCCGCTTCAGCGCAGCATATTGGTGAATATTTTGCTAAAATTTCGCTCACGGATAAGTGCATTGCACCGCTTTTGCAAACTTTTGGCTAAATTTCCCACGCATTTGCAGATTTCGTATAGTTTCCCCTCCCATTACGCTGATAGCCTCCTCCTTTAATTATTTAGGACTATAACCCGTTATTTCTGGTTAAACATTATTACGAGTTATTGGATATGGGTGGTGGATTCTATTCCGCAACCGGGTCAACGAAGAAAATTAGGAATGTTGTATTATTGTTCTCGCATTCGTAGGTGGAAAAAAAGAGATTCACGTAGCGTGGATCCGTTGCATTTGAGTGAACAAAATGCTGGGGATAATTCGGCCGCGTACTGTTAGATGGGGCTCAGTTGAGTGCAAAAAACAATGCTTTGGATTAAATCAAATGGGCGCCCCTTTTTTACGAGCTAAAGTAATATCGTATATTTGGGACTGTTTTCTTGCGATTATAATCGAGTATTTGGGAAAGATCGAAATTTTTAAAACGACTATGCATGCCAAAATAGATTTGGAAGTAAAAGATACCCATGGAATCAAAGGAGAACAGCATTTTGAACTGCAAAAACTTTATTGTAACCGGAAAATGAATTCAATTCCAATTAGAAGGAGGGTTATTGTTGAATATTAACAAAAAAAAATTAAAAAATATATCAGGTTATTTCTCTTTTTAATGGTCATTATGCATATGTTCAATGATAGTTCATGAAACTTTCACAAGAATATCTCGAACCACTTGTTTAGAACAGTAAAGCTTTATGTCAAATATAGTTTAGGTATGACAATTAAAATAAAAATAAACTAAGCTGTAAACGAATAAAAATAAACGAAATTTTTGTTACAGTGATCGAATCGTTCATTGAGTCGAGATAAATCTTAACAAACTATTCTCAGAATAATCCAAACAACTATCGTTATTTATCTTAATTGTTGCGATTTAGACTATTTATCGATTAAACGCAACTTTATCGATATAGTAAATAAGTGCACATTTTGGTGCAGTATAATATCCATTATTAAATATCACACGCGAAGAGATTGAAAATTTCCCAGATTAAGTTCTCGTTTTAAAATAAAGAAAAAAACTCCAATCTATCGACTCTTTTAAATACTAATAGATACTATAAACTTAGGTAGTTTCCTTCAACGCTCAATCATCCTGAACGAGGCTATATCCTGCGCAGTTTAAAACTCTAATTGGAGAGGTAAAAAGATGCTGTATCCTATGAGATTCCCGTTTGAAAAGTTTTTAGTGTATTAATGTTTTCCAGGAATTCTCAGCCGACCAAGAGTTCAACAGAACAATTTTGAAACGAATTTAATCCAAAAAATATCCGCGAAGGAGAAGCTAATATCAAGGGGAATGGACGTTCAATATTTGCGTCAGAGACCTGCTAACTGCGTGGAGAGATGGAGCTTCATGTCAAGCTGTTCCCTAAAGTTAATTGTATTTTTCATGCTATTATTTTAATTCACGGAAGGAATAAATTCATTTCGGCCTTGCTTATCGGTAACATTTAGTGGTAGAGTTTGATTACTCTTGGAACCATTTCTACTAAGGTCGATAATAATAAATATCCTATTTTGTAAAATACCAAGGTCGGATTAATGGGAAATATTTATAATTGTTTGGCTGCTAATTTACGTAAAGGAAATACATTTTACCTTCAAAAGTAATCATTTTTATTATACGAGGCGATTTTGGTGGATAATTGCAGCTTTCTTTATATTTATTATGATATTACTTGCATATGGAGAAATTATATTATAAAAGTATATTTATTACTTTTAAATGGAAAATTAAAATTAAATAAGCTGTAGTAGAATGATAGGTCTTTAAAACAGCATTTTATTGAAACATTGTTCAATATAATTGAATATTCAATCGTCACCCCCAATATATTTTAGTATGAAATATAATATTAATGCATTTTGCATGTATATACACGAATTATCATCATAGTTCACGCCATAATCGTATAAATTCATCCAGCTGAAAAGTTTTAACGAATCTCTCAAATATACTTCGGACTTAAAAACTAATCACTTAAATGTGAAATCTTCCAAAATATATCTTTTACCATTCCACCATCCTAATCAAACTTATAAAACCCACACATTCTATCACTATTACCTTATCGGGGTGAATTTAAAGATGTCCTTTTAAAGAGGTTGTGCCGTAAGCTCGTGTCCTAGTAACGGAGCGCTGTTTTCATTCATATTTAGTGCACTGCATTCTCTCGCTGTTTGCTTTGATCGATCCCGCGTTTTTCCCACTGAAATAGTTGGTCTGCGCACATCTCTCATTCCCCATTAAAGGATTTCAAACTAAACCGACGCTTCATATCGATTCATTTAGAATCTGCTCAATCTGTTACTCATTTGTTTCCTTTTTAGTTAAAGAATCGTCAGCCATTGCCGTTACTTCGCTGTAACTCTTTATAAGGAACAAAAGAAGGTTTGAAAACAATGTTAACCGTAATATCTTGTGGAAAATAAGAGGAATAACATGTCTTTTACGGGATTATGGTTTAAAACGCATTACATCCGGGTATGTAATGTTAAATTATAGATCGTAGTTTAAGGTATGAGATGCAGTTACCAATTAAAATTTTATATGCCTCTTAGCAACAGCCTGTTTAAATGGTTTTTTCTCTTTCAAACTAACTTCTTCCATCCCTTAAAACGTATAACCTGATAAGATATAGGTAAGGCTTTAAGTCGTTTAAACATTGTTATTTAATTAAAATTTCTAGTTGTAAATTCGTTAAAAAATTCAGATAAACAACCTTTAATTTTTCAATACTATTAAATGATTTGACTCCATCTATCTACCATAAAATATTTTTTGTTCTTTTATTTTATTTCTATCGGGCTGTAATTCATTAAGCCGCTTAAGATGCATTTGCTTTAATAATGCAATTTTTACGAATTTAACCATCAATTTTCTTATATAAAGCAACGGTATTCTTTTTACGGTATACCTTTGATAGTCGTTTGATATTCGTTTCCAGAGAGAGAAGTACTTTCATGTAATTTCTTAAGCAACCATTGTAAGGCGATACCAGAGAAATTGCACCTTTGATATAAAGTATCCAGGTATCACGCGTTACCCATAAACGACGGTATTTTAAGAAATGAATTCCAAAGGAAAACTCCCTCATTACCTCAGGAAAGACTCTCTGTAGTTTATGGAAAACGCGTTGTGAATCGCATTCACACGGGGGATGTGTGATAGAGTAGAAACCTCGTTAGCGTTTCCTCAAAGGACGCAAACTTACAGCTAGCAATTACGATATCTGATTTACAGCTCTCTGAGACGAGATTTAACGCGGATGAATTGTCGCCGTTGCCTTGGTATCAAGATTCCTTCGTTCGGATCGCCTACTAATTAAACGCGAGAATTCTAACGAGAAACAATCGATTAGTCCTGATATAATTCTGGTTAGTATTTTCCGATTCGATTCTCCTGATTTGCAATTAGCGGTTATACTTTCCTCGGATTATGAACTCATTATTTTAACACTGTGTTAAACGAACGTGTATGCAATTGATACGTAAAACATTGTATTGTAACTTCACGTGTTAGAGATTAATTTAGCTGACCTACATCCATTACGAGAGGAATATTTATTTGACATAATAGTAATTAACGTATTTAGAGTTACCTGGTTTTACCTTTTTAATACATTAAATTAAAATGCAACTCAAATTAAATTGTTTTATGTTCATTATAAATTTAAAACCTTCAGAATAGGTGCATTTCTGGTTTACAAGAAAAAACTCGGGTACGTTTTACGTCATCATAAAATTAGTTCGCTTTATCAAAAACAAATGACTAACTCAAATAAAAGTACAGCGGTATGATAGATAAATTCTTGGTCCACAAGAGAGAAGAAAAGGGATGGTTTATACTTCTATTTATCATTTACTTTTTGGGCTAAGAAGTTTTTTCGTTAAAAGACTCATCTAATCTCTCCTATCACAGAGGAATCCACATTTAATCGACGAAATGTTTTAAACTGGATATTTTTGCAATTATAAAAAGGACGGATGGTTCAAAAACGTGACTTCCCTATGAAATACGTCACGTTTGGTCAGTCTACCGCCAATGAATAAGTTACGTAGCTTTTGAAATTTCCCCTTCACTTTAAAATGCGTCCCCGGAATACTAAGCAAACAGCAAATTGTAGTTTATCAGTTTTTCGTTGTGGCTGTTATCTTTTTTGGTCCATCATCCTTTGGAGAGAGAGAGGGGATGTTAGTTTTATTATAGAAGAAATATAAAGGCTGAAAGGCTCAAATTTGAGTGGATAAGTTCTATCTCATCTTAAAAGAATGTAAATGTAGGTAAAAGAATGTAATAATAATGCATTCAGTCCCTTTAATTAAGTTTGTTTTAGATATAATTTAGGAGTAGTAAGAATCACAGGATATGGGAAAAATTGCTTTAAAAGACGAATTCGAAATACTTGAATACAAAAGAAAAACGTAACTGAAAAGAATATGACTGAGGTTCGAACCCTGCTCCCCAAGTTCCAGGGAATCGGTTTGGGTTCGCGTCACAGTAATTTTTGTATTTTTTTCACTTTTTCACTCGCTAGAGCCCTCTATGCAAAATTTATGAAGTCCCTCTTATTTATCACCTCAATTGAAAGACATAAAAAGGAATTGGTTAAGATTGCCCTTGTTTTGTGCATGATTTAATGGTTTTTTAAAGTGCTCGACCAAGAACACGAGAGGGCGTTTTTAAAAATTTTCAACGCGCTTCGCAAGAGAAGGGAAGAATTAAATTGAGTGATGAATGAGAAGAGAAAGGGAATCGGGGAAAATATCCCTTCGGAGTGAAGAGAAAGGCAAACGTAGAGTGAGTCATTCTGAGGGAAAAATGGATGGCACTTGGAGTTCACGCAAAAAAAGGAGTGATCGAGACGGGGACGCACACGGACGGAGTCGGCATGTTTGTGATATGAATGGGAGAGCTGCAGGAAAGAGCTTTCCGTAATTGTATGCGTAGTTATCCGGAAAAGCTCGAAAGAATATACTGAGATTGCAAGCATTCAGCGTGAATAAACTATCACCGGAATCTTTTTCCTTTCAATCTTCCGGAATATTTGCTTTACTTCTTAACGTTTTCGTTTCCTTTCTAATAGAAAAATGATTCAAAGGCTGCTTTTAATTGAATAAACACGCGAAGTTTTTGGGGACGGTTTAGAGTAAAACCGACTTATGCTTGTGGTTTATTTGATTATAAAGGAGTTTCATTCCAATCCATTTTGAGTTCGTTATTGTATCCATTCGTAAGAGAGTGGAAAGACTTTCGTTTGATTCATAGTCAGTAAAAGCGTATGCTAAATGCTTTATTTTATTATAAAGCAGTTTCATTCCAATCCATTTTGAGTTCGTTATTGTATCCATTCGTAAGAGAGTGGAATACTTGCGTTTGATTCATAGTCAGTAAAAGCGTATGCTAAATTTACTTTGCTTTCTATCCTTCTCTGTATCTTTTAACGTCTATTGTTAAAATATGATACTGAGAAATAGCGTTTATCCTTGTACATACGAATAGGAAATCGAATAAGCTACTCGTATATTAATTTACTTCAAGGTACAGCAGTAGGCCCTATAAGGAATTGAAAACAGGTTTGCGGTTGCTAATTGTGCTTTTAATCCACCCCTAAGGTCTCGTATTGAATCAAATCGTAATTTTCAGCTTAGGAAATAGTTATTTTCGTAATTAAATAGTGTTTTAAATCGAGAAAAAGTTCCTTAAGATGCTATAAATTATAGACAACCTATAGCGTGGCATTAAGTTGTAAAACGGTAAACGTTACTGTCTTAATACGGCTTCATATTTGCACTTTGAAAGGGAGAATAATGAAAAGAATGTTAAAGGCTAATCGGTTTAGAGTGTATGGATATTACTCAAAGCTAATATGACGTACTTAAAAGAGTGTGAGAGGTTGTCGCTTATGATTACAATGTAGGTACATTTTAACTTTTTCCTCTGTGAATTTATTCCTTTTATTCCAGTATTCCTTTCCTCTTTTACCTTTCCATTCTTCGACATATATTCTTGCTAATTCTTGTTCCAAACTCTCTCTCTCTCTCGAAGGACCCCATTATCAGTCGTCCTTCTTTTTATCCTCCTTCCATATATTTCACCATCCCCTTTCTCAAGACCTTTCAAACCCTCACTTTTTCGTACGGAATCCGCGGAGGCCAGCAATTTTACACCGTAAGTCACCGATATTTGGAGCGTGGAATGCACCCTTTTGCCGTTTGCGATCGCTTCTTTTATTTCTAGCATTCCTCAGTGGTTAATACTTTACGACGCGAGCTTTTTAATTACGCTTTTTGAATCCCTGGTCCTTTTTATATCAAACGTCTCTTTTTCATTGTCATGCGTTCAACTCTTTGGCTAAACCTTAGCTCGTTTTTAACAATGACGTCAATCACAGAAGGCGGAAATGTGGTGCTTTTCGTGTTTGGGGATGTATTTAGAATTCGGAGAAACGTTTGAGGACGTTCGGGGAAATGAGGAAAACGGTGTTTGAATTATTTTGGTAAGTGCGGAGACAAAAATGCCAGAGAATTGTATTTAGAATTCACAAGTCGTTTTAAAATAGATCCCTTTTTCAAGTTAAAGTGACCAGTTGCTATTCAAATCCCTCTTGAAGTTACATTTTACGTGCGTAAAGAGAAATTGAATTCTTTAATGTAATGCATATTTAACTACGGTGACTAAATTTTGAGCATTTTCTTCTATATCGCGAATATCAATATATACCACACACCAAGTATTTCTTTTAGTAGCTAGCCTAGCCCTTTCTTTTATTATTAAGCATTATTTTATATATTGTTTATTGTTAATAAGGATGCTTCCACATATATTTTTCAAAATTTTCAATTGATTTTTCGCGCATTATGTTATAAAAATGCTTTCAATCTTTATTACGAAAGCCATTAATATTTATTATTCAATTCAGTCATGCTTATTTCAATCCTTTATCCTGGAATTAAAATTTTTAATGCTATCGATATTTCAAGTACAGATGTTATATTAGGCAAGGTTAGGATTTATGCAAGTTTAATCTGAGGGGGTAATAGAACTTGTAAACTTACATATGCCTAAAATCAATGAAAAAAGAAGTACTTTATGTCCATGTCGTTCCACCACGTGCGGCCATCCATGATAGAAATTTTTAAATATACCTTTAAAGATAGTGAAATATTGCCCACTTACTTTAAGGTTCGAATGAATATTTAAAACTTATACATTTATTGAAAATTATCTCATTTTCCCTTGATTGCTGTCGTGTAATGGAAAGAGAAGACATGCTTTATGGCGAACTGAATGCCATGTGCCCTGAGTGTAATTATTAAGTCGATAATGAGATTAAACCGTTATAAATTCATTTATTACAGAAATATCCATCAGAAGGTATATTAAAAATTCATGTTTTAATGTTTCATGTCTCATTGTGTTCATGAAGAGATTCAATTAGAGTAAAATACCGCACGAGAAATATTTATTTCGGAGAATTTGAGAACGACTTTGATTAATGGAATGAATAATTTTACCTGGAATACAGCTTATTATGCAATGATGCGAAAAATATCAAGTCAGTTATTCTATTTCGAAATTCCGAGAATTGAGAACATACTCTTTCCGCTAGTGCGTTATGTAAATTAAAGCGATTTTACAAAATTGAATTATTAATTGCTATTGGTTAGAGTAGAAAAGCTTGTACCGGGAAACACTTATTGAAATTCATACTTCGAAATAAAATTGACGTTATTGTTCCAATTGAATTTGTTTGGACTATTGGAGTATTAAATGTACCCCAGGGCTCGCTTAAAATCTTCATTTTCTATTATTATTATAAGACTGAAAAAAAATATCTCATTCGTTCAAAAAAAGTTCCTGCATTATATTTAAAATATATATCTTTCCCCAGTCTTGCTTTGTAATTTTCTATAAAAAAATAAAATTTTAATGAAACCTAAACTTATGCTCTTCAGCTTTTCATTTTGAAAATAAAGTTACGAGATCATCTGCGATTCCTAAAAAAATATATTATAAATAAATAGATATAAATAAATAAGTAGATGTACCGATATAATTAAATATTGGCCGGTATGAATCGCAAACTACAAAATTTTTGAAAGTAAAATCGTATTGCATATTTTATACTCCGATATTCTGTATTAATAGCTTGTTTCATTTTTTAAAACTCGCTTTTAAAATTAAATATTTGATAACCTTCTAAAAGGGTTGAAATTATGCTTTCATCTCCGATTTATTGGCAGAAATTAAAATTTTATTCCTTTGGGCTAAAAATTACTCTTTAGTTTAGTCAATAATTTAACTAAATTTATCGTATCATTCAAAATTACCATTTTAATCGGTAAACAAACTTAACGTGAGAAAATCAATGAACTATTCTCCATCGAATCGGAAGTGATCGAGTACATTGAGAAGATGGAAGTCGATGTGAAATTTCAGATTGTCTCTACAGATAATGTCTTCGGTTGTAACTGAGGAACTCTGTGAAATGGCACGTGTTTAATGGACTCTGAGAGCCTTGTCTTTATCTCCTTTTATGTGTCGTGTCCCGAAGAGAGTCGACGGACGATTCCTCGTAACCGTAGGAACCAAATAACAGAGCAACTTCCTTGAGTAGGCTTATAATTTGTTGAGGTGAGGAAACTCGGCACGGAATGGAAATTGGAGTTTGAACGTTGAAGATTTCTATTTATAATGATGGAACAATTACCTTTGAGAAGGATGAGTCTTGTGTCGCTTTCTAAGACTTTAATTGTTTGAATAAGTTTGAGACATAAAGTCACGAGTTGTTCTCAGAAGAGAAGTTCACGAACTATTCTTTAAAATTATACTAACCATCCTTAAAAAGTTTTATTGCAGTGCACGTAGAGCTTATAAAGCACAGGGCCTTCCTGAATCATAAACAGGAATGGATTTTTCTATTAACTAGCGTAGAGCCAATCTTCCAAACTACAGTACATATCATTAATTGATTATTAACAGCTTGTATATCTGACCCAAACATCGTAGTCTCCTGCTTAATTACTATAAGAATACCTTGTTACTTTGTCTGCTTTTGATATATTAAAAAAGATCGGTTTTTAGATTTAAATTGTTAACCGATATTATTGATTGAGTATCAGTATGTATACTGTTGTATGTTCTCCTTCCAAACGATGCTAGTAAGGGAGGAAGCTTTGAATTGGGATACGTAATTGGTTCAGTAGTGATAAAATACATCGATTTTGTGAACCATCTCTGTCAATGATTCAATTAGCTGAAAATGATAATAGAGTCATGATATAGAGACATGAAATAGAGTCATGGTGCATGCACCCCCTGCCAAACGCCGAAAGGCGGCTCGCAGGGTAAATATGTAGATGTAGATGAATAAATGAGAATAAATAAAGCGTACATTCCGGAAGCAATTGAAATAAAACTTATTTGAATTAATATAACATCTATTTTCCTAAGCGTGCAATTTCTAGGTGTGGAAGAAAGGTGTTAAGAGTTGTCTCTCAGACCTCTTCTTTAACATGTGGTGAGGGATTCCGCGAAAGAAACCTTCAGCCACAACCTGAGAAGGTGCTGCGCAAGGCCTCGTGTTTTGTTATAAATCCCACACGAGTACAAAAAGCTCTCAGACTTGGTTGTCTTTGGAAGCTGAGTCGCCGCTTGGGCTAAGAGAAACCTTTGCGGAATTACGCATTCAGATGTTTAAGGGAAGTTCCCGAAATGGGAGAGGGCTAGTGAAATGTGAAGACGCTCATGAAATTAATAATAAGCTATTTTGTAATTTATTGTTATTAGTCTATATACTTGTAAGTATGTGTATGTCCATATATATTAAGTTGGTTTGGCTATCTATGTTTGAGAAATTAACTGGGAACTTTTATCTATCTATATTATATAGCAGTCTTCTCAGTTAACCGAGATGTAAAATATAATGTAAAAGTAATATTTTACTAAAAAAGATCCCCGAAAGAATTAAAAATTAATAGGTATCAATGGAACTAGCTTGATCTTTAGAGGAAGGTAATGGAAGTATTTCATTCATAGATTCTTTTTGATCTAATGCTTATGTTTAATTATTTACGTCCTTGAAAAATATGGCGATCTCTTGTCATAATTTCGCTTTCAATTTATCCTTGATATTTATTTCTTTCTGTTTTATTCTTGGGTTCGTGTCGCGGAGAAGATTTTATTAACGACCGTTATTTATAATACTTTATTACTAATTATAACATCAAGTGTTGGTGCAATACTATAATATATCCTCTTATTTCGCGTATTACTCGGGTCTCGTTTCGAGAGGATTATAATTATAATTATAATTATGTAAATCTACTTTCGCTAGCTAAACATTTTGGATACTTCAGTGTTCGTTTAATCTCCGTCTAAGATATTGGAAGTCCCCGCTGAAATGTACTCATCCAGAAATTGTCTCTGGCGTTGAGTATTCCGTTTCATTTAGCTACTAAATATGAGGCAACGATCTCGAAAGGATGTTCGGCGGATGGGAAGAAATTAATGTAACGACTGAAAGTCGTTCATGTTTACGAACGTAACATACTCTCGAAGCAGTAGACAAACGATCGGAGAACACGAAATTCCAATGGAATTCACTTTCTTTCTTTAAACCGATTCTGGTAGACTAAGCATTATTTAGAATGGTTTGAAAGAGGACATGAAGTATTCGACATCATCTCGTTCTTTACGGACCCTTTATTCTTCTGCTCTTGCCATCTTCTCCACATATTCTCCTCCTTTCATTTTTCTTTCCTATTCGTAATCTCCGTTCACATTATTGGAAATGCTTTTGGACCTTTTTCAAAGCCGTTACTCTCTTCTCTCTCCCGCAATTCTATTTCCATCTCTTAGCAACTATAACTTACGTACTCTTTTTCTTGGGTTCTAATATTGCGCGGAGGTCAGATATCTCAAAAAACGCACACTGAAGCAGAAACTACCATAAATGCGTATTAGCAACTTTTGGACTCGTACGCATAATCTGTTGGCTCGAAATATCTCTGTTAATTGAAAACATTTCTTGTTTATTTTGGTTTGGTTAAAAAAAATGTGTATCTCATTCTTTTGTGTTTATCTTTTGTTCGTTAAAAATGAGATTCTATCATATATATTAGCATTTTTGCATAAATTTTATCGTAGTAGTTTATCATAGTCGGATGGCCTAAAGAGTTTTAATCGGAAATAGTCATCAATATTATTTTAAAGTTAAAAGTAAATTTTGATTATTACTTAAGTTAGATCTGCCATGAGCAAATCATTGTTTCAATTTTATTTGATATTAAATGCAGTGTTACTTTTGCGTAGATTAATTAAGAGGAATATATATATTCCAAAAGAGTGGAAGAGAAACGATCCATTCATCGTTCTGTTCTAGATTTATATGTTCAATCAAACGTATAACTGTTACAAACCAGAATACATCCGCTTTTGAATTATTCACACTGCTATGAATTATGTGCAATGAATGAATATTCAGTATTATTTTGGAAAGTTTAGTGGTTGACGTTCCATTTTATATTACGAATTTACATAATTAGCGAAGAATTCATTGGTCCCGAATAAATTCTTCGCACAACCTTTTTTAATACTCTCATATACTTTCCTATTTTTATATTGCCTCTGGTTATTTGGTGATAAACTGGAAATAGTTAATTACAACCTCGGTCATTACTATCGAATGATGACGATGAATATTATATTACGATCCGTGGCAACCGTTTCATTAACATTCAACCCTCGCTTCAAAACATAATGACCCTTATTTAGTCGCCTGTTAATAATCCTCTCTATTACTAATGGTTTTTAATTCAGCCCTAAATTTTATTTTGGGAACGTTTCATACTTTAACGCGAATTATTAACCCCTCCAAAATTATAATTAAAAGAGGTCAGTTTTAATTGAATAGTAGGCATCTCTTCCCTTTTACTCGTTTGAATGATATCCCCCGTTCTCTTCTACTTCACACTCTAACACCCTCTTTTTCGAGCGGTGTTGGTGACTCGGTAATGGGCTTCCCGAAAATGTGGTTCCGCTGTTGAGAAACGCCGTGTAGGACGAGAATAAACTCAACTTCCCATTCTTCCTCGAAGTACCCTCTCTCTCTCTAGACTTCCCCTCGTCGTGTTATAACTCGTGATCCCTTACACCCTCGAATATACCCATTTCTTCCGACTATTTTTAACCCGGCGGCTGCACCAGAAACCCCTGCGTTTCTTTCTCCGAAGGCGTGGAGCGCTAAGAATTAAGGGGTGATTTACGTTACTCGGGCGTATCTAATCGCGTTAAAATCTCTCTAACGAAGCCCGAGGAGATTTTAACGCCAGGGATTGTGTTTTGTTGTGGGAATGAAATGCCTACGGCAGCTTCAGAATGCACACACTCCCTCGGAGAATTTGTGTTAATAACGGGGGATAATAGTGGTCTGCATAGTTTCCCTAAAAATGGAATAAGAGGCTTGCTTGCTGAGCTGTGGTAGCACACCGTCACTAGCGAAGACTGCCGGCCGCTAATGGCTTCTCGCTAAGCTATTCGTGAAGGAATAAAAATTTTAATTTAGTCCCTCCGTGAATTCGATGCAATTTCGAAGGCGAATTATTAAAAAATGAAAAGGGTTTGAGAAAATTACCGTAAAATAAAAAAGGGCCTATTTAGGGGTGCATTAAGAATTAAATGTCAACGTCGTTGAATTAAATAGCAGCTTAAAATTACGTTTATTCCTTCAACTATGCTTGAGTTCCACCAGATACTGCCAGAATTGTTCTATTATTTTTAATAAAATTTAGCAATAATATCTCGTGATTATTTATCCATCATGCCCTTAGTCAAATTATGTTTATTTAATATTACTTGTGATAAACCAATTTAACCCAGAATCCCACGCATGATTTTTGAGCTCGGATGTCACCTGTATTAGACAGGGCATTACATTTCCTCTCTACGTCACTGTAATTGGGTTACGGTTGACAACAAGTTAAATCAGATTATGGCATAAAGATATGTAATATTCTTGCTTGGCGAAAGCAAAATGTTAGACATTAACCATTTTAAATAAATTTGCAACAGACAGAAAATATCCTTTTTTATTCTAGTACTTTAAACGTATTTTTTTGTATACTCATTGTAATACAGAAATATATTAAATTCACTAATTTTGGAAAGGCTTCCTACTAATTACAAATATGAATCCATCGTCATGTTAAAGGGAACTTTTGCTGGTTTAGTGGCGTGGAAATTGGTTTGATTTCGACAAATTGCACTCAGTACTTCTTATACTCATTCCGGATGTGGAACTGTGCAATATAGCATTATTGGCAAACAGTCTCCCATAAGCCGCTAAACTGTCTGGAAAAAGTAGAATAAGCTCTTGTCTCAATGCCATAAGTCTGTAGATTGGTTTGATGCAGAGCTCATACACAGTCAATCATGCTCTAGTCGCTCAACATTCAATATAGTCTGCTTACCTATTTTGACCTTTATGCCATTTTTTCCCATCTACTTCATGAAAGGCAGCATTAACTGGTTTCGATTGCTGAATGAAGTAAAGCCTAATAATATTATATATTCATATCAATTTTATTTTTTAGCTCTATTTGCGTTAGTCGAACTTCAATTAAAAAGGGAAGGAATTATGTGTTTAATTATTTAATAAAGATAAGAATTAAATAATTAATTTAATTGAAGTATAATTGATCGTCTCATAAAGTAATATAAAAACTTCAACTATAATAAGAACGAGATATATGTTAACGTTTTCTTTATGTGAAACTTCATTAATTCATTCACAGTACGTTGTATGTCGTATTGTGTAGTAGACATATATTTCAAGATGTTTCATTTACGCTCTAAATATCAAAGTTATGGATATTGTGATGTTTGAGAAACTAATTCTGTAATGATTAATAAATATTTCATATATCATAAACTTTAGAGAGGCTGCTATTTATAAGGAATGTCCTGTGAAAGTAAACGAAAATTTGCCTTTTAAATGGACTAAATGGTGTCAAAATACTTAATTCCATTACTCTTGATATTTTTCATCGGTATAATAAGTGTATAACTGTATTAATAATGTATTTTATGCATCATTTTATAGTTACGTGTGCGTTACGATTTTTTAAGAAGTGGCTGTAAAAATTTTATTACCATACGATGAATGTAGTCGTATAATTATTGAATCGTACATGAGTTTGAAAGGGTTGCTAGGGGAAAAAATTTAAAGAAATCTCCCTTTTTACGGAACTTCACTCATTCAAATAGAAGGAAAAGGAGGCAAAAAATATACTAGGAACTTTTCACTCAACTTCTATGAATGTTGAATAGATTGAGAGGGTTCTCTTGAAGGAAGTAGAAATTCTTTAGTGGGTGAAAGTACTCGAAAATTAGTTTATGGAAGGTGGGGCTCACATCTTAATGTGAAATAAAATGAATCAAGAGAGTTCACTTATGCGTGAAGTAGAAAAAACAGAAGGGAATACGCTATTACTTTGCATGTTAAATTAGTTTAGAGCTGTGATTTAATTAAGGTTAAGATTGAAGGAAAACATCGTTAAAATGAATAAAATTGTTTGGTTACGCACGGTACTATGTCAACAATAAAAGTAATGAATTGATTAATGGTTCTCTATACTGTATTATAAGATATAATTCAATAATTTATTAAAACAATAATAGGATGAGTGATGGGCTGTGAAGACGTGTTACAAAATTCGTTCGAAAATTTGTGTACATTGTACTTAGCAACAGTGCATAGAAACCGATTTTTGTTATAGGATTAAGAGTATAATCAGAAAGTTGGGAGTGTATTTGAATGCGAAGGAATGCTTCATCGAAGGAGAGAATGAAATTGAAGAATTTGATTCAAAGGGAGGCTCTAGAGAGGGAAATCCGGATGTTCGCTGGCAGACGACGAGAGAATGTGAAGGAGGAGGGACGCGTGTGGAATGAGAATGAATCGGAAGATAAAACACATTCGAATGATAAAAAGGAGCGGAATTCTGGGCGATTTCACAGACGTAAGACATGCATTGCCCTTAAAAATCTGACTTCCGAAGAAGCATCTTAACGTCTTAGTCTTTTAAAAAGTTGGGTTGGTTCTATTTACTCTGTTTTCAACTGTACTCTTTCATATGCTACGAAAAATTAAATCCTTCCTACGAAAAAAAAAATGAAGTTACGAGTTCTTCATCTAAATTTTCACGAGATACAAAACTTATCATAAAAGTTTTTGAATAAGTAAAATCGATGGTATACTGAAACATAAAGTAAAATGTTTGTACGAAAATTGTAAGAGATGAGCTACTCATAGCTTAAAAGTTGAAATCTTTAAAAAACTAAAATTATCACTCACATATTTTTCTTTGTCAAATAATTAACCTTCTATCCGAAATACTGTTTTACTTATTAACAGACAGTGGTTTAGGAGCAGTTTCATCATCACAAATTTCAAAAAAGCAAACATAAATATAATGATCGTAATTCACATAGCAACTGGAATACTGATACGACTCATTCGAATTGTATTACGGATGAAAATAAAGTAGTGTATTGGCCTGATAAATTTAAATTTCAACTAACAAAATTAACATTACCTTTTGAAATAATAAAATGGTAATATTACAATAATTTAACAATAATAACCTGAGGAAAAAATATTCACTAAATATCAATATTTTATCGTTTTAGAATCCAAATTCTTAGTGAAATTATTCTCAGAGGAGTTAGAAAGTCCATCAAAAATTAACTTTAAATCTCTCTAATTAGCTTTTAGATCTTTAATTTAAAAAATCTTGACAATAAACTACACACTTAATGGAAAAAACCCTAAATTTCTTGGTAACTATCTAATATTCAATTGCAGATCCATGTTCTGTACGTATTCAACTCACGTGATACAAGCTGAATGTGCATCTATTTAGGAAATGACGTAAAATTAAGGAGAATTTAATATGATTCTACAGCTAAAAGAATCTACTAATAACGAGCATGAATTACCTCAATTTAAATCTTCATACATCTAGAGAGAGCATTGAGGCAATGCCAACCCGCAATTTCTCAATGCAGACCGCAAAAAGACATCGAGTGTAAGCTGTGTGGGCGATTGAACCGCAGTCCCACCAGCGATTCGGAGCAATAACGGTTGAAGTGATCTCCGGAAGAAAACGAGGAATGGTATCGACAGGGAAGTGAACCTTCCGGTCAATCCCACAATCGATTCTTCACGTTCGATTCGATAGCGACCTCGTTTCTTTTGTTTCCCATAAACCTTTGGCGCATTTGATTGGAGTATTTCCGCATTTAACTCAACGCCTCTTACGCGAAGTTCCGTGCACCATTATCTGCAGGAAGATTCCAAAAGATGTCGCCACAGTTTAGCACGTTTTCGAGATCGAATGGAAATTTCGCTCTAAAAAGGGAAAACTTGATGTTTTTAGTTCGTATAGAAGTAAATGGAAGCGAAGGAATGAATTCAGAATCGGTGTTGTACGTGTTCTCTTTTTTGCCCTAATTCAAGGTGTGAACTTGAGGAGTCATTCAACCTCGTAATGTCATATTCATCTTCCCTACCCGGAAAAATGAATAAAAATGAAGCCGATTTGAAGTGAAATATATTTCAGAAAGTTCGCATAACGTAGTGGAATCTGTAAAACGGTTGAATTCGGTTTAAAATCGAAGCTATTGTACTCCTGAGTACAAGGACCGAGTCATGGCAAGCGAAACATTTTCCAGTTTTTGCGAGACTTTATATTCATTTAACATAAAGATTTAAGATTCATATCATATAATAGACCTGTGAGTATCTGCGGGCACGCATTCCGAGGACCCTTTTTCAGCGGCGATGACCTTATACTTCTCACGCTTTTTCATGTAAACACCACTTACCCCATCCCTATCCTTCCATCTTCTTTTTCTGCAGCGTCTCTGGCATAGAAACAAACTGGACGTGATGGATGCTAATTGGATTCCCCTCTTTTTCTGATGACTCTATCTCTCTTTTGTTTATTCTTAAAAATGCTATGATATCCCTATCGCATCCGGTCTCGCTCCTCTTGTGGGATTTTCGGGGGCAGTGTCAGTTGGTAAGAGAAGCTCAAGGAAGGCAGTAGTGCCGGAATAAAGGCCTGGGTTGGAATCAAGGACTTTCGTTTTATTTTTCTGTTCCCTTTTTGCTCCCCGTGCGGATCCCGCCTCGATTTGAACGTTTATAGACCTAAGTTTGACGTTATCTCTAAAGCTTATCGTTAAAAATTTCATTCCAACGAGGTCCAAAAGTATTCTATAGTAAAAACACATCCTGTATTCTTTACTCAGTTCGTCAGATACTGTTTGAGGTAGGAGTATAATTAAGTTAAAATTGATTACGAGATAAAAATTTCCTTCTCTGGCTCTATTTACTTTTATATGATAAAATTTTGAATAATTTTTCGCAGATAATACAATGTTAGCCTGAGAAATATTAAGTTATATTCTTTATCGAATTTACCATTCAACTTCGTTGCGTATTTCATGAGCATATTTTGACAACAATACAATAGTGATACGTATTTGATTTTATTTCGGTCATTTCAAAGCATTTCTTTAGTTAATAACCTCAAATTAAATTTACGCCAGCTATTGTTATTTGAAGACCCAAAGATTGGAAATGTAAGCGTATTAAATACTCCCATTACTTTTATTTGACTTCGGAATCCAATACGTCCACGTACGTCCTCAAAATTCCCTGTAACTAAATCGCTGCAGTCATGCAAAGTCCATTTCTCTTCATTCACTCTTCACCGACCGCATTTATGATTGTAAAGGCCGCATCTCGATTCCCTGTGACCCACTCTCCTTTTTTTCCGCTGTTAAGCCGTCGCTCGGGGAATTCAGGGCTCTCTGCAAACAATTCCTGGAGTTACAATGCGAAGCGGCAGTCCTTTTTCCTCTGCAGCGTTGTTGTTCGCGCCGGCAGTGGAAGGTTGGGAGAAAGGGATATTCTGAGACTGTAAGGGAAAGGGCGCATAAGTTACGAGGAGCATTTATAATAAATCGGGGTATTGAAATCTCAAGTGCTGATACTATAAGTGCTAGTTATTGTGAACTGCTGTTCATTCGTCTCCAAGGACGATGAAACTATTGATGCCAGCTTAGGCTAGGTAACAGCAATTAAAAAGATGTTATTCTAGAATGCACGAGATACATCGTTGTTTATATTATATTCATATCGTTAAATATGCATGATAGTAAATACTAAATAGTTTTATTCAGGTTTTTTGATAAAGAATGAAGTAATATTCGCTGCTTATTGATAAGATAATTCAAATCTAAAAATACGTTTCGAGAGTTTTATATTAGTACCACTATATAAATAATTAGAACCCTAAAAATATCATTTTTCATTGGATATTTTAAGTTGCTACGAATAGGTTACTATTATACAGAGATGTAAATCAGGGAGTTTAATTCATAAATCAAGTATACATGATAATGGAAATTGTATCATAGAAACACTTTCCATATGTCTATGTAATTTCTTTCTTTAATTCAATCGAACATTTATTTTTGCATTGTATTTATTCGTTAATACTGCTCTTGATTATTCTATTGTGAACCAACACTTGTATGAAAAGCATTAGAATTGTGACCGAATACGGAAACGTAGCTATTGTGTATTAGTTTCAAGAATCTCATTTTCATTAACTGGAAAGGATTAGGGCCGTCCTATCCCAGGATATGCTGAATAGATGATATAGCTAAATATGGGAAAACGAAGGTTTCCTGGTATCCCACATCCACACTCATCTATTTCAAGGTTGCCTCTCTTCCTTTTTCTACCATTTGATGACGTTTTCCTACATCTCGACATTTCTCCCGAAATTCGGCCTTCTCTTATGAAGACGTTTGTTATACTTCCGCAAATAAACTGCGATTAATTCAATATTTGGTTCTGGAAGAACGTTATGGAAGTTCTGTGCGAGTTTGTTTCCTTTTCAATGAAGCGTGGATTGGAGGGACTTACAAGTCGGAACTATAGAGTTTCTCCTCACGATTAAATCTTGCTTCTTCATAGGCACAAGGGGTCTCTTATTTACTTTGTCTTTTACAGAAAGGAACGGAGAGAATGATTTTCGAAAAGAACGGGAAGTGGGCTTATATAGAGGTTGATGAATTTAAATGTATTCGAATCATCAAATCTATCTAAATCAGCGGTGATTGTAATCTAAACTTATCTGTTTTCGTAAGTAATTTATCAAATCTAGAGTTTAAAATGAAAAAAACTGTAAGGTTGACATCTATAGAACAATGTAGAAATTATATTAGAAAAGAACCAACATATTGCAATAAATGCCAAAAATATACGGCTGAATTAGTATTTTAAGTTAATGACATGATATTTCGATTTATTTGGTTCTGATACATATCTCTTGTTCGACCATAGTTATGAAATACAAGTTTCATTTTCAATAGCATAAATTTAGTTTATTTCACCGATACTCATCTCTTGCAAAAATGATGTACAATTATAAATAATGCTCAGAATGTTAGAATAAGCGTATAGTAGAAGACTAGGTCGTAAAACTATAAGACTATTTCCTTCCTTGGTCCTTTCATCCTTTTTACAATCCATTCTTAAGAGCAAATATCTTCAACTTTCATAAGTGATTCAAGATGACATGATAACTACCCATTTACGATCTTGGAGTCTTTGTAAGCATTGTAATTTTTGAAACTCACTATTCATACATATCTACGAAGTACTTAAGGTCACACTATGAAATAGCAATTCTGATAAAAATATGAGGTTTGGTAATTTCTGTAGGGAGTCTATAATGCTATGCATATCCAGTCTACTAATAGTTTATAAGAAAACTGTAATAACCGAGCTAAAGAGTATGTGAGGTGGTGATAACCCCAAATCGCCTTCTTAAGTTGGTGTTAGAGGGTTAAGTAACGTGGAATTGAAGGCGTGTTGTGTTCAGATAAAATAAGGAGCTGAACACGTAGGGCGCTTGGTGGAAGAGATGAGGTGGTTTCCTAAGATAATGACACATTTTATTGCACTTAACTCTTAAGAAAGCTTTTAATCTAGTATCTTAAATTAGAATAGTATATTCATGGCCTAGAAATGCTTCTAAAAATGACTGTAACTCGTATTTCACTAGAAATTTTCTGAGATTTGGCGATTTCTAAAATTTAGTCCTTTAAATTATTTTAGGTTCGTATAGACCCATATGCGTCTATTAATTTCGTTTTCGTTCGCTGAATCTTTGATATAAATTGCATATTGCTCTTTAATTTCGAATAAGAATAATCGTACATCAATTGCTTTCTTATATTACTTGAAAGACAGTGGTATGAAGCCGATTTCCGATGTATTGGATCTTCAATGAACCTTGGGAAATTTTGTAAGGTGTATCAATTTGCTTACAAAGATTATTGTATTAAAGTGTATGAACGGGTTTTGGTACTAATCAATATAACTAAACCCAAAATAAACCTCTGTATCACAATTAGATAATTGTCCCATAAAGTTTTTGTTCGTGCGATTAAGATTTTACGTTTAAACGAAAGAAAAATTAAGCTAAATAAAAGAAAACGTGGATGAACATAGAAACCGTATCATAGCGTAAGGATATTATAAATCTCCTATTTTTATTCTATTCGTATTTAAGATTAATTCTCTCTCAAATGTCACTTCGATGAAAAAAGTTCGTAACAAGAAATGTTAATAAAATCGAGAATTTACACAGTATTTATTATATGAACAAGTTAAGATGACTTTTGTATATTGAATTAGTTCTTTGGATAAGGGAAACTTTGTTTAACTTTGTAAGATTAGAGATTACATATCTTTTTTGCATTATAATTTAATCTTTCCCATAGCTACGTGGTTTATTATTTTGTATTTTTAGGGCATAATTTCTGTTGATTTTGAAAAAAAATATTGTTACATACATTTTTCAATCACGGAAGGATGTTTTAACAGGAAATATCTGTAATAGACTGATGAAATACTTATTAAATTAAAATTGATCTCATAATTGTAATATAGATGTTTACGTATTACGGTTCAAATGAAACTAATTTTGAATTTACTAATTAATTTCCAGTAATTAATGTTAACGCTTTATCATGTGTTAACATCAGTGATAATTTAATAAAAACGGTCAATTATTACACTATACTATTATTATATTAACGATCAGGTATTATATTAATATTATTGTAAATAAATATTTCAATGTTCATTTTAACGAATTTTAATTTCTCAAAATAAGCTATAAATTCCGCTTCTATTTTCAAACGCAATGACAGTCAAGTTCTTTTACGAAAGCTTAGAAAAAAGTAATGAAAGAACCTGTTAAATATTTACAGGCTTAAGTTCTAGGAATATCTCAATAAAGGTTGATGTCTTCACTTTTACGTAGTTACCAAGTTGATCGTGAATTAATGAGGCCCTCTTGGTTCCAATGGGTTCCACCCTAAAGGTTTGGTCGCTAGGAAAAAAACACACCACTGCATCTCTCTTTCCGATGGATATTCCCGATTCTTTTTTTTTATAGCCGCCGCATCCGGTCGAGAAACATGAACGACACAGTGCGCCATTGGTATCAATCACCGAGTCCATTTCAGTGTTTGGAGAATGCCTTTGACGTGTCGTGCATGCGTTCCATGGATTCAAATTGTTACACAGACCGTTTTATTTTCACTACTTGAAAAAATCCACGCGAAAATCCTGTGTATACAAGGTCCCTCCTCAAATTCTCATTATTTTACGTCAAGAATGAACGCGGATCGGTGACCGATGGACGGATTAGCCTAAAAAAGATTGTTTTATTCCCGATTCATCCGCACAAATATTACTCATGAAGATTGATGATATTAAAGTTTATGGCTCTGTGTCCTCTGACGGGCTACTCATACGTAAATCGTGGTTTTCATTCTAGTTGCGGGGGAAATGGTTACACGTGCGCATACAGATGCTTCTTTCATGGTTTTTATTGTTGGAAATTGGGATCTAATTTTTTTCTGTGAGCGATTCTTTTGATTAGTCATGTAGAAGTAGAATTTGAGCATAATTTTTAGTGAGAGAAACACAGATAAAATAAAATTTAATGGGGAGAAAAATACTGGTGACATTGATATAATATGAGGTTACTTTGGCGTGTATTTTACGAAGAGAAAATGTGCGTGTTTATACTTCAGGAGGAAAACTCTGTCAACTTAAATACATCGAAAAAGAATGAACATATTTTGTCAATGAAGTTCAAATAGAAGGAATATTATTTCAGAAATAGTTATATTTGATATTGTAGAAATTAAATCATTACATTCAATTTTCAACGTATTATGTAATACCTAAAAATTATAATGATATAAAATAATATTTAATCATTATATAGAATAATATAAAATGGTAAATTAAATAATGAGAAGAGGAGGCGAGAAAGAAAATAGCGTATGGAGATTGTGTATTGTGATAAATTTGTGATTTTTATTAATTTAGGACCTAAAATCGTTCCACTCCCTAGATCATAGATATACTCAAATGTTACAATCCTAAAATTATTAACTATGATTAAATAAATATTACTGATTGATGAACGACTATTTTAGAATAGGACAAGTTTGGATTTTGCATTAGACAATTTTAAAATTTCCTATATAGAACGGGAATACAAGAAAATATACACATGGGAGACTCACAGAATGAGGAAGAATTTTTGTATGCATTATCAAAATATGGATGAAAACATCTCTTAAGAAAGTTTCTTCGGAATTTATTTTCCTATGAAACTCTGAGTAAAAGTTGGGGAAACTCATTAAGTTATTTATAAGTTGGAAGTTATAGCATAAGAAATCGAGGTTAATAAAAATCTAGCTTAATATTATTTTCATTTTCTCTTTTGGTAGTTACACTCACCCTATCTAGGGAAAAGGTTTTTAATGCTTTACCATGAGCTTATATTGCGGCATTAAAATTTGCTGCTATTCATAAACTGGCTGAAATATTTCCATATAAGATGTATAATAAGATTAAAAATTTAGTGAATATTCTTTAGGATGAATACTCTCAGTTTATCGATGAGAGTTTGGCTACGTACTCTTTTAAGGAAATAAAAATGTAGAGGGAATAAAATCTTACAATCACGATCTTAATTCCGTTCCCATAGTTTGGAATGTTTGCGATTAAATTTTCTGTGAAATTGCGGAGTTATTGAGGACTGATTTGATTCTTTGAATGATGTACCGATGAATTCATGGTTTTTAGTAGTTTAACCACTAAAAAGATTTTTATTCGAAAGCCACGAATTCAAACAGAACGCATTTAGCCCACACTAAAACATGATTGCGTCGCGTAATTTTTCTTTCAAAACTCGGATTATTGCTATTTTTGCAGAAGTTTGGAGACTTTTCGCATCAAAACGTTTGACCTTCTCATTGAAAAGCCCAAAGAGCTTTGTGCTCTTAAAACTCACTGTGGCTACTTCCTCTTTTCTCCAAATAACCGGATTTAGAACTCCTTTTCCCAAGCAGTCGTAAGGTTCCCATATTTCGTAAAATCGTCAACTCCTTAAGCCGCTGTTCACGACGCAGTGAAACATGTCCGTGGAGAGGATTTACATTGAAAATCATATCGCATTGCCGTTTTTATAGCGTCTTTCCGACAGATATGAAGGATCAAACTGTACTTTTGGGATATGAAGTTGAATGGGAGAGGTGTCCGCGTAATTGGTGGACCGATATTGGATTGGAATCGGCCTGTAGATCCTCTACGTAATCAACTCCCTACGTTTATTCCGATTCATCGACTCCAACGCAATCACCTTTGAGTTTCTTTTTTTCTAAAAAACTTTCTCTTTTTCTATTCACTTGCATATTCTTCCCAAGTTGTGGTTTTTTCCTTTTTCCCACGTCTTTCTCTTTCTTATTTGCCCCTTTACATTCTTGATCCTCCAACGAAAGAAGCTAATTTATATTTAATTAACAAATGAGAGCTTTCACCTTGATAATTATCCATTATACATCTTAGTTCTCCTACTTTCTTATTCATACTTACTGCTTTCTTTAAATTCATCGGGTTTGTTTTGATTCGTCTCAAAATGTTTCATGATTAAATCCTCTTTAACTGAGGCATATGAATATATTCTGCTCTTTAAGGTACCTTGATTTATTCTCCAAAAGTTTAAATTGATTTAAAGCTATCGTAATGATTATATTAGGAGTGATAATGAACATATTTATTGTATTACTAATTTCGAGCTGTGTTGTAATAATACCTCGTGGAATAAATATCACCATATCATCTTCCCCATCAATTATATTTATATCTTAAACCCTATTCATACGAAAATATTTCTATTTGAGATTAATTTCTCGCAGTTTTTAATGTGTATTTTACTTTGATGTATTTCGTATTTCTTTTCCTAATTGTTGTGTAATTAAGTTTTACTCGAATATTGTAAACTTTTTAGGCTAAGAAAATGAACAATAACATGTAGAATTAATTTATTCGTTGATTATTTCTGTATCTAATACTTCTGCATTCTCATTTTGTTCTTTGCCTTCTGACCATTTTTACTTACTTTTCATTTTCGAAATCGTATCTAACGACATGCTAACTATAATAATTAACCATGGTTGTCAATATAGAGTACGGTGTTACAAGAACATTCAATCTTCCAGTTCAATATCAAAAGAAATTCTTCTGATTCCATCCTTTTTCCAAAACTCGTATCGTCCATCTTCGTTTGATCTTCTTTTCTTTTACACTTCCATCCACTTTCTTCATCCCGGAATGACCATCTCTTTGTTTACTGCACCTCTCGCTCTAATTAAGTCATCCATTTGTGCCTAATCTGCTCATCCTTGAATGCTCCATCTCATTTAAAAATCCCCTTAAATTCTATCATATCTGCGCTCCCTTCGACTTCCAATCTTGCGCCAAAATTTCCATCCGTGTCCATCTCTTCGAAATCCGCTCTGCCCATTAATTATTCCGACTGTAATCCCTCGCGAGCAGTTTTCCCTTTTTCTCCATCTAGCCTCCCTCTAATTTGGCGAAATTACGAAAGACGTCCTCTGGGTTAGCTGAGTGGTTCGATGGAGGGAGAGGTAGTTAAGAGAGGGACCGGATTGTGAGGGGATGCTGCGTGAGGGGAATCCATTGTCCGGGGGCACACACGGAGTGTTTATAGGTGATGCGGGGCCTGTTTATTGTAGAGGGCGTCGAGTCAGAAGGATAAGAAGCTAAACGGGAAGTATAAGTTACGCTAAAAGTCACGGCACTGCGCGGCACTACCGGAACATGCGCAATTATCTATGCTTACTTTTCATACATTTACGTGCTAATAAACCTTGTACGTAGCTGTTGTCAATAGCAATAAACTGAATTGAATTACTGGCAGAAGGATAAATAATGCCAAATTTACGTCAGTTATTTAATGTTGGACGACTATCGCTGCAAAAATAGATAAAAAAGTGAATCATAGTAAATATAATTTAAGAAATAGTTTGTTATGAACTCTGTAGATCTAATAAAAGAATAGTATTAATAATAAAGTTATATCCCGAGCGATAGAAGTAGGTATAGAGGAGTGGTAAAAGAGCTCTAGAGAAGATGTTACTGCTATAAAAACAGGGAATGTTAGTCCTTTGTATAAAAGGGAATGGTTCATAAAAACTATGAATAGGGCGCTCTTTTTATCGTGGCTATGAAACGTGGGCCAATAAGAGAAGCTGAGGAGGAAAGATTAAGAGATGTAGTGCTGTAGAATAGGATTGGGAATAGGATGAACCGAGTCCTTGATGAAGTTCTCAGGCAAAGATGGGAAGAAGGAAGGCTAGGAAAACTTATACTAGGAAAGGAATGGAAGTGGATGGGAAAAAGTATGATACTAATCGTACTTTGGAGAGCATACAAGGAGGTTTATATGTAATAAGAAATGTTAAAGGAAAGTAGATTACGTAAATCAGGTTCACGTTTGCAAGTGTATGACATGAATTGATTAGCTGGGAACTGATTGTATTTTTGACTAGAATCACAAAAACCTTTTGATCAACTTTTTACGTTAATATAATAATTGTGTTCAATAAGATAAACAATTTGAAATATACCAATATTTTATAGCAGTTCTATAAAGTTATTTTGTGAAGGATTCTTTTGGAATCAATGTAAAATTGTTCTGAAAAAGATAGGGATTATTTAAAAGTAAAACTCTTTAATTTGACTATCTAAGAAATATAATAATCACAGCATAAATATATAAGTAGAAAGACGGTATATAAAGTAGGATAATTCTTATTTGGGAATGATTTCTTTACAAAAATTAAAAGTAGTTCAATGTAGATGTAATTATTTTGAATCTATAAAAGTTTTTGATACTTTGAATGAAAACGACCTGTTCGAAAGTTGTTGTTCTATTTCACACAAGTGCTATTAACTTTTGGAGGGCCTATACACTCTCGCAGCTCTTCTTTAGATTTCTTTTCGGGGACATTGTTGCGGTTCGTGCCGAGGAAGGGATAGTTGGACGTAGCGATGGCAACGCCTTCCAAGATAGATCTCTCCTACCATTCTTTCGGTTCCTCTACAAAGGAGCCATTACACATTTTTTATTTTTCCAGAGTACGTGCCTGAATGTTATTTCGGCTCGTCCTCGTTAAGGTGCAAAAAATCGTTGAAGATTCCTCCGCTTCCAGTTGAAGCAGATCGAACAGACACGTCTTGGGAACGTTCATTCACGATTAACCTACTCTCGTAGTCTAGGAGTTCGTGCATTCAAATGGTGGAAGTTGGGTGTTTCCTCTTACTCTATGTCTGAGGTAAATGACACCTTGAACTAGATGCCGAACTTGGATTCGATTCATGAATAACGGCTTTAGAATATATTATAATGATTAAATGAAAGGCTTGAGTATCATTTTCTGTTTTTTATTTTATTATAAAAACATGCCTTCATATTATATATTTTGTAGAACGTTTTTACGCTTTTTAAATCACGCATCCTTATTTTCAATGGCATTTATAGGTGTATTTGTTCAGATGTATTTACTGCATGATTGTCTAGTCGACAATGAAGGAACTTTAAGAGTATAAGAAACGCTGCAATCTTTCAATATCAATACACAATTTTTATTTGGTTAAGGGTAAGGATCGATACCTTCCGTGGAAAGAATAAATCTAAGGTTTAGGAAATACTTGCTTTGTTGTCGTGCACTAAGTATTCAAAATATTAGTAATTGAAACTAATTTTTTTATTACACTATTATTTTAGCAGAGAAGTTGATTTCAATCTCACAATTTACCAGTTTTGTACTTGTACTAATATTTTACTGCAAGGAATATAATGGTGACAAAAGAAGCAATTCCCTCAGCGACTAAATTCTTGAAATACTTGAAAACGGAGTCGTTTTGTAAGCTTTGATTCTCCTCAATCCCCTAGGATTAACCGCAACATCTTTTATCAACTCGCTCCTAGCTATTCATTACCTGAGATAATTGGTAGGCGAGTGTATCCTTAGGGTTTCTTGTTCGACACAAAAGTTCCCGTCCGTGAGTTCCGGTTACCTCCGAGAGTCTGCGAAAAACAATGGCAGTCGAGTGAAATTGTTGGTCTGTTTACGCAGAAGACGGTGATGCGGAAGATAAAGGATGGGCGAAATCAGAATCCAACGGGAGACGGTATCAAACTTGCCTCAGTTTGTTTGGTCTTCCCTTAATTTAGCCTTCGTTCCGACAAAAGCGGCTTTGATCTCCGGCGATTGAAAAGTCGTTGCGTATATTTGCAGACGGGATGAAGGGAACAAAAATGTGGAAGGGGAAGTGGAAGAAGATTAGTGAGTGGGAGTATAGACGAGCAAAAAAATAAAGGGAGTATAATTGCTGATCTACAATCGTGAGACGTACGATCTAGAGTGGTGTAAAGTGCGATCTATAACGGAGTATTTCTAGAACACGGAATAGAAGGAAAATATTTTCCTACGTGAATTTAAATTTCCATTCGCGTGGGAAGAGGGAGAGAACTAAGAGATAAAAGATATTTTTAGGTCGATGGATAGATGTAAATTATACGGATAGGTTTCTAAAGTTGAAGGAAAAGGCTATCTTAGAAGAAACCACAATTTTAAGCATTTAAACGTGGACACACTTTAATGGGTGCTTTCGGATTTGGAAACGAAGCTTTCTCCTCCATATTAATTCTGCTCGAGACAAGAGAGGTTAGGTTTTAAGAGGAAGATGGAAGATTGAATGGCGAAAACACTTAAATTTTATAGTTTCTTTTCATATAAAATCGACGGTCGTACTTTAAATATTCTCATCTCTCTTTTAGGACACTAGAAAATGTAAAGTAAAAGGAATGGATACGAAAAAGATAGTAAAAATTCCGTGAATAATACCATAAAATGGTAGAAGTATTTCAGCCTTTTAATAAGACATTTGTCAATGGATGTGTTGACTTGCGTGAATTATTTAATGTCGATCTTTAGCACTTTTCTAGTTACCTAAGTTTAAATGATAAATATTGGTTCAAATCGTCTCCTACTAATATTTAAGTCATTTAACGAATTCTCCGAGAGTTTACGAATTATATTCGAGTTAAAATCAAAAGAAAATGTAAAAAGTCATGTTTGATTGAAATAATTACTATTATGTTAGACAAATGATTATATTATAATATTACATCAATATGTTATCGGTCCGCGTTAGTGTTCTTTTATACTAATATATTAGAAGTAAAGGAAGTATGAACCTTGGATTCATTCCTATATAGTTTATATATTATTTATTCATTCGTTTGTAGTCTTCTATTACTTTTATTACCGTTGAAAGTTAAGTAACGTAGGTGAACAATGTAGTCCAACCCTTTATTGACTCGAATACGAAGTGAATTTACCAGGTTTCCAAAGTGAATGATCAGTTTTCGACTCAAAGAAAAGATCAATCATAGTTCGCGATGAATTGAAATGCTGCATACTCTATTACTCGTACGGCTCGTCCCACTCCAAATGCACTCGGAACGAGAAACTCCGGATTGGAAAGAAGCTGTATGAAAGGCGAGTGAAAAATGGATTTGTGTGGGTGGCATATCAAAGGTGGCGGAAAGAGTCGGCATTTTAATGAACGGGAACGGGACCGCGCGTCACAGAATATTAACCGGTTTGTTTGGATGAGTGTCTTTTGATTGCAAGCATTGTGCGTACGCTCTGAAGGGGATTTAATGCGTTCAAACTGTCGGAAGATGAGCTGTTTGATTTTTCTCCCCTCCGCTTGAAGCCTCAGGGTCTTCTGTGGCGGGTTTCGCCGACGCGGCAGAGCTCTTAAAAACGTAACTGTTTCGGCAATTTGTAAAAAAAGAAGGAAGGGAAGACGGTATGAAAAGAGACCCCAACATCCCAGTTTTGGCGATGATTAATATTTAACTCATCAAAGAAAGAAAAACTCGCATCTTTTTGAAGCGCTGGATGACCTTGGGTGTGTGGAATTTGAGATTCATATCGGATGGTTTTGTACCGTTGGATGGTTCATATTCGTCTCTATCTAGTAAAAGATGAGCGTATTTTTAGGGCGTTCGGATTGATCATATAGGCTGTCTATTTGTTTCATAAGGCTCTGGCAATATTCGGCGATCGTACGAGTTGACGAATTTGCAAACTGCGTGCGAATAATTAAGCGCAATGCGACGGATTCCCGTTATGAGGGATTCCGTTACCGGGAAACTTGTGTAAACAAGCCATTTGGTCAATCGACGCGAATGAATTTCTGTCACGAGAAGGTTTGACGGAAAACGGAGCCGAAGTTCCGCGAAACGACGAACGAATTAGCGGATTTGTTATTTACAGGTCATCGGACTTTAATTTGGAATTACGTAATTGGAATGGAACGGATTTCGAATATTACGTGATAGCTGTATGGAATTATTATCTCGCGCGTGCTGAATGTTCTTGAAAGGAATTGTAAATATAATTGGTTAGTTTAAAAAATTTGATGAATTCTAGGAATTTGGCTTATGTGTATCATTTGTGTTCTCAATTAAACTAAGAAATAAAAATAGCAAAGCCATAAAAAAATATCTCAATACATATATTTCAAAGGTTATGGAAATAATCACAGACGAGAGATCATATGATTATAGAGTAGCCTTCATTCCAAGTAATACAAAAAGAAGCGACTAAATTATCTTTCTTGATCTGTTTTCTTAATAATCGAAGGAAGATTATAATACCAATTCATTAGAATTTGACTCAAAGAAATTTCACCACAGTTTAAGCATTTCTTGTTTTTGGTATTGAATTCAGTATCAGGGAAGGAATTGTTAGTATGTTATGAATCGTAAATACCTCCCATTATCATATGATATTATTTATCATCATCTAAGAAATCTATGAAATATAATCTTTACTTTTCAGTTCTAATAAAATTTGCGTAAGCATCAGTTTAAAGTGACGTCCAATGCATAAGTAATGACTAATCCACTCCTGCGGATTAGTTACTACTTAATCATTTACATGTTCCACACCTGTTTTATTATCAGCTAAGCTATTAATGTTTATATTAATGATTAGCTCCCTTTTCCATTTTAAATATTAATAATCGGAGATAAAATAACGCGTAAGGTAGAAAAATATAATGAGTCAGTCATTGAAAAATATCCAATATCTCTCAAGGTTTCAAAAAGGGGCCGTAATTTTTAGAGAAAATCACCTAAAGAACCCTTTCACCGCCCATAACGGAGAGCATATTAATTCCAAAGACTCCTAGCGCGATCGGAATTGAGAGATGAAAAAAGGCATTTCGTTGCTCTTCTTTTTTCCCATTAGTGGCTCCACCCACGCCCTCTATCGCGGCTCCAAAACACGGTGACGTCATCGCCTCATTTGTCCAACCGATGGAGCGTCTTTTTTTCCCATTCTCCTTCGACGACTTAAAGGTATCAATTTCCAATCGTAGTGCGATTTGGTGAAGGGAAAATCTAGGAAAGAAAGTCTGAAAGATATGTCTTTGGAAAACCGATCTGGATTCGTAGACCGAAAGTCTGTGAGTCTGTGGTACGTAACCTTTTCAGAAATTGGAACTTCTTTAGTTCGTAGAATGTGCTCTCGAGCACATGTTCTCGTTTGGTTCTACCTTCCCCACACGAAACCCTTATTCTTGAAGCACAAAAGCTTGTATTTCATTCATAATTCTCGGCGATTCAACTCATACAACATTTAGTACATATGATGGAAGATTATTCTTGCTTTATTCGATAAATTTGATGATTATTTACAAGATTGAGGAATGATATGAATGAAAAAGAAACCCAAATCTTCTTCTTCGTTATATCTAACACGGCTTAGCGAAAGTTCACGTTCGCATAAAAGTGCTTGTGCCCATCAATACCTTTGTGAGATGATAACCTACTATCGCGAAAAAAAAACAGAGCTTGTTTCGTTGAATAGGTAACGAGTTCAGTGCGCTTTGAAATGCAATGAGGCGGCTGAAAGCTGTTACTTTGCAATTTAATACCCACTTTAAATGCGGCTTGTCAAGAGCCGTGGTCTTCGGTGGTAACAGCGGTAAAGGATGTAACCTTATCAGTTGAACTGCTGTTGTAACACCTCCCACCTTCCAGATAGAGGTCCCACGTACATTAAGGATTGCGTGCTCCGTTGCTTAGGAACCAACTGAGAGAGATTTATATCCTCTTGAACATAATGTGACACTCGTGAGGTCCAAGGATTTTGCAGCTCTTTTTAAAAATTTTTCTTCTAAGAGTAAACTAGTACTAAATATGTCACGAGTGTTACAATTGAGAAATTAATGATGGAGGAGTAACGACTTCATTGCTGCTTGATAATAGGTCTTGATTTATTTTGGTCCATAAGAAATCTTCCTTTGAAGCTTCTATTTTTCTTCTCTTTCTTTTGCCACTCCCATCACAAGAAATATCACTCCCAAGGTACGGGAACTGTTTCACCTGTTCCATTTTTTCTCCTATTCCTTTGCTGTTAACTTAAGATTGCTTTCCTTCGCGTTCCCATAATTTACGTTCTTCTGACGCATATATCTCAACTCGTGGGGCATATATTATTATAGTATCTAGATCTTTATTAAAGTTCGATGTACATTTACTCAAACTCACGTATCGCGTACAAAATTGAGTACATCTTGAACTCAAATTTTTACCAGTTCTTACGATCGTATTTAAGTTCGTGTCTAATTTCCAGATGCAGCATTACGTAATTGGAATACTTTAAGAACGCCGCGGAACAAGTTTGATTAGAGTAACATTATTGGGTATGAATTTTTTTATATGATGAGCTAGATATGTAATAATATAACTCCATTTATCACTCCAATTCAGTTTCAATTTCAATACATTTTAATTTATTCTTTTGATTCTACTTTTATATGTCTACGAAAGCATACGTCTATTCTGCGTGGAATTGTTATTAATTTTTGCGTATTACACATTTCAAACATTCAAGTATTTTTATTAGTTTTTACTTTGAATCTATTCAAAAATGTCTAATTATTTACAACTAGCAATCAGATGAATAGCTAGATTGTGTTCTTATATTAAGTACGAAGATTATTATAAAAACAGTTCGCCTATGTCATAATTCATCGCAAATCACCCCTATCTCTTTTTTTCACGGTCCAGGTTCGACTCCCCGAACCTCTTGATATTCCTCTCCAAATCCCTCTAAATCTTCCCGCTCCGTACCTCTTGGTCAATGTCTACACGTCTAAAAGAGAAACTCGAAAAAAAAAAGGACACGTGCGTGCGCGAACGTCACAACGCTGTCTAGCGCTCCGTTGCGTCCGATATTCAACTGTTTCACAAGACGTCAGTTTAACGCCAACGCCAAGTCGGAAACGGCTGTGAAAGGAGTGGCGGAGGACTGCCTTTTTATCTATCGGAGAGATGGAATGCAGAGATTAAAAGGAAGAGATGTTCTCCAAATAAGGAGTGACTGTTTCACCGCTCTCGAAGAAAGAAGGGGAGGGAGGAAGATGATGATACAGCCGGTTAAAGGGAAAAAAACTATTAGAGGAATTATGGATGCAGGAGGTCAAAAATGGTAAGAATGAAATGGCAGATAATTGTGCGCATTTGGAGCGAGGCGAAGGGCAATAACTCATGCGATAATAGAACGTGGAGAAATGCAAAGAAGTGAAAGATAAACATTTAGCGGCCGTGTTCGGATATGGAGAAGGAAAACATTTCGCTTCATAAAAATGTAAATCTTCGCTACGAGATTGGGGAGATCAAACTCTGGGAGATTGTGATAGATCTATCCACCCATCGTGGAAAGGGGATAATACAGTATCTCTTATGCTAAAAGCGCCGACTTGTTTTCATATTTGTTTCGGCTTTTCCGAAAGCTAGACGCACTCGTATTATAGTGTATTTTACGACGATGGCCAACTGGGAATTATCCTTCGTAACGAGCTATGGAGTGTATTTCTAGGAATTTGCGCTGAATCTCTTACGTATAAATTTGATACCCCTTCGGTAGCTAAGGAACAAGAGTTAGTTTATGTATAACAATGTGCGTTATCATGCTTTCGCATGTGGATATTTATGGGATGATGATCAAGTAACGAACGAGCCGGAACGGATCATAAGGAGTGGAGACTAGGTTGATTATAAATACGATCTACTTCAGAATATGAGATTGGTGTTAGCGTGTGCGAACAGGTTACAAAATGAAAAGGATGAGTTATTTTCAGTGAAAAAGGTATATTTCCGTAAATAGGAAAAAAGAGAAATAAATCTTTTTAGAGTAATGATACGTCATAAAATAACTCTAAAGAGTGGTAGAATAGGAAATAGTAAGTGCTCTAACTACATTGGGAATCTTGCCCGAAAATAAGCGTATAGAAAGATTGGATGGATATTCTTTCAATTATTGTTCTTAAGAAGACTTAATTATGAATTTCATAAATCATTATTTATTAAGTTTTCAACGATATTTAAACATTGTTTAAACAGCTAATTTACTAAAGTAATAATACAAGCAACGTAAATATCATATTAAATACGACGTAAATATAATAATGTAGAACGACTTTTTTTAGAGAAATGTATGTAAAAAAATATCTTTCTTCAAATAATAGAACAATAACTTTCATACTTGTCCAGCGTGGTATTGATATGTTTATGACCCAAAGAAATTTTCCTTCACATTTCCTTTCTCCTTTTTATAAAAAAAAGTCGAACCCATTTGGATCATTGAACTCCGGCCATTTAAAATAGTACATTCATCCCGTAAAGTGTACTTCTTGCACATCGGGGTATTTCACGTGCACTTCAAACGACGATGGCCTCGTTTTATTTCCTCGAGTTGATATACCGTTTCCATTCGCACTAATTTATGTGGAGATGCTGTCCATTGAAGGAAGGGCCATTGAGCGCATTCATCTCTCTATCTATTCGATAAATATTTGATCGTCCTATCCCGAGTACTCGAGAAAATTCCCTTTTCTCGAGAGTGGGTGTTTTTACAGGGCAAAAAGGAAGAGAATATGGAAACAATAACTGTATCGGGAAGAAAGGCAAGGAAGGGATTTTGATGTGCGAAAAAAGGGTCAAGATGGACGAGAAAAGAGGATGGAAACGTGGAATATGGGATATTGGGTGGCGTGGGCGAAGGGTTGAGATGTACAGTATCGGTTCTTGGAAGCTACATCTCGAGACAAGTGGGGTGGAAGGATAAAGGGCGTGTGAAGTCGATGGAGAAGGTGTGAGGGACTACCTCACCCGATATCGCGCTGAAGTAACTCGATTTAAGTGTGAAATAAATTAGGCTCTTTAAACATGACGGATGTACATCAAAAGTGTTCACTACCGTTTGGGAGAAATCATAAACCATTTAATATCGTTATCCTATTGAATCTCGAACTCCGAAAAAAGTATCGATTCTAAAGCTCTTGAATGCAGTCGATGATCGTTTATCTTTTTAATTTGGGTTTTCAAATAGTAAATACATTTACCTTAACCTCATAACTGAATAAACCGCGAATATTTTTTCATTTGTATATGTTAATATTTTTATAACGTATCCAGTATATTTTTATGATATATTCACCTTAAATATCTAAGATTTATATACTTATTATATTATAATATTAATTTCCAAGTTATTAAGTATTTATCCTCTCAAATCCTTAGTTTATATTCATTTACCTGGGTCTTCTTTAAATTTATAAAGTTTTCAATGAAGTTACATTATCTATTGCTGAATGAGAAGTAAGAAACTAATCTAATAGTACATGTATTTTGTGTGTCTGGAATGAATCATTTAGAAGTTAATTTTGGAAAAGGATATAATAAAATCATTATAATACATTGTTCAAATTAGAAATTGGATTAAATTAAAACACATTATCGATGTATTTATTATTTTCTATTGATGAACATAGAAAATATCACTTGAATCAATTTCACTATTCGTTCCCTGTCTAATCTTAGCCGAAGGAAAAAGATAAGAACGAAATATCTTCCCTATTTTCGGTTGAAATATTCATATCTGCAACACTTCATTCGCATCATTTCAACCGTTCACTGAAGGACTTCCCACGCGCTTCGGAAACAAATGCACATCGTAAAATAACTCCGCTTGAATTCATAGCCCCATAGACTCCTCGGATCACCGTAGCGAAGCGCATTGTTTTTGTTGCTGCGCCAAGACTCGAGAGCACTTCCGGAGCTGGGGATTTATCGAAGGAATGAATAAACATAAGCAGAATCGGGAGGATGAACTAGAAGAGAAGTTCCTCAGAACGGAAAGATACTCTGAAACCCTTATCGCGGCACTTTCTGGATATCGAAGAAATAGCTAAATTAATACTCGGAGTGTAAGCCGAGATATCCGTTTCGGTCCCTTTCATAAATCCCACCAAAATCTTTTCCGATCTTTGCATTTTCCCGGAGAATTCTGTTTGCGCAAACTCGATCTTTGATTCTGTTTCGAAAGATAAACTGAAACCCATCTAAAATTCACTTGTTTTTGTTATTTGCATCGTACCTTCGCATTTTTTATGATTTTCATGATTCGAACCCGTTAAGTAGAAATATTTAGAAATATTTTTAAGGTATATAACTGTATTAAAAAGAGTATATTAAGCTGAAACATGTTTTAATAAATTTTATAGAACTTCATACCTTTCCTATCATCCTTCTCATCTGTAATATTATGATTAATATCCATTTTTCTCAGCTTTGTTTAATGTTAAGAATATTAACAGGTGAAATGGTAGTTTATTTTGGTTTAGTCCAGTCATAACACCATCGCAACATCCTTGATAAACTTTAGTTACACTCTTCTTCAAAATACATCTAGAATATACAGGGTTCATATGAAGAAAACTATATCCATATTTTTGATTTTGCAGAATGGTAACCTCATCTGATGTTACTATATACCGGTAAGGTTTCATAATAATCCGTATTATATTTTGAATTTTCTATAACTCACTACCATAGCCATGGTATCCAGTTTTTCACCTTCATAATTCTTCTTTGTTTAATTTATTCAATATCTATTCGTGTATCAACTACATTAGACTATTTGCATATTTATGGATATCGGATTCTGTAGCATTTGATCTCTGGTTTTCCTTATTAAGGAAATGTGAACCTGGCTTAAATTAAACATTCAGGAAAGAGACGTTTCTGAATTCTTAGTAACAAAATTACTGGAGGGAAATAAACTTCCACTAAAGATGGAAACCTTTCCTTCCAAATTGCTATTGGAATTATTTGTGAGAGAAAAGTTAACAAATATTCCAGTCTTCTCAAAAAGGATCGTTCTACGAATTACTATGTCTTTAAGAACCGTGTAAGCAAACAATTATCATAAGTATCTATAAATGTAAGATCTACTCTAAATATGAGTATACTTCAAATAATTGTATGGCCTCATTTTTCATGCAAACAGTTGAAACATGAATTCCGTAAGAGTCTTGCAAATATTTCTGAAACTCCTCAATCGGAGAATCCTCGTAAGTCGTCGCAAACAAGAGCTTCGAACTCGGAATTTCCCTTTCATTGTTTACTCTTTCACGCTTCGAAGAAAATCCTTAACTTGGAGACACTCTTAGCACCTCAACTGCCTTTGAGGACTTTGGCGAGGAATTGTCCCTCTGCCGGAAGAATAAAGAACTTTCGGTCGGAATGCGTTTGCGGTGGACGAAAAGATGAGAAACGATTGGAGATGCATCCAGAAAGGAGGGCAACGATGCATCAAGAGACGGCAATGGGGAGCTTTAAAAAGCGGAAGGAAATGGAAGCGAAGATCTCCTCCGAAGCGTAGAGAAGCGCTTTTGTTTATTGTTTTGTTTTTTTTTTTAAGGACTCGTGTGGGCGATTGAAGTTTTTTGATGGCGGCTAGTGGAGGAGTGGAGTGTGGGCGTGAAAAGCAATGGATCGCTGTTGAGGAAAGACTTTAGGGCCGCCGTAGAATTAGGAATCGCGTCGGTGTTTCTTAACCCTTTAGGCTCCTCGGTGATATATATTCTATGCCTTCCTTGTGACCTGGAATGTCTTATGAGGCGCCTTGATCTACTGCGTGTTGCCCGTTGCTACGATACTCGGCTATTCTTTCGCTGCGAAGATACCCTTTCCGACCACAGCCGATTGTTTGGGTACAGTAAATGCGTAAATCACAGGAGATGAACTGTAATAAATAAAAATCGTCAGTAAGAAGAAATAATATAATATAGTTTTGTAATATGATTAGATTTAGGAGAAATAATGATGGATTAAAAACTGTTTAGTCTACTTTGTGAATTATTATGTTTTATTCAATTTACTGAAATCATTTCTTTACTTTTTTATAATTTATTTTTACTTAAAGTTTACAGAATGCTAGATAAATTTATCTTCAATTCTTCTTCTTCTTTGTGTTTTACGTTTGTTTTGGAATAATCGAAGGAAAAGAAAAATAAATTCCGAGGATAGAAGGGCTGTATATGTAGATCTAAAATCAGTTACTTTACGGAAAAGTCAGACGTTTATTTTTTAAAAATATTTATATGATTTCCTTTTAATTATTTGATCTAAAACCGTCACAGTGGAGGAAGGTCAAGCGACATGTTTCTCAAAGGGAAATGAACATTTTTTTTAGTTAAAAAGGATCGGGAATCGAACCCGGATATCACAATTCTTCGATGAAATCATATGTAACACCCTAGTCCGATTTCTGTCTTTCCCACTTCTGCTTTGGGGTAATCCTAAGCGAGAAAATTACTTTTAAACTATTTTCCACGAAAAGGAAAGTTGTTGTGAAGTGAAGACCCGGGAGAGAAAATAGCGAAAAGTTCCGGATAAAATGAGTCGATGTAGAAAAACTAATCTCATATCCACCTTTCGTGGAAGGAATATCGTCGGATATAACTAAAAGAGTGAATTTATGGCGTGAATTTTTTTTTCGGGGAAAGTCACCTGAAAATTATGAATAAAATATTTGAACTCACGAGACAAAACTGTCTCCTCACACGAAAGTACGGCCATAAACCATTCCTTCAAAACCATAAATTCTCTTGGGAAGTGGCAACTTTGAGGAATCCAATTTGAGTTAATAAAACAACAAGGATGAAACTTTCACTAGGAAAACTGAATTTATTAACTTTCTTATGTATAGAAATATCTCGGAATTTCTTGGCAAACTACCCTGTACGAAATGTTTCTTTTTTTTGACGCCATTGCTACTTTGATATTTGTTGGAAATTTTGACTTTTGCTGACGTGAATTATATGTAATATGATATTATATACATCTAATCAAAAGCATATATTCAATTATAGATTATAATTAAGTTTTTAAGGAGGAAACGATATTGTGTCTTTCGTAAACTTATTTCGTGTGCTATTATTATATGTGTCATTACGTGTGTTAATGTAATTCTACTCATTCTTTTGCCAGATACGTTAAAGTTTCAATTCAACTTTTTATCAAATCTCAATACAGTTTTAGAAGATTGCTTTTTAAATAAAATTTTTGATCTTTTTTATTCGCGGAGGTATTCCTGGAAGGTAAATCTTGAATAATAATAGCTGTTTATGAATACGGAGGCCTTCAGTATAAGATATTAGGGTCTCCTAGATACGGGTACACCCATTCATGCAGGGATTCAACTCGTAGGTCTCCATAAGCTCAATTCTAAGAAGCTTTTCCTACTTTATCGAAGCATTTATTTCCATTTCACAATACATCCGTATGACTTTAAATGTACGGTATAATTCTTCAGCAATAAAAATCTCGAACGTATATATTTTTACGATCGAAAGCTGAACTCCCCTTTCCGACTATTACTATGGGAACATGTTTGGGTTAACCAAAGTGCGCCTTTGGAGCAATGCTTCCGTCGTAAAGATGAGTGAAGATTCGGGGAAAGTGACACGGGTTTAGGCAGAGGGAGCAGCGAATGATGGGTGTGTTTTGGGGGAGATAAAGTGCTTGGGCATAGCTCTGAGGATTGCTGCTCGTGAAGGATTGCGTGGGAGTCTTGTTAGGCGGCGATTTGGATACAATCTCAAGACGATCGTACGGATAAGAGATTGGTCCGTGAAATAGGGGTGGTTCGGGTACAGTTACGCTATCGACACAAACACACTTTCCATCCATTTATGTGATTATAAGGAATTTGGAAAATGACGGGGGTCTTCAAACCGTTGGTCGGGGGTTGTCCAAACTTATCCCCGAAAAGTACCGTTTGTATTTTACCACTCACGGTATCGGATGCGATCTTTCCAACGATGCTGTGCGTGGTTTTTGGAATTTGTATGCTGCTCTGAGAGAGGGAGATTATATCGCCCGCTATTTGGGAAAATGCACCACCCTCGCGTGGTTTATGGAATAATGCAGCGCTATGGAAACGGATCGAATCAAACTATCTTTTGGGAAATAATTTTTTACCAAGAGAATGGTTATCTAAGTGTTCTAACCCGTTAGTATGATTTCAAAAGAATAAAGCTCTTTGTTGAATAAATAAATGCATCTAAAAAGTGAATACTTCTGTATAAATAAATATGAAAAAATTGTAGATAACCTCTATATTTATGCACGTAATTTACTATTTATTCAATTTATTTTTAAAGGAGTATATTTTTTAATTACTTGATGAATGAGATTATTACAAGGTACACATATACGCTCATCTTAAGCGATAAAAAGTACAGATATTTCTTTATTAAGTTATGTTTATTGGAAATCTTTATGGAGTATTACAATGAGAATTTTTCGATAAATATCATCCCAAATATGAATTAGCTTCTCGGCAATATCTCCGTGTGAAAAGTCTTTCATCTTCTTCAGGTATTTTTTCTTATTACGCTTAACTCTTGTCAGTTCTTATGTCAATAGACCAATCCATCCGTTCGCTTCTCTACTTCAAAACACTTTAAACCCTATTCACACTATCTGTTCAACCGGTTTTTTGTATGTCTGTGTCCTTTTCCGATTTTATCAACCACAAACAAATCTTTATGAAATATTAATGAACCAAGTAGATTGTGGGCTTTTATTGCTAATGTACTCCATCAACTTTTATCGTTTAATCGCCTCTCCATTCTTTTCGAACGCCATCCACTCCTTTTTCAACTTCGGAGATGTTAACGCTCGATCTCTTGATTTACTTACGTATTCTATTACGAGCCATTACTTTTTTATTCGAAGTGAGGGTACATTCTCGCGTGGGGTTTCGGGAATCACGTGATCGGTGCACCGTATCGGAGATCTTATTCGATACCGTTTTGTTCGGATATTATTCTCATGGGTCCTTCGAGGGCCCCAGGGCTGGTCCTTCGTCTCGACCCGCTCCCACAACTTTCTTCCCTCCGGAGATTTATGGGAGCAGCGCTGTTCCGGAAGGCGCGGGGAAACGGTCAACTAACAGCGCGGTAATGAGATCCTCCGGGCGTCAACCCGTTTTCATCATTGTTTCTCCAATCGTGTCGCCTGATTCCTTCAATTATTTAACGACATCCCACTGTTATTTTCCGAACGCACGGAGAAAACTTCGGGGGCGTGTTGCCTCTTTCTTCCGAAATCGATAACAGGCGCATCGTGTTTCTAGGTAACGGTTTTTGGGCGCCCTTTCTTATTTACGTAATTGCGATACGATGTTTGGCTGGAATGGTAGGGCAGAGCACGACGTCTTTTGGGGGTGGCGAAATGCATCTTGGGAAGTATATATATGTGGGTTGTGGTGCTGGAAATGTAGTCATGTAAATGCTACGATTTTCTTGGTTGATAGCCTTTAAATGTTTATTACATCTGTAGCTCACTCAAGTTTATCCTTATCTATAATTAAATGAACATATTGTTTGTCAACGTGAACGATAGTTGTTTTCTTTTACTAAAAACTTTCGTATTTGTACCCGTATTTGCGTTTATTAATTATTAATCGATTTTAAAGACATTATCCAGTAAATAGTGCCTCAATTATTTTGGAAGAAATATAAATGTTTAAATAAAATAATGTAAAGTTATCATTATAACTCTATGTAATATAAATTACATTGATTTGTACGTACTTCTTACGTCATAATGGCTTATTGAAGTGTCGTTCAACCGCTTTATTAATTTACTCCCTTTGTACTTCCGTATATATATGTGATTTTTTAATATTAATTCCTGTATTTTGATTTTTCTGAATAGTCTATCGATTCTTCTGTACATCATTTTACATTCCAAGTCCTTGATAGTTATAAAAAAATGTTGGCTTTACAATTCTATCACTGACATTTTTTTAAATTGGATTTTATAACTCGTCAAATAAATTTTATCACACATTGTGTAAACAGAATTACTTTTTCTGATGGTGCATTTCATTGTATTTATTTGACCTTCTCCCCTAAACTCTATAATTAAAAACATAAACAGTTTTCTTGTGCTCAATTTCTATTTCGTTTTTTTCTTTCGTTATTTATTTCTCTTTCCTAACTTCGAACTATGCGCATATTTTCCACTTAATATCCTAAAGTTTACCTTGTTTACTTCCCTTATACTGCATACGTTTTTTTCAGAAGCAAGCCGTACTCTATATCATCATTTCGCTCAGTAAACTATACAGCGTAGATTTTGAATTCAAATATTCCTGCCCCTACTTCACCATATATTTCGTATTCGTGTCCATATAACTCTTGTAAATAAAAAAAATACAGTGATGTGTATAACTTTAAAATGAATTTATATTAAATCTATAGGTGATAATTATAACGAAATTTGATGGCATCGCTTATTTTTTCTTTCTTATGAAATAAAAAGATAGGCATGTATATTATTTTAAAACGAATACATGTTAAATTTATAAATGACGAATAATACTAAAAGTTGATGGTTCGCCTTATATTTTATTTCCAATTTTTTCGAAAATTTATCTGAGTTTGTTCCTGATGCAGCACACCACTCGATTCCTCAGGATAATGAATAGTCCTCGAATAGATTCCTTAGATGATCTCGTGAATTCCAATGTATTGCTATATATTTTACGCTTGTCCATGTACATCGGAAAGCCGAAACCTAATTCATCACATTTCTTTCATTTTTCAGGTGAGTTTCCCCTAAGGCGTCTTCGATGGTAATATATAGCGCCCTGGAGTTGAGGCGTCTGAAAACTTTCGGGTTGAGGAGGGGAGCTGCTTCCTTGTCCATTCCATTGTTGCGGCCAACACTCTTGGTGGACTTTTCCGTGACTGCTGAAACACCTTAGACCAACTCTTTTCTCCGCCGACTTCCTCAGCACCCCAACGGGATCCGCCCCAGATTTATTTACGAACCGAAAAAGCCGTCCGTATTATCCCGTCTATACATAAAACATCCACCCTTCCAGATAGTCCGTTGCGGCGACGTCTTGCATCTTTATCCGCCTTAAGAACACGTCCGAGACCCCAGATCCATTCTTCCTCTTGACCTTAAATCCATTGGCGAGGATTTGGTACAGTTCGTAAAGTTAAAAGTAGATGGCATAAATCTGGGGAAACTGCACCGTATAAAAAAAAGAAAATCGGAACAAGGCGACGCGTACGCTTAGACGTTCTTCTTTTGTCATTCCGTTCCTTTTTTGCGGAGAATCCTTTCGGAAAAAATCAAGAGTGCGCTGCACCGAAGTGTTTGTCTTTTTTTTTTCTCGAAATGGTTACACAGCGGAATGTCCTCGAAGACTGTACTATATTCTGATTATCCGTGCTGCGGTGTTACTATGGAAACGATGAAATAGGGGATTCTTTTAAGTTTAAATGCGGGTGAAATACAGCTACACCATCTTTTATAACTATATACTTTAAATCTTTCTTATGTGGTTGTTTAGAAAAATACGAAAGTAAAACCAATGCTCAATAACAAGAAAGAATTTGTTCTTTTATGATTTCCATAGGAATACGATATAAGAAATTCTAAGAAACGTGAACGTAAATAAGTATTTAAACATTACGTAAAATGGACGAAAATTAAGGGATTTTAGGACTAGATTTTTAAAATCCACAAGTAGTAAGTCTGTCTCAAATTTAATTAAATTGAATTAAATTGTAAATTGTTCTCCGTTTTGAGAAAGGAAAAGACTGACTGAAGTTTGCTATGTTTTATTTTCTGATATTTTTCCGCATTAAAGTAAAACCATTGTTAGTACTTTGATCATATAGATAAAAGGATGGAAATGACTTTAAATGTGTGGAAATTGGATGAAATCTTATGAGGAGTCAATGGAGATATTGATGAAAGACCTTGAAGAAGTAGAGTTTTTTAACTTTCCGAGATAATGAGTTCGGAAAATGAGAGCCGTCAAAGGAAGATGAACTTAGGTATAAGTTAGTTCAGATTGAAGATGTATGGTCCCAGAGAGAGTACTAATGGAAGATTAGGAACTTCTTCTTCTGTAAGTGGTCATTAAATCCTTAAGCTTCCTCCAATCCTCCGAATGAAGGAATTAACCGAAAGCTCGCTATCTTCTTAATTATGGAATTAAGAGGCTGATCACGCAAAAAATTATGCCGATATGAACATTTTCCTCATCAAGGAAAAAGCGTTTCATTGAATTTTCGAAAGTGCTCTTATTGATTCAAATAGACTGTAATAAAAATGAATTTTCTATATAGTGAGTAGGTTGATAGCTTATTTTCAATTGATATATTTTCGTTTTTAAAGCTAATATATATATAAAATATATCATTGCATAACTAATCATTGATCTATAAAAATATTCAAATAATTCAATGAAATGATATTGAAAGCCTGATATTTAATATATGTGATTTAATTGTTGTTGAAAAATAAATTATTTTTTCATCACAATTTAAAACAGGTCTGCTGAAATTTAAATCTTTATTTGATTAGATGATGGAAACATTTATTGAAAGCTAAAAACTTGAGAAGTATGCAATAAGTATTATTCTTTAATGCAATGATACTTATTCTTTCATAAGTAAATTATTCCAAATAGATCTTTGAAAATGTAATGAAATGAATAAATAACATCGATGTATGAATAATTTGCCGATAATATATTTACGAAAGATCGTTGATGAAACCGATCTTACGTAAAATATTAATCAAACAATATTTATTGGCAGATCATCTTGTTTACTTAACTTAGGTGAAGATCTCCCTGATTGAGTGACTAAACCGAACGAGTGATTCAATCGTAATTTTTATTCTCCCAAAGATACAGTTATATATATGAAACTAGGCGTGTTTTATGAACTGTTGCTCTGATCTAACGCACAGATATAGGTCGATAGAAAAAATCCTTGTCCTTTTGCATTAGTTGAGTCACCTCATTCTTCTATCTTATCCGGATATCGACTGAATTCATTTACTCCCATACCACACCGATGATCGACAAAGGTAAAATGACTACGATGAGATTTCTCTCCATGGTGCCCCGCTATAAATTATCGCAGCGGGACCATTTTGTGACGCGCATTCACCTGCGATCTTTATCTATCTCAGCCCTCCGTCCCCATATTTACATCTCAACAAATTACTGCCGATCCTAAGAACGCCACACCCTGACTAGTAATGGCACGAATAACAGCGAGGATCGGGTCAAGATGGTGCGGATTGTTTCGCAATAGATTTAATCTGTTCAATGATTGCGCGATAACCACCGTGCTTGAAGGTCTCCAGAATTATTGGTTATGCTAATGACGCACTTATTTCCGACTTAAACTGGAACCGAGCTCCGCATGATGCCTGTCTTTGGATGTCGATGATAGTGGATTGACTCGCATTAGCATTCCAAATAGTCTCGCATTTGAGTGAGATTTAATTCTGAATATGTTTGGAAAAGGCTGTATATCAATGAAGTTCTCGATGCAGTGCAGTTCGATCTATGTTGCATAAAACTGAATGCGAATTTAACCAATCGGAACTATAGATATTAAAAATTTTAACGCCATGTCATAGCTTATTTAATTTCAGTGTACGGTGTATCTATATACATTTTTCAGAACTTTTAAGTAGGAATTAGCATGTGAATAACGTAGCGTAAATGTTCATCTTATTCGAAATAGAGGCAAAAACGAAATCAGTGATCTCACAACTCTAATGGTAGTTATTTATAGTTAAAGATATATGAATAAATTTTAAATTATTGCTGTAAGAAATGTTTTTCATATTAAAACAAAAACTATAAACAGCGTTTTAATATTATCAGTTATACTATTACTAGGATTAATTAGGAGGATTAATTAAACATTGACAGTTCGTGTTTAATGTTAAATTTATATTGATGTTAGGAATTGATTTCAAAGTTTTGTTAATATGTAGGAATATCAATAATAGGAAATCAATGTGGATTATTTTTTATGTCAACGAGTAATAGATTTATTATTCGACCATCAATAGGTTTACTGTTTTTATCTGGTCCAGATTATTTTTGACAGTTATACATATAACTGAGAGGAAGTAGCTCTGGTCCAGTTTCATGAGATGGGAGGAATCCGTGCGTAATCAAAATCGCAGCCTCCCACTGTGGCACTTCAATCGGTGGGAAAGTTGAACCATGACATTCGCCAGGACCCGCGATGGCAGTTATTAATCAGCTTCCACATCGGGGTCGTATTTTACGGTGCGTTGATTGCGTTTATACGAATCCGTAAATCGCGAACGCAACGAAGCATAAATCCAAAAGGGTTTTGCGGCATTCGTTCTGATGGAACTGCTCTCGTAGCGTACGATTCATATATTTGGCACGATTGCAATGTATCCACATAGGTAATGAAGTTTGAAATGGTGCAAATGAGAGACTAATTAAATTCTGGACCGTGAAGTATGTTCCCGCTTGTTTGAACTTACTCCGTTGAAGGACGTCGCTTCGCAAGTTTGTACATTCGAGGCATCGGCTCGACTTTTGACTTGCCGAGTAAATTCCAATTAGTTTCCCTCCCGAGGAATAAAATATTCCCTTTACGTGAGTAGTTAAGCGTCTTGGGTGCGGGTAACTTTGAAGATATGTCGTCACTAAATTTGCAAAACGTGTAGGGACAGTAATTGAAATCCCATTTGCGTAACCTTGATATTCAGGTTCGGGTCGTGGCGTTCCTCGTCTACTTTCAACAATAAAAGGTTCTCAATAATCAGTTTGTACCCGAATCATGTCTCCATGATACTCTTAAACATTGATTAAAACATTAAGTTCTCTTACTTGGATAGGGTTAATTTTTGTCTTGATGTTGATGAATTTAAAAGAATGACAACGTAAGCATAGATTTATATACTTTGCATAGGTTATCTAAATAAAAATTTTCTTTCTTTGTGCGTTAAAGAACAGACAAATTTCGTTTCCATTGAAGCGTGATAAGATATTTTCTTTAACAGTCATCTAAATATTTCAGAGAATAAATTTTCACTATACCTATTCCCCAGTAATTAAAAAGGATTATTTAAAGGGAATAGATTTTTGTGGAAATATAATTCAGTATTTCTCTAAAATAAAGTCCTTCAATCAAGTGACTCCTTCTACCATCTATTTTAATATTTCCGTACGTTTTAGATATAAATTTTATTGGATTAAAATCATCCTTTAATCAACATTGACCTCGGAAGTGAAATGTATAGACGTTCAGTTTTTGGAATGAATTTCTCTGCTTAGAACTTCGCACATAAATTTTTGAAATATAATTATTCCGAAGTATTAAAGAAATTTAGGGAACTAAATCTTTTCATTCGCTGAAGTGCGGGGACTGGCAAGATCATTATCAAAAGCGTTGGTGCTAAATTACAAAAAGTAAAGTCAAAATATTTTTTAAAATCCATCCGATTAAATCCCGCCTTGGTGAATGTATACAGATCCATTCAGTTAAGGGAGAATTCGTCTCTTTTTAGAGAGGAAAAAGACCATAGAGGGCGTCCGAGGGCATTTCATTCCGTACGATGCGGATTCTCATGGAAACTAAGATCGGATTGAAAAACCTGTTCCTTTCGACCCCTGCCTCGTCTTAACGCATTCAATTCATCCCGGAATTAGGAGAAACCCCCCGGAATCTAGAGGAGGGGAAATGGATGAGGTTTTCCGGGCTTTATCGCTCTTTTGAAAGGAATTAAAAGAGGGCTTCTAGACTTGAAGAACCTCCGGTTCTCTCGAGGGCACCTAAGACGTCACGGACCCAACGGGACGCCGTTGAAGGCACACCCTGACCTCGGAGGAATAAAAAGAACTCTCTTCATAGGAAATATGCCCCGAGATGACAAGGTGCCCTCGCGTGGTACTTGGGCGTAGCCCACATCGGCTCCTAATATATATACGCCCTTCCATTTTTCGAATGCTCTCGTTTTATTTTACCTCACGCAAAGAGATGGATCAGGGCGTTGTGAATTGCGGGGATTCAAAACTAAATTAGGTGAATTGCCCATAAAACATAGCCTTCGGATCTAATGGGACTCTGTCCTCTTCATCGGTGTTTGGATAGAGGAACCTGATCGCTCGTGGGTGTACCCCAAGGGAGAGTGATGGGACCTGTCCTTTATTACTTAATTGTAATGATAGCTGTATTCGCCGGCGGGGAGTTCACGCGACTTTGTTTATTGCCGTGTTCTGCGATGGCAGCTGACGCCCGCCGTTGATTTAGAGACGTTTCAGAGTCACGCTATTTCTGACACGCACGCGTCCATTTTTCATCTGCGTTCGCGGGGTTGCGTTTTTATGCCGTTTTCCGTGTGTACGTGTCCTTCACGCCCTTCTGAAAAATTCACTCGCTTAATTTGAGTTATGATTAATACGTAGCTAAGGCGGAGGTGGTTTTGTGGATTCTGCAGGTGAAAAATTTTTAGTCGTTAGTCTTCGTGGTTCCATTCTTATCTTATATATATATGTACGTCTGTTGAGTCGTAAAACATTCCTTTATGGCTGCGTGATCGGTACACGGAAAGGGGTTTGCGCTGTTTTGGGGAAATAGGAAGGATGAATGGGTGTTGAATTAATTAAATGGTGTATTATAAAAGAGTGTATGGTTCGAGAGCGGACGAAAGGGCAAAAAAAGTGGTCGAGTGTGGTGAATGAGATGTTGAACGGGTGTACTTCATTAAGGGATGAAAAAGTGAGGGAAAGATATATGGGTGGAGGCGGAAGGTGTATACGAGAATGAGTGATTATGAAGTATTATCGTGGCGAGTTAATTGATGATTTTAATGAGTGAAAAGGTATAATATAAAATGAAGTGTAAGTTATGTTTGCATCAATGTTCATGAAGATGAAGGGTAATTAAATTTTATTTTTATAAATCTAAAATATTCGTACTATTAAAACCTACTAAAATTATCATCTCATTGAGTACAAAATGCATGAAAAACTTAAGGCAATAAAGTAAAATTAATAATTCAATATCGTAAGATATATTTGCGTCGTGCTATATGAAGTGAATATACTACCTAAATCATACTTTAAATTAATCTATTTTGTGCTCGAGTTCAAATTGTTCCTCCAGGAATTTAGAGCAGTTCTGCTTCCAAAACAAACGAAATATTAATTTCTGTGACCATGCAGCATCTACTGAAATGTAACATAACCCTGCATAGCAAACAAAGAGTGGCTGTCTCCCAACTTTCATCTAATTAAGCGACGCAGAGTTTTAAGTGTTTTTTTTTATTCTCTTAAGTGTTTTCAACGTGTAACTCATTTAATATGTTCGGGTCCCCATGCGAACCGTTCTCCTGCAGTGCTTCTAACGTGGAAAGTTATGAACCTGAATTAAACCATCTCAAAGTATAAGTCCCACGCCTTAAATTACACACATTGATGGTATGTAAATGCACTGTTTCGATTTATGGCGGAAAGACATTGCAGTATCCGACTAAATGTAAGGAAGAGTTCCATTATAGTCGAGGTCATAATCACGGCCAAGAAATATCCATGCTCTAGATATTTTCGTGGAAATAAACGAAATTTATTATGCATATACTTAAACTGAGTTTTCCCATACCATGTTATCTGCTCTTTCATTGCATACTTATTAGTATTCAGCTATAAAGATATCCAAGCTACCACTTCAGTTTGTATCTTTTACATTTACCATTCATATTTTCTTAACCAAAATCTTACTCACTAAATCCAAGCATACTTAGCTTGCTGAAATTGAAAAGCGATACACGGAGTAGCTATATCGTATACATATTGATACACTTAATTATTTACGGTATGTATTTTTAATACTCGTCATTTAATTTTTCGCAATAAAATGTTAAGAATATTGCATTACGTGTAACGTAATTTATATGTATTTAAGCTCTACACACTGGATACGAATTTTTATTGCTCTATATGTAGCTGTAGGTAACTATAAACTCTCAATTCCATATATTTGATACGATTCCTTAATTGGGTTGAATTATTTTTCGAGAGATATGCTTCAAACGCGTCATATTTTACTTTTATCGTTCACTTATATTTTCGTTAATATTTCACCCGTAATTGATTCCTTCTCAATAGTTTAAATACGTATCCATGGTGAACGCGTAGTTACGTTATTGCAATGGTAATTATCTCCCATAATATCTTGCATGTGTGGATAGGGCATACCAAATTCACTTTGATCAATATACGCATAAATAGGTCTTAAAAAGCGTAAACTTTTTTCTGAGCTTCACAATTCCATTCATCGTGAGAAAAATTAATTCGAAAGATTCACGTAAAATCATCCATGTTGGATTCTTGAGACTTATCCTATTTAAGAAAAGTTCACTTAAAAATTAATTTTTTTTTTTCAATTAATACATTGGAATGAATTGATAATATGATAAGTTAATAATTCTTTAAATTAACAATACCCTGTACCATTGTTACTACTAACAATACCGTCGAATAACATCCAATACCTTTGCTCTAACGGAGAACCGTTTCACAGAGAGTTTCGCTGTTCAACCGTCAGTTCTCAGAATGCAGAAAAATCTTGCGGTAGCCGCCCCACTCCGTAGCAAAATAGAGGTCGACGAGTGGGAAGACGCTCTCAGAGGATAGACAACACTGAGAAGAGATTGCCTCCCAAATCATATTCTCTCCTTTCCCTCCAATTAGCCACAGCTGCATTTCCGCCCTCGCTTCCGGTGCATCTCCAAAAAGAAAGACGCAAATTCTTCGCGCCGACGTCTTTTGATGTTCCACCCAAAATCTCTCGTTAAAAAGACGAAAAAATGTTACATCTCTAACGAGCTGAAGTGTCCATCTCGCCACCACTGTTTATAGAATTCGCTGAAACGCATTATCTCTGCTCCGATGGATCCAAGACCTCTGAGGCGTGCGAAATTTCGGTTTTAATTCCGGCGCAGGGGGTGGTTTTCTCCCCCCTATTCTCTGCAGGATGCGCTCTGCGCGGATTCAAGTCTCGGAGTGACCTATTTCCTCACCCCATGTCAACACACTCCTGCTAATTTTTCCGAGTGGCTTATGACGAGGATTTCTCCTGGTGTGACGAGAGATCAATGGATAGCACACCACCTGAGCCTTTAACCTCCTTCTGTTTCTCGACACCAACTGCTTCTCTATCCATCACAGTTTCCCATAGCGTTCCATTCCTCGTCTTACGAAGGCCTTCTCTTGTTAATTGACTTCCTTTTTTTATTCTTTATCTAGGGCACACGTCCATTACTATTCGCGCTATAGTCTTATTCGGTTCCAGGTTTCTGTGCAATTCTTATGGAATGGAATAGAGCTATTTTTCTGATTACTCTTTGAATATAAAAGATCGCAATAGGATGTGTTTCTATTTTTGTGTTTGTGTCTACTTCTCTGCTCCATCAATTAAGGTGCATGGAATAGTATTATATAATACACGTTAGATTCACTCATTTATATATTGCGTAATATATAAATTATCAAAAAATCATGAAATGCATGCATTTAAATCTGCAGACTGCTTGATACATCGCACATTCGTTTTAAGTTTTACCTCGCTAATAAATATATCAAAACTGTCCAAATGAATGACATTTAGACCATTAGATTTTCTTTTCATATTATATTATGTTTGAAACTTATACTTAAAAATTTCATTTTTAATCAATCATCCATTAAAGGGTGGAAAAAAAATTTTAATCTTGTTTTTTTTTCTTTGTGAATAAGAAAATTCATTATTTTTCTCTTATATATATAAATATATTATAGGCGATATAAATAATTCGATATGATGATAATTAGAATACCGAATATTATATTAATTTTGTAATTAAATTTGCATGGGTCTCAACTTATGTAAATACTTCTCCGAAATTTACTAGGAAAATATGATAAATGTTCTAATAGAATTGAGTAAGAAGTAATAGAAGATATTATATCGCTGTTTATTTCAATAACATTTGGTCTATTACAAATAAATTTGGAGAATGTAACCTTAAAGATGGATGAACTTAAACCCATCTTTTTTTTAGAACAATGATTTATATTTATGTCTTTGAATATCCGTTCGAAAAAGCTTTGAATATGATATGATTACCATAAATATCCCAAAAATCATCGATTCTATAGAGCTTCTATAAAGAAACCGACACCATATTTGATTAAATTCTGTTATTAAAAGCAAAATTCATTATCCGAAGACTAAAGATATCTGTTTCATATTATTTTCTGCCATTTTACGCAGATGTGTTTTCCCTGATCTATTCTTATCCAACGGTATCTTCTTTACCGCCATACATTACACTTTTTATTCCCTAATGTATGTTGCTCTTAGTTATCCCAAAATATTCATTAGCGTACACAGGTTTCAAAGGTCAGAGTTTTGCATGTCTAAATATCTATTCTTGTTTAATTCAAATTATTTATTTTTCGTCGTCCACGTGCTTCGTGCTTTCATTACATTTACAGAGTTGTCTCTATAAATTACTTTATTAATTCCAGTGATGAAACTTATTTTCGGTAGACGTCATGTTTGCATGACAATGTAATGTATTAAATTCTAACGTGTTTCCATTTATATTTAAAAGCGATCAAAATTAGTGAGTGGGTGTTACTCGCATGGGATTTAATCATCTTTATAGAAAGGTTAAAGCGCTTTAAAACACAGTTAATTACCAAGATAGGTTTAAACGTCTCATAGAAAGTATATTATTGTTTAATTATTGCATCATATGTGTTTACTATTCATTCCATAAGACAATTCCGACTATAAGCTATGAATTTTAAAGTACAAAATTATTTGAGTTGGTGAAGAACTAGTTAAATACTCCTGAATTACTTTCTACAGCTGTTATTTTTAAAAGAATACCAATGTTTTTCATGTACCATACTTGTTAAAATGAAGGCTTTTGTTCAATTTAGTAGAAAATAGAAATTTAACTTCTGTATAATTATTATATAGATCTAATTATAACAGAATAGAGCGTAATTATAGGATTGATATTTATTTATATTGCTACTAGTTATGTACATCTATATTCTAAGTAGCAATTAATGAAATTTATTTTATAATGAATAATACTACTTATCATACTATTACATACTATTACTCATACTACAATACTTACTTATCATTCGTTCATTATTTATTCGTAGCCTTCTATATTCACCTTTGTCTTCTTCCATTCAATTCAAATCCACTCTTTTATCACGCACCTGAAAGTGCACGAATACACGCGTTGCTCACCTTAAAAAGGGATCTTCTTTCGTATCTCAGCAGATATTCTGTTTGTGTCCCTGGAAGGCACCATCGATTTCTCTTGGCGTCAAGGGAAGATAGTATAGGGAATGAGTTAAGGGGGATGAAGGCATGCAAAAGGGGCAAAGTCATCGAGATTGAGTGGACGACATCAGGAAAAAGTGGGCGAAAGTTTATTTGGATCAAAAGGATTGGCTCGAGTGCCTCTCATCAGCGTCAACCACGCCTTTCCTCAGATCGTATTTGCTTCGGGAAGGTCCTCATTTGATGACGGGTTCACATTCACCTCAAAGTCATTATACCATACTTTAGTAATTTTTGTATACGATAAATATCAAACTATATATATATATATATATATATATATATAATTATATCAGACTGCCCTCAAAGTGGTAAAGTAATATAATTTTAGTGATATTTGGAAGAGAAATGTATGTTGATTCATTATACTTTACCTTACGTAAAATTATTTTTAATATTATATATCTTTCCATAGTTACCCACCATGAAGGTTTGATTTATTTTCTTATTGTAACTTCTATGGAGTAATCTAGAGTAAATAAATGTATTATTTTTCTTTTTGTTTTATAGCAATATTATAGGATATAAAGTAGAAATATTTATACGTGATAAATGTAAATTCATTTTCAACTCGAATTAAAAAAAATCTGCCGAAAATAGCATAACCCAGAATGAATGAAAGTTTAAAGCCATCATCTCAACTAAAGCTTACTTACTTACTTCGAACTCATAAATGAGAATTTAATTCAATAATTCCGATATTTTACTTTTAGATTGATGATTACGGTACTCGTACATCTTACGACCAGAATTCCAAGCTAATTTATCACTGATTTCAATCGAACGCTCATTTCACACACATAGGCGAGCCTCTTTGTTCCAATCCATCTCAAGATGGATACTCTTGGAGGAGCATCTCGATTGGATAAGCCGAGGAAGGGTCTAAAGGATGCGATAAGGAGAATATGGCATTGCAGAGGGCTGAGATGGTGAAATATGGAATCGTAGATAAGCAGAGAAAGTATGACGTAAAGTGAGAGAGAGGTTCAAAGGAAAAGTGGGGATTTTTTGGAGGATTTAAAGGATGAAATGGTTTTGTGTCAAAGGTTTGGAAAGGCTCGGGAATGGATTTGGGAGGCATCTTGTTGAAAGGCGGACCTTTTTAAGGAAAAAGCCCTTATGTATGGTGGATTTCTTATTGGCTAAGGATTCTGTCTGAGACTTAGATTAATGTCTGTTAAATTGGATTGTCCCACTCACGATGCAAAATAGGACGAACGGTTGTTGTGCAAGGCTTAGGGGAAAATTTTAAAAGATTTAAAAAGGTTTCTCTTTACAGTTTAAGTCTTGATTTAAATGTTAAGCTATGGTAGGGTTTATGTTGCTCATAGAGATAAACAGGATATGTCCATAAACATACGTCTTTTGAGAATATTCATATTTTTTATGTGAGACCTTTTTAGCTATATATTTGAGACATCACATTACGTTCTCGTCCATTTCATGGTAAGTTATCAAAAGCGCTTGTTATGATAATTTAATTGTTCCTTATTTAATGTTCAGAGAATTATTCGTTATTTACGAATAAGAAAAAAATTAGTGTAGTGAATGTGCAATACTCACGTGTATATTTAAATATGAGTTATTTTATAGGAACATAATATAGGAAAATAAGGTAGAAAGTATAATTAAGGAAGGAGATGTTTCTCTAAAGTAAATTTACGTTCCCTGTTAAAACACCAATGAAGGTACATTTTACCTGACTGATATTAAAATGAAATAATGATCAATTTTTTTTTATTTTGGCTCTTTAACTTATGATGTAACAAAGTGTGATTGGCCAAATACTCTCAATGGACATTTCAACAATGGAACTGCTTTTCTACCGATTTTTAAAATATTTAAATGAAAGAATCAAAGTAGGACTTTATTTAAGCTTATAAATTAAATTCCTGTGATAAAAGTGCTACTCTTTTGTCGAATAAATACCATCCTTCACCGACACATTTACGCAGACGAAATAATCGGATTTTAACGGAATCCAACGTCACTCACGACGTCTGCAAACATTGCGATGCAACAGCAAGAGCAGTGGCAGTGGGAGGAGCAGGTATCACGGATCCTAAGAGGACGTCCCGCCGAATTCGAACTTTTTCCGTGGTAAAAAAGCCACTATTTCATCCCTTTGGATGTTCGTCAGACTTTGTTTTATCTGGCGTCAGAACGAAATAATCCGTTTTATCTGGATGTCTCCGTCAGAATAATCCGATCCCATGATTCCGCGCGCTGTTTGTTCGGTGTCATTCTGCGGATCCAATTTCAAACGTGACCGGAATAAGTAAACAGGTGAAGATGATGGAGTTCCAAAGTGGGTCAATGGCGTGTTAATCGGGGGAGAGGTTACTTACTAAAAATTTTCGGTTTTTAAAAATTTCGTTGCGACGAACCAAACGCGGATCGTTCGATGTGCTAACTGTCGCGAATAGAGGGATCATGGCATGCCTTTGAACAGTTTCCGATCAGAAACCTTATTCGCCGTTTAGAGAATCCCAAAGTTTATTTCGGTTAAGTTTATTTAATTGTAAAGGTACAGCTGCATATCATGTGTCGTGACATCGCAATAATATGTATAATTTTCTGATTTATATCGTCCTATAGTCCGTTCCACAAAAGCTGGCAGTACGGGAAGCTTACGGGGAAATGAATGCACGTAAATTCCCATAAGGGAGCAACTTAGCCTCTCCCAAGCCGTCAGTTAATTATTGCTGATGTACTTGTACGGATAAAATTAATATTTTCAACTTAGTTTGGTGAATTTTTTCCAGTTTTTTGGTGAAATTTGGATAAGGAAGTTCTACATACGGACGAAGATTTATCATCATTTTAACAAAAGAAATAAATTTTATAGCGGAATGAAAAAAATTGGTCGCCTTACCAGCCGTGAACAATACTATAACTGCCATTTCTTTCATCCTATCTAACGTATAGTGCTATTGTTTCCTTAGATTACTCTTTATACCTTATGAATGCATAAAAGTTAAACTATATTAATTTTTGAGTGATTATATTTTAGTAAAAAATACTTCAAGAGCAACGGAACTTCCGAAAAATTGGATTGTGCAGTCAAATTTATACATATAAAATCTTAATTTCATTCGTTGCGAAGGCAAATTTTGTGTATATCGCGGATATTGCGGAAAAATGACCCGGCGTACGAGGCTATTCGATTTCCCCATAAGACAATACTGCCTAGAAAAGTGGAACAGACTATAGAAATCATGTTAATTAACAAATTATGCGTACGGTAAATTTCTGGAAAAAAATCTATGTTTATTTAAATGTTCTATCAAATTATTTATTCGTAGTCTCAGACCAATATGCTCTCGGTAGCTTCTACCTGACTTCATAAATCCATGTCAACAATCCTGCTGAAAAGTTTTCTATTTGTGAAGTGTAATGTACGTGGGCTCCGTGGTTGCTCAACTGAGATTTTTATTCATAATTTTTTCTTTAAAAAGATAGATAGATAGAACAAATCTGATATGATGATGTACTCGAATATTGTCTAATCAAGGAATACAGCTTGAAATCCAGGTCTATTCCAGCTAGTCCATGTAACCTGCAGTTCCCCTTGAAAGGCAATTTCGAGAATTTAATGGTGAATCCATTCCTCATCTTCACCATGTCTTGCTACCAGTGATGACGCAATTTACGTATGCATTACCACACTCCACAACCGGACGTTGAAGTTCCCGACTCATATCCACTCGCAAGATCTTCTCTGAAGGCGACAAAACTCTTGAGGTCCGCGTGGCGCCTCTTTAGAGCCATTGTGCAGAATAGTAAATACACTGCCATGACGTACTTGTGACAGTTGTTCACCGTTTTTCTTTTGTTTTCTAAGGAAGTAAGGAATGTTCTATCGGTAGAGAATCACTTATTTACTGGTCGGATCTACTTCATGAGAGTATTTCTATGAATTATGCACCATTTAAAATCTATTCTATCTATTATTGTCTCAATACGGTTAGATGTTAGATGCTACTCAGAATGCCTGATGCTGTATTCCGTATGCTTCCATACAGTAATATACGTAATCTGAATATGGAACTAATAATTATGTTGCTTCTCACAATTATGCTAAGTAATCTGGTTAACTGTCATAACGCACTGCTTCACGTGCGCGCGTTAATGCTAACAATATTATTCTAAAATTGTATTCACCTTGCTTGCTGTCTAGTTTAATACCTCGAGTGTTGGAGAAGCGATATACCGGATGAACGTGGATGAAAAATAAGTTATGCTATAAGATTAATTATATAATAAGATATATTATATAATTATTATATAATAAGCTTATAAGATAGATTGAATAATCATTAAACACGAATATAAAGGAAGATTAAATTCTCTGATTAAAATAATTCATCTTCCTTACTTAGGAACAATTTCCTGAATATATTATCAGTATTCTTTCGTAAATTAACCGATTTTGTTATATAATGATGGAAAAGTTAAATCTTTAAATTATTTCCAAATATACTTAATCACACTCCTTTTTTGGTTAAGATCCTTAATATTTATTTATTTACAATGGAATACGGATCATAAATTTTTTCGTTATCTTTTTGAATCTCTCTCAGTCTTTCACACGAGAAAAATATCTCCTTTTGGGTTTTCAATTGTCTCATGCGAATTTTTAGATTTCCAAACTGGAACGTTCTGAAACGATACCTGCATCTGATCGCGGAGTCATCTATATCTATTCTTGCTGAATCGATTTGGAACCCCGTGAATCAGTTTGGTATACTCTTCAATTAGACACTGTGCACGAGAAGGGATTGTTATCCCCGAATGTGCATGGATTTTCAAGGCGGAATAATAACGTTTTATATGAGAGCTTTTCCCGATCACTCAACCGCGAGTGAATAATCGGGTGCTTTTGGTCGCTTAGTAGCACTTCATGGAGAAACATCGATTGGGAATTAAAGGATCAAAGATAATCATAGTGGAGTGTGGGCGTTGCCATGGAAGACAAACACACATTGAATGAATTCCAGCACTGAACTCTTCTGCAACGGTTTCCGAATAGGTGGAATATACATTCATATTATTAATGATATGGACTTATTTGATTGGATTCGTATTAATCCTCTGTAAACGAACCCGTTTTGAGGGGCCTATTTTTGTTGGCGTTGCTATGCCAATTGGCTGCGAACTGCCGTTTTCCTGATTCGAAGAGTTTTGCGGGAAAAAATAAAGCCTCCCGAAGCCGTAGAATTAGGTGGAATACGAAAGCCAATCAAGATAAACTAATTCTACCACCAATACACGTTACTGCCCTTTTAACGCCCTTAATACCTGTTGAATGATTGCATACTGCGTGACAATCGGAATTCCTCGCCAGAAAATGAGAGTTATTTGAAAAGATATGGGTAGAACTATTCCCAATTACGCGAATGAGTTTTTCCATATGCTTGATGAAGTTGTGTGTAATCAGTTTTCCATTATTGCTTTACTGCTGTTATTGATTGTTGTTTTATTAGAAAACTAAACATGTTTTTGCAATCTCCAGTTAACAAAACATTTTGTATTAATTTCGGCGCAAATTTATGAATGACAAGGGGTTCATTTTGTTTATTAGTTAATGCCTCATATTTGTTTTTATCTTGTGAGTGGTGAAGCTTTTCTTTGAAACTGTAATTGAGTTATTGTATCGATGTGCATAAAGTAAGAGGGAAAGGGTGCGTGAAAAATTTGTTTCCCTATTACTTCGCAACGAAGAAGCTATAGTAATTTGGCAGACGTAGTGTGAATTGTCCCTTAATTCTTAAATATAGAACATATTGAAAATGATTAATCAATTTTTGTTTCTATAGATACTTCGAGAAAGGTTTTAATTTGCGTCAAAAGAGAAAATGGTATTTCGGTAACATTTATAAATAACCATAGATACGTAATATTTGACCAAAAAAATTCTTTTTGGTGTGTTCAAATATAGATATACGAAAGTAAAGTTACCAAGGTATTCGGATGAGTAATATATATTGTGTTTTTAAATACCGTTAGCTACAGTGTAACTGGTATAAGAAAAGAGTAAGTAGATTGCAACGTTAAGATGCTTTATTTTTAATATATTTAATAGCTCTCGAAGAATTAATCATTAAAACCGAAGACGTAATCGAGCATCTTTTTAAGCAGTAACTGATTATCCATCAGGATATAAGGAGACATTTGAAGCATTATTTACTCGCATATGAATGGACAGGGAACTTCATCAGATGTGATAAATGATCTCCAACGCGTTGAATGGAAGGTGGCATTAATAATGTCAGTACATTAAACTGTTGTCATACTTATAAAATAATTGCCGGCGAAGATACAGAGAAATACACTTCAGGAGAGACTATGTGGCTGTGAAAACAAAACTGAAGAGCTTATAGAAACATATTAAAGAGGCATTAAGCGATGATACATTGTCATTTGGAAGAAAGTTCAGCCACGAAACCCCGTTGGGATCTCCCATCTTGTAACAACTTCCGTAATGCTTGTATTAGTCCGGCATGCTTATAAGAAGCAGTTCCATGTACATTTTCCCTCACGAAATATCCCCTTGTTCGCTAACGGGGAAGCCTTTAATTCATATTCCGTCCGCAGACGTTTCTACAGGGCCTCATTCGAATCATCAATCTCGCCGGAGTCATGGAAACCGATAGTGCTTTTTTTCCCATTTTCTCCCGAGTGAATGACCCGAGAGCAAGACGGAAATAAAAACAAACGCGTACTGTAAGAGCGTGACTCCTTTTCTTGTCCGGTGGCCGATTGTTTAAGGAATACTCCGCCGAATCTTAACGACCTGTAGCCGCACAATGGGCCGATGGAAACAAAGGCGTAATATAGACCCCAAAAGTTTGTTCCCAAACATAAGGAGTGTCAACTTATTGCGTCGGTTCCCAGGCCCGAGATTTATGGGCAGTCCAAGGCCTCGGTTTGCTCAGAAGGAAGTTGGGCTGTGATGGGGTCGTGTGAGGAGAATGGCTGATGCACTTGATGAGTAGAAGCGAAATGAAAGACGGAGCTAATCTACTACTAGATCTAGGAATGCTAATGATAGAATCTTAAGGTTTGAGTAAGAACTGATTACGTTAATCTATGTTGATTGAACCTAGGTGATGTCTCATCAGTACAATATTACCCGTATAATTATTACGAACTACCGTGATGATGTTTTCAGAAGTCTGAGTGATCTATCCGAAAGAATAAGCCTCAAAGAACATATAGTACTGAATATATTGATTTTGGTATAGATATGCATTTCCCATATTAATTTTTATTCCGGTAAATCTATGTCCTTTTAAATAACCTTTTTAGTTTTCTTTCGTATCATCGTAACTTATATATTTTTAAGAAACATATGAAACCTTTCATTTACTCTCTTTTTTCTATATCATCGAATTAAGATTCATTTGAATGAGCAATGATTTTCAACTTTATTTGATAAGACCAGCTTCATTTGAAAAATTATGATGATTAAAACTTTCATAGTGGTTTCAAAATGCTGATTTTAATGTCATACAGGTTTCTTTCCTCAGAGTTATAATCGATCATTTATCGAATTGGTGATACTGACCTAATTATTTTTTTAATCACGATAGTTTACTTGTGTTTTTGTTTTGAGTAATTGTTTGAAATTTAAAATCCCTTAAATCTAAAAATAATCAATAATTAATCATTAACAAAAATATCAAAATAATTTATAAAGAATATCTGTATGATATTTTAGAGTTATGAATAATTTTTTATTGAAGAATATTCTTAATAATATCGAGAAAAGGCTATAGGAATTTATTATGTAATAACTCATTTATAGACTTGTAATTATCGGTAAATAGGTTTCCCTGAGCTATTTTAATACTACTCATTAATCGCTGTTATTAGAAATCTTCCATTTCACCATTTCTGGATCTTCGATAGCAATTCCAGATCCTATTTCAGTTCGGAAGAGTTAAGGTGTTAACCTATTTCTGCATCACATTCAGGATAAAAAGGAAGGAAATAACCTTAAGCGGATCTGTTGACCGAACGATATGAGTGTAATGAACACGAGAAGAGACTATCTTTGAGTACACCATAGAAAGTTTCTCTCTCTCTAAAGTTTTTCAGAGGAAGAAGTTCGAATTTGAAGCAGTTTCAAAAATTCACTTTATTTCTATTTATGACTGAAGTAAGAAGAAAACCCATATTTGGTCGAATCGGCACAATCCATTAAAGTTTAACTGGATCCATCTTAGTATTGGAGGGAAGTTGGAGTGGAGTTTGCTGTGTTCAAGAGATAGATGCCTCCTTTTCTTGGAGAAGAAGCGGTGAATTGGAAGAAGAGATACGAGGTTATTATTGAATGCTGAAAGAACGTCAGAAGTTCTTTGGTGCGGTCAGTAGGTTGACCTCGGAATAAAAATCCAAATGCCATTCTGCAGTTGATTACTTCGCAACTCCTTTCCTTTAAACTGTTAAATTCTGACTTCCGGAATAATTTTTCGTCTGATACGATAGGAAGTTTATTCTTGATTTTAAGTCACGAGTATTAGAGGTTGATAAATTCCACGAAACGGGACCTTATATTCCCAATATCTTTAGGTCCACAAGTACTTTAGAGTAGTTACTAATAAATGAGAAAAATTACTATATTTATTTCAATATTCAATTCTCCGATATCCATCTATTAGTATAAAAAAACATCCTGTTGATTAGTCTAAAAATCTCCCGTACGTCACCAAATGTACGTGTTTAACCTATGAGATGAAATAGTAGATACATGGACTTGCAGTACTTTCTGAATCCAATATATATAAATATATCGTAAGTAGAGGGATGGGTTCACATAACGATTAGGTCTAAAAACTTTTCTTCAATCTTAATTGCATGGTTGAAACTTCCAATACATTACGTCGAATACATAATTTTGTCTTCTTTGAACGTCATGGTTGGGTTTTGATGATTGTGATAAGTATTTCCACTCTTCTACAATCATCTGGGAATTCCCATTTTGTTTATTGTTGCATATGAATGATACTTCTTGCTTTTCCATTGTTTAACTGCCGTATTTTAGAATCTCCAACAGTGTATTATGCATATTTATTTTTACTGAATTGCATATATTCCTTCATTATAAGACTTTAAGCTCTTTATATACTATGCAACTTTGGATATAAGGGATAAAAGATAATAAGTAGTATAATAAGATATAAGAATATTTTTTTCATCGATTCTAGTACCTTATGGCCTCGAAGGGAATCTCAGATTCTTGTACTTGACTTAAACCTCTTTGTTCCCTCTTCTTACGAACCTCCCCCGGCTCTTTGTTTTGTCTGTTTTGGTTACACAAATCGAGTGAGTCATTGAGTATATCTGTAATGGCCCGATTATTGTGGATTCACGTGAAAGATAAAACTTACGTAAAACTCCTCAACTCAACCTTAATGAGATCGTTCTCATCACCGAATTCCTGGAAATTCGAAACTTAAAGACGTCGACTTTTCTCAGAGCAAATAATATACCCCGAAACATGAACAAGCAGCAGGTGAGTAAGCCATTCCAAAAAGGTTTCTGGGGACGGAACACCATTTCTAAAGATAACTCTGAGCCAGAAAAAAAAACCTTCTTCGCTGGTATCGAAAGTTGAGAACGTAAGAATGAAAAGGGACCGAAAAAAAAGCGGAACAAAAAAAAAAGAAAAGCGGAATGGATTCGCGGGAGAAGGCATCCATGCGTTAAGGTTTGATTCGAGTCATCCCTTTTTACACTTATAAATCCGCATCGCTCCAACGCCTAATTCCCCGAATCCCAATTTTTATCCAGAGAGCGTAAAAAATGCTTACGCTTCGAAAATCGTCATAATTTCGACGCGTTAGGGCTAAAAATGGCGAATTACGTATTCGACGGGGAAAATTCTCCGATATATGACGATTTTAGAGACGGATTAAGCGTAAAAATCAATTCCCTCCCGTTCTCGTATTTTACTAGCCTTCCAAATTAGCTCAATGGATGAGAGCCGCCGCTTTTTTATCGTGTTTCATTGATGACGTCATTCCGCCTACGTCACCAGCAACCCCGCTCTCTTCGTGTGCAAATCTAGGACGATTTGAACGTTCGCTAATTCCTCCACAAGGGCGAAGTCTACCGTCGATGCACACTTTGTCGCTCGTTTAAATCCCTCGTTCGATTGTGGGTCTTTCAGAGCAGGACCCCACGGTAAATAGCATTATACGCTTTCCTTTGGTGCAGCTCCCTTCCCACGTATCTACTACTTAGTCTCTTCTCTACTCTGGGAACCTGATAATTGACCCAATTACTTCACCTTGAACTTGATCGTTACTATTGATGCACTTCACTACCAACGATTCAGTTTAGGTTGAATTCATGGATGCTTACTTACTGGCAAGATTCTCGCATGCTCAGGGGAATGAAGTTACTATATACATACCGCTGCGCTTTGGGCGTATTGTGTGTTATTTATATCTAGTACGTTTATCAATTACCTTAGTATTTGGCTCGCATTGAAAGGTGTTTGCGTTCCGAATTTATCTCTTGGAATATGACATTGTTCCCGAAGTTCAACTTTTATAAATAGAGTATTCCCTTTATATAAGAGATTTCATGCTCAATAAGGTGAAAATTTGTCCTGTTGAGAAAGATTATTATTACTATTTCATAACGCATTCATACGCTTAAACTTTCCCACGAGAGTTGATTTAAAACAGATGATTTTAGGAGAGATAAAACTCCTCGTCGATACAAGTGGTTCAGATTACCCTAGAGCATATTTCGTTGTAATGCTCTCTCCACATTATTAGTCACACCGAAGGGTTTGAATCCCCTTTTTTTTCATGGGAAGACCACTTTGAAGCCACCACCAGTTCGCCCTGCACCGCGCGTAATATCCTTCGTTTAAACATCCTGACGTGGAAATTGTTTTTCATCACCACGGGATATCTGTCCGAGTATCGGTCCACTAATGCAGCTGTCAGTCCGTCATCCACCACCCGCTTCATATATAGGTTCATTTTTCTCAATTTTAACACTTACAACTCCCTCCGAATTCAATTAAGATTTCCCTTCAGGACTCATCCTTCCCTCCCCCGCTACCCATTCAGAGCCGTATGCAGGAGACGAACCAACCTCACTGCTTTCCCAGTTAACTTATCAATTTACGGTCACCATTTCGGAGGGGAATATATTATTTAGAAACGGATCGTAGCAAACACTCCGTTCACGAATTCGAAGGTTTTAACGAAGAGGAAAACTTTTAAGCACGAAATTAAAGCGTTCGAAACTTTTAACCGGCTCTTTGCATCGGAATGCGTTACTGATTTCCCTATCTCGTCGGGAGCAGGTCGTGGATCGAGGAATTCCTAATGAATACGAGGGAAAGCCGTGTTAAAGTACCAAGATTGAGGAACAGATTGAATTCTTAAACGGCGCTTCGGTTACTTAGGGAGATCGATTGCGCATACGCGTAAGGGGGGAACCGCGGGAAAGATCGTGAACGTTTATATATATATATATATATATATATAGAAGAAGACTCTCTCCCTGCCTTTTTTTTAAGGGTGCTTCTTTTTAAAAAAAATGAGTGTTCAGTCACTTAGCTCAGTAACTGTAACAGAGATTCCCTAATTCGGAATGTTCCCACCCCTACTAGAGCCATGTTTCAGACCTCTACTATCTCCCACGCCCCCACACACCCTAAGGGACTCCTCGAAGAGCAGCCGCTTTTTAACAAGGGCCTCGTCCCGGAGTTTAAGCCTCTTCGGGTACAGTCACCCCCACGCTTTGGGGAATTCGGTGCCATCTCCATTTGTTTCTGGTTTAAGGGGTGTCTTGAGTCCGATAGAAGGGCTTTAAAGGGAACTTAAATAGATTTTGGGAAGTACTGCCACCATACTTCTCTCTCTCTCGAAGTCTTTTTTTTTCAATTGCCCGAACAGTATTCATTTCTCAAGGATTTATTTATGGTCCTCCCTAAGTTTCCCTTCACTTGCACACACTTCGATCTCATTTTCTTTCTCTCAATAGGATTTCTCTCTTTGCGGCTTTTAATAAGATTACGTTTGAAAATGATTCGATCGCATTGAATGATTTTTGTTTACGTTCTTAACTTATATCGACTTCGTAAGCGATTTATTTTTTGTCGTATTTATTTATTAATGCGAGATGAATACGCTCACTGTCTTTGTCTAAAAACTACTTATACAGAATGCAGAATTATCTTCTCTTCGTCTCATTTTTTTCTGGAAATATATTCTTTCCGTGGGTGTTTCGAACTTGGCAAATCAATGTCTTAACAACTCTGCATTCTAAAAGACCAGCTACTTTAGCTAATTAATTGACAATTTTCCTTTATATTTGATATTCATCTGAAATACATCACTAGAAACAGTTGAATTTTTTTGGAATATTTAAAGATAATTTCGAGTGTTTATAACCTGATATTCATCCATATTTCAATGCTAAGCGAGCTAGTGGTCCAGCTCTCCGGCCATGGTTGCTTCTATATTCTTTAAATCAATTAGTACTAGTATTATCAATTAGTACTTTTGACTAAAGATTAATATTAAAAATTTCGTAGCTGGATGAGGTCAATTTATAATAGTAGTGTGTACAATAGTTTGAATTATACATACTCATCTTGTTGCATAGATAAGCACGTAAGATATGTATCCTGGGGTTTGTACATCTATTAGGAGGAGGAGCATTATTCATTATTTCTAAATAAATGTATGGGTCTTTTCTAAACAATTCATAATCTTACTGTTGTTCTATACAATTTGTTTTAGTGTGTTGCTTTTTATTTCACTCCAATGCTCATTCATAATTAGCAACCTGACATTTTTTTGTAATAATCGATTGTCAAGTAGGAAAATTTCAAGTTAAAACTTGTAAGTTCTAAAATGTGTTAGAAAAATCGCAGTATCATTTCTCGTTTCAAATACAAGCAGATACGATAAAGCAATGTAAGAAAAAATGAGAAACATAATCAAAAAAATAATGAGCTAGTTAAACCGTTAGTATTTCAGTTTAAAGTAATATTTTTGTCTGGTCGTTGATATTTAGGGAATATATAAAAATAATAACGAAAATTATCTACAGAAAAATTTTGGAAGTCGTTATAGTGAATAATGGCGTGAATGTAGCAACATCCTCTTTTAAATAGCCCACGAGTGCAATTTATTTTGGAGATTTTTTCGCTACCGAGGAATAACTCATTCCCCGCGGCTTTTTATCGAGTTCTGGGAGTACCAAGGTAGAATCGGGTTATTCCTTTGAAGGCCTTAAATCTGAGGTTTATTAAAATGATAAACATTTTATTGCACGCTAATTCGACCAACTGAAAGGAAGGATGTCCGTATGCGAGGCGTTCATCTCCGTGGACCGTTATTTAGTGGAAAATTCGAAGGCAATGACCTTGCGAATTCCTTGATCTCGTGATACGTCGAGTTACGTCACGAACACCAGGTGGTCGATTTTTTTTCCTTAAGATTACGAAGCGTCACGCCTTTCTTCACATTATCATTAGAACAGACGTTCCAATCGCATTAGCTGGAGGAGTAATGAAAAGCTGTTATCTAATGTAGAAGGAGTCCTTGACTTGGCACCTCCAACGCCATTAACTGATTTAATCGGGCATCAGCTCTTTCGAAGTATTAAATATCTCTTCGACTGTCGAACTCAATTCGCTGTTTCGTATTCCAACATCTTCGGCCTCTATTGTTGAATCGAAACTCTGCTTGAATGAGCTGCTAAATGCAGTCATTGTTGTATGAATAGAATCGTTGCTATGGTGAATTGGAAGGTGTTAAGAACGTAAATGATTATTTATGGGTATAATCACCATAAAATGCCTAATTGAAGAAAGTATTTCATTGCATTGAGGTATTTAAAAGTCTTCATAACTATATTTTTGTGACCGTTAACCTACGCGATGTTCTTGTAAGTTGAATAGAAACTTGAGAAGAATAAGATCAACGAAATGAATCCTTTTTCCGAGGCTAGAATACGCTATAGACATAAAATTGTACATAAACGTCTCATAAAGGAATCAAAAAATATTCCCTTATTGATGTAATGGTAGCGTTTGACAAATATTTGAATTTATTTTTTGATTTCTCAGTTACTGTATTGGCTTCATACTTCAAATCTCTAACCATCTTGGAAAGACGAATAAAATGACAATTTTCATAGTCGTAATGCATTCAGAATCTCGTGATTTTTCTTCTACCTAAGAGCGATAGGAATATTTTCACTTTTACCCAAAAGGAGTTTTGGATTTATATGAATCAGTTCGGGTTAAATTTTCTATTCAAGAAATCTTTTTTGGCCAATTGTGTATGACAAGCGTTTTTCTTTCTAAGAAACTCACTAATATATATACTACAACTCTCGGCGAATAATTGTAATAATTAATTCATCCGTTTTCCGATGGCAATCAAAACTTATCAAGATTTTACTCTTCCTTCAAAATTAAATTTAATGTCTTGGAGAAGAAGAAGGATTTGGAAGCGTTTCAAACTCTTACAGCATTTTCTTTCGGAAGAATAGATTAATCTTGAGCTGAAACTGATAAGGCGAAGAAGGCGCGAGGTCATCTGAAAGGTCCATTGTTAAACCTTAGGACGCGAGCCTTAGAAGGCTCCTTGGATTGTGTTATTGTTCCTTTCGGAGGAGAAGGAACTTCGAACCGCGTTCGGACAAGAGTTACAGCTTCGTAAGGGCCTTCAGAGGGCCACTAACGTACTTTTTGCGGAATGCCATCGAATTTCTAGGAATCCCGGATTCCTCCGATTAATTCCTATCAAAAGCATCGGAGGGTCTGACGTATTTTGAACGTCGCGAACGGCCGCAATCGATTTCAGCTGTTTATGTAGGGAAGCGTGAGGAGGATGGGTCCATCACCGCTTTCATCTCCCAATGCTATCGCTCATTCCTCCTTCCATTCATCGGCCACTCCCTTTCCATTTCACCCGAAACACTTTCCCGTTACTCATCCGCTCCCATGAAACCCTTCTCTCTCTTCTTTAGATTCAACGAGGATAAATATTTTGGTGAATAACTTCAGAATCCATTAACCCTTAGGAACTCGGTTTAAATCCCTGCCATCATCACCTATTGCCGAAGGACATTGTGATGTACGTAAACGATATCCGAACTCAATCTCGTTGCATTCCAGAAGATGGAAGTTATTTGTATCTTTTACGTTAGTTACTTTGCGTTATTTACGTGGAACTTTTACGTCAGTTGCGTTGTTAGTTTAATTGTTCGCTTCTCACTTTCTGATTGTTTGAAAATTAGGGAATTAAAGTTTATCATCTATTCTACTCTAACATCGTATTTTATGTTTTCATTTAACCTGGGATCATGAATAATTCCGCTTGTTTTTAAGCACGAGTGGAGCAATTCTGTCATATACGATCCGGTATAGGATAATGAAGTATATGCACATGGATATGTAGGTCAGTATCACCGTTTTTTCATCATTAAAGGCCTAAGAAAGAATTAAATCTATTGAATTTGGGCATCCAAGATCTCCATGAAAGAAGAAAGCATCATCTAACTTCTGGAAAAATTTCATTGAAAGGGTACTTCATTCAGTTTCATACGTATTTGCCACGTTTATGGCTGCGATGAAAACAAAGGTACTTTGCTATTTACCATATTATTTTTTTATCATTATAGCATAATTCTTTCTCACAGAGTTAGATCCCACCTACCTTATGATCTATCATTTATGTACCGTGAAATATTTTATTAGTTAAGAGTAAGATTAGCTTTACTGAATCATAAAACTTTACAATCATACATTTGTTGAAAACAAAGTATACTTTCATCTTTGCTTTAGATTAGTTTCAGTGGCCAATAGTTAACAGCTAAAGATTGCGGGAAAGTCATTTGGCTCTCGATGGAGGTTTAATTTCCAATCCAATTCTTCCTCATGATTACCCATTTCTTCTCACATTTTCGCTTCCAATCGTTACTCACCCAACGCCACCTTCTTCCTTATTTTCTCACGTCCTTTTTCCTTCACACGCCATCAACTTCTCTTCTATCAATCTCCTCCTGTGGACCATTCATCTCAGCATCCTCTCCTTCGACCATCTTTTTAGTAAATAACCAAGATTCAAACGGTTCATTCCTCGATTAAAAAAATAACGTTTTTTAAAATTTGACGTGACTCACACTTCAAGACTCGCTGGAGTTTGTGTACGGACATCATAAATTCCTTTTCTTTAAGCCTTCGTCGCCACCTCACGCAATTCACTCCCACCGCCTGTCCGTCACTCTCTCTATATCTTTGTGAATCTCCTTCCCTCTACCGCATCCCCAATATTTTCTCTCTCTCATTTTTCGCCCATCAACTGACGGTTGACTGCCATTCACCCGAAGCTGTTAGTCCTTCAGTCAAGAGAAGATAAAAATGATTCACTCCAACAATAGATCGATTATGTACGCATTTTATTATTTCTTCAGTTACGCAATACGTTTCCGATGTGTATTATAGCTATTCATTGGATTAATTTTTAGGTAGGCAATTTACGATGCGTTTGCGATTGATTTCGTGATTTGAAAATTAATCGTAGTTACTCGAAAGATTGGAAAATGTGTTTTAATATTACTTAATTGTATTCCATTATTTATCGTTATCAATTAGAGTAATATCGGTTGAGTATTCTTTTACGCTTTAGCTGAAGTTTTATTAGTTTTTAAAAATTAATTATATCTAATGGCTAACAAAGTATATGGAGTTGATTCACAACCGATATATTTTTCCGAATCACTTAAGTTAATAAAAATACCATTTTACCGCTTATAATTATTAAGTAAATACATATAAAGATCAGTAAGACTCATGAAAACGTGAAAATCATAAATTACATTAACGAGAATAAGTCCTTCAGTCGAAACCTTTCAAACATTATGACATTCCGGACGATGTCTCAGGATATATGCTGCAATGCTTTGTGATGAAGCTGTATGTTTGTTAAGCAAAGTATTGTGAACGCGGAAACATTCATTTTGATCTGTTTATTCATTTGACAGTAGCTCCAATGACAGAGATGAACAGCCCAGCAAAAGGGTGGAATATTTGTTTATGTCAGATAATGTCATGCTACGTGTTGAATTCTGCGTTGACAGTGACAAGTATAGCCTGGATGCCTCCCCCGACGTATGGCAGGTGGTTTAACCGCATGAATATATTCAAGAAATACTTTTTGTGCTATGAATCTTTATTTCCCGTGGGCGGAAGTTTGAAAATAAACAGAAGGTGTTAATGAAATAGCTCGGAAAGTATTGAGCGAATTCAGACTGTTATTGCTCACGAATGTCGAAATTAACACATAAATTGGGTAGGTAATTTAATCATGAAAGGCAGTTATAAGTTTTTGTAAACACTTTCTCCTGCTAACAAAATATCACAATGTAAATTCCGTTAGGAAAGTGTAGAGTATAATTAATTCTCAACATAGAAGTTGCGATCTCCTTCAGTTAAACCTGAATTTCTAAAGTATACATTCTGCTTGTGTGTTAGATTAAGTAGAACTAATGAATGTCGAACAAATAGTGGTGAAATATCGTTTATTTAGCGAGGTAATGAGGATTTAAAATTGATGATTCGTTTCGTTGAATTGTTGTTTTCGTTTTGATTGTTGAATTTTAATGCAATATTATCGTAAATACAATCCGAAAACTATCTCAATTCCATCTCGTATCTATCTTAATTAAGCGCGCGGTAGACTTTCCTTCTATTTCTATCATTCTGTGCAAGTAAACCTTTCATTTTGTGATTTCGCCGAAGTGAATTTGTTCCTTTCATTCCACCTTTTGGTCTCGCACTGTTTTGTTGTCTACCCATCGCTTTGTACCCTTCCTCTTCATCCAGTAGCACCACCACCTTTGTCTTCTTCGCACCACCACTCAATCCTTGTTGCGGCTGAGATTTCCTCGTGAAAGAACGAGATACATCTCCCTGTCGAGCTCTCTTATGAAATTAATGCACCTCCTAGCGAACCTTTTGTCTCTACTCCGTGTAATTCTGTGGCAGTGCGAACTCTGCAGAGATTTGCTATCTCTCTCCTGCTCTTCCATTTAAAATACTAAAGTGACGGTTGATAGAATACTAGGAAGGAACGAGTGTAATTTAATAGAGATTTTTAGATGTCTGACAAAGCAAGGAATTCAGTTTATCGAATCGTTTTTAATTCTAACAAGCATAAATATAAGAATATAGTCCTGAAGAATTTTTAGAGTTCATTCTAATTTAATCATGTCAGCATTAAAAGATAGGAAAGTTAGTTATAATTATCTTTTTTTGGTATTACTAAGATTACATATGACAGTTGTTTGATGCTAATTATTACATTGTATTTAATCTTTTTTTTACTTTTTAAGTGTACGAAAATTGATATGTGTTAATAATTCGTAATTCCAAAAAACTGTGAAATATTTTCCCTAATCAATTAATATATTTGTTAAACCTATAGTTATTTCAATTGGAATCGAAATAACCATATTCTAATTTAAAAAAACATGCATCCTGTTATGCCTATCTTGCTTTCCCCACAAGATTTTCATCTTTTACATGACATTCTATGGCAGAAATAATTAACCGAAATAATTTTCTTTGGCACTCTTATGCTTGTAAGCTTTGAGAAAAACTTACTGCTCAATATCCTTGAAATATCAATAATAAATAAATATCGATTAGGCAGGTCGATGCTAATTTTTCTTACATTGTTTTGATACGCTAATGTTTACAACAAACTTTCTACACGGTTGGAATCCATATTTCATGGTAAAAGAAGATCGGGTACTCTGAAAAACAAACAAGCAAATTAGTGTTAATAGTAAAATCATGATTCTGAGGTCAATAATTCAGTAAGATTTAGGTCCGACAAAAAGTGGTTAGAAAAAGGAAGTTGGTGAAATGATATAGCCGACGACTAGGAATTAGCCGCCGGGCACGATGAGGCCAATTATTTGTGGGGGAGCAAGAGTTGTAAGCGTGCTTAAGTTCGTATCACTTACGGCGTGGGCGTTCCTGCGCCACAAATCACTACAAATGTCACATTATGGTTATTTCTTCAGATAATGAATGAGCTCACGAGCCAGCTCATAAGTAATGTTTCAAACCGGTATCTTTGAGTTTAAGCGCATGTTAGCGACGATTATATAATTGATTTTACTATATATCATACATATTCAAAGTCCTTTTAAAAAGTTTAAACTTTATCGGAATAATGTTAAACTGTCCTCCGCAAATCAGCGCCTAAACATATAGCTTTTATTATTGGAAAATTATGACTTTAGTAAGATATCGTCTTTGTAACTCATTCTCCTAAAAGAGTTGATCATATCAATCCAAATTTTATTTTATAATTTTATTTTTCATCATCTTTAGAATTGGTTATATTAATCTAAATTTATTACATATTTTTATTTTCGTAATATGCCAGTTCTTGTCTAAAACTCTCCTATTTCTTTGATATTTTTACAATAAATACGAAACTCTTTTACGCGCTGTCTCAATATTTTAGAAATTTGGAAGAAGGAAACAAAATATTATTCGAGATCTTCACCACTTTAAATTTCCTGAGATTTTCTCTTTTTCTAGTCTGAAGGATCATAAATAAGATGGCTGATTAGAAATTCTAGAGTTTCCGCCTTCCTACACGCCATATGGCAGCAAGCAGTGTTCTTATGTAAATATAAATATTATTGGGGCTACTTCAGAAAAGGACGTATTCTACTCGTAGATACCCAAGGGAGCTGAAAGCTTTTTCCAGAGGTGTGGAGGATGGCAGGTAAAGAAGAATGAAATGTTATTCAGATTTCCCAAAGCAGTTGAGCCGTCAAGTTATCTACGGCGTTCTATGTAGAATTGGTCTGTCAATCCCTCCTGTAAGTGCTTCGTAAACTCTTTTATTTATTAATTGAGATTACGTGGAGCGAGGAAGGACAGGCAAGCAAGTGTAAAGTTTATATAGATAAGGTTGAGAAAGCCTTAAAAGAAGAGAAAAGTTAGACATTTCGCTTGAATCATGTCAAATGATTGTGAAACCACTCTTTTCTATCGATACCTTGGTGAAGGATGGCTCGAAATTTTATTCTATAGCTTCCATATCACTGTGAGGATTACCTATTTTTCATTCGAGAAGAATGATGCAAACTCCAGGGGAGATAAGGGTAGATTAAGACGTCCGTGCACAAGGTAAAACAAAATAAAAGCGGCTACGCTGCCATCCCTCTCCTCTTATCCCTTCAAAAGATCTGCTCCTTCAGGACGATTCCCCTTTCACGATGGATTGCCTTTTTTGCAGGGCAAGAAAAAGTTGGGCATTGAAAGATGGATAGGAGCAGAACTTCCTTCCTTCGCAACAAACACCCCTTGTCTTAATCTCTCCCCTAAACAAATATCCTCCTCCACAGCCTTTATCACATCACACGAACCATTTCCTCCTTACCGCCGTATTATACCGCACAGCTTCCTGTTTGCCTTTGGACCACGAGGATGCGTTGAGCAAACTCTCTCGCAGAGATTCAAATGAGTCTGTTTTTTTCTCACATCGATAATGATCCCAAGTCCCGAAGTTGACCGAGAGGGAGCTGGTGTCCTTTCCCACCGCGAAATGGGCCTAATTATCCTCATGGAAGGGTGCTCATCCCTTTTGCAGATCGTTCTACAGAGACACCTCGAGCACCAGATGGTTCCCGAGGCGTTGTGCGAAAAGCGTTTGTTTCAAAATCGATCGGATTTTATCGCCGCTCTTTCACATCGTAACGCTCCTTCCGAGTGCTTAAGAAATAGGATAACGCTTATTGTTAGAAGCGAGTTCATAGGTTGCAACGTAGAAGAGATTGCATCTATAGGTGATTCATAAGTTTGCACGCGGTTGTCATCGTTAATGTTGTGGTTACCGTTGGATACACAGCTGCTATGTCCCTATCGACCATTTCGAATTGGATAGTCGCCAATATCGGAATAGCTATTCCATGTACGAGAGAGTGGAACCGGGCCGAAAAAATTGTTTTTCTTTTCTAACCACAATTGAAACCAAAAACAGTTCTTTATCCTTCAACGATTCTTGGTTATCAGTCCAGTAAAGTATGTATTGAACAAAATTATTATACGTGGTAATAGGGTCTTGTTTTCTATCTCAATATTGTGGTTCGTATTGTAACGTTTAATTCGTGATACAGGAAAAAGTCTCATGGGAAGAAAAGTCATATTTAACGCCCGGAAAGTTAAAAAAAATGTTCGATTTGGTTGGAGGGTGCCAAGCGAAGCAAAACCGGATACGAGCCAAAATTTGGAGTTTTCAGTGAACCGTAACAAATTTACGCTTTAATACACTATCAAATCGCCAAAAAACACGATGCTATTAGTGAATCTGAGAGTTATGTGTTCCTTCCTTTGTTCTCAGATGGAGGAGTTAAAATAAAAGGTCTTGAAATTTTCAGAAAACTTTTGCCTGATAAGAATTTCTCACAGGTCACTTTTATCGTTGTGATTTATCGTTGACAGACGTAACTAACTGACCCCTCAAATGGTGGTATTTTTAAGTTAAGCAATCTGTAGTAGAATGTTAGGGGAAGCATAAGTCAGTCTCAATCGAAAGAGGTTAAATTTTTTAAAGTATTGGGTACCTAGAAAGCAAATAAATAGTTTTTGATTGATATTATGAAGACCTACTGAGCCTGAAGAGGATCAAAAGTTAATTTCAATTAAATTACTCAATATTTAGTGACTTATAATTCAGTAATATAACTTGTAATTCACTAATGTAAGTTAAGCTTGATAATATTTATATTATGCTTGTAATTCACTTGAAGTAATGACTAATTACTAAAATGACAGACGATAATCTGAGTGTATGACTTCGATGTATTGACCTATGAAAAAATGAGAGGATGTGACTAACTTTTTCATATGTTCTCACGATTGTTTGGTTCACATGAACGAGTAATGTCATTGTTTCTTATTTCTATTCTAAAGTACATGTCCTACCAGTATGTTACTGCTTCAAATCGCTTCAGTAGCAAATGCAATTTAAGTCAAATCCCATGTATCCTCGTGCCGGAGGCTGTGGTCTTTCGGTCCATTTGAGACGAATCTATTATTGGAAGGGATTGCGATGTATGGGAAGCCACTTCACCTTGTTCCATTACAGTAATAAGGAAGTGCACTTTTCTGGAAGAGCAATGCACGAGCGGAAGTAATAAATTGAGAGAGGAAGGCGCTTTTTATTCCCGCTTTAGACTACGCATGCGTTCTCCATGTAAATAGGCCTTTTCCCAATCTAGGCCTCTTTTAATCCTCGTTAATAGGCGAAAGAGGCCAAGGAGTGCATTATTTAGATGCGGTGGAATTTAGCGTAAGAAAATGGGACGTTTCGGAATGTCTGGAACCCTATTTTGGGATAGAAAAAGAAACACTGGTGCATTTTAAATTAGAAAAGCTGATGGATACAGTGATGCATTAATGGTAGAATGGTGCACATTTGTTTCACATGTTTAAATGAGAAGTGATATTGATGTGCAAAGAGAAATGAATAATATGGTTGCTTAATATAAATTGGTATAACATATGGAATGTTAATCGAATAAGTTAACTTGTTCCATGAACATATCTGTTTCAAATATTACGTGAAGTTTTGATTATTTAAGATCCTAATAAAATTTTACGTATTCAGCGTAAAAATGCGTAAATTTGAATATAAGTTTCGATAATAAATACCTGTCGGTAATCATTAATATTTTAGTTATGCCTGGAACGAATTTTGCTTCCAATTTCTTTATTATTTGTTTTTCGAGAGTATAAATGAAGATTTGGTTCAAAAGAATAGGCTCTGTGGAGTTACGTAGCAACCCTTTTTTATGTATAGAGATCTCGACACAGTTCCATTATTGAGGGTCTCAGTTCCATTTCTAAGGATTAAGGCTCCTCGGCTAGAATCGGATAGCATAGAACCTTTCTCAATGTGCGCTAGGATTCCCATTAAGATTCCTTTGGAAAAAAATCATAATGTATTTGAGGAGTAGAAATAATGGATGTTCGGGACAGAGAATATAGAGTGAGATTGATAGTTTCCTCTAATCCGCATCACCTCGTTATCTGCAGCCCCTCTCTTTCTTTCTCCATTCATCTATTGGCTTTTCCTATCTGAGCCGTGTTTCTCTCCCCTTGGATACCTCCCTCGTCTGTTGCCCTGTCTTCTGCATTCCCAACATTCCAAACACTACCGAATACGAAGAATTCCTCGACGTATTGATTTAATCCTGTTCATGGCGTAAAAGATTAGTGTACCGTTTGCGGGTGGTTGGATATATCGTTATCTAGAACAATCAAATCAGTTAATTAGCAATCATTTAAAATTTTGTTTTCAATAAATTGAAAATTCAGGATTCAAATGATTTAATTGTTATTTTTTGGAATTTTTGTATCACGTTAATAATTTAATTCGAATTAATTTTTAATTGAACTGTTATCAATGGATATTAATTATTTAATTGAACTTTCTGGTTCAAATTAATTATTTCTGTGAGAGAAATTGTAGTTTTAATTCAGTAATTATGATCGTTTAGTTTCATTTGATGATATGATGAACATCGATAATAATATATGTTTATTCCTCAATTCCTCCGACATTAATAAGAACATTCTTTTTCTATATTATTCTTAATCATGAGTAAAATAAGGAGATAAACAAGCTGTTTTGGCTCAGTATTCAAGTGATATTTCGAGAACGCTTCATGGCAAAATATTTACATTAAATACCTATCAAGTGCTCGAACAAGTACGTTTGCAAAAAATTTTGAAAATGATAAAAAATAAAATATATAATGAATATTAATAAATATAGTGTAGCATTACCAAATTAACATTGCCACCTGGTGAATTTGCAATCCAATTCCAATTATATAAATAAAATAATGCGCATCCACGGGTATTTGATTAGCAAATAGGTAAAATTTAGGGTTTCAACGTAATTGATACAGCCCTATAATTTGCTTTAAATGGTTGTGTTATCTAAATGCAAAAAAAATCTAACGGATTCGATCACATTACAGTAAATTGCGTGTATCGTTTGACGGAAACTGTGTTCTATTAATTTTCTCTCCATTTCCTTATTGGTACTTAATACCGGATATGAGTATTTTTACATTTGATACGATTAATTCTTTTAAATATAAGGCTTGGAAAATCGTGCTTAAGTGATTAATTATTTATTTATTTATTAATACCACCTTTGAAATTCAGCAAAATGATTTTGATGTTTAAGTATTGTTTGCTTTTTTTTCAAATTTATCTAAATCACTAAAGCACGCACAGGTAATATTTTCCTTATAAAAGTAGTTGATTTCAATCATTTGTATCATCCATATTTGTAAATTGACCGCATATTTTCATCGAAACTATCTATTTAAAGGTCATACGAAAAAAACTTTTATCTAGAATATTTTTTAAGTTAAGTAGATGGATGTGATGTACAGGAAAATTTTACACTAAAAATGATTTTATATAAAATACATTGATCATTTAGGAAGTTCGTTTTTAATTAATTTAATGGTGCATATTAAGCCTAATGAAAATTTAATCAAATAATTTCGTAATAGGGCTTTAGGTAACATAATATTTATATTCTCTTTATTTTGTTTCGTTGAAGGTTCAATTTCATTTTTGCACATTAGTTAAAAATTTACCAATTTTTCTCCAGAATTTTTTCGTTTCTTAACAAAATTCTCATAATTATAAATATAATTTATAATATTAATTATAAAATTTAATACTTTACGGAATATATGTGCGTGAATGCTCAAATAATGAGTATAATTATGTAGAGCATACCTAGAATGGCATGAACATTATTACAAGTTTAATACCATAGTTAATGAACTCACATGAAATTCATACGAAGATTACAGTACAATATATTATGACAGTGGTATTAAAGTAGATATTTATGCGTAAATAGGAAATGTGAAGTCAGTCTAGCTATTTTACAATGCCTTAAATTATCGACCGAAAGAAGTACACTTCAAAATTTCCCCAGTTTAATTTCTTCTCCTGCGGAAATATATTTTCAATGCTATATTACTGGTCCTCCACAATAATAGTACACGTTACTTCACTTAAGGAGTAATCTTTAAGGCAGTATATATTTTCTGGAGGGTTTTCAGCAAAAAATGCACCACTTAACCTTGCCGATATTTCACGGCCTCGCAACGAAGGCCTTTATTCTCCGATTTCAAATCTTTCCAAGATACGAGGGTCGGTGAGAGAGTTCTTTTGTTAAGGATGCGGGAATGTTTGCATGTACTACGGCGAAATATATCCGTGCTTGAGATGGGAAATTCTTCGATCGTTGCAAATAGGGGAAATATGCCTTATTGTCACTCACCCCCGCTCATGTTCCCCGTTGCTATCGCGTCCAACGGATGCGAATCTCGACAAAAAAGCAGCGGAATATGTGAAAAAGTTGTCTTTCAATTTCCTCATTCTATATTCCTCCTTTTTCCCGCTCAATTTCTCCTGGACCGCTCGTTGTACCATTTTACGAAAGCTTTCCGAACGCGCTACCCCTCGATTTTCCCCTGCTTTTCACCTCTTCTCAATCATCCCTATACCTTATTCGACAAAGGGTCTCCATTTCATATGTTCTCCTCGATCACTCGTTTACGGACGCATTTCTGTGTCATTATATTCGAAGGGGAACGTGGGGAAGGAATGGGGCTAAAAAGAACTTGCTACGGCATCAGAAGTACGCCCTGGTTTACAAAAATCAAGGCATCGTTCTAGGTCCCTCGATATTTTAGGTTTTTATTTTGATTCAGGATTGTAGGTTATCGTAAATTTACTTTATTTTTATACCAGTTTTCAATGCTTATGTACTAGTATCAAATATTATTTTTTGTTCAAATTTTCTTGATCTTCATAATACAGCAGGGAAATATCAAGGACTTATGAATTTCATATGTTGCGTATCGATGTCAATTCTATGCTCTGCTATTCATGATGAATTCATATATTCGAAAGTTATCAAATATTTTGAGGTTGAAAAAAGTCAGCTTTTTAGAATACATAATGCTGTAATAGTTGCAGCCGTGGGAATTAAAGAAAGATTTCTAATAATGGAATATTTACAATTATTTAAGTAGATGGTGAAAACTTCGATATCTTTTATTCAGAGAGATTTCTCTTTTGTAATTAGGTTATAAGTTATTGTTTTCGAAAGTGAATTTAGCAACCGAAGAAGTCAGTGATGAAATAAAAGGAAAGCAGTCTCGAGTTCACTCCTGCGTAAGGGAACTTTATACGTATAATGATTTCAGCATTTTAAAAGATTTGATGTATATATATCTCTTCCTGATCTTCGTTCCATTTTATCTCTCTTCTCCGAAGTCATGTTTCCCCACTTGACATCTCAGTTCCTTCATTTCTTCATCTTCACAATCGCTTCGGTTGTCAGCGCCCCTTCACACCATTCACATCCCTAGGTCGCCTTCAAATAATGTCCTTCCATCATTCTTCGCTTCCTTAACCCATTTCAATACCTCTTCATTCGAACACCGCTTTCTGCCCTTTTTCTTCCAACTCCCTTTTCCTCTCCCGAATCTCGTTCATCACTCTTTTATCTCCAATCCTTTCTTCACTGTTTCATTCACTCATTGTTTCCCCCTTCTTTTTAGAAACCATAAGTTTTCCTACTCACGTCTCTAACATTCCCGATTATTCGGGGTTTACTTGTTCCGACTGTTGGCAATGAAATAAGGCCTTTGCGAGGAAATTTAGTTATAGTATATATATAGTATGTATATAGTTATATAATTTAAAGTTTACGGCATCCGGTCTCTAAGTAGATGCAACAATTCCTCTGTCAATATTATCTTACGTTTTTTTCTCATGACGTCATAGAATGATAAAGGACTCTATGGATATCCGGTCTAGGTTTACGTATCCATTTGAAATGTATCTTTATTGTCTTTATAAGATGTGCTTAGAAATATTTTGATGATATTTTTCCTATATTAATAACTTAAATTAGTAAGTTATAAATAACCATTTTTTGTACGGTGATTTGATCTACGTTTTAAAAGAATTCGTCTATTTTCTTTTATCATTCACAGCTGTGAGGTTTTTGTTTTTTTCTTATGTATTTATTTTTTTGAATTTCTTATGTATCTTGTGTATGAATTTTATATTCAATATTCAAATGATTTACTAGGTTATATAAATCAAATACATTTAGGCATTTTAAAAAGGGAAAGTTTTTAGTTAAAGCTAAATTGAAAATAAGTTAAAGTAAACTTAAAATCTATTATTAATTAATTAAATCAAAGTAAATAATTGAAAAAACTCTTTACATAAATTTATTGACGAAGATTTGTGTTCTTTAGTTAACTCCCTTGACATAAGCGTCCAATAAATTAACGATAACTCTTTTATTTAATCTGTTACGTTCAAGGTTTTACACTACTTCTTTGTTAAACTTCTGAAAGCGACGTTTAGCATTATCAAGATATTAGAAGGTTGCCACGGTTACAAGTCAATTGTTCCCCATCATTTGCCGCGTATCCATGGTGAAATGCAATCCTTACCCAATTTACCTCTCAAAGTCTCCTATTCTCGCATTTCCTTTGTTTTCATTTATTTCTCAGTTGTTAAGGAGACGCCATTGTTACTTTTCGCTCTATACGTTAACTTTCCGGAGAAGAAAACTCCTTCTTTTTATTCCACTCTTCCTTTTTTCTCCATCCTGCCCTTTCTAATCCGTTGCATTAAGTTTTCATTCTACTTTCCCCTCAAAACTTTCCTAGTTCACATTCGGAACTTCCCTCGAGTGGAATTGTTTTCAATTTGCTCCGTTTAATGTCTAAACAGCGGTCGCACAGGTGCAATGGAAAAACGCTCGAAAGTGGGTCACGGAGACGCACGATTGCCTTCGAGTAATCTTACGGAAATTTACTTTTTCGCTTTGATCGGCCCAAGACGGCATCGGGGCTACTTCAACTCCCAAAGCGGATAAAAGAACCGCTCCTAATTTAACATCGATTGCCCTTTGAGGAGAAAAGGTTTAAAAAAAAAAGCTTTTAATGCCGGAATCTTGTGCGGAAGAAAGACGTGTGCAGTCTGTAGAATTCCAGTGCATCCTTAGTTATGTGAGGGCTCTGGAAATAGGATATTTAATGCACCTTGAGAACGAAAAGCACATGGATTCGGGTATATCGAATTAAAATGGAATTCGCCGTCGGCGGCGTGAAGCTATTCCATTAAACTTGGCTGGAAACAGCGGAGTTAAATGTATTTCGTTTGGAGGTGCGATAGACTTGAATGGCGGATTTAAATCGACTGAAATTGGGCTTCTATACTGAGTTGGGTGCAGAATTATTTATTTTTATCGTTCATGCCGCATAATCTCGATGGAAAAGAATTGAAGTCTCTATTACGTGCCATGAATGTATGCTTGATTGTCCTACTTAAATAATCAAATATTTATGTGTTTAAAATTCGCGAGTATTTTCGTTACTCATTGACGTTTTATTTATTTACCTAATAACTATTTTTGTCTGTGTCAAATTTTATATTGATTACTTCATTTACGTGATTGAAAAGTTAGGGTTAATTAGTATATTTTAAATCAAATTATGCCGATTAAATAAATAATTCATAATGATTTGTCTACGACTACAAAATATTTTATGATTTTTATTTAATTGAATCAGTTTAATATAAAATACGAAACTGATACCTGAGTATAAATATGAAATTATATCAAATGATAGACATCTCTTCTACATTGATTTCCGAACTAAATCAATAGATACCCGTATCTACTCTCCAATGCAATTAATTTTTGGAGTATCGTGTCATTCCATCATCTCACAAACTGTAATAAAGCCCATAGTTGTTAGTCCTAGGTTTATTTACTCAAGCAGCCTAAGGTAAAAAGTAATTTTCGCTTTGTCATATAAAATTTCACATGCATAAAAGTACCTTCATTTTAATTTACTTTAGTTTCATTTAATGCGATTTTTCATCATCTGCTTATTTTTTACGAATAATGTTACATTTAATCAGATTATCACGTTAGTGATGACAGATATTTTGGAATGTCAAAATTTTAATTGAATCACCGTCATTTATCATCTATAAGTATTTAAAGCCTGCAGCAATAATATTGAGCGATATATTTGTGTGCAAATATCGAAGGTCATTGATGAAAGATGAGATATTGCATAAATGTACTTATCTCTTTGTATTTGTTTTCATCCCTATATTTTATATTCGGAATTGCTTGGACTGTAGCCAATATGTGTAGTTCGTATTTTCCATATGATAGCAACCTTCACCTATTATGTCAGAGAAATATTTATTGAATGCGTATTTAAAACCTCTTATATTATATACTATAAGCCTTGTAGGCGTACTTCCTGAACGATTATAATCAGAGGGTATAACAAATATTTAATCTTGAATGACACTCCTCCTGAAATAATCTGTTTTTCATCCCTATTTTTTATCTCGACTTAAATAAAAAAGAAAATACAGCTCACAGATCAATCCTTGTCTCGTTTGTCTAAATATGGACCCATTCTTACTTGTATAAAAACTTTTATGAAAGCTTTGAAAACACTCGGTAGCTATTTTAGCATTTTCCCCCTTTCTATGTAACCAGCAACATTTCTTTAATAGGGTTTATTATGGATTAGATAAATGGAAGATTGTATGATGTAAAGAGCAGGTCTTATAAAATTTTCAGTTAATTTATTCTCTATTTTCTCTAACAGAATACTATTTTTCATTCAGGACAGAATTTTTCTATAATCAGTTCGAGCTTGGTTTCCATTATCCGTAACTATGTTAGGGTTAATTGAACACTTAATTTACTTTGAATTATTTCTCTTTTCTACCGATTTTTATTTCCAAAATCTAGGAATAACATCTCATATTTACCAATGCAAATAGTACAATGATTCCATGATTTTCGATTCATTTTGGAATCCTGAAAGCCCAAGCTTTAACTTTCCTTTCTCTTTGATAGTAGCTTTTACTGAGGAACGAGTAAACATCCAAATTGTGGAAAATAAAATTGAACATAGCTCAACGGGAACGAATCGGATAGTGTTCCTTTCAGTTAAGGAAATATTTACTCTTCAGCTATCCTGAAAGCCATGCGAAAGAGCTTTAACATGATTACTATTGTGTGAGTGGATTCCATCTTCTCTTTCCCTTGCGTACATCTTTGAATTTGTTGATTTGATAATGGGGATAATTCATGTAGAGTTAAAACATTCGTAGAAGAAGAGGAGTCACGTGAGTACGACACATTTTGATTCATAGTGTTTTTTCTCAAGTCAATAATCGTTCATTTTACTTTTGAATGTCTTTATTGTGTGAGTGAATTTAAAAATATTTGGAACCGATTAATAAAAAAATTCTAGTAAACTCCTGGATTTGAACCCTGGACCATTGGATACGGAACCGTTATGGAATGGAATCTCCTGTTACCACTAGGCTGACGTATCTTAAAAGTTGTTATTTAAGTGTACTCAAAATTCATCTGACGTGGATGATACAGATTTAATTTAAAGGAATCGGGTAGCTTTTATTTATAATTTGCCTTTTAAAGATTTGAAGGTTTAAATTCAAATGAAAAACATATCTCGATATTAAATCAATCAATTACTATCCCGTAGACCCAACAAGATATAGAATAATACCCTTGAAAGAGATTAATTTATTGTCTTAGCTATTTTTACCCCTAGGAAAAAGATTTGGTCCTATTAATTGATGACCTAATAAAAGCAGTTGGTCTTGATGTTGTTATCCGCGAAGGGCAATACTGATCCTGTATGAGGAACGTAACGCAAAATGCGAAAAGTACAAGATGGAAGAAAACATAATGAGATGCCTTTTTTTAAGAACCTTAAGAGGTTAAAGGTACGTCGAGGATAAATGTAGGTGATTAAAAGGGCCCACGTACTAGAGGGCGCGACAGCCGTCGGTCGATGGACTTGGAGGGCTCTCGGTGAGAATTGACCTTTCCAGCGAAAAACTCCTTCTTAATTAACGGTTGTCTTCATTTCACTTAACTCCGCTCCTCTTCGGGCAATATAAAAGAGTGTACAAGCACACTCCACGCAATCCTTTGAATGCAAAATACTTTTTTTTTAGGAATCTTAGCTTTTAATTAAAATTAACCGCTGCGGTTGGCAGTAATGCATGCAGGCTCACGTTTGAATTTTGTGTTAATGAACCCACGTGGAGAGTTTGTGAAATAAGTCACCGTTATTTATATTTTGTTTACGAAAAAGCGCGCATTTTGAGTGGATACGAATTCCTTATTAGAAACCGGATTTGTTTCGCCCATCAATGATTTAGGCATGGACGGTTCTTCAGTTGGAATGGTCTTGGGCGTAAATTTCTTGAACCTCCCATTTGTATGATTCTAATGCTTAGTTCTCATTTCTCTAACTCGATTTTATTCTTAAGACTCGTGTGGTTCCTCAAGAAATACCACTATCCTCCACTTACCGTTGACAATTATTCTGGTGGAATGCGTTCCATGTCAGCTGTTTTCACTGCGTATATATTAACTTCATTTATTGACATAAACTCTCCTTCAGCGTTATGCCCTGTGAAAATGCCAGTTTATATTGTTCTGTAATAAAACACATCTTCCGGAATTGTATAAAACAGATTCATACTTTTTTATGAGTTAAAATCTCACTAAAGAATAGATATTTGTGATAAAAACAGTAAGATATTGGAATTTTGTTGGAACATTCGGGTGCAGTTGTCCAGCAAAAATTATTAAACATGTATTTCTGATTCTTACATCAAGATTGATAATTCATTTATCGAACGTAGAGTCTAATTTGAACCCATCGATGATCGATTGTAAGGTATAGATTATAATGAAAGGAATACGTGTATTTTACGAAATTGTATATGATTACTTTTTCTAAGTTAGTCAATTGTTAAGCTATACATTCTATTGAATATACGTGTATATCTAAACTTGCTGATTTCTTCCTCATTTGTATAATCTTATCTATCATTCAAGATGCTTTGCGATGTACCCTTTTATTCCCTTTTTATTATAGTATTCATACCATGACAATTATTGAAATAATTCAGAGACATCTTTCATGACAATAACTTGCTATGAAATTGTACCATTGTAAGACTTTGATGGTTATGTATTACCTCGCCATTGAGTCTGAAGGGTCACAATTTAGTTTCGAGGAAACTCAAACAACAAAAAGAACTCCTTCAACTTTGAATGTAGAGAATGCAATCTATCCGTCGCTATGGGAACCTCTACAGTTTCAATTTCGGCTATCTCTCGAGTATAATCCTTTTCTACATCTCTGCGGATAAAAAAAACCCACCCTGTTGCTGCAACTGACCAGCGGAATGGGGAAAAAAAGTTCACTTTGGGATCAGAACGATGTGATAAGATTGTCCCTTGGTTTTCTCTCGGTTCAAATTAAATCTGGAATGTGGGTCAGCGGGGAAAGAATAGGGATTTTCGAAGGATGCAGTCCATCGCTCTAGCACGCCCCCTCAACGCCATAGAAATGAAATTAGAAGCACTACGCACTCTGCCTGCGATATTCGTCACTCGTCCGAAACGAGTGAGAACTGTACGAAATGATTTATTGCCGTATTTGACGGTCGCTAATTGGATCACAGTAACATTTGGTTTGTCTATCCGGATCGACCTACTTGTCTCTGTTTGTATTGAGTACGCTGCGTTTCTTTCGGATTTGCATTCAGCTATTGAATTCGTTATCGGAAGAGGAAGTATCGCCCATTATCTGCGAAGGCTGTAGTTTGACACGGGTATTACGAGTTATTTAAGAGTGTTAAATCGTGTTGATTTTGAAATAAGCTCAATTTTAATCATCGAGTAAAAAAGACGAAAGTAAATATGTGATCTTTAAATATTTTTATGGCAATTTTAGGTGATAAATATTACAAACTTTGAATTTCAAATTGAAAGCAAAACTCGTTTCTAGCTTTTTGAACCGCAACTCATTGAATTCCTTGTGTTTATCAAATGAATAAAATATTTCCTTGTAGGGATTCTGTATCTGCCACTGTTTTTCCCTATGCTTACGTAGGATGAGCTTCTTTGATCTTCAACGAATATATTTATAGTTTTTAATAAATTTCTTTATTAATAGTTCATACTTTAATCCTTCTAGAAATGCTATTATTCTATTTCCTTTCTCAAATCAGAAGGTAAAGGAAACCTCTTAATTTAGCAGCACATCTTCCACAAACAGCTTTTGAAATTTCCTCTCGCGCCAATGATGATTTTATGGACGTAAAAAACACAGGAAGGCACGGACGCTGAAAAAAAACACACTCTTTCTCGAGTGGTCAGTTAAAAAGTCCATTTATTCAATCTGTTCTCGAAAATCGCTTGCGAAATAGAAAATTCACTCCACTTACTTAGAGGGAGAGAGGAAACGGGTTATTTAGAAGTTTCTGATGCGAATTCCGCTTTACGCGGTGACCAGGATATCGCAAATTTCGCCCGCCGCGATATCATTCCATCACCCTGCAATTACCTCCGTCGGGGCGAGCGCATGTGCTTGCAGCGGACGCTCCGATATATCACCCCGAGCCGCGCATTCGGTCGAGAAACGAATGTTTATTCGGGGAAAAATTAAAGCCCAAGAGGAGATCGTCGCCGCAGTCGTCACACGTTTCAATTTACACCAATTACTCGCCTCTAAATCACACGGCTGTGACGTTTATCTCTCGACGGATTAGCTCCACCGATTCCTGGCACAAGTGCATGCATCAAAGTTTCACCGAAGCTAAGGTTATGGTCCGATTGCAACAAGTGAGGAACCGAAGAGAAGTATATGTTATTCCGCCTACTTAACCGGGAAAGATGTAGACGTAGGGGGGGGTTCTTCGCAGTTAATTAACGACCTCCCAAAGCGATGCGCACATCGATTTCGAATTGTTGACCGTTTCGCGCGTTCAACTCTCTTTTATTTGCGAAGACGATTTGGGATGATGGAATTGACGGTGAATTTAACGAGCCGTCCCCCGTTTTAATTAACGCGGGGCTCAATTTCCGGTTTTATTTATTGTCTCTAACGGAGAGCAAAGATCCTGAACGGGAGATAAATAATCCCAACAGACAGCGATCTTGACGCGACTCCGGATCGGAAGTTGGCCATAATTATCTTTTCTATTTAACTCGTAATTAAGTGCATATTGAAACGTATACTTCCAAACCTCTACCTTTCAGCCGAATAGGTAAGTACGGGTTCGTTGAATTGACAGATTTATTCATCTTGGTAGTCGAAAGGTTGAGCACCCTCGTAATAAACAGGTCGTAATTTTCTTACGAATTAACGTTTCCAAACGGAGGTCGATGTTCCAGCATCACGCGCGAAAGGGAACTTAATATATTTGTCGATTCCTTCACGAATTATCGTTTGTTAGTGAACATTCCGTTGATATGCTATCCAAACATAGAAATGAATGTCTTCGGTTAATGCAATTGTTATCTGATCTATTAATAAACAAAAGAAATCATTTAAATTGATAAAATTACGTGAGGATGTCTTAAAGTAAAGGAAATAATCTAGTATGACGAAGTTGTTGCAACCTTTTTAACATGTATTTTGAGAGATCACTGTGAATTAGTGTGTCAGGCGAAGGTAGTTAGTTATCTAATTTTTATATCCCAGTATAATATCCCTATAAGAGATATTCTCAGAATTTTTATTACCTTCATATATTTTACTTTTAGGTTCCTATTTATCGATATTTTCGATTATCGAATACTGTTTCGATACTATCGAATATAGAACTCCATGATCGATAATCGAAAGGATCGATTTATCGATTGTTTCGATTCTTTTCAACTGTCAATGCAGCGGTTCTTTTAAAACAACACGAAGTGCATCGGCGTGAGTCCATAGCAACCACATCTCGTACGCACACAGTAGCGCATGACGACTTGGATAGCAACCAAGCACGTATGCATCGCCCCTCAAACAAAACGCGAATCATTCGTAACGCCCTTTGATGCGAAGGGTCAAAGAGAGAGATAGAGAAGAATGGGCATCGGTTGCGCTTATCAGCGGAGGAAACGAAAACTTTCGGCGAGGAAAAAAGAGAGGAAATGAATGAAGATGGCTTTTGAGACGGGATAGGATACAGACGGCAGGAAATGATGTGGATATTATTAAAAGGGTTGTTGAGGGAGGATGAGGGGTGTGTTTGTCGAAGGAGATACACAGGATGTGGGCAGGTCCTTCTCTTAAACGATGCGGGCGAGTTATCAAAGGGACCGATTGAGAGAGGATGACGAGAAGGTCATCGGACGAAAGGGAAGAGGTGTAAGAACATGGTGAGTGGGGGATTTTGACGAAGAGGAGGCTAATTTTTTCCGAGTGCAATGAGAGCCATTTACACAGCGGTTCTCTATTCGCTTCCCCAATATCGTTTTCGATAAAAGGCCGAAATACTGTTGACGTCAACGCATCTTCCCTTCAGCGATCCTCGACCTTCTCTATGGTTTACCTCCATCATTCCGGGGAAATTGACCTCTTGAAATTTAGACGTGTTTTTTTTTCGTTTTGTGTAAAGTACGTGAATCATTGAGAATTAGAGATGAAATATTGCTTACTTTGGTGAATCATACTCTATTAAATCGATCTCGGAAACTAAGAAGATTGATTAAGAGAGGGAATTTCATTGGAGGCGAATTCATTGAAAGCGAATGATTTGAGCAACCTGATGGCTCTGTCTCCATTTTTATCTATAACTTGCGTAGAGTATCAATTTAACCGAAGTATTCGAAACTCGCCAACTAAAAGTATGTAAAAATCAGCTTCAATTGATCTTTTATTCAATAAAACAAAATTTAAAAATATTCTTCATAATGTATTGATGCAAACCGAAGCAAAAATGTCAATATTTTCCCCAAAAATTTCTTCACGATAAAGCGAAGTATTATACTCGACGGAAAATTGTTCCATGTTGAAAAACATTCTTTTTTTGCGAATGCTTGACGTAAAATGGTCGTATTTTAATTTAGTCTTTGGGAAAAAAGATACGTGAAATTCCCTCAAAATAAGTACAAGTTCTATTTGCAGTTGTTTAAAATGTTTGTTCTCACACCCACGAACAGTTATTAAGGGATATGAAAACGCTATCCGGACTGAGGAAGTTCTATATTTAGAGCGATGTTTTTGTTTCAAATTAATTTTGATTGTTTACATTTCGCAATATTCATTAAAATGGTAACGGTTGAAATATCATATACGTTTTTACGAACAATAAATTTAAAAAGAAATAATGCTCATTCATTTTCGTGGCTAATTGTATTTTATAAAGTTAATTCGTATTTAAGAGTTATTCGAACGTATCCTGAATATGTTGTCGTATCTTCTCTCTCCGTTACCTTAAATCGAACTGTGATTAAACCGCGGTCCTGAACCTCCTAAGGGTGTGTGCTCTCGCTCGGAATTCTCCTGCACTATTCTCTGCCCTACGAGTCCTTCGCAGGAATGTATACGAGTTTACCATGGAAATGGAGGCGCGAACCTGAATTAGACCACGATTTTGGGAGACCGACGTTTCAATTTCAGCTCAATAGTATTTCCGGCCATTGTCAAACACACTTCCGTGGATTCATGTACTTCAAGGTTCCTACAATTCTATTTCCAAAGTAGTGAAGAAATAATTTAAATATTTAGAAATACCCAAGATAGATTTATATTTAACTCATTTGATGACATTTTACCAGGATTTTGCTCAGAATCACAGATTAGTGATGACGTAGTGTAATAAGGAAATTAAGGAATATATCATTGTTATTTTTGGTAAGACATGATAATTTTCAAAGAATGCTTTTTCTTATATTCATCAAAATACTTAATGCTTGTTAGTGGGGTAAATATTCATTTAATTTTCATTTTATGCTATAGAAATATGAGAACTACTTCTGTAAGATAAACAATAGCAAATATACTGGGAAATATTTTAAAATAAACAGAATTAGTAAAATGATAATTTAAATTTTCTATAAAATGTATAAATACGAAAAGAAAAATTTGTTTCAAGGGTAATACCTGCGTTCGAGTCTTGGTCATTTCGCTATTTTTCACTTCTGTTTAATGAATGTACGAAAAGAAAATTTACCATGCGAAAAATTTATTGTTTAATTATAACGTTCATATATATTATATCGATAAATATATATATATATATATTATATCATATATATTTTCTTAACGATGCAATTAAATAGCTTAAAAATATGGGTAAGACTCCGTTAAAATTAGCTCGTCTTGGAAAATCATCCCCATTTTTCAAATCAACAAGAAACAATCACATGGTCATGTGCTGTAAAAAAGGGCCGTTAACATAAAGGGATTGTAAATAAGAAGCGGAAAAGATGAAAATTAACGCCTCAAAGAAAAAAAAATGGATGGGGAATTCTTTAAAAGGGTCAACGAGGGTTGGAAATAATTCAATGGAAGAGGATCTCTAGAAAGAGAGATACAGCAGAAAGGAAAGGATGGGAAGGTAGGCAAACGATGGAAAAATTCATGGAAGTTATCTGAGGTAGGGATAAATACACGGAGTTGGTACTGTAAAGGGAATATCACCAAGGAAATATTGAATTTAGTTCGTGGAAAAAGAGGTTTGGGATTTTACTAATGGAGAAATCATTATCAAAAGTTATTTGTGATAACAAAGTACTGCAAAGACTTATGTGTTATATTTTCTTCGGAATCAAAATCTCCTAGTTTTAAGGTCACACCTTAGCTTTGTAGAAACATCAATATACTCATCAGAATTTGGTACATCGTATAAAGTGACTATCATATTTTCCAGGAAGTTAATGCGTACAGATTGTTTTAAATTCATAAAATAGCTATGTATTAATTATGCGATATACCGTTGAATATCTGTTATCCTACCCTTGAATGCACATTAATTAATTTCTGTTTTTGGAGTTCTTTGTATAGAAAAAGAAACCGATGCAGAAGAATGGTGTTAAGATGCATAAGAATTTTAATGGTTTAACCAAAATGAAATTCTGAATTAAGAAAGAAATCCACTTTATTCCTCCTGTATTATGAAAATAATCTCGAGTTATTACTCGCTAATTAATAGTTTTTTAATAGACATTTTAAGCATCTATGTATTTTAGTGATTGTATAATCATTAGAATTAAATATCTTAAATTTGATTACTATTCCTTCTGTAGTGTCGTGAAATAATTTCATATTAGTTTATCATACAATTGATATCACATATGATCGATGTTATACCAATTCAAGTCAGTGCTTCCTCGGTGTCTCTAATTATCTTTCATATAGAAATACATATGGTGAAGGGTTGCATATGAGACGGATTATACATTATTCACACGCATTTATTTCTCATTGTGCTTCATCTATGTGTACTTGATCCTTATATAATTATCTGGACCATCAAGGAACGTAGAAAATTAATGACTCAATATTCATATATTCTAGATTCCCCAATACAATACTTTCGTGAATGAGAGGTAAAAGAATGGAGATGTAACAAGGCTTTTTATAAATGAATTTAATATATAATCAGATTAAAATATCATATTCACAATAGAGTAAGTGAATTCAGAAATGAACGTGTCTATCTCATTTCCAAAAGCCTGGCTTCGCCATTTAAGTTCTTAGTGTTTTATACTATATTTTGAGCCTATTGAATTTCACTCTCAAGAAAATTATTATTCGGAGTAGGTGGTAAAAATCCTTCGTTTCTGAAAAATAATAAAGAGGTTTGAGAGCTCAAAAAGCAATATTTTTTCATCAAAGCTTTTCAAGGCTAAAGTCTGTTCGAGTCTCAGACGGTCTTTAAGTCCTTTGAAATGAGGCGATGCTATTCCTGTTAAATAGCTCAAAGAAGTATAACGTTTATATAACCGCCGACAGGCATTGCTTTGAGGGTATTTTTAAAACTGATAACTAATTCGTAGGTGTGCGAAAGGTTTACACAAAGGGTTCGTTCGATAAATATTTTGAAAGACGAGTTTTATAATTGCTTTTAAATGCATTTCTCATTATGTATTCATAAATTTTATGAATAACTAATAGAATATGAGTGTTTAACTCCACTTTAACATCAATATGACAGTCTAAGATAAATTTAGTATGCTGGCTTATGATGATACTCTAAAGTTAATCAGTATAATCCCTATAGTATTCAAACAAATCAAATTTCACAATGAAATTGCTTATTTGTACTAAATTTAGTAGAATAGAGTATTGTCTGGAATTTTAAATTTATTTTCATAACCATCGATTCCTTTTATTAGTTTCTTTGTAAATGTTCATATATTTTAACAACATTATTAATAATTTCAATACCTATAGTTGATATCGTTATTTTGATCGAGAAATTATTTCTGTAAACGGTCTATAATCCAAACATGTTGTAAACATAAGCTAAATAAATTGATGGTATTAAACGTAATGAATTTTTAATCACACCTTACCCTGACTTTTTCTTAGAAGAATATTAATGTTACACGTATATTTATAGCTCTACATTTACGATTTACATGGGCTATTTTATGTTCTCTAGCTGAAATCTTCTCAAATCTTGTCATACATTCTAAAAATTAATCTAGAATATTTTTCTAGAGCAGCTCTATGCCTCGAAATGCCCTTGGGAAAGGACTGACTTAAAATTACGCCACGGAACACCTGAATAAATTTTACCGCGCGAGGATACATACGGATTTTTCATTAAAAACTCTGCAGGTAGCTGCTTTCCAAAAGCTTCATTCGATGTGTGGTGGCATAGATAGCATAACCGTCAAGGTTCACGCTCCGCCTGCTTCGACAAAATGGGATAAAATTTAGTGCAAAATGTGACTGGAATAGGAGCGAATTCTCTCGTCTGACACTGCAATCGACCTCGGCCGGATATGACGTCATCGGAATGAAGGACGCCTGTGATCTTTGAAGCGTCGCCTATTGGTGATAGTCGATGGTCTCTAGTGAGAACATTGATATCCTCCGATGAAGGGATTGATGGGAGTCTCCGTTGGGAGAAGGGAAGGATTAATTTGGACCTTGCCAAAATTGATCGCAGGATATCCTCTTGAGATCCATCCTCATGTTCAATCATTTTTAAAAACTAAAATAGAATATGGATCTTAGAATCTATGGTGATGATTCTTTAAAGATAGTTTCCGATAAATTCCTTTGCTTGTTCCATTTTTTAGACTTAAATTGAGATTAATTTTTTCTGTATTCGATTCCTTTGTTCATCCATCCTTTTATAAAATTGTAAATATATTTCATATGAATTTTCTTCTATTAAGATATGAAAGATTTACCTTGCTCTTAAATATATCAATAATGTATTTGAAATTTTCTATAATCAATTTTCCCTTTCTTTTCAGGTGAGTTTGCTGTTTAAATCTTAATAAACCGGGGTTCTGTACGTGATAGGTGAGGAATTTACAATTATTCCAAATTCATCAGCATTGCACTACTTTATAATACTTCGTGAATTATATTTTATTGAGGCTAAGTGATCTCGATCTAAGAAGTATTAAGTTTTCTTCGTGTTAGATTTTTTCTTATGATCTTAGAACTTTAAAGAAATCACTCTTATCAATCACAATCATTTATTTTTCTCATTGTTTCGCAAATATCATTAAACACAGGTTGTAAAAATCGAAAAGTAAAATTTTAAAACTCTTATGTATTATCAGTCTTCAAATTAAGCCAGCCATTTCTTTTAATGCATCATATATTTCGAACTAAATGAACTGAAGTACTCTCTTGATGTATTCGGTAAGAAGATCATCAACCTCAAAAAGACGATAGATACCATTCCGAGGGTAGGGAATAAACGTCTTTTCAAACATTCCTTTTGAGAATTCTTTAGAAACCAAAATTCTTCCGGGATGAATTACGCCCTTTTTTGTCGTCCTGCACCAACGAGTTTTTTCATCACTGCCGAATAATCTGCATTGTATGTATCTCTCCCGCGAGATGTTTTTGATTCGTGAGAAGTTCTCGTATTAATATCAGGTACATTATATGCCGATCTCTTCCTCGTTTAATATCTTCGCGATATATTTTCTGCGTTTCCTCTTCTTTTTTGTCCTCCATTATTTGGCCTATCCAGACGAGAGATCAGTCGCGCTCGTATTTCAAACCACTCAATACCATCCCCAGTTGATGTGCTTTTGTTTTGGAAGTTCCGATTCTCCCCTCTCACTTTCTATGCCTAACTCTCTCCCCCCTCCTTTTTTTCTCACGCCTTCTCTCTTTGTTTATCTCCGCCTTCATTTGTTTCTCTCTTCTTTTGTTTACTCTCCTGAAGTATAATTGTGATTGCATTGGAAAATTTCAACGTTCAGTTTTTTTTATGCTGGCATTTTTCCTTTGCTCAAAAAGCGGCTTTTAGGTATCCATGTGATTGTATGTATGTATCTAAGTATTACTATGTAGAGGTTAGTATTTCATTAAAGGAAATAGTAGTTGATAACTAACTAAATCCATAAATATTATATCTTTCGCATTAAAGCTAGAAATCTGTATGGATATCGTTAATCAAAGTTACAAATAGAAACAAAACTTTTCATTTGAACTTACTCAGATAGTTCACCTTTTACGATAGATTTAGCAATTATAAAATATGGAAATTTTATGCATAAATAATTTCATCATTCCTAGAAAGATTGAGTCAATAGTTTGATTCTTTAGATATTTCTGCCTGTAAACGAGTAAATTGAGTATTAGCAGCAAATATATTCTTTTAGAGAAAGTAAACTATATTAGAGAAAGTAATATATCTTGAATTTTCAATCAACAGATTATATTATGAATACTCTTATGTATCATGGATTATTTTTGAATCAGCACGAAGTATATTATACCATTGAAAATGGTTTGATTCTATTCACAATTAACATTAGACTCAACTTCATTGCTATATGACCAAGATACGTGGAAAATGTATCTCATATTTAATTGTCTAAAACCCTTGTTTATGGTCTTCAAATTAAAACACAACGAGTGTGTGAAAATGAATAATTATTACATCATCACTTTCTAGTAAGAGTCGCAAGTTCGTTCTTAACTTCTGTGAAATATTGATATGAATATCGTGTCTAATCGTACGTCTAGTTATACGTATCGCCTTGTCCTACGACGTTGGGTTAGGGAAGCCTTGATGGCCTTCCAAGTCCACCGCAAGAATAAATCCCCGATCTCCCTCCATCTCTTCAGAATCAATACGCGAAGAAAAACCCAGCGCCTTCGAAGAGATTTGGAAGTTTAGAATGGGAGGGATTTCATCAAGGAAAGGGAGATATTTCCAGTAACGAAGGAGCCTTCGGTGACGATTAAAATTCCCTCCGATGGCGAAAAAAAAGGCTGGGATTGGCAGTCTGTGGTGGGATTCGATGAGTTAGCCAAGCATCGATATTAGGGCTGCACGTATATTGGATGGCGTTCGGAATTTGCTACTTCTTGGAAAGTAATTTGGGATAGCTGGAATCGAGGGCGAAGACGTAAGCTGTGCCATCGTTACTGTCTCATACGTTCGCCGCTAAATGGGGAATTCTTTGGGGTTGCAAAAAGGACGGTGTGGTGGTAACGATAAAGCTCGAGCCAATATATGTCCAATAAAAAATTCACAACGACGGCCGAGTGTAGAGGATGATAACCATTGGAAGGTTTATAAAACACCATCCACTGTTTATTCTCTTAGGAAACGTAACTGTGTACAGTTTTACACTTCGACCTTAAGTAATTACCGTTTAACGTAACTAATATCATCGTGATAATTTACCATCAATTCTTTTAAAAGATTTGACTTTGTCATAGAGTTTTAAGGAGCATTCTATTAGCTAAAAATGAACCTTTGGATATAAAAGGAGCCGCTTAATTTCTAAGAATGTACTACGTACATAACACTACTGAGATTTAATCGAGGCTTCCCATGTAATTTATATTTATATATTTCCAATGTTTGCATCCTTTAAAATGAAATATAAATCTCTTCAAGTGAAAAATTTACCTTTAAATAGAAACTAACTATTGGTCTACCGGTTCGTATTGTATACCTTCACAAATAACAAATATATCTCGGATATTTAGGTCTTTACGTTACTTATTTCCTTTTTGTTTTGGATTTCTACAAAACTTGAATTGTCAGTTCAATATGAAGAACAGCTTGTCATAATATTCTCATGAGTCCTCAGCAGCAATTTATCCCTCATTTACATTTAACTTTTGTTCCACGAATCTGACCCCATCCCGAATTGGTCTGCCATTGACAGGGCTTCTGCTATTGATCCTTTCAAATTACACGCCTCCGGACCGCATAACCTTCAAAGCACACCTAATTTTAAAGATTATCCTCATTACGGAAATATTGAAATGAGGAAAAGCATTTTTATCAACGTCTACCCCAAATTAAACTAATATTTGCTCATATGTCCTTGTGCCATTTGCTATATTTAAATAGTATGTTTGTTCTATTAGTTCGGAAGATATGTACTCTCGTTTCATAGCAAAGATTTCTAATATATATTAATTATAGCCAAATCAATCTGCTATGAGTAATCTTATTCAACTTTCAAAGCTGATGTGAAAATTCTATTTAAGTATATAAATAATATACGGAATCTATATCAAATTGAATTCTTGTAAAAATATTCTCCATTTTTCTACTATTCATGGTAAACGAGATATAGGCCTATGTTCTTCTTCTTAACAGCTCTTGCTGAATGCGTCGGTCGAATATACATTATATTAAGCACACATAGTAGAGAGAAATTATGCATGTTTCGCGAAGCAAATTAATGTGAGTAACTAATTTCGAAATACACTCATCATAAAGTCGAAATGTTAAGTCAACAATCAGTCATTAAAGGTTTGCTTATCATTTAGAGTTCGTATTTTTGAATCTTTACTCAGTTATAATGCAAAATTATAATAATGCATGTGCATCATAAGGATGTACGATCTTCACCTAATAATTTGTTTAACATTTTATTGCGAATAGTTTATTTTAATTCTATGTACATCGCAACGGAATATTAACTGAACTTTTTATCGGTGTGGTTAGTAAGATCTTTTCTATATATGTCATCTATTAGTAAGATATCTTTTGACTTTTAATGAAAATCAAAGCATTCTACTTACAGCAATAAAATTTTTGAAATCATAAACTAGATTTTTAAAAATTTTCAATTTCGTTGCAACGTTTCCTATAGTTCAGTAGTTATATTTACTTTCTGTTGCCTAGATATGTTTCTATATTCATTTTTATTTAATTTCAAATTTTAAAATTAAATAAACCCTCCTGGAGTAATTTAATCTCCGTTTTCGTAGAAGTTACCGATAATGAGTTCTAATTCGTCAAAAATTTGTTAAAAATTATTTACTTTTTTAAGCATCTTACTGCGTGTCAAAGATCTATTTTATTCCATATAATGGCTGAAGAATTAACTTATTCTGTTTTATCTTTAAAAAAACATGTAAAGAAATTTTAAATATTAAAAATTCCTATTTATCATAGGTCACTAGGTAACATGGTTTGAAATATATACAAAAACTGAAAATAGTATGGAACTTCTGAAACCTCATAAGTTGTAGGAGAGTATTTTAGATTTTCCATCGGATTCGCGGATAATATTTTGCCAATTTGTTTTATCTTGTCGGTTATTTAAGCTTTTGGAGCAGAGTGGAACTTCCGGAAACTTGTTCCCTCAATTTCTCCGCCTATTTTTTCTGTTTTATCGCTTAAAATCTTTCATACATCTTCCATTTCCTCTGCTCTTTTTTTTCCAACCTCACATTCATTTGTTTTCATATCCAATGAACCGTTCATGTTCTCTGAAATGCAATCATTTTGCTCTGTTTTCGTTCTGTTCCGCGTTTTTGCCTTTCGCCTTTTAATGGAAGCTTGTATTTTTGGCTGTCGCGAGCTTTCTGTAATTCTCTCGTTCGCGCAATTCGAATTCTTCTCGAATTTACATCCTTGTTTTATCATCGAGACTTTTCCATTTTCATTTGCGCACGTGTTTTCTCTCGTGCTTTATTCCGTTTTCACGTCTCGCGAACCTTTCTAAACAGCTTTTGTTTGAGAAGCGAATTTACTGCCTCCCCCCCCTTAATGTATGCTTCGCCGCAGAGCACAACCAAATTATGATAATTATCTTTAAATAAAACCGCGCTTGAGGTTCAAAAAAATCTGATGTACGTCCCACGTTTGATTCATTCAAAGGAGCGTCTAATTTTCATTTCAACGTATTTATCTTGACGTTATGTGATGGGAATGATAAAACCTAAATAATTCCTGTGATTTGTTTGAAACGGTCAAAGTTGGTCGCTAATGTAGCATCGTTACATGATGATATATTTACTACGATTTTTAGTCCTGATTCTTTTCTACTGTGTACTTTAATTATCTCTAGCTTCTGTATTTTAATGGAAGTTCACGTAATAAAGGTGAAAATTTTCAGTTTTGAGAAAAGTCTGGTATTTTGAATACGTTATATTTTCTATCATACAGTATAAATGAAGGACAAACAGTATAAAAATAAAGGATTTAAAAAGAACTTTCCGTTAAATATATCCTGTTAAAATTAAGTCTTTTTTATTATTTATATTATTGTTCCTGTTGCATCCATTCGATCCCAGTCCATCAATATTACCCTTTCGAACTATTATCCTTTTATTTAATCCTTATTTAATAATGCAATACAAATAAATAAGATTTATTGTAACTTTCATTAGATCAGTATTGTTTCGTTATTGGCTAATTATGAGTATTTATTTTAATGGAATTTATTAGAATAGTTATTGAACAATTCTGAGATAATAGAAATTTTTAAAACGCTTATTTGATTATGGAAGTAAGAAAATATTCATTATCAATGATCCATAATGAAACACTCACATTACAATCAATGGTCAAATTATAATTCACAAAAAAGTTCAAAGGTACTTCAAATGTCGGTTAAAAATGTCCAAACACGAAAATTTAAATGTCACCTGGAAAGGCGGAATGCCTGTATAGGTTATGTTTTTCTTTGCTTGTGAATGCGAGGATGACGAAAGTTCTGGACCACTCGCTGCAAAGGTAAATCACATTCGCTAAGAGCTCATAAATATGTAAAAATATCTCTTGCTGAAGCGTTGCCCACGAGAGCGTTATTATCACGTATTAAGTGTTGGCATAGCAACGGCTGCCTTGGGTTTCGTAATGTTTCCGTGTGTTTGAGAATGGACCTAAGGGGTTGTTCTCTGGATATATCCAGGGGATCGACCGGATAGCTAATAGATGACCAAAACGTCTATTTGCCAAGAGGATATATCAGACCCCTATGAAATTAGATATTCATTATTGATTCTATTTTTGTTTCAAACCCGAATTTTTAAACGTGAAACAAATTAGGTTAAATGGCAATTTGAATACGTTTATTCCCGTATGACTTCCTATGTGATATTTAAATTATCTTTTCGTATTATTTTATAATAATTCTGTCTGAATCTGAAAACAAGTGTATCGTGTCAGAAAAGCTAGAAAAATAAATTACATTGTTATATAATATACATTCTTATATGCAAGAAACAGGGAAGGTCGGCTCAAAAATTAAGTTTTAGAACTCATTGCTTAAAGTTTTAGTTAGCTAAAAAAAGGAATTAAGCATTTCCGATTTTGTTTTTCATTCGAATTTATGGAAATCAGAAAGAAATTACTTCGCTTCAGAAGCTACATAAAATAAATTATCCTAAATATCTAAATATCCTAAGTATCCTAAAGATTATGCTACCATCAAGACACATCGATAGATACGTTGCGTAGAATGTTTTAACCCTTTCAATTTAAGTGTTCGCTTTCATTTCGCGGATTCCGAATTAGTTTCTCCATTAACGTACACTTCTGATAATGACGAAAATTAAAGCAAAATTTATTAAAATTTCTCCTGCAGAAGATGCTTGGAAAATTTCCCTTTCCGACCTCAATCGTTGAATATTTCATTCATTTTAAGAGCACATTCTTCCTCATTGCTTCGTTATTTCCTCTTTAGGAATCCCAGATGCTCCTATAAACCCGGTGGAGTGGCGAAAAGACCAATCCCACGAAGGCTTTACTTTCGAGCGAATGTATTGTAAAGCAGACTGAAGGGCATTTCGGATTAACAGAATTCCTTCGTTTTATACAAGAGGAACTTTTTTTATGTTGCGTAAATAATTCGAATAATTTGCTTTTACTTCGCGATTTAAGTGCTTGCAGTTTTATTTCATATTATCGTTTGAATAGGATTAAATGATTTTAAGCGGAAAATATAAAATGGATTTATAAAATATAAAAATAGATACTTGTATTAGTCAAATTACCCTGGTTTCAGATATCCGTATCGTATAAAATATTAACGTTTTAATTTTAGGTACATTATTAAGGAGTTTATGAATCATCTCTTACCAAACACTGTACCAAATAAATTTTACAAATTAATGACCAAATCTAATTACTTTCATCTAAAGGATATTTAAATAATTCGATGAATTTAGATTGCATTCTACAATGTAGACATTCCTGTATTATAACTAAAATATAAAGCATTTTATACGGAAAAATATACAAGAGCTGTTAGAAATAATCCTATTTAATAATCCTATAAACGTAGCATAGCCATGACTACTTTATACGGTATTGTACAGTATATTATATAATTAAATAATGATTGATCTTTAGGATTCAGATATGCACAAATGAGGTGAATTCTTGAATGCTAAGCATAATAAACTTAGTACTACGAGAACATTGCCTATAATATATTTATTAATGTAATATAAAGTCAAAATATATATCATCTTAGGCATCGATAAACATGTAGGAGATGATATCTCAGAGAAGAGGCTGCAAATCAGCGATCTTAAAACGAAAGTAATTCAGTTCGTTTAAAATAAAAACCACCCACAAGCACTGCAAAAGCGGCTGGGAAAAGAAGAGAGTAAATGAAAACAACATGTTTACACGAACAGAGAGAATTCTCGATCTTCAAAATTTTGCTGGCATAGGAAGAGAAAGTATTCCGAGACCTTTTAAGATACGACCAATGTGAAAGGCGTCTATTGGAGAAGAAGGAAAATGGCAAGAAAATCAACGGCGCATTTGTGTCGAAGTTACGGCGCTGACAAAATCACGGGCCTCGGACTGTAAAGCTGACATCGCGGGGTTCTTAAACCGAGTGAATACGCTACTTTCGCCGGAGGAAAAACACGGAAAACTGGGCAAAAACACCCTTCGAAAAGTTTTGGAAATACGCTCGACTTACGGTGCGTGCACACAAAGTGGCTTATTTCGTTCTTTCGTTGTTTATGTAGACGCCATTCGAGCCGTGTTTCCTGCGAACTCTGGCGGAGAGAGAGTGAAACAGAGATAGACGAAGCAAAAAGAACGCTGATAATATAAAAACGAATGGCGCAGAAAGCGCGATTAAGGGATGGAATCCGAAAAAAATAATCAAACTCGAAAGCGTTTGTAAATATGGAAGGACATAAACACGGATTGGAGATAGAGAATTATCGAAGCCAAAAGCCTACGGAATCGGTGAGAAAAAAGCTCCTACGCGTACCTTGATTTATGACGCTTCCGATCGCGTTTATTGGGTGCAAACGAACGGAAATTTATGTCGAGAGATCGCGGTGATATAAATCGTCGATTTTCCGTCCAAGTATTATATTTGAAGAAGCGATCCTAACGAAGTAATGCGGGAAATCATAACGTTCCGAGGGATCGAAAATTCAATCAGGAAAGGGATTAAATGTTGTATGAAAGTTGGAAAACAAACACTTGATCGGTTATTGAATTCGTAACCAAAAGGGGGGCTCATCATGCGAATGGAATCCACCTTTCTTTTTTGTTTAGTTGGATTGGCCGACATCAAGGTGGCCTTGCGCGAGCATGAATATTCATGCTACACTTTTATCCCCGTGTTTTTGCCAATGGCGTGTGTGCCGAGCGCGTTCTGCTTGTTTGCTGCGTACTTCTGTTACGTCATTTGCACTGCAAACGCTGATGTTTTAAGTTGTGTTTATTTCGGGTAAATGTTGAGTGAAGATGCCGATTTTACTTTCCTCTCTTTGTGACGAAAATTTACGGTTTTAAAATTTATTTCTCTCTCACTTGATTCAATGCTAACGAACAAATTAACACGGCTTTCAAGTTGGTTGATTCTATCATAAGCGCGACTGTTTTGTAATTCAAATCGTTTATATCTACGAATTTACTATGAAGTCATAGTATTTCTTATTTTTAATTTTTGAGCGACATAAGTGTAATAGAATTACTATTTTAACTATGACCAAGATTTCACGTGTTTCATTAGTTACTCGATATATTTCATTATTATTGTTACCTGGGTTACGATGAATGTAAATAGAAACCGAAAATATTAGATCTATGCCAATTTATTTACATACCCTTTTCAATTGAATGTTGCTATTGCGATGTGCCACAAAAGTAAAACTATTTTTATGAAAGAATGATTCCATTCTTTCGAAATTTTGGCAAGCAAAAGCGCTTCTAAGTAGGTAATTTCTTCTCTTCTCGTGACGCATAATATATTTATTTTAAGATGAATAAAGAGGAAAAACAATTTGAAGTACTCTCGTACTAATTGATATTTTTGAACGCCTTTTTTCCTTGTGCTCCAGCGCTTTATGTAGAAAAGCTCATTTCGAAAGCCGTAATCTAAAATTAGAAGTCTCGTATTATTATTTCCACTAGTAGAAAACTAGGAATACATAATGGAAAACGTTCTCAAGGAAAACATGTTTTCTTTATTTCATAATGTGGCTCTAATTGCAATTGATTTCTCGCAAGAAGCCACTTGAAAGTTCCAGGAAAATTGTTATTTGAGTACCAAATTTCCTCTTATCGGAGTTCTATTTTTACTTAAATCCCTCCATAAAATCTTATTAGTTAATTTTTAACGCTGCGCTTAAGTGACATTTTACAACATTAAAATTTGTACAACATTTTCTACAAAGGCAGGTTACCTCATCCACATTGGACGACTTTTTCAATCTGCTATGAATTATTTCCTGGTTAAAAACAGTGAAAAATTTTAATATCATTGCTGCTTTCTATTATAAATCAATTATCTAATTTTGAAAACATTTTTTTAGCTTATTACAAAACTTCTCACTTAGTTTTTATGGGTTGTCTTCTTTTAAGTCTTTTCTGTCTATTTATTTTATATTATAATGAATATAACATAATCAAAATCCTCTCTGTAATCATCTATAATTTGCTTGTATATTCACGCTACGTATTGTTAATATAATTTCCAATATCTATTACTTTTTGACAGCTGATAAAACAAACAATAATTGATATTAACGAATGTAAATGATTTATTTGACTAAAAGGTTATCGATAGTAAAACATTTTTAGGGTTTATTTGAATGTAATGATGAATATATAATGTAGTTAAACCATTTAACCGATTTACCAGGAATGAATAATATATAACACATAGATACGTATCTCGCATATTCTGGTAATAGAATTCATGAAAGATTAATTTCGGTGAATATTTATCTTGCGTATCTTTTGTCAGAGAATAAACAACTCATTGATCACCATGGATGTTAGTTTCTTAATTACTATTTGATTGTTTTAGTAAACGTTTCTAGAATTCTGCGTCCTTAAATCTAAGTTTTCTCATGCGCTGTATGTATTATAAGTCCCAAAGCGAATCCTGGCCTCTACATGAATAAAAGAATCCATTCTTTACACAAATTCACACTTTCCCTCTCATATATGACTCCCCCACGTACGTACATACGCCAGGGTCACACACTTTCACATCCAAGTTCGCAGATTAAGTCGATATAGCGTAAACACAAGCTTTGGAGATTGAATCCCACATAAATCTTTCATCGAATGGAAGCAAAAAAAATCCTCGGCCTTTTTCGCGTCGCTAAACACGCATCTTTCATAAATATCCCTTCTTCTTGCGTTTTTCTTTTGTCTTTATCGCCACCTTTCCCTTTTTGAATCATCCCCAAAACTTTCGAAAAGAATTTCATTTCCATCCGGGAAAAGGAAAAAAAAGCATTCCCTTTCTCGAAATTTTCCCTTTGTCCCTTTTAACACCCCATGCCACTGTCCCAAATATCGCTTTTTTGCGGATTTCTACGCTCTAGTCTCGGCAGACACCTATTCCGCCAAATCCGATAACGTCCCATGACTTTTTTCCCTATCTCGTGCATTCCCTTTCGTCCATAGCCAACTGATTTCCGCCGACCAGCGGTCACATCCCACGGCTTTATTCTTCCGAGGAAGTCTCTCGGCCAACAAATCCGACGGATCCCCACATCTTTATCCCTCCGTTATTCCTCAATTTCCAATTTCCTACCGCTCACCGCCGACCTCTACTCTCTCAGAAGGCAGTTTTACACGCAGACGATGCAGTTTTCCCATGCAACGGTTTGACCAATCGGAGAAGAGATGCGGTTTTTTTCCAAGTGACGTCAGTGTTCAAACGGATGTGCGCGAATTCTGGTGGGAAATGTGGTAGACCCAATAATGGAGTGGTATTGAGGAACTGTTTTGGAAGAGAGTGCAAGATATTGTTTCCAGGAATTATATGAAATTGGAAATAAATTCTCAGTATTTATTCAACTCACATTAACGAGTATACTAGTGTTTTAACCAGTTATCGTATTTACACAATTCTCAAAGCTGTATTCATTTAAATGCTTGATGAATTTTCTTTAAATTACCATTAATTCGAAACATTTCAATTAATTTTAATTCACTAAATATAATTGAAAAATTTTTGGTACTATCATGATATGTTGCAGATAAAAACCATGGCTCAGGATTTAGAATTACCCTCCAATAGGGAAGGGAATATTTCTATGTTTTTCTTTAATAAATAAATCATATAAGGATAAATATATCTGCTGATTAAATTTGTACTTAATACATTAAAAATCATTTGATTATTTTTTCCAATATTTAACTGTCAACTAACTTTAATGAAGATTAAATTTTAGTACTGTTTTATTTTATTGTAGATGGTAGCCTAAGCTGAAAGTGAATATTCGTTCTTCACTAGAAACAGAATTCTTTGAATTTTTTTCCGAGAAAATAAGTGAATTATAGGGTAGTACATCATTCGATGAAGTTTGTACTCTTTCATTTTTGTTTCATTACGTATATTTCTTTCTTTATTTCAATCAATATTTCCGCTAGTGAAAGGAGAATCCATTATTCCCCATCATCGCCCAGAAGGAGTGAGAGAAACTTTCGCGTATCTATTCCTATCATTTAAATTCGCTTTTCTATTTCCTGTATTCCGAATCGTTATACAAATAAACTCACATTCATCTCACCTCCATTTGCATCTTCATTTTTGCCAAAATCTGTGACTCAGTTTCTCTCTCGTTCAAACCAATCAATGGATATTCTCTTCCTATGGACGAATTTAATTCTATTTTATCCCCGTTTCGGAGGAAAAAGTCTGCTGCTGACCAAGCGTTTCTCTCTCCGAATGTTTTTTTTAGCAATTCCTACTTTCTCTCGGCTCTTGTGCCACCATTACGCTTCGTGTTTGGATTTCTGTAGTTGGACTTCTAACCACATGAATATGAAATGTTACACGATCTACGTGTATGAAGTGGTACAATTTTCTTATTTTAAATTGATCATAAGAAGTGAAAAGAATGAATAATTAGTTTTTTTTTTTAATTTTCTGATTCATTCAATCTCTTCTTTCTAGGAAGTGCCACGTTTGTGATTTGCACGCTAGGCTTTTTTGATAAATCAGCTGTATCTGCTCATGTCGTACGTTTAACATAAAATGATAGATGTATCAGTATACGGCCATTTCATTGTAATATCTAAATTTGTAAGCGATTGGCTGGAATTCTCAGTTACGTATCGCTCCCTAACTGAAGATGTTTTTACATTGTTGTACGATATTATATTGGCCTTTTTCTTATTACTTATAGGTATTACTCTTTTTTAAACAATTTTTAAGTTAAGACATGCATTTAAAATTACCGTTCAAAAATCAGTGTATGGGTGATGCATTATCCAGCCGTTACCTTATTCTAAATCCGTAGACTACACCATTTAGTTTGCTATTATAAATATCTTCCTTTTACTAAATCAGCAAAAACTATATAAAACTGAGTTTAAAATTTTTACCAAGGTATTTCATTTTCCGGTCTTCTTCAAAACAAATTTTGAATCACATTCAAATATAAAATTTTCAGCTTAAAACCAATGATGAAATACAACATATATATATCATAAATTCTTTTATCTTATTTTTCTATTATCGGAAAATTTTTCTATTTACTTTTCGAATGAACATGATTTACTTTAACCTTATTGCATATTATATAGGTTTTGATTCCTCATGATGAATTTATCTACAAAAAAGTTGTACTGAATAGATATTGTAAGTCGGGTGACACCCAAAGGATTACTTTATTATTTTTTTATATTTTTTCGAATAAATTGATCCTCAATCCTAAGCTTGGTTTCGCAATTCTTTGGATATCCAATGGAAATTCTTCTGAAAATTCGCGAATACCCATTGTCTTGATGGATGGCAACATTGGACTTCGATTTCCTGCAATATGTCAAAAACTCGATGCAGACGCGATAAGATAAAACGTTTCGGAAGCAATGGCGCAAATTGCTTGAGAAGTGTTTCACAGCGCAATTTGGGTCGTCAGTGGTGGAGAATTCGATAAGATATTCAAAGTGCTCTTGCACCGTGTGGTATAAAAATTTGCGATAGCAGGAAAGGGTTTTAGGAGCCGAATCTCAATGGAAGAGGATTCTGTTGATGGAAAGAGGAAATCTATTAGACCACTCTATTTGAGAGGCATTGATTTATTGGCTTCCTAAGGACTTTTTCTCTACAACCTTTATAAGTTTGTAAAGGAACACATATTCTCTATATATCCATCAGCGTGATAATTTAGAATTTTTCGTAATTTACTTAATTTACAAATATCTAACTCACGTATTGTACGTAAATAATCTGCATTGTTAATAAGAACATTGTTTTTTTTAGTAAGAACATTGTTTTCTTTAACAATTCGACTCATTGTTACTCTTTTTAATTTAACGTTTCTTTGATTGTAGCATACTGATTTCGTCCCTTTTATCGTTATTCTTATTCCTTGTTCTTATTATTTTAATTAATTATTAAATTTAATTGTTATGTTCACTCGCTTTTGAAGCTTCATCCCGATCTTGGTTTTATATTGTTAGTTACTATTGTTTTGTATTAATTTTAATGCTATAAGTTTTTAAGAAAATATAACTATTTCCTTGGAGAAATACGAATAGAAAGCTTTGTTGTACCGGAAATGCGGGTTTGGTTTACCCATTTTTGAGCTAGGTTGTTTGTTCTAGACGTAGAATCAGATTTCTTGAGTTACCTGATAGGTGTCTTATGTTATAATCTAGGATTTCGTGAGCAGTGTTTTTGAAAGAATTTTATTCATTGTACTCTTTTAGCTTTTATATTTCTTACTTGGACCCTTTGGCGTATAAAGTAGCTTTTACTCTCTTACTAGTACTTACTCCATGTAGCATTATCATACTGCTCGCCTAGTACTTATGTTTATCAAAACGCTGTAATTCGATTCATTTTTATTATGAAAGTTTCCAATAAATCCTAACTCCTTCATGCTTACTTTCCAAACTTCCCGATTGGGTATGGTAACACGAAAATAATTCTTATCTAATGGAATTTGCTATTATACTACCACTTCTTTTACCGGATCGAATTTCCAAATATTTGGTCTGCGCTCGCTGCTAGGCTCTATTTAAACTCAGGAATCTCGGAATCTCATTTCCTTCCCTCAAATCAACTCTCCCATAATCTCACACACTCCTTTAATGTTTGCCCATCATCCATCATCCTAATCGTCCTCCGTCATTTATCTCGTCGTATATACCCTCACATATTCATACCGTTGGATACAACTCGTTTGATCAAAAGCACGATCCATTTCTGCCCGAATCTCGCACGATAGTGTCCCAATTCCCAAAAACCGCAAGTCACAAGATAAGTTGAAATATGCTCAATCCTTGAAAGTGCTTTGTAATGCGCGAGTATTTAAGCCATAGAGGAATTTCTCATTTATTTAACTCCGGTCAGTTTCGATTAATTGCACGGTTTTATTTTTAGTAGTTCATCTATTGTCTAGAAAAAGATTAATTGTAGATATATATATCGCTGCTTTTCTTCTAGACGGTTGAATAGGTACATTAATCACGTAATATTTAGATATGGGCCTAACTGACTATGAAAATTTCGCAAAAATTTTTCTTCTATTCTAGCTGCTAAATGTATCAGAGTGAAAGTATTAAACAAATTATAAACTATGCCCTTTTGATTGCAAAATAATTTATTTACAAATAATGAATGTAAAATTTGATATTCAAGGCACCTTTTTGATTTTTCATATAGATTTTTCGCATAACAGGGAACGAAGAATTGTTTTTTTAGACATTTTGGAGCTCAAGTGAAGGGAAAATGTCTAGTTTTTTACTCGGAAATAATATATGAGAATTGATAGCCTATCGTTTCCAATAGTAATAACTATCATAGAGCCGTTTTATATTTTCTTTTTATTTTATGCTTAATATAAATAAATGCTTAATGAAAAATTAAACTTAATGTTATTTTTATGTTATATAATGAAAATATACACTATGAAATAACAAGTGGAGCTGAAATATAGGAGGCAATTTGATGAATTGAATTTGGCAAAAACAACAAGCATAGAGATTAACACTTTTATATAAATGAATTATTGTTCTAAACCTCATGTAACTAATATTATTATTACAATTAAAAAGACTCTGCTTTGGATCGCTATATAGAAATATTTACAGCTTTTATTTAGCTTTAAGTAGTTTTATGGTGGATATGATCATCCAAAACATTCAAACTTTTTAGATAGATATAAATCAATTAGAAAAAGTCTTTTCCTAAAAAAATGGAAGAGGCATCACGAGGTATATTTAATTTTTTTTATATTCTCGACATGAAAATTTATAATTTAAATTCTACTGGTTTTTCTATTTATTTTGGAAGCATTCACTTCCACTTTCGTGGGAAAAAATCGCTCTCAGTATTTCTTTTTGTGAATATCGAATATCGATGGCAAAAATCCTCTGATTATGGGACCGATTTGTGATCCAATTAAAGTGGAGAAGAGGAACTGAAGTACGGGATAGGAGTCGTTCAGAGACGTGCTCATCTCTTATCCTCGGGAACATATTGCCTCCGAAATGCCACGTTTATTTCGAGGCTATTCGTCAAGCATTAATCGGCAGTCCTCACATTAATTCCGCCGTTAGGTTTTATAACTCATCCATCCCATTGAGTTCGATAACCCAGTAGCTTTAGAATTTCATTCTCTCCGATGGAACATATTTCTTTGGAGGAATGAGTGTACCCATCATTGAAATAAATCGCGAAATAAAATATACGAGAGTAATATTGCTTTCAGGTAGCGTAAATATTATTTTGTTTTATTTTCCGAGCTTTTATTTATGTGCTCTTTTGTTAACGTACGCATTTGTGTGTTTATAGTATATATGTTTATAAAAATATTTTTAAATAGTGATTAAATATAACTACTAGAAAATTAATGTTGTTTGTATAGGCTTAAAGATTTTAAGAAAAGCTCTTATGTTGAGTTTTTTAATCTTAGCTTTCTGATTTAGCTTTAACTTTGTTTGATTCTTATCTTACTTAAAATGATGAGAATTAATCAAAGTCTGTGTGCAATTATCAAGTAACAAGTATTTGAAATATATATATATAAGGATGAATTATACTTAAGGATGTGTTGTCTGATGCATTTGATCTCATCTCTGTTGCATATCTAATTCAGGTGGCTCCATATAATTCAGAAGTCTGGTAATGTGTTGGTTGTAAACGTTAATAATCTATGCGTATTTAAACCGATGGTTTACAGGAAGCTTCCATCACGAATCATGTGAAGGGCTTAAAGGAAATATCCATTTATTAACTGCTGTTTCAGAAAATACCCTTAATCACAAGTTTATAGGGAGCATAGTCTGCAGTATTCTCCTTTAATCCAATTATTTGCTATAAAAATGTTTCAAATGCTGTTTGGATACTGCGATTCATGTCTCAATGAACAATTATGGATGAATCTGAAATAAGCCCTTGAAGAGAACCAATTAAGGATATCCTTTATTCAGGGAAAGGTTCGAATACTTATAACTTGCGATTCCTTCTTGTTAAAAAGTACTGCATCCAAGAAAAGAAGAAATATAAAATAGCAAGTCAATCTTGGTAATTCAGCAGTACTTTAAAATATTTTCATTGTTACCATTTATTATTTAGTTAAGCAAATCAATTTTTTCATACAGAATAATTTGGAAATTAAGGAAATAAAACGGTGCACAAAAAGAATATTTCTTTACTTGAAATATTTAAATTCATTGCTGAAATAAATCGAGGCAGTTGTTATAGATTACATAATTGAAAAAGTATTGCAATGAATCGATGACCTAATTTTTATAACCTAATCTTACAGCTTTGATATTCCTTTTTATAACAACTGGTAATCACTACACGTTTTACAATCTCGATTGAATAGATTAAGTATTCATTCCATCACAACCGGAGGTCGCAAATTCATAATCGAGATCTTTTTTTTCGCACGAGTAAATGGAACTCACCAGATGTTCCATTGTCTCGCCGAAATGATATAAAAAAAAGAGAAATCGCGAATTCTTTGGAACGATTCCAACTCCCCTCGATAATGAAAGAAATCATCCGCAAATTCTTTGCGCCAAAATTTCCGCAAACGCTTATCTTTCCCATGAATCGTAGCTTTTTGCTCCGAATTAATCTCTTTTCTTACCGAGGTGTCCGCAGTCTCCAACTGATACCGTCGCCCATTTGGGCTGCAAAAAAAAGGTATGCATTCACGTGATCCATACACATTTATGTCCGTCCGCTCGCAAAAACTTTACGTCACCATTTTAGCCGTCTATTGTTAGTGCCTGGCGCGAATCGGAAATTCCATGTCTTCACCTAATGAATGATTTGTGGGGAATTTTTTACCACAACAACAAAAGAAAGGATTCTTATTTATATGGAGGATATTTTATAATATTGTTCCTCTTTATAGATACATTAATCGCATCATCATTAATGTTAATCATGTTTCTCTGTTTACATTAATCAAGAATTTTGTTTGAACGAAACATTGTACTATTTTTTCATTATTAATCCTGAACGAAGATTTTGTTAAAATTTTTGTATTTATGTAACGCGTACTAATTGTATAATACTATAACATTTCATAGATATAATTATAATGAAATTGAATTTGATTAATTAGGGAAATTATTAAATCTGAAAACATATACATATACGGGTTGGTTTCTCTTTACTGTGACTATTATAATTTTAATCATAATTATTTTTTATCACACAGTTAAATAAATGTTTGTAATTTTTATGAGGAGAATTTAATGTAGATATTCTTTCGCTATAATGCTCAGAATTATCTAACCTTCTTAATTTTTATCAGAAGTAGTTAATCAGTTCAAAGGTTCGTAAATATTTATTGATTTGGGTTACGTACATGTATTTTTAATCAGATTTTGCATTTCTATTACTTCAGAGCCGTGGTATCTAATACTTCATTGGATACGTAGCTGTGTTTAGGTTTCTAGGTTAAAAGTAACACTTCGTTCCGGAATAAGACGGTGCTGAATATCAAGTGTTTGAAGATTGAAATTCTATTCCTCATAATCTGTTTCCTCAGTTGCATATGGCGGGAGAAAATTCCCTTTGAGGAAGAATCCGTTGTTTAATTTGAATCGTTTAAGGTCTAAATGGATGGGCGAAACCTCCGGTGAGGCATCTCTTGGCGACCGGACATCCTGTAGTTGCCACGCCCTCACAAAAGGGAGCGTCAAATGCCCCCACTGCCTCGTCCCTTCCTCTCCCCATTTTACGTTTATCCATCATGATACACTAACATAAAGCAAAAGCTATGTGTCCAGCTACCCTGAAGGCACAGCTTTTTACGCTAAGCTTTTTGAAGCTGAATCTTCATACATAGAAAGAAAAATTTATGATAAATAGTATCGTTTGTTGCGTGTATAAAAGACAATCATACGTTATTTTCGTGAAATATTTTATTTCAATTTATTCATAACTATGCACTCTAAAATATATCTCTGAATCTAATGGCTTTTTTCAGTTGAGATAACTCTTACAGAATACAAGTTTACCATTAAAATTTTCTCTAAGCATTTTAGTCTCCCTAAAGCATTTCTTTATTATTTTTTAAGTTAATTATATATTGAATATTATGATCTAGATTTTCAACCTTCTTCTAGGTACAGTTAAATTTTAAAAATACGTTTTCTTTCTCTTTAATAATTGAATATGATCTACATTACCTGTGTTTTGCCTTGCTTCCACTTCCTTATATCTTCTTCAAATAGTTTTCTTCTTTTCCCTTTGCTTCCCTATATCACTTTCTGCTTAATTTTCGCTCATATTCAAACATTTACCGTTATCTCTCTCTGTTTTCACATCTATGAGATCCTTAAGTAAGCACGTTCATCCAATTAAAATCTAACGTGCAAAGAAGTACAGTTAAATCAATCCTTTAAAAATTTCATTAGAACTTCCATTTGAATAATGTTCTACTCCTTTATCTCTCTCTTAAATCGCATAATAATCGTAACTTTAAATATTGTAGTCAATACTTTCAAGGTTAAAAAGATTCTGCATCTTTTCATTTTTCTTTTAGAAGTATTCTCTATTTAGCGATACATCACAGCGCCTAATTATCAGATACTGGGAAAAGATATTCCTCATATAACAACGTATGAAGTTTTAATTTAAAGTTATATAAAAAGGTATTCGTTTTGTAATTGAAAATAATATTACATGGGCTCATTGTATATCAATTGTAAAACTCTCTGGCAGTCAAAAGGTAAGGTAAAATATACGTATATTTGATGAATTTATATGGCCTCTTCAATAGAAGTATAGTTCCGAGAAATGGCCAAGGAAGTCTATATTAGAGTTGAATAACGAGAAATGTAAGCTTCTTTATCTCGCATCTTTTCCAGAACATCAGTATTACGTCATATTCAGAGGCTTCCATTCAAAAAAGTCTTCCGTGTCATCAATATACTCGGCAAACATTCGGAGATTTTTTTCATTTCCTTTTCTTGCATCTCGTTTGTGTCTGTTACACAGAATGTTTCAGGAAAACAAAGCAACAGTTTCCATGGAATCGGACAATCAAGGAAGTGAAATTCACCTGAAAAAGTGAAAACAAATGTTCAAATACGAGACAGATTTAAAATTTTATCAAATCTCAAGATAATTTAAAATTTTTGGATAAATTCTGCGCATAAATTTGGTATTATTCCCCTTAAAGTCTTAGCTTCAAATAGATGATATTGTGTAATATAAATACCATTTATTGACCTAGTTTAATATTATTTAGTATACTATGCATCCTGAAATCCTTAAATTGATGAAAATTGAGGATAACATACCTTACATTCATGATGTTTAATTCATTAAACATTTTATTTTAATGATGTAATCATTTTAGCTCATTATTCATTAACTTCATGCTGAAACAGTACCGATTTATAAGGTAGACTAAGGACGATGAGCATAATTATATATTTCGTTTTTAGAAGGCGTACCGACTGTTCTGAAATTTAGTTATATTCGATTGCGTATTCTATAAAGGATAAAGTAATTCCAATAATTCAATCTTAGATTAACTTATTCTCATATAATAAGTTCAGGTACTCCCTTAGTCTTTTAGTTAGTTATTAGCTAATATTTTGATAAATTAAATAAACATAGTTCCTCATAGAAGATAGGCAGTGAGAAAACGAACTTGCTTAGAGCCATCAAATGAATTTTATTTTTTATTGATGATATTTAGTTTTATTACGTTTGATAAATAATTCATCCGGAGCTTTGCTGAAAATGACTGAATCATTTAGGCTATGAATCTTTTACTACATACGCTCAGCATAATCCATATATTATCGTAGAGAAGTTATTTCATCATTAAGTTGAAATACGATGCACTATTTTTCCTGAAAATCTTGCAATATAGCTCTGTAGGTGCTTATACACTAAAACAATTCGCCGTATAGTTCGAAATCATGTCGATCTTGCAAAGTCCGTTCACCTTGACATTTTCAAATTCGTCGCGTCTGTTATTCATTCGTGCGTAACGATCCTTTGTTTCGGAGGAAATGTTTTCAGTTTCGTAACAAACAAAAGCGAAATTAAATGCTTAAACGAGGAACAGGAAGAGGGCGGGATATCCTCGCTTGGGCAGGGCGACCTTAGGCAATAACGAAAGTGATGAAAGAGTAACGTTTTCTGGGAAAGTGAAAGGGAAGCAGTGAGTAAGGAGATGTTGATTTGTTATGCTCATCAAGCAAATGCACCGTGATTCAACCTCGGACCACCCCATCTTTTGTCCACTCAGCACTCCAGTTCGGAGAGCGTTATGAAAAGAATGCGGGATTGATAGGCTTACGTGCGTCCGTTGAGTATCGTTGCTAAGTGGTTTCGACTTTTGTTAGGAGTCGTCATGACGGCAGTGCTCTCGCGAATAGTGGGTTGCCATCGAGATTTGATTAACGTCCTTCTGAGAAGTGCATTTATTTGTATCGCATTTCCCTGATTGAGGAGGGGAATAGATCGGTGATGCACCCGAAAAAATGACAAACGACGGGCGTCTGAATTAATGACGATCGAGAGGTCTTTTGAGGGGTTAATGCAAAGATTTCTTCATATCGAGAGTGATTTTTGTGTTCATCAGAAATAATGCGCCATTACGACCGACGTATATATTCAGTGGGGATGAAGGAAAATGTCGCATTGTGATTTTCGTATTTTGAAAGTTCCTTCAATATATGTTCTCCTCTGTATCAGTGAATTGGCTCCAAATTGTAAAATTTTGAGTGTTTCTATATTTAGAGAATTTCTCAAATAGGTCATGCACAAAAATGTACGCTAAACAAGGGTGGTTTGCAATTGAAAATATAGGATGATATTCTTTATGATTTTGCTGTCGTTAATGCAACTTTTACAATTACTCGAAAGCTCTCAACTTAAATATTTCACGATAATGATACTATAAGTATCGTAGAATTTGACTAATTAGTACGTATTTCCAGAAATAAAGATTTTTTATCTTATGTCACACCTTGGCTTCTGCATATCAATTTTAATGTACAAGAAGTAAGATTTATGATTCTATCCGACATAAACTAAAGCTTCCTTCCCGTAGGGGATAGGCATGCAGCTCGGACCAATAAAATACGATATTTATCTTACTTATTACTATGGCATTCCACGAAGTCACGCCTTCTCACATTGATTTCTTTACCTTACTCAGTTTGACATTCCGATAATTTCTATATACGTATTATGTGTAACATATAGTAATTCATATTTATTTATATTCTTTATACATCTTCAAGATTTCAATTCTTAAATAATAAGTTCGTAACATTGTGGTTTGATAGGAGCAATGCCTATATATACTGTTTTCCCGATTCTCCGAATTGTTACGAACTCGATTAATTTTACGTATTCGATGGCTGAAATTCTCATCGCTGGCAATTAGTTCAGGTATAACGTGATTCATCCACAATCGCTCATTGAGTAAACGAACTCAGTCACGGATCCACTTGTGAATGACCTTCCAAAACGAAGCATAAAGTTGGATGCGAGTTCATATCGTTCCATCTTTGGATTAATGCTTTGATTCGCGTTCGCTAATGGTATGCGAAGGGCGTGCGCTCTTTCCGGTCGGTAATCGAATCCCGGACCGTAGCAAGCATCCAAAGGCAACGCCCAAAGCGATTATTTATGGAATGGTCTCGCCCTGGGCGAGCGACGCCCTTCAATCGCGTGTCCCTGGGCGGTTGCCCATTTATCCGAATGAAAGAGGAGAACTTCCGATTAACGTTCTCCGCTAATCGCCTTGATTCGCACAATCTAATCCCGACTAATTGACTGCACTATGACCTTTTAATCCTCTCTGATTTTATTTCGCAGCCCAAGGAATCATCATCCTCTGCGAAATAGATTTACACGTTATTAATCAACAGGGATTAGTTCTTTTGATGAAGTCCATAAGCTTTCCTCTCTAGGAAAGGCCGTTATTAGCGTTTTTTTTTGTAGATAAACAGACCTCAAACCATTGCTGTTTTTTGATTGTATGTTCGTCATTTTTGAATCACAGTTTGTCTATTAATTAGCAGTGAAATTCTCTGAAACGTTGATAAAAATTAATTTGCAAGTATCTTTAAATCAATGTTAAATCTTTGAAAAATATTGGTTATACTTACGCACATACCCGTGTTTTAGTCTTGTTACTCTACTTATTCAATTCAATACTTAGAATCTGTGAAAAGTTTATGAGAAATGAATCTTTTTAACTGCTTATATTACGTGTTCTATGCTTGAGTTTTTTAAAATGAAGGATAAGAATTATCGAATCCAATTTGTAATTTCGATTGGTTTCACTTTTTAACTGCACGCTTTAAGTTGAACTGTAACTAGAAAGTTGAGAGTGGATTAGATCCTTTATCGAATTATGTATTTTTTCTGCTTTTTCTAAATTTTAGGCCGGCTGGTTTCATCCTCCAGCAGTTACGATCCTTATAAGTTATATATTATATTATTATATATTTATATATTATAAAATTTTAAAATATTCTTTTTCATTTTATAATATCAGAATATACTTCCATGCGGCATATATGGTTATGGTCATTTCGTTGTTTTCACGAAAGGAAATCTATATTTAGAAACTTGAATTCAGAAAATAAAAAAATGAAAAAAACACCGCATGAATAAACTGGTGACTTAATAAACTTCGCTGGAATGTATTGATAATATTTTATTGTACATGATAAAAGGCCTATGATTGTGGAATTCGGTCTCACGTTTTTGAATCCTACTGCTTGGGAGCTCGAATTGGTAAATCTTAATTAGCTCTCTAAATAAAGATATCTATTCACTCATATACTTTCTATTTTAGAGAAGTTTACGAATTTTTCCACAATAACATTTCCATTTTTGATTCTCTCCTATGAAACTAAACAACGCCTCTATAGTAAAAATAAATTTTATGAAATTGAAATACCTTTTGCTCTGAAATTAACTTTCGGAACAATTCAACATGGACTAAATTTAATCTACATTCAGTAGGAATGTTTAATAAAAGCACTGAAATTACGAGTCTATCTCTGGAAATATATACTCTCCAAATTCCCTAGCGTTACCTAGCGGAGATTTCTGGGTGGGTGCTCCTTTGTTGGTATCCCAGCACCGTAACTTCCTCCGCAGGTTACGTCAAAACCCGCGATATAATGGCTCCGAAGTGGGCCGTATTCAAGGAAGACTAACTTGCAATCACTTGCGTCTGGGAAAAAAGCGAAGTAGCGCGGACTCTCACTAATTCATCCGCGGGATGTGCCCCGAGTAAATTAAACGCACCGTTTCAGTCTAATAAAGCACTTCCTCCTTTACAAATCATACGGGCTTTTATTTAGGCGTGTCGGATCGGCGGGAGCGCGCTTTGTTCCGCGCGAACTTCTGGAATTCGGCCTGAAGGGGGCGCCACGCCCAACCCCCGGGTTCCCGCCTTAATATTGAAGAGACCAAATAGTTGCAAATGAGATGGAAATGTATGTTTTGCGCGGTGGCTTCATAATTAGCGAATGAATGGCAAAAGGAAGAATGGATGGCGTTTGCAGAGACCCTCCCTTAGCGGAATTCTACTTATTTACATCCCACTTTATTTTTTTCTTTTTCTGCATTTTTCCTCAGCGAAGGTATTTTTCTTCGCTAACAAGAGTTGCTTCTATAAATAGTTATTCGCCTGTTTTACGTGACTCGGTGGTCTATTTCTAATTGTTCATTATTATTTGAGATAGATGAAAGACGAATTTACGTAATTCATTTGCAATTTTGTTGCCTGTGTCTTACTTTTATGTGTTCACGGATATGAAATAGTAGAAAATTTTTCATTTACAATTTTGAAAAAATAAGATTTAGAATGATAATACCGTACAAAGGTTTCTTCTCAACTTAAATATTTTGAGAATTTTTATGATTAATGAAGTGAACGTTATTCTAAGCATTACGTCTGCTGTGACTGGAAAAATCTACGATCATGAGAAATTTCAACGCTTGCAATGGATGGTATATTATTCTACTCTCCTAGTAAATTAGCCAAAGACGCCATTCAAACTGAGGAATCCAACTGGTTTTGGAAATTATCGACCCTAAACGAATAAGGTTACAAAATTAAACCAGGAATCTAGTAGAGCTCTTAAACCAGGCCCCAAAAATCGAAGTGGTAATGCTAAGTGAATTTATCATTGTAAACCGCTGGAAATAATTAGTTTCAGCTTACAAAAGAGCAGGAGATACTTTTTCTTATTTTGTCTTTTGTAGTGTTTTAATTCATTATAACCATATTGATGATTACGAATATTCCAGATACATGACTTACGGGGATTAGGCATAAATATTGATACATAATATTGTTCTCTTACGTTAACAGTGGCGCTAATGCTAATACATAATACAATTATTTAGATAAATTTTGATATTTAATTGAAAGGGTATTGTTTAATGTATTGAAAATATTGTATCTGATATTGGTCATCAAATAATCAACATAATGCTGTGATATATTTATGTATACATTTTCCCCATGTCTAGAACATCTAAAAAGAAAAACTTGGCATTTCAAAGGCATAATCCCTGCAAATATTCAATCAGGAAAATTAATTTCTCTAGTTCAGTTTCAATTAATTTTATCTCGTAATGCTGTTTAGATTATTAGCGCTGAATTGGTAACTTTCTATTACAGTAACATTATTATTAAAAATAATGGATCCTTTTTGTATGGAAAAATTTATTTATCTTAGACTGTCCTACCAAAAGATTACTCTTTCCATCTCTTGTTCTTTTTATGCCCTTTTTACCTAGATTCACGAAGCCTACGTGACGTACTTAGTGCATTTCCGCTGGAGTTTTTCTCCGGAAATGTCGTATATGGAATTAGAGGCCTTCATGGGCGTAATTAAACAATGATGTCTTTCATTTTTAGATAATGAAAAACATTACGTAATTTTCAAATGCCCGCAGAATTTTAGTAATCAGTAAATAGTATGAAAGAGCATTTTCGAGAAATTACTAAAATATTAATCGAGAAACCTTAATTGAAGGTCTCATTTTGTAAATGGAAAAGCTGATTTGCATGCTTTTTAATCATTGCTTGATGAACTTGTCATTTCTTTCTAGTTAACGCGAAGCACGCTATTTACGATTCAGGAGTTGACGTACGTAATGGTTGAATTATTTATGAGCAATTTCTAATCAACCAAAGAGTCGATTGAATTTGTTCATCCTATTGCGAATTGTAATAAATTAGTTCTTATTTTAGTTCATGGAATTATTCTGCATTTAATTGTCTTCAAAGAATGTTCTCAAAAATATTGCCTCCGAAGTTTTTCCGATTAATGCCCGAAACTATTATCATTTGAAATATTTTAAATCACCCTTGTAATTGTTGCCTCGGAGATTAAAATTAATTATAACTTATATCCTCTGATGATATTTGGGGCTTAAAATTTATATCCTTCTATCATAGAATTTTGAATACGTTTCCGTATCCATAACCGGATCTTATTGCATCTTTATAGATATCATTACGCAAAAACAGAACCAGAATTCGATAGTACTTCCCTTCGAAGATGAAAATGTCCTTTTTTCATTAACTTTCATTATTGCTCTCATTATTATAATTCTGGAGTTTCTGGTACTTCCATGATATGTTTTAGCGGCTTTTGATAAAAGTAATTCTTACTGTTAAACTTTTCAATTGAAATATTTTCATGGTAAATAATGAAATGAAACAATCGATGATGTCCATTAAAATTTAATATCATTTATGTAATAATAGATGAAGTAATGAAATCATTCGATTATCCAGATATTCATATGGATAAATCCTAATTGAAAAATATAATCCAAGAAATCAAACATTATCGTTTGCTACAGGTATCATTTCATATATCATAATTATTTATGAAGTGATTTATCTGGAACTTAAAGGATAGATACTGAACAATGAACATTCGAAATTCTTTATAATATCAATTAATTAGTATTATGCTAGTTAATAGCAATAAATGTCACAGAAACTTTTAAAGATTATGTCAAAAAAGGTCACAATTTATTCAGTGACAAAGGCGTTGATATTTCCACCATTCTCTTAATAAATATTCGATTCCTGTTTATATTTCCAACCTTTGATACAGTTTTTTTATCCTTTCGAAACTCGACACCTCTAACCAGGAAGACATTCTCTAAGGAGTAGAGTTTCCGCAGTTGCTTTCGTTCCATCTTCTGAATTTTGTAAAAGCTGAAAACCCAAAGGGGGCAAAGGTCGCATATAAGAGCACTTCCGTAGCTCTTTGTCGGACTTTACTCTTAGACCATGTAACATACCATAGTTTACGGTACATGCCCTTCATTAGTGTATGATATCTCTACTGTAAATGTTTAAGATCTCAGTTTGATGAACATCATGATATATATTGAAAGACTAATGTATAATTATTTATGTTTAAAAGTTGATTCTTTATAACTATCATTGTAGATTGTACAACGAAATGTCTTTTTGGCTGTTTTTGAATCTTTAGTAATAAATAAATTAATATAATACTAAAAAACGATAAAGATATGAATTTTTACCTTTTAAAATATTTAAATACGTCAACTGTTTAACTCTTTTTAAAGTGTGTGGTTGTTTATTCTTAAATTTGAAAGAAGTTTTTTTATAATGCTATAATTGCGAGTACATAAAAACGCTAAATAGTTTGACGCGTTCATTAATCACTAATATGCCGTTGAATACAAAATACTTGTAAAGAGGATTCCTTGAAATTAATTTTATGATTCAGTATTCATGATTTGGTTATATTTACTCATGGAATGTATGAGTTGACATTTCTGCGTAGACCATTAATTAACGCGGCCGTACCATATTCTGAGGAAATGATGCCTTTGATTAGGTCCCAGTCCATGATCAAGTGTGAAATGTTTCAGTACAGGAAGAGCATGAGTTTCCGTCGAAACCGCTGTTAGGCTTAGTATATTCCCTTTAATAGTCCACTGTATCCTACGATAGCCGGAAATGGAAACAATCCAGGGTAGCTGTGAGCTTGGGGACATAAATTCTCGATTTTCAGCCAAGCATAAAACGGTCCCCTTCGATTGATTTCCAATTCCTGTATCTTTGCTTCAAACGAATGAGTTCTCGGAATAGACGCACACAAGGAAACCTTTGGATAATCATTTACGAGAGAATGCAACGGATTCCAAGTGTTCTACTTTGTATTCAATGAGTGTGAAGAAATCTGATTAGCTATGGAAAGACAATGAATGGTGACAAAGAAAATGAATCACATACAAATGTCTTTCAAACTGATGATAGCACATATGTTTCTCAACCAATCCCTCTGAAACATTTCTAATAGCCTATTAATGTTATACTGTTATATCTATTGGATGCAGTAGCTGATGTACTAAATCTCTATATTCAAAAAAATAAATCAATGAATTTTCCCTATAATTATTAAATATGATATTGTTTAACAGTTTGAGATGATCTTGGATAAATTTCGTTGTAAATATTTTTAAGAAACCCCTGAATCGTTTGGTGAAGGAGTAAGATCAAATAGTAATAGGGGGTATATTTTTTCATTGGCAGTAAAAAGAAAATGTCACTACACACTCATGAGGAACAAAATACTTTAAAATTAAGCAGATAGCTTCAGAAAATACGATAACACTCCATCGAAATAGTAATTAATGTTTTAGCGATTCATAGGATTTTCATGATACAAGGTATAATATATTAAATATAGAGAATTATATGAATTGTTTGATATATTATATCACTATCATAAAGTGGATGTAAAACGATGAAATGTTACTGAAGATCCTTATTCTTTAAAGAATTAGAATAATCTTCATTGAGATCGGAATCAATAATTTTAGAATATAAATCTGTAAAAAAGAAAAAAGAATTAAAAGTCTTCATCTAATAAAAATATACGTTGAAGGTAAACATTAATTCACTTCCATAGCAACCATTCAGGGAATAAATGTAAAAATTCAAGATTTATGTCTCTTTTCATACTTATATTCTTTTCATTTCCGTGCTCTTTATATCAGAAAGAGTGTATTTACCTTATCAACCGAGGAAATGCAATTATTTACGTTCAGTATCGTTATCGTGCGTTTAACGGAGCGAGAACATCTTCTAATTGAGATGAGTGCAGTCAAAATGGCGAAGGTGAGTTAGCGAACCGCTCCCATTAAAAGATCAAGTCAATCAATCCCCTTGTCTCCGTGGCAAAAGTGTACGTGGAGACGGACGATGCGAAATCGCTCCAATTAAGTTACCGCGCACTTGTTTCCTTTTATATGCATCTCTATCGTCGTAACACTCGCCTCGATTGTGTTTTCCGTTTCCTCGGGAAACTTCGGCGTCGGTCCAATTAGCGCTGCGTATCGTTTCGATTCGAGCGATCGAGAAACAAAAGAACAACACGCATCGCATCGTCTGATCCTCCTTAGAACTGCCTCGTGCGGCAATCGCGTCATAGCAACGATGCACACGGACCAAAATGAGGGAAACGCCTCGTCATGTCGGTCTGTGGGAATGCAGAAAGAAACGCAGTTTGAAATTGGATAATTTTAAAAGGATATTAGGTCAAATTCCGTTGTGAATCTCCCATCACTTACTAGTGATTCAGATTAATTATATTTCAGAGTTAAAGGGCTTTATTAAAGTCAAAATTTACTTATTAGATTCATCCAATGTATCTCTGAGACAATGTATGTGTGCAAGTTACAATTCATTGTACATACCGATATTCCTATTTTGAGTTTTAACTATGTAAGTTTTTGATGTAGGCTTAAAGACGAAATTTCTCTACAATCTTTCCTGCTTATCTCATAGACATAATTTAATTGTCATGGAAGATATAACGATGGATTTATATAATTTAAAATTAATTAAACTTTACATCTATCCTGCATAAGAGAATAAACTAAATAAATTATTAATTTTTATTGCATTGTCACCAAAAATATATGATAGTTTCAATTTCATCATAAATTATCGATACGATTTATACTATGTTACCATGATGTTTATACGATTTGTGAAATATTGATAATTTAAACTAATAATTGATATTTTCTCTTTTCAGGTAAGTTGGCAACCTTGTCAATGTGATTCCTGCTGAAACCATAACTAAGAGAATAGGTATGTTTTACTGACACGAATATTGCTCTAAATCATTTGGAGAGATATTTTATAAATTTTATGAGGAGCTCTGGATTGGTTGAAGTACGTTAAGCAGTTTAATAGAATGTGTGGATTAGAAACTTTAACTACCTTTTTACAAACAAGACTTATCTGAATTGAAATCATCTGCTTTTTTTAATAATCCGCCATCAGACATTTCCTTTATCGCAGAATTCAATTAAACGGAGATTAAAAGTGTTTCGCAAATTGAGCTTTATTTAAGAGGATATTATATTTCTACGTAAATTCGGACCTCTTTCGGCGAGATGGTACTTTTTGCTCGCATCAACTCCAACGGCTGGAATATTGGATACTCGCCAACTGTGTAGTTATCTCAATAAAGGACTTAAAAGGTCTGATGAAGCAATCTACATTGCAGACGTGTGCTGAGGACAGCTCGGTTACCGACGAAGAACGCCGTTTATTGTTACCTGTCATTGTTGGTTACCGAGAGAAATATGGGCCCCTTTCAGCTCTACGTCCTTTTGGTTCCTTAGCACATGCAATTGTTATCCGTTGAAGAGTAGGCGGATTGTGAAAAAATGTCCGAATGGTTTTTATATATGCATATTTTCCACGCTCGTTGAATTAGTGGTGTATTTGAATACCACGTAGAGCATTTGAATGAAAAATTGAGGCTGTATCAAAGTGATTATTGATAAATATCATCATTAAATTTAAAATAGCGTCCTCTCTAGCGGTATGCGTATGAATATTCTCTGCAATTGATGTATTTATAAGTATCTCACTCGTGTTTTGGCTGGTATATCTATCATGAGCAGATTTAAATTCTATTTCCTAGGGGTTATTTTTTTAAAGTTTGAAATCGTAATTTATTATAACCTTACTTCGCATGATGTATCGTGGTCTTTAGATAGTAAATTATTGTTTATTTTCACCCTAACATTGTCATGGATTTGTTCTAAATAACACTGTATCCAATAATATCCAATGGGGTGAAGGGTTGAAAAGACTAAATATATTTTTAAATATCGTGTATGAAATGGATGATTTTAATTTAAGTTCTCCTCACAAGTACTTCTACTGTAGTCACGATGGCAATAAATTGATAAGAATCCCTTTAAATGAGCAATACATGTTAATAATTAAGGACGAGAATGCCAGAAAAATGCGATATTAGAAAATTACATTCACCTATTATAGACATTATAACGCAATATACTCTCTTTAAAACCATGTTTTAAAATTGCACGAACATGGATCAGTGCCTCATATTAAACCCTTTAATCGAATATCTTCATATTTATGCAAACAACATTCACTTTGAATAATATGACTGTAATATTATTTTTGTGGGTTCTTATGTTGCATGCATGTGCGTTTTATGTAAATAAATTTGAATACAAATAGAATGAAGTGACCTAATTTAATGCAGCGAATAACGTCTCGTAAAGTGTCGATTAATAAGTCCGATTCTGCAAATTTACTTTCAGCCAAATTATCAAACATGGACTGTTGCTCATTTAATTTTCGTTCATGTTCATTGGGTACACCAATAAACCAGTTATTCTGAAAAATATTTCATCATAGTTTCATCTGGTAGCTTGCGACACATGCAGTATGATTTGAAAAGTATTGTTTATTTTTGCAAAATGTAGCATCCTTGCCAACGAATTTAACTGCCCTGGCAACTATCTGTATTACGAATCTAATTTGTTTACTATGTTTACTTTCCCCAAGGTTAATTCCATTTAATATACTGAATTACTTTCTATATTCTAAAAATATGAAATAGCACTGAAAAAGATGGAATCTATCAAATTTGTTTGTAGCGATTATATGATCACGTACAAAGTGAAGGGATTTTTAAACCGGCTGACCTTCGTGCACCAGAGTCCAAAATTAATTTCTCTGCGCACGAATTTATTTTTTTACTTCGTTCACTGTTTTTTGAGTGTGGGAGCTCAAATGATAATGATGCTTTCATAATATCATCCACGTAAATCTTGTTTCGACTCTTACACCGAATGATCAAGTTGGGCTAGAATTGCGTTCTATTTCGAATGTTTAACTTAATCATACTATTCCTCATTTCGGATGAGCTTTTCATAGAATTCAATTAGGAATGATTGTTAAATATAGTCTAAGGATTTAACATTCAATTTTTACTGCATTTATAGCTGGAAATTCTTTAGTTTAGGGGTACTAATTTGAGAAGAAATGAATAAGAAAATAGTTTGCTAAACCATTAATGTTACCTTAACTGAATTGCATTTTTAGAATGTTTTTGCAACAGTGTTGCAATTTAGATAATAATCTGAATTATTTTTAATTCTTTCGCATTCCTGGAAATGTAAAACTGCGAGGAAAACAGATCTGTTTAATCACTTTTTCAGTGTATCTCAAAACGTTGATGAGAATAGAATTTTGCGTTTCATGATCCACAATTTTTTTATCTTGAAATCATTAATGAAAATAAACGAGCCGCCCTTATATATACCTGGTAACCGCTAATTGAGGGCTTCAACAACGCAGAATACAAATTAAATAAATAGATTCCATGAGAGTGATTCTATGAATGTTTAATTCGGATGGATGATTGTTTACTATTGCAAAGATCATTTTATTTTCTACATTAATCCGAACGAATTGATATACTTTTGTTGATTACAGGATTGGATGAATGTACGAGCTGATAAGCCTCTTTAAATTACCTTTCACACAATTCTTGTTAACGAAGATCATTGATTAAAATTTCTCGGTCTCTTGATTTTTAGAAATACACATTTAATTGTGTTGTATGCAATTTAAGTGTAAAAGAAACTAAATTAGTTCAGAACGTATTTATCTAGGCTTATAGTGATTATTTATAAAGAAATAAAGAAGCAAAATTTCAGTATTCCATTGAAGAGAGCTCTTGAAGATTGAGATAAGTTCAAAGTGAAAGACTTAGGGAAAATAGAACGGGGATGAAATATTTTCATTTAGAATATTACTTGTTAGCTTTAATCGTATTCTGGCATAATTAAACGCTAAGATGTGCATTCGCTATTGTTTTTTCGTAATATTTGTGCAAGAAATTAGTTATTGACCGCCTTTACAAAAACTCCATTTTAACTTTAATTTATTAGTTGTATTCTTCTTATCAATAAAAGGGCAGTTATTCGATGGAATTTAGTGTTCATTATTGATTTTAATTCGATACTTCACTATGCACCATAAAGTATAATAAAATATTCCAAATTCCTAATCAAAATGAAATTTCTTTCAGTGTTTCTTAAATGAGCTAATATTTTAAGTGCTTTCAGCTTACTCTTTACCCCTCAGCGTATTTTACCTATTTTAAAATAAATAGGGATAGAAAAAATGGGAATCAATATCTAAACACAAAAGGATCAGTTGACAATATGCATCTAACACATAACTCCATGATCATTTGTACGGCCATTTTAATTTAAAAAGGGGTATAAGTTATCGTTTAAATGATTTGTATATCACTTTTTGGTATCGAGGATTGAAATTGATTAAAAAGTTTCGAAAATAAAATTAAGAAAGTAAGGTATTATACAACTCAGGAGATATCTTTTTGAGTAAAGTAGTTTCCTTGCTTCCAGTACCAGTACAAATATGAACCATAAATTGGATGATTCCAATTTAACCATTATTTGCCTCCAAAAAAGAATCAAATCGTTCACAACGACCTCCAAAACGTACACATTTATTTACTTCGAGAACTCATTTCCGAAGTATCATCGTTTTCTCGTGGCATCGCACATCGCACGTAGTCAAAAAAAAAAAAAAAAAACAAGACGAACTTTCAGAAAAGTATCCCATCGCAATGAAACGGGAAACACGGTGGAGCTGCAGCAGCCCTGTTCTTCTTCCTTGTGGGGGCAGTTGCAGCGTTGCACCCTCTTTTTCTCTGTTCGGATGGAATTTTCGACTTGGGCGCTTCCTTCAGAAGCTTTTTCAATTTGCCGTTCATTACGCCAACGGGAGGGAGTGGCGCGAGTGAGCAGTTACATGGCAACGCATCGGGAGCTGCAACCCATTAAAAGGAAGTGCGTCTTCCTATTCACTTCTTCCATTGTCTTTCCGTCATTACTCCCTTTGTATTCTTCCTTCAACACTCTCTCTCTCCATCTTCTCCTTTTAAATGCAACTATATTTTATGCTGCGATGAAATGTTCGCCGGATTGCGTTCAGCGGATTGCAACTGGAAAAGTAATTTTCCTTTTTGGAGTTGGAACTCTTTGTTGGAGTTTTTAAAGTGTGAATTAAACACTAACTTCTCTATAGTTTTACGGTTGTTATTGCACTATACAAAAACAGTTACCTTTTGGAGTAGTATCGTTACCAAGGAAGTATTTTCTAGCTGGGACAGCTTGTAAATTGCATTGCGACGTAGGTTCGCAATAACTGTTTGTGGTCAATACGGATATTCGTAATAATTATTTCTTAAAACTCATCTTAAATAACGTTGAGTCCTCTTTTTGCAGTCTTATGAATAATTGCGTTTATTTAAAGCTATAATTAAATGGTTTAAACGAAGTATGTTGTAACTTTGAAATTCACGCCTAAGGCATAAAGTGAGCAGTTTATGATTTATGTAAATCAAATTAGAGTACATTCAAATTATTTTTCATCCGTTTTCACTTAATTTTGTTTACATCTCTTATCTTAATTATTATCATAATGAAACCTGATGGGCGCATTTAAGTTATATTTTGTATATATTACCTCACTACTTTCACTGAATCGAAAAAGTTGTTTAATTGCTAATATAGCCGTAATTTGAAGGAATCGGTGTCAGGATAATTGAATTTAATTATTTTAAATTTGAAAGGAATGGAAAAAATGGGAAGGTAAGAGAAATTGAATAGCTTAGAAATAGTTTTGGAGAAGGAAAGACAAATGAGATATTTGATGGAAATTAGCAGATAACTGACAATATACGTACTTTGAGAATAATACCTTGTATAGAAAGTTTATTTGTTGTCTATTTACTAGTGCAACATGAAACCTTTAATGCAATATTAATTCTAGTGATAAATTTATGCATAAATAATCTGTGCCTCTATCGTTATAATCATATTCAACTGGATATAAGTTTTATAAATTTGAACAAATTAAATGGTACATGCAGAGACCGCTATTATATTATAAAAAAAAGGTAATGGAACTTATTTCTCTATGTTCTACATCTTTTAGCTAACGTTGAATAACCTCTCTCCTTTAAGGCCATCTGATACCCAAATTTTTCTATAAAAATTTTCTATAGTTAATACATTCTTAACACTTTTTATGCTATTTATACTGAGGAACACTATTTATTTTCTTTAAACGATATTCATTCCACTAACTTCGTTTTCTTACTGTTTCGTATATTAAACTTTAAACGGACCCCTAAATTGCATTGTGAATCATTGTTTAAACATTATCAGCATCTCTGGTGAACATGGATATAAAAGTGAGAACACTTTGTTGGAATAGAGCGACAGAACTATAAATTTCGCTAGAAAATTAATTCGAGGAATTTCTCTGAAGACGCCCGAGATATTTTCTGATCGATATCGTTGAGCTCCCATTTGAAGACGGAGATTTGGTGGGGAAGGGAAACTCTTTTGTAAATGGGCATCTCTGTTATTTTTGGGGAAAAATGTCCTCATCAGACTGCGAAAGCGCATCTTCTCTTATTCCATTTGTCTCTTCCCACGCACTCCCTATTTATTCCCTACGACTATCACTTTCACATTCACTTTTCCCCTCCTTTTTTTGTCCATTTCTCTCAAACCTTGCTCTCTTTTCTTCTCTCGTATTAAGAGGACGGTTTTCTTATTAAGAGTATAAACATGGTTCGTCGTTATTCTGATAGATGAAAGGGATTAACAAATGTATTTAGGGTAATTAATTATTAAAACAAATCTTATTTCTATCAGAAATCTTACATGACCGTTATTATTATAGATTAAAGACATTAACAAAGGAGATTGTTAAATTAAAATATAAGAAACTTTTTATTAACAAAAAATGGTATTGGTATCTATTTTTACTCCCTATTAGAACCTCGGCCGTAATTCCATTCTTGAGTAAAATAATTAAAGTATTATTAAATGATTTATAGATGAATGGTGAAATGACAATATGAAGAATAAAGTTTCCTCAATAAAAATTCCGTATGTAACGAAATGTAGCTAAGTAATCGCTTTTTACCCGATGAATCTTCTTCATATCGGTTCAGGAACAATGAATACTTTTGCAAAATCCCAAGTTGCAGAATTCTTTGCAAACTTTCGTCAATATTGAATATTATTATTTTAATGTGTGGAAATTGCGGTATATGATTTCAAAGTCGTATACAGAACATACTTTAGGGTAAGAATCCGCGAAAAGTTTTTGAGTCTGTCCTCAAAAAAATATAAAATTTGTGTTTTTTTATTCTAGCTTTCAGTGGGTTGATAATAAGGAATCGTTTCCAAAAATCTTAAGCTAAAACCTAGAAAGCTTTTGCTAACCTTGAGTGAAATTTCTTTCCAACCTCCATTCGCCCCTTCATCGCTTTTCGTCATTATTATGCAGCGAATTTTCGATACGCACCGTGGCGTTTCCTTTCTCAGTGTACACGCTCGTGTTTCCCGATAACAGACCGGTGAGCTGTCAAAACACGCGTAAACAGCGTGGAAAGAGAACGAAGAAAGGGAGTTTTTTGAGCACGACCGAGTCTTGCAAGGAGAGCATTCACTCTCGAAATGTGAGAGAGAGGTTAACGAGCATGGATAACGATCTTTGTACGAAATTTTACGCGAAAATCGTTTGATCCGTAGCGGTCCAAGGGTAAGACGAAATGCTCGGAAAGCAGAGAGAAATGCAGGAGAAAAATACCTCGGTTGGGCTGAAAAGCTTATATACGGGTTTATGTTGGTACTAATTGTGCAATTATCGCCCACCGGTTCATTGCTTGTACTTGTTTCTGAGCGGCATTCACCGTTACCTTAGCGGTCCATTGAACGCTCTACAGATGTGGTACTCGAGTAAGATCGTGGCCTTTAACTGGATGCTGAGGAACTATTTTGAAATGTGTTGTCAAAAGGTAAATGGAAAGCAGTTGGAAATTTGTAATACCTTCCATTTCTGTATTCGTCGTATGAAATATCTCTCTATTTTCACCGCACGTAAAATACAATCCAGGATCGCCACCTTTTTTTTACTATTTTTACAGTTAATTTCATTCAGTTTTACCTTTAATTCTAACCTGTTTTATAGCTGAAAAGAGTTGTAAATATCCGGAGTTAAAGAATTAATCTCTATGTTCCCTTATTTCGCTAGAAAACATTTATCTCAAATACGAATATTCTTCTGAAAAAAATCCTTAAAACCCTTTGGGTATCACGTTCGATTCTTTTATTTATTTACAATATGAAGCACCCAATATCAATCTATTTATTTGAAGCATCTTCAATTAAACTCGCTTTTTGATTCGTAGTTTCCTTTCATCTCCATTCTCTTAATTTCTGTCTTTTATTCACCATTATTTCTCTCGATTTCATTATTACAATCTGTTTTCCGCGATGTATTCATTTTTTCCTCTCTGCATACCATTTCCCTCTGCTCCTCCACCCGTTTCCATAGGTAACCACATCTCTCTCTCTTGTTTTCCATTTCCCTGCGGATTCTTCTCGTTGCCACGGGAGCTTAAGCAATAATTGCTCCGCTACAGATGCGGTCTTTTCCTATTTTAATATTCGCCCGTTCTTTAATCAGTGAGACAGATGCGTGGAATGTCGTTTCCGTCGACCCGTGTCCTCGAGTCAAAGGTTAGTTAAAAGCGTTCAAAGCGAACCGATGCTGACGACCGAAAAAATACTCGTTACTGTTTTGGGATTTGCCTTTCTCTCGTTTGGGGTCAGATCTCGATTCCGTGCGCTAATTGAACTGCGTGCATTTGGGCGGAAAAGTGTGACGCCATAATGGGAATCACCTCGATGGAATTGGTTCTTAAATATCAGCGGGTGAAACACAATTCGCTGCTTGTTTCCTTTTTGTTTTCATCTCCGACCCTCGTAATATTTTCTTACAATATACGAATACGTTAGCTAAGGAAGAAATAAATACGTAGTTCACGAGACCTTTTCCGAATTGCACTTTTTTTAGAGAAGATTACATGATTGATATTTATATATTTATCGATTTTCATTACACGCTCTATCATTATATTCTATTATTTAATACCTTCTTATCTTTTATCCAGATCTATATATTTATCCTAGCCATTGATTTATGAATTTGAACATTAATATAACTGTTAATAGTGAGAACTGTTCTGCCAAATAGATACATTTGGTAACTAAGCAACAAATTTGTGTATTTTGTGTAACTAAGACAAACAATATGTTAGCATAAGGTTCCATACTAATATTGATATTATTGAAATATAAAAAATCAAAACACATCAAAAGAATCCGTTCTTCTCTCGATTTGAAATTGTAATTTTTTGGCTCCGGTTTTGTTTTGACGACCGCAAAAATATTTTATTAACCTCAATACTCATACTGCTCCCGTTGGAAAAAAAATGAAACCCGAAAATGCTGAGTCATTTTCCATCGCTTCTGTCTCGAATTTGAACCGGATTGAATCGTGCGGTGGTCGTACGATAGCAATCACGAAATCCGTACGCCTTTTCTCGGAATTCATTGAATAACCAATTCAGATCGCGTCTCTTCCAGGAATTCGCAGCCTGTGTCGACAATATGTAAATCTCATCTACGTAATTCTGTTGACAATATAATCAAGCGAAATTTATGCGATGCAAAATCAATATTACTTATCGGTATTTTAGAAGCCGGTGGAGTAATTTTTCCAAAATTGGTTGGCCACATTCATTCATCTTCGAGATGTCTTTTATTCAATTCGGTGACTCGGGATTTTCGAAATCTTTCGGGCTCAGTTTTTACAATGATGGAGTATCAGTATTATTCTAATATATAGGAAACTTAACGTAGAATGTGTAATTACAAAAAACTCTGTGCATCATGAGAGTATTAAAATAAAAGTTCTATCACAACTCTTAAACAATTTTAACGCATATTCTAGCATGATTGTTTCTTGCTAGGAAAAGTAAAAACTTTACTCGGAATTAAAATGAATCAGCTAAGTTTTAGCATATCCAATGAAAACAGAGAATTATTAATAAGATTTATACAAAACACAATTTCTAAGTAATGCATAAAATATAGCTAAGGGTCGCGAAAATTTTTAAAGCATAATATTTTAGTAGTTTACAGATGGAACTGTAGAGATACTGAATTTATGATTAAGTACTGGTTGCTAGTATGTTTAAACTGCTCCACTCTTAATTTTTAAACTTGCATCCTGCGCGGTTACTCTGTGTATATATGTATTACGTTCTACATAATTTAGATAGGATAATTTTTTCCCGTTATGAATTGCATGGAAAATAGGAGAACTACACTTTCCGCACTTATTTCTACATTGAACGAACTCTTTAGCATACAGAGCATCATCTGATCTGAATTTTCTTTCCTTTTTTTATCCTTAACTTGAATTACATTTGCTCTTCAGTTTCGTTAGAACCTGGAATTGAGGTTATTCGAGTCAAATACTCTGATATGGCAAAATTCAAATTTCATCTCCCAAAAAAACTTTTTCCTCTGATTGAGAATGCGACATTTACCACCAAATCTTAGAATTTATATTCATCTTAGGTCTGAGCATAGGCTGATGAAGATGATTTAACACTATACGTAAACAATTACGTACAATTAAAAATCAATACAATGAATATTATAAATGATATTACCAATGTGGATTGTTTAAAGTTCATCTCCAAGGGAACGAGAATGAATTCTCCGATGAATATTTGTCGAACAGCGAAGTATCGAGTGTTCCCAAGGCGCACATCGCACTCATCCGCACTTCCTGCAATTTTCATTCGAATCATATATTCAATTTCCTATCCTCAGATCTTTTGGCTTTGTCCCGTTCGTTTTCTCCCAATCCTTCCACCTTCTGTTATTATTCCCTCCGGGAACCCCGTCTCTCCATTTTTCCCTTATTGTCTTTCCATTGCTGCTCCCCCCCGTGGGAATTATTCGACTCACTTTTATTCGGATATCTCTTTCGATTTTTCTCTCCGTTTTTTTAGTTAATACATCTCTAGAGTGCTCTCTATACCTCCTTTAATTTTCTTTGCCTTTTATTCTCCCGTATATCTCTTTTTTTATTACTATTCTATTTTTCTGACCTCTTCCTCTCCATTGCCACTCAAGGTCCTCCATGGTTGTTCGTTTCGCGTGTTATCATAGCCGTGTATTGTACGTGTATGTCTATATCTCGATCAAATTCTCGTACAAGGTAATAATAGTATGGGAAGGTGCTACTCCCTGGAGGGGCCGTATTAATAAAGTAAAATTATGTAACAAAAAGTATCGTATTTTTTTACTAACGGGATTTAAATATGTAAAGGCTGCTTTAAATATATAGATGTATGTAAAATATTTCTTTTAATCGATTCATATGAATAAGTCGTGAGTTCCTATGAGATAGAAGTACGACTGAATTAATATGGCGGATTATTTTATTCTGACAACTAGGCTAAAATAAGTAATGAGGAAATGTGAATATGAAAAAAACTAATATAGGAAGGGGAGCAAATTATTTCGTGCATGATTTTTATTTAATTATTTTCTAAGACTTCAGAAACATCCTTCTATAGGACAGATAAATTGAGATACTTGACAATAGAAGAATATCAAAATCGATTACATGAAAAATTCCTATTAGCTGAGGATGTAACCCTGGGCATTGAGTACTTTTGGATTATGCTAATTCATAATATACTTAGATATATAAAAATACCAAAATTTTTATAGGAATAATTCTACTTACTTTAATGGAAACGAAAATATCAGATTTTTCGTACATTATGCATGCACATCGGATTATTAATACATTCAATTTCTTGAATAATATGGAGCAGAAGTAATCGATTTAAATTCCTCTTATGTTAGAGAGCAAATAGATTCATTTCCATGACAAATATCTGCCAAATGCAATTAAGATTCAGTATCAAAGAGACGACCCCGAGTACTTCACCTCCCTTTCCTTGGAGCTCTGGACTTGAACAAGTTTTTGTCGTTCATTTCTTGCGGGACACACCTTTTGAACCCTAGTTTTTACGTAATTTTCCTTTCCGGGCCTTCATTTAAAATTTCCTCAGATCCTCCCGAACCTTATCTTTCCGTCCCAACTCCCCCTTCCCTCAGATCCGAGATAATTCTCCAACTTCTCCGCTTTTTCCTCAATCTCTGTCTCCAGGGCGTATCTGTCTCCCTATTCCTAACAAACAGTCCATAAAAACTCCACTCTCGGAGCTGTTTACGTCCTCTGCGCATGCCGTTTGCGCATCTCCTTTACCCATCATGCCCCTCGAGACGTTCTGGAAGACGTTAAGGTGCCCTCGCGGTCCTGACCTTATCACCGAAAAGCATTAATCTATCATCCGTTCGCCACTCTTTCGCAAATCCTCGTGGGGACCATCCACTTTGCTTTAAATGCTCTTATCTTATCCCTAATGTTCCCTTTCATATTGTCTCCGCCCGTATTTTTTTTGCGGTTCGAATCGGAATCTCTTCTTCTTTTATCCTTTGTCTCCTTTTCAATTCTCCATTTCATAACCGTTCCTGTCTCTTTTACGTTTTGAGGAATTCATTTTGAGATATTCGCCGAATCTGACATTGAAATTTTAGAAGAAAAGGTTACGATTGAAAAAGTTCATTAAAGGTTAGCGTAATTAATTCTTTCGATCTACTGAACTTATGAAAATGAATGGTAATCATAACATATTTGAAGTTGATTGTACTTCCCTACATTTAATATGAACTAATTTTAGTAAAATTTCATACGTACGAAATTGATTAGCAATGCACATAAGATATGCTTCAAGATAGTTTAAAAGGTAATAGTAAATTCACAATAAAATTGATTGAAAAATTAGAACCTCATACAATATAATTATAATAGATGTGTAGGGATAGATATATAATACATTGGTATACGTAGTAACATACGAAATTTGTAAAACGCCTACATCCGATGTGGGATTGAAAATAGCTGATAATGATGGTGATGATATTGTAAAATACATGTGCCTTGAGGTTGTTATTTCGTATTATTTCATTATTTTCTATCCAAAGCTGACGTATAAGTCAATCTTATCGGATAAGGATGAAGTATGTCGAAACAATGAAAATTAGATTTCGGTATCAGGGTATTTGAGTATTTGATATCAAAAATCAACACATTTTAAACAGAATATCATTACTCTAGGCTCTGCGTAGTCAGGAAATGAATTATATGAAAGGAAAACTTAAACGAGTTCTTCCTGTTAAGTTTGAAAAGGAGCAATTATTGTACATTTAGGCTGTAAATCCAATCGCAAAATAAACTAGCGGATTTGAAGAGGAAGAGCATTAATAAGAAGGGAGAGGCTTACAAACGAAATTCATCCGTCATAATTGTGTAATAGGAGAGAAGTGTCTTCCTTCCTTATATACACAACATCGCTGCTTTCCCTTTCGAGAAAATTAGGTTAGGATAATTAAAAAGGTCGGCTTCTACGGCCAATTAAAAATTGAAGCACATTCCTTGTAGCGTATCTCTTTCCTGTCATTCGGAAAAAAAATAAAAATTTTCTTTAAAGGAAATTACCCGCTTGCCTTTCTTCCAAATGAGACGGGAATCAACAAAAGGATAGATGAATGTGACTTTAAAAATCGATTTTCATGATCTCAGATCTCACTCTGTTTTTTAGGCTAGAAAAGAATTCGGAAAGATATACAGCTGAAGTAAGATGGAAGGAAAACTGTTTTCAAGCAGTCTATTTGCGTTAGTATCCTTTTTTGTTTTGTTCCTTAGCAACAGCTCATATCTAAATCACTATTTTTTACCCGTTATAACCAAATCAAAGATGGAAGGATTATGAAGATAATGTTTAAATATCTCACATTCATATTATTTTATTTTCAGTTGATGTTAATTTTGAGCATTGACTTCTCGTTGAGGATCAGTATTTGGTGAATGTAAGATTGAATTGTGTTCCTTTAAGGAAATTATTTACGAGTAGTTACAAAAATGTTATCGAATTTTGCATTAAATTTATAATCCATACTGATTCTACCCTACTTACACTCTATCTTCAATCAACTTTCTTATTAACTTTTTTATGTCTTATTTCATTTTTTATATGAACTGCATAAACAAACTTCTTGTGATTACATTAGATTATGTATATGCATTACAATACAAGCTCATAGGCATTGAATCAGTATTATTAAACAGTAGTATTGTTTAACTTTATTCAATGGTAACTGATGAGCCTTTTCTCTCAGTTATGTTTAGAATTTCCGTTTCGTGCAATTAGAAAAAAAAAATGAATACTTCTCTAACAACGACCTTAATAAAATTGTAATGAATTAATGTTTATTGTACAAGACTGTAAATGTTTTCAGAATAATCTCTTCGGACCATTTTAAAGCACGTAATACATACATTCTTCGACATAATGTTAATACACCATCCCTAATTATAAAAATCTTCCCGAGTTCCCTAAAAAAAATTACAAAGAATTCTCTCTCGCACTTTTTACGCGTATTCCGAGAAGATTGTTTTCTGTATAATTGAAAAAAATATTTCCTTTTTTGTCCAGAGCAATTCAACGGCGAACTTTTAATTTCTGATCTCTCCGAGAAAGTGCTCCCATGACGTAGTCGAAAGTGCGTTTGTTCATGAAAGACATTAAGCAAGTGTGCCTCCCTCATTTCTTCCAATGGCCACGGAAATTGTATGGCGTTTTATTCGTTCTCGTCTCCAAGGACTCATCAGTCGCGTCCACTTGTTTTACTCCGATGGTTCCATCTCTTTTATGACCCTCTCCTTTTTACACTCGACACTCGCTTGTAAAACACGGAATTCTCGCATCTTCACAAAATGCATTCCCAATTAAATAGAAGAAGCTAGAGGGACATCGATCCTTAACTTGTTTGGAATAATAGGTTCCTTGGGCTGAAAGTAAGCGTCGCTTAGGAACAACTTATCCTAATGGAGTTATCTTGAAGAGGCGTTTGCCGTTGTCTTAACACTAGAACAGCGGGAAACGGACACCCCCCTAGAACAGCGGAAGGTGTCCTCAGGACACCTACGCTTGCGCTTCTTTTAAATTGAATGAGGCAGTCGTATTTAAATTTCTAGTCTTTCCTTATAAGCTTAAAAATTAATAACTAAGTATGGGTACTTATTTATCGGCAGATCATGAGGTAAATAGTTGCTACATATTTAATATAGAAATTGTTGTTGAGTTCAATCAATTTCATGAGACTCATATTCCGATATGAAAATATACAGAACAATAAAGCCAGAAATAAATTATATGAATAAATTAATATAAAGCCTTTTCGAGATAAAATAATTATTTGCTTGAATAACTTTTGAAAATTACCCGATTTTATCAACAATTTACGTGGGGTACAAGAAAAAATAAACTCGCGTAATAGAACTTTACCGCTTCACGTACCTTCCTTTGATTTTATTTCACAACAAAAAGACTAGAAATAAGGTTTAAGACACAAACTGGACCTTAAATGTTATTTGCATACGCAATTATATTGATTTTTCTATTTTAGCACAATGATGCTGTCACGAAATAATTACTCCATAGAATCCTTCCACGAAGCTAATACATAAATCTTCTTGATGTTACAGTTTCTATTAACCTATTCCTTGCACTTCTTACACTTATCTGATGCTATATTTCACTTGTATTTTCTTTTGAACAGATATCGGTGGCTTCATTGGATGATGTCTCGTGCATCTAGTGTTTACTTAGGTCCTTTTTGAGATCTCTTAGACAGCTTAGGTTTTACTTTGTTTATCTGCGATTCGTTGCAAGAATCTATATCTGGTTATTTGGCGACCTCTTTTCTGCTTGCAAATAACCTATACATTGACTTTTGCTAGATAAATTTTTATGTAAAAAGAATGCATTAGGCAACGTCGTGAGTCTGTCTCACCGTGTGCCTACGCGCCATTTGGTCCACTGCGCCGCTTTTTGTACAATTATGGTACGTCACCGCGTCTGATTTTCTTTTACTAATACTGTCAAATACGACATTAGAAAGCATCTAAATCGCGAGAAGAACATGTTTATTCGGTTTAATCTTATAAAGAAGGATTATTCTTCATTTTTCGACAACATCGGAATTCACTGCAGATTTTTCAACTCCAGCGACTCTCATCACAATTTGTTCTATGTTCCAGATAAAAAATACCTGCTTTCTTCAGCCTTTTAAATAGTTTCTTTAATTTAAAATAATTATTGGTCATTAGATTAATTCCTTTTATATAGGAAAGGACCCATCAAGGTCATGACCACATGGTTCAGGAAGATGGCCTATCCTCCAACTCGATAACTTATGGAAATCTATTCTATGCATATTTGGAATTAAAATCCACTACTAACCGAAACTTAAGTACATATTTATCAGGTTTATCAAGAATAAATTGTGTGAATAGACATCTACACTTTCTGGGAAAAAGCTGATCATTCACCGTCACTTTTGTAACGGGATTGTAATTGTACGGGAAGCCTGGCAATATTCAATAAGTGAGTGTCACAAAAAGATATAAGACAAATTAGTCAATTGCGAAAATAGAAATGGGAAACGTATCTTATAAATGGAAATATTAGAAAATATAAGGCAAAATGTTTCCAACTCAAATCATCATTAGAATTGCTACCTCAAATTTTTATACATAACAATATAATTAATTAATTTTAGAGAACGGGGAGAAAATAATAGCAAAAAGCAATATTATCTCAAAGCACATTCGTAAGAGCTTCTAATATAAAACAATGAAGGTTTTATCATAAGAAATAATAGTAAATATTACGTAGGTGTCCTGAGGACACCTCCGCTGTTCTAGGGGGTATGTGGTAGGATCTCCTATGAAAATGTTTCAATAATTATAAAACTTGGTAGAAATACGTAGAATATTAAATAATTAAAAGTCACGAAACGATTTCTTTCTATGATACAAATTACAAAAATGGTGCGTTTTTTTCATGGGCGAGGTGTCCTGAGGACACCCTCCGCTGTTCTAGTGTTAATAGAGGGCATTTGATGTTACTACGCAGTTGATGTCTTCCTTTGCAATTATACTATAATTTGGATAATGAAATGGATTTAAATCTGTGTACAAATTAGATTTGAAGTTTTATCTCACGTTTGAAGAATTAAATAAAGAGGAAAATTGGTCGGATATCATTATTGATTAACGCTTTTACTCAAATGTATTTTAGTAAAACTTTAATTATTGCTTTGAAATCAATACTTCAGTTTTTAAATTAGAAATTGAAAATATTCAGAGAGATACTATGGTACTGAAGAATTGAACAGATAATAAAATAAACATATTCATAGAAATGACAAAACTCAACTTTGAAATTCAAAATAATATAAGATAATTACTGAAAAATTAAAGAACTCTTAGCGATTATTCAAACCCTCCAACATTAGCTACGTTCACAGAAAGCTTTGGAGAGAAATTTTAGCCGTTTGATATTACTATTGCAAGCCTTTATTATACTCGTATATTTATCTTAAATCTGTGTTAATTTGTAGCACAAATTAAAAAATCTTTATATTGTGTAAAGAGAAGTAAATGAATTAAGTTCCATCAATAGTAGTCATTCATGCATCAGAGATTCATAATGAGGCAGTTAATGCAGTAAATAAAGCAGGAATAAATAATGATTCATTTTTAAGTATTTAGCACTATCGTATCGTTATTATCACTCATAAAATGTGTAGGAAGATACAAATACGTAAATAACCCCTTAATGTTAGTCCACTCGAGATATTATACACCAAGGTAGGGCTATCACATGGTAGGTATAAATTCACCAAACCTGGGTTATACTGGGCATTTTCCTCTATGGATGATCTTTGATTTGGAGACAATATAGGAAAAAGGTGCGAGCACGCGTGCTCATGCGTGCTTGCCCCGATCACGTTATCACGCGTTATACCTTTGGTCAGCTCCTGCTATCGCCTGAGGGTCACAGCGTTTCTCTAAAGCCTCTTCCATTAGCAAAAAAGCTCGCCCTGCAGCTGTCATCTGTTTCGATTTAGGTCTTCACACTCTGCTTCTTGTCGTGGTCACCACTATCGCTTCCCATTAATCGACTCCGTCGTAACACACACTATCACCATAGCGGCGAATTCACGGTCAACACTTTCGCCTATCGATTCCCAACCACGTGATCGCTTACCTTCGCAGCTTAAATGCCTACTTAGTCCTTATCGGAAATCTCTTTGCAGAGGCAAGCGAGGAAGTTTTATGTGCATACGATAGCGTGGCTTATAACCATCGGAAGAATTCAATTTAGTAGTTCCTCGACGCGTTATCGGAGCGGTAACCTCAAATTACCGATCGCGTCCGTAACCATTAGCGATGCAAACACGTTTTCTCTAATCATCGCCGATCGATCATTGGTTTATCAGAAGATTGGCCGTTTCGAAGCCACGTAGTGCTATATGTGACTGGATATATAAATTATTACGTTAAGCAATACAAATTAAAATTTATTACATTGGTGCAGCAAGGGTCAGTTAAGAGAAAAAAGATCATAACTGTTTATTATCTTAAAATGTTCGTATCTGTATTCAATGTCGTTGTGATGATATTTTATTCGAATGTATACGCGCTAAATTAGAGTGGCACTTGTGTTGAGAGAGAAATATTTGGCTTTATGAGAATTATAGAGAAAATTATATTACTTAGCAATTTAAATTAATATAAGTTCTAATTCTAATGAGAATTTACATAACGTCTCCTTAATTTCAATTCAAAGTCATCAATGATAGAGAAGTAGAACTGCGTCAGATTATATGCATATACTCATGCAAGACAGTAAAATATAGCATTATAAAGATTGAAATATAATAAATTTTTGTAATAGCGTTATGTATGTGCACTATGTTATTTGTCTGATATTTATCTTTTTTTTTAAATGGGTTTGCAAAATTTCCTCTGTTTATATAATAAATAATTATAATTTATTCTGTGATAATGCTTGCGTCATTGGAAATGTATTCCTGATAAAGCGGCAAGTATTATGATTAATTAATCAATAAATAATCGAATAATATGGGCGTGCAAGAAGAAAATTTAGATATATTAATGAAAGAGTATATGTTTATACTAATTTCAGTGATTTGGTTATATGCTTTAATCAGTTATTTGGGGGATAAGCTTGCTTGAAAGGCTTTGATATTAAATTTTGTAACCTTATCCCCTTCGTATGGCAAACCCTTAGCAGGGTGATAGAGTTCGTGAACTGCGAAGTTCGACGGCCTACCATTAAATGAAAGCGGAAGGAAAATCTTCGGTATCGTTATATTATACTATCGAAAAGTATTGATAAAAGATCCTATTAAAAAAATATGACCTATTGGGAGTCGATCGACAAATAGATTTGATTCAAAATGGTATCGAAACTAATTCATTTAGACCTAGAAGATTTTATTAAATTATAAAAGTTTGATTTAGCTTTAAATATCAATCTTTAGGATAATTTTGACTAGAAAACAGAGGCAGCCCTTTTCGCCCAACTGGATAACAAAACCCTTTGAATTACAGCGAGTGAATGCAAAAGGACCGCGTATCCATTCTGTAGAATCGGAACAGTTTGCTCTATCGAACTCGCGCTCATTCTTAACAGTCAAATGCGGAAAGAAAGATGGCCTCCGCTTTAATTAATCTGTTTACTGCGAAGAATGATAGCGACTGGAGCGAGCGAACGCTGTTCGTTGTGCGTATTTTTTTCGGAGCGAAAAACGAATGAACAAAGATTAACGCAAATTCTACGAAATAAATTAGTGAAGCGAATAAAAATTCGGCCGATTTGAGCAACAATTCGTGGAAAAGTCGATGGAGGAGCAACGACTTTTGGAAAGGAAGCCCCATTCGACTGTGGGGGAAATGCGGAAGTGATGGTGTTGTGCATGCTCTCTTCGGAGGTCCAAAGGTGGAGATGGAGTGTTTAAAAAAGAAGGTATGATTGATGAATACGAAGTCATCTAAGCGAAGGGAACGTGGGGTGATACGTAGGACCCTCTTTAAAAGAGGCGGAAATGACGTAATCATACTCGGAAAGATTTCCATCTCAGGAAATATATTTCGTGTACATACAGATATATCGTACGTAGGTTACTATATGGAAATATCGTTTAATAAGTTATATGTGTATTATATTGCATGTAGCATATTGTGCATTAAAAAGGATATTATATTTATAATAGAACGAGAATAAAGTTTAATACGTCTCGTACTACATCAATAACTCAAAAGTTAGCTAATAAATCTATCAAGGCGATAAAATAACACGTAAAACTAATATATATTTCAACAATTACAATGATCTAATTGATAAAAATTCGTTCAAAGTTCATTCCTGATATATGCAATGAAATATCATGATTTCCGGCTCCTCTTAGCTGTTCACGGCTTTGAAAATTCCTTCCGGGAACGAATTAATCCAATTAAACATCTTTTATCAACGCTTCGTTGGAGTTTTATAAAAGTTTTCGCGCGGAATGCACAAACTATTCTCATTTGCAAATTCCACGCTGATATATTTGTGGATGACGCTTTTCATTTACGAAATTTTACTTTTCATGCTTCTTGTGGTACTTACTATGCGTAAAAAATATGTCCCGCTGAGATAGAGGTAATATATTTCGCATCTGATAAGCGGACTGTGTTCCGGAAAAGTGAGGACCTATGTTTGATCAGTTTTAGATTTACGCAGAAAAATCATCAAAAGCATTTTCATTATGTTCTCTAAACTTTTTCGCTTTTGCTTCAAATCGAATCGTGTTTATGTATCAGCCTTTGATACAGGGAAGTAATATTATTCGTACGGAGTGCCATGGTAACATATTGTTTTGAATTCTAATTTAAAAGCAAACTTGCAAAAAGCAACAATTTCTAAGTAAGCCAGAAATACACATAAATTTGTTTAGAAAAAGAAGCTCTTGCAAAATGGTCTTTTCTCTTAATTTGGAAAATCGCACTTCATAAGAGTGAGATTCACTTCGTCGGCAGATTCCAGTTCCTAAGAGAACACTTTAATTTGAACTTCTCTGAATGCAACGAACGCACCACTTTCGCAATACGTGCTAAATTCCGCTAATTTCCGACATTTAACCCCCTTCTTTTCCCCACAGGTTACGTAGTTTACTTAAATTCAACTCCTAATTCTAAAGTGAAAGCATAATTGGGTTTTTCTCTCGTTTGGACTCATCTTAGGTCCGATAATAAAAACGCTCACCACTCACATGCTTGTGAATATTCATGAATTCGCTAAAAGGCAGTTTAAAGAGATACGCGGGAATAAATACAGTGCAAATGGAATGGGGAAAGTGATGAGCTGAGAATGGGAAACGTGTACTGAGATATTAATGAAAGGCTATTGCCGACAATCGAGAAAATTTCAAAGGTAGCACGAATAGAGAGTAGGTGAACAATATTGGATATCCTTGTTATAAAGCGAAGTTAAAAAGGATTCTAGATAAAGATAGATCAATTATATTCTGGTGGGCAAATATTTAATAAATATGAAAAGTGATTAAGTGATTGAACTTATTTATCATAGTAAGAGACAGTCTCGTAGATTGTCCGTAATACCGAATGAGGATATTTCAGAAAATGAGAATTATGACTCTAACAATAAGATGAAAAACCAATGCCAATCGCTATGGGCAATAGTTAGAGTCGAGTATTCCGAATGGTTTTGGATTGAATTGAACTATATCATTTTTAGGTTATGTGTCATAGTTTCTGTTCGCTATTCAATACATTTCTTAGGATTTGTGAGCAGAGATTGGTTTCAATGAAAAAAGTAGTAAACTTAAGCTTTCAATAGGTTCTTATTTGCTGGGGAACGCAGTTATATTTTAGGAAATAGTGAAATGCAAAAAAGTTATTCGCTTGTATATTGTGTTACTTTATTCTATATTCCTGCCTTTCACAGCCTTTAATTAAATAATTTTAAACAATATTCTCATCTAATATTAAATCCTTTTTCTTATATATCTACATCTACATAAGTACCCTGCAAAAGCCGCCTTTCGGCGTGTGACAGGGGGTGTAAACATCAATTTTATATTATATATAGTCTTAAGAATGAGTCTAATTTCTGGAAACATCACCTAAAATCCAGTAAAATATTGTTGGAACAATATTGCACGATTTCTGACTATTGTGTGCGTTCTAAAAGTGAGCTCGACCTTAAATTCAACTGCACGAACCACATTTTGAGGTAAAGGCCATTTTATTTCGGCAAGGTCGGTCCGAGGACACCTCCGAGGGAAAGATTTGCAAAAGTGGCAGTGAAAGTGTAGATTAATGCGAAGGAGAGCGCTCGACGGGTGTCAGGGCAGCAACTCTTTTGATGTGAAAAGGGTTAATTATTAAACGATTCGCCCTCTGGTGAAATGTTGTTTAAATTGGCGGCCGGTAAAAGTCGTCGGGTTATTGATTGCCGTCGCAAGGATAATTGCGTATCTCACGCGACCAAGCAATTAATTTGTGCCGTTTAATATTTGATAAGAAAAAAGGAGTGACGAAAGTTATGGGGCTAATTTCGGACTTGGAGATAGAGTGAAAGTGAGGATTCGCTTGGAGATTGATCGTAATGGCTGCTGGAAGAGAGATATTTGCCCCATCGATTATCTTTTTTTTATGAGTATTCCTAATAACCGAGATACGGGTGAAAGAGTGTGATGCATGGATTTGCGTGGGTGATGTTGAAGTAATTGTGAATTAAGAAATACAGAGCTAGTTATCATAAAATATACTCGATGAAATATTAATAATTTCTATGAAGAAAAGAACGCTGTGATTTAACTCTCATAGTGATTCAGCGCGTAGTAATAGCGTGTCCATACATTAATTGTTAATTTTTTATTGTTGTTTTTTCTTAATACACACTGTAGAGAATTTATGAAGAAATAATAATTGTAATTAGGAAGTAATATATGATAAAGAAGAAAGGAAAGAGATGTAATTTTTTCAGTGGTTTAAGAAAAGGTATGATGAATACAAGAGGATGAAATATAAGCATCTTTTGTACATGATTGATATAATATAAGGAATAGATATGGTAATATATAATAATGGAAAAACGGAAATTGTGAGTTCTTAGTTAGTAAATGTGATTACATTGTATATTACTCGTAATTTGAATGTAGAACTAGTTTCTGAAAAAATTACATAGTGACAAGGGTTCAGTGATTTGTTAGTTAAAATAGCCTTTATCGAAAGGAATTTTTAGCTTTAATTAATTTTGAATTGTAACCCTTTATTGAAATCAAATGAAGGTCTAAAACCGATGACAGGAAAAAGGTACCATGACAACCGCATTGAGGTTAGATATATCTCATTCGTGGCAAGAGGTAGAACGTACTCGAGCGGCAATAAAGTTGGATAACAAATGAGTCGCGGATACCGCAATATTACTCGGAGGCGTAAGAGCCCAATTACCAACTGCTCCTGAGCAAGATAATGAGGGACGGGCCATGAGATATATTCCAAAGTGCGGCAGAAAAGTTGTAACTGGCCGTGGAATGATAGCCGTCAAACGCATCGCTTCTGTATTAGTGTGGATTGTTACGATGTGTCCTGGAGACCGTTGCCTAGGGGTGAATAAATACGCATCGGGTATTGAAAAAACACTTTCTAACGCAAACGAATGGACGACGAGTTCTAACAACGATTCCGTACTAATACAAAGAGGTAAATAACGAAAAAAGAGCGAATTGATTTATTTGTGTTATCTTTTGTATGATTGACTTGGTTCAGGAAAAAGGGGTGTTATTGTAAGCAGTGAATGTATGCGGTTACCATTATTCATATCGGGATATTCAAGTTATTTGTCTAAAAAGCTATTTCATATAAAATCTACTTTCTAAAATCTAATTCTCCTTTGTTTTGTTGCTATGATATAACCCAATAGTGCGTCTTAACACCAGGATATAAATTTGTGTACGACATTTCGATTTTAGACGGGCATTTTAATCAAAAAGTAATCGCAATAAAAATATTTACGTGACCCTATCATAGAAACGACTTTATATAATGCGCTATTTATTAATTTAGTTGTTTTTCTTTGGATATTAGCATAGAGATGTACGTTGAAAATCAACGAAGAATTTATTTGATACGCATTTTATTCCACTTAATTAAAAATTGGTTTCCTGCAATTACGTAATACTGTTTTGCAATATTAATTATTTGCATACATCATTTCGTTTTTTTAAATTATATTATACCCTCCTTGAGTATTCGATAAATACATTGCACAATCGTAATTACGGAATACGAGTATTTGAAAAGTTTAACTTAAGTGGATAATTTGTTATTTTACGTAATTTTAAATTTGAATACGTATAAGAATATTATAAGAGTTTTATTTGGGTAATTTTACCACGAAATCGTAAATAAAAAATAATTGCTCTGCTTGGATACAGATTTCGATGATTTGTAGAGCAGGATGCAGATTATATGACCTGGATCGTGAAAAATGAACGAATAATGAAAATGTAATTTCAATTACCACCCCCACTACATCACGAATTAGTTTGTTTTTGATTTCAGCGTATCTCTCCCCTGCGAAATTCCGCCTCCAAATTTGCCTTTATTACTTTTCAATTTGTTCCACTCCGGTCCCCTAAAATGCGACGACTGCTGTCTCAAATAATTGAAGCCACATCACGCGATCTTCCTTTTCTCCATCGTTAAAATTCCCCAAATTATCATTCATTATCTCTTTCCCTTTTCCATTATTTACGATCCATTCGTCTTCAACTTTCACTCTCTTTCTCCTTGAATTAACTGAGATTCTTCTCTCCCTTCTCTTTCGTAGAAATCTTTACGATCGTACATATATATATATATATATATATATATATATATATATATATATATATATATATATATATATATATATATATATACGAGTAAAGGTGTGCTTGCTTACAGCAAGCAATCGAAAAATATATTTTAAAAGAATGTATGATCTTCCGAAAGACTTTATTCGGATGAGTCAAGCTAACTAAAGGACAGTTTCGCAGCTGACAATATACTGAATTCGATTTCCCATGCATTTTGTACGGCAGCGTTATGCCCGCCCTGGCGTCGAACCAAGGCCATCCTACGAAAATCACTGTCATCCTTCGCTTATGTATGATAACCCGTATTAACATCAGAAATTTCAAATCGAAATAACCTAAGGAAGTATCTCAAAATGAGTCCTTATTTCCCTGTGCATTTCATTTGAAATATTTGTTAACGCCCCCTCGAATTGAACCAAGGACCATATAGGACATTATTACGGTCGCTTTTATGTAAGAATGGTCCTTTTTATGGCTGTGTGAAATTTTGAACCTCTGCGCGGTAGGGAAATGTCATGAAATGCTTTCAGGAATGTTGTCAATGCTTTCCATACGGGAAAAATCGAGATTACGGGTCGCTCTTGAATCGAACCCATGGCTTATAGGCACCTGTTAATTTTTAAAATCGTACATTTTATACGTATCTATAAACGTAGAAAGTTTGAATGATCTATGAACGATATTAGGGGTGCTACGATTTTTCGAAATTTGAAAATATTTCACCTCCTGGCATCGAACCCATGACCAGTTGTACGTATAAAATAGCATTTTTTCGTAGAAATTCATGATGACAATAGCGCTATGAAATCTTATTGTTCTAGCTTAATGGGAAGTATTTTAAAAATTATTTGAAAAACGGCCCCATGCATTCTTAACGGGGAAAATCGAGATTACGGGACGCTCTGGAATCGAACCCGTGACACGTAGGCAACTGTTGATTTTTTCCAAAGTACATTTTATATGTATCTTTACGTGTAAAAAGTTTGAAAGATCTATATTTCATATTTATAGAGCTAGGATTTTTAAAAATCCGAAAGTATTTCACCTCCTGGCATCGAACCCATGACCGGTTGGACATAAGCAATAACATTTTTCTATAGATATATATAGTAGCAATAGCTATATGAAATCTTATCCTTCTAGGTTAATGGGAAGTATTTTTAAAATCATTTGAAAAACGGCCCAATGCATTCTTAATGGGGAAAATCGATTTTTGGGGCCTCCTAGAATCGAACCCAAGACAGGTAGGATCGGTTTCCCAATTTTTCCTAGGTGAGATTTAGTTGGCCATTACGGAAAAAAATCGGCGGCTCCGTGGCCCCAGCGGTTTGGGCCTAACATTAATATCCTATATATATATATATGTTATATATATCCCCCCGAAGCGTCTATATGTATAGATATATATGAAAGGAACATTTTACAACTCGTTATTATTTCTGGATTTGCAGCTATCGTACGATCATAAAGGACTCCGCCATCCTATTTCGAATTATTTCCCATCCAAGGTGTCTTTTTTACATTTTAATTCCATCCGCAGATTTCTGCTCCGCTAAAAATTCCCTTCCCTTTTATCCTCCCTTCTGCACACTGTGTTCCCCAGGAGTTATTCGCTGTCTCCCGGACAGGATCATAAACGGGAATTTAGGAGACCGAAAACGAGGGAATTATATCAGCAGATAGTGTTCCGCTGATATCGGCTGCATTTGGAAGCTTTTTAGGGAGTTACAGTCGATGCGATAAGTGGTTCGCTTGAAAATTCTCCGTCAGAAGGGAAAGTTCCGGATCCGTGAAAGCGCTGAAATATACAGCAGACGTCTCTTCTATTTGTTAGATCGATTCCGAACTGTAACTTAGATGTTAGACGCACGAGGTTGGATGTTGTGATAAACTATTGAAGCTCGTCGTTTTAGGAAAGGGTATCGCGTACTTAATTTGTAAAGGGAAAAGATTGATTCAATTGCCTCTGTTTTCAACCTGGTTTAGTGTTCTAGGCTTGGAAAGAAGTTCCATGTAGTTGGAAGAGAGATTTGTAGTTTTATTTAAGGTATCCAGCATTGGTTTTGAATCAGATAACGATTGAAATATCAATTGGAAAATAAATTTATTGAGCGTATTAAATTATTCAAAGAATTAACTTATATAATCGCAGTTGGACGACTTTAAAACTGTTTGATTTGAACTTTTTTCATTGTATGATTTTTATTTCATTTAATGTGCATGAACAATATTACGTTTTACGCTCTAATGAGATAATGAAATATCAACTATTTTAACAAAATTTTCGAATATATATTTCCTCCTAAAAATTGTTTGATTTAACAACCTATTCCAGCGTTTTATTTTTAATTTTGGAAACAAGAGTATAAGAGGAGAGAAATCAATATAAAAAGGAAAACTGTAATATAGATGGTGATTTTTGAAAAAAGTATAGACTAATAGTATAGAAAATATCAACAGCTATTTCTTAAAATCCATTAGGCGAAAATTCAGGTAAAAAATTTGAACAAGATATTTTCTTATTCCCCGATACTAACATGAGGATAAATTACATTTTTCACGGATATCAAAAGGCGCTCTCTTTTCTACTGTGGCGAAGTAATACGTATCAAAACATTGTTCCACGATCGATGCTAATCTATCATCTGTTTTGCATATCCGTATCCGAAGATAGTCCTTTTTTTGCATATAAAATCGAATAATTTTTCACAGAAGTACAGCTGTTGTAAACAAACGACGCGTTAAACCGACCGCACGGACAAATTGAATTTTCCACAGACGCCCTAAATTCTATTTCTCAGTACGTTTCGAATTCAAGCTGCGCTTTTGTAGGAATAATTATTGTACTTTTATATCTGTCGATTTACGAGCGAAATCGCTGAATGTAAATTACAAATCTGAAATTGCTCCAATGCTTAAGGGAAATTGTAATTTCATGTAAATAACGTTCGTGCTATATTAAAGCTGTATTTTAACTACTTCATTTACACAGATTCAGTTAATTCAAAAAAAATTACTTGTTTGAAAATCATCTAAATTTATTAATTGAGATTTTGTGAGATTTGCTGAAATGTAATAACTAAAAATTACCAATAATAATTTGATCTAATAATTTAAAAAATCCAATGAAAAAACTTCTTAATTAAAATAAAGAATAAGTGCATGATTTGTAGATCACGCATACATATGTACAACGTTCAATTTTGTGTCAAAATCGAATGAATTAATTCTGTGATCTTTTTTATTTGGAATATTTATTGTTTGCCTTTATCATTTCAGTTTTTTTTCAAGCATTGTTATGATGTGTATAGTAGATTCTGGTTTTTTTCATCAGGGATTTGGGAAATACGTTGCTTTGTTTAAATACCCTTAAGAATAATGATTAAAATAAATACACACTCAATTAAAATGCCAATTTATAATATATTTAATGAATAATAAAATAGAGTGCTGATTATTTTTCTTCTCTTTATTTCTTTGTTCACTACCAGTGATATTTTTAGACACGAAACAAAATCCCATCTAATATTCCTCGATAATTACCTTAATAAGCTTACCTGAAGAAAGCATGGTTCTTTGAATCGTCCTTGGTGATTAAATTCTCCAAAAAATAATCGTTTTCTATTTTTATCCCTCATTTCCCGATAAAGAAAGCACCTTCAGACATTTTGAAGAGCAAACACCAATTAAGTTCTTCGCGACATCGTAAATTAACCAATGCTAATTAGTCCATCAGGATGACGTTCCACGTTTAGATTTTGACGGGTTATCATTTCATTAAGGCATATCTCTAATTAATTGGTGCGACGGATTGTGATAAAGAGGGTGGGTTTTCAACTCGGCGGAACCTGAGGAGGGTCTGCCCGCCACTGTCGTGTACGCGGCGGGCAGAAAAGCGTCCTCCAGAAGGGATTATTAAGCAAAATGACGCCCTCTCGGGGTCACTTGTTGAGGCCTTGACAATTCCCCATCCTACACCACCCTTTTCCCCCCTTTGTTTCCCTTGGATCGCAGCTATGCGCCCACTAGACAGCCTGACGTCGGTATTCCACATTCCACGGCTTTGATTAATCGAATATTCAATGGAATACGACTGGTACGAATGTTGTGGATTAACAGCCTCGAATATGCATTATTTCGAGCCTTAAATTTTCCGGGGATTGAGGATCAAGAGGTTAATGAAAAGGTTTTTGGGATCCGTGATGGACGTAGATTCTCTAATTTACCTCATTTATTTTATTTTCTTTGAAATCAGCTTCATCGCGCTTGATGGAATTCGGGAAATAGAATCTCAGCTGACCTTCGTCATGTGACGTACGTCAATGTCATTGATTTTTCTATAAATATAAGGTCATCTCTGCTCTTAACACGCTTTGATGTTTTATTGGCCTTAATAATTTAGGCTATTTGGCTCTCGTGTACTTAGAATCCTATATTTATGAAAAATGATTGGTTGTATTTTTGGAAATATTTTTTTTCGTAATTAAGTGCCGCAAGAGAGAATTAGCACAATTATTTTTCTCAATTTTTTAGTTAGCGCTTTGCAAATATGTCCATTCTTATAGAAGGATTTATCAGTTTGAAACTAAAGATACGTTTGACATATTTTCAGAACATTGAAGTATTTTGTAATTAGTTAAATTGTAACTTAACGTTTCAACAAGTGTTTCAGGGACGTAAGTCAAAATTTCTTCACCGTATATGTATTTAATGATTTTTTATCATCAGATACATCAGTTTATTACATATCAAAGAGGTATTTTGGCGAAATATAGAGTAAACTTTATTATTTTATTTAAAAGAATTAAATTATCTTCTATCGTATTTCCCAAACTCGGCCAAGTATCAGAATTTCTTGAGTATCATTAGTTGATGATCTTCATTTTTCTTATTCTTCATCTCCCTTATTATTTCTTCTCAGCTGATTTATTGACGAAATTTTCCAAATCTTCATAATGATCAGACGACCAGTAGCAATCAGTGTTCTTTTTTCATTAATTTTATGCTTAATTCTACCTATCTCGCAAATCACTATCACCTTCCTTACCTCAAGACTTTGTCTTTCTGTAGAATAATAAAATATGAAATATCACCCAATATACGATTTAAAAGCGTCGTATTTCTTCAAATATTTGATAGGAGGATGTAGCGGACTCGTAAATTTAATGGAAAGAAGTTTGATTTATAGGTTATTTGTAACCTTCTCTTCCTGGTATTTCTGATGTTGTTATCAATAGGTTACGTTTAATTGAACCAGAAAATGTAGATAAAGAAATTTAATTGAACCTTAATGTGGTATCCTTTCTAAGTTGACTTAGATTAAGATGTTTGCAAAGACTTTAGTGTCATTTGTCTACATTCCCTATCAGTTAAAGGCATTTTAAAAGGAGTACAGATTATTTTATTGGAAATTCAAATGATCATACTTTTAAGAGGTTACTCTTAAGTTTATTTTGGGTCTTTTATTGTAATGTGTTGTAACTTAAATATCTTATAAAATCTAATATATGCATTACATCTTTATGTGTCGTTAGATTTGTTATCCATAAACTTGTTTACTTCCTGATGTTAAATGTCCTTTCAGAAATTTGGAAATACCTTCTTCATAGTTAATGCTATTTTAAATAATCATTTATATTTATTAAGGAGATATACTCATTGTTGTTTCAAGAAACGCACGGTCATAATTCATCATTATTAAAATCAAGAAGGGTTTAATTTTATGTTCCATAGTATTGGTATGAAATGAAACGCATTTCAGTTTACTTAACGGTATTTTAGTAAGAATTTGATGATAATCTGTGTTCTGATCACCTTTTTAGATTAATGTATTCTTTTATTTACAGGTGAGTGTATACTTTTCAACTTCATTGCATTTCGGCTGTGAACGTATCTATTACCCGTAAGTAAACAATTTAGAATAAGGATTAGGTTTCTGTGGTTACCAATCTTCCATGGAAACGGAATTTAAATTATACATTGCCTAATTGGGTAAGAGAAAGGAAAAGTAATGAACATACATATTTGTTATATGTAAATGTATTTATTTTCATGGCAATTTAATCCAATAGGTCCCATCCTATCCTCGTTATTTAGAAATATGTTAGGCTAACAACGTCCAAAGCAAAGCAAAGGTTAGTTCGTCCCTATTAAAAGAAGGTTCATTTTTATATTTGTATATTGGAAAAAATATACATAACAAGTAAATATTTAAGAGATTTACATATTTGGAATAGAAATAAAATTAAATAAGCTTTTATTATGTTTTGCCAACGTTGTTCGCCGCACACCGACGTTGACATACAGTTTAACATTAAAAAAAGTATTGCTGGTAGAGGAATTTGCTATCAAAATGTTTGATGAGTAGTTATTTATGAAGTTTGATCTAAATTTTCTCTCTTTTTAAAATCAAACAAATATTTATTTTATTTTTATATTGACGCTAAAATATAGTAATTTTAGATAAAGTATTCCATAAGGAACAGTATACTACTAAAAAAACTTCCGTTTATAATACCAGCAAATGACAGAAGCTTATTTTTATTAGACAGCAAAAGTTTTAAACTTACTTAGCATCGTAAAATTACGCAAATTATATTTGCGATGATATCATACTCATATCTTTATGTTACGTAAAAAATTACCAAAAAATAACCGCTTAATTTTTTATCCAAACGGAATTATTCCCCTTTCGTAGACTTAATACACGAAACTTTTTAAAACATCCATTATTTTTTTGAAAGTGCGGAATAGTGATCTTAAACGTTTTTATTGCTCTAGCGAGCGTAAAATTAAACTCATGCTGCAAATAAATTACCTATTAGTGCCGCATCATATATGTGTTTCTTGGAGGAGTGCCATGTGACACTAGTATGCGATGGAGGGACTGGATACCGCTTGTAAGGTCCATGGAGAGAGCGATGTTTTACGAGATACGCCTTCGACTGCGGCCAGACTTACCTTCGTAGGGGTCCGTGGTTTACGGACGCTTATAAAGATCGCTCGGACGTACGCACGTGCAAATAAATGTTCCCAAAAGGGTTGTCAGTGAAGTGAAAGGGAAACTTATTTCGAACGGCGTCAGCAGCAACCGATAAAAACTGAGATTTCCTTCAAAGCGTACGGGGGACGTTGATGCTTCACGAATCGGAATATATACACTCCTTGGGGTTTATATCAGCTTCTATTTTCACTCCACGTGTATATGAAACTGGGAGTTACGTTTACTAGGACTCCTGCTAGATAAATACGCCCTTTCCTCCGTTTTCTATACAAGGAACTTTTCGTCTTGCGTTGGTACGGAGCTGTCTATATCTTTACGATGTGAAATGTGAGTTTTTTTAGTGTTTTTTTTTTCGAATCTATCACATCAAAATCAATCATCAAAAAATGTAACTTATTTACGTTAAGTGCAATATATGATTACGGAAGTATTATCTGAAATGTATTAAAAGCACTAGTAATAAAAAGGGTTCAATGAATCTTTTGTTGAATCAATTGAATAAAATCTATATTTTATTTCGTAATTAATTTTATATTTATTTTTAACTTTTATTGTTAAAAACGATCAAAATTGTAGAATACATCTATGAGTTGCACTACTTTATGAGTATACGTATATAGGTATTACCAGTGAATTATAGCAATTGTCATATTACGCGTTTAAGATGAACGCCTTTAGCATAAAATACTATCAATTTTTAAAAGGCGTAGATTTCAAACTTATACGACTAAAAAGAGTTGCAAATAAAAAGGAAAATAATGAATGGAAAATTAGTGTTCTATGAAGTAGTGCTTATATTCACTTGAATCTTTTATACTGTGTTCGTAAAAGATCAATATGGGGACGTTCAGCACGACGATCGGTGTGTGTATATATTTTGCCATTTAACTCGTTCCTTCCTCTATTACCTCCATTCAACACTTGTCAGAATCGAGTATGACAACGAGTATTTTCGAGTCATTAAGTTTGAGAACTCCCCGTTTATTATTTGATCACAGCGGATGAGATAATCTAGCTTTTCCTCGGTGAGAAATAGCGACAGGAAATGAAGAAGTTAAGAAAGGGTCCACTCAAAGAAAATCCCTTTTCCTCTACGGCTCAATCTAACTCTTCATTTTTTATCCTTTCTTTCCCCGGATGACACATCTTCCCTTCACCTCTCCCGTGACAAAGCCCAAATAAACGTGACTTGAACGCAGACGAAGCCATTTCCAAATTTCTTAATTAATCCTGGAGGTATTAAGTCATCATTGGGGAGATTGGCCTTCTAAACTAGATTCCGATGCTCAAGTGAGAATGGACGTGTCTAATTTAGCACGAAAGCCGATTCCGTTCCGTTTACTTCTTGCTTGATTTCCTTTAAAAAAATAAGTAAGGTCAAAATTGGAGGATTTATTTTTTGTATTCATTCCCGTCGTATTATCCGAAGTCTGTTTAGATGATGAGTGGATTCAGTAATGGATAATCCATCTCTTATGCGATAGATTATCCGTTGGATTGGATATTAACGATAAGGCTATAGTATCGTGGTGAATATTACTATAAGAAGGGAATTAGAATGATGAGTTATATAATTTATCTTTTATTTCAACTCTACACGGGATAAGTGCAGGTATAAATGTCTCAAGAAACATATTTTTTCTCATTTCGCATTAGTTTATATTGGAAATTTTGTAGTTTATCATCCTCATTTGTGGTTTACGAGAAAAATATTTTATAAGGCCGCGATCATATACTTTAAAGAATTAACTTTAATTTTACTTTTAATTCCGAAGATATAAGGATGTTATGTATGCTGATTGCTGGAGACCTTTTAGTATCTAATTTGAAATGAAGGCTAAATGAAGGTCTTTTAATTACGTATGAATGTTTTAATTACAAAAAATAAATTGTGTTTTTTGAGAGAAAAAATTCGTTGTAATATTTATAATATGTTATAAACGCAATGAAGCTATCTCCATCTAGAAAAAATATCATTTTTAATTCTTCGCTTGAGTTTCGAAAAATAAAAAAGATAATGAAAGTGTGAAAATAGAAATTAATTATCTTAACGAGCGTTCAAAGTTTAATTAATTGACGCTAATCGTAGAGGGATATTTTAAAAGCCATTATCGTTCCAGCTAAAGAATGAATGGCTTCTGGTCATGAACTCCTAAACGTTGAAGGTTGTAAAATTTGGACTTGGTTCTAAAAGATAAGTTGTTTATTCTTTAGACTCGTTATAAATCCAACCTTGACATTTTTAGATATCGGACGGCAATTTTTGGAATATGATTTGTGATGACCTCTATCGAGTACACATTACGTTGAAGGTGCCTTATTTTCTTTTATCACTAGACCCCCGAGACAATGTAGTAGGTACGGGCGTTTGCATGCATAATTAACGGAAATATTGCAACGTTGTAAAGTGGAGGCAGCCAGGGGCAGCCTGTTCGGCGGTACCGTACGCTATTGCGATTTTAGGGAACGAGTTATTACATTCCAGAACAGATTAACCACTATGTAATACAAATGGAATATTAAGACATCGAATCCTAGATAAATGATCGCCTGATACGAAAATCAATTTCATGAAAGTATTTGCCAGTATTTTGAATTTTATTTCTTTTTCTACGTTCTTCAATTAGCAAACTTAAGGGTAACGTTAGAATTGTACTTTATTTCCAACGAATAAGAAACAGAAATTAATTACCGGAACAAATAACTTATCGTTAATATTTTGTTGATAAGATGCAGAAAAAATGTGATTGTCTTTACAAATTGACCGCGTAAGTAAAATGTGATCTTCATTGTTGGCATTTAAGACAATAATCTAGAAATAATATTGTACAAGTCATAATGAATAGAATTTTCTTGTCTTTAATGAAATGATACAGAATTATGACATAAGAACCTTTAATCTTCTTAGTAACATAATAAAATAATATAATATATGAAAGCCAAATCTTTCGAATGTATTTCAATATCTCCTTGATGTAAATGTATCTTATTCACAACTATATTTATCTCTTATAAATATTGATTCCATAAAGTATTTAAATATTATCCATATTAGAAATACGTTATTGGATGAAAACATCAAATTCTTTTTCTCATTGATTATTTTTCGTGATAATGGAATATTTATAGTATTCGTTAAGTTATACAGTTGTAAGATACTTTGAGGAACTCAATACTCATCAGATTATAAGTGAATGAAATTTAAATGTTATAAAGACATTGAAACAACGTCTACTTTGATTTCAAAGTCGCTTCCGTAAGAAATCATTTCCCGTTTGACATCCTGTTCTCTCCCCTCCCGTAGAGCTTTCTGAAATTCGCCTCTTTTATCTTTCGTTATCCATTTTTAACATTCCATCTCTCCTTCCCATACTCCAACGACCTCAACGAGATATCGCGGCATAAAGTGTCCCCCCCTATCGGCCTCTCCTCAAAAGAGATCCTTATTATTGGACTCTTTTGATTTACGCCACTAGCGGTCGCACGGGCGAATTATTTGGGAACCGGTTTTTCTGAAAAGAAGACCGTCGAGCGCAGGGCGTCTTCGGACCATTATTAGCAGCCAAAAGATGGGAGTAGAGGGCGGTAAATACCATGAACATAACCGTTAGTGCCAATAAATTACCTACTGTAGATGGCCTCCTTGAGGAAGAAGATATTATTGTAATAACGATGGAGTGATTTAAGTCGTCGTAAATGGGTTTCGGAGTGCGATCTTCTTTTTTTTATAACTACTTACCATTTCGCTGTTCCTCAAACCAATGTCGATGCCGAAGACGATAATGGCTGAATCTCAAATACTTCTGAGAGATAGTTATTATTGTCTATTTGATCGGAGAAACGCAAAACCGGTTTTCGAGGTTTTGATACGAATTTGCATAGAGAAACGTCTTCATCAAATGCAATATATTGTGCTTGGTTTTCTGTCTAATCAGTTGGTTATTTATCGAGGAATGGTTCGAACGAATTCGATTAACCTTTACATGAGCATGATAATGGCTCAACAAAATAATTATTTCATTATCTTCTCTGAGAGGAAACGTATCATTCTATAATGAATTTCACTCATCATGATATGATACCCATAATAATGTTTTGAAGTATTTATAATTACAATTTTAATGGCGAACCGTTACGAATAAATTGAAGTAAAGATTGGCTCGTTAGATTACAAACGTTCGGCATATACAAGCGTAAAAAATAAAAATTCTGTTTCGAAAGTTCGCAGTAAGAGTAGGGTTTATATCATCGTACTACTACGTATTGTACAGCCAATAAATATACCAATAAAAGTGTCGCGAGTTAGTATTTTATTTCGTGCTATTTTCCTGGTTCCTTATGTAGATTAATGGGCTCGAATTCTTCCACATAGCGATATTTATCTTCGTTTAATGCTCTCGTATTCTTTGGAATATTTTAAGCAGTAAATAAACGTGTTTTACGCATGAGAATTTGGAGATGAATACGATTCATAAGAATAAATTTGCGAAGGAGTCCAGAAGTTACAGATGTTAAAACTTCTGTATATGAAGTTTGCAATATTATACTCTATTGCGAGAATTATGTTTGATACACCCTAATCCACTCAGTATCCATGTATTTACAGAGTTATTGGAACATAATACAGGACTTATTTTGTTGAAATTCATTAATTCTTTTTCCTTACTCAGCCTCGTAGGATAAAAATGTATAAAAATCATATCATTACATTATCATACTAAGTATTATTTCAATTTATTTTTGAATACATTTATCCTATAAAATGGATGATTATTTGCATATATATAATCATGTACTGAATCTATAATGCTGAATCTCTTTAACTACGAAATCACCACCAGGATCTTGAGCTTTTTCTTCCTCATAAAAGACCTGGTACGAGAGAAAGTGTAACTCGTACTCAATTTCCATCATTCGGTTCTTTTTTGTTATTTACTGTTCCCCCTGACAACCTCTAAAAGTAATGCGTCGTTTATCTTACTTTTTCATCCAAATACTCGCCAAGTGAACTGTTCCTGGATACGGAACCCGTCTCCATGTAAACAATGCTGACGCGTGTGATTTTTTTATCGTTTTTACACCAATTTAAAGGTTGCGATTGATATCAAAATGCTTATATTAAAGGGAAGGGATGAGGAATCAACTTTTTTTTGCGTGCAGCAGAAGAAAAATAGACGTATTTGGGCAAAAAAGATAGAAGAGAGCGAAAGGACATTCAATTTGGTGTGTGAAGGATGAGTAAATACTCTATTTGGTCTCCTATTGAAGGAAAATTTTACATTTAATAGTTTTTTCAATTCTAAATACAAATTTTTAATACAATGTATTTTATCTCTAGCGCTCAAAAAGCACAATGATAACTATTCATTAACTTATTCTTTGTACTTTGATAAAGGCACAATGATTCAATTGTTTAGCTAATTATTCTCGACTTTTTTCGTTTCATTTATTTGATTTTCATCCTATTACGTCTATTTCAATAGCTTCAATTCGCGACAATGTGGCTCTAATTCATTTAATAGTCATAACTCCGAGCTCCTCTGTATTTCGAATCAATTTGAATCAAAGTCAATAGATGCAAAATACTTCCTTTTTATTCGTTATGTACACTTTTAATTATTCGGTTAATTAATTGAGTTGGTCATTTTCCCATTAGTTAGGGTTACCGATTCTTCTTTTTTGTTCTGACCTTTTGTAATTTTCGAATTATTATTTAGTAAAATTATGGTTGTCAGCTCGTGAGTTGACAAGGAATCATAATCAGCTATCGATATTAGCTCGTCATTTTTAATTTTGATTATCTGACATAATTTGCAATCAAAAGGTAAGCCCGTTTATCTGTAACAAGCTGCTGATTCTTGTTGCTCATTAGTTTTGTGAATTTAGTACTAAAATAAGATTAACTGATTATTGGTCTGATAATGCTTTGAGCTGTTGTTTAAAATTGGTACGTGTATTCTTTGTTTTAATTTTTATCCTCATTTGTGGTCTTTCCCTATGCTTTATTTTAGAGGTTTCAAATTCATCCCTTAATATAATAAAATATAAGTATTTAATTACTCTCTATTATTCTACTCAGGATTACTTTATCTTTCTCATTAATATTCATATCCAGTCATCCAACGCATTGACTCATAATGATATCGAACTAAACTTTTTCAACCATGTACAGCTCTTTCAATCCTTAAGGAAGTATTCTAAACGTATTCTGAATTGCAGTCAAATTTCTAAGGTAACCATATTGTTTATCTTAAGATAACATTATTACAACCAATCTTTTCTTTATAACAACGCTTCTAAGTCAATAACTATTCTTTTTCGTACCTTAGCATGTTGTATTAGATAAATCATTATCCTTAAATAGCATTTATCATGTTGCAATAAGAACGAGAATTAGTTATCTATAATTTCCTATTTCAAGGGTGAAATCATTAATGATTATTTAATGAGACTAATGAATTATATTCGTTTACTTCAAATTTCTTTCAAGCAAATCGCAAATAGTATGATAATTCATCTTCCTTTGCAATTCTTTCTATGTTGTTGTCGTTATTGATAAAGATGCTTTTAAATCATTAATCTTTATCGTGAATTTTGGGTGACTACTTTCAGAAAATTTTCCTCGCTGGATGAAGTGAAAGCTTTTTTGAATCTAGTATAAAATATACTTTGATCTTGATGATATGAGATTATTCTTGCCGAAATGAAAATATTTATCAGACTCCGATGAAAAATGACTTGTCACAAAGAGGAAATCTCGTAGGAATCGTAGTTTCAAAAGAAACACTACGTGCTTTCAGATCCCAGGTAATTGGGTGGGGAGTTTCCAAGAAGTGTTCGCTTTCTTTGGGAAGTTTGGGAAAGGATAAACAAGATACTATGGAAGTCGTAGATAACCCAGTGAAGGATTGAGAGATCAATCAAATTCTTTCGAGTTAAGCTGCGCATGAATATTGTCAACCTCTTTTTTTATTAATAAAATTGTATGCGCATTTCTTTTTATGAAAGTTATGTGTTTATAAGGTAGCTTTCGTTCAAAATAACAATATAAGTTTCGGTTGCTATGGTTTTGTTTATCTTGATTTTACTTCAATAAATGCACATGGATACACTTAATGATTGTATGAATACTTAAATTACGATGCGAATATGAGCTGCAGCGAATAATTATAGAAATAAAAGATTTTATTTTTATGTAGATCCATTAATTTTTCGATTTGATAACAGTTATTTTCATTTAAAAGTACCATTTAGCTCTGAAAATTATGAAATTATTTTTACAAAACAGGAAGTTAACTAAGGATGATTTTTGACTCGTTTAATAATCAATACAACATGATTAGATGAAAGAAAGCGTTACAAAACAAATCCAAAACATCCCGAGATCTTTACAAATCTATTTAGATGATTTTTAGAATATATACATATATTTATTGGCGGTTAGTGATGATGCAAAAAAAAAATTCACATAGTTATGACCGACGTATTTTTATAATTTTTGATTCGGAAACATATATCCGAATTATAGCGCTAAAATACCTGGCGTACTTGAGCAGCGAAAATCAAATCATCAGAGCATTCATACTTCGAAATCTCCACGGACAGTTACGGATATGTCATACTCTCGTTGGCTCTAGCGTAGTATCTCTCGTACGTATGGAACATTTCATTTCCCTCCAAGTTGCGGATTCGGGCCGAGACTTAATCAGGTTTGGGGATCGGTCGCTAAGATACGTCTCTATTTCTACGCGACGACACGTGGAATTACGAGCTTCCCCTTAATGTCCTCCAGTCTTCTAGTTATCGATTCCAAAGCGAGGTTAGCATATGGAACGGAGGTCAAACGTACCATCCACTCCGCTTTCTCTCCTCTTTCATTTTTTTCCGCGAAATAGCGACTCTCTCTGTATGATAATTCACCCGCGAATATCCGATTTTAAATTTGCGGTCGAATTAGCATATAAATATCCCAGTTCGCGAGTGCAGCGGGAGCTAAAACTTGGGAGTCCGTTAGTTATACTCGTAGATGCATTGTTCCACATTCAGAGTATAACGATTAACGAGACGGCCGACCCGGCCTTTTGAACCCGCGATGGTTTTATGGCCTTGTTTCCTATGCGAGACGGAGAAAAATTTGGCTGCTCTATATCGCCCCGATAACAGTAATGGGCGGGTTTTCCTTTTTATTACGTGTTTAATGTGATGTTTATTCCCCATTTCTCACCATTTTGTATAAATTTTGTTGGCGATTATAAATCAGTGGTCTATTTTATATGCATCGAAATATCACGAGGGTGTGAAAATAATCGACTGATAGTCATCTGTTGATAATAATTTTGGTTTTTAAAATTAAACTTCAATACTGGATGGAAAACGAAGAATGAGTTATGTCCTCGAAATTCGATTGCACTTTATCAATTTAGGTCGTGGTGACGATTTTAATAGAGATTATAAAAGGACGTTTCGATGTGATGAATTTTACTTTCACAGCACATATTCTGTATAATCCTCAGTAGATTTCAAATAAAAGAATTATTGCTTTACTCGAAAGAATTTTATAAATAACTTTAAGTCTGTTCAAACAGGAACTAAAAGTTCTTAAGTCATTACTTCCCATTAAGTTTTATTAGTTTACGAATACCTAATAAATCAGCATCTATTTGTTATACTGTTCGTTCCGTAAAAACTCGGACGAAATAATATTCTAAGACGTTAAATTTGCTATTAATTCAAGTAATGAGTGTTTCGCAAGCTAACCAATATCCCTAAGTCTAAAAACTAGAAAGAGGATATAGCAATAGTTTAATATTTCAATCTTCAAGAATAGTCTCAATCAGAAAATATATTTGTCTACGTATTATAATTTTGTGAATTTAAAATCGATATATTAGGAATTATTAGTATTGGGAACACTACTAGAAATTATGGACTGTTATAATATTACATATATGCGGCGTAGGTTGGCCTGTGCATGGAAAAAAAACTAACGATCCCCTCCCTTTACTTTAACATCTAGATTTTTGTATGTTGACTTCGAGAGGGTCTCTCTCTACCTTAAATAAGGAGAGCTTAGATCCTCTTCTAATTATTTTCCCCTCAACTGTCCCCTTCTTTCGCATTTAATCCTTCATTTTTTATTCTATTTCTTCCTTTCTTTCTTGTCTGCAGCTCCCTTTTAACCACTTTATTTACCCTAACTTTCCTTTCCCCTTATTTCTACCATTTACCCGCAGCACTTGTGTCCCCTCTACCAATCGACTCCCTTTTTTTATCTTCTCTCTCCCTTTTTTGTCCTTCAGATTGTTTTTTTTATGGCCCTTCGCAACAAGCATATCAATCAATTCGCTTGTTTGCCAGAGATTTGCGGTGAACACAATAATTCTCGGGAATAAAACTGCCTTTGGTCGCAGCCCTCTCTTTCCATCGCATCCTTTGGCGGATACCGTTTCCTTGGTATTTACCGTTCTCTTTAACGAATCGAGGAATGAGCGTCCGCTCTGGAGTATGTGGGGGTTTGGGTTTAAGTCGACCTGGTGCTCTCTTCTATTAAGGATGTACGTGGCTGTTTAGAGAAATTTGAAGGAGGAAGAGTAAAATAATATTAAGTCATTGAAATTGGCTTCTTGAAGTTATAAAAGAAAACAACTCGAGCTAGCAATTTAAATAGAAGCTTAAACCAGGGTATCAGGATAATGATTGATTAGTACTTTAATTGGGTGGGGTTAATGATTTTGCTTGGTTAAGTTATCTTAAATATCTGTTTGGGTTGGATTGAATTGGAACTGGATATTTGACTTTTATGAGCTTCGTGTCGCTTTTTCATTAGCAAATGGCTTTTATTCGATAATATTAATAAAATATATTAATTCTAATTGGATTTGTAATTCGATAAGTTTTTATGCCCAAATGACGTTATTATTTGTTTCAATAATGAGCATCTAGTTTCGAGAGGGGCTATCAGCACGTAAATATTATTTCAGATGTTTTACATTTCCACTAATTCAAGTTTAACTTAAAATACTCTAGTGAGTACCATAAAGTACTTCTATATAGGTGTGAAATGAAACCAAAAGAACCTTCCTTTGGCAAGAATAATAGAAAATTTCATTTATTAGAAAGTTAAACGAATCCTAACTTATTTAAACTTTATTAGTACAGTTTTAGATAAAATATTGTAAAAGATTTCAATACAGTTAATTCTTATTTTGCGAAAATCTCATTTAATTACTATAAAAAAGGGAATATGTAGTGAACTATTTGTCTTAGTATCTTATTTACGACGGACCAAATGTTAATTATGAATAGATTTCTCCTTTAAGAGATTTCAAACGCCAATCATAGCCTGTAGCAATAATTAAGAGGTAAGGTGATGAAAATTCCATATCATACATTTTTTAATCATTAGAAAATTCTATTTTTACTCTACCTTTGGATGCAAGAAACCTAAGGAGAGCAACTGAATTAATTCAATAATACATCTTGCTTCTATGGTAACACTCTCATGATTACTTATGATAGCACTACTGTAATTTGTGTTTATCGTCATAGGAAACGCTCTAGCCTCCTTGTTGTGATTTAGGTCGTCTATTAACTATAGTGTTTATTTCGGGTAACTCTTCATCATTGTTTATGTCAGGTTTTCATTTGCACCACATGATTCTCACCGTTGTCCAGAGCCATTTCACGAAGCTCTGCCATTGCTCATTCTCACTCCCTCCAAAAATATATCGCAAAATTTGATGTTCAGCAATATTATATGTGGGAAAAGAAGAAATTCTATGTAAGGCTGATGTTTTCTCGTAGGACTTAGTAAGTTCTATTTGGAAAGGAAGGAAAATCATCCAATTATTATAGGATCATTAAAATTTCGTCGTGATCTTAGGCGAGAAAATATGTTACTTTGACCGAGGTATTGGAATAAAAAGAAATATATAGTAATGACCTAGTATAAGCATCCAATGTTAATATTACTATTAACATTGTATTGTTTGTTAATATTACTATTTTTAAGTAAACTGTTTAATTTTGGAAATGAATTTGAAATTATATTATCCGATAAAGAAACCTCATTCTGAATCGCTTTTATAATTCTTATTAATTTATTTCATAATCTTATGAATTGAACGGTGTTTAATGGTAAGATTTACGCATCAATAATTCCACCTTTACATCGAATATACAACACAAAACAATGAAACTGTTAGATTCAATAACACACTTAACCAATCAACAGTAATAATATAAAACATGTTATAAGACAAATCACATTCAGCCCTCAATTATGTACCCTCCTATATTTCTTTTTTCTTTATTACGTATTCTTATTATTTAGATAGTACGAATCTTTTCTATTAATCCAAGCAGGGCATCCTAAATATTAATTATTATTAATATCTTGATTCCAATTGGTTCTCTAAGGTTTAAATTACGAAAATATTCATCTACATCTACATAAGTACCCTACAAGCCGCCTTTCGGCGTGTGGCAGGGGGTGTAAACACCTATTATATTTTACCGCGTATTTTAATCTATTATTGTCGCATATCGTGCGCGGGAAGAAGGAATTCTTAAAACGATTTGTCCTAATATATTTATTATATAATACTATTTCGCAACTGAATATGTTCTCATGTTCGTTACCTTCTGTAATTGCGCTTAGCGGTTAAGTACTTCGTTTTAAAGGTTTTCTGAATGATGAACCGCAAGTCATCGTCGCATAGGATCACTCCCCCTCATTTTTCTGCTTCGTTTACTCTTCTTTTGATCGCCATTTTTCTCTTTCGCCCGAATCGGTTGACGTGAGGGAAGGAAGAGGAATGGGAAGAGGTGGAGATTGATGACTCGATCCGTGGTTATGGCCATCCTGTTTCCAAGGAGGGAAATTAATTAATTGCGGATTGAATCGAATTGGGCACCGACATGTTGCGGAGATTTGGTGGATCTAGCGACCGCTTCGGCTCCTTCATTTGTTTCCGCCTTTCGCATCCATTTTGTTTTTATTTCGTGCTCTCCGCGCAACCGGAAGGAAAAAAAATTGAAGATGGTTTCGCGGCGTGTAACTTTGTCGTGCTCGAGATATTTTTTTGTCGGATTTTTTTTTTCGATGTGTTCGCAATTCCTTTTTTACTAAAAGGGGAGTAGATTAATCGCTGGAATCGTTCTTTGATGGTGAAATCGCGGGGGAGTTCCTATGGAAATATTATCTCCTTTTCTTGTCGCGTGCCGAGAGATGTATATCGTGTTCTTTCGTCGGATATGTATCGCTGTTCCGGCGCCTATAATTTAATGAACCTATCCTCTAATTTTCTTCAGCATCTTGTATTTCTCTTGTTCGTGGTAAGACGTATCTTGGAAGGAGGTTTCTTTTTGAAGATTCGAGTGTCTTATTCACAGAGTAAGTTTCCGAAAACAAACAACCTAATTTCGATGGAGGAATGAATATCTTTCAATAGAATGACTATACCGGTTGGTGCTGATCTTTAAATTCTTTAAAAGTAACTCATTTATGCAATATCTTCATAAGGGAATATCTAATATAAAATTAGCCTAAGGTAATTCTTAAACAAGTATTAATAGTTTTTGCAAGAGATGATTTTCATTTTTTGATGTGGAATAGGTAGTTAAGAAATTTCAATCTTTTATTTATTGTCAATCATTTAATAATATTCAGTCCATGTTAGTATGCTGAGACTGTATAAATGGTTTAAAAATTTCGCCCGAACAGGGACTTGAACCCTGGACCCTCAGATTAAAAGTCTGATGCTCTACCGACTGAGCTACCCGGGCTCTGAAATGTTATGTACAAGTATAAAATAATATTTATTGTTCTGAAAGAAGTAAAAGGTTGCGGTGGTGAAATCCATCATTGATAATAAAACCTAAATGATCAGTATTCTAACAAATACACAACTATATTATGGACTGAGTTCATCTAAGTGGGCACCAATATGTTGCGCCATTGCTCCAAAATTCATCGGTAAAGAAAATACAAATTTTCTATCTAATCTTACTAATTTAATCCTCAAATCGCATTATTAAGGTAAACGATTGATAAGGAAAGTATCATTTACCTCAAATTCTCTACCTTCCTTACTTTTAGTTGTACATCCCTATGGATCCTATCTTAGGAAACAGGAAGCTGATGCTGAAGTTTGTTGTTTTCCGTTTAGCACAGTTCGCTCCACTAATTTCAATAACGTTGGCTTTGCCTTAAAAGCTTGGTTAGTGGAAGAAAGAAATTCCGTAGATTCCCTCAAAGCCTTTTTCGGGAATAAAGTGGAAGAAACTAAGAACCCAAGAATGATACTGTGGATTTTCTGTGGAACAGAGCAGGTCGTTAGCCTTAAAAGAACACGTAATCCAAGTTTTGTTGATCCTAATTAACGTGGAGTAGACTGACCCTATAGCAATCTTTTTCCCCATCAGTTAATTCCCTTAAAACATTTTTCACCTTTGTGGGACTTCTCGTGCAAGAACATTTAAAGGAATGTCGCGGGTGTAATTTGTATTCCCTAAGTAATTACGAGCGATGGGAGTTTGTTGTAGATCGTACCATTTGTCGAGAAGATCCTTGTTCAAATTACTCTAAGGAAAAACAGGGATGCTGCAGGAAGAATAGGGAACATTCGAGTAAGGAAGTTCGCTGCAGAAAATAGAACACGTACTCCGTTTTAAAGTAGAACCAATGGAAGGACGTTTTGGGAAACTTTAGGAAAGGTAAACAAAATCAACATTCATTGGTAGAAATTTTAAAAGGAACTGCATCGCATTGGAGAAGGTTATATTGTAATGCTCAAAGTCTTAATCGTTATTGCACTCGCAAAACTGCTGGTTCCAATTTAAATGAACGGCAACTAAGATTTTAAAATCGGGACCAATGCGTTTTCCAATAGCAGTTTAAAAGGTTTCCCTATTTTCTACGTAAAATTAAGTGGAACTCTTTGGAAAATGTTCCGTATTTTCAATGACGACTCTATTTTTTAATAAAAACAGTGAAAATAATGAATAAACTTGCTGTTTGAATATTTTTATCCTTAATTGGTTGCAATCAAGAGAAGTGAATCTACTATTTATCATTAATCATTGAATGTTTGTATATAAAGTCAAAGGTAATGAATATAAAGATAAGTTGTTAAATGTTTCATATTGAGCTGGTAATTTCTTATTTACGATAAACCGTTCATCGAATAAAATTAACTGATCATATGCTTTAAATCATAAGGTAAATTCGCGTCCAGCTCTTTCTCCCTTACTGTCACTCTTTAAAGACTAGACTACATATATTTTCTTCTTCTTTTGTCTTCAATAAATATAATTTAGGAATTAATTTTCGGTACGCCATTTAATTATTTAATGGCGTAAATTGAGGGAAGAGTTGAAGATGTTTTAAGGTTATAAATAGCATATAAAACGTAATTTTTAAAGGGAATTTCTGTTATGTAATGGAAGTTTCTTAGTGAAAGCAAAATATTTACAAAAATAATGTTAAAATAACGACTTTGATTGATAAATAGAACATAATTAAAATAAAATTCCTGAATTCTCAAGCGTCAGGTTAATAATTACATCAAAAAACGCTTTTACAGCTAAATTTTATTTCACGTTTATATCCAACAATTATTTTAAAATTCAACCTCTCAATAAAAAAAAGAAAATCAGCATTCTTGTAGTGTAACTCTCGTGCATTGTAACCCAAGAGTGTCCTCGAAGTATACGAAAAAAATAATTATACAGCACTTCAAACTCCGTCTTCACTCAAAAGTTTATATGACGATAGGTATCTTAATTCATGGTTTAATGAACCTGAGAGGCGATAGCAGCTGTTTTTGCTTGGAAGCGGAAGTGAAACTGTTGGAAGGAACGCGACACGGAAGGGGAGAGAGTTTCACTTAGTTTCATCTCGTTGTTCGGGAAAAAAATAAAAAAAAAGAGCGTCGGAAGTTTGAACACGGCAAGGGGAGATGAAATCCTGCCTCCCCCCCAATGCGAATGCGTGCTCTCTATGGGAAGTGCATTCAATTCTCTTTCGGATTAAGGGCGCTTTGAAAATTGCTTCCACCGAAGAGAGTACGTTCGGTTTTTCTTGCGTATTTGTCGTCTTAGTGGAAATGCCGTTGAATAACGAGATTAACGGAGCTGGTCTGTTTATCCCGAAGCGTATCTCGGGTGATCGCGGCGGTCGCAACGGCAAATTCCGCGGTCGAAAAAGCTCTGCCGCGGCTGTAAAAATCGGACGTAAAATGCGGAATATTATCATTGCTTCAGCGGTGGCTTTAAAACTACGTACATACGACTGTTTTTATCGTCCGTGTAGACACACAGAGAAGCATTTATGTCACGTGATGAGTGACGTAGCGGGAGACGTTAGAGTTAGAAAAAATAATGAAATCAATGTGAGAAGGCGTGACTTCGTGGAATGCCATAGTAATGAAAACAACTTTGCAAATAATTTTTCTGTAGAAATTTACGAAGTTATTTTTATTATTAGAATTTTAATTTATTATTACGTTACCATGAAAAGTAAATATTTATTTATCGTTTTTAATGTAAGGAAGTTCTGATAAGTTAAACAAATGCTTTAATATCATTGTAGTGTTGAAAAAAGTTCGTAAATATCTTATATACCTAACGGCATAAGAATAATTTAAGAGATATATATATATTTATAAATTATTATTATTATAGTTCGAATAATACCATGAGCAGTGAAATTAAGAAATGATTTTAATTTATTCATTCCCTAATTGGAGTAATATTTCAGTTTTTCTCTCCTTAATATACTGGAGATTATTATTAATAAGCTCTTTTGATGATATTTGATTGAAAAGCTGAATAATTAAATTGTGGAAACTGTAAAAGCTGAATGTAAAAGTGTCCATGCTAGTATAACATTTCAGTCATTAGAATTGAGGATTATTGTCACATGATTATATGTTTTTTATGTTTATTTTCAGTCGGGATTATATTAATTTCTTATTTTGCACAGACAGCCAACATTGAAGCTTTAATTTTTATAAAATAAGAATTATTATTTATATGCTTGTGGGGAATTTTTTATGTATGTTATATTTCGATCCGTTTTAGGCTAAGCGGTTTTAAATGTATAAAATGGTAATTAAATATCATCGAAATGGTTATGAATTACAATTTGTTAGAAAATAATTTTTTACGTCGAAATAGTATATTTAGTAGCAGGTTCTATAAAACACTTCCTCAGTACACGGTATAAAATGTTATTACGAATGAACGTATAACATGTACGAATAAAGGTTGTAACTTAGTAAATTAGCTTCCCCGGTTTTTCCTTGACAAAGACTTCATATTAAGCGAGGAAAGACTTTTTTATGGGAAACGTGAAGATGAAATTTTCTTTCGCTAATGATAGAATAATACACTAGAAGCAATTTTCTCCGAGAAAAAAACGGAAAATTAATATTTTGACGAGGTCTTTGCAGCAAAAATAAGAAGATAAAATCGTTTTTACGTCTTGAAGAAGGAAGGCAATTATCTTCTCTGGAGTAGGTGAGCGGAGGTGTATTTCTTAAAAGGTTTTAAATAGCCTCATATCCTGCGTTCAACTAGTTGAATTTACTTCTTGGTGACAATGTACATGTAAAACAAAGAAAATTTTCAAAATCGTGTACGTAATTGCTCAGCAATTCGAGCTTTTCCTTAAAAAGTTACATTTCATAGATTAAGTACTAAATAAATTGTTGCATGTTATGTTGTGGTTAGATTGTAAAAGCGATTTTTTTTCTTTTACGCGTTATTTTAGTAAATATCTAATGAATGATTTTTTAACAAGTAGATAAATATTCGATTAAGTTTTTATATTCCTCTGTATGGCTTATAATTGGATTCTGTTGTATTGCTGCTTTTAGAAGTACCACGGACTTTCTCAATATACTTTTATTATAGATTCGTGCAGATAGAATAGTTTTTGCCTCCAATTCTTGTATATTACTTCAAGATGAATCCGAGTGAGTTGGAATTCCTGAAATTTTATTTATCTATAATATTTTACTTCTCGATCGCATTTTAAATTATTTATTTTACTGAATGATAAAAAAAAACTTAAAACGTTTCATTTATCTCTAGTTGGACCACCTGACCTATATATATATATATATATATATATATATATATATATATATATATATATATATATATATATCTATCTATATATATAGATATATATGTATATATATATAGTTTCTCACGTAAATTTAAATAGATTCATAATAAATACAAAATCCAATGAAGTGCGAATTTGATAGGTTAAAATGTAATCTTATTCATTACAACTACCTCAACCGATAGCAAAAGTTTGACTTATGTATTCGGAACATCTCTCATTTAGAATTCTTTGGAGAATTTTTGGAAACTGTTCAGCCTAAAAGAATCTAGCATGAGCCATCCATCAATGCCCTTTGCTACTCTTTCTTTCCCATCCAAAAATAATGAAATTCCAACAGATTCGAGGGCAAATCAAAGCGAGGCGGAATGGGATTGTTTTCCTTTGAAAGCGGCAGGTTGATATTATTTTCTCTTCCATAAAGTGGATACATTTCCCCGAATCATTCACTTATTTCTGGGATTCGTTTCCATAGACAACGTGGAAGCAAACAATGGATTTTAATTCGAATATCCGAAACCGATTCACATATATAATTCACTGACGTATGCAGTTACTTTGCAATTACCTGGTCATGGATATGTTTCTCTTTTCGCTTTGATACTCAACCCGTTGACGACGGAGCAAACTGAGATTTTGGAGTTGATTTCGAAATGATGATTTCAATTGTAATGCGGCATTTTTTTATCGCGGAATTCATTCATCGCGTTATTCGATTGCTCATTGGAATATCCAAAGGTGTCGCTGTGTACGTACAGAGTTCAATGCAGGTTTTATTAAGCGGAACGTTTATTTTTCTCTAGAATCTGGAATGAATTTATTTATCGTTAGGAATGATTTTTATTACCGTTTTGATTTAGACCTTTACTTTCAGTGCAGTAATAGAAAAATTAGAGGTTTATTAGATTACACTACTTTCTGTTCATCACTTTCTGGTTTGGTTTTGATGTTCCCTAACGCAATAAAAGAAAAGTAGTTTTAGTGCAAAGAAGATTAGGTGGATTAAGGCTCACCAGTCAAACTGCACAAGCTTTGTTTATAATTTACAAGTGCTGTAACGTAATATATACGGAACGTGTTGATTTAAAACTTGAAGTTTTTATGTATCATTGTGTTATACGCTTTTCGTGAAAATTTTATTACTAGAGAGTGAAGGTAAAATCGTTACAAGTAAAGCGAAAAATTGAGATTTGTAACTATAAATTGTATAAATTTTCTCCAAATCGTGTGGTTTATTTGCATCCATTATTTCAGCTAACACGGCTTTTGTCTTATTTGTCCTCCCTCATTACGTATAAAGCTATTGTACGAGGGCCAATTTTTCGCGTAAGCCCGGAGACATATGTACAGCAAGGCGCGCGTCCTTTTTAACGGATAATCTGTACACAGAGCACAAAAAAAATACGAAAAACAGTCCTCACCCTGCGGCGGATTAACCCATTCCGAATTTTTTTGTCAGGAAAGTAGCTGAAAATAAACGTTTTAATAGCATTTTTTCTCTTCAAAAGCTTTTCCATTCGGGACTCCATTTTTTACTCTTCAATGGAACCAAAATATTGCCTTCTCTCGTGCGCCTCGTCGCCATGTTTTCCCTTCCGCGTTTCCAAATGTATGTATAAATAAAAGTGAAAGCGATTGTTGTGTAAATCTGCAGAGGATGATGAATCGAGAAACGCACTTTAGTATCGAATAGAATGGACGGCCGAAAGTCGAAAGGTTGAAATGGGAGGATAGATATTCTAAGGAACACGCAACGAGATGTTCGCGTGTGTTGGGGAATGGACGTTACTTTTAAGGAGGCCAATCCCATGTGGATACATTCCATGTCTCTTCATTCCATTACCAACCTTCCCTTCTCAATTTAAGCGTACTGCAATTAAAGAGGATTAAACCTACGCAGTGGAAGCGTGCGTGAAAATATTCATTTATTTTTCCCGATAGAGCGTTTATTTTTTTTTGATAAAAGTAATGGAATTGCTTCAAAACAAATTACTTATTCTAATTCATGTATCCACTCCGCTTAATTTCGCTCTCTCCACGAATCTGCTGTACAAATCGAATCGATGAGTATTTGGAGTAAAAACACTGAGACAGAGTGTACGTAATCTATGCACTGAATGATTCAGGTTGGAAACAGGAGGATGATAGACCAATTTAAACAAGGATTTAAATGATAAACGACAAATGAATTGATTTTTTTAATACCGGATATCAAATTTTTAAAGGAATGAAGAATAAAATATTAGTCAATAATTTAGTGTATAACACTCCATAATATAGCGTATATATATGTGATAAATGATGGTTCAATATGATTATTTTATTATACTGTTAGAATGGATAAAGGAATAGAGTTAAAGAAGTATCATAAGTACATACGAAATATGTTTTAAAAACCAATCAGTTGTAATTAAATACTAAGGGAAAGAAAGAAATAAATAGTAAGTTGATTTACATAGATTAATATATTTTTATGTACAATATTATAATAATAAATTGAGATTGATGGGTAATATAGATTTTGTAAAGCAGAACCTAATATTATTATATCAAAGATAATCATTTATATTTTGAAGGTATTGATATCGAATAACTTTATAGGATCAAAAGAGAATCCAAAGTTGGACACGTTGTTGGTGGTGACGATCATGACCAAGCTAAAAGTGTATCTATTAATCTTTGAGATGTTCTCTCGTCTCATAAAGAATGCTTTCCGTGTTAGATTAAGCGCTGAATGGGCAAAACCTCAATTTTGCTTTCCTCGACGTTATCAAGACGTCATCTTCTAATGGAGTTTCTCTTTAACTGAATAGATCCTAATGAAAGCTGTATAGAATCAGGAAGTCTATAAGGGTTTCAACAAAAAAGAGCAGTAATTTTCAGAGGGTCAGGGAAATTAAACATAAGGAATTTTAATGACAACACAAAAATAAGGGTTTGCTAGATATTTTTAGACTCGGATATTAATATCATTCGTATCCATGGGTTAGTTTGAATCTGTAAGTATTTACTTTTGCTAAAATTATCAAGTGGATTTAATCACACTCTGCTTTTAATTAGAACAATTATTTGCACATTCATGGAAATAATTTTCTGAAAAGGATATTAAATTTACAATTTCATTTCATATTAAATTTTCAATTCGCTTTTAGTGATTTATTCCATAAATATTCCGTAATTTTCATTCATTCTTGGGTATATTTTTACCAACTATTATAGTTAAATTTAGAGAGAACATTAAACAGTTATATATCAAGACTCTAGTTTAATCGAACGGGATTTAGAACAGTAAAAAGAACCTCAATGCAAATCATAATAAAACTAAAGTAATTACGATCGCTCTTTGGAATTAATTAGTAAATAAATAAATAAACACGAGTTGCTAGGGAAGGTGAGGTTAGGAAAACACGAGTAGTTACTATAACAAAATAATTTATGCAAACAAAATTCTGTAAAAGGGAATCTGCGGGAGGTAGCAAACAGATCGCAAATGTATTTGCGTAAAAGGAACTTGATTGACGTTGGTTTAAAGGATATTGAGAGATGAGATCGCGGGAGAGGGGGAAGGATGCGCAGGGGAACAAAGCGACTGATAAAGAAGACCCAAAAAAAGGGATAACTGCTCTCCAAAGAAGCGCTTCAGAAATGAAGGGAGCGACGGATGAATAGAAAGAAAATCGCAATCAGAAAGAAATGTGATTCATCGTCAGTTCGGGGTGCATTTCCATTTATCGAAGGGATTTTATCCCTATATATCTCCAAGGCAACCGAAATGCGCACAACAATACCTCCTGAGAGAGTCTATTTCTTCCAGTATTTTCGATCCCGAAAGATCGTTTTTTCATCTAGCATCCGATGCGGAGGAAATTTTTCCCGCCTGCATCGCCCGAGACGCGCAATAACTGCACAATTCTCTTCATTTATTACCTCCGAAACTGTTTTTATGTGATCCTTTAGTGTCTTCGAGGAAAAGGAGCGCTTCGATTGGGAATTTCGAGAATTATTGTTCTGTGAAATCACAATTCTCATCTAAGATAAACGCCTCGAATCTTCTATTGCGCGAGAGATGTAAAATATGTAATTCGGAATCGTTATTTTTGGAATCGAACGAATAAATTTGGAGAAAATTTCGAGGTACTCTTAAAAAGCGTATTTTGACCGAATGTGATTTAAAGTAAATCTGTAAATCCATTTCTTTGAACAGCGTATCTCAATGTGATTGTCGATTGCTATGATGTCTAACGATGAAAATCTATTATTCCTTAATATAACATCTTCAGATTCGCATATCCGTCATATTAATTATTTAATACCCGTACAAGTTGGAGTATATAAATTTTAAAGGGAAATATGTATACATCATTCCAAAGGAACCAGTGATATGACAACCTTAAGGAAAATGACTTGTACATAATAATATTAATCCAAATCGAAACTAAATTTGAAATTTTGAGTATTTTTATTGTATTTAGAAGTTGAACTTGTGAATTTGAATGTAAAATACCAATGATATTATAGTGAACGTCTAATACACTGAAGGAGAAACTTTATTGCATGTTTATTCAACTTATTTGTATGACATCAACATAGAGCACGAGGCCAATTACAGCTGATGATGAACAAACAATAAATTAAAAATATAAAAATATAATAATAATAAAATATACAAAGGTAATGACAACAGCAAAGAGAATATATAAAAATAAGAAAAACAAAAACAGATGATACTGCATCCTAATTATTACATAAATATTAAATATTGCCTGGGATCCATGTCAGTATCCGGGCACCATGTTTAACAGTGATTTTAGAATATAACTTATAAATCAAGGCAAAATAATTTTCAACCACATAAAATACTTACGGAAGACATTATGATGTATTTCCTTAAATGAACCATTAATAATATGATTCCAGCGGAAAACGGATGAGAACTCACTTTTCGTTTTGATATACATTCGCCCTTTATTCTTTTCTGTGTATACGGACGCATCGCAGACGCAAAATATTTTTACGGAAGAGTCCGCCCACTTATTTAGCCAAATAAATCTCCAACGGCTTAATAAATAAACTCGAATACAAACTCTGTTGCTCTCTCTCAATTCTTTCGCAACACCCCATTTTCCGAAATACGTTTTCACCTCACATATACATCATTTCCTTAGGGTCCGATGTCCATTTTCCCGCGCATGCGCATTGTCTTATTCGGAGCTTATCCCACCTAACTCACTTTATATTTAGGGATCTGTTACCGGAGCAACGGGCCCTCGAGTGCCATTTCGCACAGCACCCTTTCGACGAAAAAAGGCTCAAATATTTTCGAAAGGAAACTTATTGCCTTTTCAGTTCCTTTTTTTAAAAATTTCTCACTCTATCCAGATATCCTGTGTATAAATCGTTTATGGCTGTGATAGACTTAATCGGAAAGGCTATCCTTACATCTCATGTGTTCTAATTAGATCTAATCATCGTAGATTTTTCCTCGTTAGGTTTTTGAGTCGATACGGTTTGATTTTTTTGACGTAAATCTTCGTTCAATTTTCCCTTTTTAAAAAAAGCTATTTGTTTTGCGTTTTGTTTTATTATGTCGCCTATGCTTAGTACTACTTTTAATTGATTATTAACGAGACTAAAATTACTAATCAAAGATGCTGAATTGAAAGTGAATTATGAACTATTTGTTCTAGACTTAAGTAAGAAGTATTTTTAATTCGTTTTGATTTTAATCGTTTAAAAAAATTTGAATCATAACTTTGAGGGAATCTAATCTTAAACAATTAAATATATCAATAAAATTCAGAATCAATCTAATATAAAATAAAATTTTTGTTTAATGACTTAATACTCTTCAAAGGCGATTTTTACGTATTTAACTTCTGGTTTCCCATATTTATTATTAATAGGATGAAAAGCCAGAATTAGCATGAAAAAATTCTTCCAGCAAACGATTACCTAATCAAACAAGTGTCATTAAATTTAAATATTTTTGGACAGCTGTCGGATAAATAATGTTGATTCAAATTAGTCACTTACAGATAGCGAAGCTCTCATTTTAAATGTATAGAAAAATATTTCCGCTCATCAGTGGCAGTTAAAATATCACCGCAGGAAATATTTATGGTGCCCCAAAATATATGCAGCATGTTAAAAGTTTTGACACGAAATAGAAAGCTGTGCAATTGAACGCCAAAACTGTTGAAATAAAAAGTGGATTTTATGATGAGCATTAGATGCATTGTCACAGCTGCATATGAATGAATTTCGGCGCAGTTGTCCAAAAAATGCATTTATATTTGAGCTGATATCTTCATAGCCTTGTATATTAATACGTATAATTTTTAAACTCTTTTATCGAAAGTGTGAATTTAAAATGGACTCTCAAAAATAGAAATATTTTTTTTTAATGTAAAAGGAAAATGAATTATGATGTTGAAAAGTTCAAATAGGAAAATAAAATTAATAAAAACCTTTACATTTATAGGTTATATTTATAAATCTAAGAAATTTAGAATGTGATACTGCACAGAATGAGACATAATGCTATATACTACATCACTATAATTAAAAATATATTTTGTATTAGTTGTTCAAACCCCTTCACAACATAATTATAACAAGAGATAATTTAAGGTATCATATTTAAGTTTACGTAGAATTGATAGCATCATACAGACATGAATAACACAATTTTGTGTAAATAACAGTATAAGTGAAATTCCCAATTTCGAAATGTATTTGGCTGAGGATTATCACTTTCCCCAATAAGATTCGGTACATGTCGGTTTTCTGTTCCTCACCGTAAATTTTATGTTATCATTCCATGAATGTATTCTTCTCAGGTTAAATTTTTTTAAGTGCTTACATCCTCCAGATAATTTCTGAACATGTTCGTCATCCTTCTTACTCAATTACTTCTTCGAAACATTTATAATGTACATCTCCTTGGTAACAACGAGAAAAACATAAGACTGATGGTTGGATCAATATATGCTTAACCGTTTCTCAGCGATATTTTCTTTAAAAATATTGTAAGCAACAGAAGACAAATACAATACGAAATGTGAGAAATAACACACTACTGATAGTTTCGAAGGAAGTAGTCATAAACCCAAAGCAAACGATAGAGTTAGCGCATATCCAAACAACTCTACGGCAAATATTTACTGCGAATGAAGTATTACGCCATCAATATATCCATAGAACGGTATTAAAACGGCGTTTCGCGATGAATCCACCGTCTGGAATGCGCGCATGAATATTTACCGACGCACGGAAGTCAATTTAACGGCATAAATATATATTTACAGACGAAAATAATGGTTTCCTACGAATCTCTTCCCATCTCAGACACGTGTTAGTCTGAAGGATCCGCCATCTGCTGCGATCTACTTATCCCTACGTGAAGTAAAAAAAAGAACACAGCGCCTCTCGCGGGGTGAAGACGAAACTTTCCGGGCGCTCCTGAGGAATGGTCTCCTTTAATAAAGGAAATGCAAATTCCGGGCGAAATTGAGACAGAAGTAATATCCCTCGGCTACAAAATTCTCTGTAAATCACCACCGAAAGCTCGTATCATAATGCGTCGCATAGCCTTGATCCATAAATAAAGGATTCCAATGTTTTGGGGTGTCAGCTCGCTTTCTCATTGCCTTCCTTCACAATCTGTCTCTTTCTTTCTGCCCTTATTTAACACCTCCCTCCTAATCTCTTCCTCATTTCCTCTCCATTCTCGCCGACACCCTCCTGACCTTTTTATCCAACTTCCTTCACCCTTTTTGCGGCTCTTTTATCATCGCCGGTGGATTGCCCACTCCGATTCCGTGGGAAGTTTAGGAAAGCTTCGGGGCATTAGGAATCGGGGAAAAGGGTATGCAATCAATGGCCGAAATTGTAACGTGATATAGGTGGGCTTAGAAAACTCGGAAATTTCAACGACTGAAATGAAAATAAATATTTTAGACTTCTCTTATTTTATTCTATGAAAGATGATCTGAATATTTTACTTTAGAAACATTTTCGTACAATTTTAGTAATTGCAGACTTAAATTTACAGGTCGCTTAAAAAGGAATCACACATTCTATAAAACTATTACCTTAGATAAATAAATAATCCAAAGATAATACCGAGTGTTTGGAACAGAAAACGAATGAGTGAAAAATTAAAGCAAAATATGGACTGAAAATTATAAATACAAATAATGAATAAATTTAATTTAATCCTCAAATAAAACTTCGTAGATATTGACCTAATTGGCATTACTTCATTGAAATAATTCATGAATTTATGGGGCTTTAATCATTTATAAGAGTGAAATATAACTAAATATTTAACTCGAAGAAAATTATTATGTTCCAGAGTTTATAAGAGAGAATAGTAACATATTTTTCAAAGCTAATTTTAAAGGAGCAAGTTAATATTTCGGTTCAAGTTGACGGAAATCATTTTTCTTTCAAAGTTGTGAATTTTATATTAATATCACGTGAATATAATTCTGATAAAAATGCTAAAATAATCCCCAAATGAAAGATAATATTCGTATCTTGAATACACACATATCTCACTGTTCGAGACATCTATTTTATAACATTACTTGAGGAGCGAATGTAGAAATAACGTCTATAGATAAGACTAGAGTCTCCAGTAGATGGAGGCTATCTTCACGAATCAATGAGGACCGATGGAATCTATCGAATATGGGATCCGTTTATAGTCCGTTTCCGGTCCCCCCATGTGAGAGTAAATGACACAACCTTTTGGTTTATTTTCCCAAAGTATCAACGACATCAAATTGAGCTCATTTTTTTTCCACTCTCCCATACCTTCACGCTCGAGTGGGCTCTGCATGAGGGCATGGGGACAAAACTATTCCGTTGACCACGCAATTTGAATTTTAAATTCGGGCGGGGGTTCTCTCGCAGAAGATGAAGGGCCCTGAAGAAGAGATCTGAAAGGGAAAGGAAGATAAAGGGGTAACTAAGTGGAAGGAGACGGAAGGTGGGTTCTCACGCAGTAGGTGAAAGGAAACAGATGAAGGGAAAACGTTAAATAAGGAAGAAGAAGACGAAAATCCGAATTAAATGGGATGAAGTGGGTCTTTAAATACATAAGGAAGTTAGAGATAGAAAAGGACAATGGAAGATTAAAGAAAAGATTCAACGCGATACAATAAGTTAACAGTCTAATAATACACCATTATTTTTAGGCTTTTTGTTGTTCCTTTTATGTCTATATTATGTCTATCTTATCTCTATATAAAGTCTATATCATGTGTACATCATATCTAAATTAATTTTATACTAATAATGTCCATATTCAATAATTTAATTCGCTCAATCAAATTAAATTATTCGTTTCGAATAGCGATGTATTTATCATCATTTTTAAGGTATTGGTCTGTCTTGAAAGATTAAGGAATATATTATTATAGCAGTAATTATTAATAAAAAATAATGTGTTTATAACTTAACGCACCCTTTTTCTAATATTTGTGTGAATTAATCCATGGAAATGGAATTTAAACTTGTTAAATCATAGTTGATATGTATCTAAACTATTATGTCACCATGCAAATTAATAGGGAAAAGTATTTGTGAGAGAAGCAAAAGGCAGTCGTGAGCAGCGAAAAAGTAACGCGACATTTAAAGTGAACGATGGATCCGAAAAAAAAAATACGTAATACGAGTTTATTGCCTCGTACGTAAAGCTGATATCTCGCCTTAATCAACACGTCGCCTCATAGAATAAGTCTGAGAGATGTGCAAACACGATTCGCAATACGCAAAATAAGAGAGGTAATCAGGATGAGGAAAACCGTTTGCGTAGCCCACGGTGATAATTCTAGGGTTCGAATAATTTTGTATCTCCTTGTATTCCGCATGAACCGTTGAGCGCAAACATCCTCGCCCGGGGCTAAATTTCGGGCATCCGTTGATGGGCCCTGCGAAGTAAACACGAGGATCTTAAAGGGATGGGGCGCTGCTCGGATGAGTGATAAATGAAGGGGAAGTGGCGTAGGACGTTAAGTAAGGGAATAATGGTTGAAAGATTTGGAGACAAAGAGGATAGAGTACACGAGACGGAAGAGGGCAATGAGGAAGAAAGGAAGGGGGAGGTGTAACGAGGTAAATTAAGGAAAAGAAAAGGGGTATATATACAAGGGAAAAGGGTGTAAGAGGGTGGGTATTTATGTCCCTTGATCGTTTGGTGAGCAGCTTGAGGGTATCCAGGTTCATCGCGATTCGAGGAAACGGAAAAAATATGACCGTTTATTAAAAATCAGTCCTTCTATTTCTTGGGATTTTTCGAAGGAAAATATTCGCTTATTTTTGAGAAAATCGCTTGTACAGTGTACCAGATTTATAAATAGAGCTTATCGCGGAAATTTTTATCGCCCCAAGACGATTACGTCTATTAAGGTGAGTCACTTCCGTTTTAAGTATTTGAGTCATCATTGCGTATTATAAAATATAGCGATAAACTCGAATTCTTTTCATTAATCAGCAGGTGCTATTTCCTGTTAGTCATTTAATCTTTGTAATATGCTTATTAAAGAATTTTCACGCTTGGTTGATGTTCTTTCAGTTCCTGTAAACATAATTGAATTTTAAATGCCTAATTCGTTAAACTAAGTTTACGAAATAGCTAGATTTACGTCATTTTTAAGTGTGTAACTAAAATACGCAGTTGGCTTGGGATTTATTCAATCATAAAATAAATATTATTTTTAGCGCACTGTAGTTAATGACTTTAAGAGGAAGAGAAACTTCTTTGCGGAAATCCGTGTGAATACGTTAAAGAAGTTTTAGGATTTTCAACAATATTTATAAATCTTTCCGTTGTTTGAATAACAGTTAATCTCCCAGCAAGCATTACATTCATCAGAACTGGTGTTTATTACGTAACCAAAATTTAAAGTAGTGATCATAAAAAGAAAACTTCCTTTATTGTAAGTGTTTATGGCACATAAAAAATTAAGTTTATATAGTGAAAATTTAAGTTATATTGTATATTCTTTTTTCCCACTACGTCAAAACTAAACTTCTAAGTAAAATAAAATAATACACTCTGGGGAAGCACAAACAAAGCTACAGATAGTAGATGTATAAGAACGGATGATCAATATTAACCTCCTAAGATTTCTTTAAAGAAGTTCATATGAAAATATAGTTTTAATTCCTTATTAGAATAGAATTTTAGTCTTCCTAATGGTTCTTGTATCGGAATAAGTATATTTGAGAGCCTGGATAGCTCAGCTAAAGCTCAGCTCAGGTAAAGCATTAGACTTTTAATCTAAGGGTCATAGGTTCAAGTCCCATTTCTAGCGATAGTTTTTTCATCTCAAACTTACACTTTTGAAAATTATTTTCATATTATATAGAATTAATTGCTGTAAGAGTTATAAATATCGTTACGTAAATCGATAATTTGAAAACGTGTATTTCCTCAAGCGGCTGAACTATATCCGATGAGCAGACTGAATACCTGCACCTGGGAAAGCCACAATACTGAGTAACTCTATTCAAATCTCAATAGAGAAATTTAAGCTTAGAAAAAAATAATTTATTCCAGTCTTTGCGTATGCCCATGGATATTACGTAAGAAAATTTCTTATCTTGACTCGTTGAGTGAATCTGGCTGTATCGGATTTGAAGGATATCAAGTTTATCGAATGTAGGTTTGTTATATAATAATATTATATAAATAGTCTGAGAATTTTAGCGTGATATTCACGACACATTTGGATATATTTATTTAACGTACTTATTTAATGATACATTGAAGAAAAGGCTAGGATGCTAATGTATAAAAGTTTTGCATACGGTGACATGGGCATTCATACTATTCTTCAAACTTAAATGTCACTTGTAAATGTTAAAATAATATACAATTATAAACCGGAAGTTTAACCTTACCTAAAAGGGTATCTTACGAGCAGCTAAAATAAGACAGAAGGCCTGTATTGTCCGTATCTTTCCATTCCTGCGCGTAGTTTTGTTATACATACTTAAATTTCTACAACATTAACATTTAAATACGTAGTAAGTTTCCATAATGGAGAATAAATTAAAAGTTTAATACTGTCACTATTCAACTATCCTATCACATTAATACTCTTATTGTTTCGTTTTGAATACTAACAATAAAAGCTTGCAACTTAGATTTCGTCAAACAGTTGAAAACCCCTCTTAATTCCGTCTCTTGTAGAGAAATATCCATTATTAAGAGTTGTCGCAGGGGGCAGCCTACTTAAGCTCCCCTTCTCAACCTAACAGATTACACCGCACAGCGATCCACGCAAAACTTTTCCTCGCTTAAACTGTGTAACAACTCCCAATCTCGGCTATCACGGACTGTTAATGCAATCGACTCTTAAAAGGAAAGCAGGACGAGCACGTGCGTGCGAAGAAACAATACGTGTCGTGCACCAGTGCTCACGTGAATGGCCTAAGAAAGTTTTTGGGAAAAATTAAGGTTCTGGAGAGCTTTGTCAGCGCTACTTAATGACGCACGGGATACGTATGGGAGAAGTTAATGAAAAGAGGCAACGGCCAATTTAAGTCGAGACAGAGTTGAACTGCAGTGCGAGATGTGTATTCTGCGGAGACGGAACACTTCCTTGCTCTTTAGTCGTCGCCATCTCGAGGGGTTACGTCATGAATTATTAAGGATTTAATTTCCGAGCGAATTTAGTTGTAGGGTTGCCATAAGTTTATAGTAACCGAGGTAACCACGACTATGCTATTATTTAAAAAAACAAAACAGCTCTGTGTTTATTTCAGTTTGGCTGAAAAGTTGAACACATTAGTTGCTTCTTAAATTAGCTATGAATAGAATAAATAAAAAATACGTCTTCTTATAAATGATGGCGTATTTATAAGCACACAGCTTTCTAAACACCATAAGGAAGAGTTTTCTTGCCTCTAAACAAACCTCTTTACTTTAAGTACCCTTATCCGCTAATAAAAATAACTTCCAAGGTTTATGATTCTCGTTTATGAATAGATATATGGGACGGACTGTACGTATCCTTAATCGCCCGGATGTGTGTCAAGCTTTTAAGCACGCTTTCTGGGCATAATAAATTCATTTACCGAATCTTTACCCCACCCGCATCAATTAAAATATCTAATGATATAGATTAGTAGCAAATAAACTCAAATGAATCGTTCTAACTTTTATAGCCAAAATTATCATTTATTTTAATAGATTTTTTCCGTTGTGGGTGTGTTTATTGAAGGAAAAGCTATCACAAGGATCTTCGTAAGGAAACAGATAGTACGCATTCATATTCTATTGGAATTGGAATCTTGTATTAATTGTCCTAAGGTAGCCCATTTGGTCATGGGTAATGTATAAAATTACGGATAATTTATTAGTGTTCCGTTTTAGAATGCAGACGCAACTTATTAGTGAATTTCACTCGACGAATTTTCTTACGCGAAAACGGTGTTTGAAGCCAAGTAACTCTTGTAAACAAAAAGGAAATCCTCTGCACTTGAATTGGTCACGTGATTATGAGAAATAGGTGTTGAATACTCTATCATTCCGAATGATCGCGAATCTCTTGTGTTTTGAGGAAGATTTGTGTTACGAGCGGTGGATCGTAAATCAACGTCACGCCATAGAAGTGTCGTGAGAAGGAGGAATGCAACGCTGTTCATTTTTCCACTTCCGTACGGTCAACTGTTTGGTAGAGAATAAGGGAATAAAAATGGCTTTAACATTAGTTGTCATTTTAATTTATTTTTATCTATCGATTGCGTTGGAGAATATATGGAGTTCAAGTAATCTGCTGTAAATTCGCTTTAATTAATAATTATATTATACTGCTTATTTAATCCACCTTTCAATATTAAATCTTCTCTTAAACTATGGAAGTCTACATTGTTAACACGACACACGTAGGAGCTTTACTCTGTGTCCAGAAATTTTTTCGTTTGTCTAGTTACTTGTCCTATTTTTCAAGAGGTATAAGTATTTCCTTATGGAAATCTATTATAGATATTAAGTGATGAAAACTGCATGTAGAATTCAGCAAAAAATTTATTGCCTGTAGCCCATTCAACAAATTTTATTTTCTTTTATAATAACACTTAAAATCTTCTTGATTTAAAAACAATAATGTATTAAATTTACTGTTAAATAAAAATTTCTACCATATACTCATTATCAATTTGAATAAATGAATGAAAATAAGCGAAATATTAACTCGATTAGTTATTGATTACTTAAATCTGAGAAACGGATGTTAAAGTTAAAGGAATTTCGCAAGTCAATTCTTTGATAATGATGAAACCTTAAATCGTTAGGCTGCGTTTCCCTTTCGGTTACAAATTCTGGTTACGTATAAAGTCAACTGAAAAACCATCTTTTATTCGTAATCTCTAATATCTACATAATTCAAAATGAAAGATTCAACATTCGCTCTGTAGCATCTACTTGAAATCGTAAATTGAATCACTTTTCACTAAATCAGAAGACTTATTTGAAAATATATTTATGGATAAAAATAAATAAGGGATGATATATAAATTGGATCATATCCTAATTATATAAAAAGTTTATCCCTTTCAAAATGTTCTTAAGAGAATCGGGTGCCCATTAAGAAATAGGACAGAGAGATTTATCCTCAGCCCTAATTCCAGTTATCTCTAGTGCATCTTTAATCATTTTGTCGAGTAATCAAACTCGTTCCCGAATTAAATGAATATTTTATGTTAACATGACGCAAACAATTCTCCAATGGGTGAACATATATCGTGGATGTTGAATGATGGAAATTATATATGAAGCACTTAAGGAAAGTAGATAAAGTCTACAACAATAATTTAGATTGCAATGTGACGATTATAATCAATGTTCCGTTTAAAGAAAACGATATGTTTGTGAAGAGCATACATATAGTATGATTATGATGATTAAATTTACCTCTCCTTAAAGTTTCCATGTCTTTATTCAGTCTGTATGTTATGGTTTTATTCGCTGGTGGATCTCTCCATGGATGCACAAAATTCATTTAAGCTTTAACTATTAAGTGTTATTAATATTAAGGCTGAAGATAAGCTGAAGGTATTTATAACACCTAAAGGACCTTAAGTGTGAAAAACTCCGTCTTGGAGCATTAAATCTCACGTCTTCGCTTTCAACACCGATTAATATTATGCCATCGCATGTTCCGGGAGGTCTCATCTCGCGAATTGTTATTAGAAACTCTCCAGATTCAACCTCAAAACAAGCGACAACCTAAAAAGTTTTCCCGCTTTGGATGCACGTTATTCAGGCAGCGAAACAACGTTGCATGTATTCGTGCACATGCATCTCTTACTCTACCCTCTTAAAGCCATGTGACGCCAAAACCTTAAACGTTAATTTGGGAAGTATCCTTTCAACAACGAACCTTCGTGCACGTATGTAAGGGAGGTCATGGGATTAAGGGAATAGTTCTTGTGTGCAGCTGCAGGCAGAGGACAGCGTAGGCAGTAATGTGACGCCTCCACTTTACGAATGGAGGGATGCCCGAAAGAAAATGAAGCCCTTGGAGGAGACGGCTGAGATGCTAATCATGCCGGGAATTCCTTCGTTTTGCCAGATTCTGCTCCGGGCGAGTGCATGCAATTTGGAATCTCTTGCAGGACTTCCGAGATGCACCCGAGTGCTATTGTGTTATGAGGATTATTTCCATAGCGGAATTGTACTATTGTAGCGGATGGTATGCACAGATTGCACTAAGAGTTTCTATAGAAACTAATTTGGCTTTCTTAGGAGTGAAAATACTTTTGTGCTGACAAATATTAATTAAATTATTCGTCTTCCTCAGGAAGTGGAGGATTTAATAGGAGTGATATTTAAGGTCTTGATTCTTCACTGTGTATAGCGATAACTATATACTACTATAACAAAAATACACAGGAATATAAATATTACATAGAAATAGCATTATTTACAGCTAAGATAATTAATTCTATATTAAAATTACGTATCATTGTTATAAAATATTTTATTATTATATTTTATAATTTAAAATAATGTAGATGTTAATGAATACATTTTCTCTTATTTTGCAGGTAAGGGAATTGCTTTTGAATTCTGGAACATAATGAAGTTGAGATACGGAAAAGGTAATTGAATTAAATTCTTTTGTAGCCATGAGCTATTTGACAAAATGAGAATCGTCCTTAACCTTGTTCCGTGTTTAGATACATTAAATGAACGGAAAAGATGTACTGCTGAATTCCTTTTAAAATCCATATAAATAAATCTCTTTAAACGTTAGTGATAAACGTTGTGATAGTTACATTTGAGAGCGTTTTAACTTCCATAGTGAGCACGTAACTAGGGCATTAAGAAATTAAAGTTATGACTGTTGATATAGTTCCCTTTTTAAAAACGATTTTTTAATCATTATGCATTGATACTATTTTCATGATGTCTAAATTTTCGAGCAGTTCGCAGTTTAACGCGAATAAAAAGCTTACCGTGTGCAAAAGTCATGCAACTTTTAACGCCTATATAATTATCTGTCATCCCTGGAAAACTCGTAAACATTTTAATGAACGGTCGGATAATATTCGCGAAAATTTTTCCCAAATAACGTATTTTTTTTAACTCCGTAATTTATACGAAATAAATGAGACTTGAGTCTTATAATCCCCGTAAACCATAATTCCTAATGTTAATTGCACATTACGGAATTATAGGTCAGATTAATGGACACCGCAAGCTTTCGTCGGAACAGTGGACATATATATCTCGGTGGATTAACATCATTGCATTTGTATTTAATTGAACGGACTTTCATGAACCGTAATGAAGCCGACAGCCGTAACGAGGTTTCGCAAACACTCTTTACGTCGAATGAAATTCGAGTGTAATCTTTTTAATTTCTGCGTATCGCATCACACTTTAATGAAGAGTGCAGCGAGTTTTTGAAATCGTCCGAAATTAATCTTCTCTAAATGGACGGCACGAGAAATTAAGCAACGCTTTAATGGCTGTCCAAGTGCTGCGTAATAATACTTCGCCAAATGACCCGAAATATAATTTGGGACTCCATTAGATGAGGAAAGAGACATAAAAGATGTGCAATATTACATGGTATGATAATTCCTTTTATTAAAAAGCCTTTTTATAGGTACTTAGGTTTTCATGAAAGGTGTAGATAAAATTATTTCGGATGTGTCATATTGGTCATAACATTAAGTGGTATTATATACAGTATTTGAATATAAAATCTCCAATATATTTAGAATTATTTCCAGCTTCTATTATTTGTTGACGATGAAAAGCTTCATTATGTGTCTCAGGCAAATAGTTATTTCTGAATATACCCTTATATTATGTGCATCGGACCTTCAAACCGGTACCAACCTCCAACCAGTTTATTTATTCACGTAATCTCCTTCGCCGATCCGTAACCTAAATTTTGATCCACGTATTTTCGCACTATGTATTGGTATAACTTACTAGAGTATATCGTGATTACATAATTTTGATATATCTGGAATGATATTATAAAGAATTGTGCTGGAAAAATACATTTAAAAAGTTAAAAGAAATCTTAAAAAAAAGAAATTGAAACATACTGTTTACTTGGTGAAAGTTTGTCAGTTACTAATTACTAATTAATCATCATCAATCCCCTTCAAAAGATTTTTAGCACCTCCTAGGTGTCTGGCAATATCGTTAAAGACTCGTTACCCTTAGGCAGCATGATGTAAATCTGAACACAACCAGCAGCATCTTTTCTGGATCGTATATTCTTAACATACAGCACACAAAGCTTTTGACTTTTTCCCCATTCGGACTTTCTGAGAAGAGCCTCCAAAAATAGAAGAATCCAACTTTTTTCTGGCGATAAACCACACAACAACTTTCCGAATTCTGAAATCCTCCAGGCGCCATTCGACTCCTTTTTCTAAACTTTCGCACTTCCACCTTCATTTTTTCTCCCTTCCGAGCCCCATCTTCCGGCAGGAAGTCGAAATATTTATCCCACGGCGCTATCCTCCCCATTTGATCGGAATCCGCGCGCCGCCATTAACATCGCGCCCAAAACAATAGAGCGTCGAGGTGCGAAATCGTTGCGCTTAATTCCGCATCGCATATTTCCTTCTGCGGAGATCGATCTCAAGAGAAGGAGTTTATTGTGGTCTCTTTATTTATTCATGGCGGTTTCACGCCAATCTACGACTTGCTGTGGAACGCTTAATAATCTGGCGGTGAGAGAAAGAGATTAATCACGGGAATTATGGTGAATTTTCATACGAATGTGTTCCTTAGCGGTAAAAATGTGTCGGCATTTACGGAGAATTAGGTGCTCTCCCTCATTTTTTTTATACTCGTTGCTCTGACTTTTATCGCTGCAGATGTTCGCGTAGATGTGTCCTTTGGGCTCGTTGCTCGCATTCCGTTGCTCTTTTTACTGAAAACGAGGATTCCCGCAATTGAGTATGATCTATCGTAATCGTCCAATAGGCGCACAAAGGTTTTTTCGTTTAGGAATTCAATGCAAGACATAAATGCTGTTCATTATATCAGTGACTGAAATCAAAACGAGGATATTAAAATATATGAATGGAGTAATTTTAAATGGCGAAGAAAAGGATTTAAATCAAATATTCCTCACACATTTTAGAAAATAAATAAATGGTAAATGTATTTCATGGAATTTGCGTATGATTACAGGATGAACTAATTGTGAGTCAGTCTTATATGTAACGTACCTTTAAGTAATCTGATCCGAACGTAAAATAATTAATTTTTTACATTCGAATTACCTATTAAGAATGTCGCTGATCTTTTACTTATGACTAATATCCTTATCATTTTAAGTATAAATACATATAAATGGTGATATTTGATGGTAATTTATTCTCAATTGCATATATCATTTACTAAGGAAAGAACGTTATAATTCCGACAATGTACAACTGTGAGTCGGTCTGAAATACATAATTTCAACTGTTACGATCCTAACATAGGATTATTGCTGGGATTTTTAATTTATTCCACAATTCTTCATTCTGGCTAGCAGGGTCTACAACAAGCAAGTTCATATACATATTCCACGAATTTCACGCCTTTAGAAAGTATTTGAAATATTGAAAAATACCAAATCAAATGATTTAATTATTGAAGGATTACCTCGAATATTTCATTAATTTCAAATATTTCTTTAATTTTCATTTCACATTTCAAATCAAAGTCCTTCTACTATTGACTATAAAAGAAATACATCTCGACAGAATGTAGCAGGAGAAGTAAGTTTGTTTTGAAATATACATCTTTAAAAATAAAGCGAATTTTCTAGCTTTAATTGGAATAGATCGTTTCGTGCGAAACGTCATAATTGCATCTGTAAATAATGGAAACGATATAGGTCTATTATTTACGCTTTAATAGCTATAGTTTAGTTCCGCATTCAAACAAGTCTACGTACACAAATGTCCAATTCTGAACACACGTATGACGGGTGGTTGTATTCCCGAAACAGGAAAAAACATCGAGAATAGCCATAAATCGTTAAGAGGCCGACATATTCATTCACTGTTGCATAACTCAGGCGGCACTACTTCCTAAACTGCATCCGGAAATCATTAAAAATACACTTCGTACCTTTTTCGACATGCATATTTCATTGCGAAAGAACTCGGAACTTAGAACAGTGAATTATTCGTTCATCCGTTCTGCGTCCACTCTCAGTAAATGTCGTCACTTTGCGGATGGATGATAAATCAAGCGGTACGCAGTGACGGGACCTTATTAACCGGAAGAGATGTCTCCTTCGATGGTGCAGAGGGACAGCTGCTAGGTTTTTACGTCACTTCCCCTCTCTTCTCGTTTTTCTGCGGCGTTTGGACGTCGGGCATTATTCTTCTGCGATCGCTGCCATTTTCGGTGCGCCATCTGCAGCTAAGCAGCGCCCTCAAAAAAAAAGGACGGCGATTTTTTGAACCATCGTGAGTGTGACGGGAAAAGGTATTGAAAAAATTTATGGTCGATGGTTAATCATTCCAGGGGATTATTATTTCTGAAGGAGGCGTCTATGTTCGAAAGGGCGGAGCTAAAATTCGTGTCTTATTAATTGAAAATATTTTTGAGGGATGGACAGTTTCGCGGGCAGATTACTTCGTATTGAGTATCGTTACCATGGCGTTATTATTTAAATTTGATTCTATAAAAAGGAATCCTACTAAAAACTGATATCATGAAAGATTCACAATCTCATAGATGTATATCGTCAATGTAGCAGTCAATTTACAGAATTTATTTATGATTGCTATTATTACAGAATTTGTATTTATTGTCGAATAAATTTACAAACAGAATTTTTATTGTATTCGTCGCGTAATACGCTGTGATAAATACTTCCCTCTTTCCATATATTAGAATTATGATATTGATGATCACATTATTCCATTGCTATCTTTCGTTGTTTATATTTAATTTGCCAAATGATTAAATGGATTTTTTATGATAATAAATTATAAATTACAAAGGCATAAAAAACGACAAGAGTAACTTGTCCAGAATTTTAAAAAAACATTTAGTGGATCTATTTAAAGAACCATTTTCTTATACCAAGATATAGGAGTCAATTTATATAAAGGTTATTTTAAAATTATTATACTTTCTTCGTCTTCAATTTTTAAAATCGGAATTGCGGGAGTAACTTTAATCGATGAGTCTATAGTATAATTAAATTAAAATTCTGCACCGATTCGTGCAATTCAGATGCTTTTGTAGGCTCTCTTTCAGGTCAGGTATCATTTCCCCTGAACTGCACAATGTCAAATCTTCTGACCAACATATCTGATTGTATAAACTAATCATAACCATTTTGTCATACACCAGAAAAACCAAATGAAAAGGAAACATGGTATAATATATATAATGATTATAATATAAATAGGTACTTAAGATTCTAAAATTTCCTTCGCTAATTTGTTGACGTAGTGCTGATAAAACTAAAAAAAACTTCCCATTTTTTAGAAATCGTGAATTTCGAAGTCATTCAACCAATATATTTACGTTACCATGTGATTTTTTCGTTAACAACCCTTCCTTCTTCAAAGGTCAACTTTACGCGTTTAAGTATGAACAGGTCCTCAATCAAAATAAAAACTTCATCACTTCGAATCGGACACAGTTTTTCAATCCTCCTAGATTCGTAGGAACGTATCGAGTCCCTCATGCGAGCAAAATGAAACGTAACAAGCTTAGCGTAGAGATGAATTTTTTTGCGAACCAACTGTAGCAAATACTCCAATCCCGTCGCATTTGTACAATTCGAAAAGACTGTTTTAAGAGAGCTACGAAAGTTCCTCTTGCGTGTGTCGTTCTGTTTCTACGATTCGAATCGGAGACCGTTAATATCCATCGTCCAAAAGAGAATTTTTTTTGGGAAAACGTGTTTCTCAATTAAAGCGACGTTTGTTGACTCCACGAAGATGCGTTTCCATGGAATTACTGGAACTTGCGGAGGCAAGAACTCGGTAACAAACGATACCTTTTTACAGCGTGTCGTCAGAGAGGTCACTGGCGTATATTAATCCTGCGACTTTTGAGCGTAAATGACCTCCGGTAACCTTCTCGAAAGCGTTTGTAGAGTTGCCTCTGTTTATGTAGCATTTATGCCTTTTTTCCTCTCGCTTCACTTAATTTTTCAATCTACTTGCGACTCTTATGGAGTTAGAATGGAAGTATCAATAATTTTCCAACTTCGTGTATGAAAGGTAACTAGTAAAAGAATTCGGAAACGATTCTTTAAAGATTAAGCATGAATATTTACGTAGGTATGTTAGTTTATACTTTCAATTTTATTAACATATTGGATCAAAATTTATTTTCCACAAAAAAAGAATTCCTCGTAAAAGTTTCGCCGTAAATATCGTACGTAAATAAGATGTTTGAGGGTTCCATGAATAAAATTTTGACTATTTTTGACTGTCTCTCTTGTTTAGAGCATAAATAGAACATTTATGTCCTGTCTTTGTTTTAATTCTTTAACTTACGCTCCACTGCCTTACATAATTCCCAAGGTTACACTAATATAACTCTAAGAAAAGGTCAATATTCTTGATATAGAGGTCTAAGAGAATTCTTTTCATAAATTCTTTGAATATATTTAATGAGTTTTTCGCGGAAAAGCAATTTTTTGAGACTCGAAACCTCCTAATATAGACAGATTTTTTTTGATTATTTAAATCAGTGATGATGGTAACAACTATAGATTTTTTTTCATTTACTATCTACAAATTACAGCCATAAGGTTCTACAAACACCAGAACAAAGATTCGCTTGTACGTAACATATCTCTTGCACATTTCACCCTTTCAAAGTTACGCATGCATTATTATTCGTGCAGCTGTCGCTAGGACACAGTAGTCGTCATAATCCCGCTTTCCGCGCCTCGAAATGGAAGAATAGAACAGAAGTGCACTCTTAGGCTATTGCAAAGAAAACTCATTTTCTCTCTGCGGTACAATTTCATGCGAACTTTTCTTCTGCGCACGCGATGTTAACGACTCAAAGTTGGACGTGTCGTCTTAACTGCTGCGAAAAAGCGGGAGATATCTCCATGTATTACGGAAGGAAATCGTCACTTCCTCGCCTCTTGCGAACGCAACTCTTGTCTCTTGTCAGGAAATGTTAACAAACATAGGCAAGATACTGATAGACAAGAAAGTCTAGTTTAATGAGTTAATGTAGATTTACTATGATGAAATAATACGTGCTTTATCAAGAACTATATGTAATTTATCGGCAATTCGCATGATTTTGTACATTTATTACCAAATAAATCGAATTAAATTAAATATCCGTCAATGAATATTTGATGTACCTCCCTAATTGATTAATATTTACCACTCTTGGGTATTTCACGTATGAAATTTTCGAAGTGTTCCGGATTGTTTGATGGTTTATTGTTTATTCAGCAACCAACTGTTAATTATTCAGGGATAATTTTATTTATTTAAATATCAGTTGATGTACGAAAAGGTCATTACATTATTAAAATATGTTATGCATTATTGTTGTTAACAATAATAATATTTCGGGATGAATGTTATACTAAAATTACAGCAATTGGAATTCATTTGTCTTATTCGGAATATGATCGTCATACAAATTGCTTCCAAGATCAACACCAAGATCGTGAGTTTTGTTTTAAGTAATTGTAATTGGGATAATGGAATGAAATTAACTGATCGGTTAGCTTTTTTGGGAATCATAGCAGTAGGAAGAGAAATTAATATTTGAAAGAATTCTTTAACGCTTTTACAAATTTTACTCTAGCATAATTTTTGTACATCTTAAATGAATTTGGATGTGTTACAGAGTGGAAATATATTCCTGTGTTCTATTTTCCCATTGAATGCAATCGTTCTCGAACATAACTAAAGATAATTGCAGATGAAACGGATAAAATGTTATAATTCTTTTATTCATTAGTGCGATTTTTGATAAATAACTTTCAGAAAACTCAATTGTGATTTTTTGTAGCAACGACACTAAGGACTAAAAGAAAATCTATATAGATTGTTTGCAAATCTATAATATATTAAGTGTTATGATATACGTACGAGTTAATTCCAAACTTAAACAGAATGAGTGACGATTAATTATTTAGATGGCCTTTATTTGATTCAAATAAATTGTGTGAAGAGAATTCTATATTACAGAAATATTATTATGTGAATATAAAGACCAAGCTACACAACGTGTTAACAAAAATAAATTGAATCGATAATTTGTCAACGATAAATATTAGTAGCCTAAAGCGCTGAATGTGCGAAATTATATATATAAAGGTGAACGTGCATAAATAAACACGCCTCTTTATTGGAACGGAATGTAAATATTAAACGCTTTCAGATATTAAGTGCATAAGAAGACGAAGGCGTAATGCAAAGCAAATGGCCCGTTTTCCATTCAACTGCAATTAAGCCATTGATTATTCAAAACACGGCTTTCGTAATTCCTTACGATGTGAGATGAAAATTACAGTGACTACGAATGCTATGGTTATTTGTTTATAGCCTCGAAGAACTGGCATCTGCTATTACCATCATACTTGATTCACCCTTCCATCTTTAGGAATAATAACGGGCGAGAAAATCCGTCTACGTGCGGGTAAAAGCATATTATGATGTCACTCGAGAGAGATTGGGTGCAAAGTGCAGGTGTAGGCGACGCGAGCTTTTTCTTATTCAGCTCCACCCATGCGATGTTTCTCAGAGATCAAATAGGACTTTTCTATCTCAGAGGATGCATTAAATTTTGCATTCTTTCCGAGTATGAAATACTAATTCAATCTTCGTGGTTATATTTAATGCCAAGGTTTCATTATGAAATATTATTCGATGGAATTGAGTAATAAATATTCGAAATCTAATTCTTTCGGACAATTTTTTCGTATTTTTTTACAAATCTTTTGGAAGGATCTTGCGATTTCTTTAAACTAAGAATGCAAAAAGAATACCATGACGATTAAAAACTACCGCTAAAACTAACTACTACTCGTATTTTATCGTATCTGCTTAACGAATCTCATCAATGAAAGTTAGCATGTCAAATTAGCACCTAATATAAAAACTACTCGTTAAAATCACGTTCAGTGTTAAATTATGTGATCCATCAACTATTATTCACCGTCTTATGACACCATTCTACGAAATACTTCGATTTAAACTTGAAGATACCCTGATTTATCTTTGTCGATAAGTTCAGAAGCATTACATTGGAATTATTTAATTATATTTGATATTTTTCTTTAATTTATTCGTCTTTCTCTCGAAAATCATCACGCTTCTATCTCTCAGGGGAGTTTAGTAGTAGCCCACCATTGTTCTTTGGCTAGTGCAACAACCATCATTAATCTGCACACACCACTCCACGACCGTCTCCCTCGAACATGTTATCATCTCCTCTCTCAGCGAACTCACACTCGGGAAAGACATTTCTTCGTATAATTATTTCCCTCCGGGAAGTAATTATTTGACTTTTTCTCCAAAAATAAAAGTTACGTTGCCTCAAGTGTTCCCTTCCTGCGCTCTTGTCCACCGTCCTCGTGGGACCTTCTCCCCAAACTTAAACAAAACGGTATTTTCTGCACGAATCTTCTTTCCCGCACTCCTCTGTTTTCCCTCCATTTATTTCTTATTTCTTTTTTTTTATACTCCTCGATTTTTCTTTGACTGTTTTTCTTTTTTATGCGATTCTTTCGTTTCTTTATCTACCCGAGTTTTGTTGTTTTTTAAGTCGAAATGCTTATCTTTAACTCTCTTGAATAATTAGCTATCAAACTTCTCCGTAAGGTAAATGAACTTCCCTTAGATAACAAAAGCTATACATCTAAATTTATATTTTTAGTAACATGCCGTTTCTTGCGATAATATTTGAATTTAATTGCTCGACATGTTTCCTTAATCCAACATTAATCGGTCAAAGGAGCTAATTTCATTTTCTATATGTATGAATAATATTGTTTGACTTAATCAACGTATACATTTGCTTTACGTAATATAAATGGTAATAACATTTCTTTACGTATTAAATCACCATTCACTGAACAACTTGACTCATTTAATAAACATGGTTTATATATTAATACGTGAGAAATTTGATGTTGTTCCAACGAATGAAAATGAAAAAAAAACAAGAAAATAAATAATAAAGGATAATTATCCTCGCCTTTATGGGCGGACAATATAATGTACAGTCGATAACATAATTAATAATTATTATCAATTTATACGAGTTTTTTGGATCATTATCTTCATTCAACAATTTAATCAGTTTATTGAATGAAGGGTGAAGGTTAAGCTTAAGAATACGTGTCCGACATCTAATTCTCTCGCTATAAAAATCTCTACCTCTGAACTTCCTTACCCATTCTTACACTCCTTTAATCTCTTATGCCATTCTCCATTGGCGTGCTCCTCAGAACTTTTTCATTTCCATCATCGGCTAATAACGCTAGTTGCATGACGAGTTAGAGACCAATGAATGAACGGATTATTCCCTCGGAAAACCGTATAAAAGGGGAGCAACCGATCCGAAGAAAAATGTACGAATGTTCCTCCATCTGCGCCCTTTCAGGGCTTTCTCAAAATGATTTATAAGGGCCTCTTTTTGGTTATGGAATCGTCCTGTATTCATCAGCGTGTAACGGACCGCTTTTTCCTCCCTAATAAATAGCTCCGCGTATAAAAAAAGGGTGTATCATTTCGTTGGATTAATCCACAAGCGTTCGGGATGAATATACATTAGGTGCAGAAAAGGAAGGATTTAGGTCGAATTAATTGCCCGTTAATATGTTCGCATTAAAATTTTTTACACGGTTTACTTGATTTTTATTCGTTTCCATTGTTTCGGTAAAAGATTTTTTTCCCGTTTTGGAGTGTATTTAATGTGATTGGCACTTTCGCCATGGGATGCGATTTTAATTTTCATCGAGTGTTACCTTTTAAAAATCTCGTACTTTTTGATTCCTTTTCGGATGGCTGATCCATCGGTTGCCAAATGCAGAACTGATTCGCCGAATCTTTTTCCGCGACGCGGGATTCATAAGCCCCTCGCTAATGCTTTGGATCCGCGCGTTGCCGCGATATTGAGTTTTTGTTGACGTTTCCAACCGGATTATGCTTTTCATGTTAAGCACTGATGCGTTTTGTATCGCTGTTCATTTCGGATTGATAAATTCCCTTCCAGTCGGTTTTAAAGGGAAGCTTACGAGTTTTCTCGAACCGATAAATATTTATATTTGACCAGTTATGGTTAAATAAACTCGTGAAATATTTATTTATTGTATTTATTTAATAAAATCGGTGAATATAATACAATTTCTCCCTTCTTTTATCATATATTTTGTTACGTTTTCATTTTATTCTGATAATCATACAAGAAGAAACATGGAACCAATAACTTTTGCGTGCATATATGACTTTGGTTCAATTGTAGTAATCTAGCTTCAAAATACTAATATAGCACAATTTATACCTACAAAAAGGTTTGTCTTGTCCAACATTTAAGGTTCTTTCTACGCTACTCAGTTTTATAATCTGGAAGCTCAGTAAATTTATCATCAGCTATAAGTTATCTTGTTGGATATTTAAAATAATTCCATTCGTAGATTTTTTCTCTTTATCCTCACTTCTTATTTTAACACTCTATTTTTACTATACGTGTTTCAATCCTTTACCATCAATACTTTATGGAACTGAAAAAGTACTTTTTTAACATTTACAGGTCATCAATTCCCCTCCTTAATTTACTGTTTCCTTTACAATAGAATTAAGAGTTGTATTCGTTATGTGTCATCTGATTCGCTCCGAAATCGTACGATGCTTCTCTAAACCCTTTCTGACGAGCACTCGAATGCAAGTGGAGATATGAGCTGGTAAACTTCTCTTGTTTAACAACGCTTTAAAAAAAGATTTCAGGATGTCGGTAATGGAATTCGGCTTGGATTGCTTGGAGCTCGCTTTATTGCGAATGAAATTCCGGCGCATTGCTAACGATGATAGCCTCAGCTTTCATTGAGGAAGATGCTAAAAGTGCTGACTAATCCATTCATTCTACTTCCAATGCGCTGTACTACACAATGGATTCGAATATTTAAGCTTTGTGTAATTTGCGATGTTTGTTTGCAACAGCGGACTACTTCGGCCGATCAAGTTTCCATCTGGTCAAACAAAAAGCGAAGCGTTTCGAAAAGTCATAATCTGATGGTGCAATAACGTTCCACGAGGTTTTCAATCTCTTCGCAATTAGACGTTTGAAAGCTTTCGAAAGCCTCTTATTAGGAACTGAATTATTTTAAAATATTTAATGTAATCTCTAACAAGTTTTTCAATCAATTTTTTACTTTCACGAAGTTACTTGCAATTAATTTATATTAACATCGGTTTTAGTAATTCTAATATACTTTATTGTATTTACGTATTGTATTCCTGGATCTATTTTGATCTTTCATTGCTTTAATTTAGAATAAAGCTATTTGGGTCCATATAATTCAGTAATTTAAAAATAAAATTGTTTTAAGGGTAAAGCCATTTTAAGTCTTAAAGTTAGCTATGCATGATATTTTAGGAAGAACAAAAATAGATGAACAGTTATAAATTTGAAAGAACCTTCGTTAGGTGAATTATATCTTTATTATGATTAAGGGAAAATGAATTGAGATTGTGATAATAGTTAGTTTTCATAAACATACTCATAATAAAGATAATATTAAAGCATCAGAAAGTTTGTTTTCAAATCAAGTATTTTAAATCTCTATTAGTCTTATGTAATTTATAGCTTATTTCAGAATTTTAATCATATTATAATTATAGTAAAATTTTGCGGCCTACTTACGCATTACTTTAGCAAATACTTCCATAATTTCATGGACAAATTCACATTCTGGTCAATGAGACTTTTTTACAGCCTTCATAAATGGCTTCAAAATTTCCATTTTAACTTAAATTAATATATTGGAGGCCGAAGAGCAATTAAATATTCCTGAAAATTTAGGGCAGCAGAGCGGCGTGTAATGGAAGCTCTTTGAAGTAATTAAACTAACGATAATTGGACGCAGTGTCATTGGAACGTTTAGCAGCTTATGCGATAACGGTGCATTAGTATATCTTCAATAGTACCGTCCATAAATATCACTCTGCAGATAACGACCGTGCTAATATTATCCAGAGAATAGTTTTTGATTATGCAATCAAGGCTTGAATTCCAAAACGGTGGAACATTTTTTAAAAGCCGATATCCATTTAGCCAAAATGTGTTGATAATAATGTGCTTCTTCACATTCTGTAATAGTTAGGTCAGTTTATATTAAACGTCAACACCTAATGATTATCACAACCTTTCGATTTTATTCATCTCTAAATGATATTTAAATATGTGGTGAAACTGTATGAATTATTACATAAGTACATAATGTTTAGCTTCTGCTGTGGCTTTAATTAGGGCTAGGCATAAAGAAACTTTTGAAAAATGTAAAGGAAGAGTTAGTTAAATTAGAGAGCATAATATTCTAATGTAACGCTCGTTAGTTTACTGATCATAGAGCATAACTGGTCGGGAAAATTTGATTTCGATTTGGTTGATTATTATTACATTCAGTAAACCATTACATTTTTTTGGGAAAATATATTTAAAGTTAAACTTTATTTCACGTCATCAATTTGTTTCAGTTACATGAGCGCGTAACTTTTTCAACTTCTACTTTTTAAATTTGTGTTTTATATATCATATATGGGCTTTATAAAAATTTCTCATCACTCAAAAAAAAACTTACTTTAATATTAAGCAGTGCAATTTTTAAAAATATATATCTCCGTTTAAAAAGTTAAAATTATAATGGGGTGGTACAGTAGAATAGGAAACCATTTTTTATCATATTACTTCATTATTTATTGTACGAGTTTTTCTATTTTTTTACCAAGCCATCTTCTTTTAAAATTTCGTGGAATGATTTAAAAGCCTTAGAATTTCATCTCGTATTGTATATGTTGCTTACGAGGCAATGAATTCACTCCGTAAATATAACACCAGTTCCTTCGCTCCTCATTTGTTTTTCTTAGAGCAATTTATTCGCTGTAGAAGGAGTTACGTAAGTAAGCAAGGAATAACAGCGGACGCGTGTGTGCCATATTCTTAAGAAAGCACACTCTCCGAAAAGCGCAAGAATTTATGCGACAACCGGTGGAAATTTATATTCAATCCGAAGCATTGTGAACTGATATCATCGCGCAATTTAAATACAAAGATGTGCATGAGAAAGGGTTCGGGGGATGGGGTGTGTGGGCGTGGAGGGAGTGCGTGGGTGGAGAGGGTGTGGTCCGCAGAAGCACGCACTTATCGATATCAAATGCACTGAGGAGTGTTCCATAGAGTGATGCCAAATATTCATTCACTCGCTGTGTTCTGATGCACTGTTCGATTCCTTCGGCACGTTTTCCAAAGAGTTCTAATTCAAGTTATGAGTCACACTATTTCGGAGAAGCAATTGGGAAAATGTACGACTGAATAAAATGCCTCAGTTATAGCTTTTTGTCCATTGATTCTTAAGTATGATTGTAGATAAAAGGTTTGGAAGTCATTGTTTTCACCTTGGTCGGGAATATTTTGCGGGGAAATGTGGTAAATATTTGTAGTTAAGAGAATGAAATTAACCTCGAAAGAACCTGTGGAAAACATTCATAATTTTTAGCTGTACCCTTTTTAAAAAACTTCAAAATTGTTAAACGAAAATGATTTCAAGTATAGGAATATATAACGGAAACTACAAGATTATAGAGATTTCTTGAAATGAGCTAGATTAATTACTTTACTATAGTTTCTTGATGAATTATTTCATTATAATTTTGAACAATACGTATTCTATATTACGCTGATTGGTTGAGATAATATTAATTGTAGAATGCAGAAAATATTTCTTAAGATAATGAGATCCATGTTGGCAACCAATACGTCTTAATCTTAACGCGCTAAAGAAGTTGGTTACTCACCTAACACAGCTGAAACGTGCATTATTGGGTTCTAATCTAGATCCAGATGAAGTATCGTCTATCATAGCTTCCACGCTGTGGTAGCTTGCCAGATTATATGTTTTATGTTCCTGATGATGATGCCTAGTGTTGAAACCTAGGCCATATGAGATCATTAGTTGAGAGTGAAAGTTGTTGTTCTCCTTCTTTTATCGTAAACGTAGGAGTTACTTATTCATCAAAAGGTTTGAATGTTTGAAACCTTGTTTCGGAAAATAATTAATCTTCGAGTAGCGCTATTTGAAGTAATAGAAAGTTATAAAAATAATTTATGTCTCGTACTTCATTTCTATGTAGCCGTTATGAAAGTCATTTTAACTCGTTATTAAAACATGTTCTATGCAGAAGGAGTTGAAATATCACTTATTGGTGTAACTTTATCTAATACTCAAGGCTTACGAAAATTAATTAAGAAATTCCTTAGATGAATAATCGAAGAAAAAGCTTGAACTTTTCATATATTCATATTATTTTATCCATAGATTTAGATAAATTTCCCAAGTTTTGAAATAAATTATGTAATTAGATAATTTTATGTCTAAATTTTAAAACGCTTAATCCATTTTAAGCACCTGTTCATCGTTTGTTTGGAAGCTATTTTCTATAAAAAAATTCTCTTATAAACTCTCTCCTCCTTTCTTATACGAAAAATTTTTATGCAAAATTAATTTTCCATATCAGTCCGATCTGACATCCAAAGCCAATATTAGCAAAAAATATTAAATCATTATATATTAAATGAAAAAATTATATATTGAGAAAATAAAATTATATGCATGTATAATTAAGATCCTGATCCTTCCGTATTTTTTTGGATTCACACTCCAATGTATTTTAAAGCAGCTTGATCTCTATTAAGGGGTAATTTGCCATACTACTACGGCAAGGAAATTTATAGCTGCGGTCGACCGTATAAAATCTTTCCCTTAATTCTGAAGTTGGATCGTAATTTATTATATGATTATATTAAAAAAAAACATCCTTCAGCCTATTAAAAAATATTCATTGTATCATCTCGATTGAATAATAATTGTCTTAACAATTAAGCCTCCTGAAAATAAAATTTTTGGGTGGAAAATTTGAATTTTATATTGGAATTTCATAATCATTTATCTTTGTGCACCTTTATTTTTGATCCTACGCTCAAATAGCTTAGGAGTCAGAATTACTAAGCCTTCGTAATATAAGCAGATAAACAAAAAAAAAGCTTGAAAACAGATTAAATTGCATTGTTCTATTTATCAGTTTTTTCATTGAATATTTGATCTATATGGTTAGAATATTATAAGTGTATAAAATAAATTTCGCACTATTGTTTTTTTTACGATACAAAAATATTTTATTTAATATTTCTACGATATCCGTGCTATAGATGAGATGAAGGCACCTCATTTTCCAATATATACGTCTTACTTTTTAAGCAACTGACAGCATACTGTGCAGAGTATCGTCTTATTCAAGATTTTCCTTCATCAACCTTATTTTCCGCAACTTATTTGGAAGTTAAAATCTCCGAAGCACAGTGTGATACTTCGGCGTAATCGCTTTCAGATAATAGATAAGGGAAACCTGCGCGTACATCTTCGTGTTTCCAAGTATACTCCAAGCATCGTAAATCACTCACTGAAAAACGATTATTTTTTGTTATATTCTTTTTTTATAACCGATAAATTGTTTATTTTAGTTTAGAATTAGGGGAAATTCAATCTTTTGGGGCTTGTTTACTTTCTTGAATATAATTCTAGAAAGAAATATTTCATTTTCTTCGATCGATAAGCCTTAGTCCCTACTGGAGTTTAACTTTTAGGAACCATTAATATTTAGGATGTGCTGGTATAAACAGCTTCTTGGCTCAATGAAAAGGCAAAAGAAAAATCCAGCTCTTTCTCTTTGTAAGTTGTTCTCTTTCGTAAATAATACGACTAAATTTTGGCGAATCAATATTCTCTTATCCCCATTTAATTGTTACGTAAATCAACAACTATATTCATTCCAGAACAAAGTTAAAACCTGGAGAAGATACGCAATGTTTATAAAAAATTCTCTCTTTTTCTTTACTCAATAATTTTCGTGCATTTTATCTCTAATTTGATTGCTACCCCGCGATAAGAATAAAAGTTTATCAATATCTTTTAATAGGACTCCGATAATAAATTGAAAGCAATGAAACCCTAACTTTTTCACTTCTTCAACGATAACGAGGCATCTTCGCAAACCACACGAAGAACCCATTACGTCTATTAACAGCAGCGGATAAACCTTTCGATTCTAACTCTCGAAACCAAGGAAACGACGAGCATCGATTTATCGCGGGATATCGGAATAACTTCACCGGTCGAAAACTTTCCCGCATTTCCCAAGAGTTTCGCAAGTTGGCGATAGGATATCGATGTAAGGACGTAACGATCCGCTTCGTTAAGCCCACCACCATCCGAAACTAATAAAAGTGGGAAAAAATCCGTCAATTTAACGTCCCCTGAAATTCGGTGCTTTTAATTCCTATCGCGGTCGAAGGAGAAAGGGTTTCCTAAATGAACTCCTTGCATCTGATATATGACCGATCCCGAGATCCGTTTCGCTCCCCCGATTCCCAAGATTTTCGCCCAAAGTATCCGAATGCCTTCCGGAGCGGTTATCGCAGATGAAGCCCCAGAACTCGGTGATTATTTCCCTAATGTGTTTGCCTCCTCTTGAAAACGATTCGGAGACTGCATTTTCCTAATGAAATCCACCGAAACAACTTCGGGTCTTTGTATTCTTTGGGTTGCGGCCTTTATCAGCGCGTATTGGAAGATGTTGCGAAATTTATATCGATGGAACTATTATATCATCGCTCGTTTTTGAGCTGATTCCTTTTGCCGATTGGAGAACGATGCGGCCCACTTCGTCTCAACCTTTTGTCATCATTCATATGTTTGATTTTATAAAGATGGACGAAAATCTTCCTTCGATCTTTGTTTAAATTCTTTGAAACTGAAATGAAGTTCCAACATAATTCGGGAATATTGTTTTGACTGGAAGTTTAGTTTAAATGAATCATTTACCAAGCGTTTAAGTAATCTTTTGTAAGTGTCGCCTTAAAACTGGCGTAAGAATTATTGTAGCTCAAGTTAACCTTAATTCGAAAATTAACTAAAATTTTAACTAGAAAACATAAGTGGCAGAATACCTAACTTTCAGCTTGTTATGCAAGTTTATGTAGTCATAAAATTGGTGATTAATACAGTTAAGTTCCATATTTTCAATGTTATGAATGATTATATAAATTCATGTAAGTATAAATTTACAGAATCGTATGGATAAAATACAGTGGGTACTTAGTTTGATTTTACCATAGAAACCAATATAATTAATGGCCTCTCATTGCTCATCTTTTTCGACATGGAAACATGTATCATTTATGATGATATGCTCCTAGCTATGCTTATATCAAAAGTCCTGAGATATGTGATTACGCATAAATATTAATTATATATATTTTTATATATATTAATTGAAATATAATTATTAATTAAAAGATATTGACTAACAACAGAGATAAATTATGATAATCTATCGGTTTACATTAAGAAACTAAACCTGATTTTTTATTGTTCCTTTCAATTAGTCAGGAATACCTTATTCTTTCCCTAAATCAGGCCACTTTTTTGAACGGAATTAAAAGAATAGACTATATGTAAACAATTATTATAACGTTGAATCAAACCTATAAAGTACCATCGCCCTAGTGAAGTCAACCGTAATGTAATCACATCGGAGATACGGACAAAATTTACGTCCAACTCCACCACGTATATCTCTGTTAAATAAAGAGGTCTCACTTGCGTCAGACGTTCCTAATCTCGCGGCTGCATGTTGAACATTCGGGGATCGTAGTTCAGTATCACACGCAAAGTAAAGACGCGTTTAAGGAACATCGCGTGTGTCGCTAAAGATGACCCGATGGCGATAGATAAGAGAATCACTGTAAAGGGAAGAGACTCAAACGGTGGTATTTATGAAAAGAGCCCTTTCTTCAATGGGTCAAGTATTGAATTATTCATGCCATGGTTTTAACTTCGAGGGCGACAAATTCTTCGCATAATGTGGTCATTGCACCTCAGGTTCTCCGCAAAAATTGGAAACGGGAAACTGTTGGTTGGTGTGCTTTCATTAGCGACAATTGCGTCGGAACACCGCGGTGCTCTTTGGATCCTGCTAAGTGCCTCGAGAAATTGATTTCGCCTTCTCGCACCTTCTTGTGCCTTAAAACATTTTGTTTCAAGGAATCCATTTACTGTATTCTGAGAGAGTAAGGCATTATTGTTTGCTGTGTTTTCCCTCGGTTTGGCCATAACAATAGTCGTTTTTTGTATGTCTGTGAAAGTGTGGTATAAGAAGTGCACGATTAAGTTAATTGTTGGATGTCGGAAATATAGTTATGGACATTTTCTACAATTACGTTATAGTTACTTAGGAAACGTTATAGAATACGAAGGGAAATTGGTCTTTATACTTCACACCTTAACAATTGGATTTAATTTTTAAAATCAGTGCAATTAATCGATCATAAAATAGATACATCTAATTTGAATTTCATGTATATTTCATTCATTTTTAATGCTCTTGTAAAGTTGGAATGAATATTCCTAAGCATCTATTAATTATTGAAAAAAGAATTTTTATTCTTTTTAAGGTTTTTATGAATGTCTTTCTTGCATTGCTCTTTCTAAATTCTCTTGTGTTTAAATTATAAAGGTTGCCTTATAGTTTTTCTGTTGCATTTGATAACAGATCACAACATATCATCTGTTTTCCTAAGTGTTTACTTTCATCTTCCATTTACCAATCTTACGATCAGTATTTCTCTCCTCTTCTATTCCATCCTTTCGGAACATAACAATCCAAAATCGCACCTCATCACAGTATCCATAGAAACAAAATACATTGTCGAAGGAATCTCTTAATGTTCCCGAATACATCTATTTCATTCGATGTATTTTTTTTTTATTTGCGAACGCACGTCACTACATGAAGAATAGGCGGTATCAATTTCTCAGAGAGGGATAAAAATGTCTCCTCGCCTCATGAAGGAAGAATAAGGTACAAAGGCCATGAGCATTTCATTCGCGTTAAGAGATGGCGATATTTCTTTCACACTTAAGTGCTTGCTGTTTTCCTTTTGGCCATTCAACCCTCTCCTCAAATGTTATTCGCTTAGAATCCTCTCTTTCATCACACGACTTACTTCCAATACTTCCTCTCCCCTATCAACTCCCAGAGCCCTATTTCGATCTTCATCTATTTCTCACGTGGTAACCGTAGCAAACCTTTCCATCGTAACCAATTTCTCCAATTGCCTCTCCTAGTTCCTCTCTCCGCCGCCGTGAATGGATTGTCGCCCCCTCCGCCCAAAGGAGCCATGATGAGCTCTATCTCTTTCTCCAGGTGACTGTCATTTTTTCCATTCCTCCTCGTGCTTTCAGATCCATAGAAAACCAATTTGGGGTCTTGTCGCTCTTTTTTTTATTCCTCCTATGTGTGCTCGTGGAATAAATTTCCTCGTGTGGACTATTCACACCGTTCTTCAGAGGATTACGTTGACCGACTCGCAAAGAATAACGCATTTCCATATTTCATCTGTCGGATAAGCGCCGCTGGAATATCGGGCCATTGTTTGTTTCCTATTGGATTCGATCTGCAAAGAAACGAATCCGAAGTCTTTCGAAGGTTTTTTAAGGGAACGTTTTGGTAAATTTGGCAGGAATTAGTGTGGTCTTTTGCGAGCCATATTTTCTTTTTCCAATACGTATAGTTTGGAATTTATTTCCAGGCAGAATTTAAATTTTTAGAACTGAATTATTGCAGTGTAATATATTTATTATTTATTGAGAAATATGCCTATGTATGTGATCGATTAGCTAATATATTTTATTCACTCTTAGTCACTTAAACTATTACGATATAGTTAATAACATAGTTTTTAAAAAAATTGTTACTACAATTGGTAATCATTTCAGTTAGCTAACTATTTTATTGCGTTAAAGAGTTAGTTAAATGTAAATTATTGTATACGAGTTGAAAAAATATTGCGTAGAAAACAAATCTCTGTACGCAGAATTTTTTTTTAAGTTGTAAGCATAGCAAAAACTTTAAACATTATAAGAAATCGAATTTTGTTTGCTCTGGAAACTTGAAAGAATTATCTCAGAGTATTTTGAAAATATCGAAACTAATGAATTTTATTCTTCTTAATCGATAATAATCAATCAGTCGAAGATGATGCCTCAAGCACTTTGTTTAAAAAAATCTTAGTGTTTATCCATATTATATATACCCTATAAAACTTTAAAATTGAAGATCGAAAATTTCTGATATGAAGATAACTTTTTCCCTCTACGTAAGCATCATTTTCCTTTCAAAGATTACGAGAGGATGGGAATCCTATCGGTACTTGAGAGTTTGAGTTATGACCGTAATAATCGCGTCTCGTCCCAATCTCAAGTTGATTGTATTAATATATGTACGAAGTGAAAATCAATCATCTTCGAGTGACGTTTCAATTTTCGAGAAGCCCAACTGTCCTCAGTATCTCCACGTAATGTTTGTTTTGACCATGTCCGTCTTAGATAGACACATGCGTGTATACATAGGCTCACATCTGTTCCCTTAACAGTCAAAACCATTTTCGTGGTCCATCCGCTTGCTTTTGATATCTAAATTTGTGATTACTATATGCCATCCATTCATAGTGAAGCTAGGGTTCTCATTGTCGAATCCTCCATGTGATTCAATCGTAGACTAAATTGATTTATAATTTAATTTCTTGTTGAGTACTCTAATAAACTATTTATTTATATATCTTCGATATTATTACTCATATTTGATATATTATCAGAATCGTTGCAAATTAAATTCAATTTTGAATTCGTATATTGTTTAAATGCTATTAAAAATTTTGATATGCTATTTTTAAGGTCAGAGCATGAATTCCGCTCGAAACCCAGTTCTTTTAACGACGACCTACTGAATTCAAACGGGATTGATTTTGCTATAAAAGATCCCTTAAAATTTCCCTTGATTGAAAAACCCAAATCAATACTTCCTCTTTAATTCTCAAAAAAAATCACAAAAGAGCAAATTCCTCTTTTGTATCTGCTCGTGAAATTGTGAAATCGGTCTCGATGTCTCCTTCATCGGGTCCATGGAAGAAGGCCTACCCCGTATTTTAGCATAGCAACAAGGATTACAAAATTCTCGTCTTTTTTAAATCCGTATTGTGGTGGAACGTCTAGGCCAAAAACCGCGGACTTTTTGTTCTAATTTCACCGAAACACGGTTCGATGGATCTGCTCTCATGAAATATTCAGAGAGGAATGATTCAACCGCCTTCCTACGCTACGTAGATCGCAGATTTATTGCAAATGGCTTCCTCGATGCAAAAATAAATTGCTTATATTGTTCCTCTCGTCCTTTAAATTCCGAGCACAAATTAACCGCCTTCATTTTTCCATTGTCGTACGCGAAGATTTACATCACAGAATGCACTCTGTCCGTTGAGAATGGAAAAGGCAAGAAAGTGAATTGACTCTTTTGTGCCTCGTAAAATATTTCATTGAATTATTCCGTTCGATTCTGGACATTCGCAGTTTTCAGCCAAAAACACAGTGATTCGACGCGATTTACTGGTATTGGATATTCATAGGGGATTCGGTACTATTTCTCGAATTCTTTTATCCCAATTTTTATTTATGTTCACTACCTTTGACAATATATTCACGTTTTTATATTGAACTCTTATAAGGATGAAGTTAATCAGTAATATTAAGAATGTATAAGTTAGGTTAGGAATTAATTATAAAAGAATGAGTAAAGGTATTTTTTCCATATCATTCTTTTAATATGAATACATTTTATTGGATATTTAATTGAAGGATTTTAGGTTTTCATCACAGTAAATTAGTAATATTAGATTATATTTTGAAATGAAAAGGAATTTACATTACTATTAATTGAAAGATAAATTAAATGCTCATTCGTCTGGTATTCATGTCTCTATAATATCACACGCTTGAAGGTATCTTGTAAGATATTAGTACATAAATACAACATAATTATTGAATCATTTATAATATAATGATTATAAATAAATTATTGTAATAAATGGATAAAATATTCTTTCCTACGGTTGCTAGGATTCTTCCATCCAAAGCGGCATAAAATCTTTTTACAAAAATTACTTTAGTCAATTGTAAACGAAATTTGCAAACTAAATTGTGTAAAATATATGCATAAGCTAGTGTATGTTCCATTAAAAGATTCGTTGAATATTCAAGAAGATAAACTAAGAAATTTGGTGTTATCGTAAATCGAATTCACTTTGAGTAAAATCAAAAGTTAAAAATTAGAATGAACGTAAATTGTGATCTCGCACTATATGTAAAGACATTTTTTCTGTCTTAATTTGGAATCTTTGAGATAATTAACTTAGTCATCTTCCTTCCCCTCCTATATATTTACAAAGAATTTTGTTTCCTAAAGCTCCATGGAATAGCATCGATTTGTATTGTGGACACTCAGTATTATTAGCAGCTAGACCAGAAACAGCAGTACTTCGTTGCTAAGGTTGACTTCCCTGGATACTCCGCGAAGGGAGCGAGCGTTGCCTTGTAGACGGATAAATCCGACCGCTTTGGGGCGAATACATTATCCAAGTACACGTTACTCTCGACCGTTAGAGAAGTGATCGGTGTTCAAGCTTTAGCTGCCACATCGACCTGTGTGCGGATTCAACCCCATTCTCCTTGCACAGTTTGAGCATTTTATTCCAACCAGCAATTCTGAAATGAGATATTATTAACGAAATGGGTTCTTCAGAATCGCAGGAGTAGTTCGTCTCTCTTTATTCAGCTCCCGTTGAAATCCCTCGAATGCGTCCACTGATTCCAACGTGTGCGTTCAATACCCTTTCAAATCGAGAGTGCGCTGTTTAAATTATAGTCGCGCAGCCTTTGCGGCGGTGGCCATACATTCACCGCAGTTTCCGTTGGAACACTCGGAGAAATGTTTTCCGGAGCTCCAAAAGGGAAACAATCATCCATTCGGGCAGTTGAAGTTTTAAAACGTAGTGTGGGCGAAATACAGAGGCTTCGCATGCTATCTGGGGAAAGACGAGGCAACTATTGGAAGCATTTTCCCTTTTGCACTTAAATAAAATGTCAGAGGATTGCTGTTACTCAAAGCTTATCCGATAAAAATTTGCGAGCTTTCGAATGTATAAGTGTGCAAGTACAGTCCCGATTCTGTCAAAAGCAGTCAACGTTTTAGAGAATATCGATTGTGGAGTGTTTGAATTATCGTGTTGCTATTCTGCTGTCGTTCCTTTCTCTATATATGCTATCGGTCTATAAAAGTAAGCTATAAGCACATATAAGTTTTCTTTTATGTACGGTATTTGACGAAAAAAATCCCGATGCATATAGTATTTTCTTTTTTAAATATTTAAATATAGATCCTTCATTTACTTTTTTAGGAGGTTGATTCATTTATCAATATAAATTTCCTTCTGTTTTATGACCGATGATTTGCTTTGATTTTTGTAAATGTAATTACTTATTCAGATTAGAATAATTAGTCTAGGAGATAAGTAGAAGTATAGATTTTGGAAATCATTTACCTCATGATTATGGATTTCTTTTTTTAATATCGTACAATATATTTGAATATTCATGAATATACGTGTAAATATCTTTCACATCTTAAATATTTTTCAGTATACTTGTATGGCATTTACGTGATCTGATATACGGAAATCTCCCTATTTATAGCCTATATTCTTACAAAATTTTATAGAAACTCGTGCAGTTATCGTGAAGATTAATTAATAATATTTTATCTTCGTATTTTAATTCTGGAAGAATTTTAATCAATAATTACAACCCGCGAAATCAAATATAAAACCGCTCTTAGGATTTTATTTAGAAAAAATTTTTAAATGACTTCTTGTAAGATGATTTTCCACCCGTCCATGCCCTAAATGGCCCCATAATGAATGCAGCAGAACAATTTTGTCAAAATAGCGCCACCGTAGAAGAGCACGGGATCGCAGGCGACTGCGTCCTCACCAATCCCCGCCTCCGACGTTTATGCAAACGCCACTAATGCAATTACACAGGTTCTTTCCATTTTTCAGGAGCTCACCTTTTGAATAATGAAACAAGATGCATTTTTCTCTTTTCGCGCAACGCTCGCGAATAAAAACTCGCGACAAACCTTTTGCACTCTCGCAAAACATACATTTGCGGTGTTTCTCTCCCATCGAGGCCGTTTAAAAACGGCGGGGGAACGATATTTTATCAAAATTTCCTCCTCTGAAAAGGGTTTCCCCACACACATCCATCTGCTGCGAGAAAATTATTCTTCATTTTTTTTTCTTTCAAACGTCGCCTTCATTCATGCGTCACGTGGTGGAATGAGAGAGGCCAGTTTACGTTTAAGGGGTCCGACGACGCGGAAGTTCTTTTGATGTGAAAACGTGAATGGTTGGGAAGGGGCGTGAAATGATTAATTTCGAATGGATAAGGAGGCTGATCCGAAGAGACGAAATTCGTCCTCCCAAGAGGGTAATTTAGTTACTCGTTTTATAGGGACATTTAAACCTTTTATTTCCCTCACAATGCCTCGTCCGGGATCCGGGAAAAGGAATTAATTCTGCGCGAATTCCGAACGAATCTGGTCCACTTTTTTTTACGTTTCGCCCACGTTCAGTTTTCTTTTTTTTTAGAGATAGATTCACCGTGCACTCGATTTTGGTTCATTTTCAATCATCTTCGAGTCATTTTGAGTCGTGATTGATCTTTCGGGGATTAAAATAGACGAAAGGATAGTTCAGGTGGAGTGAATTTTGCCATCTCTACTTCTTTTTTTCATCTTGCGATTTATGTAATGTTAAAATTGATTATCTTCCAGTAGGATTTAGCGCTCTTACTTTTTAATTCAGGTGCTTGATGAAATTTGATACCGCTGAGGATATCTGCTCGACCTTTGACTCTGTAGATAGAGTGGAGATTTAAGTCTCTATAGTCCAGATGTTTCGTACACGATGCGATGTGTTGTTAGACGTGACAGAGTACCAAAATAAATTCCAAGAGCATAGTTAGTTAAAAAAATTGTAGAAATATTAAAAATACTGATTTTTTTCTTGTAAGATACTGAATAATTCTATAATTTTAAACTTCATTTTAAAATTTCATGTAGAATAGCTTAAATATAATCGATCGGGGCAACTAATTATATGTGCTTACCGTTCTCTTTCTGTAATATTGGGAATTGTACAAGAAACATTTTATAATGTGATTAAATTTAGGAGAGAAACAGTTATCCTATAACCATTATTCAGACAAATTTTCAAATGAGGTAAATGTTTAGAGCCTCAATGTCAGTCAAGTGTAATGTATCAAGCAGTTCCATTGAAATACTGTGATGTACACGCTAAAATTTTCTAGAGCTCACTGTTTCTAAAGTTCAGAGAAAATTCGTGTTTCGTTATACCTTATCCAATTAAAGCAGCTTTGTTTCGTATCCAATTTCAGAATTATTGCTCGTCAATGTTAATTTTCAAGCAGTTGGTATTCCTTTGTATTATGGTAGCTAAGACTCATTATTCGTCTACTTTGTGCTCAGTATCTTTAGGACCTGGTATCTACTTCTCTGAAAAAAGACGTAAATTATATTCCAATTCTTATCTTTGTTTGTATTTTCAGCGTGAAGTTATATATATGAAGAAATAATGATGATTCTTTGATATGAGTAATCAATGTTTTTTATGTCACATTGCAGTTAAAATTTACCTGAACGTGTGAAAAATATATTCAGAATAACTCCACTGTCCCTTTATAAGATCTTTTAGAATTATATACAAGTATTTTTATATTAATAGTAGAAGAGTAAATGCAGAATCCTACAATCGTCATATAGAAAAAAGGGGTAAATTGACGATATTGTGAAATTTCTTTATTTTTTCCTTGAGAGTATTTCGCCATCAACTGGTCGTTATAAGTAGAATGCATTTGCGATGATTCTAAAGACGTAGGACTGTATATACGACTACGTTCGAATGAATGCAACGACCCCGTTGTTTTGATCATTAAGAAATAGCAAAAAATTGAATTATTCTCACAATTCCGCAATGTCCTTTGTAAATCACATGAAACGCAATTTAATGAGACATCTGTTTGCACAGAAAAAGAAAAACTAGACTTAAAGTATTTCTTAAGGAAGATAAGATAAATCTTTCTTAAGAGTCTAAAAGATAGAAAAATAATGATTAGTCTATGAATATTTTTTGCATTACTCTTTAATTTGTATGGTTCAAAATATAGTCAAAATAGATGAAAAGAACTGATAAATTGGGATACTGAATATTAAAATTAGACAATGAGAGAGTGTTTTGGGAAGGAATAGTTTTCCAGTTATCATGCACGGGTGTTATTCTCTTTGAAGATTATCTATTCATGTTTTCTTTCATTCATTTGAAATTTAGAGCGCCAATAACCATAAAGCTTAATATGAAACGAACTCTCAACGGCTTATTCATTTAATCTTCTCAAACACCAGGTACAGATCTCACACGCTCTCTCCCGATGATAAAAAGAATTTCAAACCCTAGTAAACATCCTACGATTGAAAGTACAACCTTTAGCAGAGTCAAGATGTTAGCTCAAAAACGAGTTCCCGACGCATTCGTGTGACCTCAATCTTTTCAGGATTACGTTCTCATTTAAGTCCGCGTCATTTTTTTTAATCGTACAGTCAGATTTAAGCAACGGCGATGCCCTCAGCATACGGAATGAGCCCCGCTTTGTACGCGACGCGCACTTCGGCTCTCAGTTGTTATTTTTTCAATTCAAAAAAGGCCTTTGATGGTGGATTCACTTGTCGGAACTTGAAAAATGGATCACGGCGCAGCTACGGCTTGATATATGTGCATCCGTGATTAACTGCAGCTCGCCTTTTTAAATATGTTGCGCGCGCACAAAGAGATCGTTGACTTTTGGGATTCGTTTGATTGAGTAACATCATGTGTCCGAAGCAGGATTTTGAAAGGAGTGAATGGTGTTAATGGGTCATTCTATGGAAAGAAGATCGTTCTGCGTGTTTCCATAAGGGAAGGGATGTTCCCGGAAGGGTAAGCCAATGCAGCGTACCACGTATCCTCGGTTATTTTGCGTAATCCATTATTCATCGATGTATATTCTGAAAAACCGCGCACGCGAGGTTGTGGATCGTTGAGGCGGTTCTTTTATTTTAGGGCGAAATAGGACAAATAATGCCTTTGTTATTTATTTATGCAGGAAAATGTTCGAGATTTTACACAATGAATAAGAAATATCCTTTCGTGCAATCTGTTACCTCAGAAATATCAGAGTATGTCCATCCGATTTGAATTCGTTAGCAGATATCTTCTTGCGGGATTGCTAGCCTCTGGTTTTGCCTGTGATTTGTCTTTCTAAGTTTTTGTATTTGTTTGCTACATGAAAATAGATAAGCCCTCATCATGACCTCAAATTTGAGAATATATTTGAGTATTCTTTATTTGATTTTTCAAATTCTACAAAAATGAACAAATTTTTAGAGAGAAATGCGATGGATTCCTGTTTTTCATAAGAAAATTGTGATTTTAAATTCAGCGAAGGGGCACATTTCACACAATTTTATGCGAATTCCATAATATATCACTTAATTTTTCATTCACAGTAAACAGATATTTACATAAGCAACATATCTGGTCTTGTCGTCAGATTTTTAAATCTATTTTCCTCCTCGCTTTCTTTTCTATAAATTCTTATGGCTTATATCAAATCTATTAACTAACATTATAATCGGAATATGTTTATGAAATTCCCTGATTAACATTGCATACTATTATATATATACTATATATTAATACTATTTAATCTATTGACGGAAATTCCTTTTAGAGTTCTACTTTAAATTTTAATTTGAAAGAGAAGCTCCCTGTCCTTTTTATTATCAAAGGTTTTTTACATTTAAATGATTAATCTGAATTATCAGTGATTAATGTGATAGTTCCATTTATAACGTTGCCTACACATCACTCCGAGTGATAATAGTTACAAAAAGTAGTAGTTATTAAGCAAGGCTTCGTACAAATGTAACTGTACCAACGTTTTGAAACTAAAGCTTACTTCCATTCGCTCAAGTTTCTGAGCCGTTAATAGGATTCTATTTGCTCTCATGTTTCCATTTTCTTTCTTCGCTTTGCTCTAGTTTCGGAAACGCTTTGTCGATGAATTGTCGCTCGAATCCTCACTGTCCCAACCTCTCGAAGTAATTTTGGAAGCGTCTTCGGGCGTTAAAATCTCCCGCCCTTTCAACTCCTCCTCTTCTCATTCAATACTCAGCGTTGTTTGCTCAAAATAGATAAAGATCTCCACCATTCTCTCCCTCCGGTAAGGAACCCCTCCATCATTAAGCTTCTTTTATAATTCGGGCTGTTTAGCATCGCTACCCCCTTCCAAACCCCCCTCCCGTAGGCCTTCGATCGAGGTTTAATCCGCCGTTACATTCGAAGCGTCTTACACCGCCTTCGCCTCATTAATCTCCTTTCCTTTTCTGCTCTTCATTTCAATGTCAATTCTCCTAATGAATCCATACATCCCATTCTTTACCTTCCGCTTCCCAAAAGCCACTCGCGATTCCCCCAAATATGTCATCCTCGCTCGTTTCCTCTTCCCTAGCGAATTTCCTTCACCGGATATTCCTTTCGCGAGAAATCTCGTCTTTTCGTAATCTCGAGATTCTCGTAGCGAGCGTAAGGAATCGGTGAGAAAGCGGATGGTTTCGTGTTCTGCGAACGATGAGTATTAAATGGAAAAGGTACTATCGAATTTTTTGGTAAAATTATTGTTTATTCCTTCTGATTGCATTATAGATCAATAATTAATCTCTGTTCTTTATTAAATCATCAATTTTTCTTTTCTTTTCGGAGTGAATCTGTCATCTCTTTTTAAGAAACACTCTAAAGAAAATATTACACGGGAAGGAATTCTTTGCCCATTAATATTTGCGAATTTAAAACTCATATGCTTCAAATTCAAACGAGTGAAAATTGGAACGTAGCTCTAAAAGGATCAAGTAAGTAAAAGCAAATTCTAAAATGAATTGTTCCAGAATTGCGGTTGTGAACGCAATTTCCCATAACCGACTACCGCTCTGTATTTTCTCTCTAAATTCTTAATAGAATTCCAAGCTTATAATTTTCTTTACAAATGAAAAGAGTACCATTGAAGTCCTTTCAAGTGAGTCTAATTTACTTGATCATAGTGGAGGAAATCTTTTAATAACCCTACCTCTTTCCACATCTTGCCACTCCAAGTAGATTACCTATCGGAAACGAAGCTTCTGATAGTTAAGCCTAGAGAACTTAATCATCACAGCGTTCGTTTAAAAGAGACGATCGAACTCTCGAGAGGAAAATTGCGGGCTATTAATCACTGTAAATCGTGGAATCCCCAAGGTTTAGGTTCAGATTATACCCCCTGCCCAGGAGATGTCATCGCCCCCTTATACGGCAACAGCCCCTATAGAATTTGCATACTCGCCCCGCGTTTGATCTGCGATTTCAGTCGACGGATTTTGGCACGCGTGCGAAATGAGGGATAACCTTTCATGCCACGTTGCGTGTCTGAACAGCGGGGGCGTCACGTCCTACAGGGACTAACAGGTGCTTTTTAAGCCTTCCACAAATCTCCATGGAAGCTTTGACGAATTCGGGCGGTCGTTCGCCATGGCTTAGGACAGCGTCTCAAGCGGTTGAAGCGGTCAGTATACTGACAGACGTTGTAATATGGCTGCTTCTGTGTTTATCATTACGTGGAATTAGGTCGTGTTGTGGAGACGAAAGTATTTAAGCTTCAGGATGTATCATGCGTCATCCTATTATTGTGAAAGGGAATAGAGTAGTACAAAAACTGTGGAATGGTTCCTGACAATCCCATTGGATAGAGGTGATGAATTAGGTTACTTTGATAAGGTGTAAATCGATGTAAGCCTGCAAGCATTTCTGATTTGATTATATGTTTGTAAAAGGGGATTTTTTTAATTTAATTTTTTAAATCGTTTATCCGTTCGGTTGATTCATTGTTATTTATTTAATTTTGATACTTCTGTTCGTTTTATAGTTTTATTATTATAAATAATTATTATAATGTTATGATTTATTTATTTATCTTTGTTATTCAATTTCCAAGCTACTTTACATTCATATGATTTTTATTATTTACCTATAACAATCCAAGTTGTTATTTTGTTTTCCATTTGTTTAACCATTCCGCAAATTACAAAGGTTAAGATTTCGAGGCTATTTATATTATAAAAGAATTTATTCAAATTTTTTTTTTGTTTCAGAGAGAATACGTAATAATAAATTTTAAATAATAGATCCTTTTCATCTTACGAGTTTTATATAACAGCTTTTATTACTATGGATTTTCGAGAATTATCGTGCCTCTAATTCGCCGCACTGAGTTCGTAATAAAATCGCGGCAGTCTTTCCCCACATTCTTCCAATCAGTGTCAATGGCATGCGATGTTCACTTATTTGGATTTAGTTGGCCAATTTCTCACGAGAACTGCTTTTTAAATCGATTCGTGCCCGTTTCTCAACGACTTGATATCATGCTCCTTTGAGTTCACGTCCTAAATCGTAATTGTCAAATTACGTTCGAGAACGCCATTTTGGAATCGAATAACCGGAAGAGAGACCTTTCTGCAATAAAAGGAAGGCAATCGGAAGAAAGCAAATGATCGAAGTAACTGCGGAATCGGAGTAAGACTTTGGAAGAAACGATTCTAGTCAATGCATTATTCAGAAGTCGTATTATAACGCTGCAGACTTCGAAGGATTCTCGAAAAGATAGCTGCAAGAGAGATAGATTTTTGGGAATTACTAACTTATTCGTTCGAGGATTAAAATTGAAGGATTTCGAAAAATTTAAGAAAGGTTTTGATGAATTTTATAGAGCTCTTGACAAAAGTTTCTCACTTTCCCTTTTAGGAAATATTGTTTATTTATAAGAAAACACCAAAGAATAGTACGAAACCATTAGTTTACAAATGACAAAGTTGTTAAAGTTATTAGAATAGAAGCAGTGGTAATAGAATAATTATTAGGTTGTAAAGCAGTAAAATAATTTAATAGAATTGATAAATGGGCATAGGAACTCTATAAATAAAATTTTGAATTGCTTTCCGATTTCATATCAAAGAGAGAGATCTTATTCTAATTCCAAAGACGAAAGATAGTACTCGTCGAATCTGTCCATGAAGTGCTTTAATGTAAAAAATATTTCTTGAATACAATCCTACCACTAAAGCCATTCAACTTTATGAGGATAGTAAACAAATAAAATCTATTTTTTCCTCCCTGTATTTATAATTTATTTAAAGATTACAGAATTACGCTTTAACTTACGCTATTATTCCTCATATTTAAAAACAATACTAGGAATTTAAACGAGCGTATATTATTGAAAGTAAATAGACGTAATATCTCCATAGGAACCTCCTCCTACATTAGGTAATCTCATATTAAACACTTTTTACTTGATGTTCAGCTGTTTCTAGAGCAATGGAAACATAATGCTAACCTTTAATTTGAGAGCGAAACATTAAATCCACCTTTATCGACTTGGAGTTTAGAAAAAGGGTTTAGAGGGTTGAAGGGAAGTGGGATTAGAAGAGACTCAAGGAGTTGACGTCAAGAGGCGGATCTTTCTCAGGGTTCGCTGCCATTCAGGCAAGGAAAATAAGAATATAATCCAACGCGGAGTTAATGAAGTCCGATTACTGCGAGGAATACATTCCTAAACGAAGAGAGAATCCTTCCCAGCGAATGTGTGTAATTACGATGGAATTCAAAAGCGTGGGGTAGCGCCGTAAGCCATTCACCGCATTGCACCTTTTCAGTCTCCCCAACTTACCCAGGGAATCCGCCACTTTCCGTCGAGGGCTGAGTTTCTCGCACCCGCCGCCAGGGGCGCGACTCTTAAACCCATTATGCCGACACCTAGAGAGGACCCACTTAACCTATGAGCAGTAGCTAAATGTGCAGCAGTTTGAGGAACTGTATGGCAGTGCAATTGAGGTCTTTCCCGTCTCTTTACACACTCCGCCCCCCTGACGACGGCAACAATTCCCCGCGAACGTACCACGAGGCGTTGAGACGTCTCCGTAATATCTGAAAGGACGTAAAATGCGGCATAATTGCAATCTCGACGTTTATGCTCGTTTCGGGGCCTAAAATAAAAGGAGGTTGAAGGCAGGAAAGGGATATTTATTGCCTTCCTGTTTATCTCTCCCGGGTTAAACCTCTCTCCGTGTAATTTCCTCGGATGCTTTGTGGTGGCTTCGAATCAATATGCGGAATATGGAACCTTAACGTCGGATGTGCCAGTTTCGCTGACCTCCTGGTGTGTGAGGTCGCGCAAAAATTTGCTGACCTCGTTCCAAGATCGAAATTTGCAATATCCGGGCGGAGTTTCTCTTTCCATAAACTGCTCTTTGTCCATTGTTTAATACGGAGGAACTTGGCGCCAGCAATAACAGGATGATTTATTCCGCCCCAGCGGTTCTTAGCCTAAATGCGGCGGGAAATCAATTGTTCCATTAACAGAATAAACTGCGTATGAGAGACAAATGAATTGCGAAAAGAAGAACTGTCCTTAAGGAGTGGTAAATATATATATTTCTGTTGGGGCGCTTTTTATGATTGAGTGGATGTAGTTGAAAGATAAGAGGAAATGATTTAATTAATCTGATAGGAAGATTAGGGAAGCGGTAAATGAAGGAAAGTTTGGCGAGAAAACGAGTGGGTGTTGGGAAGTTCGGTGAGTGTCATTGAATGCTAAGAAGATCACGGTGGAAATAGTTAAATAAGGTCGGGAGAGTCATGGTTTCCTTTCCATATTTTACGGATTAATTTAAATAGTCTTAGCACGTAACAGGAAGGGTGTTGAATAGGTCGTTTCGAGAAAATATGCATCCAAATTTATATTCGATCCATCGATTAATGAACTAAAAAGTGAGCGTTAAAGTAAATTCAATTTTTCGACGATATAAAATATGGTTAACCTTAAAAGGGGCTGAAGGGAAAATAATGTAATAATATGAGTAGAGATTAAATGGGAGTCATGAATTGAATAAAGATATTTTCGTTATTTTAAATGGATAAGAGTTATAGGTACTTAATTTTGATAATTATTGAATAGTTTGACTACCTGAACTACTTTTGATTTAAGAATTTTTAGCCTAAACCACTCTTTTTAAAAGTCGTTTAATATGTATGCTAGAAATGATTCGTATTTGAATTGGATGGAACATAGAAAAGGATCCTTTGTCAAAATATGCTTAAAGATGTTTATAATTCTTCTATAAGATATTACATATATATATATATATATATATACTCGCTCTATTATATATATATACTCGCTAAATATAACTTATATATATATATATAAAAGTTATATTTAGATTAGAAATGCTGCACCTATACTAGAATCTTTTTATTTCTGGAAGCTTAATATGCCATGAATAGTTTTCCGAGAACATAGTAAGTCGAACCGATGTATTTCTTTTTGCGTCGAAGCATTTCGTCGAATTTTTACGCCTTAAGTCACATTCGCGGATGACCGAACATCTTTCCTGCAAAAGGTCATTGAATTATTTCCAAAAAGTTAAAATTTATTTCTCCTTCCAGTTCTGGGAAACTCGTTCATGAGAACTGTGAATTGGAAGCTCCAGGGCACCTTCCATATTATGGAAATATAATCGGTCATCCGTAAATTCAATTATTTAATTACGGTTCTTATTTTTGGACGTAGTGTCGTGTATTTTTTTTTATTTTGAGAACTGAATTTCTATTCTGCATAGACACGTACTTACTAAAACTCGCGAGTTCGCGAAATATATACAAATGTACAATTGTCGTAAAATATCTCCCTCCTTAACTTGTAGTGACCTTTTCTAAGTTTTAATACGACTTTTTCGTATTCAGAAGAGAAATATCATCTGCATAAATTCGTATTTTTAATTATACCGAGAAAAGGAATATAATTAATTTTTTTCTTTCTCGGAATTTTCTCTTAAATATCAAATTAAACATTCGAGTATATACGTGAATTTAAGGAATTCGCTTCTCAAATTCGTCCATATGGTTCTATGTCCAAACTATTAGCTCATCCTGACACTCAGTGGCGTCTATTAATAGGCGTCTATTAAAAATGATTCCCCACTGCGAAACCAGTTCCACATCCCTCTTCATTTTTATCTTTTGGGTAATCCCCGCGGACCAGAAGAGGTAGTTACCACAAGACTGTACTCAAGCGATATTGCTCGCCGTTAGCGCTGTGCGAGTGCCTTAAGAGTCTCTTGGAAATCGTAACGAGAGGAAATGATGTGCGTAAAACCTAAGCAGCTCCTAGTTGAGACGTTCTGTGAATTTCATTTAGCTCTCTGAATTGAAGATTTCCCCAAAGAGAAGGCCCTTAAACTGATGGATGAGTTGACGTGGGCGGTGCAGATTAATTTGGGAGAGCTTTCAGTCTTCTTTAAGTCTTTTAATATTCCGAGGATTACGAAAAATTTAGCTAAATTCACGTTATAAATATAATTGAAGTAAGGCGACGGTTTTTGTCCTAATTGAGCATCAATTAAATCAAATAATAATAAGAATTTATTCGATAAATATGTTTTTTCGCCTTCCTTAAGAGATTCTTTTCCTAACTCGATTTTAGTGGAAAATTCAACTTGAATATGATTTTATGATTATGTTACAATTTGAAGCTTTAATTAGTTAATTTTCTGACAAAATAAAATACATAAATGATGACAATAGCTTAATTAAATTCAGGTATTTGAAATATTTTCATTCAGGTACGATTCTCCTTAAAACATATTTGTTATCTTTTTTAACGTAAAATTAATCTAGTAGAAAATGAATTTACCAATTGAGGAAACATTTCCAATCGATTTTTTATATTATCAATTCCCTTATCTTTTTCTAATTAATATCATTTGGAAAATTAAGTAATCATCTATTCTACTAACAGTTATAAAATTTGTATTAATTTCGTTGAATCATAATAATTCGTATCCATATAAAGTGTAATGTTAATATTAATAATATAATAATGTTATTATAATAAATAAATATTATTAGAATAAATCTATAATAATTACAATAATTTATATATGTTTTTGATCAAATTGAGGTCGATTTTTATCTCCTTTCCTTCCACTGATAAGTTATAAAAAAGCACCACTACAAATAGCACCATATTAATCAAATTTAATAATATTGAAGGAAGTTATTGTTAATAATGTTTCGTTTAATTTGTAAAATGATTCGTGAGATAGTATCAACTCGAAAATAAAAAGCAAACTGAGTTTTAGATCACGTCCTAACAGCGCGGGAACGTGTTGAAACATCTCCGACTACTTTGTGCAGAATTCTTGGGCGTGATAGATCATAATCGAGGCCAATAGGGAGCAGTGGTTTGGGAAAAGAGGCCCTCTTTTTTTCTCTTCCCCCGATCTCTCCAATTTTCACGCCTCTGTGACCAACATCCCCTAACAACCGCCACCTTTCCACACTCTTTTTTTATCTCCAGGATCCTCCCCCCTTCCCCTCATGGGAGACATTCGATTATTTCTGACGTCAGAACTCCTCTGATCATCTCTTAGGTCCCTCTTTCCATTTCCATCTTGTCCTCTTTGACTCTTTTTATATTTACGCCGACCTTCTGTTTGCCATCGAATCCAATCGTACTTGTTTCCGGTCCCTCGGGCCCACCGCTCTTATTCCGGACGCTTTGATGGAATGGACGACCTTTCGACCGGCGACGACTTACTCCGTACTGTCGCCATGGGATCCGCCGATGTTTGCACGTTGCTGTTTCTATATCTACGACGGAAGCTGTTTTTACTCAACAGGTTCCGAATGTTTGAACTCCGCCGAGGAAAACATCCTCAAAAGCGATAGCTGAAATTTCTACCGAACAAATATCCGTTCACTCAGAAAAAAAAGCCCGAAGAGGGAGTCTTCAATGAAATGGAAGAGTGTTATTTGCTCCGTGAGTGTTTGTTATTAAGGCATGAATCTTTGGGTGGACAGTATACTCGTTCGTTTGGACAAGTGTCTTTGTCTTCTTGTAACAATACGAGGTTTGATGACCATTAGTGAATGGATTGCCGTAAAATATGTCGTTAGGAAAGAATTAAATTAGGAATTGTACTACTTTATTAAAATCATGGAGAAATACATGAAATCGTTAGATTTTTAACTGATTTATTCATTATCTATTCATTCGCTATCTATCTATTTAATTATTACCAAAGATCGCCAAAATATCCCTTTTTTGGACAGTTACAGTGTGCTTCTAAACTTGACAACAGATGCTCACAAACATGAACACCCTTAGAGAAAATTTCCTCCTCATCCGGGATTAGAACCCGGTTCCTCAGGTACAGGAGGAATGGTAAGATTCAGTAATGGTAAGAATGCTCCGCTCTTCGTAAGCAAACGAGGCCGGCAAAGTTAAAAGAACCGCATTGTTCTAAGGTAATATTATTAATATAAAGAAAACAAGTTTGTGAGGGCATAGGAAAAGCATTTTAATTATGGCTTACGGCTGGGAAATGGTAGGAAACGAAATGAAACTTTTTCAAATTTACTCTTATAATGGTATTGTATTTATTCCTCAAGTTATATGAGTACTTCATGAAAGATTTGGCTGATTCGAAGCACACCACTCACCAGTAGAAGGCTGCATCCATACAGATATAAATACTTTGGTAATAGACCTAGTTTCATGCTATATCCTTCAATGACAGTTATATGGTTTGTTTTACTTATCATGCAGACCCAATATTTTCTATTACTTGCAGAATAAAAGATCTCAACGAGGAGTTTTGGGTTGCGTAAAAATCTCGCGGAATTTTCTGCTGAGCTGAATCTTTATATCGTGTTTTCTTTTTTCAGGTAAGGACAAAGACTGCGTGCCGGTGCGTACATTGCTGGAATTCCCTGTCGTTGGAATGTGTAGAGAATGACTGAGAACTTCTCAGCGAAAGGGAAATGACGCAATTAAGGCGTGAGCAACTCACGGATCGGTGATTCCTATCAGGAACAAGTGGGAAATTCCTTTATAAATTTTGGTCGGCATATGTTTGTCTTAAGTCGCATGCACTTTTGAAGAGTTGAACGGGGAGCCGAAATTTCATTATATCGCGGGAGATTTTGTTCAATGATTTTTAATTTGCGTGAGGTAGATTCAAACTCTAATTTTTGTTTGAAGTATATGGAATTCAAGTTTGATTTGCAGAGTAAACTTGGTCGGCATGGTTTTTGTAGAATAACCTTTGCCAATAATGCTGTAAAGTTTTCTCTTCATTGAAATACTCAATCCAATCTAGCAATCCAATATTTATCTATGCTCTTTTTATTTAGGTACTTATTTATGTATGACTATTTATTCTAGTTGATATAACCATATTCTTAATTTACGCATTAAGAATAGATACTTACATTGAACTTAATAGTATCCGCATTTAAACTAGCCTACAACTTAGAGTAGCATGTGGGTTAAGATTCTCTGTAATTTGTATTCGTTGGACAGTATTATTGGCTATGAGGATGAAAAAATTATTCAATAGAAGTGAATAATTGGGATTTGAACAATAAAAGATATATTTTTATAGTTATTAGAATCTAATTAATAAACTTTGCACAGAATGAGGCATATTTTTATATTCGTCCGGGATGTAGTAAAGGTGGCTTTAACTCTTGCTATATTGTAAAAATGTAAATACGTTTATCCATTATTCATCCCATTATATCTTTGTTTTCATAAGAATTCGTTTCCTATTCTTTATATTTTATCTAACTCGTAAAATTAACATCCGGTACAGATGTTGAAGTCTGAGCTCTGATTCTCTTTCCACCATTAGCGTAGATGCTTTGCCAAGTTATGGAAAAGGACAGCCGTAAATACATTTGACCCGTTTTCGTTTCATTTTTCATCTCCCTTCGCCTCGAGGATCCAACGAAAATGCTAAATCGCATCCCAAGTGGACGAGGAAAAGAATAATTTGCAGGGCCGTAACTTGTTTGGATGGCAGAAACATCGAGGAAGGAAAAGAGGCAGTTTCCTTCGCCCCATTCGACCGGGCGGGAGGGTCGCGATTAGCAACCGGCGCCATATTTAATCCAGCGCTCAGGTTTAAGGCGGGAGAATAACGGATGTGACGTCATGGAGGTAGCTTTCACGGGAGCGGTTAACGAGGGAGAGGGATAGAGAGAGAAAGGACGGTAGATGGCGGGAATAAGGTGTGGCGATGGGGTGAAAAAAATACACGGAGATATGAAGTGCGGGGAGAGTATTCTGGTGGACAAGGCGTGGGTGTGGCACGCACTTCCGAGGACGTGTGCAGACACGGGCTGGCTCCCGTCCAGGACCCTCGAAAAAAAAAAAAATAAAAGATCGGCTGAGGAAAAAAAAGGTCCGGGTTGAGGGGTTGATTTAAGAGATAAGGAAGGGATGGGAGCCGGAGGGAGGGAAAAAATAGGAATTACAAACACACGCTCCGTTGATTTCACCTTTTGTAGATGGAACGAAATTTATCCTCTAGGAAGAGACTATCTTTGTAATGACGCCCCGAGAGAATTTTTGGTGCTCTTCCCAGGACATATCCGAGTTGTTATTTGCTCCGAATAAAAAAAAGGGTCAGCTCTGATGTTTCTTTTCTTGATAACTCCGGATTTGAAAAAAAGGGCATAACGCGATTATCATGTAACCAAGGTGCAGGGAATTAGCAGGATGTCGTCTTACATTATGCAGCATCCCTCAGTGGAGTGGATCAATAATTGGGACGGACTCTTTTTGACTTTTAAAAGGAATGCGAGGCGTTCTCCTCCATCCGAAAGACGTATGCTAATGAGATTTACGTACGCTTGATTACATGTGAGATATAAAGATACACCTACCCAAGTGCTGTGAAAGGTTTTGATCAATGTTTGCTTACTCTGAGTTATAGCTTGAATTCTAAACGGTAGATAATCATTTAAATGTATTTCTATGTTCTTACTTTTATTAACTGAAATTTTGTTTCATACTGAGAGATATTTTGATGATAATGAGAGTAAAATTAGGAAAGTAAAATATAATATTATAAAAGTTCAATTATTCATTAAATAAGAAACGTTTGTTAAAGTAAATCTGTAGGAATCCCTAACACTGCGAAGAACTGTTGTGGTCAGTTTTACACAGTCCTATGATTTCTTTAATTTAATCATAGATATAACTGACTATCTTTACGATATATTTATTAGTCACAATCTCGTATGAAATTCATACGCATCTATACTCTATATGGTATTGAAAATATGAGAAAATGATAAAATAAAAGGTTGTTATTTTGCGTTAGTAAAAACCGTATTTTTGGATGATAACAATAATTGCGTTCTCTGATCTTTGAAATGTCAGTGATATCCATGGAGAGTTCTGAATGTGAAGTAATGCACTCTACAAGGATTCGATCTTCCAACACATAGTTTCTTTGCTTCGTTAAACGCAATGGGTAGCTTAGATATCGATTTTATTCCCAAGAAGTTTTTATTTCCTCATAGTAATGAAGTAATGATTGTTCGGAAGTCCACGTTCCCAAAGAGAGATTACAATAGCATAGGGATTTTAGGAAAGACAAGGTGAGGAGAGCACTATCTGAGTGTAGATCTCTCAAATGATCCAAGATCATGTCCCGGAGCAATTCAGCATTTCCTGCTCAATGACTCACGCTCACCGAATTCCCTTTCGTTAAAAAAGGAGAGGCGAAATTTGGAATAACATCTCATGAAAATTCGTAATTTATCATGCGGAAAATTCTGATTAAATTCAGATAAATCAGGGGGAAAGGGAATTCACATCGTAATGGAAGTTCTATTATGAATTATTTCGAAATTTTTGAATTAATGAATGTAATAAGAGATTGGATGCGAATATATCTGTAAAATTGATGAATATATTTATAGCATCAGTTTTCGTTGAATGGATGTATCCTTTATCGGAAATCTCAAATATGTTTGAAAAGTATCTCTCTTCTTATTATAAGAGAAGAAGAGAAGGGGACAAATACTTATTTCTTCTCGTAAATTTTCCTCATTTTTCTATTATGATTTTAATGAGCTACTGTACACATAATGGAATAAAAACTTCGGCCAAAAATTATACTTTATTACAAAAGGAGTTTATTTTCCTTCAAAGAGTAAAACTCATGCATTTTTTGTTGAAAATCTCAATTCCGTATTGAATTAATGAATGATATATATAAAGTAGTATTTTTTAAGTTTAAATTATTCTATTTTCTAGAAAAATTTCCTGGAAAAGCTTAAGTTACGAATACATGAAAAAATGGTGCATCTTGCTCCTCCTGGAATCAATCAGTAGATTTACATAAAATACTTCGGATCAATAAGCCACTAAATGGTTTAATTAGAATAATATTCATTTTATTAACGATTCTATTTAAGGAATATATATCTCTTAGACTTATTTTATATATGGATTATCCAAATAATTTTAGTAAGAAAACTTAATGCTTTCCTTCACTCGTCATTTGATATCAAACTAAAATTTCCTTTATTAATCTGCGATTTAGTTACACAAATTCCGTTTCTTGGATTATCGTTTAAGAGATTTGCGTTCATCGAGTCCCAACTCGCTCGGAAAACAAAAAAATCCGAGAAAAACGAACTGAGCTTCTCAGCGAATTAGTTCAATTTTTTGGAACAGTGGTTCTTGCCCAGGGCTGACTACACCGCAGGGAATGAGGAAGGTATTCTCAGGGGGCGCCAGATGTCACTCAAAAAAGGAACGCTAATTATCCATTTTCAGCTTCGAGGAGATCAACGAGTTAAACAGGAAATGTTATTGGCTGACGTAAGTTGTTGGTCATTGCTGAAAACACATGTATTTAATGTTAGTTGGATTTATTAAGTGCGCGGAAACTTACGTGGGAAAAGTAAATTAGTATCATATATAAAGAAGTACCTGCTTCTAATAAGCCATTGGTTTATGATTTGCGGAAAACATTTTTCCTTTTCGTGAATTTTAAGATTTGTTCTCCTAGTGTTTGAAAATGTTCTTTACACTTCTGTTTTTACATTGTAAGTAATGAGTATTTTGGAAAATTAAAAAAAAACCTTTGTATGAGTCTGAGTGTAGACTTGTTTTTAATTTGAAGATTTTTTTAGAGGTAATTTTATTTTGAGAATGTTAATATATGTTATATATATATATATATATATATATATATATATATATATATATATATATATATATATATATATATATATATATATATATTTATATGTATAAAGTATCAAGTATCGTTTTAGGTTCTGTTTATTTTCATTATAGGTGGATCCACTGGTGTTTTCATCTACGATTCTGATTGTGTACTTCTAATTACATACGCTCGTAACGTGGTTATTAGTCCTGACTTCTCGGGTTTGTCTCACTTTAATTTGTCTTCAACATGTTTACCTAAATTTTTATTGCCATGGAAACGGAATGCAAACCAAAGATCAACATTTTTCAACAACCGAATTCATCCACTTTCCAGCCACCGGGAGAGAGAGAGGTCCTCTTCCAATCGAAAAATTGTTTTCCTTCATATGGAAATTCCCAGAGCTATTTTGATGATTGGACTCTTCTTTTACGGCCAAGAACTTCTTTTTCAACTCTCCCCCTATATTTTCCCCGAATTCGGCCAAGATGCTCGGCCCTGCAAAGTTTTGCAAAAGTTTATCTATGTGAGTGAGGCGTCCGTAGCAGAGTTTCGCATTCCACTCAATTCCGCCGAATCTAGCGATGCGATTATTTATTCTGCGGCCGTAGAAGAGTTCGTTTTCGATAGGAACGTTTCCTGCTCATTTTCATATTCTTTTTTCCCAGAGAATTGAATCTTTGAAGGTTGCTTTTTCCGAACGACTGCTCATTCATCGTTCGTCCTCAGATTTGTCCTATGCGACCTTCGAATCTGAGTATTTTTATCGTTTTGCTTTTGAAAATAGTTCGTATAAGAGTAGAATCAAACCTCTCTCATTAATATTTCACTGAATAACGCGCAGTTTCAGATGCACTCGCGAGTTTTCGAATGAAGTTTTCCTTGGGAACAAAAAGTGTGCTGTAGTTTGGCATGCAACTCGCTTCGAGTTGGTCCAGTTCTTAGGTTTTTGATTTTCAATTAGGATGTTTGAAAATTAGAAACGAATTGTTTTTATTTGATAAAATTTACGTTTAATTATTATTGTTATTTCTCAAATTATTTTTTTAAAACTTTACGTTAAAATGTTTAAATTTAACCGTTGAAGTTATTAGGAGTTATTAACTTTAAAAGCTTAGAATATTCAGGCTTACATATATCATTAAATTGCATTAATATTTGTGAACATATATTTGATATTAAAATATGACATAAAGAAATATCAGCTTCTAAATATGAACGTATAAATGGAATCATAGTTTAAAAATAGAGCTAGAGAGACAGCTTTCTGTTGAAATTCATTCTCCTGTACTTTTACCTCTTTAGTAATGATTTTAAAATGTTGAATTATCAGCCTTAGAATGTCCATGAGTAAGTTAGCCATACTGTCATATTTGTAGCTTTATACCTCCATAATGACAGATAGGTAAAAAACGTGAGCGAAAAGGTTATAAAATACTAGGCTAATTAAATTCCTCTTGAAATTTAATCCTGAAAATTGCCATGAAAAAACCGCTCTATCTTTATTAACGGTAACAATAGAAGGAAGTGAGTTTTAAAAAGACGTAATAAGAAACCATATACGGCCTTTGTCCTCCTTCTTAAAGGCGGTAATTAAAAGAGAACTTGACCCTCGCGCATGCTTTAAAGCAAGTACTAAATACTCTCACTAAGGCGTCAAAATCGGTATTTTATGACGTTGTAAAGTAATACTTCCGTTCAGGTGCTCGGTGCTCGGTAGGCACGCAGCCGGAAAGGGCTTCTTTGCACTCCGCGGAGAGAATCTTTCAGCAGAGGAATTTAAAACCGCGTGAGCTTTGGCTGAGGATGCGTGTGCGTGAGGCACAAGTTAAACCGATTCAGAATCCGCGCGTGTCTAAAAAGTGCTTCTTTGACGACCGCCAAAAATGTCGCTGTATTCCAGTTAATCTAGAGTGACTCCGTTTGTTGAACCATTGTAAAGGAAACGGGTTAGAACAGGAAGGTGATCAAGTTAATCCCCGAAGAGAAATTATGGAATTAGAGAATACATAAATGTATCATAACGAGAGACAATTATCTTCTTCAGTATCTTTTCAACTTTGTTCCAATCCCTAATGTTGGACGAGCATAAATTCAGGGCCATTATTTTAAAATATCTATTAAAGCCTTTATGTTATTTCATTGCGAATATTTTAGTGTGATTCAATTTAAATCAGACTTTTCATGCTTAAATCAATAAACCCCATATTCTGCGAAAGAATAATTTCGCAAGCTCATCCATTCGATGACACTTTCCCACGCAAAAATTGTCGAAATTCAATTGAAATCTGTTTGAAATTTCTCTTCGAAAGGATACGTATACGACCCTTTTGTCTATTTCGGTCGATAAGCCGCAATATATATATTTTTATCTCCATCTCCAGGTATGTGCCGAGTTCTGCGCGAATTTCCACTCGTCACATATTTTATTCGCAAGCTGCCAATTTTCCATTTCGTCACATCGGATGGGCTTTTTGCGAGATGTGATTTCGACTCGATACTTTTATTTTTTATTCGGTGGAAAGAAAGGTTGGTTGCAGCGCGAAAATGTGTTATCACGACTTTAGCGACTTTAACGAATCCAACGCCACTTTTATAAACCGTTTTCGACGATGATAACTCGACGTCACCCGCGACCAAAATCACGTCTGAAGCGTGATGTGCGCTCGGTCCAGGAATCACACCGTGTTTTGGCCACAATGTGGCGTGACGTAATTGTTTGCTGCAGAGCGGACGAATCATGTTGTTCTACATCGATGTATATGGGCGAAGAAGGAGATATAGAACACACAAAATTAAATGGATTGAAAATCGCTGTATAGTATATATATGTACAATATAACTTTATAGAATGTAAATATATAAAATATAATTTTAAATTTATCGAAAATTTTAGTGATTATCTTTAAAGTTATTAAATTCTTTATTTAACGCTAACCAAAATAGTTATTATTCTATATTTTGTTCAGTTATACTCTATAGGTTTTACAAGTCGACCAGAATCGGTTTCATTTAAGTTATGATCCTTACCAACACGAAACCGTTTTATAGGAGCTGGAACCAGAGAAGATGTAGATAGTTTGATCATCTCTATTCATTTAAATTTCATGAAATTGTGTTCCGATATCAGTTATTTATAACTTATATGACTAATGATTTTAACTCTTATGATCAAACTGAACGAAAAGTTACATTTACAGGTATTTTATGAATGAACAGTTATTTTTTACGTAATTAAAATTTTAGAATTGTACCTTATAATTACAGTAATTGTTATCCAAAGATGAAAGGCAAATGATATACAATTGATGGTAATGAATAAGTGAAGGAAATAAGGTTCGATTTAATTGATAAGGGCTTACACATGCAAACACTTGAGAGGCTTTAGCGAATCATTCATACAATAAAAGGCAATCAAAATAAGATTCTTATGAAAGGTAACCTTTACAAGTACGTACCGTATTTGACGGCATAAAAGACGCACTGGCATATAAGACGCTACATACTTAAGCAGGCCACACACAAGGAAATGGAATTTTTATTAGTCAGTGCCACAGCGCGGTACCACATAACGTAACTATTTACTATTGCTCTGTTTCCATGCACTTTAGCTTAAATCAACGCTCCTAGTTTACTATAGTGAATGGTGTGGCTTAACCTTTAGTAATATTTCCAAGGGTATTTTTTAGAACAAATAAATTTGAGCACCGATAACAATACCTTCACATATAAGACGCGGGTAAATTTTTTGAAACCTAATATAGATGTAGTGCGTCTTATATGCCGTCAAATACAGTACTAACGGCACTATCTCCCAAATACCATTGGATACGATTGTTAAGTACGTAGATTGAAGGGCGCCGACAAAGTAAAGGAGAAGAAAGAAGCTTTTGGGAAAAAGAGGAAATGTTAATGGAAGAAAAGAATTAGAAAGCCTCGGGGAATTGATGAGGAAACGATACAAAAAAATATATAAGAGGAGCATGAAATATTCAACGAACTAAATTCCGCTCGAATTTTGTGAAAGTCGGAAGGATAAGATTTCGGTTTCTTTAATTATTTTAATAATTGGCGAGTTCAATGAACGGAAGATTCCTCGCGTTATAGAAAGCTTTAGATATCACTTCTTTCAAAATTCCTTTTTTACGAAAAGAAGTTTGAATATAAGAGCCCAACGTTTTTTTATGTTGATGCTTTGAAGGAAATTCTCTGTACAAAAAGAAAAGAAGTAGACGAGTATTTAGTTCTTAGCTGATGTTTTTTGGTCGACGTTTGTCTTGACAGAACTGTATTCTCAGCTTACGTAAAATATTCTTCTGTTTCTGACGTAGTAGTATATCTTAAGTGTAAATTATTTACATCGATTATTGTCGTTTATAAGATCGATAAAATCTATGAAGTTGTGTTGCTATGGCAATTTGCCGTACATTGTTTTAGTTCCTCCTTATGTTGTCGATTAACATGCTTATTGCTTCAATTATTTCTAGTTTTTGTTTTAAACAGAAAACATTTTGCAATTATCTTTATCCGAAACGTGTAAGTATTTATAAATGAAAAAGTAAAGAGAACGGCTTCCTTTAATAAAGGAGCGTGATTGGTGTAGAAACGACTTTAGACAGTTGTGTTAGACGAGAGAAGAGGCGTGGGTGTTAAAAAGAAGAGAAATCCACTCGAAAAAAAAGAGGAGACGAAAGAGAGATAACATTTTGGAGAGAAAAAGAAGTCGAGCGCCGCGTAAAAAATAAACTGGAAAACCTTCCTACGTAGGAGAAAATATTCCTTATATTTACGCTTAAGGTGCGTCGGCAGCTTCAAAAAGCCTTCGTGGAGAAAGAACAGTTGAAAGGAGGGGATATTATGGAACGAATAAAACTCGTATAAGAGTGAAGGAGAGAAATTGGCGCGTTAAAAATGCGAAAATCGAGGGGTTGTCAAAGGAAATGACAAGAGAGGCAGCCGTGGAGAGTGCGGGGGAGTGAAAAATTCGTCTGTGGGAAAGATATGGACCTAAAAGGGGTTGAGAGAGCGTATATTTCATCCCCTCGATGTGAGTGGGGGTTGGAAATGTTTATATCGAGTGGCTCGCGGGACTTGGCGTGACAACGCTCACTTGTTTCCCCGTGAGGATTCGCACTGTCACGGTGATACACGGCCGATGGATGTCGCGCAGTGAGGGACCCTCCCGATGACCGCCTTTCATCTATCTTAATTGTTAATTATCTGTTTGGTGCGTTCGGAGACGTGTTCCTTCAAGGGACGGTCGCGGAATGGTGGCCCACGTGCAACGTATTATGTGTGGTGTAAACAGGCGCTTTAGTAGTACCGTACTGTGGTCGCCGGAGTTTACTATGGAGCCATTTTTTTTCATGGACCCAACGTTTGATGTTACTGTTCAACTATGTTATAGTTTCCCAAAACCTAATTATCGAATTTATCTCTTCATTTTAAGTTTTGAAGGTTCTTCATCCTCGTATTGAAATCGCATGGTTCACACAATAGTTATACATTTGTCTATTTTCTCTACTTCACTTTAAGGCTAAAAAATACTAAATCATAATTAGTTCGGTTCTCAATGGAATTATTTACCTAATAGTATATCATATTAAATTCAATACTATAATTTATCATAATAAATTCAGTACCATAATCTATCATAATAAATTCAATACCACAAAAGTAAAAGACGATACATTACCGTGATAAATAATTAGTTTGATATTTATAGATATCCTGCGATAGGAATAGAGTTAAGCGAATAAATTACAGTGAGGTTTATTATACAAGGAAAGATTAAGTGATGACTCTTTCTATAGAATACTCTATACTATTTCTATTCTATTTCTCTCAATAGATTGTCATTTCTCCCTTATTTTTATTATCGAATACTTTGAATAACCAAAATTTAACTTCGAATGAATACGAGATACATCGTGTATACATACATTGTATATAACCCGTATTTCTCGTTGATATTGAAAGCGTTGCTATGGAAATAGGTCGTTTACGCCTATATTACGATCATAGATATAAAACGTGGATGGAAGACGGTAAATCCCTTTCCCCAAAGCTATATCTTCTTCGATCAGCCCATTCTCCAAATTTCCCTCCACTTCCACTGCGTCCACAAATTCTCTAAGGTCCCAAGGGACCACGCGTTCCACGTATTTCTGCTAATGAAAGCCGCCAAGTAATTTCGCGCAGTAGTGTCGCCCTCTTGAGGAAGGCTGTTTGTTTATCGACCGGATTTTTATTTGTCGCCGTTCGACACCAGAGGTCGTCCGTAAATATTAATCATCAATACACATTTAAAGAGTCGAAGCAATCAATGCTTTTTCAAACACGATGTATTCGGAATAAGTCCCTGTTGAGTTGGAGGACTTATGTCAAGTGCTACTTCTAGTTGGTTGATGCATACTTCATTTAGGTGGCTTTTAAAAAAAGATACATATTGTCACTTATTGATTAGCCTAAGAGATAGCTTGTGGTATTAAAAAAGCATAAACGTTTTCCTTTTTTAAAAAAATTGCATCAGATATTATTTTAGGGGACAGCAATTTTTGTTTTGGATTTGTGTTCGATGAAAGTTCGATTAATATTCTGGGTAAAATTTGATGCTCTATTTTTTCGAGGTTTTTTGGGAATTTAATTTTTTAAATTCAGAACGATAGTATTCTATCGTAATGTGATAACATAAATGGATATTTGTAATCTCGTCTAATTTTAACTTTTGGGAATCGCCGTGAAATAACAACCATCAATGAAGGTGTTTCATTCCATTACAAAATCAACTATAAATAGCAAAAGCTATTGAGAGTCTTAACGAAATTCCCCATCAAATAGAAAATAATGTAGACTAAGATAAATATAGAATATATTTCCTTGGAAATCTATCGTTTTGATCCTAAGTTCTCTATTTTCTGCAGTTCATGGAACAAACGTTATTTCAAGGAATGAGGGAAATAGAAGAGCCAAAAAATATTGGATAAATTCTGTTTAAGCTGGAAAAGCTTATTGGATACTTTAACGATTACTTTTTCGGAAATTTGGATATTCTAGCGACAGATCAATATTTATTTTTTACAGATTCGAATTACCGTATTTCCTTTTTCCTAGAATCATGTTGCGCAATGTATTACAAAACGTGTCTCCGAAAGAGTATTGGAAAAAATTGCCATTCGTACAAATAAGGTTTTATATAATTTACGGATAACACAGAGACTTGAAGATATTTCTTGAAATTTTAGTTTGCAATCGAATTCCATATAATTCCATAGAACTGAAACATCCGGATTATATTTATAAATAGCTCGGGAAATTTTAACTTGGGTTTTTATTCCCAAATCCAAATTTTCTCTAATTTGTATAATTTGATTCCGAAAAAATTCTTTTTAATGGAATATATTCGTAACCGCGAGAATTCGAAAATTTACTAATATATAAAATCTATATATAAAAATATATTTTTAAACTTATCACGTATCCTATATAGGCTTCAATCGATGGATGAATCGTATTCGAGTCTTAATTTTTCTTATTTTAAAAAAATATTGTTGAATATTCATAGAAAGTGATTATTTTAATAATATCCATATCTCTATATCTTATTACTCTCATTTTTGCGACAATTTAGATGGTATTTCCTTGTTCATTACGAAGAGAGATTCTGTCGAAAATAATTGGACGCAAATCGTATTTATTTCTCATTTCTCCGGTGAAACACTTTCTCAAAATTCTCAGAATCAAACGCGAGCGCGTAAATCCATCGCCTCCCGAGAGAAAAACAGGGAAAATTTTCAAATTAATGAAAAAATCACATTTTTGCCCATTCATTTGAGCAAAACTAATATTCCTTTCCGATTTCCAGAAATTTTTACGGTCAAAAATTCTCTTTCGTTCTTGCTTCATCACCGCAGAATCCTTCCATTGTTTTCGGCGAGCATATTTCCTTTAAACCAATCATCCCCTTCAAACAAGTTATCAGATTTTTTAAAATCTTTTACGTCAAACTGAATTATCCCGTTTTTTGTATTCTTCGATTGAATTAGAGTCGTTTCTTCTACATATTTGATCTACGCTGAGCGAATTTCCATTCTATAAAACTCAGGATAATTAACGAATGAACTCGAGAAGAATATACCCTCCGCTCAAAGGGGTCACAAAAGGGATAAAGTCCCTCAGAAGGAACTGGTGTACGTTGTAATCGATGAAAACCCCTTTTGGTCCCTTTCTTAAAACCCCTTCTCCCTTCCGAGTAATACTTTAATGACTCGGCTTCGTCCGGCAACCACGATTCTTTGATGTCAAACTAGCACCTGTTTGGGTCATGCAGAGCCATTCATTCAACGAGTATATTAACGTAATGAGCTCCTTTTGGGTGGAGCACCCTCTTCCGACCGTCTTTAAAAATACCCTTGTATGTTTTTCACTCCTCCCGTAAGCGGCGCTCAAGTTCCCGAGGGGCGCGTAATCCATTTCATTTGTTTCGCGGAATATTAGTTCCGTTGCTCGAAACGAGTTGACCGCTTGTGTGAAACGCAATATTGTCCACGTGCTGAGGGGTCGTCGAGGGACCGCGGCGTTGATAAAATGGGGAGTCGCTCCAGGGTAATCAACCGGAGATCGCACCTCCGGAATTCAAACGGAATGATTAAGCTAAAAATTAATTAATTATACTCCCCCGTCTTCACCGAAATTCGTTTCGGTTCCCTCTCCCCCTAGATGGACGAAATCGCTTTTGAATTATCGGGATTTTCAGTCGGTAAAGGGGAATCGAAAAGTTACGTAAGTGTGAATTTGTCTCTTACGCTGTTTCCAGTAAATTGAGCGCGTTTGGGAGTGTGTGATTTGACCTGATCTTTGAAGAAAGGTTGGGAAAGACAAGGTATAATTAATAGAAAACTCGAGAAGGTAGTAAATGTACATTCCAATATCCGATTACTTTTTCATGATTTTTTCATTTAATTATTCTTATTAGTTCATAATCTCCGTAAAAGCAAGATTTATTAATATAATAAAGTATATTAATTGCTTCAACTTGTGGGATACAATGAAAGTGATACAATTACCATCCATCTCCTTTTTACTGATACGTATTACTAATGAATATTTACAGACGAAAATACGTTTTACTACGTATTTTGTCCAATAATTTTTCTGTCTCAGGTTTTGTACATAAAATACTGAAGGAAGGAGCTAAATCAAAATTTAGATATTTTCAAAATGACGTACAATATATTCGAAATTGAACCAAACGCTATTTAAAATTGTTTTCCTAGATAGGTATCACATCAGGAATAAAGTAATTAACTATTAATAGAGCGATTTTCAATACATTCAGTCGATAGTTTGAATGATAGATATTAATTATCATATGCTTATAATGGAATAATGTGATACGATGGTCCCTAATTATCTTTCAATACAAAATGTGAATATTATCTACTATCATAAATATCAATCCAAAATTGAATATCATTACCCTAAAACTCAGTGAAAATCTAGCCTTCCTTTTAATTAAAACTTCGTGATAATGTAAAATTCCCGAAAATTTTGACCCTAGTCGATTCTAATGCTGGATTAAACAGTACGCGCTGAACATTCAAAGAGACATAATCGATTTTAATAACCGAACATCTTCGCGAGTAAAATTATTCTGTTTTCCTTCAGATCTTAAATTTCTTCTCAGAATCAAATCCCTTTTCGCGGGGATATTAATTTCTCAGGCAATCACTCGGATAAAACTTTCCCTCAAAAGATTGAAAGAGCTTAAAAGACGAAACCCTTCGACGATCCTTTTATTTGAGGAAGACGAATAACTCCCCCATCGAAGGAAATACAGCCCTCGCATAATCCACGACAATGCACATTGTATCTTATACTTCGATATTGTCGTCGTTGCATCGCAACGAAAAGAATGATAATCCGCCCGTTTCGATTGTAGTCAAAACCCGCCTTTTCTCAAACCTGAGAAATTGGAGAAAACCTGTAAAGTGAATATGATTATGAATGAAGGCTTCTTGTGCCTATAATTCCTTTTTCCCTTCGGAATCGTTAGGGAATTTAACTTCTCTTCTCCGATTATCCGAAAACTGTTTCCGTAATGGATCCTTTTTAAAGGGAAATCACAAGAGGCGGCTCCACATAGAATATGAAGTGAGAGACATCTCGGAAATAATGATTTTGAACAACAAGCTGTTTACCTTGTCGATATGGAAATGACACGCTACTTACAATGTTAGACGCTTTTCATCATTGGAATCTAGTGTTTCGCTTTGTTAATAAGACTTGTTTTTAAGCCTCGTGATTAGTTATAATCTCTACTCCCTCAATACATCTTGATTTCAAGAAAAGAGATGTAAAAAAAGCTATTTCTATAAGGAAAGGTACTGTTGGTAGATGAAGGATACCTCTGTCACAAGAAATAGTTTACTTATTTAAAGCTAGAAGAGGAAGGAAATTTATTCGCTTTAAGAAGAATTGGATTTTGAAACAATTCATCAACGCATCAGAAAATTTATTATCCCTAATTATTTTATGTAATGCAAGATAAGGGAATTTCTATAGATTCTATGGTTTAACTATTAACTATAGATTTTATCTGTTTTAAAACAATTTTCTTCTTAAATCAATTTATGCGCACAGCTGTATTAAAACTTTATTTCTTTTATCTGCAATAATTAAAACAATAATTATTGTATTTAAATATTTTTAATTATTTACTCAAATACTGAGCAATTTTTTCAAATACGGTTTTAGCTTTGATTACGTTTAATCGAAATTCTGTTCTTTAATCTGAAATCCATCACAAGTTTCTCAGCTGAATCTGCAAAATTTGTTGGAAATCTTGCTTTTTAACCTTTATCATTAATATCCATCGCATATTTTATCTCATAAAAGCTTCATTACTCAAATGTTGGCTTTTAATCTTTCGGAAGTTTTTGGTAAAGCTCTAAGAAAAAGGTGATGGCACTAATCCGCCTCTTATTATACACCGCTAGCTGTGTGTTAATCCGGGATATAGAATCTACACTCTATTTACTGCAGTCTTTTCAAATTAATCCTCAAGAAAATTTTCATTAACTGCGAATCCATCTCGTTCTATATATATATATATATATATATATAAGACGTGGAGAAGTTGAGCGGGAAGGTCTTCAGTCATCTCTCCGCCGATGTGCTTGTCCATTTCTGAAAATCCCCTTCATCTGCGTGCAAATGAATGTCTCCCCCCTAATTCCGTTTTTTCCGAGACGTGTTCCTTCCATATCCATCCCCTTTCGAATTCATCCCGTGTTCCCTCATATAAGTCCTTGCATTCCCTTTGACTCTCCGTGATTGGATTGCCAATCGTAGCGGCTTTCCTTATACGAGTGGTCAACTGAGTGTGGGAATCGAGGAAACACAACTTCCTGTGCCCTATGGCTGCAAAACGAACACAATGAGTTGGATGGACGTATTTCCATGGGAAAAATAGCTCTGTTCCCTTACACTCCTTTGGAATCCTTTTAAGGGCCCACGTCCGTGTTTATGCAGTGCGGGATTTTGTTTTGTTTCGTTTCCATGGGAACGATTGCGTTTATCGAGAATTATCTATCGTGTTTCACTCTTTCTTTTTGGGAGGAACTTTTAAAATCTGGAGTAGTAATAGTATGTAGTATGTATGTAATGTGTGCCTTCTCAATATGTTTGAATGTGTTGCGTATTATTTGAATAGTCTTTTACTCACCTCGTTGAAAGAATTTTAATAGTAGCTGGAAAGGAATTACTTGGTAACGCCATCGTTTTATAATGTAGCAATATTTTTGTTATATCGGATGAAAGAAGTTAAGTTCAATCGATTATTTGATTTACAATATATGTTATTGTATTATCTTTACTAGAGTGACGGATCAAATATTATCTTCCGGAAGACTTTTTATTCATCCAATACGAATAAAGATATACTGTTTAAATTCATTCGTTAGGTATTAATCAGAAATAATATAATTAGAATGTATGAAAGATCAAACTAAATTATTTCCCCTCATCCCCAGTGTTATTTTGATAAAATTTAACATGAGATTTACGTGAATTTCCAGTATTATTCCTTCAAAATACTTGCTCACTTCAGTTTCATAAAATACGTAATATTCAAAAAATAACTACTCGTCTAAACGCTTCATCAGGCTATAAATCAAGTTGCAAGAATTAATTATCTCAATTCGGATTTGCACACAAATCAAAGTGAAGGAGAATCATCAATCACCGCTTGCACTTTAACCGACCGATGGAGACAGTACAATCAACCGTCTTCCAATCCAAACGAAGTCCGTTTCCAAGGCGACGCGCCCGGAAATATTAGCGGTTCCTTCAGCTCCCGGGATGTTTAAGCGACTTCACAGATGAAAGTGATGGGCTGAAAAATGAGACGGAACTTTCCTCATCTCGTCGCGATTCTTAGCGTTTGTTTTCCAGCAAAACTTTCGACTGCTTCAAATGAGCAAAGGGTTGGAGGCAGATAACATGCGTAAGGGACTATTTCCACCCAACCTCTCGACCGGAGCTTAGCATCGCGTCATGGACGTTCCAAGCTCATCCGTATAAGGAAGCGAGACTAGTTAGTCTCTACCGTTTCTCCTCTTTCGGTTAATCTCCGGAGATGTTCCGTCACACTTACCTTCGGTCCTACTATAGAGGTCTCTGCCGTCTTACCTGAATCCTCCTTTTGTATTACTTCTTTCGCCCTTCAATTACTTGAGAGGAGGAACTGGGGACGAGAAGTCGGGACCTCGTTACGTACGTGCTCTTGCTCGTTTTAATGGAAGGATTACGCGTACTCCTTGCGTGTTTCGCTCAAAGGTTAAGGGTTAATACACGGAGCAGCTGTACGAGACCCTAAGAGTTACTTTGCTAAAATATACTGCATACTTTCAAGTATATTTTCATATAAAATAGAAATAAATTATCGATTTTTGCATAGAATTTTTTCCTTCTCTTTTTTTACCATAGTTATTGTTAAATTTTCGAATACTACTGAATAATAATAATAATTTAATAATAATAATTTAATAATAATAATAATTTATTTAACGTTTAATTTAATAATGATAACCCTTAAATCTTCTACAGACATATTATTGTTAACAGATTTATTAATTTTATTATTTACTATTATTTAAACAGGGTTATTTTGTGATATGAATGGATTTTTTGGATGGAATTGATAGGAATATTTTATGAAGGTATAATTCTAATTACATACGTTTCCTATCGTTTTTTCTTATGTTTTTTTTGGTTTACTAAAAATCGCATTTAGGAAGTAATGGCGAGTTCATATCTGATAAAATATCTCCTAATTTTATTTCTCCTTCCACTTCTTATGTCTTCAAAGATTCGTTTTATATCCGCTCTCAGATTTCCCTGTTTTATTTCGGTCTACTCTTATTTCTTACACCTCTCTTCCTTCTGCTGAACTTATTTTCTTTTCTTTTAACTCGAGATAACATTTCATCTTCATTATTACAAAATATTTTCTACGTGATTTTATTCACGCCTAATATTTCTATTTTCCCTCCACCTCCAATTTAATCACAACTGAACCTTTTTGTTAATTTTCTTACATTTACTTTCTCCCTCATCCTTTTCCCTCGTCTTTTCTTTTCCCACTCCATTTATCACCGCCTCTTCACTTACGTTTACATCATGTCTTCACTTTCTTCTCTCACCGTCGGCTTTAACTGTTTCATTATGAATATGAAACCGCTGTCTCCTCCAACTCCTTCCTCATCTTTAACCTTTCTTTCCTCGAACTTTCATTTCTCACGATGTATGACGAGAAGAAGCGATGGTAATTTCGAGAAAAAAAAGGGGTTTTAAGTTTCCAAGACTAAAATTGAGGATGAAAAATTCAGTAATATCCGACCGATGTCAAATAATCGTAGATCAACGCGATTTCACGACTTTCTTTTGTTAAAAATACCCGAAAAGGGCCGAAGTTGGATTCCTTTGGAAGAACTCTCGTACAACTGTTCATTTAAACGCTTCAAAGATGAACATTTGTGGATGTTTCTATTTATATTTACCTTTTCATTCTATATCATTAGTATATATTAAAAGCTAATTCATTATATTCCAGGGTGAAAAAAGTTTAACATTCTTATTTAAGTTTAAGTATTAATCAGATATCTAAAATTACAGGCTTTATAATCGATCGTATTTTTTAGTTTAAATCATCGACGCTATCTTCGGAAAAATATAGTTTATGCTGTCTCATTTTAGTAGCCCCAAGCTGAGGTAGCGTGGTATATACAATAATAGTAAATTGCTACTAATAATTCCACTATTAAATATCTAAAATTACTATATTGAATTAATCTAGTTTATAGAGAAGAGTTAATTTGAACTTTTCTTCCTGGTTATAGGGGTATCTATTCACCTAGATAAAGTTCTTTATTTTTGGTTAGTTTGTCATGTACAAAGGTTAAGTGATCCCATAGCGGAAATTCGTTTGATGGAAGTCTTGGATGAATACGTAGTAGAAGTCTTGTAGTCTATCAACGAAGATGGGCATTTTTCTTCGTGTTGTGAGAATACTCAGAAATACATTCCTCTGGTTTTAGCAATCCATATTGCGCGAAACTTCGATTTGAAGTTCGGATCGTAAAAACTAAGTTCCGAATACGATATTTATCTTAAGTCTGGCGCCTACAGAAATATCCATCTCGAGTTTGGATGTAAAATAAACAACGAGAAAAGGAAAGAGTTTACTTTTTAGGACAAAGTTGTTAAAGGAACGAATCTTGAAATGCCTTAGGCACCTCCGCAAATCCCTCTCAAAGAGCGTCTGACGAAATCATCTTCGCTCGCGGTTTTTTGGGATAATTAGGCCAAAACTCGGGAATGAGTAAAATTAAAGAAACACGCAACAGATATTTGTACATTTACTAATAGATAAAAAGTTAATTTTTTCTTCGATTTTTTCTATTGAAGTAACTGATTCCTATACTTCTGAAATTTTAAAGATGTTTTTTCAATACGTCTTTTTTAATTTTCCCAAATTTCCCTCAGTATTTGAAATTAGTAACTAAATATTAAAGTAGAGAAAGAAAAATTGATGCAAATATTCTTTGAGTTGCATTGAAAAAGTATTTTATTCATTTGGTGGATCATTAATTTGTAACATACGAAAAATGAAACGAATACTCAATAAAAATAATATCGTCTTCGTGAGGGAGAAAGTAGAATGTATGTAAAAATTTTTTTTTTAATATCATAAAATAGCCCATTTCTCATTGAAAAAGATACTAAAAGTGTATAAATATAATCAAACGTGGCTTTACGGAATTTTTCGGCAAAAGTCTTAAAGAAAATTAGACGTATCTTCTATGAAAGTTATGGTCACAGAGGACGTGGATATTTAACTGTCTTGGCACTCGAAACGGTAGGAGATAAGTTTTAACAGCTGAGAGAAATGGAAAAATTTTTCTTTACACCGAATTCGTGCCTAAGAATAGTATGAAAAGATTTGGTCATTTTCTTGGTTGATTCATATTATATACTCCCAAGGATTTAGTAGTATCAACCGAATGATGTTGTGGATGAAATAGAATAACTGTAAAAATATTCACATTTTTTTCCTGTTCAAGTACTTAAAAAGAGATTGCAAGAAAGAAATTTTTATAGTTTCATCTAAGTAAATAAATATGCTAACATTATCTTGATTTTAAGTGCAACAGGAAAATATAGAACCAAAAGATTAATGGAGATAATACAAGATTATTGAAATTTAGGTTAATATTTAGTTTAATTCAGCTTTGTAGGCAAAACCCGATTCAATTTTAAATACATTCCTTTTCTCTAAACATCCATTTGAAATATTTAGATTGCCCATTCCCAATACCTCTGGTGGGCTTTTCAGTAACTAAGCTTGTGTAGCCACGGTTGTATAATCTCAAGGATACTAGAGTAATTAACGGAAAGTTTTCCCTTTTTTATATTTGAACGAAATGTGTTAATATAATGTGTCATAAAGTGTTAATTATTAATATTAATTTATTATATTGCTAGTGATGTGTTTTATTGTGTTGTATATACACACACGCACATGAACTCAAAACATTCTATTCATACATTTCATATTTCGTAAGGTTGTATTTATCAGATACGAAAATAAAGTTGGATTTTCTTATAAATTTATACATAATTAAATGAAATTTTCTAGTTTAATTATTGAGTACTTCGTGAGCATAAAATATTTTTTCAATTATTAAAGTGTTTTTAATTTTATATAACTTTGAGAGGTATTTATATACTTTCACCCCCATGAATATCAATTTTTGGAGCCATTCAGCCCTTAGATAACGATATATGTATGTATAAATATATTTCGGGAGCATTTATGTATCCTTTTCATATGAATTGCGTGACCCAGAATGATTTTTGGATGGGTAAATGCCTTGTCCGCAATATCTGGAATGAGGATTCTTTCCATTTTGCAGATGACAACTTTTGCCGTCGCTCTTCACTACATATTTCGATAAAAATCGAAAATTTCGATATCAGCTCTCGAATCCTTGTGTGGCGTCCCTCGCATTACTTTTTCGAATAATCCCAAATGTCAATATTCGCTTTATCCCGTCTATAGCAGGCGTCCAATCTCTTGATCGCCAACATTTTCCATTCACTTTCATTGCATCATCCACCCTATTCGTCCCGTGTATTTTTAACTCTTCCTCCTGCTATTTTTTAAAGGAAGCTAATAAATAATGAATCAGTAACTTTATATACGATTTATACATTGATAAATAAAGGTCCCGAGTTCAAATTCCAGCGATGGAAAATGTTTGTCTCAGTGTATGGGTGTTATTATTTATCTATTGTTGAGTAACTCTCTGTAAATATACAATTAATCGATATTTGGAGGGGGTTTGTTAAATATATATTAATTCATTAAATCGGCAATATTTTTGTGGAATGTTTTCATGTTTTTTGAGGAAGCGAAAACGTAATCTGCATAAGTCGTGTCAGCTTTCGTTATTCATCTGTTTTACTCGAACGCAATACTGAAATGTAAGATATCGTGCGTGACAATTAGTTTTGCAAACTTGAACTTTAAACTTTTTTCAGAAATATCTCCTGATTTAAGAGCATATTTACGTAATGTGTTGATGTACAAAATTGAATTCAAAATTAAAACTCACGTATTTCCCTAGTTTGCGAGATTTATTGACTGTTTTTGTCATTTTAAGTAATGCTTGACCTCAGAGATTACTTATCATATGCATTCTCATCTTGCCTTATAAACCTCAATCTCTCGTGATGTTTTTGGTTGCAAATCGCTAGTCTTTATCCCACAGTCTTTCAATTTTCATAATGATAACGACCCCAAATAACACCGTTAACATTTTGCGCCACCAGGAAATACATTTTAGTTCCTTAAAAATGTAATACGCTGAATATATTAAATATGAATGCCCCCCTTACGCACGCTGCGATTCTATTCAAAAAGATTCCATTTTGTATCGTTTTAATGCTCGTTGAAGATGATCATTGAGAATCACCCCACACTTTGTAGATGAGCGAAACGCAGGGCTATCAATTAAACCCCTTAATTATGGCCTATATTCCGTGGAAATGGATGGCTTTCCTTAAAGCGAAGTTCCGATGAGCTCCACTCGTTCATCATCAACGAAAACCCCTTTTTAATAGGATCTGAAAAGTGCTTATGAATAAATCTTACTTCTTGGGATTTTATCGCTTTGGAATCCTACGAGGGGAGGGAAATTTACGGATTTCTGAACGAATATTTCCTTTAAAAAATCTCTCCTTCGATTGCGTAATAACAAGTCGTAATTATTATTTGAAACTATTTTTAAAAAGTGTTAAGGTTCGAAGTGGTGCGAAATAATTTTTGCGTGTCTCTCTCGAAGAATTCTGCGAGATTTTGTTTTGGTAAGAATTTTCACGCATCTGAATAACAAAACTGAGAAATGGAAAGTCTATTTAGCATCATTTTCTACGAAATGGTCTCAGAGAAACAAACTCTCTATATCTTGAGAGGTAAAAAATTTCTCTTATAAAAGGAGAGGGTCATTAATATGGCTTTGTCTTCCAAAGGAGATAATTTTTTGCCCCATCCTGCCCTTTCTTTTCTCTGATAGTCTTCTTTGTTCTAGGACTCCATTATCCCTCTCTAAGTATATATATATATTCCTGCAGTAGAAAGAAATTGTACGGCTTTTACTCTATCTTTCTTCTGGTATTCGTGAAGCCTAGAAATTTCATCATAAGCCTTGAAGATTACGTGAAGTATATTAAACATAACCATTATAGTTTCTTTTTTAGTTTTCTTTTTTTTTCAACCAATGAAATTTGTCAAATGAAATTATAACTTTAGAGAAACTTGGTGGTTTATTTTTAATTTATGCCTAATATGTTTTATGGTTTTGATGAGTAGATTTATTTTATCGTAAATTACCATCATCATCAAGCAATATTATCCTTTTAAAGTAAACCGTTTAATTAAAAAATATGCGATATTCGTTCCATTTCTAGCTAATAAAATCTCTAGAATTGTGAGTCAAATTTCTTGTATTAATACAAATAACCCAAATGTGAGAATTAATTTTCTAAATCTTGTTTTAACTGACGCATAATTTTCATATTTTAAAAGCTATAGAATGATTTAATTTTTGAATGTATATCTCTTTATTTTTAAGAGGAATATTAGGCTCTGCTGTTTAGTTTTCCGTAAAACGGAGAAAAAAGGTTTTGTACACTTATAGTAGGAATGGTCATAATTCGTAATATTTATAAGACTAAAGAAGTACGTCATGATGAATTGGTTTGGGATATTACTCCTCCAATACCGGAAAATTGACAGAAGCGGGTTATACTTTTCCTGAATTGTTATCGACATTCATCCGTAGAATTTAATAAATTTATTATAAGTATAGAATTATTCATAAACATATGAAATCGTTAATAATTGCAGCAATTACATTCCAGACCTATTTAATTATTTTTTTTTGTTGAAGCTATAAATAGTCTGGCTTAAAAGTGTAAGTGCCTCTACTATTCAAAATCCCTCCTTTCACTTTCGCACTTTCTTACAAGTTCGGATCGCGTAACAAAATAATGATTCGATTAAGCCATCAATGAATTAATGGGATGGGATACAAATTCTACATTTTAGACCCCGATTACGCCTTTTTACAGCATTTCCTTTTTTCCCTCCCTCTATTTTTTTTCTGCTCTCTCTAATTGGCTTCGAGCACAATTCATTCTTCTGAAAACGCGTTTTGTTCTTTTATTCTCTTTATATTCCCCTTTCGTGATCTCCTTCCAAACCTTTCTCTCTTTTTTTTCCCCACTCTATCTGCTCTCCTTCCGCCATCCATCTTAACACCACCCACGTCTTATCGCGAGTGATTTATGCCGGACGCCCCCTCCCCCTTTTCAAACGAGCACCAAAATTCTACAGCTTAAGAAAATTGCCAATCTTGGATACCCTTCTTATATCACTCCTATTCCCCCTCAATTTTTACTTTATTTCCTTTTTATATGCCTGTGTTTTCAAGATCCTTCCCTTTCATTCTTTATACATATTCCCTCTCCTTTTTTTCTACGCTTTTATTTTGTTCCCTTTCTCATCTTCCTTTATATATTGAAGGCTTTTGTATCCTTTGGTGGATCCTGAAAGAGGAGCTGCTTATTCTAATTTACTTCGATTCGATAAGCACACGTATAATCGTAGGGTTAGATTGATTTCAAAGGCAGCTGCTTTTTGAGGATTTATCAATGAATACTTAATCCTAGAGTATTCGTAGAATATTTATCGTTATTTAGAGTAAGCGTAGACAAACTCAAAGAATTTTTAAATTAGGAAAGTTATCAATAGAAACCGGTATGTAATAGTTCAATATGACAACATACAATATCATCATCTCTACTTACTATTTATTTGGAGTTAAATTTTTAATACTTTGAGTTTCAATTGCGCGTATAATAAACACATCCTGATAAATAATAAGATCTATTATGATTATGAATAATTATAGACATGATTAAATATAGCTAATGAATTTAGTGAAATACTTGTTACATGAACGTTAAACCTTAGTACGACCTTCTGGCGTACGGCAGGGGTTGCGCACAGCATTTCTTTAATTTCCTTATCGATTATTTTAATGATTCTTTTATTTTGTATAAAGTTTCTTTTTGAAATTAAATTAGATGGCAGTTGTTATAAAGCCCATATGGTCGCTAAGAAAATGAAAGAATAATACATTGTGTAAGAAAGTTATCATGAAGTTTAATGAATGAGTGGAAGTATTTTATAATTCTTAAACATATTATAGAATTCTTTTTCGTCACAGATACATCGAAATATTCCTTTGAAGCAGATGTGAATGAATGGAGGTTTCAATATAGATTAAATAATAAAGGAACTTATGATCGTTATTGGTGCATATAAAAAGAATTAATGGAATATTTTGGGAATCTTCTTTTTACATTATGAACTACCACCTCAGGTATCCAAATTTGAGTTTCCTTTGAATCATATCCCCTATATAACCCTGATTACCTATTTCTCCCTCTACCTCCGTTCCCTTCCCATATCCCTTTATTCCATCATCCTCTTACCCTTTAACATTCTTCCCTTTTCTTGTTTATGAAGCCCAAGATGTTCGCATCTTTGCAATTTTATAACCCAGAAACTTTACGAGAAAAGGTTAAATATGGAACACGATGAGATAAAGGAGTCCATAGAATGCAATATGCCGTGCTATTTACGGTCTGTGTTGATTTATCGAGTACGATTAAATTCATTAATTTCGTGATAACAGGTTGCTATTAGAAACGAAGAAATATTTACGAGTAAACGATGAGTTTCAATTCACTTCTATCGTCTAGTGAATCTTTTTTCTTTAAATGTTAATGTATTTATCATTTTTTTTAAATAATGATTTTAATTCATTTAAATGTTCAGCATTTTGGATAACTTGAGCTGACGCTCAGGATATCTTTCATTTTTAATATATTTCTCTAGGAGTTTGAGAAAACCTTTAGTATAAGCTTTAAAGAAGAATATATAAGAAATATCAATAATAATTTTTATTATATATTGGTAAATTACTTTCTTAGTACCATTCATTATCGGGATGATATTAACAGTCATCCGCTAACCAACATTTATCTTTTGTTCAAATTTTACGTAAAAGAAGGTGTAGCTCTAATTGTATTTTATCGGAATTTATCAAGCTTATGAGTGATTTGAATCAATTCACAAGTATGCCTTCGGTAGATTTTTATATATTTCCCTAAAATATTTTACCACGCATAAATTATTATCGTACCCTCACAAACCCGATCTAACAAATTATCGAACGAAGTATTCAGGTTATGAAATTATTACGGTTTACTGTTGATTATGAAAAATCAATAGCCAAATAAATTATGAATATTAATATTTGTCGTTTGAAGAATTCTTCTATTCTCTTCTAATCTATTTGCTTATGAATTAGAGCGTACTTTTTTCATGTAACTCGTTATTCTCAGTGAAGGTTTGATGAATAATTCCCGCTCGATAAAACGAATCAATACTCCGTGCAAATCATGTGGAATGTACATAAGGATTCCCTTCTGTAAGGGGTCCTTTTAAAACCCGAAACTGCTTACGGTGACCTATAATAACTACGTGCCCTTTCACAGATCTCCGTAATACCCATACTCCATTCTTTCCCCCGATGCCCTCAAACTGACCTTTTAGACTCCACCTAATCCCTCAGATTGAATCTCAATCCAAAAATGGAACCTCATCCTCTAATTCCTTTCCCTCGTAACATATTCTTCAATCTCATCAATTCTTCATCGCCTCTCGATACATCTTTCGCTGAACTCAGCTTCCCCAACCCTACGTAATTAATTTTCTTCCGCATGGTCACTTCTAAAACTTCGTTAGATGAAGTCTTGGAGAGATCAACTCCCGCTGCCGTTGCTTCTTTTTTTATCTCCTCACTCAGCCGAGCGCTCTAGGACGCAGTATGGCGAGGTTTCCTTGGTAATTGCGTGACTTTTTTCTCTCTTTGCTGTTGACTCTCATGTACTAACCTGGGGGTTGCCTCCAAGGGAAATGCATCATTATAAAATGGCTTCCACCCACGAAAATCCACCAAACTATTATTAAGCCTCGAGGGAAAGGCTTCTTGCCCGGTTAAGCAATTAAAAAAGCCGCGAGCTTATACTTTTTATAGTTATTTATTGGCAATAGGACTAATAAGAAAGGAAATTAATTGTGACTTCGTTTTAGAAGTTTTCTTATTTCTATATTAAACGTATCACAGGGCACAAAACGAATATTTTTTTCGAACTTGGAGAGTTCTACAAGGCTAGGATATTCTGTTTTGTTCTTTGTATTATTTTAATTGAATTATACTATAGATGTACGTAGAAAAAGAAGCATTAGTGGTGTACAGGAAATTTCTGTCGATTAAATTATATATTAGTGTAAGAAAATTAAAAATGCAGATATTTTTGCAGACTTCTACACTGGATCAACCCCACATGACCCCATAATCAACCCATGCTCTTTTGAAATTTTGTTATACTTTAACTTCACTTGTTCGTTTCGCTAAAGAAATATCCTCAAGAGATTACAATCACGATTCATTGGGCTAACATTCGCCTATATATATACGTGAAAATTAATCCAGCCTGTACATCAATAGATCAGGATTACGCATAATTGCTTTTAAGGCTTCGATTCGGCATTTCAATCGCATAAAGCCCTGTTTAGGGGTTTCTCGGGCCATCTTCTCTCTCCTTCCAATTAATTATTCCGACACCCGCCTTGATTGTATTTTATACCGACTCTCGCGAACTCTGTTATGCGACCAAGTATCGCTCAACCGTTTCGGTCAATAATTCGTTGCAATCGACGCAATCCTTCACCTCTTCGATGAAACGTCCTGACATCTACGTGCGATATTCATGAAACGAAATGGCAATCTGACAAACACGTTCGTCATCGACCCGTTGTCCTTGGGGGCGCGTGATTTTCGTTTGTTTTGAATATAGGTCGCGCGGGATTGCGCATTTTGGTTCGGGAAGAGTCCGCCCACAGATTAACGTCGATCCCGTATTGACCTCAACAATCACGAGCGCCCGATGCGAATTCGTTTGTTTTTTTTTTCGCGGAGTGGTAAATGAAAGCGACTCGACGCAGCAATCGCCGGAAGAGGGACGACAAATCATTTTCGATTATTGTCTCGTGGCCTGGTTACGAGTTGTTTTATTGGTTCTGTTATCGGTTGCTATCTTATCTATTTCCCCATTGTCCCTTTCCTTATCTCTAGGCAACGATCAGGGCTCTCTTATGACTGTTTTCTTATCACGATCCAATTCGTTGTTCTTTCTGTTTTTGCTGTGCATGTTATCGGAAATCGCGAGAAGGAATTATTAGTGATAGCATCGGATACATGGATAGAGAGCCATGGTGCTGTCAACGCGGTTCGGTGCGAAATGGTTATCGTATCGTGATAGCGGCGGTAAGTAAATTTGGCGGAACTCAAAATTTCGATGACAGAAATATCTCGTCTTTCACTCAAGAAATCTTTTAAGGTCAAAGGTAGGATGAGGTAGCGCAAGTGGTATTCTTTCACATGGGTACCCAATTCATCCTGATTTAATTAAGAATATATAGGTATGAGTATTTTGAAAATATATTTTTATTTTTTAATAATGTTTTCAATTAGGTTTTTTATTAATTACAATACGATTCCATACCGTTCCTGTCAAAATGTAATGAACTAAATATGTACAGAAATTTTGTTGGAGTTGTAATCACTGATGCATTCTGTATCCTTCTGTGTATTTCAAACAATTCTACTTCATTATCTATTATCTAAGAATCATAATACTTATAGTCTTACCACGAAAACTCCGTTGGTTTGCAGTAAGTCGTATAAGAATTCCGGCAGTAAAACTTACAAATTAAGACTCTGAAATAGGCAAAATCTGCATTAAAAGTACCTTTTTTAATAATGCAACGTAGGTCTATAATGTAGAATACTATAGGGTAATAGAATAATGAAATGGTAATGAAATAGGAAGCAATATAGCTCATGGAAATTAATGACCAACATTTTCACTGCTTTTTATGCTTTCTTGGTCTTATTCATTTTTTTAAGATTGGATTTAATCCATATTCAATACCCAAAAGAGAATTTTAGATAATAAGAATGTAACGATTGAACTGTGAGAGGCCTATAAACCTTTGGGTAAACTGTACTTTCAGTCAGATTTTATTGATTTATTCCGATTGGAAAAATGTTCTTTAACATACTTCGCATGTCTGAATCTTGTGGTGTGAATATTAATTAACTACGACGATTTATACTCCGAAATTATTTTGAGGCCCTATTTTTAAAGTGTAAATGGGACGCTAGAAGCGCATGGAGAGCAGAAAACAAAAGTTGCAATTCAGCACTACCTCCTTAAAAATGGAACCTAGAGATGCAGCTCTATTTTTGCTGCATATCCGATTTCTTATTCTAGAAACGAGGGATACGAAATGACATCCTGAATGTCCATGGATTTGGAAGTTGATGGACATGCATGAATTTCTCTCGCTGAACCCACGTTCCACTTTTCAGTTTTAGAGACGCTCTTGAAAAATCAGCCTCCATTCAGCAACGCTCTCATTTTAATGTCACTTTTTCCTCTTCTCCCACTTTCGATAATGGGTCAACCTCTTTCGCTTTTCATTTGTTTTGGTGGACGCTCTAAAAGGATATGCGGACGAAATGTCCGTAAATTGATTGCGTTTCCTTTTTGTAAAGAATGAAACATGTCACTCATTATCTCATGTCCGCTCCTTTTTAATACCTACGATGGATTTCGGAATCCAATTAGTATCGCTTATATATAGACGCACAGGAATCCAATTAGTATCGCTTATTTATAGACGCACAGGTGGACGTACGTCTTTTGGGATGGTTTCAGTTACGACTGCTCCTGGTGGATTTTTTCAAATTATTTCGTTTGGGAAAATTCAGGTGTCTCCGTTGACTGGATTGATCGATACGTTTATTTTTCGAATACATTTTCCGTGTATGCGGACGAATTTAATGATTTTAACATCCGAGCAGTGTTTCTGATTCTGTTTCAACGCACGATTGATATAAATTTGCTTAGAGGTGAGAGAATATCAGAAGAAATCTTCTACAATTGAAAATAATTATAGCGAAACTGATTTAGAAAAGGACTTGAATAGAAGAATGTATTATGTAAGGAATTACCCATCTCTCTAAAAGACCGCATAGATCATTTGTCACTCAAATTTTTATGTCTAAATAATGTTTTATTTGTGACTGAAATTCTACTCGTCTCTGGTTTTGATAAAGGTATCTGTAATCGAAATTCATTACAGCAGATGTGTAATAGCATTACTTTTTCTGTGCGTAAAAACAATTGAAATATCCATAATTACATTCTCTTCATGTTTTTAGTTAAACATTTAATGGTCATTATTATTAAGCCAAAGTATTTTTATATCTTGATATTTTTCAAATTCTGCTGATTTTAAATATAGTAAAATTGGTCTTTATTACGTTTGTTTTAATTAAATTTACGAATTTAAAATTTACGAAATTAATATACGAATATTTTTGAATTAAAAAATAATCGTAGATGGATGGAATCAAAACCTTAAGGATTCCAGTGAAAATAAGAGTTTAGTTAGTACCAGGGAAATAGATGCGGACGTTTGAACGGATCGTTACAAAAATTCATTTTTTCCGCGAACTATACGCGAAAATAATAGCTTTGGGAAATAGAGACTTGGTGCATGCACCCCCTGCCAAACACCGAAAGGCGGGTCGCAGGGTAAATATGTGAATGTAGAATTAGAGCGACGAAATTACTTTTTTTTAGAAAATAGGGCGATTGGATAACATTTATTCTCCCTTTGGAATTATAGAAAAGCAAATATCTCATTTCATTCCCATACATCGATAGCTGAAGGAAAACAATTTCTGAGTCTATTTTTTCCAGAGATGACGATTTTCGGATAAAAAGTACGAATTCTCCAATGTTGTTTATAAGAGGGATATCCTAAATGAAGAGTAAGGATTCCTCTCTAAATTCCATCTGACCTCACAGTTGTGGGCTCTTAAACAAGTAATCCTAGACGGCAAATTCAATTAACGCTAGAATTTGACCATTGTGTGTACTGGACCCAGAGAGAATTTCCCCATTGGGTGCGGAAGGTAGGTCTCCAATGCACTGCTCCTCCGGTATTAGAACGAATGAATGCCGATGTTTCATTTTGCGTAATCTTATTGTTATTCGTCAAATGTTATATGCATGATTAAAAATGCATTCGTGTTAAATTAATTCATAATTTTCAGTTTTTAGATCGTTCTTCTCGTTTTATATAATTAAACTTTAAAATACGGGGGTATATTTAGTGAATTATTTATTTGAGATGAATTTCAGTCTAAAATAAAACCAAAATATGGATTTGACGAATTTAGATTGTATAAGAATTCTAGAATTTTTCGATCAATTAATGATTTCTCTTTCAAAAACAGAGCCAAAAAGTTTATGATTATAAAGTTTATTTAGTTTAAAAAGTAAGCTGTGTAATTTTTACTGCATGATTCCGCATCTTTGCATTTGAAAGTGAACCAAGTTAACGATTCCTTGTCAGAATTTGATCAATGAATATCGCTATTTTAGGAGAAAACACGCAATTAATTGTCACGTAATATCCATGTGATATCTGAACATCTTTTACATACGAGAATCCAGAGTAATTTACAGTTTCCAATTAAATATATATCGCGACACAAAGACGAAGAAGAATCGATTGAAGTGTACGCGGATTCACGAACAGGTATCCGTCGAGGTGAATGTTAAATATAACTTTAAAAAAAGTTTCCACGCGCCTTGTATCTTCGCTTTGAAAATGTGACGACACTGAGCTCTTTCCCATTTCTATTTCTCCACTCTACTCCACATTCAGAATCGCGTATGTCAAATACATAAAATCAACTCCACAGAAAGCGTGTTTTCCTTCAAAGCCCGTATTTTTATCCCACCGTAGAACATTCCAGCGAAAGAAAACCGCAAAAAAATGCAGTCGGAGGTCGGTGTTTAAAAATGTGAACTTGTTAAGTGAGTGCGCTGCTTTCCTAATAGAAGCGCGTGCTGAGTGAAGAACATTAGAAGTGCGGCACACTTTGAGGCGAGTGCCGCCCTCTTTTGCAAACAAACGCGCAACGCAATGCGCAATACACAACTGCAGGGTGTGACCTTATTTAGACGTTATCTTGCTCTCCAAACTTGTAACCAGAGTCTTCGAGGACTTGATACTTCCGCGAGTGCACTACAAGGACCAACAGATTTATTCTTCAGCCTGCATTTCATGTTTCCAGCAGTGGCATTTTCCGTCCGCTGAAACACCGTCATTACATTCTTAAGGGTTGTCACACTTTGGAAAATTCCCGAAGAAGTAGCGTGTCTTATTCGAGTGTTGCATTAACACGAACCCAGTTTTACAATCTTCGAGTGGGTTACTCTCTTAAGCTTCCAGATGGAGAAAGAAAAAACGTTCGCAAAACTTGGGTCAAACGCCCAAAAATATTCTTTACGTGTTGAGGAGAAATTTTGGATGTGGAGAAGAAAATGCAATGTTTTTTTACACCTAGTTGCAATTAATTTTAGCGTGATATATGTATTTAATTTATCCTAGTGTATAATGTTACCTGTTTCACTTGGAAATCTTGCCTAATTCATGTGGTGTCCAAAGTATTCGAGACTATTTATTTTTGTATCTATAGGTTTAAGGAAAATTCGTATATAAAATATTAAATGTATTTGTGAAACTTTACCCTACTTTAAATGTTTGAAGAGTGATAAAAATTAGAAGTAGACTTGCAAGGGTCAGAAGTTTCAAATGCAAGTTTTTGTGGCATAAATCATTTTTGCCAAAATTAGGAATATTGCCATTTCTATCATATATTGTATTTGTGTCACTTGCATATTCGTATACATGGAATCAATTAGAATTCAACTTTTCCTTCGTCCTCTATGATTTGGTACAAAAATATCGTCTTCTTTGATCTAACAACTAGAAGTTTTTCTTGCAGCAATGTATTAACGTTCTGTGCACACGATTGGATCCATAAAATAATTGGAAAAATTCAGGTATTTTCTATTCGCTAAATTGAACCTTAAGTTTTTAATCATTTTAATTTTTATTGTATAGAACTCAAATGCGTAAAGGTAAGTTTGATATATCTCGGAAGAGACTTTATTCCTTTTCCAGATTTAGATGACACACTTAATTTTATATAAATGTAACATGAAACCGTAGAAAACCTAGTTTTAGATTTATAAATCCCCGATCAATCAGTAACAAAGTATTGCATTAAAATATTTTTTGGACCAATGACGAGCGCAAAACGATAATCGGGTATCAAATTTTGACTTTTCCATATTTCCAAGATATGAATTTGTGTCGAATTTATTTATTTTAAATTTTTATAGAGATGCATTTCGTTGATTCTTTATTATCGTATGAGTAGAGATTTCTTCTTAATTACATTTCCATCCGTTGTTTTATCCTTTGATGTATTTTTCGAGTCAAAGGAATTCGAAATAATAGCGTACGTCTGGTGCAGGTGAAACAAAACATTGGCTCTACTCTCTCATTGAAGATGGAAAATCGGAATTTGAAATGACAAAAATTTGCATTTAAAACTGGAGCCCTTAAAACTCTGTGACATAGGTGTTCTTTATATATTTCATCTAATTAAATGGGCTAATTAAATGCCAAAGGGGCACTGGGATGCAACATCTGATTCAGGAATGCTTCGTTTCTATTAAAATGAACTCTCTTTTAGGATTTAATTTACTCAGTCAGTTACTACTTCTATTTAAAGAGAGATATAAACTCTCGTAGCTTACCCGTTGAAAATTGAATAATTAAAAAATTCAGAGGAATTGCTCGTTCTTTCTGTTTAATTTAAAACTTTCGGCGTTTAAAGTATCCAATGAATTATGGTGACATTTCGGTTTACTTTAATTAGAATCCGGAATTTGTCCCTTCACGTTGCTCCAAGTATTTGTGGCATCGATTAAAGTATAAATCGATTCATCTTTGGGTTATTAATGCATCATTTTTATTTTCTACGCAAACTATTAGAAATGTAATTAATAAATTATAAAACACCATGAATAAGTGGACACATGGTTCCGTAAAACTGAAATCTGTACGATTATTTTTGAACGATTCTTTTCCGAGGAAAACGATAAGGAACATTTTGAATGTTGATTTACCTAATTTATGAGGAGGTTATGTTGGTATCAATTAAACAATTTAAGAGTTCAAAATCGTTACCAATATAAAACACATTTTCGCGATGCTATTTTTTCATTTATAAGTATATTTTTAAGTACACACATCGCAAAATTTTTCCATCATTTTTTTCTTGCGGTATTTAATATTCAAAATTGTCAAACTTACGATTAAAAAAAAAATGCCTTCATACAATTAGAAGAGATCTATTTTTTCTGAATTCAATTTTAAGTTATGCTAAAGGAAGCTTTTAATCTCCCTTCTTTAATTTAACTGGAATTACATGCATATCGTTCATATCCAATACATACAATTTTGGGAATAACTGTAAATGTAAACTGAGCGACTCTTACTTATACAATCCATTAACATATACTTGAATTAATCATTGAATATATTTATTATCATTAAAAATCCATTAAATAGAAAAATCGTACTTTAATCAAACAGGGAAACAAGGAGACGAAATACCCATCTTTACTCATCACTTCAGATTCTTCAGATACGCAATACTCCAACAGATATGGAAGTAGAAAAATTAACCTTATTAGGAACATCTTTTGCGATAAGCAACCGTACATGGTATACTTCTCCCAATCATCCAGTAAGATCTCGTCTTTCAGACCGCTTGAGTACGTCCAATTCATTTCATTTTGCAAATAGCTTGTAAACCAAACTAGTGACGCAACATCAACAGGCCTCCATCTTTCTGACTCCATTAACATCCGCCTTAAACCCATTTATTCTTATACGAGATCACTTCTTCAGTCTTCCTTCATTAGTTTCCTTAACCCCTTCTGAGTCTTTATTGCCTCTTAGATATTCTCGGCGCACGCTATCCCTTAAGTATTCAGAACCCAATTCTTGTCGATAATCCGATTATCCGTACGAATCCACTCATATCTTGTTCCAGAAGAACCGGTTTTCTCACTACCTTAATAATTAATCCCTTTACCGTTTCGCGAATTACTTCCGCTCGGTTGGGATCCCTTTATGAGTGCATTTCCAATTGCTCGCAGTGAAAAATTGGGGGCCGTTCTCTCTCTCAGTCCAGGGATAATGAGTTTAACGTCCATAGTTCCAAAAAGACCTGCGTTTAATGAAATGGAAACCTTGTATCAATGGTGGAACTATTTTCAATAGTGGGATCGATGTCTACTTTTAATGGTCCATCGGAAAGAGGCTGAGAGAAAGTAGTATTAATATTTTCGTGTGTGGAATCCTACTAACATACTCTGAAATTGTAGTGTGATATTAAATTGAAAATGAATTAAATTATGATAATAATGCATCATAATCACCTCGAATAGTCATTTTTAAAGTAAAAGTAATAAGAAATTTATAATTAGGAATGTGGAAGGATGTTCACTTTATTGTAGGAAGCGTGTCACAAAATATGCTGTGTTGAAACATTTTATTCAGCACTTTATTTATGAATTCAATAGAATTAAATGTGATTTATTGAGATATGTATACATATGGTTAAATTTTTGTTAAATATTGTACAAGAAATGTACTACATTTGTTCTATTCATAAAAGCCAGGAATACCAAATAAACAGGATGGAAATGTTGGATGTCTATAATATTTAAAAGTAAATTAACAACAATATTATAATTAGTTTGTATTGGTAAACTTAGAAAAAAGTCCGAATTAGAGCAAATTGATGTAATTTTGTCGAATTTTAATCCTGTAAGACGGATTATACTGCTACATATATTCTTTTGACACTGTTAAGATGGCAGTCTTTAAAAATATGAAGCATTTAAATAATTCGATGATTCTTAATAATTCTTAGTACGTAGAGCAAAGAATGCATCTGTTAACATCATTCAGTAGCACTTTTACGGGAAATTAGGAAATAAGTTGAGGAGGTCATTAAAGATCGGTATTGGAATATTCTGCTCAATAGTTCGCAATAGTTGATATATTTCGGTAAATCGGGTATATAAGAATATAACTTCTACTATATCTTCATCTTTATGTACAATTCCCCTCTGGTCACTGCAGAATTAACTTAATCTCTCGTTCTTTGAACCCGAAAAATACTTAATCTTTCGCGGGTACTTTTGGAATAGAGCCATCTTAGGGTCGAAGCACAGTGACTCGTCCGCAAAAAGGTTTTGGAGCCATCATTTTCGGTCACCGAAGAGGATTTCGGCCGTCCCTTCACCTCGTGTCAGCCGTCAATCGACCGTCTTTACGCAGGTGTTATATACTCAGCGTGCTTCAGCGCACGTCTCTCTGAGTGACATTAGCACGGAGACACCGCCCACGCAGAGTCCTACGTCACTCCCGTGTCAGCGCACTGATCGCCCCAATCCCGTAGTCGAAAGTCAACGGAATTTCTAGGAAATGCGTTGACATCTATTGCTACGTTTGTGCTTCCGTTGCTATGCATCCTAATGGCTGTTTACAAAGGATTCGGCTCAAAGGATTTGTTTTGTGAGCTTCATTCCCTTTATGATTAGCGATTGCAATCTGATGAGTATTGCGCGTCCCTTTTGGATGATTGATGGTGGATTATCGTCTTTATTTAATTTTCGTTCAATGCTTAATTCTGGTTGTACGAAAGATGTAATTAAAGCTGTTTTTCGATTTTTAATTTGTAGGAAGTATATTTATCTCTAAAAGCAATATTATTAATTTACAAAAACTTATAATCCTTTAACTATGTCTGATCTTTCTCGATCTAAGACAAATTGTATTTAACAGGGATTAGTAAAAGTCTTGGGAGATGGTACTACAGGGTTCGAGTCCCACTCATGTCATTATTTTTCACTTAACATCGAACATTATATTTACACGATTCTGTTTACTAAATTCCATACCTCAATCCTTATTTAAATTATGCAAGATGATGTAAATTACTCTTCATTCTATAATAGCCAATACTTTGATATCGATGAAAAATAATGAAATAGAGCTAAATTTTAAATATTTGAACCTTAACTACTGATAGACTATCGGTCTTATTACACTTTATCGTGTTAGCGAAAGTGACCCAAGTATTGAATTATAGAAATATATAATTCCTGTTACCTATTTTTAAGATTATAATACATGTATGTCACATCCTACCGTCTTGGCTTCCCAAAAAAGGTTAATTTTCCCATTTCTCCTTAGCAATTAACTGGAAAATATTTCTCTCAAAAAGGTATAAGAGCAGCAATTCGCTTGCCTAACGATAATCACTTTCCATAGTTACCGCCATTTTTAGCGAGCCTCCGTGGAATACCTTTAATTGGTTACGGTAAGATTCTCAGCGAAGTACTTTTTGTTGCCATCGATACTGTCTGAGTTCTTGTTCCAATTTTAGTGAACATTCCATTTCTTCGGAAAAATTAAACCGTGGCAGCGGTGAAAGGAAGGGAAGTACATATATACCCACAAAAACAATAAAATATCTCAAATATGTGCTTTTTGAATCTGGCTCAAGATGCTTTTATGCAGCCAGGAGAGAAGACCAAGGGCTTGAAAAACTACCCTCAAAATAATATAGAAGCAACCGATGATGCTTCTATACACATTATAATTTTCCCTCCACAAAGAACTGTTCAGCAGTATTAGAGAGTTATATTCTTAGGCTACTAAGAGCATTGACTTATAAAACGGAAAGTAAAGGAGAATTAAATCTTTTAATTGACTTTTTGACTTAACTTTATGGATATTATCTTATTCATTGTATTATTATCGAAATAACTTTATTTAATCAAAATTATCGTAAGTATATTTTATAAGATTAAGTTTCTGACAATATTCAACTCGTTTATAGAAGGAATTTCTAAAAATCAATAAAGAGAATATTTAATGTCGTTTGTTCAAGTAACATTTATGTCCATTATTTTCGATCGACATTATGTCGTTTCAGAAGACGCAATACATATTTCAATACAGTCATAAGCTATTTTTAAGTTCATCCTCAATGCTATATCTATCCTAATAAGTCCATTTCTTAAACAATATCAACTTTTTAATATCAAGAGATTACTTTTAACGTGACAACGACACAATAGACGAAAGAGTTAAATCCTTGAAAATCTCCATGGAGACGATAAATCATGCGGAAGATCTTAACATTTATAATGAACATACACGCTTGGGAAGAGAGCGTGACTAGAGATGGAAGAGTCACTCGGTGCAGAAGCATCACAGGGTGTAAGGCGTAGGATTAAAGGACGATGTAGAGGATTGGTTAGAGTCAATGAACCTCGTAATGTAGGTCGTTGGGATCATTCGAGTGAAGTACCGCGTTCTACAAGTACATAACGAGGAATAATGAAGGATTAGGAGAAAGTTTGGGAAATGCCTTTATCCTCACGTTCAGCTTCCATATTTAGCATTGGGAACAAAAAGAGGGAAGGCTAGTCCTGCGTCAAAATTCTATCTTCAATATGGTGAACGTTTATGTATAGGTTGAGCGACGTTGTAAGAATATAAATGAGGTAGAGCCATTAAATATTTGCGAAAAATTACCTAAATGGGTGGTAAAGGTCATTATATCTTTATTATTATTATTGAGGAATTGAAGCTTATATAAATTTAAGGACGTAATTTTTGCGGATTTGTATTTGAATAAAAAATTACGCGTAAACGTCCTTAAAAATGTTCACAAAAATTATCTGATTAGAGAGAAATTGAAATAATTTTCAAGTAAATATAGAGAGAAATAAGAATAAATTTTTCCTGTAAAATGTTAAAATAATGTTCATTAATTGTATTAACTTAAAGTCATTTACTTCTGCCATAATATTTGTGTTAGGATTTTTTCAAGGATATTTATAAATTAAATTAATCGACTAAGTTTTTCTTAATCATTAGCAAAAATTCAATGTTGTTTTATGTTAAAAATAAATTTCAACAGTTCAATATTGATTCGAGATAGAATTTTAAAGAAATTATTAATTGGGTGATCCAATTAAAATATTTTTTTTCGACCCAAAAACTTTCACGCCTATTAAATGAAAATCAAAATTCCTACATCTTTATGTAATTAGGCACCAAAAACTTTACAACACAAATTCAATCAAATCTTTTAATGAAATGAAAGAGTTAATGAGACTGAAAATACAATTAAATAGCACCTTAAGAGCAACACTAAAGGTGAACGAGGAGCATAAGATTAAACAGTCTGTGGTCTGAAGAGTAATGAATAGCGAACCTTGGGATTTATTTTACCATTCCTTTTCAGCCCAAAGTTGATTACGGTCTTTCTACCAATTTCCCTTCCGGCGAATCAGTCCAAATAAAGACACCTCTGCATCCGTGGAAGGAAAAGAAACTAAAGAACTCGGATTAACTTTCTTTTGGAGAACAGTACAGGAATTCCAATTAACACGAGATAAAAAAAAGACGAGGATCATCTTCCGTCGACCCTGTTTCACTCTCTTGCCGAGAGGGGGAAGTGCATTCGTAAATTAGAACATTGCGCCATTACGGAGAAATAATAAGGGAAGGGATTAGTGTGCGGACGTAGCTCCTGGAAACGGTTAATAAGTCTCCGTTGGAGGAGAGCAAACCTATCGCTGACTAATTAATTAGCTTTCATATGTACCTTCCAATCTTTACCTCATTTGTTTAACCGTAGGCGAGATCTTCCAATCTATCCTCACATTATTCAGAAACAAGACAATTATCACTTCATTAATCTCTTCGTCAAATCTTCTTCTTTTGTTTATATAATTGGATTCTTTTAATCTATGTTTGTCGAAAGGAACTAATTATAAATCCTTGCTTCTTCGAAGGATTACGACTTTTATACGAAATTTCATCTTCATTATTTTTTTCTCATTCAAACATTCTCGACTTCTGTTTGATGCGGAAACGTTTTTCCGTAATCTTCGCTGATCAACATATTTCTTCATTGGGTTGTTAAGGACAATATGCGGAAGTTATTATGACTTTGTTGACTATGAGTTGCTAGGTGATGTAAGGCATTCCTATTCCATTTTGTTTATTCATTGCGTAGTAATTATTAGTTTTAAGGTGGAATAAAAATAGACAAAGAGCAGAATAATTTCTCCTCATGTTTGTTAGGAGTTTTCGATACGTTTATCTCAGGAAAACAGCAATATTACATTAAAAATTAAATAGCCTAATCATCAGTTGAAGATTAAGGGTTGATCTATCTTATTATATGCACGGTTACGTTTACTTTAAGAATCTCTAACAATATTTATAGAATATGTAAAAGAAAATTTAAAGAAATACTTTAAAATACTACCGAGTTTTGGATGAATTTTAATCAGTCATTTTTCTTATGTAAAACATTCTATTTTTTATGATTCATCCTTCATCTCTGAAGTTTTCATCAATATTCTTCCGCTATTCATTTATGAAAGCTATTTATTTTCAATTTAAAATGTATGCCTGTTTCGCATCCACTTAATAATAAGATTCTCAGAGAGTTGAAGGTCCCATAAGCCGAATCACGACCTGGTTTTCGAATGAACGAGGCGGAATCTCAAATATTTAGCTACGCAGACCGAATTTCGTTACCAAGGAATTTCGCGTTGCCTACTGAAACTAAACATCAGTTGCTGTCTCTAAAGTTACGTTCCTGGTAAAAAAGCTCTACGCTGGACTGACCGCTACGTTATTCCCTTCTTGCAAAAGAATTTTTTACTTGGCGTAGCGGATCGACAAAGTGCATACCCAGCTGAGATCCCGAGAGGAATTTTTGGCCATAATTCGCTTTGCAAAATCCCTGATTAAGCACTTATTTGAAAAAAAGCTCTTAGCCCCAAAAGTATCAACTTTATCGGGTACTGGAATATTTAAAAAAATAGGAATGCATAAAATGCTCTAAAGAATAAAGATTTGAATAATAATTCTTTACGTGTCCTAATTTTTTTGTACAGGATCGCCAATGAGGAAATTATACTAAACAAATAGCGCACGAATACGCGTATTTTTTCACTTAAAAAAAGGAGTATAAAAACACTTATAAATCTAAGGAATTCGAAAAGCAATCATAATATTTTAAATTTGATTTAGACTGACGTAAATGCACATGTTTTACGATAAAAAATATGTTTTTTAAATAAAAAACGATCTATTTTTGATAAGATAAAGGAGTAATAATGATTTTACGTGAAACTTAACTTAGCCAGAAATAAATGGAAGAGAAAAAGTTGTTGAAAGATTCCTGTTCTGATCCTTATTCAAATCCGTTTAAAAATAACTTCGTATAACATCATATCCATAATTTTATTATCATATTGCCGATACAATCGTATTCTAGTGTCTAATAAACATTACAAAATATATGATCCCTAAATATGAAACGTTAAATTCCGAATGAATTGACTTCTATGGAGAATTTAATATCCACCTTGAACTGTTGAGTGGATGGTATGAATATTATTACTTCCTTTTGATATAATCGAATTAATAGGCTCTAGGTCCAGAATATTGTGGCTTCAATGTGTTCTAATGGTAATAACAGAGGTGATGGAGACTGTCTCAAATGTGGACGTCATCCTTAAGAATAAAGCCGAGTGTTACTCGAGGGAAACGTCGGAATTCGGTATGGAAATGAAAAAGGGAAACTTGAAAGCCCCCGCTGAGGTCATGGACCGAGACTAATGCTGAAATTTTAACAGCTTTCGGTCCCATATTCTATATTTCTTCCCCAATATTTACACCTTCAGACCCCATTTCCGCAACCATTATTCAGGTGATAAAATATCTTTCAAAAGGCATGATTCATAGGTTAATTAAACGGTCTTTGAGCGTTAATTTTACGACTGGTTATTACTCTTTTTTATTATCCCGCTCCGAACGACTCCTTTTAGCAGTTCCGTGGCGCATTCTTCCTTCGAGGTGCGCAATTCCGCCATTCATTTGTCTCTCTCGTTCGTCTCATCTCTCTCTTTCGCAGTTTAAAATTTCCCTTTCCGTGGAATATTCCATTGCGGAGAGGGCCCTTTTATGGCGGCCTTTAGTTCCGCAAAGTGCCACGTTCGAACAGCGCCTTCATGATGGCGTCCATAATTGCTCTTTCGGAGAAATAAAAAAAAGCGTTTTCTTTCTCCGTCAGGAGTTTTTTCCTCGCGAGAATCGCACGTACTTGGGCGCTAAAAAATACGTGCGAGATCCTACGGCGGCGATTCATCTAGTTGGATGCCTCCGTGTGTCGCCTTGAGATCTTCTTTTGTTTTGCATTTTGCAGCGCGAAATATTCATTCCCGAAGGCATCTTCAGCGTTAAAAACCCGAACGAAACTGGATAGGTGTCGAAGCGAAATGACGCGAAGAGATTCCTCCTGGCGTGGAAAAAAACTTGATTGAAAGATCGTTTCTTTTTTGTTTCTATATCAAAAAGGCTTTCTCTGCAGTTTCCCGCTCGAAATGCCGATATTTTTTTCCCGCCTCGAGCCGTAAACGTATATTTTCTCCGTTTGTTTTTTTTCTTACACGAGACTGGTCTTATCTAACAACGCGCCGCCATTTAGCAGCTTGAAAGTAAATATTTACCCGGTTTCCACGGAAATATTTATATGCGAGTGTTTCCGGGAAGCGTTTTAGGGAAGACTTGTATCATAAAGATCGTGGGTAGAGAAGATACTTTTTTGATAAAATTATTGTCACGCGAACATTTCATTTTCCTGGGAAAGCAAATATTTTCAATGCCGTGCAGTCGGCGTACAAACTCGTATATTCAGAATGCCGTATTGAACTAGATTTAACTCGTGATTGCTGCTCCGTAAGAAATATAGAGGTATTTCGTTCTTCAAAATCATAAAATGATTTTTTGGTGACAATTTGCCTTGTTTGATTGGATCTATTCTACTCTATATATTAAATACCAACATTGTTTGGTATAGAAAAATTAACATCTAGTTTCAACTTCTTTTTTTTAATGTTTTGACTTCTTATCCATATTAATCTTATTGTAATTACATCTTTCTCTTTTTGGTAACTTTAAACAATAATAAATACATGTATCAAAGCTCCAATTTATGTTCACATGTGAGATATAATTGCCTTTAATTTTCGTATCTATAAATAAAGAAGAAATTTAGTCTCATTTTCCTGCTATTAAATACCAATTTAATTTATATCATAACTTAATTCAAGTGATAATTTTTACTGCCCTACCACTGAATAAAGCGTGAAAATCAATGAAATGTTGAATGAATAGCTGCTATTTGAAAATCACTGAGATATTTAATCATTTCATTACCTTAATTATTTCAGAATTACGTATTCCACAGATTGATGTCATTCAAAATGAAAGTTACTATTTTTAGGTATTGAATGCTTATATGTAACCTTTATTTTCTATTTTCAAAGCTTTACGCTTAATTTGGTTTCTTATTTTTGGTCTCATTTCATTTTTATTTCCCTAGAAATAGAAGTTAATATAGACACGCGTAAGGTCAGTTATTATTGAAGAATTCTATAAAAATCATTTTTTAAACATAATTGATTTAACCTTATTGTGACCGAATTTATTCGTAATATATCGTCAAATTAACGAAAGGTAAAACATCGTTGTAAAATTACGACCGAATGTTTCTAATGTGTTTTATGAATGCATATATATATATATTACCTAATTTATATAATTTCACTGTACCTCGCGACTGAATGAGAATTCATTACTTTATTATCACTGCATTTTGTTTTAATTTTTACGTACTTTCCGTTTCTATACGCAGCCTCTTAAATTGGTACTTTTATCGACATGTATGTACTTCATACGTCTCTGTCTCCATTTTGCTTGGTATTGTTTGTATTCCACGAAGTCCATTTTCCACTTAAGTGAAGCGATGTGTCCACGATGTAAACTAATCCTCCAGAAGCTTTGCTTCGTAAATATTAAGAGAGGCGACCACGCAATATTTAGCCCCGTCGGTGAGCGTCCCTTTATTAATTCCTTTGATCCGACGCGATTAACTTATCCGCCTTCTATTGTCCTAGTAAAAGTTACGCGGCTGTTTTCCCAGCAATTTTCCTTTTCTCTCCTTTATTCCGAATTAATTTCCAATGTCACATTCTCTCTTTTGCAAATTTCGACGATATTACAAAGAATGGATTCCCAAATCCAATTATCATTTCTTTTATTTTTGATTCGAATGCGGAATAAAAGGAAGCCCCTTACTTCCGTGTTCTTATTTTCATTACATTGCAGTCGTATTTTCTGCTTTCTCAATCTCTGATGTAAGATTTTGGTTGGTTATTAAATCATCGAATGATGCGTTTAAATTCTGATTCAGAATGAAATCGTTGGTTAGTATATTTCTACATCTACATCTACATATTTACCTTGCGAGCCGCCGTTTGGTAGGGGGTGCGTGCACCATGCCTCTATTTCCCTATGAATAAATATGAATTTTTATAACGCTCCGTTCGCGCATCTATTTCTCTGATCTTTCGCGCATTATCAGATCGGCTTATATAAAAAGGTGGATGCATTATACTTTCCGCGTCTTCTATGAAGTAGCTCTCCCTGAATTTATCTAATAATTTCATTCTTTGCCTCGACCTTCTCTCTTCTAGTAATTCCCATCCGGCGTCCTTAAGCATTTGCGTTACGCTCGCTGTTTTATCGTATGAATTTATTACGATAAATAGAATAAAATGTTACCTAGGAGTATACCCTTCTTGAAGAGTAAGATTGTCAAACTTCAACAAGTGTTATGTATGTATATAGAAGTGTATATTTATCACAATGTAAACCTATTATGCTTCCTATTACAACATAACGTAATAGAAGTTGGAAATATATCGAATAACTTCATTAGCGAAATATTTACTTCCATAAGTATCGAATAGTTAATACGCCAAATTTTTTGTTAACTTTAGGTGTAAATTGGTTCAATGGAATCCTTTGCATAGAAAAAATTAAGTTTTTTTTTATTTCACCCACTTTTTCATTCATTTTTGTTATTTTAATATCATAACTATTAAGCAGTACGGTTTGTTTACGTAAACATGTATAACCTGTCGGAAATCTTAATGTGGCTCGTAAACAATGTCTCTGATAAAGAACTCCATAACGTTTTGGTTAATGGATTTTAAAGCTACCCTCATTCATTTTCTTGCCGATCATAGTGAGAGTTTTAATTTATGGGATGCGAAATTACTTTCTCCGGAGTCTGAGAAAGGCTTTGGGAGGAACTTTGGAATCCTCCGTCCTAAATCGTATCCACTGTATCCCTTACGATGTATTCATTTTCCCCTCATATACTGTTGCTATGGATCAACCCTTCTTCTCCACAAACTCATCTATCCATTTTAGATTGATCCTTCACTTTCTTTATTAGTGTTTTCTTACCTGAACTACAATTCTAACGCGATATATACTTAATGATATGTTTATTTGTAAAAGGTCATCTCGAACCTTGAAATCACATCGAAATATTAAATGAATTTTTAGTAGATATTTTTCTCTATCACTTGGTTGAACTATTTTCTTCAATAATATTTTCTATGCATTTTTAGTATATTTGATGAATTACGATTACAAATTCTTGATCAGTATTAAGAAAGTTGTACAATGCGTGGTATTACTGTATCTCCCGTTGAGATTCTTTGGACCTCGAATGTTTTAAATTTATTATCTCTACCACTTTCGTTTTCAACTATTTTAAACATCTTAAATAAATCATCATCTGCTATACATTATAATTAACTTTTACTCCCTAAAAATCCTATAAAGTAAGTAATTATTTGAAAGTATCGTAGCTATATCCTACTTATTCGTTTGTCCGTTTCTCTTAATTGAAGAAAATGCTTAAAGATACGTTGGGTACGAAAAATTGAGAGAATTTATGGATATTTGTACATGACTATGACACTATTTTATCATATTATATTCTGGTGACCCGTCATATGAGTTTTATAGTGGTGGTTCTTTATTGGGTAGATGGTTTTGAAATTCTTTGCTCCCTTTCTGAATCCCTCTAGAACACGGCAGACCTCCCAAAAGCATGCCGTTAACACACCTCCATCATCCGCTAAAATTTCATTCTCAACCCCAAAAAGAACGGTTTCATCGAAGAATTTCACTCGACTGATTTACTTCGCCAGGATATTACATTTCCATTCGAAAGAACTCCGTGCCGTTATGTTATTCGTACGTCACTTCTTCTCAGTGCAGCAGTGAACTCTGAAAGATACAATGGGCGTTGGTCGTAATGTACATACTTTGAGGTGTGTCTGTCATTTTAGAGTTGGGTTAGACCTCCAACTGAGAAGCGGTAGGCTTTCGACATTCTTCAAAACGTAAAATTATATATATATATATATATATATATATATATATATATATATATATATATATATATATACACAATATATATATATAATATATATATATAATATATATTACAATATAATGTCGTGAATTGTTATGATAGTTATTTGGATGGCAATTGAGGTAACTGTCACCTGTCAATTAATCAACCATACGACTTAAAAGAGAGAAGAGCCCTCACATAAAGCTTTCATACTTTTCAAAGAACCTCAAAATTATGAAAATATCCTCAAATAAGCCTCCTAAAAAAACTTAGAAGTTACTTTACGTGGAGTAAATTCCAGATTGGTTTAGAACTCAATCCTGTATACTCAATCTTACGTCGCATAAACACTCGAACTAATTTATTTTGAATGAGTAATCGGATCAAATTTATATTTTCACGAATAAATTCGAAAAATAAATGTCTTTATTTCTTAATTTATCTGCACATCGTCGGTTCATTAATGTACGAAATACGTATTATAAAAAATCAACTAACACTCCAACAATATTCAACAAAAGGAGTACATTATAATGTGAATTAAACTGTATTCAACAGCCGTTGAAAGTTTCGAAAAAAAGTATAATCTGCTCTACTGAATAGAAGCAGACTTCTATAATGCCGCAAGAGTGCTGGGTAAAATTGTGCCGAGTACCATTCATGAGAGAATTCGTAAATTCGCAGCTCTAGTCCAGCTGGTGTGTCTCCCATTCCCAGATAACCTCAAGGGAGCGACTCCTTGGCCCCTTAACACGTCTCTACCCTAAATCTTTGTTTCTTTAACCCTCTCACCTCCCCTTTTTCTATTTCTATTTCCCCTCTAATCTATGCCCCTCTTCTCGAAAATCCGAGATATTTCCTCGCCGACGCAGGACTCGGAGGATTTCCATGTCGAGTATCAAATAATGCCAGATTTCCATTCGCTCCGGAGAAAATACAGCTCTCTTTTTTTTCCCTTCCCACTTTCGCCGTTCGATTTTCTCTCTTGTCCGTGACTCCGTTCCCAATCTCGTAGTCAGCTACACGCCGAAAAAATCCTTTCTCCCGAAGTTTGCCACACTCTGAGGATTGCCACCTGTTTCTTCTATCCCCTTTCTTCCATCTCAGTCTACTCTCTTCATCCTCTTTATTGGTCGAGACGTGCCTTTCAGTCAAACAGAGGGATCGCCCAAAGACACGAGTGGTAATGGAAAGAGTCCTCCGCGATATCAGAGCTCCTTTAACGGCCTCAGACATTGACGAGATTAATAAGAGGAGATTATTGCAGTCCTTAACTGGTCCAAGGAATTGTTCCAAAGGAAGGTTTTCAGCGGTATAATGTCGTATAAGTTTGAGCTAATAATATTTAAGCTCCCGAAGAGTAAAGAGTTAATTTGATTTCTTGAAATTGCAGTTTAGGTGGATAATGTTGAATAACGAAAGTTGAGTGAATGTTTTGAAGATAAAGGGGATGTATAGAAAGAGGCATAGCTCTAACTCTTTGCTGGTAGAAAAAAATAACTATTTTGCAATATGCTAATGATAGGTATAATATGCTTTTAATTAAATCACGTACGAAATTAAGCAATAATTATCTCTTATCTAGTATTATACTTTTTAATATTCTAAGTTAATGTGTAAATAAATCAGAATTCATTTTTACGGTCAATAATTTTAAGAAAATGTTATAACATCGATTACATTCCTAACAGGAACTCTATTTCACGTAATATCACAATTTTCAATTCTGCAAAATTACACTAAGTTGCAATAAGTTTGGATCATAAGATATTGAATTGTATTTCCACGCATAACTTTTGTCAATTCTTATCCTATTTTGAGAAGGTTTTTAAGTGTTTCTATAAGAAAATGGTAATTGTAAAATTTTCAATTAGCAATCGAATTTATCCCTCGCTAGGTAAAATACCTCTGAACTGTTGAAATTATAGATTGGCAGAAAATTATACCTGAAGAATCTTGAATATTTTCTTAAGTATATATTTTAAACAAAATTTCTCATCCCTTGTTTTCATTAAATATAACTAATTATTTACGTGAGATATAATTATTTCTTTAACGTTAAAATCAATGATTATTTTAGTATAATTAAAAAATTCTGTTGAAATGAATCAATACTTATAAAGCATACAAACTCTCCAGCCTAAAAAGCGAGTGTAATAATCAAAAGGGATTAAGTTTTTAACTCATAAAAGTACATGTTATCTTTTTATTTTAGCTTAAAAGCGTTAAAACATTAATGAGTAATATATTTGAAAATTTACCTGGCTTCCCTTCATCTGTCCATCAACTTTTTTTACCTGCATAATTTACATAACAAAAAGGAAATTTAATTTTAATTAATTCACATTTTTTCCCATGAATGAATATCTGTCGATTTTAGCGCAGAATAATTTAAGCTCTTTCATCTCTAAAATTGCCTCTCTGATAACCAATAATTACCTGAGTTACGATCACAATAGACCGAATTGTTGAGGAATAAAATTCCATCGTCGAAATATTCCAGCCCAAGGCAAGAGTAGAAGCAAATAGCATGTATGGGATAACTGTGGTGAATTCTCATATTAGTTTCATTTGTACATCAAGCATTCAATTGAGTATTATATTCAGTATATTATAGCTCCAATTTTGAAGTGGATATTGATGGGTCGCATCAATTACGATCTCTAATTACCAACAAAAATCCCGTTAATTGTGATGATAGGTAGCAGTTTAAATCACTGAATATTTATGAGCTTTTTCAAAGCAATTTTTCTTAAACTTATTTAAAAATTTTCTTAAAACTTATTTTAAAGCTCTTTTTGGTAACTTTCCGCTGTAGTTTAATTAAATATCTATCGAGTATTCATTATTAAATTTAATATTAAAATAAATTATTGGCTTCTATAATCTCTTAATGATATTTATACTATCAACGAAAATTTTAGAATTTCAGTTTGAAGAGGTAGCAGATTTTTAAAATCGTTTTCCATTATTCCCTTAAAAATATTCACAACAAATCAAGAAGGAAGTTAAAAAGTAATGAAAATTCTGCAATTGTTATTGATAACTTCATTTGGTCTCGTTGATGGAATTTGCTATAACGTTTTGATACTAAATAAATATATCGAAAGATATTTTTGGATATTCCTAAAGAAAATATTGACGAAAGAGACTTTCCGTACAATGAGAAAATTTTTTTATTTTTAGAATATTATGAAACTGTAAGAGTAGTTTTAAAAATATATTTTCTCACTATCTATATTTAATCACTTTCCTTTCTGCTCTATTCCCGAAGCTTATATTTACTCTAAATCTTGCTTTAGGAACGACTACTTTGACCCTGAATATCTTCTCTAATTACGAGTAAAATAAAGAATATACTACTTAATGAAGATCATTATACATTTCATTCTCACAGACAGAGGGTGGCATTTAATTTTTTTGTATTTATATTATCTAATTATTGAAATAAAACGCAAATTCTATCCAGGACGGAAATGTATCCGAACCAGTGTTTGAACACATCCTCTCTTTTGCGAGAATCTGCTGAACTTTTGCATATTACAAAGGAGCGTTTAAATCACGAAAATCTGTCTCTTTAACTTATCTTAAACGTTTTTGTGTCGTTGAAACCAAGGTCGAGCCCAGTTCGTGTCCCTTCGTCGATCGTAACTTCCGAACGGGAGAAACTCAAGACAAAACTGGTCACACAACACGTTCAGCGAGAGATAGTAAAAAAGAGAGAGAGAGACAAAAATAAAAGGGGAAGAGGACAAAAAAAAAGAGTACAACGGATCGTGAACCCTTATTAAGGCCGAGATCTCTTTTTCACATTCGAATCATAGAGAAAGAACGATTTTTTTAAAAGGGGGGTTTCGTGCTAGACGGTTGGTCCCATCTGGGTTTGATATGGGAATTTGAAGGAGGTCGGCGACCTTTGTTTGAGTTTTGATCCGAATGAGGGCGCAAGTGAAGTGCCTCTCGCACATATCCCCGTTACCCCATTAGTTCCTCTTTTTTCCGACTCCTTAAAAAAAAAAGTCCGAACTCCGTGTTTGTCTACCCTTCCCCCCCCCGCGCTCGCCGGGACCCTGACAATGCGGGTTACGTCTCCTCAGAAATACTCTCCCGTTTCCTCCGAATTATTTTGATTACTTCCCTTTTTACGTCATCCCTGGCGACCACTTTCTATTTGACTATGCCCACGCATTCCACTCTAATCAACTTATTTTTCGCGGAAGAATTGAAAAGGGCAGTTCATGGAAAGGGCTTTCCCACGCTTAAGGTTGTCCTTAGAGCTCGGAGGAAATTAAATAGCTGTTTTTAGAGCTAAATTGGGTCTTAATTTAAAGCCTAGACAAACTGGCAGACTCGCCCACAAGGTTCGCCATTCAAATGTGTGCATAGAAAGTGATTTGAAACTAAGTTCATTTTCTAATAATGCGTTTCTAAGGAGTTGAGTCGAAGGTGAAAAGCGAGTTGTTATGGAAGTCCATAGTTGTAATGTATTATTTTTATTGCAGAGCGTAATTATCTTTTAAGTTAATGATCTTCTAAAGTCCTCCCTTATTTCTCTGCATTCGGAAGTTCTTTTAAGCATGTTATTAGCTTAAAAATACGTTTTATAATTTTCTTAACATTCATTTTAATATAAGAGAAATTGTTAATTGATTTTCGATCTTAAAGACAGGTAATCATTATCAATAACGATTGACTTTTAATTTTTTCTCCACTTTTTTACTAACAACTCTCCTAATAGATTTCATTTGGAGCAATCTTCAAACAAAAGACAATTTCAAACACTAAGTAGGTCTTGGATTTCTATTACCATCATTTGAAGTTATGTATTAGCCCATAGAGTACCTCCTAGCGCTTTATGCGATCCTATTCCTTGTTCGACACATAATGGAGTCGCCGTATATGACTGTTGGAAGTTTAACGACCGCCTAGGGATGGGAGAATGAATCCCATCAGTGATAATTCCCCGCAAATCTGTTCGGGAAACTGCGAAGATGACTTTGGACTTCTCACCGTACGAACCTAAGACGAATAAAGCATGGCGCTACGGCAATTAACCATGACATGGATTGTGGTGTTTCTGCTGGCGGCATATTCATGCCAGATTCGCACGTAATGGATTGCTTCGAAGGAAATTTGTATCGCTTTAAGACTCCTCACGTCGTTAAGTTTGACGTAACACTCAAATTAGGATGTCACCGGGTTTCATTTGCGAAATATACCTCAGGCGATTGTATTACCAAAGATTGATTATCACAATGAGTCCACCGAAATTGCCGGGTGGGAAGAAGATTCATATCACTTCAAATATACTAATTCATGATTGTTGATAAAAACGATGTTTTTTACGATAGCTATTTGACTTCAATATTATTTGAAAGAATTTAAGTAATTACGTTTAAAGTTTTTCATGTATTATTTATGATATGTTGTCATTTTCAACCCTCCTCAAGCTTATTTTCATTCTTAGTATTAGAAGGTTTTTGACTATTCAGTATAAGGACCCATAAATAATATTCTTACGTGTTTAGACAATACAATTTTACATCTACTGTCTTTGAATAACTCTGTTTACATTTCACTAATTTGAATTTATTTTATTTGCAGGTAAGGCCTCATACTATCAGATATTTTTACGAACAAGGTAAATGAATGCTCTGCATGGTATAATTAGAGATGATTCTTTACTTTAATGAATGAATATATTACGCACTGATGTTTCATAATATAAGAAATCCAAACCTTTACGGAATTTAGTTAAGGGAAAACGAAACGTACAGTTGTTAACATTGATTATGCTATGATTGGTAAACTACTATAACATGCACATTTATTAAATTATGAATAGACTAATGAATTCAGCAAATACAGTTGAGCATGAATTATAAATTAAAATTGAAGGAATTCGTTACTGCTCGTATCCTAAGGAGTCTGTGTAGTTTCTGAGTAAACCTAATGTCCCAAATACCATAGAAAACTCTAGAAAAATAATAATCTTCCAAGGTCAAAATAGCATCATTACTAACTCATCCCTCGCAAAAATTTCAGCAGTGAAATTACAGCAAAATGCGAGGATGATCCCTTTCATTTTCACTCTTTCACTTGGGCCGAGAATTTCCTCGGGACAGAAGGATTTACCCAAAGATGAAAGGGTAGAGCGTGCATTTCTCCGAGGGATTTGGTGGGCAAAGAAAGATGCGAAAGGAAGAACAGAAGAAGATACGGGATCGTTTCTCGAGAAAAAAAGGAAATCGTTCAATGTCGTGTTCGTGGGTTGACTGCTAATGTGATCCACGCGAAGAGAATGGACGGAGAGACGAAAAATTACTGAGGTACACAAAAAAGAGTTGGAAGGACATTCGATGAAAATGAAGAAGTAAGAAAGAAAGGGATAGTTCAGTTGGAGGGAAAGGATGTGATAAAATAACAGGGATTTATACGTAAGAGAAACGAGGACAGAATGAAATAGAATGCTAAAGAGGATTTGTATATGAATGCATAGTATCCAATGTGACAAAGTATGTGTGTACAAAAAGAATGCGAATATGGTGGGTAGCTTATATTAAATCTGATAAGAAAATATGAGTACCAAAACTATACTTCGATGTCAAACAAGTTCTATCACCTCATTATTACTTTTAAATAGTTAATGAACTAGTATATAAGGCCAATTAAAAATGGCGGTATTTGTTTCAACACGGAATAACATCGAATACATCGAATCAAGATTTAGAGGTGACATTTTTTTTTGCTTGAATTCAAAACAACTCCAAAATAATCTTAAAGATTCCACTAAAGAGATAATATCTTTTAACTGTTGAGACTTTGTAATGTACTCGATTCGCCATAAATTCGATGAATACTTTCCAAGCAAGAAGATTAAAATCTTTAAAATCTTATCTTTCTAATCAACGCATAGAAATGTATAAATCAAAATCCGTGATCCCATAGAACAAAGCAGAATTTTGAATAATCGAATGTATAAATATCTGAGGAACTACTCCATGACGTTCTGTAATTGTTTTTAGAATACTCGTTGATGATGATCTCATTCTCCTGAATATTTTTCTTGTAAATGTAATTTATATGATCCATTCAGGTAATATGGATTCCTCCCGTTTTCTATGACGATAAGATATCCTTGGTCAACGTGCATCTGATATCCGTGGGATCTTTCTTTACATCCCTTTACAGAGAAGATGCTGATCCTTTAGAAGGATCAGTAAGACGTGTCGTATGTGTCGGCAGATTCCTAACGCCATCTGATGATCTCATTTATTAGGATTTCGAAATCGGCGGAGACGAATTTCTTTGCGTTTTCGCGACCTCTTTGAGAAGTCCGGGGAAGTAATCGGATTTGGTCCTTCCGGGCGAAAAATGGCGTCAGGTTTGAGCTAGTAATTCGTGGAAAAAAGGAAAATAGACCTTCTTTAATGCGCTTATACTTATACGAAGGCAAAAAGTGGAGGAGGTAGGTAAAAAAAAGAGGCGAGACAAAGCTTCATTGTATCGTCGGCAGCGAATTTGGGCGAAAATGCGAAGAATGAGCGAACAAAATGAGGGAATTGAAAAATTCGTTGAAAAAGGGCGTCCCTGGAGGTCTGTGGAGGTGGATAAAAGACCGTTTCGATTGAAGTTGGAAAAAGGTGTTAATGAGGGGAAGAAATGATGAATGCGATTGATTGCAGGACTCTTTGATCACCAGAACTTGAACTATATCCGAAACGCTACTCGTATTCTTGGTTGCTAGGTTATACCGAATATGTATAGAGGTTTGTTACCTGTTTGTGTTACCTTCACCTTGCAACCACTACGCTAAGCCTTTTAGTTCATCCTAAACTCTCAAATCATGCTTATATTTAATGAAGATTGATTCATTTTTAGTTTCTTCTAAAGAGAACTAAACCTTTTTTGTTGGCTTTTTGTTATTATAGTTTTCTTTTGACTATTTCTTATCAATTATTATCTATCAATTTCGTTTATTTATCATTATATTCATTAAATCGGTCAAATTTAACTGTGATATAACAAGCACCAGCTGAATCAACGTCCATTATCGTAATTACCTTTCTTCTATGGGGCGCTTTCTTTTTTAAGTCAAAGTTTTCTACAACTTCCTTCTTTCTTTAAGCCTTTCAACATTCCTCTTTCTCTTCTATTGGTATTAAATACTTTCTCTTCGACTTACTTTCTCTTCACATTTAATTCATCATCAGCTTTCGACTTCCAATCTTTCTACATCTCAATTATGGACCTTTATTATAGCGGTATATACCGATAATTCCATAAAATCTACGTAATTATGATTTCCTTACTATCCAATTATGTTCATGAGGTAGTTATCGCGGAAAGCTCTGAGTAATAATGACAAGCGTAGCGAATACTTTTCTTTGAGAAATGCTAGTATTGTTTCAAGGAAATTTACATTGGAGATATGACATTCAAAAGGAGGAATTAGATTATCTACCTCTTAAGAAGTTGCAGGAAACTCGATGCTCTTGATATATTGAAGATCGTGAAGAAATATTCCTCGAATTTACATCATTGTTCGATTATCGTAAATGAGTTTCTGTTTCCCAGGACCTATTCCATATTGTAAGCCATTATCCCAAAACCTTCCACGGTAACTCAATCTTCTGCTCTTGTTTTCCTCTTTTCAGACCTTTCACTTTTACCTCTTTCGACCAATCGGATGCATCCCTCTTCTCCTTTAATCAATTCGGAATTCACATTTACGGATATCTTTTGTTTTGGTGAAATATGTCGCCTTTGAAATTATGCACTGTTTCCGTTTCTTTTTGAAGATGAATCTGGTGTATTAACTGAGCGATCCTAAGTAATTTTGAGTAGTTCAACTAAATTTAGATGCTTTTTTTTTAATTTGTTTGAATTATCAATTGAAAATCGATGTATCGAAGAACGTTTTTTTCGTTTAGAATGAAGTGTATTATAATAAGGTAAAAAATTTTGGAGAATTTCACGATTTTATCCCAATACTTAGTTTACTTTCTTCATTTAAAGATTGGCATATGGTAATAAATTCAGCATCAAATATAAAATGAATTTCGAATATAAAGCATCTCCAGCATTATATTGATGAATTAATTAAGCTAATGGTTGTCAAGAACTATTTCCTTCGCCGAACTATATTTGTTGTGTATTTCTTATCGCTTTAAAAGTGTATTAGCCAATAAGGAAGAAGCAATTGGTTTTAGATTCGAGGTGAATTAGGTAATTGATATAGAAATGATAACTCTACGTTTATGGAGAGAGAAAAACGGACAATTTCATTCTTTTCCGACTCGATTCGATTATACTCTCCCTAAGTGAAGTATCTGAAGAACCATTTATAGCAAAGAAAAGAATCGACCAAGACTACGGAAGTAGAAGGCTGTGCCACCAGTGAAGCAATGAGTGTTACAGCTCTTAAGGAAAAACACTCTTGTATAGGATCATGAAAGGTTTTCTCGGGAAAACTCCTTCCCGAAAATAAGAGGAACTGCAAAATATCCTTTGGACTCCATTTCGTTTCGGTCACGAAAAAGTTCTAACCCATGCTTTTCGAGACAACTCGGAATGAAACCGCGGCCTTGGACCGTTGCATTTAGGAGGACGGATTGCGACCAATCCATTGGGCGGATTTTTTAGGACGCCGAGTGCTTAGCGAGAATATGGAACTCCTTAAAGGTTCCATTCACTTCGAACTCTATTCGCAACAATGGGTCGCTTGGTGTGCCCTGAAAAAAGGTCTCCGGAATCCATGGCAACGACTCCGGTGACGTAGTCGTCTTCCGCGAACCGATTTTAAAGGATCCTTCCTTTTTATCCATCGCCTCAGTTTCTATCCGTTTCCCCGAAATTCTCTCTCTCTCGACGGCGCGAAATGGCCGCGTCAAATCGGTCATTTTTTACGGCTCCGTTGCGATCTAGGGCGTGGTGAATGCGGCGGTGCCATTTGACCACATCCAGGATAAAAAAGGTGGGATTGTTTCATCTCTCGGGGCGTTGGCTGTCGGCCATACAGCTTCACATCCCTGGCTTAAGTCGAGCACCATTCTTTGGCTTTTTTTTCTTTCTGAAGGGCCAAAATAAATAAGCCCGAGGATGCTATTATGTCTGATATTTTCACAGCTCGCTCGGCCATTTAAAACTGTTGTCAAGGTGATGATATTCTGAATTATAGAGTGCTTATTCAATGGAGCGTTTAATCAAATTTTATGTGATTGAGATTTCGGCTATTTATTTTGGGGCTTCTAATGAAAGATGTAAGAGGAAGTTTTTAAGTTTTTCACGCTTTAATTTATTTAATTTAAGTAATTAAACTTTCGTTCTTAACAGAAATTATCGCTGGTGGCGCAAGTCTTGGGATTGTGCCTTATAAGTAAATTATAATACTCCGGGCAACTGTTTGAGTACATATTAATCCCTTTATAATCGAACTAACGTTCGATACTAACAATTATATTTATGTATTATGGTGCATAAAAATATTCCATATAAATTAACCTATACATTTCTATTATACTGTCTCAAACAGTCATTGTTTTCATTTATTTGTTTTAAATAGACTAAGTTTAAATCCATGAGCGTTGAGCACTTGCTTAGTGCGTTATGAGTCGAATTATAGTGAGTTATGTAATACACTTCGAATGGATTAAAAACAAAATGTATATTATGAATATTTTTATATCGTGAAAAAAATGATTATCTCCAATGTGTTACGTAAATATGTTCGAGGAACAATTTCATTCATTTTATTCGACACTTATATTAAGTTTAAATGAAACTAAAATATTTTCTTATATCTTCGGAAATGTTTTCAGCCTCAGATCTTAATAATAATCCAAAGTGAATTGATAAAAAGATTACCTGCAATTTTCACCTGATTGTTGCCATAGCACGACTCCGACCTTCGTTATGTAGTGGCGCTCGTGTGGAGCGATAGTAACACCCAACATAATGTAACCTATTGACCTTAAAAAGATTTTCAGAGTTATGGTCGCGTCCAAAGATCGAATCGAATTTTTTAAAGAACATTTTGGCACGTATCAATTTGGAAGGGAATTGTAGAATTTGGGAGGAACATATTTACGGCAGCGACGAAGGCTTTAAGAATCTCCCGCGAAGACTTTTACGCGAAGATATTGTTTAATTGCGCGGAAAGAATTCTTCAGCAGCGCGGGATAATGTTTGGAAGAAGAATCCGATGAATGGCCGTTAATTAATTGAACGACATCGGTGAAGTGGAAGAAATTGCTCCCATTTTAGGAATTTATTGGAACCATCACATTCGAACTTTTACATCGTAAAATGGTATCGGACCAATTACAAAAAAGTTCCATCCGATTCGAGGATTTTCAAAGTTACTTACGAAACGAATCGTGGTGTATGAACTATTCTTCGTTAGGATTTTCTAGTTCTCATTCTATTTAATATTGAGTGAGAGGAAATAAGAATATATACTTTCACGCTATTTGACGCTTTGACTACCTTCTACTTTGTAGATATTATATTTTTTACAATTTTCTAATATTTATTTTCATATAAATCAGTTATGGTACGTAATGATCTGAGCATCAAGTGCATGAAAAAAATCAGGGATAGTTTCTATGACACCGAGTCTTAACTTTATTGTTTTGAACTTTGAACTTTCTGATTTTGTTCTCAATTGTTTTTTCTTATTCATTAGATTTAATAAATAATCATTAATGAAATGTATATTTCGTACTTTAGAACATCAAGGAAGTACCAAAATTAATGAACGTTCTCATAGTTTTACTTAATTGTATATAGGCGAGCTATTACGAGCTGAAGTTTCTTCATTACCATCGATTTTACTTCCAGGAATCTGAGAATGGGTGTAAGTCCTTGTGATGCTCGACCTAACCTCCTCCTACAGTGATCTTTAGCGCCATGATCGTGAAAGTGATTTGCAGGAAACGTTTTACACAACCCCAATATTCTTGGAAACAAATTCTATCCCCGAGATATACGACCTTCCAGTTCGTTCCCAGGAGCACAGACAAACCCTCGAAGGGAGGGAGAGAAAGGACGGAATATATATTTCGGGATCATCTTATCGCCACGCTCGTGCAAACATCGCATTGTTACGAATAAACACGTGTCTCCCCCTCCCACTTTTGCAAATCTTCCAGAAGAAGCGGTTTCGGAATGCGCCACGTTTGATGGCATGGCTTTCTAAGGCTTCCAGAAGATGGCGTTAGCGACCTCACTTTCTTCCCGCTCTTTCCTCAAAATCCTTTTTACTTCCCTTTCACTTCCTTTCGTAGGGACAAAAAAGGAATGGGAAAGTGGTGCCGGAAAAAGAAAAATCCCCAAAGATCCCTTTTTAAAGGAGCGAAGAAAAACTTCAAACTTTTTTTCCCCCAAAAACTCACATTTTCAGCTCCTGCGAACACTTTTTTCTGAGGATTAAAGAGTTAGGAGCATTATTAGCCTCCATAGCAAAACCCGGGGAAATTAGTTTATAATTGATCAAGATTAAAGCGCCCTTCTTTCCTGTGTGGAACGGGAAGGAATGAAGAATGGCGCCCACCGCGCTTCCTTTATTTTTTATGATAGTTCCGACTTCGCCCACGTGGAAATTGGTATTTGGCGCTTTTCTTGCTGCGACTGATGATCGAAACACCTGAGAAGGAAATTAGTCATGTGACAACGGGGAAATTCCGCTCTTTGGTGGGTAATCAGCCGATATTTCCTCGTTTGTGTCATAGAGCATTGTATTTTCGAATTATAACGTGAGATTTACGCTGTAAAAAGGTCGCAAATTTCTTCGTTATCATCCTTCACATTTTGTTTTGTTTGCTTGTATTTTAATCACTTAGTTTTGTAGTGGTAGTTTAATTGCATTGGAGAGTGAACAATGGTTGAATATAAGAGAGTTCGTGAAGGTCTAACCTCATCGAAAAGAATAATTAATGATAAATTCGGATAATGTGAATACTCTTTCATGGAATAGCGTACGTATCGCTATTCAGTTTACTTCAATAATTGTTGTTAGTAAACAAAAGTCGTTGACAACCATACCTTACCCGGTCTAATAACAAGTGGCGTACATTTAATTTTCGATCACAATGTGTTTGTGATTTTTAGAGCAAAATAACCCTCTGATCATAACTAAATACTAAGTCGCATCATTAGTTGCCGAAAAATCTTATGAAATGGTAAATTAAAGCCTTAAGACCTTCCGGCGAAATTGTAACCCAAATTATCGCCTAAAATGTCGATTAATCTTTTAGAAATCTTGCGGAATTAACCGGTTTCATTAATTCCCAACATGATACAAACAGAGATCCTTAAATTCCTCTCAGGAATTTGGGATTAGATTGGATTCCGGAAAATTTGCCCAAACTCTGCCTGGAATCAGTGATTAATGTATGCTTTGATTCAGAGAAATCTTAAAAATCGGTTTTATGGTTTTTATCTCTCCTAATGTTTCGATTATTTACCGGTACTCATTTCTATCACAGGCATTTTATGATAGTACTTTATAAAATGAGGTTGAAATTTTCTTTTTTCCTGACTGCAATTATCTTTATCGTCGCTTAGGCTTTCGCTTGAATATTTGAATCAACTACCACATTAGTACACCTTAGCTCCGGACAATATCTTCTTAATCTTCAATTAACATCATTTTTTCGTTCTGACTATGCTTTATAGAATAATTATTAGGTTTTAAATCTAACATGCTGGAACTCATGAACTGATATACCTAATAGATAGTGAAAGTGTCGAGTTGGACTATCAACATTACAAATAGGTCCTAATATGTATGATTATTTAAAATGTTTGGTATATTTATAATCTTGTTTATTTGCTGCATTTATAACTTGTATATTTATGTTGTAACTATTTCATCCTTTATATTTCCTTCTAGGTTGTACTCATTTTTTGATTTCTTGTAGCTTTTACTATCAGTAGGATTGCGCAGGTTTTTCACACCCCCACTTCTTCCTGGGTGTTTTTCTGCTATGGAATTTTTTTCCCTAAGTTTCACTTGAGGTTATTTAATTCCACAAATTTATTTATTTAACTTAAAATCTAATTAATTTAACTTTTTAATGCATTACTTATAATTATTTAGACAGGGTTAAATGGAAGAGGAGACTTTTCAGTCTCAATTACGCCCTAAATAAAGACGCAATTATAATTATTATTATTAAACTGAAAGGATTTTGAATTGCTTTTGATGGTATATTATATTTTATGATAGAATAATTCTATTTATAAGTGGTATCTATTAATTTCCGACTAATTTATCTTTTTATCGCTCATTTATAGAGAAAACTGATCTGCTTTGTATTATAACGAGGGGGTCTTAAGACGTGTTCTTTTTTAATTAGGAACATGAATCTATTTATATCACCTTTCATCTTATCTAGCAGATAAGATTACATTTTCAACGTGGATATAATGAATAGCAATAAAGAGATACCTTTAGACGATGACTGATCCATTGCCTAATGACTATTGGGAGATTATATTATATTTTTATGAAGTACTCTCACAGTTTTTTTCGGAAGAAAATAAGCTAACTGATTGTGCTTGTAGTAAAAATGATAGATGATTATTTTTTTCTGTTATCATAAGCCGTTTACGAAATGTTAAGATTAAAAATTTTATTTAAGGTTATCCATTAGTTTTGGTGTTTTCGTTATGCACTATTATGATACGTATCTAATTCTTAAAAGAGAAAGAAAAACCATTTTCCAAAATTAGAGTTTATTCCATTTGCGATTCAAACCTTTTAATTCTGGAACTGGAAGTCATAAATTTTGTCCTTCATTTATCCAAAATTTGAGGATGATTAATTCTCTTTACATACTTCTAAAATGCACTCAATTACTTACTCGGAGCATAAATCGCCCATAAAATTCATTATTGTTGTTGTTTAAAGCGGAAAATAGATTGCTTTAGATGAGCATGGTCTGAAAATTAGCGGCATTTTCGCTGAGTAATATGGAATTATTGCTTTTATAATTCCCTATAAATATTTATTCTCCCGGATAATGATTTAATGCTGTTTGGTTTGGCAATCATTATTCAAGGTCCTGCATACATTAACAATGAATGCGATTAAAATAATGGAACAAAACTAGTTTCACTTATTACCACTCGTGAAAATAGGTCCATTAACATCCTCTTCAAAATATTCCACAAGCTTTACAGATGTTAGTTATATTTTAGTTATTTCAGTTTTTACACAATTTAGTAATAAATTTGCCAACCTTATTGAAAAATTGTCATTGATTTAATTTAGTTAATCATGATTTTTTTTTCAAAAATGTATTCAATTCAAAAAAATTTCGTCAGGAGAGTTTTAAACTATTAAACAAGTAAATTACCATCCTCAAAAGATTAAAAATTATTTAAATTACGAGATTTGTTCCTAATTAGAGCACAATACGTTCATATATTGTTTACTTATGTTAATATTTTATATTTATTCTCTAAACTTTGGGCTTATGAACATTATTTTCATATGCTATATTGCTTGCTTAACCATCTTAAGCCCTGAAAGAAGTGATCAAATAGTTAAAAAATGATAAAAATTCATACGATTAAGTTATAGATATTTGATAAACTTTCCAACAAATCTAGAATAAAAGGCGGTTGTTGTGTTAAAGTTAAATATGAAGAATGTTGAGCGTTTTAAAATCTATTGTGTTTTCTTTGCATACATATATCAATAATGATACTCTCCCTTAAATGGAAAGGACATTATGACCGATATGATACACATGATCAACATATAGATTCTTATCCCCCGTAGTTGTTTACGGCTCTGAATTAAATTAATCTCATTTGATGCACGTAAATCAACATCATATTTTTATACACGTAAATTAACATCATATTTTTGTGGACAATTACCGATATTGAATTATTCTGTTCCAGCCAATTCTTATTGAAGCAAAATACCGCATTGAAAGTGATAGCAAACACATTTACACAGATATAAAAGCTTGGAAATACTAAACATTACATTTTCCTGGAATTCCAGCTAGTTTCACATCTGTAAATATAGCATCTTACGTCCCGCAGACGAACAGTTTTGAAAGTTCCGTAATACGTCCATGGCTTGAATGTTTCTTGTAAAGGATCACAGAGGAAATATTTTCATCGACGTGGCCACATCAAAGAATTTTTCCCCATTCGTCATCGACTGGTCCACGATGAAAGCGGATATTTGGGGAAAATCTCCAAATATTTCGACTGAAAGCCGTTTCGTTTTGGAATCCCAAAAGAAAATAAAGAAGATTTCTTTCTGAAGATGAGGAAAAAATATTTCTGAGAATGGGGTGGGGAAATCGTTTTGAGGACTGGGCATTCACTAGACTCTCCTCGCATTCACTTTTAAGATGAATGTATGAGATACAAAATAGATCAAAGTTTCGGATTGGTCATCCAAAATTTTTGGTTAAATTGTGTGATTTAAATATATCTTTGTATATTTTCTCTAAATGTTAAACAGAAGTGAAAAATAGAGACCTGAGTAGGACCCAAGACTCCCACTTGCCGGGCGGGTATGCTGACCTCGTGATTATCCTAAAAATAGCTTTTAATAATCAGATCTTTAGTTTAAACCGACAAACATATGCGTGAAATTATAGCAGTGTAAACTGTGCAGATTTTCAGTATGCTATGTACCTTATTATTCATTATTTTACGTATGAAAATTTTATCTGACTAAAATACGTTTTCACTTGATGTGATCATGAAGATTAACAGTTTTTAAATAATGTCTTATATCGGTGTATTAATTGATATTCAATATGAATATAATATCCACATATATTCCGCCTCTGTTCGCGATGTCACTAAGCATTGTGAATCATCTTTTTCAAATTGCACCGCTCTGAACGAAAATCATTCAGTTCCAACTCAAAATATTTCATCTTGATCTTCCAAATCCTTTTCGGAGGATAGTGCAAAAGGGTGAGTGGGAAAAGAGAGTAGATCACCTTCGGAGGGTAAATTAGAAGTGGCGTTTGAGTGAAAAGTTATAAGGGGTTAAAGGGGTTGGCGAGATAATGTGGAAGAAGGTTATTCGAGTGAAGGATGGCTGAGTATTTTAGGGAAATGGGGAAGGGGTAAGAAGGAAGGACGCTGCCGAATATATCTCACGCCTTCAGGAGATTGCCATGGGTGAAATAATGCCTCGCTATACGTGCACGGATATACAGAGGAACAATTCCTACGCCGAATATTGGATTTTGCGGGAAAATATATAACGTAGACTGTAATGCAAAAAGTTCTGCGGTCGTATCAAAAGGCGTCCCAAAATAGAATAATTTACCGTGTGCGAGGAATGGCGTTTTTAGTTTTTTTTTTAAAGTGGAAAATTTGGTGGAGAAGAATCTCATGGTATATGATTATGAATGAAAGTTAGTGGAAAATTTTGTATGCATTTAAAATTACGGATAATTTTATGTACCCACTGTGGTTTTTTTTTTGCTTATTGTCCATCTATTGCATGTACATTTTATCCTAAATTTATACTTTAATATAATTATAATACCTCATCCTTTAGTTCATTTAATTCACTATATATGTATATATATAGTGGAAGGAAAGTGTATCCAGTCATCAAATTTATAACTTGTAAGATTTGAAGCTACCATTACTACATACAAATACTTATCAGAGATTAAGATTTTATGAGACTGGAATGATGAGTTTGGTTTTTCGACCAAAACTTTTCTACTTATCCATAATACTCCAAGATCAGTAATTCCCACAAACTTCTTAGCAATCCACTTTATGGGGATTAACTAAATCAGAAAAAGGTAGAGATATCCGCATTTAAACTAAGTATGATTTAAATTCCCCTCTCTTCTTATAGGGAGAAAAACTTTAATTAGCTATCGCATAATTAAGAGAGTTTAAGTATCTTAAATTTTGACGGTTGATCTGTAAGTGGGAAAATGGAAGGAAAACCAGATGATCAGGCTTAGTAGCTTATTGCTACAGACTGGAAGGTATCTCTAAATAAAGTAGCTTTATCTTGTTATCGGTAGTAAAATGCGCTTTGTTACGGAAAGTGAAGAGTCGATAAGTGAAAGTTAGAGAGTAAGGATGAACGGAAAAGAGCATGAGCAGAGAGCCAATTTGACGCTTATTTGTAAGATACAAGCTTACAAGAGAAAGAAATTTCACATGAATTCAGAAAGAAAGTTTAGTATGTATTATTGGGTCAAAATTCTTATATCTGCCTTTGTATCATTGTTAGAGGTTTTTACAAAGTACCATACATTTGTATAGTATAAAAATTAGCCTGAAACTTTGAAAAGTATTTAAATAAATTAGGACAAAGAAAAGTAGTAGTCAATAACTAGTAATAAAACGTATGCAATAAAACAGAAGTGTACGTAAAAGTAATGTATAAGTTTGATCAACAATTTGTCGTACAAAATGAGCTCTGAAAGATAAGCAATAATTTGTCTCGAAACTTTATTTCATTCTTTATGACACGAATTTGAATAAAGTTTGTTTGTGAAAGTTTATTAATGTGGAATTTATATTTATTATCATATCGGATTGTTAAAGATCGTTTAGAGGTTTACAATAATTATTCTATAATGAATTTCAATTATTATTGCTCGCCAAGGTTGCCAAGAATTAACTTCGATGGTTAAATTATCCCCAGCGTAATTTTATTTAGCGTCTCCGCAGAATCTGTTGCTGTTAAATTTATCGACGTAATTAATATGCCGTCAAAGGGAAAATAAGGAGGAAACACTGCCTTTTAGGCGTAGGTTATTTATAGGATGCTAAATAAAACCGACACGCTAATCGATGAACTCTGGTTTCGGCGAAAGAGGTGGGATACGTAAGGATTTAATTATTGAGGTGAAATATTGAATTTAAAGAGAGAGAACCTTTGTTTGTTTGCGGAACAGATTTCTCAGAATCCTGACCGAATTTAATCACCGAATTACGTGTAATCGTTAGGTGATCAAATTTGAAGGATTTGGGCCAATGATTTGTTTGCGTTTGAATCTTTCGATTACAGGGAATTGAATTGGGTACTTTCGAGGAAAGTTTCATTTTTATCCAAGAACTTGGATCCTATTTTTGTCAGCTTTCATCTTTACTTGGAAAATTAATTGAGAAACTTAGGTTTAACAAGCGAGTTATTTTTATTTAAAGAGTTGGTTCTTTAACAAGAACCAAGTTGAACAAATAGTAATTTATTAGCGTAAAATTAGTAAGATTGATATACGTATACTTCAAAGGCTTTTGGCAGAGTTGCCTGACTTCTAAATGATTAATTTGTTATGCTTTTCTAGAGAGAAACCCCTATTTATGTGGTTTAATTTGAAATCTAAATACTTCTAATGGTATATTATACTTGCTGTTTCATCTATTTGATGTTTTTCTTTTCCTTTACTTAAAACTCTGCATAATCTTCTCATCTTGTTTATTTACTTTTCGCTTGAGTATCTTATTGGTCTTTATACGTTAAAGTTAAGTTTATTACAGTTGGTAAAAGGGAAAAGGTAACTTTTGCGTGAACTGCTCACAAAACTTGCATCAAAAACGGGATTTAACGGACGAGAAAAAATGCTGATAGATCCAGGTTCGAGTCCCGGTCTTGTCAAGCTTCATTCACGTATTTTTATTCGTGGGTTAATTTTGCGAAATTTTCGAAAACCACATTATTTTCACCTATTTAAAGTTCCCATTGTCCTTACTCCTCCTTAACTTCTTTCTGAGAACCTATTTCACTTCGAATTACATAAGATCCTCTCCCCGTTTTCCGTTAGTTAAACATTCCTTTCGAGAAATACCTTGAAGAGTAAATTAAAACAATGGCGTACGTATACATCTTTGGGAAAAGATGCCATATGCCACAGATGAAGTGACAGGTCAGACAGACAAGTCACTGCACTGAAGATGTTGGCAAAAGAAAGCAGGGATGATAGTTAAGGAATAGAAAGAGTTGCTAATGGTAGAGAATAGAGAGAGGTAATGAAGGAGCATTAAAAAGAGAAGGAATAAAAAGAAAGTGACGTGGGTAGAATGGAAGACAGCATCTGTCCGCAGCAAATGAGCAGTTTGGCGGATCTTAAGGAAGAATTAAGGGCCGATTGGGATCTCGTATGTGACTCGGAACTCATGTCCTGCAGCTTCTTCACATGGAACCCATGATTCATCGTTTGGAATCGCTAATGACTAAATCCATGACTAATTTGTCTCTATCTATGATTTCGATTCTGTTCCGTCGCATCGGTGAGGAACTTTTACTAGTTCACTGATTCAGACCTAATTGAAGTTTTATGTCGGAATTTTTAATGAAAGTGAAGTGATAGACAAAGAAATTCATAGCTTAGTTAAGTTACCCTGTTACGCGGAGTGTCTACGTTCTGCAGTTCTTTTAATTTGAAGTTTAATTATGAGTAGGCGTATGTTTGTTTTTAGCGTTAAATTCTTTCCTGAATTTTGTTTTGGAAATTTACGGAAATTATTATTTTTTAATTCTTAAAGATTCTAACGCTTAAAAATAAAGAGCGATATGTTTATATTATCAATATCTATCATTGTTTTCTCAATGTTTGTTTATATACCTTCAAAGAATTATATTTATCCTATTCATTCAGGAAAACATCCTAACCTATCTATTTTATAACCTTAATTGATGTTTAATCATTACTTACAAAGTTTTAAACTATCCTCTGTTAGGTTTCAGAGTCATTGCAATAAGGATCTATCTCTATTCACTCAAGGTGCATTCGGTTTCCATTAGCAACCACCTATGAATACGTGAAGTTGGAATATGAGCACTTGAGCCTTAATTTCAATTCAACCACCATCAATCGCACACGAACGTACTTTACAACTCCCTAAGTCATGGGCTATGAATAGCGTAAGCCAGCAACGTAAGAATTCAGCCTCTTGCAGTCTTGCGGCGCTGTCATTAGGAAGTCAAACTGCCAGTACACCCGATCGCCCAAAGGATTTCCAGCAGCGTTCGAGGATAAAACAGAGAACGGATGTCTTAGGCGTGACTCGAGTATGAATATTGATGGAAGTCGTGCAAATGCGAATCCTCCAAATCCCTCCGAAGTTTTCCCCGAAAGGTCACCGATGGCAACTTGGTTCGGTTAATCCACGACGCCGAATTGGGCGCCATCTCATGCGAATCCCAGTTCTGCTTACGGAGTTGGTGCTCAAGAATGCTGTTCCTCAAACTCACTCGCATCAGTCTCAGGAGTTTCCCACAAGTTGCAGGCGTTACGGAGTCCGTGGGAATGAAGAAATAAGGTGTCCTCGAAAGCTCCCCCTCTTCTCCAAAAATTAATTCGATTCCTAAACTTTGGGACGGATTTTACGAGGAATTTGGATCGAGGCGTTTTATGGTTGTCGTTGGAATGTACGTGTTTTAGTGTTGTTTAACAATTGGGAAGGATGTTTATAAGCTGAGAGTTTATGTTAATGAAAAGAGACATCTATATTTTTAAAAATTTGTTTTAGGCGAATTTAGAGTCTCATTTGAAAGTTCATAAATTAAATGAGTAGGTTTTTGGAAGAGTTTAAGAATGTGAATTTCCTAAAATTAAATTCCTATAATGTCATTAGTGAGATGTGAATGTTTCTATGGTATTTTTATCAATGAAACAGAAGGAAAAATATTTGCGATTACTGCAGTATAGATTTATATTTCCATAAAACATAAACTGTGATTGATAACTTCATTCGAGGCACATACTATAAGGAATTTGGTGTGTAAGATACAATGTACAATCATCTACATCTACATAAATACCCTTTCGACGTGTTGTAGGGAATATAAAAACGTTTGTTATTGAAAATGATCATTTATTATCAAATTATTCTCAATAATTTTTCAATCTTCTTTTCAGATTGTATCAGAGATAACTTAAGAGAGTAAAAAAAATAATAATTGATTACTTTCACTTAATGATGAATTAACTATGGTAAAGTCTTACCTCATAAATCGCTTTCACAAACATCCCGAAAGTAATTAATAAAAACATTACTAGGTAGAATTAAATGTGTAACAATATATAATAATATTGTAGGAGGTCTTTTTTGGTGAAGAAAATCGTCCTAGTAACGAGTGATACAGTCTTTTATGTCACGATACCAATCTTGTCGTTGCCTCAGGATCGAGAACGCGAAAAAGTCCGAATAGAGGGCAGTAAGGCATTCAAGCGCTGATACTTTATTTATTTTTTTCTTTAGCAGTCACTGTGCATTCCCCTCCCTCTTCCGCGGAAAAAACGCAACATTTCTACGCTGCAGATCAAAGACATCTTATCGCTGGAATTCCGCTCACATTTTCCTTATCGCAAGAGCACCGACCGAATCTCGAATAATTCCGTCTCCACATTTAAGCCGTAACTCTTTAGATTCTGCAGGAATTCGATGCACGCAATTTCTCGGAGTACCGCTGCAAGAAGTGCATTATTCCCTGCCACAGTCCTCTCTGAAACCACGGTATATTTTTTATGAAAAAGTGCGCTTTTCTAATGTTATCTCGCGGTATCGATCTGCTACGAGGGGAAAAGCTGGCTGACCTGTTACTTTTTTACTCTTTACTACTCCTTGACCCTATGATAGATTACATTTCCTTAATGCCTCTTTGATAAAGAGTTCTTCCTAGTACACTCGTACTGAATTAAAATTTAGTTATGACTAAGCATGAAACTGTCAAATAAATGAAATTTTAAGATTTTGATCACTGTTTCAAAGTAAATTGTTTCCAATCTGAAGTTTTTTTACGTAAGTTAGTGTTACGACGGTTATATCTAGCTTTTGATACCTTCATCTATGAGTACCTCATTCACTGAGGATGAAAACTAGAAATTCTTCCTTTATTTACATTTTGCTAGATTATTTTAAAACTAGTAAATGGATGTGAAATAACTTTATAAATTTGAAAATTATAATAACTGATTGTGTGCTCAAACCCATTTATTTCATTGAATTACTCATATTCAGATCATTCCTGATTAATTTTATTATTTTATTATTATTCAATTAATTGCAAGAATAGAGTAAAAGAATAGATAGTATGGACAACCATACTGTCAGGAAATAATTAGGAATAAATGCTTTCAAATTGTTAAAATCGGTTCTTCCACATTCACTTTTAAAATATAGTAAAGCTATAGAAATAGTGAATTTAAATTATTAACTTAAGGATTTTTTTATGCTGATAGCTATATCATCTCAAGGGATCATTCAGTAAAAGTATAGCTATACGTGAACAGTCGATCCATCCAGCTGACATTCGGTCGTAACCCAGCTGCAATAAAACGATACATTGCTTCAAGAGTTAAATTGTCGGAATTTCGTTTCATTACGATGTATTACCCCCAAAAAACGTTTCCTACAGTTGACGTTGAATGGCTGTCTCCCAAGTAGAAACGTCCCCTTCCGGGAGTGATAGATACGCTCGTTAGAAACTGCGTGTTGCCTCGGTGAAGTAAACAGAGGATGAATCACCTTCCGTCGCCTTGAGAAGTATTCGGGTCAATCTCTTTTTTTCTGTTAAACTCACTTGTCCTGTTGAGCGCACTTGATCTTGGAAGGAGCTTATGTTAAAGGAGAGATTTATTCTGTTTACTGTTTCAGGTCGAATAGAATGGATATTGGAAAAGCGGAAGATAGGGCTGCATTCACTAAAACTCTGATATAAATCCGTTCCTTTTAAGTCGTTTGAATTATATGGGCCATAATCACAATACTCTAATTTATTAGAAACAAGAAGTTTGTATGTGATTAATGAGACGTTAAATTTCAAGTTCCCTCTCATGTTAGATGCGCAAGATAGATGCAAATGGAATTCAAAATTGAAATTCATTTTATAATTAAGCCAATTTAGACTATTTCACACCCTATAATGAATAATATAATCAATGAATCGAGTGTATAAAAATGGATTATTATAAGGACGGAATTGAAAGTCATTTATTTGTTACGCGAATGCAATTAATTATGAGAGTAAAAATATGAGTGAAACAAAGGAATAGAACATGAAAGAGATGAGACAAAGCTCCAGAAACGCAGCGTTCTCCTCTTTTAAGACGTTAACGACAAATCATAAAAAATACTCCTGAATATATACAGTACCATTGGCTGAGAAGCACCTCAATCCCTCTCTAGATTTTCTATTGAGGTTTCTACTCAGAGCACAAGTATTGGTTCTTACGTTGCTATGTAACAATCTGAACACATTGTTTGCCTTCGTATGTTAATAGCCTTCAGCATTTGGTTACATGAACGAGTGATAGTTTTCGAATTCAGCTGTTTCTACGGAATCTAATCTGTGTATATATATTCTTGATAGAGATACTGTCACTGGCATTGCCACGGAATTAACTTTGAAGGAACACTGAAAGAATAAATAATGTACAAGTTAACTTCTCAGTGTTGTCCGTAGCAACGATGAAGTTATTGACCTTATGAATTTCATTCGGGTAGCGCGTTCGTTTAGAACGGCTGCAAAAGCGGGGGCTGGCGTTTTACTTTCAAACCACATATTGTCACAAGAGACTTGGAGTCAACTCGAAAAAGTTTGCTCGATAGTAGGCAAATTTGAGACACAATTTCCTTCCAAGTTTTATCAAATATTTATTCTTCTTACATCCTATGCGCTGACTCCAGACTATTATCCTAGGATTAATTTCGTTAAACTAGCAAAATTGCGTTGGCAAAAAAATTGCGTTTTTTTAATTTTTGGAATTAATAGCTGGATGGGATATTAAAAAAAAATCACATTTTCTCTATAATTTCTTCAAAAGATAATTTAAATAAAATTCTTAATAATTAATAAATGAAAATTGCATGAATACAGTTGCCTTATGTATTTATTTATCGGAGAAACAAAAGAAAAAAATTATCGGAGAATTTTTTCATTTTATAATTTTAATATCCGATAATATGTCTAACAATTTTATTTAATATCATTACTTAATATTTCTATCTAAATTCTAATTATATATTTAATATAATCGCTTGATTGAATTTAGCATTAATTAGAGATTCTCAAGAGTTCGTCTTTAATAGTTCATTTGTCTACCGCATACTTTTTAGGTCGCTGCGTATATATCGTCCATAAAATCGTTGATATTTTAATTTCATCACACTCGAATTTCCGTATAAAAAATGGACCCAACTTTCAATTTCCTCGACCTTTTAAATTTTCAATTCATCCGCTGATAATGTGGGAGTTGTACATCATTGATTCCCTCAATGAGTGGGCAATATTTTCGAAAGGTGGAACTCAAGTAGGATGACAAATTAAATATTCAAGTGTTGGAATTGCATCGGAAAAAAGGCTGAAATTGAAAAGTTTACGAATGCGATTTATATTTTAATATGATTGGTAATTGATTTCCCATGGGAATATAAAAGGGACTTTGATTGGGAATTACAGCGTAAAATAATTCAGAATTTTACGCTCGATTTCGAATTTTAAGGTATCGGGGTCGGTGAATTCTATGAATAAATGAATAGTGAAGCATTTAAATTATTTGCTATGAGAAACATTCGTTGGAAATAGTTGAAAATCTGAAGTATATCATGTGTATAGATATATGTATTCTTTTTATCGTCTATACATTCTGCTTGTTGGAATTAAGTGGATTTCTCGATTCAATTCCGTTGTGCTCGCACAAATAAACGCTTTCACCTATAAATATTCCACTTTAACTCGTAATCATGTTCGGTCGACCAATTACCCGTAATTTAGAAGCTGAGGTATAATATTTATATCAATACCGAATTTTAAACTAAAGAAAGATTATTTTACACATCTGCTACCGTAAGGGGATATGTTACCGATCATTAGCTCAACCGATGTATCTTCATTCTGCAATTGATATGACATTAATTTGAATATCCTTTTAGTTCCTATGAATATATCCGCTTTCACGCTCCAGTTTTATAGAAATATTTCTTTCGTTAGAGTGTATGAATTAATGTATTAGAGAATTCAATTAACGGGACATATATTAATGCAAGATTCATTTAAATTTATAACCGTTACTTATATGCTAGCTTTCTCTATAACCGATTAGAAAGTATGAGGAAATATTAAATGACCACTAATGTGTTTTATTTGAAATCGTAACTAATTTATCGGCCGATATCTGCAACCTTACATCAAAATATTCTTAATATATGAATAGGATCATGCATAATAATAATTCATAGAGGGAACATTAATTAATATACACTAATGCAAACATTCAGTATTTTAATTTTTATCATTAATAATTCTGAGGTGAAATATTGGTATTACATTGGTAATATTTCACGTTTTTCTTACATAATAGTCCTTTTTAAATAACCTCATTTATCTTCCTCATTCAAATAAATTTGTTGATGTTTCTTTTCACATGATGTATTCGTTCGTTCAGTTATGAAAAGGATTCAATTTTATGATTCTGTAATATGAAAATTACTCTTCGAAGATGAGGAATATGGTAAACTGTTACGGTGTGTCTGGAGGTGTATTGTGTGAAGGATGGAGGAGTGTAGTAAGCTGCGATCAGCTTACCTTATCAGATCACACGTACTTGTGTTTGGGGAGTGCTTAACCCTCTGTTCCTTCCGCAGGGCTATTTATGCAATTAAGACGACGCCATAGGGTGGTCTCAAGCGAGGCTGTGCCCCCAGAATGGGATAGTAAATGCTCCGGGAGCTGTTTCAATAATCATCCTACATCGTTCGTCATTCGCACGGAATTCATTTCACATTCCATTTTCTTCTCATTACTATTCACTTCGATGGAAAATGAGTTACTCTTCAAGGAATTCCGTCATCCGGTTCTTAACATCTTTGACTTTGAAGACGATGAAAGTTTGATCAAGAAATACATGTTTTAGCGAGATGGGAACTCGGCAAGTTGTTATTATTCGAATTGGAAACACTCTACATTACAGTGCGTCTATTCTTCAGGGAGGTAACAGTAACTTTTAAGACATACATTGCCTCAAGAATGATATCAATCTTTCAAATGCTAAAGGTGAAGGTTTTCTTTTCTCAAAGGATGATTTATGTGCTTTTTACGTAGGAAATCAAATACTCTCTTCTTTTACTTTTGGACTTATGTAAACTAAAATGAATTGTCAATGTTGAACGGTATTTTATAAGTCTTAACATAGAATTTTTTGCTAAGTTTTTTTGAAATCGTAGTATATCTTTCATGATAGCATCTAAATACGTCAATTAATAACATTAATTTGAAAATAAGAATTTTATTAAGTATTAATGAGCACATTTTACAAACATCTTTTGGCCTCGAAAATTCAATTTTTAATGTTTACTTTTCTTGGAATAAAGTTTCTTTATGTTAAAAGTTTAATTTACATATATTTTTAATTCTAAATTTCATCATTTTCTCTTGTTATATTAATTGAAAAACAGTTTGATCCCTTATTGAAAGTATAATTTACTGTAGAATTGTGCAAGCTTTCAATTTAAACTCTCTTTCAATGAAACGATTAATCTACTTAATGTAATCCTTTCCATCCTTTGAGGAAAGAGCGTTGTAAATAACGTATAAATGTTGTTATTGCAATAGGAAGTATTCTACTCTCTCCTAGCTACCACAAATAATACAAGTATCTTACTACTACCCTAAATCATACCCTTTTTAATTGTACTTATTTTGGCAAAATTCGGTGAATAGGTACGTATAGGTAGTAAAGGTGTGCTTGCTGACAGCAAGCAATGCAATAATTTATCTTCAGTGAAAAATAAAAATTTTCGTAAGATTACTCTGCTCAAACGTTGCTAAACATAAAGTAAATGACATTAACGCAGCTTAAAATGCACTGATTCTATTTCCGATGCATTTCTTTCGGCAGCATAATAAGCCGCCCCGGCGTCGAACCAAGGTCATCCTGCTAAAATCACTGTAATCTTTCGCTTGAGTATGGTTGACTTTATAAACAGCCTGAATTTCGAAAGGAAATTCATTCAGGAAGCACCTCAAAATGAGTCCTTAATTCCCTATGCATTTCTTACGAAGTTATTGTAAACGCCCCCTAGAATCGAACCAACGACCGTTCGCATATCTTAGGGATGCTTTTGTGTGAGAATGGTCCTTTTTATGGTTATAATTATTTATTATATAGTATTATGGTTATGTATATATTATGTATATTTTATGGTTATATAATATATATATATATATATATATATATATATATATATATATATATATATATATATATATATATATATATATATATATATTATATATTATGTATATTTTATGGTTATATAATATATATATATATATATATATATATGTATGTATATATTATAAGTTGAATATTCCGGTGGAAATTAGTCTTTGGCTGAATTACCGTTCTCTTTTTTCGCGAACCCAACTTAGCTCATTATAGCGACTTTTCCCTCCTCTCTATGGCAACGCAATTATCAACGCCTGTTTCTAATCGACCTGTTAAATCCCTCCTCCGCTTGAATCTTCTTTCTTCCAATCCCTTTCTCATCTTCACCACTTTGTTCTTTGCGGTTGGAAAAGGGTGTCTCTCTTCAGAATAACTCTTTGTCTTACTCTCTTTGGAGATAATGAGCAGTGGGGGAATCAAACGCAATGTCGAATTGCCCCAGGAGTGGAAATAACGAGTTTCAAATAGTATTATTTTAATCCTTACACTGTTGTGCCTCAATCTTTTCATTTCAAAAGGCTTTGAATGCTAGTTAAAACCTCTCTGTTATAAAGTGTCATAATCATTTCTAAAGTCTGTGTTCAACAGTTAATATATATCTTATGAGCAGAACTATTGAAGACTCTGAGAGCTTAAAATAGTTGGGATTCCTCTGATACTTCCATTTAAAAACGCTTTGAAGAATAGAGTCTGGATTACTTACAAAAGTTCCCATAAAAAGTTCCTGGATATGAATGAATATTTATTCAATAGGTATCCATAGCAATTAGAATTAAATATTCTTTAAATTGATTCTGTACTTCTTTGTCTTATAATCTATTTCTCTCTATTTCAATCATCTGTCTTTCTTTATTTTATTACTCATTCACATGATTGTGTTTATATAAATACATTAGAAAGCGTTGTATTCGGAGCCTGATAAATATTTTTAAAAAGAAAAATTTTAATACCGAAAACTAAGTTAAAGTATCAGTGTAAAATAAAAGTCTTTTATCGAAAACTCTATCAAGGATGATTCGACAAAATCAAAATCCCTGTCAAAAATATTCTATATAGTTAAATCGTCAATATATTCCTCGCGTAGAGTGAAAATCAGATTTTAACGGCAGGACTGCATCTTTACTAAACGATCTAAATCGAAACGTTTAGCTTCGTGTACGTGTATGATGCACAGATAAGAAGTAAGTTGCGGATTCATAAATTACGTAAACCCGAAGATCTAGCTTATAACTCTAGAGAAATAATTATGATATTACACTTCCGAGTCTAAAAGGAACGTCGCTGCGAAATACGTACGATATTATTTGGCGAATTCGATGTTCCTAAACAAAAGTAAATCTCTTCGTATCACGAGAACGATTCAGAGCATGAATATCCACGCATAGAAGTACGAAATGCTAACAAGGGCTCGAATGAGTTCAATCAAACGTTCCGGCGTTTAAGCATTTTAATCGCACCATTTCGCCTTGAAGTGAGGACTGCATACAAATCCTCCGTCGAATCGGTGGAATATAAAAGGCGCACGAAACTCGCCTCAGATTGTATTTGCCATTCGCTATTGACTCTCACGCGAGGAATCCTTTTTTTGAATCGCTTCAACTTTTCGCGTCCTCCGCGGAATTCACTCTATTCCTTTCATCCCCACTTTCTCCGCAGAATTAACCACTTTCTCCTCCCAAGTGTTTGCGGTCTCCCGCGTATCCAAGGAAGCGCTCCTTTTGTACTTTGCATTCTTTGTTGATCGCGGAATTCGCTCGAATGTCGTTCGTTATTCTTTTTTTTATGAGAGTTGATGGAAAACAAACAGAGCTCTAAACCTCGTTGATGACAGTTTTAGCGGCGATTTGACGTTCTGCAGAATATTCCGCGTTGTTTTGCGTGATGTTTGCTGAAGAACTAGAAATGACTATCTGGTGCTTCGATCAAATACTTCATGCAAGTCTATTTGGTTTTATGGTCATTGTTTTAAATTTTTCGTTGTTTTCGGTTGTCATGCATGTGTTCTCACAAGTCAATTGCTGTTTCCATGGCAATAAAGGTGCTGATTAACCAAAAACTTTAGATACAAGAATAAATATAGCTGAATAAGTTTAAAATCATCCCATGAACATAATTATAAAAGTGAAACTGATGATGGGTTAAAGATATACTATTTTATGCTCATAAGTTTTTGGTGGTATAATTGGAATATATTAAAATTATTTAGATGACCGTTAATCTGCGATCTATATTGAATGACAATATAACATTTTCATTATCTATTCATTTTATTTTATATTGAAGCACACTTTTCAAGTACGAAGTTTTTAATAACTATTGAAAAATAACAGAAAGAGTTTTTGTTATTCTTTATACGTCGTGAACCTGAGTGTAATAAGATTTTTATGATTTACGTTAATTATGTTCGTTTTATTATATATATGCATAACTAATACAATATTATAGATTGTAAATATGAGTTAAAGAATATATTATATCTGAATTCCTTCATGGCAATATGTTAATTTGAGATAATTAGATTTTGATATGATTTTCTTCCGTAAATAAATATCTATTATATAGTAATTTTATACTTCATGAATTTTATATAATTTCAAACACTCGGAATATTTTATCTAAGTCTAATAGTACTTTATTTTCCGAGTTAAAACTTTCAAAACCAATTTTTATTAATCTGATTCATAATTTCAATAACGAACCATCTCATTGCTCAATTTTAATTATCATAGCGTAAAAGACCTCAGAAGTTAATGATATGCTCTTTTTTAAAAAAGAAAAGAAGAAGACATTAAACGTCGAAGACTTATTGAATCTCTGAAATTCAATTACGGTAATTGAAAGATCTCTTTTCCATGAATCCCTTCAATTCATCTCTCAGAGATGGGATTTTTCGAAATACCCTCTGTAATTAGCTTCGAACCTCTATCACCGATTTATGAGGAAATAGTTCCGGTAATAGTTCTCGAGAAGTTATGTATTCAGCATCCGGCGGAGCTTAGAAAGAGGTCCGTGTTTCGCTCATCCCAATCTGCGGAAGCACCAATCTTCCTCAACTAGTCGCCTCAAAAGAGGAGCCTTAACCGAACCTTAATAGGCAAAGGTTTTCCTTTTTGAAAACGCGACGACACGGCGAGCTAAAGAGAGAGTTTTACACGTCTCTTCCCAATAGTTTGGAAGGGGCGAATGGCACGCAAACTTTTAATTGCTCCTCCTTAAGAGGCTTCATCCAAAGCGACGTCCCTTCCCTTATTTCCCAGAAGCTAATCTAGAGCGATGCTCTTACTTTAACCAATCGATTTTCAGATATTCAAGGATGAGTCCTTTTAGAATCTCTTCTTCTTTGATCTTTTATCTCTCTATCCTTCGTCATCCTCTGAATGTGAATATATAACCCTCCGCTGATATTCATGAAGAGATCATGATGATGTATTATGCCAGTTTATTGAAAATGTTTCATTTATTTGGATCGAATGATTAATGGAAGTTATCTTAATTGTAGTATTTTTAATTCAATTTTGAATTAATTGCTACAACCGAACTAAGAGATTAGATATAAATACTTTAAAGAGCATATATATATACATATATTTCTTACTATTTAAATACTGTTGGCATGTCAACAATGAAAATGGAGATTGGTATCCAAGGCGAGTATAATCCGTAAATATGAGCAACACTGCTAATGAGACCATGTCAAAATAAGATATTCAAAAATAAAACATGTTGTACGATATCAGACGGAAATTTTGTAATGTAGTAGAATTAGATAAGATTGTCTTTCATTACGAATAACGATCGATTTTGATACGAAAGCTTTCAAGTAATCTCACGTATTATTTATCCTGATGATTTATGGTCTTGAGAATTCGTCTGGAAAATAGCCATCAACCTTGTCACGCGTAGACATGTTCAGATGGGAATGTATGCATAGAATTTTCATTGATCTATCCCAAAAATGTCCCAATGTATAATCATCTATAATTTCAAAGAAAAGCACGAACACATACTAAGGATCCATCTTGAACTTCAGAATTTAACATATTTTTACAACTTTCAAAACTCTTACTTTTCTTTGAATTGTCGATTTTACATTCATAGATATCTTCCACAATTTAGGGATGAATATGGTTGTATATTCAAAGAGTGAAATAGGGCCCAAGACTCGGAGTCTGTGCATCCTATGCAAACCTGATCCCTCTTAAGAAGGTATCTTTCCACCGGTGAAAGGCAACCCTTACTTCAGACTCTTCTCAGTATAGAACCATAGCAAAATATTCCGCCTTTCTCCATGGAAACACACACTGAAAGCTCACAGAAATCCTGATTATTTAAGTCGTATTTCTTTGAATAACGTCGACGACAAGACTGAATAGAAATATTACGTATTATATATAGTACAGAGTATTCTAATTGTTCTTAAATATATATATATATATATATATATATATATATATATATATATATATATATATATATATATATATGTATTTCATACTGAAAAAAACAAAATAGATATTCGTTTTCCAAGCATTTCCTCTCCTCTTTTCGTAGAAATTCTTCTTCCCGAAAGATTCATCTCTGGTCCCTTTATATCAACCCAACTTACTTTTAAAGATATGTACCTCATCCAAATCTCAGTAGTCTCCTATATTCTGATTCCTTCTTTCCTTAAGCTTTAGGTTTCATCCCTATACACCAGGATCACTGAACAACAAGGATTTTAACTTTTCCTGATTCCTTCGCGGAAATGTTTATCCATCTATAACTCATCCTTTTGCGAAAGCTACTTTGACAATACATCAAATTCAACCCTCACAAAATATATAAAATTTCTAACAATAAGCTTATTTGTACGATATACTGATAGTATATCAATTTTTATCCCATTTCGAACTTAAAAAACGGGATAACACATAAGGATTACTTGAAGTATCACTGCTAACGTTTTATGTATATTATGCCGTTTGTTTTAGCAAGAAAATCCTATTCTTTCCTTGTATTTTACGAAACACGATAATGGCCTGAACTTCTTATCTAATCTTATCTATTGAACAGGAAAAGGATAAGATCAATCCGTGGTGAATGTGAAGGTAGCTGATCCTACCAGAACTAGACCTTTGCTAAGGATTCGATCCTTAATCCAAGGGTTGCCGCTCTAGGTTAGCCGTGCCCTAACAGTTACAAAGGAAATTTGGCTTAAGCGTATAGTGAATAATAGATGAATTAGCAAGTCTAAGAAGATAAAACTAAATTACATATGCAATCTTGACTTTCCATGTTTGATTTCGATATTTTTTCCCAATAATACTTTTATTTATTTTTATTATTAAATCTATTATTTTATTACTGAAGATAGTACGTGTTATTTTTACTTATGATTTGCGTGCTAAATAAGGTACACTTTAAGATGTAGTAATTTATTTATATATTTATTTCTACGAGATTAATTGTCAGAGAAATTATTTACGTGCGCATTATTTAGTTTTTTTATGGTAGGCAGGTATGTAATACATAGGTCGGTAATAGTAAATGAAACTTAAAATCATAGAATACCTGCTCATTGATCAAATTGTTCTTCTAAGGAATACGTCAGTATTCACTAAAATGTATGTTATTAATTGATGATTGTTGAACCTTAAATGGAAAATTGCCTTACTTGTTGGGTTACAGCTTGTTCTCTTCCACACGGCGAATCCCGCATTCACAACACATAAAACACTAGCACCTTCCACTTCCCTTCTACGAAGAACCGGTCCATTGGAAGATGAAGTCACTCGTGGTCAACCTATAATACGTCCTTTCACCAACTCTTTCACGATCATCTCCCTCGTGCTGACCCTCTCTCTATTTAGCTCCTCCTCCCTTTTATTCCAATTCCCTTTCGACCTCTTCCGAGTTCGCCTCTATCCCATTCTCTTTAATTTTTATCTCTCTCCATCCCATATAACCCGTCTTCTTCGCACCACCTCCTTCTCCTCCATTTCCCATCCAATATCCCCTCTTCTTTAGAGACCCTGTGGATGACCGCCCCACAAAGACCAGATCAGCGTCCGGGAAGATATTGGAACCGGGAAAGGATAAACTTTGCGCTCCGATGGAAATGAGGGTTTGAGCGACTCTCCCTAAGCCATTTTAACGCTGTTTATTTTGTTCCGGTCAAACTTCAACGATCATAACCTGATTTAATAATTACTTTCTCTAGAAAGGGTGACGGATATGCCAAATGGAAATTAATCCCCTTGATGTTTTCCAGCGATTTCGTCCCGTTTTCACTCGCCTCAAATGAAGGACTTTGTCCGAAAGAAGGAAATTCGTTTGCGTATTCGCCAGGTGATTATTCAACAGATTATTCAACTCCCGTTGTCGATTTCGGAATCCTAATTGAATGAAGAGGAAAAAGGACGCTGTCTTTGTTTGCGTTTTGTTTGGTTCCACGATGCGTTGCTACGGAAATGTGTTGTGAATTTCATAACTTCGCGTTCGCTGTTTTGATCCGTGCAAGCGAACGTTAATGAGAAAGTTCGTTGAGTGTTGGTTTTATTTCGTCGCCATCATTTTCATTTCGTTGCAGTATTGGTATTGAGGTTTTTTTATAACAATGGAAAGGTAGTAAAAAATTAATATTTTTTTAGCATACATAAAAATCTATAAAAATAAACACAATCTATAGAGAATTATTTCACCTCCACTGATGACTTTTTGAATCTATATAAAATTAGAGCAAAGTTACCAACGGAACATGGAAGAAAAAATTGAATATAACCCTCAATACTTGTATTCTTCTTTTAATTATTTGTTACTACTTTTTTTTAAGGTAAATAATTTTTTACCGCAATTAAAGAGAGAAAGGAAGAAAAGGAGTTCTTGGCATATTTTTTTTTCTGGGGGATACCTTATCCGCCTCATTATGATTTTCGACTGTTCACTATTAAAAGAAATTGTTTCTGAATATGAGTTCTTTGTTTGTTACTCCTTTAATTTATCAAATAATAAATTAACTTCCTGAGACTGAAAATGTTACTAGATTGAATTGTGGTTCATTTTTGTTATTTGATTGAAGTTTATAAGAGATTTTTATTAATTTATAAATTTTAAGGTCGTTCATCATTCAATAACGACCTATAAATATTTACTCCTTTTTGAATCTTTTATGTGCTATAACATTCTTATATTTCGAGCAGATTGACACTCTGTTAGTTGAAAAATGGAACTTGGGAAAAGGACGTTGAGAATCGCTCACGCCAAAACCACAAGGGGAATGAAATTCGAACGAAAAACACTTAATTTTTTTCGGATGTAAAAAGTAAGTTTGATGCTCTGGAGATTACTTGTTGGACTTCGGGGTGAGCGTTGCCAGGAGACGGCGGATGAAATTCAAATGGGAGACTGGAGAAGTAACAAAAAGAAGGCGTTCGAATGCTCATTTCTTATATTTTTTGCCGGAAACCGCGGTCTATAAATGTCTCCCCTAATACCTCCACACCCTTCGCCTCCGCCGCCCTTTTTCATTAAAAACAAAAAAGAAACGAAAATGCAGGTTTTTGTCCTTTGACGATCGCGTGGAATGGGTATCCGTGGGAAACATGCCAAATTAATTTCTCCATTTTTTGCGTGCGACCGCAAACTTCAAACGTTCCCGCCTTCGTTTCTGCATCGGCGGGGAAACAAAAAGTACCCGCTCCGCTGCCAAAATTCGCGATCCTTTTTATCGGGGGAGTTTTTGATGCGGTATCCGTTTTTCGGGACAGTCCCAATAATACCGTCTCCGTAGTCATATCCGGAATATGGGGGACGCGAGATGGTTGTACCTCGTGAAAGAAGAGGACTGATGTAAAGGAACACGTTTTGAAATTTATATAATTCTCAATTCTGTAAAAGAAATAATCGGAACGTGAATCCAAATACGACGTTTATTATCCGAGCTACTAGTAGCAAAATAACGAACGGACAGTTGGAATATGCGTATAATTTAAATTATATTTCGTCCTAAATTGATAAATTCCTCGTTGAATTTATCGTCTTATAATGCTCATCAGAATAAATTAAAAGGGATTTCTACGTATATTTTACTTCGTCATCTAATTTCAAAAATCACTAATTACTTTATCTAGCAAAAGAGTCTTGAAAATGCTTTGAAAAAATAGTCATAAAACAAAATTTTATGAAACACGCATCAAGTGTTTCCTCTCATTTATATAGAGGTAGTATTATTAACAAAATAATGTATCTGACTAAAATTATACACATTAAAAACGTTATCAATGAATCGTTTTAAAGTAGTAAAGTAGCCGAAATTCGTTCGTTCGAAACGTTCGTTCATATCTTTATTTTAATTCGACGAATAGTTTTTTCTGTCTAGCATGAGATAGGAAAGGGATAAAAGTGGGAATTCTAGAGAGAAATTCCAGGAAATCTTGTTAATGTAGCAGGAAACATCCTTCCAAGGAGGAGCGTTTCGAGTTCTTTTATCAATTTTAGATAGCCTTCATCCGGCTAACCTTTTATTTGGAGAGTGAAATCTGCGTTCTCCCATCTCTTTAATGACGCACTTAATGAAATCATTCTCAAGTTCTTCGTTTTGACGGATATCGCGAGTGAATTTGACGGTGATTTTCATCAGTTGATACGTCTTATTCCTTCCTTTCCTATCGGGTTCTAACTTAAACCATATTCTTACTCTCATACACAATTCCTGTTCGTTTTCAATCCCATATAATCCAAAGATAGCACATTTCTTTTTAATTCACTACTTCTGCTCAGCATGCCTTGGTTTCGGAATATCATCATTCTAATTAAAGTTTCTTCTAAAGCTTTGATGTATATTGAATGATTAAGCAAGTTTCTGCCTGATGCAAGAACCGTATAAATCCTTACAGTCTATAGCGCACTCAGTGAACCTTTGACATTTTAAATATTTCATTAGCATACATACATGCCTTAATAGTGAATCATATTTTATGAAGGTTCAAAAAATCCGCCATGCACATGTATCAATGTATAATCCATGCATATATCATGGTATTTATGAGCTTGGATTTAACTATTTTTATTAAAGGAATTATTAAGAAGTATAATTTTATCTTTAACTTAAGGAAAATGTTTGTCAAATCTCTATTTTAGTGTTAATGTTCAATTCCTTAATATCATTTAAGGAAACATTGTTTGAACCTGTTTAGTATTTCACACTTTCGATTTCTTCTCATCCATATTTAATGGCTTTCATTTCTTCCGTTTAATTTAATACGAGTTTCCTAAAAAATTAAAGCAAAATGATTGATGGTTTGGTTTAAATTAATAGTCGAAGAAGATTTTTTTTATAAATTAGGCATTTTATGTGATGAAAGTTAAAACTATAAACTTTAAGTGAAACTACATGGGAATGTGCTGTACATTAACTTTATTTTCTAATGCTAAACCGATAAAATGCTACTGCATATTTTGATACCGAACATTACTTTTATTATACCGGAATATTTTTAAACTACGATTATCATTGGCCATAAAATTACTGATTTTATTTAATAATGTTTCTATTTACCTCTCAAAGCTGTAGAGAGTTAATTTTCCGAATGTATACGTCATCACTTTTCCATTCTCTCCATTAATGGATACTTTTCCTTGATGCTAAGGTTAGAATTCCATTCCACTCCATTTAGATCTCCTCCCGCATTCTCTTCTTCTCCTATTTCCCTTCTTTCGAGATTTTTCTTTTCTCTTCATCTAGAACGCCTTTCGAGAGAAAGCCTCGGAATTATTAAATAATTTATGCAGATTCGAAGGACAAATTTTCCGCAAGCACTCTTCCATTCCATCATCCAGGATGTTTTACTAATCTTCTTGTTCTGAAAATTATGTTTTCTTGTTTTTTCTTGGCTTGCTTTTTGAAGATTTTAAGGCGTGTTTAATTTCTTTTGCATCTAAAAGTTTCATGAATTTTCATATTTCAAAATCTTATTAAGTTATCTTTTATAAGTTATTGCAAATTAAGAAGAATTGAAAGCAAATTGCGTGTATAATTCCTATTATATTTCTGATCTGCTTAATCTTTACACGTAAGATAATGCCAAACAAAGTTTGTGTTTCAGTAAATTTTTGATTGAAAAAAAATATATACAACGAAATTATACACAACATTTGAAATTTAAAAGTGAAAGTTTATGTTTAAACTAATTCTTTTTTCTATCTTTGCAGGTAAGGAACTGATTACCAACAATTGGTTACCATGATGATTGGATATTGTTTTGAGGTAACGTTACTAGTTTTTAGTTATTTATTACTCTATTTATCTTATGAGTCATACAGGATTTATCTACAGAAGTGAATTTTGCACGAGAAATTCTTCAAGGGAAATACATTGAGGATGCCTTAATTAAATTAAAAAAGATTGAATAAAGGGTGTTGCAGAAGGAGTAAGATGTACGACTTGAAAATCATGAACATTTAGGTCAATTTTGAAACACTTTTAGGTGCCTTTTTCATAAATACACCGCGGATGAATTTTCTGCTCAAAATACTAACATATTCTTAGAAAATAAGCAGCTAGATGTTGCTCGTTTGAGTATGTATTCTCACCTTAAGGTAGAACATGGTTGAAAACAGTTTGTTTATATAAGGAAAGTCAAGAAGAACCACTCCTGCTCGTACCGAGGGCTCTTAGCAACCAGGGTTCCATTACATCTTCCGCTTTTATCGTGTAATTTCGAGCACATAGCAACGCTCCCGTAGAGGACATCCGCAGTTTTCTTTTTCTTACATCGACTTGTAGCCCTCAAAGTCTTTTTCCTTCCCTCGAATATCGGCATCTTTTTCTCTTGCGCAACCGTTTTCTCAACCCTTAATTCTGCATTCTTTTTCGTTCCCTTAACAGCAGCCCTTTTATATCACCAGAACATGATATACCGCTTTCCCGGAAGTGTCATTTGACTTTTTACTGCGAAGAGGAAGTGTTTTCTTTTATAAATTATTAAATCCGTGAATGCAGAATGAATGGTAAACGTTTCGGGTTGCTACGGCAACAGTGGTTACGATGCTAGATTATTTTTCTTATCCCCCGTTGATAAATAAATTTAATTGTTTATTAATTGATATGGAGTAAATTTGATGTTGTTGTTCGTAACCAGTTATACACGTAGTTTTAATATTTTCCTCTTTTCTGGTCATATTATCTGAAAACAAGTATGTTCAATAAATTAATAATTTTCCCTATATTTCTGTTGACTTTAATTAAAGATTTGCACTTCTTGCACCATATGAGACTTGAAACAGTAGTATTAGCTTACACAATTAATCGTTTTCATAAGGGTTTTCCAAACTAATTAATTATTTGAAGCAATTATCCTATAGGTATCGGGAACCATTTTTCCATATCACATCTTTCACGATATTCAAATTCATAAATATATTTATATAATCACAATGGTATGGATTCCTTATCGTTCTACCGTAAATGTTGTGCGAACTTTGTCTTTATGTCGTCCTTCTTTGTTATTTTATTTAATGTATTTGTAACCCCTTTCATGAATCTCATATTTGATTAAAACTATTTAATCAATTGAATTCTCTCTCTACCTAGCGTTAAGCTTTTGATCACGAACTGACGAGAATAAATCACCGTTAAATAGAGTTAAATTCTATTAACTAGCGATAGAGACGAAACTTTTTTTTTACCTTTTGCTTACCCACCTTCCTTCCAATCTTTGCTTTGATCTCTAACTTTTATCTTCCTTTGATCTATCATTTTGATTTCCATAATTACCCTCGTGCTATTTTCTTTTAGATTTTCCTCTTCATCTCTCCGTTCTCCTTTTTATGCTCCTTTCCATCTCAATTATCCACTCGAACATCGATTTCCAATACCTATTCTATTCCTATACCTATCTCCGCAAAAATGCTTGCGAAAATTCTCCTGCGAAACCATTGTTTTATACTTTTTTCCTCAACTATTCGGAGGCTAACGGAAAGTACGTTCCGCTGACGCAATTGATTTTATATCGCTTCCCGGCTTTAAAAAGCGTCGCTTGGAAACGGGGATTGGGCTGTTTCAATTTACGTGCTACATTCAATTCGCTCGTGATAAATAGCCATCCAATATTTCTTTCATTGCGTGGCAAATAATAAAGTCACGTAATATTTAGCTTATATACATATCGTAATTGATTTTTAAATGTTTATTTACGTTATATAAGCTATTTTCTCTGTATAATGGTCAATTTAGAGGATGTATTTATGTAGATAACAGACGTAGGTGTTTCGACTGTCTAGTTTGTAGTGATGATAAATTAAAAACCAATCACCATTTCTCGAAATCTATATCAATCTCCGGAAAAAAACCGACTCATATTAATGGCGCGACCTTTTTCTTGTTGACCTACTGCGCCGGGAGTTCTGATTTGAAAGTAAAAAAGCAGTATTGATTTCTTAGGATTGGAAAGGAAATGAACGAATGGAATCCGCAGATTAAAATTTACAAATAGAAGTTCTGTCTTTCGATGTGAATTCTACGTTGATACAGTTGGTCACGGAACGTAAATTTCATTTCGAGGAGCAGAATATACCTATATGTACCATTTTTTGAGGCGATTACTGTTTGAATTAGTGAAAGGGATGTATGATTCGTCTGTTGTTTAGATTGAGGCCGTTTATAAAATTAATTTTTAAAAACATCTGAAAGCAAATTTATTACAGACTCGATAGAAACTATTTTTTCACTCCTACCAAGTGTAGGAATAAATCTGTTTAATTTATCTATAAGAATAAAAAAAAAATGGAAAACAAAAAATATTGGGTGAATTCATTCATGTATAATTAAAAACAGACATTCTTAAGAAAATTATAACTGTCTCTGATATCTCATTGCACTCAAAGCGCGATAATTAAATTGTAATTATCACGCTTTATGATTAAGTATCGTATTCATTATTCACTAAGCTTTTCGGCATATTATTATTAGTTTCCAAAGCCGCTCATAGTTCATCTTAAGCGTACATTCAGCTCCATACCTATTTTCTTTTTTTACCATTTTTTGGTAATCTTTATTTATTTCACTATTTCAATAACTTGTAGATATATACTGATCCTGTCTTTAATATACTTTTCACTATCTCATTTGTATCTTCGTTGCCTTGTTTATTACCTGTATCTTTCACCCATCTTTCCAACCCTCACTCTGTCCCTTTGCCCCATTATACTCTCTTATCTCTTCTTCGCAGACTCCTTTATCTGCTTGTCTCCCTTAATTATTTCATTCATCTCTCCATAATCAGGTCCTTTTTTATCTCATCCCCATCTTCTCAACTCTGTATTCCTAATGACTCAAGTCTCTCTTCTCAATAGCTCTTCATCCAACTTCATTTTCCTTTTAAGATATGTTTTTTCTCTAATCCAATTCTCTCCTCTATTTTTATAGCTCTTTCATTCAAATCGTCCGAAAATATTTATCTTCTGAAATGTTTTCGTTCTCTATGAGGAAGTTTTTCCATCTCTTAAGGGAGATTTGTCTCTTAAATTTATCTTTCACTCAATAATTATCTCTATTGAAGAACTCCTCTTTGCGTGTATTACTCAATTTTGATTATTTTTTTAGTTACTTACACTTGTCTATCCATTCTGTATATCTCTTCCAGAAATATTTTTCTTCCCTTTTCATTGTTCTCTGTCTTTCCACATTTTCTAAGCCAAATCTTTCATTGATATTTCTGCAAACTACACACAAATAAATTTTTCATGAATCTATTTTTCACGAGTAAAATATTTATTTATTTGTGTAATTATGTTTCGTCGTAATTAGATCACTGACTAGGAAGCGACGGTTCATTTATTAAAATATATAACGTCAAGTATCGCTTAGTCAAGTTGCGAACGACCTTCTCATGATCATAATAAATATACAAATATTTTATTCCATCAATGAATCTCCTCTTTATGAAAACGTTATTTTCACTTATTTATTTTATGTTTTTCTCTTAATTCTCTCTTAAATATATACGCATTTATGGACGCTTTGTGACTATGTTTAAAGAATTCGTGAACGTCAAAAATGCTATTTGACACATATATACGTTGAGTCAACATCGAGTAGAATTAATGCTACCGATTACGTAAACAACTCATATTCTGTTGAGAATGGAGATTCGGGTACTGTTACCATAGTATCTGTTGAGTTACTTAAGTGAGGATTTTCTAAGTCCAAGTTGACGTAAAAATTAATTGAAATTTTAAAAAAATTGAAACTTTAGATGAATCAACGTTTAGGATCGACTCATTAGATTGTCCAAAGGGCAAACGACCTCCTAGTCTTCTTTCCATGCATCGTAATGAGAAGTAAAAGGTGAAATTGAACCACGCAGGATAAAGTGCCGCAAAACACATCTCCTGCTGCGGATAACCTTCAGAATTCGACGAAAAAACACAAAACCCTTGGCGCATTCATATCGTCCAATTGCCGCTAAGCAATCCGTAGATCGATCGACCAGGGCCGGCCATTTGTCTCCATTTCCTCTGATTATGATTCAGGATCCGACAAAAAAAGGGAAACAGGGCAATGGCGGAAAGAGACGAGGCGACCGCCCAGGGCGATGCGTGCGCTTATCGGCAAAAAGAGATTGCGGTTGTCACCGCTTCTGATGGAGAATTTACGACCTTCGGGAGAAGGAAGTGAGCGAAGGCGAGGTGGATTGGGAAGGAGTGATGAAGGGAAGTTCCATTGTGCCGTTTGCTCTTTCCCTCCCCCACCGTTTGTCATTCGTAACGGTCTACCTACGGTTGCCCCTCGAAACGGGACGTCATTCGGAATATGTACACACGTTGCGGGCGACGATTAAGGCACGGTTGGAAGAATACGTAACGGGAAGAGGGCCAATAATCATAGTTAGTATTACAAGAAGGAAAGGGTCGTCCACTTTGGTACATCACGGAATGGGGATAGTGCTAATGAGCGTGGGCAGAAGTGAGGAAGGTAGCTAATTAAGAGTGAAAGGAAAAACTTCATCAAAAGCGTAACCGATTGAAAGGAAAAATGCTATCAAAGTGTAATGGATCGAGAGACTGGCACGAATGCCTAACAGCAGCAGTTGGGGCGAAAAGCAAATATTTGGTCGCTAATAAATCACTCTTCCGTTACCTGGAAACGGTGAGATTGGCTGCACTTCTAAGAATTTGTATAACGGCCCTCAACGAACGAGTTAGATGAAAATGGGTAAATTAACGCTGGGAGCAGTTGTTTAATAAATCGGCACTTTCTGGGAAAGATGGGAGGTTATTTGTCGGTGCCGTTAATGGACTTTTTGGCTTGATTTACCTGAAGACGAGTCATTAATGAGTAGAATCAGAAATATATTTTTGTTTTTAAGTTCTCTTTGAGGTCCGTGCGAATTCAGTATGCTCCCAAAGTTATTTTTACGTAATTTTTAAAAATAATCTCCGTTTTAGAGGAACATCGAAAATATATAAAAGTTTTTATTATTAAAAATTATCGCTATTCGTCCTCTTGTCCTTTAAATATGTAACAATATGAATGCTATGTGACGAAATGGTTCTGTATAAAAACCTCTAAAATGGATATTTAACGAGTAAGCAGTTTATTGTGAATAAGCTGAGTTAGTGTGTGTAGAATTATTCTGGGTTTCATTCATTCATTTAGAAATACTATTAATTAGGCATTAAAATTTTTAAAATTCAGCAGAGGATAATCTAGCTTAGTTAATTTCAAAATGAAAATATCTCGGTACCTGCTTAATATGATTACAGCTAGAAGTATTGTATTACCCATGTTCTGTGACATTTTAGCATTTGTGACATGTAGCATTTTATATCCTAAAACGTTACGTATGGAACGAATGAAATTAAAATAGTTTTTCGTTAACATTGAGATAGTGGTACACGTAGAGTAAGATAATTATATTTGATTTATTCTTGCATGCGATTGGTTCATTTCCTCTTGTGTTTCCTGTATTCTGGATTCAATTTCTAACTAAGTTCAAATAGAACGATCTTCATAGATGTTAAGATTCTACTCATCCATTGTAGTTTTTTCATACATCCTTTATGCTTATAAGCGACATTATAACGTATAAGTGTTTCTAGTGCCAACTGAAGTAAACTCTAGCAGTAAATCCATGTCAACTAGTTCCATCGAATGAATTCCCGAGGCGACGGAAGGCCTCCATAAATGCATCTGCTCTCTGTAATGTAATTACAACACAAATCAGAATATTAGAGGAGAAACAGAGTAACAGGTTGTTAATTACGTCATCGAATGTTGCTCTCGCGTCCTTTGATTCGATTGCGATCTTTAATTACTGCCTCCGCCACACTCTAGATGAGGTCGCTCTCGTCAGTTGTACGTCACTTTGTACCTTCCGAATTGTCCATGCGGAAAAATTCCATTTTCTGCAACGTGGGCGTTGCAAAATGGATTAAATGGTCTGAATTAGAATGCAATTTATATTTACAGCGAATTACGAGCGGATAAGTGCAAAGTTCAGTCCAAATAAATGATAAAGATTAACTTTATTTTCAAAAGGTTTACATCTTTTCCGTATAGCTCGTATGTACATTCTCCAAATATAGAATACAGTCATCAAATTAAAGTCGATTTTTCTTTCTTATACTTCCAAAATCGTGAGATTTTTATCAATTATAGTTATAGTTAATTTATATTATCATACGTGAGTTGAAATTTCAAAAAGTTTAAAATTCTTAATTTCTTTAATAATCTTTACGAGGGTAAATATATTATTTTAACTAATCAAGCTTGGATATGCCATCGTAAAATTCACAAATCAAAGAAATACTTTCGGAACGGATAATGCGAGGTTAATTCTGTTTATATCATAAATTTATTATTTTAGGTTTTTATTTTAGCATTATGAGAGATTTATATTTAATGAATTTATTAAAATTCGTTCTCAATCGGAAAAAAACAATAAAACATCAGCCTTTCCAAGAATAATGGTAAAAATAACATTTTCTTTTCACGATTTATTTGTTTATATCCCGCGCAGTTGATTGATTTTAGCAATGTTGTGGCATTAATTAAAGTAAATCGTATTTTTTTGATTCAATATATCGAATAAAATGTTTACGTAAATGTTATAAATTCTGGTGATACGTGATAAGTGAAATATATCATTTCACATTTTGAGTACAATTTCTTTAAACTCCTCGCGTTAACTTTACTAGCAGTAGAAACCTATCTAAATTTGCCTTATACTTAAATATTAGCTTAGTATAGAGATAGAAATATCATTTTATTCTTATCCATGAATGTGAATCGGATATCTTAGAAACACTTAAAAATAAATTAAAATAAGTGCATACCCAATCGAAGAGTAAGTTCGTAGAAGCTCTCTTAACCTACTTAATTCATCCCTAATATTTTTTTCCACCCCTATAAAGATTCCTTTATCTCCGGTTTCTTTTATGAATTGCTGAAATACCACGTACGCCTATCCGCGCACCTCAAATACGTTCCTTCTGCTAACGAATCTCCCATAATCCTCCGTTGAAATGGCACACGCGAATGCGGTGGAAAAATGAACAACCATGAGTCGGGAAGAGCGCGTGGGTTTGTATTGAAAAAGGCAGTCGTTTCCTAATCCTGCTAAAGTATCAGGGATCGATTGGGTATTTGTGAAATGGTCTTTTCTGTCTGTTTCGTATATTGGCAGAGGATTTGGGTGGATTGATCCGGGAGGCGCCGGTTTAGCGATGAAATATTGACGAGGGACGGAATTGAGGCTGTGAGGTTGCCATGGAATTGCGTGGAGAGGTGGGGAAGTAATGAACGGTCGCGGGAGATGGGATGGGGGAGAAAAAGGCATGAATTCGTTCGTGGGAGACGCCCGAATAAGTGAAGAGGCTGATGGGAAAGAAAGATGAAACAATTGAAAGGAAACAGTGTCGAAATAAAACGAGTGTGGCCGAATACGAAATTCATCTTTTTCTTTTTCATTGGAAACGGGAGGCGATATAGATGGAGTGGTTAAATGATTGAGTGAGTGAGCCTAGTGAGTAATATTTAGTAGATATTCCGTAAAGATTGGTTGGGATTTGGAGGATGATTGGATTCAGTCCCTTTTTTCTATAGCTGGAAGGCGAAATTATATGAAAAGAGATACTTAAATGTATTCTTCTCAGGAAAACAGTTAAATATTCCAGAACAGTTTACATTAATAAATCGCGTTATTTTTAGGAATAAGATTGTAATTAGATTAATGCTAGAGCGGGATTTTATTATTTCCAGTAGTTGAATAAATTTTAGTAATTAAGAAACACTAATATATAAGATGAAGTAATTCTTAAATTGGGGATGTTAATCAAGACTCATTTCTTTGTGTTGAGAATATATTTCCAAATAATGGGAAAAATGTGCGATAGTTAATCACTAGAAAAGCTTTTTTTTCGATAGAATAAGCTACCGTCTCTGAATGTCGTATTATACTCTTCTCTACTCTTCTATAATGTTATAATACGGTTGAATTGGTTCACTAACATGATGGAAATGAATTGTTTTTAACGTGATAACTGTCCTCTATCATTTTAAGGTCGAAAATACGAAATGCTCGTAATACGAAAAAAGGTCTTGAGTAAAAACATTCATTACATAGTGGGAAGAAAATCAGGTATATTTGGACCCGTGAAGAAGCGAATTTTTACTAAATATCCAGTAAGTTCTTGGTACTTGAGAACATGATGTACGAGTTACTCAGATAACTGGCATTATCGTTATAAAAGAGTACATTATTTCAAATTTTGATGCTTTTCCGGGGAATTGCGCGAATTCGGGAAAACCCTTTTTTCCTCCCAATTTTTCGGATTTAACAGGGCTCACGAAAACGTTGATCGAATACTTTCCTCGATGTTTGACGGACCATTAAAAAAAAACAAAGTTTTGTTTTAGGGGGAGAAACATCTGAAAAATCAGTTTCTCTTTCCGTTCGAGTCTCCTTTACTAAAATATTCTGTTGTTTTCGAACTCTTCTACACTCTTTTCTCAGACGTGACGTTGAACTTTTCTCGTAATCTCAAAAATAGGAACTTATAAATTTTAATAGGAGCAAGAGTTACAACCTTTGATGACGTTAAAAATATCATCTGACATGAATCATCCCACGAAAAGATTTCGTAAGAGTGCGTGAGAAACTGAGATTGAGCTAAATTGAAGAAAGAAGCTTTCGTTTCTTTAGAAATTTATATTAACGAGCGAATTAAGAAGTTGCAGCAATAGATAGATTTTCTTATACAGTTCCTTTCCATAAAAACGTAATATTCTCAAACCATTGTCCGAAATATATTAGTATATGAATTACAAAGTCTTCTTACTTATTCAATTGTCAGTCAACGAAGCAATACCGAAAATGATTAATTTAATAATTTATCTCAGCCTAATATAAGAAGGTTTTTGGGGGGTTTCCCTCTCGACTAGGGTGAATGCCAGGCAGTATTGCTTATGTCCTCCTGTAAATGTTGAGCTACCACCTGGCCTGGTGCCTATTTGCAGTTCTAATACACAATAAATAAACGTAACGTCATAACTCAAGAAAATAGCTTGACTTTTTCAATAACTCCTTGAAATGATGTTGCCGTGGATACCTATCAAACCGAAAAGTCTTTTACTGAGTAACGGCTTTGATTGTGCTCTAGTTTATGAATTGTTATGTGTTTTTGATATCTTGAAGAACTCCTTTTATATATTAGTGTCAGTTGTCAGTATTGTTCTATTTTTCTGGGTTTATGAACGCTCCCGAAAACCTATTGATATTAAATAAGACTTCTTTTCGAAACTAAGAGACTATATGACAGACTTTGCCAGAAATAGACGTGAGGCACTATTCTATATTCTCGATCTTTAGCACACGCACTCCTTAGCGTGCACGTTAGCACGTTTCTATCTCATTTTTCAAATTTGCATTGTTTATTCGTGCGGCATTTCCTTCAAACCCTTCGCTTCACACGAGCGTCTAATTAGGAAAAGACGAAGGAAAAATTCTGTGCAAAGACTTTCCTACTCGAGTTGGGACATTAGCTACGAAGTCGTTTCTTGAGAGAAGCGGTGTGGATTTAATATTCAGGCAGTGCGGGTGGCATACATTGAAGGAGGAAGTGGCAGATGGGGATTTGGGTTCGGGAAGCAGATAGGATGAGATGGATTTATGGTTAGAGACAATGCGAGGGAAATTGTGCGTACTGAAAGGATCCTATTAGTGTGGATGAGCAACTAAAACGTCTAATCATATGATTCGAATGCTAAACAAGTTCAAATTTACGAAGTGCTGCATTTCACGAAAAGGAATGCTAATTTTCAAACAAAATTGCGCATCTAAAATTCAGACACCCAACCAATGGTTTCCAAAACACATAATTAGTATATATAATAAGAAAGATATGCAAACTCTATTCGTCGCTCGAAGTTATATTTAGTAGGAGATACTCGATTAATCATCAACTTAACTGTGTAAGAGATCTTTGGTTCTATACCCGAACGTATCAAGGAGTCAAAAATACGTAGGCTATTTATATATATAAATCATAAATATTATATATTATAAATTCAAGAATAGTTTTTCATTCCTCAGAAACCCATAGTTAATATATATATTAAAACAGTCTGAGGAATTGTTAAAGTATATTTTCTTCCTATTGAATTGTTTTCATGTAAGTTGGAGGCGGTGACATAAATAAACTAAACCCTTTTTTATTTACTAATACGAAATCTTTTTAGGTTAAAGTTATTTATTTCTCTCTATCGAGTTTTTGTTACTAATTTTTGTTAAGTTCTTTTTTTAAGTTCTTTCTAGTGGAGTCCTTTTTGATTTGATATTTTTCTTTTATTATAAGTCAATCGTTTAAGACTTAAAGGTTCAGAACAGTTTGAAGCATGATAATATGCGTTGTATTTCAGTATGAATTTAAACGAAACGGGATAAATAGCTAAATACAACGAGAGTAATGGATACCAATAATGGTAGTGATGCTGAAGTTGCAATCCGAGGAAAAAACTATTGAGTGTTTGCAGCAATCCCAATCTCAGTTGATGGGAGTTAATAGCAGCTGAGAAGTTAGCAGCCGATGGTTGAAAGTTTGGAGGACGGACACAATATTGGAGTCTTTATTAAAGGAGAAAGGGGGCAGAGTTAGTGCTGCCCCCGGGAAAGAGGATGCCCTGGATTGAGCCACGGAAGGGAGCTCAGGAAATGTATATTAGGGTAGGAGAAGGCGGAATCCGAAATTAGTTGTTATAAATATGTTTTCCCTTCAAGGTTTTTTTTTCGGAGACCCTTTCTCTGAATAAAGCAGCCCTTTGGATTGGCTAGCGTGAGATTACACTCATCGCGGGAATAAAATAGTCGATTAAAAGAGACCCTCGCCAAACAAGATTTTAACATCTCTATGCATACAGATCTATCTTACGTCGGAATTTTATAAGTGTTGTCGCAAACTGTTTTCCAATACGTCGATGTTTTTCTTTGAATATTTTTAAGGTGTTTGTTTTGCAGCTTCTCCTCGAAGCTTTATATTAAGTCTTTCATAAAACGACTGATCGAATTTATAGAAGCGTATATCCTTTAAAGTATGATAAAATAAATTTAAGGGCAGAAAGTGTTTTGATCATATTTGGAGTTAATTAGTTGCTTTGGAGAAATTATTGCTCAAAAATAATTTTCTTCCGCGATTTATATTATTTTTCTCCTCTAATACCACCAAATATTCCTTATTGTTACATTACATTAATTTTTTTCTTCATTGTTGTAGTTTGCTTTTAATGAGGTAGTTTTTTAATTCATTTCCATACTTTGATGGAATTTTAATGTCTAAAGAAGTCCCTGAAACCATTAATTCAAAAATCTGAATGCATCCTTTTCATTACTGAGTATCAGCCGTATAAATCCTTAGTAATAGTAATTCGAAGACTCAATTACTATGAAAGCTTTCTCTTTAAATTTTACAATAATCATTAACTACTTATATTTAAATTATATTAGTTTACTTCACAAATGTTTTTTTGGAACTAATAATTTTAATAATCCATTCGTTCATTTACCAAAACGAAGAGTTAAAGTAAGAGTTAGAAATGGATCTTTAGATAAATTGATGGAAAGAGTTTAATTGAAAAGGGGAAGCATACATCAGATGTATATCAGTGTGTTAATAGATAAAGATAAAGTAGAATGAATATTGAGATTAAACGAAAGTATGCAATTTCCCCGAACGACTCTGATAATTATGTATATTATTTATTCATGGGCTATAAACTTTTTAAATGTCAAAATCCGTGAATAATATTTTTTACAATAACTATTTTTAATATTAGTTTCTATACCAATCTTTTATTGAATGATTCAAAGCTAAGATATTCTCTTTAAAGGAACGGGAAACTTTTCTTGAACACAGAATTGGTAGGTGTGACACGTGATAGAATGCTTTTTATGGCGTCACTTCCGGTCGGGGTCACCTTCATCTTTCGCCCTCTCATGGTGTTTTAATCAACATAAATCGGACATTCAGCAGAGCATTCTCATATCCAGTTGCGTGCCTTCATCGCTTCTATTATTCAACGCCAATGAAACACTCAGAAGCTCTCGAATTGATAGAAACTATGGGTTATTTATGGTTCAGTTTTGGAGAGCGCTCTTCTCATTCACTCGTGTTACGAATCGAGGCCCATGGTTGTCATGGGAACTGGACGACTGTAAAAGAATTTGTTTCTCTACTATTTCTTTTCTATCCACTAAGTATCTGAAAAGACTAACTTCAATGCTAAGCGGAGAATTTTGTGACTCCAGACTCTTTTCGAGAAAAATAAGCTGACATCCTTAAAAATAAATTTGAAGGAAAAACATCACTGCCATTTAAAGCTCTTTCACGCAAGTGTTGTTCTTTTAAACATTCATTTATTTAGTGCATTTCTGACTACGTTATTTTGACGTTAAATTAAAATTATAACGAGATTCGATTCCAGTTCAATTGTATAATCTTTTTAATGTAATGTTTAGAAATCAAAGTGTGAATATTTTACACTATTTTCACTAATTTACAAAATAATTTCTTTTTTCGAAACTAACTGTATGATATTTATGAAATTAACTGATGAAATATTCTTCATTCAATCAGCGAAAAATGAATAAGTAGGAAGCCTAGAATTGGTTAATTAAAGTGAATAGGTAAATCTGAGTGGACTTATGAATCCTTTCATAAGCCCACTGAAAACGTTAACTCTGTTGAGTACGGTGTAAATATTTTTCTGAAACTGCTCAAACTTATGCAAAAGCATTCGTTTACAAGATTAAATAATATGAGTGTATATGTTTCATCCAGTCAAATGAACCAAATGAGTTTTGATGATGAAATGACGTTAAAAGCTTCACTTTGAGATAGTTAAAAGTAGCATATGTTTGGATCAAATGTCAAAAAAAAACCTAAGTTTATTTAATAGCTGTTTAGAAAATTATTTCTTTTCCGTATTCAAATATATTTTCGATTTCAGAATTTGTATTTCACCATCATATACATTTTCTAATATAGCAGCAAACTGTTAACGTTTCTTTAATATTTAATTCTTAAAATTGACTGTTTTCTTTTTTTATTTTAGCATTCAAATTGTCTTATCCTTTAATAAATACCTTTTTCAAATGCAAAACATTTTTAGGTCTACGTCAGTACTCTTGGTTAACTTTTAAAAGAGCTTTTCATATCTTTCTATTTAGTTTTATTCGCTCAATTGAATGAGTGTAATAAATAATTATTAAATTCAACAGAGAAAGTAATACTGAAGCTTATGTAACATAATTATCTCTAACACCTATGAATTTTGAGAAAGGATAGTTTAGCGGGACTTAGCTTGATAATGAGCGTGTGAAATATAGGTTCACATTTTTGGAAACATTTTTATTGAATCCTTCACATATTTGGTTTTACGTCCTTGTTCAAAAGAAACCACTTTTTAATCATTATTAATTTTTCATCACTGACTTCAGGCAACAGGGTCGCAATTTATATTAAAGTTAAAGAGTAATATTTCGGAAAAGCTAACCTTACGAAATTAATTAAAGGATTAACCAAATATAGCCTATGGAAACATTCAATTTGTGCATAATTTTACATTCTTCAACGTTGAAATTAGTTTAGCTAGTCTCTAACCATAATATCTATATCGCTCGTGTTCAAATATCCAATAAAACTTTCAGTTGCCGTTTGAATATTCCTTTTTTTTGTCGCCGTCGTTTGAAAATTAATTCTCCAAAATTAAAATGTTGGAATTTACGTCAGTGACCCTTTTACATCCCGTTGTTTGGTGCGCCCTTTTGCCATCAGAAAAGACTGAAAAATGTATTCGGTAAACGCACCTACATTTCCCCCTTTCAAATATTCAACAACTTCTCAGACGTGCGTAATAAAAAACCATATCAACTGACCCCCTATCGGCTTTTTCCGAAACCATATCTTACGCGAAAGAAATCCGTCAAACAATTGACAGTCACCCCCTGTAACCGTCACCAGTCTCCGTAAGAATCAACGTGAAATGAGGTCTCAACTTTTGGCTTCCGCCAAATCCGTTTTTTCATAACGCAAATTAATCTTCTCCTCCCATAATCTCCTCTTTCGAGGTTTTAATTTCGCGGCCAAACTTAGCTCCCGAAACTCTCTCCCTCTCGTTTTTAAATATTAAAATTCCATCGCGAGACCACTCCATCCTCCGAATATTATTTTCCCGGCATCTCTTTCCAAGGCGTACATGGCGATTTTTCGGAAAGTGGGAAATGTAAGTGCAGTGGGTTTTTGCGAATCTAGTTGATATGAGCGCAGTTTAATAAGTTTATCATCGTAAAGGTATGTTTAGTAATCAGGAGATGTACAAAATTATATCATAAAAATTTCCGGAATATTTAATGCAAAGCCGTTGTAGAGTTTCTGCTTTACCTCAGTCATGGTAGTTTAAGTAATATTTAATACGATTTAGTTACTCGAATTGGCAATTTATAATTTATATTTATATACAATAAATATATTTATAAAATAGTAATGATTTTATATTTTCGCAATAAGTTGCAGTTTACTGTGATAGTAATGTTTTCTCATATTCTCTGGTGTTGTACGATTAATATTAAATAATAGAAATAGTATTAATTTATGGTTATACGTTAATGTTTCAACCAATTAAAATTGATTTTCTATTAAAGTCGTGTTGATATTAATACTATAACAATCATACATACATCGGTATTCAATTGAATAATATTAAATCAAGAATTTGTTTGAGAGAACAATGATGCGGAGGTATGGAATACATTCAGTTCTGTAGCTGCTCATACTCGTGAAATTAATAATAACCAACTATGTAAACTACGAGAATTCTGTGAATAGTTCTATTAAAGAATGGCAGCCATTTAGTATCTCGCATTCAGTGTCATTGACCGATGATACGCTTTAAAATATTTGCAAATCAACTGACGCAATTGAGGACATCCACAGCAAATCCGGGCGATCGAATATCGGGCCTGAATTAGCGCTTTAGTCCCTCCAAATAGGATCGTGCGTCCAGCTATGCCTTCGGAATTCAATGGATGAGCCAAGTCACACAATTGAGGTTTTATAATTACGTGAAAATGTATTCAGCATATCCTATCTCAGTCTGTAAAATCATTTGAGCAGCTATCTCGATTATGCGGAGTGTCGCAATGAAATTTTAGGTCCATACTTATTTGTTCCCAGTATAAAGTCTTTCTACGCACTAACTTTGAGATTGAAGCAAGTATTTAATATTAATATCATCGAATACGCGCTAGTTTTACATCATTTCATATATCCAGTCCCTTCATTTTTGATCTTTGTACATTTACCAATAATTGATTACAGCTGCTAATCCATTGATCCTGATTTCCAATTTTATGTTTTTCTTACTCTTGTAGAGAGATTCCCTACCATTTGACAATGTACTATTTTCAGATTAAATTTAATGAAAATAGGTAAAATATCTAAAACGAGAAAATATATAATGATTTATTTCTTCTGAATGAAATATATATTCTTCTATAATAAATCTATTTTCCTAAAATTTAAGGTAAAAGAAAAAATACTTCGTATTTTCCACAAGATTGCGGAATCTTGTGGAAAATATGAAGTATTTTTTCGTTCAACTTAGAATGTTGTTCCACGAAGTGCGGCCATCCACGATAGAATTTATTTCTTAAAATCCTTTAAAAGAATGTTATAATATATGCCTTTCACTATTTTGCTTCTTATTTATTATGATTTTTGGTATATGTACTTGGAAAAAGATATTTATATAATGTCATTAAAGAGCTTTCAATTTATATATAGAACTGAGAGTATTATGTATCTATTAGTGGACCAATATCTCAATTATTCTTGATCTCAAATATTATTTTTATCTTTTAGCAATTATCAAAAGAAACAGAGTATTTGTAGTTTTTATTATATTTATTACACAATTTTTTACTATTTATTGTCGAAATAAATGAATTATTGACAATAGTTGACGAAAGAAATTTGGCGATAATAGATATTTCCTATAACTGAATATTAAGGTATGTACCTCTTTCACTTTATTCGTGTAAACACGATGGAATAATTTTTCTCTGATGAACAGAGTTTTTCTTCAACGATTCATTATTACTATTGGCTTTCCAGAACGCTTATTGACCCATAAAGCAACATCAGTGTACACATGACCATTCAAATGCGTTGTAAAATTCAGATTGGAACTAGTTCACGTATATAGTCACATATTTCGCCTTCGTATTTTCCAACTAAAAATCCTTCAGTAGAACGTTTGATCACACTTTCAAAACGCAATTTCCAGAATCATACGTTTTCATCCCAATACACCCAATGCTAATTCCATATCTCAAACATTTTGCATTCGTCATTTTGTCAACAAAATCATCTCCTCTCTGTTACAAAACACACTTTGACGATGCATCCTTTATGTCTCATAGCTTATTGGTTCCGAAACTACGTGTTTTCTCGTATGACAAAGTCGAGTTAATGAAACCCTATTGGCTTTAGAAGTATATCGTTAAGCCGGTCGACTACTTTGAGGGCCTCCGTGCTAATGACACGCAATGCTCTGTGGGTTCGCCGCGGGCGGTGCCTTCTTTACTTCGCGGCGAGTTAATTCGGTTAGTAACATGGTTCCGTATCAGCTATTTGTCGTTTGGTGTTTGAATGTCCTCACCTGCACACGATTCGTGGGTTAGATTCCTTTTGACGTAGGGCGGATTCCAATGTAGAATACACAATCGTAGTGCGGTGCATGTTGACCGTTCGATATGTATCGAAGGATCAACGGATATCGCCATTATTGGAGCTTCTACCCAAACCATCCGTCTCTGATACGATGTTCATTCGTAGAGTAATAATGAAAAGAGTTTTTTTTGCTTCCTCGTTTCTATGACGATAGATATCTAGCAATGGATGGGAATATAATCTCTTAATCCGAAGAAAGCTTTACAGTGGATAAAAGATGCTATTTCACGTATTAAGAGGATTCCAAAAAAATGATGGCGTAGCTTACACTCTTTCTGTACGTTGATACAAGTTTTTTAATTATATACTTCATGTTATTCACGACGAAGATTTGATTAGAATATAAATATGCAATGAGTAGGTTCTTCGAGAATTTTACATTTTCTATGTTCTGGTGCTTGTAGCTTGTTTTTTTTTAAACTTATTCCCATATCTAAAATATATTAAATTGCTTTCATATTTAATACTTTGCTTACATAAAATTATCCCTAACATTATTTGGATGGATACTTCTTACTTACCTTATAGATTATACGTAAATGTTATGTACACTTTGGCTTGTTTTCCAAAACTGGAAAGATTGCCTAGTAATACAATACAATTCTCGCATTAGAGTACATTCCATTTCGACCAAATATACTGCACAGATTTTAGGCTGTATCATGAAGCCTCTTAGTTCTGGATGGAATGCGAGTAATTCAAGGAAACCTAAGAAATGTGTTACCTTTTAAAAGCAGCAAACTCGTTTTAACTTACCGAATGATATGTATCTGAATGTTTATGCTTTGTTTCCAGATTCGATGTATCGGGTATACATACTAAGGTTTCAACAGAATTTGACATATTTATGGATTCTGCTTGCTTTGTTCGAGTAGCCAGCTAATACTACGTATTTCAGTTACAAATTTTTTCAGGTTGATTTTGTTACCTTTTACGTTTCTCCGACCTTAATTTTGTATCTTTTTTTAGCTTCATGAACTGCCTTCATTATAGAATACGGTACGAATATCATAAAATATGTTTTATTAAAAACTATTAAATAAATGGATTATTAATATTCGATATGTATAATAATTATTGTTTTGCATTTATAAAATAATAATTTCAAGCCTTTATAATTATGAAATATAATAATATTTCATAATTATAAAGGCTTGTAAATGACCTGTATAACGGTAATATACCTGCATTTAGAAATACTATATAAAGATACCAATTACATTATAGACCTACCGTTGAATAGCATATAAACTCTGATACGCAGAAATGGAGTGAAATTAAATTAAAAAATTAATAGATACATTTACGTAAAACCTTTCTTTCGAAATCAAATAAACATATTCTCAAGATAGATTAATTAAGCAGATATGCGAATGGAAATAAAAACTTTTATACGGAAATCATTCTTTTTTTACAATTTATTGAATTTGAACTCATTTATATTCTACATTTACAATTACTTTTAAACTTTTCACGAATCTGGAATGTATAAAGTAAATGTATAATTCATTTTAAATGTAATATTACAAAATTTTAAAAGTTGATTCTTTTTTCTATATTTATTTAGTACAGTTTTTTACCGATTTCATTACTTCCTTTCTAGCAAATTTAAAAAATAAATGTTTCTCACGTAGATATAAATCCCGATAATTCAAGAGAGTAAAATCAAATCTTCGATCTGATAAGGTACTGCAGACGCCATCTTTTCTCGAAACTCGTGCGCCTTAAACCTCTTATTACGCTTCATTCCCAGGACACTTACTCAGCCTTAAAACCCATCAGCCCATTCTAGTTTGCATGTAGACTCATCCATCTTCGGCCATGAAAAGATCCGATCTGCCCACACTCACCGCGTCAGCTGTTTCTCCGCGAGCCGCACCGGTCACCGCAACTACCTACTCCGCCCCTAAGAAACCTCTGCGTTAAAGTTCCCGATCCCATCGCCTGAGGGTTGCCAAGGGCGTTTATCGAGATAGCCCTCGAGGGAGTAAAAGCGCAGTAGGATCCTTATTGTTCGGTGGACTTCTGTCCGAAACGGGTGTGTATATAAGGAAGGTTGTTTACCCCCGAAGTTAGTAGATAAGTCGTGAATCGGATCGAACTTGGCATGGAGGTTCACAAACAAATTTTGTGCTTTTACTGTATGATTCAATTCATACTAGGAGTGATTATAAATTATTATTATTATTATTATTATTATAAATGAAGATCTTTATTGATTCTATAATTGACTTAATTTATAATCGTGATCAGAAATTCATTCTTTTTCTGGGAAAATATATCAGAGGCCCGAATTTTTCTATTGGTTTTAAGAGAAAAAGATTAAATGAGATGTATAATGAAGTCTCTCTGAATGTAAAGGAAGATGTCATATCATAACCTGTAGCATATTACAACTGCACGATTTTCTTTATTTCTCAAAATAAAGGCAAAAATTGAATAATTTTATAGACTGATTATTTTATGACATTTCGACGTACTTTATAAAATTTAAAAGAAAAATATTTATCAATTTAATAACTAAATGTCATTTGAATTTCTCGCTGAATGGCGAACTTTTATTATGCTGGCAGACCGCCACTCAAGGAAATGATAATCATCAACTAATTCTTCTGAATTATATGTGTGAAATTCCACAGCTTTAAGACTCCTTACATCTAATTAATTATAATCTACAGACAATTCAATAAGCCTTGATAACTTTCCATGAAAATAAAATTGGTTTATTCAGCATTTCAGATTCAGAAAAAAAACAATGACTGAAAATCAAATCAGGCAATCCTTTCGCTAGAACATGGCGTAAGTTAGTTAGCATAACATGGAATAAAACATTCCACCTTCATAAGGTCTAATTAGCTTTACTGATCGTGAAGAATAATAATTAATTCTCGCATTACGTGGAATAGTTTCACCGAAAATAGATTTCGTGGAAAATTTCTTTTTTGCATTTGGATGAATTTTTTTCAATTAATTTCCCAGCAACGAATCTCTCTCAGGTAAAGCAATATTCTCTTTGATTGCTGTCTAATCTCATCGCTGAGTCGTTCCTTAATCGCGGCAAAGAAACCAAATTGCCCTCTTGAGTGAGCCCTTGTTATCAAGTAGACTCCTTTTCTTCCAAATCCCTTTTAAGGGGAGTACTCGGTTACTAGAACAACGCTTCATGCAGTTTAGGGTTAGAATAACGAATTTACGTGAGTAGCACGTTCGCTTTTTTACCAAAATAAAATAATCAGTTTCTGCTCGTACATGGAAGACTTTAGGTTAAAAACCCCATGCACGGGCTTAACCCCAAAGCAAATTTCCATACTACAGTACTATAGCTTGTATCTTTGCCTTATCTTATCAAGCTTATCTTCTCAGGCGTTCTACTTTTTGTTGTTTTTTTCATGGTATTCTAATGTATCCTAGTCACGTGTCCTTTTTATTACAAGTATAGTCATTTAAAGTACTTTATTCTCTCTTGTGCTGGGAGACTAAAAATTAGGAGAGACATTAGATCAACTCGACTGATAAAGTGATGAATCTACATTATGATACATGTCTTATGGTGATACTAGTGACTGTTAGTTAAACGCAGACTATATTAATTACATTGATATAATATGATATTCACTACATTCTAAAAAAAACCTTATCCTTTTTAACGTCATTTATTTGCAATTTCCTTTCAAAATGCATTAGCCTACTGCAACAAATCATAAAGAGTGCAATAAAATAGTACAAAGAATAGTACTAAAATTATTTCTCAATATGCGTACAACTTACAATTTTACTATTCATTAAATTTTTCAAGGAATTTATTTTCGCTATGTATACATACAAAATAAACCGCTAGTTTTTATCGTTTATCCTGGAACATAGTTCGTAGGAGAACATTTTACCCGAAAGATCCTAGTCATCTTTAAGGACAACGTATTCTTTGAGTATCTTAGAGGCACTATTCATGAAGATACTCAACCCGAATTATAGCTGGAACATCCTTTCCTCAAACAATCCAACAAGTTTTAGGAGACTAGGATAAGTTTTACTAGGCAGGAAGAAGGTTGTGGTAATTTCTTCTTGTTTTACTCACAAAGCTGGACCAGCGTAGTTGGAACAAGACACTGTAAGAAGCGACTGTCTTACTCAGCATAAGGGGAAAAGTTGGACACTTCTACTATTCAGCATCGTATGATTCATCAACCACAATAGCATGAGCCAAAGAACTGGACTCCAACAAACTTGGACGCATGATATTTCTTCCATGGAAACCATGAATAGACAGACGTTTCCTATGGATTGGGGTTAAAAAGGTCATCGCTCCGTTCCTTACGTGTGCGGGTCATCGGACTGAAGATTGGTCCAATTCCTTCGCATCGTTCAACTTATCAATCTCACCGCAACCTTACGGAGATGAACCCTCTCTGTTTCCACCGACGCCTTTCTCAAGCGTGACTGCTTATTCCAAACTTCCGCCGGATCCACTCTCTTTTCATCCAAAGAACCTCCAAGTTTGTCCTCCAGGAGGCGCTCTGCGGTGGAGTGCCAGGTATATAAGATACGGAAAGCTAAGGCCTCGGTGGAACGAATTCCCGTCTCGGGAAAGGACTTCTGAATGGATGACGAAAAGTCACCGTGGGAGAGCCTTTCCAAGCAAAACGCTCCTATTCTCCAAGACGTCCAAGTTCCGCGTTGCACCACAAACTTACGCAGGGAAACTGTGGATTTAGTGCGTGATTCCGTTGTCCCATACGACTATGAACGTATTACTGTTGTCATAGAAATGCGTATACGAGAAATCTATTAGCGCGCAAATGTATTACATTAAATTTGGCTGTTAAGAAATGTGAATTTATTCTTGCTTTCTATTCATTGAATATTGGATTTGAATGTTCGCAAAGTAGCTTAAATATCTTACAAAAATATTGGTATTAGTAAGAAAATTACCAGAATGATTCAACTTCAAAAATTAATTTACTCTTTTTTAAGGTACATTATTGATTATTTTGAAGTTAAATTATTATACATCAATGTATCCCCTTTTTTCAAGTTGTTTTAAAGTAACTAAACAAACTTTATTTTGATGTAAATTTTCTGCTTTCAAATACTCAGCTTTCCTTAATATGGAAAAGTTATATTGCAAAAAGCTTTTCAAGTCAGTAGAAAATTTTTATGTATGGATTTCTCTGATTTCTTACATCTCTTTTGTATATATCGAGTAATTCAAAATTCATTGTAATTTATTGATATATTCATAGAAGTAAGAAACAGAAAATAAATAGGGAAATGTGAATCTAGATTTTTTTTCTTATGGGAACAGAAAAGGAATCCAAGTACGAGTACTTTGTATGTTTTGCAAAATCTTACTTTCGCAATATAACTATGGTTGTAAAATTGTAGCTATACAATATTATAATTACGTAAACACATAAAAATATACAATTCGTACCATGGACAAGTATTTCACCTTAATTCACTTAATACTGATTTAAGTCATTGCTTGGAAACGGAAATCAAATTACGCTAATCTAATGTACAAAGTAACTACGCACGGTCCGTGGGCATCAGCTTTTCCTAGAAACGGAACCAGAGGACTCTTAGATCTCAGGAGTTCATGAAACGTTTTTTTGAGGGAGGAAAAACAACGTGTTCTCATAAATCTCGTTTTTGAGGCAAAGGAAACTCGTCCCGCTCTAGGCATTGTGTGTCGAAGAGGAAAACTTACCCGTTGCCATGTAGACGCGATGTTTATTTTCCCTTTAACCCGTCTTTTACGCCTGGCGCTCTTATTTTTTGAAGCCGACTCGGATATCGCTTTTGGACGCCATCTTTTGAAAATTCCTGCGAAACTTTTTACCTTCCTCTAAAAGAAGAGTTTTCTTCCGGGAATTTTTTCTGGGTAAAAGGTTTTGGGGTTGCTGCGGCTAAAGAGAAAGAGGACACAAAGTAAAGGAAAAGTTAAGAGGTCACCCGAGTCGGGGAAAAAAGAGAGGATGGGAGGAAATACAATAACGTCGGTGGTGATTAAATAAGAAATTGGGTGATGAATTCAGAGTGTCGCTGGATTCGTTAGAAAACAAGAGAGATGCGATATACGAGATTAAAGGATAATGTCGCTGATTAATTCTTTCTTAAATTATTCTCAGGAACGATGTCGAATTTGGCGCTCTTTTAATTTAATGAGATTTCGACGAGGCTTTTGCTCCCAAATTATATTTTTAGTTTTTGAGGAAAAGGTGCGGTTAAGGTTATGTATTAAGAAATGTTATGAGGAAACGTAACAGCGGCTGCGAATGAAACTTATTTGATATTACGCAAAAAAAAGAGAATTACCCATTAATTACTAATAATTCTAATACTCATATTTTCTTGCCATAGAAATGAATGGAATACAAGAATGAACTGATTAGAAAAAAAATATCGTTTTGACCTTCACCGAAAGGTCCCATTCATCTAAGATTAAACAACGTAATTTTTAATCCAGCGTATTTGTTTATTACGGAAATGAAAAGAAAAGAAGAAAGTATACGCACGTGGTAAACATTATATATAGTTATCAAAGTGCACTTTAAGTTTTATGAATAAAGGTATGCCATTGTTAAAATTCTTCATCCCAGTTTTCTTTTTTGAGAGCTGAAATTCAGAAACCCACCTTGAAAGAATAATATCGGTAAATTTAAAATAAAAATGTAGGTATATGTATATTAATGTTTTATCTGGTAATTTTTTATAAATTTCCAATATTAAAAATTTTTGCCTTAAAGGTAGTAATACTTATTACCTTTTGTCAACTTAAACTTTTTAAATGATTCATGCTGAGAACTTTAAGAAAAATTCATTAACTTCTAGAATAGTTCGGTGGAAAACTGCATTATTATGTACAGATTAGTATTTAACAGACTAAGTCTTACGATTTTATTAGGATTCATTTTACATTACTAATTATCAGAGGCTGTTTTTACCGTTTTAATTATAAAGTAACTTCAATTGTTTTACTGGTAATTGCATGATCTAAAATTTCATCAAAGACAATTATAAATCTCACAATCGACAGAATCAAGGACACGATTCGTAGAACGGTGACATAGTTCGCGGAAATGTCCTAATTCAGTTTGTCTCAGCAACTTGATTGTCTTCTCCAATGAATGAAAAACGATGAAAAACAAATCCGTTCGTGTGATGGAAAGAATGAGTTTTGCTGTTTTCACCCCTTTAAGATCGTCATTGAATTTTCTCTCCTCTCAGAGTCGACCAATCTTTCCATAATTACGAACCGAGAGCGAGACAATTCAGTCCCATTTCTTTGTCTTTCATTTCCTTTGCTTTCTTACCACAATCATTGAATTAAACCTTCTGTCCTCGTCCTGTTGATATATAATTTCCCTTGGATGGAAACCAGTTTTCTCATCTTTTGATCTGATTAATTGAGGACCGAGTTAAAACGTTTTCGTCTCAAATAAGGATTAATTCTTGCCTAGAGGCTCTCAGATGTGATGGGCGACATCGTATGATCCTCGCAGCGAATACATTCCTTCTCTCATAGCATCCTTTGCGAATTTCAAAGGCTTTTTTAGGGTAAACTGATAGTACAGCCGTTCGTGACCTCCTGCAAGTGTGGGCATTTTATTTTTCTCGTTCGCTTTATCAGGTTACTGTCGCCTGGAATGAGTGTTGCGTGCATCTCCTCATAAATTCTTTTAAACGTGATATTTCTTTTTACACATCACCTAACATCGTGGTTTACATCAAAATTTTTCGTGCCTTGCAAAATTTCGTAGCCGTTCATCTCCAAAATCTATCTCTTCTCAGATTTACTTAAGTTTATATGGAGTGATTGCAAGAATTTGTGAAGAGATATCGAAAAATAGTTATTCAGCTGAAAGCTTTAATTTTTTTCAAACGTGACCTAGTGTTGCCTTTCGCATTGCACCTGAAGATGTATGAATATATCTCCATCCTCCTTTTAAATGAGAACTCCTTCAAACGTAATTTCGGCATAAATATCCGAATGAGTAAGCATATGTATTTACGTTTTTACAGGAAATTAATTTAATGGGTTTAACTGTGTGCAATTTATTACGCATATATATATATATATTTTTTGTATATACAATGCTACATCAATTCTGCTCTATCATAACTCACTTTTTATGAATATTTTATATTATTAAATCTCCAAGTAATACTTTCTTTATATAATTATAAAATTACAGAAATTTGATTCTAAGGTATAGTTTAAGAAGATCAAAAAGTCAAATTAGTCTACATTTTTGGAGATGCGTACGCGATCTATGATAATATTGGGTCTGGCTTGATAACTAGTTGTTATTAATATTCTGCGTTTGATCCCTCACCACGGTAGGTTCTTATTTTTACAAATGATTTGTTCGAAGAATCCTTATAACTCCATCACTAACTTCAATGTGATTCTCCAATTGAGGCAAAATAAACTCATTTGACTTATCGAGGAAGAGAAAGCCGTTCTAAAAGGTTTCCATTAATTGCATGGTGTCAAATAGACTCAAGTAAGTGCTCGAATGAAATTTCGCCAATCATGCTTCGAAATGGATAATAAATGGAGAATTGGGAACTAGGAATTTAAAACCTACAGAGTCAATAAGCATCAGATTTAATATACAACTTCTTAATTGACATGTTAGACTCTTTAGATCAAGGGGAAATCAATTACATAAGGTACATCAATTTAATCTTGAGGAGGATACAAATTAAGAGTTAAGAAGTAGTTTTTCTGACATTAATCAGAATAAAGATGGAGTAAGACTGGGAGAAGGTACATACGAAATAAGTTTTGGAAGATGAGAGTTTAGTTACAGCTCTAATGAATTAATCGTATACTAGTCTGCAACTGCATGTGAGTTTATACTATTCATTTATTTGAATATGTCTTCATTGAGATTTGTATTCACTGTCGAATGATGCTTCGATTTCATTGTTTACTAAATCTTCGACTAAAAGTTAATCCTATATATTTCCGATTATTTACATATTTATCATCTGATTAATGAAATATAAGTATATTTGTTTGCATAGATTAGATCGGTATAAATTGTTAAATAGATTCATCGACATAAATGAACATAAACGTACTCAGGATATTTAGGCTAAATTTATACTCAATATCGGGTGTTAAATGAATAACTTCTAAAAGCATTCTTTGGTCATCTAGGGTTTATTTAAGACTGAATTATTGATCTACAAATTTAATTCCCTGGTTACATTACTTTAGTTCTGAAAGTTGGTGTAGAAATAAATAAGGTCATAATTAATGTATCATTTATTTATTACTGAACGTATTGAAAATTCATTTTATAAATGATAAAAATACAAAATTAATTATTTGCTCTCCATTTTTAGTTATGCTGTTTCACGAAATATTCTAATTTGACAGCATTTATGATCCAGCCGTTTAAAAAAAAAAAAAAAAAAAAAAAAAAACCATTGAGCCCCTTAATGCAGGCAGCCAATGATACATGCATGTGTTGCGGGTAGCATGCATTCACGGCGCTATAAGTGCCAGGAGCTACACTCTTAGAAATTCACGACAAGAAAGTGTAATAGTTAATCCACTTATTGAATTTAAATGGTTAAAAATTGATTCGATTATTGAACAAAAAGATATATATTCTTCTGAAGGACGATTATTCGGCAAAAAAATGTAAAAGAAAGTCATGAATTTAAATATCTGATATGCATTCATCTATCCGACTTCAAACTATTATGAACCTCATTTGAAGAGTTCTTATTGTATCAAAAATTTTACTTTATTTTATAGTAAATGTTATTTTAGATGTTTTAAGATCCATCCCGCCTTTGCACGGAGGTAATTCTACCAATGTAAATCTTTAAAATTTCTTGATGCCAGTGTTCTTCATTATTTATTCTTTTTTAAATTTGTGAAGATTAATGTAATTTGATCATGTATGTATGCATTTATAGTATATTAAGTATGAATTTTCAATTTTATATTAAAATAATGTTAAAATAAATAATTATCTTCTTTAATATTAAAATTAAACATCAGAGTTATTATCACCACGGACCTTAAGCATGTGAGCTTCTGCTTGATTACGCATTCTATGAATGTGACATCTAGTTACGTGTCAGATTCATACTTTCCGATTGGATTGCAGCGTCATGGTTGTAGAATGGGAACTCCCATTCAGACCCACGTCTTTTTTTATAGTTCGAATCGTCTGAATGCCATGGGGCATGTGTGAGGCACATCGTTACATACCTATCGAAGGCAGAGGGGATGTGGGTCGAGGCACGGACCGCCGAGATCCTATGCACGCCTAGGTTAGCATTCGCAACCATTCCCCATTTTCTTTCGCCGCGAATTTCCTCTGGGAGAGATGTCTCCTTCGCAAATAGTACCATCGAACTTAACATGACTCTCCAGGACGTGAAGATTGTCAACCCACCGCGATATTCCGATGACAGCCCTCCATTGGGAGCGGTACATTCTGCTTATCCCCAATCATCCCCTTCCCTTCTCACTTTTCGGCCGAGCACATCCGTCTATTACTCCTCCTGATCTGCAAGTCCTGCGGTCAAGATAGAGAGGGTGAGATTGATGGGGACCGTAATTGGTAATGGAAGGGAGAAGAGGCGGAATGAACGGAGAGGTAACCGGTAACCATACGATTTTGAGGATGCTGTGAAATGTCAGCCTTTGACGAGCTTCCAAATCGGAGGCTGACGAATGTCGTGTCCGTACTTTTGAATCCTTCCTCCTCTCCCTCTTCGTCAATGAGTTAGAGAGAAATTTAAATTATTTTTTCTAATCAACGTTAAATTTTGTGAATCATTTTTTTTCGTCTAAATTTACTCTTAAATAATTATTTAACAATCGTAAAATTTTATATATTCTAAAACAAATACTGCTGTTAGAAATCGATCAATATTTTTTGCATGAGTTTTATTCTGGTGATAAATTATTTTAGTTTCATGAGCTCGTGAAAATTAGTAATGTGTAGTAACTCAATTAAAATTCATCCTACTTACATATTCATTAATTAATTGATCTTTTATCGATTCATTATAATTCCTTAATTATCTTTCATATCTCAATTTATCGATACTAAAAGAGGTAAAATTCAAATAATTACTCTGAGGTTGATTATTAGAATATCGTATAGACAATAAAAATCAAAAAGATCTACTCTTCTATTCAGTCATTTACACAAAATTTATACATCTCGTAGCGAATAAGGAATTAAATTTACAGCGATTGATTCGATACATTTAAATTTGTACTGTTTGTATGATGTAAATTCTTACGACCAAATTGAAAGCAGCATAAATTACATGGAAAATTTTAAAACCGCTATAAAAATGTAATACTTTGTTAAATTTGCAGTAGTGGATAGCAGAAATAGTAACTTGAATCTCGCAGCGGTAGTGAGAATCCAGAGAAATCGCCTGAGGGAAACGATACAGAAGACACGCATATGCACTCGAGTGAATCTGCTAAGTAAGCACAAGATCTATCGAAAGGACGTCACGAGTGACGTCACAAGGATTTTAAAAGAAGGATTGGCCGAATATCCTCTTGAATGTTTGTTTGCTGTCTTCACAGGATATGAGTGGCTCTCAGAAATAAATATAAAATTGAATAGCCCGATTGAATGTTGAAAGCCCATGTTTTATGCGTCTTTGAACGTGTGAATTTCTTTTTCCTTAGGAGATTGAGGCTACCGGTTCCAAAGGAAACCTGTTCCCTTGTGGAATTGGGAATCTAGTTTCATCTATAAATCACGTAACGATTACTCACTTTTATTTATTTTTATGCTGATAATCTGTAATTAATCGATGTTTCAGTATGAGATGTATTTATTAGCTATATCAGATGCTACTTGCATTAAAAAATTATGTCAATCAATCAATATTGTTTGGGCTCACCATTATATTGTTTTTTCTTCATATTAACTCAATAATTATCTTTTGAAAGTGTCTTAAAAATATCATATTGCTCATAATATTGATGCTCCTTAAATACAGAATTGATATGAACCTATGATGCTGTTTTTAAGGAAGCCTTTCAAATTTTGAAAAGTAGATTTAGAATGAATGATTTCATAACATGTATCTGTTAACATTAATAATTCTTTAGAATAAATTTCATTAAGGTTATTTTTCAAGATCTTAAAAATACCATTCAGTTTAATTTTACACTGATGTTTTTGGTTACGACATTGAAATAATAAGATATTAATTAGGTGTAACAGGAATAAAATGCATTTCTGAGGACATCACATTGATTCGACTTGTATTGTATTATTTTAGCGTATTATTTTTAGGTAATTTATCGAGAAGTATCATTATTGTTTCTTATTGTATAGTAAAATAATATAATCTAAGAAAATCATATTCTTTGGAAATATTAGAGATGAAAAGATAATGATTTAATAATACAATTATTTTAAGAAAAGTTCGAGAAAGTGGTTACGACTTGCATGAATGATTTTTTTATGAATATATTTCATTTCCACGCAGTCATCCCGATGCCTAACCAACCAATATATAGTTTGCCTCACTTCTTTAAGCCTTGACGGTGTCCATGGACCTCATCTTCCCACAATCCTCTTTCTCAAACCGCAAGCGACCTACAAATCGAAGGGATGGGTACGCAGCCTGTCGAGCGCACACTTCATCTATTTCCTCTTCCCCATTTACTCACCAGTCTATCTTCAAATACAACTCGAATGAAAGCAGGTGGTCGCTCTTGCCTATATATCCAGCTTCGATTTTATCTTCTCTCTCCAGAACCCTTACGGATTCGAAGCGCAAACCTGTGTTTTGAGAGATACCGTATTTTCCTCTCAATGACGACGTCATTTTCTCTCATCTCCGCTGCCAAGTACTTATCATTCTTTTGAGCGGATTTAAAAATCGTAAATCTTTATTCATGAACTTGATTGAGAATACGTATTGGATGAAAAGAATCTCTATACGAAATAATAGTATTAAAATTAGCTTTAAAACTTTTAATCTAAGAGTAAGACTTTTACATCCAGTTATTCACAGTCTAAAATGAGCTATTTGTTTGCTGTAAATATATTTATAAAATATCCAGTTTTACGTATAATAAATTATTGTTTCTGCATCATTATTGTGTGAGGTATTCAAGCGGTTAAAATGGAACACAAAAGCCCTCTGTGAATGGAATAGCTTTGTATACGAATAAGAGGTATATAGTAACATCAAACTTCATGCGTTTTCCCGTTTCTATTATTAGCTGTGATTATCATTATGTTTTTCGAAATGATTCCAGTAAGGGTGAGGGGTGATATATTAGTTTCAATTTTTTACTTACTCTCTACACTTTCCTTTATTGTTTCCGATATTGTTTTGACTATATTTCTACATTCAGTAAAATTTACCTGAATTTATTTGAGAGTATTGGATTCGTAATCGAATATCATTCATCATATGCATGACGTATGCTATTTATCAATTCATTAGTCATTATGAAATCACATTGATTGAGTTATGAGGGACTATAGGTTTTTTTCCGTGCGTGGTACAATTTTATTCTCACTTACTAAGGGTTTCTTGTAGTTTCCCCTCGGAATTTTATTCCTTTTAAGGTAAACAATCTATTATCACGTAAGGGATTAAATAATATACGTTGTAAAAAAGCTATAAGTCTCCGAATAAATTGATTTTCACTGTTTATATCATAATTAAGCGCTATTTTATCGAAAATCTCTCTGTTGGTGTTGAATTTTCCTCTAGGATCCGAGGTGTGATCTAATAAGATTACTTCGATTCTCATCAGAAATATAATCTTTCGAACATTCCATAAGAATATTCAATTCGATTCAATTTCAAACCTCTTATTGTTAAAAGACATGGTATATGTCATCTGTATTGTTTATCTCTCGTTATTTTTAATCTAACAAACTCGTATTAATCTAGCTTCAAATCACGTTGTTTGTTTTGAATAGCATAGCTACGGAGCTATCCTAGCAATAATCCACTGTTGATTTATTGGATTTCTTCCAAATAATTTACTAGTTTATCGATCGAACGCATCGTTTTTGTTGACATTCTGAGTTAATATCGGATAATCAATAGGGTATTTATAAATCGAGGAATTGTAAACATATTTTCATCACTTTCGTAAACCGTAAGGGTATTTCAGAATCCGTTTCACGAAGACCAATCGCAATTGAGATTGTTTTTCTGAATTCAATTCATCCAACAGTTCCGTTTTTCCATTCAATCCTTGCACCCATACATTTCCAACCTCCCTTTTACTCGCCCTCATCTATTTTGATTCCCTCATTCTTTCTCTTTTCCTTCGACATAGTGCTTCCATCTCGATAAAGTTCTCTCCCTTTATCGGCGAACCCTTTCGTGCCATCTTCCCCTCCCTACACTCGGTCTCCTACACGACATGACGGAAGTCTCCCCGTGGAATAGTCCCTCGCATTTACGATAGCGGATGACTAGCATGAAATCGAATGTGTTGCCCTCGCTCGGAAGTAAAAGGAGTCTCTCTCGGAAGGGAAGTTTTGAATGGGAGTCGGTGTGGATCGGTTGTTTGGGTCGGGCAATGAAACATAACGAAGGGATTGGGAAGTAAAAGGGATGCTGCGGATGTTAAAGAAGGAGGACGTTTGTACGTTGGCTTAAAAATTAAGAGGACAAAGACCCGCTTTTTTTTCCTCTCTTAATTTAAGTTGTCTCCTTAAGAATTGGATGGGGATTACTTTCCGTATGAATGTGAAAATGAATGACTATTCTTACTGTGCGATGTGCGAATAAATGCTTGTTTATTAGACGAGCGTTTCTAGGCGGATGAGGGGTTTGGTATCACGAGATTTAAAACAAATTGTTTGACGTACATTAAAGTTCAGAGTTGGTTCTATGACTAAATGATCGTCAAATGTTCATATTTTTATTGTAAGCGATGCAACTTTCAAATCTATTGAATTATTAGAGATTTTTATTTAATGATCTACCTACATGTGAGTTCTAGCGTTTATTGTCAAACATAATTGCTTTTATTATCAAAACATCTTTGAAATTTATCGTAAAAAATAACAATATTTTCAATGAACGAGATATATAAGCATCTTTTGGACCAAATCTTACGTAATACAGTTCGATTCAATCACAATATCCTTTCGTTTGTATCACATCTTCTCCAGTTCTTCTATTCTTCCATATTCTTTAGTGCAAATTCAGGCGCTTTAATCATCCAAAGTGAGAGTGTATCTCGGATTACACAATGTTTGGAGGAGGATGATTTCAGTCTACGCACAGTTTCCAATGTCGCCATTATCGTGTTTAATGTTGGAGGTGAGAATGTTAAGCAAAGGCGTGTCACCCTTTAAGTTGTTCGTCCCGGAAGGTTTCTAAGGAAGCGACTCGCTTAATTCTTCCTGCGTCCTTCAAAGAACAGAAGGTCGCGTTGAACTACGAGGTGACTCAGAGAAGAATGGAACAATTGCTACTATCCTCTGCCGATATTTTATGTTCCAACTTGATCGCATTTCTATATTTTTTGTAGAGAACGTTATCCTAACAATGAGAATATAAATTTGATTTACTTTCTCTTAAATTACTATAATAATTTTTATTCATTTTTACTATTATTTTGTTCTAAGTGCTAAGTAATTAAGTAATGTCAACTTTTTCATAGTAAAGTATATCGTGAACGGGTACCTAATAATGGAAGGTTTTGTCAAAAAATTGAAGAGAATGACCAATAATCAACGATTTAAAAAAGGTTTTCTATAAAGTGACACGTTATTTCTTTAAGTTTATTGGAATTTTGTGAATCGATACAGATGGTAATATTTATTTAAGAGGACAAATATATAAAATATATTATAACATTAGTGTAGAATTGGTGAAAGCTATTAAATCATTGTCAAGTGTATAATTTTAACTTCGCTTCCTAGTTTGTGCTTCTATAAAGGTATAGAGACCAGCATAGTTTACTGCTATGATTGTGAAAATAATGTTCAAAATGGCTGTCTGTCGTCTCTAATTTCCGAGCGTTTAATATATTCTTATTAAGAACGACATTCTCTTGATAATAGGCTTAATCATTTCATGAAGGTAATCATCTTCGTTACCTTGATTGTTAAATGCGATTCGGACCACGAACCCAATTTCCGGATCAATTAAATGGCATTCATTTTTGTAGAGATATCATCTAATCTAGATTAAGGATTCGAAAATTTAATTTAATCGAATACGCGTCACAAATAGGCTCCAATTCTTTTGAAAACTCAATTCGGTTTCTCATTTATTACGATTCATAATTTTTATTTTATCAATTTTATTGTTAGTTTGTTATCAATTATCTAAGAAAAGAAAAATATAAGTTTCCTACCCATGAATCATTTCAAGTACATGATCAATATACTTTTCCCTATTTTCCTGCAGAGGTAAACTTAGCTTTCAGTTTCAAAATGGAGTTGATTTTATCTTGAACTTATTCAGAATAATTGAATCTATTATTTACTTATAAAACCGCGAAACCACGAAACATTCGATGATGGTTTTGCATTCTACAAAATAGTATGATACCTGTTTATTATAGATTTCATAGCTTCTATATAAAAGAGTTATAAAAGAGAGCATCGATGTATTAGAACTATAAGAAGAATTATATGGAAATTATTTACGATGATAAATTAGCATGTATAAAATGAACTATTAATATTTATAGTACATTAAAATATTCTAATAACAACATGACAATGAAAAATTCTAAATTAGAAATTATAGAGGAAATTAAGGATTATTAGATACATATAGCTCAAGATGAGAACGAAGTATATATTCGAAAGAACTATCCGAAAATAGATTATGGGAGATAATTTTTAAGTGAATAGTACCGGTATAAAGTTTTTGATTTAACTTCTTCTAATAAAATCGCATTGCAATTCACTCTCTCGTGCGAATCTGATGACCAATCACCGAGATGATGTACATCACGCGTTCACTAGGAGGTCACAGAATCCCTAGTTAATTGGGCATTTCATTCAGAGGTCTGATTCAGCCATTAGTGGACAGATGGCAGGAGGAAAGTTGGTTCAAAGGAAAGAGAAGACGGAAATTAAAGAGTTTATTAAAAGTAAGTAATTTCCTCGGAATTGGAAAGTCGATTGAATAAATGAATAACTTCTAAAAGCAGTCAAATTGAAAGATAGCGACCTGCCGTGAGAAATGAAATAAAAAAATTTGGAAGGTAAATTTTACAACGAAAATTAATCTAAAAATAGATTTTAAAATTCTGGAGGTAAAAGTGAGGAGTAAAAATAGCATCAACTTAATTATTTGAGTAAAAATACAGTGCTGGTTGCTCATATTTTCATAACTTCAAAGGTTTAATTAGTTTATGAAGAAATCTTGAAAGAAAGAGAAATAAAGTAGACACAGTGATTTAAAGTATAGTTAATTCCACTTCATTTTTATTGAAAGATAGAGTAATAATATTTAAAACCGATGCAGATAATAGTTGTCAATCAATCAATTAGTTTACGTGACGTATTTTTACAATAGGCTGGCGTTATAATATTTGTTAATAACCTCAGTAATCTGAAACAAATACTAAGACTTTTACCTGAAATTATAAATATATTAAATAATAATAATAATTGTATTTATTTCGAGCGAAATTGAGACTAAAGAGTCTCCTCTTCCATTTAACCAGCAAAAGTGGTAATGGACTTGACTTAAGATGCTGATTAAATAATTTTTATTAGTTGAAAGCTTCCTTTCCATCGAAAAATGCACAATTATGTACAAAATTACAAATTCATACACGAAAAGTACGAAATATTATATGAAAAAATAATATTTGATAATTTATCAAGTTCCTTGAATTTTTTAGGAAGTATCGTAAGGATTTAAAAACAAGTCGATGTAAGTAAATTTCCGATTTGAGCTCATACAAACGGTACGGACACTTTCACTCCCCGAGACCACAAAGTACTTGGCTCTCCATAAGCAAAGACAAATGTCGGATGTAGATTGACACATGAAGTGGGTGTATAATGACAGGTATTTCGCGACTGCCCTCATTGTAGCTCACGAGAGTAGAATGCTGGTTGCACCGGAAGTGGACACGGAGGAGAAAGGACGTGTGAACGTAAGTGACCAATTGGCACGGAAGTGCAGCTGATATCACCGTCCATTTCTCTCCCTCGTCAAAGTCACGAGCGTGCATTTCGCTCCGGACAGAGTGGTGTGGGTGAAGCGTATGGTTTCTGGAGAGAAGGTAGCAAGGCCATAAAGAAGTCGCCTTTTTCCTAAAAAGCCTCTATCCTTTTTGGCTGTCACTTTAAGAAGGATTTCTTTTAACGAGGGAATAAAAAAAGATCGTTTTTACTATTTTTTTCCTTCGCCTCGTTCAGCATTTAACGCCCAGTAAGTGCTGCTCCGCATTCGCTGTCAGTACGTCAAGCAGCGTTCCTGGCTGTCATCTTGCTAAAAAGATACAGATCATGTCACTTTATTCGTTTCACCATTTTTTTAAAAACCTATTAAAATGATATCTGTGAATCTTCTGCTACGTTATCTTTCCCTCCAAGGATTTTTAACGATGAAATATTTCGATAAAAATATTTATTGTAATACCATAGGGTATAAAATAAGTAAGCATAGAGAGGTGGATCCATAATTTTCTTATAAACGTAGTTTAATTGGTTTTGTTGGGAAATTCGCAAAACTTAATCGATGCACTTTTATTTTAACCTAAGTATGACCTCAGTAGCCTTCAACATCTTATTCTGCCCCTTTTACCTATTTACCGTTAAGTTTCATATATACTGGAAAAAACTTTCTCTATTTACACAGTTGTATGGTTCAAACATATCTGAAACTTCTATCTTAAGTTTCCGAGTTTATACGTAAAGAAATTTATTTTCCCATTGGCCCTTGATATTTCTTTTATGGAAATGGAATATATAATTGAAAGAGGAATCATACTCCGAATACTTTTTAGTTTTGAAGTTACAACTCGATTATTTATCCATAAAGTATAGTGGAAAATATATCTTTCTCGTAAATTATTTTCTATTCCTTTTATTCAAATTTTCCTAATTAATTACGTATTAATTATTTAAATTAATATTAAATATTTAAAATCTGAAAAATTTACTCTCTTGAGAACCATATTTTGTTAAATGTTAGAAAATAATATGTAAAAATTTTTAATACTTTAATTCAATTTTTGATTATTTTAGCATAATGATAATCGTTATCTAATATGATTGGTATAAACACAGAATAACTTATGTTTGCATGTAAAATCCATAACGAAAAATTTGTAACATATTGCAGCGACTCATCGTATTCTAAGCTTTGACCCAGTGAAGAAATGCATAGGCGACATTTCATATTCGACATGTGCATTTTGTCGATAATCTTCTACTTTATGTCTCTCGAAGGTATTTGGAGCATTTTCTCGTAGTTCCCGAGGCACGATCGGCCGCCTTCTTCTCGAAGCTAACACGACCGCAGACGATGATCTATATTCCATCGGGACCGCTGTCATTTCGCCTCTAACATGCCTTCCTTCGCAACGAGGCGGTAATTAAGTTCACCTGCGAATCATGTCACCACGTCATCTTGACTCCTCAGGTGTTATAGGTTGCAGTTCGATGTGTCGTTCTATTCCCACTGGTACTGCGAATTGCGTTGTCGTTTATCGAATTATAAAATCTATAAATTCATTTAAGACTGAAACATGCATGTGTTTCTTAGATGATATCTAAATAATTGAATGTAACTTGGAAACTTTTTCTAATATATTCAAAGTACCTGCTTTATATAGCTTTATTTTATGAAGTTGTTGAATAAATTCAATTTTCTAATCTTCCCGAAAGTGCCCGAACCTTATGCAAAGCTAATCTTCGTGATTTTTTACTATTAACAGATAATTCGAAATAAACCCTCTCTGAAATATATAAATTATTTTATGACATTCCTATTGACTGGTTGATCGATACTCCTGTGTTGTAGTAAATTTTCTGAATAGCATTTGTAAAATCTTTAATTATTCTTACATTACGTAAATTACTGTCTTACGTAATTTCTACTTACTAATTGTCTTCGATTAACTAATGTTATACACAAATAGTATCTTTAATTCTGCAGTAAAAAATTCAATTAAAAAATATTTCCACGAAATCGATTGTAATTAAAAATTGATATAATATTATGAAAGTATTTCTTGATGTCCAATTCTTCCGATGTATCATTTTCATAATTTTTGAAGAATTAAAATTCAATTTTTCTACTTCGCTGATCAGTACACACATTACAAAAACTTAGCTCTACAAATGACTCTACCAGTTATTCCATTTAAACTACAACGATTGCGAGCATATAAATTTTAGGTTTTATGTACTAAATATATTAGTTTTCACCGAGAAAAACTTGATTGAAATTTTAAGGTATCCCAAAGCGTTCCATTTAATCATTTTCCTCTTGATTTGTTCCGACAATCAGGATTTGTTGATTATCCCCGCATTAGATTAGGGTATGAGGTCAAGAGAGTGATTCCAGCGCTGAAAGGAGAGCACGTTGGTCTCCCTTAGGACGAAATTATTCTGTGGTTTTGCGACCACAACCACACGTTGCATACCAGAATTCCACCCTCCTCCACCGAGCTAATTGAAAGCACCCCATCCACTACACTTATCCACCTACTCATCTTCTACTTCTACCATTCGAATGCTCTTTCCTCGTTTGATTCGCATCTTTTATTATATCCGCTGTTTCATGTCATGCAGAATATGGACCAAGGCATTTCACAAACCTTTGTTCATACAAATTATATCATAAGAGACTTAATATTTTTAGAAAATGTCCTGCTTCAAATGATTGTATGTTAAACTTCTATTTCAATACCCCAAATATAGAATTTGGAGATATATTTGAAGTACAAATAAGTCTGGTCATAAAGAACATGAAATCAATTAAATGATTATAAAAAAATTGCTCAGACAAAAAATGAGGTGGAAAGGCATTAGATAGTTTTGAATATCCTTTATTGATTGTACTAACCCTAAAAAAGAGACGATATGTCATACTGCAAAATAAGTAAGTTGATAAGTATTTAAGGAATAAGTACTTCCACTTCCAAGTTTAAGAGGTAATTTCAATCTTGAAATGGAAGTAAGTAAGAGCACTAGAATTTAGAAAGTTATTTGATGCATGGGAACTCAGGTAAAAATGGACAATTATAGTTATTTGAAATGAAATTAGCAATTGGAATGTTAACTAAGATAATGGGATAAGCCGCGTAATACTTTGGCAACCAAAATGTTTTGACATGGTGGAAAATTAAACATACACAACTTCACGTGTAAGATTTATTGGCTCACGAAGCACAAAATAGGATGTACTATCTTTCTATGCACACGGCCATCCATTGTCATGGAAACTTGTACCCGAGAGAGTTCTCTTAATCACAACCTCTCCGAATAACAGTCCTCATAATGAGAAGTCTAATGTCAATGTACTTCTCCAGACAAGAGCTTGCGAACAAATACTCCTCATAAGTGAAAGAAGCAAATGCTCACGATGTATATTTGAGTATGTTTGAGACTTAAATCCAGCTAAATTGTTTGTTCTGCTTCTTTCACCGTAATTTGATTCCTGTACCTACATGATGAAATAGACATATCTCGTGCCCGAGGCCTTGCGCCTTGAAAGCGCGCAACCCGCCACACGTTTAATCATTGCAGTGACAGTCGCATCTGCAGGCGCGATGTCCTCGCATTACAGTGGCAATTCGGGTGTCAACAGCTGTGGTTTAGATGCACGTGGACAGAAAAGTCGAAGCTATAGATTAGCTATAGCTTTTTCTTCACTGATACTTCTTATTTCCGATAAGGTGAAGGATTTAAATTATGAAATTGAATTCCATGAGCTTGCTTGGTAAATGTCAATTTCTTTACATATTTACTTTCCTCGATATTAAAGAAGATTAACTTAGTTTTAATCTGTTTTATATGGGCTACTCAATACCGTTTGAATTTAGGATCAAAAATACTCGTATCTGTTTTTAAAGTGTTATTTCGAATATATTTTCAATATATTAGCAATAGTCCAATCATTATTAACCTTTTATTTTCTCTGATAATAGAACGATTCTTATTCCCTCCATTTTTCAAATTTAAGGTAGGAAAAATATCTTTTGAAATACTCAAGTAGGAAATTTTTAAGTTAGTTGTTTAAAGAACTTAATGTTGTTTTCGAAATTCTTTTTTATCTAAGTTTTCGTGGGAGAAATATGCATAACGATAGTGCAATACGTATACATATGAGCATTGATAAAAAAATAATTTTGGATGATACAGATTGTTGTATTCTGTACATGTAATATACACTGCCTTTTAATTAAAATATATAATTTTGAAGCTTCCCATAGTGAAAAGATGATATTTAAATACGTTTACTTACATCGAACCAAAATACACTTCTCGGGAACCAGTGATCAAATAGCATGAACTCATAACTTTTTCTTTTTATTTTTGAAATGAAAAAATTTTGAAAAAGTATTATTATAGTCTTAATTACCTTGTCACTAATATTATGCGATAATAATTAATTTTGTTTTAAATTATTACTTTATCACGAAGATTTCTTACGTTTTATATCAGTGAATATCTTTTGATACAATTTTGAAAATAATACCATTCACCTCTTCAGCTCATATTTAACCTTACAAATTTCAAAATGATGCATTCGTTGCATAAAAATCTGTTCTCTTTTATTCGGATGACGAAATGTAGAATACGTAAAACATTTGAACTTTAAAGTACGGAGGATTCAACGACCTTCCGAATGAAATCTTTGCAAAATTCGCTGCTTGTTAAATCCTTTTCGAAATTTATATCTGACGCGAACGTGAAATATCGAGCGTAAGATGGGTCTGCGCACCGCACTAGAGAAAAAAAAACACGAACTAAACTTTTCGGAGGGTTTGGTAATCCAAAAAATATCACAAGAGTTGGGGAAATCCGAGCACGAAATAAAATTTTGAACATACAGGATTTTAGACTTTGAAGTTCGACCTGATTACGCTAATACTCGAGCAAAAGTCACGGATGCAGTTTGGGATTTCCTATTAAGTCAGATTACACTAAATTTCGGAACATTTTTTTTCTCTCTATAAATTATAAAATTCACAAAGTGAGGAATGAGTCAATCTGCAGAGATAGTAGCAGTTTAAATACCTTTAATCATTAGTTTTAAAATTCTGCGCTCTCAGTTTATTTTAATAACGAAACTTTAAAACATTTTGAGGATAAATGTTAATGTTTCTAATGAATTTATTCATTCATTAGGATTTTAATATTTATATTGTATATGAATTTTAAAATTATATTGAATAAACATTACCTGGTCTTAGAGAAAGATTTTCTATCGTACTAATTTAGTCTTCATTTAAGCTAAGGTTTTTTAAGCATTCTTTAAAATAAGTGAGTGAAATGAAAAACAGTTTTCATTCAGAATTAATTTAAAGATTAGTGAGGTAAATATCGAAGGAAATTTTCTCGTTATAAAGGTTTATTTTAAAACTTGCTTTGAACTTTGTTCATATTTTTAATAATTGAACGAAATTATTTGATACGCGATAAAACCTTTAATCTAAATTGTAATGTATATGTTTTTGATTATTTCTAAAAATAATGCTTTCTGTGATTTATTTATAAATTATGATGGGAACAATATAATACAATTGCAAATAAAACTTACGATACGTCATATGTAATAATATCGTATATAATAACGTTGATAATGTCCAAAAAATAGAAATGACCATTTTCATTCCATCTCATCTTTCAACCCAACCCAAGTTCTGCGATAGTCAAACTGCTACACTTGTAACGGAATATTAACTCCCAAAATTTCCGTTAATGATCCCAAGTTTCCCCAATCGAGGTACGTCGAACCCGGTCACCTTCGCGTGCAAACCCTTTTCAACCGCAGACCATAATTTCACGGGAGGATAACCACGCAGACGACCATGCGGTTTAGCGCGCGCGATATACGCCTGTGCAAATTCGGCCTCCGTTTTTATTTCGGGGAATCACCACGAGAGGCGCGACGGACGAAAAAATGTACGACACAGAACTTTTCCGATCCGAACTCATTCGATTCCATTCGCATGCTAATGCGACGCCATTTTTCGGAGACACAACCGGTTTAGGATCCCCTTTTGCAACGAGACGCAATGCGGGAGAGAGAAAAGGTGGAATAAATTGGAAAAAAATGAATGGAGTACATAATCTGACGTAAGGAACTTAGTACGCTTTCCACCGGTGTCGCTGGCGTTTGTTGATAAATCGGATTAACAATGGGGAAGAGGAGATGGGGATTGATTGGTTAATGAAGGCGAAACATCGAACGTGTGTCTCTCATTTCTCTTCCAGAAGTCGCTTTTTGGAGTTTATTTAGCTGTCAGTGAAACAAAATTGAATTCAATACAGAGAAAATCCGAATTCAAAGGGAAATAATAGATTCATATGGATACTCAAATACATAAATGATATAAGAACTAGAATGATAATAAGGGAATTTGGCTAGAGTATTAATCGCATTATAAATTCATTAAGTATATGAAGATGATAAAAGAATACTTTAAACTGTAGCGAATTTTTAATTATGTAGTCATATATATTTATTATCCTTCAACTTAAATAATATCGTTGTTATTTTTATTGGATTGTTATTTTTTTATTTAGATGACTGTGAATAAGTTACCGATTAAGTGTGACACCTCTCAATTTAAGTATAATTCTTATCTATTACAGATAAATGTATTTGTTTGATCGATATTAATAATAGACTTAGATGAATTATCTATTTATATCTTAAATATTAATGTGACATTAAACCTTTTAGAATATATTTTATATTAAAATAATTTAATAATCGAGCCATCATCTAACTGAAACATTTTATATACTTTTTAATTAGAAAGTAAGTTTGAATAGTTCCATAAAAGCCACATTTATGAAAACAATTTATTTTTTTGAGGTGTAATTTTGAATTTAAAGCAAGATCTGATTCATTTTCATTACTTTCAGAAAATATAATGCGTTTACCATCATTAAAAAATTCGATAAACTATAAGAAGATTATTTTTTTTAAGTTATAAGGATATTTTTACATCTCAGTAATGAATCACTTACAACGTACCGAATCAATTAAGCCCTAGCAATAGAATCGTACAGAAAAATAGTGGACCTGAATTAAAGCCTTCAAAAAGTTCCTACGGTTTAATTTACTCAACCTATTAAGCGAATCCGGCTTCTTTAGAAAGAGCAGATCCAAGAGTAGATGACTATCTCAATTTAGAAGTCTTTTATTTGCTTAACATCGCGAAAATAAGGCGAGTGCATTTGTAGGTCTCCTTGCTGCCCATTAAATTCCTCTGACCTACCAAACGGCTGCTGTACCTGTGCGAGAGTGTATTTAGTGAACGCTCCCGTATGGCAAAGGCCACTGAGTTTCTCAGAGCTTTTTGCCAAAGAGCTTCTTTCACATTAATCCTCTCTTTCCTCTTTATCTGTCCCATCTCTAGCGCCCACGCGACTTCTTTCTTTGCATTTACTCTTGAAGATAAAAAAAATCCCGCAGCTATCATCTTCGTCATGCACTTATGCTTGAGTTACGCTCGAATAGAGTGTAACATTTTCGCACTCAATGTTGAAATATAAAATACCCCGATGGATGTTAATTTTTAGAACATACGATCAGGAGGAATCAAGATCAACTCAATAAATATCTACCTATTAATCTGTTTTTCTGTTATAAATCAGTGAAAGAAGACTGAAATATAAGTAGATAACTAAAGAGGAAATAAAATTTACGATAGTAAAGATCTATCACAAACTTGAGTTTTCTAATTTTTTTACGGAACATTTACCTATTTTCTCAAGTTAAATATAGAAAAAAAATATTTATTCTCTTTATTTATATATTTACATATTTATTCCATCTTTGTTTTCTTAATGCAAATAGTAATTAAATTTCTGCGTTTCTATGTTTGTATTACGGAATTACCCCTGTGACATACTTTGATAGAACCTTAGAAGGAAATTTCTCCCTATTTTAAAGGATTATTTGTATTTGACATCCTTTTATAGTGTATCTGGTATATTTTTTGGTTCTCTCTGATCATCTCCTCGTATAATCTTTACGTTAAATTACTCTCCAACGTAATACTTTTTTAAATTTTATATTCAATTATTGATTGTTTTCTATCTAACAATTTCATCTTAGTCTAAACTTTAGTTTCAGCTTCTTTCATTAGTTTCTTACTTCGTTATTCCTTCAGGACATTCTTCGTAGTCTTTCTTATTTTCATTTGAATTTGTTTTCTAATCGTACTTAAAACTCTTCATTTTTATCCACAAAACCTTTTCACTCGACGTACGTCCTTAATTCCGCGGTGTCTCTCTCATCATATTAGGATAGAATACGTAGAGTTTCGCGCATTTCTCGGCGACCCATTCATACGTAATTCCCACTAATTTAATCCCCTTCTCGTAGTAGGTCACCAGAGGCTATTGTTTACGTTTCTGTCCATTGAAAATTATCGTTCTTCGCCGCAAACGAAGCGCCTGTTTGCATTAGCGCTCCCATTTCTCCTTCTAGTTGGAACATCATTCGCTACAAAAACCCAAATTAACGGGACGTAGATGGAATAACATCTTCCCACGAGTTACGGCCATTCGACGCAGTTTACTTCCGGAATAAAACGTACGGACTGTTTAACCGTGATAATGGAGGAGTATGTGGGTTACCTATCTCTCAGGGGCAATTGAGCTAACCACATCCACTCGCTTAAGAATTAAAGGCTTTTACGTGCCGGCCAATTCCGCATGAGCGCCCTCAAAACAAGCAAACAATTTGAAACATTAATTGCACGGGTAACTAGGAACATGAAAGTTCGCGAACGCTCGTATCCTTGGGTGTTGAAGAAAAGGATTTTTAAGGACTTTGTGGTGTTCTCGTGAACGGAGTGCTTCTTCTACCACTTGTTCTCCTTTCGAAGTGTGTTCCTCTGCAGAGCATTGCGTAGTTGAATACAATTTTACCATACACCGGCGGATACGGGAGCTTTTAGTATCCCAGAGGTGTAATCAGGATAATTCGGAGGTAGATGTTAGTTCGCAAACCACTCAACTAGTCATATTTCTGTGCAGTTAGACCTCTCCCTGTTTCTATGACTACCCAGCCCAAGTTATCTGTATGTTATATGGAGTACATGGTTGTTACGTAAGGGTACATCCCTAACATTCAAAGGCTGAATATTCGCTACCTCTTTTACTATTTTTTTCTAAAGTATTTCCAGTTCAGGTTACTTAGATAAGTATATATTTTTCTAATGGGAACAATTTAATAGCGGAATCACTTAAGATCTTGGTGTCCTGATCTATTCTTACTAACTAATATATTATATTATATATACCAAGGCATGAATATATTCTGGATGTAGCATTGTACTTCTCAAGTATTTTCTTTAACATCTTTTAAAGTTTTTATGTAATTTATTGTATACTCTATGATAATTTCGGAGCACGTAACATCAATACGCCCTTATATCTTGAAGATAATTCTTCTATAGCCCATCGGTATTAAAATTAAAATAACTCTATGTTTGATAGGTTTTATGCGTCGTTTTCATTTGCTTACCAATCCTTTATACCACATACATTTCCTTGTCTACTATTTTAAGTACGTTTCCTAATGAAATTCGCTTAAGTTAGCCCCAAAATCCAGTTAAGAGAAAGATCTGAAACCTCCGCTTAGGAAATGTGCGTGTAAGAAGTAGGTTATGGCAAATTGTCTCCATCACTTGCTCCCTTAATTATTGCAGACGGGGAAATGCGCGTGTTGACCTTCGCTTCGGATATGAACCATGTATACTTCAGCGCCTTTATCCCGAAGCGGTGGAAAAAGGAAGCAAAAGTTTGAAGTCGTTCCCAAGAAGTCTGCCTAATCTCATAACGCCTTCGGCACCTTAATTCTGCAAATTGTGCGCTTTTGAGTCTTCCGCTTGCAAGGGATGGCGCGCAGAACCCAGCATCTTTAATTACGATTCGTTTCCAGAGCTTTTTTCTCTTCCGAGGAATATTCTAAAATTGCAATTTCTCGCGCCTCTGCATTGTGGAGAGCGGTGCAAAAGTGCGCTTCCACAGTTTACTCGGAAAAGAATTTGCAGAGTGACGTTGGCGCTGATTACCTCAAAGGCGCCTCTTTATACAGAAGGATGAGTTGTGCGGAAGTTTCGCGAATTGTTCTGCGGCACCGCGAAATTTCTGCAGATTGTTCGGGCTTTTACGTTTTTTTTTAAATTCAATGAATTACCTGTCGTAGAAAATTATAGACCTGCGCTTTGTACGATTCTTATTGAATTTTCACCTTTGATCTATTTAAAAAATACACGTATTTAATTTGATGAGCCTAATTCTCATTTAATCATTCATGTACCTCAATTTATTCAAATCTTAATCTAATTTTATTTATTTTTCAACCTTCATGTAATCAAGAAAACTTATAGGGAGGTAAGAATGTTGAATTGATTTGCTATTATTATTTTATTCCCTTAACGAATGTATGAATAAATAATAATTTAAACTTACAAAATATTAAGAAAGACAACGAAATACCACAGAAAAATAATATAAAAATTTAGGTCAAATGAAACATTGAGTGATTTATAAATAACTTTAGAACGAGAAAGAAAAAAGTAAATGAATCTATCTGTATCTCTGAGGGACTGTTTTTTAATATACATTTTAAATTATTAATATTTTTCTCATAACTTTCAATATATTGACTATAAATGCCTGCAGTTTCTTAGATTTAATGTGAGAATAATTTGATAATGTTCTCTCTTAAAATTCCCGAGTAATTTAAAAAGATTTGTGTAACTCTAAATCTCTATTAGATACTGAAGTTTATATATTCGTCTAAATTTTAGGAAAATAGTTACTTGGCTCAATTTTATCATTCAATATCGTTCGTCAACTCTTTGTCCGCCGTGCATCCACTCTATAAGTGATTTCTCCATCCCAGAAGCACTTCCCATCCAAAGAAGAAATCATTTGAGGAGATAAAATGAGTGCCAAAGAAACGTGGCGCGAAGTGATTATTGAAGGGAAGATGAGACCTTATTCTTTGGAAAAAGAAATTTGAAAACAGCGATGGAAATTCTTGGAGGGCCATGTGCAGGGATATGAAATCGCTCTGACCCATATAGAAATAATAATCAGTTTGCATTTTTCTCGTCTTCATTTTCTCCAATGCAAGTGTGACCTCGCGGCCTCAATTCTGATATTAGTTCGTCAGTGTCTCGTCCTTATCGGAGAAATTTGTATAGAATTCGTCGAACGGAGAAAATAAAGGAATTGACTGATATCATTTTACGAAGTATAGGAGTTTCTTCAAAATGGATGGAATTCTAAATTTAAGTACCTAATTTTCTCACGAGAAAATTAATATTTAAAGCGTTATAATTAGGTACATTCGACACTAATTTTAACTCTTAGAATTAAACTAATTTATACGAATTATTTTTTTGTATCGAAAAATTTCAAGTGTATATGTCTTTGAATAATGTTATTTGAAACCGGCGTTTTTATAATCAAAAACCTTATTATACACCGTACCGATAGATATATGTTTAATGGTGGTTCTATTTTAGGGTATATGTCAGATTGCAGTCATTGCTATCTATACCTATTATCAATCACTATATGTCTCTATATTAGTAATAATTATTGCATACTCGTTTTATATATATTATATTAATATAATGTGTATTTTTTTATGAAAACGTGTTGCGAAGAATTATTTTCATCACAAATCAAATTTCAAATCATTTTCTCATATCAGATGACAATTTATTAGTACATGTTATTCGAATATTAATTTCAAAAGGCATAAATTATGTACTTGGAAAACTTTAATTTAAACTTAAAGACGAAGAAAGTCCGGCTCAAATAAATTTTAACTCTTATCTCAACCTTAAAATTCAAACCTCTATTTCGATAATATATCCATTCCTAATCGTTTTTAAATAAAATAATGAATGAAGATATTTTTGGAGGAAACCATTGAAATTGACCCCATTCGATGTTTTGGAAATAACATTATTTCATTTCTTGTTTACGGATAGAGAAGCTGTATGGTTCTTGATATCCAATTGAATTTAAAATTCATGACGAATAAACATCGTTCAAGCTCTTTTTAACTACAAACATTACGTAATCTCACCATCAGAAGTGTACGAATTTTGCAGCGTTAAAAATTGAACGTACAGTTTTGGTGTCAAACCACGTAAATGTGCGATGCAATTTGCTGAAACACAAGAGCCATTCTGTCGAGCAAGGTGAGGTTCTTTGGAACAGTAGTTCTCTCGGAATAGAGTTGGGAATATGGATCTCGATTAAATTTACGGCTCTCTCTCTCCTTAATAGCTCATTCTATGACACCAGTCCCAGGATTCGTTAACTCTCTTTAATGAGATCTAATCCTTTTCGTGCTGTATTTGTGTCAAAGGTTCGGATAAATCTCTTCTCATTAATTACTTCGAAATGCGGCCTTCGACTTTTTTTTATTCCCGTCACTTGCAAGGACGCATTCTGACAGTGAATGCAGTTTGGGTTCCGAAAGAAAATGGATGTACATGGGTGCATCTGAAGGATATATATGCGTGACTAATGTGCATCCATTATGTGGAATAAAAGATGGTGTTTTTCTTTTTACTAACGATTCTAAGAAGGAAAATTTTCTAGATTCTAATGCTCGAGGAGGTTTATGATAGAATTTGTTTAAGATTTTTAAATGTTCCGTGATTTCTTTTTATTTTCTGGATTTTATTACATATGTGAGTTTTGTTCATATATATGAGACAGAAAATTATAGTACGTCAGAACAAAATGAGGAAAACTCTCAGCTATATCAATGTACTCATACTAGCTATAATATATAATATAATTTATATACTTATACATAAATAGAATTATCTAATGATTATATAATCTTAAGTTACCGCGTTACCATTTAAGTTCATACCAGTTAAACTTAACACCTCTTACACATTTCAATTACAGTTAATGAAATGCATCCATTCTTCATTTAAATAGAATATTGTCTTGAAGAATGTGATAAACTAGATTATAAAGAAGAATTAAATCAAAAAGTTAAGTAGGTTAATCAAAAAGAAGATGGCCAAAAAATCATATTTTTGTTAATTTTATTACGTTATGAGCAGAGATATTTTATGTTATAGGTTAGGTATTTTATATTTTCTTTCAAGGTTATGATATACTTGGTTCAATTAAAACGAACGAAGAAAAAATATCTAATGTTAAAGCTTCTAATTTCTAATATTAACGCTGCCTTTTAGCGATTCTGATGAGATTTATATTGCTCAAAATTCATCATTCGTGAAAGGAAAGTATGCGAATATCATCACTCATATATCAGTTAAGTGTGGGCACACTTGAGGACATGAAGGAATCTTTCATTGCTCAGAATAGTGCATACCATCCTATGTAAACGCTGTCACTACGTGCATTTGTGTGAGTAGAAAAGCAAAGACAGTGCTCCTTCGACTAGTATTTTATCTTAGCCTCTTTGTTGGATTTCGTGTACCAACATTGTCGTGGGAGTACAGCCTTAGGGGCAATCAACAAAAAGGATAGAAGAAGTCCATCCAATCGAATTTTCTAGGAACTCTTATCAAGGGCACTCCATCACGCAGCACTTCCAACTACCTACGCCATTTCCAAGGCTTATATTGTCTTATCCTTGGCCTCTTGACCCAAACATGTAATTTCTTATCTACCTCTAGGTTTAACTGGTATTTTTGCCTCTGCCTAAGAATAGGTTCGAGTGCTAAAAAAAGCAAGAAAAATAGAGGTTTTTAAAGCAAAGGATCCCTACTTCATCCCGCTAGTGATTAAGAGAAATATTTGTTCTGCAGCTTTGGCTAACATCTCGAAGCACGGGTTTGCTCTACATTTCCATTCCCTAGAGTGCTAATCGATCAATCACAATCTTTCAACAATGACTATAATCCTTGTAGATAAATGACTTCTTAAATTTTGTTTATTGTACGTCTATATTGTAAAAATAATAATTCTGTTTATATAATAATCAGCCTATCCTCTCAGAATTAAAAAAGTCAATTTAAAAGACCAAAATTTTTTTAATAACAAAATTCAGTTAATAAATTGTTAAAAATAGAACTTTTGAATTTTAAATTTTATTTTTTCTGCCCCAGAATAAGCATGTATCGTTTTTTCGGAATAAAAAGCATGTTCATGCTCATTTTCTCATTTCCTAGTATTAATTATAAACTCCTAACTCTTTTATGATGATGAAGAGTTTATAGTTTCAATGACTCGTATTCAGCAATATCTTCCCAGCAACAATGAAAATGATTAAATTTATCTCTTAGGAACCGAAACTCCATTCGGCAATAATGTAGCATTCACCGATTCGTTGCCCTGACCTATATCCCTCCAACGAAATTCATCCTAGGGCGGTCTGGAATATCGGGTGAACAGTTCTTCCATTGATCTACGTTCCTCAGTAAGCCTTCAGGGCCTACGAACTAAGACGAATTTCCGATTATATTAGGAATTCAAACTCTGTCAAAGCGGATAACCGTATTAAGCAGGAGACTTAATGAGAATAACATACCTGCTTATTAAATTGGAAGAGTTTCTAGGGAAATTAGAATTTTCGTAATGAGAATGTAAAATTGTGAAATAAAAACAGAAAAAATGCCGGCTCTTTGTGACGAAAGAATTATGGAAGGAAGACTTTATATTTGAAGCGATAAAACTCTGCTGTTACCATGACTACGTATTCAGCAACGTTTATTGTTTGAAAATCATTTTCTCTCCGAGAGATAGTTCGTGATTGTTTATTAGATAAAATAACGAGGTTTGTAGCTATATACATATATATTCCATAATTATCTTTAACTTTTATGTCAAAAGAATTCAAATGCTAAGAATCTCGTGTATTATAAAAGTAAAAAGGATGGATATGATCATGTTTAAGTATACTTATTTCGTGTATATCATCAAAGCCCTAGTAGGACGATAATAAATAATTTTAAAATTAGAATAGAGAATACGTTAAGTATTTTTATAGCCCGAAATTTCACTGCTTTGTAATAATTCAGTATTAAGGCATACTCATTATTCCTCTTAATTTATTTGTTACGATAGTTATGTGTTTCATTTGTTCAGAATTCAAGCTACAAAAACAGTTTACGATTTCTATATCATTTTAAGTTTAAAATTATATATTTATATAGTGCATATAAAATGAATAAAATGCAAAATATCGAAGCTTTACGTTGATTTTAAAATATTGAATAGTTACACGCATCGGTTCCATTTTAAGCTTTAATATGAATTAGAACTATAAAACTTATTCTTTGAGTCACTTGTGTTATGTTTAAATCGCTAAGTAATTTATTTTCCTTAATTTGAAAGACGTTTAACAAAATATCGCCATGTCTTGTACACTCAACTCTTCAATTACTCCGTAGAGATTTGAATTCAATCTTCCCCTAAATAGACACAACAGAAAGAGAGCGATTTCCATGGAATTCATTATGACGCACACTGAAAGGGACGGACGTAATCGTTTGCGATTTAAATTTGTAAAATTTATGCTTCACATCGTTCGCGAGATAAAATGCATGCCCCAATTCTCGGCGGTAAATATTCGCTCCATTCTTTAGGTGACACATATGGAAGCGGCGCAATATCTATAGAAAAATCCTTTCGGAAGCTGTGCTTCCATGTATTGCTTTGGAGCAAAACTCCGCCCACGTGAGAGAAAAAATGAAGACTTCGAAGTCTTTTGAATGGGACCTACGTATTCTTTCTGTTCACGTACGCGTCTTCAGGAAATGATGTTTTCCGATAGCGAAAGTCTGAGGCGGAAAATTCAAGTGGTCCAAAAAGGGGACTCTGAGGGACTCGGCAGACGGAGGCGTGGGAGGAGAGCTAAATGGGCTGTTGAAAAAGAAAACAAACGGACTGAATCCTAGGAAAGGATTTGGTCTATCCCGAGGGAGGAATCGAGGTGATTCAATGGAAAAACTTTACTTACGTATTGTTCATTCGTTTAATTGCGGACTTTGTTCCATTTTAGTGATATTCTCGTAAACTTTTATCATGTATTGTTGGAATATATTGATATTGTCGTAAAATTTTGTTATGAATTGATGAAATATATTGATTTTTTATGATTTACTTTCTTTTAAACAATATTAGATACTTCATGTTCTGATTACTGATAAAATAAATGTAACTCTCGTTCTTTTTATGATGTTTATTATAAGTTCTATTAATATCTACATTAGTTAAATTTTAATAAAAACTGTGAAGCTAATACTATACATCAATGATAAGTATTCTTAGTTTAAACTTCTGGAACTTCGGTTTGTGTGAAAAAGATGGAAAAATAGATTGAATAAGATGAATGAATATGATAAACAATATGAGATTATTTTTTAATATCCATGTATAATTTATTGAATACTATAACCTAAAAATCTTCAACCTATATCATCAAAGTAAAAAATAATAAAAATCTAGTTAGACAACCTTTTAGCGAAGTTAACATATACAAACATATCGAACCGTAAAATTTGTTCAGCTGAGATTTGTTGTACAAGATGCCCTTTTCTATTAGTAAGTTCTTAAAAGTCTTTCGAGTGAAAGAATTTAAGAAGTACGCCGAGAAAAGATGAAGGGATGGTTCCATAGGAAGGAGAAAATAGGACTTAGGTGATGAGAGGTAAAGAACTGTATCTCACAATTCGAGGAGAAAGATCTGAAGCCGATCAATGTTAAGGAATTGCAGGAGACGAAAAGTATTGTGAGAACGTAAGAGGATTACTGAAGGGGAGATCAAAAACGTGGTTGGAAACGAGAAATCCGCGAATGGAAGGAAAAGTAAACGTGTAAGAAAAGAATGAACGGGAGCAGGAATCTCTTAGAAAATGGCATTCGCAGAAAAAGGGGATTTTTCTGCAATGTACCATTGTAACGAAGCTTCGTAGTTCGAAAAAAAAATCTTCAAAAGATTTTGAGATGAACGAGTGTGATTCTGGGTACAGCGCACATAAAAAGTTGGGGATATTTGTTTGGAAAGAATTGCACGCGAGATTTTCAGGGCATACCGCGTGAGAACTAAAAATTACCACATAAATATAAATCATTTTACGTGTTACGTTTGATGAAGCATACGTTGGCTGAGAATGGAATGTAGGCGCCCGAAACTAGGTCGTTCCTTCCTTCAATAAATTAAATTTTATTTTCTCCAATCATGCCATGTTCATCCACAGTGTTGCATGACACATCCTGAATTTCAAATAAACCATTTCCCTCGCCTTCTTGGATGAGATACAAGTTACGAGACTTTCGGAAGGCACCGACCTAGCTGAATTCTAATACACAGTTCCCTCGACACATTAATCATGGGTGACCTCCCGAGTTTCTTTGTCGCAAATATAAATTAAGTTTATGTTTATACAACTATCAACAATGCCTTCAAAATCCAATAAAGATACGATTATGATTCGAGATTCCATATAATAATCTACACAAGAGAAGGAGAATGAAATTTTTGCACGTCTTTAAGAGACAACATCAGAAGTAAGAACATGATTTTAGGATCCAAATAAAGAATGAGATGTTTGAGGTAAGCATTAGAATGTATCAAAAGAAATGAATTGATAGAAATGGATAGAATATAAAGACGGGAAATAACTCCATAGATACAGCTTTATCTTACTCTACTTCCTAGTTTGTTATTTAAATAAAACTCCGGGTCTTAATATAGGTTGAAAAGAATATAAAAGTGTAATATACTATATATTATTTCCTTTTTACATTTCTGGATATGAAATGATAGTTTTGAGTACGGTTAATATACTTACAAAGACCTAGCTACCTACCTCTTTTAAACTATTACTTTTCAATACAGCATGATTTTTGTTATACAATTAATTCATCATCTGAATGATTTTTTCAGTTATTGGATTGCAGATTATTTTTTATCACTAGATCAAGGGATGGGACACGATGTTTGCCAATTTTAAAGTCTCGAACCCTTTGCCCATCTGTAATAAACTTTTCAACAATATTTAACTACGTCCATATAAACCCAAGTAACGTTAGTTTAGTCTGATTGCATCAAGAGAGAAAGTAAGCTTTCTAGTCGTATTATTTACGTCGTTACATTTAGAATAAAACGGCCGATAGCTCGTTGCAATTGAAACATCTGAAGTAATTCAGTTTTTTCGCCATATTAACTGCTTCAAAAATACTTCCTCGTTTAAACTCAATGACCTGGATTCGTGCCAAAAAATACCCTTCAATATTTTTGGCCGAATCCCAAAACATTTTAATAAGGCGGATTCTGGGAAAAAACAACCTTCTTCCCTTCAAAGCAAATCGATCCTTGTAAGCGAATAAATTTAAAGACGACTGCCGCGCTTCGTTTCTCGCATTTCTTTAACTCTTCCTCATTGCTTCCAACTTCATCAGATACATTTCAATCGACATGGAATACGTAATACGATTCATGTTTCAACTATTAATTGAGACAGTGCAATTTTTTCTTCCATTTTAAGTGCTTATGACGCGTCTAATAAATTTAAAGTGATGCAAATGAGAGATCGATAAAAATACGTCTAATTACATGTGATGCTTAGAGTAAAAGATAAAATAGTTCTCGGGTCTAAATTAAAGGATGTACTTTGTTTTTTTATGAAAACTCTAAGAACTGCTATGTAAATAATACAGAGAACAAATGTAATTCATATATCTCACTTTTCTTCAAAGTTTATCTTTTCTCTTCCATGAAAAATGATTTGTTATCATATCATGGTTTATTAATTGTAGAATATTCATTTGATAAAAAGTTCATAAGTATTTAGAATGTATTTGACACTCGATTATTCTCAAATTAATACCTATAATAATATGATTCAACTACGTATTTCATTGATCATTCTCACGCACGATACAAAGTATATTTTTAAATAACAACTCTTAGATGTAATCGAAATAACCTGCCAAGTTATTAATTTACAATTTATCCTTAATCCTGAATGATTTTTAACCCTCGAGCATTATATTTTCCTTGAAAATATACATAAATCTTTTAATTTTTTCGGAGTATACCTCAAATGGAATGGTCCAAGTATCGTTCCGTAAGATTTTTCGAGAACACATCTCACCGGAGAAAGTAAAGATTGATCTCTTGCGGTCCATTCCACTTCATCTATTTCTCTAATTCCACTATTATGAGACTTATTTTAGAGAGATATCCTTGTTCCCCTTCTCCAATAGAAATTTCGATCGAAACTCTCAATTTATTCAGAACGCGTCGCATCTGCAGTCCTCCACACCTATGCCTCCCCCACTTTCTCCCCCCATTCTCCTTTAATATCACATGAAACTCTCGATCTCAATTTGTTTTGTAAAATGGCATCCTTACAATGTTGTCCTCCATACACCGCTACAACGTATTTTCACATATTTCTGACCTAATTAACGGTAGAATATATTAATATACAATTCTTTTAACTCTATTACGTATAGTTGTTTGATTGTTATTGTTATTTCGTCATAAATCGCAAATAAAATAACAATATTAATACCTTAAACGTTTTAATTTTAAATTTACGATTAGGTAGTATTTAAATATGTAATATGATGCAGTAACATACGTATTGATGGTTTAATATTAGTGAATATATTACTCATATCAATTCATTAGTTTATTTCATTGTAACAATTGACTACAACTTCTCCAGATACCCTTAACTCCGATCAACATATAGTAGAATAATTGTGTTAAGTTATAGCTTTAAAAAGAGTGAAAAAGGTTTCATCATTACTTAAATGTAGTGTCAATTACGTTTTACTTACACGCGAAAGGTTTCCGTTCCGATTCTGAATTTAAATTTGTAAATATGCCTCTCGTAAAATCATTAGAATATTTCAATTTCAATATCTTTTATTTTTTTATCTATTCATTCGAGGTGTAATAAAAACATTCAACTGTTAATGAACGGTATCTATGGATACAAACAATGTATCTATACAACTATACGAATAAACCCTAAAAAGCGCCACTTTGGAAAAACCCGGTGTTTCCGCATTTTTCCCCTTCGTTTCCTTTCACCTTCCATGATCTCCTCTTCGAAACCCATTGACGTTCGAATGCTCCATTACAGCATCCGCACACGTAATGCCAAAGGGATGCACGCAACCGCTATTTCTCTCTTCCACTCTCAAAAATATCCCCTCTGAACTTCTCCGACTCTACGACTCTGTTAAATTCCACTGTGGCTTCCTATGCCTTCCCTTTCGTTTGCCCAATCTGTTTTAACCTGGTTTACCCCCCGCACTATATTTCCTACGCTTTCGACGCCCTGAAGGATATTTATGGCCGAACCAATTGCTTCGAGTTCAAAATGAATTTCTAAAGGTTGCTCAAAGCTATGTGCACGGAGAATAGAGCTATCTCATATCTATGAACTAGAATAGGTGTTTTTGTTGGTGAAAGTACAGGGTTCTTGTTCCTAATGGGAAATTTAAAAAAAATATGTTTCTGCTTTTCTAAAACCTTTAAAAGTAAAATTCCTCTTTTTAGAAAAGGTAATACTACTTATTTTATGTTATAGTAGATTATACCGTGTTCAAGTTCTTAATTATAGATTTATTAAGGTATTTATCCTCATTATACCATACAAATGAATATAGTTAAAATTCTTAAATATAGCCAGTAAATTCTCTTTCGACAAACAGTATTAAATCATAATTTAAGAACTCTTTTCTTATCAATTTTAAGCTGTTATACTTATAGTCTTATTATTCTTACTTATTTCTAATACGGAAAATATATATTTAAATCATTTGAAGACTAAATTTTACGGAAATAGATTTATATCAGATTTGGCAGTCATTGAATGGACTTCAAAGGTATTTCGTACTGAATATTAAAATATGAATTGCTACTATTAAACCATTCATCTTTATATTTATTTGAGTTCGAACATATTGATGAATAAAATATTCTTGAATAGAATAATGCTATAATTTAAGAATATCAGGAATTTCATCATCGAAAGCGTTCATAATTTCACACATACCGTATGTTTTGAATATTTTAAACCATTCCTCTTGATCTGCACTACATCACAATCTTTCCTCGAATAACCTTTCCCATTTACTTCGAATCTTCCTAATTTAATATCGGAATTTTACGCTTCCCTTCCGCATTTCCCATTCGTTTGATTTCCCGGTACTTTTTCCATTCATCCAAATCTCCATCGTTTTCCAATCATCGAGATCGTCACACTTTCCCTTTGTGTTCGTCATTTCCATTCACCCTAATCTGTCTAAATACGTTTCCTTCGATATTCCATCTCACGTTACATTTCCCCGCGATTTCTCATTGCTTCCGAAGGCACTTCACACAAAAGCGCGCCTTTCTTCGGAATCCTATCGAGAAATAAATGAGCGTCGCTTTGCGTTCATGGGCGTGTCTCTAATGGGACTGATTCCGCCGAAAAAAGGACTGTCCTTTTTATCGAATTTCACGCTTCCCAAATGATTCTCGGAGGAAACGAACCCCCTTACGGATTCTTCTCTTCTCATGCACCCATGGTTACCGCCCACTGATATCCCTCCGAATCGAACACGATATCCCCGTGTAGAGCTCGATTTTATACCGAAGCTACTACATATCGCTTCAAGAAAAGGGCCTTTCTATGAGAAACTTGTGGTCGAACATATGAAGCACGATAGGCTTATGAGGGAAGATGAAAATCTTTTTTTATTATGAGGATGAATATTTATGAGAATGAAGATTGATCTAAGAAAGAGTTTTTGAGCTAAGTTTCCGTAAATTTAAAATTGTTCTGTTTTTTTTTGGAGTCTATCCACTTGAAATATTACAAATAAAAGCTTATGGTGTGATTGGTGAAGTGTGGACTTAATATTTTATGAGTAGATCAATAATTTATCCTGTATCAGATATTTTTTACTGATAACCCATTAAATAACGTCGAATGTTCTTCGAGATATTATCAAACTAATATTCATAGGTACGATTTTATAGTTTTATTTTCATTTCTTTTATCCCTGGAGAAATAAATACTATATTCAACAGAAAAGAAAGATTTGTTAGTATCATAAATATGTTAGTTAAAATTTGAAATTAGAAATAGATAAAATTTATTCTTTGTTGTAATTGATGGTAATTTAAATAAAAAGAAATGTATTAAGTGTTGACCGATCATAATAGCTTCATTAAATGATGATCAATTGAAAAGAAATCCTTCTTATTGCACTTTATTTCAGTTTATTGCAAGTAGCGTATGAAAAGAATTGGTAGAAAAATCTTAAAAGTTGTTTCTTCTATTCTTCATAATATTGAGATAAACAATCCGAAATAATTTAGCAAAATAACAGTAATAAATTGAAATTTTACCTTTAAAGACACCACGCTCAAGTGAATATTTTTATCCCGCTTGATTGTATTTTTAAATGACGTATCTGCATTTAATGGATAGTTCCGAATGAATAAAAGAATGACGAAGGTTTGGGGTCTTATTTATTTTGCGGTGGAATTGAAATTTCGGTGCACAGTAATCCATCATCGGATTTTCAAGCACTTCGACCAATTTCTATTTTACGTTTTATTGACATCAAGTTCAAAATAAGCCCTCGACCTATTTTCGTAGTGTGGAAGGAGATTATCCGTTGTTTCTATGTGGCTATCGATTATGAGTAATTCTTCTTCTCTCTGATAGGTGCATCTCTGTGCATCAATCAGTGGAGAGATAAAGAGACAGTAATTTGTGAATCCAAAGGAGAAAATTTCTTCTCTACTAACCCAGTTTCTTAATCCGTGATAGTTTGGAAGCATTAGGATTTCAAAGTTTTGACGTTCTGCGGTTGATACGAAAGAGAAAGAAGGCGTCAAAGTCTTAAAACTTTGGCGTTTATCTTCACTTTGAGATCTCAAGTTTCTTTTAATACGTACGTTCCTCTTTGAATATCAGTATCTATGGTGACACGCACCTTGAGCTTCTGGTACATTACGGGGCAACATTCTTAATATGTTTAGCATATATGACTTTAGCTTGAATAATCTCATGTACAATGTTCTGAATTATATAATGACACGATATGTATTATGACATGTATTATTACGACATGTTTAATATTCAGCCAATCCGACTCATGAATTTTACTTTAAACTTTTGTCTATCTATTTCTCTTCTCTGAATAATGAGAAAACTGATCTGAAACTGACGTCTAAAGAAGCATTAAAAAGACGAAAGAAAAGTAAATTGATTTCGTAATTAAATATTATTATGTGAAAAATAATTCTGTGAGTCATTGAATGGAATTATACAATCAGTTGAGAACAAAACAGGGACTTGAGGAATTCATTGTGCGGGGATTTTACGAAGTCTTTTTCCTCCAAATTATCAAATTTAAGATTTAAAATGAAAATAACCTATATAACATTATAACTATTAAATTAAATATGGATTTTAATGTAAATTCACTCCAAATAAAGTCGATTATCCATGAAAATTGAAAGTGGTTGAATGAAAATCGTATTCTCAAAAAGAATTGAAAAACATTCATCTTTTTCTATGAAGATTAAATAAAGCATTTAAGAATGCCTATTCTGAATGAGAACCTTAGTTAAGTACTCTAATGTTACTGCTCATTCTATGAGATTATCCCATATTTGAATTTGTATTTAAGCACACGTACATATGCCTGTTTCATAAAATATATTACTTTAACTTCAAGCTCACACACATTCGTCTGTTTTCATGTACTCGATGTATCCGCTCTTTTATAAAATATTTTACATCAACGTGAGCAGAACGGTAGTTAAATAATATAATTGGTAATGAGTTCGGATTCAAAGTAATGTGACGTAAAAGGGGAAAAAATAACCAGAGTCCATTCATTAACGCGTCTTGCGTAAGTAAATGAGTTTTGCGGACGAAACGAGGCTAATTAAGATGGAGTTAATTGCTGATTACATTACCGGCACACTGCATTCTTTTCATTGAGCACTTAGAGGATTCAGTGTACACAAACTTGTGATTAAGAGTTCGTAGAAATTCCATCTCATTGTTTAGCATCGCAATTCTTCTAGTTTATTTAGCACTTGCAAAATCTGTTTTATTGTTCGAAAATAAATGTGAATATCTTGAAAATAAGGCATCAAAAAAATATTTTTTGATGTAGATGATTATGAAAACATTCTCATGAAGGTATCTACTTATGGCTGTTCTACTCATTATATCTTTTTATTATTTATACTTACATCATCGTATATACGTGTAAGTAAATTTACTGATTTGATAAAAACAGAAAGTACAATGGAAATTAAGAAAAATTAGCTCATCTTTTTTGTTACCCTCGTCCCTTTTTTAGCTCATAGTTTTAAGGTATGATGTATGATAAAACTGGGAATGGTGTATAAAAATATTAAAGGTAATTGAGAGTAGTGCATAAGCATAACAGAAGAGCTAGTTTTCATAAAAATAGTTACTAATTAGTATCAATATAATGAGATGCTATATTTATACTATAAATTCTATCTTAAAGTATTTTATTTGAATAATTATTTCCTTTGTGTATGTAAAATTAATGTTGTCCTTTCCTTGTGTCCACAGGTAAGTCAAGAGAGATCCCATTCTACTTCAATAAACGGCATTTCTGTGGTGGAACTGCGGTGAGTTTCGATCATTGATTCCTTTTATTGGATGAAATAAAATTCAGAGCGTCGACACACACACACACGTGGCCCTGAGGGAAAGAGTAATGATTTTCAGGAACGGGGTCGCGCCTCCCGAGTGCACTCAAATTCACACGCGGGTATTTTTAATCGTCGAAAAAGAAGGTTCATTTGATGAAAGGAATTTTCTGAACTATTTTGAAAACCTGATGTCGTTCCAAAATCTACAGCGAAAAAGACAAACTAATTGCAATTTCATGCTACGAAATTCGCGCGCCTTTTGAAACGATTTCCTGCATCTGGATTTTGATCCTTTTGTGAAAACAATCTACGTATATAGAGCTACAGAAGCAAAAATAATAATGATTATAAAATATTTATTTTAAAATAATACTCGTAACAAACTTATAGAAGATTAATTTAATAGTTTTCTCTAACTTTAACGCGCGCTTGTGTATTGATCGTAAATGCAAATGGAAACACTGTAATTGAAGTCTGTTGGGTCTATAAATAAACTCTAGAGATATATTCATCAAAACTGATGAAATCTGATGCTGTTGAATGTAAAGTAATTGAGAGTAAGAAGTAATGTTTTACAAGAATCGATGTCAGTGAATTTATTCTCTGTGAGATTCATCTCGTACGCGTAAATTGATAAACCTCCATTTAAAATCATTTAAAACGTATTAATTTGAAATTTATCGTAAATATTATGGAATATTCAAGATAAATTGGCGTCTAAACGCTCTTCATAATTTAATATTTCTAATTTGATCTTCATGCTGAATGTACGCTAATTGTTAGTTCTTCATTATACTTATAGTTTTTAGAATTATCCAACAAAGCCGTTTTTACTGAATTTCAATTTCATTCTGAAAACTAATGTCAAAGCTATCCAATAAAAATTTTGTTTTTTTCGTCATCAATTATCGAATTAGTATATTTATGGGGTTCCTGAATTCCATTGCGTAGTACCTGTTTGGTAGTGAATGTATGTAGGATAGGATATTTACTTTTGAAGCTTAATGATCCTTGTTTGTGATCTATCCTTCCATTTTTACGTAAGGTTTTTTTAATTTAATAACGGTATATCCAAACTACATATCGTAGAGTATATTCTCTTAGGTTTGGCGTTATTTTGCTCAAATATTGTGCAACAGTTTGAATCAGATCTGAAAATTCTTTCGTTTTCATTCAGAAATGCGAGTAGAAAAAAAATCTGCCGCAAAAAAACTTTCTTTAATAATGGTTAGTCGAAGTAACGCTTTAATTCCAATTTTTAGAAGTAAGGATTAGAATGAGTGTCATTAATTAAATCGTTTGACATACCATTTAAAATTGTTTGAAAATAATTTAGCTAAACAGTAGAATTTTTTCATCATATTGAAATCCTGCAATACATTTCCTATAAACAACTCCTATAGGCATAGAGTCTAGGCATATTTTATTCATTCATCATGCACTTAGCAGCCTCTTTCTAATAACACAAGCTTCTTGTTTGCCTCTGGTATCCCGAACCGGTCATTAACACAAGTAAATACCTGCTTGGGAAGAAAACCTTTTTGATCCTCTCCGGCTAATTAAATTTGAATCCCTCTTCAGTTAATTACTCGCATCTAGGTTACTATGCAGCGGAATATGCAACCGCTACTTGCATTAGCAAACAGAAACGAGTGTACGCAAGATAGAAGAATATTCACGCATGACATACACTCCCGAAGCGTAATTTGGCAACTTAAATGTTGGCCCACGGTAAGTGAAACAGGATTGCTATCCCCTTCTTTACGGGCCAATTAGTAGATTGCGCTATGCTGTATATCAGGCCCTGCTTCAAAATGCCGCGAAGGACGGCAAATTGGGTTGGTATAGGGGACCGAGAAGTATAGAGATATATATAAAATGAAGAGCGTATGAGATTTCGGGAGAGTATCCTCAGAGAGAAGAGGAAACACTGGTATACCGGGTTAATTCTACGGCGTAAGTGAACTCAGGGAATCCGTGTGAGGCCATCTGCTGAAGAGAGAGGGAAAGCGTATATAAAGGAGAAGGATGTCATTAAAGGGAGAAATTTTGCGAGATCTAAACCTGCTGAAAGACTATGAGTCGTTTCGTAATGATAACAATTATGGACCTGATTTTGAACTCGAAATTTAAATGCTAATAAATTAAATCCGATTTTAATTGATAGTAGCATCATTTAAGATCGGGAAAGATTCCTCTAGTTAAATATTTACGAGTTATTCTTCACTAGAATTTAATCTAGAACTAAACGGTTAATTGGAGAAATTAAAAATTGTATTATTACCATAGCAACATAAATTCCTCGTAAACTGTACTTAAAAGCGCTAGGTCCGTATTGGAGGTTGCACGATTCAAAGTCGTCCTTTGTACTTTGTAAAGAAGGAAGAGAGAAATTGAATGGTATAGACAAGTGATTTCTCAGAGAAACACTTAAGCAAGCAGAGCACACGGTCTCTCACAACCAGAATGGCGATTACAGAAGACAAAGCTCAAATTTTATTTCCCTCGATAGCCTCCAGTTTTACGACACAAGCTAGAGAAATGGTTCACGGAGAAATGTACTTCGTCTCCGCTGATAAATCCCTTTTCCTGGTGAAATAAAAAGAGAAAGCCCTTAACGAGTATTGGTACAGGAGTGTTTTGACCTTGTACACGTGAGAACTGTATCCTATGCGATTGTAAAGAGCATATGAAAGGTGGAAAGAGAGGGTAGAAAAAGATGAAACGAAGAAGAGAAATTATGTGGAAAGGGAAAGAGAGGCTAATGCTTGGGCAATGAAGGCATTTTCCTACGTGTTGGTATAATTAGGGAAGGGTAAGAGAGTAGGTCGTTAGCGTCAAAAGCAACGTCCACTTCGGAGTAACCTTGGGAAAGAAGAAATGGAACGGGATGCTGTAAAGAGATGGAGATTAGAAGATGATTCGAAGGGAAATGCCTGGAGGAAGCATCACTCGATGGATGAAAGAGGTACAAGATGTGGATACTCTGAAAGGAAAGTAGACGCGCGTAGATTTTAAAGGTGATCTCGCGTTTCATTCGCGAGCGCTACGTATCTTGACGACGAATGTACGAAACAGGTTTTTATTTAATTCGACCTCTCTGTGAGACTTTTGAAATTAAAAGTGAGATATTTTATCAGTTAATGTTCATGAAAGTACTATTAAGGAAAGGAAGAAAATTGGGGGTCCTATGTTCGATTCCCTGTCATGTCGCTATTTTTCATTTCTCTTCACACTATACTTAGTGTATTCCCTATTACATATTATCAATATGTATGGATTAGAAAATAAGAATTAAATCAATATTAAAACTCTCGATCGAAAAGAATTTATAAAGCTATTTAGGCATAATTTTAATTATTTTAAGGAAAAAAATTTTTGTTTATCATATTGGTATTCTTTAAAATTTTGGCATTCGATTAGGAATTTAATGCATTCTTCAATAATCCAACTTCAATTAACTTTGTCTATTCCGACTCAGAATCAAAACTCAGCTCTGGTTATAACTGCGACGTAATACAATTATGTATCATATAAATTATCTAAAATATAAAATTTAACTGATATACTTTGAATAGGTGAAGAAATAAATGTGAATTTTTATTCTAGAAAATAAAAACGTAAATATTTCACTTAACTTATAAGCAATAACTCAATGAGATTACGTTATGATCTAGGTTAAAAATAATGAATGAATGGGTGACTGAAACTTAATATAGGTATCTCATAAATTATCCAAAATATAAAAATGAAGTATTATACTTCAGATAGGTAAAGAAATAAATACGAATTATTGATCTCGACAAATATTTTCCACTTCGCTTATGATGAATAACTCGTTCAGATTACGTCATGATCTAGGTTAGAAATAATGAATGAATGGGCGTAACCGTAGACGTAATATTGAAATAAACAACCAAAGGAATGACGTAAAACGATGTTCTATTTATAGAGAAGAAATAAGAAAGAGAAGGAATTGGAGCAGTTGCGTCAGAAAGAAGCAAGGTTGGGAGATTTCTTGCATGTGATGCTTTTATAAAATAAAATGCAATATCTTTCCGTGTCGGCCCGTTTATCCTTGAGCACAAAAAGCACGATTAACGGCTATCTGCCACTCCAACTAAATTGCATTACTCCGTAGAGGAAAACAAAGTCAGTTTTCCTTTTTCTCGACTCAAAGGAAGCGTTTAGCTCGTATGAAATGATTTATATTGGCCCTCAATGATGCAGTATCCAAAGCACACATGAAAATGAAAGAGCTAAAAGAAATGCCTCACAAACAAAAGGGAGGAAGGAAAGTACGAGAGGTTTTTCTGTAGAATTTATTTGAAGACATTACAAAGCTTTGATTACCTTGCAGTTGTACAACAAGGAAATATCAACAATCATGAGTGATGAACGATAGTTGTTTTAACTGAGGTTTGGTGTTTGAAAATACGACATTTGAAAAAGCGATAGATGGTCTTTTTGGATGATATTATTCAAAGATGATTTGAGAAAAGGATTAAAATTATAAGGATATTTTTTCATTATTTTGTCTCAAGAAAGAACAAAACATGAATCAACAAATGTATGTATTTATATAAATACGCTCATATGTAATAAAAATTAGAAAGAAATAATTCCCTTTTAAATTAACTATAAAAAATTTAAATAAATTGCTATTTTTGATTTATTAATAATAATAATAATAAAAATTGTATTTATTGCCTTACGTTTTTGATATTATTAAATTATTATTAATTAAATTTTGAACGTGAGTTGAATTTTAATTTAATTTCGTGCCTCACTTTTTGCGGAATATTTACATTCCATTTACTTTAAAGGAGGAAAACTTTAATAAACACTATAACTTAGACTATATTTGCTTTAAAATACTTATTATTCTATATAACCGTATTTTGTCACTCTTTCTCATTCAGTATAAGTCGTTAATGTAATTTAGGCAATGACTTGTTTTTACGTAGACATAGAAGTCGTACCTAACGACCGATGTATGAATAATCAACAACCATACATTAATATAAGAAATAATATCATATATATTAATTTTAATAAATTAACTATCATTATTTTATTAATACTTTTAAAAGTATATTTTATGTTTGATTCAATCATTTACCATGTTTACGGTTGAATTCAGAGACACCAATATCAATGGGATTCAAATATTAGAAAGGCGGAACTTCAAATAAAATGACTGTTTTCGGCAATAAATAAAAAAGACCAAAGAAGTAGAAAAAAAGGCTCAAAACCTCTCGAGTTTTAATTCAATTTCCACCGCAACAGCGCTGCCGGTGGACCACCCCCTTTTTCTCGTCTCTTCTCAACCATCTTTTCAATCGATTCCCGGAATATGTGCGTTTCTTATCCAAGACGATCGCAGATTAACCTTCTCTGGTTGTTATGCGTCGTCACGGAAACAGTGGAACACTGCCCTTTCTCGACTTGTTCTCTGAATATTTACTCCCACGGAACCCTGCCCTCCGTGTCCCTGCAAGCGAGCCGTGTTTTAAGTAAGGAATTAAGTTCGGTCATTATCTCGTTTGTGCACATCGCGTAGTTTTATTTTTTAAAGAATTTTTAATGATAAAATATGGGAAAGGGTTTGCTAGCATTATTTTTATTCAGTTAGAATAAACTTTAATTATAAAATAAATTCACACGAAATCTAGAAAGATTCGAAGCAGGAAGGAAAAAAAGGATATTAAATAAAATTAAGTTATTTATTCAGTAATGTGATTAATATATTTATTAAGAATCCTATAATTCAAACAGTGTAGAAGAATAACTTTCAAAAGTAAATTACTTTAAATGCCATTAACATTCTATTTACATATTATACTTAATTACCAATCAATTGTTTCAGACGTGATCTTTTAGTAGAAAGCTATATAGAACGATGAATAAAATCAAAACTTTTAGCTTTATAACGATAAATTATCCACTTGTAATACAGGGCGTTAATCAATGAAACTTTCTAATTGATTAAATCCTATTCTTCTTGTATGTCTACAAAAAGTATTTCTATAAGTTAATCTCTGTACGTTAAATTTTAACTTTTACACAATTCGCTAAATATCGAGTTTATAATCCTATCGCATGTATTATCTGATAAATATGTTGGATTTTAATAGTGTATTACTCTTTCTTGGTGATAAAAATTGAAAAAATCTCCTAAATACTCTAATACTATTGGAACGATAACGTATTATAAGCGATTATACATTTACTTTGTTTGCTATATTTTTCACCAATGAATCATAACAAATTAAAGATGTTCGTGTTTTAAGTTTGGAAAGCTTTAGATAAATATTATTGTAAAGAAAAGGAAACCGATCTTTGGATATAGATATATAATAAAATCTCCGTTTCTTTAGATGAAAATAATTTCATTTATCAAAATGAAAACAAATCAAATATACTGAATTCTTGATGAAGAATGAGTTTTTAATGGAACCCTTTCGTGATTGAACGATAAAGAACGAAATTGCTTGACATTGGAAATGGACGAACGAACTTTTACTTTCAGTTATCGATGCCGCGTAATGTATTGTCCCGTTTTTTTTTTTAATCTCGGCAAATGGTAAAAAAAGTCCGGACGTCAGTATTGCTCTTAAGTGACATCGACATTCAACTGCGATTTATCGACAACATATCTCAAATCGACCATACATTAAGAGCTGGCAGATACATTTACAAAAAAATCATAACCTCTTAAGCACCTCCTTCGTCAGTCAGAGATACATCTCCCTGTATAAGATATATCCGATTTGTATCGGAAAAAGCCACAGTAGCCGAGCAGTAAAAATCCTTATCTTCCTGATCGTAAATTTACATGCTAACGGAGTTTCCTTCACAAAATTTATCGCCATTTTTTTAAGAGATAAACGCGTAGCTATGGGAAACGACCTTTATATGAATAGCAAAAGGAATGTAACCGATAGCTCTGATCGAAATACATTCCAAATGGAATGAAATATTACTGCTTTCATAGCAAACCAGCCTTCTATATTCGATAAGAAAGATATCACGCTGAAAAATTATGGTTAACCTGTTATTTTTCTCAGGAAATATATTAAGAAAGAGATTTTTCATCCCCTATGATTTATGGGCCGCTCAATGCTATCGTATCAGCTGAGGAATTCTATAATGATTAATATTACTGAGCATTGTGATTGTAAATGGAGTTATCTCTCCATTGTTCGGGATGGTGATTTTAAAGGATGTGAATGAGTATAAAATCTTTAAATTTGATCAGTTTTCTATATGTTTTGAAATATATTAATAAAAAGCATATACTGTAATTATATATTTTCTCAGAAATTGAGAATCTATTCGGACATTGTTGTATCTAAATGGGTGATTACCTATAAATCGTATTAGAATTTATTAAATCCAATGATGGTAGGAAAAAAAATTTCTAGCTTTAATATAATTAAAAAATGTGAACATATGCATTATTCTATGCATGATAATTCAGAGCTGATTTTAAGTGCACTATACCCTTCTTTCCCTTCAGGTCATATTCCATCCCAATTTAATTTAAGTCTTACGTATTTTGAATCGCTTTAACATTCTCCAAATTTAATGTGAAATTTGTCGCTGATTTTAGATAAATCAGAAACCTCAGGATTGTCTTGTAAATTTTAAAACAAATATAAAAATTGTACTCATCAATGTATTATAATTTATTTTATTATACATGCATTCTTATTAAACCTCATTGGCTTTCCGTATAGAAAGAACCAATTTTTAATTTTAATTAAAACAATAGTAATTTTTTACGTATATTAATATACGAAAAGTGCTTTTTCAAGAAAATAGAATTAAATTATCGTATTTTAATCGAAATAACCTTATTTACAGAACCTAAAGCTGAGAGTGCTAATTCCTTTTCGTAAAGAAAAATTGAAAGAAAAGTTTTATTCTAGTTAGATCGGAGTATACATTTTTGTGGATCTAGAACTCGGCTTCTAAAATGAGTCAAGTTTCTCTCTGTTGATATTGCCTTCGAAATAGCTACTGCAAGCTTCGCATTACTTTTAATTCGAAGGCGGATACACTAGCTGTTCGATCATGCGTTCCTTCGCACGTGTTCCCTTAAAGAACTTCTCCGAATATCATCGAGAAGGTCGGCATTCCCGTCCGCTGCTTTTCGAGTAGTTCCTCTCTCCGCCACTGGCGCCGCTCCGGAATTTCCCCGATAACGTCTAAATATTCCCTCAACTTTCTTCAGCAATATTTCTCGCGTGAAAAATTTCACCCACTGCTTCAGATTTCCCGCCTTCCGTCGGTTCCTATCGAGTTACCCAAACAACCATTTTTTCCTTCGGAGAGAGCGATAGCAAAGAAACAGTTGAAGGAGAATAGAGCGTTAGAGTTTAAGAAGCGTTATCACAATAAAATTTGAGAGGGATATCCTACTGCTTGGATTTGCGATTTACTCTAACCCTTATTGTGAAGGAGTTATTCATGATGCTATGACACGCTATTTATCGGGTGTATTTATCAAGTTAATTGCTTGAGTTATAGGTGATACTTCATACTTAATAGTCGTATTAATTACGTATTCGTATTTATTATATGTATATAATGAATTTAATTTGTATATTCTTCGATATTTTCACATACATTACGCTTATCTTTGCTTTAAACGTTATCCACGAAGTCGTGTAACTTCGCTATAACTTAATATTTAGATCGTGTTATCTGTAACCTAAGCAACTGCTATTTTGATTGTTAATGTAAACGCTCATAAGTGTTTAAAATCATTGTTATTTTCAATTATATCACTGAAATCTGATAGTCATAAATAAATAATTTACAATTTAAGTTATTGGGAATAATTTTGATACTTATAATGCAAAATGCAAAAGAAAAAGTGTGAGATAAAGTTTTTAAAAAAATGTATACCTAGAGTATTGTGCGTAAATGTAAATAAAAATAATAAAGATGAATTGTACTTTCAGTACAGTGCGTATGGATATATCTCTGAAGCAGGGAAACATTCATTGTAAAGTATATTCGGAAAACATTTTGTAGAATGTAACTAGACTCAGTCACCACAATTACGTATACGTAGATATGTGATGCTTATGATTAACAATAATATTACGTAGTCATTGAAGAGTTCTCTTTTATATAATGAAAGTAACATTTGAAGGAAAACGTAAGAGAGACATTGTTAAATTCTTAAAGCTGACGGACCAGAAGAAAATTTTTCCGAAAAAGCGAAATATTTTCTTTCGCTTAGCTTGTTGAATCCCCGAATACAAATTTCGGAAATGGCACAGTCCCTCTCCAAATGCTTCGTTTGTATACGCAACACGTATCTATATGCGGTACTGTTTTCTCACTCTTGTATTTCCCGCGAAAGGCATGAATATTCGCAGAAATCTCGCTTTTCCACTGAGACAATATTTCTCGGCGAAAGTATGAAGGGACAAAGTCGGCTAACTTCGCAATAAAAAAATGCAGTAATAAAAGAGAAAGAATGCGATTGTGTGTTGGGAGGGAATCAGCCGAGTGCGGGATGGAGACGTCGTTTGACGCCGTTTGTCACGCCCTCTTCTTTGCGTGCTTCACATAGCACACGCGTTTCCCTCTGACCTCCTCCGTATCTTTGCGATCAACGGCGTGTCACTGAGAGAAGCCGTCTTTATTAGGCTGAAAACAAAGGGGAGATACAATACGTGGAGAATTCCCTACTGCAATTAGTGCGTATGAACGCACAGTAACAGTCTACTGCATTCCAAAGCACTTATAGGAAACAATGGTATTATAAAAGTAGTATCTGAAAGTTTAACTGTATACAATTGTGTTCTTGAATATAGAAAATCCGGAGTAAAAATAGGGTTTACGTTATCATTGAATGTTAGAATTACTTTCGTAACCTATGGGGATAATTAGGTAAATAATTTAGCAATAGCTGAATTCATTAGATTCAGTATTATTAGATATTATTAATGCTACAAAAAACTGTAAACTCAAGATCTTATATGCAACATAATATAATATTTATCTTTTTATAATTTAATGCATAGAGATTGTGTTAATATACATTCCTCATAACCTCGTGAAATATACGCAGGATCAATGATTGCCCATCATATAACCTATCTCGTTTAAATAGATTCCAAAAACCTTTGGTATGTTTTTCCATACAAAAATGTGATCTTCTTTGATTTAATTTCATAATATGTGAGTTATGAAACCTTTTGATATATTTTGAACGGTTTGAGTTTTAATCGGAGCAATATTTTCACTTTCTGATGTTTTTGGTGGAATATATAATTGTGGGATATTAATGTAGGCGTTAAAATTCCACGCTCTTTTCGTTTAACGTTGAAATAATATTATTTTGTTGGCTCAATTTTCTAAACCGCCGATTATTTATGTTTATAGACTTCCATTAAAGCTGCTGAGTACACAAAATTATACATTTTCAATCGCATTTACGAATTCAGCGCTAAAATAAACCAGGTTTATTTTAAATCGATTCGCGTTTCACTGATTCTAAGTAGAATATTAGTTTATAGGATTTTTACAGACTGTGCACCGAGCTGAAATACAGTCTTTAATTAAATAATCCCTTTGAAGATATTTTCGTATTTATATATTGAATTGATTTTTTAATTGATTGAATTAAAGTAGTAGTTACGGATGATGTGGCTTATTAGATTGTTTATATTGATTTCCATAGATACCTAGGAGTAAATAAGGTGAACATGGTGTTGATAAAGTGCAAACAGGAAGTAATCGGTGATTGGTCAATTTTTTTAAAGGTCTATAAGAGTGCAGTATGGCGGAATTAAATTGCTCATTTGTTTCATTCCGTTTCTGAGTCATTAACGAAGTGCATTTGAGGGCAATCTTTAACTCGCAATCAATCATTCATATTGATTATCGGAAGTTCATTTGTTAAAGAGCATTTGCTTTCCTTACCTATCAATATCAGCGATTTATTTTCCCCCTTTCGGCGTAAAAATGTATCTCGTAGATTGCTTCTTATAAGTCATCATGCCATTTTCATAATATTTAATAATTATCTATAATAATTTACATGATATTCTGTATCTCACTACAGTAAATGATACAGAATTGATCCTGTTTGCAACATTGTACGGTAATTATATTTGTAACGATAGGTAGAACTTGCACCATTTTCCTCTATTTAAATAGCCGTAAAATTTATTTGAATTGGAAGCTTTTCAATTATATCAATGCAGCTTTCGGCGCAATTTCAGTTTTTTATTGGTTTTTTATTGCAATTGGTAAAGTAAATTGTAGTAGCTTTTCATTTACTCTATAATTAACAATTGTTTTGCTTCAAATTATAATTTGTTCGAAATTAAAGAGCCAAGTATTTTAAATATTTTTTCTAGTTTCAGATTACATTTAAATTTACACTAAAAATTCGTTCAATATGATCATTTCAGAGGAATCCTAGATTATAAATAGAATATGGATAAAGGAAATGTAAAAAGAAATTGGCACTTCATTCTAAAAAATTCCTAGTATTCTTGTACAGCAAAAAAGGAAAATACTTCTGCGATAAATACTAAATTGATGGTAATAGGTTGTATTTAAAGCCATTATAAAGCCTTTTAAAAATTTATAAATAATAATAATATATGCACTAAACATGGTATAAACTTGTAGAAAGTAACTTTATCTTTTTTTATAATTTCATCTTATGGACATCTTATAGGAGTTTGAAATTTTAATTGCTTCAATTGAAAACCCTTGTTAAAAAAAGATAAGAAATCAACATGATTCCTTTTAAATATTCGACGAGCATTCATTAAGATTCCTATGTATTCCCTTATGCAGATCCCGGAAGTTCTACATCCAGAATCGAACTGTATCCATGACTAGATTCAAATCCCTCTTCTAGACGTGGGACAGAAGGATATACGAGGCACGGTTAGCTCCTTTGTTACCGTCCTGTACAAACCGTATCCCCAAAAGCCCTCCCTTGGTTTTATCTTCTTTGAACTCCCGTGTCATCGACCCTCGAAGTACTTCCTCGAAAGCGGAACATTCTCTTCCGCTGCCATACTTCGCTGTCGCGATACATTCTCTCGATTATGAGATTGTTTGCTCATCTCTTTGCAGTTGCTACGAGGCGTTGCGTGGAAACCCATGGCTGAAATAAATAATGGCATTTTCTCATCATTTGAAGAAGATTGAAGACTGAAATTAGTTACTTATCCTGATAAATATTTAGAGCACTTTGTTACAATATGAGTTTTTTGTTTACTCAACTTTTTATCTAACTATATATTTGCCTTGGTAACATAAATCGTACGTAAGTAGTACGTTGTTTTAAACTAATTGAATAAAGTGCAAGCACCGTTCTAACTACAAAGCACTTTTCTCCAAATTTGATATAATCTATTTTAGAGAGAGTTTTAGCAGAGTCTGAACACTAGAGCTGATTCAGTTACCTCTCGTAATGCGAAATAATGCGTCTGAAACACAATAAAAGGCTTCATAAATTACGAGTGAGTATGGTTGAGTAAATCTATCTGTACGAACTTGATTGTGATGAAGTCGCACATCCATTTTCCCAGAAAGACCCACACCTATTGTTGAATACCGGGCGACTAATATGGGACTGAGGACATCCATTCGTGTCGAATAGAACACAAATGTACTTTGCGAAGTCGGAAGAAAGATTCAAATTTGCATAGTTCATTTATTGTCTCTAGATGGCAAAAGTCTAGGAAATCCTTCAATTAGCATCCCTTACGTTCAGTGTGGAGTGATTTTCTCGGAAATTGTGGCGATGACTAGAATCCTTGAAGCTCATTAGTTGTTAAGCGCGGTTACCTAGCAACTGAAGAATCTCGAGTGCTTTATTCTTCCCATTAATTCACTAGTTCACTCAATATAACCCTCGCAAATGAAAGGGTTCTAATAATCAGACAATACCCGTGAATTATATTCCATTAAATTTATTATATTCCGTTAATTCTGAACGCATTTAAATCTGAAGAGAATGCGTGCATTTAATCGAGTAAATTACTGTAGTTTCTACTCTGTCTCTTCCAAGAATAGTATATTAATTTACCAATATTCAGTTGGAATTCAGTTATATTAAAGTTTCTGAAAATCATCCTTTTTTAACGAAATTTATAATTACCAATTTTATTTTTAATAGGAACACAGTTAAATGTAAGTTTCTGAAAATCATCCCCTCCCAAGGCAGTTTATATTTTTCGCGATTTTGGCAACTTCCTTTCGCTAATTTTTCGCGACTGTACCGCTCTTCCTTTCACAGATAACGAGGCCGTGAGCTTCCCTTTTAGGGCATTCGATCCGAGGATACTTTAAGGTGGGGAGGTGTGAAGGGAGAGATTGTTGATGAGTACTCAGCGGATGGGAGAGGTGGTAAGAGGGAAATGGGAAGGGAGAGGCTAACGTGACGGTGTGGATGCGTACTTCGGGGAGAGCACGCTTTCAAAAGAACGATTTCCACTGAATTCAATGTGCGAATTAATTTTGGAATTTGATCGATGAATAGAATAATCTCAGCTCGAAACGCATCGAATGGGATGAATAGTGCATTGGCTAGTTCACTTATTAGTAGCTCTCATCGATGTTTGGGTTCCAATTATTATTAACGTATTTTCAATTCAAATATAGCGTTGAAATTCCCAGAGCTTAATGTGAGTTAATAAAACAGATGAAAATTAATAAAATTTTGGTTTACTCTGAAACAGGCATCACCTTTAATAGGCATCGATTTCGGAAACCAGTACATTTTTTACGTATTTGAATGAATATCCTCAATAAAGAGTGCGTTGATCTGAAGATGATAGGATGAAACGTCATTCATTAAGCATTACAAGAATAGATGAAGAATCATATAAACGAACATAATAGAATATGGAGAAGTTTTTACTAGGGATGAGTCACTATAAGTAATAGTCAAGTTTAAAGACCTAACACCTTCAATCTAAAGTCAACCTACAAACCTTTTACTCTTTTGTCTATATCCCTTAGCTTCCACCTGCCACGGAATTACCTTCCATCTCCGTGCCGAGAGAATTTCAGTATCTCCTGTCACAACCCTTTAATGATGCGATCCTCTCAAAACTAAAGGAGAAAATGTGCTTTTCAATTTCTAAACATGGAAATTTTACTCGAAAAATGTTAATAATATCTGTAGTAAGTCATGACTAACTATATGAATTTAATCTTAGGTATGAATCTTTCTCAGGCACTTCAAGAAGTCCTAGATTATATGAGATTACTGTATAAGCTTATCATTTTTTAATGAATTTTGAACAGCTGCTTTGCTTGGGAATATAATTGGAGAATTTGACGAATGGATTCCCAAAAAGTTGAGCAGGTTTAATAGACTTGAGAGATAAAATAGGTGATGTGAGCGAAAACCCGATCTCTTTATTATGGATTTTCCAATTTATTTTTAAATGAATGAGGAAATTCTCAGGATAAGGGTTCTGTTTATTCTCTGGGCTCTGTGTGTATCAGTTTATTAGAAATTAAACTTAAATCAAAGCGAAAGAAAAAATATTGGAAAAAGTTTACTCCTGAATAACGAGACGTTTCTTAGTTGAAGACTAGATTAATACAGAAAATAATAATGAAGAAGCTGTGATTGATTAATACATTGTAATACACATACATTGTTATACATGATCATTGTTACATTATGCATTGTTAAATATGAATCACATTAGATTTATTAATTGCAATAAGATAATTCTTTTAGGTTTCAGGAATCACTCGCATAAACTTATAATTATAAAATCCATTCATTTTCTGAAATATGGCCCGTTGGAATCCTTGAAAATCAAATACCAAACAAATTACGAAAGATATTTAAAAATAGTAAATTGCTTTGGTATCGGCACATATAAATAGCATCCGAGTAACATTAGTTCTTCTGACTAATAATGGAAGCATGTTTTATCGGAAGATAGAAATTAGAGCTAAAAATAACCCGGTCTCTCCTTCCCTCTTCCCTTCAAGACAGACACATGAATGTCAAAGTTCACGCGGATGTGGGCATCAAATGGAATTCCACCAAAATAAAACCGGGGATTCAATTAACTATGATTAGGAAGTGGAATTGCTCATATTGATCGTAGAAATAGTGAAAGGAAGGAAAAAAGAAGAGTGAAAGTGGAAATGGGAGATTTTTAGCCTTCTTGGGAAGAGTCAATTTTCTTGATTTTCATGGGAAAGCTCTTCCCTTTTCAAGTGGAAAGCGGAATCCGAACCGAAAAAATATCTCTTCTTATTTTTCTACGCCGGTCGTTGTGAAATATTTCGCCCTCGGAGTTGATTTGCAGCGTCACTCTGGAGTGTCAAAGACATCGCTTCAACGGATATCCGAGGACATTTTACTCTCCGCTGGCCACTGAGGGTTATCTGGATCATTATCTATTCGGAAGTTATTGCAGGAGTAAAAGAGAACACCATATAATCTTACGTTTGCACCTCATTCGTATTTTCTCTCAAACTTTCACGTTTAAGTCAGATTTGCACAACTGGAAACTTATATCGAACTTTAAAGCTGGCATTTCTAAATTATAGGTTTGTTCAAGATTTGATGTAATTATGCAAATAGAATGTCTACAGTGTAATCATCTATTGTATCCTCTTTGTTTTGCAATTAAAGATAAGTTTCACAGAAAAGTAGGTATGTAGTTAAAAATTTCAATACCTTTATTCACCATCTGAATATCCATAAATCAAAATATAATCTTAAAGTAACGTTTTACTCATTATGATGACGATGTCTCAATACCTAAATTCTATACTTATACTATATTTACTGAAAATGCCTTATATTACGATAGTATGAAAACCTATGATACTTTGTTCAATCACGTATAAATGGATCGTTTAATCCTTCTATCTGTTGAAAGACTTCGATCATCCAAATTTGTAGATCACGAGCATAAACCATGACGTTCGCTTCTCGTGAGTCTTCTATAAGTTTGATTCGGTGTTTTAATTTCTCCTCCAATCGGATTCGGTGGATGGAGGTCAGTTCTTTCCTTCGTTTTCTCTCCCAATGAAATCTCCCTTCATCCAGACAAATCCCAAGTTTTTTTCACCTATGCCTTGGCAGGAGCCGTTCGAGAGGACTAATCTTCTGCTGCTACTACTTCTATTAAGCGTCTCTAACTCGGACATAATTCCTCTCTAAAGAGCTCTGTCCTCTTTACAACCTTTTCGAAATTCTGCAAAGTTAAGTTGCGACTACTCGCTGGAGACGTCAAGGGATTGCGTAGAATTAACTCTTCCGATGAATATCAGTTTAAGAGTCGATTTTTCCGATTCCTGTCGAGATTAGGATTTATGAAAGGCCATGTTAACGTCGCAATCAAAGTTTTCTCGTGTGTACTTAACACCGTTAAGATGAGATGGAGCATTATTTAAATCCTAGTAAATATTCGGAAGAATCAGTGCTCGTTTTTCCAAGAGGACTGAACTTTTTAATCTGATTGACCCAATTCCCTTAAAGTTTTAAAGACTTTATTTGAACGGTTTTTTTCCTGAAACTTAAATTCTCTCCTAATATAAGAGTAAAAATAGTGTTTGAAAGAATTTTTTTCACCCAACTTTAAAAAGGTAATATTTGCTATGAAATTTGTATAAGTGTTTTACCCAGAGATCAAATTATTTGAACATAAAGTTACGTAATAGGTACGTAAAACTGATAGGCTTTTTTGACTCAATATCCGTTGCATATAAAATATCACTGTAGAATGCAGAATTAAAGAATATATTCTTTTCTTTCTTATCTTCTCTGATACTCATGGCTTCATAAACTGATTAAACTATTTGGTTTACGTTTTCTTTAGTCCGACAAAATAAACTAAAATGGTGACATCATGAATGTTTTTTATTACGATTGGAATTGAAATAGAATACACATTTTTTTCACAGTAATTTTTACCCACTATAACGAATTGACTTTTAGATATTGACTTTTATACAGATGTTCTATTTTATAATTTTTTACGCTTATTATATGTTAATAATAAATCGTACGAAATAATGTGTCTAAAATCAATCAAACACTTCACTTCAAAAAAGTTCCTTTATAAAACATGAATGGAACTGTGAGATTTTGTTTGGAATTCACTTTTCTCTTTCCTTCACGATACAAAAAATGCATATCTATAAATCGAATGCAGGGAAGGAAAAGCTTCTTTTGAAACAGAAAAAGAAATATTTAAATAAAAGGGAAAGTAACGTTCCAGAGAGAAGGATGTTTTCCTGTTGTGTTATTTTTCTCCTACCTCTTCGGGATCGATTGGTATTCTTAAGCATCGTTATTCGGGTCGTCTGTATCACTCTTAACCCTTCAGTGGTTTCGTAAAAAGAGAAACTTTCCATATCGCAGTGATGAATATCAATCACTATGTCTCTCACTATATTTACTCCCATCCTCTTTCATTCGATATGGAAACACTCATGTGCTCTTCTCTCGTATCATAGCAACCATCTTCTGAGTATTTCGATTGCTTCCCATCCACTTTGCATACTCCCTTTACAATGACTCTTTCGTTTCCAGTTTACCTTAAAATGCATTTACGTAAGATATCCTCTCTCTGTTACGTATTCAATTCTTTTTCAACGATGTTTAACTTTATGATTGAGTAATTCTTGGTAAATACGATTATGCGTATAAAAATGGCCCTACTTACATTTTTGTTTTCCATTTCATTATTTAATTTATATTCCCTTTTTCTTTAATTCATTTTTGTTCTATTCCGCGATTTTAAAGGGATGAATAAGCCTCTAATAATTTTACAAGATACTAAATACTAATCTGATTAGTGTGGAGTTGAGGCTGTACTCTTTTAACTGCTTGAAAAATTATCGAACAATTATGTTTACAGGCCATTTAGTATGTTTCTATTTAATAATAAAAATAATTATAACAATATTTTATTTATCACGTACAGGATGAACCCAATTACATCCCATAAATCTAATAAAAAAATAACGGAAAAACCTTCCATATTATGGAGAATACTTTCTTTTGCTTTAGTAGAATTTCATTTATAAATGCTGCAGTTTTATTTGACGTTACTTTTCCAAATACATCAGCTCTAGAATAAAAAAGGGAAGACTTTTAGAAAATAATACTACCTACATACGAGCTACATTCATGAGAACATTAAACAACCATTTTTATAATAAATAAAATTCCAGTATTAAAAATTTTAATAATAAAGAGAGAAGTGATTTCACCCCTTGATTTAGAGCTCTTTTCTGCAAAGGCAACATCTACTACAAGCTGCTTTTTCCTTCGTCCAATCTCTTTCCCTTCCATTCAACCTCAATCCAATCTCCCATTTCTTCTTCTTGTTCCCATTCTTCTTGTTGTTTCTCTCCTTCAGAATCACCCTCTTCTCCTTACATCGGAGTCTATTTCCTCAACATCTTCTCTCATATATGTTTTTCCATTCTTTCATATCCTTTTCAATGACAGTCTTTCAATCGGAACGTGTATTTTTCTCTCCCCCTATTTTTGTTCGATTAAATGCGTTCACTCATAGGCCGCACTTCCTTCAGATTTAATCTGAGCACGTCTTTTTTTCCTCTCTCGCTTGTCCGACAGTGCGCTCAATGGATTTTCGCTTCTCTTCTGTTTATTTTCGTCGACGAAGTCTAGAGGAAGGAGCCTTGCTCAAGCAGCGGACTCCCGACTCGGGTTTCCTTGCTACCGAAGTTTTTTTCGGGAACGTAATTCCGCAGACGTTTTTATTTCAATATGAAAGGGTTTTCCACTTTTATTCGACCTTTTAACCGTAACGTGAAATGTTCGAGATTCTCTGCGCTGATACTCTACCGAATCTCTGTTTGGAGAAACTGGGATAACCTTGATTCACTTTCTGCTCTTTTGAGCCTATGGACTGAGGGAAGGATATCGATAGATTGATATGTAGTGTTAGATTCATTTTCTCTTCTTTTTTCTCAGTTAAATTTAAAGTAATTTATATCTTAAATTTCATTTTCATATCATAAGGGATATGGATGATTAAATTAACCTAGAATACCTCTTTCTGCATTATCTTACATAAATATATTTCTCAAAATTACTCAAAGAAAAGAACCTGTATATTCTATCGTGATAGAATAGCTAATAACATCTAGGAATCGTAAAGGTATAGCTAACTTGAATTATATTGATTCCTTTACTATTTCAATAGCATTAAAATGAATTAAGGTGATTTAGAAAATGAAAGTAGAAGGAAAGTAAAACGAAATAAGTTTTCCACGGAAACGGGCTCTTTCACTGAAGTTGAAACCGTAATTGTAGCGTATTCAACTAAAATTTTAGTAAAATCTTAAATTAAGTACTAGCATTGTATTAAAGGTTCATTAGAACCTAAAAATTAAAAGAAAAAAAATATAATTAGAGACCGCCTTTAATGAAATTTTATTTCTAAATTTTTATGTTAAATTTTAGCAATCTTATATAAGCAAGCTCCATACATATCTCATTTTAAAGTCGCATAAACTGAATATTTTATCAGTTACGTAATAAACCGAAGATATACTTCGGAGCACTTGGGAGAGATTTATCAGCTGGCGAATGAAAAGGGACATTTTTCCATCGAAGAGGAAAGGAAAACGTCTTCGCCAACACCAGAGCAATTGCGAGAGTGAAAGTCATGACAGATTCCATTACTGTCTCTGTCTCCATTGTGCCGAGTTTATGCCCAACTAAAGAGAATGTAGTCGCCAGAGGGAATCCTCAAGTTCGCTTGCACCACCTTTCTCCCATCTCCTTCCATTTATATCGTATCTTTTGCTCCGAAAGATCGCAGTTTGCGAGGAATTTGAGCCTCGAGGCGGTCAAGGTCTGGGAAATAGGAGACACTTTTAAAAAGGGAATTGAATTTCCCTTAAGTTTTAATTGTTCTCTCGTCACGGAGTGACTCATCTGTTCTCATGTCAACCAAAGGATTGTGCGTCTACTTATAACCAGATTACCATCATTTCTCTTGTCAGTCACGGATGACGATCTAGAATGCGCATTTATTTCCCACGGTGAAAAATGGAATTTATAAATGAACCGCAAAATTCTTTCGTTTATAATAGTTTGGGGCAGCAATTTTAAATTGGGAGTAAACAGAATTAAGAATATAATAAAGTTCAATCGTTTCAAAACACAAATCAACGTAGCCAGAGTTTGGAAAACTTTCCGTCCTCTTGTATTCTAATTGCTGAAAAGAAAGTTTGTACTGATGATTGTGCGAAACGTTTAATTTCCTTGCTGGTTATAAAATTGTAACAATTAAATTCATTATTATTATAATCGATGTATTCTCTCATCTGCATCGATTATAATATGTAAGGCTTTATAAATCATAAGACAATATAATATCGTATTCGTTTTTTTTATGATTGAGTCTGGGAAATATTATTATTAGCGGAAACCATTAAGAATATTGTGAATTTATGATCCATTGGATTTATTATATATCTTTATTTTTTCCATGCACGTTATATTAGATTATAATGTGCGGACAATATCAACTCCCTCCGTTACAAATTTAAGTATCCAAAGAGGTCTGTATCAACAGCTCATTGCCATGAGCACTGACATATTTACCTAGTTTACATTGAAACCATGGAATCGGCCATTTAGTTTTTTCGTGAACCAAGTTTCTCCACCAGTGCGGAAGGCATGGAAATTGATTGGTCCAAACACTGTTCTGTGCGGTATTCTGCGGCTAACGGATGTTCTGCGCGACTGCTTCCTCTTCAGCCGCAGAGGGAAATCATCGCTTTTCCGTGTCACACGCGGCGTGGGAAAACTCCAAGTGAACACGCGACAATAATGCATCCATAACCAAGAGACGTGCAGAAACATAAAATGTGGGAGATGATGCTGTATGCTTGAAAATACACTTCGCTTTGTCTATTTATTCGTTAAATACGTTCGAAGTCCATTATACCAGACAAAGAAAGTGCCTATTGTCACTATGAAATACAGTAATCCTTATGCTATTCAAGGCTTGTTTATAGTTTTCTCTCCGTTTCCTCTAATATTACTTTTGTCAACTATACTATTTTGGGTTTTAATAACATTTATTTAAGACAAAGCTATTAACGTAAGACTTGATAGTTTACTTTATATTACGATTTCAAACGTTACGTAGAGTTTTTATGCGGATTTAAACCATAAACATTAGATAATAAAATGATTATATGCATTATCAACACATTGATCGAACCTTAAGAAATATTTTAAAATTTCTCATTGCCCATAGACTTCATTAATCCTTAAATTTTATTCAAATCAACAAATATAGGAATTCGAATTAAGGAAGCCAGAATAGAAGGGGAATGAAGAAAAGGAATTCCATGTTTCTTCGATTCAAAAGAGCCACATTTTTCTATAAACGCTAAAAAGTTTTGTTGTCCCTTCTTAGTAATTATTGACGTGAAAACTATTCCTCAAGATTATGTCAGATTTCAGCCTCTTTGAAATTAAAATAAATTTGCCATCGGTATTTATATTAGAAGTCATTCACCTCTCCCTCCGACCCCGATTCAATATGTCACCATCGTGAGTAGATAGCAGTGTAGGGATATCGCCTCACGGCCGAGTTACCCTGATCGCCCTCGCATTACTCGTGACGTCCATCGAACCTTAAGCTTTACGATTTCCCGCGAATTCGCGCGGCAGACTTCCGCAATCTTTCGCTCGAATCGTATGGCTTCCTGTCCATTGTTAAAGCGAAGGCACTACACCCTCCATTTCGCAGATAATCGTACCATTACTGCCGATCGGTCCGTCAATCCCTCGGTTTCTCCCCAAAGCCGAATTTCCATTTAGATTGAATCATGTTTGCCCTCGGAAGTTGCCCGCTGACTAGCTCTCTCATCTGCACTGTTTTTCCCACGTTCCCTCCCTCCTTCTCCACTCTTTCCACAGCGAAGATACCCTCTTCGATATTCTCCCAGAATGCATCACTTCCACCTTCATTGGCATCTGCGCCGTTACCCTGAAATGCCGTATCTGCAGTAATGGGGACATGAATGCCCGTGTGTGTTTTTGCGAGGATAATCTGTATCCGATCGAAGTGTAAGCGATTTTAGCAAGGTTTATAACTCGTCCTCACTTTTATGATTGCACAGGTGTACGAATCAGGGTTTTACGATGGAGATGTTTTTTTGCGTGTCTTGCTCGAAATTAAAATACGTTCTTTCCGCGTAAGCTCATGGCGTACTTCGATTCGAATTAAACATTTCTATTGATTCGTGTTTGCATTAGTGTAAGGAATAAATTGAATAATAAAAACTTCTGATTGTGGAATGCAAAGATTTGAATAGTCATTGAAATAAAAAATTAATAAAAAGGAATTGATTCAAGAGGAATTGTTAACTTAATGATTTTATTATGCAGTAAAAAAATTATACTAGTTTGCGTGTATATTTTCAATAATTATTCGCGCCAGCCTACGACAAAAGAAAAACTAAAATTGACGATAGGAAATATTAATGAAGATAAGAATATTAGTAAAGTGTGTTTTTGCATTTCTTCTTTTTTTAACGTAGGTCGGAAGAATCTTAAAGATAATATACAATTTATTCAGCGTAAAGTTCTAACGGGAAATCTCGTGTAAAATCTTTTTGCCCCTGCATCTTATACACCCGGTGGTACACGAAAAGCATTTTCACCATTTGTCCTGTAGAGGCGCTGATGCTGGAAAATCGGTGAATCCATGATTATCGGTTTAGTTTCTTTCAAAAGCTGGACGAAGATTTATATTTTTAAAATATTAAAATTTAGAAATTTTCAGGGATATTTGATACGAATAAGGATGGAGTATAATTGATATGGAGGATGGAAATCAAGATTCAAGTAGGCTTTCAGAGATTTGATTTAAGACCGAATTATTATCTGTACCAATTTATCGCTTCATGATGGAATTCAGCGGTAAATATGTCAGCGCTACGTGGGAGGAAATTATGCTCGGTAATGAGCGATAAGAATGCCTCAACGACAGATAAGATTTAATGGAAGAGTGCTCATTCACTCTCTTAACACCTTTCAAAGGTAGTAATTTGTACGTTGCAGAATCAATTACGGATCCATTTATAAGCCTTCTCTTTAGATGCGTACCATTTTGAAAACGTATTTTATGAAAAATATAATAACATTCTGTGTGCATAAGATAGGCATATAAATAATTTTCGTTCTTTATATTAATATAAGGTTTGGAGAAAAGTTAATTGTTCTCCTTTTATAGGATCATCTTAATTATAAAGATGGATTTATAGGGAGGGATATTTTATAATTAATATCGTAGCACAAACAAATATTTAACCGATATTTGCCTATGATTGTGGATTATAATGAGGGTGAAATTTCAGCCGATGTAGCTGTTTAATATTCTCTTTGAATTAAACCTTTCCATGAATGCCACTTGCTCATAAATTTCGGTGTTTACAAATGCATTGCCCGCCAACATTCTATTCTCCAATTGGTCGTCACTGATGAATCTTTCCTTTCCAAGTTTTACATCAGGACATTTTTCTACCTGAATATTTAATTTTATGTATTATTCCTTATGTGAAAAGAATATGTAAAGGATCGGTCTCATTTACTCTATTACGCAGTTTCAAATGTACGGTTTTGTAATAAATAAATGACAGACTGTTCTAATTTAAATTTCAGAAATGTTTGTCGCACACTTACAGTTCATTTATATTTCAGAGCGTCCTTTCACGAGTCAGCTTTATGCTTCTATGATTTATTGAGTGCCCACTAAATAATACGGATACGGTAAATTTATGCATATTTTATCGCTATTTGCAATCAACATGAGGGATATAATAGCCCAATTACATTTTCACGCTCTGTTTATAAGGCAATCCTTTGTAGTGTCACAACTCAAATATTCAAAACGTTTATTCGATTAGTTAATTCGATAGATGGCAAACGTTTTATGCTAATACTGCACTTAATCGAATCACTTTTCATAGATTATTCATAGCTTCAGTTCTTAGCTTTTGGTCTCATATCTCACCTACAGTATTTCGGAATTCAATATTCCGTAATGTTCATAATACCTTACGTAGGCTTCACGTTATGGTGAAATACATTACAGCCCTACGAAAAAAAAACCATCGCTCTAATCTTATTTTAGCAATGGAACTCTCACTCACAAAACTCATGTAAATTACTTTTTCGATAGCGAGTGGTACTGTCCAAATTCAATACCCCTTCCAGCGCTGCGGCTCCCGAAAATCAGATTTAAGCCATCGTTACAGCACTTTTCACCGAATCTCCGGAAATCTGTAGTTCTAAATCACCGTGAATCGGACGTGATTCGTAGCATAGCAACGTGTTCACTTTCACTCGCATCTGGACTCATCAACTGACTTCGGTGCAGTTATCCAAAAATTGGATGGACAGGATATCGATCCCGGCAAGATTGGAAATAGGAATTCTTGATGCTCCTACGCAGCATCCCTATCTCTCCAACTTCCTCTTAAAATCCTCTTCCCAAAGGGTCTCTCTTACGACCCCTCACATCCCCCTCCCCCATTGAGCGTGATTGCAAGTGTTCCTCTGCCCGACCTTCGGGATGACCCGTCCGTACGACGACTAATGCCCGAAATTAATTCTTCCCCACATCACCGCTGTTTCCAATATTGCAAGTGAAGACTGTAAAGTTTATCTAAAGGGTAAATTCTGCTCGACACGGTTTCAAGAGTCCACCCTAAACACTTCTGCTTCTGATCCGATATCTGATCCTTTTGATTTATTAGTTAAACCCTTCCCCAGTAGATTGGATGTGCTCACGGAGAATTCGTCCCAAAATAGATCCGTGCTTAAGGAATTATCTTTCGGTGATTATCGATATCTAATATCGGAGATGAAGGGAAGTCCGCAACCTTAAATTGATTTGGTATCGGAGCCCTTTCATTAAGTTAGGAATGTATTGAGCTTTGTATAATTATATCATCGGATATTTATTTGATGAAAACTGCAATAAAAAGTTTCCATAGAAACAGGATCGTAACATTCAATTTAAAAAAATATTTACTGTTGGTAAAATTTGTAAATCTATCGAGACTTTAAATCCACAAATATACTTCGTATTATTTTAGAGCGATAGAAGAAATAAATTAAGAAAAGGCTGTTTATGTAAAATATGTTTCTTACCTCATTGAGCAAAGGGAAATAAATTAAATCAAGATTATTAACTTAAAATTTTCAAATCGTTATGTAAATGTAAACGTTTAGTTTTTCTGAACTGGACATTCCTTGTAATGTCCATTTGTTAACATAATAAACGCAAATGAAACTATACAGTTCAACTAATCTCTCACGTTATTGTTTAAAATAGAAGACTCTTTAAATGTATGTTACATTTTAGTTTATTTCACAAGTTTTCTCCTCAATTATATTATGGATTGGACTTTGTTAAATAAAAAATTGTAAACAAATTTTTGTGATATTAAATGCAGCAAAACTTTTCCTTCGGTAGGAACCTTAAAATAGAATTCAATTGTAGACGTATCTCCCAGTACCATTCCAACAATAGTTGGAAATAAAAATGGTCCTTAACTACATATACTATATTTTTAAAATTTCAGCCATTGTTACTCCACTATCTAAATAAGCGTATTTTTTTATTCTCACGCTAGATTTAACTTTTTGACGTCATATATAAAACGAATCCCCTTACTATAATAGCTACCATTAGATGGTAGACATTTTATTTTTTCGATAGTATTTTACATCGATCAGTGCATAAACATTCTCTATGGGGAAAATAATTTTCTCCCGCATAACAACGGAGGACTACATCGTGTATCCCGGTAAACGTTGTAGTTTATTCATAAGAGATCCCCGTGTATCGGAGGAACATACCACCGGAAAGGGAGCCTCTCAAAATGGACCCCATTCTTTCCCAAACACGGGCCATTATGTCCCTTAGTGATCCCATCTCGTTATTTCACATGATATACATCTCCCGCGTTTTTTCCGAACATTTTAAAGAACGTTCCCTTTTAAAGTAGTCTATCCCCACTCGGTATGGATTGGTTTATCTATGTAGATATATTCCATATTGCGTAAGAGATACGATTTGGCAACCTCTATAGATATATATATAGGTGTATATAAATTGCCATGATGAAGCCTGATTTTAAAGCTGTAAATTGTTTAATGCTGGAAATCAGATTTTTAGGAAATATGGAGTTAGATTTTATATTACGAGGTGATATTTTATGAACAAGAAGTAAACGGATTATTATTTTAATTATGTTTTGAAATTATCCACAATCTTATTCGTCAGGAAAATACCAGATCCTTCATCCATCAATCACTTAAATACGAACACCGTGAAACATCATTTACTTATATTTCAAACCCATATATTTTAATAATTTATTTATTTTATAAATTTAACATGTTCCAAGAAATATGTTTAAGCTACACGGTTCCCATCGAAATGGAAATTAAAAATCTTATGAAGTGAAAAATTGCAATGCAAACTTTATAAGTCTTTCGAATATTTTCTTTTTTATTTTGAAGAATTATTTAATTCACTCTCATAGATAAGTAATATAATTTAAGGTCCACATATCTTTAGAAAATACATGCTATCTTGTTGGTTAAACGTAAAAAAAATCAGAATATAAGCTACACCAAGGAACCCGAACTGGTAGAGGAAGAGGAGTTTTAACTCCTGATATTCGATATGCGTATTTTAAATAGTAGAGATGTACAGGAAAAAGCTTAACAAAATATAAAGGAGTGAGTGATAACCAGGAAAATGTTCGTCTCAGAAGATGAATGTTTCTGCGGTGAAAGTTTTCATGTTCGCCTGAATTTTGCGTAAATATCATCAATGTTGAAAGTAATGATGGACAATGTAAACATAATCGAAAAAAGAGCATTTTTTGTTGAGTAAATGTAGTTGAGCATAGGGCAGCATGTAGGGAGCATAGAGTTCGCATGGTAATGTGAAACGATTTTTGAGAAAACTGAAACGAATTTTTATTGATTTGATCTTATTAATTATTGACGACATACGTAGAAATACATTGCTCCAATGTGTATTCAATACTTATTATCATCAATAGAATTTGTCAATATCCAACAAAAAATATATTTATCGTAAATATATACTTTACTCATTAAATAAATATAGTAAAAATGTGTATTGCAAAATATTTTCATGTTTAGATTGTAGGAGCTAATAGCCCTTTATTTTGGCTCGTTTTAATTCGGGAAAAGATTGGCAAGATACGAGAAAATACGAATTAAGGTTGCCATAAACAATCAAACACATGAAATTTCTATAGAGGGAGATTTTTCGCATTGAAATGCGGATCTCTTAATTAAGAATTAATTAACTTATAAGTAAAATCTTGTTGATACATTAATACATCGTTTATTTTCTTTTCAATTTGTACTTTAGTTTGCTATAAGACTTTATTTTCTTCCAAAATGAATACTTTTTCCTAGCTCATGTGATGGTTATGATGACAAAAAGTTGAGCTATAAGTAGCAACTCGGGAAATTAAATTATTTCTTTAAAAACCTAAGTATTTTAATCTTTCCTTGGATTTCTTAGAACACATTCTTTAAGACTATAGAAAATTAGATACATTCATTAATAAACGTTATCTCTTTACATATTGTTACCGGATTGGATCAAAGATAGGTCTTATCATCAAATAAAATCTTAATCGAACATTAGACATAGATGACGTAAAAGAATACGAGAGATGATAAACAAGTGGTAGAATGCGAAGAGTGTCGAAAATATGTAGATTTAAGTGAGAGGTTGGATATTGTGGGAAATGCGTGATTAAATTTTTGAAGTAGACCAATAAAATGGGACAGTTTAGGCTGAAATATGGAGGGATGGGAAAGAAATAAAATAAAAAGAAAAAAACTGAGATGATGGATCTAATCTGATACCATCTACACTAAAATCACGTTCGCCTTTTAAAGTTGCACACTTCTTCCCGAACTCGGACTTCTGAAAAACTCTTCCCAAGCAACCGCACATTCATTACCTCCAGTTTACCCAGGATAATTTATTGACCGTAAGAGAACATAATTTAAAGCGAATATTTACTTACGACCGCATCCTTTATCGTTCTCTCCCGCACTCACTGTTGCTTCCGATCACGCGGTGCGATGCTCAACTTTTTTCCCCTCGTAATTTGTTTCCTTATCGGGCGAATCGCGGTTTTCAGTTTGTTTAAGAAAACATCGTCGCCCGGAGAACGTATTTCACTCCTTATCGAGATCTATTTTTCATTTTTATCCTCCCCTCTTCTTTTTGCCTCAATTCGGTAGTGTTTATAAATTTCTGAGTCAATCGTCTCCATCTATTCATTGGGCTGTTTTATTTCGCCGAATCGGCTGTGCTATTAGCGGCCGTGCGTTTTAAATTTCGGCGATAAATTGATATTCTTTACGGGGGACAAATATTTGCACGCGCGATAAAATTTTGCCGAAAAGTTATAATGAATCTTCATTTTCCACTTGAAAAACTTTCATGTAAACACATAATTTATATGAGTTTAGTGTATATCTATTTAAGGTATTGTGAACTTTGCGTAGATTTAAACCGAAAAGTTTTTGGTCCTTTTTCCACAAGTTTCAAACTAGATTTGAGTTTTGTTATGAAGCAACATATTTAAAACTCCGTCAAATCATCAGTTCAAGAATAATTTATTTTTTTTGGAATAGCACCTTCCTCGTCTAATTCTTAAGGCATTTTATAAAACATTATATTACTTCTGTTTTTCAAAAATGAAAAATAATGTAGACATTTCTTGATCATTTTAAAGATATAGATAAGTTATTTTTGATTTTACATAGTTCGAAGACGAATTGTATCTCTGTATCTAAGTTAAAAAATTACGATTATTGAAAAATATTAGCCTTAATCGACTGTGTAGCTCTTAGCTTTAAAAATTTTCCTTAGTTCTTTCTTCCTTGATTTATTTGCACTCACTTCCTTCTAGAAAAATAATTATATTTTTACGTATCGAATTTTATTTCTAAGACAATTATTTAGCTAGAATTCTCACTATGAATAAGCAGTTGAATGATTTTAAATATCCATTTTTAAGGTCGTTGATGACTCATAGCCAATAAAAAATATTTACGTAATTTTTAGCATTCCTTCCAATCTTCACTTCAGCACTTTAACAGGCCACGGCTTTAAACGTGCACTTCCGTAGAATAAAGAATTCCGAAGCAGAAATGGTAGAGCTACACATATGATGAAGTTTCCGAAGCCATAGATACGTTCCAGATTCCATTTCGAGCGAAACGGTTCCAATTTGTTCGGAAAAGCTTCCATTCGCATACGGAATGTCTCCATTCCAAGCCCTTGATATGGATGAGTTAAGTACGGTCTCCATTACATTTGTTTCTCTGTGAGTGATTGCGAGATGAGGACTCCTATATTGGATAGCTAATGAAATGTAAGAATTGCTTGAGTTACACGTGTATCTTTCGATGCTCATCATGCCAGATGAGGAATTTACGAGGACCAAATGTTTAACGTAATTTGTGGTTTATATTTGATGAATATCTATATGTTGAGAATCACTACATATGCTTCGAAGTATAAATTGACTTATTGTCTTCTAAAATACTACAGCAAATTAGTTTCTGCAACCTTACAAACGTAAATAATATTACATTAAAGGTAGTTCAGTACCATAAAGATATTCAGCTTCTACTTTGGAAAAGATTAGGTTAAATACGTACGAAGAGATGTAAATCACCAAAATGCGCTTTCCGTCTAAAACGTATTATTTCTGGAAAGTGAAGGTTAAAGTTCCTTTTGCGACTAAACCTCAAAGTGAATTTTTAAACTATAAATCAGCTTCGATTCAGAGATAAGGTTTGGTAATAAGATGTCAGCATCTATCTTTTAAAAGGTTTGACTGGTAAGAAAGTTAACTTCTCACTTAGCGGGAGTTTCATCCCACTCGGATATGTCTAAAAGCATTCCTTTGAAGCTCACGTTCTGCCAACATTGACGATCAATTTGTCTCAACTCAATATTTTATCTCGTCTTAGCGTTGGTGTATATCACTCTGTATTACGCACTTAGAACTTGGATTGAGCTATTCAATAATCTCTATCGTTCTCATTATAGAGGCATCTTATGTTAATATAAATAAAACATAAATAAAAATTAGTTTTAACAGAAAATAACGAAGTTAATATATTATGAATATTTTCAATAAAAACGTACAAAGTTGCGTCAACAAATAAATTTAAATATTTTGTTATATTAAATAAAGTTTAATACAATAATTTCCAATTCTATATTTTGTATAGTTTCACAATATTCTATTATATTTATAATATTTTCTATATCACATGATTACAATTTAGTGCATAGAAAAAAATTAAAATGCAATTAATCATTTTCTACGATGCACTAAGTCAGAATTTAAGAGATAGTATATTTCGTATAGAGTGTTAAGATAATCTATTAGTCTATGCTTGTAACCCTGGAAATAATAGACGAAAATCAAAACTCTAATATCGAAGCACTAGAATACTTTGACTGGCTCTTTTCTTAAACTCTAGTGGCATTGAAATAACTGATGAAACAATAAATAGAATGGGAATCTGTAAAAGAAATTAAATAACGATGGAGGGATTAGAGCAAATTATCGTATTTTAAACAAATTTTTCATTACAAAATTATAAAAACATTTAATTAAACATGACAATTAAAATTTCATAGCGAGATAAGTTTAATGTATTAAGAAAGAACTATCAGTTCTAGTTATTATCGTACCTTTTTTTACGTATTTTGGAATGAAACTTCGGTGAAACCTTCCCGATAACTTCATCACCATCGTTCGTAATTGTGTCGCGACGATAGGAAAAAATCAAAATAGGATCGAGGATCAGAGTACATATATCCACAAAGCCATAGCAACCAGGGCGGAAATTTGTTTCTGAACATTTCTTTAGTTGAGATAGAACACTGAAGAGGTCGTCGAACTGGTTTGATTGCATCTACGTTGTAGGTCAATAAAAAGTTTCACCGTTTAGATAGGCACATGCAAATATAAACAGTGGATCCTACAAGTGTTATTCTACTACATCCGACCTTCCTTCGCGTAAATATTAGTATTTGGTCCACCATTATGCAGTAAGATATTGAAGAATGATGAACAATAGAGTGGTAGGTGAAATAAAGTAGTCCATTGTTGGCATAAAAGTTCTATTCTGTACTAAATATCTTACTTAGTAAACAAAAATAATTTCCTGTATTTTCCAAGACACAAGGAAGATGAGGTTCCTGTAAAGACACATTAATTTAGATATGATATGCTATAAGTTTTATAATGTATATTCATGGTTTTGACATCAAAGAATATTTAATACTCTGAATCAAATTTCGATAAAATATTAACGTTCATCCGACAGAAACAATGCCTTCGACTCATATTTCGTCATCTTTTGTTTAAATTGCTTTACCAAGTTTTCCCTTTTCCTTTATTTTCAATAAACTGTCTCCTCCACTCAGATCCAGTGCCTTTCATCCATCACTCACTTATATTATCCGTTTCATTAAACAACTTCTATTACACTTCAGCAAATAGTAAAATTTTAAATACAGTGCAGTACGCTTAAATTTTTCTTAGAGATTTCTGAGTGTTTATTGTTCGAAATTATGGCGAATTCTTTCCGTAATCAAAGCCTTAAATTTTCCCTGTCAAAAGAGAAAAAAAGTTTGGGTGATTCGATAATATAAATTCAATGTCATTATCGTATTTTCATTAATGACTCATAAAAGTAATCTCATAAAATTTGATTGATATTTTAATTATTTTAGCTGGTGATGCTTTAATTCTTGTTAAATAGTTTTTATGGCGTAAAACAGAGCTTATTATTAGTGTGTTTGTAAGTTACGCTATGTAGTATTAATTTCTTGAAACATATAAAAAGCGTATGTATCCATGTATCTAATCAATGTTTTTAAGTTCACGATATTACACAACTATTCCCTGTGTTAGACTATTTAATATTCTAAGTTTCCACCACAGAAGTGTATGTTTCAGAGGTTGGTAGATTTTTTATATAATATTAATAAATTGTTTGCATTTTTAATTAATTAAAATTTTTTCTTATTTGGTTCAATATATGCTTAAACTTTTGGGTAGTTAATATATAAATCACTGGAATGCATTTATTATTTTTAACTTAATATCAGGGTAGTATTTGAAGTAACTTGGCATGTTTAATTTTCAGTATTTATATTTTAATTTGTGATCGTCTGTATTTTTTGGAGTATTGTTCCTTAACCAATCGGTAGTGCATCCGATGTATTTATGTATCCTTTCACCATTTAAAACCGTAATCCTATTTCCTTTTTTATTCCTTGAGCACCATCACACAACGCATGCTTTCTTCACTCATCATTTTACTTCTTTGCTTCTTTTTTTTTTCTTGTTGTATGTCTGTCCGTTGTCCTCTAACTCACTGCTTGTCTTTGCTTTAATACATCTCTATGGTGGTTGGGATTTTTCCTAATGGCTCTTTCTTTCTTTCTCTTTCCATTCCTTCCATTTCCAAATTCAATTCATTTCATTTCCTTTTATCCTTTTCCTTTCCCATCATCCTCCTTCCCTTCCCATTCCCCATTACCTCTCATTCAAAACATAACGACATTCACTTTTTTATCTCCATCTTACATTACATTCCTCTTTGATTTTCGTCATTCTTTATTCATCTTCATCCCAAATTACTTCTAATATACCTCCGTTCTTCTCGTCTCTTCAATTCCTCCTCCTGCCTATTTTTATTCAAATCGATTCCTCATCTTACTACGTTCTCCTTTGATCTTTCCTAATCCCCTTTCCCTTTTATTATCACACCTTCCCACGCTCTCCCACACCTCCATTAACTTCTTTTTCTTCTTCAATAATTCCCCCATTAATTATCTTCTCCTTCGACTGCCACGCCCCCCTTTTCGCCCTCTAATTTTCACCTCATATTCATCGTACAATTTTAATCCGATGCAATCTTCGCCTTTCTAAAATCAATTAACCATCGCCTTAATAACCCAATCTCTTTCAACGTCTTCGCTTTCCAAAATATCCGAATTTCTCTCGAAATCAAAACCCACGACTCTCTCTCTCTCCGATACAAAATCCTTTATCGATCCCATACACTACTCCGAACCTTTCCTCGTCTTTTTTCCCTTTACCGATCGACCAGCTCTCTTGTCAGGAACCTTGAGGACATACCAGAGGGCCGGTTGTGAGGGCGAAGTGGTTACGCTCCGCTGTCCCCAGGGGACCTCGATTTCGGTGCAGGTGGCGCAGTATGGAAGGCCCACTCCCCTTCAGCATCACGTCGCCCCCGCCGCCTCCTCCGCCCCCTACAGGCCGCCCCCGCTCTGCCCAGGACATTCCTCTTCGCCCCACAAGGGGAATGCCACCTGTCATTGGCCTAGTGCTCTGCAGGTACGTGATCTCCTATCGATATATGTAAGAAAGTGAAATATGGGTCAGTCGGTGTGAGTATATGGAACACGGCTGCTGTCAACGGACGTTATTTTTCTAACAATAATAATAACTCTTCGGGAAAAGATTTAAGTCTCTTTCTATAACCACCACACTACCTGAGAGAACAATATACGGCAAGCTATATTGAAATTTAACATTTAAAATATGAGAATAAGTAATTTTCTTATATATATATATATATATATATATATATATATATATATATATATATATATATATATATATATATATATATATATATATATGTATGTAAAGAACTTCAATCTTTCAACTGGGAATAACTTATTCATGTTTTGGATTGATTGAATTTTAAGATAAGAGGCAGGTTTTTTTGTTTGTCTTTCAATTTGTTTCATGATTTATCTTATGATAGTAAGACTATAAAGACTTGATACATCTTTTCTTTTCATTTTCATTCATCAATTCATCCTCAATAATTCATCCATCTATTTATTTGTAGTATATTATCAATTCAATTTTTCGATGTATTTAAAAGTCCATTCACAACAGCTAAAAGGGGGTGTCTTTTGAAAATATTTTGGATAAAAAAGCTTTCATTTTACGGAGAAACCGGTGAGAATTTAATTAATCATATATTAATTTGATCGAATACGTAACCGTGGAAACTCTCGTCTGATTCTTTGTAAGCGAGAATTGAAATGAAATTTCATTCAAATTATAGACCAGGCTAAATATTTGTAAATATTTCTTGTATTGAAATGAAATTTAATTCTTATTTCTTCAAATGCCGAGGAATTTCTTTGTAACATAGAAAATAATAAACATTGGCTCATATAGAAGTTCTCCCATTCTATATCATAAAAGGTCATAGGTTGATTTTTTCATTAGTATTAAATGAATAGTAGGGAAAACGTCAAATCATTTCATTTCAGTCGCTATGAAGAAATAAAATTTGTATTTTCATTAAATTCACATTTGAATCATATATCATTTGAATCATAATGTATTTAAATCATGCATCTTCAATAATAATGCGTATAAAATAGATCTCTATGACAGCTAAAATGTTGTAAAGAAGTATCGTGTTGCGTTCGTTAACGATACTATTACTTAATGAATTATTCATTTTTCATTTCATATACTACATTTTGCTGAATAATTTTCTATATTCTATTTATAAAAATAGCAGTTTTTTATTCTAATTTTATTACTCGTTCCAATATCTTCGTAACTAGCATAAATTAAAAACCCCTCTGCTACAAATCTTGTACTATTTGTTCTCATCTGTCTCTACCTACCGTAGCCCAGGCAACGACGTAAACTTCATTTATTTTTGAGCGGAATCCGAATTATCTCTAGACACTGCAGCAGCTTTGCCTATCCTTATCGGAAATTTTCAACGTCATAGTCTCGGTTCATCGCGATCTTAATTTTAGCTTCACTCGCTAATATGATTAAACTGGATTGCCTTGTGAATTACCTCCGTACTCTAACAATTAATCTTGTACGAGACAAGCTGATATGAGCTCAATTTTTCCAAACATCATGATTCAAGATTCCTTATGCAACACAAGTCACACACCTTATAAGTATCAATATAGATGTAAATGTTGCTTAAGAGAAGCATATTAAAATCATCATGTACCTTAATCATACCATATTAAAATTTCCATCTCTTATGCATGAGTAGACATGTTATGTGAATGGAATTTATCGCAACTACTCTGAATAACATTGATCCAAAATTGAGATTCTTTTGATAAGTTTCTTCGGAGAATTGGTGCTTTATTAGATATTTAGTAATTAAAACCGTATCTTAAAAAATTTTCTTTGAATATTACAAATTTTAAATAGAGCGTTATAAATACGTGGTATTTATAACGCTAGGATATGTATTTTTCTGTAATGTCGTTTTTTTGCTATTCATTTATTAACATTTCCGTTTCCGCATTAAAAAATACGGTTTTTCTAACATAAAAGTTGTGAAAATTTGTTTATTTTATCCTTAAATCGATACGTATCGTAAAACTTAAAGTAAAATTTAAAATATTATTTCGTTTTGCCGTATATGTGAATCGATCTATATATATGTGAATGAGGAAGAGATTTTTTTCCGACTTATAAAAAGCTGTAGAACTAAAATAGCAAATGTAATACTTTTATCAGCAACATCTACTTTTAGAAAACGAAAATGCGACAAATCGTACAATATCTTTACTTATTTTTTTTTACTTACAATACTTTCGTACGATCAAATCTGTAAAAAAAGAACTTGACCAAGTTCTACAACGCAAAGAATCTTTGTCAACTCTCTCGTACGAACTTACAAGTGTAACTTTGGCGATAAAAGCCTTATAAATGCTCAAGACACTCAGCACTGAAAGGAAACACCGAGGATACTTAGCAGACTCTTTACCGAGAACTGGAGCGAAGGAAACGGGCCTAGTTCATGTCTGGATTAATGGGAGGAGAGAATGCAGAGGCGAGAGTGGGTATGTAGTAGTCACATCTGCTACCCACACAGAGCTATTTTCTTCCCTCTCCGGGCAAAGAATGCAAGAAACAAAAGGTGTATTCTGAAGAGAATTGAATGCAGGGTTAATTAGATGCCGTGCGTTGGCCTTTATTTCCTCGGGAACAACTTCCCTCTCGAACTCCCTGAGATTACAACAGACTTTTCCTTGCATTGAACAAAACGCTCTGAATACATTTTAAATTGTTTCCGGAGAACCGCTCGAGTGAAATTTCAAGAGGTTTTTTTGTGCACGATAAATGTTTTGGTGTGATAAAGCTCAAGGAGATTAGGACAAATAAATAAAGGAAAAACGGAAAGTACATGTAAGAGATTTGCGTTATTTCTAGTCGTGATAGTTTTCATAGCACGTGTAGTTAATAAGCAAAAACTCGTTGTTAGCTTGAACTATAGAACCAACATAAAATATTTGCAAAATTACTGAATTCTTAGTAACTAAACTTTATTTGTTTTGTCTAATCGTGATGTATATTTTTGTAATACTTTTTACTAATTACTTCAGCAGATTTCATTTCTTCATAAATTCATGGAATAAGGACAAAAATTTTACCGTTTCCCGAATCGTGATTGATCTAGTGAAACTTTAAGTGACCTGATTTTCGAATCGTCTCCTCCATTAGATGATTGCGGGTTGTGATAAGGTTTATGATAGACGAATTTTTTAAGCAAAGAATACTTTTTGATGCAGAAACAAGTAATTATTTTCATCCGAGGAAAGAAAATCTTTAATCTAAGTACTAAAACTCTTATTCTAAAACATTCTCCACTACAACCTCAGTGCTCCAGTTTCGAAATCTTGAAACACTTTAATGATCGGGACTGAAATGCTTTCTTTGTGATATTACAAGAGATATTTGAACCTCTTTTGTTCTTAAATATGAATGTACACATCCAAGGATCCAACGCCATCGATACGATGCTCATCGAACTAAAATAGTACGTATTAAAAGGACACTCTTAAATATCAAACTATCTTCCTTTCATTTTTAGTCCTAAGGTGACTTCGTTACTTGAGATTTCTGTTTACATGGTCCTTTCAAAGAAAGAAAGGCGGTTTTGTAGTATTCTTGTCCTTATACTCTGCAACCTTATTTTGAAAGGACAAAGATTTTTTCTTTGAGTCACAAAAAAAGAGTTATTCTTTTATGAAGGAAGACTAGGATCATGTTGATTTTGGGAAGATGAATGTCCCCTAAAAGGTCCATTGTTAAGGGGACATTAAAGTGGGTGACAATTCAGTTGAGAGCGACAAGAAAGATGTTGGAAGAAGTCTAGACTCTAAAAGGTTGGTGTACTTCCTTATTCGCGATACATAATACCTAACCTTACTTCGAAAAGAATTTTTGTGCTTAATCTATATTTAGAGAAATAGTTCGATTCAATTGTTACTTATTTTGCGATTGATTTTCAATATTTTTATGATATTGTAAGCATATGTTATCACGTAATTCACAAAATTAGAGCATAGGAGATCAGTTCATTTTATCCCTTTAGGTGTCATCCGTAAATACCATCATTATATTGTACAATGTCCGAAAATACTCTTTTACGAGGAGAGTTAAGTTGAAATAAATTTTTAAAATATGAAATCATTTGAAATTTATAAGGTCACCAATAAATTTTTATTTGTTTAGTTCCATGACAAGCTTTATGGCACCTAATATAGAATAAGACTGAAATCTTAGATTTTTATGGATATTTTATAAATTCGTTTTAATAGAATCTTTAATTTATCGACCGTAATATATTTTCTATTGATATTTTCTTCACGGTTTATGATGTTTTTAACATAAATTGTTCGATGACGAAAACTTTTTTATGAGTTTTAGAATAAATCAATTTCGACTGATTTATATCAATATCTGGATCAGGTAGCAATTCGTACGAGCATCAACCATCAACTTTAATTCTATAGATTCCGTTGTGGATAGCAGGCCTTCATAAAATAAGTCATCCCTTTGCACTCGTTCTTTCTGTACATTTCCTCGTCTATGGAAATCGTAGATGATGGAATGGATGCGGGATAGAACCTCCGCAGTTAACATAAAAAATCCCAAAATTAAAACTCATCGGCGCGGATTTTTCAAAAACTGCCTGAGCGACAGAAATTAACCGGAATGGGAATAGCTAATTGAAGAAATGAATTCGGGAAGCCAGTTATTTATAATCCTTTTTTGAAGAAAAGATCGGAACTGAGAACGCAGCGTTCTCGCGAAACGTTAAAAATTGCCGTATAAATTCCGGTTGCGCTGCTCCGTGGAACGACTTTTAGAACGTCCATTAAAACTTAATTTTCTTCATTTACTGCCCCAATGTGTCCATTAATCAGGACTTTTCCGTCGTTTTCAATACCATCGGCGGAATTGTCGCCTTCGAACTGTTAAAATTGGGGGAAATGAACGCCATTCGCTGCTCTTTTTTTTAAATCAACCCTTCGCATTTGTCCCTCTTGCATACATCAGCTACGCCAGCGCCACTTTTGCGGATTACTCAAACTTTTCGTTCCAAACGAATCTCGATACGCGGTTACAACTCCTCTTATTATTGTGATTAATGGACGCAATTAGCACTAATTCGCGCTTTGCGAATATCTCTTCTTTTTAGGAGGAATTGCGAATTCGTTTCCGAGATCATCCATTTTTAATTGAGAGGATATTTTTAATCTCGTTATGCGAACTTTTCTGATCCTCTAAATCATTGATTTATGCCACGCCCACGCTTGAGTATGATTCAAAATATTATGCATTGAATGTAATAGTTACTATTTTGCCACTTTCGTAGGAATTTCTCGTATTTGAGTTCTTACCTTTCGGAATTTATATTATGAACAGAGTTACTATTCCACAAATAAAATTCATAGATTTGGTTTTTGTTTCTTCCTAAGGATATCCTCGTGGAATATTTTTTTTTTGTATTTTTAAGTTAATGGAAAACTTTTCTCATAGACAGCCTTTGGAATATCAGCTCTTTTGTCTTATAAAACCTCCTTTTCAGTAGCTAATACGTGATATTATATCACAACCTTACCTTGCTGCCAAGGTTTGTAGTGTCTTTTTTAAAACATTTTAATTTTATTTTTGATATGAAGGCATAGAATTATATGATATGAAATTTTATAGACTCGAGTTAAAAATTTAAAAAATAGAATATGTAATTTTTTGTTGCAGCTGATTGTTGAACGGAAATCCTACTCCAACCTTGGCTAATTAGTTATCCGGTTTTTCATGGCTTTTAAGACAGCTTATGCAGATTTATACTTCAGTGAAAATATTTAATACGTAAATATTAACAGACAAACTACTACATGAAATACCAGCTTTAGCATTGAAAATATACCTACGTATTATAGATTATCAATGAATTTTTAGCTACAGATTTCAAGAGCCTCAGATATTTAATTATAATGTAGAAAAATTATAGTTAATCATTAACCAGAACAATGTATCTTAAATATTCTCTTCTCGATATATTTCATGAAACGTCATTCTTTACTATTTTTCTCTCTTTCAAAAGTTCAAACGGTCATATTTTTAATCACGCATAAGTCATACGATAATTGTAAATTAATTCAATCTCGTACAATGGTAACATTATTAAATCTTTAACTTGGGTCTTGTTATGCTAGCCTGATTGATTTCATATCCCTCGGAATTTCATTACTCCTAATTTCCGAAGATACGTATTACATGTAAAGTACCGGAGAGATGAAGTGTGAAAATACATTCATGAGAATCATTCGAACTACTCGATATGCCAGTGGGTTAGCTCATGGGACCGTTAATAATTCCTCTGACCTCTTTAGTGGCGTTGTGCCAAAAGGATGCTTCAGTCTGCACAAAAGGGTCGAAGATTAGATCCAAATATTACCCACTCATTAAAGATCCCGACCTTGGATAGAGCTTTATTCAATTATCGTGTTCATTTTCTGCTACTGAAGTATTGTACGCGATTACTTCGTTAAAGGTACTTTGAAAACTATACGCAGGGTGTTTTCTGTAAATACATTCTTTGTTTTCTCTCTTTTGTGCATTCAGTTGATTTCTATTCAATGCGATGATACGTAACATTATGGACTGGAGAGAATATGTTTCATTAGATATTGAAAGTTACTCTGCTATTGTTATTGTCTTTGAATTAATATTTTCACGGTTCATTATCTTATTTATAGTAAAATATATCTAAAATTACTGTAACACAGTCATTTTTTGATGTTTCAGAAATATTGTTCAATGAACTAGAAATTCAGTCATTGTTAATTTTTTTTTGTAAATAGCTAAAGCGTACGAATAATTATAATCTTCATACTCATTCTTGTCAGAGCCAGTTACTGAAAATTTCGTGAAAAAAAAATGCCTTTGTAAAATTTAAATTCAAGACGATAACTTAGAGTTTTATGCAAGAGCTATCACTGACCAAAAAATGCACACGTCTCTAAAAACCTTTTAATACCGTCAGAGTTACCTTTGGCTGAAATAATAGGTTGTTTACGTTTGAGGAGAAGTTTTTTTTTATCTCTCAGTTAACCTACTTTCCATCTGGTGGAATATCGGTGATATAAAATTGATAAATATCAGAGATGGCACAGTTGGAGAAGGAAGACAGAGTACATGAAATACACGTAAGAGAATTGAAAAAGGGGAAATTGAGATCTGATTGCGAAGAGTCTTATAGAAAGAGGAAGAAAATAAGAGAATTTTATGAGTGAACAACTGGACTGTATGAAAAAGGCGGAAGACCCACAAAATGAAAAGGAAATGGAACGATACGGAGCATAGGAGAGGAAGAGAGCAATATTTTGGAGGAAAGATAGAATAAAACGAATGTAGCTCAGTCAAATAAACGCAGTTGTAAGGCGAAGATAACGCCCAAGGAAATATGACCGTGCGAAGATAATGCGAACTGTTTGTTGGGGGCAAAAATGTTGAGCTATAATGAGGAAAGATTAGAAAAATGTGGAAGAGGAAGGGAAATGACGAGAGAAATGAGATTGGTCTGAGATAGGGTCCCTCTTTTTATGAGGAAAAGCTTTTTGAATGAGGGGTGGTCGTTTTTGTTCCGCGGAAAATTTTTCACGGGCCTGTCTCAGGGATTCGAAATTGAAGTTCTTTACGGTTGCTACTCCAATTTAGACTTTTTGTTGGAATATTTTCCTGATCGTGGATCGCATCTTCCTTTCGCCACACACAACACGGATTCTTTCCTCAACTTTTGCTTTGTTAGCGAAGAATATTGGGTGGAATGAGGTGGAATTGGTTGGCATTTTTTAGTAATTCTATTGTCGCCGAAGTGAATATTCTGATTTTTAGACGTAAAAGAGACGATCCTGAATCTTTCTATGATGTATTGTCGGAACGTTTTCCTTATTCCCCAAAGGAATGTAAAGAATAGTTCGTCTATTTACTCGCACTACTCATTATTATACTTATTTTACATTTTTGTTGTTGTTTTTGTTCATAAATAACAAAGCTTCTAGGGGGTTAGTTAAGTTAATAATGAATAGATAATTTCTTATTGAAAAAAAGATGAGTATAAGAACATATAAATTAACTACCTTATATAAGATACTCTTTCTTTTAATTTCTTAATTATAAACCGTTTTATAGTTTTCTGAAGAATCGTTTTTATATACATCGTTTTGAGGTTAAGCATCGCATCTGAAACCCTTTAAGCTCTGTAAAACATATAGAATTATTAAAAAATTTATTGCATACGTAATACTCGAAAAGGAAACGATTCTTCGTGGAATAGCATTTGAATTTGCATCGAAAACGACAAAATATATTTGAATGTTGCAAGGAAAAAAGCGATTGCGGAATAAGGAAATTTGGAACAATGAAAACTCAAGACTTCACAAACAATGCTATTTCGGAGCAAAGATTTAAGAAACCAGATGAAAGTAAACCTATAAACACTTTTTTTTGCTTTTGAAGGCCTTTTGATGAGCGTCCTATTGTAATAATTAGGTTAAACACGAGCGAGGCAATCTCGTGCGGGACGTGACCTACCTCCCATTCCGCCCTTCGTTATTGATGCGCATCTTAAATCGCGAATAAAAGATGAAAGGCGCATTCCGAATATAGCGGAGGGAATAATGGGCGTCGAGGTGGAAACTTCTGAAGGCATCATGAGCGATTACCGGCCATTGTTTTAAATTCGGAGGAATGCAGACGCGTCTTTTTGCGGTGCACTTTGAAGGGGTGGATCGGAGAGATTTGCAGCTGTAGGTAATTCAGGTCGTGCGTCGGATTCTACTCTGTTCTGGCAGATGAGCGAAATACTGCTTTGGTAGGGATTCCCCCTACAGCTCATTTGTTTCTCTGGCCTTTGGGAGTCAAAAGGAATGAGGGTATTATGCGAGGATGGTGTGGGGAGATGTTTAAGGGGTCCTTGTGGAAGGGTAAGAGAACTTAAAGGGGTTAGAGGAATAAGGATTAGGAAGACGTGGAAGGGTTGCTATGGAATGAGAAAGATTATTAAAAAGGCAACAAAGGGTTGTGGATTAAGTTGGTGATATTGGGAACAGTGTCTTAACACCCTTGTGTGTATACAGTTCAGTTTTATAAGTTCTTTTGAATATAATATTTCCATTTCTGTGATGACTTGACTAAGCTTTAATATGAGGGAAGAATAGGGTTTTATGTTTAACAAGAAAAAGCTTGCGCCTTTCAGAGTGAAAAATAAAGTAAAAACAAGCGAAAAATAGCGATAAAACTGGGACTCGAACCCAGGTCCCCGTGCCGCTGTAGTGGTCAGCATACCTGCCTGGCAGGTGGAGTTCATTCCAGTCATGTCACTATTTTTCACTTCTGTTTAACTCTTTATTTCACTTCACTAATACTTAAAAACGAAATAAAAACAATGATGATGGATATTTTCTTTTATAATTATTTTATAGCCTTCATTACGTAAATATGGATAGATGAACCATCAATACGTAGAATTTATATGAACAAAAGCTTTTAATGAAATCAACATTAGAAGGCGTGACTCCGTGGAGAGACATAGTATACTGAAAAAAACTATGATGTGGAATTTACAAAGATTTTTCGTAATAAAAACTTTCAGAGTAACAATCTTTAGGTGTAATTTAGGTGTACCAGTAGGTGTATATCTATGTAGATCCCAGTCAAAACTATCTAATACTTGAATTTAAATTGAGCTGTTTTCTTTTGGAAAAGGGGTATAACTTGGGTGATAAAAAGAGCATATTTAAAGGTGGTTTAAGGATGGAATTATGAGGGGGTGATGGTTCGGGGGTGAAGGAGAGATGACACCAGGAATAACTCGGATGGTGCTCGACGTAGTGAAGAGGATTAGGTAACAAGAGTGGAATGTCGAGGGGAGAGAACGGCTAATAGAAATTACCGAAGATTAGATTAAACAGACCAGAAAATTTGGTCTCCCGCACAACCACAAATACCGTTTTAATAATTACGAAGGAATTACGGACGAAAAGTAGTTTGGGTGAGAAATACGCGCCACTGTCCTTTTACTAATAATTAAAACAAAATCCTTGTGGATAATGTGACGGAGTAATTCTGAGGAATGAGAAAGGAAACCTTAGCACCGGATCTAAAAGGAAAAACGTGACTGAAGATATTAATCCAGATATTCTTTTTTATTCAAAGAATTATGTAAAATCAGCGTGTAATATTTTTATTTACGCATTCGACTTGTCGTTACTTTAACGGAGTTCGATTACGATACATTGCGCGTTTACTACTTTAGTTTTTAGTTTAGTATTTATTAAGTCTACGTGTAAAAAAGGAATTATTTGTTATATAACTACCACGGCATTGCGTATAAATAACTGGGCATTTTTAGAATTCAACGGTACTGTGACCCGTATGAAAAGATTATAATTCAGGAAAAAGGAAATTATAGGCACCGGCGAGATTCGAACTCACGATCTCCTGTTTACTAGACAGGCGCTTTAACCAACTAAGCCACGGCGCCTTGTTTCAGTGAGCAATAACGACAGAACTTAACGTACATAAGGGTTTATCCAAAATAGAATATTTTAAAGAATAAGAAGATAAAGTATATAGGAAACATGAGAGAGGTCAAGGGCAGAAAAAGACGACAATAAGTGACGAGATGTTTAAGTAAGAAGGTGGGGGTGGAAGGAAAAACATTTTTTAACACTGCGCTGATATTTAATCCTTCGACGACGGGGAAGAGGTGGCTGAAATCAAAACAGCAGATTATTAAAAAAATACTAGCCTTTAAGGAGATAAAATTATGGATGTTAAAAATATGAACAGGATATATTTTACTAGGAAATTGGCTCCCTAGGAAATAATGGGAGATAATGTAGAAAAGTTTAAAGGTATTGAATTATGTGCACCTGCACCTGCATTTAATCAATCTTTATTTAAGGGATAAATTTAAAATCATCCTTTCTATTCAATATCTCAAGTGTTGAGAAGCAGACGAGCTAAATTTTTTCCCAAGATTTTCTGATGAATTGTTTATGGCTAAGAACAATAGATAATGATTGAATTTAAAACTTTTTTGTTTTTGTTTTTTCTTTTTTTATTCATTTGAGAATAAAATTAACCGCTCGTTAAATAAATTACGACCTTGAGTCTCACTGTTATTATACGTTATTATCTATTCCTACAAATTTTTGATTTCATTTTACGTTTAAATTGTTACTACAAGAGAATTAAAATTCGGAGGTTGAAAAAAATGAAAATAAATTGTCTCTTGAAGTATCATTTAACAACTTTCCTTTATTTATTTTTCTTTGGTTCCATTATAGATTTAATTTTACCTGTATTTTTTTAAGATTATACCTCTCATTTAATTTTCTCATTCTCAGAAGTTACCTACTCCCACCTATTTAATATAAATTTCGAAATTCCTCGGGAAATATCTAATCTTTTCTTAGCTCATTTTTGGTTATGAAATATTCCGATCAAAGACTTCTGAACGTTTATCTTTTTATCTCATAAAGGCATTCCACCTTCTTAATTATTTTCCCTTTCTTTCAGACTTTTTTATCCTCGGTAAACTCTTTAAGATTAAGTTGTTGCTCTTAAAAATTCCACTAGAAGACAGAACATGAAATTAAAATTATTATTACAAAAATTGATTGTGTTCCCTCAATATATTCCCATTGTATTATTCATTACATTTCATCATTGGTTTTTTATGTCTTAAACTGTAATGTAACTTACCTCAATCAAACTATTTAAGCAAAGGTATCCAATAACTTTTCATAACAGGGAATATTAAATAGATTGCAAACAGTTATGGGGTAGATTTTATCGAAATATCGAAAAGTCGTTAAGTTACCCATAAAAAATTATTTATTTCTCCCTTGAATCATATCAAAACTTATTTTAGTATTTATTAGAGTATTTAAAAACTTTATCACCGAAATTTCCATATACTTACGTGCCATTTCATTTAATTTGAATTTCTTTTCGAAAGTTTATTTCCAAAAAAAGTACAGGAGAATTTAAGATATTTTTCTGATGGTTATAGTTTTTGAGATTGATTTTTTCAATAGTCAAATAGAGTTAAATTTAGTAACAATAGTTACAGGACTTTGAAATACATTTTCATTTCGTTTTTTTACAAAAGGTTACGAAAAAAATTTAAGTAATACGAGTTTTAACCATTCAATAGATACCTCATACACGAGGAAGTAATTATTTATTCCTTGTTCTTTCCGTCGCATTTCATGAATTTCCTGCGCAGCAATGAGTAGTAATTTGGCAGCAGCTCCTTCGTCGTATCTTGAACATGAATATTGCTCACAATTCGCATTCAAATTCCCAATTTCTGCCTCAATTGCGAAATTTCCATCCCTCGAAGAATTTCGCATTTCTCCTCATGATTTCATGACCTAATTTCCATGGAGATAATTTTTCCCACGTGAGAAGAGGATTATCCCCAGAAGGAGTCATCTTTCACATCACGCTTGATTTCCTTGTACTACCTATTAAACTGTACTTAGAATTGTAAGATTCCTCCCGAACAACATGCGTTTTTATTCCAACGAGAGTAAATAGCTCCAGTGAGGTATGCAAGTTCAAACGGTAAATTTATCCAGTTGATTGATATGAGAAATCCAATGTCTCATTACGGGTATTCATCGCTGTGTTAATTGATTCTTCTCTCTAAAAGCAAGCATCGTGTCTACAAGGAAATAGACTTAATAATTTATAATATTAGAAATTTTATAGGCTTTTATTCTAGTAATTACAATTACATTTAAAGTAATTAAATACATTAAAAATAATTGATTGGAAACTGAAAATAGTGCCTCCTAAATAAACTGTTATAATAGTTAGTTAGTTAGAGTAGAAAGATTGTAAATATTTTTACCAAAAGTTCATGAATGTAATACAACGCCATTTAAAAATAGTTTTCACTAAATTTTATAAAAAAATCATCATTTAATAATAATTAGAAATCAATAATTAAAAATATATCTCATAAATAAAGAATATTGTGTTTATAATTAATCGTAAGAGACTACAATTCTATCATTAATTTAAAGAAAACATTAGCTTATAAACTCTGGTTTTGCGGAATTCATCCACCGAATTTAGCAAATATAAGAAATTAGTTTTTAAAATATTGAGTGAAAGATATCATAATAAGGCCTTTAGAAAATTATTTATATCTTGCATATAACTTTTGAATATCGTATATTACTTTTGAATATTAATCTTTATCCCCCTTTTGATAATTATATTAATCTCTAGATAATACGTAAATTCACAATTTCCCACTTTTACTTTCATTCTTCATGCCTCTTCCCTCAGGATGGCTTTATAAAGCGTAATTTATTTCCTACTCCATTCCAGCCTACTTTTCTAGTCCCATCTCCAGAGCGTCAGTTCAAATCACCAGGTCGCTTTGCCCCTACATTTCCTGCGCTCCATCTGTCGATAAGTGGGGCTGCGCATAAGAAATAAAATATGAAGTCTCTCTTTTTTTCCTTATCGGTGAAACGTTTGAGAAAATCATAGGCTTCTGGAGTCATCCACTTTCCTCAATAGAGATGTGGTCAAATGGAAGAAGTCGAGATGGGAAGTGGGTAACGGATAAAATATACAGAAGACGAAGGAAATAGCGAAGTATAAAGTTATGAAGGATGAGGTATAGTAAAATCTGATAAGATATTGCAAGAAGTAAGCTTGTCTATACGTGCGTAACTTTCCATCGATTATTAATCGTTTCCCATAATTCATATTGAATTTTAAATAAAAATTCGTTGAATATGATAAATGATGAGTAATAATAGATAAGAAAGGAGCCTTAGATATAAGTAGTTACCTACATTATTAGAAAATGGATGATAATAGGGAATATTACATAAGAAAATAACCTTAAATACAAGTAGTTACCTGCATAAATAAAGATTATTTACACTTAATTAAAGCAACATTTTGTTGATTATTAAAGAGTCAAGTTCAGAACTAACACGTTATTAGTGGAATCCTGAGGTATCTCGCCTCTTCCAGCTATTCTAGGCTTCTTCCAACGCTATAACAAAGTAACCACACATGGGAGAAGTAGTTCATGCATGGAACAGAAGGCATATTTTTGGAAATTCTCATTATTGAGGGAAAGGACATAGGGCCGCTTTCCAAGGTCGGTGCATGCACCTCCGGGTTAAATGAGGGTAGAACTTAAAGTACACCCCCTAAAAAGACTCTTGTGTCGAACTACTTCGGGTTAGCTCTCCCAGGAACTGAATTAGGCTTCTTCATTTCTCCTTCCTGGCCTTCACATACTTTCGGGATAACCCATAAAAACTGAGGTTTTACTTTACCTATAAAACAGGATCGTTGCCCCCTAGTGAAAAAGTTTTATCGCAGAAAATTTGCCTAACTCTATCGAGTTTGCACTTTCACTTTATACTTTTTTCGTATTAGTCTAGAACTTTCCAAAACTAAAATTAAGTAGTAAGAATTAAATGGTAATTGATACATTGATTGTTTGCAATTAAATAGTGCATTTACCTGAAAGTGATCTTAAGATGAATTCCCATCTTTCGTAATGTTTTATCATTTTCTTTCAATATTTTCGTGTCTTAAATAGTGATCTATACTAACATCTATACTAGCACGTAAAAGTGACTCATCAAAAACTCATACAATAAATAATAAGTTATTTTAAAACACTTCAATTTCCCGCTTGAGACAGAAAAATTCACAACGAGCTAATAAAAAAGTATTGAAACGTTTCTAATTTATCGATACAATTCTGAAGTATATTCACGAATAAATTTCATATTTTTTCTTCTTCATCTCTTCTTCAATCAGTATTGTATTGTCCATACCTACATGTTACTTACTAGTCGGAGCGGAGTCGGACCAACGCTACCATAAGCCGAACAGCCAATCGCGCGTTAGCAACGGTGAAACGAAAAACGAAACGTATTTGCTATGAGTAGAAGAGGTAAATAAAAGAAGGACAATGGAAGAGAGAAGAATATGAGATATGCGAACGAGATTCTGTACTCAATAAGCGAAGCGATAAAGCGGGAAATTCGCAATAAGAATGGAAGAGGTAAAATGAAAAAGGAGACGAAGCAGAGGAATTGGTTTGGTGGTGGGAGAGTGGGAAATTCTAGGCGCGATCGCGTGTGGAGTTGCATTTCACGGAGAAGGTGGTGACTAGTGGAATGAAAGAGTGGTGCAATATCGTCGCTATAATCTGTGAGACGAAGAGAATTTCGTCGACTCAGCGAATTCCCTCTAACGGCTTAAAAACGTCCGCCATCCAGGTTAAGAAGAATTGTTACGCCGTATTTATGGCGCTCCATCTGAACTATAAGGGGGGAATATGTGCCGCATCTGGGTTCGCAAGGAGAGTTTAATTTACTGCGCTAAGATTATAGAGTTTGGTGAGGTGGATGGTTTTACCGCACTTCCATTGTATTTGTCTTCCTGAAATGTTATCATTGCCCGTTCTTAGAGTGAAATGGAATGGAATCTGATGGGGACTATGTATAACCTTCAGAAGGACCGTAGTTTAGTGCAATTAATTATTTCTGACATGTAAAATTACCTAAGATATTTTCCACGTATTATCTAATACATTTTCAGTGGCAGATTTTGCAGTTCGTAATTTCAGGTAACATTTTCTTGTGTGAGCTTAAACTTTATTGTCGTACAGAAAGGCTCTAAAAAAAATCTTTTTATAATTATTTAAAGACAAAATACTTGATATAAAATTGGTGTAAAGATATTTTCACTTTTTCGTAGTAGTATTGTATGAAAAGTCAAATTTTTGTGGTCCCCTTCAAACCATAGAGTTATTCAAATTCCATTTAGATAGATTTAGAATAAATTCCAGATTTTTTATCATCGTAAACACAGATTATGCGTAATTATTCAAGTGCTCAAAAGCTGGTTCAAGTATATTTCTTTCAATTTACCCATAGTTTTCCGATTTAAATGATTTTCTTTTGTGTGAAATAATATTTATTTATACATTCTTCTTTCCCAAAGTAAACCATTACTGGATTATGCGGAAGAACGTATTTAGAATAAAGTTGAATGTTTGTATAAATATCATTCATAAGCATCACGTACGAATCAAGCCATCGTTTACGGTCGTATCACCCTACCGCTCTTCATACAATGAATTTTGTGATTGCATAGCTGAAATAATACAGCCGATGTCTTAAAATCCTTTCAATGAACGAATCCCGAATCGTTTTGGAAGGGAAATACGGCGCATCGTGTTAAGTCAGTTCAAAGTGTAATGGAATGGATATGAGGAGTTGATTCTGTTAATGAGACGGGAATCCATTAATAAGGAGATGATTCAAAAGGGTGAATCGAAAGAGTCGCGTATTGTTAATTCACTAAATTAATCTTTATCGATTCGATAACGGAACTCGATCGGAATCGATTGGTCGATTCTTAAAAGCATCAAAGAGGGGTTCTTGAGCCAGACGGAAAAAATAAAGTTATGGATGTAATGGAGTGAATTTTTCGAGACAGCTCTTCGTCTCACTCCCTTAAAGTTCAGATTATTTTGGTTATATTAACGAAATAAAACCTCACTCAATATTTCTTGCTTCTTAAGTTTCTTTTATTCTTTTTAAGTCTTTCTATGATATTAAAACAATTTTTTTCTTCTATGTTCTTTATTAAATATTTTGGCGCATATTTTGTGGACCATATTACTTCATATTATGACGAAGATTTAGAGTGAGAAAAGAGGTAAAACTTTAAAAGCGTAGAAGTAGCTTCATTATGGTTCATATCCATCGAAATACTACAGTACATTTTGTAAATAGGAATGGAATCCATTGAAACTTCATTTTATCCCATTATCGTATTAGCATTATATATCTTTCAATTTTCATATGAATGAATGTGAAATGCACAGCTGAATGAAAAATTTAAAGTAGGTATTATACGGTGAATGTATTGAGCTAGCTAATTTTTATATTTTTTTAATACTCGTCAGCATTTTCAAATTATTTCCACAATGTATTTATTAATTTTCCATTGAATTAGAATATCGATGCATGAATGCGAAAATTGATTCAACTTTTGTTACATTGGCATCTTAAAATTCTCAGAAATAATTAACGAAAATTACCCTTTGATTTTGAATTTTTGAAACCCGATAACTTTTTAACTTTCGAGGTATAAACCTATCAATCAACTGTGCGAAGGTGCAAAGATTAGCGTTGAATAAATAACGAGGAAGTTTCAATTAGATTTCCCGAAAGAATACACTCACGAGTCCTCTAATTGAGCACCGGAGTTTAATCTTTCAGGAGCAGATATGAAAGTGTCTGACCAATCAGAGTTGGCAGTTAATTAGCTCTTTCTCCATTACATCGGTCAATTCCGAGTCCTGCATCTTTTCAGTGAATGCAAACCACTCCACTTATATTTACCCTCCATTATGCTCCCATCTGTTCATGCATGTGTCACATGTGGATTTACCTAATGTCACCCTAATGGAGCTGTAATCTGCAGTTGGAGAAGTCATGAAAAGATGCCGTTGAATGGAGGAATCGGCAGAAAGATGAATGAGCTTGTGAATCAATAGTCACTCAAACTAACTGGGCTATTTTCACTGAAATTTGAAGTATGATGTAGGATTCGTGCTTATCGACATTAAACGATAACAATAATCCATTTATTTACAAATTTTTGGAGTAAATTTATTTATTTTACTTTGCTTAAAATCTACTCTTCAAATTCAAAACTGATTATTCAAAATTCAACTAAAAATATATTCAAAAGAGAAAACTGATAGTTCATTCACTGAGTACAGTTTGTCTATCAGTGCATCCTAATTTTACATATAATAGAATGGAAAATTATACATATGTTTGATAATCGGTGACTCGGGGTGGTTTCGATGTGAGGTTAATAATCTATGTTGACTTTGAAGTAGCTTTCGTGGCAAACCTTTCGAGTAAATATATTTTAAAGTTTGAAATATAATCGTTTCATGCTACAAAATTTGTCTTGCTCTAAGAAAATCATTGTAATTAGGAAATAACAACGCCATTCCAGAAGATACTTGTAAATCCCGCGCGGAGTATGATGTCCAGATTAAAATTGCGTTCATTGTTAAAAATGTTTCAGGGTATATTCACCTAAAATCGGTCTCGAAGTCGTATCTGGGTCCAAAGTGAATTTCAAGGGCTCAATGTTAGGAAAGAGAGAATAAAAAATAACCCTGCACACCACGGAAGAGCTTATAGTTTCCACGGGACATGATTTGGGTAGACCGAGAGTAACGCAGTGCTGCAAATGGCGAAAAAAGGGAAGTACGATAGACGATGAAATTTCGCAATAATTGGAGAGAGACTTTTTTTTCGCGAGCAAATGCGAAGGGACGTGGGAATGAAAGGCGTGTGCGTGTGGAAAACACGTTAAGGAACCACTACCGAAAAAAAAGAAACAAATGAATAAAAGAAGGAGTAATTAGGACGCGTGGAGAGTGGAAATCATAATTTGGAGACGAATGGAGCGAGTGCAGACATGTGGAATGAACCCCAGAAGCTTGCGTCATTAGCCGACAAACAAACCGTCTCCGAAAATAGAAAGTGAAACGCAGGGTATTTTACAATGCGTAGGAATGCTAAGGGAGTTGAATGTAGTTGTTATGTTCGAGAGAAAGGAATTGACGTAGACGGGGTGGAATCAGACGCTGAATAAGATAGTAGAAGAAAGCTGAGAGAAAGTAGACGGCAATTTTAGAATGAGATGTGAAGGAAACTCTTTGGATAGCAAAGGTTTTATCGTGAATTGAGGAGTACAAAGAATTCTCCTAAAATCAGGGGAATGTTCCTTTTCCTTGATATAATAGATCAGAGAGGAAAGTTTCGGATAAGTAAAACACGAAGTTGAATACAAGTTATTTTTTAGTAATTTTCTTTCACGTATTCCCGTAATGTATATATTTCTTAATCTCTTTTCTTAGTTATTTTCTTTCACGTATTCCCGTAATGTATATTTGTTAATCTCTCTTCTTAAAATCATCCCAGTTTAGAAAAAACTAAGCTCTGTTCATTAGTTATATATTTTATAAAAAATGAGTATGCTTTTAAAAATGCCCCAGTATTGCTGAAAATGTGTACTGATAAGTAATGGTGTTTTTTCTCCTGTGTATATCAATTATTTATTCATTAAATTTATCGAATCGTTTCTGAACATATATTTATTCAAATAGTATTCATTGTATCAGTCCTCTAGATTTTCGGCAATTATCCTTTAAATTTAATCTTAACTTAGAAATCGTTATAGTTCATTGTGTGCGGTACCTAAAAAGAATTTTAAAATTATGTGGTCTATTAGTAATATGGTGGAAAATCCTATCCATAGAACACAGTGACATATAAGTAAGAACACGAACGTAAGTAAAATTTCTGTCGATGAAAACGAAAATAATCTCCCACAATTAGTTTGTGTATACTTATCTCACTTGAAGAAGTTATATTTTGTTTAATATTTAGGCCCTTTTTATTAATTTAAAACTATTACTACTATACTAACGAATATAACTATATTAACGAATAATGTAGAAAGTACAACGTATTGTATGGTAAACAAAACAAGATAAATTCACAATAGATTCAAAATTGCATGCAAAATGAAATACCATTGTTGATGTGCTTTGGTCACTGGAAAGAGAGGCAGAAGGACAACAATAACTAGGCATTGTAATGTACAAATAAGCTAAATTAAGCGCATCATTCAGTTTAACAATAAATAAGAAAGCAACAAAGAGATAAGAGATTAAAGTGGCATAAGGATCGATGCAGAGAGGATGTGGGAGTTGGAAAGTGGACATCGTTGGTCCAATGGTAGCGGTGGATTAAGGAACGGACTATGTCGTAGAGGAATAATACCCGAGTGTCATTTAAAGAAGATAGGACAGATCTTTCTCGTCATAGAACACCTCCCTTGCGTCGACCCCGCCCCCCTCTTTCCTTGCCCTGTAATGTACCTCACGTTCAGCGCCCATCAATTACGATGAATTCCACGGATGCTCTGTCGGACATCATCCTCGTGTCTGGGGACGAGCAGAGTTCGCTGCGTTGCCACTTTATGGGCCTGCAACGGCACCATCTCGTGGCCGATGCTCTCCATTTCGTGGTCCATTCGTGAGTTAATCGGAGCGCTAAATCCTACCGACTCTCAATGCCCTCCTCGAGTGGAGTTATATCCGAGAGAAGAACTATTTCATTGAAGTACGTCTCAATGATGGGACTTTATAGCAAACAAGGAAGCAGTATTGTTTTAGGAATACGATTCAAAACCAATTCATGTTGTTTTTGTCTTTTACTTTGAGTTGTGGAGTTAATTATTATAGGTTCGAGAGGATGATTTTTACAGATGACTAGCGTATTAATTATATACGATTATTTTTTAATTTTACAAGATATAAAACATAAGTTTCCGTTCTTATACTGTGGCATTTTTCCGTTTATTTCAATTCAATACATGTGATGTGTACTTTCTAGTATACTTAATTGTCTTCATAACAGGACTGCTGTTTGGTAGTTAAAATTCCAATATTTTATGGGAATTTTTTATCGAATTAAAGCTCTTCTATTACTGGCTCATCCATTGCATTACTATGGTAATTTCCGTGTGAGAATAGGAATTAAAGAAAAATATGGAAATTTTATAACATATTTGATCCTTTTGTATTTTAATTAATACTTAAAACTCAATTTCCTACTATGTTTATCCGATTTTAGTTGGAACACATGATCATTAACATTCACAGCATAAAATTAGCCATAATTTCTCACGATATCTTAGACTTAATTCTTTAGTAAATGAAACAATATGGTCAAATTTTTATATTCAGTGCATTTCATAGGTTGATGTTCGCACATTGCATCGTAAATGATAATCATCAACAGTTCAAAGAGCATACTTCATCTCGTGAGAAATCCTAATTTTGTGTTTCTAAATTCCGTTATTCATTATCCATAGATCCAAGTAATCGGATTATGGGTGAATTAGTGGTTTCCAAAAGCTCTCCATTACGGACAATTATTCCAGTCATTAATAATTTCGAGAAGCTGTGTCAGCAAACTCAAACAGTGTCTAAGATTAATTTACGACCTTCCAATTAGTTCCGCACAAAAGGATATGAAAGTATAATAATGGCTTGTGGAGCTCTATTAGCCAAAACTTAGAAATTCCTGCACCCACTTTTAGTGCTACTATGAAATTCTTTTCTGCTCTAACAGGTGGAGGATAAAACAACGTAGAGTATCGGTAAAGTTTTAAATTCCCTGGATACTTTTATACTTCTATCGAAGAGAAAAATTCTACGCTAAAAATATTTCCAAATTTTTCTTTCAAGGAATGTGAATTTTTTAGCAAAAATGTATGTGAGCCCTGATAAATCTAATTTTTCGCAGTTTGTCGTGTAGAAATATTTCTAATTTCTTTATTGGTTTTGAATATTAAATTTAAACGTAATAGCGTGAGGGTAAATTAAGATTGAGGAAGAAATGAGTTTACTGTATTCGTGTTTCATTGGGAAGCATTCAACAAAAGAAATTTAATTACAATAAAAGGTTGCGCGTAAAGTTGGAGTGTAATATCATGATCAAAGGAACTGTATACATTCAATTGCGAATGAATTAGATATTTAAGAAATAAGCGTCTAAAGATAATGAATAAATCCCTTTTGTTCCGTGAGAAAATCCCAAACATTCGAATTCGAATGGAACATAATTTTTGGATGATACAAGGAGCAAAAAACGGCCTAAATAAATAATTAATGAGCACGCACAAAACGTAGAAAGAAGAGATTTCAAATGCAGCCCGCGATCAATCACCATTTATCGTTACGGAAACGGATGTGAATAGAGATTTATCGCTCGTAAACTCCTAAACGTGCAGGATAAAAAAGATACGTAGCATTCGAACTTATAATCCACAATTAGCACACAAATGATGCGAAGATAATAATAGAGCTTTTACAATTGCGATTCGTGTTCGAATTCCATTGATCACCATGGAAACCGTCGTGCTTAGAGATTTATCTCCGTTATGTATCCCAGGTGAGGAACAGGAGATGCTACGCGTGTTTCCCCGCAGATGAGTGGACCGAAATCCACCGCTTGCGAAACCGGACCGATGGCAATTTTTCAGGATGATTTACTCACCCTACCTCGAAGCCTTAATGAAAAAAATCGCAGTTAACTCCGTAATTTATTTATGGAAGAACGCGGTCTGTTTCCATCGCGCTCAATTTCCCGCTCGGGCTCGGCAGATTGAAACCCGCGATTAATGGCCAAACACGAGCGTGATTCCTTTTCCGTGCGCACGACTTTTCGTCAAAATATTTCCGTGCGGCGAGCCGTCAAATGCGGCCGAAAAAAGAATCAGTTTTGTCCCCTACGGCTGTTTGTTTTGTAGCACTCGAAAAGTCGGGTTATATACGTTCTGGAACAACAAGCAAGTGTACCTTTATTGTTTGGAGGCTCTCAGGAAATTAAGGCAAGATTGATGGAACCCACACGCAGACCAAGGAAGCGGACCGCTAATCTTCCCCCTCTGCCATAAATTCTCATATCGACCATTAATCACCCGAAAGGAAAAATCCCCTCGACCTTCTTCTTTTTTAAATCGTGGGTATTTTTTTGATAAACGCCCCCTACTGGAGAGGTTCTCGAACCACTTTCGGTTGCCCCTGGCACCCTATAACGAGGAGGGGCTGATGCCGCATTCTCACGGACGACTCATACGTAATTTGGAGAATCTTACGTTGTCTTATAAAGACTTGGGTGTAAAGTTCGGACCACAGCTATTAAAAAGGATGTGTCGTATCTGTAAGTATTCGAAGCCAATTAAACCGAAAGAAACTAAAGTTTTGGTCAATGGCGATAACTTTAACCACACACCAGGAAACTTATTACTTTCTGCATTAGAATTTTAAACGAGTTCATAATTTATATAACCATATGGTAATTTCTGATTTCTTTGCATCGTAAGTTTAAAAAAATTAGCCGAAAATAGTTCCTGAAGGCAAACTAGTGTCTGATCTTTGGGAATATAATTTATTCTAGGATTTGGGGTATTTTAATTTAATCAACTCGGTAAAATTATATATATATTCATATTATAAATATGATTTAGTCGATCCAAAATAATTCATTATTTTATTCTCTTAAAATGAATATGAATACATATAAATAGTATAATAATAATTAATACAATACAGTCGATAAAATTTTGTGTGGTTGCTATGAGCTTGTTTACTTGCAGTAACTATTCAGTTGCACGATGGTGATTGTTGTTTGTGGCGTATGATTATGGTGTACCGCATTGTAAACAGAAATAAATGCTTAACACAGATTAATCTCTATGAAATATCCATATTTGGGTGAATTAATAATTATTATGCAGTCGTTTTCATTAATCTATTTATTCAGGATTTATTTTTAAATATCATATAAAATCCTCTTATAGCATTTTAAGTTCATCGGTTAATTATTTTTCAATGAAAATTTTATCTATTACAATGGCAAAACCCAAAATTATATATGTTTTGAATTATAGGTAACGTTATTTTTTCGAAAGAAGAAATTGTTGGCTGAAAAAATAACTAATTTTAAGATAATTAGAACTTTAACCAAGCCTATTTTCCCAGATGAAATGCATTATTTCCACTTCGCATTGCAGGTAAATAGCATTTTAATATTTGTTAAAATTCATTATGTTAAAATAATTGTTGCTAAATTATTTTTCGAGATGAACTCATGATGCAATATTTTTTAATGCATCTAAAAGTTCTGAGAATAGTTTTCTTATCGATTCAAAGTTATTCTTGCAAAACATTAAAAAATAATGTGATTTTCCTAATAAATATTTGCTTAACTCGGACCTTAAAAATGTCCACTTTCTATCGATTGGTGTGGTTCTCAATATGGGATGTTCACAAACATACACAACTCGAGTATAAAATTTCTTGTTGAAATCTGAATTATTATTATTTTTCACTGATTATTTAGGATAATAACGTATTTAAATAATAAGCTATTTTAAATACTATAGGGGAATCAATATTTATTTTCCTTTAATAATATTTACTGAAATTTATCTAAGGAATCGAATAAAATATCTGCCTTTAAGAAAATTACGGACAATAAACATTCTTGACCTTAGGATGGGGAAAAAAATCTCATTTCAAGAAGTCTTGACCTAATTAGAGTTTGTTAGAGGATGAAAATTCGGTTCCGGACGATAAGTTACCCTCATTAGATATTTTTCATGTCTTTGTTTCGGGAAAACTTTTCTTTCCTAGCTTCTCTTCGTGTTAATTGGGAAACAGCTTTCCGTCGAACATGACCCAGTTGAGATCTCCACTGAGAACTTCGTCTAACGCAATTGGCAGTTGCAATGCAGCACTCCGTATGTTGCAAAGTCTGTCCTAACACACGGTGACAGGGATGATGTCCTTATTCTAAACTTGTGATTCGTTCAAGCAAAGTTCAACGGAATAGTTGTGCTTTTATGCCACCCTACTGTAAATTAGAGTGTTGTCTCTACCACACCTGTCTTGTAGAGTAGCTATAGTAGTTCACACATGTAAATCGTCATACAATGGCCGTGTAGAGTACTCGAGAAAGTATTTTGAAAAGGTTTAATGTCTCTAAAATATTTAAATAATGAAAGATATTGTCAAAATTATCACTTTGTCTGTTAATTATTGTTAATCAGTTATATAATGCTATCCAGCCTTAAAATGAAAGCGAGTATCTCGTACTTCACCACGATAAATTTATTCTACTACTTATTTCATGAGTTTTGTTTAATCTACAGTCCCTTAAATCGTGAATAACGCTTACGAAATCGGTTGCAAAATAAACTCATAGCGGAAAAATATGAAGTATTCAATTCCATTTTATTCTGGCTTCGCATTAAGTTACGCCTAAAAATATATATTCTACCATCCAGCCTTATTAGTACTGATATTTGATATAAAACAGATCGCTAAGTCCCATAAGTCAGAGCACATGAAAGCTTACCTTTGAAAGGCGCTATCTGTTGGCAAAAGAGAGACAATACTCTTCGTAATAATTCCTTACGCATTACGGTTCTCATTTCTCATTCATGAGTGCATACCAAACAAAGGAAGACGGATCATTTTCGTGTAATATCTCGCGTGTAAGTCAGTTGCTAATTAGGGCGCGAGATTCGAAATAGTGGAAATGTGACTCCCCCGCAGACATAATTTCCTTTCGAAGGTGTGATGTGGTGGGAATGATGAGCGTATCGAATTGAAGGGATTGCAGGTGCGTCGGGGGATTTGATTCACGGACGTAATCTACTTTAAATTCATGTCGCTATCAAACTCAAGAGATTTATTTGTGACAAATGTATAGATTTGTATAGGTCTGAATGAAATTATTACAAATTTTCAGGGCGTAAAAAGAATTCAAATATTAATATAAACTTGTTAAGTGTGACGAATTGTGGAAGTAAAATTATCGCCTTTGTTCTGGACCGGTTTGAGGCTTAGTTACGGAGCTTATTCACGATAAGTTCAAATTTAACCGGAAAAATAAATTAAATCCCCTTAAAATATCTTAATCTGATTAAGAAGCGATTATAATGTATTAAATGTTACATTATTCCATTACATCGTGTGGAAACTTACTGTTATTTTAGAGTTTGGACGAGTAAATGTTAAAACTTTTGAATTATAATAATATTTGCCCATAATAACTAGTCAGTTTCTGTATAGCAAGGACTAAAAAATAAAGAATTAGGTTAAACCTCATAAGTAAAAAATTCACCTCTTTACTGAGATTTTTGATGTACTATGTATGGCGATTTTTTCTTTAAATTTTCCTCAAATATTCCGTCAACAACTGATGATTTAATTAATTCGTCATCATTCTTATTTAGCCGCAGTATTAATGAGAAATTTCCACAATAAGTAATATATTACCAGATCTTGAAAGAGTCTCATCATATCCTTCCTATATCACGCTCTAAATGGAAACGGAATTTCTTAAATCAGCCACAATTTTCCTTTTGAAATCTTCTTATGATTTCTTCTCCTATTTTTCCTGAAGTCTGCCGCAGTTATCTTACGATGAATAGTCCCTTTAATCAACCGACGAGAGAGCGTTCGCTGCACCGCAACAGCATTTCCTAGAAAAGTGCTGTTTTACAAAGGAATTTGGGACAGGAACTGAAAATAACGACTTCCCTCAAGAGTTTGCGACGGTCAAAAACGGGTTCGGACCTCGGATAATGTACGACAGGAATCGCGAAGTAAAATAGTATAGCAGTCGCGTTGTCATGGCTGCAGTGCAACGGAAGGCCATTACTTGGGAACATAACTCAAGGCGGTCGTTTGAAAGAGATGAGTAACAACCCTTAACCGAGTGATTCACCTTTAGATACGCCTCATCTTCTCTTAAAAATTGCTGAGTTTACGTACTCTCCAAATCAGGTTGAAAGCGTCTTTTAAGAGATGGATCTGTGCTGAAAAATTGTCCACAAACAGCAGCAATAGGTATTTAGAGCCCTTTGCAATCAAAATTATAAGTACTTACTCCATTCTGGTATTAAAGGATACGAAAATAAAAAATTCTGCTCCCAAATTTCTTTAAAATTTGAAATTACCACATCTCCCGAAAAAATAAATTTATTCTTAAAAATACGCTTACGAAGAATTATTTTAAGATCTGTATTTTAGTAAGTTTCAGCATTTCTTTAAGAAAATATAATTATAAATCGAAAACAAGTAACCCTTAATTCTCGTAGTACTGTATTAAAAAATGAAATCTTCGGTTATATACATCAGCATGAATACCATGCAAGCCGCCTTTTAGCGAATGGAAGGTGGTATATCATCATAGCCTATTCTTGCATACAGCTGACGGGAAAAAAGTTTTAAAATGAATAAAAATTGGGCCTGTCCGGAATTTGAACCCGGGACCTCTCGCACCCAAAGCGAGAATCATACCCCTAGACCAACAGGCCGCTTGAAATATTGCTATTTATTTATTGGATTTATTACAATAAAGTGCAATATAGTTATTATGGTAATAAATATACACGAATGGTGTATAATGAATAAATGTGAATAATTATGTGATTTCTTGTAATAGTTAATTGAATTGTCACTAAAATAAATGACTGGAGTAGGATTTTGTATTACGTTATGCTTGCCCTTTGAACTATCATTAATTCTTTAAAAACTGTACATCCTATCTTCCGTTGAATACAAAATTATATTGCAATAATTTATGGACGTAAAATTCATGTGTATCCTGCACGATAGGCAATCATTCGAACCTTGTCTTTAATCCCATAGATCTGCCTCGTTTTGAAAAGATTGTAATCCATTAAAAAAATGAGAACTGCGGTTTATCAAAAGAACATCCGGTAAGAAGAGAGATACATTTTCATCGTTATATTCCTCAGGAGGAAGGAGATCTCGGTTAATACGATTTTTCAAGAATATCTTGGAGGGAACAGAGCGGTGAACTTCCTCTTCGGAAGTGTGCTTTTTTCAAGATGTAGTGTAAACTAATAACTCTCACGTAATCAGATCATTTAGAGGAGATTTTCTACGGTGATAAACTCTTGGAGCGGATTACGTCGATCAGATACGATCAGTTATTAATAAAACATGGATACGATTGTCGTTAAGGATAAGATAGGGTGAAGAAAGACGAAGAAATCTACGTAAATACCCTTTCAGTTGTGTTTCAGATGTGGTAGGTGGTGTAGATAATAGATAGATAAGTAAAAAGGCAATGGAGACCAGATAAAAGAAGGAAAGTTTAGTGTGAGAATGGCAATATACGGAAAACCGATAACTATAAATAAAGAATGATTATTTTAGTAGCTGTCTTGCAACCAATCCACTGTTTTTTCAAGATTTTGTTAAGGGGTAATTAAATTCAGTGAAAATAAAAATTACAGTTAGGCGTAATTTATAGAAATGTCCTAGGAAATTATATCTAAGTATTATTCAATAAATAATAATAATAATAATTTTGGCCGTAAGTTTACTCAAAACTGATTTGAATTTAAATTACTTACACTCTTTCTTTTTGACAGATAGCTCTGCAAAATTAATATAAAATAATTTTTGTTGTTCAATTTTCGTCAAAAAATGTATCGATTTGTATGAAAATATGCAGGAGTATACGTTTATCGATACATTTCCAATAAAAAATATGCATTAATAATATAAAACTCTGTATATTTTTAGGAGACAAAAATCTGTCATCTAATAAATTCGAAAATTGCCGTTGAGTGATTAGTTTTCACTTTTTGGAAGAACAGCGTAAAACTGTTTCAGAAGAAAGAAAGTAGCTCATAGCGATTGAACGCTTCATCTAAACCTCGAATCTATCTCTAACTAGGGCCCTATTTCATGTGGTAGTAGAATCGATCGCAACGCGTGGCTAGAATAGAGAAAATAAAAAAGCGATAAAATGTGATTTCACAGGATGCGTATTGCATCTCGATATGGGATGGAGAGTGCACCATTTATACAGGAAACCCAGCGTAGGTCGGGCGAAATCTGCAGTCGAAACACGTGCCAGAAACGAATAAGTATTTGACGTTCAGATGTTTCCAAAGCGGGGAAGGAAGGCGAGTTTTCAAGGGCCTTGGTAATCGAATTTGTGGATTTCCGTCGAGGGAAATATTTGCGAGGTTTTCAAAGTGAAAAGAATGAATGGCGTTACTAATCGATTTCCACTGCTTGGAAAAGTATTCCTTCATTCATTTTCTTTCAAGGGCGCAAGAGGAGACTAAAAGCAGTCCGTAAGATGTTTCTTTCTTTCGTAAAGTATACTACCACTATACCACATACGTGTATGTCTGTTAATTCATTGAATGAGCTTTAGCATCTTAATATTTTCCATAAAAGTATTTGAAGAGGGAATCTATTTTGCTGTTCATTTTCTGAAAAAGAAAAATTAAAATTTGTAAAATCTTCCCACAATACAATGTAAATTAAATCGATTTAATTTAAGAACTTTTATTCATTTTATCCAACAGAAGTTAGTGATATATACCATAAATACCTTCATCTACTCCTTACTAAATTGCTTCAGAATATATAATCTCTATTTATAAGGTGAGATGAGTAGTATGTTTGTAAGTGTAAAATTTGTTTATACAGTATAGCACAGTTGATAAAGTATTATTATCAAATTATTTTGCAGTTATCGAGTACCGATTTGGAGAAAGGAAAGAAGTGAATAAATATGTATTTTACAAAACTTATCTTTATTGATATGGTTCCCATTTTTAAAATACAGGTTATGTTAAAAAGCACTGTGCCCACATAACATCAGATGAGTTTGTTTATGAGCTCAAAACTCAAATACTCTTACTCAGATTTTTCCAACACGGAAATGCAGAAAAAGAATCTGTATCCAATTCGATTCTTATGATAGCAAATAATTATTCTTTCAAACGTTTGAGTGAAAAATTCCTCTTGATACTCAAATCAGTAATAAAGGTAATCTCTGGTATTTCGGAACCCATTTCAACCAGTAATCAGGATGAGTGTACTGCACAAACAATGAGATGCATTCATTTCACGCATCGAATCTATCTCCTCTGGTATTAGCGGTTATGAGGATCGGTCGCATGTTTATGTATTGGTTTTGGAGAGAGCGTTGGCCTATGGACCGATGATTTTACGTCATCGATAACGATCAATATATTATCCTATTGATGTATGATAGTGTTCGTATAGATACGTCACTGAAGATATTGTAATGATAGTACGTTTGATTTACCGTAAGTTTAATGTTAAAGCCATGTTGACATACTGGAGAGCAAATAAAAAAACTTATTACTTCTTCACTTACCGGAAATGACGCTCTCAAATTTTTCGGAAACGGTTTAAAGGTTAGGTTTGGGTTTGAGGACGTGCGAGTGGGCTTAATCTTGTGAAGAGGGTCACATGACGAAAACACCTGACCCTCTGGCTGCGGCAAATTAAATAAAATACACGCTCCCATTAGTCGAAAGCACTCGTCTATGATCTATATTAAATTTGGGCCTATTTCAGTGCATCGCATTTTTTTAATAGAGTACAGATTTGCTCTTTTCTCGCACATTTAAAACGCGTTTGAATTCAAACCAAATTTAATTCGGCATATGATGAGCTCCGCGTGAGATTCCGAGGGTGGATCTAAATCCCTCCAAAATTGATTGCGATATGATCCGATGTTCGCTTGACAACGTAATATTCGCGCATTTGACGGTGCATTTTGCGATGCGCGAATGTAATTCGTATCTGATGTTCGCATAGACGTAATTTCCCCTGTATCTGCGATCTTCATTCCAGTTGATTTCGCAAGTGGAGTGTGAAAAGGATGTACTGGTGGGGATGCTGAATAATCCGAGTTGAATAGTTTTTCGAAACGAATGTTATAATTTGTATTCTCGGTTATTTCATGGGTAAAATATGTATGCGCGAACCTATTGTGTGCGCGTATAATATGACATTAAAGTTCCGTTTATAAAATATCGTCATGTTTTTTTCCAAACGTGTGAAATAATATGGAAGCTTATATTTTTTTCGCTCCATGAGACATTGATGAAACGATTGAAGTAACAGAGAATTTTCATATTGTATTCTATCTACGTTTAATAGGATAATCTAATTTTATGTTTTATTTAATCTATTGACGATAAATATTGTTAAACCCCTTAAACTTCAATATTATAAAGTTCTTTATCGTTGTGTATTGATGTAGGAAAAGTTTTCTATTCAAAGAACAGCAAATATCAAAACTAAATTTTCACGTACGATTCACTGTTAATTTCTCAAATGTTTTAGTTGCCTCTTATCAAGCTTTCGTAACTTTGACTTTGTAATGTTCATTTTAGATTGGACGCCCTCTAAGTTCACTTTACCTTAGTCGTGTGTGACCTCGTACAATTGCAGCAGATCGTGAACAATTAAGCCTAAAGTTTCTTCGTTGTTGTAGAGAGTTGTTCCAAAGTCCTTTAACAAATCTAGGGGCATGGTTTAGTCAAAAACCATTCAACCTACGCGTTCAAGACCGATATCAACGCAGAATTAAATAGAACTAAGACATTTTTTCTGGTCCTATGCGAAAAATTCTGCGCAACTAATAAAATATGGCAAAAGATGTTACATCGTAGTTGAGAGCTCGTGTTGAAGATACATGTTGTGGAAAGGAAAATAAAATAGCATCAGCACATCCTGTTTGGCGATCCCACGCATGGTGTCTATGGTGTCATAGGGAGAGGGAAGAAATAATTTTGCAAACTTGCAAAAAATGGTCCAAAAAAGGTTGATAGCGCTTTGATGGCATCATTCCAAAGGGATCGATCGGTGTTGCAATTTTTGTTTTTAATTTATGCGTTGTAGAGATGCGAAAATTCGCAGACTGGCTCACGTCCAATTGAAAAAGAGTAGGTCATGGTGCTGGGCGCATTTCCTTATTTATTATATACAAGAATGCGTTCGGAAGAGTGATAAATTATTCATGAAGCAATGAATGCTTACATTCTTTTTCGCATTCTGTTCATTCCTGCGTGTTAAAGGTATCTTTTGAGAGGATATTTGAATTTGAAATTTATTTGAACAGCTGTCGTTTTTAACAATGCAAAGAACAATAATATTGAAACTTCAGTAATATTGTAAAATAAGAAAAGGAAATATTAAATATATTTATGCTGAAGATTGTACTGTTTAATCATCAGTATTCAAACACCGTGACCGAAGTAATATTTTACGAGAGAGTAGGCAAAAGTCGAGTCCATATGTAAGGGAAATTCTCAAAAATTCATTACACGAACTCTGATATGTTTCGAATTGAACACATATATTGGGACGAGATGTGAAACCTTCCGATGGAAACAATTTCCTCCGATTTGGATATCCTCCAGTTTCCTCGCCTTGACCTCTTCTCATGGATGGAAGTCAGCTGTCGATTATATGCCGAAACGCCAAATTATGCCGGATGAGGTAGATTCGGGTGTGCACTTCCGCTAATTCTAAAATTAGAATTACTGGAATGAGCAACACGTGAATGGGAACCCAAATGATTATATTGCTCCATAATCATAAATATATTTATTTACTTTCTGAATTAAGCTAATTGAATCTATAAGATGTAAGATTATCATATTCTATGTTCTTCGTTAATTTTATCAATCAAAGTTTGAATTCCTCTCAGATGTATTATTTATTGAGTTCTTAAATTTGTACGATTCGTTGTTGATTTTTATTTCAAGTGATGACTGGGAAATGTTTGTCATCGAAGAACCATTGCAATGTCCATATTTTATGTATAAATGTCACCAGGAATATGATCTGACCTTTTTTAAATTTCTTCCAGTACTCGCTGCTGCAGACGGTGGTAGAGGCTTGCCAAAAGAAGCGACAGTGTAAATTCCAAGTGACAGCGAAAGGTTTAAGTGCTGGGACGGCTATGGATGACATTTGTCCTGGAGCCTCCAAATTTGTGGAAGTGGCCTACAAGTGCAGACCATGTAAGTCTTGTCTCTTTTTTTCCTTTTATTAAATTGTGGGGAGGAATTTTATATATCATTGCGATGTAATGCGCCTTTTTGCATAATTTTATTGGCGATTAGGTGGTAAGATTTTTGATATTAGAATAATTGAATTAATAAGTAAATTAAAAAATGAGATGGTGATTACGTAACATTTTGTTTAAAGAGATCACTAGTTTTATTTTTTAATTGGTAGATATTATCGTCCCTTTTGCATTTAAAAATTACATTTTGCAAGGATTGGCCTAAAAAATTTTTAAAAAGAACCGAAAACGAAGAAAACCTTCATTATTTTCTGGAAAAGAAAATAGAGTATAAAAATATTATAGAGATCTTGAATCTGAATCCAACTATTACTACTATTACTACTATTCTCACCTCAAATGTTTCGTTGTTTCGTAATTTCTTTTCAATGAGGTACAATGAGAGTATTATACCGTTAGTAATGTGATGGCTACCTACAAATAGTGAACTGAAAGTTTTATTTCGATATTCATTTATTTAATTGTCTCTATTTAATCTTCTACTCTAAAATATAAATTATGTAAGTGATGGAATCGTATTTGTGAAACGATAAAAGGATGGATTTGAATATTGAGTTAACTAACCCTAAAGAAAGGGATCTTCAAGAGATTGGTGTTAAAGATAGAGTTCTCTTTCGTGACAGTTGAATTCCGAAGTAAAGTGGCGTGCGAGGATGAAACGACTGAGCTCCGCTGCGGATCGCACGCACGCATCGCCATCTACTCTGCAAGCTTCGGACGCACGGAATATGAGAGTATTCAGTGCCCACAGCCTCAGGGGGTTCCAGAAGAAAGTGAGTAACTCCTTTGGAGTCATTCCTACGTATCCTATTTCGTCTGCTATTCTAAGCGCCACTTTAATTTATTCTGTGAGATTTTCAGAGCCCTAATAAATGTTGACGAAACAGTATATAAATTAATGAATCGTCAAAAACGCTCGTGTGAAATATAATTATCCATTAAAATATTAATAAAGTGAAAGTAATTATGACATTTACGGTTTTTTTTAAACAGCAATAAATTTTATTGAATGAAGATTTTTGCATATAAGAGATTAAAAATTTAAGATTCTTTCATCTTCTACAAGTTTATCTAGTTAATTTATTAAAAAATTAAATATTATTTAATGTTAAAAACTAAATAGATATAACACTTATCTGCTATTTCAACGATAAAGAATTTTATTTTTACCCATAAGTTAGTGTCGAATTAATTTCTGTTGCATACTGATAGAACGTAAAACAAGTTATCTACCAAAGTTCAGTCTGTTTCTTTAGAAAAGAATTCAAATTTGATGTCCAGACGTGTAACGATTAATTATTTGTATTATCAAGACTTAAAATGGTGTAATATTACGAGATTTCTTAATAGTTTTTATATAGTTTTTTTAACCTCAGTGTTACTTAAATTCATTTACCGAAATATATTAGTGCTATATTCGTGGGTTAACCTGAAGAATTATCAAAATTAAAACGACAAAATTCATAGTTTAAAACAGTACTTGATCGTGCTATTTAATCTTAATTTTATATTATTTTGATATGCTATTATACATAAGATTTTATATGATATCATTAAAAGAAGCTTTGTCGTATTAATATGATTCCTTAATCTATATTTCATGAGTACTCTAATTTATTCATATCCGATTATTCCTGGCTCATAGTTGAGTCTCTTTCATCAAACTCCCCTATCCCTCCAAGCCCCACTTCCATAGGTAAATCCATGTGCTATATAAGACCTTATAGAAGCATTCTGCTACACCATCGTCGGTTAAATATTAATAGACCCTAGAAACGGGATCTGCCGGACTCCCTCATTCAAAGATCCAAAGGATTACGCGAGGAATCTTTAAATTTGACCTTTAAAGTCGTATGCGATCCCCGCTAACGATGGTCAGATGTGAATTTTTCATCTCGTGAAGTGTTCTTTCATAAAAGGAAGGTGTTCTAAGGCAGTGCAACACTCTTCTCTTTTTTGCAGCGTGTCTGGTGAGCTACGCGACTGAGACTGCAATGCAGATGTGCCACGGTAAGAGGAAATGCGTGCTAAATGCTAACGCGGCCACTTTCGGAAGCCCGTGCAAGCAGGAGTCACGGATGTACCTCAAGGTGGTCTACACCTGCGGTGAGTGCTCAAGTCGGCTTAAGGGAGAACTATCTCAAAGTTACCAGTCTCTCTGTTGAGTAAGCCATGTCCTAAGACAAGCGTATAGGACTCAATGAGAGGCATGTGTTTCAATATCAAGCAGCTTATAGTCTAATTATACAAATGGTTGAACAAGTTTATCGTCGGGCCGTAGATTGGAAATCTATTTTAGATCCCTGATCTCTTTTTTAAACGGAACTTCTGATCTGTCTGATTAATTCGTCCAAAAGAATGGACGATAAAATTTCAAAATCGGTATATCTTACACGAAATCATAATTATGAACGTGCTCATTTTAAACTTTAGAGCTAACTTGAAATTTATCGTATCAGTTAGCCTCCTCGTTGGAAGCAGTACGAATTTTTAAGCGTATATTACGAACAGCTTTAAAATTAAATGTACACCACTGACCTGAATTATATTGAATCTATTACGAATGATATCGATCCGTCAAACTAATCAACTAACCAATTCCATCGATGTCTCCATCGGAAAAACATAAAATACTTTTGAATATATGACACATTGAAGCGGAATATGACAACTGATACCTAATCAATATTTCAATCATTAAAAATTGTGTTAATAAGTTCCCAGACATTAGGTGCGCCATTCAAATATTTCGGAACATAGATTGATGGATGTAGTACACACATATAACCAGCTGTATTTTTCCTAAGCTCAATCCAACACAACATTAAGATCATTTCAAAGTTTCCTACTTGATACACTTCTTCAGACAGACCGCACTCACGAAAGAATATATTATAATACTGATAGGAAACACTTTTTAAAATATCTGTATTGAAAAGATAATGAACGATAAAAGCCGCCGAAACTTGAGGACTGTGTCGTGGTTCAAACAGAGTTAAATAGCTAAATTCCGAGTGAAGCTCGTATTAGAATATCTGGCGTCAATTCCGAAGGGTTCACTTGTTCTGTCCGCCCGCAGTTCCTCGAAAGGTGTTGAAGGAAAGGTACGAGGAGAAGGGAGAGGAAGGGAGCTTCGGTGAGGATGAGGACGAAGTCAAAGAAGACTACGATGACTCATACGGCGGAGGGACTGACGACCTCTTCCGGGAGTCGAGCGCCTTTTCCCCCGCCCCCAATGCAGACGACGAGGACTCGGAGTTCGGGGGCGGGCCGGGGAAGGCGCAGCCGTCGCTCGTGGGAAAGTCCGCCCCCGGGAGCGGAGGCCCAACGCCTAGGCCCCACTCCAAAGGCGGCATTACCTCCGCCGGTGAGTATCACAGTTGAATCACCGCTTGCATGGCTTCCTCGAATGCGTAGATGCACTGCTTGGCATTCCTTTGTTTGGAACGTAACTTAGCAACGCTGCCCATTTAGGAATGGCAAGAACTTAGCTTCCTTCATTCCACAGTTGGGGAGTCGCTACTACAAACTAAGATTGTAAACTCGTGATGCTATTTGAGTGTATATAGTGCACAGTTAACTGGATAACTTTGGTGGGAGAGGAATACACGTAGCTTTCCCATCCGATGTGTATAAATGATCGCGACTCATTACATTGTACATATTGATATATTTAGTAATATACATACTCTTTCTTAAACATTCGATAGTTAATTCTATAAATCGTGGATCTTTTTCCATGAAGTATTGCTTCATCACAGAAGCCTTTTAAGTTAGAATATTACATTTATTTGGCAAAATATTGGAATATACGTAATTATTCATCCATATTCTCTTACTAGAATCGAAGTCAAATGTACAACTTGTAAAAGGTCCCATTTTTAATCTAACAATACATTGCATTATTATTGTAAATAATTACATAATCAGTAATTTATTGAAGTAATACTCAATCATTGGCTTTACTATTTTCTTATGGACCATATGAAAGTAATTCATCAATTATTCAATTCAAGATCAATTTAAGATCATTTTGCTCAATGTATGTGAAATTCCATTCTAATAATGTCCTTTAGAGGAAATAAACTTAGATTATAGACAATAAGAACTTGTCTTGATCGAAAATTCCGCGATAGCAGCCATCCTAACTTTTCAAACTATATAATCAAGATTCAGAGAATAGCTTGAGGAATATAAAACCGTTAAATCTTTAGTTCAGTCCACCTTTTCGCAAACTCTCATCGTAAGACAAGTCCATAGGTGCAGATTCAACACCTACTCCAAGTTTTTTTCCGCTGGGAAAAAAATCCAACCTCTGCAGATACTGCAGCAGTCTTAACTTAATGGTAAGTCTTTGGTGTAACTTAAGACCTTGACCTTCTGCGTTTTATATCCCTGACGATGCTGTGACTCCTTTTTCTTTATTTTTCATCCGCAGCCATTATCTTTAATACTCGTTAGCTATTTTATATGTAACCTTCGTTTTACTTACCCTAAATTCAATGTTACATTATGTAGTACGTGATTATCGAATGGGAATTTAAATGTCTCTACCTTTACGTTAATCAACCGTTCAAACCAAAAAAGGAATAATTTTTCTCTTGACCTACATCATCTCCTAACTAATTAAATTTACATCTTCTTTAATTTTGCTCGATTTAAACTATTTTAGCTTACAATCCTGCTTGTGATTCTATGATAAGTACGTAATAACCATTTTACTGACCTATATAAATCATTCATTGGTTACAATCCAGGCTCATATTTTGTCTTCCTCAGATTATATATTGAAATAAATTTATCGTATTCATTTCTGGCTGTTACAATAATACGAAACTTATCAACTCTTTAAATTTTACAATAACTCTTTAAAAAGACGTTTAATTAACTAGGTGGTCAATTTTTCTCCGAATTTTCTTCTTCAAATATTCTTCTGGTACAAATTATAAATTATCCTTCAACTTAATTTGATAGTTAGTTAATTAAGTTTGTTAGGTAAATTTTGTTCCGTGAATCTTTATTCTTAGATATTCAATGATAACTTGCGAAATATTATACGATTAGCTCGTCGCGCTAATATATAGTAATAATATATAATCACTCTCCCCCGAACGGTTTTATGAAAGTAGGTTGTTGTACTGTGTATATAATTCATTAGAGACTAGAAACTTAATTAAATAGATACACTTCCTAGAACTTTACTCCTACAATTGTAGAATAATACATCTTTTACCCCCTTTCTGACCTAAAGGCGTTCGAACCCATACCTTAAATGGAATACCTCTTAAGGAACCAATTCTCATAAACCCATGTCTTCTGCTTCTTTACTCTCCGTTACGCAACCCTCGCTTTACCGTTCAATGGAATGCAGTCATCTCTCATGAAGGAGAGGATTATTTTCTTTTTGGGAAAACGCGACAGCTCTTAAAGGTAAGAGGGACACAGTAGTCGTCGAAGCACAAGGCTTTCTAAAGAGCACTGAAAAGCCACACACAAAATGGATACATTGTATTTCATTGCACTTCCTATTCCAGTGCCCATCTCCAACGTTACCTCATTCCCATTGTGTATTGAGTTTCATCCAACCCTTACCACTTTTATTGGCACGTGAATTAGGTTTATTGAAGACATAGAACATTAATTATAGTTAAACTACTTATCGAAATATCTCAAGAAATATAAAACGTACGTGATCAAGTTAAAAATTAAATACTTTTGAAAAGTTTTTCTTTCTTAGTCTATGAGAATGTGTAGCAACAACGACCAATGTTGGATTGATCTATTTTACTGTATGATTCATCGAAGTTTAATCATCAGAAAATAATATTTACAGATATTCCGTATGTATATACATCTATATAAATTAAATCTGTTGTCTAATTTACCGTTATCTTTATATTTATTCAGCACAATTAAGTCGATTTTTTGCTTTCCATGTAAGTTCTGCTTATTTTACACGAATTTTGAATTAATTCGTTGAAAATTTCGTACGAGTTTCTGTAATTATTAAATATTTATCAACTCAACCGAGACTTGTTCCCAATTTGATCATTGCGCCTAATTTTAGAGATAATTTATTATTTCTGCACTTTGATGAAAGTCTTAATTGTAATTGTTTCATGACTATTTTTCTGATGCATCGGATAATCAAAAATTGAATCGTTAATTCCTTTCGGAGATTTTGTAAAATTGATTTTCCTTAATTTAGCTGCGATATTCAGTAAATAATTTATTGACTGAGAATTTATTGGCTTATTTAACGAGACTTTGAAAGATTAAAATGAGATATATTTAAGTTAATTTTCGCTCAACACAATTATCATAATTATTTTGTAATTAAATGCAAGTAGGCATCATGGTGGCAGGAACACCTTATAAGCAGCTTTGATTACGTCATACACGGTCCAGTTACCTAATAAATATATTGCTAAGAGACGTGTACATAGCACTTAAATCCATATCTATCGCTGAATATTTTAAGTAATAACTAACCAACTAACAATCGGCTTCATATGGAGCTTACACGTAGACTGTTCTACCTTTGGAGATATTTATAGTCTTCCACGATATATGCTTGAAGTACATTTTTTCTTCTCTTTTGTCTAAGTATTGTAAATAAAATCACTCATCATTATTGTATATAATCATACAATTTACGTATTATAAACATACATATTTATTTTTTTTCGTTTCGGTGCTATCTCACAAACTAATATTATTTTGTTAGTTTTGGGCGATTGTTTTTCGTTATTTTTAAATAAGTTGATTTAATAGTCTCTGTTGAAAGAGTTATCAACTTTAGCATATTATCTTTTCATTAAGATTCTTTCGATATTAATTTTTTCTCGCAATAAATGGTATATAAACTAAATAAATTTCGAAATTTTTCGCAAAATAAAAATTTATATCTACCTTATGTAATTAATTAAACAAATTATAACAATTATATATTTAAGATTAATTTATCTTAAATGCAAATTCTTAAAGATTAGTTGATAAGTATTACTTTATTAAAGTTTATATTGGATTTAGCGATTTTTTGAATATAAATAATAAAATGGTTGCATATTTGTGCACACATTTCATGCACCATTTATTCCAAATTTATTAGATTTATTTATTTTATGTGAATTGAATATATACTTCTGAAAATTGAATCGTCTCTATTGAAAACCGATAATTTACACTGATGCACCCTACCCATGTAAATAAAAAAAAACATTCAAAATTGTAAATAAATATTATTTAAGACGATTTATTTTAACTTAAATTTTGCAATGGTTACTTTTTTGTTGGTCAAACTATTTAAGAGCTGTATAATGATTTCTGGTAGAAGGGATTTTTTGAACTGATGTACATACAGATAATCTTATTAATCCATAATTTCTGTGTGTATACAATGTAAATAAATACGATGATTTTAATGATAGAGTATAAGATTATGATTTCTAATGCATCTAAAATTGAAAAATTATTTTGTTTATCTAACAATTAAAAGCTAAATAAATAAGATTCATTTACAAAATTAGAAAAATTTTTTCTGTTTCTATTTAAAATGTAAATAACGTAATGTATTTATTGAATTCTAAATTTTCAAAATGCTACAAGTCTAATAATCTGAGTCCAATGATTAAATAAACCTAAATTTAAGAAAACATTTTGTGGGTTATTTCTTAATCTCTGTAAATTCAAATATTTATTCTTACTTTATTCTTTAGTATTTTAAAATATTATTATTTAAAGTCATAGCGATTAAAATGTATGATTCCATTTTTTATTTATTCACCATAAAAAATTTCTCCAAGTATCATTTTTATCCTCATTCATTCGTAAAATATATTTGATTTCATTGTTATTACTTTCTGTTTAATTTATAAATGTATCTTTATATCAATTAATATTTTGTAATGCAGCGCTAAATTAAATTAAAGTAAAACCTCACAAAATAAACGTATACTTGGCCGAAGATCATTATTATTCCTCTCCAAGGCATCTAACTTAATCCTCATTCAGTTCAAACCCATTTCTCGTTATGTTTTTGTTAACCTTACCCTCTCCCAGTTCAACCTCTCCGCTCCTTCTGACTTCACCCAAAAATCTCTCTCCATTTGCAGACACAGGAAAGCATAGTGCCAATAACCGACGTCGTGGATCCTTAACCAAGCTCCCAGCTGTGATTCGCACCTTACGACCACGCCTGCACCCCCGTCTCACCTCCTCCCCTTCCCCCGCACCCACACTCCCCCGACAGGACGAGGGGGTTCTGCAAGGGGACGTATTCTCCGAGCCAACCCCCTCCATCGCCATTGTCAACTGTACGGTCACCGTCCTCACGGAAAGGAACACCGTGATTGGGTTCATAACAGAGTGGATCCATGCTTACCACTTCCTCTCACGTAAGTATCAAACTTGGCTGCTGGTGGAGGGTAACTTTTCCAGCGACGGTGGTGGTTGGAGCTGCGGGTTCACGCAAAACTTTTCGGCGAATCTTTCGTGGCTGAGTCATGACAGACGTTTCGGATTACGAGTGCATTCTGGGAAGAATACTTCGCGATTCATACATACGTATGCTGTACGTGAGGATTCAAAGAGATGAGCTGCTTTGAAATATTCTTTGGATGAGTCGTCGCTTCGTAATGTAGTTTCCAACGACGTAGAATGTTTCTCTCGAGATAATTTGCGAATATGTTACCTGCATCTTGAAGAATAAAATAAATATTAATTTTGCAATCGATAATAATTAATCTACTTTTATATCCAAATTAAAAAAAAAAACATTAATAAAATGAGAAATAGATTTTGACATTCCTCCTAACTTATTCATTTAAAAAAAGAATCAATAGAAACAAGAAATGTTTATGGGTAAATTTAAGGTTCTAGAAGACATAAGAATGTTAAAGTAAATGAAAAACTTTATAGTCGATAAAAAATGCAAACGTCAAGAATATGATTAACAACCAATATTTTTCGCCGAATTGAATTGGAAACCTCAGAATTAGTTTAGAACACATCGCACAACATACTCGTAGCTATTAAACGGAGGAGTCACTTCCTTTTGAAATATTTTGTAAGATAACTATAAAAATCTCACTCACTGGTTTGAAAATTATTTAATATAGGCATTTTTACTGCTGTAATTTTAGCAAAAACTGTAATTACAGACAATTATGCCTTAATTAATCACAAATAAAAAACTTTTTCTACGGATCCAAATGATTGCTTGATTTGATATTTGCAGCGTACATATGCTCCCTTATTTCACACCAATGAGAGACAATTATAAAACAACTAAGTTAAATACGGAAAGAACTATGTATTCGAAGAATTTGTTAATAAATTTTTAACTGATTATTTCAAGCATCAATCGAAATAAATAATTTGCGAATCCACGAAGACTTAAGAGCCATCTACCAAACTCTTCTGACATCTATTATAAATTTTGAAATTTCCCTCTTCATTGTGGCTTCGTTAGTGTTACATACCAATTATCGCGAGATGGCGCACGACATTTATTTGCAAAAAATCTACATTTATTACCTTTAATTTAAAATTTAGAGACACATTTCTATATATATCAGCGCTATTTGGAAACGTTTGGTAAGTTTTATTCATTCGCAGTTTCATAATTTTAAAATTTAAGTTCCGAATTCATAATATCTCGAAATATAAATCTTGGTACTCTCGTATCGACGGACCTTGCCTTAGCCTCCCTTGATTTGTCACATTCATGGAGTAGATCATATGGGTATAAAAGGGTCAAGAAGTGGAACATATTTTCGGGGGGTCATGGAGGGAACGCTACACCAATTCAGATTGGTGTACACTCCTCCAGAATGACCTCCCTCTCCGGAATCGGAGATTTACCCACACTAAGTGGAAGGCGTACTCATAATAAAATTGACGGGGCAATTTAAGACACCTGAGGAATAACTAATTTATCCTAATTTAAAGACACCTGGAAAATCTCGATTCATAATAATTTAAGGCGCCTAATGAATGAAATTTCATTTTTAAGAAGTTGAAGCTCCTCATGTTCTGGTTCACCCCACCCTCTTCCCCCTGAAGCCTCCGATTCGCAAAAGTACTTAAAATATTACTCCCATTCCGGCACATGCGATGACTATGGCCATGTCTCAAGAGACACCTGTTGAACTTCTTCTCAAACACGACATATTTTAAATATTCCCTCCTTAAGTTGTCGTCATACCTTGTGCTCTACCGATATGCCCTCTCACGCAACGCGACTTAACTATGGCTGAATTATCGGCAAAAGGCTTTTTTTTTTTTTTTTTTTTTTTTTTTTTTTTTGGCCTTCCACCCGTTGCCCAACTCTACATGGACGCACGGATCATAACCGTGAAAAGAAAATTTTTATCCCCAACCAGGGTTTGAACCTGGAATAACAGCGTTAGTTACATTAGCATAAGCACAAACCTTACCACACCGCCATCTAAGCCATAACAAGCATCCCGGTGAATACAAGTATCATGCTGTGCACTCATTATTACAGCTCGACGATTTAACTTGCGCGATTTCAACCATTTAAAGTGTTAGAGACACCTTCAGTAGAGTATACATTTTTAATCTTCCCCTTTTATGACTTAGATACACGTTAAGATACAGAGATTCATTTTCACGTTTTGTATGGAATAATATCATTTGTGTTACCATCTTCAATTTCTTTAAAATTTCCCCATTATAACCCCTCACCCAATTGTCCTTCTTCTACATACTTTTGCCTTCGTTGAATAGTATATTATTTTAAATGATACTTTAAATAATTAGATAGAGAAATATGTATTCGAATATTTATTCAGAAGTTCTCTGAGAGAGAACTCAAGTTTCTCAATATTACATATCGTTTTACAAATAAAAACTGTAAACATTACATTAACTATATCATTCGATACATGAAGTTATCAAGTTTAGATGAATTTCCTCTTTAATTCAAGAGAAATATAATAGCTATTATTTCTCGCTACAAATTGTATAAAATTTGCGTCGCGGGTTGCCTATACTCATTCGAGTTAGAATAGGATAATTTCGAAAATATCCGCTAGATGCACTGAGTATTCCGTCCACAAGCGGCATCTAGCATTTAAAAAACTACTTTCAGCCGACGAGTACACTCGGCTTGAACGCGAACGAAGACGTAAATTTCGGGAAAGACCAGTATACTCGTCGGCGTCAGGGAAGTAGTTAATAGGGTAGAGCACGCAGTTTCCCAAAGGATTTCGAGCTGTTGAGGCCCATAACACATCAACCTATACCGAACATCCGGTTATCCAGTCTGCCAATCAAATCCGATTGACGGCCGTACCCCGTAGGCCATGGAAGTGCGACAAATTACACGAGGTAGTTATACTCACTGGCATGGACGAAAGCGTTTATACCAGTAAGGTTACTGGATCTCGCTACTGGCCAAGATATCTATCATAGTTCAGAGACGTTTGTATTTAAAAGTACGTATTTTACTGTAATTCTTTGGCAGATTTTACTTGGAGCGAACTACGATTCATTATAAATATTACAATTAAAGTTGCTCTTTGTTGAACAATTAGAGCCTTGCTCTTTATGTATCGATTGACGTACGGAGACCTCTGAATATAGCATCATATCCTTAGAGCGTAAATGTCCCGCCCTTATCTTGTAGAGTGCGCTTTTCACTGAATATATTGCGGGGTTCAACCATCACAAAAATTTCATCCATAGATTCATTCATAGATTAAGTACTCAATCTTCGGACTCAAAAAATCTCACTGAAAGTGAATAAACTAATCTTAGGTTGATGTAAAAATAATTCCTGTAGGTTGCGTACTAAGCTAGCAATAAATTCGCAAAATCCATTACACACATTCCAGTAAATTACTGCAAACTTTTTTGGAGTTTTAGAATCATTAGAAATACAACTGAAGTACTTAGTATATGATATGTGAAGAAAGGGTAATAAATGATTAGGGCAGTATAAAATTCAATAGTTTATTGCAAGAATCAATTTCAATTCGGTACAGAGACATACAAAAACCCCATTCAGTGCTATTGTTAAATTTTTAAGTAATGGAATAAATTTGCTACTCATTATAAAGTCGGAATGGTACAAGTGAAAAATGCAAGTACATGATATAATTAGTAGTTACACCATCTCCGGTTGATTCCATCACTGTCTTGAAGCATCCGATGAAGCTCCATGATTCATCATAACCATCTAAGAAACACGTTACTCCTGAGGTTTGCTATTTTCTTACTTGTGTTAAACTTGGTTCCTTCAGCGGAAATCAATAATTGTAGACCTCGGTTGCTATGTTCTGAACTTGAAATAGAAAAGAGAGAAAAATTAATGGAAGGAAATTAGAATAGAAATTAGCAATATAGTTTCCGATATTTTTTTCACTTAAATCGAAAATTCGTGGAAAAATTAATTAATTTCTGTTACAATTACAAATTAATTTTACAATTAAAAATTAAATTATCAAATAATAATGTTATTAATGAATTGTTAAATTTTATTTATTTTGTTAATCACGCGAGAGAATTTTTAACAACTTTAATCCATATGTGTAATCGAATTAGCATTATTATAGTCAGTTCCATAGAATTACAAACCAGGTCAAATACTTTAATATCTCAGCATAAAAATTAATTTTACTGATAACAACTAATTAAAAATGAATTAATAGTATATTTCTACATTTCTAAATAATTTAGTGGCTAATATTTTCCTCAAACCATTATTTGTCTCCATAATTAAATGTATACACGTGTAAGGTAGAAGAGAAAGCGTATTATTGTGCGTATTATTGTGCGTATTATTGTGCGTATTATTGTGCGTATTATTGTGCGTATTATTGTGCGTATTATTGTGCGTATTGTTGTGCGTATTATTGCGCTTTAGGAATAGCGGGTCTAGACAAATTCCCAAGAGCTACTCTAAGCACTCAATTCATTTTCGCATGAGGAATATTAATACCTAGGCGAAAAGTCTAATACGTATGGGGAGAAAAAGGTAACCTCGTGGAAAGCGTGAAGGCTATACACCTGGCGCCATTTGGTTTCTGGCGCCTGAAATAGATGGGACGGGAAGAGTGGTTTTTCTTTCAAAGTGTGTTAGGGAAAGAAGAACTTCTCTCCCGATTTTGGTGAGTATAAGGGGAAGACGTGGTCCTTTCCCTGACCCTATAAGATGGATGGAGGATAACCTCCATCCCTGTAATCCCATTACCTCAATCAAACGCATGCTCCTTCCGGATGTTTTAGATGCATCCCGACGATTGGTGATCATTGCCCAAGAATTTTCTAGGAATGTGTTTTTTTTTCAGTATTTTTTGTGAACCCATTGAATTTTGAGTAGAGATTTAGTCTCCTCTGTCGAAAATTGTCGAGTATTTATGTGCTTTGACTGATTACCTTAGTTAATTCGATTCGTGAGTGAGATTGATGCATGATCATGATTATTGCTTGTTGAAGCCTTATTTTTCTGTTTTTCTTCCAAATGTTTTCATACCTAAATGCATTCGATGTTATTGAACTTGAAAAAAAAAGTTTTTTACAAGTTTTTCAACGAATTTATATTTGTATGTCTTTTTACATATTTTTAAATATTTAATGTTTAGAAAGTATTCGTGTAATGTTTTAATATAAATTTGATGTTTTTTTTGTTTTTTTCCTGAAGTGTGGAAAGTAATTACTTGTTTTCTGTTCTGTGCTGTGGTATCATAATCATGCAATTTTAAATAAGGTTTTACGATCGAGTTTCAGTATAAATGATTTTATTATTCTTTACTTGGAGTTTCGTCAACTGCTAATATATAAGTTGAAATTCTTGCTCCGTATTTCAGTTTATTATTGTATAATAAGATAATATAGCAAGAGAATAATAATATTAAAAACCATAGAAAAACCAAGAAAACGTTATTTAATGTGTAATAAAAACTTTTTTAATTCTAAATGTAAATCAACTGAAAATAAATTAATGGTTCATTCGAAACTTTTGAAAGAACTATAGCTTTAATATTCAATTAAATGTCTATCGAAGTGAAATACTCCTTGGGTGCTATAAATTTCCTCGCAAGCACCTTCCCAAATCCTTAGCACTCAAACTATAGACTATAATCCGTGCATGCACCCACGGTGGGAGTCTAAAACCCTCCACCGTGTATGCCTTTGAGCTGTTAAACAAAGTAATTTAGCAAATGGAAATGTACCAATGAAGATATCTATTTCTCCCTTGCATCGCATAGGAAACCGCGAAAAGCTCTATCTGTATATCTGCGTCAGCGTGGGCGCCGGGCTGGTGGTTCTGCTCTCGGCCGTTGCGGGTCGCCTCTATTTGAGTAAGCGGAGAGAGAACAGGAGGATGCGTAGGAGGCGAGGTGGTCCTTGCTCATCCTCAGCCCACTCCCCTGTCTCCTCGACCGGGGGTGGCGGAGGCGGTGCGGACGGCTGCAGCATCGGGGACACGAGGGGCCTTCCCAACGGCTTCTTAGCCGCCGAAGACGTGGACATGATGAGCGAGATTGATGCAGACATCGACCTGATGGTGGCGTCCACCACCGGTAGGCAGTTGGGAGGCGGTGAAAGGGGAGGAGTGGCTGCTTCTACCTCCGCAGGATTGCCCCTTCCACCCCCAGGGACCCCCCCGACGCAGCCCCTGACCGGTGGGGGGCAGGTGGTGCGGTACGGGCACCCTAGGAGTGGAGGGAGCGTCCTCGGAGTGAGGAGGCAAGACAGCGACACCAACCCAAGGTCTTTGAGCAGAAGTGGGAATAACCAGTACTACTATGCGTGAATATACGGAAAGCGTGTTTGGAAGGCGTTCTACTATTCCGAGCACAAGATCAAAAGGCGGACTTGTCCGGTGATTAGGGTGACGGAATATGTGGACGAGGATACGCCGGATGTCCCTGCGACGGATTATGGGGACGAGGCGCTTTGATCGCCGCGTCTCTTAAGAAATGACTCGGTTATTCCAACGTCTTTCGGAATTATGAATTGGATAAACTCTGTATACATTTACATTCTCTTTTCATTAACTTACAGTACGTTTTAACTGCGTTGATTGGTATAGGCGTATCACGTGCCTGCGGAAGGACTAAAAATTTATCCCAGTATTATTTTAAATGTACTAGATACTTCGGAAACCAAACATAATCGGCATCTTTATAAATTGATTCGAAATCAGTAAAAATATATGGCTTCTCTAATAATCTAATCATTAATAATTTTTCTCATACAGTACGAGCTATACGCAGAGAAATGCTTCATTAACATTTTTCAGCTCACTAAAATTGTTGACGAAACTTATAACAGGATTTAGTATTAATTTGAATATTTTGATACTGTAAAATACGCTATGATGTAACGCTTCCGATGCAATTTTAATTTATTGTATTATTTTCTTAAGAATATTCCAAGAAGGCGCATAAATTATCGGATAAATTTTTCTAATTTCGAATGAGGCCACTTTGAGTCTTACGGAAAAAGTTGCTTTTTACAAGAATCCGAGAAATTTAATTTGGAATGATTTAGCGTAATTTCTTAATATATTTATATATGGAAACCAGTTTAAAGTTTCTATTTAAACACAAGCTACAGAATAGATACAGTTAAAAAATTGATGATATTTATTGATTCCTTGGAATTCGGAAGACTTAAAATTTAAACCAATGAATTGATGTCAAACAAGTACTTCACGTTCCTTGACGGGTTTTTTGAACTACTAATTAAAATGTTCTCATAAATTCACGGAATATCGTCCGTATACAATCAACACAGTTAAATGGTTAAAATTTAACATCAGTATAATTGCAGTTATTGAAATATTTTACAATTGTAATAATTTTTACTACACAGAGTTGTCAAGAGCCTTTCTCAGGGTTAGTACATCGCAGGACCAGTTTTGTCAGTGTGTTTCCATCCTCAGATAAAGAGCAAATCAGAACTTTTTTAAAGATGTGTTCACACTCACGAAACTATCCTTGCAATGGACTAATTTAGGAAGGGGTCCAAATGACTCGAGTAATCGTTTTGGTTCAGAAATTCTTTAATCTAACAAAAAAGAACTGTTGTTTTCCAGAAGTTACATTTCGATAAATAATATAAAGGTAATTCAAGACGTTGGAAACGAGTTTCAGTGCTCCACGACATCCGGGATAGAATTATGCCTTCCAAACACCATCGGATAAAAAAAAAATCTTTCCATAATAAACAACTTGTTAATAAGTCGCGCGTCCGAGTGAACAGCCGACCTCAGCGCTCCATTCTACCTCGTTGAGAACAATCGGAAAACAATTGAATAACGAAAAGCTCTCGTCGTCGTTAGCTACGGGTGCAGTCGGATGTTTCTCGACGATCAAAAAGGAAACGAAAAGGACAAAAGGATGTTTTCGAATGGGAAATTCAAGTGAAGTTCTTCCTCCGAGAGCGTGAAAGGCGCTTTTCAAAAGAGAGAAATGCCATTGGGGACCACATAAACATGCTCGAGTGGGAGTGAAACAAGTGAATGATGTAAATAAAGTGTGCGAGTGGGTGTTCCTTCGAGGATATACTCGGAGGTACTATTTGTTATCGTTTCGTTTTGCGTAAATGAAGGAGACATGTAAAGGACGGCGAATTTCGAGTGCCAAGTGCCGTATAAAAAGGAGTGAAACCTTATAATTCGGAACGCTAGTTTGACCAAAACGACCACGTGCTCTCTCGGGAGCATTCGACTCCACGTGTTTCAAGTCTTTTTAGCGGGAGTCGCTAGTGGAGTGGCATATTTGTTGACCAATATTGTATTTATCATCGAAGGTGCGTTGTGAGTGGGATACAACCGAAGGAAGTGTTTTGTTTGGAAAATTTATATGCGCTGAAAAGGTGCGGTCATGGGTGCTCTATTGGATAATGGTGCATGGCGCATCCGTGTGAATAGAAAGTTTTAAATGACGGTGCCGTTTTTTTAATCGACGAACACGACGGCAGACGTCAAAAGATGAGTGTGAGAATATGATTTCGCACCCGTATTTTGTTTCGGATTGAAGTTTTTCTAAAAAAAGTAATCGTGACGCGAATTTAATGGTGTCAAAACGACTTCGAAGCGTGATTCGGAGTGATTATAATGTCTGAGCGCCAATCAAGCGCCTTTTGTTCAGTTCCGGCTTCAGATAAACAACCATCTCCTGGTAACAACTCTCTAATGATTTCAGTTGTCAAAGAATTCGAATTATATAATATGGAAAACTCATTTAATTACCTTTCATTACATTGGGAAGTAATTTAAGTTACCTAAACTCATGCAAATATTCCTCAGAATGCAGGAACTTTAAATATTGTTAATTTCATTTACAGATGCTACTTTAGTTTCTTCAATTACTCTGACTTAGAATCCCAGCGTTCTGTTTTATATTTCAACGGAAATTCTGTTCTCGTTACGCCATGAGACGGTTGTCTCGTATTCTGAAGCCGGCCCTGGCTATATTTCTGGTTTTAACTTTCACTTGTTTCCTTGGTACATTCTCCGTTATTTATTACTGAAAATGCTCCGCGTAGTGATTTTCGTTATATTTATCATGTAAGAAGGAGGCAAGAAGAACTTAAAAAGAGCCAAAGGGTTTTTATTATTTTTATGTTATAGCAGAAATGTTTATATACGAACAGAAACATAAAGATGTTCATTCTGATTTTGGATAAAAGTCGGAATGAAAAGGTAACCAATGTTCTTTCTGTTCGTCCAAACTATTATGTTCGTGTGGTTTCATTAAAACACCAGTTGTTGAAGTTTTCTGTTGATTTAATAGGAAACTAACTTTTGTACTAGTATACTGGAGAAAATAAAAGTTCTTATGATAAAATTTGCGTATGGATTTATTTGTAATTGCCTTGGAAACCTTCAACCATGAGCTAAAGACTGTGGAGTGCTGATTCGGGACCTGTCATACCATCTTCAGATACCTCGAAACAAATCATTAAATATCATCTAAGTTTTTCAGAATATACCTTACCATACCTATGGTTTCTACAATATAGAATGAAGAATAAAATTGCAATTTGAAAGATTATACTCAAGAAATAGTCAATTGATAAATATTTTCCAATGATAATAGGATAATGAAATAATATATAAAGTTTTCATAATACATCCATTCATTTTTAACACGATAAGTTGTCAAGAAGTTTACATTTTTCCCTAGGAAAAGTTTAATATCCATAAGTACGATATAATATTTAAGCTGAGCTTCTAAGACGTATTAACAATGTTCGCATACTTTTATCGTCGGTTCTCTATAGTTTATGTCCTTAAAAATTACTTCAGAGTAGCTTTGGTAACATTTTTGTGGTTCTCGAGTAAAACTTCAGCCGCGCTTTTACGTAAAGTTTACTGGATTTAGGTTCTCTATCTAGGGAGGGATCAAACTGCCGGAAAATTCACTTCGATTTCAATATGGAAGCCAGTTAATCAAGCGCGTTAATTGGCATCTCCGGATCAGTTCATCAACGTGTTTCTCTCAGTGTGAGGTCGTTTGTGGATGGTCATTGCAATGCCTTGGCCAAGGGACATTCTACGGATGAAAACCAATCACATTTACAGCAATTTTTCCGGATGCAACTCATCACAGCGGCAGTTAGTGTTTCGAATGGAATTTGGGCTGTGTTCGGAGTATTTCGGTTTACGGTCGAGGCGATTAATTAGGCAAAGAGATGTGCGTGTCATTAGCAGTGGGAGAAAGGGAAGGGAATATTCATAGCGCAACTCGGAATCAAACTGGGAGAGGGTGATGATTTGATTCCCGTAGTATGGCGCGGTGATGAAACAAGCGAGGGTGAAAGAATTGCACCCAAACCATACAAGATTGTGTGCTGAGAGGGTAGTAAGGGTGTGATAAAGCTGCGTTACGTACTCACCTTGTACCATAGTCACTGTAACCTGAAATCAAAAAAGAAAGTTATCGTTTAGAGGCATAAATTCTCTAAGACTCAAAATACATGAAAAATTGCGACATTGAACTTTAGATCCACGCCTTACGCCAAGGTATGATAATCTTTAAATTTTAATTCTGTTAAGGCAATTTCTTTTAATGCAATCTTCTAAAACCTCGTTAAATCTTACATAGTGTTAGGGTGCATACGTTAAGTTGTTCATATAAAGAAAATTTATTCCTCTTATAGTAGATTCCGCAGAGAAATTTAAAACTACTTTAATAACTGGTATAAATCAGTTGATAACTTTCAGTAAAGTAAATCGAATCGAAGTCGAAAATCGATAAATCAGAAAAGAATATTAATTTCTATTTTACAACAATTAGTCATATTTTGATTGTTACTTAAAAGGAGACAATAAAATGAATTGCTTACCACTTAAAATCAGAGTTTTCCTACAGAAAAACAACTTTTATAAATACATCTTAGACACATAATTATGTACAATTTATATTTTAACTAATATATTTAATTCTAATGAAGCTACTTATTAAATACTTTATGTACCAAAAACCGTGGGTAGTTCCTTCTTGATTGTCAAAGCAATATTTGATAATGACACTCTTATATTTGACACCGAAAACCGATGGTTGAATATGTATATTATTGGAATTCTATGGGAATAGAAATTCTCGAAGAACTGAAACATTAAAATTACATCAAATTAAGTTTTTTCATCAAAATAAAACATTTATAAAAATTCTCTGCAACAGAAGTTCCTTTTTCATTAAGTTTGAATGGAAATGATAGAACGGAATTTAAGGCCCAAGAAACTGATCCGAAAAAGGTTGACTTCCGAAAAAGAAAAGGGTAACTTAAAATGAGTCATCGAGGAACAGAATTCTAAGAATTTCCAAGGATATGAATCGTTTCATTCCTTAGGATTTGGTAGAAAGACGAAATAGAGATTAAGGAATGGTACTTGAAGTTTTACTAATGAGGGAATACTTGGGCTGTGAATCCATTTGGAGTTGGAGGAGACTCTAAAAATAGAATTCCATCCGTGAAATTAACCGACACTGCGGCAAGAATGAATGATTGGCCTAATCAAGAAGAGTAATGTAAGGACAAGAAATATCTGTCGGAACGGAAGAATATAATGAACGAGAGCACGGAAATTTTGTGAGTCGAGAATGACTACAATTTAGGAATACTAGAATCGTGAGGGATTCGTCTATTGCCAATGAAGAAAATGAAATAGAGAATTCGATGTCATCAAAAAGATTTGATACAAATGAACAAGAATGAGATTGATTACTTCCTTCTGAAAGAAATAACTTAGGATATTTTGGAACTTAAGTTAGAAGGTTTGGGGATGGATTCAGATTAAAGCAATATGCATCGTAGGAAAGGATTCCTTTTGAACAATGTTTGAAAAATTCAATGTATATTCACAAGAAAATTCCTGAAAAAAGAAAATACAAAGAGAGATTATCGCAAAGTGTTTTCAATTGGGGAAAATATTCTTTAAAGTAAGGAGACTGATGTCACATCCGTAAAGAAATACTTTTTTAAAATTTATGATGTTAAATCCATATGATTCATAATCGTTAAAGGAAAAAAAATCATGGTCAATACTTTTTCTATTGCTGCAATCATGTTTAAATTTTACTTTTCTTTTTAGTTTTATAAACAATTGAACTAAAACGATTTTAGAATATTCTTAATTGAATTAATTGAAAATTTGGTATTTCTCTACGAAGGTAGAGATGAAATAGAAGTGCTAATAAGGATTCTGAAATGGTGTTGAAATTAGAAATTGTAATTCTTGAGGTGATGAAAATTTGCACAAAAGTTCTTCGATGATAGAGATTGATATGTGTTATTTAAAATCGATATACTTTCTTAAATATATATACTTTATAAATTTAAGTAAGCAAAAGAGCAACAATTCTATTGAACTGCTCAAGAGGAAAAGTACTTTCAGGTTTATTGTTCCATCTAAAAAATTTTAGATCGTTGAATATGTATATCCATATCACTATTAGAGGAATTATTTCAATTTCAATCAAATAATAAACTCGAAAACGCAATGGGAGAGATTAAAATTCCGCTCAAAAGCTGTCAATGTCAGTCAACCGAGGTAGTGATTCTGCGATGAATTCTTAAATTAGAATCTGATTGATATTTCAATTATTTGCAGCGTTTCAATCGGCAAAAGAAATTCGAATAGTATATTTTAGGTTCCTTCTTTTATTCATATACGGCACTCATTAAATTCCATACCTCAATTCGGCGAATTCATTTCACTCGCAAAAGTGATCACAATTTCAATGTTTCAAACTCTTTAATTTATCATTTGATTCACTTTCGACAGATGCAGAGAGATTTTGAAATCGAAATTTAACGTTTTACAAAATTTCGCTTTTGAACTTGTCAAACTCATGCATTCATTCTTCTGAAAACTGTAATAAATGTATGTATTTGGTTTTGCGAAATTAAGAGTAAAAAACTATCAAATTATAGTTATCATTACTATTGCACAAATCCACAACCATCCAAACAAAAGAACCTACAGATAGAAATCAAAGAGATGTTATTATTGTACAGAATTAACCTATTCATGATTATCCTTGAGATCCGTCGAAATGCGAATATCCCAAAATTGGGCTGCATTCTTCTTTTATTAAAGGAGGGCAAAGCGAAAAATGCTCTTTTCTCCTCAGCACTCAGATCCGATGAGAAAACCCAAAAAAAAAGGCATCGGATTTGCTCACTCGTTGTGGATTGAAATTGGAGCGATATTTAGCGCCACGTACGGATGGAGGGCGAAATATCGGTTCGCATCACCTGTTTCTGACTCCCATCCATCTTTCATCGTTTCTTTTGAACTGACGCGGATCTAATTCCGCGCTTCACTCACAGCCGTTGCCTCGATTTTCCTATCCCCGGAAGATTCTTCGTTTCCAACTTAACGTTCGTTGGGGCGAAAGTGAAAGTAGACTTCGCTACCAATATCCTCAAATTCCAACGCCTTGGATCACGTGACGTCGATGGCGTTCCGGTCGGCGAATCGCTTCGAAAAATCATCCCCCGGGAGATCGTCACGCCCTTTTCCACGAACTATTAGAATCGGAAGTCAGATTCCGAACAAAGTGTTACGCATGTTCGCAATAGGAATTCCCATCCCTTTATCGTCTTTAGTCGAAACGTAAAATATGTATCGGGAATTTCAATTCGACGATACACCGATAACTTCTCTCTCGTTATAAAGTATGCGAAAAAATCAAACGTATGCCAAAATAATTTGCGATATTTCAATAATTATGTATGGAATTATGCCTATGATAACAAGTTTCCCTCTCAAATTGACATTCAATAAGAATGTGAAAAGAAGTGATGTAAATATATTTGGATTTACTTTCAAAGCTGGTTAATAAGTTGAGGTACATCAGGATGAATCAAACTGTTATAATTATGGCATCTGAAAATAATTATTTTACTCCCTAGAATTTTAGCTAGAACTAGAATATCGCAACGAAAATAAATTACAATCCCTACCATAGACGAACATAAGAGAAATTATTGAATTATTAATTTTTAAGACATGAAGCTTTTCTCTTAAAATTCCGTGCCGAAAATTCAATAAAAATAGGAATATTTTGACTTTTGACACAAATTGATTCTTATTGCCTTTTGGAGCTGTGATTTACTGTAAATTTTTTTAAATATTTTTTTAGATATTTAAAAGGCTAAGGATGCTTACTAATAGAGAAGCAAATTCACCTTTGGCTCCCTCTGTTACACCTTACACCCGGATGAGCAACATCGCAACTTAAAGAACCTCTACAACTCATCAGCCGATCAACTAAACCCTTTGTAGGAGAACCTCAGCATATAACGTTGTAAGGAAAACTTTATGTTGCTCTTTTCGTAAATAGTTTCATCATTTGGGACAGAAAATTTCCGGAAGATAACGATGAAACGCGTACCCTTAGGCTGGGATTCGATCCGTTACGTTTTTCGACCACTACATCCCTTACTTGATGGAAACTCTACAATATACAGTATGCCGCGAAAGAAATTATACAAAATATCTATAACACACACTTTTCAACGAAAATATGCGATGAGTGAAGTATTACAACTAAGATAAATTTGTAACTAAAATAAATTGTCCAAAAATATAGCTACGTTATTTCTATTTCAGCAAAATTCCAATATATTCTTACAATATTTACCATCAGAGCATCACTTATTCTTAAATGTTGTTTAATTATTCCCACATTTTCTTATTAAAATGAACATTTCAAAGAGTTTTCAAAACATTAAAAAAATTCATTACTTCATTATATGCTTCGAAGGAGCTATTTTCTGATGAACTAAAGGTGATTACGTCTAATAAGACCACTTACATATTGCTAATGTATATAGATTTTTGGGTTATTATTTTAACAATGCCCTTTCTTGAACAAAACATGTTAATTAGACCAAACGTGTGCATCAAAACTATTCCACCAAAACAAGCTACAGATAAGTTGGCATAAACGTGAACAAGGTTCTCAATAAATAATGAAAAATACAAGATTAAAAATTACCAGTAGTTTTTCATTGTCTCCTTCAAAAAGGCGAGATTGATTCTAATAACCTTGAGTATTAATCGAAATCAACTACAGATGGTGTAGATAATAATCTTCTATATGTGGAATGAGGGATCTTTAAAAAAAACTTATAGGATAGACTTATGAGGGATCGTTTGAGAAGATAAATGGAAAACCGATGGACTTGGATTATAAACCTCCAATAAGGAGGAGGCATTCTCGAGAGAGAGAGAATGTAAGTGAAGGATTGTGGAAAAGGCCTTTTATTTTTTACATGAAAACACAAAGATAAACTGTAGAGATTCGTGAAATATCGCTTGCTACAAATAATAATTTCAACTGGAATATAAATAAGTTTCGAGGGAAATATTTTGATTCATAATTTACGTCTTTTATGGGTAAGTGCGAGTTAACTCCTCCTCCTTGAAAGGACGTTTCTCCTTTATTATTCAGTAATTAAAGCAGAAGCACATGTAAGTTATACCACTTATACATCTCAAACTCTCATGTTTATTACTGTCATTAAAGTCTAAGAAGCATATTACTAATTATAAATCACGTCCAATCTAATTATTAAGTGCAACTGACTCTTAGGAAAGTTTAATTTCGAAGTTGTTAAAAATTTTACGATTACTAAAAATTAAAATTAATTACTTACAGTTACAAACTTTTGCGTATCGGAAATGTAATTGAATTATAAATATTGTTAAAGGAGTCAAGTTAATGCATCAATAAGTCATAAGCTTCGATTAAACTAATCAGAAGTTAATGCAATAGGTGAATGGATAAGTGAGCTTATAAACAAAAGTATATTTAAAGTTATAAGGGTTTTTTCATTAAAAAGAACTTATAGAACCATCAATTTTTTTAAAATAAAAATTAATAATACAGTAACAATAACACCTAGATATATCATTTATAATAATATTCCATTAGCGGAAAGAAATAAATTATCTTAACTCGATAAGAAACTTGATGAAGTCCTCTTGATACATTAAGAAGTCACACTGAAAGACTTACCTCTCGAATCTCTAAAGAATAACTCGATCGAGAATTTTCTCGAGAATTAATCTTCGTTAGATAAATCCGCGAAATTCTGACGTCATCGACCATTTCGAACCGCATCCTCTCCCTTCGCATCCAAACGTCACTTCCAGTCGACCTCAAATTCCGTCCTAAGAATAAAATCACGAGATAAAATTTTGGAAATAAACCGAAGACGAACGACTATTCCGAAAAGGAATGAAAAGAAATGTCTCCCAAAAGATATCCATTCCCGCGAGTAAGGTATACAATAAAAATTTCTTCATTTCTTCCCGATATCCGACTCCTTAGTTTCCGCATTTTTTTTTTTTTTCTTCCGAATGAGACGCCATCTTGATGTCATTATCACGTCACTTCCCCTTGGGCTTATACTTTTTACGGCTTTCGAAAACATTTCACGGACTAATGCAAGGGGATGTAATAGTAGAGGTGCGATGATTTACGAGGAAGGGATGTGATTGGTGGGGAATCTTGCAGTACTTACGAAAAGGAGCGTTCTTGGCTGAGGCGAGTCTACTTTGCAGAAAGGGTTTTCAGTGGAATATAAGGGGTCGTTACGCGGATCTCCATATTACGAAGTCTCAATTACTTCCGTCTCTTCTTCCCAAAACCGCTTCATCCCCGATGCGGGTCTGCCAGGAGCTTTTGAAGGTCTATATTGGTGTATCTTGAAGAATGTAATGAAACAAATAAAGCTTATTATTTAAATAATTATTAATCATTTGAACGCAATATTTATTTTTAAATGTTCCTCATTCAATGTATTTAACATAAATTAAGGTCAACTTTATTCGAAAATTGAGTGCCATTTCGGATTACGATATCCTTGACACATACATTTACCAACAGATAACAGTTATTGATAAACTTCCTAAATATTTAAGAGGAAACTCAACACGGAAAAAAGATTAATTATCAATTGTGAAATCAATATTAGAAGGCTTGACTTCGTGAAAAGCAATAGTATAAAGAAAAACTTTATAATTTCCACAAAAAATTTGTTTTATGTAATTTTATATTACATCCTCAGGCCTGAGATGTGTTTTGAGATTATGAAACTGGTCGCATCAAATTATGTCAACTCTTAAAATCAAAGTTTCTCTGAAATTACAAAGTTCTTCGTTAATTATAACTTACTGAACTCTATAAAATGAATTGATAAATGAAGAAGAGGAAAATAAATAGGTTCTTGAAGCTATTTAAATCGTACGAGCTATAATAAGTAAATGTTTATTGGAGGTTTCCAAGGGAGACAAGATCCCTGGATGCGTACGGAAGAAGGGAAGCTAAGAAATGATGGGAACGACGCTCGGATTTGGAGAAGTTATCAAGATATGCCGTTGACATATCTGCATGGTCGCTTTTCATTTGTCTAAAGACGTAAATTTCATCGCAGAAGTTTGAATGTGAAAGAGAAACTGAATGTAATCATCCTTGGGTGGCATCACTGCTTTAGTTTCCGCTTTGTTAAATAGAGAACGGAATTTTCGTAGCGATTATTAAGGAACGACAAACCTTCTATTTTACGTTCGAAAACAGTTCCAAGACCGATTCCTTCATTAAATTTCGAAGAAAGTTTGAAAGAATTTCATCATTCTTATTTTTCTAACTATTTCTTTCGAGATAGAAATCTTTTTTTTTTATAAATTCAAAATATTATTTTGCCAAAATTCATTTCCAGGTTGTTGACTTTCTAGCTATTTCCCATCGACTCATTTCACATAAAAAATCTTGGATTAGGTTTGATGTTTTATATTCCTTGTTTCTAACTTGAATAATGTAATGAATGCTGAGACTTGGTTGTTCTTTTTCAATTCCGAAGAATATAATATAAAAGTCTTTTTACAAGAAACCAGAAATTCAAGGGCGAGGAATTTTAATAAAAATATTTAATACCAAATCAATATAAAAATAATAGTGAACTTAATGAGCAATATCATTTCAACAAACATACAATAAAATTGTCAGTGAGATATGAGGATATCTTCTATTGAATATTTTACGAATTTATCTCTTTTAACAATTTCGGTTACTCTACGTTTTTTTTGGTTGTAGTTGAAAGATGTACTGTATAATTATGACGATGCATTATAATTATAAGAATATATCCTATTCTGTTAATCAAGATAATTATAGGTAGGCTACAAGTTGGCATAACAGACAGGCAGCTCTTCTCCGGTGGTATAAAGGATGGGAATGATATTGCGTTAATTAGCAAACTCATGGGGGGCTATAAACTTCTGAAAATGATTCGTGACAAAAGCGAATTCTCGCAAAGCGATATTGTTCTGCAAAACACACACCTTCGGTACGAAGGATGAATGCGACCCCAATAGCAAAATTTGATCCGTTCCGCGTGGCTTAATTTGGGTAAGTGTTCCTTTGATCCGTTGGGTCAAAAGTATTTCTACTCCGTCATCATAGCGTCTTATCAAGCGGAAGACGGGCCTGCGGCCACCGGTTCCTAGAAAGGGCCGTCGCTAGATTAAGACACGGATGCAGGAACCGGAAGATCCCGTGCGATGCCTCTGTACCATCATCTGAATTCAGATGAGGAAGAAATGCCATTGTGAGGAACCTTACTGTTATGATTAACAAGAGGAAGGATGTTGACTGTGTGTTGAAGGCATTTGCTATGATATTAAGATAAGTATCGTGCGTTCAAAGTGAATCTGGATATTATTATAGCGCATCCCAATAAACTAAGAAAAACTATAAACTATACCAATCAAACTTGACATTATGAGAATGATAAAGTGATATGGTTTCTTCGGTCAAATCGGAGCTTGACTGAAAATTAAATTATAGCAAATCTGCTGCTAAGGATAGTTATTTCAATGTTTCTGTTTTAAATTTCTTACTGTCAACAATCGAATCAAAACATTTTGAGAAGCTATTTATTCGATGGCCTTGCAGACAATGTTTACTCATGATTTTACGAAAATTTGATATTACGAAAAGGAAGTGAGCATATGTCTATGTAAATCAAGGTCACTCCGGATCGTTCGGAATCTTGAAGGAAATGTATTACTCAAAGTGTCACAATGCTCCTCTAAAGCAGTAGCCAAGAAACCAGTCCGCCAAAAGGGTTTTGATTACATTTTTGAACTCGAATCCACTGTAATAAAAAAGCACCTTCTCTGATTACAAATTGCAAAAATAATTGCATAGTACTACCATTGATTACAAGTATTCGGCGTAAATAAATGTATACAAGTAATATTTACGTTCAAACTTCTAAATAAATCAATAATAGAAACAGTTCAGGATGATTGAGTTTAAAAGTATGTCAATTTTTTAAATTGTATATATTTATCATTTTTTTAAAAAACATCTAGATTCATAGGAATACGATCCACGTTTAATTTTTAATACCAGCCTTTCTAGATCGTCATTCTTTTCTAATCTCATGCTGTTAGAAAGATCGTTCGTTTTAGCCTAATGAAATATTAAATTTATATCAATTGTGGACTCAAAACGAAGACCGCAGAAAAACAAAACAGGATAAATTTGTGTTTCGTAATAAATTCTATAGTTTCTTTACTATCAAAAAACCATCGATTATCTCCTGGTGAAGAATCGTCTATTTTTTCGAGTGAATTCAGTCGGATGAAGCAGCGATTTCGCAACGAATCAAGGCCGTGTTTATTTGTAAATATTGAGGCTTAGAGCAATATGCGACGGATTCGTGAGAGTCAACTGACAAAAGTATTTTCCTATCATTTCCCCGATTTTGCCCCACTCGTTCGTTTTACTGGAGAAGGCATCGTTTCTAATAATGCGACACGTACACAGATCCACAGATCTATGATGGAAGTAGAGATGGATTTGCCAGTACTTTGGTTTTAACTGGGTCATATGGAGATTATAAGAACTTTTTCAGAATTAAATATTTTCTTTAGAGTGGTTTAATTTCGTTATACCAACGAAATATGGACAATTTGAATACTTTAATATCTTCCCACTCATTCGTAAAGTGACGTTTTATGGAAATAAATATTTTTTTTAAGAGAAATTAATTATAAACACATCAGAAGGATGTTTATTGTTAATTTTTAACAAATGATATCGAATTCGCGGAGTTTAAATTCACTATAAATGCACCTTCGATTGTTTAAACAATAATCTCATAGCTCTGAAAATGTTTTTTGACATTCCTTTTCGGGTAATTCCAAGCAATTATCGGCGAATGAAAGAATATTTTAAGAAATATGTTGGGAATCAAGATATCTCTTGCTCAGGAGGGAATTATAATGCAAGTTTCTATTAAAATTTATAATGAACATTGAGGAAAAGTAATACTGAGATCTCAAATAGAAACACTCGTTAATTTCGGATGAGAGTCAATCGAATTAAAAGGTACTCTTTCTAAATGCATCGTACGATAGTTTAAAACATTTATGGAAAAATATCACCTTTTAAGATACTCAAGCTTTCAGCTGTATTCTATATATGTTTCTATTAATGGAATAGATAACCAATAAATAACAAATGAGGAAAAAACTCGTAAAAAGTAAATAACAGCCAAACAATATTATCTAAAAGGAAATTTTAGCTGATACTTTACAGGTGGAACATAATAAATTTGTTTGAATGAATATTAATTAACTTTTTTAATAAAATGATGCACATACGATTTCAGAACATAACATCAAAGCTACCTCTTCGTGCACAATAATTCACGAATCCATGGAAATACTCCGTGTTGTAGTTAACATCATCCGCGATTACCAAAAGAGCATTAATCAAACCATCACTTTTTGGCCAAATTCCCTACTTAACGATCTGTTACACTCAGCAAATTTATGGTCAGCGATGCTCTCTTTTCTATTTCACGAAATCTCTAGCGACACTAATTTATGCTAAGCCCAGCTGTTGCTTTGTCCGAGGCGGCATGCTCCATTGCCGACCAAAATCATACGCTCCATTGCCCCCAAAAATAATGCATTCCAACAAAGTAATAGGATACTACTAAATATGGCGCTTTTATACTCTAAAGTTGCCTCCAATATTACTTGTCTCTTTTTTGCCTAAAATATTTTTCACAGGCGAGGATTTCTTGCATTTGGAACCAATATTTTGGCAGCATGTGCACTGATTTCTACCAAACAAATTTCACACAAAGGAGCTCTAGAAGATAAGCGCAATGCAGAATTCTTGTTCAGATTCCAATCAACATTTACATTTCTTTGTGACAGTTTATGGAGCAAAAATTCGCAAGTATATCTCTTTAGAGTTTTTGATGGTGAGATTTATTGAAGTTTATAAATTTCGTTTAAAAACTAAAGTATTATTAGATTGAAACTTTGAGTATGTTAGTTTCATTGGGGATAATGTTAACCAAAAAACTCCAAATATTCTAAGAAAAAGAATCTATCTTGCTAACTTTGTGTTATTTCTAATTAATCTTAGAATTAATTTTAGATTAATCTTTAAATATTTAAATACTTGATAAAAATAAAGCAAAATCATGGGAAATAAAAAATGAATATAACAAAACGCTTATATAAAGATGAAAGTTTTAGAATGTTATTCGGAAGTTGATAAATTAAAGCGTTTTTAAAGAGCGAGAATTTGAGGATGGTGAACTAAAACTATCTATCAAGAGGAATTTATTATTGATTGTATTTACCACAGAGGGTATTTATTTATACGAAACATTTATTGTGCACATATTTTCGATGATTTACAAAATATGAGGGATACAATTTAACTATTATTTCGTGATCTACTGAAAAATTCAAAGCTATTGAAAGAAATATTATAAATAAAATAAAGTATTCTGAAGCCCACTATTTTCAAACTTTAATCGGAATTAATCCACAACCCCAACCAAGTACTTCACTATTTTAATCCTAGAATAAAATGGTTAAAACATCATTACATTCTAGACTGCTTGAATCATTATCGAATAAAAAATAAATCAATTCACTAATGAATATAAATTTACAGTAACATCTGATTGTGGAAACCTATTAGCTTGGTAATGTACGATGTTAAATAATCATCTAAATACATTTACATATCCTGAATTTCTCGACGAAAATTAGGAAATTATTTTCATTCATTTTTTGAGGATTAAAAATTATTCGAGTCGGAAGTGGATCTGCCTCGAATTCCGAAATTCGTGGGTACTTGAGTACGTGACCTAATTGGTGCGTGGCAGAGGCATTTCTCTGCGGATTGACCTCAGGTGGGCGAGCGATGAGGCCATTGGTCAGCCACTTGTTTGCTGGAGAAGAGCAAGTTGAGAAACTTCGGAAGGGAAAACCTCTTAATCTATCCAAAGGCTGAAATTGCCTTCCTTTTGAAAGCCCTGCGAAGGGTCCTGACAGATCCACTGCAATATGTTTCCACCGGAACATAAATTTAAGGCCTAAAACGGTTTGCTGCTTCTCAAAAGACGACTTCGAAGTTTGGGGAGTTTGAAACGACGCTTACAATTATACAAGTCCGAAATTAAATTTTACCACGGGTTCATTTGAGATTGAATTACCGCCTTCTCTTTATACTCCACTCAAATGCATACTATTTGCTTTAAAATTATCAGCTGAATACTTGGAATGTTTTTTTAGCTACCAGCTATTTCGTCATCTGTTTATAGTTGTGTACGAAGTATTGAGGGATAGCAAGAAGGTGATCGCACAGATAGATGGCTCTCTTAGGCAATGCTGAATCGTATGCTGTTTGTATAGGACGGCCCATGAATTCGTATCGCGTAATTTCACAAAGTAATCGGAAGCAAAGAGACAAGATTCGCAAGCAATGAGGAGTTGAGTACTTTAACCATGTAAAAATATTCTCTGAAATTCCTCAAAATTCGGGCATATCATCTTATACTATGAAGCAGTGGAATCCAGAAAATAAATAGCTTAAAAAAACATGTGCGCAAGTGGTGACCTGATTACAACATTTGAAATGTCTCAGAATGGATAAATGAAAAAAATTTTATTGATTTGCTTTTTGAACTCATCTGCTCAAAATATCCAAGCTACATTAATTGCCAGATTCACACATTGTACAGATTTTTATAGTAGAGCTGGAGAACGTACTTTCACGAGGCTAGAGTTACTATTGTATGCTTAAGTTTATGAAGTATTCAGCACTGAATTTCGTCAAATAATAAGCATATATGAGTTCATCATAATCTCACCCATTTTAAATAGAGATTAAAATACTCGCAGATTAATTAATATAATTTATTTTTATTAAACCTTTTACAGCAAATTATTTGGTGAAATGATTAACTTAATTTTTAGCTATTATGAATAAATTAACGTATACACACTGCAATCAAAAGAAAATGTTTGATTTAGTGAAATTACAAGATGGATAAGTTGGGAAGCCATTCTATAGTAGACCTGAAATTATCGCCTCCTCAGTTTTTAATATTAATAAACATTACGGTCTTCACATTCACTACCTCTTTATTCAGAAAAACCGGTGAGGAAAACCTAGACTATAACCATCCTAGGAGTAATAAACAACTGTTCGGGAACCCAAGAAAAGCGCATATACACACACTTGGGTAATGAATACAGGAATTAACCTATTTGCTGATTGTATAAAATCTGCTTCCACATTTGCTGTTTCAGATAAATCTCAAAGAAAAACAGTAGGGGACATCAATACCTCAAAAACAACCAGCAGATGGAAGAAAACATAAAAGAAAATCTTCATCATCCCTTAGGGGAATCCGGGCTTATTGGAAATGAACAGATCGGCCTCATTTCTCAGAAAAAGAATCCGTTCATTTATGAGACCTCGTTCCGTGGCCAAAGTAATTATTTAGAAGCATTCGTGGAATTGAAACAAGGCAGAAAGGAGTCCGAAGTCAAACAGGGGAGTGTTTGCATGACTCCTTCCTCTAGGACCTCTTTAATCCGTCAAACCGCTTGCAAATACTCCGTTCCAGTTAACATGACCGCCTCTTCAATATTGACTCCAACCCGCAGTGCCCACTTCTCTTTAAGGGCACTCCGTTTCCAAATCCCCGTCAGCAAACCCTTGCTCCTCGAATTGGACTCTAAACCCTCAACGTTTGCTTCCCGGAATGTTGGAGGTCGCAAGACTTAACCGAGAGGTGCAAACCTTCCGATTCGACCTATTAGCTTCCTCCCAAATCCCCCGCTATCGACCTGACCTCTGGTGGAAGAAGGTTTCGTACTATCCTTTTTCTCTGGTCCAAGAGCCACGGAGACTTCCCCAGTTCATCCCTTGGTATTGCGAAAACTTCTCTACTCCGTGGATCCCTGGTCGAGGAGGGGCCATTCATAAATTACCAGTCCGTTTTTTGATTTTCTCTTACGACCATTGCCCGGATCAGCGTTTCCAACGGAACTTATGTTTGATTCCCTTTATAATCGATGTTTACAAACACAAAAGCCAGATATAAATTTGATCTTACGCAACATACACGTATACATAAATACATGGGAATTAAGATGGATTAATTTTAGTGCACTGGAACAAAAAAAAAACAAAAAGAACAAAAGGAAATGTTCAGATTCATTTGAAGATGTTAGCTCGCTACAAAACTGGTCTTATTATTGAGACATCTGTGGAAAGTATTCAATTATTTATTCATTATAAAATATGTAAGAAAATATGCTGATGTCTACATTTTTTAAAGTATAAATGTACCAAATGGATGAATAAATTATGTAATGAAGTGTAAAATCATTTAAACCAGAACCTTTAAAAAGAAAAGAGATTCAAATCAGTACTTCCCCAAAGTTTATATTTTCTTTGGAAAGGTGAAGTAAAAGGTGTTTGGAAGTAAAACATCGTCAACCCACGATGCCAATTTTTTATGATAAATTTATGTTACCTATGGAAGATAATTCAAGCATTGCAAAAGTACTAGTCTCTTTGTCACAATCCTCCAATAGTTATGGATTGACATAGTATTACGTATGTGAATTTTATTAGCGAAGTATTGCTTTAATTCTATTATGGACATTAAAATATGTAAAAATAATTTTTTATTATATATCAAAGACGAGAAATATAGAAATGCAAGATGATTGCCTTTCTTAACAACCATGAGATGTTTTATTACAAATAATGTAAAGCCATAAGTAAAACTACAAATTACTAATATAACTTAATTTTTTTAAACAACTTAAATACGCAATATTAAAGCTACTACTAAGATTTTGAAGGCTAGTGTTGATTATTGATTGCTCTTTATATCGCTATCAAATATCTTTCAAAAACAAACTACTATGAGCGAGAGACCATTTTAAGCAATCAAGGCGCCGATTCAAATTTCAGTAAAATATTCAATAGTAATTCTCTCTCATGTGCACGTAAATGTAAATAAGAATTCGTTCAAAAGTTTTCGCTAGAATTTTGGATTATTTTTTTATAGGGAAAAACAGCTTAAATAGAAATCGTAATATCTTTTGTACACCACCGCTCGTTCAGAAATCTGCTGTCCCATTCATGCGAGGAAATAAAAGTTACGAGTCAAAATATATTCTCTATCCATCGTCCATAGACTGGAGAAGAGTTGAAGTTATAAAAAAGTGAGTTTTTCGAGTGATGAAGGAAGTTGTTGAATGGAAGAAGCAGATGGGAAAGAGGAGGAACCTTTAGAATGAATTTCGAAGAATCAGATGACTGGATTGCGTCCCAAGGAAACTTTCGAAGTTTACCTTGAGTTTTTGACAGCAGATTAAAATATTTCTATCGCCATTTTGGCTTGGCGATGAAGCATACACATCTCAGCTAAATTTTGCTATGGACATTCGTGTTGTTGATTGTTTGATATGTTGTTCATTACTAAATCCATATATGTATGTGAAGATGCTTTACCATTTATTGGAAGGACCTCAAATACACCTAAATTTTAGTTCTATAATATCCAAAAGAAAATGGTAAAGAAGATTATCTAGTATTTCAAAATAAATAAGAGAGGAATCAATCTCAAATTAATAAATGAAATTTTTCATTTTCAACTTGATTCAAACATAACAGCACTTAAAGCTTTATTCATATAAATATATAAGTACTTAAAATATTTTTAATTTATCCAAAAGCACGGGAATAAATAAAATCACAACTGGATACGTGCATCTATTTATGCACGTACATCTATTAATAGCCTTTTCATTCACTAATTTTATAACCAAACTTCATCTCTAAATTGACTCACATTTAACAACCTTCTTCCAAAGATACTTACTACTCCATCTGTAATAAAAGCACATTTAAGAAGTGGTTCATTCAAAAAATGATTAATCTATACTTTTTAAAAACCTTTCTTCGACACAAGTTTCCAATAAAAACTTCCACCATCTTAGAAATTTCATGAGTGACTCCGTTTACTCCCAAAAATATCCCTCGAATCAAAACGACAATATTCGTACGTGTTTGAGTTTTATCGGCAGACATTCAAAAAATACATCGAATGAGAAAATAACACTGTAAAGCACTTTCGACTGAGGCCGAAATTTTGAGGAGTGAATTTCCGAGGATGAATATATATGAAAAAAGGGGAGCTTAAGAACGGGATAATATCCTCGCAACTTTCAGGGCGTTCTTTCTTGGAAACGCCTTCGAACATCTCTCATCGACTGCTTCGTCTTTTTCAGGGTCGCATTTCCCCCCGCTGCGCCCCCGCTCACGTTATCCTTTTTAAATACAACTCGGAAGGGTTCGAAAACACTATGAGAAGAGTTTGTTTTCTCGCGGAAAAGAAACAACACTGAAAATATTTATTCAAAGCTCCTCCCTCTTGCATCAATCAATCAACGGATTCCCGTAGACGCCTTAAAGCCAACCATAAGTTTCCCTTCTTTCGTATTTACATCACCCCTTTCCTCGCCATTTGGAACTCGTTATTTTTATACGCGCAAGGGTGCTTAATCAATATTACCACCCAACTTCTTTTCCGCTTTAATTAAAACGTTAAAATTTTATGAGATAATTTAATATCGGATTTTATTTATCCGAAATATCTTCCCAAATATTTTAAGGGGCTTTCTGAGAATGACAAGAGAAGTTTTGGAAAATATAAATATAAAATGTAATTTATATGAAAAATATAATATCTTCGAAGTTGACAAGTTTGACATTTCGAACAAATTACGTGGAATTCTGAAGATGAACGAGGAAGTGGTGAAAAGAAATAATAAACAAAGGATGGAGATAATGAGAAGAAGTAACTTTTCGTTTTATTTTCTGCATTTTAATAGATTTCGGTAACCATATCATCACTAAGGCAATTTCGAAGTCGAATTTAAGTCGAAAAAATTTGAAATCCCGCGTAAACAATGTCGTTCCACGATTGAAGCAAATCAAATCAAACACAGATTTATTTACTCTTATATGCAAACATTTATAAACTAAATTACGATCGCATGCACATATGCTACAATTTAAGATGTTGAAAAGCTCCTAAATTCTCACTAGCAATCTTCCAAATAATTTCAGAATTAATCTACAAATCTGTCAGAAATACAAAGGTTTCATAGTAAATATATAATAAATGTCAATAATTTTCAACCTTCTTAAGCCAATAGTTTTTTAATGTACGTTAAATCTTTCGTACTTGCATCATGAAATTTGTTTGCAATTGAATTTTGGAAAATTAAAGTCAACTTCAAGAGAAATCTAAGAAACAAAGCTAAAGTGTTTGGCTTTATGTACAAAAATTCTATTTCTTATTATTTTTATCCCCTATAATCTCTTCGTATCCCTTTAAAAGGGATTCTTGGTAACTAATATATATTTTATTTATAAAAGTACTCTGATTCTGTATCTGTCCTATATTGTAGGAAGCTATAGAAAATTTAAGGGTTGATGATAATTAAACTCGTGAATTTGAAAAATTTTAAGGATTACGAAGCAAAAATACTGTTCTATTATTCGGAATACGTTTATCTTCTCCTCTTATGATATCGCTGCATAAAATCTGCACTCCATAAAAACGGTCCAAATCTTTGAGTAACCTTTTAGACTCGAGTGTTCACCTTGAATTTACCTTGAGCAAACGAAATAGACGCGCACGCTTTTTGAAGAGATGCTTAGATAAAGCGAATTAGCGTAACCTTGGCGACGAGCCCCAAAAGCTTCTTACTTTGCTCTCCAAATATCCCGACACCTTTGCTGTATCCAACTGCCACTTCTAATTCGCCCTTTCTTCACCACTGCACCATTTCCTCTTCGCACACACAGCAGACGTCTTGAAATTCGATTCTGAACATTTTTCCCGGTTAATTTATGCAGATTAGATAAGGTTGGGGATCCTTTCACTTTCGGCTGTTTGAGTCGCGTAGGAGGGCAAAGAAACCGGAAAGTCAAGAGGTGAGCTCCTTGAATCAAACGGTGAGTACGTGTGGAAAGAGAAGACGCGAATGGGGAAAAAGTAATGCGTGGGATTTGAAAGTGAGAATAATGAGGCGGAGAAAGTGAACGAGGCATGAGGTGTGGAGCGATAAGTCACGTCAATGATACCTCAGATGAGGAATATTCCGGTGAATTTCTCTTGGCAGATGCGTTTACCAGGAGCTGTTCATCAAAGAGGAAATTCGGATTAATGTAGATAGACTGCGGAGGATTTATTTGATATCATTTGACAGGGGTTATTAGCGGAGCCTCTCCGTTTGGGTTGAACGTAATTCAGCGAATGACTTGAGGCCTTATTGTAACCTTCCGGTGCGGTTATCAATACGAAGCTGAAGAGGGTTAATGATATCCTTTTTCTAGTAATTACAACAATTTCATAGAGGAAATTTTGGATTTCAGAGTCTTTTTCGTGGTCACACTGATACTGCGTTAATAATATTTTAACGCGATTATAATAATTCCCTAGATTTTTTCACACGAACTGTACAAGGATTCACTTTAGTAGCTACGAAGAAAGGAAGATTATCTTCCATGATACCCTTATAATATAAATAATACCATGTACTTCCATATTAACCCTAACTCTACTCTCTGGAAGAAATATTACAAGACGCTCAATTCATCCTACTCAAAAGAATATCACAACATAAGTCTCATATTTATCAATCTTCTTAAGATAAAAAAAAACATTGCGAAACAATTTTGAACGAATTAAATTAATATTTCTAACTCATAATATCAGAATATTGAATTGATTCATTGATTAAGACTACAAAGATGAAGCTATTTCGATATACAAATTATTAATTGATTTTGAAATTTTCTAAAGAGAAAGAAATCACTGCAGTCTCAAATGCTTAAGAGTTTCGTGATTTTTTTACGACAAAATTAGACAAAATCTAAAAATACCCAAAAAATGATTTCTTGGGTTTTTTCTAAAGCAGGTGAATTTTCACCTAAAGTGACACTTATCTTATGATATCTTCCAAAAGAAATCTGAACCATTCTTATCTTTTAACTCGACCTCATACAGAATTGATTACACGTTTTCTGTGATGGAAAGAACTGGAACTATACCGTGGACAAACCCTTGCGTAGTGAATATACTTAAAGGCAATTCTGAAAGACCCGGAGCGACTTTGGATATAAATGAGAATCTCCTAGGTGACAATATTTAACAACGCGAATAGCTCAAGGCTATTACATCTCTCTTGATTCGGAAGCTATCGTATACGTATTCACTCACCCTCCGCTGAATCCTGGAATCGGTGAAAGGAACGGTTCGTGATGAGTATCTTCGCAGTCATCCAAATGAACGCATTTAATCTATCGAAGTGATAATTTTTCGCTCGAATCATTTCATTTTGACGTAAACTTCTTTGCACGACTCCTTTCCGATACAATGTTTGTCCGGAAGTGCGTCCTTTCTGTTCGCCGCATTTGCTAACATCGGATAAACAGCAACTTTCGCTGTTGATATTGCCTTCGAGCCGCAGTCGACATTTCACGAGTAAACATCCGAAATCCGTTTTCTCTCACACACATCCCTCTTCCAATTCCACGCACGCATATGTCTTCCTTCAGCCGCTTTCATTCATACACCCTCATCATCCCCTTGTGCTCTTCCTTGATGCGAATTTAATGTATACTTCTTTCTGCAACGAGTTGTTTTCCTTCTCTTCCTTGACCTACTGCAAGTTCTCGTACTCAAAACTGCATTCCCGAAGCTTAAATTACGCGTATTTATTTCTATGAATTTGCATCTGCTTAAGGTCTAATGAGGCTGAAACATCTCTTGGGAATCCATTAATTAGTCCAATACTTTACTTGAAGATTAAATTCACGTGATACATCTAAAGAGAGCTCAGATTTCGCGTTACTAGTTTCTGGGGAATGGAACTTGTTTACTGGTCCTTTTAAACATATTGGTTTACTTCATGTTTCATGTCTTCGTGTAACTTTAAACAACGAACGTTTTCTGAGTGTATTTTCCGCGAAATTTATTCTAAAAAATTTATAACTCACCTACGAATAAGATTTTTATGAACATATTCCGAGAAGAGAAAAATCACAGCTTCATTTACTGAAATTTTGCTTAATTTTTCGACTTCCAATTCAACGAAGGCAAGCAGATGTGCAGAAAATGGATTACTCATTAAAACTCTGGTCATAAAAGCTGGTCTTATACTTTTATTCGTAAATTTTTCTTCAATGGGATCAGGTTAACTCATGTTTATTTTATATACGTCTACTCATGTGCTTATTTTCTCCACAAATTTATCGTACTTGTCAATTACTGAGCATCACTCAAATATGTTTCTCATATTTTTATTATTATTAATTCACTTAATTTTTTTAATATGAAATTGACCTGATAATGGCATTAGTCAAAACGGATCGTTTATTAAAATACTGTGGACATTTACGAATTGCTCCCTCCAATTTTCATTGTTACTAGGATTAATTATTATAATGATTAATAATGAAGTACCCATTCTTACCTTCTACACCACTTTAATTCGCTTCCTCTATGTTTGACCGACCAGAGTACCTTAAGTGATAAATGAAATTTGAACATAGCAGCAGGTCCTTTCGGTGTAATCCAGCCGGGGAAGATATATTAAGAAAAATAACTTTACATTATAAATTTTATCTACTTTTTAAGAGTATATATGACTGAATAATCTTGCTCCATACTTTAATGGAATCCTATCATGAAGAAGAAAAAAATAAAAAAGACTAAAACATTCTCGCCATTAAAGAAAATTATTTCCTTATTACAAAAGTCTAAAGATCGATTTTAAAAACAAGTTGTATTAGTCAAGAAACTTTTTTCTTTTAATTTCCGTAAATTCCGCACAAGTTTTGAGATGGTTATGAGTATATTATTAGTTTCAGAACCAAGGAATATAAATTCATTTTCTTCGATAGGAAAACGTTGGTATGTAAATCAACCGTAAATCATTCAATATTCTATAATTTAATATTTTATCATTCAATAATAATTTATTTAACTAAATTAACATTGAAAGGCGTGACTTCGTGGAAAGCCATAATAGATTGATAAATTTTTTAAATTATTCCACAAATAATTCATCAGATACCGGTATCGTAATCTGCATTACGAGTGATTACGTAATATACCATGTTTATCATTATTCTTATTTAACGATGTTACCAACTCTTGGGAGATTCAACGCTGCACTAACGATCGAACCCTTTTAATTAACATCTAAGGGTACCTTAGAGGTTGTTCTACGAATCTTGATATTAATAAAGATCTCTCGAGACGCCAGTGTTTCGCCACATGATTTAATAAAGAGACTACTTTCCGATAAACAAAATGGCACGGGGGAGCATAACTAAGTGTGCGTAATGCAATAGCCTCATTCATCGGAAGAACAAACTCGAGTCCCCCACGAACACTTCCTTGGACCTGTTAAGTGCCGCCTAAGGTTGTAGATACAGCTGAAGACGTCCTCTGATTAGAATTGCAGATGCGACTAAATTGCGGGCTCGAATTTCTCAAGCCCTTTGGTGCTAGATGCAGTCTGTACTCTCCGCAGACTTCAGCCGCCTTAAACGGGTTAACTCAGCTTCAAGAGACCCTCGCACTTCCGAATCTACCTTTTGGGACGGTAGCGGAGGAGGGGTTCGCTCCTGAAGCTTTAATCCGATTCCCGGTACTTAGTCATTAGAACAGTCGGTTCTTCCAAGTGCATCAGGCACTGCAGGCACAAGTCCGGTGCCCATGTCAAGGAGTCCTTCCTTTGCTTAATGCCGGATCACATATAAGCTCATGCAGAGTCATCTTGGCTATTATCCACGTATGTTCCCGTCCAAGGATGTCCACTAAGTTACGTAAATCCGGAGACTTATGCAAGGAGAAGATGGCTGAGGTCAATTTCCTCATAAATACATAGCTAAAGTCTTTACCCTTAAGCTCTTGGTGAATTGTAACAGTATGTATTTGCTCTGAGATGAATTGGAATGCGATGCTAGAGTAAGAAATCACACGAGTACATTTAGGTTTAGTTCTTTGTCACGTCTAATGTTAAGGAGAAATAGGAAACATGAGTAAATTACTCTTAAGGAGACTTAAGTCTTTGCTCAGTTTTGATTTGATCAATCTATGGCTATAAAATTGTAAATACAGTGATAAGAGTTCATTCTTTTTAAACCTTTTTTCCATTAAAATATAATACGATATTTTATTTAGGCATCAAAATTTTTTCCATACTGCAAATCTGGTAAATGATTGTAGAGATTTATAAATCAAATACAAAGCCCACTGACACATGTAAAGACAAATATCACTTTAGTTCAAAATTTTAAAAGGAACTCACAGAACATATCTGCAAAAATTACTAAAAATGCTTCTTAAAATATCCTAGTTAACTATTATTTTAATACTGGATAATTTCAGATGGATAGTAATACATCATTCATACCTTTATATACATAGTAAACAAAACATTAAACATTATATATTAGCGAAATACCCCTTTTTACTTGATAAGAAATGAATGAATTCATAAATGCCATACTTTTCTCTCTCTTACTTAGCAATTTAAGTCCATTAAACAATTGAGTATTACGTCTTAAAACTATAAATACACCTCAATTACGTGGTGATTAATTTCTTTCCCTACTTAAGTAACTTTGAAAGTGTTTGGTATGAGCACCGATTTCCAAAACATAACTTAAATATTTCCTCGCCTCTCTCTTCTTCTTGAAATTTCCTTCAAATTCCAGAACCATTCATCATCTTGAAAGCTTTTTTTATTCGTCGCTGTCAACTTCTTTTAAACACGCTGACAAATACTTCGATTTTTATTCCACGCAAATGCGTCACCTTCTCATTTTTATGAATTTTCCAAAAATACCTTCTAAATTGAAAAGAAACTTTGGATTCGACGCCATTCCCTCATCAATACTCTACTTCATTATGGAATAGAAAACGAAAATCTCGAAAACAGTGCTCCGAATTTGTGGTTGAAGGTTTTACAACTTCAGGAGTGGTTTGGAATACCATTTGTTGATATTTCTAGAGTCTTGTATAACTCCATAGATGTCTTATTGAAAAAATTGAATATTTAGAGTATTAGAAAAACTGATCCATAATTATGGTCATGATGGTTATGTCAGCAAGTAATTTAATACAAATACATTCATTCAATAATATTATTATTATTTTTTATTCAAAAAATTAAGTTGAAGATTATTTAATGAACGATTTAAATACCCTGCTTTCATTGGTTACTGTTTCTATTTAATTACTCATTATATTTCTAAGAGTAGAAAAACAGTTTAAATTTCATTACTTTTACAACTCAAATACAATCCCCTGTGTGGCAGATTTTAGAAGTATTTCCTTCAACCACCTATATAACTATATACAATTTAAATTTAGCTCCCATTAATGATGAAGATAAAAATTACTAACCCTCTAGGCTTATAATCCTAAAAATTTCAGTGCAAATTAATTGATTAAGGTAAGTGATTAATAGAAGATATTCAAGACAACGTCAATCGTTTTCGTCCAAATTAATGTAATTGGCAATGTCTTATGGCAATATAACTCGTACTTATATAAACTCTCTCTAACCGCAAAATAGTATACAAAATGTTATTCCATCTCCTTTTACAAACAGTTCTAAACTCTCCTGTAGTAGAGCTATCAATCTCCTTCGTATTTTTGATCAGACCTTTCCCTTTAAATCACTCCATCGATAAATCAAGAACTGTTAAAGCTCACTTGACTTAAAGAAGTATCGATTTTAGCAATCTTTTTCAGTGCAAAATCCGAATTATTCAACGAAAGAAATATGTTAGGAAATAAATAGATAGACGAGAGAGTTCAAGATTATAATTATTCTACCAGAAAATTGTGAAGGTATTTTCCATAAAAGGTGAAAAATACCTTTTCAAATTTTTCTTTATCCAACTTACGGAATGATATTGGTTTATGACGGGGAGAGGAGCGCATTCTCAACGTGGGAGCGACATATGTGTAGAAAGTAGGTGAAGGACGGGAGCTTATTCCAGTGACAGAGGCATGCAAAGGGAGGGACTATTATGAAGTGTCGGCTGCAATGATTACCTCATCCTCCGAAGACGGCGAAAGATTCTCTCTCCCTTTGCAACGATGCCTCAGAACTATTCTCTAACATTTCTCAAGCCCATTAGAAGAACATTAATTCTTGATTGGTTGCTATGACGAAAAGAAATTGACATGTTTAGGGTACGATTTTTAAAGATAGATTAAGTAATAATAGAATTGGAAATTTTTAATTTTAGATATTTAATTCGGAGGTTAGATGTTCCGAATCGGTTCAATCGAATGAATATATGCTCAAGAGTTCAATGAAATGAAGAGTTTGATATCTAGTTTACGTCTAACGTATTCTTATGCCTTTAATATTACATTAATAATTTCCAGAATACATAGGCTGAAATTATTATACTCTCTTACTGGAAGTAGGATTAAAATTAATAACCATAATGGTTTGATAAATAAATAAACGGATGCTGGAATTTTGGAAACACTCAATACAAAAACTTTCAAGTTAGAATACTAAATCCCTCAATAAAAAAATTCCAGTGATATGAGTATTGCCGCACAATTTAAAATTTAGAGTTATTTCATTCATAGTCGGATTATATGAAGACAAGCAATGATTCAAGTTAATACGAGTTGATTTTTTAAAAATGATTTAAAGATCAAAATATTAAATTACATTATATTGAATAACAAGAAATTAAATTAAATTAAATTACAATAAATCAATTAATTTCGTGGATTTAATCTCGGTGTTACGGTATTTTCTATAATACATAATTTTAGAAATAATAATTTGCTAATATTTTCAAGCACGCTTTGTTTGTTCAAATCCCCATAAGCTCACGATCCTTTTCCTTGGATGATAATATACAAAAATAGAAGTATAATATCCACCATTAAAGAACTTTTCAATTTATTGGAGATAGATTCTTACGTGACGTCATCAAAGGCTATGCAATATTTTAAAAAATCAGCAATAAATGATTAAAAAGATAAAAAATATATTTAATTAAATTAAATTACATTAATTTTAATTAAATTTATAGATAATTATATAAATATATATTAATTTGAGTTAATTATAACATCTGAAACTAAGTACGAAAAGTGGTAACCATGACAACAGACAGCTACCATAGCAACGCTTTTCCTGGATATCTTAACTAGGAAAATGGCTTTTAAGCACTTCTTTACGTTTCTTGCAAAGGTTTATGTGGTAATCATGGCCTTTATATACGGTTTCTTGATTACTAACATGCTTTCTTACCTCTTCGCGAGATTCAGGGGAGAAGAAATAAAGTAAGGCAAAATAAATACGCAAGAGCAGCGAGTAAAAAAATACTAGAAGTAGTTGCAGGGCACGCTATGCTATATTATTCTTCACGTATCTAATAAAACGCCATAGCCATCTATTGTACTGTATATTTAGAGTGGTATTTTTGGGATTAGATTTATTGCAGATATTTCAATCAAGGGGGAGCATTAATCTCTATTATATTCTTCTAGATGCCTTTGTATTTATGACGATCAATTAGAGACACGAGTAATACCAACGTTAGTCCGAATGACGAGAAGTAAACGGGTATACGGAGTATATGAGGCAAGTGTTTGTCATTTATATACTATAATTGTTGCTTTATGATATTGCAGAGTCGGAAAAAAAACGGTGAGTTTTTTCGGTTCATTATTTTCTGTACCATTCCATAATATAGCGATCATTCATTACCTAATCACTTAATTTTTTTTCAGGGATGATACTTTTCTGACAAAATGGGCATACGATATAAATACATACGTAAATAAAAAAATACGTATGTTTTTCTCACTACGAAGATGTGAGAGGTATTACTCGTACAATTTGCATTGAACCTGACGAACCTCTATCTCCAACAATTCAGACAACTTCCATAGTAATCATGAGCCAGAATTGGCTCAAACTATCCTTGTCTCTAAGTTTATAATTGAAATACACAACTAATGAGCCATTTCTCAAGACTGTATTGAGAGACAAACGTGATTTTTTCTTCGAAATCAATGAAGTGTTACTATAAATTTCGCTTTATCTTCATCGATCGGTTATTCTCTCGTTTAATATTGTACCCGCAACCAATAATAAATCAAATAAAGAATTTTAAATAAAAACATCTATCTAGAATGATCTTTGACTCGCCTTCTGTTCTATCACACAATTTCAAAAATTCTAATAAAGAGATCGTTCATTTACGGTGCATGCTATTTCAGGAATTAATTGAATCTATTTATATTTATGCATATTTTGTTCATCTATGAGCTAAATCACGCTCAATTTATGATAAGAAAGAGTTAATGAAATATTTAGGGAATATATTGTACACACATATATAATAAAAATGCATGAAATGATTTTCCTTCTCCGTGTGTGCAAACATTCCTATTTAGTTTTCATCAATTATTTACTTCACGCTTTTTATGATGTTTAACTTTAGCTTTAACGTTTAGAAAATTAATACTGACAATTTTCTATCCGTTATTAATGATAGACACAACAAAATGAAACATAGATTAACGTGTAAAAATCGATGGAGATAATCGTCCCTTGGTATTGATTAGAAACTGGAAGTTGAAACTCAATAAGTAAAATAGATAAATCCACGAAATATATTGGCTAGATTCCTAATTTCATAATATATCAAAGAGTCTCTTAATTCTGAAAGGTTGATTATAAATTTATAAACCTAAAATGGGTAATATAATCAACATTATACAACATCAAAAATAAATCTTGATGTTATTTAAATATTCAGTAAAGGTTATCAATAATTTCGAAATAAACATGCAAACGTAAGATATTAAATATAAAAGGATTATCAACACAATGGTAGAAATAAAACAAATATGAATCAGATGATCATGAATGAGATGAATGAAGATGTTACATGGGAGAGAAGAAAGTTCGGTTGTAGAGTTAGGACTTCGTTGATACAGAACAGCGGGAGCAGAATCGCAGTATCGCGTGCGGTCAACTGTGTCCAAAGTCGTAGCATTACTACACCACCAGACGATGTCTAAAGCACTCAGCTCATTAACAATAGCGGAATACTAGTGTCAAAATAGAATCATGATCCATTAAGCCAGCACAATAAACATTTGCATACGCGATAAATAAATGATAATATGAAATTAATCTTTTCATACCTTCTAGAACAATGCCTCTCTTTCAATTAGGTTACATTTTCTTAAGAACGTTTAAATAGACAATCTAACTCGAATAATAAGATGAAAATATTTTTTTTATCTTTATATTCAATACACTTCCGTATACAATAATGATTTACCATGTGGTACTATTCAATATCTGTATCGCAATTGGTTACATTAGTGATTACAAAGGAAGTCATGCTAAGTAAGTCATAATAAGCTTGCAATTTCTTCAAAAACCAGGATAATCGAGAAAAAAATGTTGATATAATTTATAGAAAAAAGCAAAAAAGACAGCTTTTTTCCATTGGAAATAGGGTTAAGGAAAACCTTAATGTAACAAAGTTCTATCTGTAAGGGGGTGGAATTTGAAAGATATGAAATCTCAACTTGTCTTAGAAGTCGGGTTATATTATTACTTTGAGCGCAATATGGGTTATAAAAAAAGTAATGCTCGATCTTTTGGAATAAACGTTCAAAAGCATCCTTAACAGATTTCTACGGAATTGCAGGTGACGTGTGTAATATGACCTAGATTGTAACATATGAGTGCTATTTCACGTCATCTACGAACGTTCTCTCCTAAAGATACGTTCTAAAGTAAATGAAAAGTACGATTAAACTCTTTCATTATCATGAAAAAATGGTTGTTGAACATCGTTCGTGATTTGTTTTACAGTTTTCAGATATATAAATTCAATGTAAGAGATATTTTGCACTCTCTAACGCTGTTTTATTCTCTTCTGAACCTAAAAACAGTAATTTAGATTGTAGTGACAATCAAACAAATTAACTCAAGAGTACTAATTTTCTAAAACATCGTATCCTAAGGATTATTTTAAAAATAACACGAATGTGGGATGAATTATACCCTTTCATCAAAATTAAATACATCAACGCAAATGTAGTTTAATCACGTAACCGAAAAAGACGCACGAAATATTTCTCGAATAAATGGAAGACCACTGTAAAGGTTTCCTCGTTATGAATACACAGTTTTAAAACCACAGAATATTCATTTCATAATTCATTCATTCAAATTTACGAGGGACATTTTGACTCGATATCCCAATTAGGTTTACGAAATTTAAATCATAAGAAAGTCTACATAAACAGTTTGATAAATCAGTTTGATACCCTCTTCTAGCGAATAGATCCAACCACGAAGCTAGATTATACAAAATCCAATCGTATTTCCGAAAGAATTAAATTATTATAGTCAGGATAGAAAGGATAGATTTTTTTATACTTTACACGTTAAAGCGTGCACTTTTTCACTTCTGTTTAACTTCGTAATATTATTGTCAGATAAAAATGAATTGAGCACTTAATAAAGGGATGATCCTTTATGCACCTTTTCTTGTTCTACGAGCAATCCCACTCACCTAGCAACGCCTTAGAAACAGTTTCCAGGACAGATGTTATTAAAGGTTTCACAAATTCCCTTCTGCTAAGACTCCGTGGGAAACAGTCAACGGGAGAAGAGTGGAATTGCAGGCAAACCTCCTGACCTCGTTCTCAAAAGCGGAAGTGCATCGAAAGGGTGGAGTTAATATAATTTCATGGGTGAAGGTCGCCAGCAGCACTGCGTTATCTCGCGAAATTATGGGCTTCGTTATTACTTCTGCCCCGCTTACGTAATTCGGATAAGGTTGCGATAAACACATAGCCTTTTCGAGCAGCAATTCCACTCGTGTTGCTTCCTGCACTCTCCTGAATCTATTACGGTGACACTCGCGGAGATATTCGTTTCTCTCGAAAGAGATATGGGACTTTTTCTAGATGAAACTATTAGGTTTAAACTTTCGTATAACTAGTCCTTTGTGGCCCAGATAAACTGTAAATTCAGCACAAAGAAGAGGTAACAGGAAATTGCAAATGGAGATATATACATGATTATGAGTTACGTTATTTAAATATAAGATTGAATACATTTCAGTGCCTCTAAGTGATAGGAGACCGATACTTGAATGTGAATGGGCATCTCCAACTAAAAAAGTGGGTAAGATATTTTGTATTTAATATATTAAAATTAAAAAATTTGTTCCTAATTTACGTACAATTGTTATTTATGTTGCATTACATTACCATCATAACACTGAAAACTTACTTGAGATAAGGTAGGTAAACCGTCTGTTACTAGTATTCCTTCATACGTCACAACACTGTAGTTATGGCAACAAATGATAGAGGGCCTTGAATAGAATATTCCACGGAGAGAACTCATGGTTTAATTAAACAATAATTTATATGTATCATACCTTATTATTTGACAGAGAGAAATGATTATGAGCATGTCGCTTCACACTTTGCAGTTCCTCAGGAATTTTGAAAATAAGACCGATTGTTTTTTGATGAGGCTTTAAATAAATTATGCAGGTTTCTCCAGAATGATTTTATATATATATATATTATTATTTTATCATATGAAAAATGTCAATTCAACTGAAATTTTATTTAATTATAATTATTCACTCTGACTTATTTTAGGAGGCCCAAATTGAATATTATTACGAAAGATATATCTTAGCTTGTCATTTGTAAGAAACGGAAGGATGAAGATTCAAGATACAAAAGAGAAAGTTAAAGTTGGGATCAGGAAAGGAAACAGCCATGCTGAAGACAGCAGATGCCATAACATCCGTTTCAAACTTTGAAATATTTTCATTATAAGGATAAATACATTAAGACAAATACCTAAGATTTATATATTTAAAACTCACCAGGAGATTACGCAATTAAGCATGTCATTTCATGAATAATCATGCTTACTTAAATTTCTATTTCTTTATCCAAAATTAAACCCATAATGTTAAGCGTGTAAATATGAAAAGGGTTATGAGATGCTTACAATTTTGGTATGTTTACTGCGGAAGCCGTTTCTAAGCGCAACCATGCTCCCACTCGCGGTTTGTATAATGTATAATAATTATACATAGTACTGCATCTATTTCCCAAGGTAGAATGGATAAATCCGACGGGACCGGGAATCGAACCCGGTTCTCCCAACTTATCTATGTATCTATGGTGCATTTGGCAGCGAAAAATCAATATTTTCTAATGAAATGGTAATTCATCGATTGAGGTTATGGCTTATAGTTAATTAGTAAATAAGAATAATATGAAAAATTGTAGTCTACTTATCAGCATCCTATGAATTTTTTTCGGTAAAGATTAAAGCTAATTCTAGATTAGGATCGGATATTATCGAATTCCATTTGCGTTTAAATCACTTTCTAAAATATCGTATAAAGAAGATGAAACTAACAAGAATAAGATGAGAGGTCATATGATATTTTTGAGAGAACACTTGCTATGAAATCCTTGGTTACGAAATATAGGACGACAATGGTTCCTTCCGCCGAAAACAAAATAGAAAATATAAAAGTCGATAAAGAATTAATGGAAGAGAGGATATATGTGACATCGATGCTGAGGGATTAATTTGGATTGCGATGAAGTGTTCTTCTTAGCGAAAGGGAATATTGGAAACTGTTGAGAGCCCAAATCGGAGCCGTGGAGGGATGAAATGATGGCCCATGGAAACTACTTTCAGTAGTAACTGTTCCTTTAACGTCCTTCCAGTGGATATTCTTTCGATCATTCAAAGGACGGAATGGGATTCGGGTTTTATTGAGCTTTTATGTGCGATCATAGCCTCTATCTTAAGGAAACAGATCGGTCTCAATAAGTATTTTGAACGCGTTACTCGGTCACTTTTATGGAGGGTTTCGAGTTACCTTCAGATTAGGTCGTTGAGCTACACTTTAATAGGAATATTAAATATAAGATGTTCTTAAATGGGGTTCAACTAAGAGGAAGGGTGGTGGTCAGAGAAAAGATACGCTTGCTATTGCCGTTATACTTAATTCATGTCTTCTGAAGAATATCTTCTATACTTAAATACTATGGCGCCCTGGCTTTTGAGGGGAGTAAATAAATATAATCTGAACTACTTTTAAGTTTTTAATACATGTGTGTATACTACACAGATACCATAATCTATCGCTATATCTATCATATTAGTGTACATATTCTGCCTGATTATAAGACAGAAAACTAAAACTAAAAAAAGTACTCTGGTAAGAGTCTTACATTTTTTATAAATAAACATAAGGAATTACATTTAATGGCTTATTCAGTTTGAAATATTGGAAGCATAATTCTCATTTCAAATGAATATTCATTGAAAGTTGTCGAAATACCCATTTTAAATCTCTAATGATATAATGTTCAAAGTAAAAATCACTGTATTTCTATCATGTAAAGAACCCCAGAACTCAATGCTAAAATATTGTTTGGTTTTATGAAGACTATGAATTAGCCTAAGGTTTAAATGGCTAAAGCCTTTTCTATCTTATCAATTAATTTTTCTTAATACTCATCCAAGAATTTTCGAACCTAAATCCTCTTTTTTTGGAATTCCAATCGAATATAATATTATTCTCATAGGAGGCATAGTTAAGATGCTAATTCATGCAAAATTTTACTCAAATATTATATTATGTTATGCGAAGGGATTCGAGAAGGAACTTCTTCACAGCGTTGCGTAAATCTGTTTTCTTGTTCAAAAATGTCTTTGCACGTATTCACTGTCGCCTAGGTAAGAAACAAGGTCAAAGGCTAGATTAGGTAGAAACAGCACAGTTTCTCCGGCAAAGCATTACGGAAAGCGACCCAAGTTTCGTAATTTCGTTTGACCCGCAGAAAAGAGCTGGAAAATATCTCTTTAGGTGGAAAATGTTTTCTAAAATCTTTTATGCATCTGTTGATTAACAATAAATGTGATGAAATCAATGTGAGAAGGCGTGACTTCGTGGAATGCCATAGTAATAAAAATAACTTAGTAACTATAATAACTTAATAACTAACTTAATAACTTTTTCTGTGGATATTTACTAAGTTATTTTTATTATTATAAAATGTGATCCCTTAAAATGGACTGAAATTCTTAAATTAAGGGAATTTAATACACTTCAAGTTTATTGGAAAGTTTTTTAATCGTATATATTTAGTATTAAAACATATACAACTGGTTTTCTTATTTACAAAATGACCTTTTCAAAAAACAAGATATTTAAACGAGATTGCATTTATGATTCTTATGATAATATAGACAGTGCTACTAAAGAGCTTAAAATATATTAATTACACTATGCTTAAAAACAAACTTCCAAATTAGTAATTAAAAAATTGTAGTCTCTAATATAAATTTATTCAAATTTTAAAATATGAATAATCATTCTGAGACACCTATTGGTACAATGCTGATTAACACATGCTTACAGATTACGCAACTCGTTAAAATTTTCCAGGGAGTTTATTGAATTTGATTAGCGAGAAAATGATATTTTACATTCATATTTCTCGGGATGAAGCGTTATCTCATTTATCATAGCAAAAACATCGCAAAAGTTTCAACGTTCCTCATTTAAGGACCAATTAATACTTCTCAATTTCGTTACCCATACGAACTCTTATTTAGAATCTATTTTGACCTATTTTTCTTCTTCCCTTGAATTTTTGGCCTCTGCCCCATCCACACTAGAGCCCTAGTTTCCAATCCTCCCCTGACTTCTCCCTGGACTCCGTCCCGTAGGGCCTCCGCTTAATCCAAAAGCCGATTCTTAAACGTGCGATAAACAGAGCAAAACTAATTGAATTTTGAGGCAGCGCTCCCTTCGTACCGGACGAATTATCATGCCAATCTTCACGCCAAAATCCTATGGTTAGTTTTGGGCACGACATTCGGAAAATTTCTGAGAACTTTCCGGAAAATAATTCCAGTCAACGTCTAAATTTTAAATGTCCAAAATCCGTAGTCCGAAAGAGGAAATATTTCGAGCTAGAATTCGAAAATATTTATTGCTTTAGCTTAGGAAACTTTTCGATATGAAATTAATCTTTCAGTACGATTCCCTTTGAATTTTTTATTTTCGGATTGTCAATCTTCATGACCTGCGATCAGTTTTGAATTACTCTTGCGATGATTTGGTCGTATATATGTTTATCTTTAGCAAAAATTGAAATTAATTTACCGAATATTCCTCATTGTCCAATTGTCACTATTTTTAAAAAATATTCATCTCTATCGATAAAACTGTCCCTTAATTTTAAAAATTAATACGAAGTAAACTAAGAAAAGTGGAAAATTTAATTAATTCGTATTCCATTGATTTAAAATCACTGCTCAATCCACTATGAAACAATGAAATAAATAAAGGTATTTATTTAAGTCTAACTTTAGTGTACCGAACCAAATTTAACATTGTTTGAATTACTATGAATTGAATTCTCTAAAATACTCCGTGGAAACAAAAGGAAAAGCACCAAGAGTTAAATTTAGATATAAACCGTGAAATATTGACTCCGTATTTACTAATTCATACAATTTCGAGGAGAAAAGTGATTTTGTCTCGTAACAGGAAAATCACGATCAAAGTAAGTAAGGGGAGACCACTAATACTGTTTCGTTTTAAGTTTTGAGTTACAAGAAATGGTTCTATTTATTTAGCACAGAGAAACGCTATTCTTTAGGTTTTCCTGAGAAATTCTGTTGATAAGGCTAAGCAATTTAACATTTAAGTTCGTCTATTCAAGGATCGTTTCTTCTATGATTTCCCGAATCAAAATTATCACAAATATAATTATATATTATACATATTATTGTTAAAATCAATCAAATTATTACTATCATCAGTTTATTACGTCTTTTCACCAAAGAACACATACCACTACTAGATATAATCGCATACATACTATATATACTATATACACTACATCATTGTAAGCAGAAAGAACAGAAAACGATGAATTAAATTTCTTATCGAAAACTTTTAATACTATCTTAGTTTTTCAAATGAACGAATTAAATTCTTAAAATTACTTGCACGACAATTATTAAGAAATAATATTAGACTAGTATTCGGTATTAGGTTTATAATATACAGTCATATTATATACGGTCAATTCTCAACATATAATTATAATGAAGATATTAAAATAATTGGACTGAACTATGGTGTGCATAAGTTCAAAGCTCAATTTATTTGTTTTGCGAAGAAGCTTTGTCGTACCGAAGGTTTGAGGATAAAGAGTTGAATGCAAAATAGGTGCAACAAGACCTCTGGAGATGTTGAATGCAAAATAGGTGCAGGTATGGTAGGTTATGGAAGGTTGGAAGAGCGAGTGGTCAACTCCAAGAATGGGTCGTACTGCAAGGTGGTAGTTCTAAATGGGGAAGGTCCAAGAAATGCTATTTTCGGTTTAGGCTCATCTAAGAGTCAAGCATGAAATTCAACTTTGGGCCAGAGATTTAGAATTACAAAAAAATGAAGCAAAATAAAGGGTTTTAGCACACAAAAATTCAATAGAAAGCATACTTTACTTCTCCCAATGTTGAATATACCATTTCTGATAAAATTATGTTGCACTATTACTATAGAATTTTTATATTGTGTAAAGAACAATTGTACCACTTCAGTCATAAAAAGTAGCAATTGATCACAAACAGTTTTTAAGACCTTATATTATTTAAATTTTAAATTCGAAGAATCAATCACTCAATATGAGATTACCGTATGTAAGAATAGAATATTATATAAACACGTTAACGCGCATAATAATCATATACATAGAGTATAGAGTACAGCTTTGTAACTCGTTTCTATTTTCAAATGAAAGAGATTTACCCAAGTATTGAGCAAAAACGTACATCTCTACCTCTGGTCATTTTGCTCAAAATATAAAACTTGAAGCTAAGTTTCCAAATCAGAGACTTCTCCCAGAATTATATTTGTTTAGCTTCCCAAGGAAAGTTTCCTTTTGAAGGTAAAGCAATTGGATAAGATGAAGTTTGGCTCTCCCAAGAAGCTGAGTTTTGAGAAATGTATATTCCCATAAACTGACTATGAATCGGATAAACAGCTGAAAATCAATTTGACTTACGTAATTTTAGATACGGGAAATAGTTGGTTGAGAGAAAGTAATTTATTTCTATGGTTATTAGTCTTTTTGTAGCTGTAATACGAATTTGATTTCATTTTTTATTTTAAAATGAGATATTTGGATTTTGAATGAGGAAAGCTAGCTGATATAAGGCAAGTATTCAGGCTACTTTAATATCATCTGAACAAAAACTTATTAAATTTAATTATGAGGCATTAAATACCCCATTATTGTACTTTATGATACAATATCATCCTTTAATGTTTCTCATTAATACACCCTGGCATGGATTTTAAGACGCCACCAAAAGGTTATTCGTAAATCTGACTTCTGTCAATATTATGAACAATTACTAGAAAATGAGTCATACGTACAACAAGGCTTTATGAAGATAAAGTACGTTTGATTTCATTTGAAAAGCTCCAATTAAACCTAGGTCGTTTCTGGAATTGCCATGACAATTGTATTCAGTGTTATGGTAACAGAAGGAAAATGATACACCTCATATCTCTAGAGATAAGCAAAAAAGGTAAGTCCACATAATTACGTAACATATCAATATACATATATAGATAAGATATGCTTATAGTAAGCCAATTAAATACCTAGCATACATATATAAATAGCAAAGTAAATACCTAAACTCTCAACCAGAGTTGAAATAACCCAAATCCTTTGCTCTGTAACATGCGATATTTCTATAATAAGACTGCTTAAAGTGGAGATAAGTGCTCTTCATTCCAACTTACAGGAAGTGAAGATCCATATTTTTTCTATCTTGGTGGCATACTTAAATCGGCCAACGGCGAGTGACAAAGAATGAGTAAGCCAACCTGTGGCTGTTAAGCAACATGTTGCTTTAGTGGTCCTTCCAACTGCTGAATGAGGAATGGCAAAAAACAAAGTCCATAAATCTGTAAAGTGAAGCTTCCCACACCGAAGAAGAAATGTATTTTGTATTCTTCTGTTTAGCAATCATTTCTCGATTCTCAAACAGACTTCTATCAAGCGCTAGAATGAACTATAGCAAAACAAATGCTATATTTTCTGTATTTAATGAGATATAATCGAAGAAAATAAACATTTATTATGATTAATTTATTTATCTCATCAATCGAATACCTTGACTGAAATCGTATCTCTGCTTCGGACTGAATGTTCGTACTCTAAGTAAATATAGGTGAAACGTAATATTTTTGCTGTATCTTTAGTCCTTAGTTCACCAACTCAATTATAAATTTAAAAGATAGGAGATCGAATTAAAAGATTTAACTAGCTTTTCGCATTATTACACATTACTACATTTCATAAATACAAAAATCCAGAATACGATTCAATATTCACTCTGGAAATGCTGTTCTAAAATAAGAGTTTTCGAAAATTCTAATTCAGTTCCATCTAAAGCCATAAGTTCCATCTACTGAACGATAATATTAGTTTAAAATTTCCATTTGGGAGCCATTTATGAATGAGATGTTTCTTGAAATCCGCTTCGTTTATTTTAATCATCCGATAATACGATCATATGTAGATTTCTCATCTCGATTAGACTCAAGAAGGGAGAAGCTATTGTATGCAAATTAGTTTCCTACGGATCGTTCCTCTATTCCACCATCATAATCACCATATAGCTTACATTTGTTTTCAATTCGGCAGTAGAAAAAGTAATTGCTGATACATAATGTTTGCCTCAATAAGAAGGCGATTGGAATTTAATTGACAGGATAAATAAAATTCTTGTTCAGTAACTAATGACTCTTGAATAACTCTATGGTTCAGGATGATTCACAAAACATCTATTTAAATCAAAATTACTTTAAAATCTAAATAAGAAGCATTTTTATTTGAATGTAAAAAACAGCCTATGGAAGGTAGAGCTAATTACGTACGTAGTTTTTCTTTTAATAATTTCCTTGAAGAATAATATCCGAAAAGATAACTTAATAATTTTTATCTCGCGAAATAGACTGTGATTAAGAAGCAGTTAGCATAAAATTCCCGCCACGCATTTCATCAAATCTCCAGTTCAAAACGACGAACTCATCGTCTACAGCTGTATTTCCCTTTTGCCGATCAATTCAACAATCTATTTCCTTTGAAAACGTAAATGAGGACTAGGATTTTCCATCTTCGCTTGATAAAGATTTTCATCAAAAGATGTCTTGAGAGCTTAATTGGAAGTGGAGATGGGAATTCTTCGAATGATATTCCGAGATTGAACTTGCGAAAGAGGTCATAGAAGGAGGAGGCTGAAGAGGGTAAAATTTGCGGGATATTGGCTGCAAGGCATATGAGGTCGGCCTTTTGAGAGATTTATCAGGAAAGGGAAGGGTTTGGAAAAAATACGGCCTCATCGAAACAGGTGAAATGGAATCAATTATTTTCCAATGTAACTTATGCTCATCTCGATTACAAGTTTGAGCCTTAAACAAGGTAAGGCGATCGTGGAAATTTAGTATTTAGAAAAACTCACAGTAATCTTGTTTCCATGGAAACAATCTTTATTTTACTACTAATACCGGCAAACTGACGCCTTATAATTATACCAAAGAAGGCAAAAAGTGCCGGCATACTACACGTAGGAAAGCAAATGTACCCAAAAATACTAATAAAATTATTATGTCGAAGAAAGCAAAAGGTGATAATTTTTTAAACATCTAAATTGAAATCATCTAAGCAAAATATATTATATGTACTGGAATAATTAAACGCATCTCAAAACGTTGATCGTTAGAAAAATAGCATTATATTGTTTTTCTAAATTCTAATGAAACAATGAGAAGTAATTTCTCTTATCAAGAGCATAGACAGTATGGTAGCGCGTATGTTCAAGTTCGTAAACACCGATTGGAGATAAAGAAAACAAGGTATGAAGCAGAAAAGAGAGATGATGGTCTCATAAGAATGTTTGAAGAACACACGTTTCGTACTGGTTCCTATGCCAACCCCCGTATTGCCCATTTACCCTTTTTATATTTATTATTTACGGTAAACTTGGATGAAACATGTTTGAGAAACACGATCCCATGAGGATGGAGATGCGAGGGAACGCCTGTTACGGTTTCGGATTTCCACTATTTTCAACTTTCTTCGAAACTAGAGCCTCAAGACGCTTCTTTGAAGTTCCCCGCTTCATTATAGTCCATCCATTCGTAGGCAGATAGCTCTCTTTCTTCTACGGCCATACATCCCAAGATGCTTAATCTAATGGGCCCCTTTGAACTGCGCTGTATCAAGTAATCGACAAGGAATTCATTCATCCCCATTAAACTATTCTGAGACCACAGGTTCGCCATCGAGGAAATGATATCCGACACGTGATTTAAGATATCTTTTTCTCTTCATGTGGAAACGGAATTCAAGGAATTCCTGTTATGTAAGCCACCTTCATCTTATTAGCGAAGTAGAAACTTGAGTCTAGACAACTTCCCTGTTTCCAGAGGTCAAGCTGTCTTAAATCTTCAGTGGTTATCAGAAGACAATAAAATGCTTTCTTCAAATCGAATAAATTTAATTCTACCATTAGAAAATTTGTTTAATACGGTATTAATCACTTCAAGGTAAAATTTCTTCTACGATAAGAAGTTTTTCGGAGGATTTCTTTGGTCAAATTAGATTTAATTGATGCATAATTTATAGAATAATGGAATAGGATACTTTATACTAGAAACGTCACTAAAGGAACTAAATTATGAGCATTTAGACAACCATAGGAACAGTAAAGAATATAGGGAAATTGGAATTATAATAATAGCAAACAATATGCGTTTTAGGTTTTCGTTTAATACAATCAGTATTCAAATGTCAATAGAAACGGCCAAATAAATAGCAAAATATGAATTTTACAAAAAAGTACTCGTTTTGAAAATAGTCATACTGTATATTATAGGAACCTAAAACCTTCCATTTATCAGAGCTATGTGAACTGTCCCAATATTTGTTTTGGAAACACCGCCACCTTTGCTTCGTTACCAATCCCCACAAGAGACTGAGCCACATTTCCTGTGACTGTTCTCCGTGAAAGTTCTCGACTTAACGAGTGTCCTTCACCTTCCGGGCTTTCAGATATACAAGTATCCACGTAAACAAGGCCAAGTGCGGAGAGATCAAAGTGGTGAAGGTGACAATCGGTTCATACCAAAAGCTGCGCTTGCAAATATATTCTGGTTTCCCTAAGTTTTTAAGGACTCATTGAAATCTTACCTTCAATTTTATAATTAGAAGTGGACTCGTTTTTACAAATCTTCCAATAGATTAAATTGGTAAATTAAAACTATTTGTCCATCATACGGATAAAACATAACTTTTGAGATTATCACCTAACCTGTATGATAATCTCCGTTACATGAGATAGGTTATGGCGATGTATTCAATGAATCTTAAAGAAAATTCATGTTTCTGCTCTTTAATACCAGTAAGATATCTCGATATTTAGGATAGCATTGCACATACAATCTGCGAGAGAAATATTTCTTTAAACTAAACAGTACTTATATTGTTATCGAAAGATTATATTAAGAGAGCTACAAATATATTTCTGCAGGAAGTTACATTATAATGTTATATCTACTTTTCAAGGGAAGGAAGACTTTGCTTCAAAAATCAGTTTTAATGGTTTGAGCTATACAGAATGGGTCTAATCACACCACCAAATAACAGACTAAATAAACCTAATAATTGAGTAATTAAAATGTAAAAAAAAGCGTCAGGAAAAGGTTGATTTTAAACTCTCTAAGATCAGTTCGTGCACCTGGAATACCATGTTAAACATAAGTGAAAAATAGCGACATGACTGTGACTCGAACCCAGGTCTCAGTCTTTTTAATTTCCATTTTATCTGGTAAATGGTTGTTGGAATAAAATCTATGCAGATGGAGTATTTGAATCTACGCCTTTTTAAAGCCGCATTTGAATTTGAAATCTTCAATAACTGTATTCCAAAGATTTATTAACAGTATTTTCTCAGCATTAAAATAATGTCGAGGTTTTTATAAACAAGATGAGCTGCGTTGCTATGATATTCCTGAATCAACACGAAAAGTGGATTTAGCTCGTCTCCAAGGACCTCGACGCGTTTGCTTAGCACACTCTAAAATTCTTACGCGCCCCTTTTGCCCATAACTCTAAGATTATTACATCATTTTATACGTGACTTCGGTGCGAAAAAAGAGAGAGAAGGCTTTTTTTATCCTCGTCGTGCGGGAGCTCCTCTGGGAATCGGGAAACCAACGCAGCATGTTCTAAATTATTCACATTCGTAAGAACGTAAAATCCTGAAACTTAAGTGAATGAAGATTGACCGAGAGGAGATGAAGGAAATACCGGATTCTTTGATTCGGAAAGTAAGAGCTAAGCCTCCATCTTATGTTCGGAAATGCGTTCCTTGTTACTGAATGGATATCAGAAAAGTACAACATTTTTTCGCTTAAAAATTTGAATGATAATCTTGAATTAACTTGAGCACCAATCGAAGCTTCTTCCCCACACTATATATGAATCTACTGGTATTGACTCCTTCCCGTCTATCATAAACATTCATCACATCACAATAAAACAGAAAAGGTAATGGAAAAAAATATGTGAAATGTAAATGTTTTATGCTTGAACTGAACTCTCGGTATTAATCGAGAAAATATATTAATCAGAAAAAATTCCACCATGATATATTATTATTTTGGTAATAAAGCTCTTTTCCCAGTTCAATACAAAAAATCAATACCTTGACGTTATTTATACTTGAATTTAAAGCATATAATAGAATGAAAAGTTGAAATTAGAGTAATATTTAGTAAGATGAAAATAGAAATAATAAAAAATAAGCTCTCTTTCATAATTAACGAATTTGGACTTTAAATTCCTGTACTGTATGATAAACACTTAATTGTTAATTTATTCTAAAATTTTGTTCTATATCTATATGGTATATATCATAATTGTTTCGCTATTTTAAAATGAATTTTCAATTCCCTCTTAATCCTTACCAATATTTATATATTTATACATTAGATTATATTAAAAATCTTTACTTGGAAATTTTCTTTAAACCAATGGCTTAACAAATCGTTTCTCCTAATATCATAATGATCTTTGAGTCCTCTAATTCTTTAATACAGAGTTTAAGAGAGTGAATTTGCAATTTTTGTATTGTTTTAAGAATAAATTTTAAAAATCGAACATTTCAAGCGAATATATTTTACTTTTAATTGAAATCACATCTCTACGTATCCTACGAGATTCGAGAAATGGAAATTTTATGACGCTTGAGTGTATAATAGACTATCAGCGATATCAGGTCACGTGGTTGTTTCAGCGCTAATAAGGCACTAGTGGCGTCCAAAGTGATCCTTGGAGCGTCTATTCCTCTGATGTTCCATGAGACAGATTACTACTCCTTCCATGCCAATTAACCAATGAATTTCAGATTAGAATCAATTCTGCATATATTCAAGTTGGTTTGGAGTATACTTGGTGACCCTCGAACGGGATTAGTCTATTTGGAAACCAACCAAGATTCTCTTCATTATAATTATATTATGACGACTGATATGTTTTTTTTTTGATCCTCGAGATATATTATCAACTTTTACCTGAAATTCCGCTGAATTTCAGCTAGATGATTATCAATTTTTTTTTGTTTTGAAGGTTACCTACGTACTAATTTGCAATCGAATAATTCCTTTGAGAATTTACTTCGATTAAAATCAATTGAAGGCTAAACCAATGGGAGTAATGATTTTTCAGTACATATTAATATTCATTTTATGTTTTAGCAATTTAATTTCTTTATAGCTTAGCATATAATTTAAATCTTTTTGAATGACGATTTCGAAACAAAGTTTAATTCCATATCATTTGGAGATCGTACGTATTTTATATGAATTGCTTGGCTACCTTCGAATTTCCATTTATGTTAGAAACAATAAACAATAGAAACTCTTCCGATCATTATATAAAATTCTTATTCTCTCAAGAGGATTCATTTCACTACAGAAGCTTAGGGATTATAAAAATATTTAAAAAATCACATTTAACGAAGTTCTCCGCTCACCTTTTATTAATTCCTCAATTAAGGAATCAGAGCTAATGGGATGATATTGAATTTGAAGATGGATCCAACAAATAACTGTTGATAACAACAAAGGTAGTCTGGTTTTAGGCGAAATTTGGGAATCTCTAATTTCTAGAACTCGCAGAATGAGTTTTTCGTGCAGAATTTTTCGTGCAGAATTTTTCGTGCAAAATCACGCCAAAATTTAGCTAGGTAATATACTATAGTATAGTATTAATATGGAATTATACAAATCAAAATAAACTAACGAAAGAAAATCAGTTGCCTCAAAGGTTTCTATAAATTGATGCCAAAGACTTTCAAGAGGTTTAAATATAAAAACGAAACTAAAAGAAGAGAAAACGAAAAAGTAGACCAAAGCCATTAAATATAAATTATAAAAATGTTTGCCTAGATATGGCACAGAGACACAATCGAGTAAAGTTGGAACTTACAGAAGGAAAGTTTGTAACCCATGATTTTTTGTCTAAGGATGAAAATTAATTTAATCCTGAATTTTAGCAATTACTTTGAGGATCATTTTCTGAAGTTTTTTCGAGCCATAAAAATGTGGAAAAAAACAGAATTACTACAAACAAAAGGTGAACGAACAAATTCCATCACATTAACGCCTTGACTCTACAAAATACTTTTCACATGAATGAAGAAGAAATCAAAGAATTCTTAAAGAGTACGTATTGTTTTGAAATTACGATTCGATCCGTATTTTAAGCGAAACCAATTTTATCATAAAAATTCATCTATAATAATCAAAATCTTTGTAATACTTTAAAAACTTGTAGATATGAATTTATTTATATAGTATTTAATTGTACGTAATAAATTATGTTAAATTTAAGTTACGATATGAATCTGAATAAAAGCATCATCAAAAAGGAAAATAATGGTCTCGAATGGTTTAATTCTCCTGTAAAACTTTCGGATTATTTTTAGAGCATTCGCGTGATCATCCTTCTTCCCGTGCTCCCCATCACCTTCATCTCATCACGCCCTCTCCAGCGGATGTAGAGTGATGACGTCTCAGGAGTGTATCCATTAAATCTTCGGATGCCCAAGAAAGGGTTCTTGTGTTTGCCCTCCTAAAAGGTCCATACATCGGATGTTCCCGGACACTGAATTCCGGTGGGACGGACTCTCACCTGATGGACAAAAGTGCGTCCGAGCTTTTTTCCGGAAACTCTAATATGTGACGGTTGCTCGTCTCTCAATTTACGAGAGAGACTTAATGATTTATGGCACATTTCTGCGACGTCTTGTAATTGACGGCGGGTTAAGGTGTGAAGGTGAACGCTTCCTTTATTTCCACTCGAAAATATTGCGTCGTTGCGGGACTAACACGAGAGGGATTTTTGGAATCGTCGAATTAGTCTTAACTTTTCTCCTTGACAACGGTAGTATTTCGCGCAACGTTTGGTAAGGGACAGAGGTATTCTCTACTGAATCTTTGATTTATGCATCAACGCCAACCGCTCTTATTTTTGCTGCGATACCTTTTTGGTTATGTTGTCTCGTTTCGTAATTCCAGCAAAATAGCGAACTTGACTGATGTTTTTTTCCATAATCGTAATGACATTAAAATTTTAAATGAGATATTCTTGTTTAAGAGTAAAGTAATATCATATAATGTAAAAATTCTCTTTGATATAAATGAAATCGTTCATGCGGTCATCATGCTCAGGATGCAAAATAGTATTCAAAATAATATTTTTCATTTATGTATAAAAACATTTTTCATACAAACTGAATTTCCACAATTTTAAAATATTTCAATAATACAGATTGTATCTAAAAAAATCACGTATTTGAAAATATACACAAATATCTGATGAGACTAAAATTAATTCTGCGTGGATAAATTCATCGAATAAAACCAATAACGGAAATAATATAATATTCGAACATCCAAATTTTAAAAGTGGAATGGAAATATACGCAGGAAACTGGCACTTACACTATTAATCTTATTCTGAAAAGAAAGCAACACATAGTTCTAACGCTATAAATTTAAGTCGACTGAATCTTGGATGAAAAGAAAGAAAATCCATCTTCTTCTGGAGCTATGGCCTGAAGTCATTAATGGAGAACTTGGATTAAATCATTCGTGACCTAATAACATACGCGTCCGAAATCAGAGTAACTTGTCCGATTAGGATAAGACTTCTTAAAGGGCCTTAAGCTTTCTTCCGAAAAAGCGCTTTATTAAAGTTTTCCTTCACTTTGATTCTAGATAACTAATCTTCGCTAAAGGTCGAAGGGACAATCTCATGACCCGACTTCGATGTTTGTGCTTTCGAAAAAAGGCAAAAGCAATTACGTCGTAATATTTGTGGAAGTTCTTTACTTTTTGTACTGGAGTATTCCCAGTTTTTCTTTCCCCCTTCTTTCAAAAGGCTTCTAATTCAATATCCCCTCACTACTTCCGTTTACGCTATTTTAATTAAACCCCTTTGAATCCCCCGCATTTCATCTAGATTTAGTCCCAACTTTCTCTACTGATTATATAAACGGCCGCTTTCATGCCACTCAAGAAGCAGTTTCCACGGAGACTATCTGAATAAACAATTTATCGCTCAAATTAATCTAAAGAGCCGAAGTCAATCGGTGGAAGTGAATACCAAGAATTATAAATAATAGATTAAAGAAAGCAAATATCTCTTAAGCACCATTAAGATTGTAATTCTTTTCGATGTAATAAAGATGATTTCAATCGGTGAAAGTTGACTATTAATACTTATAATTTTAGGCAGACATGAACTACTAAATATCATGAATAAATAATCAAATTCATCATCTAATATTAAGATATAAGTATAATTTTATTTTAATATTGAGTATAAGAATGTATAAATGCTGTACTAATGTAGCAGGTATATTCTACATTGAAATTGAGCCTAAGATTTTTATAAATATACTTTAAAAATCATCGAAATTTAAACTTATTAAAAAGCCTTAAACTTTTATTGATTTAAGTTTCGTCCAATTTTGATCAGTTATAAAATGCTTTTATAAAAAAACATTAGCGCTAGATATGAAAAAAAATACTTGAAAATTGAGTGGAATACTTTTAATTATCTTAATACATCAACCATGAATATTACCATTCATACTTTTTGACTGTTAAGTGAGCTGATTTATTTAATTTTATGGTGTGTACTCCGTGTGAATAAAATGCAATATAGTTTTAATTGGGATCACCCTAACACAAGGTCAATGTGTGAATATCATCACTATTTATTTGACCTGGAATAACATGAAAATCTACCAGAAGTATATTTTTTCCAACTCTTCCTCTAGCTTCATCATCTTATATACAAAAGTACGCGTCGAAACTTTTGATTCGCGAGGCACCCCCATTCATAAGACACGTCATAGACCAAATGAGACCTCTCTGAACTTGATGGCAAAGGTTTTAAAAAGGGCACTGAACAAACTGTAGAAGAAAAAAAAGCAATAAATTACTCGAGATCTTCTTCAACGACGCGGACTTTTTTTTCGCACTGATACAAATTACGTATATAAACCCTTTCCTTATTCAGTACGTGCTGCCACCCCCGTTTCAATCTCGAAACTAATCCCTCGGCATCCTTCATCTTCTTTTTTCTCCGATCCTAATGGTATATTTCGGACGCACACTATAGACGTTCCCAAGATGTGAGATGGAGCGCTGCAGATGGAGAAGAACGGACAAATTCGGGAAAGAGATTTTTCGGAGATAGCGAAGGATAATGAGAGAAGGGAGGCGTGTAGAACAGTCAGTCCAAGTGGAAGAAGGGAGTTTTTAAACGAAAAGAGATCGAGGCAGCATCCATCTCGGAGCGGAAAGAGAGCCTTTTTGTCTCTTCACTGTCACGCAACATCAACCAGCCTCCCTTATCACTCACTCTTATATATCCCACCGAAAATATCTTTCACCTAAACGCACCTCCCCATGTGTGTTCTCCGCCTTTTTATTTTCCCTTCTTCTGTTACGCCATTATCTGTACCCTCCCTCTGTATAGGAAACATGGTCTCCACAAACGATTCCTCTGTTCGTGTGAGAACAGATGTTTTAACCGAGTCGTAATCCAAGCAGACAATTTTATCAGCGCGTGTAAGAGGGGCGCTGTCGCCAAGAAAAGAAAAGTGATGTGTTGTTGATATCATAGCAACGTCCCCTTCTATTCTGTGCCTCTACATCGACACTCGTATCCTAGAGGATTACATACATCCTTTAAAAATCAAAAAATAAATTCAACAGATCATGTCTTTGAGGGTAAAATATTGATGACATTACTGTACGTTTTAAATAAACAAATACAGTAATAATTTATATGTGAGAACGAAAACGATGTTATTATGAAACATATATATATATATATATATTGTGTACATTATGCAAAAGATAAATTTTATGAAAAATGAATACAAAGTCAATCTTTAGGCGATTATGAAAGGAGAACTTACTTTTTATGCTACTCGTCAGTCAAGATGAAGTCTTACTTTAGGAACAAGGTATAGGGTATGGCACAATAACACTGTAAGCCGTAGATGATTCCAAAGGTAGAATGGACTTCTATGAGAAAAAGTCTAACTGGACCGGGAATCGAACCCGGTTCTTCCGATCGCTAGTCGCGTGCTCTTACTTGAAGTCTTACTTATATATATTTCATTTGATCATTAAAATTAACACATATTTAAGAATATATATGTATAATATAGACAGCATATACATGTGATATAGATTAAAATTATCTCATTGTTTAATATCAGTAAATAATCTCACGTCCAGAATGAATGTATTTTAAAGCGACTATAATTTAATAGACGACAAGTCAATTCTTAACCACTCCATGGCAAAGGGAAATTTAAAAAAGTATCCTATATATAATGAAAAGAAATTGAAAGTTTAAGATAATTTTTTACACAATATTTTATATAGTATTCCCATTACATAGTATGCCATCCATATTATGAAAATATTAAAGCATAAGCTCAAAAATTTCTAAAAGGAAATATTTCAACGCTCTGACTAAAATTGTCTCTATTTGAAGACTTTTATAATATTTATAGTAGTAAATATCAAAGAATTTTTCAAATAATAACCAACATTCTCGTATTTGTTATGTATATAAATTATTTTAGGGAAAATTTATCGATACAGAACTGAAACTTGCATCTGAAATTGAACACACACAATTCCTTCGTTAACAGAATACTACTTGAGAAGTTACGTACGATCTTACTTTTCGAAATTACGAGAGATTAATAGCTCCTAGAACAGTCCCTTGCAAAGATTAAATGGCGAATATAAACCGCAGTTTTAATAGCACACCAAGATTAAACTCTATCTCTCCGTTTACTTTCAACTTTATCGTCTACATCTTTAAAACCTCCTCTCGCATCCACAGCAATGCCTCGAATTCCGGCTCATCTCCCTGATTTGCTCCTTTCTTTTCCCGCAAATGCCTCTCCGTGACATGCCCTTAAAAAGAAGCACTCTTCCTTTTCAATTTTCTCCTTTCAGGCTCCTTTTCACACCTATTCCCCTCCCCTCCTTTCCTTTCTCCTCTCCCCCCACCCTCCCCTCCTTCCCTTTCTCCCCTCCCCCCACCTCCCCTCCCGCCCCCAAGAGAACGAATAAGTCTCTATTTTCGTGGAGAATAGATGTGAAAGGAATCTACGGAGAGGCAGCGCGAGAAAATGGAATGCGAGAGAGAAATATATTAAAAGAGGGGAAAAAAATGAAGGCGGAGTTCCGCCTAAGGTCGCGAGGGGTTGCGAGTTAATATCTTCCGTACGACGGACGTCTCTTTTCTATTATTTAAGGGAAAAGAGTTTCGTTTGGATGATGGACGTAAGGAACGGAGCGTGTGTTTTTATTGCTTGATTTGACGTTGAGCGACAGAATTTCAGGGAATAAGTTGGAAACAAAACTCTCGCGCGATATTATTTGAGTTTAATTCCCTCCCTCGACTGGAACGTTTTCCAGGTTTAATTGCAGAATCTTGGAGAAAAAAGAGCTGTTTTTGAGTACAAAATTGTCTAGAAAATTGAAAATTATCGGCCTCATTGGTGGACTTGTTAGCATTGTTAATTTCCTTACGCTGAGGTCCTGGGTTCAATCCTCGGTTTAGGAGTAAAATTTCCTGTATGTTTGTGGTATCCGTTGTCGAGGTTGGCATTACTCGAACCACCGCTGCATATGTAATCATTCTCTACATTGAAGTGTATGCAGTTTATAAAATTATTATTTTTGAGTCACAGTATTTAAAATAACTATTAAAAAAGACGTGATTTAAGAGATTTGGTCCGTAACTAAGGAGCTATTTATCTTTTGTAACGAAACATATATGTTACCAAGCAAGACGCTGCACATAATGTTGGAGTGTAAAAAGAACCATGGTTAAAGAACAACACTGAAATAAAAGTATTTATTTTTCTTCACAAAGATTAATTTCAATAATAACTATATATAAGATGACTGAAACATTTATTCATACATATGTAAACAGTTTCTGACTGTACGTTGAAATCGTCAAATATTAGTCATCTAGAAACTACTTAATTATGATGGAGTTCACCATTAGATGAATTGAATTACGGTGTGCGTATTAATATTCATATAATATATGATTTATGAAAGCTCTGTATTATGATGAATTCTATGGAGAAAATTTAATACTTTGTTATAAATCACGTAATACATAAATACTTCGAGCCGCAATATATGTGAAGTCTTTGTCATTCTCATAAATCTCCCGTATGCTTAAAATTTCAAGCACTTTGTTTTGAATTCGTAATTGATAGAATTAATAACTCTTACTGAGGAAGTAATTATTTGGTTATTTCGGGAGGTTTAACCGATGAAACCATATCTCAGCTCATTAAAAATATTCGCAACGAAAGCATCGCTTAGAATTACATTTCAAGAAAAAAGTAAGCTATAAATTGGATCTTTTGCATTCCATGTGCATTATAACTGAAACAGAATAGATTATGGAACCGAGTTTCTTATAAATATGGCATTCGAACGAAAGAGTAAAAGAACCCTGAAGGCCGTCGAGTTTTCTTCGACCTCATTAATGGTTTTGCGGACATATTTCTCGCGGCCATCTCATTAAGCTGTGTCCGCAGGCACCGGATGTTGCAGCCGATACACAGTTGGAGCTGTATTCCGTCAGAGCAGCACGTTGCGGGGAAATCAATTAGCCAAAATAGAAATTCCGAGATGGTCTTTCCAAAGGATAATAATCACAACGATTTATTCATTCGAAATACGATTTTCTCTCCATTACTCCGATTAAGTAATAAGTATTGAGACAGATTTTTTTTCGTCAGAAATGTATTCAAATGAAGCAAGTATTATTCTCGAAATATATTATCTTATATTCAAATTTTAATTGAAATTCTATTCTTTGTGAAATAAATTCCTCCAACTCTCACATACACTTGTAAATGTCTTATTATTATTCATATTATGTGATATATTTCAATCTCATTGTGAATTATGTTCATTATGAATTTATAATTACTGAAGGCGAATTTTAAGGACACGAATCCTCATTTTAACATTTTTCGTAAAGAAAGATTTCTCAAACATCGAGGATAAAAGAATAGAAACGCTCCTCATATGCTGTAAGTGAGGAACGATTCGTTTTCCAAGTCCTAACTTTTATTCACAAATAATTGAATAAAATAAACATAGCGTTCTTTGTGTAAAACTGCTACAAAAAAAAAATATATATATATAGACAGATTCCCATTTCGGGTACGATATTATGGTTAACAAAATAATTTCACTATAACCTCTACCTAGTAATTAATGAGAAAGATATATTTCTGTAAGCCTTACTACCTTCTAAAAGATGGGATACAACAAATGCGATTTAAATTATTGCTCTTCCGTAGTCGTGGTTTATAATTTATAATTCTAGGAAATCGAATAGATAGAAAAATAAATAATTTCCAAAGGGATATTGCTCGAATTTGAAGTAAGAAAAGCAGGGGATGTTTGGAAATTGGAGTGATTGAAGACAGATTCAAGGTACAAGGGGATGGGCTAATTGAATAGAGCCATTAACTGGTTGACTTGAGTTTAGATACGCTTCTCATAATGCATAAGACAAGGCGAATGAGATAAGGAGTTGAGTGGGAAGAGGATATCAAACTTAGTACGTCTGACAGCGGAAGGAGAGGTTTTCAGAAAAGGGAAGTCGCTCGTCACGGGTTGAGTTTTGATGTAATACACGATAAGTTCTGCATCAATTCCGGAGAACGGTAGAATAACAACCATGCAGATAATTAGACGTATCAAATATCTATTGTCTATTATAATGGAGAACCTCTATGGACTCAACTTTGCTTAAGAAATTAGAAACCTCGTAATTCTGTATCACTTATTTGTCAGTCAAAGTTATCGTTAAGTTGAATAATTTGGAATCTGATCTGATCTGATGATTGTAAGATGATCTTAAATTTTTTAAGTTTGAATGCAACAGCTTCATCTTCAGAACTTCAAATAATTTCTTATAGGAATAATCTTCTAAAGTTATTTTTATTGTATTCTAAAATTAATGATCGTCATGATCAATAAAAAAACCTTTAAATATCCAAGTAACTTAAAATAGCTCAACACAAATCGCGTTAAGAAAAAATATTTGAATAATGGTCATCAACATAATCTTTATTTTTGATAAACATACACTACACTACATATATACATATACAAACGATAGTAATTGAATGATCCCAAAATTTTAGATTTTTTGTTTACGATTCACAATTAGGTTTGTAAGGATAATTCAATAAAAAAGATTTTGAAATACTATACCGCGGCTAATATGAGGATTAATTTATTAAAAAAATTACTATATTAATGTTTGAAAATGATAAACTCTTAATATAATTTACGGTTATTGAAAAAATCAATAAATTAAAACGATCCAAATAACCTGTGTTTCATGATAATCATTAAAAATAAAACTGTAGCGAAAAGCTCAAGTATTTCCATGGGACGGCTATCTACATGGATCCAATGTTTCATTCAAATCCCAAGCGTAAGGGCATCAACATTATCGTGCATTTCTTTCCTCCCTCAATCACCCATAAATTTAATGTGATCCCTCACCGAATGTCCACAAACTGTAGCAATAATTTTCCCTAGCTACGCGGAGTTTACGTTCTACCGCACGCTAGCAACCGACGGCCAATTGAAGCCACTAATCACCTCTGATGGGAAATACAGGGATAGAAGCTGGATAACGAAGGCTATGGTCACATGGGATACGGAATATCATTCCCAAATGTTAGAGTATATCGTCGGGAAGGTTATTTTAGATAATTACTCCATGTCCATTATCTATGGGCAAATTGCATCTTTTTGTTGAATGATAATTTTTGGCGCTTTTTCCAAATTTACTCTAAGTTCGTTATATGGGGTTTTATGAGTTATTTCTTAGAATTTTCAAAATTGGAATACAAAACATCAATTGAAATAGAAATTGTAGTATTCAACGTGGATTCAGTACATATATCAAACTCATAAAAATAATAAGTAGAATCCAAACATCGCCGTCAATTTAAATCAGTGTTCCCAAAGGCTTTTTATATTGATTTTTGTCTCAAGCACAATAGTGAAATTATTTTTAGCTTCTACATTAATTATCAAAAAGTATAACGCGGCTAGATTTCAGCTAGACACACCCCAATGTTCATAAGACTATTATTTTGGATAAGTATTGAAATAAATCAGTGAAAATTATTTATGTGGAATCAAATTGAAAATGATTTACATCAAACGCATTTAACTTAAACTTAAAGACTTATACAGAGCAAATTCATCAACTGAAAAGTAGGTAAAACCTCATTTATCACTATATTAAATGTTTCTATTAACGTTAATAAAGTTAATGTAAATAATGTAAATAGGAATAATGAATTATTATTTAATCCAGGAAATATTGAAGGGAGCTCATATGTCATAGCACCCTTTCTTATTTATCTCTCTCTCAATCAGCATCCATCTAAAATTTGGGAATAAAAATATTCGTTTTCTAAAATGAGAACGTTAGTTTGCGTTTGAAACATTTACCACTCTACGCCAATAGTACGTCATCGAGGGCTTTCATAGGCATCCGAGTGAAGGCGCCTACAAGAGGCGTGTGTGTGGGACTTGTTAAGGCTAATTGGATGATGCCATTGAATCACCCGCAGCGTTTATGTCGTCACATACCCGAAAAAAGGCGTTCTCTCCAATAATTTGGGTCACATCGGATGGTTTTGGCCCTCGTGTGCCTTCCATCCTTCGTAATACACTCCGTTTCGGATCTTAAGTCCTCCGATGCTCTCTTGTCGCATTTATTGCCCAAACAATTATCCCAAAATATTTTGCCCTTCTACAGTAATAAAATGTTAATACGATGTATATAAATATATATACGATTAACTTTTACATAATATTTTTTTAAATATTTTAAGATTTTCAGGTGGCTCTGTTTTTGATTCAAATAAGATTTATAATTATTTTTCGAATTGGATATCGTTCCAGCAACCTCAAGAAAAAGTTTCGATCACATTACAATGGTATCCGAATGAAATATCTCCCTTATTAAAATTGATGTTTTTATAACGACATGTTGATTTCATGATTCGTTTTCGATAAAAATTCGATCAATAATTGATTTTTAACTCACGAATAACTAGATATATTGTTATAAATTAAAAGAATTATAATAAATGAAGAATATTTTAGACATGGAATATACTTAGATCTCTCGAGAAATGTAATTGAATAATTTCGTGATAAACATATGCTCTATGTAAGAAAAATTACCACTTTAAGACTTCTCCGAAATCCATGATAATAAATAACTCATAACGTAAGATATAAATCAATTTAGAACTCTGCAATAGTTTTGTTAAACTATAACCATTCAAAATAAAACGCATAATCTGTGAACGAAAAGTTTGAAAAAAATGGGGAGAAATTTTTATATCCTAAATAAATTCATCTCCTAAAATATAAGCAGATTAAATTTAAACTAGTAAATTGAAATGTTATTTTAAAATTCAACCGCGATGAAAAATACGTTCATAATAAAGTTGTTTTTAAGCTCTACTTACACATTCCCGCTTTTGCAAGGCACACGAGAGGTGATAAGTTTTTGAAACCCATCCAGTGCTTCGCGAAGTAATAACAGCCACTGCACCGAATTCCCACGAGATAATGCACAAATAGGAAGTTTGAAATGTTTGTCAAATATTCACTCGGTCTTGACCTCTATTTCCCGAGACCACCTCATTCGTGGGCCATTAGCCTTTAATCCCGTTTCGGAGTTTCAAAAGAAAATAAAATCTTCGAGCGCAGTTTTAATCTCTAAGGAACTCGTCCAAACATAATCTCGGCCACAAAAATCTGATGCGGTATTTCTCTATGTATCGCTTTCCGTAGAATGGGAACTACTCAACGAAGGTTGCTATGGTTTATTTATTTTTCCAACAGCACGCCTCACACTGTACTCTGAAGCGTGAACATTTTCCCTCGCGAGTTATCTTTGAGCGCTACCTTTTCAACTTTTCCCGGAGTAATTGGTATCTTCTGCCGCTTTTTCTTTCGTGTCCACGTTACTCGACTCCAAAGAGAAGCAATCGATATATTGACGTTTCACACCTTTTTCTGAAAACTCCATTTTCGCTCCAACAGAGCATAAATGCTCGTTTCACGCCGTGTGTTTTCATTCCAATGAAAGTGATAAGTATGGGAGCTTTGGAATTAAACAGGAAACTGTTTTATACGAACGTAATTGGTACTAAAGGCAAGTAAATAGTTCGGAAATTGGGGCTAACGCATGTGAAGACAAGGGATATCTACGACTTTAAGAAAGTGGAAAATTAAGTATATAACGGGTTGAGTGAATAGTCGAAAATTTTAAGTTTGTGATTAACTTTATATGAACAAAGAATATGCAAGGGGATTTTCCTCAAATAATTACACCGAATCTTTGGCCTTTTATATAATTTATTAACTTTTTATTAAAGTGAATTTAGCCTGCTATTTTTCCATCCGCAACTTATGGAAAAATTATGGAATTATGAACTTATTCAGTAAATAAAAAGTATCAAAATCAACCCAAATTTTAATAGGATTGCTATAAATTGTAAATGGAAAATGTTTGTGAAAGCAAATAGGTATATTGTCAAAGCCCAACCGTTGCAATATTTGCACTAACCCAATGCATTTTAAGGTTGCTCTCTTACGCAAGTTATTTTTCAAGTAGTTTTGCTTTAGCTTTAAGAATCGTTGTCCATTTGAAATAATTCTTTCTTACTTATATATTCAATGTTGTGGAACATAGTGGAAAACATAATGCGTCAAGAAACAAATTATTTACACCCGCAATGCCATCCAAGGTTTATCAAGTAAAATATTTTAGATAGAGAAATGAAGATTACGTTTTTTAAAAAAATCCTGTTTCTCACTACTAATCTTTGGATTTAAAATTTTCTCTTTTATATTAACTAATGCATAGAAACGGACAATGAACATATTTTCAATATTAAGATTCTCAAAGGGAGAATTATTTAAAAAAAAAGCTAGACTAATTGAAGCATAAATAATTTTCCGTCCGAAATTTTTATCAGAATCGAAACTTTCTGAAGCACAAATTTGGAATATTTACGCATATAAGATCCAAAATGAAACCATTCATTTCACCAATGCAATATTCGAAATTTAATTAAATGTTCCATATCTTTTCATATTAGATTTTAGTAGAATATCCCGTAACAGTTTTAAGTCCTGGAATATCATTTATCACTTACCATTTCGGTATAATGAAAATAGCTGCAGTATATGGATTTCAAATAATCAAAATACCTTTAATGAGTTTATATTTCATCCTAATATCCTAATTATTAAATATAAATAGCTTTCTAATTAATTTTAATAAAAGCAACTTAAGTTCACTCAAGTACTAACTTATCCAGGCCATCCGTAAATTTCAAGATATTTTAGGGAATCATTTTCCAAAAAGAAATTAATTTTTGTTTTTCATTCATTACAGAAACCCTTTTTCAATTTTAATTGTAACCTAAGAGTAAACGTTTGGAGTCTATATGATTTTGACCGCAATAAAATTCTAAAAAATTCACAAACCTAAAATAATTTTATTATGATAATGGAATGATAAATTCTACGAGATGAATCGCATTATAAGAAACCTATCTAGATAGATTGAGATATTCCACACGAGGATCACAAATATTAGAATATAATGCATTCTTAGTTGTAATTTAGCATAAAAAGGCAGTAATTTTAAAGAATATCTTCTCGGAATGGACGGTTTGAGGAGGAAATCAACTACGTATTTCTTTAACAGGAGAGAAATGTTAGCTTTGGGATTTAATTTAAAGATAGGCATTTGGAAAACCGCTAATGGAGGGGATAGTTAAGTCGCAAATGGAATTTAACGCTCATTGGCGCTGATAATTGCATTTGCAACACAACGGCTAATATCCCATTACCATGACAAATGAATTAGCAATAATTACCACTCCATTAACGAATGACGTGATAGCGAAAGGCATAGAGCATCGTTAAAGCACCCGAATGAGCACATCTGACCGATTTCTTGGAATGAAAATTCTTGATTTAATGCGTACGATCCAATAACCTGAATTCGAACATGAGAAGAAAATCAAATCATTTATTCCATATCTCATATAAGTTACAGTGAGAAGTGGCGACCACAATTTGACTGAACAGTAGTGTTTTTTTATTAATTATCGGCCTATATTCGTTAATTACGAAGTAAAAATATTTGGAAGCATAAGTCTCGGCTTTACATTTCTCGAGCACAGATCCTTAATTTCATTCAAGAATGAGGAACCATATCTTACTTCACCTTACAGCAATAATAATAATCAAGATCGATTTAGAAATAAAGAAAATTGATTTAATTTTTCCTAGTAGTGTATCAAGTCCCAATAATTTAGAAACCTTTATTCTCATAAAAATTAAAGTAAACACTATATCAGCAAAAATCTAATGATAGTATAAAATATCAGTTCATAACCCATAAATCTGATCCATAGTGTAAGAAAAGGTAATTAGTTTTTCGAGTTGATTCAAAACGAGTTCTCAACTCTATTCGGGATATCACCGCGTTAATTTGATCCCTTTTGGCAACGCTATATGATCTTACTCTTCTTCAGTTCAAAATCTGCTATGACTTTAAGGAGATAGGAGAAGGACGAGCGAAACTTTGTAAAATGGAAACGAATTAACGGAGTAAAGTCTAGAAAAGTATGGAAAATCCATCACTGAATCGCCAAGAACACCTTCGAACCTTGACTCAAAGTACTTGTTCAGAACTGAGAACAATGAGGAATGAAATTATTATATCCTAAAAGGATAGCTTAAGAATGCAGGAGACTAATGATTTTAGATTTCAAACTACTAAATACATTAAGTACATGCTTGTATCAAACAGTAAATACTTGAGATAACTGTTCATATATATACTGTAAGAATATAATTCTTCCTCTTTACCACACTGCAAAAAATTTAAGTTTATAGGTTAAATTACTATATATCATAAACATTTAAAGTACTTTCTACCACATTCATTTCTATCGCTATGCATAATATATAAGTATGTTTAATTTATTATATAAAGTGGTTAATATATTATATAGTGTTAATTTATTATAGAAAGTGGTTTTTAATATACTTATATTGTCACATGCTTCCTAAATTTACATACAATTAAGTATTAATTTTGGATTTTACCTTAGCAGCGCAAAATTTTTACTGTATTAGAATTCAAAAAGTTTTCAGTGTTCTTATCCATAAGAAGAATTTAGTATTACAAAGCATAGGGATAGGGAACTTTTCTAGGAAAACTTGTTAACCTAAGTAATAAAAGCAACCTCCTTAGGACGCAAAGCAAATTACTTGGAACTAAATTTTTACGAGAACCTCTACCTGAGCAATTCAATCAAAATATATTTCAGAGTAGCATAATTTGCCTGAAAGCTGTATCTGCTGAATCTCTCTACAGTCTAATATTCCCGCAACAACTTTTAACTGGGTCATCCACAGAGATTTTATCTGTTTTGAATTGAAATCGCTTGAAAGTTCGAGACTCGTTAAAAATGGAACCGTAAATTGGTAACCACTATCGATTTATATTTGTATTGCATATAAGGTTGGAATCCCATGAAAATTTATTTAATTAATTCCTTCAGTTTAAATAGCACTTTATATTGATTATTCAAGTCGCACAAGTATGACGAGTAAATCCGCCACCAAAAAGGAACGTATAAAGTGTATTTAACAAACACTTTAATATCTGCAAGCAAATATTTGCTGGAGCTATTTACTGGAAAAGCACCGGTGTGTGGGGTAAATTATATAAATTCTTGCATCTCTTCAACACGAATACGTAAAATGTATTCATACGTTTTATATTATGAGTCAATACAAGTAATATAACAAATTTAAGGAACAGAAATCAATAAAGTACGTAGAAAAACTTTGTCGAACTCTTGCTCGATTGTATTGTATGAAAAAAATTTATTTTATTGTACACGGATAGACTATCACTTATTAAAAATGCCCTAACAAAACATATCCTGACAAGATACTTTTCTAACAAATTTATAGCAAATTTGAAAATAAAGCATCCCTCATAGAAGCATTTATTAGCTTCAAAATTCGTAGTAAAACATCAGCCAGTTAAAAATCGTGTGAAAATTCATTACACTATTTCGTTTGTTTCTTGTTACCTTTCGCAATAATTTACGAACGAAATTCCAGTGCTGAATCATGAAACAAGTATTTAAATTTTTAAGCGAAAAAAATTGAAGATGTATGACCGCATAGATTCTACTGAAAACAAGCAAATTTGCGAATGATACAGAACGATATTAGGGCTATGTTTTCGATATCTCTCCCTCACCTTGATTTCACTTACGTCTCTGGACCGTTCGCATTCCTCTCAATCCAACCCTCCAATCACGTACGAAATCCATTGGATCTCCATTCCTATGAACCCCGCCCCGGACCCCACCTTCACCCTGTCAATTGTCTACTTCGCTCCTCTTTTCCAGCCAATATAAATCAGTTGCCTCTTAAAGACGAACCTCTGCTTCTCCACATAGGACTCCTTCGGGAATTCCGCGTCATCTCCCTTGCCTCGTAAAATGCCTTTTACGACCCTGAACATGGCAAATCTTTACCTTTCGTGAAGGCCATCGTACGTTCCCTTATCTTTAGCTTACGCTCTTGTTTCGCTAACTGCCTCTGTCATCTCGTCTTTCTATATCTGCCCTTCAGTGAGTCATTACACCGCTTTATATCGATCTCGCGTAGAGTTGACGTCAAATTAGACCAACCGTAAAGATGATGCTTGTTTGATGTCTCTATGGGTAAACTTACGTATGTGATGAGTGATTCATTATCTGGGATTATTTTAGCATTCTACTTCTACGGAAGATATTGATACAAATGATTGACCAATATAATATAGTAGGGAATTGATGAAATATTACTCTTTGATTAGAAATACATGTGTTTCTAAGAAAAGGTTAAAGTATGGGCCTGCCAAATTTGATTTGATTTCCATAGAAAATAATTAGCAAAATTGAAATAAACTGAAATAAGCTTTAATAATGTATAATAATGGCAGAGTGATTTGGATGTCACTTCCCTTTTCTTGGAATCGTATTATTTGTTTTATTACTATTGATACGTAAGAATAGCAAGATAGAACCTTAATCGAGTAGTATCCTATTTTAATTGATAAATCAACGGGGCTTTCATCAACTCCACGGAATACATGCACATTGTTTACTTCGATAACTGAGAAGCTATTTAATAATTCTCAAATACAGTATGAAGGAACATATTTTAAATTGGAATAGCATTATATTCAAAATAATATTCTTTCAGAAAGTGCTTCTTGGACTTAAACTCTTACTTTACAGAATTTCCTTATTTCGCTTTTAGAATTCTTTCGAGTGATCAGTTTAGATTTAGTACATGCTAACCAAACTGCCATAAACGATTGGTATTGGTACTTATAAGAAAAACAGAAAAATGTGTTATAATGTCATCAATATATTGTTAAGTTATAACTACTACTGACGCATGCATTATTTTTTTCTAATTGGAAATTTCGTTCTGTTTTTAAGAATAAACTTTCAGCCAGTGAATTCCATGATAAATTGGCAATAATATAAATCAATATCTTAATTCATATAATACTTTGTAAAGTTGATAATACCCAAGATGAATTAATGTATGTTAAAGAACTTAACATTGCTTTAATTTATTAATTTAAACCTTATACAGTAGACTCTCGATAATTCGAATTTATAGGGACCGAACAAAAAATTCGAATTATCGAGTTTTTCGAAATAGCGAGGGTTCGAATTAAAGAGGGACTGAAAGTAAAATTCGAATTGAAGAAAGTTACATTCTATTTGTCATTGTATAAGATTGTGAATGCTGGTAGAAACAAAAATACATATTATAATAATACATGTGGATCAATTTATTTATTATAAAAAAGTTGTATCATTTCTTCATAATAAAATCGGTTATTTTCGTTTGGGTCGCTTGGTTGGCTGCAATCTGGTCCACAGCATTTTCCAAAGTGCTCACTGCTTTAAACACACAACCAGGTTGGATGTTATCCATTTCGGATTGTTCGAAGAAACGACGCAACCCTCTTAAAAAAAGGTTGCTTCCTTAGAATACACCTTCGGAACATCGTCGTCTTCATCTTCACTGTCAGAAATCTGTTGACTGACCACAATTGACTGTTTCATAATGTCTTCATCAGACAATGTACCCGCTGTAGCAACATTATTGTCAATATTAACATCGTTGAAAGTTATGGGAACCTCTGGAAGTCTGTTCCAAGCACTCAAAAAGGTCCCTCATCTTGCAGATCTTGTTGAACCATATCATTTCCGTCCTTGCATTCCTAATCCTTGATGAATCCGCAGGCTTTAAAACAATTTGCGATTGTCTGTAAGCTAACATCTTCCTATACTTTGTGAGCCATTTCCATTGCAGTAAGCATTGAAATGCTGCACAGGTTATTTCCATTTTCCATTGTGTCTATTACAGTTCTAACCACTTCTTTTCGATACAAGGTTTTAAAATTTTTAACAATTCCTTGATCTAGGGGTTGAAGAATTGAAGTTGTGTTACGGGGTAAATATTTCAGCTCTATATTTTCAAGTTAAGGGACATCTTTATGGGCTGAGTAATTATCGATAAACATCAAAATTTTTCGTTTTTCTCTTCCCATTCAGTTTTCTCTTCTCTTTAGCATCAATGCTCATTTTCCATTAGGAAAACAATACTGCTGTCATCCACGCCTTCTTATTTGATCTGTAGATTAGAGGAAGAGATTTCATATTTTTAAACATCGAGGCTTAACAAATTTTCCTATCATAAAAGGTCGAAATTTCTGTGATCCATCCATATTGGCTGCAAATAATATTGTAACCCTCTCCTTGCTGTGTTTGCCTCCATGACTGGTGTCATCCTTAAATGCCAAGGTACGATCAGGTAATTATTTATAAAACAGCCCTGTTTCATCACAATTAAAGATATCTATCGCTTCATAATTAGCCAATAAAGGTAAATTCTTGGAAAAATTGCCTCGACACTTTCCATAAAATGACTAATTTTTCGAATTGTGGAGTGGGCCGGTCTAGCTTCACTTCGAATTATCGAGGGGACCAAAATACATTGATTTTCTTCGAATTATAGAGGTTTTCTCAGGGGACCGAGGGTTTTCTTCGAATTATAGAGGTTTTCGAATTACCGAGGTTCGAATTATCGAGAGTCTACTGTAATAACTTCCTCTACATAAAAACATCGATTGATCGAAAGCATTCTCTTAATCTTCCACCACTCACATTTTCAAACCAATCACTCTTATTCCAACTTCATCTTTTTCTCCGATTTCTTTTTTGTACCTTCACTCCATCAACCCCTCCTTACGTTTCCTTTTCTGCATTACCCACAATTCCACTCTTTTCGAATGCAATCAACTAATGAAGCCTTCAGACCAAAAATCATCAATTTCCGAAACCCAACCCAAAGACGAAGGAATGCAAGAGAGAACTAAGAAAAAGGCGAAACAGCTGGAGAAAGTGAATTCGAAAGGAAAAGCTGGGATTTCTTTTTCGCGATTAGGATAGGAGAATCTGGTTGGGCGTTAATGAATGATTGCTATCTTCTCTTCCATGTTTCAATGAAACATAGAAATCAATAGACCTTGTTCGCAAGCTAATAGGAAGTTGCAGGTTTTCACTAAGGAACTGTATATCATCAAGGTCAGGAATTGATTGAAGTTTTAAAAGAGACTGTTGGAAATCGAAACCAATTTGATGTTAAAAAAAAGACTAAGTCTAAATATATGAATATAACGAGATACAAGAAATTTTATGATATTTACATCCAAAATAGTAAAACTCTCTATTCATTTCATTAGCCTCAAAATGATACTTAAAAGAGCCGATACGCTGTCAAAAGTGGATGGCATTCACAACTATTATTCCAGAGGTAGATTAAAACGATTGAATATAAAGAAATGATCTCGGGCTTTCCCGGCGTAACTGATGTATAAATGTTTCGCGGGTTTCCAACCGGGTGCAGGCTTCGGTGAGAGCCGACGTTTCGGCCACATCCTTCGTGGCCATCTTCAGGCGAAGTTGAATATAAAGAATTTGAAGATTGAATATAAACTATACTTAAATTGGCTATTTTCTTAATTGTTTTTAAACTTGCCTCGTAAAGTGACTGAAGCGCAATTAATGCAGATACTGAAATATAAACTACAGGAATCTTTTTAATCAATTTGTTTATAGGATACGATACAATAGGACAAAAATAGAAAAAACGCGATACAATAGGACAAAAATAGAAAAAACCTCAATCCTTAATTCATTTATGTACGAAGATAATGATGAAAAACTTATAAAAACATACATACATATTATTAAAAACCTCCTACAATCTTGGGTGATTTGCTGTCTTTTTTAAGTGTCAATTATAATTTCATTATTTTATAATATTATATATATTATATTATATTATATTATATTATATTATATTATATTATATTATATTATATTATATTATATTATATTATATTATATTATATTATATTATATTATATTATATTATATTATATTATATTATATTATATTATATTATATTATATTATATTATATTATATTATATTATATTATATTATATTATATTATATTATATTATATTATATTATATTATATTATATTATATTATATTATATTATATTATATTATATTATATTATATTATATTATATTATATTATATTATATTATATTATATTAATTATAAATTCATTATTCATTATAATCATTCGTGGATGTCAGACATGCGGGTGTGAATTTGAGTCTAAGAGGAAACAAAGAATCAAAAGAAAACATACGGGGAAGTGCTGACAAAGAAAATGTTTTTGATTGAATAGGAAATGGAGATATAAGATGTAAACGGGTCGGATATTGAGATGAAAATGTTTTCTAAAGAAGAAAGATACAGAGAGGAAGAAGAGAAATGTCAGGAGTCTGGATAATATAAAAGTATAGAAGAGCGAAATGCTTGAGCTTGAGTGAGCTCTAAAGAAATGGAGCTAAAAGATTTGATTAAAAATTTAAGGTAATAAAAAATAATATAGAAATAATTTATTCATAGAAATGTGTCAAAATTAGGGAAAATTTCAGTGCGATGCACCGTTTAATATGAATAGGAAATAGAAGTGCATTCTTTTATTAATCATTTCCCTACTTTACTGCTCTTGCATTAAAAAAGATTTTCACGGAGTAGCTCCGACTGCAAATTAATTAACTTAACCGCGGGGTGGAATTAAATAGGGCGTGAAATCAAATTTCAATTAGTGTGGAAGGCTTTGAAAAAAAAAACGGTTTGTAATTTAAAAAATTAACTTTATTTACTCCTTTTCTTATGTTCACCATTCGATGTTCATTATATTTCTTCCCCACGAAGGTTTCATATTTATAAACGAACGATTCTCATTATCACTGTGAAATTAATTTCCTAACTGCATTTGAATTGCTCCCAGTGTTACTTCAAAATCACTCTTTTGTCTACCAAAGAATTAAAATTTTCTCGCGTTATTATCGTTGAAAGATTTTTGATTTTAATTACGCTAATTAATTTTTTATCCCCGCGCATCAATTACAGCTTCTGTCGTTCAACGTTTAAAAATGTCATGACCATTATGAATTTTGTAATATTTCCAAAATATGCACATTATTTAATACAGTATTTTAATCCGTGTTTCGCACATACGATGCACCAATACTCGTATCCTTGTTAGAAATATTTTGAAGGTCATCTTCTCATTATTATATTATTATCTATCAATTAGACAACCTTAAAAGATTGAAAGTTTAAATTAAAGCGCTTTAATTGAAATAAAGCGTAGTTTAGGCCTTGTTATGGTTGTTGTTTACGTATGTTACTAAGCGTACTTTAAACAATCAACATGGAGATATTACGTAAAATATTTTCATAATTCTACTATTTATTGTAGCCTAGACAACGCTATTTACACAAATGATGCTAAAAAACATTAAAACATTTTACAATATTGTCCATGTTCTCTTTGAAGTAAGACTGTAATATTATCAAGTTATTTATATTTCCGTACATCCAATCGAATCAAATAACTCCAAATACTCCACATCTCGTTTCCTTCTATGTTTTCATTTTCTATTCTCCCTTTTCGTTCTCGAGTTTCCCAATTCCTCCCACGCACTTCTTTTCTATCTTCCATTTTCCGATCCCATAATTCTCCTCTTTCACGGCTTTCTTTATTTGCATCTCCTCCCACGCACTTCCAATCCCTGCCAATGAGATTTTCTTCCTTCGAAATACTCATCTCTAATCGAAACTTCCTTTTTTTTATTCTCAAAAGCCACCGACAAGTGCAGCGGTTATTTTTTCCCTCAGCGCTCCGTTTTCCATTAAATTTCCAATTATTCTTACTTGCCCACCATTCCGAGCCATCTGGAGTGTAATCACATACTTCAATCATACGAAGAAAAAAGGATAAGAAAAGCCTTTCGATAAATGTTCGTGATTTAACGAGAAGGGACGTCTGGGTATCGGAAAATGTTTAGAGCGGACGAGCGTTTAATTACAGAAGCTGAGGAGAAAGTTTTAAGCGGTGACAGTTTAATGTCGCGAAAAAGTTTCTTTTTTTCTTCTACGGATTCGTAGCACAAGATATCAAAAAGGTACGGGGTTATAGAGAATTCCGAATTCAGAGACATAAATCATATATTATCGTAAACATTCATCTATCATTTATTTTTGTATATATATGAACTATGTATGTATGTATAATTTAATTTATTTAGTTTATTTAATCAGACAAAATAGGTAATGATTTATTCGACCCTAAAAAATGCATTCGTCCATATATATCACGAAAGAGAAAATTTAAGCCCAATTATCAGTGGTAGAAACTACAAGACAGTTACTTAGGTATATCCTAGGTTACAGTTTATAATTGCCATGGTTTCCTTTTATTGAACCATCTAAAATGCTGGAACTCTAACCTATTTGCTTATATAAATCAACTTCCTAATAATCATTTAATATCAATTATAAAACAAACATTTATTAATCAACAGCACTAATTATCACAACGTTCTGTGTAGTACAAGTAATTCGATGTATCAAACTGTAGGCAAAAAACAACTGAGATATTTCATCCATTATTTGCTCGACTAAAAAAAGAATCATCATTTTCGGAATTCGGTATTTTTACGACAAAGAAATTCGATTCCATACAAAAGTCCGATGACGTACGAATCATTAGTGGATTTGGCGGATGTGTGAGAAAGATTAAGGGAAAGGAAACAAAAAAAGAAGCAATCGATCGCGCGTTGATTGACACGGTGTGATGGAGATTCTGGGAAAAGGGATCGGGTCTAGAGAGTGTAAAGACACCTTTGATGCGATGGAAATTGGAAACAAGCGAAGGTAATGGATGTACACGAAAGGAAAGGTTTATTTAGCCGAGAAGTAAGTAAAACGATCCCACAAGGTCACGCGTTGAATTCAAATGTACGAGAACAACGGGGCATAAGAATTATATTTTGCGTGTTACGGTGTACTTCGCCTAAATATAAATACATACTCTTATTACATCTATAGTAAACTGATTCTCACTTAATATCAGCACTTATTTGAAATAAAATAGATAGTTGTTGACAGAATACAAAAGGAAAATTATTTTTTAAATCCTTAGAATATTCATTATACAGTTCACATTTCTAAAATTTGATACTAAAACTAACATGATGAAATTAATCGATCCCATTTTAAGATGAAATTAACATATTATATTCATTGCTACTATGAAATAATATTTAAATAAATATGGTTAAAGATGTTCTATAAAAATTCCATTACTTCGTAGAAAGTTACGAATTATCTTTGTTTTGTTATTATATCCCTACACTAGACTATTTCACTTAATGCTCGATAGATAAAGTCGCAATTTTTATCTCATAGAATTGACCTTTTTTTAATATAAATTATAATTCAAGTACGGTTAAATCAAACTTATGAATGGTTACGAAAAAACCTAGTTATTAACAGATAGATATAGTTATTAGCAAATAGACTCTTAACAATAATGACTCGTTGGATTTAATAACAGGAAACGCAGTTGAATCGTCGTTTCTATAGCAAAAAGTAGTATTGACGCATCACAAAAAATATGCATGAGAGATGACAGGAAGAAGGAAAAATGTTGCGAAGTATAGAAAATAAATCGAACAAAAAGAAAATTGGCTTGGTAAAGAAATTCAAGCCGGTTCTCCTACCGTAGATTCTATCTCCATAAGGAGAGGATATGAGATGAAGTTCATCCTATTCATGGAAGAAGATTAAGGTGGGATGTAAGGCACTCATGAGGAAAATACAACACATTCCATCCCCGTTGTCATCTCACGTACAAATAGAACACAGATTTTTTCATGTTTATATTCTCCGAGTCTTTTTTATTTCATTATCTCCTTATATTTCATTACTTTTACTCCCACATTCGCACTTTTAATGCTCTGCGCTTGTTTTGAATTGGTATCCTAGCAATTTTTGTTATTTTCCTTATAAATATGGAAACGGTTTTAATATACATTCCACGGCAATAACGTAATTTATATTAATAGGTTATTCTTAGGCAAAGTGTTATATCTGTTTTTCAAACATAATTGCGTCATAGTGTGATGTTTATTCTCGTTTCATTTTGAAAAGGATAAAAGATGTTTTTAATACTGTAGTCTCTTACCAGGGGGCGGATGTATATGCAAATCTTTCCACCATTATTTCTTGGTATTTCCATATATCTCTCGAGAAGTTATTTCAGTATAATCTCTCTGGTATCATGCCGTAACTCCTTTCAACTCATTATCTTCTCAATACAAACTCTTGGTGGGGTTAAAAAACTTGAGAAATTATCTCTTAAACCTAATGGAAACGATTCCTAAAATATTAGCCAGAATTTATTTCAAAATTTTTTTCTTTATTCCTAGGCTATATTAACTTGTACAGAGACATATCTATTATTAGGTTTTCTGAGAACAGGATTCTGAATGAAAAACTTTTTTTTAAGATAATGAGTCCGTTTCGGAGAAATTTCGCTTCATTTCTTTTTCTTGAATGAAATGTATGTTTCAGTTTTAATCCTGGAATCAGATAGGTCTTGAGTCTGCGCCTGATAGATCTGCTACCCGCATCTTTCAGAAGCACTGTTTTGGCCTTGAGTTCAGGCGTACGGAAGTCACGGGAAGATGCGGGAATCCCCCTCACTTAAGGGAGATGATGCTAGCGAATCTATGTCCTAAGTAGATTCAAGGCTGCAGATAAATCTATGAGATTGAAATATGTAAGAATTTTAAATGAAGTCTTTCTCGCATGATCTTATTTTCATTAACTACCGAGCATGAAAGTTTTCTCGAAATACACGAGCACAGATGGATAATTTATTTATGCTATGTTATTTAAGGATCAACAAATATTACGGTAAAATGAATAGGAAAATTATACATTGGCTCAAACAATCCAACATAATACGTTTTCTATACCATGTGATAGCCAAACCTATAATGATAAAATCAACTTAACATCATGACAGATTTCAGGTAATTATTAAAGAAAAGAATCAAGTAATCACACGGATACGGTGAGTGCTTTTTTATTGCAATTGTGCCGATAGAATACGGAGCTTTATACCTACATCTCACTTAAACGCTTTAGTTACTCGTGTGAATATGTTTCTATGTTTTTCGAATAGTCATTACTTAATAGGCTAAACTTACGGTGTATATTTTATTTGATTTATTTTTAATTTATTATACCGAAACATATTCTAAAAAAACACCATCAAAATTAATATATTTATTATTATAATACATTATAAATAATTATTGGGATACATTACTGATATTTTACAGTAACACGAACTACGGTTCCATCAATATATTTATCAAAGTCTCTCATATTAAAACGCATCAATAGCTAAAGTGGTTGAGCTCTGGTATCGTAGCAACCATTCCAGGTAAGAAGAACAGATCTCATGCGGTTCTTATCCAAGTGATTTATTTCCCAACGGATTATCTTGAAACCTCCGTGTACTTCGATATGTCGGGGATTTCGATTCAACCGCTCCTGCGATAAGACCCTCCGAGACGCGGAGTTTACCCGCGTAAAAAAAAACGAAGATCGGGATTGCCAAGGAAAGGAGGACTTGTACGTCGGAGAAAGAATGGGAATGGAATGATCGCCTTTTTTCTCCGCACAACGCCATCATCCGTTGCTAAGAAACCAGATTAAGCCCTCGGGTGTCATCGCGAAGGGCGAAAAAAGCTACGGAAGGGGTCGTCGGAACAAAAAAAAGGCGATAAAAGTAGAAGTTCGTTCGGATGACAAAAGATAGCGACGACGTGAAGCAACCAAGAAAGAAAGGGTTCGGAGAAGGTGGGATTTTTCGAAAAAAAAATACAAACACGCAGTTTCGTTTCGGAAATTATTTGAAGGAAACTGTTCTCAGGCCATAATTCCCTTAGTTTCCCCTTTTTAAGCGAGGAAAAAAGGGCATTAAAGAAAGGGGTAAAATTCTGCTCCTTCTGTAGAAGGAATCCGAAACTTTTAAGGATTATATGACCTTAGGTATCATTCAGGGCTCATCAACACTTCCACTCCCATTGCATATCCTACTTTCGTATCTCCTGAAGGTGATAAACTCCTCTTTCGTTTCGCCTTAAAGTGATCTGAATCCTATTTGTCATACTCATGTTTAACTGTTTACGATTCGTTTCGAAACGTGGGGCATTTAGAAATAACAGAAAGGAATGTTTGCTCGAACGTGAAGAATTCTAATATCTCAAATTCTAGATAAAATGCTTAAAAAATGTTTGTACTTAACTATTGAAGACGCAAGGTTGCAATATATTATTAATCAACTTAAACAAAACAGGTAATTCATTTTTAAATTTCAATATATTCATCACGTATAGTTATCAGGGTATGTATCAAAAACTTTATACAAAATCAATGGATTAATGATATGAACATCGCGCCTAATATCCAAAAAATTAAAAGTATAAGGAACCGAAAATTTTATCAATGAGTTAAGTATACTAAATTTCTTTGCATTATTATTTATTTGAATGAATTAACACATAATATTTATGTCAAGGAAAATTATGAAACACTTTTACCAGAGAAATACTCGTTAAAATACATAATTTTAAATAAACCCGGACTCAAACTATCATAAACTATATTGAAAAATGCATATGATTCGTAGTCTATTACTTATTCGTAACCGCGACCACGTCTTTACAATATAAAGGTACCTTAAGATACTTATTAAGTTTCTCTCAAACTCGGTTGTATATTTATTTACTTTGTACATTTACACTTACGGATCTATGAAGTCTGTAGCATGAATATGATATTTTTTTACTGAGGATTATCCAACAAGAATCTCAAATAAACCATTGCTTGGTGATATAATTCTCCTTTGAGACGGAGCGCATCAATATGTTTCTAATTAAAAGTGGGTTCTGAAGAATATATATCAAATAACTCAATTATCCTTGACGAGGATAGTGGAGTTCTTCGTAACCGATTTTAATTTCGAATATATAACTCACAGCTTCGCGAATGAGTATATATTGACTTCATTTTGCGAAAGTCTATATATTTAAGAAGATGACTTTGAGTAGAAAAGAGTCGAGACCCATTTTTTATTAATGCAGCGGCGGAAACTTTTCCATCAAACGCATAAATACTGTTTAGAATGCAGAAGATTCTGCAGAGATGAATAAAAACGACAAAAGAAAGAAGATTAAGGTTCCAAGTGTGCAGCTGTAACTGGTGATATTGGTACTTCTTGAGATGGGATCGAGAGGTTCTATTTGAATTAAAATTAAATGGAATACTTAGGAGAAGGATTTTTATCTCCGATGAGGTAATTCCAACGATTCACTTGCAAATTGAGTTCACGTCTTTCTCGATATCCGCAAGTTTTTTCCGTCCACGGCTTTTTCTTCCACCTTAGCCGATTCTTAATTAAGGAAATGTAGGGCGAGGAATTTTCAGAGTTTAAGACGTATATTTTCGGGGACAATGAGATTGCGTTTTTACCGAGCTAAAATGGAATATAGAGGGAAGTCTTACGTTAAATTTGAACTACAATTAGTTTATAAATAATTTCACAAATAAAGTGATTAAGAAGTGAAAATAACTGTATGGGAAAAAATGAATCTGATATCGGAGCTTTAATAATATAATAAGTATATTACAATATTTTAAATAATTTAATAATTTATAAATAATTCTTATGATATATATATATATAAAAATTAATTTATGTAATTATTATAATTTTAATTTTAGTAAAATTTAAATGCATCTTAAATGTTTGTTAATCATTATTTTAATTATTCTCTAAGCTCAAAAAAATTATGAAGTCTTCCAGAAGCCATTTAAACATTTTTAAGAACTAATACTTCAAAGTGAATGCTCGAAGCACGTGTATTATTTTAATCTGAAACATCAAATGGGAATTTTTCATATCTCCCGCTAAATACACTTTCTAAGACCCCCTCTACTATCTATTACGTTTCTAATTCAGATTGTTTTCGATTAGTTTTAACGTTATCAAGTTGAATAATCATTTATTTACGTGCGTGCATCTATTAGCGAACTTTTGTCATAGTAACACGGGTTGAAAAGTCTTGATGTTATCATATCGATATACTTCGTAGAGCAGACTGATTTAGGTTGGTAATAAGACAGCTCTCCTCAAAGCTAAAAAAGCATGAGTAAAATAAGTAAAGTAAAGTAAATGATCGGTCATAAACTTATGATGGGCCAATTTTTATAAATAATTGTATACGATTCTAATGATTTTTATATAGCGTTAACACGTATTTCCCAAAAATGAACTTAAACCAAACATAGCATTCATAGCTTCGTGTTCTTAAAACGGCATAAGGTAACTAGTTTTATATTTAACCTTATGAGGATTGAGGAGCTTTTTCCTAAGAAAGTACAAAAAGATCTTTAATGCTAATATTGATGAAATAAAAATCCAATAAAAATTTAGATGGATAAAGTTAATTGTGAGTTAAATAATTTCTGAAAATTATTTTCTTATAATATAAATTGAATTAATCCATCTTTGAAAGACTCGGTAAACTTTGATCAAAAGAGAAAACCAAAACCTTCATTATGAAGGAATAATTCGATTGGAATAACTCAGAAGAATTATCTTTTACGTCTGTCGAATTTTAATCCAAAATTTCAATATCGTATAAAAAAATGCTTTTTAATACCTCTCACAAGATCTTACGGCTTTCAGGTCCTCCGTGATCTGGATGCTTTTCAGCGTACGTACATCTTTGTAAAAGAACTTTCAGAGGAGACCAAATGGTGACTTAACAAAAGATAAAACGTGTAGGGAAAAGAAAAGAGGAATCTGCCAATGATCTCTTTTCCCCAGCATCCGTCTGGATTCATTTGCATCTTCCCTCACTCCTGCCATTTTCCCACTTCTTCCCAAAGACCCTTCCTTTGTCATCGCCTTTTCTTTTAGCAATCCTCACTCGCGAATTCCTTTGTCTCGTCCCTCAACCGACGATCCCCGATCAAGGATTAAATTTCTCTGTCTCAAGGAATCGTTCTTTGTTCCCATCAAGATGGCTCACCACGAAAGAGACTCACTGATGATTACACTATTGTCTCCCGCTTTACCTTTGTAGATTTTTGATCCATTTATAGAGGAAAAATGTTAATTCAGGAATTTCCCTCGCGCCACTTAGAAAAATTCGATAAGTCGCAGATAAGAGTGGAATTTCTAATTAGCTATCAGAATTTACACCAAAGACAACGTAATTTTTAAAGGTACATCCATTTGTAGTCGTTTTTTTTAAGGGATACGCGATGGTGTGCAATGATATAAAAATTGATAACCTCGTTCAAACACCGTGTTCGGAAAGGGTCTAATTTTCTTTTCAAATAAACTCTGCGTTATGGAAGTGGATCCTTAATATATTCTATTAACAAACGACAATTAATTGTAGCGACTAAATAGTACGGCATTTAATCTGCATACGTTCCTGTTAATTTAACATTTTCTTAGCTACAATTCAACAATTATCAAAGAAAAAATTATTTAAAAACTAAAAATTACTGCATATTTTGTATTATTAATGGATCCAAAAACAGCTATTAAGGCCAATTACGTCAGAACAATGTCGAAATTACTAAATAATACATATCCATAATAATAAAACGATTGACATCTTATTGAATAATTTCCAAGGCTCGTTGAAAAAGTACCATTCTATTTCCTCATTTCATACAGCTTAAACATGATAATGTCTCCTCAATTTACTAGGATAAACTGCTGACCGAGATAAAATAGTTCTTATCTTTTGACAAGCCAAAAATTCTCCTTTTTAATCTACTCTGCGCGGAGTAAGTAAGATGACTTCCGATATCTAGAAGAAAACTTGTGATCTTGAAAGATGGCGTAACTTCTTCTGAATAGAAAAAGAACCAAGATCTTTTCTTGATGCTTGGACACGTCGCAGATGCAGGGAAAAGCGGACATAACTACGTCAGTGTGGGCGTAGCTAAGGTTACAGATTTTCCCTAAAATAGATTTATGCGGAAAAGCTAAAATGATATTCACGAAAAAGTCCTGAATTCTACGAAAGATCATGAGTGTGGAGACAAATTATGCAACATGTGCTCCGAATAAACTTTGTTGGGAAACACGTGATGCAATTCTTTCTAAAGTGTAAGGAATGGAAGGATGAAGCAAACTACCCCAACGCTTCAGCACTTTCAACTTTTCCAGAAGAGTTTTCCTAGGCATAAGGTAGTTTCTTACATCCTTATGAATTATTCGACGTATTTTTATATAAAATTTATAGTCATCAATATGAGTTCATTGTGATCAATCAAACATATTAATCTGATAATCAATTAGAGTAACATTTTAGCAATACTCAAAAATCAGGGTATAAGTCCTCGTGATTAAATTCCAATTAATAGTTAATTGTAAGAGTAATTAATTCTCAAGTTCTGGGACGCAGCAATTAAATAAATTTAACGTGATTAAATGGAAATAGTGACTCGGAGTTTCCCCAATTTTTCTATTGATCGTTAAGAAATTCTAACTTAAACATTTTGCAGTTTCAATGAGATCTTAAAGTTGAAGTTTATTTTAAGATTTTTAAGTTCATCAAACGTCATAATAAAAATGAAATAATGAATAAATAGAAACTCCATCTTTTTACGAAAATGTGATATTTTGAAACAAATTACTGTACTTAAACCGAGACATACATTTCCGAATATTTAACACACATTTTAAATTATGAATAATCCGATCACACGTTCTCAGAATAATTTTTATACATTAAACTTTCATCTTCCTCTTTACTCTCAATAAGGAAAAATAATACCAATAAGACCGCCTATGGATCGTATATATAATTATTATCAATACGTGTGGAAAATGTCAGTATAAATAAACCGAATTAAATTTCAACCGTTAAAAATATGTTATGATACACCTCATATATATACGTAATCTATATACATTATTATTATTATTATAGTAAATATAAGTTTTATTGCCGATAAATTGTTCTAGGAGTATTCGCAGAAAATACCTTGAATCGATATCTCTATCAATTTGAATTTATTCAGATTTTAATAAAAGTATTTATCCCTCTTCATCGTATTCTATTCCATCCTATCCTTTCCTTTCTCTATATTTGCGATCAGAAGAAAGAGCTTATCACGGTAAAATAGACATCTGTATCGCCTTACGTACCGAGTATAACCCTCTGTGAGCATTTCCATGGTAACCCTGTCGTAAGGCCCCCACGCATCGCGACTGCTTTTCCGCAAAATGCCTGCCACCATTTCTTTACGGTATTTATCCATATTCCTCCTTTACGCCTTCCACTTCACCCAATCCCTTCATGAGCCTCGTCCACTTTACACACCTTACTCTTACCTCTCCCCTTCACATAAAGCCCCTTTTCACTTCGTGTTTTCACATGCTTATGCCCACACCTCTTTGGTTAAAGGGCACTCCAAATGAAAAGCTTTTTTTTAAGTTACTGGGTTCTCTCCGCTGTGCTCAAAAGGGCAGCAAGGCGGAAGTTTTTTGCCACCGAAGAAGTACGTAGTTTTATAAGACCACAACTACACCTTATACGTATTCTGTTGACCGTCTTTTTTGGTTGGAAAGGGGAATATGTAAGTTTCTTTTAAGAAAAGGTACGGTAGTTCATTGCCATAAAATTCATGAATCAATACAAGCAATTGACTTCTACTATTGTTGGCTTATTGAAGCATTTATTTATATATCCTTTTATTTTACTTGATCGACACAAGTACAGCATTTAAATTTGCACTACTTTAAATTGATTGGAAACAATATTTTTTCAATAGATGAACACATAAAAGCCAGGCGAAAGGTTGTGAAAATCTTTTTTCGATGTCTTCATGGATTACGTTATGTGTATCAAGTTGCGTTACGTAAAGTTTAAGACCACAATGAGATACTTTTCATTTTCAAAAGTAAACGTCTGAGTGTATTCCCTGCAGTAAATCCCTGATACTGAATAATACTCAGCATCAGAGATTTTTCTCTGCGAATCAGAAAGTTTCCTTTGAAGAGGCTGGATCTAAATTTTTAGAATTCTTAGGAATTATTTTCTTAGGGACATTCTAGGAAAATCGATTCAATCTTTCTAAATTAGAGTGTCTTTTCTAAGTCCGTATTCAGTCCAATTCTAAGTTTATGTATTTTATTTGTATTCGCGTCACTATTTGTCTTTTCTTTAAAGTAACTCAATATCTTCTCCTTTTATATATTAATGTTTATAGTATCCTCTCAGTTCTTCAAAAAGAACATTCTTCAGTACCCATTATAAGGTCAGCTGAAGAATTCCGCCCCAATTTTTTTCCGTAGGAACTATGCTTCAACAAATTATCGAATATTTTGAAAAATCTTCATCGTCTAAATTTATGCCATAGCTGAAAGTAATGTCATATTGTCATAAGAACTCTCCTATAAAATATCGTAAATATTCTTAATCTTATAAACTTCCCTGACTTCCTCCGTTACGAGTTTTCTTTAAAGTAAAACATTTTGTTAAGTATCTATTAAATTAGAGAGTACTACTATACAGTACTTTTAGTATGAATCCATATTATGATTGTAATAATAAGTTTACGTTTCCCTTAATTTTGATATTTACCATGCACTAAAAGCTTTGAAGTAAAAACATAGCTTACGTTAAAACTATCTCTCAGAAGGCACGTATTTTAAAACTAGGCCATTTACCAACAAAAGTAAAATTCCCTACAGCATACACGAAATCATATCAGTATAGCAAGTAACGAGCAATTTTATATCACGCAGTAAAAAAAGAATGCCGCACAGCTACCCGGACAGAATGCACGCCTTTCGTATAACCCTTTACTTGGATTACGATGTTTAAATAAAAAAATATATATCTCCCTCCTTGGTAGAGAAAGAATTTTCTCCAGACAAAATAAAAAGTCAGACAAAACGCCTTCTTTACGACTTTCTTCATTCGTCCTTTCACAAACAGCTCGTCCAATTATTCTTTACTTCCCGATTTTTATAGTCTCCGCATTCTTCCCGGGAAACGTCTCGCTCCCGACTCATTCGCTTATTATCCCTTTTCTTCGCGAATTCCTTTCGTCTTCTTCGACATTCATTGTCATTACTTCCCCTTCCGATGCATTCCCACCGTCTCCGTTGCATTCGCGAAGTGCCGAAAAAAAACTCCCTTTGCATTAAAGCTGCCTAAATATCACGGAGGAGAAAATTGAGTAATTTTTTCCGAATTTCTCGCATTGTTCCGCTCCTCATTTATCCACGCTCGCGATCTTCTTTTTTTTTAACGGAATCGTCGCTCCTCTGAGACTTTTACGATGGCAGGAAATTTTTCCCCCGACATTGTTTCGGTGGAAATAATTTTGGGGAAAAGAATTTTCATCCGGTAATGAAGCCCAAATGCGAGAGCATTAGGTTGCCCAAAAGATTTCTCGCAGGGAAAACAAAGGAGGGAGATATTCCCGAAAGAGTCAGGGGTGATTGCTTGAGGGACAATGCCAGAAGTCGCCTTTCGCGTTAAACCGCATTTGTGGTGGACGTCGATGCTTGAGACCGTGTGTGTGTGAGGCGTTGACGGCAACTAGAATCTATTACGTAAAGTTTTGAACCTAAATATTAATTTACTTACAAGTTTTTGATGAAAGTGAAAAAAACAACAAGACTGAGGTTCCTAATTCCCTAGCGATAGCGTGATGTACATTTTGGTATAATTGGTATATATTCTCTTCTATTTACGCTTTAATAAAATACGAAATGATGTAGTGTTGTAGAATATTATATTGATTTTTCTATGACGCTTTTCCTTCAAAAGGTATATATGTGTTTAATTCTCGAGTCTTGAGTAAATACCAGGTCGAGTAGCTAATCATGTATTTTCTTGCCCATAAGATATGACTACCACCTGGTCTAGAGTAGGCAGTAGCTGTTGAAAGAAGCCGTGGGATGATGCGTAAATGCATCGAGATAAATGCGTGATGATCTTGTTCGGCCAGAATCGTGCATTCCGAAATAATTTTTGGCATAACTAAGGTACTTGAAACTGATTTGAGCACTCATGTGGGATGTGAAAGTCTTAAGCGACACAGAATTGTCGGAGTGTTTCGTTGGTGCCCCGAGCGGAAAATCGGGGCAGTAATTTATATTACATAATTTTCCTGAAACCAAAGGAAGTCACATTAGCCTGGTGGTAACGTAGCCGATTCCAAATCTAAAGGTCCCGGGTTACAATCCAAGAGTTTCCAAAAGTTTTTTACCGAAATCCAAATATTTACCGCGGCCGATTCCAAATCTGACTTTCCAATTCCGAAAGTATTCCTAAGTCCAAATTCATTTTTATTTTTTATTTTCGGGAGCAGTTCATAACAGCTCTTCACCCCCGGAGGAATTTGCAAGAATATTGTATCTTTTTAAACATTTTACTCCCGTTTACGCCATCAGACGCGCCATTCCCACCGCGCAACATTTTTCATAAATTCTATCAAAGGACGTTCGGGTACGTGAATAACCGATTCCTCATTCCGGCGTGGTTAAACTTAAGAATAAAACTGCAATGGTAGGGCTTTCAAAGGAAGGGACTGCGAAGGAAGGGGCCTAGGACGGTGCGGCGAAGGACGGGTGGGCAACGATTCTAATGGGGCCATATCCTCGTTTAGATGAAAAAGGTAGTTTAAGGAGGATATAGAGAAGCTTTGGGAAGGAGTCGGAGCCTTTAGACCTCAGAAGAGGTAAACAAAGAAAAGCATAACGCAGAGTCCTATATGAGCGTTAGTGATGTACAGGTGGCATTGGCCTATGGGGGAAGAAACTCAGCCGGAGGATAGAGCGAGGTCAGCTGCAGTTCTACGTAGACGGAAGAAATGGAAACCGAAGTTAAACCAGCCAAAGAGAGTAAGAGTAAAGATCCGCCTCGCCACGTTAATTATAGCCGGGATATCTAATACAGTATAAGTGAAGGCATTAAAAGAGTTTATGAATGCATTTTACATTTCATTCAACATCATACACATTTAAAGTTCACGGAAGAAGGCGTATTTTTGTAGAAATCCATCTCAGCAATACACAATAAGAAAAGATCGTACTTTCCACAACTTTCATTACAACACAACCGGTTTCGGCGACTTATCGCTATCATCAGGTACAGGTTATTGAAGCTAGACATAATAATATAGCTTCAATCAGTCGCCGAAACCGGTTATGTTGTAATAAAAGTTGTGGAAAGTACGATCCTTTCTTATTGTGTATTGCTATCATACATTTAATTTACATTTAAATTTGACATATTATGTTTACAAGTGATGCAAGGGAATGTTTTGAAGAACTTGATTGGTGTAACAAAATGTGCAATATCGGAGATAAAAACAGGGGAACTGCAGTAATTTCGAAGAAGAATATTAAGCTTTTTGATTTTCAAACAGCAAGAAGAGAAAGGCTTCTTGCAGCTACGGGAAGTGGATTTAAATTGGTGAATATTTACGCACCAATTGAGTTCAGGAAATTAGATTTAATTTAAACATGAGCCACAAAAAAACAAAACGTTTGTGTATGAGTATGGGACATATCAGGTCAAGAAGGAAATATTCAATTGCTATGCTTCCACGTTGGGCGCCGTAACACCAGAATTTTTGCCCAATTCGAATTCTGGAAAGGTATTTGGTTCTAATCTAAACCTCCACCGAGGTCTTCCGATAATTTACTACAGGGGTAGACAATCGGACCATGTAAAGGTAACGAAAGGAGTGAGATTCAACTAAAACAACTTACGGTATCAGTGCGCACGCCAACGGTAACTCTCCTTGGATACAGGAAATGCTCCTGTTGTAACACTAAAGATAATACAACACGAACAAGATAGTATCAGTTTTTAAACCTACATTCTTATAAAGTCAAAATGGACAATTTGATAACAACGAATTTGAGCAAGAGGTATTACAAACCTCGCGCTGCCAGGCGACAAACTTCGCTAGCCGCTCCGTGTCCAGTAGCTGCAAAACTTCTACTGTCCTTGTGCTTACTCCCTTACCCCTCACTTAGCCCTTCTGTCCTCCCCTTCTAACTCAGGTAAACGCACGCTTTTTCGCCAGTTCGAACTAATACAATGTTGTGACACTGCAAGTCTCTACCAATACATGGCATCGTGTTTTCCAAAGGCGATCCCCTTTATTCTTCTTTCTTTAGCTTATCTTCCCCTCGAAGGAGGAAATTTTAATTCTCGTAGCCTTAAAATCATAGCTCTTATTCTGCACCCGATTTCGAGTCCCCAACAGGAGTGCCGCATAATTCTCGGCTTCCGGAAACGTTCCTCTTCCGAATTAATTTAATGAGCCAGTGAGCCTCATTCCTTATCTTCCTCCTTCAAAAGGATTTCCATAATTTCCAAGGATTCATAATTTGTCTTCTTTCGCGAGAGAGGTATTCCTCCGAAATTAAATTAATGGCTCCCTTTCATGTTAGGCATCCTGAAAATATACTCATGAAGGTGGAAATGATTCTCTGATATACGTTCCCAACGCGATGAGTAACAAGTTTTTCCTTTGTTATGCATGGAAAGCCTTGTGTGACGTGTTTGCTTATAAAAGCTTTATATATTACAACAACGAAGTGATAATCCTCGCCAGTTGTTAATTTTATGTATTACACGTGAGAATAATACTCGGGTAAATAAAATAAATATGGATAATTGAAAAATATCTCTCAAGAAAGGAAAATTTGATGATACAATATATATTAATTACTCGTCCAATCATAGCTATATCCAACTAATGTTCGCATAAATATAGTACGATTATATACGATGATATAATTAGGTTACTAATTATAAGTAATTTTCATAGCATTGTTTAAATTTTACTTACAATAACAATAAAATGAGTTAAAATTCGATAATCTCATTTTAATTATTGCCTCGAATGTGTAAACTTAATCCTTTAATCCAAAGCGTTGATTGTAAAGAAGAATAATGATGCACATAAGACTCTATCGATCAATATTTTATCCACTACACCGACGCTTAACTACAAATCGCTCTTTGTAATCTAGTAGCCTATTCATAGATGAAATAACATCTGAGGCACTTTGAGTGCACTTATGAGAAAAGCTCATCTTCTCTTTAAATGGGCAAACCTTGAGATAAGGATTTTTTACCTTGGTTTCGTTGCCTTGGAGATGATCGATTGGCGGATTATTTTTTATTTGGACCTAAGAAGGATCACCAAAACCCTCTCTCGTCTTCCACAATACAAAATTTTAACAAAGAAATAAAAACTAAACAATTCTGCAATTGTGACCTCCTTCTTTGACATAAATCATTAAATTTTTATAATCTTATAAAAAAATCACCATTATTCAATGACATTTTTGTTGAAAACCTTACTTGACTATATATTTAAGCAAAGAATATTTTACTGCTGTTAAATATCGGTATGCTTGGTATATCTTGGTAACTCAAGGTCAAAAAAACAAATATATAGATTTCTTATTCTGAAAAATGTGTTTCATTTATATTTTATACGTTCTGAGAGGAAAAGTACAATGGCTAATTAGAGTCATCATCTTCGATAAAATATATAAAAATGCTTATTGAAAAATTGTTTCTAGGCACTAATTCCGAACATTTCCAAGTAATAGCATTCTTCTATGAACGTATGAAATTATAAGCGCGTAACACAAAAAAAATACGTAAAAAATCTTTCAAGAATGCTTATCTTGTAGCCTAGTAATAACTTATTTGCTTTATTTGTCGTCCTTAAGTAACTTACGTTTCTTAGAGCGGAGAAAATAATAATACTCAAAAAGATTTCGCTGTCCATTAAAAGAACGGAAAAGGTATGATATAAGAAAAAATAATAAGGTATTATGAATTCGAGAAAGAAGGAAATTACAGCTGGTACTATCCATCACTGTCACCAACACAGACTTCTTCCCAAGACCGCTGCAATGTGCAATGATGGAAGTCTTTTGTCTCAAACACTTGGAACGGTAAAGTCCATGGAAGCACCTTCACCAGAACGCGTTCTTTTCAGACTTCATTCTGTCTCCAACTTCTTTTGTCCGAGGAAACTTGTGCATTATCACATTTCCACCTTCCTCCACTCCCACGACATCTTCTTCAAGTCACCTGAGCGAAAGAGCCCACACACGTGCGCTCTTATCCAAAAGGGAACTCCACGCAAATACCACCAAACGGCTGACCTTTTCTCTCTAAGAGTTGCCCGTGAAGGCGTGCAATTCCATCCCTTTAAGGTTGGTTTATCCTTCACAAGTTTCCGAGTCAGTCCTTCCATCAATATCGGGAGTTTATTTTTTCAGGGTTTGATTAAAACAATATTTGTTTTTATGTTTACATTACATAGTGTTCTAGGAATGCGAACGCTTAGGATTTGTTATACTTTCCAGTTGGTCAACCGTACGAATTTCATTTCTCAAGGAGTGCCTACAAGAGTGATTTTCAACCCCTCCCAGGTTTGTCAACCGTACGAATTTCATTGCTTTCTTGATTGTTTAAATAAACGAATATCGATATACAAAAGGAGCACCTACCTCCTGAAAACTGGTATGATAATTTTCCTTACCTTTACTCTTCTAAAATGATCATAAGGAATAAGACTTAAAACTAATTACTAAATATCTAAAGTTTATATAACTAAAGGAAATAATTCACGAAAAATAAGTATAATTTTTTAATTCAGTCCTCCCTAGATCAAAAGAAAACGAATATCGATCTACCGATAGTGTTTGAAGATAAATTTTGATGTAACGTCACTGAATTTTTAAAACAAAAAGGATAATTACGTAAATATTTCATTCTGAAATCGTACAATATTTAAGAATCTCTAAGCTTCAAAGCATGGTTTCTGGGAAGAATATTTGGCCATTGAATGCATAACAAATGTGTTTAACAAGGGAAATGTTCCAAATAGCAATTTAAGGTATGTATTATTTCAAGGATTAGGAAAGTAGTACGGCCTTCGGGAGTGAGCTCAAGTCAGATTATGATTACCGAGTGCTAGATGGGCATTTAAATCAAACGAAGCTTCTCTTTTCCATACTCGTTTAAGAGATTAAGATGGAAATTCGGTTTGTAGCGAATGAATTGTATCATTAGTCTCCTCAGATTTATTTCTGTGGAAGAAGGTGCATTTTCCGCTCCGAATCTTGCATTCAGAAATGCATCCGAAAGCGTTGCCTTGAAATAGAGCCAATTCATGCTAATACGTGTGTGTAAATCTTCCAAGATAGCTATCTGAGAAATGAAGGAAAAGCATAAATCTTTTCATTGCACCTTTTAAGTCTGAGAGATAGTTTATTTTACATACTATACAGATTGTATATTGTGCATGAAAGGGGACTAATTAAACTGAATTAAAATGGAGTAAAATATTAAAAAATATTATTCCGAATAATATCATCATTGAATTATGTCAGTGAAAAAAGTTTGTACCCTTTATGATACTTGGATTTTTCTCTCCAGATGTATTTATTATACGATATAGAACCATCTTGCTTTAAGTTTACTTCTTTAAGGCATCTTTTTTATATGAACAATGGCTTAAAAGAAATTCAAAGTAATGTGGAGTAGTTTGGAATAAAACTTACCTCGCGCTCGAACTTTAATCTCCCTTTAAAAAGAACCAATTTTCATTATCTGCCCTTATACTTTAATAAAATGACATACTCTTTGAGAAATTAACAACATGAATTTTTCTTTTAATCTTTTATATGCTCCAAATTATTATTGCTCTAAAATTTGGTATTTCTAGGTCGATGAAAAATTATATAGCTGGTAATTAATCGGAAATACAAACTAATGCAATGGATCTTCAAAAAGAATGAAACTGAATTAAAATATGATATCAGATAATGAATTAATGATATATATGTAAAATTGACAATATTGTTGGGGAATATGACGAATAAAATCTTTGACAACATCTTTCAACAATTGTGTCTATACATGTTACAAACTCAAACTGTAAAAATTACACCTTAACCCATTTTTCTTTTAATTTTCAAAAAATTTTCAGAGCAAACTCGTTCTGGTACGCAGTAGATACTAATCCTTGCAACAATGCAATGTACCCATTCTCAGGAAAAAAATATTGCATCGATTTCCTTAATCTGAATTCATTACGAAAATAACAGTTTTACAAAGTCACAAGGATTATACTTATTCTAAAAATTAGGATATCGTAAAAAAAACCCTCTCTCGATGTGCACTCCGTTCGTGCCCTCGTTTTCGGTAGACAAAGTGAGTATCAACACTCCGGCGAACGTATCCGAGTAGCATCTCGCGAAGCGGAGTAAAAGCTCGAGATGAGCCGGTGTTTCTCTTCCGCCCAAATGCACTTTCCCCTCCTCATCGCTATTCATCATCACACGCACCTAAATTACGCCTCTCGACGCCTGCACTGTTTCTCTATTCACTCATTAGGGGGCGCCCTTTGTCTCCCGCCATCCGTTTCCCACTTATCTCCACGCATCGCTGATATGTGCGGCTGGATATCTTGCCGTTCACAGGTTGCTAATGACTCGGTGACGTCACACGAGCGAAAACAGCGCTCCGGTGGGAAATTAACATATCGAAACAAGATGGGAAAGTGATTCACGAAAAAAACAAATCGTCGATATGTTTAGTGATTAGCATGGACTGATGATATATATTGAAAGTCTTTTTTTATTCAACTGAGAAAAACGAATGCAATATTATTAGTAATGATAAACACCTATGCCTATATTACATACATACATACATACATGGGTCTTTATTAGGCGAAATTATATATTAATAATATTAAGCTAACATTTCAAAATCAAGATATTCTACTAAAATCATTCTTAATATTGATAACAATACAATAATACAGTCTTCGATTATATGAAAACATTGACAGTATTCTAAGGAATAGCTAAATGTGTTATTTGCTGATATGTACAATAATCTTAATTAAGGTTTCAAATAGGGTAAGTTGTTTTTTGTCGATGTATTTATTAATTCCAAAAATAATATTGGAAATGTTAAGGATCGTGGAATATTTAGTATTTTTCTGCTATAATATATGTTGTGTGCATATTATAACAGAATAAATTTTTGACTTTTTAAAGTATCCGAAAAGAGTAATTTTTAACAAATTCTCTAACTTTATTGCTTTCTCTACTAGAGACAATCATACGTATTGGTCTTATTTCAATGTTAAATGAAATCTCATATCAAGGGTAAAAACTGATCTCTTTCCTATCTTAATGGTATATTTAAGTTATGATCTCAATCCTGAATAACACAAGAAGGGGAGACCACGTAAGTAAACATTCAAAGCTAATGGAAAGATACAATATAAATATATATGATACATTTTCACACCCTTAAAAGGTCCTCATCTGCTCCCCTCAAAGAAAAACCCTCTCTCACTCTTGCAACTAAACCCTCTTTTCCACACTTCAACCCCTTAAACTCTCTCTCAGTCATTCCCACAAATCCTATTTCCAATCTTTTTCCTAGACCCCACCCTCCGTTACCCCTTCCCGATGGCCTCGCAAAGAGTTTTCGATCGCCTTCTCTAGAATCCTCTGCCGAAAAACTCTTAAAAACTTTTCGCTTTCATTCCTGTCTGCTTTTCCCATCGTCCCGCCTAATTAGTGATTTGCCGGGAAGTTTCGAGTTGGTTTTCGCGCCCAAGGATTAACGTCTAGTAATTGCCAGCTTAGGCTGCTCTCTTCAGGGGATTGACGTTGTGTTCCTTCACGCGTTCGCCGTCGCCTGGCAACACACCTTCCAATACGCAACTGTGGATCGAACAACACTGTAACGAAAGAACGATACATATTCTTACGCAATACAAAGTACGTAAGAGTGCCATTAATTCAGAGGAACGATACTTGCTTTAATTTTCATCCCAATGAACTTATTCGAAGACTCCCGTTTTCTAAGAAAAGGGTTTGATTACCGACGTCGTCTAATTGAGCGCTGGAATGTGGAATTAAAGTCGGTAAAGTAAGCTACCATAGCCTCCATTATCCATCAAAAGCGTCAGAAACTTCACCTATCGGAGTGTTTTAGATTTGAAAGAGTTCCACTGTGAGTCTGAATGGAGATGGAAAAAATTTTTACGTCTACTAATGAGATATGGCTTTTTATCTTCCCAATCAATGAGAGATACCTTTTTTCGTTACATTTCAGATTTTTTGTTATAAAGGGATCAGAAACTTATCGAACGAGTCGATTCAATAATAATCAGAGGTAGGAAAGACAGTATTTTGAGGAAACAAATGATGTAAAATAAGTGAATTATTAGCAGAAAGTAAGTTATTTTTAACGGCCTTATATGACGCATAGGTGTAAATATGCATTTGATTCTCTCAATACTTTATAAAACTGGAATATATTCAAAGAAAAGAAGCATAAATTTTATTTTAAAATTCTTGAAAATATTCGCAAATTCGTAAATATTTGTTTTGATAAAACTTACAGATTTACCAATGACATTTCAATCAATACGAGATCAAAATTATACAATCTGGAAGATTCATTTCGGTAATAATTCATTAATCATTGTCAATAATCATTTCAGTAATTGATAATAGATCAATCAAGATGTTATGTTTAACCAATATGCAATAAGTAGGCTTGTAACAAAGTTTGATACTCTACAATGACAAAAAAAATTAACCGCTGCAGGCTCAACCCGGAAAATAAACTGGTTATTAAGACCTGTAATAGAATATGAATGGTTCATAAATATTTCCGAATGATTCTCACAAACAAGGCAGTAAGTAATAATAAATACAATAGTTACTTTGAGGTACAATAAAGAACGATTAATGTCGAACTTGATAAAAATATTCAAATACTTTTAAGTAGAAAATAAATAAAGACAGCAACAGGATCTGATTCATATGGAAGGAATCCATTTATCTCAAACAAAAGTTTAATCTAGAAAGACCTGGTAATTCTCTGGAAAAGTGTATACAAAACTAAATTAAAATTAAATAAAAATAAATAAAATTAAGAGTTATAGAAATTTCTAACCAATTCACTCCCTGATAACATGAGAATGTATGATTACTGTACAGAAAAAAATATTATAACATTAGATAAAATTGTTAGTGTGTTACGTACCTCATGAATAATAGCTTAATTGTGGAGAAGATCACAGAAATAACGATAATTGTTATTTAAATTCCACAGTATCTATGATGCCTAAAAATTACCGTATTTCCCCATGTATAAGCACCCCCTTTGTATAAGTCACCCCCCCATTTTTGACTGTGAAATTTTGGAAAAAATATTTTACTACAGAAACAGGTTGCAAAGAAACAAATATTACAAAGAAACAAAATTTAAGACTCATAATAATCGCACATAGACTCATAAGATACAAAGAAAGTCTTTTTCACACATAAATTATTTTACCTGCATTGTATATGCCACCCCCTACTTTTTGGGCTTGCAAATTTTGGAAAAAAGGGGTGGCTTATACATGGGGAAATACGGTAATTATATTAATCCTATGCCAAACAGCTTTCTAATCGAATCGATATATGATCCGATTTGAAACGTCCCTTTCAGATTCATCACAGCTTATCTTACGAAACAATATCTCCTCTTGTGATTGATCCGTTAATCTCACATCACAACACCAGCATTTCAGAGACACTCCAAAGACACTTCTCTCAATTATATTCTTCGTAAAACTCCAAAAAGATTTCCATCGGATATTACTCACTAAAATGTTTTAGGCATTCCAAACTCCTCCCGTACTTTTTTTTCCTCGGAAGAAAACAAACCTCTATCACCGATTCTGAAAAAAAAACACTGACATTTTTCGCTTTTTATGACGCATTATTTTCCTATTCTTCGTTTGAAAACCCTTATTCGTCCAAACTTGCCCATCCTCCCGCATTCATCTCCCTCCCCCCTTTCTTCCCCCCAAATTCCGACGTCATATTTCACCCCTCCCCTCCATCCATACCCCCTCCCCTCCATCCATACCCCCTCCCCTCCACCCTTACCCCCTCCCCTCCATCCATACCCCCTCCCCTCCACCCTTACCCCCTCCCCTCCATCCATACCCCCTCCCCTCCACCCGTGGCCGCATTCATCAAAACTTTAAGAGCCGAAAGTGATTTTCCAATCTCCTTCCCTTTAATGTTCCATGCAAATGACTTGGGATATAACGTTCTTCCACATTCCCAGGGTTTTTCCAATTTTCGAACTCTTATTACGTGACCCAGTTTCGTTGAAATTGAACGATACCCCCCAATCTTCTTTCCAGAGCAAATTTAAGGTACGGACAGATACAATCGAACGTATGCGCAGGGAGGGAAGTTGCGTAAAACACATTCCCATGTCGGTCCTATCGTCGATTTTCTAATAATTTTCTTTTTTTTACGTTTCAGGTCTGCTTCATCAATAGATATCATATTTCGAGCAAATTGGAAAGTGTAACATCAATCATCACGTAATTTTGTTGTCGTTGATTAAATTTTTGAATATATTTGCTTCAAATAAACTTCAGATAACTTTGGAATTCGTTGTAAGGGAATTGCAAGTCAGATGAGTTTTGAAAAATATCTCATATGATAAAAAAAATATGGTATCATAAATTGGAAAATATTTTCTGAGATTTAAATTTTATAACTTGCGAGAGAATATGTAGGGTAGCTCTGAACATGATTTCAACGCTTAATCTTAAAATCCAATGAATAAGCATCTTGGATAATGATAATATGATAATAATAGGTCTTAAAAATATGATACGTAAATTTATTATTCGAATGATATAGCTGAAGAAAGTTAGGTTGCTTGAGATTACGAACAATATTCATAGACATATATAGAACATGGGTAGTATAACTAGAAAATTTTCACTTGCAATAATTATATTTTAAATCATGGAATAATGAATAAAAATTTCATCTCTCAACTTCTAATGAAAATTTCTGGGGAAAAAAAACGGAACACGAAGTCAAATAACAAAGTTCAACTGTGTCTGGAATTTTGAACGATGATTTATTCTAATTTTCATTTGAAACTTTGTAACTTACTTGCTTTATTAAGCAACACGTACGTACATATGAATTTTGAATAAAAAGTATCGTAAAGGTAATCATAAACTGAATAGACCAGTGTAGCGTCAAAAGATTCTCGTTTGCATAATTTACATGTATTATTTATCTTTATTAATCCGTTCTGTTATTTATCACAACACCACCGTCTACGTATGCCCCATCTTCAATGAGAATGCTTTACATAATTCATAGTTATAATGCGCGAGCTTGTGTACAACTCGTTAATATTTCAGCACCTCTGAACCAAGTACACAGAAATCATACTTTCAACATTTCACGCCCGGAATGAACGCATTAAAATTTAGTATATTATTCTACGGTATATCACTCTGAAATAGAGAGAATTTGGCACGTTCAAGACTCACGAAACATCGTAAATAGTATTAAAGAGAAGGGCTACGAAAAAAACCCGTCCTGAATTTAATTCGATAGACCAGGTCTTCCAAAATCCTTCTATATATTCGCACTGCATCAGTTGCCAGCGAATGCAATTCCGAGGGCCCATTTTCCCCGCATTTTTCCGTCACATTATAACAATTTAAGGGGACAAAGGGAGCTCGTGCTTCTATTCAGGAACATACCTCCACTAACATATTCTCCGCGCAATTAATCTGGAGCCTTTTGTGCCACATCCCTAAAAGAGCTTCCCGTAACCCGTCCACGGTTCGCGCCTTTGCCCCGAAAAACTTTAATTCGCTAAATATAACTCACGCCCTCATGCCCTATCGCACGTACGCCAGTGTTTTTTTTCTTCCTTTCACTTTGACCTCGTCTCCATAGTAACAGCAATGTGAATCTGAGAATTATGGGATAAAAGAATCTACATCTGTGTCATTGGAAACGTAGTCTTTGACCGCCTTGAAAATCTTCACCGACATTGATTCTATGATACTTTTCCGATTAAGGCGCTGGAATTCCTTTCACGCTTCGTGAAATCTTTACAAGACGAGCGTAACTTCTCAGAACGTAATCTCGAGCTAATCTGACCCACTTCTTTTCCACGCCGCACGTTTTCGAACTTCAGAAGAGCTTTTACTAGAGATTCGTCCCGTAATAACACGAGATTAGTTAGTTTTATTCCTGGGATGCATAACCGTAACATTTTAACCTCTGATTCTTTTTTATATCACCTTCATTTATCGCGATGATTAACTCGGTGGCGATGGTTCATTTAGTCCCTTATGAAATTTCGTTAAGATAAAGATGACTACGCTAGTATCTTATACGGCTTATACAAATAGTAGTGAAGTGAATGGAAGTACGTTTAAAGTAAATCACATATCCACTGTTTGGAATACTATATAAATGGTATATACAATACTATAGACTATACTGTTAACAACACTACATGCTTTACTGTTTACTATAATATCTACTATACAATATGCGATACTATAAACTACACTATATACTATGCTGTATACTACACTTCATAATATAATAAACACCAGGGGTCGGAAATCTATAGCAAGGCTGTCACATTTGGCACGCCGACACAAATTGAATGATGTTTCTTCACATTTTCTGAATAAACAAAATAATAAATTGATACGAGGAATTTCCTCGCATATATTATTAAATAATAATACTAATATCCTTATGTATTAAAACCTTAAATTAATAAAATAAAATATATTGTAGTAAGGTGGTAGTGATAAGAATAATTTCCTCTGCTTGTATAAAATGATAGGTGTAATTGAAACTCTGAATAATTTCACAACTTGCCATAAAAAGTTGCAACGTGGTTATCAAAAGGTTGCCAACCACTGGTATAAAATGCAATATATACTATAAAGAGTGATTGAAAATACAGTACAGAAAAGCTATACATTAAAATTAATACGGAAAAGTCTGTTGATATATATTACCTTGGTAACGCTGCAAGTAACTAAGAAAAACTGATTTCTTCTACTACAAAAGGAATGGAAGAAGGCGTTGATTCGATTCAGTAAAGGCAAGTCATCTCATCGATAAAAAGTTTTGATTCTGAATTTGCTTTTCTCCCTAAAATTGATTTAAGTTAATTTCGTTTAAAATATATGCAATTATATAGGTTTCCCTCTCCTACAAAAATATTGTTGATCATGAAGATATTAAAATAGGCCAGGGAAAGAACACTGTAGCATTGGAAAAAGGTCCAGCTAAAAAGCTGCCACAGTATTTTTATTCCTGTACTTTAGAAGTAACTAAAACTGGATTCAAGAAGTACCATGAGTTTGAAAAAATAAATGGCCTTGGCCAATGAAGGATACGTAAGTTACAGGCTACTTCTGTTTTCCATTAATATATACTTGAATAAAAATAACCATCCAACCATTAAATGAAGCCTTATAATCATTCCTTAGTACTGTAGAATACTTTAAAATATAACAAACCACTGAATAGAATTGAAAGTTGAAAAAAAATCTACCTTCTGTATATAACAGAAGGGATCATTGTAGGTGAAATACAAAGATAGGGTACGTAACAGAGAATAACGTTGGAGGAATTAATATAAAGGAAGATCGTTCATGAAACAAGATGTATAGATTTTCTAATGAGAATTAATAAATTTACTAAAAATTTATTTCAATATCAAGTTAACAAAAAAGTGCCAAAGTCAAGGCATTGCAAATAAAAAATGTTTTCTTTTATGTTCAAACAATAAAGCCGAACAGACAATGATGATAACAATGCTAAAATATTCTTGATTCTTACACTTCATATCATATCCCCCAAACGATTATGAAGCCATTAAACAATACTCTTTTTATATTTAACAAATACAAAACTATTGGTCTAATACTAATGGTCTATTGGTAAACATTAGTTGTAATTTATCAATTAATCGTTTCAATTCATATTCATAAGCAGAAAATTATTATAAGTCCACTTTCATTCTATGAAAATTTTAATATATAAACTCATACCTTGAGAAGATAATCATACTCACGTACTTCAATGTTTGATTAGAATCTTCAACAATCAAATGAAAGAAAGAAGGCCAAGAAAGGAAGAAATCCATTCGGTGAACACAATCACTCTTCTCTTCCATACATATATGTAAATTCTCGAAACACATATCATCCTAAAAAGGGAACTATAATCATTATATTGAAATAACAAGCATATTTCAAAAAACAAAGGCTTCCTGCTACAACACGAACACTGTAAAAGCTACCTCGTTGATGCAAGAACGGTATATCTTAATTAATTCGAGTGTCATGCTCTTCAAATTAGTTTAAAGGACAATAAGAATTTTAGCAATGGATATGGTAAATATATATCGCAAAAGTTTTTTAATGGTGATAATCAATAACATAAAATCGATCGGGAGTTTACTATATAGGGATTACCTAAGATACTCACAAAGAATAAGTTAAACTACTGTTTATTAAATTTAAATTCGAATAGTAAGGAATTAATAATATTTAAACTACCGCTAAACATTTTTCTTGATTCTGATTGGCTGAGGAAAATACCACCGCTGTCAGTGCAAGTGTTGTATTAATATATTTCATGCCAACTGTTTCTTTATCCAACTGCCGATTGAAAACTTGTAAAATTTCTGTCTTCTTTTACGTCGACCGCTTATAATGGCGGTTTGCGCGAATTCAGAAGAAAAAGTCTATGATGCATTATGAAAATAGTAATTTTGCGCAGTAAGACTCACGTAGTAGGAAAAAGTCATAATAAATACTAGTATTAATATAATTTTTATCTGTTATGATAGAACTAATGTTAGTTATTAAAAATCTAATTGCAATTTTAGATCCCCTCCGGTCATAGTCTCACTTCACAACTCCGTCCATTGTATGTCACTTTCCCACTGCACTTCACCGCGTTCACATCGTTCCTGTCACCAGTTGTTTAATTTCGTTATATTTAAATTTTAGAATGTAAGACTGAGATAACAAGCATCCTTAATCAAATTATTGTGCTACGACGGAGTGCTCTGTCAATAGAAACCGCTTCCGATTGTTAATTATTATGAGCATTTCACAATATGTTACGATTCCATGTGCATGATAAGGCGGAGGAGTTATTATTCGCTCATTAACATTGTTATCTAAGCATATTACTAATATTTAAGACATTTGCCTTGACAACGAAAAGGAATCTAGCCTTCACTCGTTCATGGTCGCTTCCAACCAATGAGCAGGTAAAACATTCGAAGCAAACTTTTTTGTACATAGACAAAGGGCGTTTGAAATAATTTCTGATGGGACTTCGTTTCGTACCTTAAAATTTCCTTAGAACCTCGTATTCTCACTCGAAATTTCTTTTGAACCGCGTATCAACGGTCAAAGCTCCTCTGCTTCAGAGGAGCTTTGACCGAGGAGGATATATAAACGAAATGAACAGATTTTAACTTTAAAGGTCTTTCAGAATCATCATTCCTTGAATTCTGGGTAATGAAACACGGTTTTTAAGTTACTTAAAGATAACGTTCATTTCAACGGTACCATAATTTACATAACAAGTATATATATGAATTAATTCCCTTCGATCTATAATATTTAATCATTGATTGGCCTGTTCTCAATGCTTTAAATCGAAGGGGTGTATTTAAGATCATCTATTTCTCAAATTATTTTAAATATTTTTATTGATTTACTGGATACATACGGCAAATTAATTTTTTCTTGTAATTTCTATCATATAGGAAGATAATTCCTGAGATTAAATACTTAATTTTTTGATTAAAATTTCCTAGATTGCTAACTCAATATGATTTTATTTATTGATAGCATATTTTTTAAAAATTTTTGTCTTCTTTATAGGATAACTATCGCTTCTTGTGGTGAAACGTCACTTCCTGGTTTCTAAGAAAAATCCTCCGTAAGAGAGAGAACGAGGAGAGTTACAAGAAGCACGTACAATGCTCAATGGAGCAGAGTAAGATGCAATTCCATAATAAGAGACCCGAAGATTCTGAATACTCTTTGGAAAATCTAATATTGCCTCACCAAACCTACGCAGTTGGTTTTTTACTTTGCAACTTTGAATATTTTCGGAATGATGCCGTTGTGGGAGACTACACGGAAAATATTCCAGAAGCGTTCGCTTCCCTAAAATTAAATTCTCAGTAAAATTCACTCATATGTGCTCTAATACATGGTTATTTTACGAAGAACAACAAATAGAATTTTATGATTCTACGATTTAAATATATCATAAAAGCATTCAATTTTAATCTTATTCGTTCAATAGTGAAAAGAAAACAATAACAGATATCTAAATTTTCATTTCCCTTCTGTGTAACCCATGAGATGAATTTGCCTGACTCTCTTTGCTTTTAATGGAATTTGCCATTTCCATCTTTACTATCTACACATTATCATAGATATATTTTCTTAGTAATATGATGTAATATTATTCTTAATTGATACAGTTTTATTTTTACATTATATTTGCTTTTAAATTCAAGAATAATGCTAGATTTAAAGAGAAGAGGCTATATAATAAACTCAAAGTTAATCGATTATTTCAGGATGTTTGTATCCAAGGAAAATTATAATTTTTAAATCTTTCATTATTTTACTGACTTAAAAATATTTATGTATTAGGTTTTATTTTATAGTTGTTAGGACAAAGAAGTCTAGGACATAGAAACCTACATTGAAATATCTCAAAATTATAGATCACTCGCACCCAAAGCCATCCATACAGGCTTACCGGCCTCGGTGGCCGAGTGCATAGCGCAATGAGCTAGTGCTCTGAGTCTCGAGGTCTCAGGTTCGAGTCCCGTAAAACTTCCTGGTCTGGGATGGGATGTATTTGTGCTCGTCCGTAGGGGTTAAATGTAAGAGTGGTCTATATGGACTGAATTTCGCCCTGATTCGATAAAGGCAGATTATTATTATTATTATTATTACATATAATTTATTTATACTTTTCTCATACGTTTCTTATCCACCGCTATTTTCGCTATGAATAACCAAATTAATGTTCATTAATTCAAATAATCGTGAAGTTTTTAATTTTATTCATAGAAGCAGCTGTATCCGATAAAATGAACAGACATTCATGACCGAAACCTCAACGTAAGATTGCGGATCTCTTGCGAGCGTTGAAAACTAAATTATTTCCCCGGAGACGGTGAAGGAAGCTGCATCAAAGAAGATATTACCAAAAGCAATTCACTGTCTCTTCTGTTCCTTCTCCATGCATCTCTTTTAAGATCATCACCTTGTTTATCTCCCCCTCCCTCCACATCCATTACTACTTCTCTCATAATCCTCCACACATCCAAACTTTTCCCAAAAACTCCTCTCAGAAGGACCATATGTTCCACTCCTTTGCTCCCAACTGACCCTCTGCCAAACTCTCTGCAACTTTCTCCTTATCTCAACCTCGCTCTGTCCCTTGGACCTTTCTTCTTTTCACCAGCTCTGCGAAGTTTTCCCAAATTCTTATTTTATATCCCTTTTGTGAATTTCTGAGATGACTGTTCCGGTGTCGTAATGGTACGTATTTCCAACTTGTATAATCGTGCTTCATCTACAGTACCTTCCGATATAATTTTTTTAAAGAATGAATTGCAAAAGGATTATTTCTTAGACATACGAGTTAAATATAGAAATATCTATAAAAACAGACTTATTTGAATCTCTCTAAATCCTGTACATAAAGTGCGAATATATATATATATATATATATATTTTCTGTTTTAGAAAGCGTCGTTTTGTTAAAAAAAATTAAAGTTCCATTGCACTTACACACTGATACTACAAATGTATTTTAAATTATTAACAGGTTCTGATTTTTTATGTAGTATCTGTTGTGATCCTGCTACTGAAGATGTCAATGAAAGTTTTTAGGAAAGGATAGCACAAGTGCGAAACGATTTCAATGTTTAACTTATTATTAATTGCACCTGATTCCTTCAAAGAAGTAGAGTGAAAATATTAACTTGAAAAAAATTACGTATAATCTCCTGAAATGATTGAAAATCAACAAACCCGGAATAATTTCCCTTAATTTCGATTAATCTGTTGCAAAATTAACTTACGTCTTCCATTATTAGCCAAATTCCTTTCATTAAAATAATGTAAATTTTTCAGCCCTAACACATATTCCATTAAGGTTTAAACGAATATTAATTATTGTGAGCCTTTTAACTTTTACTCTCATTCGTATGTGTATCAAAATTTATTTAATTTATCCATCGGATTAATTGGTATGTGACTCAATACAATAGGTTCAATTGAACTAGATTCTACTGTACTGGAATTGCTTTAATTAAAATATATATATATATACGCCCGTGAATTATTATTTTCAGAATAAAAAAAGGCACGGATTTGGCAGAAAAACATAAAAGCATCGTTAGAAGGTCTCCTTGACAATTACAAAAGCTCGAGGCGACATCTTGGCTGAAGAATTTGAAACTTTAGCGTCGAAGGACTAACTTAGATAGGAAAAACTTCCAAAACTTGGGCCATCTTCAACGCAACAGATTTTTTCTGCACCAAATATCTCAAAAAGTGCGCCACCCCGACGTGATCAGAATGATGTATGGATAAACAACAAAGGAATCGCTATGAATACATCTCTGATGCCCTCAAATTGAACTGCGGTCAGCCCGAAAAGTACAGACTTGTGGAAAATCACAAAATTGAATCGATGAGTGCTCCAGGTGGAGTTTTACTTCATTCGGGCAAAATAAAATATCGTGGTTGCTTAGAGATATGCTCTCAAATATTCTCTCCAAGTTTGACCTAGTTTATCCACTCATGTTCCTCTACTTTTTATATTGTCATTAAGGAGAATATTCTTTGGATATTTAATACATTTGTTTAATTTTCATTATAATACGATTTTACGCAGTATAGTAGTTTAAATCGTGATGTTTTATATCAATATTAATTATTAATTATAATTAATTATAATTAATTATAATTAATTATAATTAATTATAATTAATTATAATTAATTATAATTAAATTAGGAGCCGTTTGGTAGTTTTTTATCTTGGAGCCACATTTAATCCAAAAAAACAACACAAGCTCGATAAATCATTATTTTCTATATCAATTAATTCCCTAAATATTTTACGATAAATTTCAAAGAAGTAAATGAATTTTAAAGAGTAAAAGCGCCTCCTAAAAGTGAACCATGGAAAATTAAGAAAGACTAATCGTTCAGAATGCCTCGATTATATTTAGATCTATAATTATTTGAAAAAGTAGTCACATAACAATTTAAAATTAAACCTTTTATGGTGAAGTAATATATACAGTGAAAAATTTCCATTTCGAGGTAATTTAAAATCCAAGAGTAATGGTGTTTCCAAAAACTTAAGTACACTTACATGATTACGCTTCTGTTTATTAGATGAGGAGAGAATACCGTATAACGGAAGATATCATGAACTGAGTGGATAGTAAATAAACGTCTATTTATATAATTTTCTTTGTGGGAATAGAGCCCGTTACCCTTAAGGGAACTCTGGAGAAAGAGATACCAAAAGAAAATGAGCATCGGAGGACAGGTAAAAACTTTGAGGACGGGAGAGAATGGGCGGTAAAGAAAACTGTTGGAAGGGAAAAATGAAGAAGAGGATAAAAGACATGAGTCAGAAAGGAGGAGGAATATGTGAAGTAAGAAAGAGGAAGCGTAAGTCTCCTCACGAACGTCCTCATACTTGGAGGACAACGCAACTTTTCCAATAACCTTCGGCTGCATTCCACGACGAAGATTTTCCTCAAGCGATTGCTTAGATAGCTTTCAATGGCGTAACTTTTTTACTCCTCATTCCAAATTCCAGCCCAAACAAAAAAAAACTCCGAAATCAGAGAGAAAATCGGCAATGATCGTAAAAAATATCGCGAGGTATTTTTATATTGATTATATTTTTAATTTTCATTGATATTGATGCAGTGGTGAGAACAATTTTGAATGAGTGGATGTTTCAAAAGTAATAGCTTATTTTAACGCTGCATTAGAAAATTAATTGTGCATGAATATTACTCGAGGTCCTTTTCTAGGTTTTATTTATTAATTTAACAATGGTTTTTAACCAAGCTTCAGCTCAGTAATTTTATATTCAAAAGTATAAATCCGAATTAACTAGCGAGAAATGAAAAAATCCTTAGCAAAATATGGAAATCAATTTTCTTTTCATAAATTAAAAATTATATTTATCATGTTTATGTTACAAAAGGAAGCTAATTAAATGGGTTATCAATCATTGCCATAGGAAAAAATACGCAAAAATAAATTTACAGCATTTCTTGTTTTTAGCCGACAGATTTTTAATGATATCCTGAAGAGAATCATCAATCTATTTCATATTTTTTCTTTTCAATAAAAATAATTGGCAATTTATGATGTTGCTCAAAGTTTTTCCATATTATCTTTATTATATTACCGATAGTTTGCAGGAATAAACTTCCATTAGATACGCATGAATAACAAGGATATCGGATGTTATATTTAATTAATCTTGGATATAAATTCTACGGAATATTTTAGTGATTTCTAGAGCAATTAGTACGTATTCTACATCTTAAGTTCGTAAATAAATACGTACGAAGTAGACGATTCATTTCAACAATGCGAGTAGGAATGCAAACGTTGTCTAGGCAACCCAGAAATCACGTCAGGGAATAGGGGATTCATAAACAGCAACAGAACCTTACTCCGAATGGATAGATCGCTGCAAATTCTTGGGAAGAACACGTGTTCCAATGAACTCGCAAGTCGAGCTTCGAGAAATCCTATAGCAAACGCGAAAGAAAAATAAAAGCACTTGAGAAAGTTGCCGAGGAATATCTCCGTTGGTAAGATCGCGTCCCCTTTTCCAATCGCGTTGCCAAGAGTTGGTCCCTTCACGACTAAATCCATCCCTTTTTCACATCATCCGTCAACTCTACCATCTCCTTATCCACCATTTTCTTACGAATTTTCCAAAAATTCTTGGCGCCTCCTTTCTCCAATCCCTGGCATTGACCATTCATTCTGGACCATCTGAAACCATTTGTCCCACAACTTCCCTACACGCTCCCCTCCTCTTCTTGTTCCCACCGTGTCCCTCCTTGGCCTACGAACGACTTTGTCATCTTTTCTCCCAAAAGGATTCGCCCCACGATCCGCTACGGATGGAGATCAAAATATCTCTGAGCCATAGAAAAATTACCGGTTATAGCAAAGTTTCTACTTAACCTGCTCTGAATTATGCGGCCTTTTATGGGAATACATCACGGCTGATTTGCACAATTTGTCGATTAATATGATGCTTTTATGTGAGTCTCGGGTCTCGTTAATGGGTGCAAACTATATATATGTTTCCGTAAGAATGATGTTTTAGGTTTGAATTATTTTCGTTCGGGGATGGTTTAAGGGTATCTCGGAGCTTATATGCCATTAATAAAATTTAAAGAATGTTCTTTAACTCGTATTATATTTAAATTAAATTTATTTATGATTCCAATAAAGAATGGGCGAAAAGAATTATTGAAGTTATTAGAATACCCATAAAGTTTCATGAATAACATTGATTTAGGGTCAACTGTTCCATCTAAAAAGAGAAATATTGTTAATTTAGCGCGATATGTCTTGCTGTATTATTTTATAAGTTCCTCCTTATGCCTCGTCTTGGAAGAGGACTTTCATCTCTAAACTTCTATACATTTTAATTATGATATTCAATTAAAGGGATACTAATTTTTTATCCCTCCCTTATTTAATTTGAAGATAAAATAAATTTTCTCTAAAGGAAACCAGTTAAAAGAAGTACTTTTTCAGGAACTTAACTGTGCTCTAGATTCTACTACAGTTATACTGAGAAGAGTTGAAGATGATATCTACGCTTGGATTTTCCTCTATATACCGGTAACCCTAAAATTTTAATTTCAAGAGTAAATCTCTAACTAAGAGCCTAGCCGGAACAGAGTAAATGATACACTAAACCGTATTAAGTATAGTATACTAAAGTAAACAGTACTATGAGGATATTAATTAAGAACCAACCTTTCTCTTTATGTAGATACTTATATAATTAAATCATTCATAGAATCCCTATTGTCGAAAAGGGTTAATCTTTTACTTACATGATGAATGTAGTTTTTGAATGGACGTGTTAAGTGGAGTAATCATAGGATAACCTTTTATAGTAACGTGAAAAGAAGCAGCTCTCACGGACTTCTTTCCAGAATCCGAAATCTATTCAACAAAGTCGGCTGAAGATGCGAAGTAGATACGAAATTAAATTGGCTCCTAATGAGAAAGAGTTTTACCTCTGAGAAAGGCAAAGTGTGTGAGAAGAGATAATAGCGATAAAAGTGGAAGGCGATAAGTGGATGAATAAAGATTAATAGATGAGAGATAAGCGCTAAGATCGATTAAAAGATAAAAGCCAAATGGGCGTTGGGAAAGAAATACGCCCGGGATTATTGAAATGCAATGAGGGTAAATGAAGAAGATAAGGAGAAAAGTGTTAAAGACGAACGAGAATATTTTGGCGATTAAACCGGAGATACCTTTGGAGAGAGCATATTGTGCCCAAAGAATAAATTAAAGAAGCGGAAAGAGATCCTCGAACAAGCCAAACACAGTTAAAATTTGGATGAAAATTTTCTCACAAGGAAAAACGTCCCTGCGTTTGAGGGAAGAACCGTAGCGCAATATCCTTTGCAACTAGGATGTAGTATTTAGAACGAAGAGAAAGACTTCTTTAAAAAAAAAGGATAAAAGAGTACAAAATCCTGTTAGCCTTCCTTTGAAGGTCTACAATTTAGGCGTGTACCCATCTCTAGATTTTACGTTTTTTTATGTTTAAATTTTACAAGCCGACGTTTTACCATCAAATTTTAAATTCTGTTTTTCTGAATCGGTACACATAAGAATTTTCCATTAGTAGAGAGAAATAATTGTTCCTTCACTATTTTAGAATAATGTTTAAGGAGTAGTGTTAAAATTTTATTTTCTCGAACATTTATTTAGAATGATCTCTCTAGCTACCAGAGGAAATAAGATTCTAATCATAAACAAATGCAAAATATTAATAATCTTTCAATAATTAAAGTGTTAAAGTTTTATGTTAAAATCTTTCTTAGATTAAATTATTGAAAAGTGAATTCTAAAATTATTATTTTACGAATTAACGGGGAAATAATTCATTCGTGGTACGTAACGGTTGTGGCATACATTGAGAATCCCATACCTGATGATGCTAAATGATACTATTTAATCAATTCCTTTCTTTTGAGAGGATTAAAGTAAAATCTAATGAATGATTGCTTACATATGTTCCCGTCCCTGCTGCTCATGCATACGTTTCCCGGAAGAGTGAATCTATATCTTAAATTTTAAATTTTTCATGTAACGCAGTACACTTTTTTTCATTACATTTATTTTTGGATATAGTCAGCAAGTCATATTTGATAGTATATTTATAGCTCTAGCTTAATCATTAACGAAAAACACAATCCCAATTACTTCATTAATATATAAACTTCAAAAGTCAAGTGGAATGGGAAACCATTTTGGCGTAACCTAGCAGCAGAGTGGAATAATTTTGATAAGTGTTTCCATAGCGAGAATGACCCGGTGGGCTGCAAGCAGGTGAGCTAGCAGACGTAGTATAAAATGCAGTTGTAGGACGGGATGGTATCGAGTAGAAGATTGAGTGCATAAAAGGGTATACGTTAACCGAAGAAATTGACGTCATGGGTGGAGGTAATAAGATGTGAGGGAAGGTGTTGGCGATGGAACTCCATTTGCGGAGTATTTTAAGGGTGTCAAACCAGTGGCAGCACTGCAGCGAGTGGTATCTGGGGCGCGGTGGTGGTGTGGTTTTTGATTAAGAGGAATTGAAGGGTCACATGGAAAGCGATGAGACAGGGAAACGAGCAGCTTTCATTCGCGATAAGTTGAGTGGAGGTTCCTTTATGACTCAAAAAGGGGAAACTCTGTAAGAAGGACTACAAAGAGGAAGGGAAATTTCGTTTGATCGTTTACGACTCGGTTTTTCGCGCAACGTGTTTCTTCCATCGACTCCGCGCGATATTTCAGGGTGAAGATGTGCCACTTTGCGAAAATGCACGAGCGACGGAATATTAGATTTTGCGAGGAATTGAACGTAAGCGAGTTATATGGAGAAGGTCCTCATATTCTCGCAAATAATCTATTTAAATTTCCTGGAAGAGGAAGATAATATTTCCACGGCATTATACTTTCATAAAACTTTTGGTTTACGGGTAATCTTCTCCGTAAGAATTTTGCATATAAATACGGTTCTATCCGAATTGAAAGATTTTCGCACGTCGAGAATTTTTAGAGGTTAATACGGTACGGTGGATATATAATCAATTAGATCATAGTTACCATACGTATTCATTCATCAAATTCGATTCATAAAGTGTCATTTAAACAATATTTGTTCTTTTTTATTGAATTTTCACAATTTAATTTGTTTTTATAAATTTTAATCGAATATGTTAGAAGAATTCAATCGAATTGCTTGTTGAAACTGAAAATCAATGTGCTTTTTTCAAATTCTTACCTATTTTACTTCTTCAATATTAAGTTATATACAATTAAATTATAATAATATTCATTATTTCTGTGGAACGACTACAATATTTTGGGCTGAAGTCCTAATTTTTCAATCCTGAGCCAAGATTTTAAATTTTTAACCAGAATTAAAGTAAATATACTTAACGATGGAGGAGGGAATGATTCACTCAAATTATAGAAAAAGGATGAATTCAGGAAAATCATAAAAATGGGATAAATTAGCATTTACTTTAGGTTCTATTTTGCTTCAGATTTCCCACATAGTTTCTTTTTACAAAATAAATACAAATAAATATTTCACTTCGTATACACGAATGATTCATTGTGTATCTATTCCTTCGCAAAAAAGAGAATGTTCAGTTCAGTTTACATACTTTACGATCAGTCTTGCTATAAAGCTTGATAGATTTAAAGCTATTCAGGAATGAATGATAGTGAATAATAACAAACACCATAACTTATAAGTTAAAAAATCTACTAATAGTTTAAGTAAAATTCATGGTTTCAGTTACTCATTTTACGAAGTGAAATTTAGTATACTATAATCGAAATTAAACAGATCCACTTTCTCAAATGAATAATGAGCTTCAATCCCACATAAATATATATTTGTATGATTGTGGTTCAAACCGAATGCTACAAGACCATGAAAATCAATCTCTTGCACTTGAAAAAATGAAAACCGCCATGAATACCAAAGTGAGTAGAAACACGTTGCTAACAATTTCATTTCCCGTAGGTGTCATAAAAGAACATCTTAACCATTTTTCCCACTCTTAATGACAATTACTAAAAGTTGGGGTACACCCAGGAATTGTAGTCGCTGTCATAAAAACACCACTATTAGACCTGAAAATTTTCGGAAAAACTCATTATTTTATTTTTCATTTAGTTTATAAAGAACCTCGCTATCAATTGTAAAAAAAAGCTTTACTTCTTTCAAATAATTTATTTATACTTTTTACCGTACGATAATCTCCAAGAAGTCCTTGCAAAAGGAAAAGATAAATTTGCAAGTTTCTTTAAGTTAATATATTTCCATAATAGAGGCATATCGACTCAATGCCTAGGCCATTTAATAGGGAACTAACTCAAGACCCGGAAAGTATAAGTCCCAGGAGATTAGCCGGAGGATAATACGGAGATAATCTAAACACCCACGCATATCTGGAAGCTCAGCTGGAAGGATAAAAGCTGAGAGATTTACCGACGCTCTCCTCTTTTTCAGTCACAATAGAGAAGAAGTAACCATGATAGGAGAACTCGTTAAGGGCCAAGACATCTATTGTCACAAACACAAACGTTTCTTCTTCTCGGGCAGATAAATCGTCGGAGCAATTAAAGAAAAGAATAGATGTAAGAAATAGGAAGATAAATGATTAGAAAGACAATGTGAAAGGAAGGAGAAAAACAGCTATGAATTCAGAACAAAAACTTGAAGATAAAGATTGGCAAAAATTGAGTACGCAATTTTGGAACGATACCTTCTTATTCAGGCGTTTTACGAGGAAGAATTAAAACTGTATGAAACAAAAAATACAAGGTAGATAATTAGCCAAAGATATATAACATAGGATATATAAATATAGAAAAAGAAAAAACAAATGTGTAAGAACGCAGACTGTACTCAAGAGAACCTATTGTGAACTAAATAAAACTAGGGAAAGATATGCTAAAATAAGCTTCTATAAGAGTTTGGGGCTATTTTTCCTTTACCACATTACGTAAAATAGGATTTAAACTGAGACTTAACTATAATCCAGCAAAATAAACGATATGGAAAATTTTAGCATTTTTATTCATAAACTCATGGTTATAATTTCCGTGAATATTCAAAGATAAGAATTAATATGAAAATATAAACAGTAAAAAGATTCTGTTAACAAGTATTTTCCTTTGTTAGAGTAAGAAATTATTTTCCTCTATACTTTTTTTGGAATATTATTTGATTACGGAAGATCATCCTGTATAAATTTTTAACACAAATATATATATATATGAATATGAATACTATTTACAGCAAAATAGAATCTACGTTGCTATATCTTCTTTCAAGCCCTCACAGACTTTAAAAGATGACGAGAATATACCGAAGGATTCGCAAAAATAGAGTGAATATTTATAATATAAGAGCAGTAGTAACTGTAAACAGATTAATTTACATAAATTTCATAGGTATGGAGTGGGATATCAAAACTTTCACTCAAACATATTGAGCGCATTTCAATTCAAAAGCTAAATCAAGCGATTCGTTAAAAATGCATATTCTGAGGCAGTGACCAGATAACGGACAGAATATTTTGGTGCGATACGTGATTCACATTAATAATGTAAGATTACGCATCGTAAATCGAGAAATTTTAAAGATTTATGAGGCTTCAATATCAGCGAACGGCGTTTGTGATCTATCGTGTTATCCAAAAGGGTTATAAAGGCACAATATCAGCATTCAAAAGTGACATTTTGACAGAATACGTATACCTGCAAGTTAAACGAATGTTAAAACGTAGAATTCTGGGTTTTGCTAGGAAGATATGCATCTAGAAGTGATAGTGTAAGAGCCAAATAAATCTTTAACATCTGCATTAAAATTCGAATTAATATGCATATTTTTCAGTTATCTTTGATATCATACACTAAATGCAATATACATTTATGTTTAGGATAAGTTTACTAATAAATTCCTTTACATTTTAAAACGAAACATGTCTTCAGGGAAGGATCCGTTTTACCATATGCTATACTCATCGTTTTTGTGTTAAAAGAAATATTGGGTTTCTTATCAATTAAATAATTTGAACTACATACATGTATTTTTTATAATTTGAGATTTATATATATATATATATCAATAGTAACCACTAGGGAGGCTGTTAAACATTTTTTGACGAGAAATTTACAAGGATATGGTGTTAAACAAATAGGAAAGCTGAAAACATGCAGAAAAAATAAAATTATTGTCATTAATATTTTTACTATTTGATGATCAATATTATTAAAAAGTTTCAATAAAAGAATCGAATAATAACAAAAACTCAATTTTTGATTTCACATTTCAATATTTTTTATGAGAACATTTTCCCGTTCGTTGAACTGATTTGTTCAGACTCTCACTCGTTAATTTGAAGAAATTCTCTCTCTTTAATTTATAAATGGCAAAAGGTGATATATTTTAATCTCTCTGTTATTGCCCATGGAATCTGGAATAGGAAGGCCGAAAGATTCCTTCCTGTTCTACAACTTTCCATACCCTTTCACTGACCCCTGGTAAATTATCTCCTTCAGGAACTGGATTTCCTTTACCGGCGTTAAAAACCCATATTAATTTGAAGCTAACGATCTCTGTTCGTATGATTCTAATCCATGAGGTATATCCTTTTATAGCTGAATGACTTTAATGAACACTGTATTGAAAAGAATCAGTGACGTTTCCTTAAACTTATCCATATAAAGGTCGTATGTATTGTTCATCAACTAATGCTGATCTAGTAATGTACAGCTATTGAACGATAACATAATTTCTCAAATGTTGGTATAGACTTCAGTACAAAGATCCAAAGATACGATCGATCAATCCAAACTATGTTCATCACTCTCAAAGTGCATTTCGTATCTCAATCTGTGCTCTACTTCCTATAAATAAAATTATAATCATCAGTTCATGCGGAACATTATTCATAGGAAATAAATTTTGGTAGTTCTAAAGTGTTCCCATCTTGTTAACAGAATAATATGCATTGAATTCCGTAGCGAGATATCTTCCGAATGTAAATAACGAATCATTCCATACTAATTTGATGGTTCGATGAAATTTCTTCATTAGGACTTTGAATTATTACCTTGTATTTGTAAAATTTGTAGGGAGATCAAAACAGTTCAATTAATATCAAGGCATTCGTTTTCAATAAGCGAGAGAATTAAAAGTGTAAACTACCCTGGAAACATTTTAACAAAAATATAATACAAAAAATGCTGAGTATTGTATTATAATCATAACACAAGATGTAGCATTCAAATAGTTCAAATGCTCAATAAATTTTTATTTTAACGTTAAAGTATTATCCATTACAGATTGATAGTAGTCAATCTTGATTACAAATTTAGATGGTAAATTCCTTTTAAAAAATATTCTACAAGAAATATTTAAGACCTTTATTCGTCAATATTTCATTTTGAATGTTTTCAATACCAACTTTAATTTATTCATTTCTTAAATTGCAATGTCATCGTCAAGGAAAGAAAAATTCATTTAACTTTTTCAAAAGTACACGCTATACTTGAAAACACCGGTACGGGTGATCATGTTTTACACTACGAATAATTATAGACAAGACCATTAAAATTTCTTTAATCACTTCCAATCACATTAACCATACTTCCTTATACCCCCACGAAATTGAATGGCTCCAAGCCCAATCAAGAAGAAATTATTCACCTTTTCCCTATTCAAGTATTTTCTTAGAACTGAACGAAAATAAATTATAAATTCTTCACTTTTATCGTTACTTTCACTTCAGTTGATAATCATTTGGAGATGATTAACCCTTCTTTATCGATACAAGAATTAATTAGAGCTCTTTTCCTTATTATTGGAATTCTTAAAAAGGATGAAAATCTTTTCACTTTGATCACTTGACTAAAAACAAGGAAGTATTTTTAAATCGCTAGTGATTGTAGACCTTTATCACCATAAGAACTGTGTATCTTTAGATTCCTTGAAAATTGCAAATTATATTATTTATTTTAATTGTTTCCTAGTTTCGTAGAAGTTACGTATATTGCTAAACTTAATTTTTGTGATTAAAATTTTCACAAATTATTACAAAATTCATTATTTCTATCGTAATTACATTCAATTTATAAAAATTCTTTGCTAGAAGACGGTGTATTTCCACTTCGTTGAGCTAACATTTTAATTATAAACTGTGACTTTCAAAAAGTAACATTCTTTTAATTACGCACAATGACGGGGACGATATTTGTATACTATATATCTTCTCCAAAAGAAATCGATAAGGTTTATAAGAAGGGTAAAAAGATTTGCTACTCCGCGAATTAATTAATGAGAATTTTCCATCGCAATATCAATTATTTTTCCCCTATTAATTCATTTTGAAGGTTTCTTCAGTGGATCTGGAGTTTAATCTTCGATATGAGAGTGAAAGGAAAGTCTATTCCCGGACTTACATTTACGACTCTGAATACTTCGTTGGAATCATCTTTTTTGATAGAAATTATTTGATTGAAAATATCAGAGGAAAATGTGATGCTCTTCAAATTCGAGAGAAGAAATCTTTTACGAAATTACATTGCTTTTTGTGCTAATTACCTCAAATTAATTAGATATTATTTTATTATAAATTCAAAATAGGATGTATTAAATGTATGTATTAAAATAAAATTGTGGAAAAAGTACGATAACGTCTTATTCTTGTGTGTTTTTGATATGGAATTCCACAAGACAACTCCTTCCTCTGTGACATTTAAAATAGGATGTGTTTTCAATAAAATAGTAATAAGAATGATGTACTCAAATATCCTCATATTAATTATTTGATACTTTATTTATTTTATTTCGTGTTTCTTCTCATATCATTGAGCACCCAAGTCTACAATGATATAGTTCGAATATTCTCAGCTTAATTATAATTAATAAATAATCACTCTCAAACTTCTTATGTAACTTATGGATCATATGTCTTAGAATAGAGACTTGAAAACATTATTTCAGCATTTCGTTTTTTGAATATTCGAAGACGCGATTCATACATTCATTTTCCTTTAGCATCCTATTCTAATAAAGATTAATATTTCAAGTAAATGTTAAAGAATTTCTTACAGACATATTAACGATTCTCACATTCAAACAGTAACGTTTCCCTACAATTGTAACTACAAGCATCAAAGATATTTGCTTACAATGCCGTATCGTATAATTGGACGCACGCAAAAGTTCTCATTGGAAAAGGGCGCATGTTTGCACGAACATTTAAAGGAGCAAGAGCGGTAAAGCCAACCTGAAATTAGCTCTAAAAAGGCAAAAGGATATTACAGGCAATATGGCCCAAGTTGTTCCTCCCGTTTCGGTTTGCCATTCAGCCTTTGGGACGCCAAATCGTCCTGGTTGTATGCACACACTGTTAAAAAATATTTTCATACCATTTTCCCCGGAGTCATCTCAGCCATGGAATTCTCCTCAGTTTTTTCCATTCCTCGGGGCTCTTTGAGACCACTTTCTTTATTCTATTCCGCTTTGAAATTATGCCGAGATAGCCTCGGGAAGCTTTCAGAAGGCAATGCGAAAAATGTCTCGAGCGTTTTTATTTCCCAGAATTTTAATTAAAGTTTACCTCTCGCTCCCATGGATTTTACATGCACGGAAATGTTCATTAGAGGATATTTTTAATTAGAAATTTCCGTGCGTTCTCCCTAAAACTAAGTGCGCTGATTTTTATCCGCATTTCAGATGTTTATTGTAGCGATGGATGAGCTGTGGTGCTCATATTTATCAAAGCGTTAAAATGGCTATTTAGCTGCAGCATTTTCTACGCCGTTTATTTAATCGGCGAACTAAGCGTGGGAAAATGATGATGTGTTATGATGGGAATTCTTGTTAACGATACAGAAATGAAATTTTATACAAAAACTAACTTATTTTTTTACATATTTAGTTATTCACCCCTGGAATATTGATAATATAACCCTCTCTAATTATGAAACGTAAGTTAGTAATAATAAGACTATTTCAGGTTGAAAAAGGGACTAGTACGTATCTTCTTTCATCTTGCACCCAAAATTTTATGAAATTTTAAAGAAGAAAGTTATTATTTGGAGGAAAAAATTAGATGAAATAGATAATAAGTATTTTTATATATAAATGAAACTAATTGAACAGAAGAAGAAAAAATAATATTTGATTTAATACCAGTTCCTAGCACTTGGATGTCTTTAATCCTTCAACTAAAACTCAATTAACGAGTTTTAACTGCAAAAGTCAATGAAATTGAAACAGAAAAAATATAATACGGTAAAATTAATTTAAAATTACGTCAAACGCAAGCATACATTCAATATTAACAGAAAGAAAGATCTAATTGCTTTTAAACTTAGCTATAAGCATAATATTACATTTATTAATCATTTCCTATTCTCAAAGTTCTTTCACCATGAAAATTGGCAAGAAGCCATCGTTATCCGTTGTCACATGGAACATTCATTGACTTGTAATGAAAGATAATATGATTGATTGCATCCACTCAAATTATAGAATATGAAAAAGAGTCTTTGAAAAATAAATTTCACCTGAACTAGTAACCGCATAGTTTATTTTTGAACGCACCAACTGAATATTCCACAAAGACACACCCAAGCACATCAATTTTTCAATAAACATTAATTTGCGATTTTCCCATAGCAGCTTTATAAGCTTATGCAAGTGATTAATTATTCTCATCTTTCCAATTTCCTGTATACACCTTTATGAGTTCCTTTTCATCTCCTTTTATCTTTCTTATATTCCTTCCTGTGTACTCTCCCCACCTTTATAATCTCTCTCCGGCTCATTGTGATTTCCATTGAATACCACTCACATATTCCACGTCTTCCCATTAGATTTTACGATCTGTTACCCTCTTCCTTATCTTCTCCTTCTTTCCCAAGAGATTAATATCATCTCCACTTTCCCCTGCTTCCATTTTCTTCGTTCTCATATGAACTCATCACGCAATATATCTCCATCTGCTATCTCCTGACTGTAAAATGCTTCAAAGCAGAATTCACAATCTTCCACAGAGATTCAAATTTACATTGTTTTTCAACATCGATATACTCTCATAGATTTTACTTATAGATGAATCTTGAACTATCAGTAGAGTTATCGCCAATCCAAAGGAATTGATTCGCTATATTCATTTACTCGCAATAAATTTGAGGTAGTTTAATTTGAGTTGCACAAAATACTTAATGCGCAAATTATACGTACCAAGAAATAAGGTTCTTGCAATTATTTTTCCATCTATTTTGCCTTTCATTATTTTTAATTCTTGTAAACTTTCGTAGTATTTCATGTTTTTATAATTTTCTATTCTTCTCTTTTTACATTTTCATTCTTTTTACACAATCATTAATATATATCATCCAGTGTTGTATTCCAGATTAAAGTATCAAATAATTTGGACACCTATTTTAACAAGTTTACTCTTCATGAGTGCTAATATGGTTATAATCCTGCTTCTTATTAATATATATTTTGATACCTTTCTTTGAAAGCAGGACTTTAATTTTTCTATAAGGCTGTAAATGAGACATACTAGACGATATGGATATTGTAATGCAATTTTTAAATTATCGCTCAGTACTTTATATATATATACATATATATATTATTCATTCTTAAATGACTTGAAGGAAATATTTGAAGATTTAAATTTGATAATCATTGGTTTGAAACTATTTATCCATGGTTATATGTACGTTTATTCGTAAATTTCCTATTTTCGTTACTTGGTTGATTCTCTGGTACATCGAGTGGCAACGCATTTCCACTCGAATTAAATTAAAACCGAAGATTGGGAGCAATAAAATATTAAAAACTTCATACAAAAGTAAATCTCCGAAAAAAAAAAATATCGTTTGCTTTCGCGAAGATTGGATGGTAGGAAATAATATCGGGCAATTCATTTGAAGAGCATGCAGGGAGCAGCGGTTTCCATCAGTAGATGACTTTATTGCAGCTGCTCAGCTTTTATTCTCTTCTGTTTGCTTACACGGTGCATCTCGGTTTGATTGAGTGCGAGAGTAGCTCAAAGGGATGTCCATCCGATGGAGGAACTGAGCGTTGAATTACCAAAGAAATGGACTCGACGGTAGAGTGGCTCCGTTTATTCTTGAAACTTCCAATATCTATTTTCTTGAAACGAAGGATGGGATGCCCAGTAATGGCCACTATGAACAATACAATGATATACGTAAAGTTTTTAATTTTTTTTAGGAAATACAAGCGATACCTAAAGTATATGGCTTACAACTTTTCATTAACGAAATGTTATCGAAATAGTTATTCAATTTATACCGAAACTATTATATTTCGTCATCAATATTTTAAAAATGAAAGATAAAAATTTAATAGGTATTTGGCGCTTTTGCTATTCTACATTATTTAAATTTATAGAAGATTATTAAAGGTATTTTTCTCTTCATTCTTAATATTATATTCTCTTAATGTATTTTATTTTTCCTTTATGTCATGTGAATTTATCATAAAATGAGATAAAATTTAACAAGATATTAAAATGGAATGCAGGAATTCAAATGGTTCCAGTTTAACTTTTTCATAATGTTAAATTCTAACGAATTCCTGATTCTAAATATCTCTCGATTTGTATATCTCATTAAATATCAATGAACACTCAGTGTACCAAAAAAAAAAAGAAAAATTTCATAATTATATATTTCGATTTAACATACATAATCCGCTTAATATTGCTTTTACAATTCATTTGAATAAAATTCAATTTTTTTGATGTGCATATTTAAAGATTTTGTGTTTAATTTTGTAAATTTATATATATATCTATGTAAAATACATATGATAAATTAAATTTATGTATTTCATTGTAATATGCATTTGATAAATTGATTGTTGGAGAACTTTCATTGTTAAAGGGAAGCATTAATGCGTGGGATGTCTTGAATTGTCAAGCTGCTAAAAACGATCGATGATTCGAAAACATACGCGTGGGTGATATAAATGTGCTTTTAGCAAGAAACAGTAATCATATCACTGTTTAATAATTCAAAAGGTCATGCTATACTCGACACACAAAATTAACATAAAACAGAGGGGTCTAAATAGATCATCACAGCTCTAATTTAAATTCTAATACAAATATTGTATTATTAAAGTAATCCTTTTATGTTTTAGTCAATTTACATTTATGTTTGTAAACATTCACGCATTCAATCATACAATTCTGTATGAGTTTATCGTTTGAAAATTTACAGTATGCTCTTAAGTCTCCTGAAAATAAATCTCAGAATTCCTAAGAGAACGCAACAATACAAAAAATCCATCGCCCATGAATACTTCCACGAGTGGTCACTTAAAGCATATTCTCTGTCATCTTTAAGAGTACTGTAAATAACTCCTGCACAAGAATTCGGACTTCTTTGGGATGTGGTCAGTAATCCAGAAAGGTCACAATCCTTATTTTTTGCGTTTCTTAAAAATATTACCACGTCTCCCTCTTTTTGGAGACATCTGAGTCAGCAGACAAATCATGCCGCTTCCAAGGAAACAAAAAACACGAAGATAAAAGATTTGCGGAAGATTCTGACTAAGAAATTATGATACTTCTATTGATGAGCTTATGTACGGGTAAATATTATGATGTTTAGTATGATGTAGAAATGCTATTAAAAAGTATAAAAATTATAAGCATTACATGTGTGATTCTACAATTAACTTCATTTTCAAATGATCTTTTACTTACGATGATGTAGGCAGAGTATGTAGCAAACCTTAAAACGTGCCTTATCAACTTTCTATGTTCCATATCAATTAGTTCGTTGCTCTATTTGAGGAATAAATTTCAAAATACCATATTCTGAATGTTTAATTACATCCTCTAAAACAGTAAAATCTTATCAACTTATGCTATGAAATGAAATAATATGAAAGTTTCTTTTGGTAGAAATAAGAACTGCAATATGTATACAGTATATCAGTCTCAGTGTAAGTGCAATATTAGAGCTCGAAAGGAAATCAAATAAGATTTGGAGAAATAAAAGATGATAAAAGGAATATGAGGTAAGAGATATTAAAAGAGAAGGCGGAATAAAACCCAATTACACAGGAAGACAATAAGACTTGGAACCTCTGAAGATTATTGAGAAATGTCATGCTGATCCTTATAGACAAACTAGTCGTAGTGGCAGATGATAGGATGCCAATAGATATTAAAAAAAAACCTAACATAAAGATCTCTGCATGTAAACCTAAGAGAAAGTTGGCCCACAGAAATTCTTCCAAAGGAAAAAATTATTCGGCTAAGATTGGAAGGAATATCTGATGATTTTATATTATTTATTTATTTATTTATTTATATGTACTTAATTACTACAATTAGGCTCCAGGCCAGGTGGTAGTAATTTGTCTATGGGGGAAAAAAATACATTACCCTGCCTGGTATTCACCCTAGTCGGGAGGAAAAAAACCCCAAAAACCTCCCGAAGGCAGTACAGTTATCCACAACAGAAACGTGAAAGAGACTACAATGACATATATTGAAAGATACATTAAATTACAAGTAAATATTGGCTGTATGTGAATAGGTTTACATAGTACTTTATTAGTTTGATAGATGAAAAGAATGCCATTTGTTGTAGGCGTTTGGAATCATCTCATAATTTCGGGAAGGACAAATACCCCTTCTAAAAGCAAGAAAACATTGCTCGTACGATTTTAAAAACTTCATGATAAAATGGTGAAAATGCACTGTGATCTCTTATTAACGGTTCATCTTTACCGTGAGTATATCAGAAGACTTGTAAATCAATCGATTAAAATTAACTAATGACCTGTAATACACAATAATATGTTGACCTTTACATGCTATTGTAATGGAAAAAAGCTAATATTTTTAATAATTCTGAGTATTATGATTAAAAAGGTATAATTAGCTTTACCCTTAAGGAAATTTATATTATGATTTAGGCTCTAAGTCTCTGATACTCAAATATCCCGTTTTACAGTTAATTTTAAAATTTATTTGTCAGCCAATACGTCTAGCAGAGCCCCAAAGTAACCTCGTTAACGCCAGTCCCTGAAAAATATCAGTCGATCAACGAGAATTCCAAATTGCCGCTATTTTTATCGGACAAATCTCGCACTCAGACAATACGAGGACATCCTTTATGGTTCCCAATTCCTAAAATTCGGCTTTCACGAACGACGTGAGCCAATCAAAGCTTTATCAAACCCAAACCCATCAATTAACGAGGCCCATTGGGAGTAGTCGTCAATTAATCCGTAGATTGTCCTTCAAAAGCGTCACAGTAAGGAGCACTTGTAGTTATTGTCGAAAGGAAAATCGCGACAAATGAGATTATGGGTGGATGTATAAAAATGGCGTTGATTTGGGTACGTGAGAATTAGTAGGAGACGTCGATGGCTGCAAACAGTCCTGCGAGTGTCTCAATAAAAGCGGAGAATAATGCCGATTCGGAGGCGTTCCCATGGAAACGCGGAGAGCTACGTGAAAAAGTAGCGTAAGGGGCTTTTACCGCCAAATAAGAGCTGTGATTACGGCATTGTTTCGGCCATATGGAAAAAGCGACGGATTTCCTTGCGAAAGGGCTTCGTTTGCACAAATGAGAACTAGGATTATGGGCCTAAAAAGTGGACTAATTTATTCTTTCGCGCGTTAATTCCCAACCGTACGGATGGTCGAATGGGGCACCGCGTCAAATGGCGGCCGATACAATTTTTTTAGGGGCTGGAGTGATGTAGGGAATTATCGAATGAGTCTCAATCGGTGTTTTATGGTGTGTTAAATTGGCTGAAGGAGATTTGATGAAGTCGTTACGATGGGAACGGTTATCAATCGCAGGATAAGGAATTTTTACGGTTTGATTTTTGATTTACTATTGATGATATGTAGATGAGTTTATAAAAATATGCTCTACTAGTATACTTTTATAGTAGTACTAGTAGTATATACTACTAGTGTTCTCATTTTACTCTTGAGTCGATGAAAAATAATGTAACAATTTAAACCCTTAATTCTCTTTAAATATAAGCATAGAAAGTAAGTAACATTATAAGATAATTAAAGAAATCCCATTTCGGAAAGTAAAATCAATACAATACTTATTTTGAATTTGATCAGTTAAATTATTTTTTATTTTTAAAATTTTAAAAATAATCAACTTTAGGATTGTAAATTTTAATTAAAAACTTAATAATATTCAAAGAATTCAAATTATAGTAGAATGAGAAACGATCATCGATAAAAAGAAATAATACATAGTAACAGTACATAGTACGAATTATTAATCACAAGTTATCGTCACTAATCTGAGAAAACTCTGTGACATAATAGAAGTTCTACTGAGTTGAGCTGGCAGACTTCCAAATGGTTTATTCGATAGAACAGAAAATAACATATTCCTAATGCCTTATTCACGTCAATATTTGCATCATTTCTTATTTTTATCATTCAGTACAATATTATGGAATAAACAAATATCATTTGATTCATTTCCAACAGTATCGGAAAATACCTACTACCAAAGATATCACCTTTATCTTCAATGATTTTGTAACAAATAAAAAAATTCTTCATCCAATAAATCATTAATCGGTGACGTAAAAATAATGATCCAGAGAAGTCAAAATTAGTTGAGAAATATATTTTATGCATATAATTTTATGTATACGTATACAAGGGAGAAAAAGATCTTTAAAACACTCAAAAAATCCAAAGAGCATTATGTATCGACAATAATTTTTAAAATCTCAAAATGACATACACTATTTCATGCATTCAAAAAAGTGCACATTCTAGAATATGCCGATTTTGCATCGTCTGAATCACTAAGATAAACTCCTCCTTGTAAACGGGCGAGAAATCCAACAAAGTAACGAAAAACTACTTCGGATAGAAACCTCAATAAAATACGGGCTCGGTGACACATAATCACTTGGAGCGACAAAAAAGAGGAAGGACTGAATAAAACGCTTAGCAATCAATCGTAAATAGGGACAGCTGTCCTTCGGAAGTTACTACTATATCTTTGAGTGGGGATTCCTCCACCGCAGGAATACTCCCCATTATCTATTCAGCTCCTCCATTTGGGTAAAAAAATACGACCCCAAAAGTCCTGGTGCTATATTTTCCTCTCCAACCGCTTCAATTCCTATTCTTCCATGTATTTCCAGAGGAAAACTCTCTCTCCAAACACTCCCTCCACACGCCAACCTTCCTTCCTTCACTCTCCTCTCATATTCTATTCCTGTCTAATTTTCTTGTTTTCCTACTCTGTTATGCTATCTATTTTCCTCTCCCTCTATTCGTAGACTCCAACCCTTTCCCTCTCTTCTTATTATAGAGAGGCATTCGTTAATCCGTGGGCTATTCTGACCAATTTCGTCTGTCTATTATCATCCCTAACTATAGACGATTTAGTTGGCGCTGAAAACATTCTCTACAGATTGTGTCGAGGAAATTTTTACATACATCCTCATTTTCTCTCTAATTGAGAGACATTAATGGTCTGTTTCTCTCAGCTCGTTGCTAAGGAATAGTTTGCGAGGATAAACACGAATTTAAACCAATAGAAATGATCCTTGACCTTGGCGATATATTATGTTTGTAGCAAATTTACGTATGTCAAACACAAATGCATGGGAAATATTTCTAAAGTTTAGACAAATTTAACTCCTTTTTAATTTTCAGTTCTAGTAATAAGCTAAATTGTATAATTCTTATAGTAACCCGAAACATTTATAAAAAAGAATACGTTCCGATAAGCCGATATATAAGGGAATAAAAAAACATATCTGTGGCAAACTTAAATTGATTCACCATCTACTGTATATTCGTTAGGTTTTCATAGGATTTAAGTGAGGTTCAAGTAAAGTTGAGAAAGATTCCGTAAAGCTTTAAAGAAGCGAATTGCTCGTTCGTACGTTCTCTGTAGTCACATTTTAAATAAATTATGAGAAATGTACATGTTTACTACTTGTTCTACTTACTATACTTCAGTTCTTCACTCTTTGGACTTTAAAAGTTTGGAAATAATAATATTAAAAATCGATTCAGAAATTCATAGCGAGATAGATAGTTACCAATTTTATAAAACCGTGCCTATCTTATCAAACAGATATGGTATATAACGATGTATTCGTTTCTAAATAAGGGTATTATGGAGTGGAATAAGTTACCGGATCATTCTCAGAATCCTTCCAAGAAAATACAAAAGACTTAGGAAGGAAATATACTCTAACTATGTTGTTCTCTAAGTAGCTTTCTTCTAAAGCAGTCTTATGAGATATTTTATCTTTCTTCAATTTCTGTTTATTCTATTGTATTTATTCTATTGTATCAATTCTATTCACAACACAACAGCTAGACTTATAGTCTATTTGCAGCTCTTATCATTATAATGAATAAAGTAACAAACTGGATTCCTTCACCATTATAGAGAGCTATACCTACAGCAGCGTAAAGTCTTTTTACTTCAATATGAGGAACATTAACTCCGCAATTCAACCTTCTGTTTTTTACTCCATTACTTTTCCTAGCCTCCCTCTTTAAAGGTTTAAATTAAGAGCGGTACCTCTAAGTCTGGCCCAAATTAATTCCTCTCCTTCTGAAGGTCCGCTCCATCGCATCGAAGTCTTCCGTAAACTCGGTGCCAATAATAGACTTGAACCCTCACAGTGATGGACACTTGCATTGAACCTTGAAGGCTCCAGAAGCAATCACAGCAAGACGCCTTGTTTATTTGCCTGTCTTCAATTTCCGTTCTTCAACTTCGACCACAAATAATAAACGCACAAGAGAGCTCCCAGAGAATTATTTCTAGTTGTTAATTTTCATTAAGCTAAGCGATAACATCTTTTGAAGACAACCTTAAACATAATGAGGTCTTTGCTTACCTTCAGAGGCTGCCCTTCTACTAGCAATGTACGATTGTAGTTACTTCAATAATTCTTTATGAATATAAACTTGTGATTGGGAAACACTCGATGAAATTAATTATGGTTATTTTGATTTAATTAATTCATTGTTTAATTAGTGGCCGTTTAGTTGAATAGAAAAATGTCGAGTCAAAGTATTCAGTTCTGAGGTATCCTTTTCTAAAATATTATTCGTAAATTAAGGTAAAAGATGTATCATTAATGCTAGAAATTGAAGAGACGTAAAATATGAAACCTTATTAAAGCGTTAAAGTGAAAATATTCTTTATTTGAAAATATAAAAAAATTCCTATCGATATATATACAATTATTAATAATAAAGCTGGCATTATGAGGCTATTTACATTTAGATTACATAATATTTAGAGTTCAAATGATATGAAGGTGTGATTCATTCTGTTTTCGTATACATTTCGATCAAAATTATCATCATTGCACTCTTATCATGATTTAATATTTTATTTTTTGCAGTAAAATACAACTTATCAATATTCTTAAAATCGACATTCCGGTTAATCAATATCATTACCAAGTATGTCCTACCGAGATATTCAAATAATTTACATTTTTAAGGTTAATGAAATTTAAAAATAACTACATGCTTTGAAGTTATTTATCCCTCATATGAATCTCTGAAAATTATAATAGAAGTTTCTTGTTAATGGCAGATATTGGTTCGAGTCCCGGATTGACTTTTATCTCATTTCTCTATACGCAGCTTATTCATTTCTTAAGGGTATTTCCGAATCGCCTCAAGTCGAGATATTTAACAACTGATGGAATAGAGAGAGAGGGGTACACATATTGTCTCTTTCATGGAACTGCTATTCACAAACAAGAGCGCGACAACTGGACGATCCCCGTCTTCTCAGAAGTTGAGGTTCACCTTGAGGCGAACTCTGACATTTGGTTTGACACCGAAAGTGGAGAGGGAGATGTTTAGAAATAGGGAATAATAAAAAGGAAAGAAGAGGAACAAAGGATTGGCAGAAGGGTCGCAAAACCGTGCGATTTTCCATCCAAATTATGAAAATCGCCTGAGGATGAATCAAAGTTTGTAAAATCCTGATTTCTCTCCCTCGTTTATGGAACGAAAAATCTTCACAAATTAAACCCAAAATGAAATGAGAGAGACTAACGATTTAAGTTCCTTTATCTACAAGACAGCCGTTGGAAATGGATTAATTGTTCTGGATTCCATTTCATCAATAGATTTAAAGTTTTTTACTTTCATACCTTCAGGATCATCGCACAATAATAAATTATTATGTGAAATATTCTTAAATAATACCCTTTCAATCCATTTTTCTTATATATACTAACTACAATTGTATATTTTAGGAATATTCTTTAACTATTAGTTCTCATGATGCTTAAAGATGAAATCTGGTTCTTCTACAAAAGTTTTAACATAATTTTGATAGACTGGAATATATTTATAAGTTCTTAAGCAAATGCTTTCAATTTTTTAAACGAGTATTTAGAGGAGAACTCAGAATGATCTTCGTCTATATTTTTTCTTTGGCATTGGTAAAGTAAAATAATCATTTAGATTTAGGAACTTATTCTTTGTCTAAAACTTTTTTATGTGTTCAAATTCCCTAGAATGTCTTACCCAATAACTTGTACTTGAATGCTGAAAATCAGCAATTATGATAAATGAAAATTGAATGTCACATATGCATCTCCCAATATTCGTTCATATAACTATTAGTGATAAAACGTAAGTTTTAAAATCCATTCAGAGTAAAAAAGGATAAATGAGAATATATTTGAGTTTGCTGAAAGTAAGATGAATAGCAGATGAAAAAGAAAAAAGAAATTCTGGTCCCTTCACGCCCTGTGGACGGATTTGAAGAGGAAATTCTTTGACAAATGTAAAAGAAGAGTAGGTGATTCTGTAAGAGGGAATGAATGATACAAAGGAAAGTAAAATGACATAGAAGAAGATATAAAACACAGCAAATGTAAAATATAGTGAAGAGAAATCTCAAAAAGAGTGGAAATAATATTTTAAAAATTCACTTAAAATCCTCGAATAGTATTTTATAGGAGGCCATTACAAATGAAATGTTAGAGAGTCTAATAATCAAACTGTTAAGGCATAATCGCAATTATCTTATATTAAAAGAACGATATTATTCAGTACAATATACAATAAAAGAACACAGTATTCAGAACCGCATATTATATTAAGGACACAAAAAAGAAATATTTTCGGGTAAGGTTAAATCTTACTGCCGATACACATATTGTTTATTGATTTTATTGTTGTAAAAATAACAAATAAAACGACTAGAAAAATAAAACGACTTTAAATTAGAGTGAGATTAAAACTAGTAAATTTTATTTTATACGTTATCTAGCTTTGAAATTTTTAAAACCCTGTAGACGTTATAAATAATCACATGCCTTGTTTTATATACAAATAAGACTGTTAAAAAATAGTTCTTTATTATTGAAAAATAAATTTTATGTTTGTTTCCATGGTAACATATATATTTTGAAGGGGTAACTTAATCTGTCTTTAATCATAGGGTTTAGGGAATGGTCTAAGATAAAACATCTTTACGTACGAATTTAAAGGAGTGTATCATTTAGGAAAAATTCCTCGTTACCGATAAATACTTTTCATCTTTCGAAAACACTTTGATTTTCATTTCGCCTTAATTTAATGAGAGAAGAGAGTGGATGCACTTTAGCATCGCATGGTTCAAAATCGCACAAGGGATACATTAAATGAAATTAAAGGGGGATCTACTGAGGGCATAAGATTTGAAAGGAATAAAGCACCAGCTGTGGATTGGAAGACTGATACATTTTAAGCAAATCCCATCGAGATTTTGATAGAGAACCGAAGAAAGGGATTTTGGAAATGAGAAAATGTGAAAAATGAAATTACTGGGCTTTAATTATTGAACCCAACGGATTTTGAATGCGTCCATTAAACAGATATAAATTTCGGATGAAAAAATGAAGAAGGAAATTGCTCGGCGTTCCCTCCTTTTTAAGGGGAAATATTGCCGAGTGGGATTTTAATTATGAATAAACGGAAACAACACAGATATTTATTGAGATGCGAAAGTGTTTCCAAGAGCTTTAAACCAGCAGATGGGTAGGAAAGGAAAGTAATGAATGCGCTAAAATTCAAGAAATCCATATTGAGAACATCTCAAGTCTTTGTTATAGTTACTGAGAGAACTTTTAAAACCTCTTGTATAACATTGACCTTTCTAGCTTTAACTCTCTATGATTTCATTAAAGTAAATAATCTACGTAACTATGGCGCACAGTATAATAAGAAGAGATCGCTTATAATTACTATTGCTCAACTGCCGTACATTGAACTGATCCAACAAGTAATTTACATTTAAATTATAAAGCGCTTCCTCTGTTACTATGTTTTAAGGGGGGTTTGATATTTAATACTTGCATTATAAATAAGTCCTTTGTAAAATATTATCTGTTATCTTCATGACTTTTAAAACTTAATATCTGTAGAAATGAATTGCAATGAATGTTATTTAAACGCTAAATATGGTGATTGACGCATCATTAATTTCATTCTTCTCACGCGTATAAGGGGTTAAAGAAAAGGTTTGTAACAGCCTCATCGTTTATGAACGACCAAACGGTACTTTTATAAAAGATAATTATCATAACTTCATACTTGCTTTTTTAGCCATGATATTTGCATATTAACCCTCTTACTGCGGATGGGCCGATCTATCGGCCCTGTTTTTCTACTCAGCAGAACTCCTGAATTAGAGTATATCTGTTACTTCTGATTTCTTCTTTATTATCTCTTGTGCTTATACGTTAGAAATAAACCGATAGTTGTGCTGAATTAGTCATCTTTAAAATATTTTTCATCTGATATGATGATATATACGTATCTCGATGAGCGGCCTGCACTCAAATACTCGAAAATATGGTGTTTTAACGTTTTCTACCTCGTTTTTTGACTAGTTATGTTCTTTATAAAGAAAATCTACCCGCAGGCATGAAACCAATGACACGCTTATCGTTTTTAATTAGCATTATATAAGACCTTTCCTAGGAGTGGCTTCAAATAAAAAGGTCACCCGTCTTACATCAAAAGAATCCCTTATTGGGGAAGTAAAGGTTTAAAAATGTACCCCATAGAAAAGAGAAAGACGTGTATAGTGTGCTAGTTTATAGTAAGATATTTCTTAAAGTGCAACTTTTGAAAAATCTATCGCAATTTTTTAATTAAAATTTTATATTTTAATAGTTAAAAGACCAATATATTGACTGAATGTGAAATAACAAACATTTCCTTTGATTTTCTGTGGGTAAACTATCGTTAAAATGCATATTTTGTAATATTATTTATTAGTTTCTATATATATAAATTTTTATAATATTAAATAAAAGTGGTAAGCGCGCAATTTTTTTCTCATTTTGAACCTTATGATATGATACATAAATGGTAAAAAATATAAGGATTAATAATGGTTTTTATAATTATTACAATTTATTAAACAAGGACCTGCATTTTTGCGGGAAATACCTCCGCAGTTTTGGCATACACCTCGAAAATTCGGTCCGCAGTAAAAGGGTTAAAGCTGTAGATAAAAGTTATATGAGAGAATATACGATCAATAGCTATAAAACGTTGAATATCACTTCATCAACATATACAAATACGAATTAAGTCGGAAAAAAACAAGGAAAATATTGTGTTATTAAAATGTATATGATAGAGATAAAGTGTTTACAATTTATCAACTATTGCCAGAAGAAAAAATATTACTTGGCCTGATATATTCGATTGTTCATTGGTTCTCATTTGCTTATGTTATAATTTGATGCAATGAAATATACTTTATATTGATGATTTTCATTGAGATTTATTTAGACGAGACATTATAAAAATCTTTTTATAACCACGAGAGATAAATCTGAAGAAATATCTACAAATGAAATCAATATGAGAAGCGCGACTTCGTAGCATGCCATAGTACTAAAAACAACTTTGTAAATTTCCACCAGAAGATGTAATTTTTTATTACGAAACCGGTCGCGAATATACCACTTTTCCGTGGAAATTTACAAAGTTGTTTTTTACGAGTATCTACAAATCCCAAAAAAATTGAATAGGACAAAAGCATAAGCCCAAAATCATAGCAATCGAAACGTGAGATGACTCTAACTCGAATCCCCAAAAAACGGCACGGAACAAAAGTTCGACAAAAGAAAAAAATCGCAGTAGCGGAGCTACAAAAGAGATGACGGACGGAAAGAGACAGAAGGAGTTTCAAAACGGCAATAAAGTTGAACGAGATGGACTGAAATACACCGTCGCTGATGATATACTGCGGAGGATGGTTTTGGAGAAGAAGAAGAAGACAATGTTAGTGATGCACGCATCGATACCTCCTCACGACTGAATGCCTTACGGAAACATATATCCCTTTTATTCTGGCAAAAGAGATGTTTTCGTGCTTTCAAAAGGATACCGAAATACCGTCGTCCCATTTTAGAGCATCTGTGACGGACACAAACTAATAAATACATTTCGAGCGGTTTCTACAACATGAAGCGTGGTTTGGAGGTAAAGATGGAGAAAATACGGCATCGGAAGCGTTCCCTGGTAAAGGAAGAAGAACCGTTTGTACATTTTTGTTACGTTCCGATGATCAAAGAGGCCTTTTTGGGGGAGAAGCAGTAAAGTCTGCGACGAGGAACGCCTTCGCGAAAAAACCCCGCATCTGTCTAAGGACTTAAGTACATATCTCGGTCAATGGCACTGGAAAACGATTTCAAGAATCTTGAATAAAACTATTTCGGGCGTGAAAGCTTCCATTCCTCTGTGAAGTCACGATCACGAAAGCATAGAGGCAGATAAAAGTTCGCTAAGAATGGAATCGTTAAAATTTTGTGAAATGGAAGATATATTGGATGTCTAACGCTTCGATGGATATGAGAGTACAATCGTCAAAATATAAATAGGATTTAGGAGACTGTGTTGAAAGCATTTCTGACGTCATTTGTAGATTGAACAAACGAAACGATTGGATATATGGAGGAAGATAGGTAAATGGAAAAATCTCAGTGTGAAAAATCAAATCTTTAAATTAAAATGTGTCGATGAATCAATATGTCATGACTAATTGGTAAGAAGATGAAAATTATGAATAAGAATTAGATGAAAAGAAACACTGTTTACATAATGAAATCAATACAAGAAGGCGTGACTTCGTGGAAAGCCATAGTATAATGTAAAAACTTTGTAATTTCCTCATGAAATTTACATAATTTTATGAATGAAAAGTCCTTCCCACGAAATTACGTCAACAAACCATACTTAATTTGATTGAATGATTTATTTCCAATTGGAGTATCTATGAAATCATTCATAATTATTATTTTTGGATAAAAATCAATTGCCTATAGTCGAAGTATTAATGATGTGCCTCTGATCTTTGTGAATTTATTGCTAGCTTATTATGCAAGCTACAAAAGTTATTTTTACATCAAACTAAGCATAATTTTATTAACTTTAAATGATATTTTTGCGTCCGCAGATTATTACTTAATACTTAATCTACCGTAAGAAAAAATATTAACTAAGGTACCTGAAAAACGGCACTTTTTCTGAGTTCTGTCATTTTTGCGAAAAGTCAATCGCAAAATGAAATGGTACAACTTACAAAAATGCAACTTAAGACAGAGTAGCGTCTTGACTAGCTGTGTGCGATAGACATTTTGAATTTTAATTTATCATTTAAAAATTTTGTACAAAAATCCATAAATCATTAATACTTCGACTATTGTTACAATATTGAATCCAACTCAGTGTACTTAGCTTGATAAAAGAGGCAGGAAGTGAATATATTGAGATGGGTACATAGCCATACAATGAAATAGACCTGTTCTATCTATGAAAGGAATATCGTTTGATAAGGAAAATCATAGGCTGAGCGTGAATAAGGTCGAAGTAATATTCAGACAAACGATATCTGGAAACCGTTCCTTTTGAGAAGGGCGTTCATAAATCGGCACCTAGGATTTCTTGGAATACATTCCAACCTCCGACGATATAATTCTTCCTTATGCGCGTCAGCAGATTGTTATCCGCTTTCAGAGAGATCTTCCTGTATGCCCCTTGCAGACACACCACCGATTAACAAAGGTGTGAAGGCCACAAATCAATTTCTCCCAAGACGAATATCCGAGCCAAATTTCCGTCTGAAAATGCGTTTTATTTTCTTTAACAATAATAATTTGGCAATAGTTTTCAACAAAGGTTTATATGCTTAAGTAAACTATGTCATGCATGATTTAAGTATGTTAATCTAAAAATAATATATGTAACTCTACAAGATGAAGGAAATATTCTTTAGATAGCTTTCATACCTGATAGTTGCCTTTATAGATGTAAATAGAGCTATGCAGATCCTTTTTTTTAATATTTTCCTCGTGAAAAGTTTCTTGAATCAGAGTTTCAAACTGTAAATTAGAAAAAAACAATGCAACTGGGAAAGACAGACCGAGTTGTTTACCGAGTTCAATACGGGTACAATGGCAACGTATCAGAAATTAATTCAATAATAATTAAGATAGCAATTTAATTTATCGAATAAAACAGTTAGAATTTTTTAATTTACAACTTTTTCTCTAATATTATTGAATGAAATTTAATTGCAGAGTAAAAAGATTTCATCACAGATTGTACACATTTGAGGTAAGAGGATTATTAAAGAATAAACTGTTCGAGAAGAAGGAGCAGAAGTAAATCCGTTACAGAAGTGGGGGTTGGGGAAATATAGTAAAAGATCAGAAAAGAGAAAGTGATGATAATATCAGCAGAAAATGGAACATTCGATATAGAGGAAATGAAATAAAGAGAAAGGAGTCTGTGAAAGAGGAAATTGAAAGCGAGAATTGCTTTCATCTGATTCATTTTGAGTAGAAAAGTGTTTTTCTTAGCTTTTGCTGAAGTCCCTCCGAAGAGAATGTTGGTAAATAATTTCAGGGTTGAAATATTTGTTTGGAGTTTTCCTGAACCCTGAAAAAATTATTCCAAAGTTGCCCTAGTTTTTAATTTTAGAATATCCCAGCATTCCATGCGCTAATTACTTCATATTTCATTGTTAAGTAAAATAAATTTAGAGCAGATGTTTGATTCAATTCTTTTACTTTTTGTTTTTTACAAATTGCTTTTACTCTGTTAATTAGTCCATTCTTACAATATCACTAAGAATCTTTGAATTAAAGGTGTAATCATTCGTAATTAGTATTTCCCAAAATATTTATTTAAAATTTTTCTTTCGTCTAAAGAAAAACAAAATATAAATTTAACCATTTTTAATCGGTTTTCTCCCAAATGATGTAGTTGTAGTAAGGTTTTTTATAGAGGCATAACCTTGATCAGACTTAAAGCTTTCTCCTGAATTTGCTTCGTGTAACACAAAATCAAGTAAAAGAGATTCGTATATCTTAAGACATGTCCATTTCTTTAAGTAATCGTTTAAGAATTTGACCATTCGTAGAAAATTTATAAAAATCTAAGGCTATCAAAATAGGAATCATTCTTTATTATATATCTTTAACTAACAATTTCTGGAGCATCAAGCAATTAATGACAAAGAATTATGTGTATGTTGGTGATGATCACTACGTAATTAGTAAAATAGTATGCCAAACATTACGAAACGTCTTTTTTGGAACAAGAAAAACAATAATCATACAATGTCTTTTATATGAAAAATATATTTGTATTCGAATAATAGTTAAACACCTCAAAATTACCAAGCATTACTAAAATCTCTATTATATCCGACAAAACAAGTTTTTCACTCTTAAAGAGCTAAAAACTGAAATGAAATAAGGAACGTGACTTTGAAATTAATATTAACGGCGAAAAACATTAAGAAGGAATCTGATTTATAAGAAATCTCTTTAGGCCCTGAGGGAAAGAAATATTTAAATGCCGTTAGGCCTTTTCAAGAGGAGAATACTATTTCTAATATTTTTTATACGGAAAGTGAAAAGGTCGCTTATCAAAGAAAGAAATTCCGGATGAAAATATTTCCTTCCATTGGTATCAAGAACATTTTTGAAAGAGTGGAGACCTTTCGCATAATATGATACTTTCTGATAAATTCCTCTCAAACAATTCCTAAAAGATATTCTTAAGGAGTAAAGGATATCTCTCGAAAACTCATTCCACATTTTGAACACAAGCTTTTTCCTTATAGGACCCATTGACATCCATTTTGCGGATATACCACCGATTCATTTGAGAATATCTTTGGATATAATAGACTGAAACCGATGTGCGTAGAAGAGGGAATGAATTTTGGAATGTTCCACTGATAATTGTGAGCAATTTTGCGTCAAATCACTGCAAAAGATCTATAATTTTATCTATTATTTGTACTTAATAGTGTATATTAAGATTACTGCGTAAAGCTAATTGAAAATATTTATCTTGCTTTTCGTGGTTTTTTTATATTTTCCGAGACTTCGCAGATTTCAGAGACATTAATGAGAAGCTAATCATGCATTCAATAAATGACGAAAATATATTTAAAAGCATTATCGAACAACTTGGGAACAACGAATAAAGATATGGGAGAATTTATTTACTATTTTAAAATTAAACGCTTATATTGTTCATATCTTATAGTCTATGCTCCTAAATAATTCATTAAAAATATAACCTGTTGATATTTAATCGAGAGAAAATTAAAACTGATATTTTCACTTATGCTCCATAGCTAGATTCGATAGGTTATAGATTTAAGAATTAGTTCGATAACGCAATTATATGATGATCTAGAAGGCTTGAGCTGATTAATCAACTTACTAAGTATCAATCGCGTGCAAAATTTAGGTACATATATCTCCTGCAGAAAATCAACTGCAGTTCCTGTGGGGAATTCGACTTTGTGAACTCATGGACGTCCATTGAACATAAATATTGAAGTTTTCAGTTTGGCTGCAAAGAGAAAGTGAAATATCGCTCGTTGAATTCCGAAAATACCCACCATTCGTTGGGAATTGACTCTCTCACATTCGAAACAATTTCTTTCGGAAACGTTCCCTGGACGCATGACAGTTGAAAAGCGGTGTTCAAAAACAAAACAAGAGACTTGCTAAAACTCCATTTCAGGAGCGTCCTGTCGTCACCTCAGTTATTTATTTAAAGACGAGAAACGGTATTCCAGTACCTCTCCATTGCCTTATCTGTCCGTCAGATGGCGCAGAATACTTTACGCAGCCATTGCAGCACTTCAAAGTGGACTTCAGAACGTAAAACTCTTGTGTTTGGAAATGCGATGAAATATTATTCAGTCCACGCTGAAATTTATTTGGAAGCGCTGCAATTTTACAGAGTTAAAGTAGAACTGTGTAGCTCTTTCTATAAAGGATTTTTCTATGAAATACTACGAAATCTCATTCTGTAAAAGTTAAATACGACATACCTTAATCGCTTAAATTAATGAATTTCGTTAACATTAGATAATGCAAACAATCACATTTTTGCAATATGAGCCTCATATCTGGCAATTTTATTTATATAATATCCTTATTCGTTTTCGTAATGCCAATCGAACTGTTTAGAAACATTAAATAGATTAATTAAATGTCCCTTCCGATCAACGTGAGGCACATGTCCTTTTAGGTAGAGCGGATTTTTTACGACTCCAATTTTCACGTAAAAATTGTTATGACGAGGCAATAACAATTAAACGCGCGCATTTTTTCGAACTCATAAAATAAATCGCATCCAATTTTTACCTCGTATATTCTCTCCGCATCGAAATGGAATATTTTCGCGCTTTAGCACTTCATTTCATCCCTTCCTTTCACTAGCGCGCGTGAGTTCAAAAAAAAGGGAATAATACGACTATTCCCACAAATTCGCCGCTGAATTATTGTTATTCCTTCATCATGTCGTACGTTTTTGGGTTCGAGAGAGCATTCCTTCTCGTAGACTTGAAAGTCAAGGAATCGGCGGCTATAGATAGACTACGACGAGTAAATGAGCTTATTTCCATCATAAAAAGTGTGATTTATTGACCCTTTACTCGCAGCAACACCTTTCTCCTTCCATTCTCTCCCTTTCCTTTTCTCCAAAACTATTTCTCTTCGCGCGCTTGTCCCGTTTTTTCCCCGTCTTTTTTTCGTACACACATCCTTCTTTTGGTCTACGTGCCCATTTCGTCGCGAGAAATCATTTATTTACCCAACTTAATGCTTTTTCTTTCCACCGACAGAGGGATTTACGTCACAAACGCATATCCATAAGAAACTCGTAGGCCATTCAATATCGATTGGATTTCGATACATATTCATCGGCACGAGCAAAAACTTCTGTATGTGACTTTTCAGTACGTGTACACATACATCATTTTTGTCTATAAAATAGAGATTCTCATACAATCATTCTTCTACCTTTTGCAGGAATCAAAGTGTTTCCGATGTGATACAAATATTGTACCATCTATGTAAATCTGGTATTCGTACGTATTAGTAAGTAAATATTCGCAATAGAAAGGATTCCTTATAAATATAAAAATGTTTATCGTGAATAGGATCCTCACTTCAAATTATTTAAAAACATCAAGACTAAAAGATATACTCATAAATTTCAATTAATGGACAATTTGACCTTCATTATTTTTTTATTCTTAGACTTGCAATTCTGCACAAACCTGCACCAAAAAAACCTTTAAGGTTCAGTTTAATATTTCTTGATTCTGCAAACAAAGAATGAGGCCAAAAATGAGGTAATCTTTTTTATTTAAATACTATAAACTTCGATGTATTAATGTTTTATTATTAGGTTTTAATTAGGTCTTAGAGGTCTTTACAATTACTGGTTGAGGAAGAACTGTCACAAGGGAGGTAATTAACAAAATTCGGACCTGAGGAGTACATCTGTTGTTGGGAAGAGGGACTGATAAATATAGAAGGGGAAGTGTACCAAAATAGAATCCCCGGAAGTAAGTGATTGAATGGGATAGTGCGGGGAATATCGGTCGTTTTTGTTTTTCACCTCCTCACTCAATTGGGAATGGATTGCGGAGTAAAATCCGAAGCTGAATCTCTTATATCGAGGTATCAATTGGTGAGCCAAAAATGGGATTATAGGGCGTGAATTTATATAGAAAAATCATGAAGGAAGTGAAACGAAACAGTTCGAAATGAAGTGAACCTTTCTGAAGATTAAATGAACGACTTCAAAGCCCATTCTCTCAAAAAAAGCAGTAAGTAGACAAAAATCCATATATTACTTAAACGAAATGAATTAGCAATACTGATTTCCTCTTATAAAATTGAGAGGAATAAATATACTTGATTGGTACAAATCTATCCTCTTTAAAATTTTACTAGAAAAATAACTGAGTTAAATGCGTTGCAAATAGTTGAATAGAGCAAAGATTATATCAAGTAAATAAACAGTATTAACCATCAAATTCGTATGAAAATTCCTAAAAAACAAACTCTTATATTGATGTGGATGAGTAACTAGATCCTTATAATGATATTTCTTCTTAAAATCCCTTTACGCATTATTTGTCTCGGTAAAGCATATAAATAGACAAGCAGTGCATTTACTTTTCTGCAGTGCAGAGTATTAAGTGTGGAATAATTATTATTAAGCTTTTATTCCTTGAGCGATTACAGAGAGTAACGATTAATAAGTCCTTCTTTATTGTTGTATCACAGCAACCAACTCGTAAAATAATAAATATTTATGCTCTCATTTAAATATAAATATTTATCTTTAATCATCTGTTTAAGGAATTCAAAGATAATTTGATGTTAATAACGAAACAACCTGATCCCAATCAGATTTATTATATTTATATTCGAGTTACTTATTGAATTCAGTTTTATTTTTTTCCCAAAGATTAATCGAACGTAATCTGCTTGCTTAAAAATGTATTTACCTCTTGACTTACTACTTTTTCAAATTTTCATCTCATATTATAGTGTTTTGAAAAAATAATTAGCTAGGCTGTGTACTTTGTGGGATTCCAATTAAAGATTGAATCTAGACAGCAGTTCGCCGTCTGGAGATTAAAACTTCAAAACCGTGTGGAAGGGAAGATAATAGGCTAATAGAAGATAATAGTATGCATTGTAAACATTGTAGTGATAGGAGAACGTTAATCCAGCTACGTGAACGTCACAATAATTGAGCGCTATGTTTGTACACAGATTCACACGAATTCGTTGGAGAGTGAGGCAAGGAATACTTAGAATCGATGTTTTACTTAAAAAGGTTTCCATAGTTCCCAAATCCTTTCAGAATAATGATCTAATGATATATAAATAAATAGCGGAAATAAGATTTTTCAATAACGACCATTTCCATAACAACAAATTGATATTATAATTATTATGTTAAAACTAGTACTTGTCACTTTGGACTTAATGCTATTATTACTATCCTATATTTCATCAATCAAATCGGAGAGGAAATACGATTGTATCTCGCTTGATATTTCAATTTTATGTTTTTGTAGAAGTATTTATTCTTTGAAAATTGATATGCTACTTCTGTTTCCCGTTTATAGCGCAACCAGCATAACTTAACCCCTTGAGGTCGGCAACCCAACATACAATGACAATGGAGAATTTAAATGAATATACAAAAATAATAATAAATAGTGAACAAATATTTTACCAATAATAATACCTTAAATTTCAAAATTATATCTCATTATATCGAAATCCATCAGGCTGCGTTATCTTAGGCATACAGTATACATAATCTTACAAAATAAGAATTACTTGCAAGTAGTTACGTGAATGAATGAAATAATAAACAGTATTTAAGGAGAACTAAATCTTTCTGCTCTTTATCTTGCACATTATATTTGATATTAAAGTCTACCAGGTAAGAATATGTTCAAAAACTCTGCTATCCGAACCCGAAGTTTATAGAAAACCGAAATCATTCTGTGTAAATTAATACAATGCGATATTTGGATCAAGAAACAGTTTTTACTGGTGAACTTTCAAATAAGCATGCAATTAGCTAGCATAAAATAAGTCTCATTCTAAAACTTCCTCCAACATTTTAAAATCCTAAGACGTAGCCGTCTTTTAAATATTAACTCATTCTGTTATACTTCTCCGCCAAATTTAAATCCCAGCTACACTGCTGTACGTAAGTTACCTCACTTTCGTCACACATCTTCGACTTGAAAACGATAACGCTCATTTCATAACCTCTATTCATAGAAACTGAGTTCACTCTTATTATGATAGGGTTCTGAATGTATCGAACTGCAGTATACTGTAAATATCCACACACAAAGCCCCTGCCCTCTCAAATGTGATTCATAATTCTTTTGTTATTCTCCAATTCTTCTCCAGATTATTCCGAGCATTTCATTTCCCCTTCATCCGAACACATGTTCGCCCACTTCAATCCAAATCCATATCCCTTCCTTGCAATCACTTCTTCCTTCTTTCCCTTCGTTCCATTTATTTGAGTCCTGGTTTACAAAGCCTTTCGCAGTCTCCTTTCGAAGGCAAATTCTGCCGTTGAAAGCACTCGACCCTTTTACTCAAATACGATACGTTCTACGGAACTTTTCAATCGACCAAATGACGTTTGCTCTTGCGAAAGAATATTTTCAGGCGATTAATAACATAGTTATTGCGTATATAACTGATAGTTCAATAATCTAGAATGGAATGTTATGGATGATAGCTAGTATAACTGATTTTGAATCAAATTCTATCGTGGATGGCCGCACTTCGTGGAACGACATTCTAAGTTGAGGGAAAAAAGTACTTCGTATATCGTTTCAGTTTTAATCAGTTGAACAAAAAGGTAATCACAGACAATGCTTCTTTCAAATATGATATACACTCAACTGGAAATTGAAATACTTTAGAAGCTTGAAAATAGCATTAAAAGATATAATAATAACAAATAATAGAAATAAATAAATATACAATGAACATGAATTTTTGTTCTAAACTACGTTACGGAGGAGATTCAGTTTATTGTGGGTATTAACCGCATTATAATTGGAGAACTGTTAGACTAACACATTAAAAAAGGATATCCACTAACGTTACACCGCCAATTTATTATATTGATTATGATTTTTACAATAAGGTTAGCATAAGATATGATGTATTATAAAAACATAGATTTGTATCATAACAATAACTTTATGATGATATCTACTTCTTTGTTAATAGTTTGATTTTTCTTATACTTACACATAGGAACATATTTTGATTTTTTTCTCACTTTTATCGTAGAATTTTTCGTGGTCAGCGCACCTTAACATGGAAAACTCATTTTATCCTTTCCCTCAAATATATGTAAAAGAATGTTAATAAAATATAAAAGAGATTTAAAAAATAAAAGTTCTACATATTTACATTCGTATTTTATTAAACGAAACCATAAAATATCATATTCTAAGTCATTCATAATGATTACTGTTTCTTTCGTTTGTAGTAGATGAAAACTTTTTCAAATACGGTTAAAAAAAGAAATGTCTTCTATATAGAAATTTGCGATACTTGAAATAAAATCAAGCATTTACGCTCAAATTAGATGTACAAAACTTTCTATGCTTCACATTCTGAGCGGGTTATATGCCTTATAAATATCTCTTTGACGGAACTTTACGTCAATCCATCTATTTCTTAATCGAATGTCTCAGTTAAATGTCGACCTTTATTGGGATCTTTGTTCTCATTTTCTTCGAAAGTCCAATCTCCTTCATCCGGAAATCAACACTTATCAGATTTCCTTCATCTCTCCCATCATACATCTCTTTTCATTAATATCTGATCTTCACCAAGAACCATAGCTTATTTCAAACTTCTAATTCCCATTTTCATGAGCAAAATTCCACTTTGCCATCAAGCGCAATGGCTTAATTTCCATCGTCGCTAACTTCCACGTTATTGAGGTCCTTAGTCGATAAAATTAAGGGAGAGTTATGTCTCCAAAGACAGATCCTTATCTCCTAATAAGATTTTTCCCGACGGATTCATAATCTGAGCTTTACGTGTTGGCACCGTTCCCAAGGCAACGTGATATTTGTTGGTATTCATTTTCGGAATGAGATCTAATTCTTAAATACAGAAATGAAAAAAAACAAAAAGGTTTTGAATCAAAAACAAAACCCTTTAAGTTTTCTTATCCATTATATGTGGGACTGTTAAATAAGCACATGAAGACATGAAAGTTTTATCAACTTCAAATCAGTTCAATATCGGAAAAATTTTAGATTATACTGATCAAATTACAACATTTGCCACTTAAAGTATAATTAAAACCATATTAAAAAAGAGACAGAAACCATATAGAAAGGCACATTTATAATTCTGTAGACATAGAAACTGAATATTTGTTTTTTGTAGCAATTCGAATGATCACCACATTCTGATATAATCGTATAAAAGGGCACGTCGAATTATTCACAAATCATTCATTCAAAACAGCCATAATAAACATCCTCTCAGTGGACAAGTACAGATTGGTACTCAACGGCAGAGCACCAACATGTACACCATGAAAGGAAAATTTCCTCCTCAGATGGGATCCGAACCTGGTACCTTAGCTACATTGTCACAGAGGTTAGCTTGATCAAACTCAAATTCACTATTTTACCCTATAATATTAATAACAATATAAATATTTCAGCAGTTAAAGAACATAAAAACAGCTCTAGTCAAAAATCACCCGTTTAACTGAAATTTGCTTACTTTTTTGTTCTATAAAATGACTCCTCTAGTCAATACCCACCGTCCATCACCGAGTAAATTCTGACTCAACGCGAAGGCATATATCAGCCTCAAGAGTTCTTGGATTAGAAATAGTCGAATTGAGGGAAAGTTCTTCATCCGAATAGGATCATCACTCAAGCGGGGATATTAGATAGTGATGTTCCGTGAACCCTTTAGTCACTTCGTGACGCTGCTAGTCGAATGGATGGGAGTTCAGCGTGACGGAACATTTCTCCGAGGCATAATCGCAAAGGAATGCGAGGGAGAAGAAGATAAGGTGGTCCTAGACGCGATGTTAATCTATCCTAAGAGAATCCATCCATCATCCTTGGAATGTTAAAGACATTTTTCGCGCATTATGTTACATGCTAGGTGATAGTCAACAACGCGGTTGCATTCGTCAGTGAGTAATTCTGGATAAGAAAGAAGATCCCAGCATTATCTTCGGTATAGATAACACCCTTCTTTTACGACCAGAAAGATTTCGTATTTTCATGCTCATTTCGTTGTTGATAACACAACGTCTTGCATTTGCATGATAGAGATGATTAATATGCACGTCAAAGTGTGCTTGAACTAAGTTCGCTGTCAGAGAACATTAGAAGACTATCATGTCATGTACTGAGATGGATTGAGAGAGCTAAGTACGTAGTATTTAGCTCAAATTTTGCGATTTCTAAGAGTCGTTTGATAGAGTTAAAACTAAGAGGACATATTTTCTGAGTATATATTGCTGTTTTATTAAATACTCATTGGTATTCTCGATATGAAAATACTATAAGAATATCTCGCGTGATCTAATACAAAATAAGCGCAAGAAGTTATAATAAATTTCATAATTATTAATTCATAATCCATTGTAACGTAATGTAAACCAACTCACCGTACGAAATTTCTCCTGGTAGAGGTTTAACGCCACCGTAACACGCTAATACCATTAAGGCGTTAATTTTAACCCTTTATTTCCGAAACTAAATTGAAACGGACGCTAAAAAAATAATTCCGTTGTTAATTACACTGCAATTGTAATACAGTTGAACAATTCAAATTTTCTCTTCGATGCTCAACTTCCCTTTCATCAAAAGCTTGTTATTAAACCGTTTTAATTGACGGAAAATTGCTCTTCATATTTGTGCAACATTTACAATCACATAATCGCAATCTCAAATTAAATCAAAATTCTATTTATAATTAACTCCATCCTTATTCACTTTGCTGATTATTGATTAAACAGAACTGTAATGACCAGATCTTTTCCAGCGATTACTTTGCAAATATTGAGAACTGCATCTCTAAATTAATTAATACATCTTGTGATCATAACATTAATGATATAAGAAGTTAAAATAATTCAATTGAAATTACAAATGGACGTACGTTATTCTTCATAAACAAGAGCATCCCGTCCGTACATATGAAAATGTTTCAACGTCCCACGTAATTTCACTATCATTATTGAAATCACCATATTCTTGAATTGCGCATCTACATAATTAATCAAAAGTGTTTTGTATGTAAAAAAGAATTGAAAGTTACAAGATATCTGGTTTTCAAGCCCATTTATGCCAATATTCCACATTGCTATCAATCACTTCAATTTGTGATTCAGTGGACTGGATAAGGACACTTCGGAGGCGTATAGCGGGCTATAATCGAAAAAAAGCTGTCCAAAAAATACAAATAACCTTTGTTTTGATTTTGAAGCTTCGTATGGTAAATCTAAATAAATTTTTGCATCGACAATGAAAGTTTTTTCTCAAAATTTGGTGATTTTCCTATTCCAATGTGTTATTTAAAAGCGTAAGAAATGACTTAAATGATTATTACAATGGATGCAGAATTTATTTAGGATTGACCTTGCGAAGTTTCAAGGTTCCCATAAACAAAAACACTGTTTTTGTGTTTTTGACCACCTTTTTTTCGATTCTAGCCCACTCTGAGGTATTACGATTACAGGCATAAGGTACATACCGATTGATAACATCGGGTTTTCAAAAGAATGAAATCGATATGCTGTTTTAGGATGGAAGCACTAAAGAACGCTAAACTACATGTGTACAAATTAGTACATACATTAGTGTAACCTTATACGAATTACAGAGGGAATATGTATAGGAATGATAAAGGCTTAGATATCTAGGTAGAAGGTTGAAATTTCAAGAAACTTAAATATATATATATATATTGGCCTATTTTGAGAAAAAAAATTTTTCTTTAAAAAAGTATTATTTACTGCACCATATTAAAAGAGTAATGTATCATTCCCTGGAAACGCTGTACTATAGGTTCTTAATTCGTGGAATAACTCATCACAGACGTAGATCGAGCCTTGCAAGTTGCTTTTTTGAGTGCACCTATACATATTCATCACAAAATTCCCCGTATCACTATCGTAAGAGGAAGAAACTTTACATTCTAAGCAGTTTTTCGTATTTTTCGATGCGCAATCTAACCTATTTCCTTCTTAACCAACAAAGGGCTCGTGCGCTCCCATTTGCAATCTCTTTCCAGTTCCCCTTTTTATATTCGATGGATTCGAAAGATCATTTTTTTTATATTCCTTCGGAAACAGCGCGCCTCCCTTTTGATCCCTTTTTCTCCTACTTTTCGCGGAAATTGTTTCTTACTTCATCTCGTTCATTTCGTCATTCCTGTTAACGACATTTATTGCGCGTTCCTCTGTTCGCGGAAATCGTTCGGAAAAAATCGCGTTCCCTTCATTTTCAAAGGGAGAACAAGCCTTTGATTCCATGCGCTTGCCTCCGGTGATTGTCTGCATCTTCGACGTCCATATTTCCTTCAGCGAAACATATCTATCGCCCCTAACCTTTGACTCTTATTGAAATGAATTCGGCGAAAGATTAAATGAATATGCTACGAAACCATTCACCTTTATACTCCATAAGGGTGTCTTGATTGACCCGCAAAATGCTTCTTTCCGTTGATTATTCAAAGTAATATTTTCTCTGAATGTCTCTAATCTTCGTATAGAAGGCCATTTTAATCATTCCGTTTTAGTATCAAAACCTTAAAGTCTTAGCGAGAATATGAGGAATACGTGGAAAGGTTGCGATTACGAAGAGACTCGTATCTTCACAGAACTCAAAAGGTCAACTTACTAAGATGCATACTAATTAATGAATTTTTAATCATCAATTTCAAGAGCGGAATTCTGAATTGTCTAATGATAAAAGTATACGTGACGGATATATAAATTTTGTCGTATTTTGTGATTTAAATAGACTAATTCAAGCAATAAAAATCCAACTCATTATTCTTCTCCAAGTAATGTTTTTATTCGTTTATTAAAATCAACATAACATTATCCTTCCATGCTATTTTATGCCTCAAAATATTTTTTATTAAATAATGATTGATATATATCCATTTAATGATTTAATTTGATTTGATCTTAATAATACTCAAATAGAAGTAACATTCAATACATCGGGATATTCAGCGTGATTCCCAAATACTAGATTTTAGGGATATTTATACTTCGTATTTTGGAAAATCATGCTGACATATAATGTTTAAATTTTCTGTAATGATCATGTTTAATACATCTTTACTTTGACATCTTCTCCTAAAGAAAAGATAACCTTATTCTTATTATATCTTGGACGAATGAATATCTTAATGCGAATAGAAGAGTAAAAAGTTTCTATGAAGTATTTCCACTTACGGAATGTTGATAGCATTTATTAGCTTTGAATAACCCTACCTTTCAGTATTCCCCATTTCCCTTCTTGTTCAGCCATAGACGTTGCTGCGATACATCCGGCATTTGAATCACTGCCATTGAAATACATAAAAGAACAAAATGATGAGTCAGTCACCGAGATGCCATCAACTCATGCTACATACAAAGTAGAGTCGAATTCAGACAAGTTCATTCCTTCTTCACTCTCCCGTCGAATGCGTATGAAAAAGTGGAAAATGACTATTCAAAGAAAGCACTGTTTGGATGAAATTTCAGTCTCTTTAGATTCAATATCTGGGTGGTACAAAGTCTCGTGAGCACATGGTTCGAAAAGTATCCCTCGAGAGGTAAGTAAGAGGAAAAATCGAAATTTATGACTTCATTGAAGTGAAAATCATAGCCTCTCATTCAGTTGACTGAGAAAAAGTACCTTCGCGATGAAATAAACCTAATACATTTGATAAACCCAGGACCATTACTTCATTACATTTTTTATTCTTAGATATTCAATTATCTTATTAAATTCCCTTTAATTTTCATCCAAAAGTAGTGAAATGTAAAACAAAAACCAATTTACTTAATATGGTATACATGCCTCCTTAGCTCAGTGGTTAGAGCACTGGTCTTGTAAACCAGGGGTCGTGAGTTCGATTCTCACAAGAGGCAGCATTTTTTGGAAGGAGTTTTCCTCCAGACCTTGGGCGAATTTCAAGTAATTCTGTCCATAAAAAAGTTTCCTTTCAATAATATCACCTGTCCAGATGATTAAATTTCAACATTTAATGAATTGATTAAGTATATAGCAATAACAAGTTATGGTTAGTTAGATGTATCCCAAGTCTAATTTTTTCGATTTAATTATTATTACTAGTTAAATACATGTTATATAAAATCGACAGTGAATAAAATTCGTACGAATGTATAGTTAAATATTGAGGAGTTTAATTCATATCCTCCTTCATTATCTATTGTAAATCCAAAAATAAATCTAAACTGTTTTATATAATCGTATTTTGTACGAAATAATATAAATAAACTCATATAGAATAAACTGAAATGTTTCTCCTTTTAAGTTCATTTCAGTACATTTCATAAAGATACTTTTTACTACTTCATGGTACAACCACAACTCAATTCCGCTTAAAAATATTGCGAAAATAAACGAGTTTCCATAAGAACAACTAAAACAGACCTGAGTAAATATTTATAACTTCAGACAAAAGTTTTTAGATTTCATAACTATTTCTTTTCAATTATCTTTATACGTAATCATGAGAAACTTTCACAATAAGTAATCTAACAGTATAGTTGCGTCATTTTCCTTCTTCCAAACTACAAGGCTTGCTTCGCGAACGTTTGGCGATTTTAAATCATTGCTGCGCTGAAAAAATAGGTCCGACCGATAAAAATTCTCGAAGGAAATAATAGCTGAATGGAGCAAGTACCAACCGCGTGCACGTGTCGTTGAAAAATTTCTCTGGAGTCCTCCTCTCGTCGTTCATTCTACGTCACCTCCGAATGCACACTCCAACACATTCACGAGGACGATGCACTCCTTCCCAATGGTACCACCTCAAGTGACACTCTACGTGCAACCTCACGTGAGTTTGCATTGTGAATATCAGCAGAATGGGGAAGCCCACAGAAATACCGATTCATTGCCTTTTCGAGTTCTCTCCTTGCATTTTCTATGGTTCGATTTCAAATTTTCCTGACAAAAAAGGACAAAAAGGTGGCCATGCTATGAAATGAGTTCCTTCTGAAACTAAAGAACTTTATTTTTACACTCAGTCTCAGATCGTTTCCCCTTTCTTTAAACATGAATATCTTTTCCTTTTTCAAATTTGAGAACACTTTAATTTACCCTGTTATTCCTTACGATCTAATAAATTATATATAGGATAGTAGAATGCAGAGAAAATATAATCTCCATGCAATGACTTGTTACATTACATGTACAGATACGAGATCGTATTATTGATATGAAAGCGATGAATATTTTAATGAAGATCTAATTTCTCTCAAAGTTTAATCGAGATACATTTCCTGAGTAACGAATCCTCTGTTTTCAAAAGAAAGATGTAAAAATATAATTGGTCTGAATAAAAAAATCCACATTTAAGTCTGCACTATTTTCTCAGAAACTTGATTCGAAAATTTGATTAAAGATTTCTGCAGAAGAAATAAATCTCAACGAAAATTCCACCCGGCTTCTGCGAATAGAATATTTTATTTCATTGAAACCGTACGTATTTGCAAATTTAATGATTGTCTCTATAGATAGTTATCGTCAACTATTGTCCTCCTTTGAATTCTTAAGTGAACTACAACCTCCTCATTACATTAATTAAATTACAATCAGGCTTCCCAAGAAGTGAATGTATATATGTTCTTTTAATTACAAAGCAATAGTACTCATCTAATACATCCATTATCTATATCTAGTATATCTACATCCTTACATTTAATGTTTATGATTAAGGACCGGCACTTCGATATCATAATAATCTTTTTTATGGCTGCTATCTGTTTAAAATGACCAATTCTAACCAAGTGACCTGTTTCAACAGTTCGACAAGAGGTGAGAGTACAAGACAACAAACAAGCAGATGGATGAACCAGATTGGAATAGAGTTGACGTACAAGTAAATCGACCAAAGGAAGAACGTGGATTTGATGTGGATCTGGAAGAAGGATGACGAGTCATGGATTGACCTATTTCTCACTGTCACCGTTACCATAGGAGCGTCTTTCTCGCAGTTGCGACAGATAAGGATTCCTTACGAATCTCTATCCATTTAGCACAATTTCATCACTCACGAACGTTCAGCAATCTTGAATCTGTCATACCGTTTATCGCGCAGAAAAGTAATTGCATTTTTGAGAAATTCCTAGGATTCCCAAAGTAGGCTATCGGTTTTTAAATAAGATCACATATTCCACTTCAGTAATTTGGTAGTTGTTTAGATTCTCGGATTTATTAGCTTTGATTTCACTTCAAGATGAATTAATAATATTTGACAAAGTAAAGGAAGTAGTTTCTTAGACAGGATTCCGAGGAAATAATTTCCTCACTGCCTAATTGGAAAAGCCAGAAAGATTCAACTTTTTGATATATCATCAAGACATTTCATCCGTGTATAAATGTATAGATGCCTCATTATACATAGCATATTAATTTCAATATCATTAAAAACCTTTAGATAAATTTTGGGAAATAAAGTTTTATATCCAATGAAGTTTTCGCCTTTTAAAATTAATCATGATGTTTCAAATTGTTATATTATATATTCGTTAATGAGTTAAATGAATCTACCTAGACCTTTAAATTCTGTCTTAATAAAACTGGTACTAATGACGAGTTGTATTAATTTGGCATAGATTTTGTTCGATTCAACGAAGGCGATTAAAAATTCGGTGATAAGATTACTTTCCTATTTTCTGTTTGACTGAAATACTTATTATTACTCATATATATATATATATATATATATATATATATATATATATATATATATATATATATATATATATATATATTGAAATGTAAAAATTACCGTGTTTGCCTTAGATGAACTATACATTATTTGTTTAAAGAATCAAAGATTTCAAAAGAAAATATATCTCGCATAAGCGAGAAAATGGAAGTTTAATCTAAGCCACTTAAATTAAAATCTTGGACTGCACACGTACTTCATATTTTAATCACCTCATCATCAATAACGTTACAATCGAATAAAAATTGTATTGGGACATCGGCTTTTAAATTTCAAGACAATTTTACGTCTTTCTTTCCCCTTCACATCAATAAACCATGCTCGTCACGCTGTCTTAAATCAATTGGATTGGAATCCCGTGGAGCAATCACGCATTCGAAACAAATTCGCTCTAAGAGATAAAAAAAAGAAACGTGAGAATTCTTTAGTCTCGATTCCCAAACCGTCGCACGGTTTTGGAATCGCTCCACCTCGGCTTGTCGCCATAGCAATTACACAGCGATTGCAAATCGTTCTAAATTGTCATTCCCGAATTCCCACGGCCGCAGTAGCTTCTCCTTTCAGAGTGCGATTTCCCAGAGGAGAGAGAGAGAGTTCAACGTCTTCGCATCCTCTCGAGAAAAAAAATGAGTATGGAAGTGAAAGAGGTAATTTCCAGGCACTCGGCGAAATTCTCGTCTGAGGGAAAGTTGAAGGGGTTGTCATAGGACAAGAAAGAGTTCCACTCGACTTCCCTACGAAATCGAACGGTCATCGCAGACTTTTCTTTGCGTCTTCGGTTTAGTTAGAGGCTTAATATAAAAAAGATCGCCCTCGAATATACTGGTATCATTAACGTTAGCAAAATTGAGAATCGATATCAGACGCATTTAAATTATAACAATCACAGCTCCTAGCCGTCAGAAAAATAGCAATATTCAACCTATTAGATAAATAAACAAAAGGCTGTTTATAAGAATAATTTCGTGGATTTCGGAACCTTGACTCAGGACTGTGACCTTTTTACAACACTTGAAGAATTAGAAATGTCAATTGCTCCAGTTGTTGACCAATTAAAGAGTGGATATGACAAGGTTTTGTACTTAAAAATCTTTGTTTTTCTGTAGGAAGAATATAAATTAGATAACTCTTTTGAACTTTTTAATCTGCTATAAAAGCCGATAAAAATGAAAATCCTAAAATAAACGATCATAATATTCAGGTTTCAGTAAATTGCCGTTTTCTCCCATCTGGTTTCCTTAAAGTTAAAGTTTAAAGTTTTTCATTGTCTAGATGTTATTTGAATTACTACATTATGTATCAAAGTTCTTGACTTTGAGCTCTGCGCAACTCATTAAGTTCTTTCAATGACTTTCAATCGTTCTCTTACTCAGTTTAACTTCTAAAGAATTTTTGATTAAAATTAAAGGAATATGTTACAACTATTCGAGTATAAACACAGTGAACTTAATTATATTCGTGCGTACAAGTACGGTGAATAAGTTAGGCCAAGCCAATATATAAACTCATATCAAGCTCATTAAGGCTTTAAACCAAGGAAGATTTTAACAGAAAAATAACTCAATCCTATATCTTAAAATAAATACGCTCTCAATTTATACATTTTCAATGATTGTTACCAAATGATCTTATTTAGAAAGGTGATAAATCAAAATTTTATTGATACTATTGTTTCTCTCTTTTTTATCTGTGCTAAAATAATCCCGATGATTATTCTTTTCGTGCAAATTCAGTTACCATAGCTACTACATTATATATCTCTCTTTAAACTCTTTTGCCCTGTGAACGGACAAGGTCTCAATCCTCTAACGCACATCCTTCTTGTGTGCCCACACCCTCTCGGACACGGTCTTCAATGGATCGACCACAAGGGGCAGCCGCTGCTGTACCTGTGCTCAGAAAAGGGAGAACAGACATCCTCTCCGCACTTCACAACATGTCTATCCTAATCCAGTTACCAGCAGATGTGCTCCTTCTATCCCTTTTCCAAAACCTTTCCCTGAAATGCACTTGCCTCGATCCAAACGTGCGCTACCATCCAATTGTACCCAAAGCTTTTCCAAACCTTATTCTCGTAGTTTCCTTCTAGTTTCTGTTTTCCCAACCGGTTTTGCATACTGATGTAAGGACGTATCACACGCGAAAGTTACAGCTTTATTTGCTGTACTTTGGGGGTTCTTTACGTTCCTGATAACGTTTAAGAATTAAGAAAATATTTATTTTTATACTAATTACTATAAACACGCAAAACTACTAAGTGTTTACGTAATTTAAACGAAGAATTATTTTTCGATTTAATTCTATTTGTATAAAAGACTAACCGACTTGATTGATTATCATTTGAATAAATATATAATTCACGATTATAATATTCTTATCAAGACAGGTAAAGGGAGACATGTCTATATTTGATGAAAGTCAGTTACGGAGAGGAGAAACAAAATTGGGAAAAATTCTCCTTAAATATACAAGGTAGAGTCATTTGAAAGTGTCCTAAGGAGACTTAGTTACAATTGTTAGAATTTTTGGCAATTTCCATGACAACTGAGAGCTATATATACGTTATGAAATGAAAATCTGTCCAAAAGTGGGTTTATTCCTCCCATGGTAGGGCATATCTTATTTGAAAAGAAGAGTTAGAATGTAAGTAAAAGAAGATAATATAATGCCTAATTTAATGAGTATATTAAGCAATCATTTATCTGGAAGGTTTTTTTTAATAACAAGTTAAAAGCTAATTTATAGGAAACTTTTGTATCTTCCTATATTTCATAAAGTAGTGGAAGGAAGAGCATCCGCTTATTTCTTAATTCATTTCTAAATCACTTAAACCTTAATGCCAACCCTTCCTATCATCCTTAATGAAATGATCACGAAAAGATACAAGTCCCAGACTTATCATCGTAAGGAAGGACTACCAATATCCGATCTCCTCTACAAACTGCCGTTTTTGAATTAAATAAAGCTCGTTCGGTACCGATGAGACACCCTTCCCTTTTAAACTGAGACCTGAAGTTCCTCCTAATTCGCCCTTTTGGATTCTGCGATCATCTCACAATCTGTTCTACTGCAGATCTCGCCGACATAATCCTTTGCATTAAAGTTCCCGTCTGCGAAGAAAAATAACGGCTGAAACCTGCCGAACGCACATCTTTGGAACGCACATCGCCTTACTACGATTAGAAAAGATATTCTGCGATATTTTTTGATCGTTTGAGCCTATTTAGAGAAATTAGAACAACATAAAATTATTAATAAATATTTGGATGGATTTATTAAATAAAAATTTTATGGATCTATTTCTTTTTTCGTAAATTTGTTTATGAAGAGGGTTTTTTAATTTCATTTATCCTTCCTTAAACATTTTGTCGAAAAAAAGTCTGTAATAGGGAAAATATAGTGATATGTGGATATACATTCATCTCAACATCATCAAACAACTGTTATTCAATGGAACATATTCATTGCAGACTCACTCAGAAAAGAGAAGCTCTAAGAAAATGTGGATCGTACTTAGAGCGTTCCCTTTAAGAAAAAGGTTCAAGGTTATACGACACACTGAAGCGCTCGAATGAGATTATTTCTAATCAGTTAAGAGCACATGGTTCGAGTTTTTACGTAAGCATTTTAAAATTCATTTGTTCTCTGACAGAATTGATTTTCGGTTAGATCGAATATAGTCCATTTAAATTGGCCCTTGGTAAATTCTGAAATTAAAGGGTTAATACATTCAAGAGAAGTACAAATTTAAGCTTGGAGAAAAGTTGTAGATTTATTCATAATAGTATATAGGATATGAAGTATTGAGTCCTAAGTATGAATAAATATGTGAACCAACGTAAAGAAAACGATGCATCGTTAAAATATCATCGTAGAAAGCTCAAATCAATCACTTGTGACACCCGCAAAGGTCGATATGGTGATGTAAACGGTTCAGTGGAAATCAAAGACCGGCTCCTACATTGATAGGGAGGGACCAGTTTGAATAATTCATACCATTCCCACAATGCATCGCAATCAAATCACGAGCGACAGAAAAAAATCCGCTCCTCTAAAGAAAAAGAAGGAACGGGAATAAAAAAATAACAAAAATTCTTTTTTTATACATGCAGCAGATGCCATTTTTCTGATGTCCCAAGAGATTCCTCTAAGCACTTCACCGCGCAACGAACTTTGTCTTCGGAAATGTAAACGAACTACGTAAAAAATTCATAACAAGTGGAGGACGTTGAAGGGTTACATGATTGCGTAAGACATTTCGTGGATGGAACTAACTCTCTTCGGCTGTAGAACCCTCATACCTCATCTGCCCACGAAAATAAATCTCGAACGAAATTTAAATGTCACAAATAACATCTCGCAGGTTCCCAGGGATCTGTAGCAGTTACTCAAAATCATCGCGTGTCTCGGTTTGATTCTTTAGAACATCTATCTTAATAATCCGAGTTTTAGTTTACCACTGCGATAGGGAAAAGTGACGTGGCTCACCAAACTTGATCTTTGACGTTACGGGAGAACTTCAATTTTTGCCTGAATTTAACGGCGTCCTGGAGGGAAATGGAATGCGTTGCTTAGCTAATCACCTTGTCTCCCCCCCACAGCATAATCCCAAAGGATAATCGACTAGCACGCACGCCTTTAATTTGAAAGGGTCCAAAGTTTATGCCCACATTCAAATGTTCCCGCCACTTCAAGTTCAGGCATATCCAATGGGTTTATGACTTGTTTTCGAAAACGAGGCTTGGAACGGTAAGCTAACGGGGACCCTCGTGTTATTATGAAATATGATTTTTACGAGACCATTACGAGGGAACAGCTATGCGTTTCGAGACGAACATTTTTTTTAATTCCACGGTTGTCCTCTTTGCGTGAGTGATATCAATCAAATTTATGTTGGTACTTTGATTGATTTGTATTTCGTGAAGTTTGAATACAGTGCGTGTTCTTTACCGGGTTAAAATCCTGAATTCGCGGTACTATTTTCCTGTTCTAACTGATATAAATAAAATTATAGGATAGTAAGTCAGTAGGTTAAATAAGACCGCTAGATTGAATGGCAATCTATGTATTAATTAATTATCATTTGTAATAATGCAATAATAGAGATTCGGTAAGGCTTACCTTAAGTATCTTAACCTCTTAAGTATATCGAGACACCAGTTACATTAAGATGTCCATAGCGATAGGGCTTCCTCTTCACACTCATAAATGGATTGATACATGTCTGACAGCAAGTTCGGTGAGAAGCCGTTATAAAACACGCAGAATTGTGAGGACCCTTTCTTAAGCAACAGAATCTGGACTCGTTCTCTCTCATTAATCTAGACGTTTTCAAGTGAAAGAACGGCCTGCGGTCAGAAGAAGATTTGGGAGACAGATTCAGGAGTCCATTCACGCGCGAGAACACTCGAGAAGCGCCTAAGGCTTCCTTCTTAAGCCTTTTCTATATCCATGGAAACAGAGACTGTTTAATTTTACGAGGATTTATGTAATTGTGATCCAATTTTCATCGGTTACTCCCACTTTTCAGAAAGCGAAGTTTAACTGTTTATTGTTAGATAATCTTCAATCTATAATTAAAGACAAAAGTTCTTATTTTCTTGTTGAAATATTCATAATAATAGAGGCTTCAATGGATATAATTTTACGTTCTCTATTTGAACAAAACTCTCGTGCTGAATATTTGCTGTTAATTTGTCGATGTAGTGATACATTACTGCTGAAAATGAACTAATGAAAAAACTTTTAATAGAGTCTTCTTTCATGTCCGTTCTTATTATTTTAGTAAATTATTATTAAATACAATTTTTAAGTATTTTTACTTTTCTTATTCGTGAATTGATTGGTATTTTTCGGGGTTTGAATGTCATTTCTAATACCTAGAAGAATATTCTTCTACTTACTTATTCATAGCATCTGATAAGATTAGCCAAAATTACAATACATAAAAGAGAAACCAATACTTTTTAAAAATTGCATTTTAATAATTTTGATTGTATATATCAAAAGAATTTAGATGCCAAACTTTAATATTATTTCTGTAATCATCTTTGTTGGCTTTATTTTTTTTAGATTATACGAAAAAGAAACAAATCTCGTAAAACTTTACGTACTAATCTTATTTAGAACTTTCTTCATAGCAATACTTAAATAAAGGCATCTATTACAACTTTGCTTTATAAAACGTTCCTATGGTAATAATACAAACTCGTGTGCACTTTCACTTAGAAGTCTTAAGATTCGGACGCCGCAGTCAAAAACGATTAAACAAGAGATTAGATTTCGTAACTTTGAATGAAGAAGGAAAGCAATATCGGAGGAGGTGGAATAAGCGTATCTCCTGCAATGCTTTCAGTGTAATAGCCCGTAACTCGGAGGTAGAAAAAGTCGGGAGGCAAAAAGAGTTGGCACAGAAAGCATCAACTTAATGGGAGGCCTCATGCTATTAAGGCATTCTATGCTTTCACCACTTAAAGTAAGCATTCTCGCCCTATCGTCTTAAATTTCGCTTCTAGGTGAAAGCGATGAGTTTCTTCAAGCGATGCAATATCTCTCTCATTACACCCGATTTTAAGTTGGAAATTTTCAGTATAGGAAATTCTTTGCTTCTCATTTAAATATATAACATATGAGAAGGCCTAAATAGTTTTTTTGAAAGACGAATACAACAACTGAGCCACAGTCATTAGCACTCTTTTTATGCTTTAAGTTCCTCAGAATAACAGATCTAGGACGTATATTTCTCAAACCCTTTTATGTAAAGAAATAATTCTCAATGCTGTATTTAATTAATACCTGACTATACCGTATTAGGTTAAGATATCTCTGTCATATCATTCCATCATGAAAATGTTACTAAGGTAATGTAAATTAGGAATAAAAAGTTTTAACAGTTTTTCAGTCTAAGATAGCATCCAGAAAAACTGACGGAAAACTTTTTAAATACACATTCAAATGTTTCGCAGATACAGATTAGAATTTACAGTTATATTACTACCCCGCAAACAGTCTTGTGGCGTTTGGCAGGGGGTGCCAAGAGACCAAGTCCCTAACTACACTTTCTTGTTTGCGCATCTTATACTACCGGGAAAGAAAGACCAATAATAACTTTCCGTTCGAGCAATTGTCTCACGAAATTTTTTGGATGCCTGGATTCTACAATTATATTCGCTACGCGAGAGGATATGAATAGAATATGATGATGTATATATTATCTCCTTGAAATGTATATGATATCATAATATTTTTGCGACCAATGGAGTTTTAGTAGTAATTGAGATTTTTTTGTAGTTTTGATTTGAATAATGAAAGAATATTTTATAAATTAATATTAAAAGTATTCCAGTCATATACACAAAGATTGAACTATAATATTGAAACGTTTAATGCCTCACGACTGCCTTACCTTATTGTTCATTATAGATCAGTATATTTAGAGAAAATAACATCCCCCTTACCAGATATCCATTCCATAGCGAGCATCCCTCACCAAAAACCGATTAAGTTTTTATTCACAGAACTCCTTTATGACATACGCCACTAATCAGAAAAGGAAACAAAAATCTTCTTCTGCACATATCCCGATAAATAAACCCCAATATCATAAATTTTAACGGCTACATTAAAAAAAAATCTTCATTCATGCGATACGATATTGCAAGAGGAAATAAAATAACCCATAACGGAAAACAGATTGTGTTTTGTAGGCCTTTAAAATAAAGCATTTGTTGGATGAGCGTTAATTTAGAATTATACCTTCTATAAAAAGTTTTTCGAAGAAGGCAGAGAGTATTACGAAGTTCGATAATCGCATTGGTTATTGTATGAAAGATGATATTTCAGATCATACATTTATTCTGACCAGCTGAATATTTAAATAATTCATCCATACACTGTTTAAACTTTTAAATTAAAGTCAATCTGAATAAGAAACCCTTAACCATCTATGATATAATTTAACTTTAACACTTAAGACTCTCGATCCAAATTCCTTTTTTCTTTGACTTTCCGATTGACTTCTTTACAAGTAAAACCATTAATAATTTTCTTTATAATCAAATGAGTTTTTTTTAGTTTTAATTTCAAGAAACATAACTGTATTGTTTGAACTTTTATCTTGAAAAAATTTTATTATTAAAACAAGGAAACTAAATTGAATGATCTAAAGAGATAAAAGATAACTTTAAACGTAAAAAACGAGCGTATAAAGTATATCTCTAGGAGAAATAGAAAGATTACCGGATTATTATCACTATGGTTTATGTATAAGGAACAAAGACGAAGAATTTTGAAGCAGGGTTTGTACTCAGAAGTTTCATATATGGATTCATCAAATGATAAATATACGTTTACAAACCCTCAAGTAAATTGCCTACTCTTCAAGAAAGAAGCGCATGATTTGGACTACGACCACGTTTTCAAGTCCCTTACATTTACTACGTTTCCAAGTAAACAACTGCGTAACAACGTAAAGGACTTAAACTTCGCTTTCCCTTTAAACGTATCTTGGGGGACACTCCATTCAACGGAAAGCCATTCACTCATTTCCAATGCCTACGTCACCATTGCCTCTCATTAGGCCGTACAGTCTTAATGCCATCTCCGCTTCACAACTTCTAACATTGTCTAATCACTCCACCGCCTAACTTATCCTCCAAAAACCCTTTATGTCTCACATATCCCCTCTCCTTGAGAGACAAGCGGAGAGAACACGTTGCGGAGGATGGTTTATCGCCTTGGAGGACACCCTCTTGAGAATAACTCGTAAAGAAATGGAGAAATGTGAGAGAAAGGGAAAGGAAGATGAGATGGAAGGTCAAATTGGTGACGCACAAGAAAGAGAAATGGGACAAATGTGGGGAAAAGCAGGAGAGAGTGTAAGGGAGGAACAAAAGAGAATACTATGGCAACCAGAAAATGCGCCCAAAAAAGTGAAGACTAAACAAGGTAGAAAATGACCTAAAAGAGAAGAGAATACTGTGTGGGCGAACTTCTTCAGCCAAACTCACATTTTTTAAGTTTATCGCGTACTCACGTGGTGCAGTTCCTTTTAATTTTGTGTGTTTTCTACGTTTTTAAGAACTGTCCTCAGGCTTTTGCTATGCAACGCTTTGAGAAGGAAGGCCAGGAGTTGCTTAGACATTTGTTGATATTAGATGGAAAATGGTTTAATTGTGCCATAAGAGTTGGTAAAAAATGAAACACGGGTAGGAGTATTTTCGTACTTCAATCAACGCCAAAGAGTATCTAGATTTATCGAAGATTCAATACACGCTAAAATATAAGAGGAAAGTTCACTCATCCCGTTACCAGATGAAAGGTCAAAATCTCTTTTATGAAATAGAAGTTATTGGAGTTCCTGTAGGTTTGTCCCTTTTCCTCATTCTTTCTAATAGAAAGCTGCTGCTTATTAAAGCTAGAATCTAATCACATTAATTCATAATTGTCGCTTTCCTCTTTCTATTAACCTATAGAATTTATTGATTGTTAAATATCAATATTTGATCAAATTTTCATTCAATGAATTACACTAACTTAAAACGTTCAGAACCTATATTAACTTAAAGGGTGAATAAAAACCTACTACTTAAATTATCCTCTATTCATCGTTCTCCTATTCTAATAAAAATGAAAAATTTCGGAGAGATTTCAGCCAAGGAAATGGTGAACATAGTTTTGAAAATGTCGGATGGAAAGAGGAATGAGATGATGAGGGAGGCAAAAAGAGTGAAATATGAGAAGGCGATTGGGATTTTAAGAAGGAAAAAGAAAGAGGATTAAGTGATGAAATATGAAGTGAGATACGAAATGAGACAGAAAGTAAATGAGGAAACAGAAAGAGAAAGGTATAAAAAATTTTAAAAAAACCATAAAAGTATATGGAAAAGCTTCGAGTACGGAAAGACGGAAAGTAATGAGAGAAATAATGATAACACAAAGACTTGGAAAAGAGTTAATATCACTTCATTAGAAAAACATATCTTACCATAAGATTTATCAAGAGAATTTTTTATTTGCAAATTATATTAAATTTCGAAATTTCCCCGATAAAAACGTTTCACGACATTACAAACAAAAATTCTTACATTTTACCGTATATTATTATGTGGAATGAAGTGAAATTTACATTTATAATGAATTATGTTAAATAATTAACTAAATATTTAAATATCGGAATATTTATTATGATAGTAAAATTCTTTTGAAATGAATATGAGACTGTTTCCTTAGAAACCATAAAACCATTCAACTCAATACTATCTATTGTAATTATATAGATGATCTGTTAGTTATTAGAATAATAAACGAGTATGTATGTAAGAGAATAAATAAATATGTTTTCCTTAATTTTATCTACAACATATAATTATCTTATTGCTTTCACATTCCAATAACTCCTTAAAGCACATTCCTCTTATCCATTTATTTCGTATGAAAAACATATTTTGCCGAAAATTCATTTTGCAAAAATGATAACTCAATGTATTTTTATTTCACTAATCTATAAGTTATTAACAATTCTTGAGGAAAATTAAGAAAAAACATTCTGGATTACTTACTTTCGTGGAAAAATCATTATTTATGGGAAAGCACCAAAATTAATTGTCCTTATTAGTAAACAAACAAAGAGAAAGCCTGTATATAAAAAGAGAACACTGTCATTGGCAGATTTCGCGAAATAAATTAAGTTCATTTTTATAATTATTTTGATAAATATATACATTTCTTTGTCTTTATATTTATCATCCCAAAGGCCAAGGGTTATACATCATTCCCTTTCTCTGGTATATTTCAACAGATAAGGTAAGGACCGCCCTTTTCAATAATTCGTAATAAATTATTTATATTGAAAAATGAGTAAATTAAAATATAGTTTATATGATTTGTGATTAAGACTTATACATAATTGACAAATGTAGAAAATTATACATTTCACAAGTTAATAAATTCAGCATTTACTGTTAAACACAAGTACGAGATGGTGAAAATGTAATATGATGAAGGTTTCATGAAAATATAAGCTAATTATTCAAGATAGGATGCATCGAAGTAATAAAATGCTTTCTATGAACTAATACAATACTTATAAGTAGTCCAGATGGAGATTATTACTTCTATTGACGTTAATTAAGTTTATCATTATTATATTTACATGAGGTAAAAATTACAAGTACGTAAAACTACGACGGATGCTTCTTGTGTACACCCAAAGTTGGCCGAATAAAACAAGAGAAGATCGGTCGTAAAAGAGAAGGACGCACGATAAAAGGTCGAACTCTGAAAAAGACAGGAAAAGAGAGCGTTGGCAATCCAAAAACAGTTGAAAGGGAAGCAAAAGAGCGATGCTTTTTGAGAAATGGAACAAGAGATGAGTGGCCTTGATGTAAACCATGTCTACGGGGTAAATTTTAAGAATTGGAAACCGAGGAACAATTTTTCTTTGTGTACGCAGAGCGGGTCCCTTTCTGCGGAGAAACCATCTGTCTCTGAGGGCACGAATCACAAAAGATAATGGAAAATGTTTGTTTCTCTCTGAGATTCCCTCGAAAAATAGAAAGTGCGTAATTTTCCGAGGAAATTAGTGTGGTATTCAAGCACAATCATGTCGTTGCAGAATGGAAAGGAGATTTCTGCAAATTCGTTCTCTAGAGGTTCCATGAAAGATATCGTTTCGAAAACGTGAGGAAAATTCCAGAAATGCCATATCTGTACATTTAATATAATAAAGCCATTCTTATTCTATGAAAATGAAACTAACTTACGTTTCATTTAGATGTGAGGAAATTTAAAGAGATAAGATAGAAATTTATATCTGTTGCTTCTAAATAGGAGTACTATAACCAAGCAATCTCTGACATGTACTTAAGTAATGATACAATTATTAATAAATATTAAAATAATAATTGAAATATTAAAAATAAATATTTATTTAATCAAATTCCAAAATAATCTCTTATCTATTGGCACATCTTGAAGGTTTACTATACTTCTTTATTAACATCAATCATCTTTCTTTTTAGTCTGTAAGAATAATTCTATATCTTTTTATATAATTATATTTAAAATATAAATGCGAAAATAATTTTATCTACCTCATTCAAAAATTTTTAACGAAAATTAACTCATTCTTAGCAATAATCGTACTATTTTGTGTCCATAATTTCAAAATCAGGCAATAAATCTGAGACCTAGAACCTCTGTACTGGATCATATAAAATATAAGATTAGTCTTAAGTATTCATTTCTTATTCCGTAATGTTCTTGTTTAAAATTAAAGTTATATTAAACGTAGTGGCATCGGAATTGTAGCATATAAGTTTTGAACTGTATAAATGAACTGTATTTATCCTCTTGAAATTACATAAATGATGACCTTTTGACACATACTTCATCTACTTAATACGAGGTAGAAGTAAAGATAAAATCATAGCAAAAAATTGATAGTAAGGGAGGAAATAACGAAACGAAACAATTGAAAAGTTCGTAGAGTTTGTATAGACGACAGGAAACGGCAAATGAACAATAGAGCCAACTAAATAAAAATACTCTTCGAAAATAAGTTAAAAAAGAAAGGAAATATTTTTCCTCCGGAAAAAATGTTGCGCACTTATAACTTATATAATTTATTTAAAGAGAAGGAGCTAAAGTTCATAGAGTAAAATTAGTACTTAAGCATCTCAGTTTGAAAGGGGATTCTTATTTTTCAACCATTAGGATTCAATCATTCGAATTCAGTAACAAAACGTATTATTTTAATTCACAAATGAGCAACGGAAAATATTTAAGCTTTTCACATGCTTATTAGAGATACTATTAAGCTGGTAAAAGTTGAGGAAGAATAGTCACTAAGGAAACGTCTTGTACCATTAGTTGACTGAAGAAAATAATACAGAATTGAGATGTTAAGATGTTGAGACGCTCGGTTCAAAGTTAATGTACTTGAAAAGTTAAACATAATAGTTAAATTGTATAACAATGTATATGAGTTAACTCATCGATGTAGAATCCGAACTGTACACCTTAATTGATAAATTACAGTAATTCGATTGGATAGACTGAAACAACTATTTCGTTCATTGTTTGTCTAGATCCCTGTCCTTTTACTTCAATCTTCTCCGCACATCTGATTCTGTTTGGGTCAAACAGATGGGATTCCAAGTAATCCCCCAGTTACCACTTAAGATGGCTCTATCCTTAGAATCTTAGCTTTCACTTTCCCTTTTCCCTTGATGTATTTTACCTCAAAACATCAAACAGTTAAAGATAATCTATTTAGTCTATAATGTATCAAGTTCGTATTATCTTTTCAATAAAATAATTCAATCAAGGTTTAGTTAAGTAATTGAAACAACAATATACGCTGCGTTATCCGCGATGAGTAAAGTAACATACAAGAAAACAATCAATCGAGTTTTTTTCTTGAATTAAAGCAATAAATAATCCACGCAGTATATCGTTCCACGTAATATGAACATTGGGACTGTACTGAATTATACACATAAGTATATTTTATATGAAACTACTTCACCTTAGATTCCATTGTTGGCTAGATAATGAGTATATATTCATAATCGCAAATTTTTATGTATTAAACTTTAAGTTCTTTTATTAAACCGAATAAAAATATTTCACTCTTCTTCGTACTTAGTTATCATCCATTATTGGAGATCAATAATCGGAGGATAACACTTGGAACTGGAAACAGATGGAACTGAATAAGTAATGGCGGAATATACGTCGGCCACTAATCGTTTTGGGGCTCCTTTAATGTCGGCAACGGAAGGCTGTGTAGGATATGCGGTGGAGGGCAGGCAACCCGCTGCGAGAAGACCACGCCCTCCACACCGAAGGCCATCATTTCCTGAGGGTGCATACCGATTATGCAGGTCAATTGGGACAAAGCTACTTATGAAGGATTGCATCTCGAACAGAGTTCTATAGGTTTCTCCCGGATGAAATATGAAACGGTACCTGAAATGCGTTTCAATGCGGTCCAATTGATACGAAATCTTCCTAATGGCCTTCAAAGTTCAATCCCAACGATCATACACTCGGTTTGGGCCCAATTATTGGCATCTTTGCCTCAGAGTCAAACATGGTTTCACCCTTTTTAGGGTCAAAGAATGCCATTCATCCATGCAATGTCATCCTCATAATTGGCCATTAATGTCCAATAGATACATGAGACATTATCTTAGTTTTCATGTATATAAAATAGCTAATAGTGTATCATGGAATGGTAATAAAAAATAGATGCAAGTTGTTAATATTTCAAACTACATCTTTCCTATCATCAAAATTTTTAATTTATAGTTCCCTTACTTCTATTTCAATGTTTATTGTATTTATATGCATATTTAATAATAATAATCATTATTGTAAATTCACTGATCCAAAAACTTTATTATCGTTAACAATATAACAATATTATAACCACAACATTTGATCATAGTTCCCTTTCTCTATTGATAATCTATCGACCGACAATAATAACTTATAGAAGAAACTATTGGAGTAGTACTTTATAAAGTTGGTCATAGACAAGCTCATAAAAATATATCAAGCCAATCATACAAATGTTCGCTTATCTCCATAATAATAAATGTCAAAATCAAACAAGAAATTTTAAAGAATTTTCTTCGTACAACAGTCAAAATTTATCTTGACCAACATCTCTCTTATTTCACGTCTAATGCAGATTTTGAATGATGAATATATTCATATCGTTGTATCAAACAAAAAATGAATAGAAATGACAATAGGTAGCATTGCCATAGGGCCTCGATGCAATCATAATTTTTAAATGCGTTCATATGGCTAAAAGCTTCCATTTGTATGACAAATAAATTTCTCCAGTTAAGCGATTAAAAAATATTAGGGACCTCATCAAAGTAGTAATTCACGATCTTTTCCATTTTCATATTATTACAGATAAAATTTCACAAGATAACTAGATTAGCCTTTTTGTTCTATTTTGAAAGTAACTGAATATACAATTCTAGTGAAAAACGATGTGATAACAACAGAAGTACCAGCCCAATTTCTACTTTAAATTTCCTCTGAGCTTTATATTATGGCCCGTTTAGAACTCTATGAAATGGTCATTTTAACTCTTTGATTGCCAACAAAAAAGCTGAGGTGATATCTCCAAGGTAATAAGGTAAACAAAATATATATTCTATAAATCGAAAGGTCATGAAATTATCTGGATATGAAATCTGATTGTTTCCAATACAATATCGCCCAAATAAAATATTGAGCTACGAATTTTTCTATAGAAATTGAAATACATTCGAAAAATAGATTCAGGAGATGATTTTGCGTGTCGAAATGATAAGCAAAGATAACCGATCGTAATAAATTACTCACACTGATGATGAAATGGAATTCAATTCGACGCGAGATAAACTCATATTACTCGCGTGCATCCATTTCGTACTAAAACAAATCAGCTGAATTGCGATTTGAAAATAAATAAATCAAACATAGATGAAATATTTTGTCGAAGATATGGACCGAATGATATTTCCGAATAGTTCTCAAACTCAAACAAAAACGGAGGACTGGTTTGTCGCAGGCAACAACATTTTTAATGTTTGATTTAGTACCATATATTTTTCTAATTTCAATCAATATTTACCCTTATTCTTCAAGTTATTTTTAAATTACTAAATTTAAGGAATTATAGATCCCTAGATATAAATTTTACCTTTCAATATATATATATAGTTACAAAATCTTAACTTCTCTTAATTGAATTTTAAAATTGTTCAATGGAAAATATCCTAATTTAGGCTAAGCAGGACAGGAAATTATTATAAATAGTTTATATGAAAGTAAATTAAATTCTAAAGTAATCAATTATTATTCCAAAATTCTTTCTCTCCAAATTATATGCTGTTAAACAATAAGCTGTTAAAAATATCCTGATTCCGAAGATAACTTTAATGTAAAACAAAACCATGCTTCAATTATTTATAAACCAAGAATATTTTTATCATTTAGCTTAATAGTCAAAGTTAATGGCTCTTGACGATTATTACCCTGCAACTGATCCCTCAGAATACCTTCTGATGCTTGTGGGCGTGCATGCAGAAAGCACTTTGGACTTCGAATGCTAACTTTCGCCAGCACGATTAGCGGAAAACCTCCGCAGATATGAGCACATCCGTTGGAGAGGACAACCCCTTTTAACTATTCAGTCCTCCTTTAGACCAGACCAGCTACGCATAATCTCCGTGTTATAATTGGATTAAGGACCTTCGGCCAAACACGGGGCAGTTTTAATTATTCAAATTTCCCGCCAAACCTCGGACTGTTCGTTTGGGGGTCTGAGATGTTGAAAAAATGTATCTGCTTTGTTTTAAATTTTCACCTTTCTCAAATTCTCACCGGATTCGTGTTACCATTTCTTACGTGGTTTGAGTAAGTAATAAATGTTATCTTGAGTTTAAGAAATAACTAACTAATAAGTAGAAGTTGATATTTCTATTTAATATTACGCTCAAATCTATATTTCTCTCTGTAAGATATCATATGACTGACTTGACGATAAAGGAAAGTAACTAGCAAAGCATTAATATTACTAATTGAATATCGTATTTCAATGAATATCAATAAATCGATCTAACCTGAGTATGAGCCATAACATCGATCAACAGATATTGTTTTGAGAAACTGGTTCACTATTTTAAAACACAAGGATAGAGGTTAAAAAATAGAATGCTATTTTAGAATTATATTATTCATTTACATGAAAAGAGGTAGGTAATAGTGGAATTACTTTTAGATTTGGGAGTACAACTATTTGATAGGAAAGGATTGTCTAGATTGATTGTTGCTGTTACATTGGAGGACTGAATTGGCCACTTCTAATACATAAGTATAATCGCTCAATACAACGCAATTAATAAAAACTTCAACTGAACTCTTTCTGTAGATTTCCTAATGAGTGCGTACATTTTTCCTACTACTTTACTCCCATAGATTCTCTCGACTCTACAATCAATCAGAAACGTCCTTCGATACTTTATTCGCGGAAGATTCCACCCTTTTGAAAACGCCGCATTTCGAACCCCTCTTCACTCAAATCCCTTCCATTTCCGAAGTCCGGTTGACCCTGACCTCTAGCGTTGCACACGTTAACGCTCGACGCAGAAAAATAAATGGAAGCATCGCAGAAAGGGATTGGAGGCCGTAAAATCAAACAGAGGCTCTATATGAGAACTGCTTTCGAATTCAGAGTTGCGTCACGCCGCTTAGGCGTACATAAGAAGCGGATTCCACCGTTCATTATGGGAGTAAAGGGAGACAAATCCCGATTTGCATTCCCGCTTTGGTTTTCGTCAGGTTATTGAGTACGGATCTACAGGAGAAGAGTATCCTGTAATACCGCCTTCATCACTGAATGTACATCTTTTATGAAAACATTAGAGGTGCCAATGAACCATTGCAGCAGTGAATGGATACTCTAAAACATTAGGAATGTAAGTTATAGGAATTATATGTCATTTAACTAATTTTGATACGTATTTCTTTCCTAATCCGTAAATTTTCTTGCTGATACGTTTTTATTATATCATTTTTTACCTTTTTATCAATTATTTTTACAAGTATGCACTACTATTAAAGTAAAAATTAGACGTTTTATTCAGAGCTATAATGCGTTTATCTAGATTATGGCTTACTGTTATTTAAGCTCTGATTTTCTTTGAACTAAAATAAGCCAATCAGAAACTTAAAAATAACCTTACGTCAAAAGTTAAATATCATAATTTTCAATTGAAATTTTGAAAAAATGGAAACTTAAACGAAAGTTTTGAAATTTTTTTAATACTTAATGAATTTGTTTCTCTAAACATTCGTGTATCAAATTTCAACCCTAATATTCACCAATAAATAATAATTAAGACGTTATTGATTCATTATCATGATCAGAGATAATGATCAGAGTAATTCAATTGACGATGCAATATAATGAAGATTAATAGATATTTATAATCCAAATAATTCAATTCTCGAATAAAGGATGAAGGTGAAAGCACTTGACTAGATGGTTTAACATGGCGGATGTTTAGGAACCACTTACAGCCTCAATTCAAGTCAAATCAATCGATGGCTTTGACTTCAAATCAGTGGATTCGGAATCCTCTGAGCACCTGTCCAAGAAGCGCATTTCGTAGAACATCTCCTAATGAAACCACTCATTCGACACCCACACAATATCGATTGCTATAGTCTTCGAGTGTCCTTCTTTCCAGAGCTCTCAAGTTAAGGATTTTCGTTTCTCTCTTCCATTTGTGATTTGAGTATCATTACTTGTGGCTTTGGAGAACTCTAGAGATGATAGTGGTACAGATCTCTTCGATTCAAATAATATTCATTGTATCTGTCGCGTTTCTGTTTTCCTGTGGTGCGTGATATCCTCTTAATAGAAAATCGAATCTCTTTTGATACGATGATATGCCCAATGGTATAAAAAATATTCAATCATATTAAAAATCAGATAGGCATTATTATTCGTATTATTTCGTTACAATATCACTATATGATACATAGCTATAAATATGATTTAATAGCTGTGATATAATTGTCTTTTATCTATCTTTTAGTCTTTAATGGAGTTGAAAGAATAAACACTACATCTCTCCACAGTATGATGACCGTTGACTCCAGTTGTTCCAGAACCTCCCCTTCTATGGTAAACGCAGTAAACGTTTGCGTGTGCCAACTCCTTCTCCTATTTTAGACCCATTGTTTCCAGTCAGTGTTATTCTTCCTATTTCTACCCGAAATACCCCTTCTGAACCGCACATTCGCAACATCCTTGAATATTGGATGTGCGGTCCATTATTCATAAGGAGCGAATCTAACAAACCTCAGCTCAGGAGGCAAAGAAGGGTTGAAATATTAAGGAAGGGAAAAGAAGCAAAAAATAGGGACGATTAAGAGAGGAAACCGAAGGAAAGAAACTGCCGATAGGTGGAAAATATAATGATGTAGAGATGAAGAGAAGGTGTAGAGACCTCAAACTAGGATTGGATGAGTGAGATTCTCGTATGGATGTGAAAATTTAAAGATTAATCCTAATAGAGAACGAAGAATTCCGAGTCAATCAGGCAATCAATGTATATAGGAGATGACAAAGACATCTTTAGCAGACATATTTCTATTAAAATATTCGGAAACGTACTTAAATGATACCATTAAATGATTGGAAAATAACAGAAAGATTTTCTGTGGAAATTGTAAAGTTTTTTCATTATACTATGGCTTTCCACGAAGTCACGCCTTCTAATATTGATTTCAACATTCAATGCTCTTCAAGGTAAAAAAAGAGATAGCATAATACTTTAATTCCCTCATTCTTATACATAACTGTTCTTTCAACTTTAAAAAGCGTTAATTCCACAGAATAATGTTAAAGTAACTAACTTTGTGTTATATTAATTTAAATGTACTTCCTTAGGTTTATCATATCACCTCAGTACGTAAAAATGATAAATGCCTTACTAGACATTTTTCTTTTACCTAATATAATCATAGTGAAGAGTAAATGGTTATACAGTTGCATTTTTAAAATAGTTATTATTTATTATATCGTTTAATATATCCATACTTTTTTGTCCTATAGTCTATAATGTATTCATATACTGAACGACGTATGGTCCAGAACTCAACATCTCTTTACGGGGACAACGGAAGTGGCTGCAAAGGGAAGTTAGAGAAAGAAGATCTGAAAAGGAAGGGCAAAGAACAGTGGGAGTGAGTTGGGTAGTCGTTGAGCAAATCGCAAGAGCTCGTAGTTTGCATGAGAACCTCTCATGACACAAGAGAAAATGTTAGGCGAAAGGAGCTGAGTTAGGAGGTGTTTTAGAACGATACTAGTCGTGCGTGTGTGCCTAATGGAGGCTTTTTTCAGGAAGTGCTTTTCTGGGGAAGTTGCTTTGTTTTGCTTGGGGTAGCGGTCGACGACGTCTATTAATATAGGTTGATTGTTTGTCTTATTACTCTTGGTCTTCGAGGCTAGCAAGCATGATAGAAGTTGGCTTCTTGGGATACTCGCGTGGTTTTCAGGCTATTTCGAAAGGGGCTCTAAGGATAATCTCTACGAACGAGATATTTCCTTTTCCGTAAACCTTTATTTTATTGGTGGAAAAGTAAAAGAAATATATAAAAAAGTTTTAGATAAATTATTGGTAATTTTCCTAGATTTTAAATTCGATAAATTACACTTAAAGAATATATGAACTTAAACAAATTAAAAGCCTTACCTTTCACATAAGAACTTTCCCAGATGATAATCATGGGCATATTGTACAACATGTTTTCTAAATATTGAATATCTCTATTATTAAGATTATTGAACCCAATATCATAGATTGATTGATGAAACTTGCCTCTCCTTCCAGTTCTATTATAAAAGGTTCAGCTATTCTGAAGCAGAGAAATTCTAGTAAAATTTTGTGTCGTATCAAGATAATTATTCTTGCAAAAACTCATTTTCCGTTCCCATAATCGAATAATAATATTGAATCAAATAAAAAATAATGTAACCTAACATATAAGAAAATACTCATTTATATTCATAACTGTATTCACACTTAAATTTATACTAAATTCTAACAGTACCTATTATGAAGGAAACGTGTATAAGGGGGTTTTGATACTAGATAATTAAACATATTATGTCGCTTATTACTTTTGATATTATCGCCCATTAAGTGAGAATTATCTGAATGCTACATGATGATTCTATGAGTCCTTTGCAAAACTAGCATACATCTATTCAATTCATACAACAATTTTCTAATAGAAGACGAAAATTGTATGGATAATAAGGATAAATGACCATAAGGGATAACAAAACCTGATTTGATTATGATTGATTAATTTTATTACGATACTGGAAATTTTCAAAATAGAGATATGCTTCTTATTTTTCCTCACCAAATAAAACCCTGCTCCATCTTTGAAAAAAGATTGATAGATCCATCCTTTTTAGGGTATTTTAGGGATGAAAGGCATAAAAAGTTGGAAAACCGCCGATGGCGTGTTCTTTAAGGAACACCCTCGTTATCTGCATTCGCTTTCTATTTTTAAGGAGGAAATTGAAACTTGGGAGTGTATAAAACAAGGAGGGATAGGAGCGTGGAGAAAAAGTGCAGTGAGGCAGAGGTAAAACTTGAGAATTCTTCAAAGAACATATTTATAAGCACTTTACCACTTCCGTATCCGAACAAGAAGTGTTTTATGTATACATGAACTGTGTCAAATGATGATTTTCAATTCTTTGAAATATTATTGAAGTCTAAGGAAATGTACTTATTCAATTAATAATACTTATAAGAGGAATTGACAGAATTTTAATTTTGAAAGAGGCAGAAAATTGTTAAATTTTTAACACTTAATCGCAAAGCTAAAAATTAGGACTTGCTTATATAGTACAGAATACAAAAGCTATACATAAGCAATCATGACATTTATCTTAAATAATTTCTATTCTAAGTAATGCCTCTACTACGTCCGTTCCACCGTAAAGATTATAGTAAACATAAAATTCAAACCATTAAGATTCGAATCTTAGTAATAAGATGGATCCTTTGGATAAGGTTTTATTTTTAAAGAGTAGATGAGAGTTTGAGATAATCATGATCAGAGGGGGCTTATTTCCGGTGAATATAAAAATAAACATTAAAGAAAATATTAGGGGAGACTTGTTTATCGAGAAATACGAAGCTAACATACTAAAATTTTATATATTGCTCGGTTTGTAGAAAGTAGTAAGTATGTTATGTGGGAATCATTCTTTCGATATAATCTCAAAACAATGGGAAAACCATCATTAACTCACGTAAATTACTTATGGATCATTATTCATCCTTCCAGATTACGGAAATTAAAAAACAAAGTAAATAAAATTATACGATTGATAAGCTAAGTATTAAATGGGCTAAGAAACTTTTTAATAAAAGAAAATTGTACTGCAAATTAGCTCAATTAACGTTGATTGTTTAATTAATTAGTTGACTAGCAACAGAGCCAATAAAACATGGTCTGAACAATACTGAATCCTTAAGATATATATTCAAGGTATTATTTCACAAATATTACGTTCACCCTTTATGAATTAAAATATTTATACATCCCAATATTCTACCCATATTCCTTACTGAATTATGACGGTTTAATTGACCATCACACATTACCATGATACATAACGTTTAAACGTAAACGTAGCGATAGAAAACGTTTTATTGACTGGGCTTGTAGATTATAATCCTCATTGAGCATTTCCAGCCATTATCAAATGATGTATACGACAAAAATACCAAAAAGTTGGAAATATAATGAGAAGAGAGGAGAGAAAGGGAGTCGATGATAACACATGGCGACAAGTAAAAGTATGAGGGTCGTTTCTTGGAAATGAAATATGTGTCCTCTTCTATATTTAACGTTCCTCTCATAAATTGCATTATAGCCCCTCGCATCGTATATCTCTGCTGCGTAAATTAAAACGATGGGAATCGAACATTTTCCATTTCATGATGATCGCTTAAGAGCCGAGAACCGCTCCGAAAACTATGTTCCGATAAAAATTATTGCTGTGTATTTAAGGATCTTCTTCATAATCGCGGTATATACGCAGGTTCTGCCAAATTCCGATAAATTACTTTCGATTTATATAAAACATACGATATGGGTAGGTTTAAAATTTATTTCGTATACATTCGGAGTCAAATGCCATTAATTTATTCCTCAGCATTTCGAAAGCGCTGGCCGATTTGAATAAAAATAAATAAAAATTCGATATCGTTTTCTCTCGCACCGGAAAAATTTCTGTCGTTATATATGGAAATTATTGAGCAAATATTTAGGAGTTTTATGGAACTTATATTCAAAAGGAAATAAAAAATACGACCCGATAAGTAAGAATTTTTATCGTACATCCCTTTACGGTAGTTCTTAGCAATAATATTCATCGAATTTGTAAAAAATTTATGTATTAAATTATTACAATTATTATTTGGTCTGACGTAAAAAGAATACCATGATTCAATATTTACTATTATAGACACTCAACAAAGACTACGCACGCAACCTATCACCTTCCTAATATGTAATTACGTAAACCTATTACCGTACATCCCACTCTCAATATCTTATTACACTTTTATCCGTAAAAACTAAAAATATGAGTTCCTTATTCTGTTACTTCGTTAAACCTTTACATTGATATTCTGCTATTCCATGGAAACGATAACTACGTCACAGATATCGTCTGCCTCGCAAACTACACAACGAGAGCGGAAGGCGCCGAAAGAATAAAGAAAGGGCAAAAAGTGAATACGTTATTATTCCCGGCCAATCTCCACGGTCAGGATGTCCCCACGAATACATGAATAGAAAAGACTTCGGCGACAAGGAGGAGGAATTCCAGGTTTTTCGCCATGATGATGATTGCAAAGCCATATGCCGCCTGCTATAGCACTTTCGCAACGAACCCTTCGAGTACGCCCCACGGTGTAACGGTCAACAGCTGTGACTCATCTTTTTTCCACGGAAATCTCCTCGAATTGGAAAAGAGGCACGCACACGGATGTGTTTGAGGGATGGATGATGGAAGACACGCCGGGGTGCGATGAAGAAGGGGGAAGTGGGATGAACTGGGTGTTAAGCGTGGAATGAAAGACTGATAAACGACATCCATATACATATATAGTGCACCCTCAAGGACCATGCGAAGAGTAGGGTAGGAATATTCGTATGCATTAATCGATTACTTTCGCTTTCAATATTTTCTAAATCTTTCCCAATAATAATTGAACCATTATACGAATTCCAGAGAATAGAACGATTGAATATTGACATCAATATATTTTAGAAATTGGTATTTAAGTATTCTTTGGTATGAACGGTAAATAAATGTATTTTGGTATCTGCATAGCATTAAACACAATCCCGTATTGTCTAGTGGTTAGGATACCCGGCTCTCACCCGGGAGGCCCGGGTTCGATTCCCGGTACGGGAAACTTTTTTTTTGCCTCCATTAACTAGGAATGAGTTACTAAGATACCCATTCGTAGTTACTCGCATAAAAATAATAGTAATAGGTTGTTATTAACTAAAAGAAAAGGTATTAGGAGCCAAAGGGCTGAGAATTTTGCCTAATGATCACAAAAAGAGTTAGACAACAATGGGACTGGATAAATTTATCCTCATTACATAGGTAATAAGAATTTAGCCATTCTTTCGATCAGAATGGCATTAGTTGTTTCTTTGATAACAAACTAAAGATAATTTGCTCACAAACGACATTTAAAAGATTCATAGATAGAAAAGAATATAAATCCATCTTCTTGAACACTCAACTAATGGCTTACAAATTTTATATATCATTACTAAATTTAGAAAATATTTACTGATATCAAGACCTTAATTTAGTTAATTTCATATATGAGTGAATCGATCAAAAAAAATTTCACGGAAAACGAAAGATATACGAAAGAGCCGTTGACAAAATGAAGATGTGTGAATGACAATGGAAAAGGGCGCGGTTTCGGTCGAAAAAAAAAGAAGAGAGATTATGCGCTCCATGAAAAGTGAGCGACGTGGAGCGTGACAGAAGGATCAAGAGGCAATGGACCTGTTGGTGGATGTGCCGAAAAAAATGGTCGAGTCCTCTTAAAATGAATGAAAACGGGCATTCTGTCTTCTCATGCGTTATTCATTTTTTCTCGTGACACGATTGCTTCATTTGTATTTCCGTCGATCAGACGCTATTCTGTCTCAATATAATGGAGTGCCACTTTGTATCAATCCAAGACGCGAATCGACGAGTTTAAACTATTTCCGTTTGATACATAAGTGGATCGAGTGTTAGAAAGTTGTGTGCGTCACTATCATGAGGTAAGTGATAGAATAGTAATATTTAAAATATCTCTTAATAGTATTCTGATCCAATTTTAGCTATTTTATAATTTAAAAGAATAAATTTTTCAGTATAATTTTAGAAACAATTACAACAGTACAGTATATTTACAACTGTACATTTGGTTGGTAAACACTGAAGCGTAAACGTCATTAACATATTCATCGATATATGCTTGAAACAGTCATAAAGTAATTTTAAATGAATACCTAAAATTTTAATCAATTTTTCATCTAATTCTAGTATTCGAAACAAATTTTCGAAATTTTGATAAACATTTTAATGCATAGCAAATCACTTCAAAACTCGGTCCCCTGGTTAAGTGCTTGACTCGACCATCTATTTATTATACTATTAACGGAAATTAATTAAAAACATTACAATTCTGATCATTGAAAGTATTGTCACAATTCTTTAAAGGTAATTCAGCATTGGAGCCAACAATAGTTAATAATCTTCTCTTACCCAAATAAACAATGAAGTGATTCTATTAATATATATTATAAAATTCATAAATAAAATCAAATTCATTCTGTTTACACTAAAGGCCCTTTCTATGTTAATGTAACGTAAGAATTGATTACTTATAGGGTTTCACAAATTTTATAAACAATCAAACGAGACATTGGATCCAGCAAGGCCTGGTTTCATACTGCTCCACACGATTTCTTGTTTATTTTCTCAAAAAGATCGGAGACGAAGGGTTTTCCAAGCACCATGCTCTACTTCGGGACAAAGTCTCCCTACTACTTGGATTTCACACCCACGTATGTTACAAGAACATGGTTGTGCTCTGGAACATACCCCGAAGTTGCCAATGCCTAAACTCACAAACCAGGAAAACTCAACAAAGGGTTATGCCTCCATATGAAAGGGGAGGATAAATCAGCAGATGAATCTCAAGGGAGCAAAAAGAATCGAATTATTCCCACTGAATACATTGCATACTTGTTTCCTTCATGAAAATATATTTCCATCGGGAGAAATCTGACCGAAAAATAAATATCGAACATAATGTAAAATTAGTTTATTCAATTCAATTCAGTTGACGACAGAAGCCGAAAAATTATACTCGTTTGCAAAAAGTTAAGCTGTTTAATTTATAATGAGTTTTAGCTGTATAACGTTGGCATATCTCCTTTAAGAGTGAATCATTATCCAAGTACATGAGATCTTTCTTCGATAAAGAATGGAAACATCAAATTTAAATATAATAAGTGTATAAATGCTTTAAAACTGAAGTTCTGAGGAAACCAGAATCAAGTACAATGATAAATAACGAATTTGAAACAAATTACTTCGGATTTTAAACTACAACTCACTGAATCTTAAACGAAAGTAGGAGTCTAAAGGTAACATTGTTACAAATAAAACTAAGTTGAAGAGAGCGCAGTCTGCTGCAAGATGACCTTTGTTAAATCATCGGAAGGAACAGCAGAAGGAAGGAATTATGGAGGTTCAAGAATTACGAGAGACAGGTGATGTTAAGTGTTAAAGTTGTGAATTATGAAGGAATGGATCGAGTGGCAGGCAATAGCATGGCTTTGGAGAACTACAACGGGATTACATCAAATCTTAGAACAGATAGTCCTTCGTGAATATTAAAACTGACAGAAATAGGAATGTTTTAGTTGAAATTCGTCTTGGAAACTTGGCTACTAATGGCGCGAAAGTTAGCAGGGCTATAATTATATACGTTACGGCATTATTTTTACACTTTTAGCATTATTGTTAATTATGTGACGCATCTCCCTACGTAGAATCATCATTTTTTAATATAGTTTCTCTGAATAAGCTAAATACTGTCTTTTATTTCAATCGATTCATTTATTTTTCGCATTAGGTATCCCAAATAATGACTTCTTATTTTTTCAAACAAACAAGAGCATTTACGCGATAAAGCTTATCAATATCATGGCCAGCATGTTTCAAGACGATAACTAACCATTTCGGACGACTTGTATGCAAAATCTTTTTTCTCAGACGATAAAGCTTAGCACCATACGTTTTACCTGGTTACCTTTTTTTCAACATTCCCCAGAGAATATCCCTTCCTCTCTAGCCTTCGTCATAAATTCATCATACGCGATATTTTTACGAAGCACATAAATATTTTAAAAGAGCCCTTCCTCTTACGAATTCATAGTGTCGTCTGTGGGAAAGCAGCGATTTCTACGGAGAAACAAAAGAGGTTCGAATTGCGCGAGAGAAGGTCTGGCAGCTGCTTCTCTCGTCTGCGTGGGAGAGGATAGATGGGGCAGAAAGTTAAGGGGAAGGAAAAGGCAAACTGCTTTCGCAGGAGTGGAACGCGACTTGTCTAAATGGGGCGTGATGGTTATCACGCACCCGTCCGTCCGTCAAATGTGGCACGTGGGTCACGTACTAGCATTCCCTCAAAACCCCTACTGCTCCCCCTCATAAGACGCAAATAGATCGGGGGCGTCCGCATCTACTCGAAACTGTCGGATGGGCAGCGGAGAAATGTTAATGATTCCCGAGACTGCCAATTGAAGTTCGTAAATATACATACGGCCCTTTTGGTGGCGCCACCGTTATCTATCGCAGGAAAAGGAGACTTGAAAATGTCAGGAAGAAATATGATGGACCGCGATTAATTCACTCGGAAGTTTTAATCGCTAAATATATTTCTCTTGTTCCGTCGGTGAGGATGTTTTCCGGCATGAATTTGCAGAAAAGTATTCTCTCTCTCTCTCTTTTAAATTGATGGAGAGCTGTTCGATATTTCTTTCTCATCTTCATATGAGGACTATTTTAACGTGGGAGTAAATGGCTGAACTAAAAACATTAAACTTTTAAATCGAATTCGGTTTCCACAGAACTCTTACTAGTATTCGTAAAACTAAAAGTCAAAATTCGGCATGAGCGCTCCAAGTAATCTTCCCTCTATTTTTAAAAATAGGATATAATAACATATGTGTTTATATACATATCTTCGACAAAATGAAGTGATGTATTTGATGGAAAAATATTTTTATATTTAAACAATGTTTCTCTTTCACTCGCAGCATAAAACTGTTGTAAATAGCAAAAAGTTCTCCTTGAAAAAGTTCACATGCTAGTACACGTTTATTTATTTTGAAGAAAATTATCGATCTTTTTTCGATTACAATAATCGCCTAGTAGCAATTGTTCTCAATACATTGATTATTAATTTTCCCATACGTCGGAGGATTTTACTTATGCTAAATCTACATTCATTGATACTTTCTCATGGGTTTGATAATTTAAAAGTAAATGAGGTTAGTTATTTATCGCTAACTAACTACAGAATACTATAATAAATAATCCTTAAGCTTCAAACACTCTCTTTTCTTACTCTACTCTCTTTCCCTTTTCTATTCTCACTAAATATCTCCTCTGAATAGTATCCCAACTGAAATGCTTCACGTAGAATGCAACTCAAGGGATTAGAATCAAGTATTTTTCATATTAATTGCTTATGACTCAACTGTTGTGAGATTACCACCTACAATATGCTCTTTGTTCCAAATGATATTCGTAATTATTAATGCCTACCATTTCAACTAACGTATTCTTCTGTAGCTTGATATAATTCTCACAAGAAACACAAAAGCCAATGTTAACACTAAAAGTTAACTATTGAAGCTCTGATAACAATGTCGTGAAAGGGTTGGTGTATACATATCCCACTTTGAATGTTTGATAAGGACAAGACCTTTGTAGAAAGGAAGTTGTTGTAGCAACCGATTTTTTCCATACGAATCCCAAATGTCTTTCTATCCACTCCGCGACCATCTAGTACATTACGGTTCCGCGCTATTTCCACATCTCATTCAAACTTTCATAGCTTTCGGAGGAACTAAAAATGCACGTGGGAGTCTATTTGGGGGCACAATTGAGCGCACGAACTCTACATCTCTACAAACTTCCATTAAAAAGGTTCCCTTTCGCTCAAACGTCGTTAAAACAAAGGAACAACAGTGGACAATGGGCTTGAGACCCGTCATCTTCTGGAGCCATAAGAAGGGGGCGATAATCCCATCGGGGCCCATCTGATACGCCTCCTCAAGGGATCCCCTTTCAAAATTCATCCACTTCAAAGTTGACAGTCTTGCAAGCATCCCCTGGGCCTCAAAGAGCTACTGCAATTATCCCGCTACGCGACCTCGTAATCCTCGAAAGAGGCTTAATTAGTTTACTTTCTGATCGCCAAAGAGGACGGAGACATCCTGCATAATAAGATTACGTAGTGATATTTCCATTACTTAATTAGCTGGGATATTTCATTCATTTTCTAGGACTAACTTATTACTAATACACTTCTCAAGATAAGAGCGCGATATCTAACACCTTTCCATTATTTTAAGGAATGTGTTTGCTTCATTACTTGTAATTAAATTGTTATCGACACTGATACAAAGTTGAATTTCACTCTTCAGTTTCCACCAATAAAAAGTGCCTATCCGCTTAAAGAGTGTTGAATAGATGTGGTTACGTGTGCACGAGAGAGTTAGACATATCTGTACTTGGCAATTAAAGAAAGTAAGGTATGTTTATCTTCTCTAATCATTGATAATCCAAATTCTGCGACTTTGATGAACTTTTATCGCTAATACAACTAAAGGTTCTGGAAACATGTTAATGAGTTTACATGTGCAATTTATTTTTAAACCTCTAGGATTTAGACCCTTAGAAACTCAGCAGTCTTTTAGATTCCTCAATCCAAGCGGAAGAAAAAGCACAAAAATAACTTTTCGTTTCCTAGGCGACCTTCCTGTCGACCTCCAACAGCTGATCTTTGGAATTTGCGATCTTTTACAGCTAAAGACAAGCTATTCAGAGCATAACTCTAAGTTTTCCAAATTGGAGAGTTGTTCGACAGTCCATCCCACTTAAATTTATATCTCTACCTTTCCATGTGCGTTTAAACCTTAGGCAGGAAAATAGGCTCACTAGACCCGTTATGGAAGAGATGTTTTCCTAGAAGAACGACAGTATAAAAATTGCCAACGAGTTTGCTTCATAATTTTAATACTCATCCATATTATTAATGTCGCGTATGAAACATATGATGAGTATTAAATAGAAATTTAAACCAAGCTTTTTATCGGAGGAAAAGTAAATGTTATTTAAACAAAAACAAAGTTTAAAGTATTATATATTTCTATGCAACTAGTCTTTTCCTAACTCATTAACATCCTTAAAAAATCGTCTTCGACAGACGTATCGGAAACTTTTCTCGTCTATGTTTAAACCGATTCCCTTTAATCCGGGAACGCCCAACAAATAAGAAAAATTTCCGAAAACTTTCGAAAAAGTCGAACGAAATCAGATTTCGTTTTCAATTTCCCGAATCAGCTTTCCATTTCTTCGAGTTAGTCTCCGATCAGAAACTGAATTTATCGTGTCACTCAATACCTCTCAAATTAAGATCAATAGGATGAATCAAGTTCCCCTTGTAGAGAGACGTTCTACTCTCTGGGTTGAGTGTTTTTATAATGCTCCTCCTTCGTTAAAACCATTACCGGAAGATGACGCCTTCGTCACGTATTCAATCGGTAACCTTGTTTCTCATCCACACTCTACTCTTCCCCTTTAACCGTCCCTATCTCTTCCGGAGATTCTCCCTTCATATTCCCGCCCATTTCCTGAATTCTAATCTCCGAAAAGCTAAGGACGAATCCACGTACTTTGACTCTTGAATTGGGGATGGCTCGTTGAATCTTACTACGGTTGTCATTTGCAGGGAACTTTGCGGCAAATGTTCAGAGGTAACCGAATTAAGAGAAGGCCATGTGAGAATTCGAGACCATGCAACTGTCATTAAAGAGGTCTACGCTAAACTTATTTACTTTTACGCGGCAATTTAGGCCCGAGGTACACCACCCCTCGGGGGTAGTTTAGCATACTTAAGACTTATCAACATTGCCGGGCAATACCCATTAAGCCCAAAGGAATGGTCATTCAAGATCTCCAGAAGTCATTATATAGCTAACTTTTTTTCATAACGTACTTTAGCATAAGTTGTGTCTTAAATAGATTACTGTGAAGAAAGAATTGCTCGACACTCGTACTCGATACAATGAACATTATTTTCTTTATGAGGTGCTGCCATAAATCCAATACTGAAACACTGAATATAGAGATAACTTCAAGCTTAAATAATCCTTTAAATTATCGTGTTATCGTTAAAAAAATACGTACGAAAGAAATTCAAATAATAAAATGTAAACACATGTTGAAGTTTAAAGAGACGTGATATATCTGCCTTAATATGTCATGATAACACTTCTAAAACAAATTAAAATAGCCTAAATTTACATTAAATATCACATTTATAAAACAATAGAAACTATCAAACGGGCTGTGGCAATAAATACTAAGAATTCTTTAAGAAAATGCATTCCGTGATATATGAATGTAAACAACACACATTCGCCGATTCACATTGGAATGTTTTATTTGGGCCTTTATTTACGTAAAAACCTTTCAATCACCTGCAGCACAATCCTTAATTACGCCCATTCCAAAATTACAAGCGACTCATTGTATCCTGCGAACATTCGAAGGAAGCACACGGCGCTTAGCCCAGAGCGCAATGGCTTCATTCTAATCCATAGCCTTTTTATTAGCGTTGTTTCCCGAACTCCCTACTTTGCCAATTCACATGACGAAACCTTTCCACCGTAACCTTTTCCCTCGTTGTTTTCAAAAATCAAACAAAAGATTTGGCCCACTCTCCTTTTTTATCACTCCTGGCAACGGAAAATAAGGACATGAACATGGCGGTAACGTATCAACAATGGATACGCCTAATAATACCCTGATTGCCAAGGCTCACATTCAGGAATACATGTCACATCGTCACGAAACCCATGGAGGTAATTTTTAGGTAACTTTTAAATATTTTAAACAAAAAAGAGTGCGTTCCAAATCACCCCAAGCTCAACGTGGGAGAAGACTGATTTAGATTCAACATAGTAATTTGAAATTTTTTTCGTTTTTGTTTACTATTGTAATCTGGATTTCAAGGCTGATTTGAAGAATATTCTTATCAAACTAGGTATAAAGAAAAAGATTATTCTGTTCAAGCATTGTCTTACAATAACGTTTCAAGTTCAATAATCTCAGACATTTTTCTTTAGTTTTCACTATTTACTTATTTTCCATATTATTTTTATAAGACACATTAAAATTTTATTATCTTTCATTAAACTACTTGTTTTGCTGATTTACGAAATAATTGTTAGACTCTCGATCTTTCGTACACTTTTTGTTCCACTGAGGTAGGATGATTTGCTTTGGAATCAATTACCATATACTTCTTCTATGGAATCCACTCCATATTTTAAATATTATTCTTAGTCCAAGGAAGATCGCAGAAATGTTTCTCGTTAAAGTTCGTAGAACGGCGATGTGCATATATAATGCAATGCAAACGTCGTAGGCGCGGTTTGTTCTGAAGCGGTGCAGTCGTATACCCTTTCCTTTTCCAAATGAATTTCTCTGGGGTTACTCAGGCCCAATAGGCATCGGTCACCGGACGTGGGCGTTCATTTACCGATATTTCGGGATGGAGAGGGTCAATGTCAACAAGTTAAACCGAGGAACGCAATCCCAATAAATATTGGCTCAAATTAAGTGCAAACCTCACCTTCATAGAAAGAAGTGGGGCTCGATTTTATCTATCTATTACAAAAACCTTGTCAACTCTAAATCTTATTCCTGTCAAGTTAAATATTAATCAAACGGTATCTCAAAAAGCAATATTGCTTTCCAATACGATATGAATTCCACTGCAGAGTATTGTGGTCTGCAGTTATCGAACTCCAACGAGTCATATTAAACCATGGATTAAATACCTTAAATGTCCGCCATTTTCGTAAGTTAATGAATTCAAATTAATGCCCTTAATTCCCAAATGATATACGATTTAACATTAAAATCAAGTGAAGGATTTTGATTGAGGATACGTCTAATCAGATACGATTAAACACACCGGAACTAGTAAACTAAAGCCATTTTGATCATTTTATAACACGTAATTACTGACTTTAAAGCTCTTAAATTTGAATCGTAAAATAATAGTTATGATATAAAATTAACAAAAAGCCAGTAAGAAGAAGTATATAGAATCAAACGTTAATCAATATTAATCTATCTTTAAGAATATTGTTCAATATTTCCTGCGACAGTATAGTTTAATGTTCAATCTGCAGAAATTTCTGAGTCGAAGAAATTTTATATTTAAAAAGTCTTCTAAACTTACAATATCATACTAAACAGTTATTTATATATTCTGATGGAAGTTTTAAAGCTAAAAGGGCCGCGTTATTATAATTGAGCAGATATTTGACTCTAGGAGTGTTTGCGAAGTTAGGATATTAATTAACTTTTCAAACATTTAAATTTCTTTTAAATGAACAAAATCGCCATTTAAATAAAATTGGACATAAAGCTGTTTACATTGAATTACTTTCTCAGTCATTACGCTATTTTTAGTTTACAAAATTTCACTATTTTAACCCTTATTATTTAGTTTCACCACTCATCGTACAAAGATGAATCCAACTTCTCCTCATCCACGGAATTATTATTACTATTGTATCAAATATAATTTTAAACGAAGGATAGAGGTTAGAGATACTGTTTTTATGTCATGTAGCATACTAAAGTATCCATCAGCAAACAGAATAATAGTATTCTTTTAAAGAATTTAATATCGTAGCGATAAAAAAACGTTGTTTGCACGCATTCTGAAGATTATTTCATGATTCCCAAAGGATTCCATTCTTAGTTATCGGTTCTCGATATTTCAGACCACAGAATTGGAAATCCAGAAGATTCCTTTAATTTCAATCCAACTGCGCGAACAGAGTAGAGAAGGAAAAAGAAAGGTTCCAATCCCTCTTTATTTGTCTACCGCAGAGGAAATTTTATGGGAACATTCGTCCTTCGTAAGAAAAATAGAAATTCAACCGCACTACTTTCTATTCCTTGATTTAAACACCCATTTCGTTCAGTTATTATAGCGCAAACATGGTAAACATAAACAGTTTCGGTAACCATGGAATCGAAAGTGAAAAGGCATTGAAAATGGAAGGCGATGATGCGTAAGAATACTCCATAGAGAGAGAGAGCGCGAATAATTGATTTATTTACCCAATTCGACCTTCTTTTTTGGTCCGAAGGCTTCTGGAGGGGTGGGGCGGGGAAAAAAGCTGTCGGTGCAAAAATGAATGCCTCTGCGCGAACTATGTACGAATTCGACCGGGGAGTAGTAAATTAAAGTGAGGGAAAGGTCAATTGAGGATAGAGGAGAGAAGGAATCATGCAAAAGGGAGAGAAAGAGTTGGTCCAGGGAAAGGGTTACCCGCATCTCACATTTTAGGCGAGAGGAGGGGGTTTATGGCTGTTATCAGCGGTGGAGGGGAAAAGTGATGCTCATACAAAGAGGAGTATTTATAGAGAGATATGGGTTCGAGGGGGCAAAAAAAGGGGAGGGGAATTAGACGAGGATAAGGGGCAATAAGAAACAAAAGAAGAGGATGAGAGCGCAATAAAAAGGTGAGTTACGAAGAGAATAGGCGAATGCAGCGGTGCGCGAATGCGTATAAACATGGAGGAGTTGTAATTTTGAAAGAAGGAAAGGAGCCAAAGAATCAAAACATATAGATCGGAGGAAATTATTTCTCTTTATTATAATATGCAGCGAAGAGTGACCGTTCCCGAACATCATTTTGGTGAAATATTAGAATGATAAATATTGAAATAGAGGAGGAATAGAATTCATAATAAAGGTGGAATATGATACGGTTTCCCCAAAATAATTTATGGGAAATGGAATTTACAACACCAATTCGCCATTTAAATCAATACTATCTCCAATTTGTGACGAGAACAATGGAGAAATCACGTAATATCAATGCAGGAAAAAGAACATATCAATGAAGAACGATTAGATATTTTACAACTAAAAATATTATTTCAAATTATAGTAATTAAAAGTAGACTATATGATAAAGGATACTATGTATCTGACCACACTTTACAATCGAAAGAATTAAAGGCAAGGTGAATGCTATCCGTCTGTGCTTAACTATGATTGACTGACGTTGGAATACAATATATATCCCCTTTATTGAAGGATAGCTTGATATTATTTTTGTTTGTACTAAATTAAACTATTGTTGTACTAAAACTTTAATCTCTTAATTTAAAAACAATTTTTACATGTAGTTAATATTTTTCTACTCGTAAAATTTTAGTATAACTTTCAGTCTGATTTTACCTTCTGCTCCTTATAGCCGTAATTTTTAACTTGACTTATAATTGTTAAAACCATAAACATTTTCTGCAAAAGAAGAACCGATAGAAATAAGTTTCAGGAATTCCTGTATTGATATAGGGCACAGCAGAGTAAATCTATAGGCTGTATCTCTTATTATTCTCTTCGTATACGGGCACGTGTAAAAGGTACCCCACTTAATATCTTTTATCCCTATCTATTGAACACTCCTATGTTAAGAGTGTAGTAGTTTCAAACTCCTTAATTTTATGAAGTGATAATGAATTAGAAGTGTTTGAAGCGTTATAATTATACCTTTTATCGGAAACTCTACAATATCACTTCGGCTTTCAGTAATAAATAGTATTCCTGGAGCCCATACTTTTCCTAATACTCGTAGAATAAATACAATTTTAGATTTTCTTGTAAGCCTTGAACTTCCAAGAAGTTCATTAATAATCCCTCTTCCTGATTCTTTCATTTCAGAGGAAATATTTGTAGAACCGAAATTACTCGAAGAGAAGCAGCTTTTTGCGAGATGTCTAGTGTCTATATCACGATGAGCTCTTTTATTAAAGGAGTTTTGCAACTCGTGGCTTCCCGCAAAAGTTTTCTTTCCATCAAAAACTAATTCATTCGATTTAACTACCGAGAATGAGATGTTATTCCTCAGTAAGAGCTTCTTAATTGCTTCCTCGTGATCACGATAGAAAATGAAATTTGCTATATTGTGATACTGCTCTGTTATTTCTAAGTTCCCGAATTCATAAACACTGTAACTCGTAATGAACGAAGAAATGTGGAATAAAATTTTCTGTTGGATATCCTTATAAAAACTGACAGCTAGTTATCTTTCTCGAAAAATGAAATATTAAAGAAGCTTTACTCTTCTGAAAATACGCTATAAAATTCGCAATTTAAGTTTATTAGAGTATGAGTTGCAGCTTCTCATACTAGAGTTTTTCATTAAACATGCTACAGTTATGCAAATAGTTCTCATTACTCCTTCGGTATGTTTTCGACTGCGTACACAGTTTACCTACAAACATAATATGTATGTTTTTAAGAAGTAGAAAATAGACACTGAATTCCAAATTCTACTGCAAGCTCACATGTTGACTATTTTTAATTAAAAAAGTAGATTATACATCAAAATCTTTCATAAAATGAAAACATATGTTTAAAGACAAACAAATATTACTAAGAATTACTTATTATACTACTTCTTTTTAATACATAAATTAATGAGTTTAAATATATATTCAGCGTAAGCTCAATGAAAAAAACTTGGTGTAATTAACTCTTGATAGACAAATATCTAGTTTTAACAAAAAAATGACATCCCTCAATTTCAAAACTTTCTCCCTATTTTATTATACATGAAGCACCCTTGAAAAGTTGGGTTTTAAATTCTGGGAGGAATTTAAAAATGATTTCTAAACATTGAACTCTTTCTTTTAATTTGAAGTTATTACTACCCTGCGTAGGATAAAGGGAGTATCAGTTACCATGTATACCTAAAATGTACGGAAAATAAGTAGTAAAATAGAAAGATAACATAAATGTAACGTATGAATTATAGGAAAATAATAAAGCTAGGTTCAGTACAGAACAAGATGTTTCAGCAAGTAAATCCTGATGTTTAACTTGAGTAGCTTTTAGTTATTTAGTTGCCTTCTCATTTAAAGATGACTGATGCTGTTATACTAAGATTATGTATTCACACAGATCCTTTCATATTTTCTGATAAGGATACATAAGAGATTAAATTAATGGGAAGATTTTTTCATAAATAAGAGAAATTTTGGATAGCAAACGAAAATTTATGAAACCAACAGTGTGCTCTTATCAGTGAAAGAAATTAAGAACGGGTGAAAAGCACGAGCGAGTCATATCAAATTATAAACGAGCAGAGGCTGTTAATTGGTGCTATAGAGAAAGGATATTTGTACAGTGAGACGGAAAGGGAAATGAATTTCGCGTAGAGGAAATGGATTTTGAAGGAGAAAATTTTCCAAGATAGAGAAGAACGTATTTCGGAGAATTGTGTACCATGTCTATAGAAAGAACATGCCGTAGGACCTTCATTGTAAAGTTGTTAAAACTAAGTATTATAATACTGTGCCTTTTAAGAAAGGAAAATACGAGAAGTAGCTTCTATTCTCTATTTCTTACATAGCATAAAAAGCACCCTGGAAATATTTCTTCAAATAACATTTCAATTCTTGAACATACATTTGAAGTGAGAGACAATTTCAGTCATATGGAAATAGATCAAATGAATTTTTTTAGGTCTATATAAATTTCTACGATAGAATTTGTAAATTATTTTCTTTGAAAATTATCAAAATTATGATGATCTTTTTTCAAAAATTTTTGAGCAAATAAATTTAGCAAGCTAGTTATACCTTTACTTAACGAGTTAGGTCAATTTAATAAATACACAAAAATTCATTCCGTCCATTTACTCGAATAAAGTATTATGATAACTATTCTTGATAGGTCTTATTCCTACATCATATTATGACCACTTAAATTTAACTAGTGCAAAGTTAAAATAAATTTGGTCCGATAATATGACCTTGGGGGACAAATTTTAAGTAAAAGTATATTTTAACTTAACTTTATATTCATTCGAATCATAGAAGTTCAGTATACACGAAAGATGTAAAATAAATAATTTACTATATCTGACAACTGATTTACTTCAACAGCAATAATCCCTTATCACAAATATTTAAGTGAAAAACTACAACACTTTCTTCAAAGCTAATTCTAACCTTCCACGTTCACCCATGATTAAATCACCGAAATTGACTTACTTATCCGGTTCAATTGGTCTTTATTCTTCCCTAGAGCTCTCTCATTGTCTAGAGAAAGATTGTGCTTTAGTTCTCCGTAGAGAATAAAATACAGGAAATAGAATGGGTTAGAGAAGGAAGAGGAAATCAGGTTGAAAGGGAAACATAGTAGGGCTTGGGAAGAAGAATCGGGGAGTTGTTGTTCGGGGAATTCGTTGGTTGACGTGGGTCAACTAGGGATAGAGAATGAGTTGGGACAGTCGCTAGGATACGGGCCTTAGGGGAAATACGGAGGAGATGAAACCTAAAAAGTGAGTTTTCATAGAGGGGGCCACCTAAACATTATTGCCGGTGGAGAAACCGTATTAGGGAACGGTCTTCCAAAACAAACAGCCCGGTTTTAATCAAAGGGAGATTTTGGAGAAAATCTGTTAACGCTTCGCATCTAAGGCATGTTCGATAGTCAACTCGGAAGGTTCAATTTTGCGTAAATTTTCAAGAAATGTGGACTTATTTCATTGTTTACCATCTTGTTAAAAGGAGGTTAATTGATCATATCATAGAATATTTGTGATATAAACGATATGAAAGCGATACAAATTCGAAAGATCTTTCGAATTGTTTGAAATGTACCAATCTATCGAACATTTAGGATTGAAAAGTATCCTTCTTTAGAGGTTTTTTACAATCAGACCTAACTTCTCTTATATTCATGAAAATTATGAATTAGTTGGGGAATCTACGTACCAGTTGAATCCTTACGTGAAATAAAAGAGGAAAATATTGAACGAGTAATACACTGAATAACATTCAGTATAAACTGGAAAAATAATAACGATCCTATCATTATCCCCCCTTAATTGAATAATATCAATTTAGAATGCAGAACGAGTACTTTTTGACGTTGCTAAGTAAGTTGCTACGTGTCCAAATAAGTACGTATTTAGATATGGATGTCAAATTTTTCAAATCACGTATTGTTTCGAGGAAAAGTAGAAAGGATTTGGATATCATTGTCAGTAGATCCTCTCTCTCTCTTACTTTTTTACTTAATTTAATGAGTGCACAGCACGTACTGTGTGATCGCATTCCCACAATTCGGACAGATTCATAAACCAATTTCATGGGTCGTGTCTCGCAGCGGGAATAGCCGCGTGTAAAGCGCAAACACGCTCTCCAGAGAGGAATTGCGCCTTCACATTCACCCAAAAAGCCCAGTGCATTAGTTGGAGGCTACCTTTCCCTTTCCAAAACCGAAGGCCACCGGTGTGACATTCTAAGTTTCTGTCGCAATGCATGTTTACGACGTTCGTACCGTTTACTTGGACATCGGAGTGACATCTGTTCAAACCCTTTTGATGATATTCATCAGCTTGCACCTCCTACATTCGTGCATACATTCACTTGAGTTTGTTCTTTATACAGTTATCAGCTGTGTCAGTCCTTGAGTGTGTCTTTCAGGTAATTATGGGGCATTACTTTTCTGTTCGTTGGAATGGATTTGATAAGGAGCTATATTTTTAGTTCTATTCATATAAAATATAGAATAAAAAATGAAAAACAAATTAATGGTGAAAATAAAAAGACCGATATGAAATCATATTACGAATAATATAGGAGATAACATAGCTAAATGGTTTTTAAGGAAAAAAGAAAAGAACAAGTTGTATGAATAAAGTTTGAGTAATTGTATCTATAGTTCATTTTGTGAAACATGTTCAAGAAAGTTATTGTAAAAGCATTAAGTGTAACCACCGCGTAATATACGGTGTGTGAACATATTTACCAATCAATCCAATAGAGATTTTCCCATACAAACACATTTTAATAAACTCAATAACAAAAGTAATTGGTGTGAATAAATAATATAGAACTTCACAGTTTGTATCTAACCGAAGCTTCTCATCAGATCTAAATTGAATTGCAACTACTGCAAAGTTTTCAAATGTCGAACCCAATCCTCTCAAAAATCCTAAAATCCTTTCCAAAATCGTCCACAGGAAATTCGGTTATTATTATGATATTTCCTGGTTGTAGATGAATCCATACGTAGACGTAGCTTTAAATTTTTTTCCGAAGGAAATCACTCACAAATATACATGTACATGTACTCATTCCGTATTTTCTACGAATGCCTGAGGATAGGAATTGATCTTTCCGATCATTTATGACAGAAAGAGGATGTAATAATACATATCTCGTTACGCTCCCACTGCACACACCAACGAATCCATCAAATCCACATCCGACCACCCACGAACATCTCTTGTAAAATTAATCTCTTCCCGTATCTTGCGATCTCCACAACTCTCAAACGGTTAAAGCGGTTAATAGCTTATTCTTCTAGATTGTCAGAAGCGGTTACAAGCATGTTTATCCAGTTTATAAGACGTATATCTTTCGCCATAAAGCATTTTATGTATGAGAGCAGAGTTGCAAGTCTCTAAAATGGAGATATCCTCTCGAGTTATCTTTCCCTTTTATCGCCACGCGATCGTTTCGTCTCGACGATAAATTAAACCGAACTCTTCGGCTGAAGAGATTCGCGTTCTTTCTCAGGACCAGATTTCTTTCTTCGAACTCATTTCCTCTGCGTATTTGTTTACGCAAAGCAATGGCACGTACTATTACTGCGTGACGGGAACGGATTGTTAATTTCTCGGGGAAGATGCAGAGGGTTGTTTTCCTCGTGTTCATAAAAGCGAATGGGTTATAAGGAATAGATGCCTTGAATCTGCCACTAAATGCCGCACACGAGTGGTCCATTCCTTTTTTTTCCGAATCGAGAGCCGTTTGAAAGGAATCGACTCGCGATCACCATAGAGAAGTGATTTTATGGCTGTTTTGATATTTGGGAGATGGTTCTTTTAAAGGGAGGTTGTGTGATAGGTCCGTAAACTTGAATCAATGATACGGAAGTGACCGGATGGCCACACTGAGATCGTACGTACTTTCAAAACGATTAAACTCCAAAATAATGACAGTTAATTACATCCATGCTTCACCAATTAATATTCAAGTATAAACGAGTTCTAGGAAATACATGACTAGTAATTTACACACATAATATAAACGCTTTCACTATCAAGAATTATTAGTCTTAATTTTTACGAAAATTTTCCAAACAAGTTACTTTCTCTAATATTTGATATTATTTTTTTGGACGATAAAATTCTAGTCAACTTCCTCGTGTCTTCTGAGAAGCGATTTAATAATACAAAATTTAATTAGAATCAGATTCCGATACGGCAAAATTTTCTGTTCAAGACGTTTAATTTAATTTCCTTTTTTGATGTTTACCCCAACCTAACTTTCCTCCGAAAGGATTTTGTGGAAGTATTAAGGTAAATGCTGATTCACATTCAAATGAATGTATGGATGAACGTTGTTGCGAAATTATGCAGCTGTTTATGATACAGTTATTGAACGATGCCATTATCAAGTGTCAGTTCGGTTATTTTTATCAGTGGATATGTGACATAATCATGAAAAGGCATAGTTTTTTCTTGAAAGAAAAAAATTTGAATGACAGAAGGAAGGGGATCTATAAATCGTTTCCCTTATCCTTAGGCTATCTGAATTGAAACACGACTCCTGGCTTTGATGTACTCGTCACTAAATCTCTTTAAGGAAATAAACATTTTGTTTGAACCGTTAGACAATCAACGGTAATAGTACAACTCGATAATTTAGAGCAGTATTCCACTTAGACACCACATAAGTACGAGTTAGTTACGGAAGGAAGTTTTTGAATGACCTCTGCTGTTCACTTAGATGTTTATGTATCATCATTAAGTTTGTAAACAGACAGGATTTTAGATCAAGTGCGAGGTGCGTTCCCTTCGGCTAAACTTTATAACTCGCGTCACGAACGATAATTTTGAAATAGCCATCTTTGAAAACTTCGTTTTAACTCGCATATTTTTCAAAGCGGACCGTAAGTTTTTCACAAAGCCATCCTTTAAGTTATATTCCGCCCAATTACGCGACCCTTTTGGTCTGTACCTCGTTATTCGTGGATAGAGGGATATTTTTACGGATACACGAGAGATTTCCTTCCCTTTTCCTCACCGCAAGACGTCCGTGCGTCTTTTTCTACGAACTCCTCTTCCAATTGAGTTAAACGTCGGCAGACATCTTTCCCCATTACGAATCGAGACACACAAGGAAAAGCTTTCGGTGATCATAATGAGCAGTTTGGGAACGTTTCCCATTAGATTGAGGCAGGAGAGTGTTTCTTCTTGAAAAAGAAGGATATATCACACACGACGCAGTACTCGGACACTTCCTAATTCTTGGTAATAACAGTAATGAATGAATTCATATCATAACCTTATGTAAGTGTTTACATAATGTCCCTTTTATAAAAGTTAAACTACTTTTTAACATCATCGCCGCTTTAATGAGTCAAATCAAATGATTCGAAATAGGATTCGAAATTTGGTCCGAGTTAAATCATATAATAAATAGATTAAACTACATTTTATGCTATTAAAGCTTAATTTAAAATATTACACAATTGATATCTTTCGCTCAATATGAAAATACTAGTCCATCAATTTTATTATTGGCTTAATTTAAATATTGCACTTCATTATTATCTTATGCTTATATATATATATATAATTTATAATATAATCTTTTAAAAAAACAACAAATGTTGTGAGATCTGTCTAGTGCCACAATTTAAGTAGAAAGAATAACTATTATCGAGCTCTTACACTCTGCCATTTTTATCGTTTCCATAAATATTCCTTTCCAACGCTTTAATAAAGAAAAGAGCAGAATCAGCTACTTCCTCTGTGTAACAGAAAGAGCATTGAACTCTCAAAAAAGTAAATACCGAATATTTTCATGAGAATCTTTGCCAAGAAAACTGAAAATATAACGAGATTAAAGATTTTTTAAACGTGTCACAATGTACATTAACCGTTTCTTCCACTGCTTGATGTTTTGAAATTTATAATGAATCACAAAGATTTTTATTCTGATTAATTGCCTCGCAAATTCTATCCAGATAAAAAATTCTGGACGTAATGCATTTTTTAATCCTGAATTCTCTAGAAAATTCTGTATTGCTACGGAAGTCCACTACAGCAAAATATCATTTCCCGTTTAACTTCTCTAAAATATCATTTCCCGTTTTTCACACGGATCACTTCACAGATAAAATATCAACATGGCTTCTCTGTATAAAATGGAATTCCCAAAGGATTTTCTATTAAGCATTTACACTTTGAAGTACATCTCCTTCCATGTTACTATGAGGTTCGATTCAATATCGAAGAAGCAGTAAGTATAAATCAGATCGCAAACTTTGAACCTGTGCCAAGATTTAAGCTTTCCTGGAGTACTAAGCAGGAGATTTTAATTTAGGCTAATATTGAAAGAGGTTTTTGACTTCAAATACTTTGGGAAAAGCTAATTTTCATTTTATGAAATGTTTCACCCCTTTTAATATTCATAATTAATATTCGGGTATTAGACACCATCAGTCTTATCATCTAATAACATTTCCGAATTAACTTTTCGTGTATGGAATATTTTCGATTTTTAATACTTTTGGAAGGTAAAGGTATAATGAAGATATGGGGTATTAATTAATTATATTAAAATAAAGCTAAATCACTATATTAAAAATGTTTATAAACATAGTATATAAACAAAGTACTTGAGTCAAGACTATAATTTCTCAGCTAGTGTATTTTTTATTTTACGAAAAGCTTTCGATATCATTATTACGGAATGGTTATTATCATACTGATTTGAATGGAATTTTGATTGCAAGCCGCTCTTTCACAGATATACATCAGTTTTCATTGATTTTTTGTTTTGGTATACGATCATGATATACCTGTATACAAGTACCATTAGCTAAATTAAAATTTTCGTGAGTGAAAAAGTGTTAACCTGGTCTTTTTTAACACCGAACTCGGCATTCTCCCCTCAAACCCAACCCCTCGATTCGCAATCGTGATGGTGGTTCCGCAATCTCTCACCCTATCTGATGGCGCCACAATGCAGGTCCCTCTCAGATTCGCGTGAAAAGCGGGCATGTTTCCGAACTCTTCAATTGTTCGTTTTCTTGAATTTGCGCATCGCAAACTTCTCGTTATCTCGCGGATTCATTCGTATTCGCACACATCCTGTCACGAGAAGAGCTCCAGTCATCCTCTAAAGAGGATTTTTATTGTGGCAATATCTCTCGCGCCATCTTCAGGGGGATTCGAAAAAACGAGAGCGCGGAGTTTCTTACAAAGAGCGACTCATTTCGGGATCTTACATTTTGATGCTTCGAATAAATCATCAAGAGATGGATCGCCGCGAGCAAAAGGAAGGATACGCGAAAGATGTTTTTCATGCTCTCACATCGAAACATCCTTCAAAGCGTTATATTAAAGTTCGCATACATAAAGTGCGTTGCTATGGAAAACTTAAAGGATTTGCAGAAGTAGGACTGTGATAAGTATATTACCTCTCTATTTCAACATTTATTTCATCGATCCAGTCTAGCATCATTGTTTGAAACATTAAAAAAGGATTACCTCTCTAAAAATAGACACCAAAATCTTAAGTTATAAGATATGAAACAGAAAATTATTATTTATCTAACAGGATATTAAAATCAAATACTAAGCAATGCTATTCACGCAAGATTAAATTCATTAATAATAACAATATTAGATTATATTGCCTTTCAAAATAAATGTTATTTTATATCTAATTTAATTTCAATATCCCAATTCGTATAGTTTAAAAAGACTACTTATATTCCAATTATTAATAACTTAACGTATAAACCCGAATCATATAGTTATGCAGTTATGCGATACGACCCTACTGACTTATGTTTTGCATTATGAACAAATGTTTTGAGTGTTATTTAAAATAATGAAGAGAAAATAAAATTACGTATCAATTGTATTAATTAATATTAGGATACTTCGGTTAGGTTACCCTTTATATTAAAGGAATGAATATTTTCAAATCATTATTTCATTTCAAAAGATCAAAACCACACATTATTAAACTAATGAATTAATGTTGATACTTTATTTAGAGTTAGGAACGTAATAGAATTTCGACTCATAGAATATAGTTGTAATGTAGCAGAAACATTCGATAACATAATTCAAGATCAAAGGAATTCCACTGTCTGAAATATTCGTATTTTCTCTCCCAGACGGACAGAAGACTTAATGAACAATCAAGTAGAATAAGAGTTCATATGTAATTTTATTTATATCAATAAACCTTTTTATATGTGTTCTCAAACTTTCGATGATCATTAATAATATAAAATCAAATAATGACGTAACATATACATCTTCGTGTTTGCATGAGGGAAGAATGAATCTAACATCGATTACCGATCTGTCGGACGGAACGTAAACAGTGGTTGCTATGATACTACATAAATATAGCGTATAACGAAGCATCGGACGCAAATGATAGTAATCTTCGAGGCGCGGCGGATCTCGGCCGTGTTTTGTTTCCTTTCGTCTTCTCGAATGACGCGACGAAATCTATGACGACCGCCGCGGGCGAATTTCCCACTAAATATAAGATTTTTATGAGAGCGGCGTCTGTTTGCCGCTAGTGTCTGAAATGTCTGGCGAAATTTACGCGCGAATATTTTACAACTTCTGCGCGTTATTCCCCACGGCACATTAATAGACGCCTCGGGGCTCTAATGACGTACAAATGAAGTTACATTTTACAGCGACGGGTGGTCGCTCCCAAAGAGATGTGAAGTGTCGCCGATAAATCCACGAACAACAAACAAGTCGAGAAGTGCAAATATCCCGTGTGGCCGTTTAATCGGCGATGACTGCTCTATAAAAACAATATCGATGAGATTAAAGGAACGATAAACGTTTTCATCTCCAAACGTTTTCGCTCCGTGACAATGGGTGTTGGTTTACTCGAGAGCCCAGACTCACATTTCGTTTCGCTTTTGTTTTTCCAATCCTAGCGAAAATATTACGCGATAAAGACTATGGCGTTGAACTAAGACTCCGCAATATATCAAATGAACATCAAAGAAAATAAACTTAACAACATTGACGGAATAAATATATTAAAGTTTCTAATCCCAGCTGAGAGTATCAAAAACAAGCGTATTATGTAAAAAAAATATATTTATAAAAACAGAAGCAAAATTAGCAACAAAAGTAATAATAAATAAAACACGGAACAAGGAAATAACTCGCATGGATTGAATATTGGATAAATAAGTTTCAATTTTCAATTGCTGTCCATTACTTTAATATAATCGTCAATGAATATCTTGAGTAGTATGACTAATAATTTTACAAGTATTTGAAAGTTAATAATACCTTATCAAACTCGTATTGATTATCTTAAATATTCCAATGATATTCAAATGATTTTGAAAAAGATAAACTTAGATCATATGAACGAGTTATCCTATAATATGTATTTTTATTTTATGTAAATTTTGTTATTAATTGAGTTCATTATATTTAATAATTCTAATTAAACCCCAGAAAGATATTAAGAATAAAAATATGAGTGTTACGTTAAACCTAAGCTAAATATCATGCGATATCTCTGGTACCAATAAATATTATAATTGAAATGAACCTAAGGACACGCTAGTGGATGGTTTAGGTTTATTTAAAAGACAGTTTCCGGCATAAATATGCAATCAAATTCCACCTTCTTTGTCTCAAACACGAGAAGTAAAATATATCGCTGAAATCGTACGTTGAAATTAAAACGTAGTATTTAAAGATAAAAAGTGACCGATTACGCTTCATTCAGGTCATTTTGAAAGACCGAATGATCGATTCCCTTTCTTCCAATTACATTGCAATTTCTTCTGAGAAAGCAATTAACGATTTTTTGTGGTCGATAAGAAATAAAATAGAAAGTGAAGGGGAAAATGCCCCGCTGTGCCGACGCAGCCCCCATTTGACGAGCCCAATTAACCACTCGATAGTCTCCCGAAAAATCAAGGCCAATATGTTGGGAAAAAATCGGTACTCAATTGAATTTTTACGCTTTAACCTGTTGATCATCAATTTTCCGTATCAAAATGAGTAACAAGATATGCAAGTCTATTCAGGTAATAAGAGAAAACTCACTTCAGAAACGCTACGTTTAATAGCATAGATAACGATTACAAAAGATTGCTGTTGAAGACATGGAGTCATAATGCTTTTCATCGAGCATAGCAAGTAACGTGTGATATGATAAACCAATAGGCAACCGGTAAAATTCAACAAGGAAAAGATTTTTTCACAGGAAACGATATTATATGTAATAGTATGCTCAGACAATAATCTGAAAAAGGTAAGAAATTCGACAAACCAGATATATATCATCTCAAATTAGCCACACCCCTGTCTACGTCTATGTGGATAACCTGCGAGCCGGTAAGATAAGAAAATTACCTTATTATTGGCTCGTTGCTTATTAGGGCAAAAATTCATTTAAATATTCATATACCCATGCCCTACATTTTAAATTCATTTTATTTTAAATATAGCCTATCATATACTTTGATATTGGACTTATACTAAACTATGATTTCATAAATTTATCCAATTTTTATGGTGTATTTTATGATAGTCCAATATCAATATCATTGATGTTTATTACATTTAATAGCTGATTATCATAACCACAATCATAGTGTTATTTATTATTAAAATATAATAAAAAAGTATTATGGAATATTCCTCTTACACATCCATTCAAAGCAACTTCTCTGATGAAAAATAAATTAATAATAATCAATCAAGGAAAAAACGATTTTAATTATAAATCATCAAAAAGTCTAAAAAAAGGAGATCTAAACCATTAAAGTTAGGAATTTAGGTTGATTCAAGAGAATTTCAAATTTATATGAATCTCTGTTTGTTCAAAATTCCACATTCTTGAGATACTTTTTAAAGTCTACTTTCGCATCGTGCTTGTTTGTTTTGATTGGATGGAACATCCACAGAATATCCTTGCCTTTTGTTTACTGTAATTCAAAGCAGCGTCGCTATGATCCTTTGTCGTTTCCGTAAGAGATTAGATAAGAACCGCTGATAGAAAAATATCCCACGGAAAACACACAATCGATTTCATTTGGGGCAGCTTAAAGGTAATAGGGCTTCCTTAAATTACTCCTTTCCTTCGAAACTGAACATAAACAAAAGAATGTAATTACCCTTTACTTATGTATCACAAGTAAAAAGTAACCAAGAATAATCATACATCAAGATGAGCAAACAAAATATGGAATATAACAATGAATGTAAGAATTATATTTTATATGTCCTTGGGCGTATGAAAAATTCTTTCTAATAACCTAAATTCCCAAAGTTATTATTTAAGATTTAATTCGTACGTAAATATGTTTCGGCAACATAAAATATTATAAGTAATAATAGTATAATAGTAATATAATATTATTTAATAACTTATAGAATCAATCATTAACTCTTTCATAACAGTGTCATATAAATAATTGAAACTTAATGATAAAAGCCATTAATACCCCAGCAATCAATGTAATCAAATGTACAAACAGCTGCAAAAACGATTTTTAAAAAACTCTTTTCGAGATAATAAAGAACTGAATCTTTTTGCGGAACATTTGGCATATAAAAGTCGAGATATCTTATGTCTGGAATCGGACGTCTTTAGAAAGATTCCGCCAGAAGATTGCTTAATATAGATAGAGCTAAATAAGATACATTTACAAGCGTTTCCAGGTACCGCGGCATCTTAATCAGCTGTAGTACTAATTCATAAGAGCGTTGCATTCGAATGAGATTTTAATATGTCGCACCTGCTTCATTTGTATGCCCTCCTCTCACCTTCAAAGACACCTTTTCCCAAGTTTTCCAGTGAGTGTGTGTAAGAGTCCTTGAACCTTACTCAGGTGTGCTCATGACACGGGAGTGAGGTGTGCTTCTAAGGGTTGTCTTTTTAACCGAGCTCTTCCCAAAAATTACCCTCATTCTCTAGAGTAGTTCTTGGAAGGGCGTACAGAGGGTGTCGCGCTTTGCATGCCTCTGCCAATTTCGCCTTTCCTTCTCTTTCCTAGAACACACTATCAACCACACCTCCACCGTGTTATGATAAAGACCTCTTTCTTCTCAAATATGGCGTCAAAGTTGATTAAATGGTGTGTGGCCACGAGAAAACCTTGACATGGATGTCTACTCTTTCACTCTCTTACTTACCTAAGCTTTTCTAATAGCTGTATCTAAATGTCGGTATTCTTCTAATAAAATATTCACTAATATATTTTGTAAAAATAATTACAATATGATTATCCTATTCTATTTAAATTATTTCTCCGTTCTTGATTAGATCTCTCCCCATAAAAACGTGAGGAATAGTTTAAAGTATGAACGTAACGAAAGAGGAATCACTTAAGATATTCACAAACTTAAATCATCTCCAGAATGATGTATTTTCGAATATTTTGAAACTGAATAGTCACCTATGTATTAGTGAAATCTTTAAGGAGAAGAAATCGATTCGTGTAATTGGCATAATTACCTACAATTTGCGACTATTAAAATATCATTTTAACGAGCTATAAAAGTTAGAAAGCTATTATCTGCAGAGGTATGTTCCAATATACTAGCGTTATTTTGTAGACAAAGATTCTTCACTTTTGACTTAAAATTATTGTACTTTGAATACAGAGTATTGATTTATTATTGAGGTATTATAAACCTGTCAACAAGAATTTTGCTACAAAACTGCAAGCCAATCTCTTCACATTCATTTAATTCGATAAAAGATATTGACGCGATGATTTCTTAATCTTAAGAATTTATGAATGGAAAAATTATGAATTCACTTATAGTAGATAATTCTCTAATAAATTACGTATAACATACATAACTCTGGGTTCGTAATCAGTTGTTATTTACGAAATACTTATGTTATGGCAAAATGGTAATCTGCAAAAGAACTACAAAATAACGATCATATTCGCGTTGCACAAAAATAAATTCTAAATTTCGATCGATCGATTGTTATTAAATTAAGGATAAAAAAAAAACAAATTTTAAATAAACCAGCACTCTTAGACTCTCTTCTCGAACGATATTCAGAAACAAATGAACGCTAATTTCTCAAATACTGAATCTAGACGCTCATACATCCCTATCAGCATAACTTACACAGAAATAACTGGATGAATTAAATAATTTATTTTTAAAATTCCTAGCCGCACATTCTGGGCTGAAACGTCCCAAAAATGAAAAGACCCCTCGTTTCGGAGCTCTTTATCACTGACCCAAACGCCGCATTCCGTCACAAAGAATGAAAATCCTAGCGAAGTGATCAAAGAAAACGAACTTCCGTAAGATTAGATAAATCTTTCGCCTCCGCGGAGACGGATTTTTTCGTTCCCCCGTATTCTTCGCTAATACGCGGATTTAAAATGTAAAAGAACTTCACAACGTCTCTCTTCTGCATCACTGTCTATCCATTTCGAGGGATTCTCTCTCTTCCCCTCCATTCCGTGCATTTGCACTCTCCTTCCGCGTTCTTCTCACCCCGCATTTTAACATTTTGCGACTCCTTCCATTTGCATTCCCAACACTCTCCTCATTCCGTGCGCATTTGTACCTCAAGACGTTATTCCGAGGCGACTTGGAAATGTATCCTTCCGATGGACGCATTCAACTCGTAATATTTACATTGCGGAAGATATAATAGTTCGCTATGCTCATTCGATAATTAAGAAGTGATTAATACAAAGCACACATTCGAATCGTAACATTTCATTTGCAGAGGATATAACAGTTGGCTACGTCCATTCCAGAACTAAGAAATGATTGTTATAAAACAGTGGAACACTTAAAGTATTTATAAATTTAAATTTCATGTATTCGATAGTCAATTGATTCAAATTTAATTAATTGAGAAGCGAGGGACTAAGATTTTATTCTTAATATTTGTGTAGGAAACTCATTTAAGACGATATTTTAAACATTTCCTTCAATTTCCTCTCCAATTTCGTTATTGATATTTACTTTCGGATAACTTTGATGAATTTAACTACCAAAAGTCCGAAGGTGCAGTACATTTATCTTTGAAGAGAGATTTACCGAGTTCTAATACCGTTTGTAGCTCATATTTCTTCATAGATCTCAAATATCGAATCTTTTCAACTTTGCTGCTACTTATTCCATAAATTTTATTTCACGATTTTTAGCAAACCATTTTTTTAAGTACTTATTATAACTTGTTTTAAAGAAGTGTAAGTTCCAATCCTTTTTTAATAGTTAGATTTTTCATTAATTTTATTTTATCTTATTGAGAAATTTTTCAAAAGATAAATTCACTTATTCTTAAGATTAATCAATAACAATTCTAATACAAATTTAGTATCTCCGTAATTAATTTAATTCTATGCCAAACAAAATTTGGACCATAAATATTTACTTATTTTAAGATGGTAATTAGAGAAAGGATTGGTGTAACTATAGCAACGGCATGGCCATTTAAACGAGATTTGTATAGGAATGTTTCTAAGTAAACTTTTCCTCAAAGTATATATTAATGATTCCGCCAATGTTTACTCTTTTATCGAACAATAAGTTAAAAACTTAAGAATCCTCAAATACGGACAACTGTTTCACTATCATATCATAATGTGGACAATGTATAGTATTTATTATGACTTCTACCCGCCATCATATTTGCTGATTTCCTGATTGATTTTCCGTAACGTTTCTTTTTTCCTAAAAATTCGATTTTGATTCCTTTCCTTCCAACAACCCCCTCTTCTTTGGGCCACCCTTTCTTCTTCAAGAATACTGTTAGCCCCTTTCGCCTTCATTTGTTCCTCCTCTTAACATCAATGTCGGCTGCCACCCGTCTTATGTAAACTTTCCCTACTTTTTACGGTTGTTAAGTTCCACTCTACATCTGGTGTGGCGACTCAAAGACTACTATTTGTCTCCCGATGATTGACTTTTACTTAAATGTCTATAAAAGAAAGGAAACTTTAACATGTGTAGCCTAGACTTTTACATCATCCAATTCTTCTTCAGAAAGTAAAAACAAAACCATTTTTTTTGTCTCAGGCTACCTAAGAGGTTCCGATCTGCAACGGAAGGATATCGTAAAACGGATATGAGAATGGTTTTCGGGAAAAAGGCGGGATTTTACTGTTACCGTGGCGAGTGAATTTCTTACGAAAACACACGGTTCGTAAAACAAATTACCCTTTTGTCGATTACGAATATTTACACTCTGATTGAAAACTTAATCTTTTGTTTACATTGAATTATTTCAAATCGTATTGTTTTACAAAATAATTCAAAGATAAAAACATACACTTTCGATGAATAACTTGAAATTTAGGGAAACAAAAATACTAAAACTAGAAGTAAATAATACATATATATAACTCACAATACTATATACAACTAAATTGTTGTAAAGTATTGATGCATCATTTCCTTTGTACCTATTACATCGAAAACTTTAAACTTTACTTTTAATGTGCGAAAATCTTTCTCTAACCTTAAGAAGGAATATTTCCTTTCTACTCGGGGAGATACAATAAGTTGAAAAGAGAGTAAATTGGGTCATCGTAAAAAGTACTTATTTCTGTTAGTAATCGCACTACATAAACTCATACACATACTAATATTCCCTTACGTGACTTATAATACTTTATTCCCGCAAATGATAGATACATAACGAAGACGTAACCTTTTAAGAAACGGTAGATAACGTATCTCTTACCTAACTTACGTATATTCATATCAAGAGTTCACCTTCCGCATTAATCTAAAGATGCAACCTCTGCTAAACGAGAATCGATGAGATCTTATCTTTCCCCTCGAATATTCCTCGCGAAGTATTCTTTCCCTCTTCGCGTATTTAAGAGCGTAGACGTTTTTTGGAAAGGAAAAATGGCTGTTCTATTTTGCTCGTTCGAACAACAGGTCATTCGCATGGGAAAAATGGGTCTCTCCCCCCCAATATTTTCATTTTTTATTTTGGGTTTGAGCCTCGTCCTCCTTTCACAAGTCGAAGAAAAAGTTCGCAAGCAGAACCTTCGACAACGCATTTGCGGTGGAAATTACCCAGTGTCAACGGATGTTATGTCACAGACATTGTCACTGAGCTATTTTAGAATATCGAGCCAGGAGGAGATATTGAGTCACTGTTATTATTAAGCAGTGAATGACGAAGGAACTACTCTCCTAAGCCACCTACAAGGTAGCAATGAGGTAATTGTAATTGGTGATTGGTTGATATTTAATACACAACCTAGAGTGAACTCGCTTAAATTTAGTTATGTTTAAAATCTTTTTAAAAACAACTTACCTTCAACATTTTAAATAACTAAAACATTAGTAAATGCAAGGTCATCTAGTTACGGCATTTCTTTAGCATTGATTTTTGTATCGCATAGATATTTACTATTTGAAATCGCCTTAAAATATTAATCTTGTAAAACAGAATGAAGATCACCGCTATATTATAGCAGCCGTTCCATTGTGTGCATTTAAAAGTTTTATAAATCAATAAAAAATTATTATTTTAACTCACTATGAACTCCAAATTTATACCACACCAGTTCACTTTTAATTTTAGGACTGACGAAAAATATGTGTAAATTATTTATAATCTAAATCTTAAAAATAAATCATAGTATGTTAACCTTAATAGCAAATATATTTTGAAACAATTCCGAATTAAGGAATGACTATTAACGTAAGGCTTTGAACCTCATAGTAATGATTTAACAGCACAATTTTTCATATCATCCTGACTCTTAATATAAATATTTGTGTACATTCAAGCATAATAAGTGATCATTATACTCACAGGTTTTCAAATATTCAAATCATCAACAGCTCAAATAACTAGATTTTTTATTCACTCGATATCTGATGAAAAAGTAAATATTCCGTGGAGCGATTGGCTTAAAGGATTGATTTTCAATGGAATGCGATTTAAAATGACAGAAGATCTGTGTTATGTAAAGACCTTTACAAAATTGGATGAAATAAAAATGAATTTCAAAAATAGAGCAGTGCGATTGAAAGCCATTGATAATCTTCTATCGAACGAAGAGAAAATCTCATTCCGATGTCCACTGGAATTAACCCACATTACACCAAATGGGATGGGATCTGCAGTGATAAATCATAGGATTAGCCTTGATTTTGGAATGGATACATTGATATGACTCTGTTGCGACAGGGGCATTAAAGAATTAACCGAATACACGACTCACTCTTCGCCGATTGATGGAAGTCACTTTGTCTGCCCTCGTTTTTCATTGCGTTCATTGTACTTTTATTGAATGACTTGTTGGCATAGATACATTTACATCACCATGACTGCGAATACGCTTAATTATTTTTTAAGCTTTTGTCGCTTTTTGGTACGTATGCTGTTTCTAGGTAACTCAATTTATCAAAGAGAATTCACATGAAACTTTGGCAGTGTGATAAACAGATTCAACAAATATAACATCGCAAATTTAAATTCGATTGTTTTTCAGACCTCGTTAACTTGCTCTTTTTCATTATTATTGATGAAGATTTATTAGTTTGCAAGTTTATGCATAATAAATTATTTTCTGTTTCAGTAGAATAATATTATAAAAATCAGATATATTCCATCAAATTAACTCTTTTTTTTCTACCAACTTGGGATTAATTCGTTAGCTGATAAATATTACCTCCCTGATAAGTAAAAGGAGTAAATTTTGAAAGCTTTAATACTTCAATACCTTAATTAAAAATACCTTAATCTAGATTCATTGGGCAATTTTTAAACTTTAAAACCTCCTTCATATCTTTATAAATTGCTTGCACAAATTCATTGCTCGTAGATTGTATTTCCTGTATTAAATTTATAAAATAATTTCATTCACATCAGGTTGATTATATTTACTATGATTTATTTACTCTTATATAATAATAGTCGCATCTAATGTCACCTTGTTTTACGTTTATATTGAAAATTATTAGACATAAATGTATGGTATATTTTATTTGTATTAGCTTTCTTTTTCCTTACTTAATTCAAAAAATTTCCGCATAATGTTCCATGCACATAAAAACGTTCTTCATTCTATACGGCCAATAAATTATTATTATATATAAATAAATATATGTAACTTATAATATGCTATTAATACTTCTAAACACAATTTATAGGACTACCATAATGGGATGTACGTAACTAAGTATATTTTTAGCAGAGAGGTTATTTCAAAAGTTGTTCATTTGAATTGTTCGATGCGTATGATAATACACCGAACAAAATAGTGCATCAAAAAGTACGCTCGCCTATCGATAAAAATCTCACTTTCCTCCAGTTTAATTTTGGAAGAACGCTTTCCAGTTACACGTGTGGATGTCGCCAGAGGGAGATGGAGTGAAAAGGACAGTGGAAATAAAAATAAAGGCCAAAGGGGAGAAAAGCGAAAAACAAAGGGAGAGAAACAGAGGAAGGAGGCGTGGCTGATGAAGAAGAAAGAAAGGAAGAAGGGGAAGAGAAACGGGGACGGGAAAATGTGAGTAGACATGCCAGGAAACTAAAAAAGGTCGGGGAAGAACATCTTACGAAAAGTACTCTTCCCTTTACCCAAAACAATCATAACAATTGAAGGCGGCGTATGGGACAGTGCGGTCTTAAGAAAACTATTCCTAGGGTCTTAATAACAATTAGCATACTTTCACCGCGATATTTTAGGCACTCAAAACAAGTCTTTTGGCAAGGTGCTCAGCCTCGGTCGATTTTTATTACGCTTGTTTTTTCTCCCTCCGAGAATCGCGTCCATTTATTGGTTCGGTGGAGATCCTTAGAGGGAAGGCCCCTACGATCATATTTCCCGCCAATAAAACTCCGTTGTTTGATAATGGGTCCTCACCGAATGCCCTTCGAGATGGGATTCTGTTAGTATTTGAAACCGCACAAGAATTCATGAGGTGAATCCTTCTTTCACGGCTGTTATTATTATGTTTAAAACCAGTTGATAAAGATAGTATTACATCAGATTCTGGCGTTTCATAACATTATGGAGATGCTAGCGTAAACAAGCATATTTTCTAGGCCCTAATATTTGCGATGATTAAATCAGGAATATTCAGTTTAGCGAACACTAGGATACAAGAAATCTAGGGAGGAAACTTCTAAACCTAAGTTTAATTATTCATCAAGGAAAGAACATTTTTAAACGTGTATAATAATCTTAAAATTCCATATTTTTCATTATTAATTTGATAAACGAAGTTAGCGAAGTGAAAGAAAAATCACAGTATGTTTGATGGTTTTCTTATGAATCCAAAAATTATATATTATTAAAAATATTATTGATAATAGCATATTTCATAATTTTGAAATGAGAAATCATTTTCTTGATAGAAGAAATATTCATTAATATAAGCACAAACCAATTTTACAGTGTATTTGTACTTTCTGAAGGAAATCTTTACAAAACGAAGGGCATGTTATCAGATACAGTATCGACATCTCAGTATATTTTTCTCGAATTATTATGGTCGAAAACACTCAAGCCTTAATTGATTTCAATAATAAAGATTCGAGAACATTTCGTAGAGTAAAAATTACTCTTTTTTAAGATATATTTTTGCCATTTCTCTCTATCTCTCTATGATAGATGTGATGTCCCAAATGAAGGAACCTTTGCCAAAAAATAGAAAACTTATGAGCTGTTATAAGATATTTGAAAGGTTCCCAGGACTGAGAATTCAAAGTTATGTTCAAGAAATTACTTTTAAATGAATTAATATTTAATTAAATAATATTTATAATTATAATTTAATTGAACATTTGATGAGTAACACTTTAAGCAATGCTTTCAGTCCCAGAAGATATTTTTCATAAAATACAAAGTCTTCACGTGAGACTTTAATCACACGTCTTCAGGACGAAGTAAAAATAATGACTTCAGTAATCCTCTATCAGAATCCTAAGAGTAAACTATGTCAAAGATGAATCACTGATGTGTTAGTCATTACGCAAGAACCGAGATATTTAACCCTATACGTGGTTACCCTATAAGTGGATGGTCCCTATCGATCAGGGAATCAAAAGGAAGAGAAAGTTCGTCGACCTACAAAGAAGCCTCAAATCGAATTTAAGGGGTGAAAAATGGAGAAACAACAGCTTCAGATGAGTACCTGATGACGACAACCTGTTCGCCGAGTAACTAAGGAAAAATGTTCAAGGGGTTAATACGTATTGAGGGCGGAAAAAAGAGGATGGGTGCCAAGAAATAGCTGTTGAGTGGGTGGTTAAAAGCGAGGACCCATCGGCATGCCCTCTCCCTCCGCAAACAATCACTCTTTGCCCCATGTGACGTCACGCCTACGTCACTCAAAGCATCATCCGTTCCATCATCAGCGATCGCGAACAATACCTCCCCCCCCCCCTTAACGCCCCCTTTTCATGAACGGCCACGACCTCTTTCGATTCAAAAGGGGTTAACGTACGAACGAGTGCCTCATTCATTTGCATAACTTCGCCTTTAAAGTAGAGATGAAATGGTTGGATTAGAGAAGTGCAAAATATCTCCAGACGGAAGACTGCTAACGTCTTAACGGCATTGCGCGGAGCAATTTCGAAGGATGAAAGAGGTGCTCCTTATTCTTCGGGTACTAAAAGTGCTTCCGGAGACAGCCAATTTTGCTCGATAAAATGTTTTCTTTTCCTTCCAATTTATCGAAGTTTTTGTCGACAAATTTTCGGCGATTGAGTTATCAGAGAAGTTGAAAACTAAAGTGCTTCGAATTGTTATCGACGTAAGTTTTTCGTGTGATATTTGTTAATTAATGCATTTTTATGAATACTGATTATATATTTAACTATTTTTGTGTAATTTTCATGAAAAGATGTACGAAACCTAGAAAGATATTCAGCTAGGTAAGTACGAATTTTCAGTTCTATTACTTATAAATTAATATTATTTTTTTAAACTTTTAATCGGACGATTTTATGGGCTAGTTCTATTTAGGTCTACTCACATCGAGCAAAGAAAATTCATGCCTCTTCAACTGAATCTCACCTTAGCAAAACTCATTCCCTTTTACACAGTTTTAGGTATCCAATAGTGGAAGGATGTAACGTCCAACCAGCCTTCGAGTTAGTTTAACTTCACAGGCTGTCAGAGCTAAGAATAGCAACCACAACGTAAACCGAATAACATATTATAACTCGTCAAGGTTTTTCTTCTCTGTAGAATCCTATGTTTTAGAATTTTGGACAGAAAGGTTATAAAATCCTAGAAAACTAGTTCCTGCACCCAATAACCTCTATCTTTTATTTGGGAAAAGTATTTATTGAATGAAATCGTCCCATAAATTCACGTACGTTACTCAATATGCTTTTATTTTAGATGTTTCCTTACTCAATGATGCTAAAATAGAACGAAATGCGTTTGATTTCTGACTTTCAGAACTCCTCTTGTAGGTGAAATTCATTCTTGCTATGTTAAACTTTTTACCCTCTTGTCTTAAAACATTACTGATAGAATAAGATGGTAGTCCCTGGTCGTGATGATTATTTTCGGGACCATTTTAAAAAGAAATTCATCTCAGTTAAAAGCCAGCTGTTTCAGAATTGCTCATTATCCTGAGAGAAAGAACATAAAAATATTATATAGCAACATTTTTTACCTATAAAAAAAATAAAAAATGTCTTTTCTTTATAAAATTTAGAACCTTAACTGGATATTATACAATGATTTTTTTTAACAACAACGAAATGGAAAATATAGATGCGAACAAATTAAAACACGCGAGTACAGAACACCTGGTACTAACGCTCGATCTCTTGAGCACTTCCGTAAAGATGGGTACGAAGTTTCAACCGATGCCTTGTACTTTAAGAGGTGAAATCCAAATCTTGTCGATGAGCCGTATAAATCAAATATACTTCAAAATAAAGAGCGGATTGTTCACAGACGTGCAGATATAACGTTAACCCCTCTCGTCTCGTGCCAAAAATACTTCGCATGGAAATTCAGACGAGGCGCCATCGCAGGAATAACATGGCACAAGGAACCAAATTCCTTCGACGGCCCAACTTCTGGGAAGGGTAAACTGTAAAAACCTTCTTCTATAATTAATCCCAACATAGCATCCAAGCAGATAATAGGCAAGCGAGAGGGAAACTATCACAAAATAAAAGAATACATTCAAGTCATTCATGCTCTTCTGTTACGATGTAACTTGCGAGAAGGTTGGGAGTATTGAATTTGAATGAGGAAGGTAATTGTCCTGAAAGGGTAGAGTAAAACGGTTTAATTTCTCCGGGGACTTAGACTTAATTAAAAAAAAGAATCCTTGAGATTATTCCAAAACCTGAGCCAATTATTGATTCCGCTAAATATTTTGATTATTGAACGCAACCATAGAAACTAACTATTTACTAATCATTTGTAATGGCAACTGATTAGTATACGTACTTTATACATCATTTTTTTTAATTATGCCTATATTCTACACAGATATTCAATTTTGTCGTAAAATATAGCAATGACAACATTAAAAATATTCTGAGAATATTCCGTCATTGATATTTAAGGTATATTTAAACAGTTTAGGAGGGAATAATTGCTTAAAGACAACTAGAGAGAAAGTGGAAGTTATACTTTAATCGCTGAAAAAACGTGCGTAAAATCAATTGCAACATGACCCACAGATAGGGCCTTGACCTCGTGGGAGGTAAAATGAAAATAAAGAGTTCTTCTTACCGCTGGTATTTTTCTTTCACATCACCAGGCAAAGAGGACATATTGGCATCTTTCCGATTTTCGCCCAGAGATTCCGGTTTCTGTGGTTTATCCCCTCTGCTTAACGAATCTCTGATATCTAGCTGCTTGTGTACTACTATTTCAGATACGTTTTCTTTAAGTACATTACACGAATTGTGATTAATGCGTAAATATATTTAATCAGCTAATAAAAGGAATCGTCTTTAACTTATGGGATGAACTTATTAATGGTTTGACACATTAAAAGGTCACTCTCAAATTATGAAAAAGTTTATTTTCGTGGATTTCACTTATCATAAAGTTCAAGTCAAAAAGTATTCTTGAGTCTCATAAAAAATAATTTGTTTATTGTATACCATTCGAATCGAATTTTTCTTTATCGAAAAGTACACGCGTATTTTTTTATAATGAGAGAATATTCAATTCTTAATACCATGATTCAATGGAACTCTTTCATTTTACCCACCCTGATTCTTTACAGAGTACATTTATCAAAGTTGAAAAATATTTATTACTTTACCTTACAATTAAATAAAAATTTATGCCATAATTTAAAGCGAAGAAATTGGTTCGAAAAGCGGTTCCAATTATATACCGCGTTCTTCCTTTTATACGCGAGACTGTTTAAAATATCTTTTAATGCCGTTTCTTTCGAATTCAGGAAGAAAATCCGTCGAATGAATGTAATGGAAGGAAAAAAATAAATCCAATGTAAATAGAATTGAAAGAGAGGACGAGAAAAGGATTCAAAAGAAATATTACTGGAAATGAACCGTCTCGGAAAGATCAAATGAAAATAAAGATGAAATGAAAATAAAGATGGAGCTGTAATCCTTTGTAGCGAAATATGAAAGGAACATCTAGACTAGCAAAGCTTTTTCTGAATTTTCTTCCAAAGAGAAAATGAAATAAACTTTCCATAAATAAGATTGCTGTGAACAGGATTTTGGGTTCAAAAGATTTATATATACGAATATTTTATAATTCGGGTAAAATGGTGGTGATGACAACACATTTAAACATAATTTATTTAGTACATACAATTATCAGCGAGTAACAAACAAAATTAACTGCAAGACAAACCGTTTTAAACATCAAAGAAATGCGGATAATCAAATCTTTTATTTAAACAAATGTTAACGATCCGTAATAACGATTTCCATTACTCAATTATGATTTCTTTTTATATCATTTTAACCAATTATATATGGGGGTAAATTGTTTAACATTATTATGATATAAAATTATAGAATGAGGTTAATTTATTCTTTCTCAAAACTGTCTAACGAGGTTATCAAAACAAACTTATAGGAGGAAATAAATAAATTATATAGTATCTAATTCTTTTCAATTCCATTTTACGGTTAAATAATATTTATTTTTTTATTATTAATTTAATAATTTATTAATATTTATTGTTTTAAATTTTTACTAGTTATTTCTGAATTAATTATTAGAAACTCAGTCTTCTTCGTGAGCAATCCTTTTCGTCTGTTTCAATTCCAAAACATTTAAATTCATTGGTTTTATTTGATTTAGTGCGTTCACAACATTTGCTTGGATACGTAAATTATCGCACGGTTACATAGCGATAGTCGTCATGACGACGTTACAGTATAGGAGCAGTAAACAAGTTCAACGACGATTTGTTTTGAAACATGAATTGCTGCATAAGTACGTAACATAGGAAATGTAAGAATGTGGCAATGAAACGCAACTCCATTACGAGGATGAAGTGAAAGACGAAAATAGCTGAGGAAGCGGGGAGGTGTGAATGCCTACGCATGTCCTCCTCAGAAGAATTCGGGCTAATTAATTTTTGAGATAAAAGGACAGGAGAAGCGGGAATTATCGGAAAGGCTAATTTTCTACCGAAATGCACACGTGGTCTGGAGTCTTGAGGAAGCAGGATTTATCGAGTTTCGAGCGAGGAAAGGTTCTCAAAACGAAACCACCTCATCTAAACCACACAGATCCATTTTCAAATTACTTCCTGTTTCAAAATTTTGAGAACTGTTGAAAATTGTCACCTACGTATTGATATAATACTTACCCAGAAAGAGACGTAAACTACATGAGAAATTTTAATCTATATCTCCTAAAAAGGTAAATTTATTGAAGTATAAATTTTATCCGAGTTTAAAAAGTTAAAACTTCGTGAAATACGTAAAAGAAAATCGGAATTGAAAAATTTATTTTTACGATGCGTTTCACTCCACTGCTTATCGTGCAAATTCATATCTTATTTTTTTAAACCTACAGTAGAAGTAAAATAGAAGAGAAATATCAGTAATTTATTAAAATATTTGAACAACTTGTCAATATGTTTGTTACTTCTTTACCGTAAAACCAACAATAATGATTCCAACAATGAATATGATTGAGTATCATGATATGATGTACCCTTTCAATGCAAGGAAATTAGATTAAACTTTCAGAATATTTGCTTCTATCTCTCAATTAAAATTGTGATTAGTAAATAAAGGATACGCGGCTATAAATAATTAAGTATATTATCCTCGCATAAAAGATCGATCGTATTTAATGACTAAAATGAACGAGAATAGCAGCTCACTGAGAAAAATATACCCTTTCTGTTTAGGGGAATGAGATTAAATAAATTTCTGAATACTTTATTTGTATAAGGCATACTTCTCCACATACTCTCAAGCTCAAAGAACATTTGTTCGAGTACAATATAAATAATACGTGCCTTTTAGAGGTTTATATAATTTCAATACCAAAAATGCTAATTTCATTTTCTCTTTTACGATATTAAAAATGTCGTTTAGGAACCAATAAACAGTAAGATAATTATTCATCTTAAATTATTGCACAAGTTAATAAAGAGGCATATTTTTTATCTGTGATCTAAAAATATTTCAATTAGAATTCAACGAAAAGAATGTAATTGGGACGCGCGAGTCGTTCATTTGGAAGCTGTACGTCGTCTGTACCATTTATCCGAGAGACAGATCTCTGTAGGCGCTCTCATCGTCAATTACCAGGAGCGATTACCACCATTTCCTTCCGACAGATGGCGACACAATTTCCCCCCAAAGCGATGTTATTCCCGGAGAACGCCTCAATGTCGCAGGTATTTACTAGTTCCTTCCACTTGCGCGGTGTCTGCCATAAATCGAGCGAAGGAGTCTTCCTCGAATCCTTTTATGGCCAAAGATAATCGGACGTGCAGACGCGTTGACGCGTTGCCATCCATCGCTTTAACACCACATCATCGCATTTACGTATTTTCAGAAGGGTAAAAGAAGAAGTTAAACGTAACATTATGCATTGACGACATTGTAATTCAAAATAAATATAGGAAATTTAGTCCCTAAATTTTATAAAAATATACGATTTTACTTTAAAACTCCAATTACAGTTAATTGTAGTTAATTTGTTTATTTATTAATATTTATATTCAAACATTACTTTTGTTGGAATACGCTCAAATTTCCCTTAGTGCTGATCTTACTTAAATTTACTTGAGTGATTGTTTTACTTGGTAAAACTTTTTCAAAAATAATTTTCTTGTATCTTTAACTACATTTGATTTAATACTCATTTTCATCTTGGAATAAATCAATATTTAACCCAAATAAAGAAGCTTAATATTTTAGCTTCGTAAAAGAACAGCATGAGAAAGTTATGATGTTTAATGTTATTTACTAGACAAATTCAGTGTTGAAGTACCTTTTTCTATGTTTAGGAAAGACTTAATTACAGCCTTAAGCAAACTTGAGAAGTTTGATGATTAAAATTCATCAATATGAAAATAATAATATACGTGGTTAATATAAGGTGAATAATATGCATGCGTAGATGGATTTGAGTACGTTCAATCGCTAATCCCATGGAATTGCATGAAGCAAATCAATGGCATGATTTTAGGCATTCTGAGGTTTGAATCCCGAACCGTGTGTGGTCCATTTGCAAATGATCTCACGAAATGGAATGAATTTGCAAAATAAAACAAATTGTGCGAAAATTCAAATACGCCGATACGCTATGCGAAACTCTTTGGCCGTGGGTATTTTTACATCCAATGACTATACCCTCAAAATACTGGACATTCTTCTGGTTTCGAAGGAATTTCCATGGCGACGGAACGAGACAATTGAACAGCGCAGTCCCGTACGTAAAGCAACGTTACAGACTGTACACAGCCGCATAGAAAATAAGCACCGATAACTCCTCCATTTTAGTACACCTACGAGAGAATAGTAAGACGCTACTTCTTACGCACTAGAACTTCCCATTCCTTCCGTTTAACGATATTCATTTGTTCGGGGCAAAAGTTTTCTTCCTTAACACCGGTGGCGTGAGTCACGCCTTCCCATTCACTTTCCGAATTACACATGCGACCGCGATTTACATACAACCGACACTTTTACAAAGGACCCCTCCCTTTTCCGAAAACTCGGTCGTCTAGACGACGTTGAGTCGGGCCAACGACGCAGATTGTGTGGCAGCGTTTCAAAAATAAGAGTCCCAGGGACCCACGGCAAACCACCCACAACACGCCTGCCTTTCTTGGCCTCATAACTTAAAAAACATGCCCTTTCCCCGAATTTCTATAAGTTTCCGCACTGAATCGAACATGGACTCCCCCTGATCCAACCAAAGGATGATGATTCTTTTCTTTCCGTAACCAAAGCGACGCGAACAACACTGAAATCGAAAATACCGCGCGTGATCGATTCCGAACTCACGGTTTTTCAAAACAAGCGTATCAATCAACCGTTCCCTTTTCGTAAAAGCGTTCTAATGGCATCGTTATTCAGGAGAACCTTCGTAATTTGCGTTCATCTCCGACTTCAAACAGATGCATTTACATCTATTTATTCATTCTCCCGGATTTTTTTGTACCCCACGCGTTCCTTTATACGTTTTCTACAGAATCTCTCTCGATCTTCATCTACCTCTATGCTCTCTAACATTCTCCGAGCGAAACAGACTGTGGATGTTGTCGGCTGGTCTCAAAGGCTCACTGACCAATGTTAAAATAATACCCTCATTTGTTTTTTATCGGCGATCGAGGAAAAAACTCGCGCTTCAGTTTAGGCTGTTCTCAAGCGCTGTTCACGTAAATAAATACCACCTGATTAAATAATTGAGTCGTAATATTCTTACTAGGTAAAAGGGGATTGATTGCCCGCACGTAATACGAGATTTGTATCAGCTGTAATCATTCTTATTTTAACCATTTAATGTCTATTTTTTACTTTCTCATTAATTTCATTAAATTACTCAGTGTCTAGTTTTTTCCACTCTGATCCACTGCCAGAATTTATTCCAAAAAATTCCAGAAAATAAAGTTTGATATAATTCTTGTATGCCTTGTATTTTTTATTATTACTCACAATGCTTCAAATGCTTCATTAAAAAGCAAACGCTAAAATCATGTTTACAGAACTACTCAAAACATTCAAAAAAGTGTAAAATACAATAAATAACTATTTCCAAGAAAAAATCGTCAGTACTGATAAAGTATTACTTACAAATAACATATGTGATTAATTTCTACTCTATGCTTTCTTAGGATTTTATTTTATATCCCTTTTTCTTACCTTTTTCGGAAGAGGGAATCTTTCAATTGTAAGTTTAACTTTCAATTAAGTTTTTCAAGCTCAATTAGAAGAAAAAAAGAAGCCCGAATTCAGGACCTTAACTAATCACCTACTTTCAAATAAATACTATTTCCTCTTAGCAATGAAACCCCTTTTCCCCTCCAATGTAGTCGGCGTTCGACTGCAAAGTAAACAAGATTATAAGTGTTGATCTCTAATAAATATTTTCTTATGCGTTCGTCCAAACATGGAGTCGAAATCTAATTCTACGTGTATAAGTCACATTTACTTAAAACTTACGTCATTAAGATTCCTTGATTCGTCGAGTTAGGCATCGAGAATGGATGACCAGATTTACAGTATGCAACATGTAAAGCAAACGCGCCTGTTGCAGCTGCATTTTTATCACGAAGAATCAGTTTTTGTTTTATTTGACGTCCTTTCACACGTCTTCTTCCCTTACCCCACCCCTTGGCCACCATCTGGTCCCTCGTCTGCATCGGTTACCCTCGCTGCACTTCTCCATCAGTGGGCTGTTGTGTCGCCGGAAGAACGTGTCCTTCCCTCAAAACACTCCTTTTTTTAGGCCTTTCCCATTTTCCCTCGCAAAACAACCTTTGTTTCGTTCAGTTGAGGACCTCTTGTTTTGTTTTGCTCAAAAGAGCTTCTTTTTTAGTACTCTTGGGAGTGTTTTCTTTTCCTCGTTGCTAACGTCGTTAATTAAGTTTCTTTAAGAGTTTTTACGGAGCTTCAAGGAGCAGCCGACGCTTCGAAGCACTTACCGGACTATTTATTCGTTGACGAAGGCGGGCGTGCGCTACGAGTACGGCAGTTAGCCGTTTTCAAAGGCGGCCAAATCGAGTCTAGAAAAGCGTTTTTCTACGTAATTGAAACCTTAACTTCCTCTTTAGGGAGATGAAGCCCTGATTTGCAAATGCCTATCGAGAAGTTTTGGAACCAATCGATATCTTATCGAGAAAGGTACGATTTCAGGTAGCGATAAGTCGAAGAGATTTCACGAGGAGAAACCGAGTCTTTTGAATATGAATTTTAGAATTTATCTTATACGAAAGTAGAATAAACTTAATTGCATGTTCTAATGGAATTTCAGTAGAGAGTTTCATTTTTAGAAACTCAAAGTAATGGTTACGTGTCAGTAAAGAGAAAGAATTAATTTTATAGTTCATTAAAAGCGATCATCGTGTGTGATTTAGTAATTGTAACATTCTGTATGGTTGCAGGTTTTCTAAGAATTGTTTCGTACTTAAAAATATTCGAATTTGACAAATAACGCATCAATACATTATCGAGGACCATAGGTCAAAATTTTCACATTTTTATTCCTAATTTTCGTAATAATCCTCAAAGATTGCTTAAGACCTTATCAACTTACTCTGCTAGTTGGTTTGAAGGTTGCCTCCAAACACATGATAAGTAAGGCCTATAGAATACAATAATTGGCAGAAGATTTGATATTCACTGAAAGACTTTATTAAAATTGTATAATATAAGTTATAATCAGATCTTGTTGCTGTGTATTTTATCTAAGTTGTGTATTTCTTGAACTCAAAAAAGAGAGAATACATTACACAGAAAATTCATTCAACTGGAATTGTGTACGTTTTTTACATTTTATGGATTTCCACAACATTTATACGGCCTCGTATATTTTATATTCGAACGATCTGGTATGAAATTCATGAGATGGAAAACAGATCTAGTCGCACATCAAGCCCAGGAAATACTTTCTACCATATTCACTTGCAGTAAAAGGAGGAACTAAAAAATAAAAACATCTAAAGACGTAAAATGCAAGAAAAAGTTTAATATAAACTCTTGCTAACGTCTAACAAACTTTAAAACAACCTTTGGACACACTACTCAATTCTATTTTATCCACAAATACCAATGATGCCTTAACAATAAAGTTTATTTATTGTTTTCACGTAGTAAAAGATTTTTCATTGTTATCTTTCAACGAAATTTTTACTCCCTTTTCCGTCGATGAAAATTAAATCGATAAATTAGACACTAAGTTACACGTATCTAAAAAATGATACGATGACGTGGTAAAGCGAGTCTTAATTTATCAAAAGCATTTTCGTCCTTGTTCTCTGTACCCAGAGGTCATTCCCAAATGACAAACTCGCACCTGACGTATATTTGTTTCAATTACTGGAGTAATCAGTGAGAACAGTTCATTTCTCATAAGCTTTTCTGAGCAATGGGGGACGTATGAAACATTCCGTTTTAACTGCACCTTCACTTGGCAACAATAATCCTGTTCCTTCCGAGGCCAGGTACATTCGCACAGTTCCGCATATCGTGTCCCTCATCCAAATTCATCTTGAGACAGAATTATCCTCCTTCTGGATCTTTTTTCCATTCCCAACCCTCATCTCAGAATACGCATACTTACTCATTGCGTTCTTTATTCTATTTGATTGATTTTCAATCCAAAAATAATTCGCTTTTTAAATCCTACGTCATTTATAAAAAAATCCCAAATATTTCAGAGGAATGCTATATTTTTGACCCTTCATGATCCACTATTCTGGATGATTGACTCATTTTAACCACTCATTGAATAAGTGGCATGTTAATTGAATTTAATGCTTCAATCCATCGTTGATGCTGAGCAGAAGAATGTTAGTCTAGATCTATAAAAGGGGTTATAATTTTAAAATGTTCAGTGTTTATTATATTATGCGTTTTACTCAAAATTAATGAAAAATTACATTATTGAAAGGGAAAAAAGAAGTGAAAGTTGTTTTGCTTCACATTTAAGTTCACAGTCCCGTATTGTCTAGTGGTTAGGATACCCGGCTCTCACCCGGGAGGCCCGGGTTCGATTCCCGGTACGGGAAACTTTTTTTTCTCTCCCGTCAGCAATTGTTAGTTTTGTTAGTTGTTCATATCGATAACTCTGTAATGTATTTGTTCCAGTTAGCAATAAGCAAATTATACTTAATTACACGTAATATAATGTTATTTGAAGGGAAAGGTAATATTCTAAGTTTAAAAACTGCATAGAGTATCACCATAGAATTATACACTGTTTCAGAGGTGATTAATTTTTAAATTGTAAAATTAAAGAATTTCCTTGTTTTAATGATAATTCTATTAATTGAGAGAGTTGATCTTTTTTAATATACACTAAGATTTATCATGAAGAAAATATATGATCTTCCTATTAATGCATGCTTTATGAATTATATCCCAAGTTTACGTTATAGTTGTCTTGAAAATGAAGGGATGAAGTACCTGAAGATTTCTTATCAACTTACTTTATACAATTATGACAAATTATTATAGCATTATAATTATCACAATCGCCATCAGAATTAACTGAAAGTGATATTGAATAAAATTCTTGTGCTGAGTACTAACGACCACGAAATAAATTCCCGATCTTACTAATGAGTTCAGTATATAATAGGATCCAAATCTAGGATTCAAGGATCAATCTTTATCCAAATCAAACAACCTTTCAATTTTAAGTCAATATTGAAAGCTCGGAAATATATGTTTTTACTAAATTCATCATCGCATATTTTCTGAGATGTGAGTAAAAGCAAAAATACGTAGCGGATATCACGAAAAAATTAAAAACACAAAACAAGAATCTCGATTCAAACCTCCGATGCCAAGTATGTAACCCACACTCGCCCGAAAAAAATACGCTACACAGCCGTGAAACGAACGTACTGAATACGTGAATTCCTCTCGAAAAAGAATTCCCTCTTCTGGCTCGACTCCAAGGCTCCATAGGATGGGAAGAAAAGATATGATCAACGCGTCTTCATATTAAGGATTATGACTCTAAAGTCTTCCCTTGGTTCCCGAGCGAAATTCAGCGAAAATATTTTTCGAGGTTTCCCGAAAATATTTGGGAAAATGTGCCAAGAAATCCGCTTTGAAGAATCGGTAAATACGCGCGTGAATTTTGCACTCCATTGTCCGTAATCATGCCATCAAACCCCCTTTGAATAGCGTGTGATAATTGAAATATTGATCTGCCTCAGTAGTGCCTTTCACCGTTAATATGAAGCATGCCATAGTGATATGAATTTTTATCAGGGTTAAACTTTATTATACCATCTTAGATTCAAAATAAAGTCAACTAAATCGCTAAGCGTGACGAATCTTTGGTGGCAGTTGTATTTAAAAGTAGCCCCCTATTTTTCTCTTGAGTCATTCCAAGCGTATAATTACTCGGACAATAAAATAAAAGAGGTAGCTAATATGCTTTATTTCAGATGGGATTATACACATAAGAAGTTATGACTCTGGGTTCTTTCCGTCGGTTCCGAAACGGCAAACGGGAGAAGAGAGGGAACTATAAGTGTCGTCGCGTTGTTAAGGGTACCAATTGCAGCGAGAAAAGAAATGGAATAGGGCCATTCTGATGGAAGGTTGATGGCTTTACAACGCTAACTATGAAAGACGTATGTATTTCGGCTGGTTATTTCGTAATGGAATAATGTTACCATGGTTCTAGAGTTTCATGATTTTCTCGTATTAGAATTATTGAACATAAAATCCCTTATTGAAAATATTAACGATATATAATAGATAATAATAACGAATATTGGAACGATTCTCAGCATGCATTTTTCCGATCTGCTAAATAAAAATAAGGTAATTCTACGTAAAACTACCAGGAGATAATTTATTTACGGATGATCTTACCTTTACAACTCCTGAAGTGTACATTCCAATTTGAGTTGTTGGAAAATAAGACTTTACTCACAAATAAATTGATTAAAATACAGTTGATTGATAGTTAAACGTAAAATTTTTTACTGATAGGGATATTTAAACACACATAATGTGGGTATTTGTAATTAGATGGTCATATAGAGTTATCATAATGAGATTTATTCAACAAACTGCATTCTCACTCTATTATACTAATCCTTTGATTTATAATATTTATGATTTTATAAAATTATAAGTGCTATACAATGTATATTAAAGAGGATATTAGGTATACAGCATCAAATACTGAAGTTATTCTAAGCTCATCGAAATTTTCAGATTGTATCTACGTGAAATAATGATCTGTGTGAAAAACCGGGGAATTTCTTTTGCTTTTCTAACGAAGAAGCCTAATTAGTAATAATGTTTACAATACATAAACCATGGTTACTAATCAAGATATTTAATCACATATTTACCTTGGTAACGCATGTTGTACGTGTTTATTTTTACTCAGACAAGACTTTGTATCATAACAGTATTTCTTAACGCAGCGAAGGCTATTGCTTTTTTATCTCAATTCATTCTTACTGTAATTTTTGAGACGATACTGATCTCCTTCACTGGAAGAGTAACAAGATCAAGAGAACATAATATTGAAGGAGCGGTAATTTTCACCAAGCGACGAAAGGTTTTCCGAAGTATTCCGTTGTTTTTATAACCGTGAATATCCTTCCGTAAAGCTCGCGATACGATATAAGCTCGAGATGAAAATGAATAGATCCTTTCCGAAATGTCACTCGAACGATAATTTGCAGCGATAAAATTTCCTCGGCGCACGAGATCCTTTCACGCTGTTTTCGTATCAGAAGGCTTTAAGGCGGTGGAAAGAAAAAGGAGAGCTTCATAATGCATCTTTCTATGAATAGACCCTCTGCACAACAAACTCATCAGCTTCCTCTACCCTCAAGAAGACTTCCAGCCTCTTTAACTCGTTTCCCTCATCCGAAAAAAGAACCATCATCTCTGTGATGCTTCGCCCGTGAAAATTGCCTTCATATTCGCGAAATACCACCGAAGAAGCTTTTTCTATGTGTACAAAATTTAACTGTTTATTGCCTCTTAGGGAGGATAAAGTGTTGCCATGGTCGCCGTGGAATAGACAATCCTCTATTTCGAAAAGGAATTCCTCAACTCCAGACAGTCGTTCCAACCACCCGCCTGCAATAAAGCTTACAAATTGTCCATTAAAGAACCAATCCTGCGCGCTTGCCAAATATCTTTCCACAAACCTGCGTACCTACGAAAAGAAATAACTCTATAAGAAGTCAGAAATATCAGAAGGCTTGAGAAGATACTTTCATTTTATTTGTTTAACCCAAACGCAAAACTGTAATTGATTTGCTGGTAGTCAAACACCGATACTTTCCGAGCCGTAACTTGTCGAACGATACGAAGTAACGGTCTATAGTAACAACCTCCCATGGCTAGAGAAATATTTTCCCGAGTGATAATATTTCGATGTGTGGAACGTAAAATTTAAAACAAACCTTGAGGTTAGTCGTTAACCCAAAAACATTAAGAGTAATTAAATTTTGAAGTTTTGTGCTCAAATCTCAGATATATTTATAGACTGTGAAAGTTTTTCGTAAAAGAAACGTCTAAAGTAAACAGAGAGAGAAAAAATATAATTATTAAGATAATTATGAGAGGAATATTATGAGATTAAAGTCATGCAACTTTTTTTCACAAAAATATCATCTCAGCTTAAGAACTTCTAATTATTTAAATTCAAGAAAGATTTTAACAGTTAAATTCCATAAAATAACTTTTTAAAACATTTTTTCTCTTGAATTACAGTTTCAGGATAACATTTTATTTTCATTTACGTAAAAATTTCGTCTTTACCTCTATCAAAAAATAGGACAGTCATCTTGCAGTAATTGCAGTCTATTTTAATTATAAAATTTATATATTTTCTGATAAAATTTCATCAAGGCTAAACAATAACACTAAACTTTTTAATGCTTTCCTTTTTTATAATAAAATTAAATGACTCTTCACTCGAAATAACCATCATTTTCTAAATACTAAATTCTAGAATATAAAAAAACTTCAACGTAATAAAAAATAATAAAATCCATTATTTTAGAACATACGTGAGTAGTTTACGAGTTCAAAGCTTAAGCAAATGCATCCTCATTATATAAAAGGCACAAAAAGTAACCCTTTAACCTTCAAACAATTAACGTACGAAATTAAACATACTCTTTAAACTTACTCTTTAACATACTCTTTAATTAAACAGACTCTTTCGCAACAAATTTAGATTGCTAAATCCGATTCCTTGTTCAAATTTACGCTTCTGGGTATCTTGAGTTATCGACTTGGATTTGTATTCGGAGATTCATTAAATACAATAAAGATACATTTTATTGTGGCAAAATTCCAAGCATCATTTCCAAAGCGTAAATAGATTTTCTTCCGACTATTCATATCGTTCTTGCAGAAAGGGTAATGATATTCCAAATTATAGGTCCAATCTCTTACAAGGTTGCCAACTCTACTGCTCAATAAGAGAGTAGAGTCCATCTTAAAACTCCCCTTATGTACCCTCTTAAATATTTCAATGAGCGAAACGACAGTATGTTTCCAAAATCCCATAAGACATGTGAAGACATGATCCTCATGTCATTCCTTGTTCTTTGCCTATATTAATATTTCGGGTAAGAAAGGTTTTTAGTTATCCATAATGGAATTCAGCAAGCATTTACAATCGTAAAATATATTCAGGTTTATGGAGGAGACTATGAAAGGAGGAGGCTATTGACCTTTATTAATCAAAGACTCTATATTCCGGCTTTATGAATTAATATGCCATTTATAATTGTGCATAAAATATTCTCACTTTTTATTTTTTGACTAAGAACGCTGTATTTTGGCGCAAAAATTTTGCAACTCTTACTATTTTTAATAAAATTGTATCTTACGAAAATAAGTAGTTGCACTTCCTCCTTTAATTTCCTTATCGTTCTAATCTGTTTACAAACTTCTAATTTAAGATTATCTTTTGTATCTGCCTGTGAGGTCAATGACTGGATGTTTGTCGATCCATTTCAGCATTTTTACAATACCGTCCCTCATCCTGAAGTGCTTTATATAGACATGGGTATCTGTAGCAAGGTTAATTTAATGAAGGGTTTTCAAAAGAAGAGTGGATGTCTGAGGGAAGAGAACTGAAGAGTTGGAGAAAATCCAACAGCCCCTGTCTTTCTAGACCTGACGTGTCCAACAGAATGTCTCAAGCATCCCTCCGAAGTTGCCCTCTCCAATCAGTTTCTTATTGACCTTCCGTCTTTTAAGGTACTCCTGTACTTTTCCTTGAGCTGAATTATGCTGGTTGTTCAAATTAATATGCTACTATCTATAAACATTGAAAGTATCCTTTATAATGTACCCTGTAAATCACTTATGTAGGATAGAATATTAGTCCTATCAATTATTGATTTTTTGCCCATGTTTCTGGTGTTGCTAACTATATACGAACGAAAAATTAGAATTCATTTTGAAGCTTTTTTGCTATATATCACTCACGTAAATTATACTGTCCTACCATTCACTTTATGACCAAGTTGTATCATTCACAGATGAATACTTTATGATCTAAGATCACATTAATACAACAATAATTTTACAAATACAGATATTACTGAAAAGAGTGTTTCTCGTACATGAACATACCCTGAAAATTACTTCCATTTCATACAAACTAATATAGGATTATTCGCAATGATAAATGGACTCATTTTTAGTATCATTGTCATAATATATATTGCATTTATCTAAATGCAAAATCTTCCGAGCTAAGCAGATTTCACAATACTTTTCATGAATTCATTTTCGAATTTTTCTAGTGTAAAACAATGCTCAAGAGGGATGATTTCACGGCCATGAAAATCCCGATGCAGCATTTCACCTCGTTGGAACTTTGAAAAAACCCATCCTTGCATTTAGCTTATCATCCGAGACTTATTCCATTGCAACCCCGCACGCCATATAGATTTTATGAAAATTTATATCTTTATTGTTCATAAAGTTTGTTAAGCCCAATCATTCTCACTCCCGTATTGTCTAGTGGTTAGGATACCCGGCTCTCACCCGGGAGGCCCGGGTTCGATTCCCGGTACGGGAAACTTTTTTTCCCTTCTATCATTAATAGTTAATTTTGTTAGCTATTCAAATCGATGATTAACTAAATTACTTTTTTCTAGCTTTTAATAAGCACCTCATTCGTAGTCACGCCTAATTTAGTATTATTATATTATTTGAAAGGAAAGATAGTACTCCAAATTCTTCTCAAATCCAAAAAGTTCAAGTTTAAAAAAATACCTACAGTATCGTCATAGAAAAATGCACTGTTACAAAGTAAATATTTTGAAATAATAAAATATTTTGCGAGTATAATTTTGAATATATGTTTCTTTGGGTCAAACAAACATACGAATGTTAAATTTTTGGCATTAATCTAACGTAAGTTTAAATTATCCTAGGAGACAAGATAAGACAGAATATTCTCTACGCAGTAAAAGCCTATGAACTTCTATTAAACGTATCCTCATTAACCAGATACATCTGTTTCCCAAGTCAATTAGATTTGTTCTCTTACAAGCCTAATGGAATCTTTATATTTAGAATCATTATACGAAATCGTACTAATGTGTAAAATTTATCAATACATCGTTTCGTTTCATTAAAACCTAGCTAAAAATATGCATAAATATGTTTCGTACGCCCATAAATATATTTATCAAAACTTTTAGAATCCGTAGCAAGGTTTCCTTTTTATTCTCAAAATTATGGTTACTTAAAAAAATTCATAATAATTCTGCGATTTAATTTTCAAAGGGCAGATACCAATGGACAGAAATAAGCGAATAAGATGCTTTGATATTCAGATATAGTCCTAGTCTTGTAGGTATATTTTCTGTTTCCTTTAATCAACTCTTTGCGCCTTGTGAAGAGTTGATCCCGAAAGTGAAAATCTCCCAAAAGAACGGCTTCTGTCAATCTTCGGTCAGATCCTGGACATTCTTTCCCTTTCTAACGCTTTCACGATGACCTCTCCTTCTCGACAAGAGCGACAACAAGCAAGAGGATGTATTTAACATCAGGGACCACTCAAACCAAACAGCAAAAGCTTTTCTCTCTCTTTAATGAAGTTCCGATGGGATTGGAAAGCGAGAGCACTTTGACCGCATCTTTGCCCCTCTGTTAAAATTTGACGTTTCCGCTCCTAACTAAACAAGCCGAATGGCGGTGGGCGGATTGACAAAAAACGTTCGTGCCATTGTTATTTTTCTTAACATACGTCAACTCTGCATATTGGATTATAGTATGCTTAAATTTCACAACCGTTATGATCTCAACTAAACCAAAGTCTATGGTATTCAATACGTCAATCATTTTACGATATCTTGAAAACAGACACTTTCGGCGTACTGGAAAAAGATGAACCGAAGTTTGCAACAGCTTCTGTAGCTCATTATGATTTCAAATTAGAGATTTTTCTTCTTACTTATAAAAACAAGCAGCTATTAATCAATCACCTATTTATTATCATCTGTCAGAATAACAGTAACTGAAAATCGAGTTTTAATTACGTAAATTTCGGCTAACAATCTTAATACTGCATTTAATACTGCATCTAAAATTTAAAATCGTAACTTTACAATTCAGGTAACTTAGATTTGTTTTCAAGCTTTGTGTAGGTTTATTTAAACTTATTTGAGGAAACAAATAAAAGGAATGTGGAAACGGAAAATAAAATTTGAGGATAACAGAAAGAGCTTCTCAGAGTCTATAGAAACCCCAATTTCCGAGCTTGTACGAGATAAAAAGTGTGTTTGTTAGGATCAGTGGATCTCATAGAAACGATATTGCTGCAGAATCTATAGAATATCGGTGTGATTTTCCTCCCGAAAATAACCTTTCCGTGGCTGTTTCAGGAAAGAGATCCCACGTAGATACGGAGAGTGTCACTCGGCATTTGTTGGTGTCTGGAAATATAATACTCGCGGAAATGGAACGCCACGTCGTCCCTTATTTCCAAAGCCGTAGTTCGTGACAAGAAGTGCGATCCACCATTTTGGATGGCCACTTTCCGCGCAGTGAGAATTAAGCGCTCCCCTTAAGTGACGTGAATAAGTGACACGCGCCAGGGGTGGATACGAATTATGCACGAAATAGAATTATTCATGCATTATAAATTGTGGTGAAAGGGAAAAAAACTGTATCTCGACAAAAAATCAAAGGACATTCTCTTTTCCTTTCATTTTCCTTTAATAAACCAGAAATCGGACATGACAAAGAATAATAATGCCTAATTTTTGTTTCATCTGATGAATTATGTGAAGAGATGATCCTCTAAGTGGGATTAATTGCGGTGAGGGACAGATTAACGTCTCAGATTACGAGTGAATCACACAGTTTTAATATTCTTTCGTATTTATGGATCAGATTGAAAATGTTTGTAGCTTAATTTTAGTTATGGTAATTAAAATTTGAAATAATTCATCACTTGATCTTGGTTAAGTAGTTAGACTCAAATATATTCGTGGTAATAAAATTTTTTTATTCTTTGATTATTGATTTTCGTTCTGAATTTACTGCATTATAAGACTGATCTCTGAAGAGTGTTTTAGAGAGCGCACAATCAATAAATGCTCATAATTATTCAATAAAATGGTAGACTTAATAATTACCAAAATTTACAATAACTAAGAGATAATTGGAAAAAATAATTTTCATGAATACATTTTAATCCTTCTATAATAAGTAAGAGTAATATGTCCTTAAGAAGCAAGAAATATACTGAATCATCGAATTTAGTGCTACAAATCGTAAGATATTTTACCATAAGTACCTAATAAAAATTACAACTGTTAAAAATCGCGTCCAATATATAACAAATAATACCCGTAATGTAGAATATCTTTTAAAATTCTAGTATATAATAAATCAAAGTAATTTCCTGGATATCAATCATCAACTAAAATGTAATGCAATAAATATGCAAAAAATAATTAGTTGAATTTAAATCGAGAACAAATACGCAATTTACCATGCCCTTAGAAAATGTGGGATGCGATCAATTCAATTCAATGTGTTCTTTCAGTTCTCATTGACATAAAGCAAAAACGACCAGACTATACGATATACACCATCCTAAAATAACTCGGATCATATTCGTATCATATTTAATTCGAAAAAACATTTACTAAGTCTCCTCCTAGGAGGTTGTTTGCGTAGAGTATTAATAAATCACCATCTTCCGAGGCGATGCTAAAGGCCTCTTTAACTGCCAAATGTTCGTGGTGGCCGAAGCCTCCTTCACGGACCTCCATCCAGAACTGTGAGCTCCGTAAAATTTTCAGTACAGTCCCGCATTCCATCGCCGGTTAGTATCTGTCAGGAGCAAATCATTCCGTTAACGCTGCATCCCCAACAGAGAGCATTGCATCCAATTGCCACCCGCGCGAAGTTTATTTTTTTCTCCCTTTAGGATGCATCCATTTCCGAAGAAAATTCTTCCTTCCGAATGATTTATCATTGGAAACAGTGAGCTTAAATACCCTTAAAAGTTTATGCGCTCGAATTTCCGAGGAATTGTCCCCTCTCTCTTGGGGAGAGAGGGTCAGGGAGCTTTGGCAGATGCTCGGAGGGAAAAAAATGAAGGAGTGGGCGGACGGAGACCAAAGGATGGCGGCGAAAAAAAAAAGACGGTCGCATTTCGGGAATCGTTAGATTAAGGCGATGATGATGAAGGGATGAAATGGTCGGATGGAGGATAACGATTCGGTTAAAGTAAACATGGAGATAAAGTCTTTTACGGATCATTAATGAGATTGAGTTTGACTCTTTCGGGGAAGCGAACCAAGAATAGCCAAGGGAGGAGGACTGCCCGATATGGATGTGTTAGTTGGTTGAAGGACGGGAAAGGACATTGATGGAAGGAATAACGAATTAGAAGTTAATTAAGAGTTGGCGAAGGGAGCTGATGGGGTTTAGAAGATCCTTTGATATGCTGGATAAAGAGGTGACGCGTTTTATCCAGGAAACGTAATGGACGAAAATAAACTGATAGGATCTCATAACTTTTAAGGTAATTAAGTGGTATCCTTTCGATGGGAATTGGATAAAATTTCTCTCGTAGATTTAATATTAGTAGATGGAAGATGGTAATATACACATCAGCAAAAAATTCCAGACGAATTTTAGATGAAATTGTTCTGCTTCCGTAATTAAATTCATTGATGTTTCTCTTTGAAGGTGTGAATCGAGCAAATATTTTAGTTTATTGTATAAAACTAAGGGAAAAATTAGCATACATCGTTTAAGGGAGTTCTAAACGTATGCAATCTGAAATTTAATCCTCTAATAATTTTAATCTTTATATACGAGAACTGTCTTCAAATTTCCCCGCTAATTCATATGTCTATATCCTAAAAAAATATTGGATCGGAAAATGTGCTCGAATATTTGGCTGCAATTTCCAGCAAGATTCTTGACGCACATCCAAAATTTACCAACAGTAAATTCTGACGCGCATCCGAACCACGATGAAATAAAATTTTATTACTCACTCAATTCTTTCGAGCAATAATAGTAAAAGTGTAATGAAAGATGCTTAAGCTTTCTCATATCATTCCCATCTTAAAAATTGTCTTAAGACCATCCTCTGGATTGGTGCATGGTAATTCACGATTGCTTTGAAGTATGGGTTTTTTTGTTTCTTTAAATTTCAGTGAGGATTTTCCTCATACTCATTTCAGGCCCTTGAACATCTTGTTCTCGATTCGTGTCCGATTATTCTGTGGAAACACGCCTTCGTGGAATTAAAATACCATCATCCCTTCAATCATAATCACACCATGACAACCCTCATTATTTGAGCCCCGCACCGCCCACGTCTCTCCAAAACATATTTATCAAGAGAGAGATGATACTTTTTCCAGCTAAACCGAGTTTCCATGGAACCCTTTCTCCCAGAATTTTGATGGTTGCCACAGTCTCGAGAGGCAATCGTTCCCTTGTCCGAGAAGAGAGCCGCTTCCTCAGAAGATAATGTGCGCAGATAAGGAGGGATCTTCCCAGAAGGGGGAATGACTCTCTCGGCAGTTGAGGAGGACATGGAAGTGGGAAAAAACCCCTTCGGACTCCCAAACAAACCCCCGCAAGCCACGTGACACCGATGTACTTCCATGTGGGACGGAGGGGAAGTGAGAAACGGCGCGGGGATGGGTTAAAAGGAGACGGGGCAGAAATATTGTCTAAAGATAAAATTTTGGCCGCCACGGCGGCGAGGTGTAGGGGGCGGTGGAGTGGGGAGGAGGGGAAGGGAGGGGGTGAGACGAGATTTCGGAAAGCGAAGAAGAAAGAAGTGGAATGATGTCGGGAAAAGAAGATGAATGCTCGGACCTAGTAGGAAATGCGGAGAACGTAACTGTTGCGCGGTAATTGAGTGAAAACTGTGAGGGAAATTTAACAAAGGCGTGCGATACACTCATCAACGGAGCAGAAAATGAGGTCCGAATAGCGTCCGGAAGGGATTTTTACGGGAAGACGCTAATTTAGGTAATTAATGCAGAGCGACCTGTACGTGATTGATAACTCCTTAATGTTTCTCCTCGTTGATCCGTACGTAATGCAGATATATTAAGGTAGTGTTTACTCCTACAATGTCGGCTCTAACTAAGGATATCCCGATCCCATCAGTGTCATAAACCAAAGGGTTCTACATCCTTTACGCAAACCGTAAACATTTTTATCTACGTAACCATAACAGGAGGTTAGTAAAATATTTCCGAAGTACTTAAAAGGCTCCACATATCACTAAAGGCGATAAGCTAGCGTATTCTTTATGTCTACAAGGCCCCGTTGCTTCTCCCATAGCGTTCATTTTCCTTCCCAGAGCCCATCTGATTAGTTCGGAAGGCTCCCGGAGGGTTGAAGCATCTTTGCCCTCCACGCCGGGTTCAATTACCGGTTTGAGCTGGTAGATTCTTATCACACGCATTTTTGGAAGTAGCTTTAATGATATCATGTTACGGGTTCCGTGTCCAAAAGGGGTATCCGTACCATATAAGGTATTTAGTACCAGAACGATAAATCGAGGGTTAATTTACAACAGACGAAGGTCAAGACTGAAACACTGCCCTGGTACATCCAAGCACATGATGCCTATGATCACTGGCATGTATTTGAAGAAAATATGTCAATTAAATTAATTCTTAACTTTAAATTGTGTTTTCTTATTTAAGGACATTTTCATTTCTCACCCACATGGAAAATTATAGCTTACTCTAAGTAAATATCAACGTCTTTTAGCGGTCTTTACATTTTAAGAGTTTTTATTCAAAATATTCGTCGATACATTTACGAATGTAATTCCTCCTCATAATGGAAATATGAGAGCTTTAGCTAACCGATAATTTGAATCAACGTAACTTTGACAGCAACGTATTCGATAAATACATTGCTGCCAATGTATTCGATAAATATAAATTTGGAACTTCGATGCGTGTCATTTAGAACTTTATCATTGAACTTGTCATTTTCCTTTTTTTGGTCATGTTAAGGCATGAGTAAGACTCATCGAGGCTTCACCAATATATATCAATACAAAACACCATAAACATACTTGAGAACATATTAAATTAAAACTGATCATTATCTCATCTTATCCAACTAATTTAAAAAATTACATTTAACCTACCTCATTCCTTGGAAGCATTCAAACTTATGCATCTTTGTGAAACTTTCCCTTTAGATAATTACCATGGTGAAATGTATTATAAAATTACGGAATAGTAAATATACTACATTGGAAAAGATCCGGAAAATTAAAAGCATTTTGAAATGCAGTATCATATTATATTAACAGATATACGAATATAAAGTGGTATGAGCTGTAGAAGCATCAGAATTTACTTAAAGGTTAGCAGATAAATAACTCAAATCACGTCCAAAAATTTGAAGACGACGAAAGGAATGAAGGCACATTTCATCAAAATTAAAGTACAATCACAAATACAATTAATCTTACTGCATTTTTTACCTGAATTCTTCGCGAATTTCGTACCTATTCTTAACCAAGAGCAACAGTGAAGGGTTCAGCGATTAGCGCACGAAATTTGGAGCGTCTCCGTGCTCTTATTTCGTGCACGCGTGACTTCTCGTGGGGAGAAACAGGTGCTGTTAAGAAGAGGGGAATCGCAGACGACCACAAGTTTGCCTTCTTGCGTGCTCGTTGTCGGCAGATGCTGGGATTTTACGAATCCTAAGAAACATCTTTCCTTTACATTTCTCTATACTACTTTATGGAATTTATTTACGGAATATATTATTAAAAATATTTATTGTCTCCCTCATCTTTTTTTAATCACGGTCAAAAAAATAGTTTAAAATTAAAACATAATATATAAACAGCAAAAGTTAATCATAATTATGTGCATATCCTTCATATTCACCTTTGAATATCATGAATGAATGCCAAAGATGAATAATAAATGTTTTTCGTAGCGTAAAAAGATTCTAGTAAAACAAATCTGATGATAAGTAAATGGAGTTATTGTGTGTCGGAAAGCTATAAATAACTATCGATGATTGGATAGAATCATTACATAGCTGCAATTAGCATGTTATCATGTATCACAGTTACATCTCTTGATGACTTTCGAGTTACTTAATGCTCTCGCGAGTTAAACGCTCTGCTGATTTTGCCCTAGAAAACATGACACACGGTTTAGAATGACAGCAACGAAAAGGCATTTCACACGGCCTAAAATTTTTTTCTCAGTTCGTAGTATATAAATCTGTTCGCAAAAAATCCGTTTCACATTTGTTTTAAGGAGACAGATATATTTTGAAAATAAAAGCTGACATTTCTATTAATTATTTTTGAAAAGCCCAGTTCGTTTTATGTTCTGAGAAATTTTACGTTGAATAAATTTTTAAAATTTACTGATCTCTTCAGTTTTATATATAACATATGAATCGCTTAAAAATTTTAGTCTCCTTACATTACAATTTCAAAAAAGAGAACCTACAAGTTCTATAAAAATAAGTCGGAATTTTGAGTACTTGGCCAAAAAATAGATAAAGTATACAATGATCTTAATAGCTAGAGGTTAATGTACTCTGATATAATTAAAAAGTTACATTACCATGAGAATTTCTGACAGCAAACTCCCGAAGTAGCAAGTGGGTAACGCCCACGTTGTTTGTGAAAGCCGTCCTTGATTGGAACCTGGTGTTATGGTAATACGATGGTTGCTGGAAGGAGGGACATCCGGTCATTAAAAATTTTTTCCCTAGAATCATAATAACATTCAACGTAACTTACAGTCATAAACACCTTAAGTTAAACCCAAAAGTGATTGTAAATGGGAAAGCGAGAAAAATATACAGTTGGTATCATAATAATTATTGTAAGACGATTACTTTGGAATCGATAACTGCTACTATTAAAATATTATAAATAAAATTTTCAAAGTAACTTTAAGGCAATGAGGTAGTTAATGTTTCCTATTACTATTAGCTTCAGAGAAATCAGAAACTTCTGTTCTAGATTATTCTAATAATATTATTTATTTGGGTATTGCAGAATAAATGAATATCTTTTAAATCTAGATACGTTAAATAAATCGTGAAATCGAGTACGTCTAAGATAGATAAACTATCTTAGACGTAATTAAGTTAATAAAATATATATGAATAGAATGATAGCTAAAAATCGCTAATTATTTAAACATAGCTGTATTCTAAATCACTAAATGTAGTATCTGATCAAACCTTATAGAGAATGAAATCCAGAAGAGTAATTTGGATAATTTTTATGCACAAAGAAGGATCTTATGGTAGATGTAGGAGGAATAGAAATTCACTCTATTTCGTATTAACCAGAAAACTCATTCCATTAATATGAAAACTCAGAGAGGCCATTCATCTTGAAACATCAGACTGTGGAGCAACTATAAAGAATCTCAAAAGAGATTCACCGCAAAACTCCATGAGGAGGAAATAGCTCAATTTATCGGAAGCGCCGCATTTGACCAAAGACAAAGGAAACGCGAGATGCGCTTGTAAAATAGGGCGCTCTCTCGTGGCTAACATCTGCAACAATAGGTCGTGAAAACACCTTCGGATTGTGTCTGTGTTTCGTGGATCTCTAAGAAGTCGCGGCCAGACAGGCGTTGTCTGTAAATCCCTGAAAAAGACGGCATTATTTTTTTCAAAGCGGATGAAAGAGTGGAAACATGCCGCTCTCCCTTCTTTAGTCGGAAAAGTTCTCCACTCGAATAATTAATGGGAATATAACGAGAAGCAGTGAAAACTTAAGAGATGTAAATTGATATTTAAAGGAGCGAGAGTTTTTCCGGTCTAGTGGCCCTTTGAAAATTATTTTCTTCCTCAAAAGATCCAAAGGAACAATTAATACGCAAATAAACGTGAAGGTATTTCAGTTTACGAAGTTTTTCCTCGAGACATTTTAGCTCTCAACTATTTATTCTATGACTATAAAACAAACTTATGAACATTATGCAGAATTTGAGACCAATTTATGAGTCTCAATGAGTTTAGGTCCAATCAAAAAAAATTGGAACATTTCTTAGAAAGTGAAGGATGTTATTTTTATTTTCCTAAAAAGGAAGTATTTAGATATTCTGGAAGAGAAGAGGTATAACTAAAAGTAAGCAAAAACTATAAAAAACAGTATCGAAATGGATTGGCTTTTCTAGATGACTACGATTATTATCAACAGAGCATTAGTTTTCCTTAGGATTTATAAAAGAAGCAAGCTAACATAGTGTATTCATACTCCAGATAAAAATTACGCCAAAAATCATGTTTTTCATTCAATAGTAGGCATACAAAGTTTATACACTAGTATTGATGCTCTGAAAAATTTCTCAATCATTTCTTGTTCAACAAATGGGTTGTGGAATAGATAGAGCATTTGAAATGTAAATAATTTTTAGTAGCTTATAAAGGAGCAGCTTCATTAGAATTTGGAATTCATTTCATCAATTAAAATTTATATTTATGTCTGATATTTAAAACAATCCTATTCGAATATTAGATGAACACATGAGAACTGTAATTGGGATGGAAACTGTACTTTTCTTCATATAATAACATATGTTCCATCAAATTTCATTCATAACAACCATCTACATTCAAAATAAAACAATAAAACAATACGAATTTTTAAAATCCTTTCATTTTCATGGCATTTAGCAAATTCCAGTTTTAATGTTATCAATAACTTTGATAGAGGAAGGCGTTGTTTTGTGGAATTCCATCTCAAAAAACACCCAAGAATAAGACGTGATCGTACTTTTTCCACAATTTTATTTTAACACGACCGGTTTCAGCGAGTGATCACCACCATAACCTGATGATGGCGATCACTCGCTGAAACCGGTCGCGTTAAAATAAAATTGTGGAAAAAGTACGATCCCGTCTTATTCTTGCGTGTTTTTAATGTTATCATTTCACGATGACTGTGGTACGTTGGAAAAAATGCCACGGATACTAACACGAATCATTCCGGAAGATTAACAAATCCGATCTAAAAATTATCGCCATCCGTAAAATCTCCTAAAGAAGCCGAGGACGTCTTAGTCGCTCTACGGAATCCCCGGCATTCCGAGAACAAAAGGACAAGTCCGCTGGTTAGAGAGACCGGGATTCAAAAACCCCGCCAAAAATTTTAAAACAGCTCGTAGCGAATCGGTGCGTCACCCCAACACGTCGAGTGCATCATTGCACACAATCGACACAGCACCGATGCCGATCCCAACACGATAAACCCGGAAATACGAGGCCAACTGGTGTAAAAAATAAGGAACGGCAGAAGGTGCAAGAATAGCATCTTGGGAGACGGGGAGTAAAAATAAAGCGAGAAGAGGACGGGAAGGAGGAGGGAGGGCTTCGGAAAGCTGATAGTGAGTTTAAGGTCAACGCCGCACGGAACAGTTCAATTGTTTTTAACCAGCACCTCACACCACCAGAGACCCACATAGTCCTGGAGGGAACTCCGTACGAAGTCTCCCCAGCGGGAGGGTTTAAGGCAGACCTCGAAAAGGGGAGGAGAGGGGTATGTCTTAAGGGTGGAACAGCTTGAGGGGGGGAATTCGTGAGGGATGGGGGGCTACGAGGAGGTGCTGTTGGGGCCCTACGAAGAGGAGCGTGTGTGTAGAGATTTAAAAAAGGGAGGTCTGAGGCACGCGCTACGCCTCAGTCGAGCACGCAGCTGCGTGGAGTGCATCGCTCGTGATCCAGAGCACCAGTATCCTCTGCGGAGATCGCTCTTCTACGGTGGGTTGTAGGCGTGAATGGGCAACGCCTGTCCAGTGGGGGATAGTGACCGTCCTGGACGAGTTCGAGACCTTTGAGACCATCGCTATGTGACCGTATCGCCCTAGTGTAGAAGTGTTGTTTTCTGGAGGAACTCCTTTGTTGGATTGTGTCCGGGATATTCGGGCCTTAAGGAAGGCTTCCGGGATTTGGAATGTGAGCGGTGGTCGCCCAAGGGTGTCCTCCGGTGGAGTGTTCGGTGACTGTCGCGTGGTGGAAAGAAGAAATGCGCAGGGCCCGTGTAGAGTGCGGGCGCCGCGCCTCGCCGATCCTCGGTCTACTGGTGGTGCTGTGGTGCACCGCCGTCGGGGCGGAGGATATCTACAGGGCAGACCCTCTCGGTGAGTCACGCTAATTGTCCCGAGTGAATTGATGTACGCGTCCACGGGGCGCAACAGATGAGGTGAATGCAACGTGAGGTCGAAGACGGGAGGGCAAAAAGGATAGAGTTTGCGAAGGAGCAGGAAACGGTCTCTTTTATTTAAGTACCTCGCTGCATGCCATCCCTCAAAATGACGAATGAACTACACGGAGGGTTAATGAGATTCAGAGCGATTATTCTCTCGGCTGAATTCCATAATTGACAAGCCTAATTAATGCTTCCCATTGGAACGAGAGCTAAATTAGAGCGGTGGTGAGCGAGAATGAGTATAGAGTTTCGCGAATAATTACGTATCTTGCAAAATATTTCTTGGTAGAAGAATTACTTTGTCTCAGCAATTCTTAATGCGGGATAATGTTACCATATCACAACCGGTGCCTTTGTGAGAATTAATATAACTTTCAGAATCATCAAAATACATACTTGTAAAAAAAGTAGTTTAAAAATACGATTAGGGTTCATGTTGGAATATTTTCAATGCGAAAACATCTACGTCTTCAAAAAACTGCTTTATATTAAGATCATAAATATTCAATCAGTTTTCACGTCAGAAATTTATGGATTTCCAATTACTACCCATTACATTACAATTAAGAAAAAACAAGCTGTTAATGATAACGTATAAAGTTCTAAGAAAGATACTATGAGTCAAGGAAAAGCAACTAAGTTAGCGAATAGTTCGGTATATTTGGAACAACGCAGAAGATACGTAAATTGCATTCCTATTTCCCCCCTTTTTCCACGGGAATTCCTTCCAGGGATTGCACTGGGCAAGTGATCCCGTTGGCTCCCATACTCTCGAAAAACAAAATCCCTGTCAGCATTGACGTGCGGCGTTCCTTTTCACCTTCAGTCAGCTCCGTACTCCCACCTTTCACCTTCAAAATCCCCCGCTTTTTGGAACCAATTCAACCCCTTCCTCTCCGTGCCAACTCACGGCTTGCACTCCTTCGCACTTCGCGGTTAACCCAATGGAATCCACTTCGACTGGAAGAGTGAAGTTTCATTCACATGACGCAGAAATAAAGAGATTGTGACTTATCTGGACCTCTCTCCAAGACCATGTACATTTCAAAGAGGAAACTTAAGGAAGAGCGTGAGATTTCCCGCGTGTCGTTCGAAGTTGAGTCTTGGCGCGATTTTCGACTGATTCTTGGCTCTGTCACGTTCACTCTTATGCAATTAACATCGCCGAGGTATTTTTCCGATTCTTTTCTCACGCGTGCTTTAGAAGAAAGTGATCAAATCACGCCTTTGGACGGATTAAATGGAAAAACGATTGCGTCTTCGGGAATTAAAATTGGATTGACATTAATGCGTCTTCTAACGATACGGTTTTCGTTGAATACTTATTTACTGAAGTCGTTATTGATATAAACAGATATAATCTTGGATTTCTGTGGTCCATATTCTTTGTAGTTTGACCTTAGAGCCCGTGTATCCATTTAAAATCATTGCAAATTATAGCTGCAGATCTAATTAAGAGTCTTGGCATTTACATCAAACAGACTATTCTTATGGAACGTAAACCATATCATAAAAGCTGAGCTAATTTAATCATTGAAACGATTATACTCGGTGTTACATACAAATCATTATTTTATAATTCAAAATTAGTTCCTTAGTGATAGATAGCAAGCTAATATTAAATATATAAGTAATACTATAGGGTTAGTTAATGTACTCTTATTTTAAAATTACACGATTCGAAACGTTGTAAATTTATTATGTACTATTATAGAATATCTTCCCATCTAAGCAGATATAATTATGGGTTCGATATTATTAACAAAACAGCTTCGGAAAACCAAAAGACTCGTATTTGCAGTCTTTTCAAGCTTTTTTGGTATTTTTGTCAACAGAAATTAACAGAAGAAGACTTATGGATAGGTAATTAGAATTAAACTCTATCAAAAACTTCAGGGGTTTTTCGTACTCTCTCTTACTGAAAGGAGTAACTTTTGCAATACGAGGCTCAGGGTTGAATTATTTTATTTCCAAAAAATAAATATAGTGAACAAAATTGGGATATCAATTAAATTATCTGAGTAATTTTACTTTCAACTTCCGTTTTTCAGATCATACTCAAATACATGGAAGTAGAACATATGAGCTCAACTCTCCAATATGAATTAACTCTCTTTCCGTGCATTGAAACAGATTCATCGATTGGAAATTAACATTTGAAAGTCAATAACTGAATAAAGTTTCTATTTGCTATGAGTGTAACTGAGTACAAGTCGAAAAGTGATTTAATCATTTCGCAGAACGGAAAAACGAAAATAGGAGCTTACTCAGTTTGCGGTAAACAAATACACGCGCATATTTGATGCGAATCCTCATTAATATTAGGTTAAATGGAAGATGGGACTTTTTAGTCCCAATTTCGCCTGATAAAGACCTATGTATGTATGTATGTATATATGTATGTATTGATATGGTATCGCTAATTTAAATTAAATGCGAGAAAAGAGCAACTAGAAAAATTAACAAATCAACCAAGAGCTGTTCACAAATAAAACATTATCTCAAACAAGGACATAAATCCAGCGCTTGCAATATTCCAAAATTCATTCAGTTGTAATTATTTAGCATTCTTATCTTTATCGTGAATTTTTAATATGTTTATAACCAATGACGCAATTTAGGGAGTTGTTCCCAAAAGATTACATTCTAAAAGGATTTCCGATATCAATATGATGCGAAACATATAATACTACTTTAGAATCTCTTATTAAAGCAAAATTTTGTTCATTAGCTTAAACTGCTCATTGCCAATCAAAGCAAATTTAGGATAACAGTGTGTATTTGTTTGGAGCATGACAAATAAGTCGATTGAAGAAATCCCGATAAGCTAAGATGTATGCCTATATTTAGGGCGCAAATTTTGATACGAGTGTTAGGACTTTTATATAAGCACCTAGATTCAACAACGAATTTCTCATCGGGTCACATCGTTGATCACTTTTACTTTACGTTACCATTGTCTTCTTCAACATACCAATAGGTGTTTTACAGAGTATTTTTTATGAATGGATTCTAGAACTCATCTTGATAGTTTTATTCGGCAATTTTTCATTTCAATTCTATGAGGAGACGGCTTTTCAAAAGGAAATGAATGCACTGTAACGAGGAGCTTCAGTTGATCTTTCTCAAAAGCAACTGTTTCCTTTTATACACGAGATCAAACCACCTACAGTACGATGAAAATACCTTATGACTATGAGCCCATGGGGAAAGAGAGGTCTTAAGGTTATTTATATAATGATTGTTTTATGGATGGATATATTGAATTATGAAAATTATTATTCGATTAGGGTTATTTAAATATCCAAAAAGCTATGATTTCATGTTAAATTTAAGTTAGAAGACAAAGAACTGTCGGATGATTGAGAATTTCAGCAGCCAAGGATTTAGAGTTAATTTCTTCCGAATTTTTCGAATGAATTTAATGATTTATTTTCATAAACATATTTATCATCTATGTAGTTTTAATGTGTATTCCTCACCAGTATACCAACTAGCCATGACGTACGTCATTGACAATACTATACATGGATGTATGGAAAGAAATAAGCGAAGAAGAGATTCAGAAGAAATAAAAAAGTGAAGAGAAAGACAAATAAGGATGTAACCTTTAGATGGAGATATAAACCACCTTTCTTGAGCCAAAACTGAATATCACTCTTGCCAATTGTATAAAATCATGAAATGTATGTGTCCAAGGAAGTTTGTAATTGAGTTTTTCTTCTTCTCTCATAAGCCCGCATATTTGACTTCATTTGACGTCCTTCAGTCTAAGATTATAGGGGTGCATTTTTAGGGTCGAATTCGAATTTAATCAAAATCAATTATTAAGATGTCTGGAACTAACTTCCTTAAGAATATTTGGAGATAACTTTTGTAAATATACGAGAAAACATGTACCTTGTGTTATATGGTAGTTAGGACATTCTTACATTTCATTTAAACTTGGACTGGACTTGGTCTTGGAACAGACATCAGAGGAAAAGCATACCTTTCATAGAATTAGATCACATTAAAAGAATGATCCACGACAAGAATAAACAGATAAAATACATCGAACGCTGGAATAGGTGAGCTCATCCCCTGCCCTCTCTGAATCTCTAATAATTCTCACCCTGAAAATGAATATTATTGAAAAATAAAGAAGTTAGTAGTATAGTTAAAAGTTACAAAAAAGTAAAGTTTAATCCATATTTTGAAAATGTTTCGTTATCATTCTGTTTTCCTTTATGGCACAATTGATTATCGTTACATTTCCAGCCACCGTATTTTAATTATATGTACTTAAACTCCGCCACATTCTCTTCTTACTAATCATTTGCGTGTTCCCTATGCCCCCAATTCCTGACTTACCATTCCCCCGCTGTCTCACCCATCCCAACGCAAACATTTCCCCGAAAATGCTCCTCTTTCCTTTTTAATCTCATTTCCTCTCTTCCTACTTACACTCTCTCCTCTTTCGCGTTCCTCAACTGAGAATAGAGCGAAGGCAAGAGCGGGGCATTCCTTAGGGGACACTTTATAGCCGCGTTATGCTCTGTACCGAGAGCGGTTATTGGTGGGCGTAAAAAAAGTGGCGGGCTTTTTAAAAATGAAAATAAAATGCATCTCGGAAAGGGGAAGAGGGTATCCCTGCCAAGTGTTCCCCTTCTCGAAAGGGGAGGATAAAAAATCGCGGAAACTTGTGGAGAGGGGGCTCTTGGTGGTGACTCAAACCTCCTTCCCCTCTTCTACTCGGAATAATTCCCTCCGCGATCTCGGGCTTAAAAGAGGTAAGGAAGAGATGAGAATACATGCGGCATTGTTCCCTATATTTTAGACGCTGAATCACACGGCGTAAAAATGACTTTGAACTGGTTGGACCTCTGAAAGGGTCGAGTGACGTATGGTTACGTGATTATTCACGTCAGATCGCGTCTCTTTATTCGATAGAGCTTCGAATGATGCAGAGGTGTCCATTTATAGGTAAAAGAAGATGAGGTTTTATGCCAGTGGTACTAAATAAAAGGTGAAAAAAGTGGTTTGGAGTAGAGAAAGGACCTTAAAGTTTTATTTATGATGAGACTTATAGAGTCATATAGAGAGAGTATTATTTGCTGCATTTAAATCTTATTATTAAATATATGCAAAGTCCGATTATCACGATAATATTAAACTCAACGAAAGTCATCTATAGAAAATAAAAAAGTTTTGAGTCTAAATCATAACTCTTGAAATATTTAAGCTAAAATTCCAGCATTATTTAGAAATTAATAGAAATTACAATACTATAAGGTTGTAGCACAAAGAAAATGCCTTAAGACTAAGTTCATAAAACTTTTACGGAGAATTTAAAAGAACATTGATGTTTTCCGATTATTGCAAACAAATTGGCTCTTTTGGTAATGACGACTAATAATCAAACATATTTAATTTATGAATATAAATAATTAATTAACATCTAATCATTCTATCACTCGCTACAGCTCAAAACGCAGTTACTATGAGCCATGCATGGAAATAATATCTTTAACTGCGCATGATTGAGCGTAGAAGCAATTGAAAAATAAATATTTTAAGTGCATGCCGCTTCGTGTTGTTGACTCTTCGAATTTAATATCTTATATAGCCATATTCCCTCTCCTCACAACTTGAAATAATAATTGTTTCCTTTCTTAATATTTTAAATTTAAAATTATATATCCTTACCAGTTTACAACATTGATGAAACCTACTAGGTAAATTTTTCCTAACTATACCATTACCAGTCATTGATATGTCTGCAAAAAAATAGTATATTGACATTTTAATCTTGTATGAAGTAGATTTATACGGATATCTCTGGTAAATAATCAATATGACAAAAAAGCTTTCAATTTGATCGATTTTTATTCTCCTTAATTTCTTGTGAAACTAGTACATAGCTGGGGCTATCAAAAAATGTCAGTTTTTAGTACATATCAATTATTAACTAATAGATGGATGAATCTTTATAGTAAATTTCGAGTAGATATCATATTTTTTAAATTGATTATTGAATACATCAATCAGTGTCTCATACACTCACAAAACCAGACGTGAAAATACCAACTGTAAAAGACAATACGTAACTGTGGTTCACAAAGGGTTAATCAACTTCATAGTTGTATTTAAAGGGAAGAATACGGAGGTGGCTGTTTTTTCTCAGCAAAAGGCGCTATCAAAAGTAGGTCTAAGGAAATGGGTCGAGTGGTGGGTGAGGGCGGTTATCCAAAGAGGGCGAGACTGCAAATACTTCGGTATTTGAATTATCTGTCCGTGAAACAAGAGAGGATTTTATTTTCGTCGGAAAGGGTGTGTGGAATCTCCACGTGAAAAGAAGCAAAGGACATTATGCGCTGCATTTAATTTTAAGCTCCATTTTGACCCCCAAAATCCTTTTATCTACGCGATTTTAGGATCCCACTTAACACGTTACACTCTAATGATTTACTATTTTGTTTTTTTTTTTTATCGATGTTCTTTTTTTCTTTGTTTTGGGGTATAATTTCAAAGAGAACAAATTATAATGGCGGTCGTTTTACAAACTAAGGACTCATTTGGATTTTATATATTATAGATTAAAGTAATAATAATTTGGGATTCCTTGTAGGAGAGATGCCTTTAATCTGTGCAGATAAATACGTTTTACTCCAACGATTGTTTATTACTTTCATGCCTCTTTCATATTGTTTTATTCCTAAAATTCTGAGATTATCGTAAAAGTAAATTTTCCTTTGATACTACTACCATTGCCTCGATCATATTCACAAAGGTTTTTTTGCTCCAATTACTCTTATTAACTAATCTTGGGAATTATTCATTTCTTTCCTTAAAAATTATTCGCTCAAAGAACCTATACAATTACACTTAACGCATTGGATGGTTAAACAAAGTTTAAAACGAACAAGATGCAATTAGTAATATTCAAATCATTTTCCGAATTATATCGAACTAAATTGATTCACACTTTCGTGAACATTAATGTTTTATTTAACTTGTGGTTTATTGAGGGGAAATTTAAAGAAAAATATAATTCATTAACTCAATTACAGTTTCGTTTAAGTTTATCAGACTTGACGCTGCCAAACAGTTCGTCGAGTACTGTGACGTCATGAGTTCTCCGTAAACGTAAATGGAGAGAAATCGCGCGGAAAGTCATTTACGAAAATAAACCCATTATGACGCATTTTAAGACGAAACGATCGAAATGGGATGGATGCCAATCAATTCTCTCCTTCTTATTGGGTTTTGATAGTCGCAAATAACGGCACGTGTATTTTCAGAGGTGTAAATTAATACGTTTAGAGAAGATTGTGTTAACTTTATGATCCATTGGGAGTTCGTTTTTGCTTTAAACTTGAGACCACTTGTATCTAGATTTTCTTAGAATGAGCCGCAGATCATTTTCCACAAAGGATGACGCATACGATTTGAATTTGGCGACAGATTCTATAAAATACACTTTTATATTAACTCAGCTTATATTATAGTACAGTAAGTAGTACCAAAGAAAGTAGCATCGCTTATTATCCTAGATTCTTCACCTGCAAGGATGAATTCTTTACGCAGCTTTAAGGCTCGATTCCAGAGATATTTCTCGTTTTCTTTTCATTTAATTCTACGTAAGTTCAAGGCTATTAAACCATTATGAAAAAATTACTTTTGTTTCCATCATTCCGTAAGGCTTTTAAGACTAAATATTAACAGTGGAACTGCTTTCTATCTGCTCATGGTTCTTATGTCATTTAGGCTCACTACTAAAATTAAACAAAATGAATATCCATTTTTTAAAGACAAGTATAATAATAATAATGTCTTTATTTAGGGCGAAATTGAGACTGGAAAGTCTCCTCTTCCATTTAACCCTGTCTAATTATAAATTAAGTATTAAAAAGTTAAATTAAACTAATTAAATAAATTAAATTGTATGTTATTATTTTATATATTAGTATATGCTATAATTTATCAAGATTTGGACAAAGGTCATTGTGGTATTCATTAGCTTGTGTTCCTTTATTTTAATATTGATTCAAATCAAAAATGATTCGTAATAATGGTTAATACAATAACCATACGATGCTACCGTTATCATAATATAGTATATTTCAATTAAGTTATACTTAAATTAATGTACGAATACTTAATTTGTAACCCTTATTTGATTACGAATCGTGAGTTCTTTCCAGACATTACGCGTCCATCCGAAACGACATTCCCAAGCCGCGGATGAACTTCGAAAGGTGCATTAGAATCGGTATTAAGCAAGCGATCTCCCACCTTTTACGAAACCTTGTGTAGCCTCTAATTTACTGATCGACAGGAATAGTTCGTACTTCAGCTGTGAACGCTATAAGGCGCTCCCGGGATTAGGCAGCAGGAATAGGCAGTTGGAACGGATTCCCGTTCGAGAAACGGAGATGCCTTTTTTCTTACGGAATGTTTGGCAGATGCGAATCGCACGAGATGCAACAGAAAAAAAAGACGGAATAATGCGACAGATGAGTGGATTCGGTGTCCCGCACTGTGTCAAGGGGGTCTGCGTTAGTTGGCCAAATGCTTCAGGTGCAACAGTTCTTTTTTCTCCCGTAAAATTTGTATCTGGCGAGAGGTTGGAGTTAAAGGATGTTTTGCGATAAACTCAATACTACAGCTTGTGCGGGGAAACATCTGGAGCATTTCATTTGTCTCGACACTTAAGCGACCGATGTTTGGAGGCAATGAAACTGAATAACGGAAATTATTGTGTGGTTGAGTTTGAGATTTTAAGATTTCTCTGAGAAAAGATTTGAATTTTCGATAAATATTATTAGAATTATATATATATATATATATATATTTTTTTTCTGAATTAGATAATAATCACTCGTAACTATTTCTCTCGAAATGATAAGTTTAGTTTTCTCTTTCAGTATGCCGAAATGAAACGACGAATTGTAATGAAATTACTACTGTTTTGTAAAACAGATGAAGAATGATTAATTATTGTGAACTATTAAGTTTCAATTCCTAGTAAATCTTATGTTACCTATGAAATATTTTATATAATAATTTTTATTTAAAATATTTTAATAAATTAAAGAAAAGTGAATAAAATACTGTTCAATTTATTGATTACATAACCTATACATAACTGTTATTTTAATTTTCAATCCTAAAGGCTTCATAAAAGATAAAGTCCAATGATACTTTTAATTCTAATCCTATCCTCTCGTATGAAACTATAAAGAAGAAACTACTTTTATGGCGCATCTCTGATATTCAATGATGTTAAAATTATATTAGAAAAACATTCCAAAGTAATTACAAATGATTTAAAACGATCGAATGGATTTTATCTTCATCGTCGATGTCTTCAAATTTTCAAAAACTATTTTCCACCATAGAATGCATAAGTGCCCATGAACTTAAACATTCTTAATTAATACAGAGAGGATCAAATTTTCTATCACAAATAAACGCAATCAGATGACACAATTACGTCTGAATCGTACAGATATATCGATTAGAAAACGCTTTCAATTTTCTATATCTCCGAACTCAAAATGTTTTTTACCGATTAGTATGTTGGCAAAGATCGGCATTATTTTCATCATCAAAGAAGAGTACAATTAGTTCTCCACCGACTGTCCGAATGTACGTTTCTTTTGGCAGCTGTATCAGCAGATGGTTCGTGCATCGATGACGCCATAAAGAAACGTTAAGGTAGCAATTCGTTGCCAAGAGATACGTACAAAATAAACAGAATTCCCGAACTCCATCGGTCAATTCTGTCAAAGTAGGAGATTGAACGCGCGGCGAATTATTTTTAACGGCCTCAAGACCTTCAATTCCCTCCGATTTAACGTGTATGGCTTTTCAACTCTCGTCGATTTGCTAAATGTTACGTTAAAATTCTTTTCTTCAAAATTTATCGGTACAGCCTGACTACATGAAATCCTTATCCACAATATTTGTTCAACTTGATTAGAATATTTTACTGTATTAAAGACAAATTTGGTTCCATTAAATATGATTATTTCGGACATGATTAACATTAAAATTCTCAAGATAGAGATTGTATCCATATAATTTTTTTTAAATGATAATAGATAATCTTTGTACTTTTTACGCATTTCATTTTACTCTAAGCTTATATCTTCCATTTCCTTAGAGTTACTTGGGACAACATACATTTTACGAGAATTTATATATTGACCTACTTAAAAGTTTTGCTTTTAAATCAAGCGCAAGACTGCAACTTTAATACCACTTCATCGGAATTAATCCACCCAGAAGGTTATAAGTTCTCTTGTCAACACCTTTTTCAGCATTGTTCTTCTTTAAAGCCGTGGCCTAAATATGTCACACGCTTTTTAATAAAAATCATGAAATAACATCCTACTCCATCCATTTATTCAATTACACTCTTCGTTTTAATTGTATCAAGGTTAATTAAAGAGAATAAACAGTTAAAGAATGGCGGAATTTTATGGGTCTGTAAAGTTTAAGGGAGTAATTAAAGAAATTCCAAATTCTAAGAAATTAGGCCCATCCTGTTCATCCTGATGAAGTATATCTAGCATCGTCCTCCGCGAGAATGCCTTATCATAAACCCTGCGTTGTGCATGTATAATTTTCATCCAAGAAAAATATTTGCCTTCCTATTTAGATGCAAGTATAGTGCTATTTATCCTTCCCTTTGCATTTCTCGTTTACGCTCCGAATATTTTAGGATAATATTTACATTCTTCACAGTTTTACGACCATTTTCATTTTAAAGGAAGAAAATATCCATGCATTGCTATTCTCTGAAAAACAGTGCTTTCCTTCCGACCTAAACTCATTTCATTTGAGGATCCCATTCCACCGCAACTAGATACATAATCTACCTATAAAAATGCCTAATTCAGTTTAGCAGTAAACTTCATAAACTCACTCCGTGGCGCTAGAGTTCACTGGAACTAATTAAAAGAATTTAATTTGAATTCAAATATGAAATTATCTCTCCCTGAATTTATTTAAGAAAAACAAAAATCCAATCATAATAGGGAAATTGAATTGAATCTAGAGTCAACTTGAGAGAAAGAGAACCAGTTATTAAAAAATAAAAATCGAATTTAAATCTTATATATTTCATTAAATATTCTAGCTAATTAGAACACCGAAGCTTATGAGAGTTCTTGTTTCTACATTAAACTCAAACACAGGGACCCTTGAGTATTATTAAATATTTCAGAATCTGTAAAAGAAATTTCACAATTTCGAATACTTAACCCTTTATAAAACCAATTATTCCTCACTGAACACGAAATATATTCCGTTCATTTTTAATTAATATAAAAATTGGACTTGAAATCCAGAAATTAATATTCGGCAGTTAAAATTTGGATGAGAACAATAATTGTTTTCAGGTTCCATTTTAGAGATATTGTACGAAAAATATATGAAAATATTCCAATTGTTGGCATACAATTATATTTGTTCAGTTTATGCAATAGATAACGTCCTCTAACATATATGGGACTTTCAGATGCTTTTGTTGGTAAGATATGTTTAGGAGGAAAATGAAAATTCAACCTAGAGTAAATAAATATTAATGTTTGAAATTTTATAAAGAGAAAAAAGAAGGAAGTTTTATGAAAGAGTGGTAAAGAAATAACGATTTTTAATGGTTATGAATGAAGTACTGTGTGTCATATTTCTTCTCACTTCTGTAAACTATTATTCTTTTTGGATCCTTAGTTCTATCATGATGCTTAGTAATAATATGAGGAGTAATTTTACTAAATCAATACTTAAAATTCAATTGTACTGCATTTCTTCGTCATTCTTTGGTTCGTTGAATTGGTCATTGGAATTTAGTTTTATCTCAATTCAAACAGCAAGTTATTTCAAGCCCATCATTTGGGATTTTTATTAAGACGAAAGGGTATTATTATATTCTTTGTAATTCGGCAATAAAGTTATTTAACTGGCGAATAAACGAGAAGAAGAGAGTACATAAATAAAATGAAAACTTCTCGAGAAGTAACAGTACTTCATCCATTTTTCAAGAGCAATAGGCGATCTCAACTAATTTGAGGAATTATTTACGAGTCGCGCATGTTTTCTTTTCGCGTGGCATTTTTTTATGCGAGTACTCGTGAAAGCACTCGCGAATAGATGCCAAAGAACATACGTTAGAGAATGGTGAAGAAGGGAGGCAACCGAGACAATAAATTCCCATTAATTTTCTTAATGAGATTATTTTTCCATCCTCTACATTGTATTAGGCATTTTGAAAGTATTCTTTTCTCGTAGAGCAAAAAAAATTGCAAGATGAATGCACAACTGCGCAGGTTAGTTCGCCGAACTGCCACCGAGCGCACTTTTCGTACCTAAATTTAGACGAAGGGTGGGATAAAAGAACTCGTGCTTCTCGGTCCTTTTTATGACCGAAAAAAAACGTGGAAAAAACTGCAATTCTATTACACGTAGTAATTCTACCTTCGCGATATCGAGGAAAACAATATTATAGAATAACGAGCAAGGACTGCTAAAGTTCATATTCCTTTTTGAACACTACTAATAACCAAGGTGGTTTATTTATCTTATGTCAACACCATATTTCACTCTTGTGTTCATAAATAAAATTTTTGCTTTAATCTTCAATTTTATTATTTCACTTGTAGTTGAGTGAAGATAAAACTGTTATTGTAGGTGAAATTATTCAGTATAAGATGTCAATTGCATTTGTTTGTAACACGTCATAATGAGATTTCAAATTCACGCCATATGGCCTAAATTTTTTGCTATTAAAAATTTCTTTCTCGCACTATGATCATATATTTTCATACTATATCATATATCTATATCGATTAAAACTCATTATTCATAAAACCTTGATGGGAAAACTTATACCTAGATACTTAATCAAGGAAAATTCAAAGGACATTATTTTCACAAAAACAGAATGATGTGTACGAATGTTTATTCTATCAAAATATGCAGGAGAAAGACCTTTATATGCATACTATAAAAATAATTCTAACTTATATCAACTGATGGTTGAATTCAAAGACATATCATTTCAAGTTAATAATTTACACAATAGATGATTCAATTTCATGATATTCAAGTCTCAAAATTACATTATATTTATATTGCATCATTTCATCAATATTTCATAATATAGTAATGGGTAATAATATGCAGAAAACACAAACCGTTACATATTTTTAAGAATGCTGCAATAGATAACCTTAATATGATTCTCTCCTTTCTAAATCCTTTAAAAGTAATGTACCAATTCCTAATTTATGTTTTTATGAGCAGTGTTTGCCTTGCAATGTTATTCGATATTGCGCCATTATGAATTCTATGCCAGCCCTCCCATACAATCTACGTCAGGGACACAAAAGCACCGGTGCTTTAAAACTAGGTCGAAACCGATATAGAAATAATGATGTGGATATTAACGAAGGATTTTCGTTTCTATTAGCATCGCTAATATTGAAATTAAGAAATGTTTATGAAGGATAATATCGTAATAATAATTTACAAATATTTTCGTCCATAATCAATCCAACTATTTTTCGTGTTTTCTTTCTACTTACTTGAGAAAAAATATTAAAATTATGTTAAGGTTTAGAATTTAAACTAAATCTGGAATGATTTAGGAAATAAGCTCTTAAAAGGTTGTGAATCTTACATAGTTTCTTATCTTTTGGTATTTTCTTTTTTCGTCAATATTTTGTGGGTTGATTGGTTCGCTTATTTGAAAGCTATTTAAAATAACTGAACATCGACAAAGGGTTTCATAATAGTTATTCACACAGGCTTCAGGGTAACTAAGGTGAGAATTTGCTTCATCTAAAAGTGCTGAGCAAAGTATCCCAACAATACTCACTCAAGATTAATTCACTAACGCATCGTGCTTTATGGTTTCTAACATTGGACCATTGAGAAAGGATTTCCTTAATAAAATCCAGCGCTAAATGGGCTATAGATGTTATAGCTCGGGTCAAAAAGCTTCCGATAGCTGGGGCAACCCCCTTTATCTAAGTGAAATTGAAGCTCTTTATAACCAGCTGCATATATGAGGCACGTTGCCCATCGTTAGGTGAAACGCCAGTGATAAGAGAGAGCACCGACTCTTGGTCTACATAGACCCATCTGAGGCACCCACCCACTGATGCGCTAAAAATAGCAAACCGCCCAAACCTCGGGCCAAAATCCCTCCGCACCAAGGAAACCAACTCCTCCTCACAATCCCGATGCTCCCTCATAATCCCCCGCTTTCATTCCTTTCATCAATCTCTACGTTTCCATCTATCACTCTTTTATTTGCTCCCTTCCTTTATGTTGAGCGCGGAACGGAGATAAACAAGCATTTTCTGTCTCTTGGTTATTCCTCAATTGCTGCCTTAGAATAATATTAGAGGAAATGAATGCCTCGAAGAATTGAGGGGTTGAGGGAATTTCTCTCTTCTTCTATGACCTTAACCCATTGTCACTTTTCTGTACTTCTGAAAAATACCATTTTTGTTGACTCCTCACTCTGTTCCTGAAGTTCGACAATAGACACAGCGAATTCTGTTTAGATGAAGTGCGATTATTGTTATTCAGTTTTGGAATCCGTGGGATTTTAATGGGATAGTATAAGTTTTATTTTTGTAAGTTATAACGTATATATATATATATATATATATATATATATATATATATATATTCTATCTTCTATTTGTTTTTCAAGCTTCCAAGATCCAACAAATACCTAAGTAAAAACGATGCTGATTCATTAAATTCATACGCATTGTACTACTAATTAGACACCATCAAAGCTCCGTTTTACAAATTAATCGAACTTTAATACGTTTAATTTTGTAACTATACTATTATGTATAAACAGGGTGAGCTAGAAGGGATTCCCATAAAAGTCAAGTGTCCTTGTATCCCTCTCTTACGAATTTGGTGACTAATGATAGAGGAATCAACCAGGCAAAGAACTCTAGAGCTCGGATGTATAATATAAACTAGCGTTTCGACACATTCATTTATTTGAGGAGTAAACTTTATTTAGTGTTAGCTATTTGAATTGATAGAAATAGCTTCATTGTTATAACAGGCTAAAGCCCACAGAATCCTTCGTGGCTCCACGAGTTGAGAAACTCGGAGATCTTCCAGAAAAGCTAAGGAGAGATGAGTCTGTTTTCATGATGTCGTCACTGGGCAAAAACTCTAAGGGAGATTAAATATTTTTCGGGTTTTTTTCTTTAATTTTTCTCGATTCTATCCATTTCGTAACAGTAATCAGCGTGAGTTTCCAGAAACTACGCCGTAGTTATATAGCAATAGACGAAATAAGTAGATAATAATAGAAATAGATTACTAGTGAAATTATTTACATTCCTCCAATGTTTCTAACATAGATAAAAATATGAAAAATTTATTTGAAAAAGAAAACTTCTGCAGCAAAATATTAGTCAGGAAAATGTATGTAACTGGGATTGTACAAACAATACTCACATGATAAACTTGGATAATAACTTGAAAATGTAGGAGGGTTCAACATAGTGTACATCTATAATGAAAAAGAAGTAAACAAAAATCAAAATTGCTCTAACTTTAAAATTTCTTTCGATTTTCCATGTAAATGTTTCACAATTATTTATAAATATTCCATTCCACGTTTTATTACTGATTAAAATCTAAAAAATATTATACAATCGAATATCCGTGCTTAATATATAATTCCCCAATAAAAATATACAAAAATTTAAGAATCAATTTTTTAAGGATATAATATTTGTGGTAAATCATCTATAAAGAAATACAAGTAAATATATATGAGTTAAAATTTCCACGTGCTTCTAAATGTCAGTAAAAAATCATAAGGGCAAGGGAAAAAGCATTAAATTGGTATTCATTTGTTTCAGATGATCTCTTTCAATTAACAGTTTGAATTAAAACAAAGAAACTTCAATGTGTTTTATGCATTATTTTCTTCCATTACGAGAGGGAATCCTTAGCTATTATGTTTTTGTTGATGAAAGGTGTTCGGTTTTATAAGGAGTCAAATTATCTGAAGTGGATATCAAAAGATGGAGTTGTGAAAGGAGCACTTCTTGAATCACTTGCGAGCAATAAAACCGAAGAAAATGAAAATCGATCCCGAATCCTTTTCGCGGTGACGATGCTCATAAAAGAAGAACCGCTATCCCATATCAGCTCTACTTTTCAAACTACGAGAGGAGTTAACGAAGGAATATTTCACCATAACCTTTTTTTATGACTCCATTATGCTCCAACCAGTCGCTCTCCATATTTTTCTAAGGACCGAGATGATTACATCTTCGACTGATATCTGCTTTTGCTATCCAAAGAAATGTTTCGGATATTTGCCGGCCTCGGTGGCCGAGTGCGTAGCGCATCGAGTGCTCACGAGGTCCCAGGTTCGACTCCTGGCAGATCGGAAAATTTTCCGGGATGGGATGTATTTGTGTTTGTCCGTAGGGGTTAAATGTAAGAGTGGTCTAAATAGACTAAATTTCGCCCTGATTCAATAAAGGCAGATTATTATTATTATTCAACGCAATCGTCCTTCACACAGGCCGGAATCTCTTTAGGTATTCGCCGCGGAAAATAAATAGATTACAAGCGAGTCTGAAAACCTAAAGGCAGACCGATGAATCCGTTCTCGGCAGCAAAACATCCCCAAGCATTCCGCATTCTATTCTATGAATACCGCAGCATTTTATACGGGACGCGGAGAAAAAATAGCATCACGATTGTCTTTTTTTCCCTTACTTTTCTCGTTTCGGAACCACAATAATAGGGAAGAAACGGTGCGCCTGACAATGTATTGTGTTCGAAATCGTTGCCGCACTTCACTAGGTTAACTCCTGTCTCTTGTTCGTGCTCATGTACTGAACAATCAACGTGCCATCAGGATTGATTTGCTTGGATGTGCGTCACTGAAATCCAGTGAGATGTTTCTGTTTAGTTAAGTTCAGGCTTTCCAAAGAGCTCTTTGTCTTTTCATGATCTCTCATGCTCTTCTTCCGTTTGATTATTCAGAATCTACATCGAAGCTACTGAAGAGGAAATTTTATCTGCCGGAATATATTCTCTCATTAAGTGGGGGAGATTGTAAATTAGCTGTGTGAAATGCAATTGTAGTGCACCGATTTTTATTGAAATCGTTGGTTTATATCCTTTCTGTAATGTAATCAAGCGATGTTCTTTCGAAAAGAGATTTTATATTTGAAGATTTAATTCACTGAATTTTATGTTTGCAAATCTCATTTCCAGCTTGTTCTTGAATCTTAATTTCTCCTTTATCTTAAGTTTCATAATTTCTTAAAACCTCTACGCAAAATAGAATTCATTTATGTGAGTCAATATAGTTAATAATTATAATTTCATTTGTAGTCATCTAACCTAATGCCAGCTTAAATTTTTTACACAATCTGCAATAATATAAAATTATAAACTATACTATTGCTATATACTTAAACTATAAAATTGAAACAAAACTCTGGAATTTCTAATCCTAATACATTACTACATAAGAAAATATTGCTTCATATTACTTACCCTCAAACAACTTTAAATAAATAAAAAATAAACACTCAAAAAAGTTCAGCGCTCACTTTCACAAAACCTCTTTCACACCAAAACTTTTCGCAATGAATTCCCCAAAAAAAATCCCTCTTTCGAAGCTTTGTAAAGAGAGCGGCAGGATGAAAGAAAACGAAAGAGAGGTTATGAAGGAAATGCAAGAGTTGGAACAATCAGGGCCGATAGCCAAATGACAATAGACAAAGGCATCCGAGCGCCGAGTTGTCTACGAACAACAATACGGAGAGACGCTCTCTGAAATCACCTAGAAACTGCTTGCGCTGTCTTAATCACCGGTGGAAACGAGATGCTAACAGACACAACATGACACGCTTCAGAAACCGGATGCAGTTAGAAACCAGAGTGAGAAAATAAGACGCATTTGAATGCATTCTTTGAGGCGCGTATCCCGTGTTGTTCTTTCGAGACAATTTATTTTCACGGTCGGGTAGGTGTACGCTTGGGGTGTTACAGGCTGACCACATGTCCTGCTCCATATGCGAAGACTCCGCTTCTAAAATAATTCAGATTCCTGAGCCTTAGACACATCTGAGATATCTTGTGCCTCAAGAGAGTGTATCTTTACCCAACGAAGAGATGCTCGGTTCTTGCTTCGCCCGAAAATAAACGTCCATTTTTTTATTGAGTAGTAAAGCTCCGTACACAATCTTAGTTTCGCGTTTTCGGTATTGTTCTTGTACGTATTACATCGAATAAAGAGCATTTTTCTCTTAAATATTCGCATGATTTAAAGAGAAAACTGCGTTTTTAAAACGCGTTTTTACTAAACTGTATATTCTAAAGCCCATGTTGACTAGTTTTAATTTCTAAAATTAGAAATTTCTCCCTCTTATAAGTGTTGCCCATATTATTCGTAATGAAAGCAAATGATTTTTTAAGTAATTCGAGGATTTTAAGAATGTTTTCATTACTGCGCGTTTTAATTGTATCCTCATGAGCTTTTTAAATTGTCATGCTATTGGTAAATAAAGTCACCTGTTTGATACAGTGTGCGTTTCAGCCTATGTTTAACCAATAGAAATACACTAAAATACAAAGGTAACAACTTGAGTGTTTAGAAAGATGAATGAGAATTTAAAAGCGCGATGTTATATCTCACATAAAGTACTGCTCGTTCAAGTTATTCAACATATCAGCAGATAATCTAAATGTACGAAATTTAGAATTTAAGAACTAGTACTCTCCGAATTGTCCTGGAGTATTTAAAATACGAGTAGTTCAATCAAGCTAATGCCGAATCAAATATTCCACTACTTCGAGCAGTAATTTAATTACCCTAAACCTCTGGCGTGGGTGAGTGGCGGTGGTAAGACACACATTTCAGGAGACCCCAATAGCCGTAACAATCCTCCATGTATTTGCAAACATCTTATCCGCAATCCTGATCTAATTAACGCCCCTAGTAGTTTGAAGGAATCCGTCTGCGGTGGAAGGGAACCCTCGGCAGGAAGGAGTGCGTAGGATGGAATTAAGGAGGTTATGAGGCGACGAAAGGATGTTTTAAGGAATTCTGGGGAGTACGGGAGATGGTCAAGGACAACTGAAAATGAGGAACATGCTTTTAAAAGTTTTTGAGTGCCGGGCGATTTCTGGAGTCTGCAGGAAGAGGAGACGAATTTAAAATGCCAGCTTTCAGGAATTCCAGGGCACGTTTCCATTAAAATTGTATGGGATATTACGCGGAGAAATGCTCTACTCCGCAGAATTTAGTCGAACTGGAAATTCATTTCGATTTGTGAATAAACGAGTTTATTATTATAACATGAGAAAGTGTTTGTGCCGATTGTAGAGCTAAGGGAAAATTCTGAAGTTTAAATATATGCGTAAAATAATGATTATTTTAGTTTTCTGAATTTGAGAGGTATTAGTTTTAAGCATTAATGATTATAGTATTTATGTTTTTGCAAAATGGCTTACAAATCGTCTAATCGAAATAAAAAATATTTGGTTTATAATCTTAAAAGTTGTGCCTAGAGAACCAATGCATTACTAGTAAATTATAGAAAATAATCTAATAGATAAACATTTTGCATTTTTTTCAATATGAGAAAGGAAATTTCAAAAAATAATATAAATATTGGTACAGGAGCAAAAATTGCCGTATGAAACATTGTTATTACTTTACAAAAATTCCAATTAAAATAATTTGATCGTAAAATTTACACAAAAACTTTAACCTCGGATTTGTATCAGTCATTTCCTAGAAATCAGAGCGTATGACTTACAAAAACTTTATTAGTATTTACCCCTTATTCTTCATGAAAGACTCGAAATAAAAAAATAAATCTGGGATCAAAATCAATAGTGATTAGTAAGAAGAAATGTCTTCTTTAAGATCTGGATGAAAGGCGAATCGTAACGGTAGAAATAACTTTAAATTTTTAGAAGTATCTTAACCTGTGACTTTTATTTAACCCGTGAAGCGATAAATTATTCTTGCTATTAGTTGTTTTGATGGGGTAGGAGTTTGTCGTTCGTGAAGCAAAACAGGAAAGCCTGGCACTGGACGGATACCATGCATTCGCGGGTAATTCCGTTGTAGGAAAATATAATTGTGTATATGTGAGAACATCTGAAATAGAGCTTGGAAAAGATATATCCTAAGGTTGGCTTTTATGTGCTCCCTTACAGCCAGCGAAGACATTCTGTTTTCCATTACCGCCCACGGAGACAGTTTTCGTTTCGTGCATTACTTTCACGAATTCACTTCAACATTCATAGCATATAATCTTTACATTATATTGAAAATTATACTTACAGTAAGCGTAAACCAGGACTACCCTTAACAGAATAATTACCCTTTTACAATCAAGGGAATCCAGTATTAATATCATTGTTATAATTATATATTAATATTTTACTATATTCCGATGAAATCAATCTATATTTTGAAGTACATTTAAATATTATATTAAATTCTTTAATATAATTCAAAATATAAAGTGAATAACAATCGTACATCATCCTTTATAATGACCATTTCGGTTCACACCAACGGTTTGGCTTTAAATTATAAAATAAAATACCATTTCGATAATGTTTCTAAACATGCCTATTTACTCTTATCTGATATTCAAACGAGTGCATTTAGATATATTTTTTTCTCGATTATTCGAATTCCATTGAAACGATTAATGGAGAAAAGTAGGAGTGGTTTCTCCTGAATTGCACTTATAACTTTGCGAGGATTTTAATAACCTTTATCTAAAACTCGCAGTTTGATTGCATTCACAACATTGTATTAGTTTTAGGAGACATATGAGAAGAACTTACGAATTAATAATAGTGTGAAATAATTTAAAATTTAAAAATATGCAGTATATATAATAAAGGTTATAAATTATATGGATATTCAATTGAATCATCAGAACAAATCCGTAATTCTCTTTCGCAGTTTCTTGTTTTCGTCGTCACGAGAATGTGGTCGAATTTTTTAAAAAGTCGCGTAGGGAACAATTGGTGTACGAAAATAAGACGTTCTCCCCTTGGGATGGTCAGAAAGCGGGAAAAGTGTGGGAAGGGTTGGATGGACACGCGGATGAGGACGCATTCGAAATAGAACGCGTGGAAAGTGTGGGGGGGTGAGTGTAGCGTAGGAGAGGAAAACAAGAAAGGGGTGGGGGATGGAATGTCTTACGCTAGGGAGTGACGTGGCGCGTGTATTTATACTGCCCTGGTACACACCGCGCCCCACGTGCTACACACACTCGATCGCAGGAGTTTACGGTTGCAAGGAAGAAGACGGACTGGTGTCGCCCCTCAAAACTCTGTTTTGCCTATTCCATTTCCTTCCGTTCCCTATCGGAAAATCACATTTGTACTCACTGAATATTCCGAATAAAAGGGATAAGGATACTTGATATAATCTCAGCGCCTATACAAAAAAACGCAGAAGTTAACTTATCAATTCTCTAGTTCCGCTTTAATGATCAACCTTGATCTCACTTTATAAAGAGAGGATTTTATAACAAGATAATCGTATTGATGATTCTTACGAATTTATATTCGTTTGACCATAAATACCTTCTACATATTCTAATCTAGAATGTAACGAGCTTAGTTTCCTGTCAAGTATATCAGCGTAAAAAGCTTTAGTATTTTTTTGAGAGATTTATCTCGTGGTAAAATAAATATCGGAAATTTAATCGGAAAAATACATGAGTAAATGATATTAACGAGATGATTATCGGAATATTTCAAAGTGTGGACCATTGCTGGAAGCTTTTATATCTCTCGCAGATACTAAATATCGTTTGCAAGAAATTTAACCAGAAAATCCTTCTGATTTAAATGGAAGTGTAGAGGTTTTAATTTGAATATCATTTCAGAGAACATTCCATTTAATTTTATGTGCCATTGATAGTAATGTCGTAACAATGTCTCCATGGTTATTGAGTTTAAATAAACATTTTATGAAACGTGCATTTTATTTGAAGTATTTGAGTATTCAAGTATATTTAGGTTTCTTATTTTTACGGAAATGCAGATAAAAATTGCACTTCCAGAGTTTCAAATGTTAGCATTTAATAGTATAAAATAGCGTAAGATATCTCATCTTATTAAAATGTATTAAAATGACCCAACAGTTTAAAATATGTGATCAGAACAAAGGCATTGAATCATGCAAACAATTCTTCCAGCGATAAATTTACTTCCGTGTTGAAATCTGAAATATTGCCCCATCTTGAGTCCTTAAACGCTTTACAAGAACGGCCGTGGTGTGCTTTTTTCCTAAACCAGGTCAAAAGACAAACAGTTGGAAAAGAAAAACCAAAACACATAACGCTCCGCGACCGCCAAAAAAGTATTAAACAATCCTTTTGAAAAGGGCTTCCTTTTTGTGAGCAACGCACTTGAAAAATGACTTACAGCGAGCGAATCGACGCGACACGCCCGTGTGTCGCCCTGAGAAATGACTCTTGGAGAAAAACGACCCAAGTAGGTCGAATCCATTTGCTTCCCTTCCGTAGCATTTATAGCGAGTACAAGTTTTAAATTCCTAACTTCTTGCCGAAAATATCGGGCATTATCGCGTGTTTCACTAGAAATTCCTGTACGTGAACCTTTTTAAAATCTTCTTAAGAATCTACACTACGCTACTCAATGATGCAATTAACAAGCGTACAATACAAAATAGATTTCGGGCAATAATCATATAACATACGAATAACCACGAATAAATAATCTTAAACTGAGATGCGTTAAAGATTGCAGGAAATTTGACTAAATCGTTAATTCGTGCTTATTTTAAGATAAATAGAGGTGAATACGAACCTTGGTGAAGAAATGCTCAAATATTTCCTAAATTTACTTAGGAATTTTTATGAACCACCAAATATCCAACCCTCAGACGGTTCCAAAAAGTCTTCAGCCCCGTTTTCAAATCAAGAACCCCTGTGCTTAATTGCTCTTTAAAAGTAAAAGTTATTAGCGTAGAGAAAGTGCTCTTGAATTCGGTATATTTTATCCTGAATGTTTATTTTTCTCATATTTCCTATCTTCTTTGCATGTTTTATCGATATTTTCTGCTCATTGTACTTTCGCTTATGATTCCGCAAGATATCTTCTCAGAAAAAATCGAAAATCTTGTTAATAGTTATAATCTATTATAAAAACTGAAGACGTTACAGAAGAGTCATATTAACGCGTATCCAGACATTCTCAAGTCTTACTTAGAATAAGTGCAAACAAACGGGTTATGATGGTTTTTCGTTAAACAAACTAATTCTAAAACTATAATTTAGACAAGAGGCTTGGAGTGTTCTTTGGAGTTACGGATATTGCTGATGACACCTTAGTTACAAAAATAACAAAATACGAATTTCCTGAGAAATACAATAATAAACAACAACTCTACCGTAAAGCAAGAGTGGAAATCTGCGGAAAAACATAGGAAAACTCATCTTACATCCTTCATATCATAACAGCTAAATCTCTAATATAAATAGATCATATATAAGTTTTAGATCCATAATGGTTATCCGATACAATCCATAGTGGTTATGCACAATAAATCATTCACATTCAACACGTGTATATTAGATATATAGGGTAATCGAATCACATAATCTTATAATCGGATTTTTAAGATATACCAAGTTTCTCTCGAGTATTCGATTGAAATATTTTCTTTACGAAAGGGTATGAGTATAAAGCTCTCTGTTTTGCCTCTGAATCTGTTTATCCATATAATTACCTGAACTTAAAATGAAGAAGAAAAATGCCTACCTTAATAAGCGAAATTTAAAAAAGAAGATATGAATCATCATTCTGATATCATTTCCGTAAATTATCAAGCTCTAAGGAAAACGAAAAAAATAGAATACATTAGCAGATAATTCAGTTTTCCAATGATTTATATCTGCGCTACCGATTTAAATTCAATTAAGAGTTGGATTTTGAAGAGCCACAGTGACCTAAATCCTAGACGAGAGGCAAGACTGATTTATATCACAGAGAAAAATGAATTGGAGATAGCAAATCTACGGTATTCTCATCCGAAGAGATATGTGGGAATAAATTCTGAGGTTTTTTGAGATATTCCCTGTCAAATTCAGCGTACAATAATTTCATCCCTACGTATTAACGGCGTAGATTTCCTTTATGATTAATGCTATATTTGGATGAATGGAATAATATGAAATGGCTTCTTTCGATATTATATTATTATTTCGATGTTATACTGTTAACATTTATCATTTCCTAAGAACGCTGTCATATTTTAATTAAAAATTTTGGCTAATATCGTATGAAATATACATTTCGCATCATTTATTAATTAATAAAATAAATTTCGAATATATGAATAAGAACGATATGATAGAATTAAGAAAAATGTTGTCATTATGTCTCATTATTAAGAATATTTATTTTCAATTAAAAGAGGATCTTATTCTCAAAATTTTGCCTGGATACCTCCTCAAGTTAGTTATTAGCTTCCAAGCACAGCAACATTTGGCATGCATTTACATATTTTTCTTAAAAGGAATTAAAATTCCTTCAAGTTTAAAACTAACTACTATTATCTGAAGATTATTTATCATTTTTATCTTCTTGCCCCTTATATGATAACTTAAGAGGTTGATTACAATCATCTCTTAATTAAATACCGGCAAATTCATTTAGTGTAATTTATCGTTTGTTATATTTATAATAATCTATATTGTTGACCTCCGGTTGAAGGGAATTTCTCTTTCATTAAGACGCAGTTCCGTATGGAAGTCAAGTCAATGGGACAATACAAAATATTTTTCGTAATTTTATAAATGTCATATCTTTCGGACACGTTGACATTATATTTTTTATTTAAGGTTGCAAATAACAATTACCAACAATAATTATGCCAATAATATACGACTCTCCAAATTTAAATATAAGGTACGCAAGTTATGCTAACTTATATGATGAATTGTACTTAATCGATACTCGGGTAAAATTCTATAAGAAAACCTCAATAATTTAAACAAATACGTCTTTTTCAAATCACCTCCAAGGAACGGGTGGAATACCTAGTGATACGCTAACTCCACTCAAGCGTCCTTGGAACGTTCGGTGCCAAAATATTCGGAACACAAGCAGTCGTTGGCAGAAATTGGACGGCCAATATCTCTTTGCGATCAGCCGCAGAGGAATTCTCTTATATCCTTTTTCTGCTGAATTACTCTCAAAACTCTCGAAGAAGTCTAGACGAGGAAGTCTTTATCCTCCGTATATCAGGGCGCTTTTTTCCGACGCCACCGGTAGAAAAACGGGAGAGCAAAGATTTCTCTAAAATATATATTCGTTGACATCAAAGACCCCAGTTGTCCTTGGGAGTTATTTTGGTGGTTCCTTTTAGAGAAGCTCTGCATCCGCTACTTCTTTTTCGATTCCAAAGAACGATGGATTTCTTCACAAGAGCTGCTCTTTTTGCATCCCCCAAGGATTCGCAATCGGTCCGCTCTCCTTTTGATTTTCCCGTGAGCCTCGTTTCCATGGTTAATCCTCAAGAATAACTCTCTCCGTTTCCCTCTTTCCTTTAGACCGCGTTGCCATCGTTTCGGGTTTGATCCAGGACGTCAAATTAGTTGAGGCGTAGTTTATTACTTCCTGTGCGGATCTACGAGAAAGTATGGTTTGCAAGACACTCGCTAGAAACTTTGGATTACCATGAAGAACTTTGAATCGGCGTCACTATGAAACTAATAATAAGTACATTGTAAAAAGTAGATAAGAGTAATAGTTATATTAATAATTATTAGCTTTTAGAATTTTAATTAAATTTCCAATTAGGATAAAAACACGTTTAAGACTGATACGTTCAAATGTAAGAACATACTGTAAAATGAGAATACATCAAGAACAATTGTATATACCGTTATCTAAATAAGTCAAGAGATCAAACCTAGTTATTCTAAAAGAAGTTATCCCATTCGCTATTGAAAAGCAACAGCAAAAATGTTCCGAGCCCGGAATACGTTAATTATAACCCCATCCATCAATTAGACTTAGTTCTAAGGCTGACAGAAGTCTATGGTTTAGGGAGCTCTGAGTTGAAACGTAATTATGCAGGGGAAGGAAAAAATGAAAGATGGGGATCACTGACCTAGAAGACAAGGACTTGAAAAGTGCCTGGTTTACCAAGTGTCGCTCTGTCTGAACCAAAAGATCGAATAATATAACAAAATGGAGTTCATTGATAAATATATGCTGGGTGAACATGTAATATTTTTTTTGATGGAAATTTCGTAAGCCTCGCTCCATGAAAATTGAAGTAACACAGAGTAATTAGTGGTACACTAATGTTAACGATAATTATAATAATGAGAGGTTTTGATGAAAATTTTATAATTTAAGTATAATATGTAATATAAATATCAATTAAGAACGAAAAGTTTTCCTTTTGTGACTTTAAAACGTTAGCTTTCATGGGAAAAATAAAGAAGATAATTTGTGACTTCGGTCGTTGTATTTATTGACTTGTTTATGACCACGGACATGAAACATTGAAAGTAGATAGTTCTATATAGTCGTAGTGATGTGCGTAAAAGAAAATCTAGGTTTAGAGTCACCCAGAAAGGTTACAGAATGGTAATGAAGGCAGCTTTTTTTGAAGTAACAAGGAGAAAGGAGTTGAGGAAGGGTTTTAAGCAGCATGTGGATAACGAGACGTACAAGACTTATGCTAATCCTCCCACACCACACCCTCTACTTAACCAGTTACTCAAAAAATGTTGTGTTCTTCCCAAAGGGAATCAATTTGGACGGGGCTTTTTACGTCTCCCGACCGCAGTTCTACTCCACTGAGGAAACCTCCTCCAATCTTATGATCTCCCCCGAAACATTTACTCTGAATGCGGAAGTCTAAGAGCGACGTGGGCGGTGGCAGAAAGACAGGAGGCGACTGGAGGACCGGATGCCGCTCTAAATGGCTCGCACCTCTACACTCGATGGAATACAGGATGCTATTCGAATGGACCGCAGAAGCGTAGAGCTCAGCTGACCACGAAATCCTATCTCCATTCAAATCAGACCTAGTTTACCGCAACGACCACCAGGGGCGCTTCGGATGCATCGCGATGCGGCTAAAATGGATTTTCGAAAAATAATAATAATAATAATTAAGCGACCCTCTGGTTTTTGCTTCGGATCGGGATCGATGTTTTTTTTCTATATAATACCCCTCTTCTGGATACGTTAAAAAGAACCAAGCGTTGAGGTAAAAAAAAGTTGTAGACGAAAATCACTGTGAGGAAGTAAAGAAAAAAAAAGAGTTTAAAATTAGAAAAGACATCCATCACGGAAGGAAAACGTCTTTGACTAGAGAGGTGTGAACATTAAAAGGAAACTAACTCATAATTATTTTAGTCTTGAGGCTTTAGTCGATGTTAATAAAAGGTTAGGAAAAAGCTTGATCATATACGCGTAGAAAATTGGAAAACAAAATGTAATAAATCATGCGTTGGCTAAGCCCATAAGCACTTAACAAATATAAGAATTTTAGTGAAATCTAAAAACATCTGAGGATCCACTAAGAATTTTAAATTATTATTCAGACATTTTATATAACAATTTACTCTGTTTGAGAATATTATTTACGTTCAGCTTTAAAATATACAGAAGAATTGAACTATCTACGATTTACCCCACACATTAGATCTAAAATTTCATATTAAAATAGTTAATAATTCACACAACTCTCCAGTATAATAGATCATCATCTCACCGAAAAGTTAATACTATATTTTCCTTTAAAGATTCGTCATATTTTTTATGATATTGATAGAAAATAGTAAAAAATCGAGAGCTTCTAATCGGAAATTAGGGAGATTACACGAACAAACAGTTTGAACTCCACCTGCGAGGGTTCATATGCGCGGAAATCGAATTTTAAAATAAGACTGAATATTTAAGAACTTCCTCTGTCTTCGGCGTTGCCTCTGCAGGAGTCCCGCACCGATCCATCACTACCCCCCCTTCAATCGCTTCCAAACGACCTTCCATTCCGTTAACCATTTTAATGCCACAGAATCCAATACCCTCGCAACTAACCATAAAGATGCATTGGATGCGGAGTCAGGCGCTCCTCCATTTATTTTCCCGCGGGTCTTCTCTCGCAGCGGGGCCCCTGTGGGAGGCCTGCAGGGCCCCTCCTCCCTCCTTGATGAATGAATAACGCCCCCGGAAAGCTTCTTCCTCGAGATGCTATGAAATTCCCATTTAAGATTCCCGTTCAAAACTCTCCCCCTCTATTTACGGACGCAATTTTTTTTAAGCCCGACGACCAGAAAAACGTATAAAATCCGCTTTTCTTCTGTTTACTGTTTTACGGTTAATGGTTAATGATTTTCTAGGGAGGATTAGCGTGGTAGGTGGGTGTCGCACCATAAAAAGGAGCTCCGATCCAAAATCGATCGGTGACTCACGGCTAGATATCTGTGGTTGTTTATGCGTCAAGTTTTGTAAACAGCCTTTCAGATCTTTTCAACGTAAATAAAAGCTAAATCATACGCTTTATAATGTGTTCTCAGTCGATGTCGTCTATCCACGTGGATTAGAGAGAACGTGTGAACTAATCGAAAGTGAGTTTCGAAAACATTTGCATTGGCTCGTATTTTTTATGTTTATTCAAGAAATGTAGACTGTATCACGGATTATTACGTAACTAATTTACCAATACGAGCACTCGGTGTTATCTACATGGCGTTTATTATATAATATGTTCCAGATTATGAAATATAAACGGGAATTAATTATATACGTAATTGCTAAACATAAGACGTAATAAAAGTTAACTTATAAGGGATGTGCGTAAAATTTCGCTGGTATCGTTGAAGTTTTAAGCTGTCATTTGCCCTACTCAAAAGGAGAGAAGATCTAAAAATCAAATTCATATATTAAATAAAACCAATTGAGTTTCAAAATATTTTGAATTCCATACATCACAGGATGAGGATTCGATGAAAATCCGTCGAAATCAATAAATAAAAATTATCAAATTTACATTTATTTGCATTTTTTTCTGGTGCTCCCAAATAATTAATCGCGGAATTCGTAATGAAAGTCACATTTTACAGTGTAATTTATGCAAATGAAAATTTTCAAGTCAACCGTTAACTTTAATTTCCGAACTGATGAACGCGGCCTTGGCATTAAGCTTCTTTCATTGATTTTTAATGGACCATTTTAAGTCGTTCCGCGTTATAGTTTCACGACCTTTCCGTCAAATAGGTCGTGTTATTTAATGCATTGAGGAATAGACTCGCGATTTTCAATAGTATGAAAGAATATTTTACAATCTTTGGCATATAAGCTTCATTCGTAAATTTTTAGCTTTTCCACTCAAATAAAATACTAATAAGTAGAAAAATTTATATACTGATTGAAAGGATATACTCTTTAAATAAATCGTCATATATCAATTTTGATTTACCACGCTATGCTGGCATCATATCTTAAAAAATCATCGAACAATGTTTATTCCAATTTACCATTCCACAAAGTAACGCTTGACCATACTAATGTTTTATTAGGTTCAGAATAATGGACACTTAGAGAAAGTTAACCTGCTAACTTATATCAGGGGTCTCCAAAGTACGGCCCGAGGGCCACATCTGGCCCGCGGACAGATTTTGTCTGGCCCGCGGAGAGCTAACATACTTGAAAACTCCTTTTAGAGAACAGTTTTTACAACAATTATAATATGGTTTTGGCTCTCGGAACTTACTGGAGTAATCAGTATGGCCCTAAGGCTTGAAAGTTAAGAGACCCCTGACTTACAACTGACTGACCCCTTACTTGTTAGATGAACTGATGAAAACCTTACGAACCATAGAAGCTTTGAAAAATAAATAGGCTCTTTACGCAAAGAGTGATTACAAGTGTTCATACTCGTGTTACCATATGCTTAAAGGAATCTGAATCACCTTGAACGTTTCAAATGATGCCGTATAAATTCGAGAAGCTGTACAACGGTCTTCAATGGATCATCTGTATTAAAGAATCCTCATTGAGTTGAGAGTTGTTCATCTGATATACTTCTGTGATTTAATGCTTCAGAAGTTATGAAAACTTCTCCTTAAGAGGTGACGAAAGACTTCAACTGCTGTAAAAAGACTTGCGATAACATTTGAAAAGGAAGTACAGCAAATCCCGCATTATTATGGGATGTTATTTCTTTGAAAGTATTTATTGCCCTTCAGTTATCCTAGTAAAAGTTCCTTTTTAATAATGAATTTAAAAACCATATTTTATTAAAAAAGCAAAGTAAGAAAGCTAACAAATTAACTTCAAGCTAAAGCTTCCATTTTATATCTTCTATTCCATCTTTCTATCAGTCAACCATTTCACATGAAATTATTTTCCATCGCAGTATCTATGAACGACGCAGTTTCTCCTAAAATTTAAAGGTCAAGCTCATAATTATAAAATATAATGCCTCTTTCGAAATAAAACCCGAAATTGGGACAGCGCGCTCTTTTCTGCATTCGGAATTAGGGCTGAGCAACGAGCAAAAATTGGGCGAATATTGGATTCTATTGATGGACCCTATGAAAAAAAAAGAGAAAGGAATAAAGCTGAGGAGGAAGAATTCCAATAAATGCGTCGATGAGAGATAATTATATTCCACGTATGTTCACGATCCCAAATGTACGATATGTTTTTTACTACGATTCCTATTTCATCACGAGATTTAAAATTGTTTTCTGGACCAAAAATTTTAAAATTCAACGACTAATTCAGAATAAAAGTGGATGTCTATTTTGAAAAAATCAGACTTCTCATATCATAGACCTGATCATTTCTACTTAAAGCTCGTATTTAACCAATATTAACTTTCTATTTTGAGGAGGAACATAACACAGGGACTTCTTTCACAGGACGAATTGTTCAATTAAATTTAATCTTCAGGCGCCTTCGTTCCAGCGTAGACTCGGACAATGAGTAGTATTAGATACATCCTGTTTGAACAGCTGAGCAATGCAGTCTACTAGAACACTTTCTGAGTGATCCGATAGCGTCCGATACTCCTCCTTTCGACATCAGAATAAAAACATAGAAGAATTTTTTCGTAACGGATGAGAATTCAGTTTAATATTTAAAGGCCCACTCCAAATATTAAATGCACTTAATTTATCAACTCCCTTGTTTAGAATGAACTTTCAACGTGTAATATGAATATTGCATTAATCAATAAAATAAAGTAAATAAGCATTATCATTTTCCTCTCTTTTATGTGAATTAATATAACCTTATAGATAAAACTTATGTAAAAATAGTAACATTCTTAAGTATGTAAAATGCGCAAATTTTCTGCCACAAATAAATGTCACCGTTTTGAAGTTATGAATATATAAAGCCAAAACTCAACTAGATTAAAAGTTTGGAGCTGAAATTATGAATTGCTCGAAAATATACATTTTTCATAATAATCTATTTATTTAACTTAAGTATCTTTATAATACTTCGACTGACCCAGCTCTTATGTAAACAGCTGAGGGTAAAAATACGGTGTACAGCGTGAGGGCTTCAAAAGCTACTCTTATTTGTTTTGTATATTACAAAATTAAAAGTTAAATTCAGAAAGACAACCGTAGCAACATACATGTATATGCCACATAACTTACTCGATAACTTTTAGCGGAAAAATAAATGAATAAATCGCTTTTTAGGGAAGTGTAATGTGCACAATATGGATCTATTTAACTTTAAAAACCATTCACGTAAATTTGAAAGCCATATTCAAATATCTATCTCAAAACATAGATATTTTTATTTCAGTCCGCTTCTTATCTCGTAAAGGATTCCAAACGACCGTGACGATATTCCGTTGCTATTTACATGCACGCTATTTGGTATTTGTCGACATGGAGGAATATAAGATGCACCTTTCAGCCGTGGCTTAAGGGATTCCCGCCAGATATGCAATATCGTGGTGAAAACATGAGCAGCAAATCTTGCTTATGCGGACGTGCCCTGGTGGCGTGTCCTATCACGCAGCTGCACTCTTCGGGTGTTAATCTGTCGCCGTGCACCAATCAATGGCCGCTTTCCTTTGAATAAAATATCGCGACGAAAACCAAAACAGAGCAGACCTTCATACATCGATCGATAGCTCGCATTCAACTGTTTATCACTAACGAGCAAAGAAACGAAAAGTGCGAAGTAAAAGAAATAATTTTGGCCGTACAGTCGTGATCAAAGTATTGCGGATGTATTATTTGCTGTTCATTTCTGATGAATGTCGCGTCACTATCAAAATAGCAACGAATTTCTATAATATTTATGCTCTTCAATAATTTGTAGCCAGTAGAGACTGTTGTCATGACATTCGTATTCAACGCGATATTTCCTAATAACATAAATGTATAATAAAAAACGTAATTATTTTATGCTAGGAGTCTAATTACTCTATTCTTATAAAGATAAAAAGGTATATATGCAGATATATTTAAAAGTGGATATTAATTTTTAATGTTTGTGCTTAAACACACGTAAACAAAAGCGTTAGATTCCTAATACAGGAATAAAATACGATTACATGAATATTTTAATGCTATCGAATTTACTGAAGCATACTCCTCTCTCATATTCAAATTGTATTGTGAAAAGTTCATGAGTCGTAAATATCGATTTCTTTATAGTTAATATTATTCTACGTTTGCTTTATTATAAATTTATAAATTCTTTTAGTTATATTCTTCGCGTAAAGTGAAATATTAATGAAAAAGAGGCATCTTCATTCCCATCATTATATATCGCAAGGAGATATATCATTCATTTGGACCAATATCTTTGATAGTCAAAACTAAATAGAGGAGATTTAAGACAAATTTAATGAAAGATTTTTTCTTTCGTCCATTACAAGAGAATGAGTTATAATGTACAATACTGCAAACAAGTAGATTGAATTAATAAATATCAACGGATAGAATTGATTCCAATTTATTAAAATATTTCCTCGCAATATTAATAATGTTAATACTATAAAATCACCTCGCTTATATTCCCGAAACACCCACCAGTGTTTGGGACCAGCCATTCACGAACCAGCTCCTAAATCCAAACCCGCACTTGCTCCCAAATTCCCCCTCCACACACATTTCCGTGCCTTCTTATCATCCCTTCACTTTTTAATTCGTAATTATGGAGCCGAGTTAATCCTTCCTGCACACCCAACTCTTTTGTGCTCCTCTGAAAAATTCATTGAAAGCTGTACGAAATCACAAAGGGTATCCCACTTCCATATTCCCTAGCATTTGTTCTATTTTCAAGGGACTATCTATGGCCCTATATTATCCTCCGTCCTCGGCAAAAGATTTTCGACAGCTGTATTTGGATGGAAAGATGTTGGCTGAGACGTAGAAATATTCTTTATGTTCTCTTTTATTTTCAGCTCGCCACAATTATGCGACCGCACGACTGTTTTATCTCCATTCCCTTTTGTTCTCTACACTGTTGCCTGCTTTGGTGATATATGTCATTCAAGATGACGGTTGGACCTTGGAATTTTGAATGTCAATAAAAATACGATTTTCTAGGGAATCCTAAAATACTCTCTACTGAGGTGACGAGCGAGTTTCGTTCTAGGAATCCGGACTTAAATAGGAGTTTTGAGAGAATGAAGATTGTTAAGAATGGTCTTAAAATGGGCAGTAAAATAGTGAAGAGACAAAAAGCATAAAATATATGGGGTAAGAATTATATTATGATAGTTTTTATGAGAGGCTGAATACCATTATAACCAAAAATCCTACTGTTATAAGATACTTTCACATTGATTTCATAAGAACTGCTTATTAGAAATATATATCGACTGTGATTATTATTGGCTTATATTTAATGCCTAAGTTTGAAGTACGATTGATAACACGAAATGGAAACTTTAGAAGAAAACTTTTAAGTTTCATATTATTTATAATAGGGGCTAATTGAAAATATTTACGGAATATATCTAGCAATATCAAAGGATTAATCAAACTTGAGTCAACGGTGATTCAAGTTTAACCATATCAGGACTTACGAACTACATTGTAATTTAAACGAAATAAAATATGATATCTCCATTAAAAGTTTTGATATTTACATCAAATAACTCAAATAAATGAAGTGTTGAAAAATTAATGAGACTAGCATTATTCTCAAAATACATTTTGAGCAGAATACAATGAGCTATCACAAATATAAGCAGCTGATGCTTCAAAACAAGAAGAAGAAACCATGGCATTTAACGAATGTCATCTAGAGCGATTCTATGGCCAGAGAGATTGATTGCAACATTTACGCCTTTGCCAAATTTGCGCAAGATCTGAAAATAATAGAATCTTCGAAAGATTCCTCTTCGTACACATTATCTACTTTGAGCGTTTATCCACCTTCTTAAATCAAATTTATAGTACATAAATAAGGGGAGCACGAGTGTAGATGGAAATAAATATTTATAGAAGTAAATTTGTAGCAATTCCCCGATTAATGACATTTTTTGAATTTATTCAAAAGATTTTGAAGTATAGAATGCGAACTTTAGCAGCTGAATCCCATCCTTGCGTGTGTAACAATGCTTAGTTAGCGTGAGTAGTTTTCGTTTTCACGAAAACTACTCACCACTCATGATTAGAACATGAATAACGAGAGTTGATGGTAGACAGCAATTTAAAGTATGCGATAATCAGACTGCTTGGAATTATACTGCTAAATATATATAAAGCTTTGCAAACTAATATTAAAGGAGAAATACAAATTAATATTAAAAATTTAACATTAACCTTAAGATCTATTTCTTAATTATAAAAGAATGAATAGAAACCAATTAGTTAATCCAAATTATGAGGCACAAGGCGATGATGACTTAACTTTGTATTTCTGAATACGATACCGCAACGTTTACCCTATCAATTCATTTCCACAATAACTTTTTATTTTAATGGATTTTTAAACTACTATATTCTCGTGCATTTCCAAATAATGAGTCAGAAGCCATAAATACGTTGTATACGACATTCTGTTCCCACAAATATTTTTTTAAGTATTCAGAAGATTAAATAGGAATGAATAATGAAGACTTGCGTCAAAAAAGGATACCTTCGATAGAAACCATCAAAAGCTTCTGTTTGAAATAAAGCAAACAATTTCAGGCCCCAAAAAGTAGGACAAAAGTAAAAAAGGGGTTCTCTCTATTGCTTCGGTTTTAAAGCCAATGAAAAAATAATTTCGTTTGCATTCAGAGAAAAAAAGGAATTCCTCCTTTTGTGAAATGCGCTCTCAGTACGGCATTTAGCGGCGGGAGTTTTCATGTCAGATGTTAAATGCGGTTGCATTCCGCCGTTCACTTTTTTTAAGGCCGAATCCCGCCGCGGAATTGTTGCATTTAATTCGAAATCCTTTGCCCGCCACCGGAAGGGGAATACACGCATCTTTAGGCTTCAGTTTTTTTATTTTTCAGGGCGGTTTAAGTATTCGAGCCATGAAAGGTAAGCGAAGGTCGACGCTAATGTTTTATGAAAACTTTTTTCAACACTGTGCATGCGATAGGCTTTGGAGAACTGTCTTCCCGCGGGAAACTGAGGTACAATGAGCTCATTCAACGACCCACCGCCACACATATACGACGTGTTAAAAAGTAACTAAAACCCTTTATGTTTCAGCGGCCGATAAAATAAAATACACGGCTGTTACCGTAGCAACGCGGAAATAATGGCTTATTGATTGCCTCTCTTTTGATGGACTATACGCGAGAAATATTTAAACCAAAATGTGCATAAAAAACGTGGTGTTTTTTTATCATAATGTACTCTCGCGATGTAAAGAAAGGTTACCCAACGGTCGCTTCTAAAAATGGAAGAAATTTGCGCGAGGGACTTTAATTTAGATTCATCAAGCGAATTATCCAGACATTCATTCTAATTTCAGCAAATAACAAGCTGCTTTAAGGGCATTTATGCCATGATTGCTCTCCGTAAAGCTTGTGAACTTAAAACGGAAATCTCTTTAAAAGCCTAGAATATGTGTACTTGATACAAACCGTAAAAAACGTATCCAAAACGTATGTAAAATATAAAAACGAATTTATATCAATTTCAGCACCAAAAACACGATGAGAGCTTGAAATTTAAATATATAAATACGAAAAATCTGATTAATGACCCAATTAATATAGAATTTCGTCCCTCTAACGTTTTAATTACTATCCATAGAAATTAACTTCTTAATTAAGGGCAACTATTACTACATTCGTTCCGAAAATCGTTTGTATTTTCATATTGTGCATACTGGTTGGAAAAACCCAATTATGCATCTGTTTTTATCTGAACTACGTATAAGGAATTTCTTAAATGAAAATGATAATCCTCATTCATAGTTTCGAGTCATTCAGAAGACTTAAACTCCAGATTCGAATAAAGCCATTTTACGGTGGATTGAGGTGAAAAAAATGGTCTACCTAGACACAGAAGTACGGCGACCTCTTAGGTACGTGAATTCAACAGAAAACAAAAATGTAAATTTGTCAGATAACATTAAGGGTTTCACCAGCCTTCGGAGATGAGCTTTCAAGGGCCGTATCTATTAGCAACAGTGGTAGTAACAGTAAGAGGCACTAGGTTGATAGAGAGGTTATGGAATTTGCGTAATCCAACTGTTGTCGGTAAACGTAAATATTTAGACCTCCTTTGAGAAGCGGAGCGTTGCCCAATCGAATGGAATTCCTCAATCGAGTCCCAATTCCATCTCAGTAAACTTCCTTCCAAAACCGCTCATTGCTACGTAATACGCATCGGAGTGCCATAAGCTGTTGCAGGGCTAGTATGCATCAAGGCTTGAATGGATTCCTCCAAATGAATCCATCACAAACCTCATTGCAAATTCCAACCTCGCTGCTGAAACCAAATCTCGAAATTCTTATAAGTTGGATACTCAATCCAGTTCGCCGAAAAATCCGAAATCGACCTGAACTGAATTCTTTTCGACATTATTATATCCATGACGTGGTTTCTTCCGCAGTTAAAATCTACACTTAAGTCTCCATTTTATCTTGCGTCTATGCCAAAGTCTGGAGAGCATCAGTTAAGTGTCGATGACAGAGCCAATCTGCTGAGTAAACCTCAACCCGTCGGAAGAAAAATTCAAACAGTTTATTCGATTTTCCGATTCCAAAGAAAAACTTCGCGTTCCTTGCTAAAATAGCCCTTGGGTCAATAAATAATTCGATTTTGTTTTCCGTGCCTAGAAAGCATTATATCTGAATGCAAAACAGTTGATTTAGAGCAGCGATCCTCAACTTACTATTTTGAAGCCCCGGGCACTATTTAAAGGCAGAACTCGTAAACCAAATTTTCGGCCAACGGATCAATTTCCAGAATACTAAGCCTGGTAACTGTATCTGAAACTCGTGGCTTTTAGTCTGTATGCCACTCCGGGACCACCTATAGTAACAGAAATTTACGAGCTATATTTTGCACTGCAATAGTTATTTTGGCAATTCTTAAATGTTAGTTTTTGGACCTATAAAGCTTTAGTTATGTATTTCCCTCCCGTTGATTTGTATTGTAAATTTACGCAGTTATTCTTCGGTAATTATTTACATCCAAATACATTTAATAAGTAAGAAAAATATACAAAATAACTAAAGAAATAGCACTTAGTTACAGTTATCTTTATCAGTGCATATAAATGTTTTTATATTTAATAAAGAATAAGCTTGGCATTTAACAAACAATTTAATGACATAATTTAAAATGCATAAATTCGTGACTACATGGTTTCCTAGAAAACCATAACATAACGCAAGATTTAATTTGAATTTTGATATGACGATAATGTCAGCACACAATTCAGATTATAAGTAAAAGAACCTTCCGAATGAAAATACCGACTATTATCGATTGTGAGTAAATTATATTCTCGTGAAATTATTTTTCAAATTCACTTTTTCAGGAACAATCAATACGTTCAAATGCATGACATCATTAGGTTTCTAATAGACCCTCATCCAATTTAGAAACGATTATTGGCTGAAAAAAATCGTCACGTCATCTGCGAGTATAACAGATTCCCAATAATAGTCCGTTTCAAAGCGCAATGACATTTCTATTACAAATATTTCTGCTTCGTTGACATCAAATGGAAATAGCGAATCGGCGGTGAAAGTCTTTGTGATTGACGCGAATATGAGACTTCCGCTACCGTTTCCCAAATATTGCCATTAACGATAGCTGAAATCGGTTGGGTTTCCGATGATGTAACCATCACAACGATTCGCGATGATGATAAAGGAACTTCCTCTTTCATCATCAAGTTCAAATGCAACAACGGAAAAAAACTTTTTAAAATATCTTGAATTTCAATGTTACGTAAAGTATAACTTAAATGTTCGATAGTTACTGAGACAAGAATAAGCACGCCTCTTACATAACAAATAATTAATAGCTTAAAGTATTGATAATGTTATCGTTATGGTTATGGTTATGAATAAATTAAAAATAAATCCATACGTATCTACTGCTATCTTAATGATTACATCAAAAACGGAGCAATTTTAAGAGTATATTATCAAATAGTTTAAACTCAACTGTAATAGTTGCGAACGAAGAAATTTGCTGTTGCTGCTGTAAATCGATGGGATGTTGAACTAATCTTCAGGAAAGAGTTTGGCTCAATTGACTTCTTATCCAGTGATATCTAACATAGCCTCTTCCGTAAGAATCCAGTATGAGTTAGAGACTTTAATAATCAATCCACACTATTAATCACAAACAATTCAATACAGTTGTTCTCTTAAAGTAAACTTAAGTCGTAAATTTCACTTTCCACGTTCACTTTCCTTGCTGGTCTTGCTCTGACTGATGACAGCTCTTAAGCCAGTTCTACAGGTCTACTGCTGAATATGTTACTTAGGTTTCTGGAAAATACTTTTGAAGGTCGGGTTTGAGGTACGAATGGAATGTCAACGTTAATGTCGAATTTTCTCTTAAACCCATTGTATTCCTTTGGTCAAATACGACTATCACCGGCACTTGCTTCGTCAAAGCAACCAAAAGGTTAGCGGTGTTGTACCTTCTCCGCCTTCTTCGCCTAACATTTTAACTCCACATTCGAATGGCGATTAGGTCTTCGATCCTGAATATGTGATCGAACATAGATTATTATAATAATACAAGAAGTTAGAAGTGCAAATAGAGAACGATTCAAAACGATTATGATAGAATCAAATCAAAAATTCACAAGAAAAGATGCAAGTCTAATAAAATGATGATAAATATATTATCATAAGAGGAAATATATTTTTTTAATTTTTTCATAGCGTTTTCAAAGCGCAAATTCTTAGAGACAAGAACGAGATTTGGTTGAAATATTTAAGTAATATTTTCTTACCGAATGGATTCGAAATGTAAATTACACTTCTAAAGAAAAAATCTTTGCATGTACAGGGTAAAAAAAGGATGCAATAAAATACGATTTCTAATACTATATAAACAAGTTCCTTTAATCATCTGCGGGGAATAGAATTACGATCTTTAAGAGAACTATAATCGCTGAAATGAGTCACACTTAATCTCAGAATATTTATGAGCTAGAATCATTGATACAGCAAACATTTATAGAATAGAGAATTCATTCGAGTTAAGCCCAAATTATAATCATAACCAAGTGTGGTGCAATTTTCAATTTATCTCTTTTACGCATCTATCTCATTTCATACAATTAAACTGTTCCTTTATAAATTTTGGATCTCTTTTGTCCGTTTATAACGAGCGACAGCCAGATTTCGAAGTTAAAAAAAAAGATAATTATTTCACCTTCCGCGTGAGTGGATGATCTGGTTAGAGGGAGTGCTCGAAATGTCGGTAGATCTTGGCTCTCCATTTCCCGTAATACTCTCACGCCCTTACTTCCCGACTCCTTAACTTCTCACACCTCAACGCTTCCGTACTCTCAATCCCTCTCACATACGTCTGCACATCCAACAACGAAGGCAACATGTATTATTCAGCGACGGATGTGACGTAGCTTCCGCTTCTCTACCCTCCAAATCTTCTGACCCATCGGCCCCATCAATAATTCTTCTAGAGGAAGAAGCGAACCGAGGCGTCTTCGTGTGGAAGACACTCCAAGTTATCGGCCTTGTTGTGCTCAACGACTTGAAGTAAATAATCCTTCAAAGGCCTTCGCTTTGAATTAAGCGAGCACAGCTGGACTCTACTCGCCCAACTGGGGTGGTAAGCTAAAAATATACTGGTACTTTGTAGATACGCATGTAATACATTTTTGTGGTAAAATGTACAAAGCACTTTTTGATACTTTCCATTATGGATTACGACAACACCTCGTATGGTTCAGTGAAGTTTATCTGTAATACATTCTCTCGTGATGAACAAGGAAACATAGCCAACTAAGACATTTAACAAATAATATTTCTGAAGCACGAAAAACAATGCTAATGCTTTCATATGAATTAGAAGACGAAACCTGAACACGCTGTTACCTATTTCTCTTTGAAATGGTCTCATATCGTCTTTTTTCATGATACAGTTCATGTGAGCCCAACTGTATAGTTTAGATACATACATCTGCATGGGTCTTAGAAGGTTTCAGGTTCTCAAAACACATTTAAAAGCCCAATCCCTTTAGTCTCTGACGGCTGCACTTCCCCTGTCCAAAAGCGCATGTCTTCGTTCTTCTGTTCTAATGTTTGATTGCCTCCTGAGGTTATCCCTCTCAAAATGCATCAACCCGTTCCCTCCCCTTCATTTTATTTTTAAATTGGAGTCCTTTTCTTGAAGCACCTTCTCCAGCTCTTCCCTGTACGTTTATATATTTCAATCTAGCCCACTCCATCAATTCCCTTGCATTAAGAAGCTACTGATCCTTTCAATTTCCCACCGCAATCAACTTTCATCCTCTTTAATTTCAATTCATTTATTAGATACCATAAGTTTTTCTTTCTTCAAATTTATCTTGATCCCTGAATTCACATTTATTTATTTACTTGACCTCCTAAAAATCCGTCAAATAAAGTCAAATAAAGGGAAAATATTGTGATACCATTATATTTTTAAATGTATATTTACTATAGTATCTCTAGTATATAATAAGGAGCATAACATTATAAAAAAGAATTAAATGCAATATAAATTTTCAGACCTTCATATATATGTATGTATCAAGATCAAAGATACATTCATCCAGACAATACGAGTGCTTGGAATAGTATCATAATTATTATTCTGAAAAGGAACAAAACACCACCACTTAGTAGTTTTCTACTGACACAAATATCCCATACACCAAACATTTACAGTATTCATTGTCTCGAACTGTAACTGTTAAAAGAAAGAATTAGAATGCGGAAGCCTTGATTACCCTGAATAGGAAAATCCCGAGGTATTGCTCGCTGCACTCTAGGAAGTGATCTGTATTGCAAAGTCTAAAATACTCCAATGGGAATGTATACAATGTGAAGTCTTTGAAACGGATGCATAAGCTTTGCATTCTCCTTGATGTGTGAAATGATTCCGGGATGTTCGTACTGTGTGTAACAACGCTTTGATCCGTTTTTAGGCAGGGTAAAACATTTTTCCATTTATAAATACGATATTTATTAAAGATTAATTGAAATTTTGGTGCTTAATCTATTGGAATTTTTTTCCAAACTCTTTCTGAATGTCACCAAAGAATATATCATAAATATATGAGATAAGGATTGTATTTTTTTCTATATTATATATATAAATATATATTCTATATAAGAGACATTTACACCAGAGTATAAGGGCTAAGAAGTAAACGCTGCCATACTTACATACTGACGGATTGTAGCGTTCATCAAAAATAATTATTGATAAATAAAATTTTTCTTTTTGAAAACGTGATCGTTCTACGAGAATAATGTTTCGAGAAAAAAAAAAACATGAAAGCCAATTGACTCTCATTAGCATTTTCTTCCATAACCATTGGAAACTTGGAACATTTGAAAAAAAAATCATTTTGTAATAATATTTCCACAAAATAAATAAACTTCCATAAATGTGAGAATGGAAAACAGACAAAGGAAGAGTATCCACAGTAAACTACAGCATTCCGCCTCTCTCCAGCAATAACTCTAAATGGAAAGCCGCGTTTTCATCGACAAAGATGCGACGCTAAAATTAGCTCCTCCTGAAACCACCCTCGCTTCATCGTTAAAAGGATCTTTCGAGATTCGAAACTGAGAAACGACAGCAAACTCGCTTTTCGAGATCAACATTTACGTTCTGTTTCCTGGACCACCATCTCTTTGGCACACTTCCGCCTTAAATCTCCGTGCATTCACCCTCGCAACTCCCACACCTCACTTTCTATTCATTCCCTTGGAATAACAACCTATAACCGCTTTCTTTCCCCAAGTTACGGCAAGATTTCACCTCAACTTTATAGCCTCTTCAATGCACTAGCGCAAGAACGCATGTCGTGATGGTATTAATTCCTTCAAATACGTAGGAGTTCTAAAATTATAGCCATTCATTTCCGAGTGAATTGAAACGAGGAAATTTCTGATAACTGTTACATTACGCTGAAGAGAGCTGGTCCACAAAATGCTTGATCTCTAAGGTAACCAGTGCAGTTCCATGCATGTATTAGGGGAAATTAAAGGATAGATATGACATTATAATATTTCTTTCATAAAAGAAAATAGTTGCAGTTATGGTAACTCCTCTATGAAATACTGAGCTGAGCTTTTCATGAACTTTGAGAACCATATGTATGTGTATAACGTAAGAAAAGTGAGGGAAATAAAGTAATTTTCTTTCACGTAACGAAATTTTACGGATAAGGGAAATGAAGGTAAAGGTATTATAGTATTCTCTTACAATTAGAGCTATTATTTAGTAACAGCTTTACATGAGAATTTACGAAGATTAAATCACAACATAAGCTTAGGAATGTTGTGTCTGTTTGTTTCAAGACAATAGGATATTAAAGAAGCTGATGCTATAATATTTTATGAGTAGATCCACATTATTGGCATTATATCGCTATTAAAGATTAAAAGTTGTAATGAGGTTTAAATGAGCTGCATCTCACAGCATACGATAAATCAATCAAGGCTAATGAAACACCATGTCCACCGAAACTTCGATATCTACCTAAAAATTCAATTATATGTAATTTTCAATTGACCCCATCTATTTTGCTTTTCCCGATTTTTAACATGCGTTTTCCACTTTGTATACCTTGGAGATTTATCACCCTAGAGAGAAGGATAAGCTATGAATAAAAAAATAATCAAATCGCTCCAAAAATAGACACGAAAACATTGCTTTTACGACCGCTTTCGACATGGCAGAAAATATATATATTTGAAAAAATCTCGTAAATAAATCTCCATAGTTACTCACGTAGAAAATTCCATGATGGAATGGAAGTTATAAAAAAATGCGGGTGAACACCGCTCGATTGTTTTTTTCGCGTTGTGTTGCGGATTAAGAGTAAATCACAAACCACGCGTCATAATATTTCGCTCTGCGTTATTTGTTGGTTGCACCGAAAGCAAATAAATGGTGATCTCACCTCTACCCCTACCACTATCCTGTCTATTTTCATCCAGAACACCAAAACAAGAATGGAATGCGGTGTGGCTTGCTCTAGACCGCCAAATTCCCTCTCCGGATCCTACTTTTGCGCCCATTTTAACTTTACCTCTTTCTCAACCTTTTCCATACACGGGCATAAAGATATATATGCCAAAGGCCGAAAGAAATTCTCCCCCCCTTTCTGAGGGATGGGCAATTTTTTCCCCATTTTCTTTTGGCGCAGCCGTGATTGAAAGTATACATTTTCTTCATCTGCCAGAATCGAGCCCTAGTAGCGTGGGGGATTGGAGAGGTTTCAGAAGCTGCTGGTGGTATAGCGTGCCAAATAAAATAAGGAAGGAAACTCTTATTCCCAGGAAAAGAGATTTATCCATCGCGGAAGTTCTCTTCGCTCTCGTTGATCCTTGGAAGTGATTCTCCCGTAACTCCTACGAAACGTACCTTTTGCGTTACGCGAAATTCCGTTTCTGAATGATTTGCAAGTGATGGTTACTCGAGGATTGAGGTAACAAACGCAACGGGTACGTGCTTACGGTGAAAATATTCTGAATTGGATGAAATACTCGTGAAAACTTGAAGAGGATATTTATCCCATTCAGAGTATAGAATAAAGTACTCCCTTGTTCCTCAAACAAAAGCTTTCCCTGGAGAACCGCTCGTTCTCATAGAAAATTGCGTTCTTAAGTGAAAACACTTATATTTAGAACATATATTTACATAGGGTACTATTCAATGCCATTTCTTTATGAATATTTTTTCAGAAAACTCTGTATCTCGATATAGTTTTAAAATAAATACTTGTATAATAAAATACATACACACAAAATAGTTCATAATGAAAGAGATAGATTCCTCTCCAAAAAAAATCATATAGAAAACGATTCCTTGTGGGAATACCTCGCAGATGGGTTTCTAATCGGTCTTAAAGAAGCACTAAGGAACATGCAGTTTGTCAGTAATCACTCTTTCACCGACCAAACCAGTCACGCAGCCTCTTATTCACAATCTAAACAGGGGAACATTTAGAACGGAAAATTTGCTCAAAGAATCATCCCTTTGAACTTTAAGCGTGGGAAATAGTGTTTATACGTCGTTGAAATACTTAACATTCCACGTAGGCGGCAGGAAATGCATGCATCCGTAAAAATATCCCGTTCCAAAGTAAGAACATTAGCCATTTCGAATGAAGTCATATCCAACAGTTGAATAGAGTGGAGAGATTAGATGATCTACTGGATTGAAGAGAAACCTTTTAAAGTAAAGAATCGTAAGGTTTCTCCTGTCAACTGCAGAATGAAATCAGTGCTGTCGTAACCGAAGTCTCTGAAGTTCTTATCCGAAGAAATCATTTATATCTCAATTTGAAGACGATCTTAAGTTCTTCTTGTTTGGTCATTTTTCATATAAGCGTTTAAATAAACTACTTAACTAACTCATTTCAAATTACTGTAGCCGTTTCCTAGACAAAAAGAATTCAAAACGTTCTTCCTTATTAAAAATTATAAGGTGATAGGTCAATCAATTGAGTCAAATAAAAATATTATTGCTCGGGTTTACTAATTCGCATCAATGAGAAGTATAATAACGTAGTTCCATTCTTAAAACGCCCTAAAATCGGGATACGTGATCGGAGAGGTTAACTGGAATAAATATAGTTGAAATTCTAATGAAAGGAAAAGACGCTGCTCATAAAATTCATAAAATTAAATGATTTTATTCCTCCCTTTCATTGAAGCTTTTTTTTTATTAAGCTCTCTCTTCTACCAAAACTAGGTGACCTAGAGGTAAATTATTTCTCGAAAAAATATAACTCATGTGAACTTCACCCTTAATATGAATCCTCATTATGATGATGACTTAATTGGAGTAATTAGTGTAATGAGATGCTCGCTTTTAACTTTTAAGTTTTATTTTATCAATGCACTTTTTTGAGGCTGTTCCTTTTTTTTAACGTACGCCGTCCGTATTCGGTGAAAGTCCTTCATTATAGGGAAAATTCTGGCTCTTTGCGTCAGTATATCGATATTTAAACCCCCAGTGAATTATGTACCATATTAGCGGCTTAGTTACGAAGAATTTTAGACCTATTTTACAATTTCTAAATAAATTATAATCTAGATAATAATAGAAGAGCTTTTATTGTCTGAAAAATGCTAGGAATCCATAAAGTTTTTAAAATAATAAATACAAGTTTAATAGAAAAGTGCTTCGTGAAAAGTGTCTTGAAAATAAGCTATTAATTGAACTTTTTTAATATTAGCTTAATACGGTAATTAATATTGAGGTCAAATTCAAAAGTTTGATATTATTGTTGTTACTTCAACATATAACATTATCCCCATTTCATAAATTATAAAATATAATTTCTAATAAGCTTTTTCCAGCTTCTATACGTTATTTATAAATACTCCACATATCCTTCCCACTCGACGATGAAATATAAAATAAAAATTGGATCGCGTTTATAATACTTGCAAACAGTCTCTATTTTAATTAGTAGACGTTTCCGAATATATTTTTCGAATAGAAACATGGAACAAGAAAAGATATCCGAAAGATCTTCCAACGATAAACCATTTCAAGTAAAGCTCATCCCATTATTTCTCTTTATAAACCCGATTCTCTGATATTTCCTCCTTTTTCACAACACCATGCTCTCCCTCTCCGCCCATCATTTTCTAATCTGTGGCTGTCATCTTCTCTTGCAGCTCTCCTGTCAGGGAATCTACGGACGTTCCAGCGCGCGGGTTGCGAAGGGCAGGTGATGACCCTCCGTTGCCCCCAAGGGACTACCATCTCTGTCCAGGTGGCACAGTACGGCAGGCCCCCGCCAGTCCCATCCACTTTCCAGCAATCGCTCGCCTCCGCGTTTTACAGGGTTCCCCCGCAATGTCCGGGGGTTGTCTCTCCTGATATGACCTGCCATTGGCCTCAGGATTTACAGGTATTCGTACGTCTATCATAAAATACAGACCGCTTCGTTGAACGCTGTAATCCAAAAAGAAAGTCTTTGTCAAAAAAGTACAAAAATCGTTCATTATTCTGCTAAATAATTTTAACAACATTTAATAATATTTGAAGGTGCAAATTCAACTTTCGCGAATTACGGTAAAAATTCGCAGTTAACCGATGGAAATGAATAAAATTTTTAACTTCTATCGGCGAAGCTTTGAATTTAAATTGCTTTATTTTGTTTCGCAGCTACCCACTATTATTCTCGCGGAGAATTATGTTATTAATGAATTGACGTTATTCTATGATACTAATGATCATTACCATTTAAAGCAAATATTACAAAATTAATTGCTGAGATTCTGGGTGTTGCAGCATAAAATATAAAATTCAATTTCCATTTAATATTATTAGATATAGTTTCCTATGAAGCCCCTAAATTAAGTATAAATTATAATACAAGGAATGAATTTTATTTTCATTGAAGGAAGATAGATAAACTCTTATTTCCTCTCCGTAAATAAATCTTTCCATTAAGTATTGCTGTTAACTTCCATACTTACATTAGTAGAATTTCAATGAAAAGATGCATATGGATGTTTTTGGAAATTTGAGTAAGTAAATATATGCGTTGTTCATTCTCTAATAATACAATTCACAATCGATCATGGAATTATGACTGGAATAAAAGTTCACTTATTAGTTAAGATTATTAACAAATGATATTTTAGGCAACAGTGAAATTCACTGTATATAAAAGTGGAGATGAATACTACTTGAAGATTATTCATAAGTCATTCATAATCCATTTAAACATAATATATTTTTCAGTATAACCTTTTGAATATGGTAGTGGAGGCTTGCCAAAAAAAGCGGCAGTGTAAGTTCATGGCTACTCCAAAAATGCCTAGAAAAACTTACAAGGACCCATGCCCTGGAGCAGCCAAATTTGTGGAGGTTGCTTACAAATGCCGCCCAAGTAAGTCAACATCAAAGGGTGTGATGTGTCATTTAACATTTATTTAACTTTTTTCATAAAATTTAATTCATTGATTATGATAATTCACCTGAATCATTACTTGATATAAACAAATTAAATACTTAATATTTATTAACTGAAAAACATCCTTGTAGATTCAACCTCTATTCCTTGAATAAAATTTCTTATGCTAAAATATGTAAACACAGTAACAATAAACTTTCAGATGAGTTCCGCAACAAAGTTGCATGTGAAGAGGAGACAATGGATCTTCAATGTCCTCCTCGAACAAGGCTTGCTATTTATTCAGCATCCTTTGGAAGATCTCAAATAGACAGCTTCTCTTGCCCTCAGCCTGAGGGTGTTCGAGAAGAAAGTACGTATTTACCTCAGAGAATTATATATAGCTAAAAGTAGTTCTTATGTTGGGTGTAAAAATAACAATATTTTCACTTTAATATTGCTCTGGAATCTACTGCAACTTCACATATCCATTATCTGCCATAGTTTTAATTTTCTTTCAGAAAATTAGAATTAAGGATATGCCTAACCTATATTCATAATTTTCAAACACTAAATCAAATTAATATCTCAGGATCTACTTTTAAAGAGAATTTTCAATCATGTTTTTATTATGTAAATTGGCGAAATTTCAGAAGTGTATAATACATATTTAAAGCCTATTTACTCCAATAAATCATTGAACAAAATTAGTTATATTTTTGTGGACAATAATTCTTTTCTTCTCTACATTCAGATTGTCAAACTAGTTATACTACTGAAACTATCATGCAAATGTGTCAAGGAAAAAGACAGTGCACCCTCACTGCTACTAAAGCCAACTTTGGACAGCCATGTCCTCCATATACAAGAATGTACCTGAAGGTTGTTTACACTTGTGGTAAGAAGACTATAAGAAATATGTCAATCATAAAACTATAAAATTCGATTCTGTTTACATTTTATAATATTTTATAAAATAATTTATTCTTCAACTTTTAGATGCCGATTAATATCAAGTCGCATTATAATTTGATATCTATAAAATTTCAAGAAATACAATGATATCAACAGAAATGACAGTAATACCTTTCAATTTAGCTCCACAAAAAGTTATACTTTTAAACTAAAGTAATTCAGGTTATATGACTAAAATAGATTTTGTTAAATATGTATTTCTATTCTGATTTATAGGGCTCAGAAAATTAGAGACACAATTTCCATATTTAATATTCAAATGATCAAAATAAATTTATATTTCATGGACTATACTTAATAGACTAGAATATAGGTCTTCTCTAAAATTTGACAGAATCTTAAATAGATAGAATAATTTATATAAAATTTCCTAATGCTTTATTTTATATTCACCAGTTTCTGGCAAGGTCTTTAAAGAAGATTTTGAGAAAAGAATATCAGAAGATGAGTATGAAATCGCAGATCCTAATGCTGATATGGCATATGATGAATATGATGAATTCCTAAAAGAATCAGCAGCTCTTTCACATCCAAATCCAAAACCTGTGATGAGGGAGGAAATGCAGGAAAAAGATGAAGCTGGTATAGATTCTTTATATAGCCCTGCTGAGGAAGATGAATTGGCAATGAAGCAGAGAAGAGCTCAAGAAGAAAACATGCATAACATATTCAAGAAACAAGGAGATAACTTGTATACCGGTGAAGTAGGATTTACTGCTAAGCCACAAGGCCATCCAATGGAACCATTATATCCTTCAAAGACTGAAGGTATGTAGTAAGACAAGAAACAAGAACAAAATTCAGAGAGAAATTCAAAATTAATATTAAGAAATTTATGGTATTTTATTAAAAATAAATAACCATGTTCTTTCCTTGATATTATAGGAACTAATGCAATTTAATTTTTAGTAGGGAATCAGCAAATAATTTACTGGTATATTGGTGCTGGTCTGGTTGGTGCTATCCTCCTTGCACTCATCATGGGAATTGTCATAAGAGTAGTTATAGCAAGGAGTCACAAGAAAGGTGCTACCCCTAATTCACTGGATGGTCCATATTCTAGTGGTAGTCACACCCGTCCTGCCCCTGACAACCTCTTTCCAGACACAGAGAGCGAGATTGAAGCAGAAATAGATCTTGCATTAGCATCTTCAACTTTAAATAGTCAATACAGCAGGCATCATTTGAGTTACCCAAGAAATATGCACCTGGACTCAAAAGGTGGCAAAGATGCAGATAATGACACCAACCCTCGATCTCTGAGCAGAAATTGGAACAACCAATTCTTTTACACGTGATTGGAAGAGCAAACTTCACTCTTCATATGTGAAAAAACTGTTTAAAACAGGACTGCTAACAAGTGACATTACATTTCCAAGCTAAAAGGAAAATGATTGTGAATGAACTACTTTTGATAAGTGTTGTGAACACAAAGAAGGTCCAAATAGTAGATGCTCTGAACATTTGAAAATGCTGAGTTATTAGCCTACTTGTGGATGTACAAGCACATCAAGAGATGAGTCAAAGAAATCAAGAGACATTTCTCATATTTCCCAGGGTACAAAGATTAATATAATGAAGTTAAAGAAGGCTCACTAAAATTTTATAGCAGAACTTACTTTAACTTTATAGTGCCTTAAACTGTAAAAATACAAGATGACTTTCAACAGCTATTTTACCCAAACAGGTTAATTTTCTTCAAATATAAGGATCTCTATTATAATATTAACTATATATTTTAATTTATAAGTATTACTCTTTAAATATGTACATTTTAAGTTATGGAGTTGCAAAGTTTTCTCAGAATTCTAAGGCATGTCAGTTTCGGTGAATAGCGAAGAACATGAAAATTAAGTAAATTTAAACAATAAACATTGTATAGATGTTCCTAATTTTTCATAATAAAGAAAATGGTTGGATATCATACACCATCTACCATAAGACTTTAATGAAATATTGACATTTCTAGCCATGTATATCATTAATAAAATATTATAATTTTATGCATCAATCTTCTATTACATTCACCGTAATCTATTAAACAGCAATATATACATAATTCTCTCTAATAATAGTAATCATAGTTTATAAAAGCTCAATTTTATGTATCCTTTCACAGATATAATTATTCCTTATAATATAAAAGATGAGCATAGCGTATACTAATTCGGAATACTTAAATCCATTCTTAAAGCAAATAAATGGATTATTTAAAAATTGGAAAATAGCACAGAAGAGAATTCAATCATGCAGTGGTCTTTCTGAACAAATTTATTTATTTATCAACAATTAATTATATAATTTTGACCATCCAAAATTCCATCATCTTAGAACTAAGCCCATCTACCCAATTATTTAGCAAGATAATAAATATAGATTAACAACTTTTATAATACAGCATTCTTTATTAGTTCAAATAAAAAATTTGAAAGAAGAAAATTTGGTCAAAGACTGCCCTGGCTTACAATTCCCTAATTTGAACATGTCAATCCATATAAGTTAACCTTTGAGTATTTTAAACTTAATGCATTCCATAAATTAAATTGTCAATCATCTTTAAATAGATATAAAGCTTGAGCATTTAGGAACTGAGAATGTTATCAATAAAGACTATTAATGTCTCCTAAAACAACAGTTTCTCTAAATTTATCATGCAATTAATTTTTGGATTCTTAATAAAACAATATCAATGATTCTCATCTTGTGTCTTAGATATAGTACATCAAATTAACAGGGCAACAACATTATTGAAATAGTGCAGCCCTGTACTGATTAAGATGGGATGTATAAAACTTATATAGAGAAAATTCTCTCATATTTCCATTGCATGCTCTAATAATGTACCCAACAACACCTAAGTTTTTAATTTATTTAGATCAATAATTTAAATATAAGGGCTTATCTTTTAATTGTAAAGGCAAAACTAAGTCTACCAAATAAGAGAGACGATCCAAAATCATTTTAATTAGAAACTCTGGAAAACTATTTTCTTTCAATTACTTTCAATTCAATATTCTGAATAAATTATATTTATTTCCTTTTGCTTTTGGCTTTACTATTGATATTTAGTGAAATCATTTGAACAAGAAATCAAAAAAGGTATTGAAAAGCTATGTCAAATATATATATATATATATATATTATATTTTATGGAATATAATATAAATTATATTTTATGGAATAAGACTAAGGTTTGCCATGTCTTTATTACCCTATAAATCATGTACAGAGTAATGGGCAAGTAATTTTAAATATGTAATGAATAAAATATCTCTCTCAAAAATCACAAAAACTTATATTCCGCTGATAATCTAAAGGTTCTTTCTATGAAAATATTTATTAACTTGAATAATGATTAAGAAAGATTTAATAGTTATGATTAATGTATCTGATGAAATAAGATTTTATGAGTAAATAATACTGTTTCAGTAGTGCCTTCAAATAATCTAAATCACCCTAACATACGACTGAAAGCAAAGACAGGTACAGTAAACCTCCACTAAAATAATATCATTAAAATATGTTGTTTGTTATCAATAGAGAAATCAGGTATCAAGTATTGAAAATCATTAATTAACATTTTTTAAAGATGTTTATGAAGAAGATGAAAAATCCCTAAAAACTGACTTTCATAATAATATTCTAATAAAAAAGTTTTGCTCCACCCAAAAAGAAATTTTCATTCAGATGACTCATGAATAGGAGAATTACTTCTGGTAGGATAAAAAAATATCATTGACAAAATGTAACCAATAAAACATCTGGAATAGGAAATAATGGTGTCCAGAAACAACAAGAATGTGAAGACTTTAAAGCATGAAGCCAAATAAATTATACTATAGAAGAATTATTATAATGGTAACAAATTTTTATAAAATCAATTTTATCCAATTCCTAGGAAGTGTATGTATTTATTTATCATACCCAGCATGCATTAACAATTATATAAACTATTTTCAGATATACAAATAATGTCACATGTAAAATACATCCTCTGACTGGTACCAAAAGTTGTCAACTTTATATTTGATTCTCTTGTTCAACATAACTGTGAAAGTAAATTATTTTGAGTGAAACTTTGATAAAATAACAATTTATTTGATAGTGAATAACAATACTTAATACAGAACAATACTTCCGAATTAAATATAGAAAATTAAGAAATTTGTGGATTTTTGTCAATTATTCATCTTACATGAACAAATGCATGCTGTGAGGGAGAGCATAAAACTAAATTGCAAGGGAATAATTTACACTTATCGAGATAAATTTCCCGATAGATGAATTTAAATTGGCAATATCATTAACAATGTATTATTTACATAAAATGAGTTAATTTCCAAAGTTAATGGAAAAATATTAAAATTCTTTATATTATAGCATTATAAAATTTGTTTAACATCCAGTATAATCTATAAATCATGGATTCCTTATGTATTTTTAACCTTTATCGTACAAAAAGAATCTACTGAATATCAATCAGAGCTAAAATAATGATAAATAAATTTATGTTTACAGTAACATCCAAAAGTTTGCTAGAAAATTTTAAAAATGTGATTGTAGATGACAAGCAGAACTTTTCAGAAAATCTAAAACTACTGCTGAGACCATCATCATATCAACAATATAATACAGGCATATTTCTCAAAAGCTTAGTTAGGGCAACTTTCTTGCAATCATTTTCAATTTTAACAATATTTTCAATGAGGTAGAAATCTAGAGATGGGTACTTTGTATGATTTAAAAATACAGTGAGACCATAAAAATATAAAACTCTATAATGGATAAGAGTGAAATTTTTAGACTTTAGATATTCCTTTTCTTATACTATTTTCTCATAGATGCCTGTCAGACAAAAATGATTTGTATTCATAGAATATTTGACTGGGTTCATCTTTTGACAGGACTATTAAAATAAGGTTTACCTCAGTTTTACTTCATACTTATCAACTAAATTAAAGTCAGAATAAGAATTAAACATCCGTACATCAATATTTTTATGAGGTCTTTTGTTTTGAATAAATTCATATAAATAGCATAAACATTACAATAATATCTTCCAATTCAATGCAAACACCAATTCACACTTTTATAGACAAATAATTACCATACAAAATCAACCTGAACAGGATAATAAAAGCATTGATCTCCCTCAAATGTTCTCAGCCCCCTTGGTCAATCAGCCAGTTTGGTAAGACATTGTCTATGTACTTACATAGATGATATCTTACATGTCCTCTTAAGTAGACCTTATTTTTTGTTTGCAATTTTTATTTGTCATTCAGAAATACTCAGATTATCTGTTATTAAAAAAGAAATTTTAGTTTTCACTCATGGGAATGTACTTAAAGTTCACTGGCCCTCATCAGTAAACATTCTTAGAACATTCCTGCAAAAGAATGATGCAAAATCTATTCTCCTCCAACTCTGAATTGTGTTTCAATGGCCAAAGAGATTTTAATTCAATACTGTACGATAAAGGTTACAAACTTAAATAAATATTATCACAAGCAGAGGAGACTTAATTTTCGGGCACTTTGGTTGCCAATATCCACAGGACACTTGTAAAAGCCTCAAATAATTTCATTTAGTGAAATAGCCCTACTATTTTTATCATCAATATTGAAAACAATCTTCTCTTGTTTATAATTATCTTTTTTCTCTTTCAGAGAGAGACCCATTCAATATTCACTATGAGGAGATTTTTGAAAGCACTTTTGAAATATTAGCCCATTGTCCCCAAAAATTCATCATCTGCCCATGACTATAAGTTTTATTAATTTAAACACATATGCACAAGCATAGAATTTCAAATTTTCTACTATTCTATGCTTTGAGCCACTATTTTTATTGTTAGTATTATTATCATATTATAATAGTTAAATTACTCTTTAACCATGTTTATCCAAAATGTCCTACTAGCATTTCCGTAGAAGGACATCTTGCTTCCAGGAAGATAAGGATAATATATCCTCAAAAAAGAAATTTGAGTAAATTAAAAAAGTTGAATAATTTTGCTCTTATGGCCAAAAGAGAGGAGAATTAGGTAACATTTTCTTACATTTCTGCATCAAAAGTTACCTATGATCCTTAAATAACATTTGATCAGCATTCTTCTGCAATATTCCAATTAATTTGGAATGTTTATGGTATGTCTTAAATTGAAACATTAATCTTTTCCTTAAGAAAGTAAATAATAATATGCTACAATTAAGTTATCATAGCATGATCAGTAAATTAATAAATGTGAAAATAGATTGCATTTTCAGGCCACTTCTTTATTTCAATAATAGACGTTAAGTGAAATTGGTGGAAATAATATTTTTCCTTCCAAAACCTACTTCACCATCCTTTTCAACCCAAATCACCACACTGAACACTTGTCTGATGGATTCATCGGATCACCAGGTAAACAATTGTAAGCCTCTGAGAAGTCTTTTGAGTTGGACAATGGTCCAATGACTCTAACAGGTCCAGGGGAATGAACTGATGACCTTATCTTTGTTAGAGCATCTTCTGGTCTCATTGACCCACACCATATCTGAGCATAGTTAAGGAAGAAGAGTTGGTCATGAGTCAGATTTATTCCTGGCAAGCGAGGCTCCTCGCCATGAATAGAAACCCATTTCCTGTATGCCTGTAAACAAGAGTAGAAAATACTAGTATAAAGAGTAAGCAATTTTTTACATCTGTTTCCAATCATAGATAATAACTTTATCAGAAATATTGAGTAGGTCTATATTTTTATGATTTATTTTATGAAGTTACTGAAATTTTTAGAACTTATATGTAATAAGAAAGCAGAAACCAGTTATTTTCCAATTAAATCAATCTTCTATACAATAAGATTTTCAATTTCAAAATTTTTGTCTCAAATATAATTATATATATATATATATATATAAAGTTTGAAGACACAATTCATAGGAGCAATTATCAATTTTATACCCTGAAAGACTGCTTGAGTCCTCCATTATCAGCTATGTTTTCTCCTTGTGTCATCCTACCATTGACATGTAAATCAACTTCCTGCAGTTTAAATCGAGAGTATTGATCTATGATGCATTGAGTCCGCTCTCTGAATGCTAGGACAGTTGCATTATTCCACCATTGCATTAAATTACCATCCTTGTCAAATTGACGGCCTGGGAATAAATAAATGGTCTTTATTTTTAAAAGGAAAATTTAACTTATGATTGTAAGAAATTACTTTTCAGTCAGGAAGGTAAATTATATCAATAGTGCCATAACCATATTTAGTAAAAAACTGTATGAAAAATTGCAAAAAAATTAGTTGAAATTGATTAATCTTTAAATATAAGTTCAAAGAAAAGATATATGAATAAGTAAAAATTCCAATGAGAAAGTTAAAAGCTTAATACAGACTTAAAATAGTTTTTTCATCATTACCTTTATCATCAAAACCATGTGTGATCTCATGTCCAATCACAACACCTATTCCACCATAGTTTAATGATTTTGGAAAATGTTGGCTGTAGAATAGAGGTTGAAGTATTCCTGCAGGAAATACTGAAATGAAGAAAAAATAGTATGATTTAGATAGAATCAAATTTGGTGTTCTTTCACTCATAAATCTCAGAGAATAACTTAAGGAGATATACTATTTATTTATTTATTGTATATTAGAACTACAAATAGGCACCAGGCCAGGTGGTAGCTCTTTTCATCTCTAATGATTTAAAGTTAACTTTCTAAATAAAATTTCCATAAATAATCGAAATCACTAAGAGATTTGTGTGCTTACATAGTATTCCCTGACAACATATTTCAATGAATGATAGCTAAATTTCTCAAATTAAATTGCAAAACAAACTCAAAATAACAATATCAGAAATTCCTTGGTAAAAATACTTCCTACATTTTTTCTATTTTTATTTCAACATAATTAGATATTCCAATGTACATGTTAAATTTGATTATTTGAATCTAATGACTCCTATCATAATTATTTTATATTTCCTCTAAAAATAATTATAATATTGTTTAAAATTTAATAAAAATAAATATAATATAATTAAATATAGGAATGCATTTCCCAATACATACCTATATCATTCTTGTTGGGATTGTAGAATGCATTAACAACAGCAGGTTCAGTTGACCATTTGTCTTTGTTGACAGGTTGACGCAGTTTTTCAAGATTTTGGGAGGCATCAAATTGTAGTACATTGAGAATATTCTCAATGAAGTGATTCTCTGTGATATTTAGCTATTATTAAAGAGAGTATAATGCTTTATGTATTGTTGTCACTTAAATCTGATTACCAAATTTGAAGCATACCATAAAGTCGCATAAAATTCTGAAAAAAGTCATTGTTATTTCTTTCCTTTTAGCTTAAATATCTCCAACTTTCTCATTTCTTATATTAAAACGAGATAAGCTGTGATGGATCAAAAGTTCAGAAGATTATCAGATGTATTTATAAAAATATGAATATGCAATTCGTGAAATATTTTGGAAATTAATAAAATATGTTCATGATAAAACTAAATGTTATAATAAAAGAATAGTTTATTTATCATAAACAGTATATTTTCAAAATTTAACTGGTTGCATGTTATTTATTTTACTAATCATTTCACTTACATAGAATAGTTAGTAAGTAAATTTCATTGACAAATATTATTTTATAGTCAAGATTAATTATTAATATTATTGTAGAGTTCTTATAAATATATTATTCTAAATTAATGAAAATAACATGTGGTTATTAGCTATCTTCTTATCGATTATTAAAATACTATTTAACTGGAAAGAAGAACCCTATAATTTTTAAAGAGAAAAAAGCTCCAAAAAGTTAAATACAGAGTTAACTTACTGCACTGTATTCCTTAGAGAGCTCATCACTTTTTGTTAGCATTTCTGGATATCCAATTCTTTCATTAATGGCATCTGCTTTCTCTTTAGCTACAGCACGTGTTTCATCGTCCATCCACTCATTTTCAGCAAGTAAATCATTAAATGCCTCCCGGATAGTCCGAATCATCTCCAAAGCTGTTTCCTAATAAATATAACAAATATTAATAAAGAGGATTTTAAAATTTGCAAAAATTCTGTACATCTATAGTTAATTGAAATTCAATTCTGTATGCCAGATGTAAATGACTTACATAACCCTTACTTTCAGAAAATAAGTCATACTCAAGATCATCATGATATTAAAAAATACCCAGCTTAAAATACAAAATTTTTTACTTGGATATAAACTACTTTTTCTAACCTTACTCTCGTGATTGAAGTTATCTCTTATGAACAAGGCTCCCACAGCCATTCCCATTTTCTTGTTGGTCCAGTCAACACATTGACTCCATCTATTTCTATCTGCTAAGATTCCAAGAAGTATCTTGCGGAACTCAACTCGTCTTGTTTGGTAATCATCAAGCATGTGGGGCATCAGGCTCATTACCAATCTCCACAGCATGTAATTGTGAACCACCCTAAAAATATTCTTTTCATAATTTATTGAATTGAAATAACATATTTCATAAAATATGTATGTTAGAAAGACACAAAAATAAATTTTAAATTTTAAAAATTTAGTTTTGTTATTTGAAAAATAGTTAATCTACAATGTAAAATGTATTTATCATATGTATGTAGAATAAATCAAATAAAGAAGGAAAATTTTTAGTTGAATTTATGCTTCATAATATGCTTCTGAGCACAAAAACTGGAAACAACTGATATGATGCTAAATGATTAATAATTTTGAAAAAAAGTAATAAAATTCTTCAAAATTCATGAAATCGGCAATTTGGTATTAATTATGCTTAAAGAATAAGAGACAGTTTAATACTGAACAAAAATCGTAATTCTAATTTTAGTATAAATTTCATCCTTACCTAATATCTGTATCTTTTACAATACGTCCCATCTGACGAAAATATGACATTGCATAGGCCACAACAGGTTCTGAAGTATCAAGTCTTGGAGCAGAGGTGTGAGAAAGAACAGAAGAGAGATATGTAAGCCAATCTACTTCAGGAACCTCTGCCTGAAGCTGCGCAAGTGTTAGCTTGCGATATATGGCACTGGTATCATGTCTGTCAGCCTCAGGGAGAGAAGCCTATGTATGGACCAATGAGAGAAAAAGGATGACAATCATTGGAAATCAGTATCTTTATTGAGGAAATAAAATAAAATTTAATAATTTAATATCGAAGACTTGAGTTCTTGATGTTCAGGTTCATTATATAAAAGTATTTTAACTTAAGAAAATTTAATCTTAACATAGTAAAATTATTTGAAATTGAACCATGGAGCAAGGACATATCCTAAGTGTAAAATTAATAAAATAATAACACTAAACAATTTAACTAACGCAAAGATAAGCAATCATATTTCTTTAACTTTATTTATTCAGCATGTAAGTAATAACAATTAATAATTATCACATTTAAAAATATTTCTCATCTTCTTAAATGAAAATTATGTTTTAAATTGGATTTTTATTGAGAAGGACCTCTGAAAGTGAAATTTTGTGAAAATCTGTCATAACTTAGGTATTTTATCATGACTCATATTACTAATAATGAATAACATAAATAATAGTATAGTAACATAAATAATCACTTTCACTCTAAAAAAATATAATTTTTTGGAAGATTAAAGAGGCCCACACAGAAGTAATCAATTTGTAAGTTTTTTAAAAAATTAAACATTGTACCGTAACATTTTTTATTCTGGAAACTACTGATGCTGAATGAAAATTGAATTATTTTAGAAACAAATGAACTTTTTACACCTCTTACATATTTTATACATGTACAAACAAAAATTATTTTACACATCCAAGATAATATCTATAACCATATATGTGGTGACTGTCATTTTATGGAGGACTTAAATAGTAATAAATACAATTTAAATTAATAATTGAGATATACAATTAAAAATTAACATCATAATTTTACATCTATTAAGAGATTATTATCAATCCTAGTCAATTAATGGTCTATATTGATAAATATAAGCTTAAGCGTGATAACTACGAAGAGTAAATTAATTTTTTGGATAGGGCTCAATTATATTAAGACCTTTTAATTTATTGTTCCTAACACAGCCATGAATCATATTTCCTAACGTCATAATCACAAAACAAGCTAAATTTGCAGCTAATTTGATAACATCTACTAATAATACCATTACCTTCTTATATAAATAAATGGTTATGAATTTAATGCCAAATTAGATTTTCTACCATTGCTTAAAGCTATTTATAATGAATAAACAACATTTTGTTAAGGAATTAACTAGTAAATATTCTATTAATTTAACATGAATTAATGGGTTACTTAATGAATGTACTCAACTTAACAGATTGATATATTCAATAAAACTTCACATCCATTACATAAATAGTAGCATATTTTTGAAACAGTAGGAATATAAAGAAAAAATTAATAGCAAAGATTTTATACTGAGTTTAGAGATAGATGATGCATTAAATTTGTTAAAAACATTAAGACCAACATATCGCATTTCCAGAAATGCTGACAAGAATGAAAGATATCGAAGAAATACACTGAAAAAAAACAGATAATAGTTGACATATGAGAATAGAGTATTAACTTTATGCCAAATAATTCTCATTGGTCAAACAATTTAACTAACCATAGAATAAAAGTTATTGAAATCTATGTCAATTTTTCATAAACAAGGATGGCAAAGAACTCTTTTAAGTTGCACTAAAAATTTTGAAATTTTATTGAATTAATTCCACATCATTTCACATTAAATAAGATTAAACTTAGGTTATAAAGAGATTATAGAGGAGCAACTATAAATGAATTTAAAGAAAAAAATATGCATATACCAAATTTTCTAGTCAAATTTGACAACCATGTAAACTAAAACTTAGTATAAAGAATTGGCTAAATATACTTAGAAAAAGGAGTTCATAGATGAATCTAAATTATATTAAATTGGGTAGCCTTAAAAGCTGAAATAAAAATCAAAGTGCAATTTTTAAAGGTTCAAATGACAGTGGAAATTTGAGACTAAATAACCAGAAAATTATGAGATGAAGAAAAATCTGCCAGTTCATGCATATGAGTGGAATGAAAATCAATCATAGAAATATTTTTTGAAATTATGAAACTGTTATGTGCAACTTTTGAAAATTATATATATTCTTAAAACCCATTTATAGTTATATTCCATGAGAGAAAGAAGAATAAAGAGACATTAACAGTTGTTGTAATTCAAACAGTTAGAATTCAAAGAAAAACCTTCTTATTCTACCATCTAATAAAACCTAACTAAATAATTAATTTATAAAGCATTAACAATATTCTTAACCTACAGAGTAAGAACTTCCTGTTCTTTTATATCTTCACCATTTGTAAGTAAATTTAATTAAATATCCTTGTGTAATTTGTCAATATAAAAAGTTATTAAATTATTAAATTTTCATTTAATCAAATTTCATAATTTTCAGATAATATAAATGTTTTTTAACAATTCATTTTAATATCTTCAATGATAATAAGTTAAGATAATTACATAAATCACAATTCCTCTAATAAAAGATGGCTCTCCTTTGAGTTAAAATAACAAAAAAACTTGAGTAATAGGATCTATAATTTATCTTAAACCATATTTAATGAGTTTTAAATTCCTTTATGTTTCTGATAGAACTTTAGAAATGAATATCTTGAATATTTTTTCCCACAGTTATGGCTAATCATAGTAATTTTCATGCTAATAATTTGATATCCCTATCAAGTTTCAAAATGATTTATAAGGTATTATGTTAATTATTTGCATTAGAATGTAAATCCTTATGAATGCAAAAAATTTTGATTTGTCATATATTATATATAATAATATTTTAAATATATATCTAACTTTAAATATGCATTAATTATATAGCATTGATATAGTGAAATGATTTAATTTCTAAATTAAGTAGTTGTTAATATTAAATTTAGTCAAAATCATTAAATAATCAGAAATAAATGATATTTTCTGAGATTTAATGGAAATAATTTTCCATAAAGATAAAAATAAAATCTTTGAGATATAAAATAAATTTAACCTCAATGATTGGCATTTTTTCTGTTTTTAAAAAATACAGTGCATATGTCTGTCACTCACAAATTTTACAAATTCTCCCATATATTTTGCATTGAAACATGTTTAATTTCAAATATCCATTTCTAAAGATATCATTGATTAAACTACATGTTGTACGTATTTTTTCTTAATATTGTTCATGGATTCATATCCAAAACACTCATACTCTATACTGTATTCTAGCTTAATTATGCTATATTAGGATATTATCAGTTTTACCTTACAAAAATTCTTAGGATACAAGCTAAATCCATGAATGGAATAAAATTTTAGTAAGTAAGAAAATTAATTCATGATGATAGGGAAATTAATAAAAAATCAGCAATACTATTATAATGTCAAAGAATTAGCAACGAACTGTATTGTCTCTTGCCTTAAACCTTATACAACCCCGCATGAAATGGCAAATTTTCTCACCAACAAGCTCCTGTAGTTAACAGCATCCACCTTTCAGCATTCTATCTCTTGGCAGACTTTGAGAAGTCAAGGAATCCAACAAATTTTGTGCTCCAGAACTGTGGAAATGACAGAGATAGAGGGAGGGATTTGTTTTGGATATAAATACAGTTAACCTTCTAATTTATGACTTTGCCCAAAGAAATAATAATATCGTATAAGAAATTCATCCACAGATGAATTTCTTATATGATAGAAATACACAATAAATATACGATACAAGAATTTAGTTCTTCTTCAGACAATACTGATTCCTAATATAATATTAAACATTCAAAAGATTGGAAGGGATTCTTTAATATTTTTTAATCCAATGAACGTACACTATCAAATCCAATTCTAGAATAATTATTAGGCTTATTATGTTTTATTGTATCTGTGATAATATCTCCTATTCATTCACAGAACCAAACCATTTTTCTTGGAGTATATTGGAATTAGGAAATTGACTTTCCAAGCCATAATAATATAAATAGATAATGCATAATAATTGAATATTTAGGAAAATTATTAAAGTATTATCAATGTGGAATAGAAACCGTAATAATTAGGTGCTATGTAATTAAATTAAAACTCTTTTATTATGAGTCTTTATATTGTACACTTCATCAATACATATGTACATACCATACATTTATATTAATGAGGTGCAAAGCATTTTCAATGAATATATAGATGCAAACTATTCTCTTATTTTCTTGTAAGTTCAGAATATGATTAAGAAACTCTAATATTATCTAAACATATATTTTCATTATTTCATTTGTATATTCAAATTACTCAATAACCTTATCTTTCATTCTAAAAGCAAATCTTTCTTATTCTAATATATAAATTACCAGATTTTTCATTCTCGTTTTGGTTTATGAGGAAACAGTTTGCCAGATCCTAATTAGTATTCATCTTATTGTCTATTTCTATCTCAGCTGGTCAGTACTGAAGATTGTTATTTTAATTTCCATTGAACCATTTTTACAAGAAATTAGAATTTTATTAATATGCAACATAACTTCATATGCAGAAGTTTAAAATTGCTCATTTCCAGATTTATTTTTGAGTACTTACATTACATATCTATTCTCAATAATATACAAGAGGGTAAGAGAATACAGTTAACAAAAAAAAGATGTTTTCACTTAAGCTCAACATTTTAGTAAAGAATAAGTGATATTAATCTATATATATATATATATATATATATATATATATATATATATATATATATATATATATATATATATATATATATATATATATTAAAAACCCTAAAAGTTGTAATTTACCAACTAAGTAAATAAAATGATTAAAATTAAAACTTAAATAAAGAATAGGGTCTAATAATAAAACCGTATATTCCACCATAATGAGGTGAATATTAATAAAATATTTTTAAATAATTGTGTATGAACTTCCATCTGAAAAATGAAATGTACAATATATCAGGACCAATTATTAATAATTTTATAATTATATTATTTACAAGTTAATTTTGTACAAATTTTTATCATTACATGTTAAGCTAAAAGCATCTATTCCCATCTTACAGGTCACATATAGATATCTCAATTTTCTATGAAATCTTTGGATATAAAAAATATCTTTGCATGAAAGAGAGAAAGGTTTGAAAATTTGATAATATTTGAAAATAGATATATCAGAATTTCAAAACATTGCCCTTACATTTGCTAATTTCTTCTCAAATTGGATGACTTCAGCAAGCTCTTGGGATGCTGTTGAACGATCAGCTCCTAAGAGGACTGCAACTTCTGTCATATATTTGTGATAAGCCTTCAGTGCTTCTTCACTACTTCTTTTCAAGTAATAATCCCGGCTTGGAAGTGCCAGTTGCATTTGGTCTAGCTGTTTTAAAGAGACATTACTTTAAAATAAATATAGAAAACATTCAGTGGAACTGAAAGAAGGATTATACTCTTCTAAGGAGTATATGATCGTCAATATCTATCATCAATTGAAATACCTAAATTATTTCTTATATTGTTTAAAAGCTTCTTTTATGTTCTCTTTACATAGAAATCTTATTCACCAATAGAATAAACCAATATATTGATTGGATATTACATTATTATCAACTTGTAAAATAGGTGCATATCAAAAGTTTGATCTTTTTTATATTAAATGGTATTTTTAACTAAAAGGGAATAATAAAGAATTAAAATTTCAACTTTAATTCTTTCCTTTACCTGAATAATATTTGCTGATGAATTTTTATCATCGGGCCCCACCCACTGCTCAATCAAAATGCCAGCATTAAATTCTTTCCTGAGTCTTCCTAATAGATTCTCCACACCCACACCTGAAGAGGGAATAGGAGTAGGTGGTTTCCATCTTGGTCCCTCTGCAACTGGCCATCCTCCCAGAGAAGCAAGAGCTTGGCGCAGAGGTTTATCACCAACCCTTCGAATCTGAGCTAGGACACAAATACAATGACTTAATGATATTATAATATAAAAAAACAGAAATATTATAAATGAGAATGATTCTCATTTTCAACTAGAACTAATTTATTATTTTCATTTATTATTATTATTCCATGGTTTTCAAATTTTAGGAAGTCAATAATTTTTAAAGATTGAAATGGGAGAATAAACTTTTGAACCAAAGAAAATAATTTACTTATAACTGACATTTAAAATAGGTCAAAATAAAAAAAGCCATCACCTTTGTCATCATAACTAAACAAAGTAATAATAATAATCATTATTACTTGTATCTTATACAATATATTTATACTGCCGTATAACTATGAATTTGCTGAGAAATAGCAATTTATGAATATAGTGAGAAATAATAGTAAGTCCTGTGAAAACCTTAAAAAGACACTAACCAAGCAAGATTATAAATGGTACTATTTTGAAAATAATAAGGCATGAAAAAGTTAAATCCACTCCCATGTGTGGCTGGTTTTTGGTTAATATCATTATGGTATTTATGGCAGGAAAATAACAGCACCACATGTTTTACATAAACTTTAAAATATTTAAAATATAAAAATGGAAGAATATTAATTATTCTTATGTGAATTGCAGATAAAAAGAAAAAAAAAATACTTACTGATATTCATACAAGATCTGTAGAAAGTTTTTGCTTTCAGTGTTGCATCATTATCTCGTTCATCAGCAGGTTCTTCTAAAACACCTAGATGACAAAAAAGTAATTTCAATGATTTTGCACACATTTTAATTTTTTAATGCAAATTATGTAACAAATTAAAATTTTATATTCAGGAGATTTGACATGAAGATGATATTTTACAAGAATAAAAGTAGAATTTTCTGAAAACAGTATCTGACCTTTAAGTATCACTTGAAGCTGATCTGCAAGGACCTCAAATGTGCTTATACTGCTCCTATCCTCTGGAATTACATGTTTCTTGTTCCACGTTCCACAGGCAAATTGGAAGAAATCTTGACAAGGATCCGCCGAGAAATCCATTGCAGATAAAAGAGAAGCAGCTGCAGAACAAAAATAAAGGTTTGTAACTATAAACAGAATTATCTTCTGTGAAATAAAAACTTCATACTATCAGAAAAAATTGAATAAGAACTGGATGAGCAAAAAGGCTTCTATAAACAATATTTTGGATTTACTTACCAGTTTTCACACATTCTTCTGTTAAGCAGACCTCATATGAATCTGTAATTATAAAAAGGTTAATTTTACTAGGTGAAAATATATTTAAATTTACAAGAGGGTAATTTTTGTAAATGTTTTTTTAAGAATCTAGAAGTATTTTACTACTCCAAAAGTTTGTCTTTGATAAATATAGCATCAATACTAGTAACAAATACAAATGGATACACCATAGTAAATAAATGAACAGTGTGGTAAATGGTAAATTGGTTAATAAAATACAAATATTTACTAGAACACTGTGAAAAAATGTGGGTTAATCACTAATGATAGCGTAAGACTAGAATATTTAGTGAATTTATGCCTTTCGGGATCGTACTTCAGCTCATTATAGACGCACATTGGATATTAAATTTAATACCGCTTGCATCACTGCACAAAGAGTTAAAGGTATGGGTTCCTTACTGTTTATCCACAGTATGACTCAGTATAACCCCGAACTGGTTGTCTCATCACTTTGCACGTTTGCAAGATATCTTCTTACGTTTTCAAGGTCAGGCACATTTTATTTAAAAGCCGAATATTTAAATGATAGAAGTTGAGAAAGGAGGAGTTGTTCATCATTTTCCTGAAGGAAAAATTACTGTTTAATCTTTTTAATGCCAATTTCAAGCTAATTTTATAATAGACAGAAAAGTTATATATCTCAAATTTCTATTTGGCAGAAAATTAAGAAATTAAATTAAGAATATTAATGCGATTCTATGACAAAAATATTTCGTATAGTATTTTCTCTGGTAGCTCTAACTTAGCCTAATATTATAAGGATAACGAGCGACAATAGTAAGACTTTGAACGATATAAATAAAAAAAGTTACTATGCCATCAAATACAGCACAAAATATTACATGTTCTTAAGTAGATATATAATTGATTCTGTAAGCTATGACCAAAAGGTGTCTTGGTAATTTTAACAAAAAAATTGAAATCAGAATTCCCTAATATAAAAAAATCAAATTACCAAAACGGTGTAGATAAGAGTAACATCTTATGACTCTGTTTGAAGAGCAAATAATAATGTCAAAGATAATGAAGAACTTCGGTGGTAAAAAGTCTTCATTGAAATTATAAATAAATATATGTACTGAATATATTGACGAAATTCCTCAACAGTATTTAAAAGAACACTCCATGAAAATGTGTAAAATTTCTCCATGGAATTTTTGGTATTTATTAAATTTCATTAGTTCATTAGCTTTTGAGTTGCAGAAATAGCATCAAGGATCTTTCAAAACATGTGTACACTAAAAAAGCCATCACTGTCGATTGGTTCAGACTGTCTGAGAGCCATTAAGAGCAAGGAAAAAATATACATTTCATGGCTTTCAGAACTCATCCCGTAAACACATATTCACAACATAAACACCGACTCGGAGCAAAAAGTAAATGATGCCCTAGGCTTCTGGATCACATGAAAAGAAATACCTAATTTATTAGAACTGGTTGAAAAAAAGATTTCCAACCTACCTGAAAACCTCACTAAAAATGTTAAAGTTTCTTAATTGTTTCGATAAACCTAACCTTTCCTGGGGAACAGAAACACAAATTTTACGAAATTCAGGTTTTCCGGAAATCGTATGATGAATGTATTTCAATACGAAAGCATTTAAATATCTTAAAATTATCACGTTTCAAGGAATCTTATTACAAGTATTTTTTAATTTTAATAAGGATAGTTTATTTTTAACACGGTTAATTAAACAATATATTACTCAAAATTACTCCAACAGTACTTGTAATTTAGAATCTTTTGTCAGCATAACTTTCCCTGGTGCTATGAATATGTTCTATGATGTTTTATTATAGCATTTCTGATTACAACTTACTATATCATTCTTTTTCCATTCATTGTTTTCAATTAAATATTAATTCAACTTGTACATGTAGGTGAAAAGAAAAATATTGCAGTTATATCATAAAATCGAATAGAATTATAATTAAAAAACAATTTGAAAATTAAAATCTTACGTTCTGTACTTCAACAAATGTCTTAAATAAGAAAATAAATGTATAAAAATGATATATCTATATAATTTAAATTAAATTAAGAAATACCTCATGTACATAAACATATTTTACGACAAAAGTACGAAATTTACACTAAATACTTTCATCTTGCAGCTGAACTTGTGACAGAAAATTCTTTGTTTATACTGTGTACCTTTTCACCAGTTTCGGAGAGATATTTGTTTTATTCTAGGAGTATACATAGAAATTTTGAACTTCGTGAATACATTGGGTAACACTACATCGTTATATATTTATTCCAACTGTTTCATATTTCAACCCCCTTTATCAGAGAAAGAGTACAGAAGAAACTTATAAACCGGAAACAACACGGGGTGAAGAGTGCGTATAAATATTCATGAGATGGAAACGTTAGAAATTCATCTTTTTTGCTGCTTCCTTTCATCTTTTTTCATTTTCACTCTCAGCGTATTTTTTTATGAGTTCGGGTAAATATTTTGCCTTCTCTTAAGGGCTGCAGCCTCCGGGTAGGACCATTGTGTTACGCAAAGAAGGAAGAGGGAGGAGAAGCGATAAGATGTACAGAGAAAGATTTAGGAACCTTTCCATTAGGATTTGATGGCGATTCTGTTCAACTTTAAAGAAAAAACACTTTGAAGTCGCCTTTTCAAGAGGCACGTAACGAAAATCGGAAAAATAAATGGAGAAGGGTGATGGTGTAAATCAAGTAATAAAAAACGAGAGATTAAATGATAAACAAAGTGTCCCAGACAGCGTAATAATGTCGAATCTTGAAGGTCTCTAGAACGTCTAGCGTCAGCGTCAAAGATTTAAAGCTGACTCAGATTCTGGGCTTGCGAATACGTATACTCAAGCAAAGTTGATCTTGCCCAGTTCGGAAGGATTTCCTCACCTCAATCCCAATTTGTAGAAAGCGTGAAGATGGCGCCACGGCTGGGTTAAGAGAGCACCATTAAGGGAAGAGCGCTCCAAAGAAAGAAAGGAAAGAAAAAAGTTCGTCTGCAATCGAGATCGTAGTTCGAATACGGGTTAAGAGATCAGACAACGAATCCAAACATACGAGCCCTTAAAGAATGCGTAAAGATAACATGGAGACGATCAAAGAAGTTCGCGCGGAGAAAAACTTAAAATTTTTCTCGAACTGCGAATGTAATAGGATACAAATAACTGACAGATTGTTATTCGTATTCAACGCAACTTTTAGAGTAGATTTAGATAAAGCGGAAAATTTTTGAAAGATATTGAGATGACAAATTCAAAATTCTATGCTAATTATTAATGGTAATTTTGAATCTAATCCAAAAATCCATGCTAATTATCAATCGTAACCTATTTAACAGAAACACGTTACGAACTCGTATTTTATATTCATCTCGACAAGTACGGAAGAGAAAAAAGTACTAATATAATATTAATACTAATATAAGAGAATATTATATTAAAATTTAACTAAAAATCCTTTATCAAGAAAGTATTGTTAACAGAAAATCAGTAATGAATATTATGCGTAACTCTACACGATAAAGAAAAAGAAATGATTCTTTCGTGAAGCTATAAAACAGAAAAGCACAGCCAAATATTTTCTTCTATGAATAATAAGAAATTACAATAATTACACTCGTGCGAGAATTAAAAAGCGAAGAGAACGGTGGAAGATTATCTAAAACAGCCACCTTTCAAGAATGCCAATTTGAATTATAATCTAAGAAAAATTGAAGTATAATTGCGAAGAAATTAAATATATTGAGGACGATGTATAAGAAATAAGTTTATTTCTAAGGTCTTCTGGGAGTAATAGAGCGAGATTTTTAAATTGAATATATAATCAATTAATTACGATAAAAGTTGAAAATATATATAAAATTAAAGAAAGGAAAGCTGTAATTACTGACGTTTTGAGGTTTGGGTATTAACATGCGAAGAAAGGTTGTGTTAAAGAATTAATTTAGATAATATTACTCGTATTCTCTATTTATTTAGACTGAAATAATTTTTATATGAATAAATTAAATATTTTAAGTATATAATATTAATCCTAATATATTATAATATTAAGTACAATATTAACAATTTCCCCCTTTCTATAACTAATTTCACCACGAGAGATTTGTATTTTATGCAATTGAATATAAGCCGTTTTCCAACTCAAAGTACGCATGCATTACTTCTGCTTAAAATTTTGGTCAGCACAAAATAAATATTAGCTTTATTTTAATGATATTTTTATTTTTGTTGCCATGCATCTTAAAATATTATAATTAAGTAGTGGAAAATGTAAAAAATAAAGTATTTTCAATAAAATTAGTTCGCAAGGATTAAGTAAGAAGTACAAGTGCTCGTTCATCTCTTTTACAAGAACACATTCTTACGAAATGAAATGGTTTTTCGAGTTTAGGAGGTAGAAGCGAATTTTTCGGAGTTCTCAGCTCTGGAGCAATTACGGATTACCTGAGAGCGTTTCATCAAATATTAAATGTCTCAGGACGAGTGACGCCTTAGGCGTTTCTTTTGGTCTTAAGAATACAAGTTTCCTTTCCACCATTTCCTTCCTTTTATCTCAGATATCCTAAATAAACTGTTGAGCAAATGAAAACTAAGAATTACTCATATATGCTTAATATTTTGGAGTCGAGATTGAACCTAAAATTTTGAATAATCAGAATGAAATTAAATTTTACTATAAAATGTATTGTTTTTATGTGTATATTTCCTAATTAACTATCTCAAACTGAGGAAACAAAATCAAATACCTAGATTTCTCGATTAGTTTTGATATGTTACTTATTTCATATACTTTTAAAATTTAATAAATGTAGTCAGAGCAAACTAGTGTTCTTAGTGCTTATATTGTACAGTAGAAGTAAGATAAACGCATAAGAATACGTTAGTATCCAATTTACAGCATTATTTAGAAAAATCAAATGGAAAATAGCTTTTGTATAAAATATAATTAACTTAATCTCAAATTTAATCAAAATTGCATTCGCTTTTTTAATAATAATGTTATATTTTTCATCATAAATTGCATTAGAAGATAAAAAACGTATTTTTTATGATTCTCACAGGTGCCATTTAATAGCTGATTTAATTAATTTAATGCATAATCCACGGAATAAAAGCTTTATACTTTAACAACTTTTACGTCCATGAAACTGATATTGCACGGTTAAATATCTCCTGATTCTTCTTTAAGTGCTAAAAGTGATGCCATATCTATCCCCTAACGTGAGTGACACACATGATTGACGGAAAATTCAAGGTCCATCGTTGGAAAGCCTTCGCGAAATCGATCCTTTAGGAAATTTTATAGGATCCCTCGAGATTGACTTAAGATCCGACAGTGCTTGTAAGAATAATGGTTTCCTAGGAAAGCGCGTTGAATTTTTTTATATTAAAATCATAGAAGGCCATTTTCGAAGCCCCTCTGAAGACACTGCTCAAGCAGCAATATTTTTCCAAGCCTTATTTTGGAAAATTTGATTGAACTTCGAAAGAATGATTTACTCAATTCGAGGGTAATTCATGAAGTATTTTCCCTGGAAATTCTGAGTTGAAATTGGATTTAGTAGAAAATGACTGAAAATTTTATTTTGGTCATAATAAAGTTGCCTATGGATACTTATTATTGTGCATAAGTTCACAATATGGAAGGAATATATTTCTATTACTCTCTTAACTTTTTCTTCGACTCTTTAAATGACTCTCGAATGTAATAAATGTTCATTTATTGAAGTAATTTCTTCCGATTTATTTTATTGTATTATTATATTTAGAAAGTTTTTAAAGAAGTTCCCTTCGAGACAAGGTTGTATACCAAGCAGGGACATTTTTCTCCTTTGTATATACTAATACTAAACTACGAACTACTACTTTGTATATACTATACTAAACTACTATACTTGACAATGACCATCGGATATAGAGTAAACCTCAAGCTTAGAATTTTAAGAATACTGTTTTTTTTTGTTGCTGTATTTCCATAAGAAAATCTTCAAACTAATTACAAACTTAATTATCATAAACCTTCTAAGGTATTAAAGCAAAAGGAAAAGATATAAAATCTATCTGAATATTAAATAAATATTTTAATCAATTTCGGAATTATTTTATTTATTTTTTATTTGGTAAATATGTAATTATGGTGTTATACTCTGTAATATTGTATGTAATTTAGGAATAAAAAATTCCATATCTAAAGAATTCGTGTTTGAATTCACGATCCCTCTCATTAGGGTCAGGAGCGTAAAAATTCGACTTCCACATCTGCGACTCAGGGTCAAAAGCGAAACCCGCCATGTTCGGAGATAATGGGTAGAAAGATGCTTAAAAGAGAGAGGTTCGCATCGGTGGGGCAAATTTAAAGGACCATAAAGGATATTCGCAATCCCACTCAACGGGAGAAATGACTATCGATTCGGAACCCTTCCGTTCCGAAGGGAATCTGTAGCACATTTCTCCCGCGAAAATGTCACCCCTTTAATTAAGCGTGGAATGGGAGTTTGTTTTGAAAAGAAAATGGCGAAGAAAGAGCTATAAGAGAGAGAGAGAGTGATGAGAGGTACCTCTCCCTCGAAACTGGTCGATAGAGCAACCGACGCGCACGCAAGAAGGGGTGGGGCGCGGACGAACTGAAAAGACACAAATTTTTCATTGATGTCGTAAACTTGGATCGCGGTCCGAGTGTTTCTTGTGGCCATGTGTTTGCGGAATGCTTTCTTGTCCAATCTCAGGGGCATTTCCTCCGCCGCAGGAAATAGTTCCACGCACGGAAATGATCGTGTACGACTCTTCCCCCTCCGCCGAGATGAAGTATTTCAATAAGCCGGAGGCAAGAAGGAATGAAGGATCTCACGATTGAATATTTAGAGTCCTTTCCGCTCCAGGAGCTGGAGGGTGGGACGAATGCAAGGGAAGGCGTGCTTAAGATTCTGTTTTTCTGCGGAGGGAGCCAAACATGTTTTTGACTTGAAATCTTTTCAACCCATCGAGGGTTTTGAAAATGAAAATGACGATTTGAGTCGTACTAGTTGATTCCCTATCCGTTGCTTTTTCAATTTTTTAAATCTATTAAAGGTCTATAAGAACGAATCAGCTATTTAATGATTGAGTTTAAATAAAATATTTGAAATCCTTCTTCGATGTTTTTGGTTCCGTTCTATATTTTAACCATCCATTCGCCTATTTTAGTCACAAATTTACTTTTATATTTAGATACAAATGCTCTAGGTGAAATTTAAAGTTTTCTCTGTGTTCATTAATATATTTCAAATAATTTTAAAAGTTCAAAGTCAATAAGTTACAACACAACTGTAAGAAATTAAGGCGATTGGGTTCAATTAGAAACAACATGCAATAAAGATATATATTTTTTGAATGAGGTGGAAACATTTTAATAAAACACATTCAATTTGTTTGAATGTGTTTCAGTTTGAATCAATAGTAATATAAGATACATTAAATGACATGACTTTATCTGAATAATAAATGTAGGTTAGCATCTACAGTGGACAAGATTAAGTTACACGCTTCTTGAAGGATAGGGATACGAAAAGAAAATGAGCCATGGGTATTGAACGTCAAAGTATGAACGAAACTTTTAATTCTAACAGTAGATTTTGGAAAAAAACTGCATAGTTTCTTGTTCCATAGAAACTGTTTTAAATCATAAAAAAAAATCAAATGAAATACAACAATAAAATTTTTGAAAAAAGTTTTTTATCGTTAGAACACTTGACTATATTATGTAACACGAAAATATATTTACGAAAAACTCTAATTTTTAAATTCAGAATGACTAGCTATATAGAATATTTACCTATTGATGAATTGACTTATCTGAAGGCGCAGAGGAGAATCAAGAAAATGGAGATTTATAGTGAAATGATTAATAAATAAGGTCATCATAATAAGTAATATGAGGTGTTAGTGATGAAAAATATCTCATCTAAATTGGTTCTTGAGAAATGAGTTTCAGCTACAGCTGTTACACCTGTTCAATATCGAAAGTTGTTCTGTTAAGATGTGCTTCGATTTGAGTTCATTTTTTTTAGAATTCTTTTTGTTTTGAGTTAAGCCAAAGTGATGATGAAAGGAGAAACTTTTCACTCGTTTTGAGTTTAATGGAAAAGAGAGTTGGATAAGTGTCTTTTGAGTTCCCGACCACGATTTGCGTGAAAATTAAAAAGTCAGTTTCAAGTGTAACGCAAAGTTATTACACCATTTAAGCATTAATGTCAAGGTCTGACATTTAAGCGAAGTGGCTCGTCCCTAGGAAATTCATCCAATCCAAAATTCCTCGTGACCCCAGAAAATTCTACGCCGTGAGAATAATCTCACTTCTAAGTAATTGTTCACACCTCAATTTTTCGTCAGAGTGCTTCCATAAGAAGTGGAAAACAAGTAATTTTTCCATCATCATCATTTTCCATCTCTTATTTTTCATCCAATTCCATTTAACCTATACCATTCTATATAACCTATATCATGAGTAAATCATTTTATAGCATAGTTCTAATATTTACAAGCGTAATCTCCAAAATTCAGCTGACAATTTCATATTTATTTTTTACTGATATTTAAGTTAAGATTTTAAACTTGATAATGATGATATGAATAAGTGCTGTTGAGAATAATGAAAATTCAGAAATTTCCAATTATAATAACCCATAATTTAATTACTAAAAGAACATTTGGAGTTATTATTCGCAAAATAAATTATTTCGATGTTGTATAAACATATAGTATGCATACCATTATTTTAAATATTTGTAATGTATAGTTTTATATTCCAGTAATAATGTATTTCTATACTTGCATGAATTCTCACAGTTTTATTATTTATTTATATTTTGCATATAAAATCACCATTCTCTTGTTTTTTTAATTGAACTTTAAACGCCTTCATGCATTATTCAACGAATCAATATTAAATATCGAAATGCATTCGTTAGGCAACATCAGTGTATGCAAAACCAAGAATGGTTTTTAGTAAAATAATTTGGAAGTGAATATTTGACCACTGGAATGCAGAGAGGGAAATAGGCAAAATATTCGAGACTTGAATGACGAGGAAATAATGAGACTGGCTCGTGACACGACATCGCGTAATTTACGAGTTGCCCGGAGAGGTTTAGAGGTGGTATCCGAAGCAGACAAAGGTAAACATAATTTAAAAAAAGCGCTGGTAATAATGACAGAAGAGAACGTTACTGGATGTGCATACGCTTCTCCCTTGAGCTGCCCGTACGTGTCATGTCAGAATCGTTTAAACTTGGGATATTAACTTCCTCTAAACGTAGGAGCACAATTCGTGCGAAGGTCATGACGATCCCTGCAATGCGGAGTGGCCAAATGATAATTACGTGTTTCTTTTTGCTTCCATTCTTTGCTCGGATTTACTGAGGGGTAACTTCTTTGTTGGATATTTGAGTCAAAATACCGTGAATTGAACTCCCACGAAACGTGTGATCGAATTTCGCGAATAGGGAAACGCCAAAAGAGCGCAACAAAATGTTTCCACAACGAATGACCTTTTAATTTAAACTGAGATGCTTCACGCGCGTAATTATCCGTTCTTCCACAGTTTTCATTCGTGCTCGATAATTCTCAACGAGAAGAAAAACTCGTTCACCACATAATAAACATTAAACAGTACGTGTTATTATATCCGAGAGGATCATTTATATTTTCAATATATTATAATTTTCTCGTGAAATAAAAGATTGAAATTTTTTTATTTCAAAATTCGAAGAAATAAATATAGATGAAGGTAGTAAAAAAATATTCTAAAACCTTTATATTCAAGAGTGTTTTTCCATAAAAAAGGAATTCTTTCATATCAGTCCGAGTAATAGAAATTTTAACCAAACGTTTAACACATAGTTGCTTTCTTTCTATGCCCATGTCGGCTGTAAGTACCTCAAAACGCACTGAAAGATTGGCAAACATTCATTTCTTTTAAGAATGAAAGACTTCTTCTGAGCTTTTCATCACCACTTTATAATGATCTATTACGTATTTTACATATATATATAATGCATTTACTGAGTTTTGGATCATATATAAGATAAAAACAATCATTCTCTTAAAAATAATACTGAACATTAGATATAAATTAATATTACATCATTAATTTAACTCGGAACTCTCTTGTGCTTGGTAAAGCTACTTTTATGAAAGCTTCAGCAAAATTAACTCTAGACGAGAATTCTACATTTTGCGTGGCTCAAAACCATTCATCAACGACTCGTTTCAACGTTTCATTAATTGCAGCAATTGTTCTCCGTCACAGACTCACTCTTTCTCACTCATTGACTCATTCACTGATACTTAATTTGCAGGATAAATTCTTAGTCAAGATGGAATAGGAAAATTAATTAGCATTTATTAAAGTTTATTCACTGCAAAAACATCTATAAAACTGTTTGATTACTCTGATTGTGTTATCCGCCATTTGGAGCAGTACATATTTAACACTCACTCATTATTTTAGTATATTACGTACGTGATTTTAACGCATGTTTTTGTTTAAAGGTAAAATTTGCCCCATACGCAATACTTGATACACTGCACTGACTGATTGGTGAGTAAGATATAATAAAATAATTCAATTTTTCTTCATAAATACGTTCAGGATTTACGTAAATGAAATCTCTTCTTAAAACTCCGGTCAATTGGTAACTAAAGTAACAGACAACTTTATTCATTCATTATTTGCAGAACAATGTTTTACTGGACAATATACAAGTAAATTACACAAGTATTACAAGTAAAGTAACATTCTAACATACTGGATAAGCTAAAAATTATGGGTAAAAATGTGAAATCAATGATAAATATCGTTTAGGAAAAGGAGAGATGTAATTCTCATTTTGATGAAATAGTAGATACTTCGATAAAATAAAATGTCTGTCACAGGCATAGATTTAGCATGTTAACTTTCCAAATAAGCTTTAAGGCGACGAGGCATTTGCAGCAAAACAGATACTACGTAATGAAGATGGAAATTCTACGAATATCTTCTTATAAAATTCTATTTCGCTCAAGATATTATCGCTATTTTCCGCTTTAATATTTATAAAATTTGACCATCTGAAAATCATTCATTTTTACCACTAGATGACATCTGATATTCAAGAATGAATTTACAATTTTATGTTACATTATTTGGTTTATTTTTACATCCCAAAATCCTTTATTTACATTGATTGCCTTATATGAATATCTAATTTTTTATACGTACATATCTATAATAATTCGGAAATGTAAGTGTAAAAATTCAAATTTCCGAGATATATTCATACAGCGGGTACTTAAATATTCTAGTAAAAAAACTGCTGAAAATCTCTGGCTTGAAGGAATTTATCGAGACACGAACATTCTTTGGCTGGATGGAGAGAAAAATCCTTGGAATCCGCAAGTCGTAGTAACCGAGTGCCAGCTTTGATATCCTTTTTCTTATGTTAACAGCAACGCATATATGAAAAGATGGTTGCGTAAATTGAAGGGGTCATACTCCTCTCGGACTGTTTCTATAGTTGTCAATGCGTTGAACTATAGAAATATCAATACTGCAAATATTTAAAAAAGACCTTTCTCTGAAAAATGGTAACACTAAAGAAATCACCCGTTTAATCGAATTACGCCGAAAATATTTCTAAAATATTGCAATCATAACCAAAGTTTCATATAGGGTGTGCATTTCTAAGTTTCAATAATTTCATTCGGTTCTCACCACGCTATTTAAATCATTCACCGTACATCAAGTTTTTTATTACAATTAAACGCGATTATAAATTGAATTCGTTCGTCATAACGAAATTCTTTTTTGATAAAATCCATTTGCAAAGAAAATGTAACACTAAATGTACTTCTATAGTACTCAACTGCGGTTTAACGGTTTCCGTAAAACAGTGGTAAAATTACGTTATAATTTCTAATTGTGTATTAAAATTAGTTGAAGTTTTCTTTTTATTAATTTTGCAAATTAATATGTAATGAAAGAAACATTACGTAACTGAAAGTTCTTAAATTCTCACGGCAATATAATAATAAGTAGCAGTTTTAATGAAGAAAGAACATAAAATAAATAAACCAACAAGAAATTTTTTGCAAAAAAAATTCCAGACAAAGAAATTGCATACTAAAATGACTTAAAAAGGGTTTAAAATTAAAATCTCATTTTTCTTAAAATTTCTCGTAACGACAATACCGGAGCCACATCTATAATTTTAACGAAGAAAAGAAAATTAATGATAACTTAAAGTTATAAGAAATTTTATTTAGTGTAATACTTCAGAAAAGTGTGTTCATTGTAATGTCAAAATAAATGGCTTTTATCGCTTTGATCTCTTAAAAGATTCATTAAATTGCATATTGCCAAAGAAGCTGATGAGATGATCTACAATAATTCTAAAAATGATATATTTTCAAATTAATTACCATTATTTTGTTTAATAAAGTTTAATTGAATAAAAGACGAATCTCTTGTAATATTATTCATTAAAATAATACTCATTTTACTTAATGCCGAAATTCAAATTAGGTTTTAAATCACTTAAAATGTAAAAAACAACGCAAGCACTTTCTTGTAAATCCAATTTTACGATATATTTTTAAAATTAAAATAGATGGTAGTGGACCTTAAGTTGTCAAGTCAACATCCGATGATTTCTAATCCGCGCCGAAATAATTGCCCATTTAATACATCATTGGAAAACGTTTTTAATACTTTATCCTTCTCTTCCTTCGTTATTATTTCAGTTTTCCATCTCGAAAAAAAAATTTTTCAAAATTATGTCAGACAAGAAACTTAATCTATCCTAAAATTTTAATAATCTCTTTCAAAAGTTATTTTCTTACGTCGAAGACAAAAATTTTTATTAAGAACTATGATTTGCTTGGATTTAGTAATATATCACAATAAAATCAACCAAATCCTTAACCATATATATATAAACAATAATAATAATCAATAGCAACAATCGTTGAAAATTTAAGTCGTCATTAATTTCAATGAAAAGCATTCACTCTTCTTTTCCAAAGAAGCAAATAAATGGAACATAAAGTTAAATAGCGATGCATTATTTTATATTGCTTCGCTACAGTAGACAAATGACGAAAATATTCCTTTTGTGGGAAATAGAATAACTCTGAAAGCTTCATTACCGCGTGTTTATTCTTCAATGTCATCATAGGGTGCCAGAACTTGGAAAAACAAAAATAAATGGAAAGTTTGATGACCTCGTTTGATATATGATACTATAGGAGAATATAGAAGATGAAATTATCATTAACTCTTAGCAATAAAAAGTTGTTTTATAGCAGCTATCCAATCCATACTCCCCCTTCCCATAGGTTTATTCCGTCATAAATTTTAGCCTTGACCCTGAACAATACTGCCTCTCATAAGTCAACTGAGGTCCATCTCCAAAATAAATATCTACTTTTCCCACCATTACTTTCAGCAACACTCTATTACACCTCAAAAATAGTACACGTATCTTTCATTTCCTTCGCCGATTTTTCCTCTTAATTCGCTCTTTGAGATACTTCCTTTTCGATGATAAAGTATTTTTTTCAAAAAATACGAAGATAATTCCCGAAGAAAGCATATCAAATGTAATCTTAAAATAACAGAATTAAATATTATAGTGATGTGATATCAAAGAGTTTTGTTGATGGTGAATACTATTGAGGAATCAATTGAGTAATTAAATTAAGTGAGAACATTATCCTGAAACCAGTAAGGGAAAGTGGAGTAGAATGGAAATTAATATAAATTAAGTATAATGATAATGACAAGAAATGAGTAAAAATTATATGTATTTTTAAGATCATATAGACATAAATTCAAATCTTAATGCTCAAAGGAGTTTAAATATATATACAGCAGTATTTGCCTACAGAAGACAAAGTCTGCCAGTTACTACTCATAATATTTGGTAGTTTGGAAGATATTGGTGCCTACAGAATAAAATGCGAAAGAAATTTATATAGAGCTCTATTCACATAATAAATAGTTTGATGATTTATTTTCGTGTTGAATTAACCTGGGTTTGAATCCAAGTCCTATCCAAATTTTCTACTTATATTTAACCTTTACTATCAAGTATGCAGTTTTCAAATTAATTCTAATATTCCATAACATATATTTCTTTACAATACATTTTTATTTATATATTTAATATCTATATACATGTATATTTAATTTTATAAAACGTCAAGAAAATGCGTTTATAAAATGTAGTATTTCAATATGCGTATTCGCCTAGATTCAGCTTTAGAATCACGAATGAGAACAATGCCCTTGGTAGTTCAGATATATGCTCGTTTTTCGGTATTCTCTTTGTTGAGAAATGATTTTCTAAATCTTTTTTACGCTAGCGTATACAGAAGATGTACATCAAGCTTCCACCTACATCACAAAAACTATTTGCAGTAGCGTTCATAAATTTTTTCGGCGAAATGTTTGAGGTTGTTTTGCTGATTCTCAATTGTTTTGCATTTGAATGCTCCAACCGGCGTTCACTTCAAACGCTTATCTGAGGAATTGTTTACTAAGGCAAATGGGAAAGGCCTGCCCGATGACTTTTAAATATACGATATGTGTATTTCATTCCTCTTCAGGTCAAATGTTGCAAGACACGCCTGAATAAGCGAGATAATAAGCTTTCTACAGATCATTCCCACCGGAAAATAAGTATAACTAATAGAACTAATTGAAAAAGTTGAACTACTACGTTAGAAGTGTTTTTTTCCATTTTAATCTCTCTAATAATGTTGGTTTTCTCTTTTCTCAATAGACTTTGTTCCTTCGAATTTTATTGGAAATGGGCATGAAAAAAATTGTGACCTGGGTTCGAGTCCAGGTGACATTTTTTGTAATATCTACCGTCATTTTTCCAAAGAAATCTTAGCCGCGCGACTAATCAATAATATATTCTTAACTTTTAAAAAATAGAGTAATTTTCGAAAGCTATAAAAATATTATAGTTTAAAGATTGTTCTTTCAATGTATTTTTCTATATTTTAAAATTTAAATTGTTTTTTTTTCAATGTTTATTTCGAAATTATTTGGTTAAAGAGTGGATAAAAAGTCTTTCGTAATCGTTCCTTCCCTATGTATCTTTATTACGCTGTGCTTGTTGATTCTAATGACCGATTCAGTTTTAATTCTCAGTACAAAAGCTAATACAATGTCGTGCTGACTGACACTGTTCCCTACTTATGATACCTGCCACTTCTACCTAATGATTTGGGATGAAATGCTTGTGAAACAGACACGTATATTGGAGAAGGTTAAGTAAGGTAATATGTTCCCTTTTCTCGTGAACTAGTTTTATAATCATTCGAATCAAACTATAACTTGAAATTACAACTTGAGTCTATCCAATATTGTAATATGAGAACAATCCTTAACTTTGGAAAGGTAATTTGAAATTCAATTTATATTTTGCAAACAAATATAAATGCGAAATATTAAATTTATATTTTAATTGTATATCACTGGATTATTTTTGAGAAATAGAGATATAGAAGATAAATATTGTGGAGGAATTTTTGATTTTATTGTTCAGAATTTCAGATTTTATTTCAAACTTCGAATGATATTAAAATCAAAGATGAGTAAAAAATTGAGCCTACTTCAGTCTTATCATAATCTATCTTGTTATCTGTTGTCATTTCAGATGCATTATCGTTTTCCATTTTCTACGTCTAAAAATAAAAACCTGAGAACTCGTGTTGATATCGTCCCAAACAATAAAACTTTAGGTATTTTATCAACTTTAAAAATTATCCAAGTTTTCTTCAGCGGCTCAAAGAAACATTTTAATTAAACCCTTGAAGTCTCTATCTCTTAAGCACTCGTTGCATCAGTCATCTGGATTTCTTAATTAATTCGAATAGTTCAGAAGTTTTAGTTTGGGAGCCTCTCTCATCCTTAGCTGCTAAAAAATTCTTCAAACTCATTTTGGTACCCATTTAGGAATCTATGCCCTAGATCTCGCGACTCCCTCTACGCCAACTCTTTGATCTGCTTTCTCCCTTTTTTGTTTCAAGAACTAGGACACTCACGCACATACGAGTTTTAACTCTTCAAAACTTTTCTGCGTCTATGGCTGAGATAAGGTCGTACTCTATCTCATGGAGAATATATTTTATAGTAAAAGATAAGTGTAGTAGGAATGTGAAAACAAAGAAATATCATGGTTATTTCTAATATAAGGGGTTAAATAATTATATTACCTTATCATGAAAGAAATCACTACCAAGTTATTTGTTCTCGACCACTGTTTCAACTAAAAAAAATGCAAATTCAAATACAATGCAATACCATACATGTTTGAATGATAAATGATACTTGAACGTACAACGCCCATAGCATGTGTGATATTATCCTATATTAACTATAGTATAAAATGTAGGATAAACGGAGGTTATTTTATCAATAGTTAGATTTGCAGAAGAAAAGTTTCTACCGTGTGAGTTGATAAATGATTTATATAAAATTTATATAGCGTATTTTTATTATTAATTTCAATAGTTTTAATTAAGGGTGCATAAATTGTACATTTATGATCTTGAATTATTCAATAACATATTTCTCGTAGACTAAAAGGTATGTTATGATTACTTGAACAATGAGAATGATGAATCACTTCTAATTTTGCCTGATATTTTCCTTCATTTCAACAAGATAGTCCTAGATAGAAAATTTCTCCTATTATTTTAGCATAATTATTCACTAATAAGGCAAGCAATGGATTTTCTTTTACCTACTATTTCTTCATCGAAATATTTTTGGAAGATTTTTATCAGTTTTACGTCCATTTATAAACAAGAACAGATCATTTTAAGTTTCTTTTTATATTCATCCTCTATTACAGAATACATCGACCATTAAAATTTTATTAACAGCCATACATGATTTTAATATCTATTAAAATAATAAATTTTAAATATTCTTTTTTATATCAAATTCGAATCTTCCTGCACCATCTTAATATAGACATAATGGTGAGATAAAATATTGATTGCAAGAATCTATGCTACAAACAAAAGTTTTCAAAAAATTTGCGCGCAGAAAATAGAAAAATGTTAAAATTGCATAATTTTCGACCAGAAATTAATACATTTTAAAATGTGCGAGTTCTTCGAGTCAATCGACACATTGTTCAGTTCTAAGTTAGATGAATAGATCCCTGGATACAATTGCTAAGTCAGTCTTTTTCTAATTTTTTTTTTCGTTCCCTTAATAAATTATAGGCCCTTTTTGAGTCTACGTGATCCCTGGCCTTCTACTAGGCTAAGCAGTATTTACCGGAAAATTGCTTTCTTTTTATTGCAGCAATCGCGTGGTAATCTGTCTTCAACCCATTTCTCCAAGAATTCACTTCAGGAAGAATTCGTAGCAAACATGCAATCGGCAGGAAGTCGAGGCGAATAAATCAGCTCCCCCGTCTGAGATACCTGTTACGTTCCTTCGCTGCAGGTGCTTTAAGTAGAAAATGGGAAAGGAGGAGAGAAAATCAAAGTGGCGGAGAAATTATTTGGAAGCACCTGTATGAAATTCCCCTAACTTGTGGATTCGTTATACGTACGCCTCGAAGTAAAATATGATTTACCTGAGTTAAGACAAATCGAGTTGAAAATGAAGAAGATTTTATTTCTTAATTTCCCTGCTCTGATTTTCTGGATTGCATTTAGGACAGGGTAAACTAGAACTATTTAAAAGTTCATTTTCAAAGTCGTGAAGTTAGAATGGACGTTAAAACCTTAGTTCAAGTGATGTCTAATTCAAACATTAAACATCAGCAAAAAAGGAATCGCATAGATCAATTTATATTTCGTCTTATCGAGTAATCTAATTAGGGAATAACAGTTTTTCTTAATGGAAAAGCATAATGCGATCATAGAGTATAAAATATACATAGAACAGTAGAATTTTCATCTGATTTCTTTTTGTTCCACAAGAAACTTCATTTACATTGGGATGGGCTGTGTGTGTGTGCGTGAGTGTATAGATCTTTAGTATATGATAAGATGGGATAGAAGTTAACTTAGCACGTTGAAGCGTGCGCTTTCAGGTCAGTGGGAGACCTGGGTTCGAGTCCCAGTCATGTCGCTATATTTCATTTCTGTTTAACTTCATAGATCTTTCGTTCAATTGGCAAAGATCTTGTTTACGTCTAGGAGTTGAGGATCAATACCAGTGTTAAATAATCGTTTTTTCCCCTTCTCCGCCTCTTATTTCTAGAATTATAATTCAATTCATAATTTTTTACCAAAACAAAGGAATGGTGATTTTCAAAATGTCAGTTCTATATTTCTCCGTCAGTTTTTCCGATTTCCACTGAATTGAGAGAGGTCGAAACCATTCTATCTTTTCTGCATCGTAGCGTCCATTAAAACTTCAATAAAACGTTTTAATAGCCTCCCTTCCCTTAACTTCTGAACACTGATTCCTTGAGCAAGCTCAGTATTTTTGCAAGTATGAAAATATAGTAATATTTTAGTGCTCTTTTATTATAATAAAACATCTCAAAATATGACTTTGACCACCAGCGAAGCTCGTGAAAACTTTATATCTCATCTAAGATCCAGGATCATATCTAAGCTTGGCGCCTGGACGGCAGCCAGCCAGCGTCTGTTTTTCGCTAACTACTAAAAATTTCCTTGTTAAGCTTAATATATTCTTGTTTGAATGTATACATGACCGAACAAAGGCTATATAAAGTCTAAGGATACAGAAATATTACGCGTATTCATTTTTTTAAGAAATAAATTACGTAAATTTGCCATTTTTGGACTTTATTGGTTACCTCCATCGCTAAACCGAAACAATGTTTAATCTTCCGTCGCGTAATTAGTGATGAATAAAACGATTTGATGTTTACGAATTTCTGCAAACGGTGCCGAATGTATCCGTGACGATTCACTGCGAAACGCAACTCTTGCGAATAGCAGGAAAGTAGTGTGTCCGAAGCAGAAAGAGGGGAAGGGAAAGGAAGAGGGGTCGTCGACGAAATACCCGCTTCGATCACTCAGAGGTGGATTTAGGGCCAGGCAAACTAGGCGACCGCCTAGGGCCTCGCGTTTTTTGGAAGTCTCACGACTAAAAAATGATTTCTCGGGATATTTGAAATTTTACACCACGACCATAAAGTTAAAGCATCTTGAGAACGATGTAATTGAAATTTCGGGTATATCGTTTATCCGATTGGAGGTGGTGTTCGACATAAAACACGTAAAAAGGCAGTTCATCGTTCAGACTGCCTCTGAGTCGTTGACGTTTAATTAGTTGTTTACATTCATAGCCTGACTAATAACAAAAAAGAACATCGCGGTGGGAATTGCTTAACCTTTCGTGAAGAAAACTAAGCGATTTATTTCGAGTGCTGTTTGTATATCAGCAGGTCCGGACAAACTACTGGAAGATTTCGAACGAGCCCTTAGTTGTTATGGAAACAACATAAACAGAATAAGTTTCTCCCATATAATTTTCTGTACATGTACTCTCCCACATGTATTTCTGTAATCGGTTGGAACCCGACTTCTTTTTATATTCATGAGACTCTACAACGATCTTCCTCCGTGGTGGCAGGAGACCTTACCTTGTCTTTCGCAGGACGTAATCCCCGCGAAGAACGCCAGCGACGTCGCAGTCATGAACACCACGAGGACGGGGAAGAAAATGAGGAATCGGCGGAGAGCCACCGAGTGGTGCGAGGGCTGTACGACCTCCGGGTCCCTCTGGGCGAGGAGGCCTCCATTGGCCGACAGGGCACGTTGCCCCGAGCACTCCTCCGCCGCGGACATTGGACGACACTATCGCGCGGCAGCAGAGGGGTCGATCCACCCCATTTCCAGCGTCGCCGGGCGTCGATCGCCGAACACACGCATCGGAGCACTACACTAGGAAGGTAGCGGAGGGAGAGGCGCGCGCAAGCGACCGAGTGCTTCTGCGCGCTGTGACGCATCCCCACCCTTTCTGTTCCATCGCCCATGCCGCAGGCTATTCCGCTTCGTTAAATTATCGAAAGAGCGTGAAGGCCTTCAAAGTACGCCATGATCCCCCTCGGAAAAAAAGAAGATAAATCCGCCTTGTGCGGGTGAAATACGACGGAGCGCTCGGCTGTCAGACGATCTCCAAATTGCGGATGAAAATGGAATTCTGGTGCGTGTCACAGAACCTATTGTTCTTGTCTGGATGGTGTAATTTTCATCAGTCCTCTTTTGGCACTGGTGGAGGAGAATGTATCCGCATTTGCTCTCGACACACTCCCGTCAAGGGTTTTGAAAAAGATGATACTGACTCGTCAGCAATACTTGATGAATATATTCACCTTCGCCACTACACTACGAATGCTATGAAAAATTATGAATGAGGCAACAATACTCATTATACAAGGCAATCATTTTATCGCTTACATCATCGGTGACGAAAGAATGCACAAAATACCTCGATCTAGTTTGTAACGTGGTAACACAAATGTTCATCGTACTTAGTTTTAGCCTCATGACCAAAAGCTTTCCGTGATGGATAAAAAAGATAGGTCAGACAAAGAAAAAATTCTTTCAGTCTTAGTAAGCTTAGTACATCACCGTCCTATTACACCATTGTACAAAAATATTCTCTATAATACACATTATATCATATACAAAATAAACAATTTGTCATCAATGGAGATTATTCTCTGTCATCTCTTGCTCGATTCCACAAAATCTAACCTGAACCTTTACGCATCATGGAGAAGGGTGAAACTTACGGGAGGCCGTAAGTTTCCCTGCATCAATATATCTAGTTCAAAAATAGGAAACTAAATCCAGATTAAAACGATGAGTTTTTCTCTTATAAGCCATAAGTAAACTTAAGTATTATCTCAAATATAAAGCGAGTAGCAAATGTATAAACGATTATGTAATTTCCTCGATAAAGTCTGTATCTATACTATATCCTAATATCATTATGGTTATTTAACTGCCAATAGTAAGGAAGAAAGACAACTTCGAAATCATCGAGATAAAAACCACCTTTCAACGTTAGCATAGCTATGACGTAAAGTAAAATAAACATCGAACAGAGGAATAATAATTGAATATATTCATACCAAGACTAAAGATGATAATAAAAGAGGGTATATACTACGAAAACTTGCCCTCTTCCAAATAGATAAGACACGCAAGATGGTATTTGAGATATACAAAGTTAAAGATTTTCGTTTTCCTTACTTCGTCTTTTCTCCATTCCTGATTTATTCGCGAAGCTTCCTAACCCTATTTCCGTCTCCTGAATCCTGAGTAAACACAGCTCGTTCGGCAAGTTCCTTAACCATTTTCAAACTGCATACACGCGGAACAAAGAAAACTCACGTTTACAATTTCCAGGTTCATTTCCAATTTAGCTCCATAAGAATTGCCAACTCCTGAGAATAGAATGATAATGTTTAACTGTTAAAGGGGTGGGAAGAATCTCTTGACCCTATTTCGATTTTCCACTGTTCATGAACGAGGGACTTGAAATGAGATTCTTTTGCGATATTAACCCTCCTTTTCAAACAATGTAAACAAACCCGACTTTTCACAAAGGAACTCCCTCGGTGGGGAAAAAGGAGTTCATGGGTGTCATTCAAATTTAATGCCAACATGATTTTTCTCGCATTTTATATCCAGTACAGACCTCTCAGCCCATTCTAAAGGTAAAGAGAAGTTGAGAGGATATAGAGATGAATAGTTAAATAGGCAATTGTGAGACGGATATTATATGAAAAAAGTTAGAATGCTAGGTTTGCTTCCAAATCATTATAATTGAACTAGAATCTACTTCTAACGAATCACATGCAGTACCACTCTAAAATGTATTATATTTTTATCATAAGTATGCATAATGTTTCGGTTATGCAATGAAAGGCTCACTGCAAATTATTTTTCTTGCATAACTATTTAATTTAATCAAACACGAGGAATTCTGAGGCTACTTTCGCAGGCTCGATATGGAATGGCGAAGAGTGTATAATCCGCTACCACATTCTTTTCATTTAAAATTCAATGAACGCAAAAATCGAAAAGTACTTCCAAAAAAGTTAAACTTTATAGTAGAAAATTAGCAATGATGAAGAAGAAAAGGGATTTTTAGTAATATAATTTAAACTGTGTTCTTTAATACTTAATTCTGAGGTCTTGAAAAGGAATCGGAATGAAATTTTATCCATCATAGTCTAACATATTATTAAGAATACATCGACCTCAACAACCTAGGTCAACATATAGAGTTGGCAATAATATTTCCTAATTCAGAGTTTCGCTCCCAAAATACTCCGTCTTATATATTTTACAATAAGATGTTATTCGATACAAATATTCCATGCGTAGAAATCACCAATACCTTATAGCCTTTCTTTGAAAATGTTTCACTTTTTCCTAATACGTTACCATTATAATTGTTGCCTAACATTTTTTTCTTACCCGATGTTATATCTTTTTTAAAATAAATCCAGATATACAGCTTAAGCTCCAAGCACTTATCATTATGCTGATTCATCCTCAAATCCTTCTGAAGCTAAACCCAAATATTTTTGTCTTCTGTACAGCTCTGTGTACTGGAAGTCGCATTTTAAAAATCTGAGGTCTTTTAGACCAGAAGCAATTTTCTTTAGCACCGTTCTAATGCTGCAAAAGCTTAAGTTACTGTTGAGTAAATAACTTTACAGAAGAGGTTCTCTTCTATTAATCCATCTTGATTGTAGTCACGAAAAATTATTTATTCAAACCATTCACGATAAATAAAACTCTGAGACAGTTTGCGCGCATTAAAAATAATCATAACTCGCATAACAAAACTCACCACTATCAAATACCTAAATATTCAGTACATTGATTAAATTTTCTCCGTCTTCCTTGTATACCCGGACGTAATTATTAATTATTATCCGAATTTAAATTCCAATTTCATCACAAAATTTTTATCTAAATATCTTTTTACACCTTTTATTTTTAACGATCATTAACTAAAAACGCGAATACTAATAGAATGCATCTCTAATATATTATATATACAGGGCACTAAGACTGAAAATAAACCGATAATGATTCACGAAAATCATAATTTCTTGGCCATTATTATTTTGTACTCTTTCTAACGGAAACAGGATCAAAGAATAAGAGGAAAGATAAATTGTTCTCCTCTTTTAAAAGTGAATTTATTTTGCTTCCTCGAGGAAAAATAAATTGAAAACATCGCCTTGTTTACAAAACGTTACAATCGTTTTTATAGTGTATTTATTGTGTAGTTTCGATTCAGGAATATTACACTGGCAATGTGCCCTTTGATGAAGGTAATAAAAGGCAAAAATAGGTTCCCTCACTCGTCTGGATTCGAGACATTCAGTCATAATAGAATTGAATACAACTTAGCTCGCATTCGATACATCCTGTTTCAAAATTGTACTTATGTTCTCCCTATGTACTATTCAAGCCAAATAACTATAGGATGGTGACAAAGATCAGAAATTTAACAGTGCTTATTTGAAGTCTTATCGAAAAAATCTTGGAAGTTCAGGCAAGATCGTAGTTCTTGGATTGGCTGGCTTAACACTAGTTATTACGGAATTGCTAACGTTGAGCGTATGTTGCGTAAAATTTGCAAAAGAACTTCCTTCGAAATAAGAAATTTCGAGAATTTTCATATTATTAGAATTCCCATAATTATTCGTTGATTTTTAAAGTAAAACTTCAAAAACTATTTCGAAGCCAATTCTAAATCATGCTTCAGAGGGTATAACAGTGATAATCGAATGATCAACTTGGGATAACAACTGCAGCATCTTTCGATTAATTGAAGGTCCTTTTTCTATAAAAAAAAGATCTATACAAAACTACAACTATTATTGGTAATACTAATATTTAAGTACCTCACATCTTACAAGTAATGATTCTTACAACTTTTGAAGGTACTTTTTTAAATCCAAAATGAGGAATGAATTTCTAACTTAGGACCAGCGAGTTGGAAGTGAATATGGCCGTCATTTTCAACTAAAATTGCCGGGTAATAATGTACATATAGAAGCGCTTTATTTCAGATTCAGAGAAAAAAAATTTTAGCTGAAAAAATAATGAGAAAATAAGAGTTGAAAAGAAATGCTTGCCTGAGTATAAGTAACGAAAGGAGAGTTTACATGAAATAAGTTACCCAAAAAAGAAATCCATTCTTAACATTCTGTAAACAAATCAGAAAACTGCGATTAATTGGATTAATGGAAATTAAATTATTAAGATACTTTAATAATTTAATTTTCAAACCCACAATCATTTCATTCTTTTATATTGTTTATTATTATTGTAGCATAATACTCTTTAGATTCTGGGACCATTAGCATTTATAAGTTTTAAAGAAAAATGACTGACAGGATTTTTTCAATAATTAAAAATAATTAATATTCAATCTTAAGTGTTATGACTGCTGCCTAGATGGGTGTGAGAGTAAATGATCAATGTTTTTTTTCCATTTATAGCATGTTCTGTTAAGTAAGACAACATTGTTAAAAAAAGTATTTGTTTTGAAATTTAATTCATCTATAGTATTTTTATACCCTTTGGTTATATAGTTTATATCGTAATATTAATAGGATTTTATATTCACTTGCACATTCTAGCAGTGGTTATCTGGCTGCAGTGCTTAAAACAATACAATAAACAAAATGTTAAATGCGTTAAATAAAATCAACAGATACTGAGGTAGAATGAAGAAAATAAATGGTGGACTAAGTGCTTTCGCCTTGTATTTTCTTAGTTTCAAAAATTCGCAAAATACTTCGTTTGAATTTCCCAACCAAACATTAAAAGGCAGTTTGTAGGTTATTCATGTAGATGCAGAATACTAAAATGGAGCAGTATTTTTTTCAGTATTGATCATCTGAAATGTCTAATTAACAGCCTAAACAGTATCTAAAAAAACAAGATCTCCATTGTGCTACATAATTCCATAGCAATAGTGTAAACCACCACCATGTAAGATCATAACAGTATTTCTTACCACAAAATAAAATTTTCTGGAAGAAAACTTAAAATAGGATATTGCCGCTTCGACATGTTTCAGTAAAATATCAACAACCTTAAAAACCCTTCTAAGTCATGCTAATAAATCTTTACCTGGTACTTAATGCATGCAACAAGGTCAAAAGTCTAATTCTCATCTTCAATTTCAGGAAAGATAGCTCAGGAAGAAAGTCAAATTCTTTACAACCACATAATCCACCAACCATCAATAAGAATGCTTCGCGGTACAAATTCTTACAATTTGCATTCCAGAGCATTCAATACATTTTCAAACAAAGTAATACTTATGAAGTAATAATGAATCACCAATGATTCAGATATTAGAGAAAATGTCATGCATTTAATGGGTAGGTCTTCAATTTATTTGCTGGAACTTTACAGCACGACCACATACACACAGTTAGCCATGATTTTGACAATATCAACCTTAGAATAAAAAAGTATGAAAGTGACATGTATTCCTTTATTATTAATTACTTTAAAGATGAATCCATAAAATCATGTTTATACTGCAAAAAATCCTCCAAAGTTTACTAATAAGATCATACAAAAACTGTTGCCAGAGGTCATAGTCAAAATCTTGCCAATACAGAATGTACTGCTCATAATTGAAGTTGAATTTGAAAAAAAGACCAAGGAATGATTTCCTTGATGAGAGAATATGGCTTTAAATTGCACATCTACTTTAATGTTTTTCTTATTACTAAGAAATCCTCAACAGCTATCGTCACCTTCAAAATAATAGGTGCAAATAACCACTGAATGAGGTTACCATAGTCTTCTAGCAGATAAGTGCAGAAAGCTTACTCTGCTTGTCATTCTACCAAAACACCTCCTTTTAAAGATTTAAAAGAGTGGTAGAACAGAGAAAACAAGATACAATATACCACTAATCCAAAAACAGGTCAAGGAATGTTTACACCAGAGCTGCCACTTCCACTTTCCACCTGAGGGTGCATCAAACATTGATCTGCCGCCAAATTCAGAATACTCTAGGCAACAAACTTCATAACTCACTTTCCTGGTACAGGCAAAAAGGAAGTGCATCTGAATGAGATTTTAACTCTTTCATAGTAATTCTGAATGACTTCAGAGTAGCTAGAAATAAAAAAGCTATCATTCTGTATTTATCTAAAGAATACAGATCCTTCATCAATACAAGATTAAATTCTGACAAAAACATCTAAGCTACAACTTTTCAAAGAGCAATTACTGAGTTAATCAAAATTTGTTTTGCTTTGTTGCTCTGCAACCAAACAGCCACATAGATGCCAAACGGTCCCTTGGCTTCCAAAGGGGCCACCAGATTTACAGTTATCCAAGTACAAACATATAATAAATAATTTCTTTAAAAGTGGGAAATTCACCAAAAAGTCAAAAAAAAGAACAGCAACACCAGAATGAGAGGGACAGCAGTGAAGAACAGTCTCTCCCATAGCAGCCACTTAGGTCCATTTATGATCATGTTGCATCAAAGTCAAGAGGTGAAAAAAGTGAATATCACCACTTTCTCCTCTCCTCTGATGCTGTCAGGCATTCCCATACGAGGAGCATCATCATTCACAGTTACAACACTCTTTCAAATTTAAATTTTCAATTAGACAGCCACTATTGGTTTATGGGGAAGTGCATCAATCATCAATGAAGATCAAGTTCTGTTGGTTGTTCCCAAGTTTGTTAGACCCCATCACTGATCCCATGGCAGCAGCTGCAGCCATCCAATCTTCTATTTTCCCAGGAGTTATGCCTTTATTTAATGATGGCGATGATAATCATGGAAAGGAATAACTCAAATAAACAGCATAGCTCACACTGGAGACTAGATCAACTACGAGACCCTTCCTTAACCTAATCTATCTTTTTAAATGAAGTATCATTTAATTCCACAAGTATGAATCCTGAATTTATTTTCTTAAATAATAGTTTACTTATGGTTTTTGGAAAGATTCTAACCTCTCTCCTCATCCATGTCAACGGATCAGCTTGAATTCACTGCATGGACACAGGCAGGCACACAGGGGAAAGGAGAAAACACACATGAATGAAAAAAGCCTTTAAAACTATTGACACAATAAACTTGAAATTGTTAATAAATACAACAAAGAATGCAATATTAAAAAAGGCCATCACAGAAAAAAGCATGAAAGAAAAACTATTTAATGAAAATCTCGGAATATCTGAAAGGGCTGTGCTCCCTGGTTAAATAATATCAAAAAACTTATCTCCTTCATAATGTTAAGATCCTTTAAACCTGGATAAACGTTGTATTTGATTGTTAAATTACACGAATCTACGATATCTTCTTGTGTTCTTTGAGCATCAGAAACAATTGATCCTTTAAAAATCCATGTTCAAAGTTTCTGTCAAGGAACAAATTTAATATTGAAAGCTTCAGCTGCAGATATTACACAGAAAAACAAGAGTCTAGAGATTATTACTTTAGTGCATTAACTGAATCAATACACTTTTTTATTTGACAAGAAAATTTTTAAATTATTTATTCAGTTTTTGAAATGAAAAGAAAATCAAGGGCTAGTAAATATTAGAGAATCATTACGTAATTAATCAAATTTTTCGAAAGCTAATGATGAAGAGCTGGATCTACCTATTAAAAAAAAATTAGGAAAAGCATCTACTTCATGCAAAATTAAACAAACTTAAAAAATCAAATCAATCGTCTATACAAATATTTTCATTCTAATGACTAATAATAAGACAAGCATGCAACATGCTCAACTGTATTCGACTATAAAACAGCCCTGGCAGAAATAATAACGGAGAAAAACTCAACCTGATGCAATATATTGCAAGAGCAAAATGGAAAATGTGAAACTTTATGTAGGCAAACCTGAGCAGATACTCTACAAGTGAGCATTTATGTGCATTTATATATTTGTCAGTCACTTTTGAGGCAGCACCCTCAGCAGCCCTCTACCAAGACTCCCTCCAGTTGCCATCATGAAACAACGGCACCCGCGAGACGTCTATATCGGGCGACGTCTCTGCAAAAATACATCAAGGACAGCCCCAAGCCTCTCACTCACCATAGTACGATTTTAACGCAAACAAGCTAATAGTGACATATTTCGTGCAAGTGTTTATGTACCTCATAATAAGAGTATCAATAATTTTTTTTTCAAAGAATGGATATCATCATGCCTTTCCTTCTTTCTTTTGCATTGTTTGATATACATCTAATGAAATGTGACAGCTAAATTCCAATTCAAAAGATTATATATGACAAACCATGATTTGTCACAAAGCAAACATGTCTATTACACAGCTGTTTCTCAACATGCTTTTCCTGTCATTGGTAATGCCTTTTTATTGTTACAGCAAATTGAAGGAAATGTTAACTGTAGAGTTAACATAACCTTGAGGGGAAAATTAATCAATGCTCTCACAGAGATAATTTAATACAAACCTGACTTAAAATTTAAAGAAACCCTAAATCTTCAGCCAATATATTTTCCATGCAGACACATTTTAGTTGCCATTTCGAAATCAAAAGTTATTCACTTCAGCTTAGCATTTTCAATCATGCAATTTCTAAAGCTAATCATGTGTATCCAATAACACTGAGTAAGTGGCATATCCTCTACAAATTATATTGAGACACACGAGATAATAAAATTCAAAAAAGCCAGCACAACAAGTCACAATAACAACTAATTGTTTCTGAATCCTTTGACATGTAACTTTTGGAGGGAAAATTCAAAATAATTTTTAAAATTCTTTGAGCATCAATAAGGAAGGTATTTTATTCATCATTGATATTTTAATTTTTACTCTCAATAATTCTTGTATGAAATATAAATATAAAAGAAATTATCACAATTCCAAAATATATCACACGTATCCACAATATGAGTAACTTAATACATGAAAACATAATTTGAAGAACAGAGCCAATATTGCAGAAATATATAATACTAGAAAATTTCTTAGATGCTGAGGAAATGCTTTTCCAAAGTTATGATTCAAATGTCTTCACTATTGAGTTTTATTAATCAGTTATCATAAATCATTTAAAATATTTTGGATATTAAGAATTAAGCCTTAAGTAAAGTACTAAAATATTCCTTTTATACAAAAATCAACATATAAAAATTTCCAGAACATTATTGAACAAGTATATACACACTATAAAAGGTAAACAGCCCTTAAAGCTATTTTACATCCTATTTCAACTTCTTGTCATTTGTACCCTGGAATAGTCATCAAATAACACAAACACATGTAACTGAAAAATCATTTTCTTGAAAATCTAAGTATTAAAACATACCTCAGCCAGAAACGAAAACTAACCCACAGTCAAGACACATCAATCTTAAATTTTTAAGATAAAATTAGCATAATCTACATTATTAGATTAACCTATTATGAAAGTCTGCTATAATGAGTTCTAAAGTGTTAACAAGAACATTTTTATTATCAATTGCCATGATAGGAAAGATTTTCAGTTATAACTGAATGCTCTATCAATGTCAAAAAAGTATGACTGATAAGCTTGGGAATGGTTTACTTATCAAAGCCACAAATATTAAGAAACCTAAAAAAGAATTAAACTCAGCCACTTCAGCAAAAAGGTGTGACTGAAGTACAAAATTTTAAAATTATTGTTCACAGAACACTTTCTTTGATAAGATCCATAATTACACTTCTAAAACTTTCGTCTTTTCCAGCAATCAACAGAAAATTAATTTCCAAAATTAATGATATAAAGCTATGAGCAATTTCATTAATGATGATCCATTTTAAATTGCTTTAAATTCCAATCAAAATAAAGAAAAGTTTGCCTGATACTATAAATGATTCCAATCTTATCTTCCTTACAGTGAAAGAGTAACACATTACAAGAACAACTTTAATTGAAGAGGGAAAATTTAATTTAAAGCTAGAATGGAGTATGTACCCAGTATATGGAGTAAGAAATGGACGGTATGTATGTACTTTATTAGGAACATTCTTACGAAAACTAGTCTTTAAAATAAGACTAATATTTTCTTAATTATATCACTTACAATGAAAACTTTTATATCTTCATCAAATTCTGCTTAACATAGCTAATATGCGAGGCTGAGAGAGAAATAATATACAAGGTATAAAATGGATATTTGAATGAGAGTATATACTCTCAGTACATAATTATAATTTTTTCAAATTCCACAAGTTTCTCTTCTGCAAGCCTAGTAGACAAATACTTTCACTAACACTATTACTATTCATCAGTCAAGTTGTACTCTCAAAATTTCTGTCACTTTGAGAAACATACTGAAGAATTTAATAGCTACTATTAAACAAACCACAACCAAAATGCAACATTAAGTCAATATGCTAAAAGTACAACTTTCTTCAACAATATCTGACCTGTAACCAACCATTACATACAAAATGGTACTCTCATTACAGCAGACTTTCAAGATACATGATTATTACGTACAATACTGCTGTAAAATCCCTATAACTAGATCATTTAGAAAATAAATATCAGTTTATTCACTAAAAGGTTACAAATGTTATGATGGAAACAAAGTTTCCTAAAGAGAAGTATTCCATACATAGGAGTTTATTTTGTAGTTACTTCACTGTTCTTACCAGGAAATCCTGATTGAGGCTGGCCAGGCACAGAATACTGGGGTCTGAAATTGGCAAAGTTTCCACCAGCAAAAGTGCCTGGGAGTTGGCCAGCTTGGAAACCAGCTGGAAATTGTCCGGGAAGGATTCCTTGACCAGATCCTGTGGCGGAAGAGGAACCAGGAGGTCCAATTGTTCCACCTGGACTACTTCCATTACCACCACTGCCACCAGTGGTTGCCAAGCGAGATAGGATGGACCTTTCAGACATCTGCAAGCGCTGAGCTACAGGTGGAATGCGTGCTAATGTTGCAGGCAGACGACTTACATCAGACTTCATGTCTGATAACAATTCTTCTAACTGATTAAGCACCTACAGATAAAAAGGAAGAGAACCACCTTTAATATCCATCCATAATTTATTCCGAGCAGATTTAGACTATGAATCTAGAAGGAAATTGGTGCGAGTTAAGTAGAAATAATATATTGGAACTTAATTGAATTCAGCTTTCATACCGATAATAATGAGAATTTTTTGAGGTACAATGAATATAAAACCATAGAAATTTTTTGACACCGCAGCACAAGGATTCATTCACTCACAAAGAGCACCAGAATATAAAGAGCATTACTGATTTTTCTTGGAAAATAAAGGGGTTTTAAGTGTGCCGTGTAGTGGCCATGTTGAATTATTGCACAAAATCAATGACCACACCATGATAACAATCAATTAGATCAGAATACTTTCATTTTATTTATTCCAAGACTATAATTATTTTATAATAATGATTTAATTAATTTTTATAATTATGATGGCACAAAACAAAATCCATTTCATCTAATTAGCACTTAGCTCATTCAAGAGATTTTTCAAAGAAAGTAAAGTCTAAATAGAAAAAAACCAACCTTGTGAAGCACTGCATTGGCAGGCTTATTCCCAGCAAGGCTTTCTTTTGATAAGTGTTGGTGGGACTCTGCAAGACATTCCACTTCAGCAAACCGAGCATTAAGAGACATTGCTGGGTGGTTGGGGTCTTGTGTGAGGTTTAGGTAAGCAGCACGCCGCAGTTGTTCCTCTATTACAAGAGCTTGTTCCAGAAGCTAAGAAAATTTTATTCAAGATTATATTCTTGTTTTATTAACAACATAACAAAGTGTAATGGTCAGCAAAGTTGCCTTCCAAGTAATATAAATAGAACTATCAATTATTACCCATAAATATGAATAATAATATATTCTGGTTAAACACAAATAAAATTGGATCACTTATCATTATCAAAATGTTTAAATTAATTAGATAAAGTAATTAAAAAAGGCAAAACTATACATTTAGATGAATTAAATATGATAAAGAAAATAGCACGGTTGCATCTGTGAACATAAAAGAATTTTATAGAATTACCTTAAACCTTCTAGCCAAAAATTTGTTCTTAATTTCAAGAAAGTTTCCTTTGCCAACATCCATTTTAAATGGCTCGTTAATGATGGCAAATCTTATATCATTCTGAATATCTTGCCAGCGACCATAGCCATGCGTGACAATACCAGCAAGAAGCCAATAATCATGCCTACAAAAGGAAATTTTTCACTATTAATGATTAAAGAAATAACAAAAAGATGAAATAATAATATAGATTATGATGAAATATCATAGAAGATAAGAAAAAAAATTATAAATTAGATGAACAGACCTTCTATGCCAAATTTCATATTCACGGCCAGGTACAGCAGCCTTTTCTTCATTCTGCCAAAGCGTATGCAATTCAGTGAAACCACCATCAGCAATGTTAAACATGAACTTCCTCTTTATCTTCTCAATACCAGCAGCATCTTCACTAGCCACATCTAATATGGCAGAAGAGGTAAGCATTGGTTTTGAAGAATCATCCTTATCATCTCTTTTGTCATCCTTGACTAACGACAGTCCCTCAGTAGATTCCTTGGACTATTGTAATGAATCAAAATTTAATTCAAATACATGATATACATTGAACTACATTAAAATATGTTTCCATCATTTTAGAAAAAAGCACCTTAATAATAAAAAAGGATAAAAATATGTTTCAAATTTCAAAATGATCAAGTTCAAACAAATTAATATTCTACATAAAATAAATAAGATACCAGTTTACAGAGGAAAAAATAATATGTTTGAATATCGGTATTTAGAAACCTACAATAAAGGTAGAAATACTAAAATACAATTTTCATTGCTATTCCCCATGTGCAAGTCATTAACTTTGGAAATTGAGCAAAAATGCAATAAAATTTAAATGATATTTTTTCAAGGTGAACTAGTTTGAAACATTACTAGGGGAAAACTACAAGAGGAAAGAGTAATGTTTATTCTTATAGTTTGATATATAGATTTTAATTACAATTGATGATAAAAAGTTAATTTCAACTTATAAAGATGAATTATCAAATATCTTTACTTATTAATGATGAAGACATTTTGACCCAATAAGAAATTAGTGAATACTTTTTCCTTCACTAACTACCTTAGTGATATAAGTCTTTGCAACATTCCACTAAGTTAGGAGCACTTCACAATAGAGAATCACCACCATTCAATGCAATTTATTCTTATATAAGTTTATAAACAAACAATCATTAACAAACAAATTAACATTTCTACAATAATAGTAGCAATGTTCTATAAAAATAAGTTATGCAAAAACTAATGATACCATAAGACACAATGAAGCACAATGATGGACTAAGGATTTAAATCAACTATTAAAAAATCATGTTCATTAGTTTTCTTTGTTTTAAAGTATAATGATTAGCTACATAAATCAAATGTGCAGGAATGCCTTTAATGGAAGCTATGCTCAATTCTTCCACTCATAATATCCCAACAAAATTGTCTACATGAATATAGACAATAATATTGATATTGCAAGTATTCATGGACTGAAAAATTTGTCAGGCAATAGTCAGTCGTAGAAAAGAATACTCGCTTGGTTAAGAAGAGAGAAACATGATAAATTATTAAATTTCACGTATACGTATACGTATATTAGAATAATATTCTTCTGTTGCACAACTCTGTAAAACATACATACACAAATTGAACCAGAAAAATCACTATTTCTAGAAATTTAATTGTTGTAACAGACAAGCTTTACCAGCCATTTTATAAATGAGAATATTAATTCTTAATAATACTAATAATGCACTTACATTTAAATTAAATATATTACTTAATAAAGCTTACCATATCTTTCTTTTCGAGGGATGTGGCATCTTTAGATTCTTCCTTGGAATATGCAGATTTGCTCTCATCACCATCCATTTCCTCATCTTTAGAAACAGCACCAGCATCTGACTCAGTCTTCTTAGGCCAATTTCCCTCTCCTGTGGCACCCTCCTCATCCTTTTCTTTGCCCGCCTCTTCCTCAGATTTCTCTGCTTTCACCTTTGCCTCCCCATCACCCTCCTTATCCTTCTGTTCTTCCTCCTTCTTAGAGTCACCACCCTCCTCAGAAGCAGATACTTCCATCTCCTTAGGTTCTTCTGGCTCTTCTTTCACGGCCATTTCCGTTTCTTCCTCTTCCTCCTTCTCCTCCCCTCTTTCTTCTTTCACTTTCTCTCCCTGAGTGCCTTCTTCCACTTCTTCGACTCCACTTTCATTCTTTGCAGTCTCTTTACTCTTCTCTTCCTTTACATCCTCCTTTACACTTCCATCCCCTCCGTCCTACGCAAAGCCAAAAAAGTTTATAATCAAAAACATGGAAAAAGGTAACCGGGTTTCAAGGAAAATTAATATTTTATTACTAAATCAAAAAAATCAAAGACAGCCTATATGAATAATGGTACTTCTTCTAAAAGAAAGTTTGGTGTAAACATAAATGCTCAAAATCAAACTAAGTACATTTGATATAACACGGACAGTTGATTGTTTGCAAGTAACTATTAAAACTGATAATTTAGAAATCTAAATAGAACTATTTTAACTGTTAATGGTTAAACAGAAGCAAACAATAGCATAATAACTGGTATGTAAACCAAGGTCTCACTCTTTCTAAGCATGTAGGCAAATCACTACAACATCATGCCAAATTAGTCTCAACCTGTAAGGGTAATTAGAAATAAGTTGATCTCTCACTTACTCAATTGAGCTAATTTAGATTCAAAGAAGGATTAATAACAACTATGATATATCCAACACTTTACAGACTAGATAAATGGCATTTGTCTTAGATTATACTCATTCAAAAAATATATGTACATAACTTTTTACATAATCAAAAAATCTTCAGGAATCAAATTCAATCTACTAAAATTCAATTCAATTAAAAACATCAAAATACCAATATTCCATAAAATTGAAATAAATCAAGTTCTAGAGGTTTGAAATTTATCCATAGTAAGATTCAAAATGACGCCCAAGGACAACAACGATCTGATTCAACATGAGAGAATTACAAAATAAAAAATTACCTCTTCTTTTTCTTTGGGCTGACTTGAAGTCCCACTTGCTCCAATTTCATCTTCCTTTCCAGAGGCAGCAGGAGCTGGACTGGGAGCCGCACTTGTTGCAGGAGTAGCACTGGAGCTGGTGGCAGCACTACGAGCCTCGCCACCATTTCCACTCTTCTCTCCTTCCATAGGAGGTCTTAGAATAGGTTCTACAGGTTTCCTTATTAATTCAGGCATACTATAATAACCATTAATGTGCTCAAACTCTTGCACCTGTGAATCAACAAAATCATTTAGTTTGCAACTTTTACTGCTGGTAAAGATCATTATCAGGCTTTAATGAACTAACCTTCTTTCTGATGAGAGACATGACTCCAATCCTTGTGAGGACATGTTGCCTGCTGAGACCTTCCCTAGGAACACCATCAGCAAATGTTTCTGCATTGTCTGCTCCTGGTTCACATAGATGGCGCATGAACAACGACACGTAAGACTTGAAATTCTTCTCAGATTTTCCGCGTAGATCTCTTACCAACCTACTCACAGAAATAAAATAATGCAATTTCCTCCTTAGTTAATAGAAGAATTATCTTCACAAAACATAGAAGTGCTAATTACTTTCCTTTCAATAATATTGGGTATATAAATCAATTCAAGGTCTAATCTTAATTAGATAATCATACAGCTGAAAAATATGAAAAATAAATTTTTCCTGGATAGTATTAAGAATCTTAAGCACACAAATAGATTTCTGAACGAAAGGCTCACCAAGTAAAGACAAAGTTTCAAAACTTGTTTGAAAGTACACTTTCTCAACTCACCACTGAGAATTGAAAGCATCCTGTGGAGGCATTCCATACCGCATGATGGCATTGAGGAAGGCCTTCCTTTGCCTGGCATTGAATCCAAGAACCTTAAAATACAAAAGTCACTTTTAGAACTGAGTTGAGTTAATGAGTTAAGAAGTTATTGTACATATTCACTAAAGTCAAATACTTAAAATTCATGAAGATAAAAGAAAACATAATTACATAAGAAAATATGAATAAAAGTTCAAGATATGTACAGGAATGCCTTTCTTGGAAGTTGAACTCATAACTTCCATGCATAAAATCCCTGCAAAATTTTCCACAATTATGCAGAAAATGATATTGATGTAGCGAGCATTATTTAACTGACATACATAAGCATAGCCAGTACTAGAAAAAATTTCTCGCCAAGTGAAGGATTACTTAATTAAAGTAAATTCTAGATAAAAAGAGATTGATTGAACCTAAGTATATGTATAATTTAATAAACATATAATCATAAAAAATTTAAGCAAGTACAGGGTCTCTGGTCTTCGTCTTATATCAGAACCAAAAATTTTAGTTTTAGTCCAAGAACAAATCATCTTTTTAATAATATTCGACAGATATGTTTATGAATTATAATTTAGTGGTGTTTTTATAAGGACTATTCTTAACTGAATGTTAATTTTATTAATTATTAGACACTTAAATTGTAATGTATAGCAATTCACCAAGATGATTGGCATCTTCAAAAAAGTAAATAAGCTGTGTACAAGAGTAATTTTTAACCAAGAATATTAAGAAATCATTGATTGATAACCATTTAAATAAATTAGAACAGAATTTAATTATATTTAGGACTTTTTTCTTAGTTCCTATTTATTTTCCTTCTCCAATGATAATAAGAATGAACATTCTCGCTTGCAATATTTGGTAATACATATTAGAAGTTTGACATGAGAAACGCATAATAACTTTATGAAAAACATAAGCCTAACAAAGAAATATTAGGAAGTAAGAAAATGAAGATGGTAATCATAGTACAATAAGCAATAGATAAGATAAGCCTGGAATGAAATCAAGCCTTAAAAAAGCTATTCTAAATCTAATTATTATTAGTATTTAATTATCTCACCTCAATGATGCCCCCAACTCTTGCAAGTAGAGGTGGCAAAGGCCTATCCTTGTCATCTCGTCTCTCCATTCCCCTTCTCTTACTACGTCGGCTGCCTTCAACACCATCTGTTTTCTCATCAAAGTCATCATCTTCCTTATCATCATCTATAAAGACACAAAGGTCAAATTCAGGCTTTCCATACTTGGGCATCAAATGCATTGAAATACTCAACTAACTTTTATCCTTCATCAAACAATAATTAAATAGGAATCTTTTAAATGAACAAATTAATATAGCATGAAAAACTGAGCAGATTAACTAACCAGATGGAGCAGAGAAGTCTGAATTATAATCAGAAAGATTATCCTGCCAGGAAGCATCATCTCTTCCATCAACAGCATCATTATAGTTCACTTGTTTCCTCACTCGCTTTCCTTTACCAAGAGTTCGAGCTAGATCTTCTTGCTGCTGCTCATAATGATGACGCAAAAGCTTAACCCAATATGCTGGATCAGTATTTTCAGCTTCTTGTTTAATGATTTCAGTGCCAACATCTTCCTCCTATTAATTCAGAGAAATTTGAATAAATGAAATAAAAATTTGAAATAAATGCAATGTAAATTTACAGAACTTTAAAGATGAATTACTTACATCATCCCCTTCTTTGGTGACATAACTTGCAACCTTGAATGACGATAGATATTCATTTGCCCAATTCTCTTTTTGCTCAATACCCAGTTTGGTCCTATCAAGCAGATCATCGATTGCTTTCTCATCATAATGGATGGCTTCATCTTCTTTGCCCTACAGTCAAATTGAGAATTATAATAGCACAGCTCATCTTGCCACACTCTCAATATCATTTACGCAATTTAAATAGAAAAAATTGCCAAATATTCTCACCTCTTCCTCCTTGAAGAGCTCTTCTGTACCAAACCTAAGGATGTCATCAAGCTCCTGCTTAGTGAAATTTGTTCCCCTACCTCCCATTCCTGGCCTCACAACCAAATGAGTCAACATCATCTTCCTCTTTGCCACTTGAGTGACCCTTTCTTCCACTGAGTTACGAGTGACAAATCGATAGATCATCACCTAATAAGATAAAAATAGCATTAGGATTACATTCTGTAACTGCATTAATGCAATAATGTTCTCTTATAATACTATTTCAAATATATCTCTTCATAATTATGTTATCCGATAATAATATTTTAGTGATATCTCTTCATATTTCTTTTTTGACAACAGAATGAGAAACAAAACTAAGAGCCAAGCCATACCTTATTCGATTGACCAATTCGATGTGCTCTTGAAAAAGCTTGAATATCGTTGTGAGGATTCCAGTCTGAATCATATATTATGACAGTATCAGCAGTAGCTAAATTGATTCCAAGACCACCAGCTCTTGTTGAAAGTAAGAACACAAATTGCTGTGCACCAGGAGCATTAAACCTATCTATAGCTTCCTGTCTTTGAGATCCAGTGATACTACCATCTATCCTTTCATATTTATAACCCTCACCTTCCAAGAAATCTTCTAAAATATCCAACATTTTGGTCATTTGAGAAAATATCAAAACTCTGAAAAAAATTTAGAATATTTCAATGACACAATAAGAGACATTTATTTTAACATAGAAATGTACTATTAACGATCTTTATTAAGACTTGAATTATGATACTATTTAAATTTACCTATGGCCTTGCTCTTTGAGTGTATGAAGCATTTTAGATAGAAGCACCAACTTTCCAGAGGCTTTAACCAAGGCACTCACTTCGTAAGTACCATTAGCAGAGGTTGGTGCTTCTTGGGCTGCAGCAGGAAACAGATAAGGATGGTTGCAACACTTCTTAAGATCCATCATGATGTTCAAGAGAGATACCTGGAAAAGGATCATTATTTCTCAATATTTACTACTTCTGTAAAAACATAGAACATAGTTCCATCAACTAAAATTTTGAAAATTTGAAACTTTGAAATGAGCAGTATTATGAAACAAAATGTCAGAATTTATGCAAGCAGTGTATTAGTAAATACAATAAATAACTATTTTTACGAGTAGGACAAATTTATGCTCTAAAAGCATAACATTAATGTCCAAGTAAATTAGATTAAAACATTATATTATTTACAGATGTATTTTACATTTTACAAACGCATTCAGAGGATACAATCAAAACATAACTCAGAACTATTATTAAAGTAAATCTTTATAGAAATGTAAGAAAGATGAATAGATGAAAATGACACTTACTTGCTGACCCCCTCCTTTTGCATTAAGAGCTTCAAAATTGCGGGTTAGAATATACTTATAATATTTCTTTTGCATTGGTGACAATTCTACTCTAACAATAAATTCAGACTTAGCAGGCATATTCTGAAAAGAAAATGTTTGATCAGAATTTCTTCCTTGAAAATTATCAGACATCAACATTAAACATTTATTATATTGGCATAATCCATAGATATATGAAAAAAATTACCTTAAGTACATCTGCCTTGAGTCGCCTAAGCATATGAGGTCCAAGCATATCATGCAATTTTTTAACCTGTTCCTCTTTAGACAAATCCGCAAATTCGTTCTGAAATGCTGACAAATCATTGAATTTGTCATGACACAGAAAATTGAGAAGATGAAAAAGTTCTTCCAAATTATTCTGCAAAGGAGTTCCTGTGAGAAGTAGCTTGTATGCTATATGATAGCTGTTCAATATTCTGAAGAACTGTAAAATAATAATTTTCATTAATATTAACAAATAATGCCTCTTAATATTTTACTAAGCTCATGTTCTTGTTTAACAATATACATTATAAATAATTTATACTGATGCTTACTTTGGACTGATTATTTTTCAGACGGTGAGCTTCATCAACTACTAATACTGCCCAATCTATGGATCCCAAGCAAGCTGCATCAATTGATACTAATTCATATGATGTAAGAAGAACATGAAACTTAACAGATGATGACTTAATCTTTGAAGCTTTGTTTCCACCACGAACTGCTCCTTCCTCAAAAGAGAGTTCATGTTCACGAATTACTTGTCTGGAATCTTTGTCTCCAACATAGGTAACAACGTAAAAATCTGGAGCCCATGTTTCAAATTCTCGTTCCCAGTTAATTATGGTAGACAATGGAGCACTGACCTGTAAATAATGGAAAAAAAAATTCAATAAATGGGTAAAATTAAGAATAAGTAGAGACGAAGAATTTAAAATTGCCCTCAAAAGTTGATGATAAATAAAAAATTATATCTGAATTAAATACATGACAAATTTATAAATATCTTACCAGAAAAGGTCCTCTACAATGCCCCTCTTTGTAAAGAGAATATAAAAATGTAATTGTCTGAATAGTTTTTCCAAGACCCATCTCATCTGTAAGGGAAAAACAGAGTTATTACACTTTTAAGGAATTTAGCTTTAAATGACAAGAGCAAAAAGGTGAAATCTCTACAGCTAACCTGCAAGAATCGTGTCAATTCCCTGACCCCAAGAATACCGCAACCAGTTAAGACCTTCCAACTGGTACTCGTGTAGAGCCATTCCGGTCTGATCCACGAATTCAGGCTGTTTTTCATACTTCTTCTTGAGATCGGTAGAAGGTTTTTCAGGTGGGGGAGTATAACGGCGCCTGTAAAATAATCTCACTTAATTCTATCCTCTTTTACATCACTATAAAATCAATCATGATTGATTTCATCTTGAATTTATTATTGTTAAAAAAATGCTTCTATTACAAGCTTAACTTTCAATTTAAGTACAATTTGATAGGTAATAAAACAACCTTCAGAATCTCATCTTTTACTTATTTTTCTTCCTTCACACCAACAGGTTTTTGTTAATGAAATAAATATTTATGGCATTCAATTGCATATAGCTAAAAACTGAATTACTGAATAAAATATATTCTACTCATAATAAAACATACGGTGTGCGATCTCCCTCCTCTTCCTGTAGCTCCTTCGTTTTTGTTTTCTTTCCCTTTCCTTTCTTTCCTTTCTTTGATACCATTAAATCAGCATTACAAGAGGCTCTTAAATCCTGCACAACCATAAAAAAGTATTCTTATTTAAGTAATAACATTCAATATTGTAATATCAAAAAAATATAAGACCATTTATAACTAACCTGATAATACTCAATGGCACGTTTCAATGCAGGTATGTCATTGTTTTCTTCTTCCCATGTAGCCTGATCATATCCTAGATCTCTCCACTTGACCAAATACATTGTTCTGCCATCTCTTAAAACTTTGTGGTTTATAATGCGGTGAACAATCAACCACTCTGGTTTTATTCCATACCTTATTTAAATTAAATTATATCAATTCCAAATTCAAAGTAAAAGTAAACATTTACATAACTTGCATATCAATCAATTAGAAATATTTGATATAATTAACAATGACACAAATTGGTACTGAAACTCGAGTTAATTACCTATAGAACCTCTCCTCAAGAGTCTGCTCATCAGCATTGGCTTCTCTAATTTTCTTCATCCTCAAATCATACTCATCAAGAGGCTCTTCCAATTTAGGTGGTTCGTCCATGTCTGATTTGCGGTAATAATATCTATACATAGCGGGATGAAACACGTCAAGCTGAAAGAAAATAATCAAAAATGTTAGTGAACCTAACTAACACACAATTCTTATGTATTATTATTCAAGAAAAGATTAAGCCCAAACCTGTAATTCTGTTATCCAACCACAGTGCCAATAAGATTTCTCTGCCCACTTTACAAAGAATTCTCGCATGGATTTCTTAGGTCCCTTTTTCCCTGCTTCATCATCATCTTTCTCATCACCAGGCTTATGCTCCATCCAGCGCCAAGTAAGAATTTTGCCCACTTTACCAGGGAGTGGTTCAGCCTTTATAAATAAATTAAACAAAAAATGAAGAATAAACCTCAATTATCCAATAATACAAAAACCAAATTTATCTTTTCTGTATCAAAAAAATATTTTCCTCCAAAAAGCAAACAATTGCCTTTACTATCATTCATCTTATTTAAGGAAACAGAATTAATTAATAATAAACTCACAGAGCAGCGAGGGCATTTCCAATCTCCATCAGGTATATCAGTGAGAGGAGGGTTAAGACAGAATGTATGATATGCTGAAGGACATGAATCACAACATAAAAGCTCTCCACCATCTTTGCATACTCTGGAAAAAGAAATTAATATTAGTAAAGTGACAATGGATAGAACATTAAAAATCATGATACATTTGAGAAATGCATATTAATCTTTCTTCTGTTAAAGCATCAACAGTTAGTAGTTTACAAGAATTATACAATGATAATTATTCATTAATCTTTTCCCTTTCATTAAAATAAAAACACATATTGATGCTTATATCTTATGGTTAACTTAAGTTCACTTAAGACATTACTACTAAACAAACACCTAAACAAACTATCTCCATAACTTTAACACAATCTAAGTAAAGTTTGAAGCTACAAAAGCCAAAAATAAAGAGGAATATTACTTTTTCTATTTAATGAGAGATAATTAAATTGTTAATTTGGATTTGCCATGAAAAATGTAAGTATTTACCTGCAAAATTCCATGTGCTCATCTTCTTCCTGCTCCTGAACTCCTTCACCTTCACAATGGGGACAAGACCACTTCCCTTCAGGAGTTTCTTCCAGTTCAGGGTCCAAACAAACTAAGTGATAAGCACGTGGACAGGTGTCACAAAGAATGATTTCTCCTCCTTGCTGACAAACTTCACAATAATCCTGATGATCTGTTTGCTAAAGTGATTTAATTATTTCATTAGAGATGATAATAATATTATGACAAAAGCTAACTTAATATAGAAGCAATACCACATACAATAAGCAATGTGAGTTAAAAAAATATATTGGAATTTTTAAATTTTGGGGGTTTAGAGAGTCAGATTTTCAAAAACAAATTATATTTGTATACATGCCCCTAAAGTATGGTAAAATTAGAAAAAACGACTAGATTTCAGGGGAAAATGCTTTATATCATGATAATGCACCAGCTCATACTTCATTACTTATAGATAATTTCTGGTCAAAAACAATACTATAATCATACCCCAGCCTCCATCTTTGCCACCCAAGGCACTGTGACTTTTTCCAATTTCCAAAAGTAAAGAGAACCCTAAATTTCTGTTATTTTAGAGTCATAGACAATAAGAAAAGCAAATTGCTGAAAAAACTAAAGGCAATCCCAAAGATTAAGTTTGAGTAAGTTTGAGAAGTGCCCTAGCTATTCCATAAATCTTACTGGGACTATTTTCTGGTAAATTTAATGTAGACAAATAAATAAATATTTATTTTGGAAAATAAATTATAAGTCCAGTGATTTTAACACACCTTGTACAACTTAGCCATCATAACTTCTAAACCTAAATCATAACCTATTAAAGGAAGTATTATAGTCAAATTTTAAAATTATATATTCAAGAATTTAGCAGTATATTTAAAACATGGAACTTTAACATATCATTGACTTAATACTTTCTAGGTTTCAGATTACATTAAACAAAATTACCTCATAACCATCTTCCCCTTCACCTCCAGGGAATTTAGAAGTAGTTTTAGTTTTCTTCTTCTTTTTAGACTTGTTTCCAATCTTTGTTTTTGCTTTCCGGCGTGGAGGAGGAACAGGAGTACCAGCTTCTGGTTCCTCTGTGGTTTTAGATGCTTCCTCAGCATCCTGAAGCATTTGTTCGAACTCCATGTCCGAGTCTCGCTCACTAGCACTATGTTGGGGCTCTTCCTCCTGAATATGTTGGTTACATTTTCTTTATTAATCAGGAACTAACAAGAATTTAATTTTAATCAAATTAACCATTACATGATACTAATTATAAATAAAATACCTCATCTTTAATTCCTAATTTTCATTAGTTACAAAGATTATCAAAGTCTGGAAAATTAATCTTATGTAATTCAATTAATTGGAAAGAAAAATATGCAAAAAATTTATCAACATAATATAAAAATTTTAATTACAAGTATCTTTCCAGAAAATAATTCACCTAAATATAAATTAGTTTTCAATTAAATATAAGCAAAAAGAATGTCTATAACCTCCTCTTCCCATAAACATTTTTGAAGTCTCCTAAAGAAAATGTTGAAGCTATTCACACTTCTTTAATACTTACAGAGCTGCCTCTTTTCCTTTTTCCCAACTTGATTTTGAGCGTTGGGACTTTAGCCTTCTTGCTTGTTTTCTTGCGACCACGTTTCTTCTTTGATTTATCATCATCATCGTCATCACCTAGTCCACCAGGTGTTCCACTACCACTACCCCCTTCACCTCCATCTAAACCTCCTTCTCCCCCACTTCCAGCACCACTACCTCCAGGAGTCATACCACCCCCTACAGATGCTGTTGGAGAGTCTTCATCACCATCACCAGCTGGAGATGAGACTGCTTCATCCTTCTCTTTAGATACTCGAGATCGAGCAGCTTTTGAACTATAGTCTGATACTGGGGTTGCTGGCTCACTTGCAGGTAATTCTTGCTGGGTGTTTGGATTTATATTGGAAAACTCTCGCCACTTCGCAGCAACAAGCATCATCAGTTTTGACATGGGTACCTAAAAACAAATAGAAACATAGAGAACCCCCCTCTAACTTTCATTCAAAAATTTCATCAATATTTTCCAATCCCATTAAGATATAAACCACTAGTGACACACTAGTAGTTTTACTAACTAATGAATATTTTGGATGTAACAATTACTTTTATAATTGAAATTAATACCCATCAAGTCACTTGAGCCAAGAAGAGAGAAATGCAAAGTTTAAAAGAAATTAAAAATAGCATCCCAGTCATAATGCTATTTTTCACTTCTGTAGCAGTCACGATGCTGTTTTTCACTGAAGTCTAGCTCTGTGTTTCAATAGGTGAAATAATACATGCTTCCTCATACTAAGTAAAAAAAATTCAATCTTTCTGTATATTAATACTTAAACTAACATTAACTAAAGATGACCCTGTACATGATCTGCCGTACTATTCTTGAGAAAATAATGCAGATAAAATGATAATTGAAGAATTTTTAAACCTGAGATCATTAAACTTGTTTAAATAAATCAAAAATTTGCTCATTTTACATCTATGTTAGTAACTAAACTCATCCTCTTCAAATTAATAATGAGAGAGTGTTTTCTAAATTTTCCTTAAAAAAGTCTAAATACATAATACTAAATTCTTTATTTTGATTAATTCAATTAAATCAAAATAATAGCATAATAAATATTTATAAAATACAAAAAATTTATAACACAAAAGGTAAATTAGATTACTAGTAACTTATGAAAGCAAATAACCTAAATGCTAATTATTTCTAATACTAAATGTTTTTCAAAATCCTTTCCAATCCACAATTATACTCCAATTTCATCGAGACCCTTAAATCTCTTAGAAAACACTGCAATTCAAGATAATGATAACGAGTATAGAAATTAACTGTCAAGTACTAATTAATGAATGTTATTATATATGTCTAAACACATTCTATGAATAAGTAAATTTGTTCATAAATTGAAACTATTACCTAGAATTTTTATGAATGAAGAATGCACAAGGACGATTCTGAATAATAAAAGTTCAGAAAACATGCCATACTTATAGCGAAAACTAATTCAATATTTGGCTTGCAGCTTTATTGTTATGCAGGAGCTCTTACAACTCATCAAGCATAAAATATCATTCAGTAGTATTTTTTGAACACATTTCAAAACAATAAAAATTTGATAATCTAAAATTTATATGACTTTCCTATAAATCTGCTTAAGTCATTACAACAGTCATTCTAGAAAACTAACCATTAAGCATCCCTTTAAATGAAAACATCTGCAATTTTTTCCACATCACTCACCTTAGGATTCTCTTTTGAAAGCATTGGCCGTACATGTTGCTGGAAAAGCTTATATGTTGTCAAATTTTGGAAATCTGATTCAGAATACTCAATTTCTACATCCTGCAGGCCAAAAGTGGTGCAAACCTCTTCTATAGTGGGCATACCTATAATGTTAATGTGAAAGTTATAATTATTGTAGAAAAGATCTTAATCAGACTTAGTGTATCAAAAACATACTCTGATAAAATTAAAGAAATCTATAATAAAATTTAGTTTCATTAGATCTAAAACTGTCAAACAAACTCAATACAACAAATAAAATTATAATAATGTAATGCTAATTTCATTGGAAGTTAAGTTACCTCTCAGCTATAACCTTAATCTGAATTGAAATTTAACCATTTATTTCTTTAACTTGAAAAACACTAGAATTAAACAAAAATGTTTTCCTATTAATCGTACGCAAAATATAAATTAGCTATCACAAAATCAAAACACTAAAGCAAAAAATTCAATTATATGCATTTTTACTTGGAAGTAACTATCATAGATATATGCAAAAACATTAAAAATCAAGTTCAACTGAATGATAAATTGTGAAAATTATTGGATTATTGTTCATTTATAACATACAAATCAAGCAAAAACGTAAACTAAAATATCAAACAGGATAAATACGCCTATGAGACATTAAAAACAAAGTAAAAGCGAGCTAAATGATAAACAGTATTAAAAGATGTTTAAAGTGTGATTAATCACGTAAGTAAATAATCAAAGTAAAAAGAACCTGTTATAAACACCTAAGCCTAAAAGAAGCCTCTGAAATGCATACAATCAAATACGTTGACATAACAGTAGTGATACTAAATTCTTTATTACAAATTCAATTAATGCTTTCAAAAATTACAAGCAGGAAATAAGAATTTCAATTGTATACAATAATCGATTTAAAACCTAAAATATCTTTTGTAATCGCATATCCATCAAACACATCGCTATTTTAAAACATCGCTCATATACTCCATACAACAGAGCAATAGTCAACACAGAAAACTTCTGCGAAAATAAACATACCTGAATTGGTATCTTGAGCTGGAGGAGGAGGAGGATGTTTTGGAGTGCTTCTGGATTTACGTCCTTTCTTATTAGCTCCATAATCCGAATCATTGCCACCGACTGAATTACTGGAATTTCCAGCTCCACCAGCCACATTGCCGCTTTGATCCTCTTCAAATCCGAAGTCGCTTTCCTATTAGTGCATCGAAGCAAATCGTATTTAAACAGAATTGACACTAATTACCGACGCTAAAATCACTCTCGTAATAAAATTCACCTCTTCACTATCCACTTTCTTTTTCTTTTTCTTCTTTTTTCCCTTTTTGTCCTCACTTTTAGCTTTCCTTTTCTTTCCCTTCTTTTTCTTACGGCCGTCCTCCGGTTCATATTCATCGTCTTCCTCCTGCTTTGAATATAAATTATGCGTGAGAACAGTTTAAATTTAAATATTTGAAATGAATTCTAAAGAATATTACCGGTGGGCCTTCTTCGGACTCGGGTGAATTTTCGTCATCTTCCTGAGTACCTAGTGCGGACTGCTGCTGGAGTTGCACGGTTGAAGATACATCCTCTTCAACATCATCCTGCTCATCTTCCTCCTCTTCGCCTGTGAAACCAAATATTGAATTAATTGTATTACGAATATATTATAAATATATTACTTTTCGAACGATTTTAGGCATAAATAATATACTGAGTAGACAAAACCATTGCGGTTGAAAATAATCATTCCTTGCTTTCCATCATTTGATTCCAAAACACTTAAAATAGTACATTAAGTAACAAAAAACTAAATACGAGACACATAATTTCATAATAATCACTTAATTATAATAATCCTACAATTTGCAATTCTACTGCGAAATCGCAAGTTTGCAAACATTTCCGAATTCCGAATTTCAAGTTTCGAACTGAAAATAACTTATTAGAAACAAAAGCAAAATTTGATAATAAAAACAAAATAATGAAATAAAAATAATTTTTGCGTGCATAGGGTCTCTTTCAACCTTCGATGGCATCCATTTTGTCAAGGGGGTCGGCCCATTCTGTAGAATGCAAGCCCGCGCTGTCAGAAAATAATGACATGGTTCTCCTTCCACCACGCCACTTCATTTTTTTGCTATGATTAATCAAATTGGAAAGAATACTTCAGAGGTGCAAGTTTTGACGGTATAATTATAATATGGGCCCGAACACGAATAATTTTAATATAGGTGCGCACATGATAAAATTACTGAATAAGTGCTATGAAGAAGTACATGATTTGTAGTCCCGCTTAAGCGGTTACCGTTTACGTTACCTATACGACGATATAAGAGTTACCTACCGGCGTACTGTTCTTCTTCAGGATCGTCTGATGCCATAATGTTTCACACTTTATTTCACAATTAATCTCATAAACTTCACAAACAGCACCAAACTTGAGTTATTCAACACTAAGATCGCTTATCATTACGGCTTGACCGCACCGCTATGCTTCCTTCAATTCCTAGTAGAAAGACCAGCGACAAATCGACTGACCGGCGCATGCGCAGTGGATTGTAATCGCATGACCCGGGTTAATTCACTGGCGAGAGGAAAAAGTGCCATTAGGAAATTATATGTTTACATTAAGTTATACTACCAAATGATTCGTTATGTTTCACATGATAATATATATGAAATGCCCATACTAATGTTTCCTATCGTATGGATGTTTCTTGATTTATATCTATATCTTTGCATGTGTGCAGTTTTCTTATACAAATTTTCTGTGATTTAAGTGTTTTCCGGGGAGAGGGCAAATATTGATTGATCCGCTGATCTATAGTTTTGAATCCTCTTAAAATACTCAGCCGCCGAGATATAACTCCGTATATCTAATTTCGATAAAATTAATTATAACTTTAAAACATTTTATATAATAACATTATTCTGTTTATATTTATACATTTCCTATTGGAAATGATTTTGTGAACAAACAGAGAATAATTACGCTTCTATCGATTGGTATTGAAAGGCATTTATGGATACAACGCCTTTAGGTTGTTAAAAATAAACACCGCATGTGAAATTACAAAATATGAGGAACAATGCTTTATCTAAGTGATAAAGCGTAAATTCGTCAAACATCTAACTGATAACAAAATAATAGTAGTTTATTATTTCGAAGCAATATTTAAAACGTGTATTTTAATAATGATATTTCGTGCAAATAAATGCTGCAATTACTGTTTTAAGTTAGTACAGTTGATATTTGATATTGATATCGAAAGGAAATAAAATATTCAAGTTTGGGGGATTTAGAAGAATGGACATACTCGGTCATGGTCCCTAAACTGATTATTTCCAGAAAAAAAAGTGCATCAACTTATCATTATCCTTTACATATTTGAGATAGATATATCTTATTAAGTACTTTTTTTTCATCCAAACTTTTCACCTTATAGATATCTCATGATACCATAGATCATCCACTTCTTATGATTTTCTCAATGTTTTTGCTGATGCGCTCTCCATTGCCTGATTACGATCTGCAGTTTCCCCAAGCGGATTCATTTTTCCGCTTTAGCACGGAAATCCCATTGTTAGAGAGCGGATGCTGGAATGTGCATGCGTTATCAAATACATGTCTTCTACAGCTTACCTAGCTAAATATCATCAAATAACTCTTTTTTAGTAAGATATATTAATCAATTTCTCATATTAAGCAAAAATACGAAGTTATATTCTGATAGAAAAAGATATTTTCCTAAAGACTTCTATAACATTCTAACTCGACTGTCTAGCTATTGATTTGTAAATACTCAAAGTTACTCCTGAGGTTCATCATCCTCGAATTTATTTCTATGCAATAATACCTAATATACCATATATTTAAAGTATGTAGCATAGCTATTTGAAATATTTGAATGAAAATGATTTTAATAAGTAAAGGATATTTTATTTTATTCAAGTATATTAATATACGTTGAGTTACTGATATATCATTCACTAACTCATGGAAACTATTAGAAAGTCATAACTTGAGACAAGGAATATGAATGCTATTATTAAATGGCTCGGAAATTTTGTATAATAGATTATATTGAAATCTTCAATTTGATCATCTCTATTTTTCTTTTGACAACATGATAAGTTCAGAAGTTTTTAATATTTGTGAAAGCATATCCTAAATATTTCTCAATAAATTCTTCTTACAGATTCAAATTACAAAAATCTTTCAAATTTTTGAGTGAACTACCATGTGATAATGAATTCCATTGATCAAAACAAACAAAAAATATGTAGTTACATCAATAAACAACCGAGACCAAATAACCATTGTAATACTTAATATTTTCCAAAATTCATTTTATAGATGTGTGCCGCAGATTGTGCCCTGTTCCATAGCTTCGCTTTGAACCATGCATAAAATATAAACATAAAAGAATGAACAAAAATGAGATAACTTAGATAATATAGGGAAACTTTTAAATAATTATAATACATTTCTTGCTAATAATTTCCATTAATTTTTATAATGATTAAAAATGTCTAGACAAAATCATACCTATTGCTCTATTTAAATAATAACAAACACTTGAGAATCCAAAATTAAATTTTTAAGTATACCATGAATTTATATTTTTCAAAAGTTAGGCCAGAGAATTTATTAAAGATATTTACTACATCATCTTTCTAACTATACTCTTGCATTGGGAGAGGAGATTTCGATGAGATTGATCAGTTTAAATAAATTTATAATAAATCTGTGCTCATAAACTCTGGTGTTTAAAAAAATATTGCAGCCACTTTCTAATTAATCATCATGCAACCAGGAGAAATTACTGGCAGAATTAATTTATAGGTGGATAAATACTAATATTAGGGGATGGCAATACAGAGAAAAGGGTACATCATAGAAAAGAAATGGATAAATTGAAAGATTTTGGGGGTAGGTCAGGAAGAACAAAATCAAAATACAGAAGGAAAAGCTGTATAAAAAATTGCAGGTAGTATTCAATTAGAGAGCATATACCAGCGTATTGTAATTTAATATAGCAATACTTATGCATAACTTTTTTTAATATTATTTTCCTATGTACATACAACTTCCACCTGCAATTTATTATATTTACTTGATGATAAACTTGAAACAGGTATAAATAAATTTGAATTAAATTCAGCAATGCTCATAAATCATATTTTAATTTCATCTGCTAATGTAATGCCTGCTCCAGGTCTCAAGTTATTAATAAAATATGATTTGTTTATAATCTCTCTCCAAATTATTGTATCTTGATTATAACTAGCAATTGCTTCTGCATTTGCTAAAACTTAATTAAATGTTGAAGTAAATTAGAGCAAGAAGAATAATTGGGATGAAATTATATACTTAAAAACAACTAAAACTTTTAATGTCTGTGAAGGAAGGAAATAAATGAAAGATCCACTAAAATCATATCATGTAACTTATGATTAATGTGTTTTTGGATTTTAAAATGAATATCAGTTTTGGTAACCAGAACCAAAATCTTTCTTCTTCTTAAGACTTCTATAGCTATATATAATTAATTAAGAAAAAATGAACTATAATAAAAGTTATTTATAGTTTTCTATATCATCAATACATTTCTAGAAATCCAAAAGATCTTCCTGGATTTTGATATTTCCTGTTATACTTATCTTCCATACTTCAAAAGAATGAATATTCTTGAATAAATCTTTGATGCATGAGAGAAGAAATTCAATGCTAAATCTACAATTTTTATTTCATATGTGAAGCCATATGTCTCCTGAAGTTCAATATGTATTTCATCCCTATCAGAACATAAAGGAGAATTCTGATGTTTGCAAACTTACTTTGTGGAAAAGAGCCAAACTTATGAAAATGAGTGAAAAAACAATGTTTTTAAAATTTTTCACAATTCTTCAAGCATATTGGACAAGTTTTTCCTTGATCTATATACTAAATTGTTTATTTCATAAATGAAAATGATTTCCTGAAGCTTAAACTCGAGAAGTTTGAAATGCTAAGACTAAATGATTAACTCTTGAAGTTTATAACAATTTTAAACATTTTGTTCTCTTCAGCAATATTTTTCAATTATTCTTTATACTTCTAATCATTATCTTTCCCACAATACCTTCTCATAATTCTGTACTTAATGTGAATTAAGTAACCATATTTAAGTTTGTTTGACTATAATGCCATATTGAGGCTCATCAGATGTTACATATTCATTTGTTCGTTAATAATATTTCATCCTTGATAATTTTTAATAATATCTCTTAAATTTACTTTCATGAAGAGAAAAAATGCAACAAACTACATATATATTGTGCTTTCCTGATTGATGACACAAAGAAATTTATGGTTTTTATCCAGATAAGATTTGGTAATATTTATATTACAGCAATTTTCTTATTACAGTTTGTCTTTTTTCCTTTTTTCCTATGACTGGTTATTGAGAGACATTTGTTTGAGCTCTGGCAACTGAACAATATTCAACAATTTTCTCTCAAAAACAGTTATATTATAGAAAAATTAAAGTGATTGATAAATATCCAAACAAGTTATCATAATACTTTGCACTTGTCATTCTCAAATCCTTATAATGTATATTAATCTATTATGGGCTTAATTTAAGTTCATAATGTTTAGTAGCCAAGGTGATAGGGAAATTATAATAATTCCAAATTTATAATCAATATTCAACTCACAATAAGATAAATTAACACTTAATTGAGAAAAAAAAAATCATCGACCTTCAGAGAAAATAGAATAGGATTCAAATTCAAATGCATATTTATTATTTTTAATGCATTTTATTTATGACGCCAATTAAATAAGTAAAGCCAATACCAAAGTAGTTACCAGAATAATGATAAAATTAGATGTTCCATCATTTTGAATTTTGCAGCTTCTCTTTTAAAAACAAAGACATATAACCAAGATATTTGTTGCTTTTAGTAAATGATGTATATATCCTCTCCTATACTGTTTTTCCTTAAGTTGTACACGTTATCCGATGTTGCAGACTTTTTTCTAATAATTAGTAATAAAATTGATGATTCTATAATGAAAAAATGAATCTTGTTTTCTTATCAATTCTTATCCTTGAATAATTTATCAATTCTATTGAATAGCTAATATGTTAGGTTCAAAATTTCTCATAATACTATCATTGTTGATCGTTAGTTTTTTCCTTCTGCGTCAGACCCCTAGTTGAAATTAATTTTTATACATACATTTTATCCAATTATCTCTAATTCTCGCTATCTCTTTCCAGGCATAAAGTGGAACTCCAAAGTAATTTATTCATGGTTTGAATAAGTATTTCAACAGTAGATAATTTAATACAGCATGTTCAGTATTTACCAGTTTGCCATAAGTTAACAGAAATTAGGCATCATCATACCTATGAATGGATTTTTGAATAGTTTTTTCTTCATAACTGTTCAGCAAATAAATTATCCTAAGGTCCAACTTTTTCACCTCCTTCCTATTATTTATTAAAAATTTTATAACCTGGTTGACATTACATGCAACATTTTTTTCTTTGAAAATTAGGGGTAAAAGAATAAATAAATATAATAATTGACAAAGATTTCAATGATATTCAGGGGTTCCTCTACACTGAAACATTGTATTCTTGATAGGCATGCCATTGTTAAGGGATAATTGCAGATATAATCAGCAGGATATATATCAAACTTTGAAAAACTTTAAGCCGCTTTAGGGATTATTCTCTCCTTTAATCATTCTATACTGAAGCATACCTAATATAAGAAATACCTGTAAGAGATATCACAAATATGGTTTACGTGTAGCTGAATTTGGTTTTATAAATTGCCACTTAATTCAGATACATAGCAAAGATTTCACAAAATTAGGAATGGCAAACATGAAAAAAATATACACAATTTTATATTTGTGAATATAAAGCCCTCCTTTATTTTAAGAATAGTTATAATATAAAATATTATATTATTCATAGAAATATACCCCATTCCAACATTTCTTGTAATACATAGGGGTAAAATGTGCTTAGTAAAAGACTGTTTCCATTGTGTGCAAAAGGCTTCTTAAGTTATAATCATCAAAATTTTTGATAGTCTTTTAATCAAATAAGAAATTCACACCAGGTGAAAAAAATATTACTGCAAAAAAGGTAAATTTCATATTGATAAAAATATGTTAAACCTCTTCAAAAATACCCAGAACTATACAGAATGAAAAAATACAACCAGCTTATATTGTTATAGCTGTCAAGAAAATTTCACTGAAAACTATTTAATTACATAAATATTAAAACATCAAAAGCTAATTAATTGAGCGCTGGACAGCATTACAGTAGTTTCCCAGCCTGAGTTCATTGCAAGCCAATGGAGTCAATGAGTGACTGCACTTTTGCAATATATGCCTCCTTAGCTGCATCTGTTGACATTCCTTTCTTTTCATTCCATGCATTCCATTTTGCTTTGCCTTTAAAATCGAATGTTCCAGGTTTATCTGTAAATAAAGAAATATTCAAATTAAAAATAAAACACTAAGACACTCCTTAGTTATTTCAGATGGCATAGTATTTAACAAAATTTGAGAATGGAGTCATAAATTTAACATTTATGTTAAATAATATTGAAAGTAAAGTTAAACTAGTAATTTTAATTTTTCACAGAAAGTACATTTCATTAAAAAATAAATGGCTATAAGATTTTTTCCTAACTTGGTAGGTTTAGTGGCTTCTGATAACTTGAAAAGGATTATCCTTTACTACATTGCTATTCTATAGCAATATAAGTTCCCATACAATTAAGCCATTCCAGCTAATTAAGATTCCAAATACAATTCATACTTGGTTTTTTTTCTTTTCAATATCTACCCTTTACTGATTAGTGTTTCAGATCAGTAAAGGATTTACATTCCTTATTGGAATTAGGGGATACAGTTAGAAGGGATAATATATCTTTATTTTGAAGGTTTTTTATTTATATTCATCCAGAAAAGTTTATAGAGGGTTGTGTGGATATTTAATTTTGATAGTGACATGTTGATTGCAAATCATCAAGTGGTAAGGGTTAGCTAATAGTTTATTTGATCATAATCATAATCCATATGAAAATCATGATCATAATCAATAAGAAAACGTAAATGTTGATAAACTTTAATACGGTACTTTAAATACTGACTAGACGCCAAAAAACGCGATGAAATATATTAAGATATTTTCTGCACAAAGTGTGGATTGACTGATAAACTACTTCTTGATATAAATAGGGGTGAGCAAGTTTTCAGCGTCTGTAAGTAGAACGGTCTTCTAGTCCACTAACACAACTGACAACATTGCGTGTTGAGTAAGAATGTTTCTTATATTCATTGATTTTAACTGAACTTCGCAATACACTCTGATACATAGTGAGAACCAACATCTATATGAATAGCAAAATAGAAAACAGGAATGTCAATATTTTCTATTTGGTCGAAAAGCACTCACTGTGCGCAAGAGGAAATACCTTTCATGCAATGCAAAGTTTCGTATGAGAGCTATCGCCGCTTTTCCTTCCATATACCATGATGCTGACTACGCAGGCTTCTGAAAATAAAGCGAAGGGCAAGTCCTAGGTTCCTGATGAAACGCTAATCAAAAGAGAAAGAGGATACTGGAATTTTTGTTGTGCAAGGAACCAGAATGTTTCTGTGAGTGAATACCTGCAGTAAATTTTCTATGCTGGTCAGAATTCTATGAAGATGAAGATCACATTTTACCTAGCGATAAGCATGGCAAAATGTTGTAAGAAGCCGGAAGGTGAGCAGGCAGCAGTATATCATATATATATATATATGAGATGTTTATAGAAGGTAATTTTGAGAGCTGCATTCAGAACGTATTTACAATTTAATTGCATTGAGAACATATTTATTTAACCTTTGAACGCCCGATTTAAATCCCAGAAGACGGGATCCATCTGCCGGATTTTAATTGAAGAATTAAAATACTCTCACTTCCTCTTTTTGCGCCAATCTAATACAATATTCAAGCTTATCTACGCTAGGCATTCAAAGGTTAATTATATCGTTTATTTTATATATTGCGCAACTTGAATTTCTTTCTCCTTGTCCGTCGATCAAGAGAAACACTTGTATAACCTGCGTCTCTAGTCGTCGAGTCGTCTTATACTTCCCCTCTTATACATCCAATTCGTGATACTGCTACTTAAATTATTCATTACAATATATTCCGACAAATAATACGAACACCTTTTTCGGAGAAAATTATCATAAGGTTAAAAGTCGCGCGAAAAGCCGGAAAATACGGTAGATTTTATAGCGACATACCCTATCGCAAATATCTTAAAGTAGTTTAAGTTAAATATCAACAGATGAAGAGTTGATTTCCGTTATTCTTTTAATTAAAATATTTTGCATCTTCGGATTCTTGCTTACAACTACGGGTATTTTAACTCATTTATTCCCTCCTTTGACATAGCACTTACAAATATCTACTTTAATTACAGTTAGGAACTGAAAACGAACGAACGCTAGCATCTTTAAGGTGGATATTAACTGGAACTTGAAACCACGACCTAAGCATTGGAAAGGAATAAATATAATTCCGCCGCCGAATTCCGGATAGAATATTTGGAGCGTTCTCACAGTTTTTGCTTGGCTTAATGTCCCAATGAAATTAAATATCCAAGTGTTACCTCTCATACAATCGGAATAGGTTTAGAATATGAATTACGGTAAGAAAATTTGAAAATCAAAATTTTTGTTTCACATACCCAGTCCAATGAGCATAATTAAGACGGGTATACGCACTTCTTTACAAATACATGTAGGATTATTGTGTTTGAATTCAATCCAATTTTCAAAAATTATGATAACTGAGTTATTTCGACGGTACAAAGTGAAAATTTAATGTAATTTCTCAGATTTCTACTACATAATCTACTCGCATTAAAATATAAATCTCTACTCAAGTCTCTGGTGAAATTAGTAATCCATTAAAATATTTTAACGACTCTTCTTTCATTAATACTTTCGCCTCCTTGTTGACTTATTTGCACTACAAAATACCAGAGCACAAAACAAGTAATCCAGAGCTTCTTTGGTCTGCATCATCATTAGAATTCTTCTCATGTTGGCATTCCTTTCTATGATTTTTAATCAGATCTAATTTCAACAGTCTTTCTTCGATCGAAAGGAGCTATTTCTCCGGCATTTTTATTTCCCCTCCAGCCGCCTTCGAGGGGAAGGACTGCAGCAAGGAACTCGTCATACTTGCTGTAACGACGTTAAATAACGGAGCGATGGAAAGACTAGATAGTTCATAAAAAGTAAAACGAACGGAAGTTTTGCCGATTTAAGGAAATCCATGCCATTTTTAAAGAACCGTATCTTCATGGTGATAATGTTTTCCTCTAACTAACGTAGAATACCCCTTCATAATTCGTATGGCCAACAGCAGAATAAAAGTTAACGTAACATTCACAGATAAATGAATGTACTATATACGCATCGTGGTTAAAACGTTCCTTGCAGAAAGTAATGCCCGAGCGAAAAATTCAATTCAATAAAAAAAGACGAATTTCGAAATTTAAGTTATGAGAGATGAACCTTAAATAAAAGTTATGAATTAGTTTTCCAAATTATAATTCGTAAATGGAAATTTTATAATTAGATTGGATTACGCTTAAAATTTCGATAAAAGTTGAAAAACCATCAATTAATAAATTAAATGAATTTGAACATGGTGGCTCTATAAAGCTCACCAAAGTCTTCTTCGACTGGGAAGATGATATTAAGGCACGCATGGCGGCTCTTGTTATAAGACTTGGCAAGAGAAAAAAAATTGGCGTCGCTCGTGTCCTTGAATCTACACAGCTTAGTGAAGCGAAAGTCCATAAATAATTATAGACTTAAGCTTACAAATATATATTATTTATTAGCTGAGTAATTATCAAAATCTAAGTTTCAATATTTTTTATAATGTACAACAAATTATACAAAAAGTTTCTTCCTTTATATACTTTCACAAACTATAAACTGCATTCTTTTATCAAGAGGCTAACGTATAACGTTCGCTTGAGTTTAATACTTTTATCTTCAAGGTCTTCAGCTTTCCTCATCTCCTATTTACTAAACCATTGATTAGATAGCTTTCGTTGGAGATTATGCAACTCATGAAAATCTCGGGTAAAAAGGTAAAATTTTAAGAGAGAAAAAGTATTATTTTTCGGTAAATATGGTAGTTCAAAGGCGAAAGAATCAAGTAACAAGAAATTTTACAGAAGCAAGTCCAAGGAAAAAATCATTAATATTATTCTAATTTTCATGCCTATTAAGTGAATTGCCACAGATGAATTGTGCATGTAACTGAAGAAAGTTATTAGATTCCATCCTTCCGATATTTACAATAGATAAACAATTTATCACAGCAACAACTTAAGTATATCACCCACAACATATTTCAGACTTCTATAAAGCCTTTGGTAACTTTTGAAGATAGATCTTAAAATCTTATGATAAAAAATAATTTTCGATTTAATTTTTCATTATACAGATACTATAATTAAAACCAAATACACCGAAATAACTTTTAATAATATTTCATTACGCCACTATACTATGTGTGCAAAAGTTCAGGCAAAAAATAAATATGGTCAAATTAATTATAAAATCTTGTAAAGTATCTTCTTTGAAACATCATTAAAAATTTTCAAAATTTATTCCTTTATGCTCTATTTAATCATAGCCATTTTAAAGTAAAACATCAATTAATAACATTTAATATACAATCAGAGTAAGCAAATTTGTGACGAGTATTTAGTACTTGAGCATTTATTCAAATTTTAAAAATTTTCAGCAGACAATTTACAGGTTAATATTTCTAATAATCTAAGTAAATTTAAAGAAAATTTCATCAGTTTCCTTTGGTGCCTAATCTGTTTATATCAAAGAGAAATCGAAAATGATTTCTTTCGATTCTTATCATTACACCAAATCATTAGCTGGACTTTGATCTTATTATCATCTTCCTCTCTGTAAAGCTTAATATTAGAATTACAAATCAATATATAGCCTAAAGTTTATGTACTGATGCTTTACTTTTCAGAATATAAATACCAAAAACACCTACTGGGTTATTTCAATCATTAATATCGGCGCGGTAGTTTCGACTTAATCGATTATTACTAATGAAAATATATTTTGGTCGACATCTTACAAAATTCTTTGTGGGTAAACCTCCCTCTCCCTCTTTCTTACATGCAATGCTGGTTGCGCATTCCGCAGGAGTACTAAACTAGAACTAATTGTCAGTTTACATCGCTATTACCTGGAAGAGTTTCGCTTTGTACAATATCTGACGAATCAGCTTTAAACTACAATAGTTAGCTTTTTGTCAAAATTTTGAAATTGAAATTCTTCGTGAGGCATTCCTTACTCCGAAACGATGACCAGGCAGAAATCGCTAATGAGTAAAGCAAAAACTTTCCTGTATTGACTTGGGAGAAAGCAAGATAACTGAATAAAGCGTTTTTTCTTGGAGATGTGAATTAGTTGAACACTATGTGTGTAAATAATATTTTCTATTTTCAGTAAAGGTTCTATTAAAGTAAAATAAAATTATCATATGCCTTTCCGAATTCCGACAGATCAAACAGATCCTACACCGATTGCCTAGACTCATCCTAGAGGGGAAATGAAAAGATTGAGGATTACATCACAGATAATATACACTAGACATTTATGAGATAATCTCGGCAAGTGGAATGTATACATAAGTAAATATTTTCCTAAAAGATTTTACTCGTAACCAGATCAGAGGCGGCAGGGAAGGTGCGCAAGGTTTACCGGTTGCTGTACATGGACTCAGACTTGTTCGGACATTTTAGATTCCGTAAGAGGAGAAAATCTTTTACGGGAGTGCACAGCTTCGTCTTACATAGAAGAAAAGGTTCTACGCAAAAAAATGAAGAAATGGGTTAGGTAACGGCAAGGGGATCAAAAAGCCGGGAGGTCAACATAACTCAGTAAGAGGTCGAAGGGAAGTTCATTACCATTAGCATACAATCAAGTAGCGGAGGCATTTAATTTAAATCAAAATCATTAGGATAATGAGATAATCTTCAAAGCACTAAATAACGCAACCGATTTTAGCTCACTATCTGAAAATTAAGGAGAATAGCTAAAAAGGAAATTAACATTCTCAAGCGAAAATATCAAAGTAAAAAGACCACGAAACTCACCAACGTTCACATCTCCAATTGATCCTTGCTTAAACAGTGCATATATCTCTAAGAGGTCATTGTCCGCCGGAGAGGATTTCAGTTTTTTGACGTTCTCAGCAGCTGCGTTGAACCGCTAGGCAAACAAAATGATAGAATAATAACTACATTATCTTTTCGTGGATAAGGTAAAAAGCAATACATACTAAATAATTTATATTTTCTAAATTTTAAATTATTACTATGAAACTTTTGAATAAAACTTTTATAAGAAAGTAGTAATTTAATCTTGAAATAAGAACAAAACTTATATACAGAATGAAATTAATTTTTTGAATAAAACCGAAGCTGATTTTTCGCTCATCGATACATTCATCGTTTATCTTTTTTAAAGGATACTTCACTAATATCTTACTGATCAAGAAATTATGCTTTCAGAATTCTATTAAAATGTTTCACACCCATTAAAAACAGATATATTTTCATAACTAACCTCGTCGAGAGACATCTCTTAAGTTTCGTGGGCAAAACTGCAGGTATCAAAAAGAAAGTAGAGTTAATAAGATACAAATACCATAAGAATGAGCAGATACAAAAAATTCCCAGCTATTAAAAAAACATACTCTTCTTAATGACAAAGTTCACTCATTGTACGTCATCACCTTAATTGGACATCATAGCAATAATTATAGCATCAAAATACTTCGATTGCTTACCTAGTATTTACTATAACCTCTCCTCAACGATCACTCACCTCGAACTGACTACTCCTCGACTCTTCTACGTCGGGTTTCTCTTTTTTACAAGTAGCACCGGAACTTTGGCGTTCGTAAGTCTGCTTCCTCCCTTCCTACAAGTAACCGCTTTCATCAGAGAGACGCCTAGCATCATATCTGTGAACTAATCGCTGTACAATCAATGATGCTGTGAGTTAGATATGTGTTTGGTGCGCAAGGTAGTTATAATCGTTATAATCATCACGCAATTGATAAACTTTAGATTGTAATAATTATGATCGATTAGTAAAGTTTTTATAGTGGAACATATTGATGTTTTAAGATTCAACAAAAGCTCAACTGATTGTGACATTTCGTTTAACGTTATGAGTCACAAAGTTTTACGTTAAAGACTTTTCTTTGAATAAGCAGCGTAAATTGTTTGATGTACAAGCATATTAGATTTTTATTTGGCTCTTTTTATTGTTTTGATTGATATTCATTTAATTTGCTCAACTATTTAATTAAATCATGTAATGTCGACCATAACGAGGGTGTATGGTATTGTATCCTACCGAGGTTGGTGCCCTGGTTCTCTGAGTATTAGATTATATTGTATGAATGTCTAAATAGGTAAACAATAAACAAGAATTGATTTTAAAATTCGATTGGGTTGGATGAAAATTAAACAGCCTACGTCTTCCTTCGACCGCAAAATAACTTGTTTATTATTAATTTCCTCCCATAAATATCATTGCTAGTTGTCTGTATTAATATATTGGACCACAGTTTCTCATAGTTGTTGCATATAACTTGGCTAACTCGGACTTAATGGCATTGATTGATTGAATAAATATATTCCAAAGGAAGTTATGTATATGACCATTCATAGACACGAGCATTATCATATATTTTTTAAATTATTTCTTATTTGCACATTTATATACTTTGTAATTATTCTTCCCGGAATATATTATTTATTGTAGAATATCACAGCATCTGCTTAAGTGAAGATGTATAAATATTACTCGTGAAATAACAGATACTATGTTCTCAGAATAGAAGCTGCATTGATTGATCATGTGTAATTTTCAAAAGTTAGGAATTAAAAATGATAAATTCCATTCAGGTGTAGTGCAATAGCAAAAGAACAGTACCATTACCCTGAGAAGTTTGTATCTAAGATTGTTAAAAAAGTTTATCACCTGAGCAAACATTGCATAATTAGTGAGATGTTTCAAGAGTATGTATCATTATGCCAAGTTTCCAACGATCATAAATCCATATTTTACAAACGATCTTATAAATAAATTACTCCAATGGAGAAAACCTGAAATGAAAATATTTCAAATGTTCAAGCGTACCATAGTAGCATGCAATTGTTGGAAAGTCTAAACCATGATAAAATAATTTCATGTTGCATTTCTTATAACTCATGTGTGTACAAAGATTAGTCATTTCCCATTCTTCCATTGCCTTATTTCTTATTTGGATAACATTATATTGCTTATTTATGAAATGTTTACAGATCTCAGATAGACCAGGTGGCAGTTGATATGATGTTAAGGCAGATAAGATGAGGATCGATGTGTTATGTATCAAATATTAAGATTTTTATTAAATCATTATCTAAAAAAGGATCAAGAATAATTTATATACATATATTTCCTCTTCTATAAATGCATCATCAAAAGTAATAAACAATTATAACAGTGTAGGTGAAAAGGGAACACTAAACTTTACAAAAGTTGAGAAAGGCCTGAATAGACTGGCCTTACATCTGAATTTTTTAACCAGAAATGACATAATTATTGATGATCCTTCCTGAGGAGTTCTTTCAATATTTTCTCAGCAAGTGCCATGTTTCCTTTCTGCTTTGTCCTTTTGGCTACCTCTCCCATAAAAGCACCGAAAAATTTTACTTTCCCTCCTTTGTATTTTTTAACCTAGAAAAGGGAACAAATGCTTCAAGTAAAAATATTAAAACGTAATTTTTTAAAATCTTGATTTTCTATCACATTGCTAGAGGAAAACAGACCTTCCAGAGGCCGAAATACAATGATGGGTGAATGAGAAGATACTTCACACATAATTTATATCAATAATTTTTTACATTTCAATAATTTAAATTGTATCCCATACAATGATTAAAGTATGAATTCTCTAAAGATACATATAGATAAACATAAGATCCTACACAATAGGATTCTCAACAGTGTATTCAAGTATTGATTATGATAAGTATTAAATATTTAAGTTCATCAGTCCTGAATAATCCAATTTTAGAGCATAAACTATTTGACATTTAAGATTTAAGTAAACAGCAGCTACTCACCAGCTTAGGATTTGAATTTAAAACATCAGCACAAATCTTTCTCAATTGCTCTTCATCAGAAATTTGAAACCATCTATTTTCTTGAACTATCTGTAAGAAGAATAAGTAATAGATTATGACTTAGGATATTTAAAGAATCACAGTGTACATGGAGTAGTGACTAACCTGGTAAGGAGAACGAGAATCACCATCTATCATAAGCTGCAACACTTTTCTACCAGTAACTAAATTAATAGACTTATTTTGAAGAAGATCCACCAATTCTCCAACAGCAATATGAGTTATAGAGCTAATAGAAAAATTAATAAAATCAAATGGAACCCAACATTGGACTTCAAAAATTAATTTTTGTTATAAAAACTATTCACTTATAAATATCAAGGATCAGTTCTTGGACTGATTTATGCGTTATCTTTGATTCTAACCTTCTTAAAATGCTTTACCATATAAAATTCTCTGTTAAAATTACAATAAGTTCTTATTCTGCTGAATCTATATTAGAGTTAAGTTGCATAATTTATATCCCTCAGCACATGGCACCGATTGAGGCTTTTGGAAACATTTAAATCTCAAAAAACCCATTTCAACAAAGAGAGGTAATACTATATGCCAATGATGTAATCTTGCATATCCATTCTGTTTCAAAAGTGCCTCAGAAAAACTATCATTTCATGTAAGCCATTTGGTAAAAGAGGAGTGAAAATAAATCTCTGTATGTTTGGCTACAGAATAACTACACTGGGTGTATATGTTATTAATTAATGCTTACCCATACATTAAAGGCAGGAATTTTTCAATAACAAGATGATGAAATAATAATAATTGGAATCTCAAGGTAGATAATTATATTGCAGATCTCAATGGTAGAGTTGGGAAAAGTCAAAAAATACAGTGATTGTACTTACTATTGTAATCATAATTGATATTGCTACAGTAACTGCTTTCTATCTTTGAGATAATTACCTAAAATTACAATTAAAATTTGCATCCAAGTATTTTAAATGGGGGAATTTCAAATGAGCCTAGCATCAAACCTATCATCTTTAGCTAAAAATTTAGCAATTATAGTCAGTAGTATAGCTTATCTATTGACCTAAACTTTGAATGTTCTTAGTAATATGGAAGTATTTTTAAAAATATGTTTAATTTTGGGAGAATAGACACTGATTATCTGCATTAAATTGCATAAGCACTTCTTGTAGATAACATATTTAATTAGATTTTATGAGATCCAATACATACCACTTTTCTAATGACAAATCAGCTTTATTCACCATGGTCAACATTTCATTAATTAGAAAGTTGGCAGTAATTTGTCTATCTCTCTCTGGTTTTTCATTTAACATATCATGAAAATATGATAGTAAAATTGGTTCATTCTGTAACATAAACAATTTTTCAGAAAATAAGTAAGTAAAATGAATTATCTAGCAAGAACATACTGATGTTTTTTATTTATACTATTATTATTATTTTTTTCATATTATGTATGCTGAAATTTGATACCAAAAACTGCTATTCAAATAATCAGAAGGATGAATAAGATCATAAGCTTAATTGTCTTGAATATTTAAGGAGAATAGATCTCAATAAGGATATCACAGAATTAATTATGTTCCAAATAGTGATTCATGTAAAAGCAACATATCTTCCAAAATGATAATAAAGAACTGAATCTCCCTGAAATTTCATAAGCATCAGTGATAGGTGGAAAATTATACTGAAATATGCAAGCATTACTCAATATCATTATTTGCTAGAAAAATTTAACTAAAAGCAAATAACCAATGAAAGCAAACACTGAATAATTTGAGTATATAACTGATTTTAACATGTGAAATACATTATGAGCAAATAAATTATTCTAATTGTGAAATCCTTACAGCAATAAAACCTTTCTATGGGAGGATACACAGAAACTTATCTGAAATAGTAATTATCAGGAACATTATTCTTTAATACCATAGTCAAGCAATCAATATAGGATACTTACCACAAGTACAACTGATGCCTCAAATGATAACCCAAACTCATTTCTCAACTTCTGTCTCATCTGATGTGGAAGCTCTGGTACTTGACTTCTAAGAGTGTCAACATTAACAGGAGGAGGCCAACTATCATAATTTAACATGGGATCACTCTCTAAATCATTTTCTATTTTGTTGTTGAACTCTAATCTCAAAGGAGGTAGGTTGGGTTCTGGCATGAAACGATAATCCTGGAAAAAATTCAAATAATTAGTGTAACATTAAAAGAAATATTGAATATTCATAAAAAAATGTGCTTAAAAATAATAATATACTTCATAATCATTTCCAATATGATTTTTTCATACTCTAAGTGATTAATCAAAAGTTAGTTAACTTTATCAATCATTAACAAATTAATAAGTGGGTTTAATCTAAATAAAAAACCGATCAGATTATACAATGACACTACATGTGCACAATTTCATAACACAACCACATTTAACTAATTAATGCAAGTTCTCTGAACTTTTTTTAACTTTTGCAAAACTTTTAGCACAAAAATTTGTACTATTTTGTGTTACATTACAAGAGAAAGGACTAAAAAATTCTTCAATTACTAAATTAATTAAACAAAGTCAAGACATTTGAAATTATGATATGACAACAAGCTTCTTTACAGATTCTTCATTACCCTTAACCACTAACCTGATGTATTTCTTTGTCTCTCATTGGCACAGTAACTTTGAGGTCAGCATCCCAAGATCTAGTGTCCCCACCAACTTGACCCCCTTGCTCAATTGTCTCTACTTGACGTCTTATTTCATAATTAACTGCTTGAGCGACAGAACGTATACTTCCCAGATTTTTTATCTCACTGCGGGGACCAAGATTATCTGATCCTTTTGGACGAACTGAAACGTTGGCATCAACACGCATAGCACCTTCTGAGTATTTTAGTGGAAATAAGAAATAAAAACAATGAGAAGATTATTATTGCAAGAAAATTAACTACTACTAATAAAAATCAATTATGATAAATTCAACACCTGAATGAATTCAAGGGCAAACCCAATTCAGGTATATTACTTTTACAAGAAGGAAAAATGAGTGAAAATAATAGGTCTACCGGAAAGTTCTGTCCGTTTTTAGAATGAAACAAAAGAATAGATTTTTCATACTTTGAATAGTTTATTGAATAATTTAATTTCCATCATTATTTATGACTTCTCTACAGCATGACAGCATTTTGTATGTCCCATTTTTAAAGAATGTTTTATCTCTAGAGGCCAAAAAACTGTTCCGATTACATTGTTTTAACAATTAAGCTCATAAACATTAAGCACATTTTTGGCTCTCTCTTTTGATCGCTTACAATATACACACATTTTCATCTTAGATGAATAAAACGAAGAACATTCTCGTTATTATTAAGTGAGACGCGTTTGCGTACCAATGGTTTCTGTCCTTACAAAATTTCTTGCAGGTCAAACAATTCAAGAAAGAAGAAGAAATCAGACAAACACTGGTTAAATTTTTGGCCTCTAAAGATAAGATATTCTTTAAAAATGGGATATACAAAATGCTACTACACTGAAGAGAAGTCATAAATTATGATGTCAATTAAATTATTCAATAAAATGTATTCAAAGTATGAAAAATCTATTCTTTTGTTTCATTCTAAAAACGGACAGAACTTTTTGGTAGACCTTATATGTGAAATAGGATAGTGAAAATTCTCATTTTGTGAATATAATTATTTAAGTCAAAAGATATAATGAAAATTTTGATAAGTATTAGTTGTAAAGGAATTGTAATATTAGAGATAAAAAGGATAGGGTATAATTTACCTCATGCTTAAAATGATAGACATGAATCTTATCCTTATACAAAATTTGTATAATATAATTTGAAGAAGGCTAACATCCTTATGTCAGTCAGATGAATTTTAGATATGCTGAATAACATTCATGAAAAATAAAATCACCAATAATTCAGAATTTAAGTGAGAAGTAATAGAGACAAACATGCCTTCCATCCGACATGAGCAAGTTTTAAGGCATTGCAGTATAAGGGACAATTCTTTTATGAGAGCTGCAGCTTCCTCTCCAGAATTCAGGTCTGGAGCAAATACAATCTCCATAAGCCCCAGCCCAGCTCTGTTCAGATCTACAAGACTCCTGAAATATATTTATGAGAAGAGTAAAATTTTCGATCAAAAAATAAGTAGATGTGTTAATGATTTTACCTTTTTGACTGAACAATTATCATTATATTATTTACATAATCAATTTCATAATACTTAGAATAATATTTTAATATTTTTTTTCTTCAGATATACATATGAAGCCAGAATTCAAAAAATGGTCTAAATTTAAGGTCTACATGAGCTTCATAAGGTAATTTTTAATTCCTTTTTTATAATATTATCTCCTTGATACTTCTACTTCAAATTATTTTCTTGCCATTGACAAAAATTACACAATCACCAAGAATTGACTGGATCATGAATACTCTTCCCACTGTCTTGCTCAAGTTGTATTTGAATAATATGCGATTTTTTGGAGTATACTTTTTCTTTGTGTTCAGGATTGAAAACTTCGAATGCAATCTCCCCATTTACAGCCAATGGTTTCCTCTGTTGTGTTATTTGATAACCTGCCTGAAGCGAAAAAGTAATCTTTCTGATGATAGTCAGTAAATTTATTCTAATTCATGATGAAAATTAACTTATTATATTCGGAAAAAAATTTTAATTTCTACATGTGGAAATTACATTATACTATGTCTTTCCACAAAGTATGCGCCTTCTAGTATTGATTACATAGCTTAATATACTTATTTATTGAGAAACAGAGACCATTACACATATTTCTTTACAAACAGTTTGTGGGACACTGTAGCTATGATCTTTTTCTTAGCAAATTTTTCAATAAAAAGTTTTATTTCTTTTAAATACATTTAAAATATTTACCTCGTATAAGTTCAGAAAAATTAATGAATATAATTTTGTGTTATTCTTAGGTTACATGATAGGTTGTGAACAATTCACCAAATTAAATTATGAATTCCACCTATCAATATTCATAGAAAACAATATAGAGGCATACATTGTACATATTGTTTAAAAAATTATTTAAAATAGAACGAGCAAGCTAAAAATGTACTCCACTACATGAGATCGAAGATAAATTGTTGAATTATTGGGCAATATAAAAGTTTGAATCAACCATCAATATAAATCTTCTGATTAAAAGTAAAATACTCACGGGAAGATCTGCATAAAAGTAATGTTTCCGATCGAACATAGAAACTGGATTCAATTTGCATGAAAGCGCTAAGGCTGTAAGTACACCAGCTTCGACGCATCTACGATTCAAAACCTTATTAGAAATAAAAATCGATTATTAGCAGTATGAGAATACGGAAAATGAAAAGTTTAGTAATTAAATCAAAGCCTTACTTAAAAGGCATACTTTCACGACACAAGCGGAATATGTGAACGTTATCATGATTCAAAAGAATTTAAAAATAAATATATTTAATTTGAAAAATATAATATTATACTAACTAATAATAATAATATTATACTAACAGGAAGGGTGCCGGGAATAGCTGCATCAAAAAGTGAGACGTTAGTATTTACAGGACTGCCGAAATTTGTTCCGGAGCCGGAGAAGAGTTTCGAAGCAGATAATATTTGAGCGTGGACTTCCAACCCAACGACTCCTTCCCAATCTGGCCTTGATATTGAGATTGGATGTCCATAAAATAAGTAAAAAAAATATAAACCATCCTCTGATAAAAACTTAATTTTAATTTACTTTCTTACTTTCTCAAAGAGCAGCTCGAGCTACTACTTCTGCAATTTTCTCTTGCCAGCAGCAATGTGTTTACACACATCCGATGTCGGAAAAATACAATTCTTCCTATCATACTCATATTAAATTATATTGTCAATTTCTTCGATGAAAATTTTTATTTCTAGATCATCCATTAGCAAAAGAACTTGATATACCTGGTGCCGCGATATATTCGATGTTTGTGCCAAAACAAACCAAGACGAACCTATAGGAATTGAAATGAACTTCGAAAAATGTGCTTGGAGCGGTATGCTTGGCGCATTTCAACATCTATTCAAACAAAGATGCACAACTAGTGGATGAAAATATTTCTTGAACTAATCAATTGCCATTAATTAAATTCCAATATTTACATTTAAAATTTAACGTTAAATACAGAAATTGAGAAACTTCAGCAAATAAATGACGATATTCTGTAACGCTGTAAATTATTTTGGTCGCTTATATGGTTTACACGATGATTACCAAGATGATTATTAGCTTACCAAGTAGAAAACCTTGCCTCTGAATGAAAGAGAAACTAGTATCCTCCTTCTTAATAAGGAAGTTGGCAAAATATATTCACTACTTCAAAATGCAATCAAGATAAAAATGTAATGCTCTCGTTATTGCGGACTAATAATGTTGTCTCTCATTCTGCGAAATTCAAGCAACTATCTTTACTGTAATGACGGTAGTATTCTTAAGTTCATACACCTTAATTGAACCTTATTTGTAAATTTAATAAATAAATGAAATAAATATATATGTTCCCTTTCCAAAATTTTTGAAGATAGTCTCATACCTCCATTCCTCTAAAAGTTTTGAGATATGGTAACCGTAGTATGATATAGCGGAAGGAAGTATCAATTAAATTTCTTAAGTAACTGATAAGTCACTTACTTTCACATAAGTATTAGAGCGTGTAGAAAATTGAAATGATTATTTAAAGATTAAGCGCTACTCATTAGAGCGCTATAACAGAATATATTAATCTTAAAGAAAAAAATTTTCCGTAAGTTGTTTGTCGTGATCGATTACTTATTATATTTTAATTTCTTCTTTGTACATTATGTTTTAGCTTCTTCGCTTGAAAGTCGAAATCCTCTTCTTCTTAATATCGAAGCGTACCTCGAAGGTGCCTCGATAGAATCGTGGGAAGACGGTGATCGAAAGGTTGGGTGTTGGTCAAGTGGTGGGCTGGGTCTCTGCGCTGATTGTGCTAATTTTTGTTATGTGTACTTCGTCGTTGGTATTTTCCCCCCTAATTTCGCATTAATTTCCCTATTTCCTAGTGTTCCACGGAAACCACTAAGTGATCAATTACGGATTACTCCTAGTTCTCTGTTCTTGTTCAACACTGTTCTGCAACTAAAGTGCCTAGATTGATATACTAATTCGAGCAAGTTAACTCAAGTATTCGACTTCATCATGGAAGATATATTTCAATGGTGCAGAGAAGGAAGTGCTATGCAAGTTAGAATGTGGCTTGATGACCCAGAACATGACCTGAATCAAGGGTAAATCAATGATTATATATATGTAGTATCATTTGTATTGTATAATTATTTCACAACATGTTTTAAACAACTTTGCCTATGAATATAAAAATGTCTTCATATTAACTGCTCTTTTATTTGATGGAAAAGACAGCAACAGATTAATTATTTACTTGCTAGTTGTACAATAAGTAATATGTTGTAATCAATTATAGTTGACTCTCATGCTAGTTAATGTTTTCATTGAACTTGAGTGAGAAATAACTTTTTTTAATACAAAGTATTTAGTTTAAGAAATTGCATTGGAAGTATCACTTGCTGAAATTATGTTCTTTAAGGGTTACCATGTTATCCATGTTGCTATAAGGGTTACGCCTTCTAGATTTCAGCGGTAGTGCTATTGACATTATTTTTTGTATTTCACACATCTTATTTACGTGGTTCTTTCTTTCTTTTCTTCATTTTTTAGAAAATCAGATCATTAGGAGCAATATTTTCAAAATTTTTACGTGGGTGACCGTAACTGTGACGTAAAGACGTCTGAGGCTGCGCGTCAATGAACGATGCCTTATAAGGAAAAAGCTAGACCTTTATCCAAGTTTTGTAATAGTAGAGCAAGATGTTCCACATATTGTACCCAATGGACGCAATATAAACAGCACCTTTTTGGAAAATATATTACATCTTGGAAGCGTTGATATTATTGCAAGATTAATATTGTTTGTATACAGAGATCCATTAAATATACCCAGCGTAGGCGTATCAATTTCGTTGACTATACCACAGGAAGGCATTATATAGGCCGATTATGTTTAAATTGTTCATTAAGTTGAAAAAAATATTCATTTATTTTAACCTCTTTTAATGTACAGTCATATCAGATATTATGATATATCTGATATGTTACGCATGTTATATATGATCAATAAGTCGACCGATTTCTTTCATTTCTTTTTGCTCTTTATCGAACACCTGGCAGAAAGATAATGAATATGAATGAAGTGTAGTATGTATTTACAAGAAAAATAACCTGAAAGTTGCACATCCTAATCCATCTCCATTTAAATTTATCTCTTGAAATGTACGTTTCTTTTGTTGAACCTTAATGTGAGTATCACCAAAAATGCTTTTATATAAATATTTATCGTGGTCTTAGATTTTGTGGATGCTAAAATTTTGTACGTCACGTTACGTTTTTACGTAAACTTTTTACGTTACACTTAAGTTTCTCACACAGGATAATACTCATAATGTCCCATAAAGCTTAAAAGTTCAAAAATAATCAGCTTAATTATTTTTATAGTCAATACTTTAGTTAACATGTGATAAGTAAATATTTTAGTGTGAATGAAAATTTTTAAAAATCAGTAGCTTGCAATAGCAATGAAATGCAAAAATTAATTTTGCTGTAAAATCCAAAATTTAGAAATGGGAATTTAAAAATTAACCATAAAATTTTAAGATCTTGAAATTTAACTCTCATTATTTTCAAAAAACACACCTTTAAATTGATTTGAATCCATGTACGAAAGTGATTGTACGTTTGAACTGAATTTGTGTTAAATTTTCCAGATATTTATTTCTGAAAGGATGAAAATGTCTCCCTTGATTTCTCGATGCTAGATGTTCTGTTACTGATGTGATGTATGTTAGATTTGGGGTAGTGAAAACTTTTTAATCAAATGAATGTATAAAAGATAAATGTTTTGTAGTTTAATCATAAAAGTCATTTTTAATTAATGGAACAAATATGATGTTGAGTTGCATATTATATATGGTTTATTGGTTATTTTCAAAATAATTACTTATGATTTTTTTAAAGTGTCTGTTAGTTACGTGAAAATTAACAGTAACAAGTTTGACGTAGAATAATTTGCGATATTTACAACAATTCTTCTATCTTTATCTCTGACTATTCCTAAGTATTTTATAAGAAATTTATATAAACATTCATTCAATCCATTATTTATTATATATTTATAAGGGATGACCATGGATTTAGCCCTCTCCATTGGTCTGCAAAGGAGGGTCACCTTATGATTGTTGAGCTACTCATTCAGAGAGGTGCTAGAGTTGGTGCAACAAATATGGGTGATGACACACCTCTACATTTAGCTGCTGCACATGGCCATGCAGAAATTGTAAAGTTGGTATGTGAATGTCTTTAATACTTCATAAGAAAGTGTGTTTACCATTTAATAAGTGCATCATGTTACTGCCATTATATTGATATCAAGTATGAAAGTTATTTGTGTAAAAGAAATTTTTTAACAATTTGGCTGTAAAGTATTATCTTATCATACCTAAATGTGATACTTAATTCCTTTGGGAAGGAATTTATTATCACATTTACATTTTTCATCTCTCTGTTTGTAAACATCCTTATAGTAAAATATCATGTAAATATTTTAAAATCAATAGCATATTGTTTAGTTCTTTCAGTTTAAACTAGAACTTACAATAGTGTACAATAACTTTTCTGTGGACATTTTAATTTTGTTTTTTTTTTCTTTATTTTGTATTAAGAATAATCTAATTATACTTTAGTACATGTATTTAGTATTTTTCAATTTTCTGTGTTTCCTACAAGGTTGTTTATATATGGACCTTATTGAATATGGGAGACCAGCCTTAACGAATTTTCACATTCCACCAAAAGTATTTTATTTTGATGAAACAGCAATCATACCTAGAATATGAAACAAGAGTATCAAGCTATTTTAAGTAGGAATAGTTTTTTGAATAAGTCAGACTAATTTTGGAAACTTTTTTAGCTGCTGCGCCACAAAGCAGATCCAAACTTAACCAATGAACATGGAAATACACCTCTACATTATGCTTGCTTTTGGGGATATCTGCCATTATCTGAAATACTTGTTAACCATGGTGCTTTAATATCACTTGCTAATAAAGATGGAGACACTCCTTTGGACAAAACTAGAGGTTCTTTAGCCAAAAGACTGCATGGTAAGTTTTCAAAGTTTTTCTTGGTAATCTTTGAAACATGATTAATGCTAGTTATGAATATAGGAATCTTTTAAAGTTTCTTAAAATTATATAAAAAGTACTTTCTGTCTGTCTTTATGAGTAGGGAATGTAGCTTCTTGTTCTAGAAGAAATTTTGATAAATTGACCTGATAACTGTGTAGTATTGTTTTATTCCTGCCATACCAATCGTATTAAAATTCTTTTAAATAAAATTTTTAGTTTTAATCATCATTTTATGCATAAATCATACAGGTTTTCTATTTGATCATTTGATATTTATGAATTTTAGAGCTTGCTGTGGAAACAGGACAAGATCTTAAGAAGATTACATTTAAGGATCAAAGTTGGCTGGGACTAAAGACAAGAAGCAGTAAGTATATGTATCTATGTGTAAATTGCAGCTGTCCTTTTTAAAAGTTAATCATTATTTGTTGTACTTCATAATGTATTTTGAATAAAATTTATGGGAGGAACTTCATTTTCTTCATAGAAACCAGTGTTTAACATTGCATAAATTAATTTAGAATTTAAACATTTTTCAAATTTAAGAGAATTTAAAAGTGTTGAAAAACTTACACTTGCTCCTTATTACTTTATTCTATAGTTAGTATTCTTATTTTTTGCTCCATAAACTGTTACATTTCATATTTTATCTAAAATTATCATATTTTATTTTTTACATAAGGAGATGCAACTTTATCACGTCATAGAGGAATAAATATCATGGATCTTTCTCTGCATACTCATTTGAAAACCAGTCCTTCTGGGGATACATGGAGAGGTCGTTGGCAAAAAAATGATATTGTTGCCAAAATACTTGCTGTTAGGGAATGCACTTCTAGGATCTCCAGAGACTTCAATGAAGAATTCCCAAAATTAAGGTTATTTATTGATGTTATTCATATTTTATTAATTAGTGCACTATAACATATACTATGTTTTGTAAACGATTAACAAATTGAAGTTCTCAATGTATCTACTCCTTTTTAAATTTAATTATTGCATTTATTGAGGCTTTAAAATCAAATAAACACTTATGAATTAAGTTTTATCTCATGTTGTATTGAAAAAAATTCTAATTCCTTTTTAATCTTCTGTCTAGACATGCTGCATCATAATTTATCATCAAATTCTATTTATTTCAGAATATTTTCTCATCCAAATGTTCTTCCTGTGGTTGGTTGCTGTAATGATCCTCCTAGACTTGTAGTGATCAGCCAGTACCTCCAAAATGGATCTCTCTACTCACTTCTTCATGATGCATCAGCTATTGGAAGTGTGGATATGGGTGGAAGGCCTCCTGTTGTTGACACTGCCACTGCACTCAGATTTGCAAGTGATATTGCTAGGGGAATGCAATTCTTACACACTCTGGAAAGAATAATCCCTCAGTATCATCTTAATTCTCGACACGTCATGGTTGGTTGAGTTCAAGTATTGTATACTCTTTAACAATCTTTTACTGTTTTCAATACAAATACATTCTTTTGACCTTCTTCTTTCCTCACATTTAAACTTTTTTCCCATTGTTTAAATTTTTTTGCATGGACTTATTTTTTATTCTTAGATATTCATTCTATGATAAATTATTTAAAATTATTTAAAATATTATTGAGTATGATAAGCAATAGTTAAACATATAATAAATATTATAATGAGGGCATTTTATATTTCTTGTAACTATAACGGGTATTTTACATGAAATGTTTTTCTCAATATCAAATTTTGTGATTTCTGTCAAGAATACTTCAACAAAGGAAATCTCTAGGTTATATAAAGTCACTTTAGACTTTTTATTCCAAGGACTTGACAGATGGGTAAAAGTCTTATAGTTCTAGCTTTAGATAGAGCAAGATAGCCCAATTGCTTGAGCAACCCAAGCCTACTGGCTATTGGGAGATCTAAGTCCCAGTCCTGTCATATATTATTTATGTGTGTTTTATTCTCGGGATTATTCCTGCAGCATGAGCTATTCACACAAAGTTCACTTTTACCCCTTTTGACTTCAACTTTTTGTTTTTTATTTCTTAGATAGATGATGACTTCACTGCCAGGATAAATATGGCAGATGCAAAATTTTCCTTTCAAGAGAAAGGGAGGGTCTATTATCCTGCATGGATGTCACCTGAAGGTAAGTGGATGTTTTAAAATTTTAAGTTGACATATAAATTTCTGTAAAGATTTTTTTCTTGTCAAAAACATTTTTATTATTTCCTGTTTTTTCCTTTATTTACATTGTTCACTCCATAATTGTGTCGATTTCAAATGTTTTCTTGACATTTTATCATCAAATAAATATGTTTTGATGCAGAAATAAGATTTATTAAATTTACTGATAATTATTCTAATAGGTAATGTAGAGCTAATAGAACCATAGAAACAGCAAGTTATTTTTTAATAAAATAGATAAAATGCAGGTGAGGCTGTGAAATTAAAGAGATATCTCTTTTACAGCACTGCAAAAGAAACCCTCTGATAGGAACTGGGAAGCATGTGACATGTGGAGTTTTGCTATTTTAATGTGGGAATTAGCAACCAGAGAGGTCCCATTTGCTGATTTGCCTCCTATGGAAGTTGGCATGAAGGTAAATCAATTGCACTAAATTATACAGGCAGCTGGAAACCAAAGATTTGATGTAGATCTAGCATTTTATACAACATGCATACTCAATGGATTTTTAAGCAGATTTGTATACCTTTAATGACAATTTTTTTGAACAATCTCTTAGAGCTATCCTTTTTTAGTTACATTGCACCAATAAATATTATTCCTTATTCTCCTATAATACCATATATTCAATTCATAAGAACTTCATAAACACTATATGAGTGTTTTTTGTGGTATAAATCTTCTGAGATTAAAAATATCATTTCAGTATATAGTTTACCAAATCCTTGTTTTGATTATTAATATAAATTCACTATTCTAAGTTTCCCTATAATTTTGTATGTTTAATTAAAGACTAGTTATTGTTCATAATTATACATGAAGTTCCCTTAACTGAAGGCTTCTTCAATCAAATGTCAATATTTTTACATTCATAATTTTATGTCAGCAAAATAAAAGTATTCAGTTCAAAATACCGATCTTTTATCTTTAAAATTTCATCTTTCATCATTGTCCAGAGTATTATAGAATCATTCAAGAGAGAAAACATAAAGCATAAAACATTTGTTAGGCTGCTAAATAAAGTTAAACAAAAACCTTTATGCCAAAAATAATTAATTTATCAGGAAGATTGCTAAAATTTAAAACATAGTGTATGTTGTGCTACATGAAGAATGACAAATTTTTAAACTTTTTAAGATAGATTATTGAACATCAGACCTTTTTTAACTCTTAAATTACTAGTAATAGCTGTGTAGATATGACATTAATAGAAACTCTTGATCCTATTAAAATATGCTCTTAAATGCTACTGAGTCAAGCAATCAAAACCTCTTCTGGAAGGTTTTTAGTACAAAATCTCATCTTTCTAATGCCATCTAGTGTAATCCAATCACACTTATACAACGCAAGATACAGATTACTACGGCAATCTATTGCAAAAATAATGGAATCCTTTTTATTGGAACTAATATTAGAGATTATAAACTTCATGCTGTCCTTTAATGCAAAATATATCTTTTCCACTGACTTCATTGAATGAATGTAGTGTTGAATGTATTTTATGTAAGAGTGTTAATGAAAATTTTGCAAGTAATTATTTCAGCCCCTATTCATCTATTTATGTCTCTGTCAGATTGCATTGGAAGGACTGCGTGTCAACATCCCTCCTGGAGTTTCTCCTCATTTGGCAAAGTTCATCAAGATATGTATGAATGAGGATCCTGGGAAAAGGCCAACATTCGATATGATACTCCCAATCTTGGATAAAATGAGAAGATAAGAATCTGCTTTATTCTACTGAAAATAAATGTGTTCTATGTGTCTTAAAAATCAGGTTTTTTTTTTAATATGTGAGGATGACTAGGTAATATATTTTTAGAAACCTATCATGATCATTTTTGTATAATGGTCCTATTCCATTGTTTATATTTCCTTTTTCTGAGGTCATATGTGCAGTTGTGTATTTACCAACTTTAATGGTAAATTTAATTTCACTCCATTATTTGGTCTAAATTTTAATAAGTATGAAATATTATTGATATGTAAATGGATGTAGAATTGCTAAAAAAATATTTTTCAACAAATAAGTATATCAACTATACTACCATTTACTTTGTTATTTAATGTTTCTCTTCCATTTAAAATATTTCCAGAAACACTCCTGTGCATATGAGTTTATTTTTTATTGATTGTCGTAGACCACCTTTCATTTATGAAAAGTGCTTTTCTAGTCGGTAGATAAATCCAACATAAAATATTTTACTATAGACTCATTATCAAAGAATTTTGTATTGAGTGAAATCATAAAGTTAATATCTATACAATATCTATGAAAGATTAAAATTGTGGCCTTCTGCTTTGGAAACATGACAACAGTTAAAGCACAATGAATCTATTTTTGTGACATGTTCTTATTATCACTATTGTAGATGGTGCATTTATAGCTTGGCTATTTTTTACTAAGGAATTTTTATTCAATATAAACTAGTGCCTTATACATTGAGCTTCATAATATTTTGTATAAAAATGCAAAGTTTATTATTAACAGAATTCTATATAAAACATAAAGATTATTGTAAATAACATCTTACATTTAAAATGTTAAGTTGCATTTTTGTGATGTATTTTATGCAAACTTCCTTGTTATGAAGATAAATTATATGAGGTTATGATTGATATTAAAAATTAACTTTAACCTTATATATATATCTATGTAAAAACTACAGTACAAGCAATTTTCAAGTAATAATGACTCACATTATATTTTAAATTTGTGATAATGCTGTACTACTTGCCTAAATATTATTGATCAGTATTCTTTGGTTTTCTTCATTTACATATACGTTTAAAGAAGATAAGTCCTTTTTCAGACTATTTGGTTATTATAAAATTGATTCTACATTAATTTTGAAATTTCTTCTTGGTAAAAATCATTATACTATCAGTTTGCGTAAAGGGTGTATTTATTTAACTTAAATTGTGTTCATTTTTAATGTGTATGAGTGTGTTTGAATGATGACATGACATAGGTTTTCCTGTTAAATTGTCTATAGTAACAATGTGAAGTTTTAATTTTTATACGGAAGATTATTGTTGTGCTTGTACATTGAAATGTTAGGTTAATTTATATTTTATACAAGTGTAAAGTTTTATAATTGTTCAATAGCCATGGTAATACTTGTTCTAATAGATGTTTATACCTCTTCCATTGCATTATTACAAATTGTTTTTTCCTGTCATGTTATTTTTTGTTGTAATTATTCTTTGCCTTGTGTGTGAACCATATTTGTAGTGAAACCTTTCATGAAAGCCCCTTAGAGGAATCCGTTAAATTTTGTGAACTGAATCAGTTTTAGTACAGTGATTTGATCTAAATATTTGAAGTGGTTGTTTCTTGATGTAAAATATTCGTTAGATCTGTCTTGAAGATGAATCTTTGTGTTGAAGAATTTTTTTTACTGCACCATTAAATCTCATGAAGTATTATTTCTATATTACAAATCCTGAACAGAAATCATGGGTATTACTCAAGTTAAATTTATCCCCTCCTTTTTTGCATTGATAATTGGCAATGTTTAAAATAATTTGGTTCATTTTTCCTTATGGGAATGTTATACTAATGCTGAAAATCTAAGCAATTAAAATCTTTCAATCATTTTTCTGATGTAATTACTGTTCATTGCATTTGCAGGAGTTTATAGGTAATAAATATTTTTACTGTGATCATTTTATAATTATATATTTAATCCATTTTATTCTTATTCATAATAAATTTCAATATACACAATAATAATAATAATACATTGCAATAGTCCACTGCTCTTTGGGCGTATGTTTAAAATTTTCCAGAACAGTTTATAGGCGATTTTTAGGATGGATTTTTCACATTGCTAAATTTTAGGGTTAAAAATATGATAATAATATTAACTACATTGAAAATTTATTGAAGAAAATTTAATTATTTTTTAATCAATTAAATGGAAATTAAAACATCAAATTGAATAATGGTAGCATATTAAGCAAGAATGAGAATAGATCCAGGGGATTAAAGTTAATGTATTAATCCAAGTTGTTAATAATATGGTTTAACTCCCACAAATAAAATTTAAATTGAAATGTTTGGAGAAGATCCTTTTCAACTTGATGAATAACTTGGAAATTATTATATAATCTCTACCACAAATAGAATACTTATCGTTTTTTCTCGATATCTAGTTTAAGAATTATGCCTTACATCGACTAGCTAGGAGAACATATATGAATATGTGATAGATAGAAAATCGTGAAAATTAAAAACTGTTGTCAGATAATATATACATTAATTTATACTGAGTAATTGCTCGGGAACAGGTTTATCATTAAGCATAGTGTGAATACGGATGGAGTAGATCAAGATGGTTTATTCATAGAATTGGAGAAAGATATATGTCAGTCGCGTTTATCATTTCTTTCCGCGAATTTAACCTCCTTAATAAATTCTTGAAATCGATGGTGCCTCTGCGGTTGAGCTTGAACATAAACGCTGAATTTGGAGGACGGAGAAATTCGCGCATGCGCTCTCAAAGCTACCTTGAGTAAGGGGGAGGGGTCATGAAGAACGGGTCTGGGCGAGGTTTAGTACGGAAGAACGCGCTTTGGTTGAAGACGCAGGCAGTTGGTGCGTTGCGGCAGACTAGGTCGGGTTGTCATCGATATTGCAGATTCTTCAAGAAAAAGTAAAGATGTTCGGATCATTCACTGGAGGTATGTTTTTAAGGCCGCGACTATAAGTTATGAACTTGAACTCCCTTTTTTATTTGCGGGAGGAATTTTTCAATGAAAAAGGGACATGAGATAATATTATACTTGCTTTAAATTTGAATATTTTTCCTCCGACCGGAGATTTCAGATAAAGCTTATCAGTAGATTCTTTTCCTCGCGGATGCAATATAGCATATATCTAGGCTGTAGTTAAACGACATTATTTTAATATAATTATAGTTCTTCTAGTGACCTATCAGTATACTTGTTGATTGATTTTTAAACTCCTGTATGTAGTTAGTACTCATGAAGATTGAATAAAATACAGAATCACTGTTATTTATCTACTATTTTCTGCAATGAAATACTTTGCTGCGGTACTTACAATTATTTCCTTCGCGTCCACACAATTCGTGCTACCATTTAACAAAACGCTTGGATCGGTAAAAGTAATTTTCGTTTTCTCACAGATTTAGGAATTTCCAAACGCGATGTTGATCGTGACCTATTTCAGGGGTTTTCAACCTCTTCACATTCTCAGACAGTCCTCCATGTTTTCAACCTTCAGCGGAGGGGTTACGATGGGCGACAACAATCAGTTGTCAGAGAAAAAGAAACGAGTATACAAGAGAGTATAAGTAGTGGAGATTTTAAGAGTCCGCAATTAACTAAAATTAGACAGAAATATCCGTGTGTGATTGAAAATGTTCAAAAGTTACATCCGCATAATTCACAGATATTCTCGCGACTTCAGGCGCCAAGGCGATTTTACCCTTCCCTTTTCTGCCACAATCTCCAACTCCATTCCATTGCAGGAGCCCTCTTATGATAAAAGACATAACACCGTATGCGTCTCCCATGGGATTTATTCCCTGCGACGCAATTGTCAAGGACGCGCGTGTGTGAGGACCTCTGCGTACGTTTACTACCGTGCAGAATTTTTTTTTCCTTTTAGAAATGACGCAGAAATGTGCGGTGCTCTTGAAATCTGAGATTGGAATTTGTAATATCACTAGAAAAGAAAGTAACCCAGCGGATTCTTCAGCTCTATTGCATCATTTTTTTCTCTTTAGTTAACCACGAACGTGGTAACTATCAATAATTTCTAAGAAACGTTTCCAAAAGGAAAAAAAAACAATAATTACTCTGCAAGATTAGAAAATTACGGGTTGACCCCCTCTAAAAACTAGAGGGGGTCAACCCGTAGAAAACCCAATTCTGTGAAGAGTTAAATTACTCTACCCTATTTTTTTTTGACAAAACTTTTATATCAGCCTATCACCTTGAATAGGAAAGAGCGTTACCTGCAACGCCCTGTCTGGTACTGCACCAATTCTCATGCGTTATTTTTTCGGAGGTAAATTAGTCGGTACACTCACTGACTCCTTCCTTTTTAATGAAAAAGAAATGGATGTTTATACTATTAGTTCAAATTAAAAATATTCTAACTAATTTCTCGGTAAGTCTTCGAAATGTTTTTCCTCGACAGTTTCCAGCGTGGTAAATCTAAGTGTAACTTTTAACATACTATAATTTTGTGATTTCTTTAACTGTTTTTCCTTTGATTGGTAACCTTTTTTTTGTGTACATTATTTTGTAACATTCTTCCATTTCCATATTGAATTGAAAAGGTATTCCATAAATTTACAATGAAAATCGTCACGAATCAGAAGTTGAATCATCGTCCTGACGTCATGCAACTTCACCTTCGTAATCCTCGCTTTACGTTATTTCCGTAAACAGCAATTCGATGTTACTTTACCTACGTGTTTCATATAAACAGTAATTGAATTTGAGAGTGAATAACTAAGACAACTCCTGTTTTGATATTTTTCACAATTTTCAGTGTTAGCAACAATGAAGCTCGCAATTTATAATGATATAAACTATGGGATAGAGAAACTGAATATATTTACGTAATTTTATCACAATTTTTAAGACCAACATAACATAGATGAATTTTCCGAAAGGGTCAATTATTTACAAAGTTGTGCGAATTATGAAAATGATTGCGAGTTACAGAATGGTGTTGGCGCGATGTTAACGCCGAGTAATAACGGAAGCGGAAGAAAAGAATGTGTTTGGGAAAAGGAGTATAAAACGGGACGGCTGAGAGTAGCGAGGAATAAATATGGGTAGAGGTAAAATGAGTCCTGAATGTGTAAGAGATCCGGAATCAGGAAATTATTCACGGACATCACTTCTTTCGTATATCTTAAGCTGACAAGGCTTTACTCTGAATCGCGGATGGCTGCTTTTCGTACGAGAAGCGCATGATTTATTCTTACGTAACCTCTTACTTAGATACCGCTGCTGAGAAGATGCGGGAAGGCAAATGCGCGCAGTTAATGCTTCATAAACTCACTCCATTGGATGAAAATCCCGCATTCCTTCATGATAGAAGCGTAATTTGTCCTTAAGCATAAGCAAGGATAAAGGAATCGCTCATTAGTCATAATTATTTTATGCTATCGAGAAACTGAAATCCGCAGACAAGTCTAATTTCTTCTCATTAATAAAAGGCTCATCGTGCCAGAATATAGTTATGTCTAACCTCCTTTTAAATCTGCGGTGGTCCTTTATAAAATTTGAGCATAAAAATTTAGGCATTTTTTATAAAATAAAAATGATAATTTTATAACCTAAACCAGGACGATTTTGATTGCTTAGGCAGATTACTTTTAAAATTATTCTATTTGGTCAGAGTTGAGAGAAAAGATTTTTTAAATTTAAATCTGATAGAAGATTATGGCATGTAAAAATAATTAGAAAATTTGAACTCGAAATGGTGGCCATGTAAAGTGACTTTCTCCACCTCATCTGAAAAACTGCGAATTCTTCACTGTCGCCTATTTTTGGATACTTACGCATAGCCCTTTCTTTTTCGCGTGTTCGTAACTCCTTCCTCTTAAATCTAAAAAGCCCTTGGAAAATTACCTTTCTCTTAATTAATGTTCCCTTTCTTTCTTGTAAGATGTATGGTATTATATATATGGAAAGAAGATGGTATTGGCGTATCACATCATTTCAAGTTTCAGTTCAAGTACATTTATCGATCATTCTACTCTAAAATCCTCGGTGTTTGGAGGTCAAAAGAAATCGAAAAATGTACACTCACTATTATGAGATAATTTTCGAGGAAGTATTAATTTAACTAAATTCACTATTAGACCTCGACGCAAGATTATCTAACGTGTACAAGTGTTCTGCATTTCTATCATTATCACATTCTTAATTTTTACATTATTTTGAATTATGTAGCCAATAAATTTATGATACTAATGATTGGAGGTCAAAATATGTTGATTGAAGAGCCGTTAGAAGAATATCCAAATTCCAGATCAGGCATCGCATGATTGCTCGGAGTCCAAGCGCCTTAAGTGATAACCCGTCAAATCGCTATGACAATCTGTAGTGTTGGGGATAATGAGCGTTCGAGAATCAAGTTCACTTTCTCGAGGAAGTTTCATAAATTCAGCGGAAAATGTATAGGTAAATCAAATATGAAACTCCTCCAAAAAGGTTAAACTTATTTTCTTCCTACAATAGAACATCTCGTAATTTTTTGTATGATTGAAATGTATTTATGTACACGTTTATATGATACACAATTAATCGATATATTACTTTAAACTATAATCATTCAATAATGAAATCTCTGAAAACTAAAATTATTTATACGTATGTGCGTGTGTATATTGTTTATGCATCGAGAAACCAAACATGATGATAAAGGGAATAAGCACCGTTAATCTGATAAACAGTTTTCCCTAGAAAGCAACCCTATTGTACCTGTTTACTTTGCGGATGGGTGCAAGTCTATCAGAAGTATTAATCCAATCAGCTCCTAAAGGAAGTAATTGGTTCTGATTGTGGAGGGTAAATCAATGAGTAACATATAAATCGATGAAATCATTCATGAAAAAAATTATGTGCCTCATATAATTTTCTTGTTACATTTCCGAACAGAAATAACGACTTCTAGCGTATAAATTGCTCGGATTGCTTACCTTCCAAATGCCATCAAACAAATTAAAATCATTGCATTTTCATGCGAACAATCAAACATATTTTTAGAGATAGCTGATACATATCAATACATTGATAAATACAGGTTAGAATGGACGTGGTAACAATCAAAAAGATCGTACAAATGTCAAACAAAACGAAAAAAGATATGCTGAACAGTGTTCAGCATATCTTTTTTCGTTTTGTTAACATTTTTAACATTTGTTTTGTAAACATTGTCAACATTACAGATAACTGAACTGATACTGTGAGCTAAAAGCAGTCCAAACTAAAGAGTGTGAGACATCTCCTAGAGAGCCGATCGATGAAGAAATAATCGAGTAAGAGTTACAATAACGTAACTTGGGATTGGCCATTCTGTGGAAAAGAAAGTTGCCGACAGAAATTAAATCGCATTATTTATATGAAAAACCGTATTTGATTAAGTATTAGTCAACGAAAATTGAAAGTTATACATTTTTAATTTTTATTTATATAGATCGAGATGGTCGCGTTTATTTGCGAAACCAATCGTTTTTTTTTAATTGGAACAGGCACTTCTCCTTGCGTCGTTAAATTGCCTGAAATAATGGATATTTATTATCTATTCAGAGGTTTTATCGAAGTGTCGACCATATTTAGCTAAATAAACGCCAAGAGGAAGCAAGTACCAAATACTGCTTACTAGTATGATATTAAATCTACTCTAGCTACTATATCGGACAATGAAATAAATGGAATAGTTGTGAAGAAAACAAAGTCGAAATTAGGGCTTATCTTCCTCTTACTTAAACAACACTTTATCCACAATTTTTAATTATTACCGCAGAAATGGAATGATTCTTTTTCAATATATTGTAACACCGTAGGAGTAATCATTTGGATGTACTACGAGTAAAAATCGCAATGAAATAGCTATGAGTAACCCTCGTCAATAAACCATGCCTTAGTGACTGGTTTCCGTTTCCTTCTTATTGATTTCTTATATGGACTCGGAATTCAAGCGATTCAGCCCTCGGCGTCATGTTGGTCATTTTATTCACTGCGGTATCTGTTTGGACGCTCAGGAATTCCGGCTGCATTATGCTACCCTATGACATCATCTTTGTGATGTCATCTTAAGTTTCCGCGTACAAAACAGCCTTGTCTTCAAAGAAAATTTTCGAAACTTAAGGAAACATATAGCATTCATCATTAATTTCCCCTTTACCTTACAGATTATAGAATACCATTCCAAAAAAAAACAGAGTAAAGATTCTCAGCAGGTAGCGGAATGCAATGACAGATTTATATGTAAAGCGGTCAAGTTCAAAATAAAGATTATTCCTAGTGATCCCTAAGCTATTTTAATAATTGATTATGGAAATTAATTAAATGTCACTTGACCGCTAATTTAACAAGATTGAAGGACATTTTATCTGCTTAAATACTCTTTCTGATCAGTTTAGGACATTTTGCCATATAGGAACCTAACCATTTTGGAAAGATAATCTTTCCCGAGTTCTAAAATTGAATTGTTAATTAAACGCTCTCAAAGTATCATCAGCGAAGCGAGATGGCGATTATTCCGCCTTTTTGAATAGCACATATGGAAAAACGCTAAAAGAAAAGATAATAATATAATAATTGGGTTATGATACAGAAATTAACACAAACCCCAAAAACGGCAATGATACCTCAAGAATATGAATCCTCATCTTACCGGTAGTGAAATGCTATGTGTGCATTTATCCATTAACGCCATCAGCCTCTTATTACTTAGTAAAGTTGACATGGGTGAAGGAAGCGCTCTGCATTCCCTGACCCAGAAATATTTGATCAGATGGGACTTGTAGGAATGATGAAACTAAAGCCTCTCAAATAGATGTGCCAACTACTATCTACTAAAATGGCTATATACTATTTTTTAAATAAGAGAATACAAACGGAGTTCGGTTTATATTACTAATTAATCACTGGTGTTTAGAACTCGAAGAATAAATGCAATCAAAGATGGCACTATATTCAACACAACTATAGTGAGTCAAGAAGATACATCAACATTCCCCTGCATGTGTTCACAAAATATGTTGTTCAGTAGCCCAAAAAGTGCTTCGAGTGAATGAAGATGAGTGAAGAGGATTAATGAGTTCTTATACATATTTGTAATTAATCTGATCAACTTAATTTCCTCCTCAACAATGAGCTGACTAAAGTGAATTGGTATTGTAGTGCTATGCATAATGAAGCTAGAGGCTGTTGGTTTCATTTTTACAGATTAATTATATTTTTGTTTTAGCCGTCTTAACTTCATTTGTGAAAGTATTCCAAAGTTTAAATAAGGAGGAATGGAAAATTCTATGCACACTCAAATTTGAATAATATCCATAGACTGAATTTTGTAATTATATGATACAACAGAACTGCTGTTTATTGCATAAGCTACTTATTTCATTCATGCAATGCATAGGATATAAAGGACAATGAGTCTTACAGTTTATTTTTCTTTTGTGCTTTTAAAAGTTATGCTGTCATTTTCAAATATAGAATTAGAGCCAGTCTTATTTAATGATGATGAATTGAGATAACTGATTTCTTAATTTAGAAAAATATGAATTGGGGAAGAGAAAAAAAGTTCTTCAATACATTTGCAAAAAAAATTAGTGATGAAATGAAAATGATTTAATGTGAAACCATATGATAGAAACACACAATATTAAATTAGCCTTCAAATTTCTTCTTAATTTAAGAAATTTAATCGATTCCAGCTTTCAAGGGTCTCAGCTCAAAGGCTGAGTCATTATTGGACAGTAAGAAGAAGGAGGTAGAGCAACTAGCTGAGGAAAAGGCTAAAAAAACTGGCGAACTGTTGGAGAGCCAAGTCAAAAAGACAGGTGAAACCGTTGAGGAAGCTGGACGAGAAATTGTTGGATCCATCGTTGGGGCTGCCACTGATGTAAGTAATATTAAGTAATACTATTACAGCGATTATTTATTTCTAATTTAAGCGTTGCTGTTGAATTGAAGTACCAATACTTCTCTTCACAAGTTTAATACATTCTGCATAAATTATGAGTAGCAATAGTCAAAGTAATCAAAGTGCTATTTTGACCAACGCTCGTTGTTAAACTTTCTTTTCAAAAAACTTATTTCTTAACTATCTTTTTATAGATTAATAGATTGGAAAAAGAGTAACATTAATGGTATAAAATTTCTTTAAGCACTCAGTAGATAGTATAACATTCTGAGCTTTTTCTATCTGATACTTTTCTCTGAATAGAGCTAGATTTTCCCCAGGATAGAAGAACAGCCATCCAATTTCAACAACTTATCAGTTTTTCATGATCACTTGATGTTAGTAAAATACTAAAATAAAGATTTCAGAAGCAATTATCAGTGTCTATCAATCAATATATAAATAAAGCTTTATCAATATCTACGCTGAAAGCCTATTATGTTTCTAAAATAGGTAAAATCTACAGCACAGAAAGAACTTGCAGAATCTATGGCAGCTGCTGAGCGTGAATTGGATGAGCAGGCTACAGCTGCAGGGAAAAAAATTGATCAGACTGTAACAGAAGGCCAGCAAAAAGTTGAAGGCGCAGTAGATACAGCTTCAAAGGCAGTTGATGCAAAACTACAAGAAGTTGATAAATTTATTGATGATAAGAGAAATGAAGCAAAGGTTGCAGCTGTAGAAGCAGGGAAGAAGATTGGTGACAGTAAAGACTCTGTTCTAGCAAAAGCAACAGGAGCACTCAAGTGTAAGTATATTCTATTGTGAAAAGTATGTATGTCAGAGAGAATTAAAACCTGGAAAATTTGAGTTCTGCTTGGTGATTAAGTTAACGACGTTACTTAACGTTAAGTCATAGAACGGCCAACAGTAAATTTTAATCATACTGTACTTTGTTGACAGCTTAACAGATAAATTTTAAATAAATATAATTATTTATAACTGATAAGCTTTCAATTGTATCTAAATTTTTAGTAGTCTCTTTTTTCCTTTTGTTATATAATTTTGTAAGAGATTGAATTATTTTCTTTGTTTATAAATTGTCTTTTTGTCTTTGATTTTTTCGCTTTAATCAGAAATGTTATAGTGTCCTAGCATAGTCGAGAATTCTTTAAAAATTTAATTTTTATTATTTTATAATTATTTTCATTTTTTATATTCTTCTCATTAATTTTTTTAGTGGAGTAGCAAGCAGAATTTAAAGGAAGCAGTGGCAGCTTTAAGCAGCGGAAAAGGGACTCAAATTTATGTATTAAAATGGTTAGGAAGTTTTTTTACAAATTATCAGATTTTTCAGAAGTAGCATTTATTTAATTTTAGTACTAAAGATCTCTTTTTATTAAAAAAGGTTAAATTCTGTTTAAGCATAGTTAACTGTACTTTTTAACTTAGCAACGTATAATTTTTATTGAAACTTAGCAAGTAAAAAATATTAAAATAGGCAATTTTTAAAAAATCAAAACTTCATGAACATGTGTGTACGTGTGTAACAACAGAGGAAAAGGCTTTATTTCCTTCCTTAAATAATTATGTTCAACTCTGTTTAATTACTCTTTAAATTCAAATATTAATGACTCTCTCTATTTTTTATAGTTTAATTCCGCCCATATGCAGATGCTGAGAAAACAGCCTACATAGATCAAACATCATACACCACCTTAATGGCAAATTGCCATTTTCTTAGGCTCTCTATCTATTCTGCTTGATGTCTCTTACTTCTTTCTGTCCATCCCCAATTACATTGGAGACTGTAAAGCAATTTCACTTAGTTCCTCTAGAGCCAAAAGTGCTACTTAGAGCTGGAATAAGATGGTTGTCATTAATAGTAATGTGCCTTCAGCTTATTCAGGTTTATGCATTGCCTATATTTCAGAATATGATTACAAAGTAAGCCTAAAAGAAAGGAATATTTTATTTAAAAAATAAAAGAAAAATGTGCCTATAAATGCAGATTTTCCTGGGCCTCTTTTATACTAATGTATAATGTGAGCATGGTATTTATCAGCAATTTTGAACGCTAATTTAGTGAAGTTCATATTTGTATTAGATATTCTCAACAAACAAACATTTTCAGCGTTCCTATTTGTACATCATCCTTTGTTACTACATCACTTAACAAACATATAAATTATGCTTCTTGCACAACCATTAATCTGTTTTCAATTATTAATCACTTGGGTTTTTTCCCTATGAAATTTTTTCAGTTTTTTTTAGTTTTAAGAATATATTTATGGGGAAGACAACCCAAAGAATTTAAAAACACTATTTAATCACTAAAGGGTGCTTGGTTAGAAATGTATCAAGAGTCATGTTATTTTTGCATTCAAGAACTTGCAACTGAAATTACCTTTTTTAATGCTTTATGAGCAAACTTTGAAGGATTGAACCTTAGATTTGCATCTTTTGAGGCAGACCTCTTGCTTAATGAGCTTCCCTTTGTATTGTAGGCCAGTTTGAAAATACTCTCTAGTTATTTTTAAGAAATATTTAATGTTGGTTTTGGATGAATTTTGTTTAGTTTCTATTAATTTTTGCTTTGAGTGTCTCACTTCATTTTATAACAATTTTAAATGCATTATTATACATGTTTTCAAAAGTGCTTTTACAAAATATACTAAACAGCTTAATAAATATTTTAATACCATGCAAAAGTCCTGAAATTGCAATATCTTTACTAGATAAACTTTGAAAGTGTACAAAATATATTGTTGAAGTTATATGGAGGGATTAAAATTTTTTTAAACACACAGTAAGCCTGAGATTTAATGGTTGTTGACAACTTATGAAAAACATGAACCCAATGTTATTGTGATATTTAAGAATGATTTTGTATTAATTACTTTATCAACTGTGTAAAGTACCTTAAACATTCGAATGTACCCAAGCTTTGAACTACTAAAATAAATGTTATTAAGCTGAACTTTCTCTACTTGTTTTCTTCTAAGTTTTTAAAAGCATAAACCTCATAATCAACCATTCTCTCTTAGTCCCTATTTCCTTCCTTAGCATGGGATACAATAGTTATTATAATTAGTATTTGATAATTAGTTGAAATGCCCTCCGATGAACTACAACTTCATGCTATAATAGCAATTCTGATTGCTCCTTAAAGAGACATCCAAGATGGATTGCAGGGTAGGAGTCAGACAAAGGTAGTCCAAGTAGTCTGACTTCAGTAAGGAAGATATAAGGACATCTGTATGCCAGTTCAGAGGAATTTTCCTGATGGTGTCACAAGAAAAACATAATTGGGAAAGGCAACAGGAAGCCACACTATTTTTTCTACAAAAAATGTATCCTTGCACCCTCAACTATGAGATGAAGGCATTCCTTCCAGCATAATAGTCCCAAAATCGGATTTTTGGAAGGGGAACATTGGAAAGGATATATTTATCAACATTGATAAGTGAAGGATAGGAATGTGAAACAAAGGTTCTCTATTTGTGGGAAGCTAGGAAATAGAAAGATAGAGATGTAAAATCTAGAACAAGATATATTGGATGTTAGAGATATAATTTGGACTGGGGAAAGTTATTTCTGGAATGACAAACACAGAGTTATATATTCAGGTGAAAATGATAAAATAGCAAGGCAATTATTATAAAGAAGTGGAGTAGGAGAGCAAAGTCTTCCCTCCCAAAGTCAGACCAGCAAGAAACTGCTGATAATCAAGATAGAGACAGATTCTATGGACAAATAGTTCAGGTATATGTATGATTGCATTCAGCCACCCTGAGGGAGATATAGAAGAAATGTACGAGCAAATCGAAGAAATGATCAGTGCAGTAATACAGAGTAAGTAAGTTTGGATTTGGAAATCATAAAGGCAACAGAAAAAGACTGGTGGAATTTTGCAATGATAAGAATTTTATTAAAAGAAACACTGATGCAGAAGATACACTTGGAAGATGGCTGGATGCATTGCTAAATATCAAATTGATTACTTCAATGCTAGGAAAAGGCGCAATAACCAAATTAGTTATCTAGGCACCAACTTAGACAGTGATCACAATTTGATAGCAATAGAGAGCAATAGCTTACTTATAATTCTATTCTACTAGTAACTCCATAAATTTTTTCGTTAAAAGCGATGAAAGGGACTGAAGAACTCTCATACTCCCGAGGACTGCATCAAGTATATCAAGCTTTGTAAGTCAATAAGGAAATAAATTGAAAAGGACATATGGCATTCAAAAAAATTTTGTGAAAGAAGCTATTCAAAATAATAAGAGCATGATGTGGCATGGGTGGCCAGACAACAGCAAGCAATTGGGAGTTAAAATATTTTGCCCATTAAGAAAGAAGACAGTGAAACAATAATACAATACACAATAGAGGTATAATATTGTGGACTGAGTCAGAGATATTCTGTAACCTTTACAAGAGGACTAAAATTGTGAAGAAATGAATCAAGATCCAAGGGAAGAATCAAAAAGCCTGTCTTTCATTTTACAGGAAGATGTACTTGTAGCACTCAGAAAGATGAATAAACAAATGGATTGTTGGCAGTACATTTAAACTAAGAGAAATAGTAATTGCTCCCATTATAGCAGAAGGAAAAGCATTTACTATTTAACTTGGAAAAGGAAATACCTGAAAATTGGAAACATGAAAGGATTGCCCTTCTACACAAAAAAGAAAGCTTGGAGGACTTGAAGTACTCCTGTTCTATTATTCTTCTCCCAATTCTCTTGCAATACAAGTTTCATTGTACATTTTAAAAAATCCCTGGTTGTAATACCTAAGTATTCTAGCAACGAGAATGTAAGAGTAGAGAGAATTGGGAAATACTTGGGCAGCCCTACATCCCATGTCAGATTGAAAAGGGCTTATAATGATGAAATGTGCACTATTTGAAAAGGGGGCTCTCTGCTTATGAAATAAACCATCAGTTTATACCAAAATGCTTGAGAGTTTGCTCCTTGGAAATCTCATCTATTTAAAGATGAACCACTGAATGACTGTAAATTCATGAGAGAATTGATTTGAAATTTCTAATTCTTCAATAACCAAAACATAATATTAATTTCACTAACTTGAAAAATAATGAACAACAGTCTATAATCAACTAGTAATCAAGATTTATTACCAATCATCTATCTATAAGCTCATTATTTTAATCAAACCTTTCCATTTACGAAGATAATGATTTATGATTCATGTTTCTCAATTTATTATTTCTTAAAAATTATTTAAAATGAATTTATAGTTTTACATGGAGGGTTTTAACTGAAATACATTTGGTGATCTAGTACAGTACTAAGCAGTGATTGAAAAAATGATAAATCCTTCATAAGAAAAACAAAATAATAGACTTAAATTTACTCCACATTTCAATGGATAAGTAAATTAGCAGATGCATGTATGAACCTTCAATAAATATCTAAAGCTTTCAATGAAAATAAAGAGTTGTCATAATTTTTAATGATTGGAATTCCTCATCTGAGGAATAAATTTTAATTCTGTAGTTTAGTAAATGTTTATTATGAAGTCATTAAAAAAAATATATTTCAAATTAAAAACTTTTCACAAATGGAGTGCTTCCACAGTTAACTTAAACACAGTTACTTAAACTTAATAAACATAAGGCCTAACATAAGAAAAAATAAGGAATGAAGTAGATTATATAAACTATTTAAAATATTTATGGAACTTACAATTGTTAGACGGCGTACTTGTAAATTTCAGGTGCATTTACAACTGATTCTATGAATTTATTTGAAAAGAAATTCAAATTGAATACACAATTTTTTAAGATTTTTTCTGAGAACAACATTCATCTCTTGTAACTGAAAAATCTCCGCATATATTCTCGAGATCGAAATTTAGCAAAATGCGATAAATCTCCTTAGAATAGGGTCGAAAAACAACCGAAGATAATTTTCTAAATGGATTTCAATTTATAGGATGTGAAATTTGGATTTTTAACTAAAAATTTTACAAACAACAAGATTTATAAAACACTTTCCGAGTGACACGAATTCACTTAAACGCTAAAACCTCAGGTTTCGTTCCATTTTGAATCTTGAGAACTGCCAGTTTAGCGAATTATTTAATAATTATCGATGCCTTAGATACTGAAATTCTTCCACAAAGACGACTAATTTACAAAAGTGGGATAATAATCTAAAAACCAGGCTTCCTGGGGAAATGACAAATAAGATAAACTATGTTTAATGTTGAAAATGCTTAGTTTAGTATTACAAAAGAAAGAATCAATATCTAAAGCCATATTATATATGAATGTAATATTTTCAATAGGTGCATAATGAATGAATGCGTTCAGAAATATTATGTTGAGGAATTTTTTAGCTTCCTTCCAAATATACAAATATATTCAGTAAGTAAATATAATCCACAATATGCGTAAGTTTTTACCTGGTAAAAATTCCGAAATTCTTTGTGAGAGATCCCATTATTAAGTGTATGTGTTTTAAGGATAATGACGTTCATAGATGTTAGTATGATGAAAATTTATCTCCATTTTTTGTTACATCAAACTTTACCTTTATCTTGATGTCCTTGAAAGCACCAGTTATTAAGGTAGTGAAGGCGAGTGATAAACTGAAACGCGTTATTCTGATCTCTATTTTAGTAAAGAAGGCAGTATCTGCCTACTTACCAGTACTCAAAGGGTTGAGACTTACTAAAATTTGCAGCTGATTCATTCAAACTATGGCTTCGATTTCCATGCATAAGCATGAGCTTCACACACCTCCAATACAAGAGATAGCAGAGGGTGAGGAGTGATTTGTAATATCTAATTGGAAAAAAGCAACAAATTCTAATTTACTATCCCCGTCAGTGATTTTCATCGCCGTAGTTGAGGATAGTTTAAGTTGAATTTCGCTCATAAATATTTCTTTTATTCTTACGAAAATTAATCTCTGAATTTTATGCAATATCAATTTTATCTTCAGTTTTAGCCTCAGGTCTTACAAGTAATTTTGCCGAGGTCAGTGTTGAGGTAATAGACTGTCCTGATCTCACGCAAACACCGTTCAAATTTGCTTGCAAAGGTTAGTGATCTGACTCTTAATTACTTCCTAATCATCATCCTAAGATATGAACGATTTTGATGAATATCAAGCACTAGTCTATATTTTATTTGCATATACAATATACATTTTTCATATTCAAAGAAGAAAAAGAATTTTTGTCCTTTTATTAAAATGTATTTATGATGTAAATACGTCTTTTGCCTAATTAAGGGTAGTTATGAAAATATTAATTACGCACAGGTCTAGGAGGTAATCCAAAACTAATCGAGGTAGGAGGTCCACCTTACCTTTTACCTACCCCTGATAGAACAAAATTGTATGATCTTTGTGACATAGCCAAAACTGTGGAATCACCTAATGCCTTTATCATTGGGGCAGGAGCAGGACCGTGGCCATATGCCCACACAAATTGTGAGGTCTGTTTCACTTTACAATTTCAATTTTAAACTTTCCTAATTAAAGACAAATTCTTGTACTTAATTATTTAAATACATATATTTTTAAATATCTTTATCTTTTAGTTATGTTATTGTATTATAGAGAAAAATTGCATTTGCTGATTTTAATAATATATTTGAGTTTAATTTCAATATAATTTTAATTAATTTAGTTTCAATTTAAATTTTTAATTAATTTAGTTTGGGTGTAATTTTTATTTTGCTTCCTGTTCAATTAAATTTTTAAACCTCAAGTTGATAATTTAGTGATAATATTGTACATAGAATTGAAGATGTCTGGAAGAGCTTGACGTATTCATTGAAATGCATAGGTCATTGGGGTATAATTAAAGTATTTCACTTTTATTACAGTGAAGCGATGCTTCATAAAGCATATCCAAATATTACACTCAAATTAATTCCATAATTCCTTCACCTCCATAATATTGTTAAAGCCCTATATAGTACTTTGCTCCATTGTCGCTGATTTGTTTTGAAATATAGTTCAAAGGATGCTGACTTGAGTTCTATTTCCTTTCTCTATTAACCTATTAACTATTTTAATTGGAATTAATGATTTTAGGACTTCTTGACATCCATTATATTTTTTGAAAATATTCTGAAAAAAGGTGGATCAAAGTTGAATTCTTGGGACCTCAGGAAATGTCCAATTACCAAAGTTATCTAATTTGAATGGAAGATGGCAACAGTAAAAGTAGTAAGATAGCAAAGAGAACCAAAGAGCAGAAAGTACTTACTCAAAACTTTAGAAATATGAAGTGAAAAGTAATAATTTTCTCAAATCAAAAGAAAAATCCAGAAATAAAATATAGGGATCTCCTTTTAAACTGACCAAGGTAATTTTGTTAAAATTCAACTGAAACGCTATACATGTGTACAGTATAAATATATCCTGTATGTACACTGTAAATTCATATACAAGAAATAGAGAGCATTAAAGGAATGTGGAACAATTTTTACTTTCAAGAACTGTGCAATGCTCGGAAAAACTTGCAACAAGCAATTAATAATGAATAAAAGATGAAAAAGCTCCAGCAACCTTTTCAAAAGGGTAGAAAATTCTAATTTGAAAAATGCAGAAGACGTATTATTTTCAGAACTTCACTCTTTCCCTTAATGTTATTTATTAAAAGTAGTTCACAGATATATAGATAGAACAGTGGCATCTTCAAGAAAATAAGGCAGAAGGCCAATTAATTACTCAGGGAAAAGGGAATCTAGATGCTCTTTATTCAGATTTCATTTCAGATGCTTAAAGCTAATATTAGCTCAAAAACAGCAATTGGTGATTGAAGTGAAAAACTATGGCCTAGATTTTCTAAAATATTTTTGTTAGAATTTCTCATTTAGTTGAAATGTTTTATTTGTATGTGTATCTTTCTCAAAACTTGAGGTAAGTTTATATACACACACACATACATATTATGATAATGATATGAAAAATATACTCATTTAGTCGGTTACTCTATTTTGTATTAAAGCAAAGCAAATCTACTTGTGGATGTACCTGAAGATTGCTGATATAGATGGAGGAATATTTTTAAAAGTTTACTTTTTTACCATGATAGCTTGCTGCAAATCTTGAATTGAGGAATGGGCAAGTCAACAATCTTTCTTGGATTGGTAAGGTGAACCCGAAGGATGGAAGTAACTTAGCTGAGCAGCTCCCAAATACAGAAACCAGACATGCATTGCTATCCAATCTCTTCTTCTGTGATGGAAGTCCTGGGAAAGTAAGAATGTTGCTAATGAAATATTTTAAGTAATCTCTCCATTTTAAATAAGCAATCAAGAGTATACTATTGAATATAACAAATATTGAATTTTAATTCTATATTAGATGGTTGAGATTGGAATGTTGAAAAAATGTTTGCTATAACTATGAGACATGATACATTATCCTACCACCTTCCCCATAATTAAACTCTATCCCATTTTTCCAGTGAATGAAGTAATGTGTTTTTATTTTCACTTAATGATGGTGCAATACATTATAGTGTAATTTTTTTCAAAGCCTAATTTTTTATCAAACTCACTGCTAATTAACATCTTTTCATACAATTTTAGATTGTTATATAATGATTTTCATACTTTTCTATAGTTGCATTATATTCCATTTTACCAGTTTGCAAACTTTTTTACCTACATAATGCATTCTTACAGATAACTTACCCCCTAAAATTTATGTCTAACAATTTCTAATGGATTTTAGTGCTTATAAGTTGGGAGACAATGTATGGTCTATGACCTACTTTAAAGTTATGATCGAAAAAGATGAGTGCACTAACTATCACAATTCAGTCAGTCAGTCCAAGATTTTCAAACGCTTTAGTTGGACAAAACTTGCTATGCTAGAGAAGTAATTAATTATAAAAATCCAAAAGAGATCAAGAGAATTCAAATTTTAATTGAAAAAGGAACTATTGCCTGCAAAAGAGTAAAATATTTAATGTTAAGTTGGACATAAGATGTTTCGATCCACATATTTCTTGTCATCTTAGAAGAACAAATAAATTTGTTTTTTTTTCAAAGGATAGATGCAATTTCCCTTGCTAACGAATAAATGCAGATCCTTCATATTATCGCTATAATTTCACCATTAATAATTCATCTATCAATTGTAAGACTCACCGGATTACATCCGAAATTGGACTGTGACGAGCCACGTAATGGTGTGTAGGTCTACCAAAGACCACTGAATGCTCTTATTTGTCTCAGAATGACGATGGGTTTTCTCGTCCTTTCCTTCCCGTCGTCTTATCCTCCGCCGTAAAAAAAATGTCCTCACCCCTGTCAAAACTCTGACCTTAGGATGGAACGTATTAATCATACCTCTCCACCCCGCGCGGTCCCATTCGAAGGGCGACATAAATTTGCGGTTAGGGAATGGGAATGCCTGGTATGAGATCCAACACGGTTTCAATACGTGAATTGAATAAATATATTTTATTTATATATTTATGACAATTTTCACTTTTATCCTGAAACTGGTATTTGTGTTTTCAATCTTTAGCCAAATATGTTTTAGACAAACGACACTGTAACGTAAGTACAAACGGTCTGATGTATACATGTAAGCTTTCTGTTCAAAAAAACTTCGGATAGTAACTACTAAGTAAGTAAGATACTAATACTGAAAGTATAGATATGGATGTTTTTTAAGTTTCTGATAACTATCGGAAAAGTATTTCTGTAACGTCATAATTAACTAACTTAGTAGAGATAAATTTTCTATCCAAAATTCTTTCGCACCACGCAAAAGATACCAACAATAACAAATAGATTTCTTTTCCAGAATTTTAGTTACAAAGAAAGCCAGGGGAATTCAATTAATGTAGTAAGTAAAGGTAAAAAAAATGTGAAGGTAAAAAAAATTAATTTTCATTCTTAATGATTGTCCCAATCCAGATAATTCATCACTCAATTTGTAGTATCTGCGCTATATTTTCTATTAAATGAACTTATGAACAAAGGAATCGTGTGTAATAACTTCTTATGCAAGGAAAAGGTATGATAACTAGGCTAATAATATTTTTAAGAAATTTTAATTGGAAAATTTCATTGCCCATATTACGTTCTCTGAATATTATTAAACTTTGGTGAAAAAAATTACGTACGTAAAAGGTTTTAAAAATATTTATTTTTAAAATTTGATATTTCCAGTTTTATGCAACAATTAATTTATTCATTGTACTCTGAGGATATATGTATGAATATTTATATATAATGAAGTGGCAAAATAACCAAAATTTTGATTATACATGAGAAATAAATGATCTACTAACACATTTTCAAGTAACTTTGGGTGCAATATGCTTAGAGAAAATGATTATTTGATCATATTCAAGGTGATAAAAGTCCACTGCAAGAAAAGAATAGGAGACCAAGATTTTACTACAAGTCTAAGAATAACAATTCAAAATAAGTACAAGGACAAACCTGTAGGTATGTATATTTAATCTATAATAATATACTTACATAAGTATATTATTAGTTATAGTTATTTTATTAAAGTTATTAATAATAGAGAGAATTTCATTTTACTCGAAGTATAATAGAAGGAATAGCTCAAATTTAAACAAAATCAAGGCTATGCAATTTGCTAATTTCATAAGTTTCAATTTTATCACTTTTAATTGTATTTTGGTTTTAATAAATACCACCTGTAAATGTTTACCCTCCTCTCAGCAGATTCCTCTACCCTGACATTATTTCTCCAACTATAATTATTGTTAAAAATCCTTTGAATAATTTCCACATAACTTTTCTGTGCACAGTACTCTTAAAAACTGATCATTGAAACACCTATTCTATCAATAGCAGCAACCAATATTTGATTAATGAAGAAGAAAAATTAGGTGGCCTTAAAATAATTTTTGGCTTAGAGGCTATTAATACTTGACTTAAATATTAAATTCCTATTCCTAATAATACTGTTTATTTGTATAAAGGTCCTTATTGCTATCCTAAAATAGATACTGCCAACCCAACTAAACAGAAAGATATGTAGTCTGAAAGAAAGTCCTTTATTTATAAATTATGAGAGTTGAATTTATCATAAAGTAGTATTTATCATTGAAGTTAACAGTACTTATCAAGAGAATGTCTTGTCCATATCCCTAAAATCAATTAAGGATGTTTTCTAAATTTGTAATAGGGGATGTTAATTGTTTGATGTTAATAATGGGCACCCCCAAAATCTCCTCTACCTATGCCTTTGCAGGATTTGGTGGAACTTTCTTAATGAAAGAAGGAACTGCTAAACATCATGTAATGCCTGACTTCTCTCCTACTCCTTTGAACAATGACGAAGACCTCAATAACTGGCTGAAGTTTTATAACTTCTCTGCTCCCCTAATATCTGTAGGGACATTTGTGACAGCTGATCCAGTGAGTAAACAGTAAATTTTCTTTTATCTACACAAACAGCTATATAGGGTATATCTACCCATCTTTGTAATTGGAATGTGCATGAAATGAGTATCAATGAAAAATTATATATATAGTTTCCTAAAGTTATAATAATGCTTGGACACTGTTCAATGGCAAGGCTTCCAACTATGGGAATTCATGCATAATTTATTCATTAGATATATTATTAACACAGTCTTTAATAATATCACAAATTTTAAAATTAAAGACTTTCAGGAAGTGAATTACAAGGTGTTCTGATTTTCCTATGAATTTTTGGTGAAAAAGTAAACACCCCTTGAATCTGACCTGTGATTGGTCAGTTTCTCATTTTTTATAAGGTCAGGGATATTACATAAATTTTTTGGTGGACTGATGGCCCTAGTAGTAGAGGTTGTGATTTCAAATCCTACATATATATTCATTGGAAGCAGCTATATATAATAGATCATTGCCCTTAAAAAGAAAACATCATAAATGTACTTACCTAACCAATTCACCATGGACTAGTTTTTTTACTTTTTCTGACATTTATGCACACAGAAATCTCAAAGGTGAATAAAGTGAACCCTACGTTAGTAAATATACCTTAATTTCCATTGAAATCTTTCAAAAGTATAATTGTAAACTTTATAATGTAATACCTGCATAAGATACTAAAGCTTGGAATAAAATCACATAAGGTATGACTTCTCTATTTAACTCTACAAATTTATACCTCAAGAATTGGAAATTTAACCATATGATTTTTTCCCCTTCATTAACAGGGTTTAGATTTGAGAGTGCAGCATTTTCACACATTCAGCAATCATGGTGAGGTGGGCCATTATCATATTGATACAAAACCTGATATTGTGGAGTATTTAGGTTATTTCTCGTTGGCAAGAACTATTTACAGACTGGATCAGCCAACAAAAACTCATCAATTTGGACGTGATTAACTAGGTCTCTAAGGTCTTAGGTGCTGGTAGTAGATAGGGATAATTTTTAAAATTTCCATCTCTGATATGTTTATGCATTGAGTTTATAAATAACTGTATACTGTTTTCAAAGGATGAAATTCAAATAAAAATATTTGTTTTAGATAACGAAGACATTTACTCAAATTTGTCCCAAAACAAATGTAACAAAACTGACTCATTATGACATTATTGCACAGAAGTCTTTAAGCCAAGATGATACTTGGTTTTAAACATTAAAAGGTAGTTAAATGGATGGACAACTTAAATTAAGAGGACATCAATTAACACAAATTTTATAACACTTGAATTTGAAACAATATGCAAGCAATAAACTTACTTAAATAAAAATAACAAAACATTAGTTATAAATCTCCCAATATACAGAATTTTGCTTATCATGACTAGCTAATCAATGAAATGTCATTTTGTACAAATATTAAGTGCATGAGCAGAGTTGATAATTCAACTTAAGTACATGGTGCCCTTGTGTGTTAGGAATTAAGTCCTTAACTACTTTAAGTGCCCAAATTTTCAGCCTCTTACCCATTTTAACATTTTGAATTAAAAAGCCAATCTTGTGCTAGACAAGTTAAGTCTCTCGTCCTTAAAGAGATCAAGCAACTAGCTGGTCAATGAATTTATAAAATCCAAGACATCATGTCGTATTGATAAAATACTTCCAAGGGATCTTCTTAGCATTAAAGAAATTTCTCATATATAAAATGGCTGAAGCATTAAATATAACCATCATTAACCTAAGTCCAAGGGCAGAAAATGATGGAGACTAATAAAATGTCAATAATTAGTGGAATGAACACATGCTCACAACCATCGACTCATTCTTTAGTTGCAAAACACTAAGCTAAGTCATCCATCAATTCAATATGATGCATCCATACGGTTCATCCCATGGTCTGAACAAGTAATAGTCATCTCCTACAGCCACAAACAAATGAGGCATGATGTGCAGTGCATAATAGTTGCTAGAAGTGGAAAATCCATGATAAAATAATTGTTTGGATGCACCATTCCAGTTGGCAAACACCTCGTTGGATGTCGGAGACAACTCAATTTTTGCTAATACTTTCAGACCCATGACTAATCAGAAAAGGAATCAAAAACAAATAAAAAACATTCCTAAATATTTTAAAATGGAAACCCATAATTTCCAACCTCCAGGAATAAAATTTTCACAACCAACTGGGTATTTGGAAAGAATTGCCCGTTGCACAAAGGATTTCAAATACTTTTGACCTAACTAAGGTTTCGCAGTGTCATCAAAGTTTGCACAGGCAAAATAATAGCGGTATAAAGGAACCAATGGCCACAAATACTGGTAACATTATGGACGAATCATCCACAGAATATGGGTCTGGAGTACGTGGACCACTAGGACGACGATTCTTAGATAAGGATGGTCTTTTATCTTCAATTTCTTCAGGCTGATCCTCATCAGGGTCTGGAGTCAATGGAATAAGTTTAGGAACATCTGTTGGGAAAATTGTAATAGTAGATATTTGTACAACTAATAGTTTCATTTTACGATTAAAACTATTCCATATATAGTTAAAAATATTAGATTATCTATAAAATTTCAAATGAGAAATTTAAAAGCAAAGGAATAAACGGTAGAGGCATAAAAGTAACTCACAATTTTCAGCCATTATATATCTAATAAAAGAATTAAATTACAGTGGATGCGTGTAAAAGAGTAGTAATATGGGTAGAATAAGAGACTGTGCCAACATTTCAGCAGGAGTATAAATATCATTAAACGCAAAAGCCCGTCTGGTTTTAACAATATCATTACCAATTTCACACACAGCTAAATATGATATTTTAGTGATAGTTACCTTCTAAGCTTCCTTTGAACACACATATTGCATTTATTTTTGGATTGTCTCTGTAACCCTGAAAATAGCAACAATTAGAATGGGTTTTCTAATCACAAATGTTGAATTCTAAATACGATCACTATGCTGCACCTTGATAAACTCGACTCTTATTTTCCCTCCTCTTATATCAGATTCCTCGTCATTATAATAGAGCCGTCCTTTTTCAACATGAAATGGGATATATTCATCATGCGCAGTACCTCTTCCCACTCTGTCATATATGTCAAGTTCCGCCACTATTGTGTGGTCACCGTTTAGCACAACATCAAATACCTGAAACATGGAAACTTGTTACAACTGAAACAGTACATTCCTACGACAATATGGGCTATTACGCCTCACCTTCATATTGGGTGCGTTGAAATACACTTCACTAAACTTTAAAACCATTACATAGTCACCGTCTTCTTTAATAGGGATATCATAACCAAATGTACTATGATGATATCGCTCAGTCTGATAGAGTATAAGATCGCTTTGCGGCACCCTACTTATTAATAATTGTTTCCCGTAATCGGATGCAGTTCCAACTTTGCCAAGCAGTGGGTCACGTTCGTACCGTATCCCATTAACGTCCGTATGCGCTTCACCTCCAGCATTAATGGCATAAATAACATCACCTATCCCAGTTACTTCGCCCACAATGAACAGAAGCAAAGAAAGGAAGTATAACTCTGGAGTACAGTAGTGGCATGGCTTTTGATTCTTTACGGCGGTGGTCATGGCGAAAGACAACTGAATATAGAAATTGCGGGGAATGCGTGCACGTGGCGTAAATTTGTTATTTAAATTTGACGTACCGCCAAGGTAGAGTCTCTGCTGGAAACGAGTACGGCGAAGTATGGGACGGTGATGCGGTTCATAATTTTAGATTACTTGTACACTTTTTTCTGACAATACATGTGTTCTCTTGTGTAAGATTTGGATCTCATTAAGTATAAACACAATTTTAGCAATTTGAAAGACTTCGCATTGCATTGCTATTTATTAAGTTTCTCTGTGCGAATGACTTCATTAATTTTTATGTTAGTGTTGTTTATCACTCAAACGTGATAAAATTAATAAATCGCGAACAAATCAATGCATTTTAAATAGACGGTGATGAGATATTGGATGTCTCATTTTTTAGCGTATGACTTAACTAATATATATGGTGAGATTGAGTAGAAAATCCCAAAATTATCTTTTGATCTCGCATTCCGTGATGTGTAATTCCGGAATTTGTGGTAGTTTACACGTTCTTGATTGTTTTACTTCCTTTTTATCGTGAACGATTTATTAGTATTATATTAATGATTAGCATTCCGGCAGATCTATAAAACCAATTTCTTAATCGAAAAAATTAATGTTATTAGATGCAAAATGAGATACTTCATTATTTTTATCAAACATTACACATTTCATAACAATATAAATATCAGTTCTAATAGCTATAAAATAAGTTTTCATGGCATATAATGAAAATAAATTTATTCTTCCAACTGATTATTAAGTATCCAATGCAAGTTAATGCAAAGTACTTTGTACAATTTTATACAATATTTTACAGTTCTATATGTGCATAAGCCTTTTCATTCTGAATTCTTTGGTCAGATGCTAGAAACCAGTCATCGTATATCTTATGGGGGTTGGCCATCCAATGTTTATGGAATGAAACTAAATGCTGTGGCAAGAGATATTTGGATGCATAATCAGATGGGCGTGCCTATAAAATCAAGAGAAAAATTATAGGAACAAAACTATATACTATGAGAAGTTACTTCAAAAAACAGAGAAATAATATTAACCTTATCAATGCCAAAAAAATTCGATCCAAAACTTATGCTACAGGTATGCACAACGTATGCTAGGGGCAGACATTGAATTTTCTATTATTCTATCATAGTCTTACAGTCATCATGTCTATGTAGCTTGATTGCCAATTGAAGACAAATCTACACATTAGAATAATAACAAGCCATAGAAACTGCCACGATCCTTCTGAAAGGTCTCTTGGAAGCCTCAAGCAGTCATAGAACCAAGCAATAAACAACTATGACTACCTGAGGCTGCAATCCATAAGGAAAGAGTTAATGAGAAACCATGAAAACTACATATTCTGGTTACTTTATACAAACAAATCTAAAATATCAGAAGAATATAAAATCAATCATATCATCCTTCTGAAATATCAAGGACATCATATTGAGAAAATCACAAGTTTTAAAAGGAAAAGTGTGATATACTAAATGTGTAGTCAACACAAATGAATAGAGCTAATAATCACTTCATTTGGATTTTAAAAACTTACAATAGATTCATAGACATAACCAAAGACGGAAATACTTGATAAAAGATCAATTTTAGAAGTTTCAATACATTCATTTGTACTAAAATTGATTGCTTTCAACGTCATGATAAACATAACCAATTCTTAAACGACTGAACACTTACTATGTATAATTTACTTACATGCTATGCACAAATCTTTGAATCACTTTTATATTCAACTGTAAACACCTTGATTTCAACAAATAATGGAATGGGATAAGGATGACTTGGGGTGATAAGTCACCTATATTATGTTGCAATTTTAATATGATTGTGATAATATCTAAGATTACTATTACATCTCACCTGGTGGAATGAAGGAGAGTGAATAAGAGTGATACCAAGTTGGTAAAGGCATAAGCCAAAAATAACCATATCATCAGGTGCATCTGGTGCAGGACAAATGCATGCCTCTGTTTTGGACAGGATTTCAATTGCTTTTCTATTGAGTGCAACACCTCCACCACCAGTTACATAATTGTAGCCATGAAATTCAAATGGAAACACTCCTTCAGGTTGCTGACATACTCTGTAGCCATAGCGCTCACCTATTACTTTGGGGATACTTTCATCACCATCATAGCAGGTGAGAAGTGAAAGAATTCTTGCAACACTGTAATAAAATATTACTTTTAGATTGATCTCATGGATTTATAAAATATTTTCTTCCTTCAGAATAATTGATTATAACCTACCTTAAAATAGTATCATCATCAACTAAAACCACCCATTTAATATTAATAAAATCTTGACTTTTAATCTTTTCAGATAAATAATTGATAATTGCTTTGGTTTTATCACAGTGTCCATATTCAGTGTTAGGGACCCCAAGGTTAATAGTTGGAATGACAGGATCTGAAGAACAGGAGATACAAAAATTTTCAGTCTACTTAAAAGATCAAAATATTTTGGTTTCCTTAAAATAATAATAATCACATTTGGATTGTTCTATCTAGTAAGTAGGTTTATTAAATCACTATCAATATTTTAAAAGGATGAAGTGATGGTTAAAGCTCAGCTTCAGCAAGTATACATCAGTGATTATGGAATGTTATTACTTAATATAGGAAGAATCATTTTACCTTATGAATTTTATGGACAAACAACAGATGTCTAAGATATGTGGTCCAAAATCACAAAGTTTGATTCTAATTTGTACACAATTTAACGAAATAACTAATATCACAACTTTATTTTATATGATTATTTTCTTAGCTTTTCTATTTTTAATTAGCCAAACTTAAGACTTTATTTACAAATTACGGTGCCAGGCTTTTGCTGGTTTTTTAATCCATATATTTTCCGATGGAATTCCATAGGATAGAAAAACTAAATAAAGTAATTGCAAAAAAGTATTATTGAAATCTAGAAAATGTATGTATAAACACTAATATCTTTTAGATATCTCACACTCACTAAAATTCACAACAGGATTATTACAGGTTCATGACTGGGCTTCTAACAATAGCATTTTCACAAACAGTTTCAAATTTATAATTTACTTTGACTAAAATATTAAATGGTCTTCTGACTTATTATATTAGGATTAGATCTCAAAGTATTCTCAGCATCTTATAGGCTTAAAGGTATCAGCAACAATAAATATGTAAAAGAGTCAAAAGGGAAATAAATGTTCATTAGCCACGACATATACAACATTTTAAATAGAAATAATGATTTCATTGATGATTAAAATTAATCTAAAAGAAAATTTGATTTACAGTTAAGAAAAGGAAATCTTAATTTTCATGCTGACCTTCTACATCACTGAAATAATTAATATGTTTGGCATATTTTCCCCAAGTACTTTTTATCACAGGAACACGATCAAGGTGGAATTTAGAACAAGTCTTGACAGCAAAATATATTGATTCTGGAGTTCTGACTTTATCCTGGAAATGAAAGAGACAAAATCATAATTAATGCTGTTTTCAAGGTGACTTATGAGATTTTTATTTTCTATAAACATTTAATTATTTACAGATAAAACCGCTTGAGTTTAAAATGGTGGGTTCCATTATGAGAACAAGTAGTTCTAATGTAATTATTAGATTAATCATCTAATTAAATTTGTATAATGCTGGTAACAAGAAGACAATCAAACCAAAATACATACACAAGCCTGAAATGAAAGTGGCCATGTGGCACAAGATTTGTTTGTAGTATTGTTAGGAGGAGTTAAACAGAATGCCTCTGAGTGGGTCAAACGTGCTCCCTGTCCACTATTCCAAACAAATAATGCTAATTCATGTGAGGCATCAATAGAGAAATCACTTTCCTCTCCAGGTAAACCCTGCTCTTCAATTTGATCAACTAACCTGCAAAATGAAACAATATATAAATTCTTCAACAATTATAAAATTACAAATTAATTAAATTAAAAATTGTGCTTTTTTATGTAAAAAGCACAATTTTCAGATATATGGAAAACAAAGTTTAATAAATTTACTTTAAAAATTCAGTAAAGGAAATGATGATAAGAAAGAGATAGGTTTTCATCTTTGAATGCAATCATTGCTAGGGTAAACACATCATATTAAATAGACAGGAGAAACAGATTGAATTAAAATTTCAAAGGTTAACTTTAAATTCATTCCCAAAAGAATTGAATAAACAATTTTTCACTAACACTTTTAATATAGATGTGTACATCCAGAAGATAAGTATTCCAAAAACTTAGTTTTAAGTTCCCTCGACTGCTTAAATTGTAATTTGAATAAAATTATCTCTATCAAAAGATTGTATGTTATTTATGTAGATGTATATCACCTTTTCAATAATATTTTGTCTACAGCAAATCCAGCTGAGAAGTGTGGGTACATTATCCTCCCATCAGTTAGGAAATGATGTATGATAGTTGGCTCCTTATCGATAAGACCATGGCCAACCCAAACTCCTTTCCTCTTTACTTCATTTACAGTAACATTTTTCAGTCTTGTCTCCTTTTTATCTATTCTCATAAGTTCTTTCATCAATTCTTTTAAATTTACATAAGAACTTGGATCCAAGAATATAACCCATGATAAACTTTCCCTGTGAAATTTATGCAACCTAAATCGAAAAGAAATACCAAAAAAGAGATAATTTTTAATATTAACAGAAGAGAAAATACAGATATTGTTTATCCTCCTTTCTTTGTGTTTATGCCAAGCATATGGTATCTATCTCCTTTAATTTTTCTATAGACCTGCAGATAATGACACACACAATCTTGCCTCTTTTACTGAGGGAGGCTTCATGATCATCCATTTACGAGTCTCAAGAGAAGTGAACCTCAGTCTGTATATTTATTTTGAGTGGAAACTAAGGGCAATAAAGCCCAATATAAGTTTATCAATTGATTCTTAAAGGAATAGATAATCTTTAATGTAAGAGTTCAAATAAAATATTCAGAATTTCAGTGAAAAGTATGCGGAGCTTCTTGATTCAGGTAGTAGAGAATTGAGAGACACTTAACTGAAAAACCATAACTTACTGGATAGTAGCCTCAGAGAAGATGGCAAGTGAACTTTGCTATAGATAATATTGATGGTGTACTGTTGCCACTATTGAAATACTACCTGATGCTTAGAGGAGGGCTTAAAAAATGGAGGGATTTGGTGGAATTGGTGTGTACATAATGTTATTCTTTAAATTAAAAATTTAAATGTTGTGAATAGGATCAAACAATTAAATAAATCAATCAGCTCGCAAGGCAAATTATAAGTGGAAGTGAAGCCTGGGACTCGAACAAATGTCCATTTGTTGGGCAGATATGCCACCTTAGTCAATTTTACCTGTCTTAATCTTTTGAACATTCTAATTTTTGCTTAATTTACAATGATTAAGTACATAATTAAACTCCACTATAAGCATCATCCAATTATTATGATAAAACTTTGTTATTCCAACACAACTGATTCTTATCAACCAAACATTAATCTTTAGAGAATATATTGCTGTTTGAGAGCTAAAAATGTCAGCCATAAACAACAAATTGTTTATTAAAAATTTTTAAAAATATAGAGCTCAACTGAGCATTTTAAAGTGAAGTCATTGCTGGCTTAAAAATTACTTTCAATTTCTTCTAAAAATCAATATAGGAAATATTGAACATCATATCAACATTAATTTGTAAAATTGACTTTGATATTGGGTAAAATTTGAAATATGTACATAAAAATCCATCGTTAAAATGTCACCTACCTAACTGGCACTAAATAAAAAGCATACTTCAGGTACTGATCAGGTCAATGTTTATTTTTGTAGTAGGTCATGATAGAATAATATTCTTAAGCCAAATACCTTCTCAATAGAACTATGCAGGAATATAGACAATTTAAGTCTTTGATGGCTCAAAAACCATGTGACGAGTTGGTATCACTTTTGGCAAATTACAAATAACAGTACTTAACTATCTTCTATGATAGTTATACCAGGATTGATATTTAAAATGAAAAATTGATAAACCTAAATTTTCAAAATTTAAAAGCATAAGCATAGAATTGAATAGAAACAGCCAACTTTACTAGAGAATAAATTTTCAAATGTTTGTTAAGATTTTATATTTAATCTCTTATATTTACAGATTTAAACAAAAATATCTTTTGCACCAATAAAAGTGCTACATAAAATGATTTAAAAAATTCATTTTTAAGCATTTACCTTGGAATTATTGGGAGAATTGTCCATGCTCCAGGATGCAAAAAATCTTCATGGAAGAGATAAATTTTAGGTATATCCTTAAAAATAAGAAAATGAATTTACAATCCATTCCTCATGGCTTAACAAACTTTAACTATTTAAGATAAAGAATAACTCAACAATTTGGGAAATAATTAAAATTAGTGATAAAAATAATAATGTACAAGTTAAAGATAGTGGTTCTGGTAAATTTAAGTTTCATCAAAAAAGTGTCACGATGACAAAAATCAACAGCTAAATTTAAGATGAATATAAATTGAAGCTATAGAGATATTTCATTAGAGAAAGTAATAAAGAATTAAAAATTTAATATAGCTGGAACACATATCCAAATATCCCACTAGCTATGTAGATTGAGAACAAAGTAGGATAGATTTGTAGTCACACTCTCTAATCTTCAAGTTTGAAATTTCATCCAAAGAAGCATCTATTAATAATATTAATTAGCTTTAATAGCTTATTTTATAACATTTATACCTTTTGGATGGCTTGAGTCTGCTGAACTATACTCTCTTTTAGACTAAGGGCTTGTTTGGAATGATAAGATTCTTCCTGACTCATAATGACAAAAACAATATCCTGAAGCTCTATAAGAGATCAGTACACAATTGAAGCAAATTAATGATGTACAGAAACATTATGAATATTATAACAATAAGTGGCATTGACTATCATTAATGTATAATGATGACGAAATTTCTTAAAAATAATCTTACTGTAAGTTATTTTCTAGTAAATACTGATTGCAAAGATGTAGAAAACATCTCTATGATTAAATAAGTATACAAGTTTTAATAAAATACATTAATAACCTAAAATTAGAATTCATATTTTGCTAGAATCAGTTAAATTTAAACTTACTTAATGCCTTTGGATGTGCAGTGATATGGTAAAATCCTACATTGAAAGCCAATAGAAAGACTAGAAGAGAAGAATTTTGTTTTGATGACAGGAAAAAACCTGGAGGAGAAGGAGAAAGGAGATTCTCAGAGAACTTTGGAACAATATACTATTATTTCTAAATCAACTTAAGCATAAGTTTAAGATTTACTTTCTCAAGGAAATTTCAATTACATTGAGCTTCATGTAATGCTTTATTTGAGTTCCCAGACATTAAAAATGCACAGGAAGGGATCGCTTTCCACCAAAGACAGTATTTCTAGTAAGATATCGAGTTTCAAAAAGAATTTTAAGGATGCCACTTGCCAGAGTTGAGCAGTGAATATTTTTGAATGAATAATTAATGAATATTAAATAAGGACTTCTGTTCAGTTTTGTTCAATATTGCTCGTTCCTATCCCTTCAATTTCTAAAGCAGAAACCATATGTTAAAGAAATATTAATGTAACTATGTCTTCATCATTAAATAATAACTATAATGTTCTGAATCTTTCTTGAGTTCATATTGTTTGTTTCTTTTTTTGAAGTGATTGCATTGGAAGCACATTTATTTGATACTTATATGAAATATTAGAGTTTTGTATTCCAAATACAATAATTGGGCAATCCCAGTCAATAAATATACTATTCTATTTCATAATGGAGATTCAGCTAAATAATACATCTTAAGTATTTGAAATTTAATTGAATAGCCAAAGTATACCTTGACTCATCCAAAGCTGAAAGAATAATCCTCCTCTTACATTAACACTTTGTCTTATTCATCTACCAATTTTTATTCTTTGATACCAATTAATTTGATCAAATAATTTTCCTATATTTTTTCCACCTTAAAAATCGATACAAAGAAAAATCTCTCCATATAAAAATAAAAACATCAAAATAATTCACATTTATAGATTTTAAAAAATCCGAAAATACATGTATGGATAAATTTAACGGTCAATTTATCCAGAGAGCTTTATTTCGTACAGTTCAAATAAAGTATATCATCTCATTTAAGACAAATATACGGAGAAAAGCGTAATAACAAAATATTTCCTAAAATACATGACGGTGAAACTTGAGCAGAATTTGGAGTGGACAGAACTTTTCGGAGGGTTCATTTGGGATGAAATACCTTCAAGCCAAAGAAACGAATAATAAAATATTGATAGTAATTTTCGCTGAATATTATTATTAACGTAAATCTTTTATATGAAAGTGTACAGATTTCCAACAAAAACGAATGGATACTCAAGTATTAGTGCTTTTTCACATTTGCCAAAATACAATATACTTAGAAAAGCACATAAAAGATAACGAGAAAACGAAATAATAATCGTCAAAAACAATGAGATGATCAATAACCTTTCTCCCCATTTTGCAGGAGAAAAGAAAAACATCCACCTGGAGACTGACCTTGAAAAAACATGGTTCTTAATTTTGAGAAATAGCTGCAGCAGTCGAAGCCTGTAAGTGTAGTCTTGTACTTTTCAATGATATGTTAACATGTTGGCAGACATTTTTATTTGAAAAATATCCTTGTCACTTTACTTCAAATTGTTTACATTTTTTACGAAAGATGACACTACATGATGGTTACAAATACCTTCGGTCCACACCTAATCATCTACGACGATGCGACGGGATTCTTTGCAAGTGTAATGAATAAGCGATTATGAAAAGGCAAACAATGTTTGCTATTTTGTTTGGAAATTAACACCTTTCCGTAATAACTATTGACAGTCAAACTTTTGCAAATTCTGCGGTAACTCTCCAAGGTTTGTGAAAATCATATTCGGTGATGAAAACATTTTGTCAACCCAGGTATTCCAGATCTTGGACATTTTTCCTTCAGATTTGATATGCTCTTTACCAATTAACACAGAAATTAGTGTAAATTACTGACGATTTATCAAGAAAAAATAATTTCATCATGGTCGTGGTTACGTTGACAGTCTACAGAATTGTGACTTACTCATCATTACGTAATTGTTCAAGTACTGGATCAACGAAAACTTAGCCCTATGGTGAAGGAATAGTTATAGTACGTAATAACCGTTTGAGCAGATGTTAGATGCAAAAATTTACATCAGGGTTCCTCCAAGTCTATGAATCAGTCAATTTATTCCCTTGATCAGCACTTTATGCTGATCTGGAGTTCAGATAGTACAATTTCTTGAATTTTTATTTGGATAAAATCCTTGAAAATAGTAGATACTATTCTTCAAAAACTCCTTGTAACTAATTTACATTGCCCCTCATATTCACCCCAATTTACTCTAACTCCAATTTTGTCCTTTTTGCACTAATATTCTCCAGTCTAAGTAATCATTATTAAAATCCTAGTCAAAGAAAATATATATCTATATTACACATGATCAACGTCTTGACGCCGTGAAATTAAATCCTCTGCATGTTTAATGGAAATGAAGTCAAATAGTTATTTCTTTCAAACAGCATAATAAATCACTCAACAAACGAAATGATTCTTAAACTCTCCAGGTTTATAGATAATACACGGAAGAAAATGTTTCCGTATCATGTACTATTAGAACCAAAACGTTTGGTGCTTATTGTTAGATTCTATACTGCGCTTTATTTAACTCGTGATATATTTTTTGACATAGGAGACGCAAGCACGTCGGCGTTTGTTGTCCCGTATGTGATTGGTCCTACAGGTATCCTGATAAGTAGTTAGTATATTTCGTCGCCATCTTCGCGACGAGATCGTCGTCTTGTCACAGTTCCTAGATAACAATAGTCCTCCAAATTGTCAGGGAGTCCCAACTCCCGGGAGTATTTTGATCTAAGTGTCTACTGAAATTTTCATATTCGCATATCTGTGGAAATATATATTTCCAGGTTTATTCTCTTGAGATAATAATCATGGCTAACTAAGAAAATGTCGGGGCTGAACTTGGTTTTGGAATCTCCATGCGGAGAGTTTTTCTCCTCCCTTGAAGTCTTAGATGCTAGAGGATCATACTATGGAAAAGAAGCCTGCTGGGCGTACACTTCAAACTCCTGGCAAAGGAGTTGGAACTGAATCGAAGAAGGGACAAGGTGGGCTATCGCCTGCACATTTGCAGGGATTATCATGTCATTGTTTACCTTTATTACGTTTATATTTTAGATGGCAGTACGAACAAGGTTTTCCCCAAAACATCACGCCGAAGAGAACCTAATGCATCGCCTCTCTCAGCGAAGTATGAACAGAATAGGAAGCCCGTTCCACAGAAAAGCAAAGCTATTGACAAGAGACCACGGCCTCGAGGACAGTATGGTGGCTGTGGAAAGGAGGATACCAAGGTAAATATTGGTCAGAAATGTGTTCTGATGAATAGTTTTGAATTCAGAAATTCAGTGGACACCTTTTTATAGGTAGTGGAAGGTCAGGATGCTGAAATTGGATCTGTGTTTTTGCCTGGCAGTAAAAAGCAAAATTTGAACCATTTGTTAAACTTCCATTATGCACCTCGAGTGAGTGCTGGTCCTTGGCGATCAGCTGGAGGGCCGAGATGGAACCATGGCAATCGCTCAAATGGTATTTTTGCGTCATCCAATCAGAGGCACAAGTACAACAAAGAGCAATACCTACAAGCGAAGTAAGTTTGTGAAGATAAAAAATAGTGGACATTTTTAATTTATGATGTTCGGCGTTGTATTAGAATGCTCTCTTTTCCAGCTGTCAATTCGTTGTTAAAGCTAATGGAGATTACAGACCTTATGCCAACAATCCTGATGTGCTGGTTGATTGGGATTTGGTGGAACAAATTGTAAGTCCCATTACGTTATTGTGGTAGTTAATATGTACGAATATTCCGAATATTCTTATCAGATCTTCAATGATTAACGTTATGGGTTTTAAGTATAAATGTTTGGCAAATATTTTCACAGATTAGAATCCCTTGCTCAATTTAATTAGAGAATAGACGTACCTTAAAGAATTGGGCAGTCATATGTTTACTTTCTTTGGTAAAAAAATACACTTTACTAACAATGATATAATTCTTTGCTATGGAGCAGAATAAGTTGAGCTGCTGTTTGAGTTCTTTGGAAAATATGTAGTTTTTAAGATTTTAGGTATTCATGAAATACATTATATCTTGTTAGGATTTATATTTTAGGGTGTGCTGATGTAATTAGATTGTGGAATGCTTTTTTCAGACATTTAAAAACATTCTTTCTACCGCCTTCATCTAAGTGTTGTCCCAAATTTAATCAAGTGCCTTCATTTAATCCTCTTCTAGTTCTTCAATTGTAAAGGGTTCATGTTCGATTTTGTTTTTATTACTTAACTTTGTGCAGAGGGTTCAAGGTCCTGAGGTGCCATCATGCCCCATTTGCCTCTACCCACCAGTGGCAGCAAAGATGACCCGTTGTGGTCATGTTTATTGTTGGCCTTGCATTCTCCATTATTTAGCTTTGTCTGATAAAACTTGGAGAAAGTGTCCTATTTGTTTTGAAGCAGTCCATAAACAGGATTTGAAAAGGTGTGTGTGTTACAAATTTATTGTATTTATTATGAATTTAGATCATGAGATTGTAAATTTTAATTTATGCATATTGTTTATGATGATGAATTTTAATTTTATTATTGATTTGCAGTGTAATTGCTCTTCCCCGTGTTGCCTGCAACATAGAAGAAGAAATTGAAATGAGATTAATGCGCCGTGAGAAAGGTTCCCTGCTAGTGACTCCTGTAGAAGATACAAGCACAGGTGCACATGCTGCAACTGGACCTCTTTCAGTGGAGGACACTACACCTGCTTCTGTATACTCAAAACTTCTAATTGCCACACCACTCCAGGTTTGTTAAAATAATCCATACAAAATCAATATTAGATTGTTATTCATAATTTTTAATATAACAAATTAATACTTTCAGGTGTTATCTATTGTGGATAGAGAAAAAGTTGAGCTAAATTTACAGCTATCAGATGAAACCGGTTGTCCAGAAATTTGCTTCACAGAACAGGCTATTCAATTACTGGTAGAAAGGGAGAATCATCTTATTAAAGAGGTAATATTTCTGTGATATTTTAAAAAAATTTTTACAAAGCACTAAGTATAAGGATGAATTTTTAGTATGTATGCTTTATAAAATCTGCTGTTTTATTTTTTGATTGTTTGCTTTGAAATACTTGACTTTCATATTATATTGTAAAAATATGAAAAAAATGAAAGGACAACTTTTTCTCTTGCTTACTACTGATGTAGATCTAACATGTATGATTGTTACTTTCTCTTGTATATTTTTAAATTTCTTGGGATACAATCTATTTCTTAATTTTATTATTATTATTCTTTATCCATGGATTTTTTTTGTATTATTCATACAATAGGATTTACTTTTAATATTCATCCATAAAATTGATTGACTGATGATAATTTCATTTGTCAAGGTTTTACATTTAGGTATTTTTGAAAATTCCTTTCATACACACTTATACTTGGTAAGCATCACTTTAAAATGAGAAAGATTTTTAGTATATTATTATAGATTGTCATTGAGCATTAATTTTGCAGTGTCGTAAAATACAGCTTTAGCCTAGTGCAGCTTTTATAGAACTTCTCTATCTTGGAAGTTTTTCAACTGGCTAGTTTCTCTCTTTCTCTATTACTCTTCTTGGACCTCCTATGCATCATGGAATGAAAGTATTAGGTTGTATTAATGATGTCACAAATATTTCAGATAAGGTATTGCAGGCATAAACAATTGAAAATTATTCAATCATATAAAATTTAACACTTTACCTCATGCAAAAACTGGCACTTCCAATTTGATAAAAGTGAAGTTAACAGTCTTTATATAGATAGGATGTACATAATAGATGAGAAATGACAGGTTTTTTGAGTCAATGTGACAGGAAGAAATCTATGGATACTTTAAAAGATACATTGTTGATATGTTTTCAATTGTAATTTTGGAATCATGAATAAAATCAAGTAGTCTCACTATTGATAATTCCCAGGACATGGTTCATTGTGAAGGTAATGATTCCATTCTTACTTAAATTGACTGTCAAGTGATTAGCACAACACCAATCTTGAGCCACAGGCAAAAGAGGCTAAGAGTAAGTAAGGTGCATTGTCAAAAATCTTAACACAATCTACTTGAGTAGTATTATCTGTATAAAGAATGGTTTTAAAAGATATGAAAAATTCAAAATCCTTGATTGCTATGTGAAAAAGTTAAGGACCTTTAGATACTCCAAATCTTAATTCTATCACCTTGGACTAGGTTTCATAAAATTTAAATGTTCACCAGAGTTGTAAGTATACTTCTTAATTCTATATCCACTATTGATTGCTGCATTGTTAGGATATCTTATTTTAAAATATTCTTATTGGTGTCTTTTATTTTTAGGGTATGGAAATGGATAGAAGTAAGCCTGCAGTAATTGAGAATATTTATCCGAAAGAATCTGTTACAACCAGAAAATATATTCCATTAAATGAGGTCAGTTTTCATTCAGAGGTCATCATGCTTTAAATACTTCGGAATGATTTGATTTTATCATTTTCTTAGTTATGTCTATATTTTTTCCTCATGGACGTTTAAGGAATATGATGTAATAAATAATTTGCTGTATAATATAGTTCTTATACCTAAGATATACTATGTTTAAACTGTGATTTATTTTTAAGAAATTGGTGTTTAAAATTTTTAGATATTTCTTTCTTTTATTCAAAATTGAAACAAGATTTGATATTTCTAAAGAAAATCATTTATGGGTGAATCAAAACCTGATGAGACTCAGTTGATTTTATTCTATTTAACTCAATGTAAAAAGTTACTTCTTATTTTATTTCATGGGGAGGGTGTATTTTTTTCTTTATACTAGATGGATTAATTGTTGAATAAATTTATCTAAATCAAACTTTTTTCTCATTTTTATGATACGTAGACAATAGTTTATGAATCTGCATTTGACAATACCGTTGTCACTCCTTCTGAGCCAACAGTGAATTCACCTGATGAATTGGGCAATGTTCTTGGGAAGGCAGAAGTTAACTTTCCAGAAGATGAGCAGAATTTAAGGTAGAATAGTCAGCTATAATACAATACTTTTTAACATTAGTTATATTAAGTAAGTAGTACCACCTATCTGCTTCATATTATTTTGAGTAAATTCTGTAAAATATTAGCATAATTCAAAGCAGTATATTGTTCTTACATATCTGAGCTCTTTTAAGAAGTCTTGATATGACGATCTCATATTTTATTATACCTTGAAATGAAATTCTTATATTTCCTTTTCAATAATATCCCAGTTGACTCCTGTAAATATTTTATCTGCAGTTTGATCATCTAATTATGATTCTTGTATTTATATATAATCATTTTAAAGAAGTATTGTGATGAAATTGATATATTCTAAGAAAATGAACTAATGCTTCTTTCTTGAATTAAAGCAGAATCTTAATATGAAAGGTGGTTATAAATCATTGTAGTAATACCTCTTAAACCTTGATTATGACATTTGGCATATAATGAAAAATGATTTTTTTTTTTAAGATTGTCCTTAATTATTATTTGTGCTATTCTTAGTAAACGACAGTGTTGTTTAAATTCCTCTACATGATCAAGAAAATGAAGCCTTGAAATTAATATTGTGAAGTTTAATTTAATTTTATTATATTTAAATTTAGTACAGATAATCAAATAGATTACTAATGTTATCAGAATTTTATCGAAAGTATTATTTTTTATTTATTATTTTTCCGTCTAATCTAGCCCAATTTCTTAATAATTCAGAATTAACAATGCAAAATTCTTGTTAATATTCATGTCTAATTAGAAACTCTTACAAAATGTAGTATTTATTTAAGGTGTCGCAATGAGAGTATGAGCAGTGAAGGATTGGGAAGTGAAGAAGGTAACACATGGGAATGCAGCATTTCTGCTGAAGACCTTGAACTTCCTTCAACTAATCAATATAGTTCAAGTTCAATGTGCTCTCCAAATACAGATTCTGTGAACAAATTTTATTATTTCTATCAAGGTACTTTCTCTTCATCCATATTTTCATAAAAGTACTATTTGAAATTAGTTTGTAGTACAACTTCATCAAATTTCTTCTATTTTTCAGCTGCTGATGGTCAACATATTTATTTGCATTCTCTAAATGTCCGAATGCTGAAACATGGCTTTGGGTCTCTGGAAAACTGTCCAAGGTTATTGAAAGGAAGAGTTCTTGAGAAAGAAGTGGGTTCAATGACTCTAGAGTTGAGGAAACGGCTTCGTTGTTTCCAGCATCTTCCTCTGGCTTGCACTTTTGAAGTTGCAGAACTAGCACTTGAGCCACCTCTGGTATCGAAGGAAACATTGTCCTATTTTAAAGGTGAAGATAGTCCTATGAATTATATTTTTATAAGACCTTTCAGAGAATATAAGGTTCATTTCTTCAATTAGTAGAATAATTACTACAGTTAGGTAATGGTAAAATGAATAGTTTTTGCTAAATTTTTAAATTGGTGGCATGAATTTTCTTGCTAGCAAGGATTTTGTTTAAAGTGTATAGAGTAAAATGTAAGAAAGGAAATGACATAGCAAAAGATGATTGACTGAAACAACTCAGAACTAAATATCCTGAAATGACATGAAAATTCTTTTGGGTCGTTTCTGTATCAGGGTTAGTATCTTTGAAAAATTATGACTTCAGTGCCATAAGGATGAAACAATTTGTAATTCAGAAAATACTGATTGTTACTGATTAATATAAATGTTAGATTTTATTATTTGTCTTCATTTTAATAAGCATATTTGTGTACAAACATCAATTAATATTAAATTACTGATTTACTGAAGTTCAATGGTAAGTAAACCATATTCATTAAAATCCTTACAATATTGAATTTTATGGAATCAAATGTAGAATTTTCTTAGGATATAGGTTACTTAATCTACTGAATTCTGATTTTTAAGATAATATTAAGTTAATCTCATTCATTGTCATTATGTGTAAGAAGATAAAGGCAAAGGACTCAAGTTTTTTCTCATGTGAAGTATTTTTAAATCAGAAAATCCAGATTCCTGGAGTAGGGAGATGTGGCCACTCTACAAACAAAATTTTGGTATATTATGTTATTATTTTGATTATTATGGTGTATTGTATACTATTATACATGCCACTTAATATCTAAAATGAGACAAGTTTTGTACTATAGAAATGGAAATAACAGCAGCAGCCTTTCAATGTGAGTTGAAAGATATTGAGAATTAAAAATACTCCCTAATATAAAGATCATTTCTTATGTGGCATGTTATTTATTATCTTTGTATTATTTCATTTGAAGCTTAATATAGATGTATACTTACAAAAGTGGTGACAGAATTAAGTTGCCTTTTTATGATTCTAGGCATATTTCTTATGGCATTATTTTTCTTCAATTTCTTTCCTTCTATTATATATGTATGTGTATATGAAAGTATGTATGTTTATATATATATATATATATATATATATATATATATATATATATATATATATATATATATATATATATATATATATATATATTAAATTCTTAAATTTACAGATCAGTTGGAGTTTCGACATCGCAGGCGCCAGAAACGTCATAGGGAAGAGCAAAGATGGGAGAAGCGAGCTGCTCAAGAAGAAGCTCAAAGGTGGGGTCGTTTCCCTTCTCCACACATCCATCTGGAATCTCGTCATCAGTTCCCCCACTGTAGCTCTGCTAGCTCATTGGACACTTCTCATAATGACATGTAAGTCATCATTAAATACTTTTAGGGCAAAGTAATGTATTTTTCTTGAATTGAGGAAACCCAGCTTAACTTGATAAATTTATCTATCACATGATATAGTAAATGTAGTACTTTTAGTTCTTATTAATAATCTAATGGGTAATATTGAGAACTTAAAAGAAATTGTTAAGAACAAAGCTAAGGATAGTCAATCAAATATAAGCTTAAGAAAAAAAGGGACCGAGTTCTTTTTAAAGATACTAAAAGAGAAATCAAGTCAAATAAAAATAATGACATTTTCCAAATGAAATTTTTAAAGTAATGAGTCAACGAAGTGGTTAAAGGAAGAGTTAATGTTGAATGGTCGACCTCGACTGGAAAAACATTATTTAATAATGTTTAAATATTTATTATAAAATGTTATATAGTTTTGACAAAATTGTTTGATTCAAACCTGAAATACATTCTTATTTACTTCTGGTTGCCATTATATCCTTAAAATTTTAGTGACATGACTAAGAAAATTATTATATGGTGATGAGTATAAATGATTTTTTATTACTTCTATTACAAAGATCAACCACAAGTTAAGGCTTAAATTTATTTAAGCCTTAATTGTATTGTTGTATAGCTTTAATATACATTTAACCTTTAACGTACAAGCGGTCCCTTTCGGCACCACCAAATGTAGTTGCAAATGGCCAAGCGGTCCCTTTAGGGACCACTGGGACACGCTTTGTTTCAGGTCTGCTTATTATCACTTTCTTAGCTCGGAATTGGCTGATTTTTTTCTTAGGCTCTTGGAGTGGTCCTCTCTTACAGCTCATAGCAACTTGTCTTACTTGATACAAGGTTTATATCCGTAATCGCTTTCGGAACGACACTACCTTCTCTGCTTTTGGAACGCAAACAGTCCCGATATTCTCTTACACTTCATCCTAATTATTTTTGGTGGTTGTAAACACTCTTTAGTATCTTTTTAATCTTCTGTACAAGCAAGTAATCCATCCTTTTCCTTGTCTCAAAAAAATAAGAGAAAAATGAAAATCTCTCAATGCTTTCCATTTCTTAGTTCTCTGCTTGGATTCTTACTGTGCATATTCCATAGAAAAAAGTTTTTTATTGCAAATAAAAAAAGCAGACAGTGGCACAGCTGTGTTGTCATGCATATACTTTTTGTTTTATTACACTATCTTAAATAGTTTTCTAGTTATTTAGCTTTAACTAAAGAGCTGCAGAGTTTCGGTAATTTTGGCATTTAAATGCCCGGCCGTTCAGAGATATATCTGAGATTGAGTCCCGTCTTTTAAAGGTTAAAAGTATGAATGTACTGTTGATTCCTTGTTAATTCAGAAAAACTTTGCAATTTTAAAAATTCCCTGCTTTTATTTACAATTTATCACTTTAATTATTTAAATTAATATTTTTTATGATTTTTATGAATAATTATTATTCAATAATTATTAAATTTAAAATTATAAATTCATCATGATAAATATTACAAATCTTATTATTACAGGTTTCCTGAAATGAGTGATGTTGACAGTGCAAAAGTTGATTCTTATAGCTTAAGTCCTCCTACTTCAATGAATGAAGCATTTGATGGTCTCAGAATTGATGGAGAAAGTGTGCAGATGTCAAGATCACCAGAGAATGAAGGCATCTATAACACAAAAGATAGAACTGTTGAATCCTCCCCACCTACATGTGGATCAGATTCTGGAGTTAGGTCTTTTGCACAGGTATGTATATTTGAGTGCTTGTTAAAAATGTGTTTTTCCTTAATTCATCAGCCAACAATATAATGTGCATTAGTTGAATTAGATGTAGTATGAAATGATGAACTTTTCTGTTTGTGTTTTAAGAGAATGATTAATGTTTCTGATTTAGATGCTCCGTGAAGGAAAGAGTAAAGTTTCTATGAGTGATGGGAAGTGCTCAAAAACGGCAGATGTTGATGGTAAAGCAGCGATTCTGAAGGCAGCTGCATCAAAGGCAGCTTTTAATCCTCGAAGTACACGTTTTCCTGGTTTTGGTTCTGATGACAGTGATGGAGAAGGACAAGATTGTCATGTATCTGCCCCTGACTTCAGTTTCGGAGATGCTATTGCATTGGCTCTCAAGAAGAAGGAGAATTCTACTGGTATGTTCATTGTCTATTTATTCCTTTGTTCCTTACAATTTATGTAATGAGATTTATTATACATGAGTTTTTCTATGAATCAAATGTTCCTTAGTAATTGCATTTAAAAATGATGGATGTGTATAGAAAATCTGAACCTTATGTATACATTACTGCCTATAGTCATTCAGCTATGTACCTTTTGGATCATTAAAGGTTTTTATGAGAATCAAAAAGTAAAAAACGCATAAAAATGTGTAGGTGTGATTCAACGTAATCACATCAACTATCTTTGAAATAATTCATTGAATTAAGTATTTTGAGGAAAATTGTATTTTGCAAGCTTTTTCCAGTCCATTTTGAATCCAAGTTTATTCATTTAAGTAAATCTGACAAGTTAGATGTAATTTATTTTATTGTGAACCTTGCTGTAAATTACCTCATTTATGTGCTAGAAGTTCTCATCTTGTAGTTTTTACGAATCTACATACTTCAATGTTTGTAGGTGTTATTGTTATTTTTGGTAGTAGCATGGTACATCTTACTTTCTTACTATTCAGGGCTAAGGATAGTTCATAGGTGAATTTAAACGGGAAGAGCTTTCATTGATCCTATGAATACATCTTTATAGAAGCACTGCATGCATTACATTATTCCTTAAGACTCTTTAGTAATAATTTTGCTGAAACATAATGTTATATAGTCTTGAACCTTGTCATTTCTTTTTCATGTTGGAATGACAGAAGTCTCTGGTGCATCTCATGGAAAAAAGAAGAAAAAGCAGAAACAAAGGATGTTATTTAATACAAGTATGGGATTTCATGGAAAATAAAAATTCTTCTATGGATGTCCACTATGTTTTCAGAGTCTTCATGAAAGCATATTGAAATCAAGTAATGTCAGATGTGTTATCAGAAATGAAATCAATTAGAACTTTAGAATTCAGGAAATTTATCTCTCACAAAAACCATAAAAAATACATTTTGAGGGTTATGTGGCTTCAGCTTGTTCTTTTTCTTTATCTTGTATTTGTATTATATTCACATGAAGGTTCGGGTTTGGAGACTCACTCTTAACAAATCTAGCCTTTTTCATAGAGGGGAATCTATTTGTTGTTCATATTTAAACTCATCTCCTAAATGTGTGTTAGTTTTTTCTAGTATATTAAGCAGCTACATTTTGCAAGTGTTTCAACTTTTAATTTTAATCTGAATATATTATAAATGGAAGTTGCTTAATTGAAGGCTTTATTTCACAAATATGAAATTATCAGTAAAAAGCTTTTATTTTTCTTCGTGTTCATAATGTACAAAAAAGAGGAATCATACATGAAAAGTAAAAAATCTGGAATGACAATTGCTACAGCATTTTATCTTTAGTTATGGTTTGAATGTTGAGTCATGAATAAATTCTGTTGATTGAAAATGTTTTCTGATTTATTAACTGTACAAATGCTCTTGAATTATCAGCTATTTATTAAACTCTTTTGAAGTAACGCTTTGCTTCAATACCACTGGCATGTTTCAGTGTCTGTAATATAAAAGCATCTACTTAGCAAGTGGTGAATGAATTTAATTAATGTAAAAAATCAAATTCATGCATTTTATAGATATTTCATGAGTTTATATTGAGTTTTACATTTATAGGCAGAAGATAAATTCCAAATGCTTTCATTCTATCATTTTATATTTTGGGGGAGAGAAGCAGTGGCATATATTGCTTTTGACCTTAATAGTACAGCATGCAAAGATCAACTTAGCTTTACATGGAGATATGGGATAAAAAAAGATGTCTGTGATACTCATTAAAGTCAAACAGAAATATGCTTATTTCAGAAAAATGAAATAGTTTTATTATTTTGCAACCTTGTAAAAGTATTTTTAAACATACTAAAAACAATGATGAATACTTAGAAGTTAATTAATCCAATCACTAATTTTTTTATTCAAAATTATGGAATTTTCTTCTAGCTCATATTGTTGCAATTTTTTTTTTTTTAATTGTACTATATAAGGTAAATCTTAGAAATATAGTAGTTTGTTAAAATGTAGCAGTGTAAGAAGTAAATGCTACCCAAAACAGCAGCCAATAGCGAAATGTGCGAACATGTAAAATCAAAACGGAAACAACAAAGCCGTAATAGGAAGATAGAGAAATTTTTAAAATCTTTCTATCTACATAGAAAATTGGTGCTTAAGTGTTATCTTAATTCAATATTTCAAACAATCTCATTAAATAAGATTTATCCAAATTATTAATCTGAATCTTCCTTAAAAATAATAATCTCTCATTAATCATGCAAATTAAGGGTTACCAGAAGCTCGATCCTCATACATTTGTACCCGATGGTGGAAATAATACTGGAGGTTCAGGGAGTAATTATCATGTTAGGTGGAATTGGGTTGGTTAGATACTTCACCAATATGTTACTGCCTACAAACAGATACCCATGCACACCATTACCGAAAACTCTCTTCCAAAAGCGTTTACTGAGATGCTGCTGATATACTTGAGTAATAAAAGATGGAACATTCAGCAGTATAGTATATCACTTTTAAGGTACCATAATCATTTCCGTTTCAGAAAACTCGTACACTCTCTCGAACTCTTGCCCGTTCTGGACTTTCGATTTGGTAATCATGGAATTCCCGTGGATTTCTGTGATGTTCTATAAATATAACATACATATTTAAGACGTAAATAATAGAACGAAATAAATAATGTTCCACTGATCTTGTTAAATAACCTCCAATTCAACCCCTGAGGGCATTTTATCCATGTATGTTTCTCCTAATTTGAAACGTAATTCTGAAGTACGGAAAAGTGTGGAAGTCTTCAACGACCATGTTTCACCTTCCTTTGAAATATTTAGAGTTGGCTTACTTGAGCATAGCATTAACCTTACAAAATATGGAACTCCTAAAAAAGAAATTTAGAAAACAACACTTATTTGTATGTACATTATGACATCACTCGATTTACTTCATGATCGGCTGTTTTCACATTCTTTAAGAGATACCAATAACTCGGTAGTATTCTTCTAAATTTTCGCTTCTTTCCAGTTGAAAAGTCCCACACATTAATTCCATAACAGATGTTATTGGTCTTGAAAGAAATGTATTTCGCGGAGTAGCGATATTAAGTGCGTTTATCGGAATGGCATTGACGTGGTCCTATGAATTGTAATCAGACATGACCTTCATTTTAAATTTTTGATGAAGGTCAAACACAACTCCAAATTCCATTTCAATTGAAAAAGTAGAAATAAAGAGAATATTACATTAATCTATTATTTTGTTTTCCTCCCCAATATTTGAAATGCTATTTATTGGATGTTTCATTGGTTCGCGGTAATTGTTTTTATTTCAATAGTGATGTGAGCGGAAATTAGTCAGAAGTATTCCGTGTACGCGTTTATTGCATGAGCTAAAATTTTGCGAAAATCAACTGATTAAGTGAGTATGAGACATATATCTGACAAATCAGTTGCCAGTTACACTAGTCGGTTCGAAAAGCTAGGATTCTGAGCCTAGCGTAATTTATCTCGACATAGCCGCGAATGAAGAGACATTGAGATTCAATTTTAGTTTAACGATTATTCAGAATTTCCTATGATATGGCAACCCTGATATTTCATCAACTGGAGGTTGCGGATTAAACGTATGATTCATAATAGCCGAATCCAATATTATTGAGAAATTACGAGTTTCTTTTTCGAAAGATTTCATATAGTTGAATTCTTCAATTTCCTCCAGAAGCGCATTAGTCACGATTGATGAAGAGAAACGTTGAGGAAAAATGCGTTGAGCTGTTATATGAAAGGGTCAGTGCATTGAAAGTTTCCTCGATTGAGTGCGAAGTCAACAGGAGTCGGTGCTTATAAGTAGATTTGTTTCGATTTGTCATTTCTTGATTTTGACAATACGTTAAGATTTCTTGATCTTGACCTCTTGAAATCTGACAGCTTAGCTTTCCATAATTTCATAATATATACTTAGGAAAATGTATCATTTAAATCTATCGCATTAGTCATGGAACGTCTCTTTTAAATTTCAAGAGTAGATTTTCATTGAAAAATAATTTCATGTTCTCATTGAATGCCTCTGAAATAAGATTCTTTATTTCCTTTAGAAAATATTTTTGACAAGTAAAACTTACGAAATACAATTTAGCACGAAGTGAAGCATGGAAGGGTCCACTGTTGACAATTGTATATTTTGTAACATTATCATCGGGAAAACAGAAACCAAGATATTGTATCAGGTGAGAATTGATGTCTAGTACAAGTGAAATCTGCTTCGTACTTGTTACATTATTGCATATTTTTTACAGGATGATGATTTTGTTGTTTTTTCTGATATAAAACCTGCTTCAAAGCATCATTATTTGATCGTCCCCAAGAAGCACATTCCGGATGCTAAATCTTTGACGAAAGACAATATTGATATTGGTAATCAATTTTTAATGACTTGTGTAATACTTCTATAATGCTTATATATTTGATATTTTTTTAACCTATAAATCTTTCGAAGTTTCTAGATCTGTAGAAATTGCCAAGCAAGTATTAGGGGATGAAGGTGCCAACATAAATGATATAAGGTGAATATAAAATCTATTTTTATGGGCTTCTTGATGAAACTTTCTTTTCTATTAGTTGAAAATAATGATGTAACATATATAATCATACCCCATTTGTTCTGGATTAAATATATATATTTATATTGAAGGTTTGGTTTCCATTGGCCACCATTTCATTCTGTCCATCATCTTCATCTGCATGCAATTACACCAACTGATGGAATGGGATTTTTTGGACGTCTTATTTTCAAACCGAACAGCTGGTGGTTTGTTTCGGTAAAAAATTAATTTTCATGCCAAGCTTAACTTACATAAATTCTTTATTTGACTAATACAATTAAAGTTAATGATTTGTTTTATGGTTTCTACTTGCAGCCTGAATATGTTGAGAATAGAGTTAAATCAGGAGGAGCCTCTTCATAAACTTGATGTCCATCATCATGAGAAGATTTAATCTAAATTAAGTCTTAACGAAGAACTTTGGAATTCTAAATATTATTAGTAGTTTATGGAATTCCAACATTTATGTGAAATTTTTATTCTTTTGTTATATTTTATTGATTTAAAGATGTTCACTATTCATTAAATAGGTAAATATGCTTATTATCACAAAAATGGCTTTTGTATGGTTACTATATTTACTATATATTGGAATCAAAAGAATTATTTCAATCTTACCTTTTGCACGTTTCATAAGAAACAGTAGAATCTGCTGCCATATGAACTATTAATGCAAAGTATGCCAATACCTTGAGAAATAGCGCTTCCTTGTCCTATGTTGAGAAACTTCACATACTTAAGTACGTAAGTGGTGCTTGTGTAGTCTATTTTATTATAACTATATTCAGTAAAAAATTCAGTACTTTATCCTTTACTTACTCTAATGGTTATTCCAGAGTAAAAAATCAATTGAATCTGAACTCCATAGTTCTCCTTGAATTGTGATATGCATCTGATTTGAACTGAATGCCTTGAAGCTTGTCTGGTGAAATTTTAGATTATTTGCTAGCTGAAGCTGATCTTAGTGATACCAGTGAATTATATAGTGATAGTGTAATATCAAAAGCACCTTTTAGATTTAAAGCATGTTATTTAAGATGAGGTGTTGATTTTAATGTTTATTACTCCTTACAGTAATAATATCATTTTTATGAGTGAGATTTTGAATATGAAATACCTTCTTTCTCCCTTGAGTGCTAAAAATAAATTTTTCTTTTAGTATTTTCTTAAATATTGAGACTAGTTTTTTTTAATTGATTGGGATATTCTGCATCACATCATCTGATTCAGAATTCAATCATTATTTGGTTCATCTGTGTTATTTTTTAATGTTTGATAGCATATGCATAAAATATTTCCTCTCATTCTTCTAAATTCTTTTTCTACTTGGATTCCTGCTTTACTTAGTTGGATCTTCTGTTTCAGTGGAAGGAGCTCATTGTTCATTTGCAATTGGGAGATGAATTGTCCAATTATCTGTTCTTGCATTTGTAACTATACTGCAAAGTCCCTTTTTCTGTCTACTTAGTTGTCCTCCTTTTACTTGTACATTAAAATTTAGTTGATATCTGCTACCTTTCAGCCCTAGTCTCAGTGCCACTTTTCAAAATACTCTTGGCCAATTTTTTTACCTTTATAATTTTTACAATTCTTTTTATGAATGAAATAAAAGAAGATTCTTCTCAATTTTCCTCATAAGAGATAGAACTACTTTATAAGCGTAATAATAGAGTCAAATTAACTGATAGCACAATAAATATAAGTATAATAAATGAATTGAAAATAGAAACTGGTTAGGAAATCTAAATTTAAATTTATGCAGATTAATATTTTGTTTTTAAAGAAATTTATCATTTTTCTTTTACTACTCTCAGTAAAAAGTAAGATCCCCATCTACAGTCCTTAATCTGAGCTGTGTGAGCTTTTACCCAAAGTTACCTTCACCTATTCTCTTCATTTAGTAAATAGTTTTTGATGTGTGAAATTTATGATTTATTAAAAAAGTTTTTCTAATGATTGGCAACTTTTTATCTATACATCCTCCCAAATTTCCAGTGGATAAGTCATTGCTAATTATCATTCTTTGTTGATATTTCAACGCAAGAAAGAAAAAGAATGCTATTTAAAGAGATATTGGAAAGAGGGGCTCTTTTTATTGAACTTCAGTGAATGAAAATTATGCTCTGATATGAAGCAGAAAGTATATTTGCTTGGATAATTGATGAAACCTAAATGAAATTAGAATTCATCAGTAAAATTTCATTGAACCCTAACATGTGCCTTATAAAGGTGCAATTAAAGTGTTAGTATTTTTTACAAGGGAGGAATAAATTGAATTAAATTAACATTACTAACATCCTTGCATGTTAAATACTAGCATCCCAATTAATAATATCTGAGTGAAACAATATCTGAAATGTCAAATATATACTTTTGTAATTACTTTTCCACAAAAACTAGATTTCATTCTATAAATGATTTTTTGAAAGATTTACCTGTCATAATATATTGATTTCATGACTAAGGAAAGTAGACAAACTGGTAGAAGACCAAAAGTATTGGCATGTGTACTTTATTTTCTCCCTTAATCTGATGGTTATATTTTAATTGAACTTTACCATTTGGTTATTATTCCTGCCCATTTTATTTTTACTATTAACTTTTAAGTTTCATATTGGAAACTTCAAGGACTGATAATGCATGTTCCAATATTTTTTATTATTGAAACTGCTCATCCAAATTCCTGAAAAATGTATTATATTGGACACTTCTGTTAGCTAATAAAAATACACATTCAATGCTCATTGTCATTTTATGTCAAAATTCTACTGTGAATATTTTCCATCGATTCTGTGTTTGGTTGAATTAATGAAAGGCAAAAAGCTTTTATTGACAGAATACATGAAACTGGTACCATGAGCTAAGGCTGATTGGAATTGTAAACATATTATTTAATACTATCTTGGATTTTCATTAATGATTTATCAATTCATGCATCAAAACTAGAATATTTTTGTACTCTACCGTATATAAATCCTCATAACTTGAGCAATCTATAAGAGAATATTTTCCTCCTATAATTAACAATAACCATAGATACATGAGTAGTCCATTATGATGATGTTCTATGTTTTTCTTTCTACAGAACTTGATGAACTGTTTCTTAATTTGGATTTTTGAGAATAGTTCCAAAGAATATTTCGCAGGAAAACTATATTAATGCTCTTTGGCCTTGGTATAATCAATCGTACTGATAAATCATTGTTAAGTGATGTTGAATGGAGAATTGAATCAAAACATTCTAAGACTAACATGTTATAGAGAATATTCAGTAATGCAAGAAAAGCGGAGTTGGTATGTCTGGTACATTGAATTAATGCAAAATTTATATCTAATGACTGATTTGACTGAAGAAGCTGTCTGAGGCATAAGAATTGAAGAAATTGGAAGTAAACGAGGAGGTAGAAGAATTTTTGGCAAAGGAACAAGTTACTGAATACAAGGCCCAGAATATGCTAAATAATTTACTTGCTTACGTACAGATTTTTCCGAACCATTTCATTTTAAGGGGCTTTTACGGAGTTTATTACACATAATCCGAATTACAAGTCTTTCAGCTTAGAATAGTTCACGTTACCCGTCTAAAAGGAGAAACAGCTGACTACAGCTGGACGTCGATTGTGGTATTTAAATCACTTTCCTATCACCGAAGTTTTATCAAGTAGTTTGTAGTATAATTCGTTCATTTTCTGTAAGTGTGAATTATAATGGAAGGCTGAAGTGTTACAATTGAAAGGAATGGACATTTTATTTGTTTCATTTTTGCGATAAATCTTTCACTTCCCGAGCAAATGAATGGAGGAAGAAATGACTTCTTTATCTCCCTCTTGGTAAATGGTATTATTTATAAGCGCTAAACGTGAATGATTTTATCATGAAACAGCCGAAAAATTTTCTTGGGATTATATTAGGCTGGAGGAGCCGCTGGAACCGCCGTGGACATTTCTCTATTTCCCCTGGATACAATAAAAACTCGATTGCAGTCGCGGCAAGGGTTTTGGAAAGCTGGAGGGTTCAGAGGAATTTATGCTGGATTGGGCCCTGCAGCAGCAGGTTCAGCACCTAATGGTTGGACATAGCATTTTTTATATTTGTTGATACGATTCCTAAAAAAATTCAGAATTTAATTTCATATTAATAACCGAAGGTATCGAGGAAGAACTTAATTATGACAATGATAAAATAAGTATCCTTAGCGAATATTTATCACTTCGCAAAAACCCCACATTACTCGAAATAATTTTCTTGCACTTTTTCTGTATTGTTCAAATAAAAGACCTTATTCTCTCTATGATTTTCGTGGTATTTCCCCGGTAGTTATTTTCACTGTAATGTTTGTAATCAGCCTTTGGATCGTATGGAAGTATAAGTAAATGTAAAAAGCATTTACAGGTATATTTTGCTCGACAAAGTCTTATATATAAGCTAGTCGCTGTCCACTTCATTCACATTATCAGAAAAAGTATTTTATTAAAAAAAAGATAATTCATTTAAAAGGTTTGAGACTGTCTTTTTTATAAAAAAATTTAACACTGTTCACAAACTTGAAGCGATGGGAATAGTTTTTGTGATGTTTGTCACATAATAAATGAAATTATTTCTTCCTCTTCCTCAGCTGCCGTATTCTTTTGTACTTATGATTGGGTTAAAAGGAAATGCTGTCCTCTTGTAGAAGAAAATAGGAAACCCTTGGTGCACATGTTAGCTGCTTCCTGTGGGGAAGTTGTAAGTATTATGTATTAAATAATAGATGAGCATGTTTTACTCATAAAATTGAAAAAAATGTAATTTTCTTCTTTGGTTTTTGATGGATGTCATGCAACTCTGACAGAGTAGAAATAAAGCAATGAAAGTGTAGCAAGTGTATTCTTCCACACATCTAATAAATTTACAATTGTAATTTAGGGAAATGCTACTCATTAAAATTGTGCATAACCTGGATTCATGAACAAAATCCATTTAGCACCTCTCCACTTGTTTTCATTTCAGTCATTCACTGAAGAATGTCAGACTGGCATTCTTAAGTTTTGTTGATGAGATGCTGCTTAAACTACACTCATGTAACATTCTGTTGTGATTGATACTACTGCCTACTATCATTTCAAACCAGATTTCTGGGGTCACGTGATTGTGTATAGTTGCCAAAGATAATTTTTCATCAATTTTTAGGTTTGACAGGTTAAAAAAGGAAAGGATTTCTACATAAGAGATATCTTAAAATATGATACCTTAATTGAAGTTAATGAATCTTAAGAAGTGATTCTAAATTTTTTATTAGTGTTGATGAGAATAGGAGTATGGAGACCACACTGGGAAGGAAAATTCCAGTATTGGCCTGACAAAGGAGCAACAAAGTGTTTTTATTGTGGGTATATATTTGAAATGTTTTGTGTTTCTGATTATGGAACCAAGCATGTTTTTAGCTTGGAAGAAAGAGACATGAGTATGATATTGAAATTTTGAGGCAAAGTCCAACCAGACTCTGTCTGTAATTATATTTGAAGGTGGGAAAGTGAATGGTACCATTGTATGGATAGCCTATCATAGCCTTTATTATAGGCCCATTTAAATGCTCTATTTAGTTACAGGTAATCCTATCTCATTTAAGGGAGTTGTTAATTGAATCGGATTGAGACAGTTTTTATCCAATGTAATCCTTTTCAGAGTGCATGCACTGTTCGTGTACCTGTAGAGATTGTCAAGCAGCGCTGTCAAGTGGCAGCATCAAGGTCCATGTTTATGGTGCTCAGTAACATAATTAAACAGGCAGGGCTTAGGGGTCTATATCAGGGGTATTTTTCTACCCTTTTAAGAGAAATCCCATTTTCTCTAATACAATTTCCTCTGTGGGAGGGTTTGAAAGCTTATTGGCATTCACAAAGATTGCATCGAGGTATCCATGAGGAACTTGGAGCAGTATATGTGTCTATTTGTGGAGCTATAGCAGGTTAGTAATTATATAGGTTGCCAGATCAGATGTTTAAATAAAAATTTTATAAGTGATGCAACTTTGAATTTCAAATTTTATTCAGGAGGTATTTCTGCAGCTCTGACTACACCAATGGATGTGGCTAAGACACAAATAATGTTAAATACATCACGAGAAGGTAAACTTGATGTTTACTCAGTGTTAAAAGAAATTTATTCAACAAAAGGTTTTAGGGGGTAAGATATATTTATAATATTATATGGAATATTTTTAATGCCTTTCCATTGCAAAGCTACTTAACTAATATTTTTTTGTTTATTTAATGACATTTTTATATCATGCTAATATCATGTGCATCTTCTTCAAGGTTATATGCTGGTATATTACCTCGAGTAATGTGGATTTCTATCGGTGGAGCAATTTTTTTTGGTGTCTATGAAAGAACAAAATCATTCCTCATCCCTTATATGTAAATCAGTAAGTAATCCTTGTTATATTATGATTGGAAAACCAAGAATTTAGATTTCTACAAATCAGTTATTTTTTCACAGTGATTCCACCAATCTTTGTTCTGAATTAGCTCCAAGTGTTCCTGAGTACAATGTGATAGTTTTTCTGTTACTTATCCTCATAATCTATACCACTCAATTTGTAGAAGACATTGTTATGACGTGAAGTTAGTATACAGAAAGAATCATTTAAAGAAGTACTTCTAATGGCATGCAGTGGGAATCATGAGAAGTAATTATTTCTTAATTTTTTCAAGCTTTGAGTTATAAAGTATTTCTAATAAATTGTGATCAAAGTAAATGATGGTTTCATAAGAATGAAAGACTCCAAAATATATTTAACCCATTCAAGAAACTGAATAATAGCCTTTTACCAATTTTAGAGTTCATTAAATACACAGCACTGTGTAGTTTAGTAATTGATGTTTTATGGACATATTGATAATTAAATCCTCCAAAGGAAATTATTAGTATTTCCTCTTTTATATTCTTTTAGTTACAGCATTTCTACATGAAGTACTCAGCTTTTATTAAATTTTCATCTACAATTTTGAAACGATCCATTCACGCATCTATTTCCCTGATCTTTAAATTTTCAACATATATTTCCTCAAATTTCTAATATATTTATTATCCGTTGAATTCATCTTACATTATTGGATTGTAAATTTTGTGTGTGTACTATTTTTGCTTTGAAATATTTCCTCTCACTTCACCTAAACACTATTTAGAGTTAACCACTCATTATTATCCCAGATAAGCTGAACATTATAGCCTTTTCCTCAATTTTTAAAAAACAGTAAGGGAAAGAAGAAATGCCTTCACATGATGAGTTATTACAGCTTGATTACCATAGCTAATTACAAGTGAAAAATAGCTACACTACTGTAAACTGAACCCAGAATTCCCACTTTCTGAACAGGCATTCCAACCATTATGCCCCTATGCCTCATCAATTAAACTGTTCAGTCATCCCTTGAGAAGGGGTGAAATACAAGCCCAGCTTCACAGAAGTAGGAGATCTATGCTCAAATTCCAGTTTAGCTATTCTCAACTTTTATCAAACTCTAATTCTTATTACAATTTGAAATCCTGTGCTCCCTGTGCAGGATTACAAGTTATTTTCTGGTAAATTCCTTGAGGATCAAGTGTCAATGTGCTTCCTTACCACTACCAATTAATCCATCATTTGCTACCCTGTCTTACCCTGCTCACATCCCTTTTTGCTTCCTCCTACCCAACCTATATATTATCCAATGTCTTAGTAATCCTTACTATTATTTTCCATATCTGGCCGATAAAATCATTCTTGAGGGAAAATTGCTACTTACTGTTTCTTTTTAGATGAATACTTTTACTTAACTAGTAGTGAGAGTGAACACACACTAGCACAGAGAATAAGGTAAGAATGTATTTCAAATGTGAAGGTAGAATTTCTCAAAACAGTAGTATGTTTATTGGACATTAAATATGTTGTATCTGGATTTTTTGGAGAACTCTCATGCAGCACAGTTTCCTTAATACCTTCTAAGAACAACATGATTCCATTCCATCTGAACAGAATTTCATGCTTATCACTCCCCTGATGGTGCAAAAAAGATGAAATTCAATAAACTATAAAAAAAGCCTTTAGCTCATCCAGATTGTACCTTATTGAAGTTATTAAAACATTGAAAATATACCATAAATAGCATTGTAGATTACTATTTAAAGTGACTTTTTTACAATGTTAAAAATCCTATAATATTTAGCTAAGCAAAATAGGGAAGATTTAGTGGCTACATATTTGTAAACAAGCTGGTACACAAACATAAGAAAATATTTCAAAATTATGTAAGAAAGCTAAGAAATATATTATTTTATGACCCTTTTAAGCTCAGTATAATCATAAAAAAGATTAAGCGAAAAAAAATGTATAAGTATCCCACACACACAGAAGAAGCAGCATTGCCAGTTAATGACTTATTGAAAAAAATTTCATCAAGTTATCTTTGAAAACCACGAGTCTTTATTCATGAATTTAATTTGAATATTTGAATTAGCAACATCATAAAACAAGGCGTCAAAATTACAAAAATATATACAGCACATTAAAAAACCTTCTATATCTATAACTAATAAATCAAACTTCTTCTGTAAGGGTTTTAATCCATTGATACCAAGGAATTATCACATGTAAACTTTAGAGAAAAAATCAACAATATTGAAAATCATTTAATCATTCAGTATACTACATAATAATTCTTCTAATAGGTAGGTCAATCCATTGCTACATGTACTCAAAAAATCAAATTACTTTTGGACTAGTTGGGGAAAATAAAAATGTCATATAATGCATTATTCCATGATAGTAAATCAAACATTATAAAAATCATGTCTCAAAAGAAACAAATTAGGTAAATTTCAAAACATGCCATTGAATTCCTTAAAATCATTCATAAAAATTTATGTCAAGGTTGTTTAGATCTGGTTTATTATTTTATTCTGGAAAATGGAATGATGCCCTTGATCTGTAGATCAGAAGACAAATGTCCTCGTGAGGAAAACTGTTGGGATAATTTCATTGTAAGATGAGAAGGCACACAGCAATTCTTTGTCATCAATTTGATTTTCTCCAATGGCTAATGAATGTTACAAGCCAATCGCACAAGTGAGATTCTCAGGAATTGCAACACTTCAAAATAGGCAAAAAACTGGAGTACTGCATGGAGTTGTCTCATCAATATGGCACGTTAGAGAAAAGATATGATACTGATTCTCCATTATGTGTTCGGCGGACAGCTTCAGCAAACATCATGGAGACATCGATGCACTGCAACAATAAAATAGGGGTTTGAAATTTTTGAAACAATTTAAATCTAAACTACTTTCTTTAAATATAATCACTGAATCTATATATGAATTATTTTCCAATTCAAAATCTTTCAGTTCCAAAATACAAAGTGATATCAATAAGAACTAGTAAATTAAGTTACCTGTATCTTAGGACATTCCTTCATGTGTTTTTCTTGTGGTATAGTATTAGTCACTACTACTGCCTCAAAATTGGCAGTATTTATACGAGATATGGCAGGTCCTGAGAAGATTCCATGAGTCAATATGGCATATACCTTTGTTGCACCAGCATCGACCAACCTTAAGGAGGGAAAAAAATTGCAGTTCCAAATCCAATAGCGAGAAAATTCATGAAAGTAAAAATTAAACCACTTACTTTTCTGCAGCATGACAGATTGTACCACAAGTATCTGCCATGTCATCTACAAGAATAGCAATCCTGTCTTTGACATCTCCAACTAGCACCATAGCAGCCACTTCATTTGCCTTTTTCCTCTCCTTGTGGATCAAAGCAAACTCTACATTCAGGCGGTCAGCAATTGATGTTACTCTGTCAAGGAGCAATCATAGAAAATTTAATTGATGCTGACTCAGAGAAAACACAAATATCAATCTAAAGCACCAAATATAATAAATGGTCCACAAAAGACCTCAAGATCGTAGTAAATTCACTATTATATATTAAAAATGAGTGCCCATTGCCCAGTTTTGATATTTTCAATTTGCTTGAAAATTTTGGAAACAAAATTTAAATATCAGTATAATTAGATAGTATAAATCCACTGATTTTCACCAAAAGTTTCCCAGAAAATAGTTTTCTCCTGAATATCTATGAAATTCAGTCATGAGTTACCATACCTTTTTGCTCCACCAGCATCTGGAGAGACAATTATTGAATTCCGCCACTCTGGAATGTTCTCTTTAATCCACTTCAGAACTGCAGGTTCAGCATATAGATTATCCACAGGTATGTCAAAGAAGCCTTGGATTTGCGATGCATGCAGGTCCATGGTGATGATGTGATCTGCACCAGCAACAGACAGCATGTTGGCCACCAGCTTAGCTGAGATGGGTGCCCGGCTCTAAAGAGTCCACATTGTGTGGACAAGGAGGGTTTAAGGAAGGAGGGACCAAGAGAAGGGATAAGACCAAAGGGTACATTCAATAGGGAGGATTGAAAAGGTCAAAAAAGGTGGAGCATGGATAGTGAGGTAGGAAGAACAGAAGAAGGTCTATTTGCAAATGGCATAAATGCCACAGAATAATAAAGGGGATGAATTTAACTATTTCTTAACAAAGGCTCAAATTCAAATTTCAGTTAGAATAAATCTGTGCATTATGAAGTCTATAAAACTTCTTCAGAAAAAGAAATGATACTAGGATGTGTGGTGCCAGAAAATAGGAATACTGAATCATTATATTGATATAGTTTCAACCAAAATCTGGCAATCCAAATGCTTCTAAAAAGGATGGAAGAATAGTTTACTGTACACTAGGGGTCTCATTTTTCATGAAATATGAACATTAACCATGCATATTGAGCCAAAGTGTTTTAAATTCACACCACCTCATACATTCATTAGACAAATAGTACAACAGCAAACCATAAACTGCACTAATGAAAGCTGATGCAAGATAATTGCAAAACAGCTGGAGGCTGAGAGTGCAATGTTACATGCAAATTAGGACAAAACATCAAACATGTTAGATGTAACACATTTATAGGTGATATTCCACAAAATGAGGAAATGATATTTCATTGATTCCATTATAAAAACTAGCTACCATCTATTCAATTTTTGCAATTGTGTACAAAAAGTGGATTTTCCAACAAAGTTCAGACTATAAAAACAGCTGTAAGGCCCTTCTGCCAAGAAAAAATATTCAGTTAATATAACAAACCATTTTAATGGCTTATTAGTAATTGAATGAAAAATATTTCGTAACAAATTACTTCCTGTAGTTCATGCATTTCAACTAAATTCCTCTATTTATACCTTGAAATTTTATATATATGTACATGTATACAACATTAATAAAAGATACACAATAATGTGAGCCATATGAATTACAGACTCTAAAATACTCTGTGCTCAAGCATTAGTAATTAAAAGATATCCTGACAATCAAGAAAGCCAAATATAATTCCTTGTCGTAACATGGAACAGTAAATTAGACAGCAATGTTTGAACTCATTCATCATCAGTGAGGATCAGCTAAGTCATAACTAATCAAATGTGAAATATATATAAAATGAGGTGGTCTTAAACCATTATTAAGGGCCAGAAAAAGAAGATCACCCTTGCCTTTTATGATATCCTTGAATAAAGAGATGATTACAGGAAAATGAAGACTTACCTACATCTTGTAGCCACATTGATCATATACTTAATTAACCTGTCAGAAAAATGATGAGAAAAATGCCTGCCTACAGACTACTTGCAAATATAACAAATAAAAGCAATATTTTAAATTAGAATGTTTTATAAACAATTACAAAATTTTTAAAATTTGTGAAAGAGATGGAAAATTCATAAATGAAACAATCTGGTTATTTATTGCAGAGAGCATGCTCATTTCTCAGCATTATAGGAGAACGTGCCAACTCTCAAATAAACCTTAATATACCTAAACTAAATAGAAGAGAATATCACAATGGAATTGGGAAAAGGTATGTAGTACAGAGATGGCAGAAAAACTACTGAACCAAGAATTAAATAAAAATTATGCCAAAATTGTTATTTAAATCTGCTATGAGGTGAATATCATTGAAAGGTATGAACAGTTACTTGACAGTTTAATATAATTAATTAGAGAAATTGGAATGTGTTCTTTACAAGTTAGTAGTAATTATTTTTTGTACAGGAATATGAGAAGATAATAATAATAGCAAAACAAAAACCCTGCAACAGGCATTGGAAGTTAGATCAACTAAATCAGCATATGACTCTTAATTCCACAATAGGCAACTGCTAATTAAACAATCACCTGGTAAATCTAAAGAATTCATTTAGCATGAAAGCATACTCCTTAAGAGGCTTTTTGAAGTTGTAACAACAACTATAGTATAAAAATTGAGGACCATGTATATAGGAATCTATTATTTAGCAATTTTAATGATTCAATGTTGCATAAGAATCAACAAAATTCAACGCGAGAATTAACTTTCATCACATACAATTTAACAATTGATGTAGAAGTGAGATTTTAGTTCTGTTAATGGTTATCTCATTCTTATGCATACCAAAAACAAATATTATTTTCATAAAAGACAGTATTGATTGTTTTGGTTAACCTACAAATTAACTCATGAATATTCCTTTTGAAGATACTATGAAGTAATCAGGACCTATTTGTATTACAATTCTAACAATTGAAGGACTCTAAAATTTTATCCCTTACTCCTTTACTCCATAAATTAACCTATTTTAACTTAAATGGAGAAGAAAAAACCTAAACCAAAAATCATTTACTTATAAATTTCATCTTAAAATCAATCGCAATTACCATCGCAAAAATTATTAATAATTCCAAAACAAAAATACGTTAGTTCATTTAAAGTGAGGCAAACATGTAATTCATACATGACCATAAAAATAAAGGTGCAAGTCAGAGAGCTAAATTAATGTATAGCCAAGCAATTTTCTTCACTAACAAGCAGCAAACACTATCCTAAATGATCTCAACATTAATAATGAACTCACATTAATTTTTGATTAAAATAAATAACAGAAGAAAATTAGGATAACATAAAAATCCATTATCGGGTAACAGTATCATTTCTAAGTATGATACCCCATTATTAATATGGTTACTCTACATATTGTGTTAATGAAACTCTCTTCTGCCATCCCTTCCCAAACAACTAGAAGTACTCACGGCCCCCCCTAAGTCGGCAATCAAGTCCTGAAAGAGTATGGTGGAGAAGAGAGTGATTACTGCCTAATGAATAAATATCAACAACAGGTATGAGCATAGCTGCCGCCAAAACAAGGCAGGTGCTCTCATTTTGTTTTTCTACAATTCACACAAAGTTTCTAACAACCCTCCAACTACCCCCTGCCATTGCAACAGCACAATATTCAAAGGTGTGCATATTGGTAACATTTAAAGGCAGCAACCACCAATAATTACATAAGCACTATGACATTAAAAAATAACAGCAAAGAAAACTATAATATGAATAATAGTTAAAGTACAAGGAAAAGCACATGAAGTCAGTCTATGTAATAGGGAAGTAAATTGTTCATTGCACACCACCTTCATGTCATTCCAAGGAAGAGACAGTCATTAACCATTGAAATAGTCTGTTAGGCATGACAGAACTTTAGCAAAGACAAATTTTAAGGTCCACATAAAAGAAAACTCCAAAACCTCTAAGGGTATAACAACAAGAATTTAAGATTATATGGCTGCATAGAAAAACAATTTATATCAAGGAGGGAAGTGTTCCTACTCTAAATTCTTATTCTAACATAGGAGAAATTGTTAACATCATAGTGGAAGCATTCAACATATTAAATATCTTAAAACATAATTACTCCATGATGAAGAATTAGTAAATTAAAAATAGATAAATAATATGGATCAGGGCTTGTTTGTTTCCAGAATTTAGAAACTTGTTACAAATCTTCAGAGTGGATCTTGTAAAAGCAAAATATTGAGATATGAGTTATACAGGATTCAGTATGGTAAGAATCATGAAAGAAAAAATATGCTTACAACGAACCTCAATTGAATAATATCTAGGAGGAAAATGTTTATAAAATCATCATTGCCATAAAAAATGTGCTATGATTTTGATTTTCTCTAAAGACATGTTTGATCATCAGGGCTAATACAACGGAGTAAAACAAATGACATTTTAAAGTTAACTGTCTTATTAAATTGTAAAAATTTTACATAGATAGATACTATTAATAAGCTGTACTGTGAAAACTGAATTCAATAAGGAAGAAATATGGAAATGAGCTATAATACTTTAAAACTGATATTTGCTAAAGATATTTTGAAAAAGTGTTTAATTCAAAATGTCAAGAGAATCATATATTTAAAGTATAAAAATAACGAATATTTCCACTTGAACATATAGCATGCAGATATAGGAAGCAAAACAAGAACACAAAAATACCAGGCAACACAAGAACAGAAGACCTCATGAAAATTTTTAGGTAGGCTAAAATTAAAACATAATAGAAGATTTAAAGTCACAGTATTAAACTAAACACCTACACAAAATTAAATGCTAGAGAAAGTTTCTTGAACAGGAAAATTTCACTTAAGAATGATTAACACCACTGAAGAATGACAGCACACAAAAATTAATAAGCAACATGGAAAATTATAACCATCACCCTGACATATTGCATTAAGCTCAACAAAAAATGGCAACAAATGATGAACTTTGTCAGTTGCAATGAGACCCTTCTAATTATGATTTATTTATAGTATAGTTGATATTATCAAGTGCGATTAACCAAAAAACTTCTCTAAGCTGAATGAAGGAATTCATTTGAATTTTTTATGTTATATTATATAATGAAAAGTTATCTAACAGGTCGCTATGTGATTTCATAAGCCAAGACATTCATTAATCGTTACTCATCAGAACTACAGGTTGATTTCTGATAAATGAAAGTTTAGAAATTTTTACTATCAAGGGTTCTTTATAATAGGGCAAAAACTTATTTCATAAACGTGCTTATGCATAATTACTGATTAGAGACTTGACCAACTAAACTCAAATTAACTTTCTTTTCAATTAGACGCAGATAAATTCTATCATTGCGTATTGATATGACTGACCCGCAAACCACCCATTCTCAAGGCATCGCTCAAGGTAAGGCAAAGAAAAGAACAAGACTGCTTCCGCTCCCGCGTCAATCCTACGTGCGCGTAATACACAAAAAGAAATAGACCGCGCAACAACTATGATGAAATCTATAGAAGCGACAGTTTCAAGCGATGAAAGATCTGTTAACAACATGTGACGGCGTTCATGAACGAATTGAGGCTAAATAAGAATAATCAGCGGAACATTGTTTTTAATTCACGGTTGATTACGTAACGTCGATTTACGCGCCAAAGCGGCAACGCGCTCCCCCACAGAATAAAACAGAAGATAAAAGCCAGGAAAAAAAGTCGAAGGCATCTTTCAATCGAGAGGAATTGACAAAACCCTGGATTGATAAAGATTTCGAAAGGCGTCTATCTATATGCTAAAAATATTCGCTACCAATAAAATTGTATACAATTACGAGAAAATTATCTTTAATGGGGTTAATTTCTTTTTCTAAGGTCTTATGTATTTAGATCAACAACTAAGACCGAGAATGGGCTTCTGAGGGTCACCTGCATTCCACGCATACCGAGAGAGAAAACCCTTGGACCCGACCTTGGGTAAAAATAGATTTCGGTACTAATGGAAAGAGGGGTAAGGCTTTTACCCTGAACTTCCATTCGTTAGATTTCTTCAGGAAAGGCAGGTATGTGGTGGAGGAGGCCTTTCCATTGGCCTCACCGCCGCCCTGTTAAGAAAAACACAAGAAAGAGGCCCGATGCAGAACTGTGAACAGCTTCCCCACATGTTCTCGAGATTAAAATACCGAGTGCAATGAAAATGGTACTGAAATTTGTCCCATTAATCAATATGACAAATCCCGTAAGCCAACCATGTTTGATTGGAATTATGCAAGTAAATTTCGCTGGGAAAATTCTATTTCAATAAATTGTTTTCTTCCTTCTAGCGCAGATTTATTTTCCTAGTGTTTTTAAGTTAATATCTTCGGATGTTAGTGGTCGTCGCTAGTCGTGCATCGTTACCATTAGGATGGGGTCGTAGGGTTGCGATAGCTGACCTCGTATCTAAGATTTCCTCATCAGGTTTCACCCTCGACCTGAGTTTTGTTCAACACCAAGTGATGCCATAGCACAGCAGAAATTTATCTAGTATGCATATCGACGGCGCGTCATCAGAATGAAAGTCTAAAGAGCACAAAATTCTAATGAAACATGAATCTGCCGAGATATAGTGTTACACAGAGCAAACACAGTACACAATAAGATGAGTAAATAAAAATAGAACGCTCCCGCGCAGTGCTGTAACTGGTTTATGAAATAGAGACTTCATTTATAATAATTAGTTTACTAAAAACAGAGAGCTAGGTTTGAAATGAAAGAAACAATAGAAAAAATAAATGAAGGAGCTACTTGATTACAAATTTCGTTGCTTTAAAAATAACTTTGAAGGTAATGAAACAAATACTCGACAATAACAAAAATTATAACTTATAAAAACGAGACATTCAATATCTCTTACTTATAAATCGATTGTAAAAGGATAGGAATCGAAGAAAGAATTCCAACACCACCTAGTTGCGGTTAATAAAGAGTTTATATAAAAGATAAAAAGCCTGCTCATTAAATACGCAGAAATACCAAATAATTGTCCAAAACATTAGCATTCAAAAGAAATATTCTATTATTCAAATTTTCGCACCTATAGTATAAACAATTCATGGGCATCATGAGTAGAGTACAACCATAATATTGGGGTATCAAATATAGCTCAGAACACATCTGGCATGGCATAATAAACTAGCCATAGAAGTCTAAAGAATTTTAAAAAATTGAAGAGGTAGCAATTATTAAAATGAAACAAGCAGGCATTTCACTCACCAAATAATTATTTACAGTTATCGTCACACATCTATGCAAGTAAAAACGGCTAAAATAACATTATCACAAATACTGAAAAAGATTTAAGGAAAATGTAAAATCAAAGTCATAACTAATAAGTTACAGCATCAATTTCTATTTTGAACTGGTCATACCGAATAGTGCAGTTATTTTTGTCAATATAAAAACAAGGACAACTATCATGCAGAGGTCTCATTTCACTGTTTGGAACTGGTTGGAAATATAACTCATTCAAGGAATTGTAACAATTTTTCTCGATGTTGTAGGCGTTTCCACGGCACCTACTATCGCAGGAATAATGAAAATCAAATTTCAACAAAGAGACTGAAAATTCATAGGAAATGTTAAATTTCTTCAGAGACGAAATACTATGAGTCAAAATCACCAATAAATTTTGATCAAGGATCATTGAGCATGATAGATCGAACAAGAGTTAAGACTCTCTATAGGATGGACAATTTAAAGATTGAGAAAAAATTGGGAATTACGTTTCTGAAGGCTCGTTCTTTATTTAAAGTAGCACGGCCTATTTCTCGAATCTTACAATTTTACATAAAGATCCATAAATGGAAAGAATTACAAAAATTTACTGAGGCGATAGTAATTGAACAACAGAAAGGACTGGAATACATTATCAAATAATTCTTTAGACTGAAAACCCTTATAATTCTGGTCGTTAAATGGAATAAATCAAACAGCACGAATGGAGATGACCGCATACACCCAAATATTCATCTTATATTCTGTGGTAAGAGGAAATAATTTCTGATTTAAAGTAAAAAAAAGAGTAAACTGATTCTGGTCACTCACACTCACCTTGTCCTTTTTGTCTTGGCGGGCATAGGGAAAACATGGTATGACAGCTGTCACGCGGGATGCTGAGGCAATCTTGCAAGCATTGATCATGATGAGAAGCTCCATTAAGTTATCATTAACCTCACCACTTCCACTTTGAACTATGTATACATCTTCTCCTCGAACAGATTCTCCTATTTCCACACTGAAATTAATTAATAATCAATGTATTAATTAAACGGGTTCTCATGATCAAATCTCGAAAAAATCAGATTCTCTACTAAAAAGTTACTACTTTACTTTAAATAGTTAATTGATTGCTGAAATGGATAATATTTTAATTTTGACATGGAGCGACTAATATACGACAGAAGTATGTACGCCGCAACGTGATTATTCACTTACGCAATTGGCACCGGCGTAAAGCAGGTAATGAGAGGTTATGAATGAACAGGAGGCGGGATACGTGTTGAACAATTGTAATAATCATATACTCTCTATTTCCAACACGCCAAACCATATAATGTTGTTAAAAATCATTAGGAATAAATGGCCAGCAAAAATTCTTACCATGTTTCTAAGTTACTAAATTTCTTTGTGACGACTTTCCCTAAATCTATTCCGAGTCTATCTACGATTCTTTGAGCCAAATCTGGATGAGATGTACCGCTGAAAACCTTGATGTTGGGCATCCTGCTTCTAAGGAAGACCTTCGGAGATTCAAGATTTGCTCGCAATAGACTCCTCGCACGAATTGGCTCCGATAACACGGGCATTACTGCGAAAGAAAAAGACCAATTAGAGATAACCGGAAGTTGAAAGTCATATCTTTGACCAATCATCGTACAGCTTAACCAAGATGTCGTCACTTCCTACTTAGTAACGTGAAGACTGAAGTTGTTGTCATAGCCATCTGTGGTGAATTTTAAATAAATTGGCAGTCATTTGAATTCTTTTATTGTACTAAATAACATGAGATAGAACTTACACGTGCTATTTCAACATGGCTAATATTGCGGCCCAAAGAATAAAGAGGGAATTTAAGGAAGTTATAAAAAGTGAAGAGGTATGAAACTGACTTTACATTGTTCTAGTTCAGTTCATTTATAAAATTTCTATTTTTGATAAGGATTTGCGATTAAAATTCCCACAGTATAAATCTAAAAAAATTAATGATTATCTGATTTCTTATGCACATGGTTGGAAATTGCGCTTTTAAGAGTATCGAATTTCTTAAATTTAGTATGAAAAAACATGAGTGAGGAAACGTGAATCCGAATTCTGGTCGAGAATTATTGTTAACTACTTACCTTGATCCATACTCCTTAATTATTATATCTTTTAATCGTAGTGATTGTACAATTTGATTAACTTGTAATTACGTTATTGTTGCAATCCTAGTTCTGAATTCACTCATCCATTGGGTTAGGAGGATATAACACTGTGCGGTAAGACTAGGGGCAGAAGTCATACGATAACATGCGAACTATTGCTTCATCAATGCAGCGTATTCATTTACGAGATGCATCTCATCTATGAATGTGCACATCAGCCTTTTTCAGGATTCAACATGGCTTGATAAAAATAGACGTCTAATTGAATTATCGTTGTTAAAATATTAATTTCACTTTTGGGAAGAAAAAGTATGTTCTTATACGAAAAAATGTGTTTTTTTTTTAAAATATTTTGTATTTTAAATTTGGTTGATCTCTAATCGGAGAGCTTATTATGCAACACCGATGTACCCTTTCAATACATGGTTCGAATGAATAAGAACGTAACCCGTACTTTTAATTTTAGTTTTCACCGCAATTTATCGGAAAATTCAATGTTTTTGCTCATCAGGTAGCGAAATGTGCCATTAAAGTGGAGCTTGTAAATGATAGTTACACGGAATTGAAAGGTGAAATAGCTGGACCACCTGACACCCCGTATGAAGGAGGGAATTTTGTATTAGAGATAAAGGTTCCTGAAACTTATCCTTTCAATCCTCCTAAGGTGTGTATATTACTACAGGATTTGTGTGTGTATTTCAGATGTGTGTGAGTACACATATTTGATCCTTACCAATCATTTGATAATTCTAATTTGAAATCTAATTGATTATAATTTGAAGAATATCAGTTTCTTATGGAAGTTATAAAAGTAATTTAAAAGTGTATTAAGGCCACCGTGAATGTTAGTTTCCTAGAATCACTCTGTGTACCTAAATATTTCTCAAAATTATATATAAATGTATTTAACTTAAAGTTATATGTATATTTTTTTTAATGTTAATATTTTTACCAGCTTTAACATGATTGTCAGATAGTAGTGTCAACTGTCATTTTATTTTGAGGCAATTTGATTTTTTCATGATTGAAAAGTGTTTAATATATTGACACACAATTATGTTCAATCCAAAAGTATTGTAAGTGGAAGGTGTTCTATCCTTGCTTTATTTTCCTTGGCCTGTGAAGAATTTAGTGTAAATTTTTGCATAATTTAGAGGAGGTGACTGACTCTAATTAATCATAAGATAATATAGCATTTTATTTTATAACAAGCAATATTTTCCTAATTTGGTACAAAGTTTGATCAATCAAAGTTTGTAAGCCAGCCTTTATCATTTATTTATGTTTATAATGAAAATAACACTTATTGAAAATGAATCTTTATGAACTGCTTGTTTATAGTGAAATATGTTATATATATGTTATATGATAATAAAATGCATAATGACTGAAAATTCAGTGAATTCAAAAAAATAATATTTGGGAAGTTCATTGTCTGTAGCATATGCTGTAAATTTATCTAAATTAATTGTAGTCCCCTCTTAATAATCTTGTGCAATATTTCATTTTGAAGGTACGGTTTATCACCAAAATATGGCACCCAAATATATCCTCCGTGACTGGAGCTATTTGCTTGGATATACTGAAAGATCAATGGCAAGTGGCAATGCTAATACCTGTTTTCTGTATAATTTCTTTTTTCTATTAATTTTTATCAGATACTATAGTATCTCATTTTATAAATATTATTTTATAAAGTTATGATTTAATGATTTTTTAAGAATTTTGGTGAATTATTACTTTGTTAATTCTGAATTGTAAATTCTCAATTATCCTTCACAATTTGTATGTATGTTGTATACCATATATTAGATAATGATTTTATTTGGATAATAATTTCTCTCTGAAGTTTCACATATTCAAATTCTTAATTAGATTCTTAAAATGAAAGATATTCTGTAAAACTTTTGAAAATATGTACCAAATTAAGCTAATTATTATATCACAACAATTTTGTTATTACCTGTTCTCTGAGAACAGCAGAAGGTGTCATCTGTGTGGGATCTATTAGGACATCTTAGGTTTCACATAGGTCTGCAATCACTGCAAGAATCTATATTTAGGTATTCGGCAACATCTTGTCTGCTTGTGCATGACCTATGCATTTATTCCTGCTAGATAAAGTTAGATGTGAAAAGAATGCATTGACCAATGTCATGAGTCATTTTCACCATGTCACTAGGTATATCCATTCATTGCATATTTTGAATTAAAACTGTTACTAACCGAAACTCTAGTCCATATTTATCAGGTTTATTAGGTATGAATTGAGTGAATGGATTTACACAGCGGAAAAAAGCTGTTCATCCATTGTCACTTTAGTACCAAGTTTGTCAATCTTCTATGAGTCTGTCCCACTCAAAAGAAAAAGGCCAAATTTGTCGGTTGTGAAAATGGATCTTATGTTTAAAAATTATTGAAAATAGGAGGCTAAAGGTTTGAAAACTCAACTCGTCATTGAAATTGCTACCTCAAATTCTTTATATATAACAATAAAATACTATTTAGTTTAGATGAGAGAGAACTACCTATAGTAAAATGCACTAATATCTTGAATTTTTTGTAATAACTTCTTATATGAAGCAATGAAGGTGTTATCATCATAAATAAGTGAAAAATTACCCCTTTTAGAACTCTTTTAGGTACATGTGCTGAGGACACCTCTGCTCTTTTAGGGGGCAAGTGGTATTATTTTGTATGAAAATATCCCAATCAAGATAAATTTGGTGTAAATATGCTGAAATTTAAATAAATAGAAATGAAAAGATAATTTTTTTTAGTAAAAGGTAAAAATCTGCTTATTTCAAAATAAACAAGGTGTTCTGAGGACACCCTCTGCTGTTCTAGCGTTAAATCTGTTTTTGGCACAGATTTGTGAGTTGTAGGTATTTTACTATGATTTTCTGGCTTTTTTCAATTGAAAGGAATTTTTTTCTTTATTAGTAAAAAAAAATATTTTTGTTCATCCTAACTTTTCCAGGGCGGCAGCTATGACCCTTCGTACTGTGTTACTCTCTTTGCAAGCTTTATTGGCTGCAGCAGAACCAGATGATCCTCAAGATGCTGTTGTTGCTAAACAGTTTCGAGAATGTAGAGATGTATTTTGGCAAACTGCAAGACATTGGACACATGTCTATGCTGGAGGTTATTTTCATTTTTTAATATTACAAAATTTAAGTTTGAACCACACAGTATCTGATTATTAGTTGTTTTATTAATTTCCAATTAATTTGTCTGGTATTAGTAAATTCTAATTTTTTCTACTTCATGTTTCCTATTAATTTCATTATCCTAAAATTCACATTTATTATACCAATGTTCTATTAGGTCCCAGCCGTAGTCCTGAACTAGAAGCAAAAATACGTCGCCTTATGGATATGGGAATTGAAGAACATACAGCACGTGTTGCTCTTTCATCATATGACTGGGATCTTGAGCGAGCAACTGAACAGCTATTTGGATAAATGTACATTTCCAGTTGTGACGTGTGGAAAAATCTCTAGTTCCCCCAAATTAAGACCATCAATCTTTGTTGCTCCAGAAAATTTTCAAATTCTGTGAATATGAGATTGTTCAGTCTGTCAAATCAAATCACTGGAGTATTTTTTTCTGCACAGAAGGAAAGAAAAACTAAAAGTGAATCTCATTATTATAGACTGTGATTTTAAAGTGGGTTACAAGTTACATCTCTAAAGAGTCAAGTAAATGATAATAATTATAATGCAAACCTTTGATTGCTCCTTTTCTTCTTTTGAGTATTTGCTTGGGTGATGATAAATTATAATGGACTGCTGAATATAAGGTCTATTCTTTCACATTAACATTCCTACCTGCTAGTTTATTTGCCTTGCATTCAATGCTTGGTGTAATAATCATGGTCTGCTTTCTTTAGGATATGCTTTGTGCTTCTGAATAAAGGAAGGCATCCAAAATTCTGGCAGAAGTACTTCATGGGAGACCCTAATGTACAGTTTGGCCTAAGCATTTTGAAGCTCTAAATTTTTTGCCCATATTTGTGCGGTTTGTAGTTCTAAAATGACTCCAGCCATTCAAATGGGTATAGGAAAAAGGTAAATGGTAGGATTGTGTTTTACATCCACATATGCCTCAAATTGAGAGATAGCTTAACAGATCAAAGATGAGATTGAAGTATCTGTAAGATGATAATAATCTTCTTTTGTGAAAGGATTCAAATTAAATTGTTGAAATAAAACCTTTTTATTTTTTCCATTATGTATTTTTTCAGGAATGATTTTATATTACAGAAATGTTTCGAATGTGCTACCCTACTATTGTAAAAATTATTACATAAATTTCATTTTAAATTATTTATGCATTTCTTTATCCTCGAACTATGGTTATTTAGATTTACAGGTTGAAGGAATTTGTATCAATTTGTAACAGGAAGTTGAAATAGAGAGCTGTTTTCTATTTCTATCTAACTGGAAGAATTTCTCAGTGCAATCAAAACATGTAATGCATTCAACTATACTTTCCATTTTTCATATTTTAAAATCTATATTTAAAGGAATCAACATCTTGTAAAAGTATAAATATTCCAAGAAATTGTCTTTATGGCAACTGCAAATATGAAAAAATATACTTGGGAAGGCTTATTATTATTATTACCCTCATAGAATATGTAACAAATTCAAGTAATAGTTGCTATCAAAAATCATCTTTTTGTGCCTTTTAGGGAAAGAAATCATTGAATTTCAATGATTGAATGAATCAATGAAATTTCAGTGTTTTAGCTATATCATATTAGATTTAATTCATTGAGAGGATGCTTTCAGCTTGAACGTAAAGGTATTAAGAGTTCCATTTGCCTTATGTATGCTAAATCAAAATTTAATATTTCTTGCCTCTGTCATTCCATTGACTTATCTCCATTTTAATTACATTAGTTTCTTATCAATTTTGCTTGGTTACAAGGTTATCCTTAGTTTCAGTGCCCTCAGAAACATTGACTCCTGGATAGCTATAGCAATAGTGATGAAATTCTGTATAAACACCTTTCATCTTAAGGGATATTAACCTTGATGGAAGGAAATCAGCCCTTAATTTTTTATTGTGAGGCTATCAAATTTACTATCCTTCCATCAAAGATAGCATTTTTTTACTCAGTATACATTTTGGCTGGTCATTTTTAAGATTGTACTCTGCATTTTCAGGTATTTTGAAAATTTATGTACGGTAAGGTTGTGAATTATCTTAAAAAAGAGTAAGCTACTTATTATTCTTGTCCTATGGCAGAGTTTTTGGAAAGGAAAAATTTATCAATGTTATAAAAGTGCACACAAGTTTCAGGATCTTTAGACTCACATGATATATATATTATAATAATATATTTATTTGTATCTTGTTTCAGAATATTATTATTTATTTATCAATAATTTACAAATATCTACATTCCATCTTTTTATCAAGTATGTATTTGCTAAGAAATATTATCATGAGTTCAAAAATTATTGTATTGACAAATGATAAAAATTAATAGCTAGAACCTGAGTCAGCATTTTCAAAATACATGTACTTTAAATTTTTGCTTTTATGAATTAATTTTTATCATTCTTTTAATAACTCATGTTTTCTAATGCTACAGAATTGAAACTATTGTTTATAGTACCACTACTTACATCCTATTTCAACATTAATATTTAAAGTGATTTCATTAATACCTTAGGCCTAATCTTACCTCTCTCATCTTAAAAGAAACATTGAGCATTTTTGGGCTTGTTGTTGTCATTACTATTACAATTCATACTATTAAGAATGCTTGCTGGAAGATCAATTAGCATCCAAAGTGACATGAGTAAGTGTCACTGAGTCATTGTTTTTAATTTGAAATTTAAAATGAAATTTAATTTATTTTAATATAATTATCTTTAAGTACTCATTTACCTATCATTATCACTTCCACAAAAAACCTGCCTATTGACTAAAATAAATCTTTGGAACTCTTTTAGATTGCTCAATGCTTCTAAATAGGATTGTGTGGTGTACATCAATGATGAGTAATGAGAGTTGTTTCCTGAGTGAAGTGCTTCATAATTGTGCAGGTCATGTACCTTGTATAAGCTGTGAAAATACTTCATATGTTTGTAGAAAATTGTTATTCTTAAACAGAAGTATATTTTTTCAATCTGTTAAGTCTTATATTTGAACAGGAAAATTGATAATTAGATAAGAGTTTGGAATACTATGTTTTTGATAGAAGGGGCAAGATGCTGAAATATCAGATCTAAAAAATTTTGCTCTTTGATGAAAATTTGCTTGTAAATAAATAATAATGTAAATTATAAAAAATGTTAGAGTAATATTCTATTTTTCTGTTCAGGTTAAATAAATACATTTTTAAGATTCAATAGTTAAGTAATTCTTTAATTTTTAGCATTCTCAATGAACAGTTTTATATATCCTCATATGAATTTTTCTATTTTTGGTAGTAGTAATCTTTTATGTGAAATTTAGTTTTAAGATTGTGAAAAAATTCTTAAATTTACCTTTTTTTCATTGAGAAGAGTTCTGCCTGGCTAACTCAAAGGGTAATAATCCATGCAATGCTCTGTAAAAGTACTCGTTCATTTTTCTTAAATTATTCCTTTTTTAGTTTGAGAAATTAGCAAACCCATGCAGGAAACAGTCATTTAATGCATTCATCAATTAACCCCACTATTAATATAATATATAACTAATATTTCATCTCATGCAATTCCTAATTTGACTCATTTTCTTTTACAGTGAAAAGGTAGTGGGTGGATTTATTCTTATTTCCTATTTCTAATTTTTGGAAGGAACCTTATTTTTAATTCAATATAATTATAGGGCTCAAAATCAGTAAAATGATTTTTGTTAGGTGCTAAATATCAAGGATCAAGTAGTGGTTAGTAGTTCCAAGATAAGTCTCATTGGAGTATTCAGTCAGGAAGTCTGGTTTATAATTCAGTGTAAATATAATTGAATAGGAATATTTATAAAGATAAATAATAAGCACTTTATCTCATACTTCTCACGGGTTTATATATATATATATATATATATATATATATATATATATATATATATATATATATATATATATATATATATATATATATATATATATATATATATATATATATATATATTTTGTCTTATGAATTTATTTTTTTGGAAAAGCCATTCCATTATAAGTTTTTAACAATTATGGCTTAAAATGAGTTAGTTTGAATAATCTTAGAAGGATTTAATTATTTTTAAGTGTAATTGAAGTTTTCATGAAAACTTTTCAGTATTATTCTGAGATGCAAATAATGGTGTAGAAGGTAATTATTTTCTTAGTAGGTAGTAGTTTTCTAGGTAGTATTTTCTTTTAATGAAATATTCCTAAATTTTTGTATTAAGATATTTTTTACCTCTTGTATATTAAAAAGAACTGATGAATCTGTTAGAAATATTGGTGTGATATTTGTTTTTCAATTCATTTAGATGCATTTTATTTTACAGTATATCACTTTGGGGTTTAAACTATAATTTAATGAACTTAATTCATTCCTGATGTAATATTTTTAGGCAATTTATCTCTTTTCACTTACTATTTATCTATAATGATATATTCAACATTACACGAATTTATTGATGTATGATTTCCGATGTATGAGAATTATTTGGTTACAATACTAACAGGATTCTGAATTGGGAAGTATGCTCTTTACATATTTTGTGTTTTGTGCTTGAAATTTGCACCCTGTTGACAAAGGAGAGCAAAATTATCATTTAAAATTATAATATTACAATTTCATTTACTAATTATTTCAAAATTATTTTTTATATAGAAGTAGAAAACTATAATTTATGATTCAACCAAGATGAAATAATGATTTCTATAGAATTTTAAACATAACCAGTAGTTTCAGCTTAGATTGGTGTGTATAAATTAATTTATAAGTAATTGACTAGTGGTTGGAATAAACCTGTAATGGAGAAAACCCTTTGGAAAAACAAAGTGCCAGCAAAAGATGGGAAAGGAAAAGGAGGAAAAATAAAGGTAAATAATTCTAAATAATAAATATATGCGTATACGAGTAAAAGTTAGCTAGCAAACTGAAAGTTATGGGTTGATATTCTAATGATGATTTAACTCGCTGTTTCCGAAAGTTGTATGATATTCTCACACTGCTCAAGGTTATTTAAAGTTCTTACGTCTGAAATAAGTTCATTTCACACCCCTTTTGGCAGCATTCTTCCCGCTCAGGCGTCGACTTAGGATGATCTATTCTAAATTTGTTCATTGTTATTAATATTATTAGACATCAATCGATTGCTCGATATAAGCAAGCTAAATTTTACCCGTTTTTCTACTTTCGTAAAATTCGTAACTATAAGTTGATTATATATTAAGAATGTACGAGAAAAAGAGATAAATATATAGGTAGTGAGGGTAGTCATATATTGCAATTAAATTTTCCTATAAAAATACCCAGCAGACGTAAGACTTTTAAAAGTGAATTACCGTATTTCCCCATGTATAAGCCACCCCTTTTTTCCAGAATTTGCAAGCCCAAAAAGTAGGGGGTGGCATATACAATGCAGGTAAAAATTTTATGCGTGAAAAACGATTTTTCAGCCGTATGTTATTCTTTTTTGTAAACAATTGTAAATGATAGTATTATTACGAGACGATATTCTTGACCCCACACCTGAATATTACAAGACGATGATGTCCGGCAACATTAAAATCAAAAACAACAACAAGCATACCTCTTGTTAACCGTTGTTTTTTTGTAACCTGTTTCTCTAGTAAAATATTTTTTCCTAAATTTCACAGGAAAAAAATGGGGGGTGGCTTATAATACATGGGGAAATACGGTATGTATGCTTAGGTAAGTGAAAGTTTGAAGAGCTATTAGAAGTGTCTCATCTAAACTATCACTATGTATAATAATTTGAAATATTTAATAAAGACTTTTAAAGCATTGCTTATGGTTTTCTTTATTTATTTATCCCTATACTCCGCACGTTCTTAGATAAATCGTACAGAAATCACGTAAGAGTGAGATAAACTTTGAAAAGGCGGGAAAGGTGTCAAAGGGCATCACGGTATTTGAACGCATGATGATGTCATAAGGAGGGAATGTTTAAAACTTTTACTATTGTGAGAAGAAATTCTATAGATGTCTCTGTTACTTAGACCCTTAATCATCGCGGTTGAATATAATAAGGAAGAAGGATAAGTACTTGAAATTTTCGTAGGCTCGTAGAGGGGTTTGTGGGTGGGGCGTTTACATCAGAAAATTCATTTTCTTTAGAAAAAAAATTACCTCTATTCATTCTAAAATTTAACGAAATGGTGATTCCCCAGGTGTCTTAAATATCTATGTCAATTTGGTGTGAGGTAGTTTCCGTTTCTGGAAAGGGAGGTCATGTTGGGGAAATGTAAACCGATATGAATTAGTCTAGCATTTCCTCCATGACCCCCCAAATTATGGGTCTACATCCAAACCCTTATATATCCAAAGTTACCTTCCGTAAATGTGAGAAATCAAGGAAGGCCAAGGCGAGGGCTATCGGTGCGACAGCATCAGGATTTGTATTTTGCGATAATATGAATGTTTAACCAAACTTGAAATTCTAAAAAAGGGTCAGTAAAGTAAACCATACTAACTTAATCCAAATAGGCGTAATAGCTGAAAGAATTTTTCTCTCCATTCGAGATAAAATGTAATAAATGTAGATTTTTTGCAAGTAAATGTTGAGAGCCATCTCACGACAATTTTTACGTAACACTAACGAAGCAATGATGAAGTGGGAAAATTCAAAATTTAAAATGACCGCCAGGAGAGTTTCGTAAGTGGGGTTCTTATAACCTTATCTATGTGCTTCTTAAGTATTCATTTAATTTTAAATTATTTTAATCGATGCTATAAATAATTAAAAATAAAAATGACATATCTTACTAATATTCATTTCCATTCGGATATAATGGTTGATAAATCTAATAATGAATTAATAAAATGCTTCCGAAAGTTGTAGAATGTCTCAATCCGTTCAAAATAATTTGAAGTCCCTACCTCTGCGTATTTTGTATTAAGTGCAATTTTCCATGTAATCCTTTTGATAGCATTCTTCCGGCTTAAATGTTAAATTAAGGGCAATCTATGACGAATGTTGTCATTAATTGATTAATTAGTAATCATATATTAATAATATGCAGTCTTTGAATATAACTATCCTCAAACAGAATAAGTTCAAAAGATGTTCCGAGTATCCCATGTATCCCGTACGGATGTAAAGTAACCGTTTCCTAGTATCGAACTAATGACGTTAAATGACGATAAAGAAAAGTTTCGTGTTTTGCTTATATCTCTTCAACTATTCTTTATGAAAATTCCGTTTCAAGATGTTTATTTTTTAAAAGTAGAAGTTGTCTTATTTCTTTTCTTTAATTCCTGATTTATTTAAAAATAATTCTATTAAACTCGCTCTTGGTCTATTTAATTCGAAAATTGTGACAATATGTTTACTATGCAACCGGCAATACAGCTATTCATTGAATGTTGCATGTGCTGAAGGATATTTGACATATGTGATTTTTGACCTAAGTAAACGTACATTAACTTGAATAATGAGCAGAACCTTCCAAAACTCAGCATTATTTTTGACGTGAAACAAAGGAAGTAAAATCTTTTAATGCATCAATCTATGTATATGATGTGTAATCGAAAGCTCAGACATATTCAATGAACATGCTGAATGTATAGCACTTATTTTTTCTTTGGAAAATCGCCTTCCTTTGTGAAAATTTGAATCTTTTTTCAAATTATATTAAAAATTCCATTTATTCCTCTACACACTCATACCTTGAATTTCACATAAAAATAGAGAAATACCCTCAAATTATTCTTTCATGATGCCATTCACTACTTCAATTTCTAGTTCTGCCAAACATATGGGATGGATACTAGTTAAAAGGACATGGACACCTTCAGGAGGAATTGAGTGGAAAAAATGAATCAATTGAAAAAATACTTTATTTAAAATCGCATTTTCCATTCTTTATCAGCTTTAAATGTAGTCTAATAAAACCACAATGGCATTCTACTACTTAATTCATAGTCCATGGAAACAGTCGAGAGTTACAGTTTTTAAGTGTAACCTTGCACTTGTGCATATTTAGATTTCCAACTGAATACTATTGCAGGACCACATAACTGATAAGCATTCACAACCTTTACACATTTCTTTGAGATCTCTCTTACATAAACACACATTCACTCTTTAAAGGTGACTGTATTAAAAATATGATTATACTAGCATACTTGGAAAATAAATCATGTAATAACTGTCTTGGCTAGCAAAAAGATTATGATAACAAAGCCATACTATAAATTACCCTTACTTTCAAATAAATACCAAGCAAATTGAATTACCCTAGCAATACAGAAAGCTTGACTTAGTGGGACAAATAAAAATATCTTTTACTGTGTTCTCACTCTCTTTTTCTTACTTAATTATAAATATTCGAATTCAAGTCTAAATTTTCAGAGATGGAATGATAAAACAGAATAATTAGAAAAAATCATCATTACCATTACAATCTTATTATAAATCTATCTTGTATGCAAAAATCCGATTGAGTGGTAAAAAATGAAGAAAACAATGTATGAAGAACACTTTGTTTTTAGATAAAATTTTCAACTTTTATGTTTTTAAATATCATACAATGAATTCACCAAAATTAAGAACAAGCAAATTTCTTATAAAATAAAATTTCAAGCTCATCAATGGAAAAAAATAACTAAGGGAATTAAAAGTTGGAGAACAATGATGATATGATTTATCATTTTCCTGAAATATTCCAGTATTCTTTAGAAAATTACTTGCAACATTATAAATAAAACTAATAGCATAATTAAAAGTAGTAACACAGCCATAAATTTAGTCTAAAATGTCACTTTTGATGAAAAATATAATTCTGTTTCATGAAATGTACAGAATAATGGACAAATAAGGAATAGGCACTGTAACCTCCATTATCAATTAACAAAATCAAAAGATAATAATAAACAAAATTCATACTTAAAAGACCATACATAGAAGGGTTTTTTAAAGTAATTTTTTGTTTTTAATGTTTTTTTAATAAGGAGTAGTTTTTGGAAATCACCAATTGATTGATGCTTATATTCTCATTATGTATTATAAATAAAATAAAATTTTATGTCATGCTAAAATTACAGTAACCATTTCTGGAAACCACATTTATTAATGTTTTTCATGATTCAAACAGATAATGCCAAAATTCACTTTCTAAAAATTTATCTAGTGAGAGACCTCTTAAAGTTTGCTTGAATTAAAATATCGAAAGAATAGTTTCAGCTTAAAAACAAAAAAATTAACAATTTTCCAACTCACACAGCCATTTCCTTCAAAACTATACACAAATCCACAAAAGTTTAAATATTTAGTTAGTTTCAAGGACTAGTAAACATCGTGAAGAAGAGAAGAGTTTGCCTTAGAATCTTCATTGTCTCTTCAAGAATGTGCATAAAAAGAGTAATAATCAATGTTTTTCAGGCAATTTTACAAAAAGTTTATTATAAATAGTTGTACTGTAATACCTGAGGGTAGAACCATGTCCCCTCTCTTTTCACATACATCACAGAGAGAGGGCTAACAAAGATGTGCGCAAATTTTAACATTTGCATTGACACTGTTCTTTTTCAAATCTATGCCTGAAAAATTTCACAGCTCAGAATAATTGGCAGTAGATTAGCTTTGCAATGCACTGTGAACCTTTTTATTCCAACATAAGTTTTCATTTTGAATTTATAGCAGAAAAATTTCAGATACTTGAAGCATAATTGACTTCTCACAGTTTTCAATCAGTCATTCTGTAGCTGGTTAAATGCAAGGATTATTTCATGGAGATAATCCTTTTTTACTACTAAAGTTGCCTTAACTCGTTGAACAGAGGTATTTTTTTGAAAGTTTCACATGAACTACAAAGCGTGTCTTCTGCAGCATTGGTCCCTGAGGCAACTTGTAATTCTCCAAAGATGTGTACAAATAACTCTGCTGCCGTCATGATTGGGATTCAGAGGAGCTGTTCCCTTCACTAGTAGTTACAGATGAAATATCTTGTTCAGAGGAAGATTGGGAAACGGTAATTACAGTATCTCTTTGCAATGATTCTCCTTGGACATTCTGTGAGCCAGAGGAAGGTATCGAGCGTTCCATTCGATCCAAAGTTTTGTCGATAGCCCGCAAACGTTTCTCTAAACTAGTAGCAGCTAAAACTCCAACCTGAAATAAATAAAGGATTAAATTTTAAAGGAAGACTGCAAAATCATAATAATACTTTACTACAATTGCAACATATTTAATGCAAATAATAATAGTCCAACTTTGCTTTCCTATTTAAGGATAGGTGACTTCAGTTCATCTGACTGGTATTTGAACCCAGTTCCCTCACTTTCTGGAGGATAAGCTTCACTAACCACTACACTACCAGGCTCAGGCCAGGTAATGCCTCATTAGCAAGACAGTTATGCTGAACTTTCACAAATGAAGTCCTCATAGAGTCAATCACTCACTTAAAATTCCACCAGATGATCACAGTGTTGAGTATATGCAAATAAACTTTGAATGATAACTTATTGCTATCAGAAAGAAGGGAGCCTAATTTCAAGATCCAATCACGTCTCCGTACTTATATCATGATAAGTTAATTCACCTTCCCTTAATATTGTGATTTCCTTAATGGGGTGTTACATCTATTTTGTGAATGGCTGCCTCCATGAGGAACTCTGGTAGTGGTTAGTGTCATGATGTGGTGCACCTAAACAGAGCAGGTTTAACACTGCTTGGTGTATGGGGGACCTGGATTCCAGACCCAGTCAATCACTTTTTTTCAATTTGTCTTTTCAGACACACATATCTTAACTACCTAACTTAGTGACAGAGGAGGAATCTTACCTGCAAATTTTGCCCTAAGGGAAGTATGGCCAGAACCCACCATGCCCAAGCAGGACCATCTGGCATTGAAAGCCAAGAATCATCAGGTTCTACCTCTGGCATCCTTCCAAATGTGCGCTCTATTTCCCGTCTAATTGATTGGTCCACAGTTGACAGCCATTGCTGACTTTTTAAACGAACTCGGTCATGAAGTTGCTTCACACCTTGAAAAATGTAATTTTAATTAGTATAAATAATTCTACTGTTTGAGATACGAGTATAAAATATAAAATTATTTTTGGTTTATAAATTAAATAGTTTCTGCTAGACTTCTTCAAATACTACTAGCCAAGTTCATGATTTTAATTTACTATAAATTCTGAATTGAATATGCAAAAGATCAGAAAAATTAAAGGTTGGGAAGCTAATACTAGCAATGCTCTTTTAATCATGTTCAGCTTAAGACTATAATGCAAGTTCATTGGTGCATTAATAAATTCTCTTAAGCTTTCAAAGTGACAAATTATGAGCAAAGTAATCAATAGCAGTATTCAGTAGCAGTATGCAGTACTAGTACAGTAAGAAGTATTTAAATACAATCATTTGCTAATGAAATAAAAACCCATGAAACCAATACCTGCATATGGTATTCTTATCAGTCATTATAGTTCCAAAGAAAATATCTTTCATGAAAATATACTAAGCTTTTATCATGATGAAAACTTTCGATACATGAATGATTTAGTAGTTTTGATACAATAAGCATATTTCATTTTTTTACCTCATTCAATATTTGACGTTAAAGATATCAATTGCTACATTCAAATGATTTAATTCTGAATTCCAAAACTAGATAGGTGGAATTATTTTAGTATATTCATGAAAGCATACATGTGAGTTAAATATTTTTGTAACGGCATTGAAGTACCATGGGTTATTTCAGTATAATAAAGAAGGCATTCCTTAGAAATCGATTCCAATAAATTATTTACCATTAACTTGTTCTGGAGGTATCTGCTGGTCCTGGATAAACTGAACTTGTGCTGTATCATAGCCATCTCTTTCACCTCTTGCTATTACCCTGAACCGACGGACGCCTATTGTAGACAGCAGGGAACATCCATCCCCCATAAGAACCCAGTCTTGCATTTCTAACATTGTGCCATAATCAGCATACCTGTTTAAAGAGAAATTAAGTTTAAAAATGATTGAAGTGTCAAAATGTTGAATTGTTATTTACAATTTCAAAGTTTTAAAATAACTATGAAAAAAAATTTTATTTTGCTAATTCATAAATAGATAAATTGGTATACTTTTACAATGATAATAACAACAATGAAAGAATTTTTAATATTGACAATCATTAATATTCTTTAATTACACTATTTTTCATGGAGGTACAAATTTTCAGAATATAAATACCAGAAAAATAATGTTAAGTATGTTAAATAGAGTTTTAGATAGAAATGTCCATCAGTTGGATATGAAAAGTTAACAGTAATGGAATTATTTAATTTGATAAAAAGTTTATAAGTTTATGAGCAGAGATAGATTTTACATTTAAAGAAGGCATAGATGGAAAAAAATAGATAAATCAAAAGTATAAATAAGCAGAGAAGTGGCAGGTATTGTTTGATTTGTGATCAAGTAAGAGCAGCAGTTACAGAAATGACAATGTTATGTTATGAACAAACTTGTGATTCTGTACTATACTATACCAATTAAAATTAAAAAAGATTAATTACCGGCTTAATCCATCACTTCTTCTAGAAGATGATATGCATGCAGCAATTCCAAATTGCCTTCCACCTGTTTCCACACACCGCCTAACCATCAGCCGATAACGAGGCTCGTAGACAAAGAGAGGGCAGGGCACATTTGGAAATGCAGCAGTGCAAACAAACACTGGGACTCTTGGCTCAATTCTCATTCCTTCAGGACCAACTGCACCTCCAATACAATTTCCTGTGCCTCCTTCTGACAACTCTTGTTTATGTATCATTTGCCTTGCTTCATATTCTTCAGGTAGATAGTTCCATAGAGCCTTCTCAATGAACTCTGTGACACTTCGTGGACTGGTGGCTAAATACTGAAATAGTACAGATTTTATATTATCTAGTGAATTACATCAAGATAACAGTAAAATATGACCCTCAAGGGAGAATAACTTACATCTGCAAGTGATGCCTTGCACAAAGGGCAGGCACAGCTATAATCAAGACATCTATCTAGGCAAACCCAGCAATAAGTGTGGCCACAAGGGGTTGTTACAGGAGACCATAAGGTTCTACAGCATAGAACACAATCAAATTCAGATGAATCAATAGACCTTCTTGGAGGAGAACTGAGCAATGGAGTTGTAGAAATGCTGCTGTTAACTTTGTCACCACCTGTATTGTAGAAAACCACACCATGTTATCAAGAAACGGTTTATGAAATAAAAACTTGGTACACCTAAGGTAAACTAAAATAAAATATTAAAATACTACTAAATAACTAACAATTATTTTACTACTGCAACTAATATAAAAATAAATGCATAATAAAAAATCCACTGTGACTTGATGTAAGTAAGTATAGCATATGTACCAGAAAAAGGTTTCATTTCTTAGCGTATATGTATCAATAGAGCATGAATATATTTGTCTCACCTGGCTTGAACTAATATAATGATAAAGCTTCAATAGTAAATAATGAAGAAAATATTATCAGTATATAACAGTATTACATTAAAATTTTAAAATTCAGAACATTGAGAGAAACCAAACAACCTTACAGTAGAGTACATTCTGTGAGTTATGGAAATAAGGATCTCAGATGACTGGATTTTTTGCATGTAGAATGCAAGGTATGCTGTATTTGTTGAATGTATATAGCAAGGAGAATGTATTTATTTATAAATTATCAAATACACATTTTCTTGTACAATCTATGAAGTGCAAATTAGTTTGTAATAGTAAGTAAATATATAAAACACCAATATGAATATCTTCTTTTTTCAAAATATTCTTGAATACAATCTCCTTAAATCATAAAATTACTACAACTACTCACGTTTAATTTTTTCCATTTCTCGTAACAATTTATCCAACATTCCTTGAAGACGTGCATTTTCGGAGCTAAGAGAATAACGATGGTAGGAGGGAGACTGTAAGAAAAAATCATGATTTAAAATCAAAATATTTATGACTTGATTTAACACAAAATCATGTTCCAATGCATTCATTATAACTATAAGATAAAAAAAACAATGCTCATTTTTAAGAAGACATTCTCTACATGAGATAACATTACAACTTTTAATGCAAAAAAGTACAGGGACATTAATTATAATAAAATAGTTAAATAATAATTATCATTCATTCTGCACCATATAACATGAAAAATTAGTAGCAACTTCAGATTACATTTACCAGCTTTCCCAAAAACACCTAAATGATTGTAAAACTGGATGGAAAGCTTATAACAAGTAAAAGAGAGTAAGAATCATGGACAAATATTATTAGACCATCATATGGATGATAATATGTGCGGATGATATAATGATTATGATCTATAGCAGTGAGAATTTGAGAACCCCTGATTAATGATAGGAACTCACATGTACAGAATCCTCTTCGCCACTGGAGTTGTCTTCACAGTCACTGGAGTGAAGGCCTAATTGATTGAGAGAAGAGAGTTGCGGTAGAGGAGATGATGGCTGCGTACCAATGGTAGAGGGCAGACTCCTAGATGTGGGGTTGGCAGGGACTTCTACTGAGGGTATGAGAGAGTTGGGTGGTGAGGGAGGGCAAGAAGAATGGTTCAAATGATACCGTTGGGAAACACTCCTCCTGATGGGTGAGCTCAGAGAATATGGAGGGCTGTACGAGTGTGGGTAGTTCAAAGGGTAAAGATTAGGGGAAAGACGGCGGTGGGAAGTGGGAGAGGAAGACTGTGGAGAGGTTCTTGCAGACAACCCTGATGGCAGCAGAATGCGGTATAGGACCTGTAGGTAAAATTCAAAGATACAATCAAAATATGCTTACGGTTGAAAAAATATTATTGAAGTGACAGCAAATACATTTCTAAAATAGGTTTTGTATGGGAAATTGATGTACTTCTGAATACATTACCATCCTCACAATTAAACTTAACATAAATGTCACAAAAAATATTACTCAAGAAAGTCAATAAAGATGCCTAAATATACGGCTCATTCTTGAAAGTTTAGTTTTAAATTTGAAATAAAAAATATGAAAACTGCAAAAGATACCATACACAAACGAACTGAAAGAATGCTAGTAACCCATGCTAATCTTGATCAAATGGTAATAGCAACTGACCTGTGAAACTTCATGCCGGAGTGCGTGGGTGTTACCGTCGAGGGCCACACAGGTGCAGAAGGCCATCAGCGCGTCTTCGTAGTGTCCCAATGAGAAAAGGGCCACACCACGACGATAGTGTCCCTAAGGAACCAAAAGAAAATATACTTTGAAAAATCGTTGAAACAATAACTTTATTTTAATACTTAAATACATCGTTTAATCACAAAATTTCCTGAAATAAGTAATAACATGATGATAGTTGAAGACTGAAAGCGAAGTTTTCTTAAATAATTATGAGAATACATATTTTGGCGGTATGAAGGATTAGTTAAAACTAAAAGACATATAGGAGCACCGTCCATGAAATTTGAGCATCTGGTCTCATTATAAATATATCAAAAACTATGAAGCAAACACTAGATTCCCTATGCATATCGTCAAAGACAAAATTTTTGATGAGAAATGGAAGTTTGCAATCCGTTAATGTTATTTAAGGAAACGAAATAAAACAGAATTTCCTTTTGTTTTAAGGTTTTCAATTTTCAATATGTACGGGAATATTTAATTCATTTATAAATTTTTGGCGAACAGTGTGTGAAAAATAATTGATCAGATAAACTGGTGGATGTGCATTATATATCCCTGCTTGCTCAGAAAAAATATCGAGGGTATACAACAAGATATTCCAAATAGAATAATACAATAATAATTTAAATTACTATTCCAATAGAAAAGCAAAAAATGCAATTCTAAAGCTATAACCGACACAAAATATATTCACGATTGCCGATAATTCTATTTAACCTGAGATTGAAATAAATTTCCCCAAAAGTAAATGCCTGTGACAAGTGTTTTAATGTGACTGATAATTGAAAACACAAAAAACACTATTCGATTTAAAATTTTTGAGTTTCATCACAGTAATTCGTTCGCTAACATCCGTCCTCGAAAATATCTAAAAATACAGACACACCCAAACACAATGTCTCTACTGGAAGAAAGGGAAGGCGGCTCATGGAACAGAACCAAATCCTTAGCGAAACTTAAACTTACATTCAACCGGAGAGAAAATATGAACAACACATTTCAGGGTTGATACCCCTTTTCCTGGGAATATTCGTCGAAATATACGAGGGTGATTGTATCTTTTACCCAGTCTCTAGGTCTTCCGATTTTAAATAGATCCTATGGTCGAGGACGTACATTCCGACATAAGATAGAAAATCGTTACGAAAACATTTCAATGAGATATGCGATGATGGAAAGCGGTAAAACATGTACAGGATTCATTCAAACTGCTTCGTTCGACAGCTTACAAGGTTACGCTGTTACATCAACGGATGACCTAAATAATACGGAGTCCTCTATACAGGTGCCCGACAAACCTCCGCAAAAGCCAATATATTTCCACACTTGTAAGCCGCAGCATTGGAAATCTCCTTATGGTGAATTCTGCTATTTTTTTATCATAACTCCCCAAGAAGTTTTTTTTGATCCACTAGGAAGGGAAAGACGATTTGAGACCTCTAGAAAGTATGATGAACTCGTTTTATCTTCGTCACTCGATCCGTATGTTATACTTAAAGAGTGCATACGGATGGTTGAAAAAGCAATTTTTTGAGTCTGAATGTTCAAATTAGTAATTACGAACAGGAATTGAGATTAAATTTTAATAAAATTAGGTTCAAATGCGGTATTTTCCTTCATTGAATGATAAAGGTAAGCAATCAAACAATACTCGGAATACAACTTAATAAATTCATTAAAAATTTACATGATTAATACCTTCTTCGTGGAAAACCGTGCGATCTTTCAATGTCATCGATTAAATACAGAGCTGTAGCAATCTACGAATCCTGGAAAATCATTTTAAGAATACACCGCTTGGGAATCAATCGGTACCTAAAGCACCCTTTAACGTAATTGTAGAAAATAATGAAATTTCATAGGAAAACTATTTATGAACTTCCATGAAAAAGGTGGGATCGAGTATCGTATAAATAACAAAACAATTAGACTTAATTGGATATTACAATGATTTCTACAATTTTCAATGAATTTAAATTCTAGGAATTTTTGATGAATAGAAGATATAACTACAAATTGAGTATCCTTAGCCCCGATTTCAATTAAAACATACTAAAATTTCGTTTAATCTCCCTGTACTTACGAAAGTAAAAGCAAACACTGCACGAAACGTATTCACGTAACTAAGCAAACCTTTGGTAATAAGATACGCCGCTAATAATTATCTTTAATAAGCTACAGAGAAGTTTTAAAAAGAACAAATGCAACTATAAAGTTGCTGTATAAAATGAGAGGTTAAAACACAAATTATTGCTATCACTACTTACGGAAAAGACAACGAAAGTCTATGAAAGAAGACGTATGGATATGTTATCAACAAGGATAAACGTAGACTATGAAAGGGAGTAATGTACGATTCCACGGATCATCCCACACGTCCAACTTCTCCAAAATGTTTCGACACAGATGGTGAAAGCAGCAAAAAGTCTTCAACTCGTTGGTCGTTTTGGAGGAGGCGTAGTAACCTTAAAGAATCCGAAATTTTGTCGGGAAGCTAAAGATTCGCCGAGGAAATTCACCGCAGGGTTTCCCCGTTATTTACCGTAAAATTAAAATAGTTAAACAGAAATGAAAAATAGCGGCATGACTGGGACTCGAACCCAAGTCCCCCACTTTCCGGGGAGTATATAAGTATAAACTTATGGAAACTAAATAGAATATATACCATATAAATATACATATATAGCAGAATATACAATAGAAACTAGAACCACAAGTAAAGTAAAACTAAAGCGATTTCTAGGGTACTATATGCAATGAGTTGCTGTATATTTTTCGAGATTGAAAATTAAGAAATAATCCTTGGAAAAATGGATTAGAAAAGTTTCCGATTGCACCTAAAAATAAAAATTTCAATAGAGGAGTAATATAACGGCAAAGTATCAAGCGAAATTTAGCTTGGAAACGTTCATAACGTAACAAAAAAAATATGCCCAAGGGAAAGTCCAACATTGAATGTGTTGACGAAAAACAAGAAATTCCGGAAGGATTTGAACCGAAAAAGAGATTGCAAACCAGGTTAAGAGAGGTTGGATGCAGGCTTCTGACGTCATAATATCCGTGGACGATACGCACAGGTGCGAAAAAATTATGAATAGACAGTATAGTTCAACGGAAAACGGATCGACAATGAAAAATGTTCGGAAATTCGACGTATTGTCAACAAAATAAATTCTATCAATTCAAAACAATAATAATTAGCAGTCAAAAAAGATTAATGATTAGAATATTAGCTTCAAAAGTAAATAAAGGGGAATTAAAACTGTTAACAATACGGTGATTAATAATTAGTTTCCTAATTCATTAAGTCTCTCCATTAATTCTTCAAAAGAAGTCGTATACGCTGCGGAATTCGAAACGGAACTTAAAAAGTTAGAATTAGTATATAAATAATAAAGAAATACCGAAATTAATATGAAGAAAACGACAAAACGGTGTTTGACGCAAGAAGACGATTAGACTGCTCTTTACAGAAGGCATTGTATATTCAAACCATATCCCATCTCTATTAGAATGAGAGACTCATGAGAAAGGATCTCACGTACCTCCACTTCTGCACCAAACGCTTACGGAGTTGCCTAAAGTTAGTTCCCATCGCTTCTTCAGCTGTGAATCGTCATCAAAAAGGAGAGACTTTATAGTATTTAAAAACTGTGAACTGCTGCCAAAATTAGTGACGGAATCAATATCCTCATAGATACTCCAAATAAATACTCCAAGCAACACTTGTTCACATTTTCATTTAAAACAAAACATAAGAAAGTAAATAACTTTTAAAATAAGTAGATTTTCATTTAAAATAAAACAAAAAAAGCAAATAGCTTATAAAATACGTATATTTGTGCAGTTTTTCACAAAATATAGCGGATTACTCACACTAAAGGATTCATAACACACCTTTTAACTATATATTCCAATCATTCTTTGACTATTCTTTTCTCAGTAACACTTTTGAGCAAGTAGAAGGTTTTCCTACAAATGCTTCCCAAGCAAAGAAACATTTAGATGAAGAAAATGAAAGCGTTCTTTAACACAGCGTTAAGTAATACCAGTTTAGTACTTCTATTCAGCTGACATTAACTGCGATATATCCAAGAAAGAGAAGGGTTTCCAGAAATATCATCCAAAAACTCAATAAATGAAAATGAATCAAGACTCCTATAATGAAACATTTTTGAAATAGATGCAATCAATTCAAAATATAAATCATTCGCAAATATCGATGTAGACTCCGCCTTTTATTATATATATTGACACAAACTCTAGCGTATGGGATGAAACTGTTTATTAATCTACAGGTAAATTAGACAATCATTAGAGTCTGTTACTGCGTGAGATCAAGTTACTCTTTTGGATGGGAGATATGCCAAATTCAGCGAGAATCTCGGAATGCAGTGGTGGTCTTGCGGAACCAAAAAACTGAACCTAATGACAATTAGAGGGGATGGAATGACGTTGACGTTAGCGGCAGAATTCTTTAAAGAGATCGTGACGGAATGTCTTGGAAGAGAAGTAGGTTTATAAGCGCGTGTCTTTGCATCGACAAAGGAATTCGCATGAGAGGAACGAACGCCTATCGAGAAATTTCAAGATGGAATGTCGAGATAGAACAGATCGCGTGGGGGGTAACTTAGCAAGAAGTAAACACGAAGAGTACAGTAAGTGAGCTATTCGCGGAGGATTATTGTAGAAAAGAAGGTAGACACTGCCATTTAACAAAATTACAATATTATTTTTCCCGCCTTTTAATTGATTTTCGTAAGTAAATAATCACTCAAACAATGGCAGAATGAAATACGAACTTCTTGAGTTCCCGTGTAAAGAAAGTAATAGTTTGAAAACAGTTTATATTATCGATCGATTATATTTGAATTTGAAGAGCAAACCACTACTTAAACAACTTGATAACACCTAAAAATTTAATAAAACATCTGCGATTTTAAAAATTATGTACGAACTACTTTCTCGTCAAAGAAACTTCATGAATATTTTCTTTTAACAGTTGAACGTCTAATTTAAACAAACGTTTCAGTTGTTTGGAAAATTAGTGAATATTTTATGTTGTACGTGAACACAATGAACCCAAAGGTTTATTTAAACACAAAGATATCGAGCAACAGTACTGATTAGATTTATAAATCCGCTAGAAATATCAGCTGCAACCAAACTTTTAAATAAACCAAAAGCAATAAAACCGAGATTCAATTATTCAGTCAGAGTTCAGAGTCGAAATTACATTCACTTATTCTTCATTAGTTCATGCCTCTTATAAGGTCATATGTCGTGGAGAAAAGTAATTTACAAACAAAATTTTAGGTCATCAACTCTAAACCACTTCCCATTACGCTGAAAAACTTTATGCACGTGAATTCTTTCACTCAATATTTACTGTCCAAAAACACTCAGTGTGCATTATTAAAAATTACAACAATGCTAGAACTTTCGTAAACTCACTAAATTTAATTCTATCCAATTATTAGAAACCCTAAATATTTAGATAGAGATAATTAAGTGTCGTCGTTGCTTAAAATGTCCGTTTATTTGATGTGTAATCAAGGAATTCTTCTTTGGGTAATTCCACAGAAATTGCGATACAAACGAGCCAGACATTTAGTAAACACTAAATATTCATCCAATCAATCACTCTGCGTTTCAAATCATTGGATTAGAATGCTGCACATTCTCCGATTACCTGAATCGATTGGAAACCGATAGCTCAAAATATGACAAGCCGACCGAAGCTGCGCATTGCCATTAGTGGGTAATCAAGCTTCATTAATACGTTTGCGAAATTTATTTCCCAATCCGTAGTCCTCCCTGAAATACGAATTGCTCGTGATTTCGGAAGAGCTTTTATTTCATAGCTATTCCACAAAAATGAAAGTCGATGGAACATAAATTTGTCTGGTAGCAATGCGTTCCATCAAATTAACAGGATGGACGGAGTGAGTGGAACGCAGGTCACATTCAGAAAAAGGCCAAAAGAATCTTAAAAGAATGTGATTAAGATTCCATACCCTCGACAGGAACCAGATCAAGAAGACAATCGTATGGGTTTGCCTTTTGTAGATGTCGGTACCACTGAAGTCGGTCGGGGATTCATTTGAGCGATTCCCAAACCTGTTTTGATTTAAAGCATATTCTTCCAATCATCCAGCAGGGCTTTAAAAAAATCGAGATACGACTAGAATATTGGCAAGTCAATTTTGATTCGGTGGAGTCGATTAGAAACTGGAAGCTGCAGATCAAAATTTTTTGCATTACTTCCAACAGAGTAATACTTTACTAACATCGTATCGAAAAGATTCGCGTTTGGTAAGATTTTTAATGGTGCTGCTTTAAGGGAATACTGTTATTATAATCTAAAAATATATCATGTACCTCAAAAATTTAGGAGTCCTCGAATCTAGAGGACAAAGGCTACAATAAACGTGTATAGAGACCTTCTTGATAAAATATTTAATCAAACTTTTTCTTAGTTCAAAATACCTCCTTACCTATTTACGAATAACAGTTGTTTTTAGTAATACTGCCTCACGATCTATTTAAATTAACCACTAATCCTACTGGAGTAAACATACATTTCACTACGAATCGAGCTCAAGTGTTGAATAAGACAGGAGGTAACTAGAAACGAGAAAAAAAATTTTCAAGAGATATGGCCTTCCACCTACGATTATTTCTCCGCTTCTGAAATTCTGCGTAGTAGACGAACTACGTCAAACTATTCATCTAAGTGGCCTATCCCAATTCCCCGAGGCATTTGATATCTAAACAGGAAAGGTGGAACTAAATGACCTTCGGGTTGATGACTTTGCAGAGCCTACAAAATTAAAATAAAGGAATGGTCACGCATTCCATCAAGTCTGGACTGGTCGGGAGGGCTGATTCCGCGAAAGAGACAAAACGTGACACAAGTAGACGCGACATCATTATCGTCATCATCCGAGTCTGCAAAACTCACCCGCGTCGAAAATTTTTTTAAATCTCTCCAATTAACATCACTTTGCCGAGAAACTTCCTTGTTTCGACCAGTTTGGTACCGGGCACCGGGCCTCCTTCTCAATAGACTTCCCCGTATTCACTCATCCAATCGTTAATCTCTCTTCTGTTATTGGATCGGCCTATTCTTCCGCAGAACCTCCTTCGAATCTCTAAAGACGACTTCTTTTGTACGCACGCATAGAAAGGAGTGTATCTTGGCATCGATAAGGTTTGGAACGACATCAAATCATTTCGAAATTTACGCTCATACACATGGAAAGGGAAACTTGTCAGAATACTTTTTCGCTACTGCTTCTTTGCATTCCACACGTGGTCGTTTGGTTGGAAACATGAATGGATGCTGCATTCCCCAATTTAGAGTAGCGAACATGATTGCTTAATAAGTGCTTAATCGCTTACAATGAGACTCAGTTTTTAACGAGTTTATGAACCAATTCCACACGATTCCGTTATACTGAATTCCTATACTAAGCGATTAGCTAATGATTCATATGTTGCTATGGTTACCCACATGAGAATTACGCGAATATATCCATCGCCAGTCAGCGACGACAAATACACGAAAACATCACGAAATAAAAAGTCACTGCACTTTACGAAGATAAAAGAGCACGTTATATGTTCCTAGGATACACAAGACATGACTTGACCACAAAATCCTTTGACTTCACAAAAGTATCCCGAGTCCTAAAGAGAAAAAAATATTTCCATATACGTGCACGGAAAAGGAATGGATATCTGCAGGAAAATATGCGGATAAATAAACCTTTAAGGGGTTGTCAGGGAGGCTAGACGTTAATGAACCGTGATGGTAGCTAAAGGAAAATAAAGCATGCTGTTTGGAAATGCAGACTTTCCGTTTTGGGTTGCCTTCTCAGGGACAGCCTTGGAAAAACCAGCTCGAAATTCCTCCTCTTATTTTAAAAGTTCGACAGACTGGTGGGTTCGAGGCACCTTAGGTGCTACGGTACTGCATGGGTTTCCTGTAAGTTTATCGGTACAAGAGGTCCTTTCACCATGAAATACACCACGATTAAAGCACGGGATTCAGAGCAGCTTTAGAAATTCCCATTTAGAGATTGAAACAGTGAGCAATAAGTATCATTTTTGATAATTTACACAAATAGATTCTCGACTAGAAGCCGTTTCTATCGCTACAGCTGATTTGTTTGTGCGAAAACCATATGACCATTGGTCAATTCAGGTATGTATGATTATAATACGGGTTTTCGTAAATTACTCTATTCTTCTCGAGGATTAAATAATTAGCACATGCAAACCATACAACAAAATGAATTATAGTTAAAAGTATTCGATTAATAACTTACTAGGTACATTTAATTATAAAATGGTATAGATAATGTTTCAAACACTGTAATAAAAGATTGTTGAACCTTGAGAAGACAAAGATGAAATAAAACATAATTTTGGTCGAAAGCAATTGAACAAGTCTAATCTTCTACAAAATCGCTAAAGTTGTCATTTGAATAAACGCATAGAGGTACTGTTGTTAAATAATGAACATTCTGCACAGAGCTCTTCTACGTAAGAATAAGAAAGTGATTCTGAAGGTCAGTGTGTGCTTCAACGACGTTTCCCTATGCAAAATAGAAGAGCTCTAAAGGTCTTATCGGTGTTGCTGAATTTCCCAATCGACGTAGATACGTTTCGATTTACATCACAGCAGACGTATTCGATGACGACATTTCCACTCGGATCCAAAGGTTTTGGGAAAGAGATGAGGAATCCTCAGTTATACATGAGTAAAGTACGTAATTCTCTAGGATTTCCTGCTCTACTGAAACTTAAAGCCTAGCCTTTTTGTGCAAAACAACGCACATTGCAAGCAAAAGTATTGGCTACAATAATGTAGTGTATATATAAGTATAAAGTAGTATCCAACAAAAACGTTTATTCTTACTCTCCAAAACTAAAAAAAAAATCAATTCATACGTTAATTAAATAATCATTTAAAGATATTCCCAAAGTAAATATTTCTTCGTCGATTAAATTATTCGACTACATCAGGAAGAGAAGGACTGTAAATTTACAATAACGATTACCGAAATGTCGATTTTAAAGTTTTATAGTTAACAAAGTACCGACATAAGTTAGCAGGAGACAACGAACCGAATAAAAATGCTATTACGAAAATAACCATTATTATAACAAGTACTGAGCTGACGGGGAAAAATTAAGCGGCAGTGCTTCAGTGCTACAATGCACTTGTAACAATGAATAGTTTAACGTATTATACAATCAATTAATAATAGCATTAATTGATTGATAATGAATTAAAATTACATGGATAAAAAGGGGCATTATAGAAAATATCCAACAAATATTAGATTTTTAGATTAGAACACTGAATGTCACACGACATTCTTCCAGGCCATAAAGACGTAACATTATTTTACACAAGAGAACATACATTTCAACAGAAAGATATAAAATCCTTAATCGAATCTATCTCAAGAATAATAATTAACAATAATCTTCATCCGAAAGACGTCGTCATGCTACAAATGGACATCTTCCGTTACTTCCTTAATCTTTTTGATTCGAGAGGAGCATGTGAGAGCGGGATATCTCGAAGAGGGAGATGCAAGGACGAACACAACAAATCAGCACCGGTGACGCGTGCATTTCATTGAAGAGGAAGCAATGCGCGAGAATAAGGATTTTCCATTCGGATTTATTACGAGCGGAGTGGAAGGACGGCTAAAAAGAGCACCGCTTCGGAGGCTGTCGCGTCCGATGGAGCGGACGGACGGTTCCAGAAAGTTCCCTTCATGAATTTCAAAGTGGATGTCGATAGAAGCGCCTCTGAATAATTCCAAGGAAAGTCCGACATTAAGTAACGGGTTATAAAGTTTTCCATCCACTTCAATGTATGGAAGTGTAACGAAAGGGATTAGATAACAGTTGAAGATGCCCCAATTATAATTTATGAGGGATGAGTGATGGGCTACTATCGATGGAGAAAGGGGTTTCAGTAGCTAGCTTGTTGTTCGTAGGGTATTTTAGGATTTATGTGGACATGGGAAAGACGACGTGTGGTAAGACTTTATACAGAAATTTCACAGTCTATGGTTAGTAATTTTAAATTCATCCAATAGCATAGGGTTTGTATTGTTAAATTTAATTCTCTCTTTTATCTACGCTTACATTATAATACATACTGAATATAATTACAATAGAAGTTAATGAACTATTAGAAGTGTTTTAGATATCGATAACTAATAGTCGACAGGTTTAGGAACCAAGTACTACTCCAGGAAGGGAAAGAAAGATGGTATTTGGTCTGTAATAGATTTACAAAAATATTAATCAAAGCTTTTACGCTTAAGCGCAAAATATTTTACATAATCGTATATTAATTCTATAAATATACTCGTTAAACTTGAACATATAATTACAGAAACTTAATAAGTAATTATATTTACTCCGTCACGAACTGAGGAAAACAGAATATCAGATGGAATTAAGTGCTGGCAATGTGAATTGTATAAAAATGCAATCGAATTTCCTTAAAGATATACTGAGAAATTATTTACTATCATAAAAACATCGTGACATTCACTGAAGCAATTTCAAATAAATTGATAACAGAAAAATGAAATGAAATTATTGCTCAATTAAACAATAAAAGAGAGCATGAGAGATGCAGACACATCGTATACCTTTTGTGCATTTTTTCTAAACAGCCGATTCAACTTCTCGTTTCTAGCTTGCTAGCGTAAATACACCGGTAGCTTTACGTTGATGAGCTAAGGAATAAATAATGTCACTAAGTTGGGCGCATAAAGTAAACTGTAACAACCCCTTTCATGTCTTTGCTGACAACGACTCGGAGTAAATTTCAGTACCTAACGGTGGCGCGATGCATCTACTTACAAGTAAAACCATCGAAGACTAACTGCTCCATAAAAATCTAGAGTAACGGTATCTTTTAGTTAAAACCGTAGCAATCCTCCGGCTTCTGCAAATTTCCTTCGGCGATACTCCTTTCGAAACGGTTGCAATTCCAACTCGTAGAAACATTCAATTTACGATACAGAGAAAGAAATATAAAAACATACATCATGAATGCGTATGTCGCCAGTCTTCTGTTTAGTTACCGTGGCGCCTAATTGGATCAGAGAGCCGCGGTACCTCGTTACGGGAACAGGGTTGGCGATAGTAAAGCGCGGCTAGGATAGCAACGGATCGTAATTTCGTTGATTTACACCACTTACACGGATACGGTTGTAGATAAACCACCGATTGATATTAATTCGCGATGTTACGACAGCCTTCATTTCCGAGAGTCGACCAGAGCGTCTGTCATTTGAATTAAGGCTACCCCTATCATCGTAAGGTGGAAAATTTTTTGAATTTATCCCCGCATTTCCATTACGATAGAGAAAGGCCACTTTATCGCCTCAATGAGCCATAAATCGACATAATTTTACTACGCGTGATCGTGACAAATAATCGCATATCGGATTACGAAAGTAGTAAGATTCCAAACATGAGAAAGTACGATACTGATGCTTAAATTACGTACATAGAATGTTTAAACTTCATGGTTGGATCTTATTTGGAGGATTATTTGAGATTGTTGGAATAGGGATTTATATATATATAATATCTAAGAAACATTAACGAAATATGTAAAGAATTCAAACTGTTTGAATTTTGAATATTGCCACAGACCTTCAAGATACACTCATCACGATTCTTTACTTAATGCTTAATTTATGGTCCATTACTCATCTACGAAGATATTATTCAATATATTACGCCCAGATAAGTAAAATTACAATATTGAACAAAATTTAGATGTGATATAATGGTATCAATTGGATAAGGCACATATAGGACGAAGTTCAGGTATATTGAGACAATTCACTTCGAGGAAGAACAAATTATTTCACTGCTGGAAAATTGCCTTGAAGGTAACAATTCTGAAACATTTAGTAACGGGTGATCAGTGAAACAACCGTTTGCAGCACAGCAACCTCTTTCATTTCCTTCGTTGTTATTATTAAGATAAAAAAGACCTGAACGAAGGTAAACAAAAGATACATGTCCCTCTACTTCAGTAGCAAACCACAAATAAATAAAACATTATTTGCGCAGATCGTAAATCGGCCATTTCAGAAAGGGAACCTGAATTATTCAATGCAGTTTTCTAACAAAAATCTCAAAGCTTCGATAGGTATCAATCGAGCCGCGCGGTATCGACGATATTGACATTCCGACTCCGTACTTTACAACATGGTACAATCAACATTTTTCACTAGCATGTCGACCCAAGTGAGGCATTGATGCTGTAGTTCACATTCTACGAGAAAAATAAGGTTATTTTGACATTATTCAGAAAACGCACAGTCTGTGAACAGGATTCCAATTGTGGTGTACGAGAAAAAAATAACTTTTTTCAATTTTTTTTCGAGTTACCATCTGGAGAAACTGCTTTCGACGAAGTTTAAAAGTAGAAGCGGGTCGGTGCATTCAGACTGCATATCCAGAAAGGAATTACCGATACTATAAGGCAGTGCTTTCCATCCCGCAGCTGAGGTAGATACTAGAAGGAAGGGACCTTGAAGTCACCTCTGGAATACTTCGAAGACTGATCGAACGATCTGCGAGGAGACAGTTGAGGGTAGAACTCCGCATAAATCTTTCTCGAAATAATAGGTAGATGTCGTCGTCCTTCCCTACTTTCGGCGGAAGGGATGATGAAAAGCGGCCAATTACGTGCGCGTACGTGCGCTGGAAATATCCGTTATTCAATTAAGGCGCTCTTCCTTTGTTTCTGGAGACGACAGCGAAATTAGTGCGCATGAATACGAAGGCGCGGTTTCGCCGAAGAGGGAGGAGATGTTATACGGTTTTGATGACTGAAGGGAGCGATTAATTGAAAACAGATAGATACATCGCTAATTAAGTTCCATACCTGAATTATTTCTCAGTAAATAGAAGAAAATTCTTTTATTAATTTCAATCATTAAGTGCAACCGAATGCATATTTAAGCTAAACTTAGACATAACTAATGGAATCAGTCTCTTAGCAACAGACATCGAAAGGGAGTGTGTATTTCAGACAGGAATTTATAAATCTATTTCATGATCAACGATCGGAGTACATAATATTTTTTCTAACTCAATATTTATAGGGTTTTATCGAAATAATTAAGAGAAAAATAGTTAAGTGCTGATAGCATTAACCGACTGCTAGTTCATACTTTAAATGAGCGAAAATTTAACGACTTTTGCAGGATAAAGAGTACATTTACGTGCGATTTAATGCCTTAACAACAGGGAATACCAACGTACAATCAAGTCCAATCAATTACACCGCAATATTGCCATGGGTAACAGATTTTACTTCATGTTCAGTGGAGACACGTGTAAAAATCATTCCGCATCACTCATATCTCAGAGAATTATTCACATCTCCATCACGGATCCAAATGCAAAAAAAGTATGTAATCCGTCCATTTATACACGTAAGCAAGAAATTAAGTTACGAAGAATTTGAAAAAGGAAAATTAAGAGCTATATCATTATAAATACGAAAAAGCTTTAAACGAAATAATCCGGGATGAAAAGTTTCTTTTCCTTCTTCTCCATATTGACTTATCACTAAATAATATTTCAGCTCTCCAAATGTTGTTACAAATGATTGCGATGCATTTAATATGAAGAGATTAATATTTATAAGAGTTCGAATCGGCTTGATTAATCACTCAAGTCTAAAAGTGAGTTCAGGAAGTAAATCCGAAGGTCTGAAGTCGAGAATGAGAATTAAAATTTTTATGCCGATATTCACTTCGAGGGCGAATTGAAGGATGTTTATTTCCATAACAGAAACATCATATGAAAATAGATAGATGAAGCGATAGATCGGTTGACCGCCATTAAATGATATCGTAGAGGGGATTTATTCATTGAAGCATAAATGAGCTCATTGAAACTGATTTGGCATTATAATTAGAGCATGTGCATACTTAAAAGGACTATAGTGATTAATCCATTAATGATAGGATAAGCGACTGATCAATACAACGTGATAATACAATAAACAAAAACTATATTGAACTAATGATATAAAACTGATTAGTATCCGGTTAATATAATCACCAACGAAAGATAAACTTACCATACGTATAGAGGTTCTCGTATAATGTTAAAATAAGGAAATGTGAATATTAAAATGGAGAACACTCCAATAAAATAACCTCACGAAAAAATTAAATAGTTTCATTGAAAATGCTTACGAATTCTTAGTAATTATATTCATACTTTTTATTTTAAGATTTCAATAATAAACAGATTTATAGAAAATAAGAGATATAATCATTACGTAGACCTTTGTACAACTTCTTAACAACCTTTTTGATAAAGTATTCCCGTTACTGATTAGTATACTATTAGAGTAGTGATTTGAAGATAATACTATACCAGCAACTTCAGCTTTTGTTAAGTCTTAATGACTACCATATTTCTTTTTAACCACGTCCATTAGCTGAAGCCCCTCCTAAACCATTAGCCCTCCTCTCCTCTAGTATATCCCATTCATCACTTTGGCTACGCTCTTCCTTTCCTCATTATTAATATGCAAATGCATTTTTTCTTCGTCTACTCCAATCCACTGCAATCTCTAGGACGAATCTACTTTTGACATCAACTTCGAGTTAGAAAAATATGAATTTTAAGGGAGTTGGATTAAAATTCTTCCGTTGATGCTTTAAAGCTTTCATATATTCCACAATTAAAATAAATTATTGAACTTTAAATATCCGTTTCGCCGTTCTCTTAAAAGCTAACCTATTTCTATGAAAGGATCTTTATCCTTGAGCAACCATTATTTCCAATTGTCTGCAAACAAATTGCCCAATCGGTGGATTTTCAAATCTGTGGAAACGATTTCACCTTCGTGCTTCATTAAGCGTGAAATTAAACAGATGTTTGAACTCATAAGCACAGATGAAATCGGACTCCATTTGCCACAGTTCGCTGAACAAGCTCTTATACAAAGTATATTTACTTGCGATTTCCTTTAAGACTATTATCACTGCGTTTAAGAGTGATAAGTGGGACTGATTGAGCATTTGGTGATTAATTTACACACTTTACTCTCCTGCGATCTGATTGGACGAAGTTGATTCGAAAAACTGCCGAAAAAATTTAGCTCATGGTCACGTGTTCCCTATAGACTCCACCCACTTTTGAAATTTTTTAAGGATTTTGCAATGTTGCTGAGAAAATTTAGAAGAAAATCTCGAAACAGCGGGTTTATTTCATTACTTTCGGAAAACGCTTTAAACATTATCTTTGTAAAAATTTCCTTTCATAATGCTATGCAAAAATATTACGACTTAAAGCTAAACAATGAAGGAAACCACGTCCAGTAACTTTTTGAATCTCACGAAAAATTGTAGTTAGACAAAATGGGAGACAAATATAGACGCGGGTAAAAAAGATTCCGGTGTGAAGAATTGTAATAGATCATTCTCTTGTCAAACGTTATTTGATGTTATACTATGAATTAAAAAAAACTCAAATGTTTCTACATCGAATCATGATAAATAAATGAAATCCATTTCAAGACATAGAATGTATGAGAATAATATGCAAGTAATTCTATCTATTGAGCTGCATACTCAAGTACTAGCACTGATATTTCGTTTAAATAAGATTACGAAAAGCAAATCATGAATATAGATTTGATTCTCGCTGATTCTTGTACTTCAAACCTGTAACTTCATTCCCACCCTTTCCAAAACGTTTTTCTATTTCCCTTATCAACCTTTTCAAAACCTCTCACCTATAGAATATATTTTTCGCACATTGCCCAATATAGTACGTCACGATATAAATCTCAATTAAGCAATCTCCTATCTAAATCAATTTTATGGTTCCTGTACCTTTTTATTACGCACCGCTCCTCGCCAACGCTTTGCAGCAAACCCTTTTTTTTGTTTTTCAGTCGCCTCCTTAAAGAGTTCCTAACCTCTTTCCATCCTTTATTTTCATTGTACACGACTCCACCCCGTACGAAGCCGCTCCCAAACATTTTATCGCAATAAATTTGGAACAGTTCGAGTGTATTACGCAATAAGAGGGAGAACGAAGCACTGAGACATCTCTGACGCTAATTTTCACCAAAAATATTTCACTCTATATCCCGCTAACATTCAATAACCGTCCGTAAGCTCTTGAAGTCTCCGCATTTTCCCACCGAGCATCGCCGTGGATCCAATGGTAGTTATTATCGCGGTGACAACGACAGACGCTTGGATCGGAAGGGGGGGAGAGCGAAGAGCAACTATTTCGCACGTTTCATGGGAAAAGAGAGTGTCGATTTGGAATATTTCCCAGCGAACTCAGCACTCCTTCACACTCCACACACACGGAAAGAATTCCTTCCCGTGTGTGTGTTTTTATAATGTGCTGAATCGATTTAGCACCTCGTTCCTCTGTTTGCAGCCTTTATTGAATTTCGTTGCATGGAGACTTGTAAATACGTTTTTATAAATTGGCACTTAAACGGCCGCGAAGTATTTCAGGTGCGAGGGGATGAGTGAGTGACTCGTTTCGCCGCACTTTGAGGTGGACATTATCGACAATTCATTTCAAAAAACTATATTCGTACTCTTTTATCCTGGTGTTTTGGAAAAACGCGAATTCGCTGAGTAAATAGAGAGCTTCTCATTAAAAAAGGCACGACTGCATTCTTCATGTTCGATGTGATTTTTGAGGATCCTCTGCACGCTAATCCATTAGCAAACGTCCTTAAATGCACGTGAGAAAAAAGTTAAAACATGGAGGAAGATATACCAATTTGCATGTCTCGTTGAAATACTCTGGAATCATTGTATTCAACAAACAACGGATATATCTGCATATTAATGAGTGAAGGGGAAGATTAGACAATAGGTAATGTGTTCAATTGCAAGACGATGAATGCAAAATTAAAACATAAGTAAAGACTTATACTTCGAAGTCTATTACGATTAGCAAAACATAGGAATGCGGGAAATACAAGAGCATGAGAATCTGTATCAAAACGCAACAACAAGCTGGAGGTATCACATCTCCGAGATCTCTTGCCTATACCAGAGTAAGGTGAGGAAGAAGACAAATGCGATTCAATTTACATCGCTGAATACATCTTCAGACAATGCACGAACTCACAAATTGGTTTTACTTTCCCGCTCCAAGAGCATGAAGCGTATAATCACTGTTGAAACCTTGCCATTTCCCACAACCATAAACGAGAATCAGAAGTACGTTTTCCTTCGCTCAATTGGATTGCCACATCCATTTCGATTCGTTTTCAATTAGATCTGCCGCTCTGAGAGGGCGTCGCAGACCGACTGCGCTATCCCCACCACCGTCAAACCACAAACAAATGAACTCTCTCTTCTTCACCGCACCGCTGATGAAACTCTCCCTCGTATAAAACGGGGTAAACGACGACAGTCGCCGAGCTCCACCGCCCCTAGAGAGCGCTTCCCTAGGCCGTCGCCGTGGCCGAGACCGCACTGGCCGCAAAGTGCTGCCCAGTGGACATCCTCCAACTCCATACCACCCCTTTTACTGATGGGACTGCTGATTGCATTGGCCGATAGGGCACGTACCTATGGTAATGCGCGGTTGGGAAACTACAGGTATAAAAGCTATTTCGAATATGAAGGGAGGAACCCAGAACCATGTTTCGTATCTTTCTTCAGCCTTTTCCGGTGATATTTCAGTTTCCTTGTACCGATGTCAAATTCGTAATTGATACATGACTAAGAATCAGGCCTGAGAAATATGTGGGTTCATAATTTTCGCGGGGGTGAAAAAACTTAAAAAAAGATGGTAAATTGAAAAACTAAACAAAAAAGCTAAAGATGTGAAATTGGTTAGTTATAAGAGGTGAAGAAACCTTAACACGAAAACAGATATAATTGATGTAAAGAAGTGATTATACAGAATGATGTGGATAAGCTTAAACGGTGGGAAATGATGAAAAAGGAACAAAAATCCAAGAGCAGTACAAAAGAACAACTGTTATTATACAAATGGGAACAAAACAGGTTGATAGACCTCAAGAAAATCTCGATAATAAAGGGCGGAAAAGAAATAAACAAATTCCTTGCTGATCTGATTTACTTATTAAGTTTTCTAGAAACAAAATAGAAAACTATTGCCTCATTGCTCAACTAGCTCATTTGAATTCAATAAAACCGCATTCCAGTAACTGATTTGTGCTATTATTTGTGAGAATATTATCGAAAAACAACACGTGCATCAGACTGAATACAAATGAGACCAACTCATGAAATTACTTCAGTAGTTGGAGCAAGGATGACTTACAATTAGTTGAAATTACATTAGTGCGTCAATACAACTTTTATGTAAGTCAATTCTCTGGGTAATGAGCTATAGAATTGTACGTACATGTTATAAAGGCAATAATAGTTCGACTTATTTCAACTTTTATACTCAAAGATGCCATAAATCTCCTGTGACTAGAGGTACAGCATTTCCAATATTATCAAGTTCAATAAAATCCAACATCGCGTCTGACGATCATTTTTATAGTAAAAGGTAATCTTTTAAGGTAATAAAAGAATGATTGAAATTAATTAAGTCTGGTCCTAATCTAAACTCAAATTAACTGTTTCCTCAATAAACTAATCTCATAATTTCCAGCAGATTTATATACATAAAAATAACAACAAGAGATGGAATGAATTCAAAAACAAAACCTTTAATTTATGTTTCAACTCTGCTTCTGAGAATACGTCGCTTACATTCAAAAAAGCATTTATATCAAAATCAAAGATAAAACCGAGCGAGACGAATTTTTTCCGAAACAGAAAAACATAATTTGGTCGCAGCAAAAAAAAAGTTAATGAAATTCCAAAATTTTCGTCACGGTCTTTTGATAAAGAAACATGAGATATTTTAATAAACGTACCTACTCACTTCGAAGAGTTTTTTTTCTCTCCACACGTTAAAAAAAGTCCGCCGTCACCGCTTTCAATTCTGAGGCCTTTTCCACATTTTTTACGCTCATCAAGTTGACGTCTAGTCTGGGATCGACCGCTTCCTTTCTTCACTACGAAGTTTGTATAACAAGCTGTAGAACGAGTATCATCAGTAAAACAGGATTTTCGAGCGGAAAACGGATCCGTTTCGGACGAACATCAACTTGATTATATTCCAGGAATGTACAACATCCGGCGATCGTGCATTACGAACTTTTGTTATACATATATTTCAACCAAGAGGAATAATTTATTTCCTTTCCATCTCATGTGGGTGATAAGCCATAAAAGGCGGTGAGATACGTAAAAAAAAGGAATTCGTGGGGAAAGAAATATTTGAGATGCGAACAAGGGATTTTGATGTGATGAGACAGAACTAGTAAGTATGGTTAAAGATATGGGAAGGTGATTGAGTCTCAATAAAAAAATAAAAGAGCCTGGTCCAGAAATATTTTGATGAGACGAGCAATATTTCAGCCTCTGGATCGATAACCAAGCAGACGATGCATATATATTATGCATAGAAGATGTAAGATTAGAAAACTGTCAATGAAATGACTGAACATTTTGAACTAAAATAAACATTCCTTTAATTTACAAGGGGAGAAAGAAGAAAGCTAAGTTTTCGTCCTTATATCATAGTTTCAATAGCAGTTATGAATTTTAGAGGAGAAAAATATGATTAAATATCACTGTACACTCGAAAACTTCCGAAATATGTACAAAATGGAATTCACAGATCAAAGTTGAATTAATGAACTCAAAACACACCAACAGTTTTTTTGAACAATTATAAACCATAAAAATATATATATGCAACCAACGGTAATTGTATTTTGGTAAACAAATGAGAAAACCTAGTTGTATTCGCGTATCAAATGAACTCAATTAAGTTTCAAAAATTAGTTTCCCTGAATCGGACATTCTATCGAAAACACTTCACGACGGAGATAGAGTAACCAAGGTTCGACATCAATTTCAATCGCTATATTACAGACTTCAAACTCATTCTTGGCCTATAAACACCATATAATTAATAAGGAATGAATTCAAAATATCCCACTCCTATAAAGGTTATTGCATACCATCATCCAATCATACAAAGATATTCTTAATTTTTTCTTCTCAGAGTATTCACCATTTCGAATCCATCTTTCACACTCATACCTCGGGTACAGAGCTTAAAAAAGATATCCACGAAATATTCACCTTTGGATATGGCGTGAGAATTTAAATAAAGAACTCTGAAAGAAGGCACTTTGGGAAAAAAAAATGAACAAGATCTTCACCGAAACATTCGGAACTTCAAAGAGAATCATCATTCGCTCAATAAATACGGGGATTCTACTGTATATTTTCGCTACGTGACCATATTTCCTAAGTACGTGACCGTACACTTCGTAAAAATAAAGTCTGGAGAAGAATCGTGACGCTGGGCTTAGTTATCCTTTTTTAAAAACACCTCGGAATGGGTAAAAATGAAGAAATGAAAAAAAAATAAATAAAAAAAGAAAAAAAAAAGATTGAAATACGCGAGGATACCGGAAAAAAAAACTTAAAGAGGGGATAGTTTTATGGAAAGCATTTATATCCCGATATTATTCCCTCGGATGAAGCTGATGTAAGTGGTAGCTTTGAATGTAAATCTTTAAAGAGCAGCTTGTAACGGTCGCTACCGATGCCAGACTTGGCAGGGATATCCTTCTTCATTACCGCATACCTTAGATTGTATCCAATTAAGGGGATTAAGTACGCATACTGAATGGGATTAAGATTGCATCATGCGAGGCGATCAGTATGATTTTGAGCCTCTTTAAATCAAAAGCGAGGATTTGCGGAATAATTTAAGCGTGAACTACGAGAGAACGAAAAGAAACTGAGGCGAGAAATTTTCAAACGAAGGCTATCGATTAAAGTTTGTATAGAACTATCCCTTAATCTGATGGAGATAATTGGTTACATTCCAATGCAATTTCATAAACAAGCTATGGATTAAGCAACTTCTGATTGGATCATTCAAGGATAATCAGCGATGGAAGCTATTCATATTCACAATAGTCGTGACCATTTTCCTGATTGTCATTCGAAATATCACGCAAAAGATCAAAAAAGTATTCTAAATATTACGATCGATTACGAGAGAAAAATTATAGTTAACATCTGGATTTCAAAGTTCTTTTCTTCAGCCCTAAGAAATAAGAATAAAAAATAATTTAAATTGAATTTCTAACGGTTATATATGTGCTATTATTAACGGACGCTGTCTCGTAATTGAAATATTTTGCACTTCTATTCGAGTAGAAGAAGATAAGATACAAACAGAACTCACGAGAATAAGCAATGCATATATGAACTAAAAATACAACAATGAAAAATGAATAAAATATTATAAATACGCCTTGCATCGCCTTGCATTGAACCTCCGCAATAATCAATAACAATAGAGGAGCTTTTAAGTTTCATGGACGAAAACAATCGAACAAAAATTAAGGGTTTCTTGTCCAAGAAATTACACTGGATGAATTCGAATGGATTTCTGGGACATAAGCAATAAATATGGAGTTTAAGAGAGAGATTACGAACGGTCAATAAAAGGCGAGGACACAGATGTGGAGACGAAGGATCGTAATTCAACTTTCTCGTTTTCTTTGGAGGACAATTATGGATTGATATTGGTTCGAAGCGATCGCATTTTGCAATGAGCGAACAGATCGCCTTAGACGTGACTGCGGAGAGGAAAAAATGAAACCAATTACATTAGAAATGACGTCTTACCTTTCCCCAATTGGGTTTGAGCTTAACGACCGCGTCTGCATCGGCGAGCGCCTCCTGCAACCGACTCAGACGGCACAACGCATGCGACCGGTTACTTAGCAGCAAGTGGTTGTTTGGAGCTGAAATAGGAAAAAGAGAATGTTAGTTTCAATGGTGAATGCTACTCATATTAACACGTGACTAAAATATATAAATGCCATGATCACTTGTGCCGCTAAAACAAGAAAAGTAATTTTATCAGAATATTATATACCCCCTGCCAAACGCCGAAAGGCGGCTCGCAGGGTAAATATGTAGATGAATATTGAAAGTTCGGCGATGGCTGTTAGTAACGAAATATTGAAAGGTTCCTTTCGAACTATCTCGATACTAATCATGTTATTTACTATATACGTAAAAGAAAAGTGAGCAAATAAAACACGATGAAAGGATAAATAGTAGAAGGAATTAATTTTCAGCGAAATAAAAATGTAAATAATAACAACAAATGCCAAACAATAAATATGATATGTAAACTAATGTATTGTTTGTACGATAACGCTTTCATTGTTTTTTCTCGTAATACTGATCATTTACTAACTGCGATATATTTTAGATGTTTTCATTAATCTTAAGGCTAAATAAACTACTCAAAGTTGAAAGTATTCGTGTATGATACCGAGTACTTACAACTATAGCATGATACTAAAAGAAATCAAGTCCACTTATGTAAATCAAAACGGCAAATAAATGTTCAAAAGCTCATTCCATCCTGAAGTTATATTCAATATCACCCTTACATCTTTCAAAAGAGACTCCTTACTACCCTTCTCGCAATAAATTTCGGGTGTAATTCACTATTCGAACCGTAAAAATACTCACCCAAAACCTGCGATTGATTTGAATGGCGAATATAATGGTCGAACCTTGAAAATGTCGAGGGGTAAACAAGTTTAACTGCTCGCTTAACACCTGTTGTACATCATCCACCACTCTCTCAGAGAATATCGCTGTTGTTTCCATCTGAAAATCATGTTTCTATAGTCTATCACTTTTAATCCTCGCCTCTCCACGTAATTTTCTCCTTTCTATTCATTTTATCAGAAAAAAAGGCCGTGTGCCCAATTTTGTTTGATGGGTTGTCAAGGAAGTGATCATAGAAGGAAAAGCCTAAAAGCTTTATACGGGGAAACCATTTTGAAAATTATAAACCTACGTAGAAAAGGCCATTAAGAAAAATCATCATCTTAATAAGGCTTAAAGAGAAAGGAGTGATTAGTCATTAAAAGTTTATAATACTTTTAAGAGGTCGTACATAAAAGAATGCGCGTGTCAATATTTAATGAAACTTTAATTTCCATCATTATTATTATTATCATTTTTTACAATACCATTTAATAGTTCTGAGTTAAAATCTTTCATATTCCATTATTCAACTCTTTGCTCATTGCTTCATCGGTTAATCAAACAAAAGGTTTAGCAGACTCTTTTCGAAGAAGACATTTTAGCTTAATATTAGAGTTCTATTTTGTAATCATGGACATGCATTTTTCGGTTGAAGATTCCCATGAACTAAGAGTACGCTTATGATATTATTCATTACATTAAAAATATTAATAAATATTTGTAAATATCAATATCAAGTTCAAGTCAAACGAATGGAAATCTGATTGTTTACGATAGATTTAAGCCAACGCTTTAAAGAATACATTACTTATGATACAATAATTAAAACAGAGTTGTATACTAGTAAACACGGTAATCTCCGGTAACATAATTTATCTGTTACCATAGAAAAATGCACCTGTAGGCATGAGTAGCGGTTTTTCTCCTTAGTAGACAATTTTCACGCATCACCAAAAATACCACAAATAGAATAACAATGACGCAAGAAAACACGAAGCCATGTCGCAGATCTACATTTATTGCACGCGGCACTTCTCACAAAAGAGGTGGTTGTGATAAACAAAAAGATAGGAAAACAATGTGATAAACAGGGTCACCTCTGAGGTTGCGCTGCAAAATGGCGCATATTTGCATACAATTCAAATATTTGCGTATTTTAGGATCTCTGCCAACGTGTTTGCAATCGTTTTGTAAATTACTTACTGCTTAACTATACCACAAACATGAAGAGAAACTTCACTTTACTAAATTTTATGCAAAGTATTTGAACTACTGTGTGCGCGTTAAGATGGAAAATTTTCAAATAAAATAATTATATATATAAATATTATACGAACGTCCACAAGTATTGGTACTTAACATGGGGACCTTTCCTTTATGAATACGGATTTTACATTTATTTTCCCTTGCCGAAAAGATTTTACATTTTACATAATCACGTTTTATAGCACTAATATTAAATGCGATAACAAGCTCTTTACTTTAACTTCGGCTTTTATTTCAAAACGTTGCATACAAATTAAAAAAAGAGCTCTATTTAATGAATAACTTATTTTATAAAAGTACGCCTCTTTCATGAGATCGTGAACGTTAGAAAATAAGAGGTTTGATCGTTTCGACAGATGATCGGGTATAGGCAATAACGAAAAGCCATAAAAAGGTTATGTTAGCTTACGTAGATAGACGTTTGAAACATATTAATCCAAACTCTATGAGCGTGCAATTATTATGCGCATGGATTTACGACATTCTTAACCCACCGAGACTGAAGGGATGGAACGAGTTACGAACAGGTATTCGAAATGAGCTATACCTCTCTCTCGTTTAAGAAATTTCACTGCCATTAATTTTTATGGACCGTTAAAACAACTCGATCCAGAGAAATTAAAAACTACAAAAGCATCCTTCATTGCCTTCGGATTGATACTTTGAACAAGGAACTCGAAAACTCAGGAAGATAAACTGGAATTAGGATTTACAATGAGAAAGGCGTTCTGAGGTCGCATTTATAGAAATGATATGTGAGGAAAGGACTAAAGTAGGGATAATTACTGCCACGTGGAACATCACGGTAGCAGAGGAGAATGTTACAACGCTTAGAGTTTGAAGGACGGTTTGAGGAAATGGATACAGAGCGATCTGTGCGAATTGTTAGAAGTGGAAGAATTTCAAGAGAACAGTACATCAGAACAGCAATTACGAATTGAAATATGAGCAGCGATTGCAAATTGCTTATTGTTGGGGTAAAGAGAAGAATTCTGCCTTTTCCCATGAGAAACAGAAAAAAAGAAATGGGAAAGTGCGATAACATGCGTTTTCTAGCTCTCAGCTAATATGACTTTCATTCACTTCTCTATCTACATTTATTATTTGATGGATTTACCCATTCATCGAATCGAACCAATTTACGTCTCTTCTATTATTCTTTTATCACTCACCCCCTTCCATCCTTTGCTTCACATGTCTTATTTGACAAACACCTCTCCTTTGAATAGTTTATATTCTCCAACCACTTCCTTATTTATGTGTTTTGATCAAACATTCCAGACCTTTTCCAATTTATCTCACACTACTTCAACGTGACCTTATAATGTTCTCACTCATTATGAAATAAGACCTAAAAATAAATATAAACGAATAGATTCTCCATCATCAAGCGCACTGACAATAAATTCAATGAAACGGTCGAAGAAAATGTATTATTGAAAATTTACGTGAAACAGATGAGAGACGTAAATTCGATAAAATTTATAGGCTTCATTTCGCTTGATGATGAATAGATTAAAAGATTATTAAAAAGATAAAGATGACGTACAGAAAGCATACATTCTCCTAACGGTTCAATCAGAACAATGGACGAATTTTCTACAAAAAAATAACAATAAACCTTTGCGCTTAATACCAAGAATACACGAGAACCCACCGATATGAAATTTCACAATTTTTTAACAACTCAAGTATTCATAGATCTAAATATGAATAATATTTGCAAATCTTTTAAAAGTTACGTTTGCGCTTTCAGTACTAGAAGATACAGAATTTTAAGGAATCGGATATTTTTGAGTGGAATTCTCAGTAAATGAACGCTCACACTAATATTTAGCCTCAACGTGGAGTATCGTCCTTCAGCGAAGATATTGGAAAGTTTAACGTCCGCACTTGTCAAAAAACAAAGAAAACGGGAGTAATTTCACAATAGACGAAGAAGGTTAGCGACCCCAAGAGGTGACGGAGGATTTTGACATTTAGCAAAGGTGAGGACATTTGATGTGACAAATCGAATAGAAAAACACCTCTAAGGTTCAACGGCTTTTAAGAGAAATTCAAAACCAATCTATTGACGTGACACATTTGTCAAAATTAACATAGGACAGAATTCGAGTGTCATCTTATTCGGAAAGGCCCAACATGATTCCTGAAAATTATCTGAATACCAACTAATAGACTACAAAATACTGGGTTTCCACTGGAAATGATACCGTTATTGGGTCGTGTCCTGTAAAAGGAATACATGAAGAGGAAACATCAAAATTGTTCGAGCAGACTAAAAAGTATTCATCGTAGCTTTGAATGGGCAAAGTCAAATTATAAACACGTTCGATTGTGTGACGAATCAATCTAATTATCCGATAGTGAAACCTTTGACGAAGCAAACGTACTGAATTGACCATTGTTGGAGTATCATTGGACGTATAATTACATAGGGGTAATTAGCTGATATGGCGTTAATTAAATTTTAATCGGATAATGGTCTTGATTGGTAACGCTTCATACATCGAGTACAAAAGATCTCTGTGCGCACACAGCAATGGGCGGATAAAAGAAAGTTTTCATTGGAATGGATGACTGTGAAATGAGTAGAAATAGCTTTTTGAAGAGCAAGTAAAGGTGAAGGACGAGAAATCGAAGGAAAGAGGATTTCTGGACAGAGACAAATGCTAAGTTGGTGGAAAAAACAAAAGAGGGATGAAAGTATTCATGGATAGGATATGGCAGAGAGAAATGATGCAAGGTTTGGCATAATACGGGTTGGAAATATGTTTACCGCTTATATTTATGAAGGTCCAGTGAGGAATAATTCGCCTCTGCCGGTGGGAGGTAGAACGGATCGGGAGGGGGCGTGGAACGAAGATGTTTAAGCAGTTGTAGCTTCTAGTCTTGAAAAATTAGCAAGGCATGGCCACTCGGGCGTCTCCGAAGTCACTATCAATTGCAGAAAGGATGTTATAGTCGGCCAGAGACGTTTGTAAAACTTATATAAATTGTAATCAACATTTGATTAATTCCCTCATGATAAGATTTTGGGTAATTAATGAAACATTACAATTATGGATTAGTACTGTATGGGTAAACTAACAACATTCGAAACCATCAGTAAGTTATCATACTTGAAATAGAGAATTTAAGTAATTATTTAAATATAAATAAATATAAAACTTCCAAGACACTGGAACCAGAATTTTAAATTTATATTAAATACAGTTTACGGATATCCGTTCAATAAACAACTGTAAAGTCAATCCAAAATAGTCTGTCTCTTTAACTGTTTCCAACAGTGAATTTCAAAAGCACAATGAAATACTGAAAGCGAAAAAAAAGTTGAAAAAAGTCGTATGAAATGTTTGAAGCAATCAATGGATGCAAAAAATAAATTTTACAAAGATTCACGGACATCAATTTCTTCGCGATGACTAACGAATATACAAACATAAAGACATTTTTACAAATTGAAAATTATCGAAATTTTCAAGATGAATTAGTACTGTAAAATTCTCGCATAAAATTATTACTATAAAGCCTTCGAAAAAATTTATCTTCCGACAAGGCATAATCAACATTCATTCTTACATATTTATAATTCGAGGAATTTTTTCAGCGAAATTCAAGTAAATGCCCGCAGGGACGACTGGAAGAAACATGCCGCCATACCATATGAAGCTAAAGCGGTGATTTAGCGCTTCTTTTGCAGAGCGTTTATAACACGAAACGGTTTTATCAATCATTTTTAACGGACTGAGGAATAATTCGGAGGGCCTACTTCATAAGGAGAAGTCGTCGTGGAAGTGAAATTTCCCGAGTTCCCATTTTAGAAGCTTCCTCTTTTGAAAACAGCCACGGTGTATATTATCTTCAATGATGAGACTCTCTCTCTTAACCTTACGCAACCTCCTATTTCCAATGCGGATTCACGCGTCGCACTAGAATCTGAAAAATGATATCCACGTTGGAAGGACGCAACAGACGATTACGAATCCGTGCGTCCAAAAAGAAGAACTGTATGAATAAATAATAGTCGATGCCACCGATTTCTCTGAATGTTTTGTTCCGTGAATCACTTTCGAAGGTCCTGCCTTTTATGGAGGCCACGCATGGGTCGAGGATTAGAGAGGATATAACAGTAGAAAGGGGTCGCCGACACCGAATGGGTGTAGAGCACGTTATGAACTAAAATGCAGGCATCCAATAGTTAGACGCAATACAAAGAAAATAAGAGGCAAGAAGATTATCGAACGAAATATCATTAAATTTTATCTATAAACTATTATCAACCTTACTCAGACATATAAATATACTGCCAATATAGAATGGACAATGTATTAATGTACTATTATTATAACTGACCTAAACTAATTTTGGTTGGTCAAACATTTAGTTGCTAGGTTTCTACTCAAACAGACTTCGTTTCTTCCTATGTCAAGTTTCATCTTACATTCAACATCTACAGTATTTTAATAAACCAGATGAGATGAAGGATAAAAGAATTTTTGTCCTACGTAAACAAATAAAACAATATTTAAATAAAAGTTTTATAAATTAAAAAATAATGGAATGTGAACTGAGAAGATTAAGGGAATAACACGAAGACACTGGAAATATTTCACAAGATAAGGGTATGAGGATAAGATGTGAACGGAGATCAAAATATATTGATTGCGAAGGGATTTATTTTAAGAGTGAAAAAGAAAGAAATTATTTCGAACATACTCTAGGGTGGAATAATAAAACCTTCCGTAGAATCTATGTTGGAACTTGGAAATGTTAGGTTATCAATCGCTTATGAATGCATAGGAAGGTAAGTCACTTGCTTTTATTTAAAACCAAAAGGATAATCTGAATCAAAATTTGTTTCGCATGAATGCGTTCCATTTAAAAAATTAATTATTCGAAACTTTATATTAGTTTAGCACAATTATGAACGAGATTAATATATAGGGTAGAGCGTTCGAAGAGAATGGCATCTAAGTAATTTATTTCCATACGTTACCGAGTGATTAAGAGGTATAAAGTCGTTCATAAGATTACAGCTTTACCCCACTTCATACACGTGTATGCTTTTCGAAGTTACACAAGCGTCTCCCAACGGGAAAAAGACAAAAATAGTACATACGTCCCAATTTCTTTCAAGTTATCATGAACCCGCTGGGAAAATTTTCGTTCGGAATTGCGAGATATATATAAGATCTGCTAAATACATAATTTAGACCCTCTTGCAAAGAGGTCTTAGACGCATAAATTCTCTTGGAAATGATAATGATGTTATCACTTATGGAAAATTATGATTTCTCTTCTGAGAACTATAGTATTATCTACGGTGATATTACTTGAACAAAGCGTATTGACCATACGAATAAAACAATTTCAAGGATGAACTTATCCCCAAACAAAATGAAAAAACGAGATTATTTACTCATTTCCGAGGCAACGTACGTGACCAGCAATACATTTCTACTACGTTTAAAGTAGAAAAATTGAAGTGTACTTATTCTCGCAAGTTTATATAATAAACTGACTCATGAGGAAGTAACAACACCCTTATATCTACGAGAGTCGATAAGATAAAGGGCAGAGAGCAGTATGGTCGCGTAAATAAATTTGTCCGTTTGAACAAAGGCGCGTTAGTTGTGCGCAAACAGACTGACAAATAACAGATCTTTGTATTACTTTTATGTAATCCGTTGCTCACTGAACTACAGCTACTAATGGCACATTATATGTTCTATACAATTCATCATTATTTCCACAGAACCACAAACGGGTTTGTTTACGCGTAGATTGGCATAGGTCAGTGAAACACATGGGGTGGGAACTGTATAAACATTTAAATCCTAATCTACGCGTATTTCAGCGATCTGAAGTAAAGAAAGATCTGCTTATTCCATGAAAAACTTTTTCAAAGGATATTCAATGCTACTTTGGCTTCAGCTGATATTTGTGATAGTTACTCAGATTCTACCTTCTAGGAAGCACACAATATAAACCTATTGTGAATATTAATAAGTAAATCTTGTAGCGAAAACCTATAAATAAATGGTTATCTTCCTTTTAAGAAATGATAAAATCATCGGATTCAATGTAGGTCACGCTTCTCCAATAAAAACTACGCATAGAAAGTTTTATGATCTAGATAAACTTTCATTTTTAATAAATAAAAGTTATCAATATTAAATTATTCGGACAATAGACTCTAGGTCTAGAGACGTTGTTTTCTTAACACCATGGTATCAACTAAGAAATTATATTAAATCAAGGTGATTTGGATACATAAAGAGGAAACTAAAAATTATTGCAAAATATTATAATATATAAAAAGATCATTGAATAGAGCAATGCAGATCCTGTCTATATAAATGTGTATTTTTTTTAAATAACTGATGTATGGAAATGTATGCCATGCCTTTGTTAAACTCTGATAAGGTATCTGTCAATTTTCACTCAGCAACAGAAAAAGAAAACAATTACGTCATATGATAAAATATTTCACATTTATCGTGATTTTGATTAAATAATTATTAGTTTAATCGATACTTAGATGGTTAAATGGTTGGGAAGAAACAGCAGAAATAAGAGTTTCGTGGTTGCATGTTGATATTTGTATTATGAGCCTAGATAATATCTTTATACAAATTACAATTAGCAATGTATTATAGAAATTATAACCTAAGTCTGCATTGTAACGATAGAAGTTGATCGTGGGTAGGGTGCAAAATTCAAACTCATACTTTCGTTTAGAATGAATGATATAACCATTTCTGTTTAAGTGGTGGTATTTTCAGAAATGAGAAGGTGTTTCTAAGAGTATAGATCTTCGGATATCGAAACCCGGACCGCTCAGAGGCGATGGCATAACAGATTGGCCTATCCGTTTCGTCCCCACACCCACATTCCTGGAAGCTCTTAGAAAATAATTTCGAAGAAAACCCACCAATGGCTGAAGGAAGCGGACAACGTATCACGATTCATAGAAAATATGAGCAAACATCTGTATGCGATTGCAACATTTATAATGGAATATTCAAAAAACCCACAAATAACAACATATCTTAGAACGAATGATATAACCATTTCTATATAAGTGGCGGTATTTTCAGAAACGAGGTGTTTCTAATTTCTTGGTTGTAAGTGTATAGACGTTATCTGAGGACAGTTTTACGGAAGACAATGTAAAAATTAAACAATATAACAAGGCGCAAGAATATTTGCTCTAATTAAATTAATCGACAATGAAAGAAAGACATTTTGTTCTATATTTCAACAATAGACGTACCAAAATTAATCACTGACTGTAAGGTCTGCACACCAAGACCTTCTGGTTGCGGTCGTGGACTTCATAAGAACCAACAAGACATTAATTACGTTAATTCTTTTTAGTCTGAAAGCAGTTATACACATGGAAAACAGAAAAACAAAGGAACAGAGAAAAGAAACAACTAAAACGCGAGAGCGCAGGATAATTAGATAAAGAAGAAAAGCGTTAAAATGAGACGAAGGGAGATATTTTAAGGATAAACGAGATGTTATAATGCTCGTGGTGTGATATGCGTCCATAAGAACACAACGACTCGGTGAAGGCAGAAATAACAACGCCGGCCATCGACTTGCCGTATCTACCTACGATCACCAAAAAGCCTACGTGCAGCTCAGCACGCGCTAAAGAAATATCCGAAATAGAAAGAGTCCGTCAACGAAAGAATAACTTTGGGAGATACAGTCGCTACGTGCCCACGGCTGAGCTGTTTTCATAGAGCATCTCACATCTTGAAAATAGAAGTAGATGAAGACACTGTTCCTGTGAAACTTACGGTTTATCTTGAAAAGCATCCTTGAAATTGATTAACGTTCAAATTTTTCGGATTGAAACGCTTGGGAAATTTTAAGTCGATGTACTGATGAGATCTTGGATCTCGATGCTAATAATACCTATCACAATAAGAGATAAAGATTAAAGGACATCAGCGATTTTATTAAAAATTTTATAAAAAAATAGAAATAAAAAAATTAATATTTATTTCAATAATAGAATTTTTCTTACATTTTTAATATCAAGAAACTAATCTAAAATGCTTTGGAACTAAATACTACATCAGTCTGATATCATAAGAAGAGAAATTTAATTATTAAACACATTAATCGAAAACAGCGACACAAAAGGTTCTGTTCTGTTTGACTTGGTGAAAAAAAGCGCACGCTTTAACAAGCTAATTTCAATCGATCCCATCCTTTGTTAAAGACACAAAAGGAATACTAGCAGCCATAAAATTAAGAGAGAAATAAACAGACAGAGCAAAACCTTTCTGATTCTTGGTCGTGCGTATTACAATAGCAGTAATTAAGCACAAAACTTGTCTCTTTGAAAAGTTTAGAACGCGAGTTTATAGTTTACTGCCATTGGATGGTGAATGTTGTTTACTACTTAATAAATAGACTTAGAAAATCTTTCTTCACTACTTCGTAGAATCGATCAAATAACGAAGCGAATTAAAATAGCATATGCTTCATTTCTACTAAAATTCTACTAAAATAAAACGGCCTTTGATTCGTCCTCCCTATCAGTTAAAAACCCGCTTATTAAAGGTTACTTTGAAGTATTTCGAGCTAAACCAACTTTCACGTTGGAACTTTGCAAGTAATTCGAGCGAACTATTCATGCTCAACCACTCCACTGATCATCACAGATGATTAAACAGTGAACAGGCCATCGACACAAGTTGTTTGCATATTCTTCAGGGGTTCATAACTGTCGCTATATTCTTTTAACGGCTTTTTTTCCTACAAGCCAAGCTGAATCACTCTATGATCTGACCATACCTTGTAACTATTATAAAAAAGTACACAATAAATAATTATACCTACTTGGAAATTGGATGTATGAAACATTCCAACGTGACCTAGAACACTCAACCTAATGGACAGCGTCAATTACTCCAAGTATCGTCCAAAGAATCGTACCTGATGGACCCGGTTTCGATTGAGCTTAATGTATTTGTAGTGGAATTAAAGACCAAGGTATTTGTATAATTCGGTCAACACAGACCTCCTCCGAGAATATAATTCAGAACGATCGAGGGACATGACAGCCTGTAATCGTATACGAAATTGATTTTAAGGTTAGCCACGAGGAGTTTCAAAACCTGCACAGATGTGAGGCGCTTTTAAAAGTCTTATTCAGAATTTGAAATGAGAAGTTGAGAAACCGTAAACTCCGAGATGAAAAGAAACAGAGTCGAACTTTTATCCTACACGAATATTTCAAATGGGATTTAAGAAAAAAAAGCTTACGTAAAAATTTCACTATAATCCACAAATGACGATGTACTTAAGAGAATGAATATACCTATTAATAAGGATTATTTGAAACTGATAGGAGAAATTCTCATGGGAGGAAACTGCCTTTTTCCATTCGAAACTTGGGTGATAAATGGAAGCAAATTTGTAAATCTGTAGGCGTCTTATGGAGGAATAAACAAGAAAGATATATTGGGTGCGTTGTTGCTGGCCTTGGTTACGACGTATGAAAAGGACCAGCCAACCGATGTGAGGCTGACGCGCAAAAAATTTCTTCAGAAATAAAATATAAGCGACATAACCGAATATATATGTTCATAGCGGAAGGGGAGCGGTTGGATATTACAAACTCTAAACTCGGATATTTGGAAAGTAATCTCGTCAGGAATGTTCCAGGAAATATAAAAAGCCAGAAAGGAAAAAGAAGAACATAAATTTCTCCAAAACTGACTATAACGGAAAGAATAAAGACGGTGATAAACTTCGAAGCATATGCGTGATGTTTTTAATACTCTTATCAATCATATATTGTACAATTACGAAGCGAGATAATTCACTGCGAATACAAAGAATAAATCATGGCGTACTTTGGGATTTAATATTTATACTTACTGAATTTAACTAACTTTATAGTAAATTGGTGACCTACTCTTGTCATTGTATCATGTTTTAAGCAGAACTATGTAAGTGATTATTTTTTTGAGATTTCATGTGCACGAAATGATATGTAAGATATTTAGATCATCGTTTGATAAAATTGAATATATTAGACACAATTTAAAGTTATAGAAATGTTAACTAAGAAAACCATAAAGAAAATAAAAAGAAAGATTTTAAATGTAAGACGAAATAAATCCTTCACAAAAGAATTGAAAACGTAAATAAAATGTAGAAACGGAGAAAAAGATATAAATATCAGAAAATAAAAATATTAGAATTCACTGTAAAACAAGCACTAACTTTATATTCCAAAGTAAGGAAAAGAATTTGAAACTTTCACTTTTACAACAATACTACTCACTGTCAACACGTCAACAAACACGTCAATCACTTCAACTATTAGGGAATTACTCCGAACGAAGCGATACGTCAATTCTAACAATCCGAATTTCTGGAATTTTCGTGCCGTAAAGAAAGAATACCGTCCGAAGTGAGCGGTAGAGCCGTTTCGCTTCGCGGATTGCGTGAGGCCATAAATGAAAGGACTTTATTTCCTCCAGAAGAACGGGTCATTCGCCCAACGTCTGGAAGTACGACTCTCCCATTTGAATATCTTTGGACTGGGATTCTGGGAAGAGGACGAAAATGAGGGAATCGCGAATTTCTCCACCGATAGAAAACAAAGAGATGCGCAGAAATTTCCAGATCTTCCATTGTTCGGAAATGAATTTACGGTCAAAACGTTAGCGCTAGGTAAAGAAGTAAAAGAAGAATGCGATAGAAATTTCGACATCAGCTCTTATTATTCCGCGTAGGCGGTGGTAATCAAATTTTTCGAGAAACTAAGGTTGAAGAACTATAAAAGGAAGACAATGGCAGGAAACCGGACGCGTTCTTCAAGTGAAGGTAAACAGGCGCGCCGTGGAACAAAATGTACTCTCCGTAACGAGCTTACATGCAGACTGGATGCCGATTTACCCGAAATTTCGGGGTATTAACGTGATGGCGTCAAACGCGAAACTTTCCGTAGGAATAGCGATGGGACCAGTTCTTCCTCAGAGCTCGACCGGATCATAAATTGATCGGCGAATCTAAAGATGCGGACTAAACGGGTTTTATCAATTAATTTGCATTTGAATTGTTCGAGTTAATCTCCGGGGCAACAGTATATAACAAACTCAAGACCGTACCTCTTGATATGCGTCAACTCACACCTTCGACTCGTTTTGTTTCCGATAAAGAATGAGATTTGATCTCCGTTACGAAAACTCTAATTAATGAAGGTCATAAACTCAAGAATAAAGGGAATACAGACATTATCTCTTAGTTGACTCTTCATTCAGATGATATCAGACTGTAAATTTTTGGTATCTGTTCAAAGATGGTTACCATGAAGGCTAAAGGAGCGATGATGTTGATTGTCTGATATATATTTTTATGAAGTTCAGTAATCTCTCGCATTGTATAGTATTATACCTCAAATATTTGAGGAATTAAGCCTCAAACATACACCCAAAGTGTGGCACTTTTATACAAGAAGATAACTTTCCGGATTGACGGATAGATATAACAAATGAATGTGGTTAATTATACATGAGCAGAGTCACTATTTAATAAAAGTATACCCTTAATTTAACGTTTCTAACATAATATTTTTACGATTCAAAAATTGTAAGCAGTTTAGTTTAGTGGAAAAATTACTTCAGATATTAGAGGTGAATATATTTGAAATAGTAACCCCCAAAATATTAAAAATGAGACCCTGATTCAAACTGCCATCTTTAGGGAAAGAGGAAAGATTTGGTATAAGTGATGCAACTGTTGCAGCCTTTACACGCTCTACTCCAGGAAAGGTTCTAAACTTAATGATGCGACTTCGGCATAGTCGGACGACCCGAGATCGGTCCAAAGAAGTTCTTACTTCTTTAAGAGGCCACTTATGTGCAGTAAAAGGGGTGCTAGTTGAAGGAAAAGGGAAACCTGGATTGCCAAAGAGAGGCAGGGAATGCCTTATTAGAGAAGAGACACTTAATAGTTTATTTGGGTCAACGACTTGCTTAACACCGCACAGGTGACACCCGCTAGTAGATCAAAATGAGTGATTGTAATATAGCACCCTTTTTCGGAATGTACCTTCCCAACCACGATGGTGCTAATGAGCTTTCCATATCAATATTTACAGAAATGCTAAGTTTACGAGATATTGAACAGTTTCATATATTAAGAGATATAGCAGCAAATCTCATGAGAACTTGGCACATTTTATTGGGGTTGTAAGTTTTTCAATAGAAATAAGATAAATTACGGCATATATTTCTTGCTCTGTAGGCTCAATCAAGATAAATACAACAAAAGGCTCGCGAAAAACGTAAATATGTGTACCAAACTTGAAAAAATATATTTTGCTTAAATCGACAACTTTTGATTGCATATTTAAATGAATCCATCAAATTATTAATTGATAGAAGCATTCTCGCCAAAACAATGATTAATACAGTAGTCATTTCCAGTAATAACAAATTTTTATAGTACATGATGAATTAATCATCATTATATTATACTCGAGGCAAGCTACGTAACAATACTTACCAACATCTCTTATTGTATTTTTTAATATTTTAAAAAAATTGGGCTAAAGTGAAATTCAGATTTTCCTCCTGAATTTTCACGCTACTTTGGCAACAATAAAAGAATGTATAATTATTAAATTTTTGGGTTACAAATTCAATGATATATTAACTTGGTTTGACAAAAAATTATTTTATTTATTATTATTATTGCTATTTTGTAAGTACTATACCACAGAAATTTCAAATTATCACAACTTCGGTCACAAACAGACTAGTACTCCATTAATATTCCCTCAGAAATGAGCAAATAAAATATCGAACGCTAATGCAATATTTAGAGGACATGAAAGGTATGATTGAAATATTTGCTCGTTTGTGTCCTAATTTTCAAATCATTAGCAGCACCTCAGCCTCGGTTGCTTGGCATCCCCGGGGCACACCTAACAACCTCCCACACACAGCCCATTCGCTTTCCAGATCCACCCCCGCCTCAAACATATAAAAACAGGGCGTCGATTGCTTCCTTACGCAACCGGTCATCGAACCAAAACCTTTGGAGGAATTAAAGACCGCTTTCGGTACGGAAAAGGCTGTGCGAGTCCTCAATCGACGTCTGACCTTATCTTTGGAAGAGGCCACTTACGAAGTGATCTGTTTGGTACTCAAGAAGAGCGAAAACGCATCGAATGAATTTCTCGGAAAATGAAAGCTCTTAAGAGTGCAATTTTGAGAGGAGCTGGATGGATTCGAAAAGCATGTGGGAGTACCGGTTTAAAGCATTCACGAGTTGCACTCACAGTTTCACGGGCAAACGTGTTTCCGTTGGATTGCTTCCGAAACGATTTCCTTAGAAAGTTAAAAAAGGTGAAACAGAAGGAGAGAATGAAGGATTATCTAGTTGCGGTACACTTTGGGAATGTATTGAGAAGCCAAACTCACAACCAAAAGTAATACTGAAGTAATGCGACTGCGAATTTTCGTATCCAATTCGATGACACCAACGTTTGTATGTCTCCTATTCAGGTTTAGAATATAATACGTCTATTTTCACGACATACCTCCCCATGCCTTAAAATCTCTTTTATTTCATTTGGCGATAAATCTTATTCAGCGTACGTTATTATTAAGAGCAAAGGACCGATTGAAATGTAGATAAACCACGTCGGATTTTTTGAAGAAATGTTTGAAGCAAAACTTGGCTTGGAACGAAGCGCTCAAGTTCATCTGTACTGTAATCTAGCCGAAGGCCGGTTTGGGCCTAAACCCGCTCGCCATTAGCGATCAAAAAGTTTCGGACGGAGGATTGTTTGCACGAGTGTAGCGGGACTGGGCTCTGTTGCTCTCTTTATTTATCCAAATACAAAACAAAGAAATCCATGCAGTGTCCCCTCCGTAGGAAGTAACCGAATTGGATTATTGGATAATTTAGAATTACTAACAAAAATGTTGATTATCAGTCCTTTGATAAACATGAATATACAGAAGGAGACAATTTCTCGTTCCTTTATCAAATAGTTAAATAAAATAGAAATTTTATCGACTTCTTTAAATGTAAAGAAGCAGTATTATATTTTTGACATACATGACATATTTGCTAAGATGTGACATAGTAATTGCTATGGCAGAAGAAGGAAAACACTTCTGCTGTTCATATCTTAAACTCAAACCCATATTAAAACTAACCTTAAATATGACAAATTTTTTCCAGTTAATTGTAAAAGAAACACAAATCTAGCGCCGGATACTGCTCTGAAACACATTCAATTTGTAAGACGTTATTTTTCATACTCAACGATTTTTGGTTATTTATAAACACTATTACTCCGCTTGAAACTAAACATAGAATAAATATGATAAGATGCAATTACAAATCAAGCTTCAACGACATTAGAAAGACACCGATAGTTTCTTAAATGAAATCCGACTTAAGAGGTATTCTAAACTTCTACGCCATTTGAATATCAAAGATGCCACTACACTATCATAGCTGACTTTTTGATGACAATAACAATCCGAATTAAATCCGCTATGAACGACTGAACTTGATTGTGTAAGCACATCAAGTTTGATTACGTACGGATAAAATACGTTTCTATCACAATTTACCAATCAATTTCCTACAAACAAATAAACGTTTAGACGATAAAATACACCACGATAATAAATCACCAAATTACCTCACAAGCAAGTAACCGGTGACTGAATACGTAACAAATTCATTAGAAAAGCTGTTCTATAAGGACTGACTCCAAGTTGAAATATATTATTAGACATAAACGTTCGAATTAGAATACTACACGAGTAAAAATCAATTTAAACGAATGAGCGACGGTAGGTAATAATTAAATTGAGAAAATCGATGTCGTGCGACAACTGAAAAAACGAGACGTTGTGCAATGGACAGCGTCTTGCATAATGCTGCTACAACTCTTACTTTTAAGCAGTGGTATCCAGATTAAGCAATATCCCGCTCCCCACTTTCCCGTTCAATCAATCAACTTCGCTGTCTCGTTGCTTCTCTTTGTGTTACCACGACCTTTCTCGAAGACTGATCCTCCCGAAAAAGGTATCGTTTTAGGAAACAATTAGAAAATAATGCGTTGATAAATCTATTAAGAAGTATTCCGAATGAGGAAACGAGTTCTATGAAGAAATCTGAAAGAATAACGTAGCTTCAGCGTAGATAATCCTCGTTGTCTAAGGTTACGAGTTTAAGTAAATACGGTATTCTCTTCCAAAACCTTCCTTCTTTTTTCTCTTTCCTAGCTATTAGCGAATGGAAGATACATGATGAGAAACGAATTACACTTTGACTTGAATTAATAAAGTTAAAATGAACAATTAATTTAGCATCTGTTCGAAATCTTTTATAGCGAAATGTGTATTACAAGGCCTTTAATTAAAGTGGTCCAAGTTACGATCCTTGGTGGATTCTGCATGGTCAAAATAACGTAAGCTTCAGAAGTAAATTTAATATTACGACTACCATGTTCGGACTGCCACTGATCCACGAAAAGAATTCCTACTTCGTTAGACCGTTGACCTTCGATTAAAAGACAATGAAGATATCAAGAGCTAATCCGACACTAATTCGATTCATTTAATCCTCGTATTGATGTATTGGCTACACTTAACAGATAGTATTTTATGGAGAAAACAGTAATAGAAACGCCATAAATAGAATTCTTGTTCCAGGACTAAGATTGTTTCGACGTGTGCTATCCACGCATTCGGGATCGTAAACATTTGCTTTCACGGTATCAGCTGGGTTTTATGGTTCCCGCACCATCCCTTCATTCCAATAAAAAACAATGGAACCTCCGACTGAGCATCCCTTTTTTATGAGGTTCGTGAAATAGTCGATGGCCAGGCTTGATGATGACATAGAGGATAATGGAATTTCCAACTCATTCACGGTCGAAGGTTTGTAAATAGAATTCGGCAGGACCCGATGGATTTTGACAGTATTTGAATGTACGTAGAGAATAGTCAGCCGCTCAGAATTAAAAAATATCGTTGCGTACGGTATCGACGCAACTATAAATCAACGGAAGCTGAATTTGGCATGTACTGTAAGATTTACGTAGAGAACATAATTTCTTCCAGTTAAACCAATAGAGTACAGATAGAAAAAAAGGCAAACCGGAGCAGGCTTGTTCAATTTAAGATCGAGATTTTAAAAGAGAGATTTTTTACCATTAGATTTACTCTCACGTATACTGAAGGAAATTCATGTGACATAGATAACGAATGGGAAAATAAAAGCCGTAATTGTAAATAAAAACCGTACTTTCAAAATAATTGAAGAATTAGGACAATGAAAATGAGAATAGCGTGCATTTTCTGTAGTGTATAAAAGTTCTAAACAATAACATAGTTCGTTACAAAATTGTAAGAGAAATTAAGTTGATTTATAACATTCTTACGGATGTCTGTTGGTAGGTTATTTGAAGTTATGCTCATATTTAAAAACATTTCCGCGTGCATTAATAATTGAAAATAAAAGTATTATTACCAATATAGATTCATAGATTTTTAATATCCCGCCACAGATTTGAATTGATAATCATTTTGAAGTGGATAAATCATTAGTAATGCAAGTTACGTAGGTGATTAGCTTGTGAAAGAGAAAGGAGAGCAGTTCTGAGTTTCATTTCTACGCGATAAATAAAACATGAACTTATCACGATATTTTACAAAATTCTACGTAAAAATAGTTAATTAATTCGTGATATATCCTAAGAATGAACCGGAGTGGAAACTTCGGAATGTCCTGGAATCGACTGCAGTATTTCCTGGGAGCACATTCCCCCCATTCTTCAACATTCAACCCTCACATTTGACGGAGGCGCGCTATTCGTATCCTGTTCTCCAATATTTATTTCAGGACGCATTGAAATGTCAACATCCACGTGGCTGACCAATCGAGTACTTTTTCGTGAGAATCCTAGAATTCCAAAGGTCTATAAATTACCCCGAATGCGGAAATATTTTTACGAGGTTTTCGAAAGAGGCGAAGAGAACAATTGGACCTCCCAATCTGAGCGCCTTCGCCTTGAATCCCAAATGCCCTGAGCGTTCGCAACTGCGGGAGGAGACAAATGCGTTTCGGGCATCGAAATGAAGACGAATCAATCGACATTGGGACCGGGACGTGAGTTGGAGACGTGGCAAAAGGAACAAGAGATGCAAATGGATAAATAAAGGTTTGGACACCTCTGACGATGACTAACAAGCGTGTCTCCTCGGGTGGTCATCTCGAGTCCGAAATCTTTCAGCTGTTTTCGTCTCTGACGCGAGCTTTCGTTTTCGTCAATTTGTAGTTGTTGCATGGAATCTGACGAGCGATTTTACGATTACTGCTGGTACTAGAATGTCCGTTGGACGTTCTTGCGATAGTGTCACCTTTACCAGTTTCATTATAATTCTGAAACCCTTTTGGGAAGGAGAATGAAATATTTCTTGGATTACGTGAGGGGAATCGAAGAACTAAAATGAGTTTCAACTCAGAAAATGATGATAGTTCTATTAAATTACCACAAATACTATGAACTTAAATGAAAAAAAGAAATTATTCTAAAAGCAGCATCAATAAAGAAATTAAAATGGAAAAAGTTTCGACTATCATTAGAATTAGTCATCGTTCACATATGTCGGAATGACTTAAGCGACATTTCAATGTAATGACGAAAATATACAATTGAAATTTCCAAAATTTTTTCCGATCAAATGCCTTATCGTGTACACAGCTTAACTTGGCTTCGTCACCATCCTCTAGGAAATGCTTCTAAGAAAAAATTCGCGCAATCGATTATGAACGCAACCAAGCGTTGATACAGGTGTGCCAAAAGGGGTCTGTAGGAGAGTGTTATTGGCTGGACGGATGCGGTCTCTCGCATTTGAAAGCAGAGCGAATTGGGTGGAGGAAGCATCGCGTTTGATGGAAATCTTTGTTTGTGGTGCAGAGACAATAATTGGAAGAGAAACGCGGCGGTTTCAGGTTGCGGTCGTCCGATTGAGAGGATCGGTCACTTGGGAAAGTAGCAGCTCATGCGGCTTTTCCGATTCTAGGTGAAACATATTTGAAATCGGGGAGAAATATTACATTTCTCATTGGTATTAAGTTTCAAATGTTACCGTCGGTAACTGGAAAGTTGGAGAGATAAATAAAGGAATGGGATAATACCTTCCTGCTTGCGTTCATTTGAATTTACATTGGAATCCATATGGCTGGAAAATGTATGTAATACATATAAGCACGATGAACTGCGCTAGATTTCAATGGCTTAATAAAAATTCCTAGAAATATCATCTTCATTTAAAATATATTCATGCAATAATGGCTATGAAATATTTACCGAGCGTTGAAGTCTCCTTGCAAAATTAGTACAGATTTTTGTAATATCATACGGAAGTGTTTTGAGTTTCAATGTTTCCTGCCTGAGTTTAAATATTATTATAGTTCAATTATTTAATGTATATAATTCAATTATTTATTATATATAGTTCAATTATTAATTATATATAGTCCATTTATTTATTATATATAGGTCAATTATTTAAGCGGAAAATAAGATACATAACCTGTTTACTTACTATTCTTCAGCACTAGGAGATTTCCAGTTAAAGGAATCATGAAGAAATATGTAGAAAATAGACTCACCTGAAAGGAGAAAAAAATATGGTAATTTCTTGTTCACATTATAAGTAAACTACGGCTTATTATACTAAAAGAGAGATATTTAAAAGATAATATTTAATATTTCGAATATTTCAGAGGGAAGAATAGAAAATCTGTAGAATTATGGATTGAATGGACTTGTAAAACTGCAATCCTCATACATTCAATACCAATAAAAAATTATGAATAATGAATCTAATTATGCATAACTTGTATGCTTAAAGAAATATTCTTATAAAAGTAGTGATAATTTTAGAACAATTTTGATCAAAATCATTGGGTGAATCTGGCTTTAAGATTCTAAAACGGCTCCTGAAAATACCTCAAAGAAAGAGTAACATAGCTGTAAGGTACGAAAAAATTATGATCATTACCGATTCAATCAACATTTAAATTTTATTCAAACATCATTTATTTACAAAGTAATCTCTTTCGGCATATAAACGAGAGAAGAACACTTATTGATACGTTGAAGAATGGAGAGGAACGAAAGCTGTACAAATTCCTTCACAATAATCCGCTTCTGAAGGAGGATTATAAAAATAAAAGCTTCGCCTTTTAAGTGAGTTGTTTTCGATGGCCTCTTCATCTTATAAGATTGCTATCACCATCAAGTTACACGACATGATTGCGAAAGACTTGAGAAAAGCACCGAAGCATCTAAAAACGTTTTTGTTTCGGATTCCCTCCATAAAATGGACAGAATTGCTCGAATGAGAAAAAACAAACTCAGATACTCGACAAGAACTCGCGAAAATATACTAATAAGCTACGAACCGCAGCTCTCAACAAGTCCAAAGAAAAATCAAACATCGCCTTAGGAATTGATGAATGAGGCTGAAAGAAAAACGACCTGGAACAAGTTACACATAAAAAAAGGAATTTGTCGGCTTTAAAGACTTCGGGTTTCCCTAATTAGCACTCTTTTCGTTTAAATGGTTCAAAATAGCGGATTCGAAGGTTAGTTACTTCGGCGACGAGAGGGCGTTGTTACGAACATCTCCTCTTGCAAAACAAAACCATTTGCTCTTGCGAAAGAACATTCCATATAAATCCAACTCTCAGACGCGAGGTTTTTATTGAACCGCAGCAATTTGTCATGTCAATCACTAAACGCATAAAGAAATCAAGGCATTCTAAAGATATTAATCGATTGATTACATATGGAAAAGGATGGCTGATTTTGTAGTAATGCTCATGTTTGAGAAGAAAACACGAGAGCAATTTTTTTAAGGAGCAATAAAAAGCAAGTTTCGGAATGTGAAGTTGAATGGATTCCATTCGGTCGCCAGGTATTTCAGCCTAGGAGGAGGAATGGAAAATACCACAGAACTAAATAGTACTCCGCAAAAAAATATATTGCTATCTGTCGTAAAATTTACGCTGTAGTTTTTTTTCTCAGTTTTAATTTCGGAACGGTTACTAGCTCATTTCCATAATCGAAGAAAATAAAGTAATATTCAGCTCAGTATGTTTTAAGGATTTTATTTTATTCCTATTTTAAACATTTCTCAGGTCTTATACTGAATGAAATTTGAGCGATTTCCACTGACTTCGGACGATTTCTTCTATTCGAGAATAGCCTACTCCTTACTTATATAGCAAACAAGGTCTGGATTGCAAAGCTTTGATAAAAGAATGTGAAACCCAATCGACGAGAAAGCTAGGAATAGAGCCTTATTTGCAAAATGGGAAATTTCCGTCAAATATGCCAAGGGTCGTCTTAAAGGAGGAATAAACCAGAAGGTTCCGATAATAAATACCGTTAGCAGAGAAAGTGAGTTCCAAACTCTGAAATACTGCTGAAAATCGTATCCATAAAGGTTGGCGAGTCTATGTCTTTCAGCTAGAAATTCTAAGTTTCCAACCGAGAGAGCCAAAATTTCTGAGTCCGCTCGAAACTTTGGTCTAAAAATATAAAAGAAATGAGGAATTGACCCGAACAATCCACAGGCGGAAGCTTTCACCAGACCTTCGCTTGGATTCGGCTTTCGCGAATTACGCAAGCGCCCAAAAGGCTTCTAAAGAAGGTTATAACAGCGCAAAATAATTTGGCGAAGAAACGAAGATTGAATTTTAAATTGGCTCGAATTCCCAACAGCCGAATAGTTCATTAATGAAGGATAGACTGAATTAATGAAAATTTGACGCAACTTATTCGCAAGTATCCATTTACGGCTGGATTCCTAAACTTTAAATAACACCCATTCTACAAGTTGCTTGCTTGGTGATTTACTTTGAGTTAATTATACGAAATCCAAGCCTTGATGATCCTTACGAGGTCATGAACTAGTCAAAATAAATTCAGCTGGATTGAAAAGAAACTCGAATCGAATGTGTGAAATCACCTGATTCGGTCCGTGGCTCTAAACCGGTTTTATCATATTTATATTCGCAAACCTCTAAAACTTCATTTTATCCAAAAGTAAAATTATTACTAAGATACTGTATAAGGCTGAATATCTAAATTTTTAGATTGCAGTTCAATATAAAAGTCCAGAGATTTATAATCGATTCTACTTATTTCCATTCGTATGCGATAATACAACCTTATCAGCGTACATAACACTATGAAATGGTGTTAAGTTGGAATAATTTAAATCGAAATCGATCCAAAATTGTTGTTCTGACTGGATCGAAATACATCACGGATTTTCCATAGGTTTCAACGCTAAAGCTAGAAGTATCGTATTCTAATCGTCATCGTAAAGGCACATGAATTTTTCTTCTGACAATAGCGAAGTTTGAGGGGGACTTCTCTAAATATATGCACACCATGACAAAATGTAACTTTCGATAGATACACCTTCACTGACTGCCGTTGGAGGCAGAAGAAATATTTGCGGGAAACGAGGCAACCACCAAAAAGGCTCCGTACCTCCCGGTGTGCAATTATCGAATGGCTAAGAATAGATATCGCGAAACATGAATCGAATATCTTTTCGGTACCGAGAGATTCAACGCTCGTCCCAAACTTAACGATCGTGAAGGATCACCATTTGTCATTCAGGATCCGTAAGAAGAGTCCAACCGAGGCGCATTAAAATTCGGTTGCGTGCTGACGTTTATTTTCTGCCCACCCACCGCCATCGGGATTTACATTCGAGAAGAGACATTTGCTACGCGAATTGTAATCAGTGCATTTAAAGGCGTACGGATTCGCGAGGAAAATGGCGAATTCTTGGGCTATGCCCTAGATCAGTTGGAAATCAACCGGTGTTCGCGATTTCGTCTTCGTAGCGGCACCAAGGGCGTTCTGGTCGAAAGCAGTCGGGAAAGGAAAGCTCGGGCGAAAATTATCGAGTGGCTCTTTGAATTTTGAAATTTATCAACGACTAAATTATACCCATTAAATGAATGACGTGAAATTATGGATGTGTTATATAAATTGGCCCAGTATCTCGATAGAAGATTATTTTTTAAGCGGTTTTTACGTGGAATATGTTCAATTTACTATAAAATGTACTTATTATAAGAAATAACCTTTTCTATTTCGCAATTTTTCTTTCTCTTTATAACTTCGAAAAATGTCACCTCTCAGATTCAATAGCTTTCGTATCACTTTAAACTCTGATACGTAAACAAAATTGTTATTTATAATGAAATAATACGTAATTTTTAATCATTATTATAAAGATTATAAATCACTTCAACTACGTGAAAGAGCAAAAATCAAATTATTAAAATGTAAATTTCAACTTTCCTTATGACAGTTCATAGGGATTCAATTAAAAAAATGTAAAGATTTTTAACTCTTACGTTCCACTCATGTACTAATGAGATAATGGATCATATTTCAATATGTCAAACTAAAAGTAACAAATATCTTCTTTTGAAAATGTCATACCTATTTATTAGAAACAGAAATGTATTTTTAAGTTAACTAAAACAATCAAATAGTTCTCGTAATTTTGAAAAATTGAGCGCCGCATAAAATTCTATCGCAGACTTTTCTTTGACTAAATTTTCCATCTTATAAGGCATTTAACAACAACTCCCTAGCAACCCATCATCATTAACTCTCGTTACGGTAGTGAATTAGGAGTTAGAGACTAAAGAAAGGAGGGAAAAGGAATCTTAGCTTTCTTTTTACAGACGTAAGAGGGAAAGGTGCCTATCTTACATTTCCAAATGCGGGAAAATTCAATTCTAAAACCGAAAGGCAATAATTTGAATTAGAAGCGGTTAGAGCGGTGAGGTATATGATATTAAGTAAGAGCGGTGAGGTATATGATGTTAAAGCTCTCGCTAGGATGTGTTCGCTGTTAGAAGAAGAGAGATTCTTTCTCCAATGAAGGAAATGTCCCTTCCAGAAGGGCCCATCTCTTAAATGAAACGGCTTAGATGAATTGCCTCGGAATGGCTACAGCCTTCGATACGAAATGGCATGACTCACAGAGGATTGCATTGTTTCTTCATGTGGAGAAGAGAGGGCTAGAGTTTCAGATGATCTCACGCGAGCTTCGCGTTTGCAATAATGGCTACATTCAAGACGTACATCCAATCGAGTCTTATTAACTTCACCAGGCAAATTGTTTTCTTGTAATGAATACTGGTATCATGGCATTGGCACCCAATTCAATCGTGAGAAAACCTCCACTTATTACTATCGTGAGATTAATTGTTTAGAAATGAAGAAATATATTGTTCAGCTCTTGATTCAGGCGGAATTTTTCGCAGGTAGATAAATTAATTACTTATGAATTCTTGTCCGTAATTTCACGATAGGATTTTATTTATTTATAACTTAAACCTTATTGTCAATCTTAACTTTGAATGTTTCATGTTACTAAGGAAATAAGGTAAAGAACGATGGTGGCCTAAATTTTTCCTAATTACAATGATTTACAATATTTGTGTTCAAAAATACTACTCAATAAACTCGACACTGGAAAAAGATAATTATTAAGAAAAAACGATAATATCAATAGCAGTACACCTCAAACCTTTAATATATGGACCATAGACAGACTCATATTAAAGTTAATTGGATGAAAAACATGTACGCGTTGAAAACGTTTCTCTCGGCAATATTTCAATCGGTAAAATTATTGTCCATTACTTTCTATGCAAGGTTTTACGATTTCTGACCTAGATTTAATGCTCCTTTTATGTACATAGAATTTAATTTGTCATTGCATTTTTACAAGCTTCGACTTATAGAATTTCATTTCATGCTCAAACCACTAAAATATTGGCTGAAGGGGGTGAAAATATTGACTTGAAAGACAAGAAACTCGTTTTCTTCTTCTCTCAAACAACTTATGTATTAAAAGCTATAAAAAAATATGAGGCACGTACAATATTTTGAAATTAATAGATTTACTTATCGTTAGTACATTTATAAACTCACAGAAATTTCTATCATTATAATTATTATTTATGATCCAAACACATTCAAGAGCAGCGATTTTTCACCCGAAAAACGAAGTAAATTTACTACCACCATAGATCCTAAAGATTTACATATACATTCACAGCTTTTATACGAGCTTTATGACGAAATAAACAAACCCCACGTTTTGCTCTAAAGTCCGAGAAACAGTGAACTGGTTCCCTTGGAAACGCATGAAGTAAGCTGAACTACTTTTCGGCCTACTTTCCCAAAAATAGAGAGATTGCCTATGAAAACGCTGGAGTTTACGTGCCTTTTCCGCCTTCAACTAATCACAGAAATCTCCATGCATGGATACACACATAGATGATTATCCAAGATTGAGTGCACGGCGGATATGGTACTCAGTTCCAAGGCATTACATTTTCACGCGCTTGTGAATACCACCACACCTACAGCTCGTAAATGGGGCATATTTTAATTTCATTGATATAAATAGAGCGAAACAGCAGATAAGATATTTTAGAAATGATGAAGATAAGGGCAAAAAGAAGATGAAACAGAAAGTTGGTTAAGTAGGACGAGTTTTTGTAATCACGCAAAACGCAGAACGCAAAAAACAATGAAATGGATTTTTAAAGAAATAGTGTACGATTAACAATAGTTGCTAGTGAACAGGAATGCAGGAAGCTATCAAACAAAGAGTCATAGGCTAAAAATACTAAAGGAAATATGAATATATAAAAGAATGGTATTAATTGCTGTATGTCCAGTAGATTTACAATAGAAAAATGAAAACTGAAAATTCGCGAGTGATGCTACATCGCCTCAATACGGCTTCAATATAAGTGTGGGTGCAGGATATGAGAATCTGTCCGTGAGAACTTCATTTCTAAATTAAAGAAGGGCACAGAAGGATTAAAATAAGGCTTAGAGTTAAAAATGATAGCAAGTTATTAGTGAAGGTTATGCGTGACCTTTCAGAAATCAGACGATAAAACTAGAATTTAAAACAAAGCTTAGAGATTATTAAGGAAAAAACAACGGATAGAATCCGTCCATTCAACGAGCATTCTGTATTAGATCTATTCGCAAACGATACGAAAAAAAACACATCTCATACAAAAAAAAACAAGCTGATCGAAAAAGGTAGATATAACGGTAGCCGCAAGGTTAATACCACGGATCGGGAAAACACCGCTTTCCCGAACCACGAAATCAATTTCGCGAACCTTCTGGAAACTGCTGAGAACACGGTGGCCTTTGAAATCTGCACCGGAATCCTTCGGATGACCGAGCTTGGGAACCTTCCCGCGATGGCGCCTTCGACAGCATCTCCGTGCACTTTTTCCACGGAGGAATCCCTATTGTGAAAGGAGTGCGTATCGAGCGAATCTTTGCCAATGAAATGGCGTAGCACGCGCGCGAAACACGGGTTGTTCGGCCGTTGGACTGGCAAAATTCCGACATTGCGAATGAGAGACGAATCTTTGAGTGGATCTTCGATGGGAGAAGTGTTGTGAAAAAGGTGACCGCCTTGGGTGGCATATTTCCATTCTGCGCCTTCTTTTTTTTAATACGGGTTCCGCCTCTTTATGCTCACGGGCAGTGAGAAGAATAGCGAGCAGACTTCATAAAAAGAGACGTATACCGTTTTGTTGCTTATCTTCCTCCGGGATCTATTTCCGTCACTTCGCTGCACTCGCAAACAAAAGAAAAGGGTTATGGATATTTCAAGGGAACATTAACCTTTTGGTATTTGAGAAGCACTTGGATAACAGAGAACATTTAGATTCACTGGTGGTGCTGGAAAGAATACAATGAAGGGGTCATTCTTGTTTGTAAGACAACAAGGTTTAAAAGATAATGAAATATTGGCAGTTGTTTTCAATAAATCTTAATGAATATATGCATTATATCAAAGTATTTAAAATGTGTAACTCACGCATTTACAACGAAATTTAAACATGGATAGATTTCTAAGGAGGAAAAGATAGTCTTTCAATTAAATGATCAAATTAACGAGCTGAATTTCATAACCTAACCAATCGACGTACGATACGTAATTTACGATATTCATTAAATAGTAAATAAAAAATATATTTATACGACTCCGATCCGAATCGATAACGATATAAAGAAACTAACTAATCCTGATTTTGCTTGTTTTCCCTTTAAAATCGGATGAAAGAGGATTAATTAAGCAACGATGAATTAAAAGACAGGTATTTTCAACCTGATGTGGATGTTGTGATGAGCAACGCTCGCGGACAGTGACACATATAATAATATCACTCGTCGATTTTCAAAGGAACGATTGTTACTTCCGACAGTGGAATAGGGGAAATGTCGGAAGCAACAAATATCCAATTCGGAGCTATTTTGGGATGAAGTTAAAGGAACTAGCGTATCCCGAACCGGATTCATCTAAACCATGAAAAACGACCCAGTCAACTGGTTAAAGAAGAAAACTTACAAGGCTCGGTGGGTGCAAAATATCAGATTACGAGCACTGATGCAGGAACCCAAACTGAGGTTTCTGTCAAAAGGAAACAAAAGGGAATTCGTTGCGCAACCAGGAAGTACGCTTCAGTGTGTGTGCCAAACTGAAGCTGAGAGCCATAATCGCATAATTTTCCTTGAGAGATCATGGCCGCAAAAAGAGCATATGCGATAGCGAGATGAGACTTGGTCGCTGATTACTTCATGCTAATGCTGATAATTGGATCTACAGCTGAAGATGACGTGAAGAGAGTCGTTCTCGGCCTAAATAGCTTCATTAGCCATAGAAAATGCAATAAAAATTCCAGTATTATATGTACAGCAATAAAACGCAGACGTACATGGAAGAACGGCGGAATTATTGGCAGGAAAATCATTCAATTATGGCAAATTGAAAATATGTTCTTCGTAAAAGAATTTAATTTACACTTAACTGACACTAAGATGCGGATTGAGTTAATCGGGAAAGTAGAACATTCGTATGGAATCAATACGTAGATAATTTAGCGATGCAAATGTCAACGAATTAATAATAATGTTAAAGTTTTTAAGATAAAACATTACTATGTATGTAAATTGCAGTTAAAATTACGAAATATCAATGAATAATTTATTTAATTCACTCTCAATAATCGACAACTTGTTTATCGCAAGCCAAATCAATATTTTCCCTTAAATAAAGGGAGGAGCTTAGAATAAAATTATTTTCACTTTCTATGAAACAGAAATGAAAAATAACTGTATTATCTATTTTCATTGGTATTCAAATCATCAAAGCTTTTAGGCAAAAATATTGATCAATGTCGATTAGGGGAATGAATATTCCTAAAACATTTCACTTAAGAAATGCATGATTAAAACAAATCAATTTTAGCAAAAATGTTGTTTGAGGTTTACATTTCCATCGGGATATCATCAATTGAGTCTTAAAAGAAGATAATGAGGCCATGCTGTAACATGTACTAATTATGAAACTAACGTAATATAGTTCATTATAACGCTTCAATAACTATCGATTTTAATTTATAAAAAGACCTCGAAGGTTTCCTTTTATGCAATTCCTTCTGATTACATTAGAATGTATTTACATAAACACCAGAATAGAATACATTTACACAATCCGAAGACGTGAGATTTCCTCGTGAAGTCTAAAAAGAAGCATCGGGTAAATAACTGAGGAAAATATTACAATGAATTTATGCTATGGAAACGAAATGGAATCATCGTTTAATCAGGATAAGTATTTTCGCAATTGAAAACACGAATCTTTAATTGTAGCAGAAATTATCAACTTACTATTCTTACTAAATACTGAAACCATATGAATTCTTGCCAAGAATTGTCAAATGGATAATCTTTGGAGGAAAATTGCTTCCTCATAGAAATCCATTATTAATATATTTACCACACTTAATGTTGGCTTATCACCAGAATTACGTAAAGCAAAGAAGAACATTATATCACATAAAAAGAAAATTTTGTATTATTCAATCGGAAATACTTCCCGCTGGACAATTATCATGGTAATAGTTAAATTATTTATCGAAATAACACAGCGAGGGTAAAACTAGAACATAGGATATTTTCAATTGATCTTTTACGAAAGGATTCACAACAATTTCCCATAAACAAAGGCGAATACGATTCAAAAACTTGGTCACAGGAAGATCTAATTACCGAGCACAAGTACCCATTCATTGGATAACAAAAGTGGGATATTTGCGGAATATACGACTACAAGGAATTACGTAAGAAGAAGTCCGCCAAGTGGTACTCCCTCGTGACACTTTTGCGAGTACTAGTTACATCGACCTAAGATTGGTGCGTTGTACGGAACTGTGAAGGAAGACCGGGTTAACAAGAACAGCATTTTAAAGGCGTTTTTTTACTTTGCTTCGCCAACGATTTTATATATAAATCATTACATATTGAAGATAAAAAAATAAATGAATATTTCATTATTGCGATTACACATTGCGAACAATTTCCTTCTCGTACAACTCATCTTCGGTGGAGAAGAAAAACTTCCAAACCCCTGGCTTTCTAGCAAAACCAGTAATCTTAAATCTATAGTACTGATAAATTTAGAACGATGACGAGCCTAACACAAAAGTGCACATAGATATCTTACAAACTATTGTTTGAACAGGTGTGCTTTACTTTAAGTCTACTCTCAACACGATGAGTTGCATGGTGCGTATTAATGACTCCTTCAGAATATTGCGTAAGTTTTCCTTCTTTGTATGTAGAACACCCGCACTGACAGTGATATAAATGCCAACAGGAATAAAACGGAATTTAATTGAGCAGCGAAGAACGAGAAAGATCTTTTTTTTCTTTTATATCTGGATTATGACCGTTAAAATGAATCAAAATCGACGAAAAAAGCGTAGTGGATCTCAAAGGGAAGTAACTTAGCAACCTTTTTGCGTAGGAGGACGTAAAATGAATGGGATTGAGGAGGAATGCTTTTTCGCTGATTTTCCTGGACCCAAGAGGGTACGCTGTGGGGCCACAAACTTCCGCCGTAGATCCGACATTTCGAAATAGCCTCGTGCCTTAGAATTTCGATACTTTGACGCACAATATCCGCCTTTTATTTCCCCTCGTACCTCTTCCGCAATGCCGTGAGTGGCACGATCGTACGATCCGACGTGGAGAAGGGGGCGGAACGGGTGGGCGGCGCGGCCAAGTACCGCGCATCGCCTCTCCGCACCCTATGGCTCTTATGTAACGATACTCGGATACGCAAAGACCCCGCACAAAGGGATACGAAGAGGGTGTCCCTCAGCAGGAATCACGTGCAGATCTTGTTGCGAACAAAAAAACTGTTTGTCTTTGGTTTGAGGGGAGGGGGAGCTTGTGGGTGTACCGCCGTGGATGAAGGGGCAAGACGACGCGAGAAATCTTCGTATCTCTCCCGGCGAACGTCATGCGTTACGTAACGTAATAACGGGATTGTTCCGGATTAAAGCTGCAATATAAGTTCCTGAAATTGTTAAATTGTAGAAGAGAGGCAGAGTCTAGCCTTGAAGGTTCTGTAGAAATGTTCATTTGGGCGGTACTTTAAATTTAAATGATACAATTACCAAGCTAAATTAATAAAAAAGTAATTATGCTATGAAGACATCTTTTTTGGTTAAGTTTCTCTAGCTATAAATTCCTTATTTTACGAAAAACGTTTAGGATGCACACTAAAACGAATGCGTTCGCAACAATAGTCAGCGCTCTTAATCAATAAATGAGGAATCAAAATTAATTTCAGCCAATCGCTGAGAGCAAAAGAACTACAAAGAAACATCTTACGCAAAACAAGAAGGTAAATTATCACACCATTACTTAATGATATCAACATTTTAAATGCTTCTTTCATAACTCACGATTGCATTTATTAAGAGAACAGACGATAAATCACTATATTTGAATACCATACATGGTTAATACGCCTCTATTATATTTTTTGCCTCGCACAGCGTTTCCACGTTCTTGATATCGTTCCAGTATCCTTCGCACCATTGGATGCAGCAGTTGGAAGGAAATTGTCACTCAGAATATTTTCCCGTCTCTCTTTTAACATCGATTTTCCTGCTGCAGCCGAGGCCACTGACACATCCTTTGCCGCTTTACTGCTCGCACAAATATCTTCAGCTGCTTAATGGAACTTCGTAATTCAAAACACGAGGTGAAATGGTAAAAATGTGGCGGATTCTAGAAATAGATAAGCTAAGGTAACCTAGCAAGAAGCGGGGAGATTTTCCGGAATCGAATACAGTATTTGTTTCGTCTAACTCAAATCGCTCTTTTCAATCATTTTTATATTGGTTTGATTATATAGCTTAAAGAAAGTTAATCATAATGAAAATTGGAAACGTTCCGAGATTCCATTTCCCAAACGTTCCCTTGATTCCATTCGATAGTTGGAAATTTCGATTGATCTAATAAATCTGATTATTTCAATCCCTTAAATTACTTCCAATATTGGTAAATATTCTTATAATACTTAAAGGCTAAGGATTTGGTTAGAATGTGTGATAGAGTAATGCACGGACTACATAATGAAGCTCCTTCAACGCGGAGATATCCATCCAATTAAAAGCTAGGATGATACGAGGATTTTAAAGTGTGAAAAATTAATAGAAAATATTCTAAAGCTTATAAAGAAGAACTTACTGAAGTGAATATCTTTAAGCAAGGATCAAGCATATTACTCTAAAATTACTAAACTTTTCTTGGATTGGTTAATCCTAGAACTTCAAAGCCTAGGAAGATTTTGAAAAGAGATCTAGTACGTAGACTAAGTCATTCAATATTACCGTTATTGCTTCATAACTATACTTTAGAACGGGAATTATGAAATAGATGAGAAAATGAGGATTCGATCGAGTCGCTAGAGTGTTTCCTCCTGCCTTTGAAACCGCATGGACTTCAATCCTAAGTTGAAAACCTTTTTCCAATGCATGTTTAAAATCACACTGCGAGATAGCAGGTTAAAAACTTCCTTTCACAACCGAGAGCGTGATATAATCGTATAAAATTATAAAAAAAAGTAAAAGGCGAAATATAACTCTCGGGATGACATTGCACGTTCAATCCCGCTCCGGATTGAATGTTAGTCATCCTCCTTCGCGTGGAATCGTACACGTATTAATACACACGTTAATTGATCATCACGTCGCGAGATGTGACGCAATGTCTCCATTTATACATATACTTATGGTCAACGTCGTTCTGCGGTGTCGCTCTTCCCACGACTATCGGATCAATAAAGCCGCTCAGAGAACGTTAATGTTTACTGACAGCGGCCGTAACTTTTTGCGCCAATTACGTAAGAAACTCCGCGTAAAATCTCATCGAAGTTGGAGAAGCTGAAGACTGACTCCACGTACTCCCGGATGCGTTAATATACGCTATCTGTCGACCCATCAACAGTTACTTTTCATAGGAACGGAACGATTCTGCTGTAAATACGAGATTTTTTAGACGAAACAGAAGAAAGAAACCAACCCTTTTATAAGGAATCGGAGTGGAATTGTCAAATGGTGAAACTCTGCGCGAAATCATTGCCGATTAGAGATTAATGAAGTCGGCGATCACGAAATGAGGCGTAATTTTTTACGATAGTCTGCTTGACATTCCCGGATGTTTCACCCTTTAAATTTATTTCCTACCATTTAGAACGCTCCCGATCATTTTCAGGTAGGACGACCGCAACACAATTAAGTCGTAAAAAGACGCTACCCATTAATATGAATGTACGAGGATGTTACGCGACCAGTTTTTCCACCGATAGCCCAATTATTCGTTTTTAATGTTTCGTATCAATTGGAAAGATCGGGGCGCTTTTTATTAGCGAGAATTTTATCTCGCCAATAGGCGATAAAGCTTTGAGAAAGTCGTAATGCACCAGTTGAGGACGTAATTTATAAGCCTGCGATCGATTTTTGTTGTACGCTAAAGTGGTTCCTCGTCTTTTTATTAGTACATTGAATTATAATGAAGTTTGATTAAATCTAACGTACTTTCAATAATTGATCTTTCAGATCTTTCGGAAAAAAGGTTGCGATTGAATAAACTATCGAGGCTATAAATAGCGCTGGTGTAAGATAATTTTTCCAAATATTTCGTAATCTATTCTCGTGAAAACTTCGCGTATATTAATCTCCCGATCAAAGGTACGTTATCAGTGTACGGCGTCCCCCGAAAATTCCGATTTTATTTTTGAAAGACCTCGAGTTCGTCGCCCTGGTAACCATATAATCGACTTTCACTTCGAACAATTCCAAAAATAAATTCCAGCCGGCGCATCGACTGCCGCTCACGACACGCTGTGTCTCCTCCACCCGCAGCACTCACCAATGCCATCGCAACTGACGGTGGTCAATTGAAACTGATGGCAGGAATCCTCGACTGATTTCCCGAATTGTAAGTGGACGACTGTTGCATTGGAGGTATTAGCCGAAGGTCGAGGAACTTTTCAATCGATACTTCCCTTTTGAGGGGAAAAAAGGGTTGGATTAAGATACCCCGTAGTCACTACCTTTTCTTCCAGATTCGGCTTTTGTCGGTATAGCGGAGATCTGCGGATTTTTGTGTTTTGAAAGGTTGTTGTACAGTTGACAGGTAGCCGTTTACAGTATCATATTACCTTTATGAAAATTGTATACAGAAACCAAAGCATAGAATAGATGATTCTGAAACATTCACCAGATGTACACTAAACTATAAACATTCTGAATGTATAAAAATATTTGTCCTTCCTAGAAAATGAGAAAAGATTGAGCAAAGACAAAAGCATTCTGCATTTACATGTAGACTCTGCAATGCGCCAACAGCGAGTGGTGGTGTAACGACAGAGATTCTTATCACATTTCTGAACGCTTTTCCTCGCATGATCTAACATGCCAGAAACGAGATCCGTAGTTATTCATCTTCTGGACATTTTCCTCCAATAATCTAGTCTTCTATCAGTTGACGGATCCCACCCAATAAACCGGACTTCAGCTGTCGATCTAGAATCTACTTTGACAGACCTAGATGAGGTGACCGATCTCTAGACATGTTAGAAATCTCCGTAACATAGGTATATTTTCTCATAATATGCTCATGGTATATGTCCATGTATTTCCTCTTAAGCTACACGTGTTTTAGACCTCAAGGGAGTCTGCACTACGCATGCGCCATCTTTAAGAAGATCGACTCGACGCGTAACAAATGGAGAAACACCTCAAGTTCACATTGAGCACTTAAGAGGGCACATACGAGGTACATGGAAGGCTACTTATTCTTCACAGTCCACAGTACGCGGATTTCAAGGAATAGTTGTAATAACTGCTTAAAGAAACGGATATTAGTACACATTATGCTGAGGGTTTCCATGTCCGCTAATGTACTTACGTATTTCAACAACTGAACGATAAAGTGAAGTGAGCACAGAATTGTGAAGAAGTAAGAAATTATATAATGATGATGGAATAATTCAATGGGAGAATATATAAGGAGGAAAAAAATTGCGTAGGGTTCTGAAGACCTTCAGTGGATAAAATTGTTATTCCGATTTACAAAATGATGTATTCCTTTTCATTGATAAACATTATTCTGTAATATATAATTAGAAAAATAAAGTACTTTAACAATACAAACAAACTATACAATACAATACAAACTATAGATGTGCTTATATTTATAAAGCTGATTACTCAAGGTAAACATCATTATAATCATTTAAAATAATATTTTTCGAGAATAATCGAAGCGAATTCACTTCTCGTTCCATTAAAATTTTGAATACATCTTCAAGGTTCTATTGATTAGAGGAAATTGGTCCAATTTCGGATTGAATAATTAATTTTCAGAAGGATCGATTCCGTAGCATGCATATATTCATGAAATACACTTACATTTATTTTATTAGCGAAAACGACGCATTCTTTCCGTACCCCTAAATGATAAGTCTGTCAGAGAGAATATTTAAAATCTTTGACAAATATGTTTCCCCAAATTTAAATTTCAATAATTTCATTACCCTCAAAAGAAAAAACGATTGGATCAATCTGTAATTCATTCGTGGCGAAGCTAATAACAGGTTATCGCCTAAAAGGGCTCGAGGCCTTGAAAATGGAAGGTAGTGGGCGGCAACTTTTGCAAATCGAACAAAAAATAAAAATAAAAAAAATATCTTGGGCACGATGACGTTCATTGAATGGGCATTGGTTCAAAAAAGCAATTAGGCCCAGCTTCCGTTCTCGCTGGAAGCCAGCCGAAAGAAAACGAGAGGAAAAATGTACGCTTGATAATTCCTTTTTCGATTAAAAAACTTTGCTAAAAAGCTAATTTCTTTATTCCAAACCTTAAGGCGATATGGATTTGTGCCCGTGTTGTGACGCACTCGCGCTGCTAAAAGATTCTAGACAAACGGATATTTTACGTGAATAACCAGTCATCATACGCACGGAGAGTACTTGAGAAAAGGCGTTGCGTAGTGGTAATCAACTCATTCCCATGAAAAGAGCTGTGGTGAGACATTGCTTATCCATGTGGAAAGACGGAGAATGTCTAAAACGTTTCTGGTTGACGATTGTCATAATTCACCGACATGCACATGCAAATCAATCGCTGCACTATTAATAACTCAACTCTTTTCGATCGTCATAAATCAGTTCTTATACAATTTATAGCATAATAGTGAAGGGATATTGAATGTTGATCGCGTTATATTCTACTTCCTAGTTATCGATACTTAATTGAGATCTGTTGAACTTAACGCACTAAAGATTTCCAAATAAAAGCAAGTAAAACTAAAAAATATATTGAACGTTATTATTAGGATAACAACAAAGAACGGCGTCAAACGACGTTCGCCAAAAATTGCAAAAAGGAAAAGTTGTTCAGAATTTACACGTAATTTGCTCTGAAATAATATCCGCTACAAAAAAGTCGTAAAGAATAATTACATACGATGGTATACTATCTGGTTATTTTCTATTTCATAAACACTTAGTTAGCTTATTACTTAGCTTACTCTATAATATGGTTTAAATAAAACCCTCTTTCATACACTTTGATGCTCAGTAAAACGTGAAATAAATTCGGGACAGACAATACGTCGTACTCCACCTTGACGACATAGGAAGAACGTCACTGGAAGTTCTGAAACATCAAACTGCGCAACTAGTGGAACTTTTCGGGTGGTTTCAATTGAAAGAGCAGTTGTGAGAACTTTTGTGATAATTTGAGGCGGAAACTATGGAGCTATTAATTTGAAATTCCAGCAACGGGCTTTCAACTCTCTCTAGATGAGAGGATGTCCATGATGCACCGCGGTGAAGGTCGATGTAGGCGTTGGAGGGAAACGCAGCCTTTTATATAACGTGCCCGTGGAGGGGATGAGGAAAATAGGAGCACTTTCAAATTGAGAATGCTTCAGATTCTGTCCCTTAACTCAGCCAATCAAATGCTGCGAACGCTTGGTTAATCGACTCCGAAATTTTTGACAACTTCCACAACGACTGTCCAAGATTGTTACGAATGATTGTTGAGAGAGAGAGTTTTAAAGGTAATTATACCGATTTGAATCACTAATGCAATGTATTTCACGGTTATTTTTCCACTATACCATTCCAGGACGATAAATTTTAAAGTGATTAATATGTATGAATCATTTTAGCATAAAAAATCACGGAAGACTCAGTTAAGTAAGTAAACTGTGCATCGATGACGTATTCTGATGCTTGCGATCTTATAGTAATCCAACATTTATCACACTTGAGCCTGATAAAGAATAGAGTTATCAATTTCCACGGCAAAAGGTAAAAGTAACGATAAATTTGCGATAAGAATGAATCGACGTATCTTATAGCGTTCTATTGATCTTACAATGCACATTTAATGGAAGATTAAATCGATAACTCTCTTAACGCATTTCTCTTTAACATTACTTTCCACTTCTCTAGCCATAGGCATTTTTGTGGCCATTAGTTAGTTAGAATTCGCATCTCATCTGGGAATAGGTTAAGCGGTGGTACCATCATGATTCCTTGCTCAGAAGAGATGCTATTGCTGATAAATGCGAGTGAGATCATCGACAATAGAGCTCTTTCAGGAACTGATATACGTAACCTTTAACGTTGTGTTTACGCCTTCGAAAGTTTTAATGGTGAAGTGTTAAGGCCGTAAAGAAGGCGTTAAAGCCTTTCTTATTCACGGATAATATCACATTTATCACTATCCGAGGTTTATACACCTTGATGAGTTAAAGACAACATTGGATGCATTAAAATTATAATAAAATCGTATACAACTAGAAGTTGTTGATACGTTCTTTGATTTAATGAGTCCCATAAACGTTTGAATTATCAAACTGTTCACCAATGACAGCAAAAATACTAAGAAAAGAGGTGTTCTGAACTTGATGGACTGATGCATCCTCACTTCCTCTGATTAGCTTAATGTGTCACGTTCTTTGAACTTGGGACAAGTTAAAGTAATTTAAAAAATACCATCGAAGTTTTACTCTTATTTTAGTCACGTACTCTCAATGTAAATGTATTAGAAATAAACTTCTCGAATCACAATAATGACTGATGTATTTATATTTCACCACATTTAAATACAATTAATAACTTCATACTATAAAAAAGAAGGAAAATAAATAAAATGTACCTTCTTTTTATGAAAACATAACGAAGGAAACTTCACACTTCACTAAGAAAATTGCAAAATGCATTGCCAAGGAGCTCGACAGTCGCGCGTGCTAAGGTCATGATACACGATTCATAAAAAATTAACAGTTTGACAAAAATGAAGTTTCTATGTTAGTCTCACATTTGCTGAGCTCCCGCGCATCTTTATGAATGCCTATTAAAGATCTATGAATGATGGCAATGATGATGAAGTGTTACGATGTTAAACAGGAATGTATAGAAGACTTCCTCCTTCAGCTTTAACTATACATACTTCTGCATTACCTTAAAGCTTAAAGTTGGCCTCTTTCCTTCCTTTACGTGAAGATTAAGCTACTTTAAGGGGTAAGCAACCTTTACGCCTCAAGGCTTCCACGAACTAAAGAACTTTTGTTGTGTAACGATGAATCAGTGTACCGTTGCACGACTGCTCATGGAATCATCCCTCTAATACTCTTACGTAAAGCCACCAAATAAGGAGAAGAAAAGTATTAACACTTCAGCCACGGTGAGAAAAATTTGCTCAACTTCACTGACGAAATACACAGCATTGTTTCCAGGACAACGAAAAAATAGCCACAAACGCGATTACCTCATTCTTGTACTGTTTTTTTTCTTTTGTCCTCCAGCTTTTTCAGAACTTTCCATGAAGAAATTTTTTCTTCAAGCATCACTGTTACTACGAAAAAATGTACGTACGTAAGTGTTAAGCTTTTCAAACACTCCGCGTTTTTGTTCGCATAATTTTATATTTTAACAATTCCTTTTTTCATTCTAATACGAGATTAAATCATCAGAAATATACTTCATGAAATACGCAACACGTAAAGATGAATTTATTTCATACGAAATTTGTTCGTTCTTTGCATTTTACGGTAAAATTCTACATAGCAGCTGTGAGTACGTAAGAGTTCTTGCTACTCCACTTGCGTAACGAGTAGCTATAAAAGAGATCAACTTAGAGCTTAAGACCATCTTATACAATTCCCGTACGTTCATGTACGAGACTTTGCTGTAAAATTTTCTCTCCAATGTAATTTTTATGGTTTTATTCCTTTGCCAATGGGAGCGATGTTAAACTCCGTCGATTGAAATGAGCTTCTCACAATTTCTACTCGAGCGTTACAACCGTTTCGTTTTTTACGCATGAGATGTTCGATCTTCCGTGGGAAATGCGTCCTCAGTCCCGGCTGTAATTTGCTTGCTAGTCGTCTCTTCAGAGCCCGAAGTTTTCGTAGAACTTCTCCACCGATTTAGCTGTCATTAACACCAACTCGATGCAGACATAGAATTGTCTACTTGTATTCCCTCGATGAAACCAAGAGCTTTTTTAACCTAAGATGGAACAAAAAACAAAGTTTCTGGTACATTATGAACTTCGTTACATAATTTAGGGAAAAAGGAATTATTATAGTCTTTCAAAGAAGTAGATTCCATATGGAGGAAGAAGAATTATTATATTGTCATCTATAATGCAAAGGTAAAAAATAAAAATAGATCGACATACATGAATGATGTTGCTTCGTTGCAATGAGTCACGATTCAGTGGATATAACTTATAATATATATATATATAATGAATAACTCGATAGAATATAATAGATAACACGATAGAATTACTCGATTTAATACGAAGAAAATATTAATGACATAACAGCATTTACCTACACATTCTCACCCCAAAATTACCGCAGGGAATCAAGACAAAAGAGATCGTGTACGTTTAATATAATTCCTCAAATTTCCTTGAAATGTTCTTCAAATCGTTAATTCTCTAAAGGCACGACGATATTCTTAGAAAAGCGCAAAAAGGGTATCATTAAACTCCATCGCAACAATTGCGTGCACTTGAAAGAATACAAAACAACGGCACAAAATAGCAACCTGCTCAGGAAACAATCGCACGTACGTATGCGATGCAGAGAAAAAAAAAACACACCGCAGCGATTGTCTGCATTTTCCCTTCGCCGCGAAGACTTTCCGTTCGATTGCTTCTTTGTTATCGAGTCTCCCAGGCGACAATCACGTGACGATCGTTTTTCCTTGCGGTTTGGAAAGAGAGCGAAGTGCGTGGGCGTGAGGAATGTCGCGGAAGGCACGCCCTTGGCGGCCTCCACGCACGAGAGCGCCCTGGTCCGTCGGGGAATTTACTCCATCTTCCGTACGGGGGAGTGTCTGCATCGAGAATTTAGTATTGCACCGAGACTCGATCTCCTTCCATTTTCTTCTCTACTTGTTCCTTTCTTCGTTTTCATACGCTAAGAAAACTGCCGACGCTGACGTATCGTACGCACGTGTTCATCCATTGACTCATCGTTGCTTTCAGAAAGTGTGGCCTTCCTCCGAGTTTTTTATGTGCTCGCGTGAGTCCATACCACCGACATTTCGCGGCCTTTTTTCATTTATTATTATTAATGAATTCACCCATATGTGAATTAATAAATGATAAAATGGTACTGAATTTGAAAATTTTTCGAATAAAGAATTGTGATAAAATTTTTATTGCGTTTCAAAGTTTGATCGATGACATAAACAAAACAAATAATACGTTGGTGCGAACCGGAATACTTATATAAACCTTAAAGCTTCTAATATTAACAGATTTTTGAAATAATTTTTAGGTTGCTATGGCTCCTTAGTAACTATTCCAACATTCTAAACGAATAGCTCAACATCCACGGAGATGATTTCGTAATTAAACACCAACCGTAGGTATGTTTATAGACAAACCGATGACATATCAATAACATAAAAATTAAAATCGTATGTTAGCGAGTACAGTAAACCTTATTTTATCTCAGCAAATAAGGAAATACAGGCTGAGAGACTGAGGGCATGACTCACGAACCAGAACATGAAAACGCCCTTGATTTATATAATTCGTTTTAATATCCAAATTATACGCAAACTTTAAAGAAATAGCGAAGAATTTTCATCGTTACCAAGTAGTACTGACATATGCACGTATAAAGGCATACAATATAGGCAATATAATAAAAATCATCGGTGCGTGTATCCTTATAAGGCAATGAGTAGGAGGAAATAGTATCGGGTTTAACGAGTACGGTGTACGAACTCCCACACGCATTCATTGGCTTTTATAGGCAACGAGAGAACCGTTCATTCACGCAGCATCTAAATGGATATTAGTGCTTGGAACATGCAACGTCCGTCGCTAGAATTCTGCCTTAGGAACATTCAAACGAAAGGCAGACAAATGCTAACTACTAGTCGCCTAGGTAATCGGCACATATCAACCGAAGCAAACAACTATACGCGGAATTAATAAGTATTCACATGGTCCAGAATTTTTATGAAACATTTACTTTAGAAAATGAAGGCTCAGTTTAACATTCAGCTGTCACAAAAACCCTAAGAACTGCAATTAACGAAAGAAATTAGCTTTTACGAAATAGTCTATTATCCCTGATGCAGACATAACGTACATATAATGACTGTACATGAAGCGGGCTATTGTGGTTCAAAAAAAAACACTTTCGATGAATTAAATTGCAATTATTATCGATTGTAATCGATAAGAATCGAAATGAATAATCGATACAGCAGATGTGGATCGATAGATATACGAAAATCCACTCCGCGTAATATGAAGAAGTAGTTCATCGAACAGTCTCTTGCATCCATTTAAAAAGGATAAGAGGACGGGAATGAACAGAGAGGACGTCTCAATTCATCGAGAATCTGCTTTCGGTTCGGCAAAGAGGATCGGAAACAGGATGCAGAAGGGGTCTTATGAGTAAAAGGGACGGTGATACCGCCTCCCGTCAAAGAATTGCTCTTGGAAAAGTGACCGTCTTCATAAAGGGAATTCTCCCATTGTCTCATGCTATCGACAGACCCGTTGCTAAGGCCGCGGGAGATACATCTTTCTTTTTTTATTCCCATCAATTGTTCTTTTCAATGCCAGACACCGAACGTCGTTCGGGATTAATATTTCCTTTGAAGAACAACACAATTTTAGCTCATTGAAACCCGTTTATCAACAACCGATAAACCGTTTCTTCCCACTTAACTACAATATTAAGTCTATTCAATCAGACTATTCAATGTTTCTTTGTTTAAAAATTATGATAACATTACATACCATTAAGTAGAATTATCTCATTTAAAATTTCTACTCAAATTGAATCTTAGCCGAGTAAATATGCAATTTATTTGCAGTAAGAAATAAACTAATAAAATCTTATAAAATAAACATTTCCTGAGGCCTAAGGAAACCGCATATTTCAAAAGCCGTTTGTGCTATTATATATCATACTCAATAACTTATTTATAAAATGTAGCTATTTAAGATTTAAAATGAAAGAAAGACAAAATATTGGATAAGAATTTAAAAGAGGAAAAATACTTTTCTAAGACTCAAAAGTATATTGTTAAATTCACTGAAATGTTAAAATAATTTCCGGAGATATAATTCAAAGAAAGGTAACATTAAAACATTATCTAAATAGATTTTCGAATGCTGGATGTAACTATACAAAAAACTCTGCAAGTGGATTATTTGAGGACGAGAGAATATTATACTTAAAACTACATTTCTCTCCCAAAAGATCTTAGATAAATCAAAATTCAGTTACGGAGAATTTTCATCTAATGCTGTCTTAATAGATTGAAAAATAGTATATATATTATCGTTCAAACATTATTATAAATCCCATAAAATTCATCTTTCATCAACAGAACTATTACTGACGGGAAAAAAACGAATTTAAATCGTTAAAAATTGTGCACGGTTTCAATTTAATGAAACTTAATGAGAATAATGATCTACTATAAGAGATCTGACCTTGAAACCGAGCGTTTCGTTCCAGAAAAGTAGGCTGATATTGGTGATGGCAAGGTTTCCACCGGAGAAAGCATTTGGAGTGCAGTTCCGGGTGAGCGGGAAAGGTAACTGAATGGACAAAGAGGAGCTCTGGATATGTTCTATTGAAAATCGGGGAATTTAAATGTGTGAAGAAGCAATGCGGATCCAAATACCATAATTTATAGAAGATGTAAAACATCTCGCAATGAATTATGAAGACAAGTTTTTAATAAAAGATTCCAAATGAAGAATGTTGGAAACAATGACATACGTAAGATCAGTAGTGTATCTGAAGCAAATATGTTATCAATTAGTGAAGTATGAGAAAATTTACACTAAAATCTAATATCATAAGTCGATGTTATCAAGTTTATTTTAAATAAAATTTCGCATTATACCTGCGAATTTAAACTGATGTATCTACTGAAAGAGGAAAAAATTGGTAGGCTATTGGGACTGAACCATTCCAAGCCATTTAATGCAATGAAAATGTAAATTAAAAACATCAAAATCTGGAGGTAAAAAATATCGAAATTTTTCAATAAAGCGTTTCTATAAAGTTAAAATAAAATTTAAAATACAGTTTCTGTATTCAAAGTGTTGAAAGAGTTGAAGTTAAAAGCTGCTATGGATTACATTTTATTCAAATCTACATGCTCTAATCACCCTGGAAAATGAATATTACGATAAGATTGCGGATAAATTAGTTTCGAATATTGAATCTGAAACATAGTGAGAGGATATCTGAAATGAATCATAAATGTTTACCCCTGCATAGCAAACGGTGAGCAAAATTGCCGTTTTATTACCTTTAAGTGGTATCCAAACTGGATCATTTCGCATCTATATTCTATGTTTTACGGTCGATATGTAAATTTGAATGAGATATTTACGATTTCTGAGTTCGATAAGACTCGGAAGACCATGTGCGCCTTATTTTAATACCCAATTATCGAAAGTTTTAAACTATCATAGCCTTTGACTACAATCAAAATCGATCGATCGTTATCACTCATCGATTATTACGAATCGTTTATTACGTCACCACTGCAAACAATCGACACTTAACGTGTGGCTTATTAAGGTATTCAAAGTTGACTAATGATACATGAAGGTTTATTAATGTCTAATAAAGGATGGAATAGACTTAATACTTAGCACGTTAAAGCATGCGCTTTTTGACTTCTGTTTAATATAATTAATGTCTAATTTAGATCTTCTTGGGTGATAGCTTCTGAAGGTAGATAGAAATTAAGTAAAGAAGATATTAGTTAAATCTAATCTGAATAAGACGGAGTTGAATATCATGCATTGTTTTTATAATGTTATCTCTACAATTATAAATAAGTAGTATGCATTGTTAGATAACATACAGATAACATATCATTCCATATTATTACTTTAACAACTGAGGTTCGATCGAAAATTTAAAGAATTCATTCACATTTCCCTTTTTATTTTGGTTGAATCCTAACATGGCCTACTTTAATAACAACTAACTCAAATTATTAGTGCTGTATGTTTTAGTACGATGTTACGTTCACATTCAAAGTTATATAATTCAATACTGCGCCAGTGTGACTAAGCAATGATTTCCAATGGAGTTCAGTTACAGCGCGAGAAACTTTTGATTTCTACATGTCTTTGCTCGATAAGAAACATAATCCTCTGTCTATTTTGCATAATTGCGCGCTCATATTCGAAATTGAGTTGCCTGTCTAAGATGTCAGAATAAGTGACTATTCCATCCTACGGCTATAAACAACAACGGAAATTACAGTGCTCGGGAGGGATGGGCTATGAACCAGTTCGCCTTGATCGAGCCGTGCCTCTGGCAGCCGTCGCGAAAGGGTTCCGAGGAAGTTTCGTTTGAAAGTACACTCTTCCGTTAATATCCCCTGAATGAAAATACATCGAGAGCGTTATATTTTGTGTGAGTAATCGATCGATTTATATAACTTAGAACGCAAATGAGGTTGCGTAATAGGGCAAATCTAAGAGCGTACTTCTCGATGAGAAATATGCTGATGAAGTCGCGCGAGAAATATATCGGATACTATAAACACTAAACAAAGATTTTAAACATATGTTGAATAACAGAAAGAGATAGTTGTTGCTTTGGTAACGCGTTCAAAGAGTGAAACAGAATGGCTCATGGAAACATAGTTCTATAATGATCCACCAGAGTGAAAGAGTGCGGTTTTATTAAAGGTTACGAATTAACGCTCGATTGGGTCGACGTATCCAAAAGTTCGTCAGAAGAACGGCTCTTTTGATCTCGTGTCAACGGCAGGAGACCGTATTTATGGAACGAATCGTGAGATAAAATGAGGATTGATATACAGAGTGGGTAAAGGGGAAAATACGTGTGACGTACTGTGTTTTACTGCGGGATGAACACTCATGTCATAGTAAGATAAGTCGTCTTTGTTTGATATGAAAATTGTCGAATTAAATTAAATTTAATCCATTTAGATTGATATTTTGAAACATACAGTTCTTTAAAATCTCGGAAATATGATAAAGGTGAGGTTGTGATAAATTTCAACAACCAAGTAATATAGAAATATGTAAAATAGGTTCTCCTAATCATTCAATCAACCATGTATACACCCAATATACTAAAATATTTTCGAATAAGGATAAAGTTACGATTAAATTTTTATACGATGATACTTGCATATCTTTGATCCTTTCGGAAACAAGTAAAATCAAACGTAAGAAGTAGTTACATTCTGGTGAATGAAGGTACAAACACCATGGACAGGTCACCGTTACTTTTAATATTTAAAATACTTTTTCTTAAAATTACTTTGCGAATCGAATTATAAGATGTACAGTTATATATGTGAGACTCTTTTCAAACACAGGAAGAGGACGGGAACCGGAAAAACATCCAAACTCTTATCATTTTCCCGTCAAATTTACGCGAGTAGAATCACGAATGACTCGAATTAAAAAGTTTCTCTGATGAGAATGTACATAAGAAAATACTTGCCATTGCAAGAAAACTCAGGCAACCTAAATTCAACATTCATTATCATGCTCGTCGAAAATTAATCAATTAAAGTAAATAATATTATCGTCAATATATTTCATGAAAACTATACGGAAAGCTCGCGAATATCAGCCCAATTCACGCAAATATATTTTTTAAGGATAGTAAACAGACATTATAGTATTTTCAAGGATCTAAAAGAAAGGAATGAATTTTTGAGTGGTGAAGTGAAAAATTTAATCCATCATAATGCTAATATTACATTAAATATTTCTTCAACCTTGTCTTACAGTGAAAAACAACGGTTATAGTGTCTCATCGAATGTATAAATGCATTAAGTCTTAAGTTATTATCAAGTTTCGTGAGACAACTCTAAATGTACTATCAAACATCGATATGAAAAACATTCACGAATTCTTTAATTGTACAAGAAATTTCATGAAAAGAAATTATCATAGCAAATTTAAAGAAAAAAGCGTCTCCTAAGTGAGACAACGTGTCATAAAACTATGATTTATTAGACAGCGTTGAACATAAAGTTACAATGTACTCGATGATTTAATGCCTTGTCAACTAAGAAATGTCTTGAGGATAGCAATATACGAATGCAGAAATATATGTCAACAGTATTAAATGAAACACCGATTTAAAATCATTAGTTAACGTATATACCAAAATAATACTACCAATATGTACTACTATTTACTAATACTAATATGTACCGAAACTTTTCAGGGAGGTTTTTAAGAGGAACATGGATTCCAAGTAGACTAGACACGTTCCACATATTTTCAAAATCTATTTACATTACATTTAGATTTCTAAACCCACTCGAGATTAAAACTTTCAATACCTTCTCTCATATAAATTTCTAAAACAATTTTTTCGTACTATTACAAGGCAAACATGAAATGTTATAACTGTATACATATCTCCACGTGTCGTACGAGGTAAATATTTCTAAGAAACGACAAGCAGGAAGAAATAAATCAGCACAACCTTCAACGTTTCAAACAAATAACACTTTAATGCAAGAGTGTCGCTTACTTACAAGTTAGAGGTAAAAGTTGGATAATTAAAAGTCTGGGAGATTCTGAATAGTCTTTTCAGTGTATATTCTTTCCATTAACTTTCGAAATAAATTATTTTAGTCGTATGAGGAATTTATAAATCACAGAATTTTTTCCCAGTATCTGCAATTATACTTTGATATTTAAGGATAGCTACTTACATAGACTTTTTCAAATTTTACAATGGTACACAGATCTAAAGCACGAAAATATTTCGCACCTAGCTCATACTATCCACAGCTCATAAATCTAACACTATACGCACACACGCACCCACAAAAACGCCATCTTAATGCATTTCTGGATTGAGACACGGCCCTCGTCGATTGAAACTTCAACCGTCACATTCCTCAATTATCCTCCAACCACGGAGGCAATTTATGACGTGATGGGGGAGTATGAGTCTGAGCGGCTGTCACGAATCCACCGTGTTTCCGTGCACGTTCCCAAACGAATCGTTTGCGAAAGCGTTACCGCGAAATAGAAGCTGCGTCGAGTGCAGCCAACTCACGCCCGCATCTTCCCTTATCGCGCATCACGTATCAACAAATGACGCCCAGACAGCGTTGCGCTCCGATGACGTCACTCGTCTCCCCGACCAAGGATACGGGTTTGGACATTTCTTACGCCCACAATGAACACCACCCAAAAGAAACAAGAAGTGAATATTCCATCTAGGATTAAATTACTAGAGGTGGATTAGAATACGACGAAAACGAGATGGAAATGTTTAGCATTACTATTACTGGGAATGCTAAAGTAATAGTATCAGTAGTGCCAATTAGTAATTTCATACATTTTCAACTTAATAATCAACATAAGGAGGCATGGAGCCACTATCAATGGAACTTGTACATATTTACCTAATTTAACGAGAATTATCTCACCTAAGATAGTAGACGCAAAGAACTTAGAACACTATGGCACGTAAATAAATATTCCATGATGACCAATCAAATCTTAGACATTTTTCCTTTACTCTAAGATTATTTCCTCGTATCCGGGAACTTTTTCTCTTGCAATAAATTATGAGTCATTAGAATTTATGAATTAAAACAATGATTACGTAAAAATGTTGGTAATTGTGCTTCATTCATCTCTACTTTATTTCGCAAAACATTTTTTACTGTGCAAACATTGTGCTTGTATAATAACCTGAATTGAACTAAACTGAATATACACACGTTATCGTTCATGATAATTGTAAGGAACGCTTCGAAAATTAAATAGCCCAGTAGGGGGTTGGGGTCTAACAACCAAAAAAAGACGTCTGGATACGATAAGCCAAAATAGCAGACCCAAGGTTATGCGAATGAACAGGGCATTCGTGAACTAGTGATATCCTTCGTCTCTCATGAATATTCATTATAGAGTCTAGAATTTTCTACGCACGCCTCAACACTGCCCACTCATTTGGGAAGTCTTCCAGTCGTTCATTCAACTCGGAGGGTGAAACATACGCGAGAAGATTCCGTTCATTTTACAATACAACAATAATTTATCGGTGATCCTTACTCATCAAATATTTATCTCAGAATTAAGAAAGTTGAATGCGTAAATAATGGATTCCAGACTTGCTATTGCTTATACTTCCCCCTTCAAATCACAACTAGAATTGAAACTACGACAAAAACTTTATCAATAAACTCTTAGAATTAGAGGAGTATATAAAAGAAAAATACTAATAAATAAGTTAAATAACTCCTCGATCTTTTAACGTATCCAGACATTCTAAATTCTAATTTTATCACCGGATACTGAACAAAATTTTCCCTAGTTATATAACTCATCAGACAGAAAGACTTATAAACTATAAAAAAACTGCTTGCCATCTTTTTAACAAAAAAAAAGAATTCGTAAACATTGAAAGAAGCATTTTTCACTCAGTCTAACAACATGTATCTCGCAACTGTGCATAGGGAATATTTGCAACGATGCATAAATTGTTGACCTGACGACCCTTGATGTGACATTGGATGATTGGCACAAGGGAAATCAAGGAGGATCTTAATTGTAAATTTTGACTCCTATCCTAAGGATGAAAACAGTTCAGGTAAACATAGTGGTATCACGAAATGAACGATAGTAAAGCTCGAAGCGTTAGTTTCCTTCCGTCTCCAACCCACTCATTTATTCTTAGAATCTCAATTCACTCTCTATGTCAAATCTCTGGTTAAAAATCGTGAATTACGGCGATCTAAGAAACCAACTAATCCAAAATGAACGTTAACGGTAACTCTTCGACGGAACTAACCACGCCATGCATTCATAAACGTGAGCGGATGGTTGAACCTTCCTCACGAAATGCATCGGTGACTTCCCGAACCCCTGTGTGTCACTCGCATCGGAATACGGCTTCGAAAATTTGCGCGCCCGAAGGTTAACCTGTCCTCCTTCTATCGGGCGTGGAAAAATCGTAAATCCTTTTGTCCGTTCGACTTATCGCTGGGAAGAAGCCTCCGTTCTTTTTTTATTACTTATATAACTGGGTGGGTGCGTGCGTGCTGGTTTTGAAATGCAACGTTGCCAAGTCGTGCATCCGCCCTAAATAAAGTCGTGCGCTGCTGCAGAAGAAGAGAAACGTTGTCCTAACACGGATCCACGGGCGAAAAGGATGGCAGAGGGCGCGGGCCGTTGCAGACGCCTCGTCCCGGGGGGTCCGCCTTCTAACGCTCAGTACAACATCCCTCGAACGTGGGATTTCAAAATTTCACAGTTGCTTGAGTGAGATTTAACGCAAGCTAGAAATCCGCGCTTTATAAAAGACCACAGAGTTACGCAAAATGGCAATTTAAGAAAGCATTTCGCAAGAGGCGTGTTCTAAAGGAAGGAAAGTAAGGGAACAATGAATGTTATTACTCAGCAGACGTGATGAGTAATGGAAATCGATTGTAATTCCTCGTTTTTTGCACTCTATCGAAGAATAAATAAATGTGGATCAAACATACCGCATTTATAATCTTATTTAAACCTGCGAAATCGCAATAATCAATAATGAAATAAGAAAAGGGATTTCCTGATTCGTCTTGCATGAGACTTGCAAAATAAGGATGAATGCACAAATACGTGAATCGATATATTTACAGAATGTCACGAATATTATTTTAGGTAAATGTTCTATATATTTGCGTATATGTGGATATGTCTGTTGGAGAAAGAATATTATTGGGGTATTGAGATGAAATAGAAAACAATCAACAGAAGTATGGCGTTCACTCTTAAGCTGAAAAAAGTACGTACGGTTGAATCAACTTAAGTACGAGTAACTAGGACACTTGAATAAATAAACAACCGTTCCGGGATACCGAAATTGGCGTGCAAGCTGATTTTCACTAGCAAATTTTCAGATAATAACTAAAATATTTTTGAATTACCTAGGAAACAAATAACGGATTTTAAAAATCAATACGGATGATGGAATTTTGCATTTTGAAAATGGTGATTACAATAAAACCCTAATAAATTCAGAAATACTATTAAAACTTCTATAAAATAAGGTTCTACAATCAATGAAAATATTCCTAATCAAATTCCTGCGAAAGGATAAAACATCAAATCAGCAAATGTTCACTTACGGTTAAATAAAACGTAATTGATAACAATCTTTGTATTCAAATTTTCCTATAATAAAGGCATTAAGGCGGTATCTTATGGAATTTATAAGAGAATATATTCAACTTCAAGAAGGCACAAGTTGTGAGAAAGAGTTGCCTTATGCTAAACAAAAGCTGAAAGAAAAAAAATGAGACTAAGTTAGCACGTCCTTAAGAGATAAGTTTGACAGCAACGTCGCTTAGTTACGGCAAGCTTGATGTTTATTTGCGATAGAAGGAGCGTAGTTTCTGTTCAAACATAGAGAAGATACCACAAAAAAAAAACATGAAAACTCGCGGAATTTTGACTCTTCCTAATATAAAAACGCGTAGGATTTTACAGAAAACACAAGGGGAATTGTGATTCGTGAATAGCGTACGAAATTGAAAATCATCGACTGTATTGCAGAGAGAGCTCTGTTTGCACAGAAAATGGCGCATTATCTAACCACCGGAGGATTTACACAAGTTGCTAGGGCAGGGGTATCGCTCCGCATGACGAATATTAAATCTTCAATAAGAACGAGAAATGCAGAGGAAATTTATGAGAAATAGTTCGTGGAACAATAAATGCGGAAGAATATTAAATCACATGGATCTCAGGACGCATGGACGCAACAGCACACTTTTACGTGGACATATTTTGAATTGTCGTAAATATCTACTAATTAAAGTTTTCGCACTTATGCAGATCTTTCGATCGATCTGCTTCCCTCATCACCACATATATTCTTAATAAAAAAAATATCACTAAGAAAGTCCAAAAGCCCAAAGCCAAAGATAAAATACACGCTTATCTTTCCTTCGACATATTTCTTAATGCAACACTGATATTTACTTCGGTAAGACCTCTTTATGAGCGGAATTTCAGGAGATCTCAAAGAGCAGATAGGGAATTGATTGAAAACTTCATTGATGGAGTTGAATCGATCGATGACTGAATTGATTCTTTCACTGCATCCACTACACTTCGATGACTAACTAGCTAGATACAATCGAAATGGCATTTTAAAAAAAAGAAAGTAACTAAACTTGACAGGACTTATAGACACGCCACTTACGATCAAGGATATTCCGCAAGTATGCCGCGCGAATAAAATTTTACGAAAAGTGAATATTACGTGACCTAAAATTCGTATGCACTTGCATCACTATTTGTATATTTCTTGCACATCGTTGGGTTGACTCGTTGGGGTTCCAAATGTTCAAAGGAGTGGCACACACGAACGAAGGACATTTGAAAGCAAAAGACGGAAAAAGACAAACGATAGAAACTCCGCGAGATCTTTGAGATAAAATTGAAATTCCGTGCGACAGTAAGCGGTGGCCCGTGCCGTCCATCTTCGCCACGTCACTTCCGTAGGCCGACAAAGGCTAACAATTCGAATGCCTCACTAGCTTTCGCCAGATTCTGCATTAGTCATCGTCCGCCTCTTCCTTCGGAGACGCATCAAGGTAAAGTCTGCAAATCTCTTCGGCTTTTGTGAAGTTTCGGTGTACATCTCCGATTAATCGCGCCGATTTTTATGGCTGACAATGACTGCGCGTTTCCCTCGAGACAATGACATATTAAAATGTATGAAGTCACATCCGACGACGTGCATTTGTAAATTTGTATTGATGAATATAGGTGCAGTAGAGGGCCGATTTTATTCGGAACACGCCCGGAGATGTGGTGTCCGGTAGGAGGGGAATTTTGGGGTCAAATAGGGTTTTGTAAATAAAATTTATAAAAAAAGCAAAGGCTCATATTTCATCAAAAAATCAAGATTTTTTGCACTGATATAAGATTACAAACGAGACTCTGGCCTTCGTCATGACTGAAGAATCTAAATGATCATCATAAACGTAATCAGTTTAAAATTCCGAGAATTAAAATACATTTTAATCCAATTAGAGATCTTAAGTTCTAGGGCACGTATCAAATTAAAAAAAGGATTAAGATGTCAGTTCAAACTAGCAAAAATATCTCGTTACAATTTTTTCAAAGTGCAATTTGACATAAATAACAAACAAATATTCACCCATCGATAACCGAACTAACTAAAATGGATTTAATAGTTGTATCAATTATATTAAGAGCCATTCGAAGGCAATCCTAAATCATTTAATTCGCGAGTTTATGATTCAAATCCAAATAATTCAATATAATATTGTGTCAACGAAAGATACGTAAGTAAACTCATGAGTCGTCATAGGAAACAACCATGGCAACGCTTCAAAAACTAAACATAGCTTCGTAATTTTTAATTTAAAAGAACTTGGCAAAAACTACTAAATGTAAACATGGGTAAATCACCTTAGATTAAATTTTTTTACGGTAATCTGGCTCTAAAATTTCTGGCTTGTTTCGAAATAATTTTTACCGCAAGAGACGGGAAACAAACGTAAGACGATATGACGGATTAAACACGCGGATGAGCAGAGCTAAAGACAGGAGACGGAAGAAAAATTAGAAACAGGTTCGATCAAAGAGAGCGACCGTGTCAAAAAGTGCTCATCTATCGGCTGTTGAGCATTCTTTTTGTGGGACTACGAAACCACAGAGGGCTGATACACGGTGTAGTAGTTATAGCATCAAAGGAAGGTGACCGCACCTGGCGATGACCGCAGTGGTGACCGCTTCCGCTAAGGCGGGCACCTAAAACGCGGTTTCCAATGAGGATGCTGTAAAAAGTAACTGGTCAACTAGCCAGATATGCTTGTTTGACATCAAAAAAGGTAATTCTTACACGATGTTCCCTAAAAGCGCATTTGTAATCGTGCCTTATCTCTCGTTAAGACGAACACTTCATTAAACTATAGAAGACGTTTCTTGAAAAAGTAGTAAATACACCAACTCTCGTCAATAGTAAATTCACGAGTAGAACTACTTGTTTTACCTATGTCTGGGTACATTTTTGTTTAAAACATCACTTATATAATATTTTTAAATATTATTCGTTTAATGTAACTAACATTTAACATAACAAATATTAATGGTTTGAAACAACGTCTAACACTAATTTTTGATCCTATAACCATGATTGAGAAGCAGTATAAAGAAACCTAATACTTCAAGAACATTCAAATATATTCGCTGATGAATATTATTTAGAAATAATTTATTCGAAATGACTATCAATTAATAAAATTTTCAAATTGATTCAGTGGGTGCTATACTGTAAATTTCGGTAAAGAGATACCATAATTCATAAATAATATTTATATCCATCTCCTGATTAAATAGCGGATTTTGTGAAATATTTCTCTCGGGACCAATCGAGACAAACTCTGTAAATTCACTTGTCGTTTGATTGAGAGTAATACGTTCTTAAAACTGATTCCCGAAAAACATGACTTTAACTAAATACAAATACAATTTACAATAAATATATTCAACATGAGATGAATTTTCAACTCAAAAGAGCACTATTCCAAAGCATCTTCCAGCTACATTTCGATTCTTCACACTTTCCCACGCTTTACCACCAGAACCAGCGCTCGTTCCCTCACCACAGAGGTGTCTTGGATCCCTCCTTTGGGACCAGCCCACTTCCGTTGCTAATTTTAAAGACACACCCTCTCCAATATCCAATTCGACAAATTATTGTACTGAACCGCAAAGTTGTACAGTATCAAGGATAATTGTCATCGACTTCTAACATCCATTTAATTAATATAACCTTGGGCCCATTAATTAAAGCGAGAAGTAAGTAATTAACTCTTTATTCCTTTTTCCATACGTTTTTTGTCGCCTCGGGCCGAATTTACGACGTAACCATTTTCTCAAAATACTTTTCTCGCTTTATCTTTCATCACACATCCAAACACTCTTACTGGCCGATTTATATCTAATTCGATTTGTAAATATTTCCGCTGCTTACGCTGAATAAAATTAGTGAGCGTTGATTTGCGTAATTGATGACATGAATAAAATTATCTTATCAGAGCAATAATTGATACATCCCAGTTAGATCTCTTTCGATTAACCCAAGATAGCGCTTGTATTGAATTTCATTATCTAAAATATTCACTAATTGAGATAAATTAAATAAAGGAATTGAAAACTCTCTTCGCTAATCAAAGCTACGGCAAAACTCTTCATCTAGAAATGAATCTTGATGATGCATTCGTCTGAAAACCGGAAATTATGAAAACATAAAGAAACTCGCATAAAAATAAATTCATCTACGAGTTACCGCAAAAATCCACTCGTTACTCAACTGGATCTCATTCGTATTAAATTGTATCTATTCATGCGGATTAATAAAAAATAACTTCCCATATGTATTAAATGCTCGAAGCTAGATTATGTAAAACACTCTCCAAACACGTTCTAGAAAATCTATCGCAGCCTTTATAGAAAAAGACATCTTCTGGCAACACGCATATAGTATCGTAATTAGCTCTTGAGTAATACTTAGAAATTCTACCGCAGATATATTTTAACTTCTCTCGAACCAATATGGTTAATCCTTAGGGAAAATAGGCACTGTAATTGGTAAATGGCTAATGTAAATGAGTTTTCCACGAATGACTCAATCTAATGGATAGCGGAGGATAAGAACATTATCTTGTCTTTAAATCCATCAGTACGCAAGATGAAGAGCGAGATTGTATCCATTTACTGTCTTCACCCAGTCAGAATGTTACAAGAGGAAAAAGTCAAGGTATTCGTAGCACAAAAACTTTACGAATAACGGTATTTAAAGCATTCAACAAGCAGAAAGAGATCGTCATCGATCAAAAACTTCCATATTATTACTGTGACGAACAAGAAAGTAGCAAGAGTAACAAGAAAGGAGCAAGAATGACGAGTGAAAATTTTTCTTTCGTGCAGAACAAATCTGTACACTCGTCAATAACAGTATAAAATAAATCTTAGTTAAAATATTACGTAAAAAACATCAGATATCAAATTAGATAGTATACAATACAATTAGTTACAATACCATGTACGTTATAATATGATCACTATGAACCGCGGATTAGGGACTCTTTGACTAAGTTGGTAGGAGTCACAACCTTTGGAGAGAAGGTTCTGGAGTTCGATTCCTGTTGAAGTCTAATCAAATAAAATAATAATCCGGGCTATTGATTCGAGGCAATAAAAGTAAACATCGATATTTGACGTAATTGCATTATTTCTTAAAACGTTAAAAAAGTTACAAAGTTACGTAATTTCCAACAATAAAACCAACCTCAATACGTTAGTTGAACGATTTAGTTAGTTTCAATTCTCTCACTTCTGGGTGTTGAAAACACAATGTAGCCTTTATCCAATAAGAGGAGGTATTTTCTGGAGGAAAAGGATAGAAACTAGTCAGATTAATTGGCGCGAATGTACTGTCGGCATCATCCTTCTTTGATGCAAACGAGAGAAGATTTCCTGCGGTTTATTCCAATAGAACGCAGAGCTTTGAGGTAGTCAGGAGGTCGTAAAACAAAACACTTCTCGTGTTGCGGTGATATAGGGTCAACGGGCTGACCTCCAAAAGTCAAGGACGGAGATGGAAATATGCGACCAGATATTGAGAAACGCCCGTGACAAAAAGGAACGGAAAGAGATTGAAGTGGGAATGATGCTGTGGTATGGTCAATTAACCTCAAGCACGAGCAAGAGAAGCGAGCGATGAGGTAGAGGAAATCTTTCTTTATTTCCCTCGCGGATTCATCAGCTCCAGTGGGCAGTGGGAAAGGCATCCTCTCTTGGGCGAACGGAAAGATATGATTGGAGGATTAGAGACGAAGCGGTCTTCCGTGAACAGTACTCGCTTGCGAAGTATATCGCGTCGGAAATATTTCAAAGCTATTGATTTTATAGGAGTGTCTACAACCGTGTTGTATCTCTCTTTTGTATGGTTATCGAATGCGATTACTTTAGAAGAGGATATATTGAGTGACCAACTCGCCACTGATGCAAAAATAAACTTGGTTACGTCAGAAACAGGTGCTACTGTCAAACTTGTGGAGAATTTTAATTTAAATTGATAACCGTCGGATATTTTGCGAGCCCCTACTACCAAGGGCGATATGATAATGATCGCAAAAAAAAGAGGAATGGGAGTAAGCACGAGCTATTTCTAAAAATCATTCTTTCCACGAACCATTCGCAATAATTAAAGGTTAAAAGTTAGCACAATTACGTTGGGTGTATTTAACACCCTGCCACACGCCGAAGAGCGGTTTGCAGAGCATTTATGTTTACGTAGATGATACCAAAAGCTCCATAATACTGCAAAATATCATTATTCATAGTTTATTGAGTTATTCGGAGTATTTTCGCTGCTTCTGGGATGGATCCTCAATTTTTATAGGAGGTTCCGTAACTATGTTACGTATCTGATTGTTTATATTCTTGTATGACATGCTAGGCATACGAATCGGCGGAGTATTAATACATGTTATGCTTATGAGAATTCCGTATTTACCGCAGTCGTTAAAACAAACGACTGGGAATGCCTCGATGCTTTTGCGAGCATAATCGAAGCTGAACTATGCAAAAGAACGATTGTCTCGTACAACGTAGCGTAAGAAATCACAATGTATCATTTCATTCCTTGAGAAATTCTATTCTACGCATCCAATGAGGAAGCTTACAGGAAAACCTGAACGAGAGGTTCGGATAAAAATTTCGGACGAAAGGAAGACGAAATCTGATTGGCGGATTAGGCGGTGGCGTGGTGTAGAAAAAAATGTAGAGTAGGAGGAAAGGTGGTAGAGGAGAGGTGGAAAAGAATTTGGGGAATTGACGTAGAAGATGAATGGGCCTAATACAGAGGAAAGACGGATTGGGGGAGAAGACAAGCGAAGACAGAGGTTGAGACAAAGGGAAAAGCTGTTGGAATAAACGGTTGGTTGGGCTATCGAAAGGTGAGAGAAAGACCTTGGAAATCGAAAGCACATGTACCTTTTTAGAAGGGCAAGAGACCCATAATAGTTGATATCCCAACCTGAAAATCGTTAACCACGAATCGAAAAAGACATCCTGGAGGAATCTCGGCAGCCATGTTTATTTAAACTGCTTATGAAGTCTAGGAGGAGAGGCTGATAACAGTTATTTATTACCTTTTTTTAGAAGGCCATTACAGCGGTATTGAAACGCCGATCGAATCTGCATTTACAAGTAAAACGTCTTATGAACCGATCTTTTAGAGCACTCTTGACAGTCATAACGTTCGCCTCCTGATATGCACGTGCAACGGGAATTATGTAATTCCAGTTCTCGATACGACAAAATGAGATCTCCATTCGTTACCGGTCTTCCACGTATTAGTTCCGTTTTGATAGAGCGCGAAATTTCGAACGAGATAGAGGCGATAAGCCGCCTTTTGTATCGAATGACGTCAATTCGCGATGACGGAGTTCTCTGTATATAATCTCAGCGATGAGGAATTCCGAACTTTTTCGAGAGAACGTCATCATTTCCTCCTGGAACGGGAGAATAAAAAGCTGCGGCGAGATGGTTTTTGAGATTGTTCTGGACGACGGCACGTGGAGATTGATCGAATAATAATCGCTCCGCGAGGGAATTATTATCATCGATCAACACTTATGCAAAAGAAGTGCTTCGTTTACCAGTCGGCGTAGCAATTACAAAGGTATCGTAGCAACGCGTCGCGGTTACGTTTCAATCGCATCTTGTGAAAGGTGGGTTTACATCCTCGGGCGAGATGCGTGGAATGCGGGAAAACTCTCAGTTCCTCGTTAAATGCAAATCTCGAATAAGATGAAATGATTAGCGGAAAGTGATTCCTCATACGAGGAATGATCGGGGATTTGATTGGATGATTGATTAATCGGCGATCTTCCTTTGTCACGCATACCCGATTGGATGGACATTCCGCGACTTAATCTAAACGAGTTGAAAGAATTCAATTTCGATTCCTAATCTCGAAGATGAAGGGATTTTCTTTAGCTCACCGCGGAGACTTGAATGCCAGAAGGGCGATTGGAAAGTCCTGACGATGAGCCAGACATCTTCGAAAGGTTGATCAATGTCAACTGATGTCACCACCATTTCCCTAGGTAAATATTTACGGAATTGGAAATGATCTTATGTAATCATCGTGTCCTTCTACGAACATGATAAGATCTCATAATTTAGGAATCGCATCATACCAGGGTTTTACATAAAACGTAATTAAATTCCATTAATTGCATAAACTCACTCCTTCAGCGTTAGATTTCTATGATGAAAGTCATCTTTACGTATTACTTGGACAAAAGTTCCACTAACAAAGACACTAAAAACAGATACGTTAGAAACTAGACGTCTATACGTAAGAATTTAAACTGGTATTGAAGCGGACTAATCCGGATAGTACTGGTTAACTAAAGATAACTTAAGACTTAATTTGAACGTTCATCCAGTCTCAACGTAATTACCGAAGTCGTTAAAACAAACGACTGGGAATGCCTCGATGCTTTTACGAGCATAATCGAAGCTGAACTGTGCAAAAGAACGATTGTCTCGTACAACGTAGTGTAAGAAATTACAATGTATCATTTCATTCCTTGACAACAATGTTCGAGAAAAAAGTCGGGTATTAGAAGGAGAGGAAATGGATTCCAGGAAATAGGCCTTTGCTGAAAAGATTGTTATAAGGAAAGGGCGCGAGTAATTTGAGGTATAATTTGATGACGGGAATAATGGGATTTTCGGTAGCCGTGAAAGAACGAGCCCTGATGGAGGAAGTGGCGGATATGCCTCCGTTCCGAGGACATATTCGCAAGGAGAGTAATTGTATTGTACCGCAGGAGAAGAGAAATACTTCTACAAGTTCACGGCACACTATAATACCGAGTATTAAAACTTCATCCGTTCTGGACGCTATACACCATTGAAAACCTAATGGCAAGTATATTATGATAGTTATTTGGGTTTCACACACAATAAATTGTGGAAAAATTCGAATCGATCAACAATCATAAAAAATCACAAGAAACTGAATCGTTAATCTTATTCGATAGATTCGTGTCGGGTTAATGAATGGCAACAGAGAACATGGATGCCTAAAGGTAAGAGATTACCCTAAAGGTATTATTCAGCTTCCATAAGCAGAAACGGAGTCGCAGAAGAAAGAAGAGAGAGATGAGAGGTTTCACATCACTCATTACGTCGACACTTACGCAAGCAATTGATGGACAGTACGGATTTCCCCTTCTGGAGTACAACGAATACTATCTCACGCTATATACCATCTCTGATGTACGCAACTATAATGAGAATAACAAATTCCGTGAATTACTGATTTGGCATGAATTGCAAATCAACATTTTCATTTAGACGACGGCATAATTTTAAAAGAACGTCTAAACAGTCCCAAACGGTTGCGTTGATATAGAAAAGATTTATATTCGTACATCGATGACAATTTTATTTAACAACATATGTTTAGATTTCAAAATAATTTGACGTGACCGAAATTCCACCGTGAAGTTGTTGCTGCAGCGATTCTACTCAAACACGAAGTAAAAAACGGAATTTCGATTCGAGAGAGTTTTCTGCCGCTGACAGCTTTAGAGTTATGTCCTCTGGATCATGGACTAACACCATATCGTAGCCGTACCGTAAGGTATAACCTATAAAGCAAGGTAAGAGACGTATCTCCCGTAGCATTAGCTTTCAACCAAAGGAATTAAGATTTTGAGACCGATAAGATTATATGGAATTCAAAGTGCATACTTTCAGCAATAACGGTAATGGATCCACTCATGGACTGGACCTTGGGTCCCAAGCAAGACATCTGTTTATACCATCAATATTGTTGACATATACTGAGCAGCTAGTGTAATAAAGTACTCCTATAAATGATTTAATTTGAATATACACTGCGTTGCTTTCATATAAAGTGCTTACACGTTATAATTTCCTAAACGCACAACCTACACCTTCTTTGACATAATAAACATAATTTCCAGTATATTTTAAAGTCTTTTTCCAATTCAGGAAAAATAAATAAGACAGTTTCTACCATATGGTGCGACGAGTTGTGACATCTGTCTCGCATAAGATCTATTTAAGGTTTATTTGAGACAACGCCGATCAAATCATGAGTGCTTCGCCATATTTATCAAGAGATCTTGTGGTAGGACTTTTTAGAGGCTAAGTAAAATATTCTATCACAATGTAATGACCTTTATTTCACTGTGACGATAAATAAATCACAGGAAGTGTCTAGGAAAGAACTAGAACATCTGGGCTACAAAGTAATTCGCTACCACAAGTACTCAATAACTTCCCTTTTATAGTGACAGTTGTCAGTTCAAAATGACACACGAATAAACCGAATAGGGATTATTTCCTTAAGAGATTAAGTTCAAGTCATCAATAGCAAACACTTATCAAATCAGTACTTAGATCACATTATCACAAAAGGTTGAGTGCAAGCTTCTTCCATGTAGTGTAATAATACTTGCAGCAGAAAGGTATTTCTAGGACATAGAGAAATGATGGAGAGTTACAAAATCACATAACTAAAACTGATTTAGAATATGCAATCATCCGTACTGATTTTCCTAGAAACTTTAATCGTTGCAACCTCAGCAGAAAAGCTGGTGATTTCCCCTTAACTGTTTAAAATGCAGAAACGCTAAATTCAGGAGAAAAACACGGCAGAGTATGGGCGTGACGGGCGGAGTGTTAACGTAAATTCACCGGAAGCTGCAACCTCACACGAGAGATGCATCCGGATCGCTGAGAAATAATCGCACACCGAAAGGAGTGAATTAGAAGGGAAGGGAAATTCCTCTCCTTGGACACGTCACAGATTCACTTCGACGTACACCTCGTGTCTCGCTAACACGAGGCAGTACTGATAAATGCCACGCACTCGCTTCCTTCCAAGGTCCGTTTAAGTACACGAGAATGTATCTCATTTCCGAGAACTTACTTTTCACTTTATGCGATATCTTTAGTAAAACGGCGTTGCTTAATTAACCTCGAAAGAGTTACATCTTAGACTCTGAAGAGGACGTGGAAGTGATATTACGCTACGACAAAAAGCGATGGAAACAAACGCGGATTCACCTGTCAACTCATTTCTCAGATGCTTGATTCAGAGATATAAATCGAGACTGTCATTTTATAAGGCAACGAAATTAATTACGAGATTTATGAACGGTGAAAATGCTCCGATTCAATTTAATAATGAACGTGAATTCCAATTCCGCGATTTCATTTAAGTAATTTTATTCTCTCCTCTAAGACCTTACCTCTTGCTTTAGATCTCTAGCTAATTTTCTTACGACTTGTTAGATCTGTTACGTAGAAACTTATTCTGTGAATTCGTTCTTGTAAACGTTACTTGTGCGACTTGTTCATTCACTACACCAGTGTTCAGCGGACACGTTATTGGTTACTTTCATATTTACGTAACGTAATGTTATATCAATACCCGAAAAAGAAATCGGGCCGCAAAAAATTCAAGCCATTTCATTTAAGAAACTTTACTGATTTTTCGCATGAATATCGAATTTCAATAAAATTTTCTGCTTATAATTGGTGATTTGCTTATAATTGGTGAATTGGCGATTTTCCAAAAAAATATTACATACAAAATTTAGCCTACAGTAAGGGGCACAGTTAAAAATTTTAGATTGTTACAAAGTTTTCACCGATTTATTTGCTATGGCTCTCCGTTAGTTACGCTTATAATAATACTCCAATACGAAAGCTACATCCAAGGTACAGCTTCGTTCTCCGAATAGTCCAATCAAAATTTCCGATCTCATAAAAACATACTATTTCTACGAGTATAATTATACCTTTTGACTCCAGCTTGCATTTACTTCACCCACCAGATCGTAAATTAGAACGAACATTCTACTTCATAAATCTTCCTCAAGTCTGTACTTAAACCGCGAACGAATTTTTTATTTTGCGGAATGCTCAGCACGTAGTGTTAAGAATGAATTTTTCAAGCCGCTTTGCTACACTTACTTGAAAATGTAACTTTTTGCATGAATATGACTATGGACTGACTATTAAGCGATTCACTTACTTCTCCTTTTAAGCGAAATATTTCAAAAGAATGTGAAAATACAGGAGTCGATTAACACACGCATAATTTCGTTTGACGAAGCATTTAATTCTTAAAAGAGGAACAATATACAAATAGCCGGCCTCGGTGGCCGAGTACGTAGCGCATTTAGTGCTAGTGCTCTAAGTCTTGAGGTCCCAGGTTCGAGTCCTGGCGGATTGGAAAATTTTCTGGTCTGGGATGGGATGTATTAGTGTTCGCCCGGAGGGGTTAAATGTAAGAGTGGTCTATATAGACTAAATTTCGCCCTGATTCAATAAAGGCAGATTATTATTATTATTATTATTAATACGGCTATACTTATTGCGATGAAACAGCTTCGGGTTCTCAATCTCTACAGAAATATTCAAGTCAATAATAACTATCGGATTTTTTGTGGATTTAACGTACTTTTAAGAAATCAAATCGTAACTAAAAAGGTATTTAGATTATCCAGTAGATTTGTAGAAAAAGAAGAAATATTCAGAAGGGAATGCAGAAACTAATAGATTAATTCTCATGTTAGTGGATCAGAAATTGTGGGCTTATCACTAAGATTCAACTCAACTTTTTCTAATTCTTACCGAACAATAGAATATTCTCGATATCTAAAATTTGAGAAAAATAATTTTCAAGTTTCAACTTCTTTCTTCGAGCAATATGGTAGGAGGGGAGTTTCGCCATACCAAAAAGGGTAGAAAAGTTTTATACACCAATTACTACCAGAAATGCGAAATTTCGTGCTAATTTATCCTCTTTCATAAGTGTATCACAATCCAATTTTTCATGTCGAACGGAAAAAAACCACTTTCACGGAACTACGAGGTGCGCGACCCTGGGTTGCCAAGGTCTTCCACAAAAAAAATGGCGCTTGATAAGCGTCGATCGATCGAAATCGATCCAAATATCCTTCCGATTAATAAGCCTGGATAAATACGAAGAACCCAATTACCTGATTTCATTGCTCTCCCATTTAAGCGATACATTTTTTTCTCCGACAATTAAACTTTTCAAAAGTCGAAAGAACGATAAATTACGGAATCTGAAGGACTTTTTGTGATATTTTCATGATTAGAGGCAGCTGAGGGAAAGTGAAATAACGGGATATTAACGGCATATCTTCGGAAAACGATTACATTCAATAACCATCGCCCCATTTATGAATCAATTAGTTCGATCCTCGTCGATCATTCTTCTCGAGCATTCAAATACTCTCTCCTAATCAGATCAGGTTCTGATTCAATAAGAGAACTCGAGACTTCGCTAGCTGTCGGAATTCCGCTGCTTTGAAGACTCTTTCGCTTATTCGTGACGTTTAATACATATCTCAGACGTCATGTCTATTACTCACTCATCAAATCTGCGGTAAACTAATTTTGCGGGACACCTGGAATGAGTTTTTCAGTCATATACGATTTTCATTGCAAGTGGTAGTGCACCGATTTTATACGAAATATTTGAATTAAAAATGCCACATACTGCATACGAATGATAAATTTCCTGATAAAATATCTCTATTAATTACATTAAAATATAATTATATATGAAATATATAATTAAAGAAATAAATACTCTCCTTGACCAATTTGATAACAAAATTTGGATCAACGTAAAAAATTACGATAAGAAACGTACAGATTGTGTTCGATTAGAACGACCGCGCACAGCGTGAATAGTCACAAATTTTCATAAAGTAAGATGGAAGAGAAATAAACATGTAATAAGCCGAATCCATGTAATCCATTTTTAATTGATAGTTGTACGAGAAAGTTAACGAAGTCGTTCACAACTCCCGGATAGTAATTACGCCTCAAACGCGAAACTTTACGGCACAGATATTAGCTTTACGATGTATAATGAGTGATTAGTCATGACGGAAAAATCCGGGACGAAAAACGCATGAAATAAGTCGGTTGAAGGTTGAAATCCAAGAAAAGTGGAGTGTACATTATGGAATGTATACTTGAACGCATGTGCAAACAATTATCTTAAACAGAGAGGCGATTAGAGGAAACAAAAGAGGGTGACTAAGCGGAATAAGATAGACTCCTTTTGGCTTCAACGTGGACACCCCAATTACGTGATCCCTCCGTGTTGACTTTTTTAAAGTTCCGCTTAAATGTCGCATACGCTTCCAAGTATTTAGATCTGCATCGCGATAAGGTGACGTCACCCCATTGACTTTTCAAGTCGTCTCATTAATGAGAAATCATCGACAGCCGAGAGATCATGGAGGACTCCCAAACAACTGAAGAGCTTAAGAAATGAAGTTGACCGGCCGAGTAAACACGTTTCGTAAACGTCTTGTTTGAGTGCGGTACTTCTAACGAAAATGTTTCACTACGCAGCTCGGGTTTAAAGTGTGCTGTACCGTAATGTAGCTCTTGGGCTAATGGATATTTGCAGAGATGTTCACGTGTACATAAAAATACAAAAACACGTCATATTTGTAATTTCACATCGATTACACTGTTGATATATTAATCGATAGTAAATTTAATACTCTTCAGCTATGTAACTACTACGTACGTCATATTATACAAGTTTTAAAGGTTCCATTAGAGAGTAATACATTAAAAAGGGCTGATATGGTCGGGGATTGAAAGCTTTCTGTTTGGAAAGATATATTAGAGCGGAACGCGTTACGGATGTCATGGAAAACTATTCATGTAGCCATACACGGAGAGCGAGAGAACCTTCATCGCGTTGCAAAATAGGTTAGCTCTTGCTTCGAAATGAATCGGACGGCGTATACAACCGTTCAAATGATACGGAGAAATTGGCCAATGGTATGGTCATGGAGGAAAATTCTGGAAAATTCGGCGCACGCTCGTTAACTCTGGAGCCGTGTCGATAAAGAGGTGATTGTCCTGTGCGAAATATAATGGCGAGACGCGAGATGTCACGGGCGATGCCCACGACCCGCATTCGGTTCCAACGCGACGCCAAATGTTAGCGGGATTATGAGTGCTGAAAGAGCGTGCACAACAGGGTGAAGAAAACCAATATAGGGAGAATAAGATAGAGGATAACTGCAGGGTGGAAGATTAAAGGGCTGTTGGTTATAACATAGCGCCAATGCGACTCCGCACTGCTTTATATAGATTCTTAACCTTCGCACGTGCATACACGCGCAGAATTGTTTTCCGTTTTTCTTTTGTTTCCTGCTTGGTGATGGAGGACTGGTGGAAAAATAAGGAGGAGACAATCGGTTGAGTAAATAATAACATCACAAGTAGTACTATATGAATATGATGGAAATACATGATGAGGTTAGTTAAGATACGAGGTTCTTAATTGTAGTTAATGGCGGAGGTTTTTCCTCGGATTGAATGAGAGGATTATTCAATTCGGGACATTATGATTACTAAAATTTTGTGCGAACAGATATGAGTTAAACGAAGCAACGTATAAATTATTTCTTTTCATATTAAATGAAGGAATTATATCTCTGACTGATAAAATTCTCAATTAATTAAACCAGATTTTAGAAAATCAAGTAATCAAATGTTTAGAAAATGATTTAAATAGATATTAAGACGTGTTTTACTTTTTGTACGTTAACTTTGAGATTTACTTCTTATGTTAAACTTAAGTCACCGTTTGGATTTGTACACATTTCAGGTTTCGGTCTCCAGTTCATAAAATATGAAATGAGTTGCAGAGAGCTTAATCCATTTACTTCTAACTGCACGAATATAAGTCGAGGATAACATATAGAATTAGCACCGTAACATTCGACAGATGTGTAAATAAAAAACGGTTGAGAGCAATTGAAATAAATTTGAACGAAGGTGAAGTTCTAAATCTAGTTAGTTCCACTGTGAAACTAAATCTAGGATATAAATACTTATAAATAAGAATCAACTGAATTATAAATTTCCAACTTCCATGTTTTCTGACCTACAGTGCAAGGACGATAAAAAATTGAATTGATCGCGTTTAACTGTCATTGAAATATTTTTAAGTCAAAACCAGTGCATTTATTAGAACAAATTCTCCTTTCTTCAGGAACCTGTAGAAATGTGTTTACGAACCAAACAAATTAAATTACCAATTATAAATAAGAGATCAGGTCGCTGAGAGACGAATTGATATATTTACGTTCTCAAAATCCCTTGGAGACTGAGGACAGGTGATGATTTTAAAAAGGGCAGACATTACAGCGTCAGTTCATAGGAGAGTAGTATCTTCCAACAGCTTCTTTTGGTAACTTAATTAAAACGTATAAAGTGACAAAAGGGATGATTGTTATGGAAGAAGGTGATACTGGACTCCTGATCAACGTGTGGATACCCGAAAAGGAGTCGTCGGAGAAGCTTCTGGAAGGTAGAAGTAACATTAAGAGGAAAAGAGGGGGAGGTTGAGATTCCAAAACAAGTTGAGACTAACCCGAGGAAGGTCGAGGAAATAATGGCGATGATGAATAGACGAAATAAATCTAGGTTTATGAAATTCGCCAGGTGGTTGTTTCTAAGAGGAAGTCCTAAAACCATTGCTTTTGAAAAATAGATTAGCGGACGCCACCAATCCAACGCAGAAACGAATTTGAAGGAGAAAAACAAGTCCTGAGTGTGGGATGGTCTATCCAATCCAAAGAAAGGGAGAGCCTCCAAGGCTAAACATAATTTGCCGCAGGGACTGAGCGTAAATTACCCACGAGGGAAAAATATGGAAATCGAATCCAAGTACCTTCTCCTCGATGAAAAGAACTTTCTAGAGAATTCACGGGCCCTAGTAGAGATTCCAGATGAGTTTCGCAGTTCGATTTTGAGAATGTTGCAGAGAAAATAAAAAGCACAAGATATGGGACGTGGCAGACCATTCACGTCGAATGTCAAAACAGCTCACTAAAACGTTACACCATATACCTTTCCTGTTGCAACACTGGAATTCCGTTGCCATTAATTATGGAGCAAGGTTGATTTGAAATATATACACACCTCATTAACAGTCGTTAAAGGAACAATAATTTTTGTCCTAATGAAAACAGGTTGAGTGAAATAGGTTCCTGGTGTGAAGTCAGATCAATGCAAGAAGAATATGTGAACATTCATCAAGATCGAACATTCTTGGGACATAATGAATTTGCTATGAACGATCTTAATAGCTAAGTATAAGAAAAAGCACAAAGAGAAGGACTAAGGTGTGAAGATGTAAACAAAGTAAAGAGGGATGCAGAAAAGAAGAGATATCAGGATGAAGTAGAGTAGATAAAGAAGAATGGAGGGCTGCAGACAGACGATCTTCCACTTAAACGAGCAATGATGACCTTATGAACATTAATAGTATATTTCACTTCAGAGCATCGAATGAAAGTAAATAAAACGGTATAAATATGATCTTTAATTAATAACATTTGGGATTTTAGGTGTACTTTAGATCTAACTTGGAATTAAACATCGAATTATTTGTTCAAACTGGTACGGTTATAACAGTATAGTTCTTCAATGTCCTGATGATTGGATCAGTTCTTTATTTTGCAATGATATTCACAATGAAAAAATGTACTGAGCTGATCTAGAGTTGAAGCAATTACTTGTACTAAATTTATCAAATACGTCGAAAAAAGATTTCTTTCTCTTGACAGTGATGAATGCACGAAATTTTGATTCTGTATTGCATCACGCCCACTGAGCATCAATGGATATCACTTGTCATGGAATGAGTTTACATTTTGTCGATCTCTGAGATCTAAAAGGAACGATGGACTGTCGCTGATACGCCTAAAATACCCAGAGGGAAATCCGTATGTGAACAGCTACGCCCAAATCCCAGATAGGGATCGAGATGTTGGTGGACAATAGACAAGGACAAAGTGGCTACGTCACGAGATTGGAACGCGAGGGAAAAAAGAAGGATGTCACGAAACTGGCATCGGATGGCATCATTGTTTATTTCTGCATCGGGATGAACAATCCGTTCAGGTGCCTCGCACGGAACTGCGGTGTTAACATTTTTCCACGTCATGCTCACGCACCATCTGCGGTCTGGAAATCTATAACTCATCGAAGTTTTTTCCACCAAAAGGAGAAAAAAGGGAGCGAACTCCACCACCGATGGAATAACACGGAAATCATCGTCAAATAGTGGTTGAACGTCCGACCGAAGCGGTGGAACGGTTTATTGGTTTCTTTCCATACTCCGGAGTCCTGGGTTCGAGTACCAGACAACCGGGTTTTCCTTCCGTGTAGGGAAAAGATGCTCCACAGTTTGCGGGGAGTAATCAAAACGGAGTGGATAATATTTCGCAAAAAGAAGATATATTTCACGAAGGTTAATGATTGCCAGAGAGCATTTAAGTTTCGATTTACACGCAAAATAATATTTTATCGGAACTTGAGGATATAATTTGAGAAGTAGGATATATATTAAAGAAGTATTTGTTTAGCCTTTATTTGTAGATGCAATGGATGAAAAAGATCGAATATTTCATTTTTATTGATTTATTAATCGTCTGAGAAACTTTTAGCGAACTTAGGCTACGTAATATCCGAAATTCTTTCATGAAAGGATTACACTACTTAAAAATTAATTATTGATTTATCTTCATTAAACTCTCCTTTTATTTGGTCTTTGAGGAAATGTTTAAATTATGAGCTATCACCATTACACGTTGCCAGCAGGATAGCAGATTCTTGATTAATTAGGGAATGAATACGTTCTAAACCCAAACACAGAGGAGCTAATCATTTCGTAATAGCCACCATACTTCTCCAGCTTTAAGCTGCGGCATCTGGATTCCATTCACCCGGCCGAGTATTCATAATCAATCATTCAAATATCACATGCGGACGTATGGCACATACAGACGCTTTCCGTGCAGACATTGATAGATCACTCTTCGTCGAATTTTAATGCTGCAGGCCGTCAGCGATGACGAACTTAATTTTAATTGCTGAACTCTTAAGGAGGAGGCTACGAAACAGGGACACATTCTGAAGCTGGTAAACGGTCGACATTTTTGAATAATTCCACTCGATGAACGAGTTCGTGAGCTTTCAACTCTTAAACGGATTATTGTTCTGTTACGGAAAAATGAAGATATAAAAAGTCCATAAGAAGAAATAATTCTATTAGAAAAAAAACAAATGGGAACATAGAACATGATTTGAGTTGGAAAACTGTTTACGTAACCTTAGCAACGAATTATCTCTTTTGTTCTAAAGAACAGCACCGGTTTGAAATAAAATATTCAGCGATGCAGGCGTCGTACAGAAGAAGAAGAAATAAGAGAACATGGAATGGACGGGATGAGTAAATAAATTCTTTGAATAGCAATTAAAGAGATAAGTTTACGAAAATTAAAATAGTGGGACATTTAATCGAATACAAAACATGGAGAGACCGTTTCCAGACGTAATGATAAATGGTGGAATGAACTAATTACGAAGGTGATGGATGAGTACAGACGTCAATTTATGGGAATGAAGATGTTTTAGATAGGGTAGTTTAAGGATATGCGAAATTAACATGCGACTTCTAACACTCACTCCTGAGAGATAACATGTTACAGTTTTGCAATTAAAATTATTCGATGAAACTAAAATAAAATCACCAGAGTACAAGTGGAGAGATATCGTTGATCTGATCAAGTAGTAGAAGGAAATCTTATCTCTTCTTTCCTATCGTATTTTCACGTCACTCCCGTTGAATTTCGCCGTCGATCATTTTGCAAAATGATTCGCGATGCGAAGCAGGTGCCTTCATACGCTTTCATAAGAAATACTTTGGAAGTGAAACTATATACTTAGCCTTCTGAGAAAATACGCAAGATAAAGCCCCGCCCCATTAGAGTAACGTTTTAAGGGGTGAGAAGGACTTAGAAAAGAGTTGAACATCACAAATATAGGGTGAGCTGACAATGGTAAGAGGAGCTGCAGAATACAAATTTGCTGCATCCTGCCTCGAACCCCTCCCTACCAGCGTGTTTTGACCCCTAAATAGAATTTTCTAAAAATAAATACGCATTCTAGAATGAGCAATGAAGCCAGACAAACAAGTTATTCCTATTGTATTCTTCATATGCTCGTGGAATAAAAGAAGTTGAGAGAAAACACTGTCTGTAGGTTGGCTGTTGGAGCTATGAATTATTCTCCCCATTAAAGGTTGGGCTGCCAAGATTCGACTCCGGTTTGAGATATGATTTCAAGATCATACTTGTATGATACGCTCATCAGAATTTCTATTCCTTTATCAGCACCTTTGAAAAATTCGGGGTGCTCATGATGATAAATTTCTTTCACGCAAGAGGGGTGTACATGAATCTTTCATAAAAACTGACATAATGCGATGTAAAATACGAGCTTGCTCGAATTTGTTTTGCGAAAGTGAGTAAATTTCAACATATGTACGAGAAAAAGAATTAAGTAACAGGAGAACGTTTTCGTATGGATTCTTCGTAAATTAAAATACGCGCCGCTATAGAATGCTACAATATTTTATACAAAAAAAACACGTAAGGTTTTTCAGCAAGATTGAATGAATACGAGAGATATTAACGAAAAAAATAAATGGCTGTGAATAGATATAAAAAAACTTTAAAACAGCACTTAATACTACAATATAAAAAAGGATGCGTTAAGCAAAATAAGCATATAAGTAAATACTATTACAATAAAATTAATACTTAATTAATTGGTACATGCGTGTTAATATCATAAAATTCGTCAAGGAACTGAATAAAAATTTTATTTACATTTGAAGAATAAATCAATGAAACTATCGTTCAACTTCGTAAAAGCAGACGAGGATCATTGTCAAAGTCACCCCCATATGTATCAAACATTAATCCATTTACCACCGATGATTCTGTGGGATGTTCGTCATCAAACGTCTAATTGAAGGTTCCACGGGAATTACGAGTTATTTGCAGACGGTCGCCGATTTCGATGAGTCTGTCTGAAGTGGTTTCGCGACAGAAGGACGAATTCTCTAATCCGTATTGATCAAAAGAAGACGCTTGGAAGACCCATTGTCCGAGAGACCTTTGATGGACCGCTAATGAGCGAGATCTTCGGCGGCAGAGACCACTCAAACGTTTGGTAGCGTTTAAAGAGGATGCCCCTCTGCTAAGCAAACCAATTAGAAGAGGAAATTTCAACGAACGACGATGAGGAACGTCTATAGAGTTTCCTGAGGACACCTGACCAAAGGCGACCGACCAATCAACTAATAACCTCTTAAGGTCGGTCTTCCGTTCCTTTTGTTCATAGAGCAGCTGGAGAAATATTGTCAATTAATGTGCCGACTCCTTATTAAACGCTTTAAAAGGTTAACAGCTACTAATTCAATTGGTATTTTCATTTTCAATCCTCTTTCCCCACTTGATGTTATTAGTATATTACGAAAAGTAAATCTATTTTAAAATGTCGGCAGTTTGTACACCAAATGATTCAGGTACTGTACTTTATATCGAGATGCATAAAAATATAAAATAAAATACATGAAATGTGATCAATTTTACAGCTTGAATGAATGACTTCAATTATATATAGGTTCCGCTAAAATATTCATAGAAACTTAAAATAATTTTTCTAGGAATTTTGTTTTGAGAGCGAAATTACTGAATAAAAAGAAACTCAAATGACTTTGTGTTTTATCTTTACTTGATAAAGTTTGTTTTCTGAAAAAACTATATATGAATAAATGACAATTACAGACGCTATGTTCAATTACTTAAATTCATCAAATGTGTATGATATACGCGATGTATTTATCGCTAAGGAGGAGTTGTTTATTTTTAATGTAGAATAACAATGTAGCTTCTTAACTCGTGGCAGCTGCTTAACCTTCGATACCTGGATGGTCATGCGATAGAAAAAGACATCTGTGGACGAAGTATAAGATATTCAGAGTCCTCCAAATAAGAGACTGGAATACACAAACATCGGATGAGAATTAGATCTGTAATTTGACATTGCTTATATGTATACTTGACCTCGTGCGTACGCAGTTAGCAAAAAATAATACTTTAAAACGACCACTCATTTCATAGCCACAAGATGGCGGAAGTAACAAATATAAAGTCGATCGTTCGAGAATAAAGATGTAATTTGTAAACAATTAACATAATGCTCGGATTACGTACGAATTGAAGTTCCGGCAACTATATGCGAAATTTTAAATGGATCGACTGAAATAATACGTATAATAGCAAAATATCAAAGACTCTTGAGTGAGGCCAACTCCTATTAGATTACATAACATCTTAGGCGGCCATTTTCTCGCCTACGCAGCTTTCTGCCTTCTCCCACGCATCTCTTGGAATCGAGCGTCCAATGATACTCGTAAGATGCCATCCTAAACGCGGCGCCATTTCGAACTTATGAAACTCACGTCCTTAATTTTCGTACGAGATGAAAGTTGGTGATAATACGCAAGGTTCCCAGGACCTAAAAAACCGGATGGGGACAAGTTCCCAGCGAGAAAATACAATCCGAATAGGATGGAAAGAAATTCGCGACGGCCCAAATGACACGGAGTCGGGAGCGGTCATGAACAATCGCCGATGATTACCTCACCTGAGCGAGTATCGAGCAGAGCTTCTTAACGACGAGTCTCATATAAGTTAAGTCGCAACTTCCCGTACGTAAGCCTTTGATCTTGGGATAATGTCACTCCCTCTTAGCGAAGTAACACCTCTCAAACAGTCACCCACTGAAAGACGCGTGGATAGATAAAAATGGCGTAGGTAGAGGAGAAGATGCTAAAGGAAATGACGACAGTACGCATTGGAGCTGAAATCAACAGCGTCCGTTTGGCATTCAGATTTCCGGAAAGCCTTCTGCAAACCAGTTTCTTAAGCACGAGTGACGTCAACGTACCATCTGACCGACTTCGACACGACTGTTGAAACAAAGTTATGGTCACAAACGGGGTAAACAACATGGGATTGGGCCCTTTTGGTTGAATCATTGACGGGCGAAGGCAGGTTTTCGCGAAGTGTGGCTGTAGGAGTGGTCGGGGCAAGTGGTCGTTAGTCTAAAAGAGTCAGAGACTTTGGAACTGGTTACGGAATGATAGAACCCTTACGAAACCCGAAAACGGAGGGTTTCACTTCAATTTGAATAGTGGTATATATATTTTGGTTTATAGTGGTAAGTATATGAAGATCCGAAGTTTTAAAGCCGTGAAGCGGATATAGATGATTACGTATGTATAAAATAAAAATTATTCTGTGGTGAGAACAAGAAAGGAATTTTTAAAGACCCTGAGGGTCGACGATAGGATCTTGGAAGATTATTCCCATAATTCCAAAGAACAAGTCGAGGATGTCGAATAAAAAAATAGAGAAGATTTGAATCCAAAAGGGAGAATTGATTTCGCTGAAAGTTTGAAAGTCGATGCCTTTGGCAGGGAAGATTATTGGCGATAAAATTGCAGATTAGTCTGAGAACACGCTCCAAGAGACAAAGCAGCACTTTCATACACTTCGCGAAGTGTCTACATTCGCTCTCTTTCGCGAGACAACTGGTTGTTTCTGAAATGGATTCTGGAGCGAATAATGCTGGAAAACATTTCATTCCTCACTCTGTTTTTTATGACACTGTACTTTTGATGTCCAATAGCAAACAAATTTAGTCATTCCTAACTATAAACATCCGCTTACTAAACTATATACCATCTCGATTTAACTCGGTTTATTTATACAAATGTAAACGAATCGAATTAATTTACACAGATGTAGATTTATAATTTTCAGCTGAAACTGTTTATAGCTAAAGCTTCACTTAGCATTAGACGAATGAATAACAATAATAATTAGGGACTTCTAAGAACTGATACCCTCTGCGTTACCCTACAAGGCGGTTTACGGGATAGTTATGTGAATGCATTTGAATTAAATTGCGATTCGTATTTTCAGATATCGGTAGGATGAAACAAACATTTTCATCTCCATGTACCTATAATTAATTCCGTAACGCAAAACAAATGAATTTCAAATATCGCGATATAATGAAAAGCACCAGTGACTAACGTAGAATTCTATCACTCGAATCAAGTAAACAATCATAAACAATGTAAACAGATACGTATCAATAATCATCGAAATATTTACAAGTATCTCTACCATTCGTTTATGGAACGTCCTCTTGACCAATCAGCGGCATGGATAAATCTCGAACTGGGATATTTCAGTTAACTGCTACAAACGATCACAAATGCAAACATGAGGTGATTTAATGAGGTGGACGCAAACGGCATTAATTATATGCGTAAAAGATAGACGTTTAATGAGATGTTTCAATTATACAATCCTTTAATCGTTCCAGAACCTTTGAAGTTTCCGAACTTTATTTTTTCAGTCAAAGAAAGGCGAATTCTAAGTTATATAGTTAGTTATATAGAAAGTTATATAATTATATCTTTTAACCAACGTTTAATGTTGCTGTGTTAATGATTAATTCATTGGTTTATGAGAGACTAACATTTTGTAGTCATCATTTGAAATAATAGAATCGCTGAAAGCTTTTAATGTTAAATGAATGAAAAAAGTATGATTCTACGGATGTACAAACTTAAAGTTTTTGATAAAAATAATTTAATATGAAACGATTTCTAAATAGCATTCTAACCAATACAAAGAATTTACGATACGATTTTAACTTCTATTCGATGAAGTTTTGCGTAACAAGCAATAAATCAACCCAATACCGTATATTTTTAGCATTGATACCGGAGTGTACTCCGATATCAGTTCAGTGCCGGAACATCTTCTTTTAAGAGCACCACGTTCGCTGATATTTCGTTCGCCTATTAAATAATTAATCAATCGGTCGTTAAAAGTGCCACAAACGCTCGGTAGGGGTGAATGTAAGGACGAGGCGAATTTCTTAAGCAGTTAAAGGTCGAAGACTATAAAAATCCTTCATAAAAAGACGTTATATAATATGGCTATTTATATAAAAAACGCAATCATTTTTTTTACTGTAATAACGTCATTATAATGCTATCTCGATATCTAGTTAAGTATTCAATGGAAAACAAGGTAAAAAAATGACTGACTAACATGTCTTGGTCGACAACTCGATTACGGGATCAGTGAACATAAATTCACATTCGAATATACAACTTACTCAAAAGCAGAGGACAAAAACTATAAAATTACTTCATCTTCTATAATGAATGACGAATCGTACGGCTTACAATAGCTCTTCAGGACCTAAATTTACATGTAAATTCTCCTTTTCGTTAACTCATTATTACTTTCCTTAAACGATTCTTGTTTTGTTACGCAATACTCAACAATGGTTATCCTCTGTAATAATGCACTTCCTAAATTTTGTCTGCGTCATATTTTTGGTGATTAAAATGAATACTTAAAGCTTAAGAGCGATTTAATATCTTTGCATTCTTCGTAGCATTATATGATTCCTGAAAAAAGTCTTCAAGAGCTATCAAAGGTTTATATAATACAATTAAAATAACGAAACCGCTGTAAAAATTTACTACTTTGTTGAACTTAAAAGCACTTCCATGAATATTTAAAGCTTTTGTAATACATAAGCTTCGTTCAATACCGATATATCTGCAATATAAATAACTCTTCCATTGTTCTTAACGCTTAACTAGTTTCACAAAGTTATTTTCACGTAAATCAACTAGCATGTTCGACCTTCGCGATAACTTGCGGCCAGTGTTCGTAAATTAAAAATTCACTTGCAAATGGATCATGGGTAATTACTGATAACGGTTATCGTCCGTTTACCGAAGGAAGACGATCGCTGAACTAATTTATGACGTCTTCTTTTGCGTTCGTACGTTAGCAGAGAATTCACAATCATACTCGAATTAAATTCCGATAAAAAATGAATTCCTAATGAAATTAAATAGCGAAAGATTTATGCGATATTATCGAAATCGAATGGAAAATATTATATGGTGAGTATTAGGAGAGATATCAACAAAATTAAACGTAATTATGTCTCATTAAACAATTACCTTCAGGGCAATTCTTATGCAACTCAATAGTTTTCTTCTCTTAGAACTTCTTCTCTGTGTATAATGATATACACAGGTAATTTCATAACCCTTTTAACATTTTTGCTATTGGAAACTTATTATTTACACTGTTGCAAAAACTGACGTTCTTACGTCGATCGCTAAACGTACGTACGTGCCACTCCGAAGTACGGAAGAGGAATTCCGTGCTTAACTGTAACGATACACGTGGAGGCTAAAACTATTTTCCACCATTTGCCAAGACGATTGTATAACACGGGAGCATAGATTGGTGCATAAGGAGGGGGTGTTGGCGATTAAAGAGAAAGGACGATGGGTGCATAGGGAAAGGAGGGCTTTCCACAAGCGGATGAAAAAATACACGTGGATAAGGGAGGTGATGATGTAACGCGCTGCTGCAAGAGTATTGTCGCGAGATTATGTAAGGTCATTTTTTTTAACGATCGAAAATAGGTTACCTCATCGTCAACTTCGCGTGAGAAGGAAAATGCCATTGGCTCGCGACGGAAAACAAAGTGGAATGACAGGGAAATGGCTGAAAAAGGAAGACTTCGATGCTACGAACCGTGTCTTCAAGTTGCCAACTGCATGCGGAATGCGTCGGTTGAAAATGTGGGTTGGGAGACGTGTTGTAGACAAACGTTGACGATTGTAAGAACCGACATCATTATTGGCTTCTCCTTCGGGTCATTATTGACAACTATCGATTGAATTAAATCTATAAGCCTATGAGCGGAATACATAATTGACCTTATTGTTGCGGGAAATGTTAACAATCCTTTCGTAGATAATGTAATTATGAATTGTCGTCCATTCTTGGCAGTTACGAAAGAAAAGAAACATGATAAGTAACGAAAAATAATTCTCACAATTTAAGTCGCATAAAGCGATTTAAATCGATTGTAAAGGAAGGGTAACGTATTGCAGTTCTAGCTTTCTATTTAAACCAAAAATCAGCCTTGGGGTCGTAATAAATGTAAGTATGATACGATCACCTCAGAACGTTGCAGCTATATTCCCACATTCTCCCCTTACATAAAAGTACCAAAGCTAATACATTTATCACTGAAATTTCCGCCTTAGGCGTTGAAACGATCTTTAAAATTGTACACCTTTCGTGGAATAAATGTCGTCTGTAGAACAGGTTTCGACGTTCATGAATTGAGTATTTACCCGTTTTCGACCTAAATAATGGGAAATATTAGGAATAGCGGGCGTATAAACATAAAACTTCAGGGAAATGGGAAAGACTAATGGGAAAAATATCGATAAAATAGTAATGTTATAAATTTCTCCCGATGGTTTAAAAATTATTACGTACAGGAGATAAAGGGAGAACGGGTTGGGCAGTGATTTTAGAAAATCAAGGAAATTCAATCTATGAGAGTAGAGGGCATTTTTAACAAACAAAAGTTAATCGAATTTCCCTCGCTTTAATAGGTAACGCTCGAAAGATTAAATAAAAACTAGAAAAATTATTTTTTCACTCATACAAACATAAACTGCGCTCTACAATGTACACAATCAATAATAACATCTTCTCAACAATCTAAATTCGTAGTAAGATTTTCCGACAATCTTTACTTATATAGTGGACATTCCGAAAGGAAGGGGAAGAAAAATACGTTACGAAATGGTTTAGGATATCCGTGGAGGAGACATTTTTCAAGGACAGACGGGCAGACATCCAAACAAAAGACCCCAGTGCAGCAAGGGTCATCGGGAATTAGATAATCGACAAAAGAAGATCAAGGTGAATTAGGATGCGAAACGGAAAAGTGACGTAATGATTTTGGGGATGAGTTGTGCAATTTGACGTCAGTAAGAGGCCCAGCCAGGAGACGTACGTAACCTACTCTGCGAACCACTTGCGAGGCTTCTCCGGCAGCAACAAGTAACTCATTAGGATAGGGGGATCAACAAGATAGGTGAGTTGAACGTTAGAAAGCCATAAAAGTAGCCTCTTGCGTGGAACGGAACTCCTAGGTTTCGTCTGAGATAGACAAGTAAACCTAATTTTAGTACGCAACAAGCTAATGTTCTAACCCTATGCTCAACACGTATCCAACGCTCAAATTTCTTATGGCAGGCTGCATTTTGAACTACAGTAAGACCCCGCTTAACGCGAGAGATACGTTCCAATAACTTCCAGCGCTAAACGAGGTAACGTAACACTTGCATATGTAAATATGTAATGAGGATCAGTGGTAAATAACAGACAATAAGATAATTTATCAGTTCTTGCAGAATTTATCACAATAAAATATTATGTTTATATCTTTATATAACTAGTAAAGTCGATGACAACTTATAAATCAATTGTGACGCAGGAAGATGCGTTCGTACTGTGATTGGGACTTCGGAGAATATAGTCGGAACCTTTATTCTGAACAGCGTAACAAAAGACCATTGAAAAAGATACATAGTATACACCATCGCTATATAGTGCACCGCTTAAGGTTGGTGCATGGTTTCGTTTCGTTTGCACACATATACAACAAAGTATCAATACAGCGTGCGATTTAGGGGAATTCCAATAATACCACGTAATTCTGAAACAGCTTGGAGCGGGGTCTTACTGTAACTCTAATAGTCGAAGGAAGCATGAATTTATATGTAACTAATAATCATATAATAGATGCAAGATGCTTATATTTGGTTAGTTCAGCCATTAATATTACCACAATACAAAATCCATTCCAGACAAAACGAGAAGAATTTACGCAATATTTTAAGATACATAAATTCATAAAAATATATTCGGACAATTTACAAATATACTTCCATTAATTTCACGATTTTAACAATAGCGTATTTTGATCAAATTTGAGATAGTTAAAACTTACTTTTCACCAAACCAGCTCAAAAGATGTCCAGTTAAAGAATTAACCAAAGACGTATCTTCATGGATAAAAAAATGACCGGTACTAAGGTGATAAACAAAGAACAGTTCTCTAATGACATTATTATAAATTACGGTGAATATTTACAAAAAAATCTCCAATTACTACTCCATTAATTCTTTAAACCCTAAAATACGAGAGACTAAGGGGCAATAAATAAACTTTTAAAACGAAAATAATGTAAAAAATATATATCTAATATTAAACATCGATTAAAATAGCAGTATTTCTTCGTAAATATTTTCTTCGAATGTGTAATGAACTAGCAAAGATTAATATCTTCATTCTTACGTGCAAAGCATTAAATTTCAAGTGAATGGAATTCCTGGTAAAAGTAGGCGTATATTATTTCTCCATCTTCGATTTCTCGGAATAAATATCTACGATGCGAAACTGAAAAGCTCAAGCAGATATCGTGTCGGTAAGAATATGGCTAATTTTATTTTTACACCATTAATAACGCTTGGAAATTAAAATTAGATGGAAAAGCAGGTACTCCACTCAGTATATGATCATTATATAAGACCCTGTTAAAAGCCCAAGTAGATATCGAAGTCGCGAATGCACTTCAAACCCCATTTGAGCTTTTAAAGAAGTGTGACAAACTACTCGAGTTGATTCCCTTCACCCTATACATAAATAAATAGTTATAGATCCCCTTCGACAATTCCAGTTATTCATATGAATAAACCTGTGATTGAATCACAGTTACTGATGTTCCGCGATAAGAAAATGATCGGATCTTATCTATATCAATCTATGCCCTGATTTGATGTCTTTGATATGGATTCCATACAAGAGCGGACGGTCATAATCAACAGCGGATGGAAAGGAAATACATGAACTGCAAATGTACCGAGATTGGACAGACCATTTCTCCAACCCTCCACACGTTCCACGCTACCGTTTTCAGCCCAGAAGAACGGGTCTCCATCGAGGAAAACGATAGTACTGAATCTAGAACGGCCACTTACGCATAGGTCTAGACAGAACATCATGAATAATATCTCGTACAAACGGTCGTACGTAAAGGATTGATTCTTTCCACATTTCCAAGTGGAGATTACGGAAGTGGAATTTTATCTTCAAGGGTATTGGTGGAGGAGAATATAAAATAAATATAGGACTTGATCGATAATTCTCTATGAACGATAAATATTAAAAAGAAATGTTCTTAGGAAGATGATACATTCAGAACGAAACCATTTGACAAACTCTGGAATACACAAACAGTTTATGAAAGGTTAAAAATTCATTCTTTAATATTTAAGCTATATCTGCAGGGAAGAATCAAATACATAAAATATTTACAGTATTTTTAAAGTTTTCTCGATTTCTTGATTATTACGCAAGTTTTCGAATTATTTCAAATAATTACCGTTCAAAATAGCTTATCAAAAATTATTCTTTGTAAAACAAATACGTTTATAGTTGCAAATTCAAGCATGAAATAGATTTTTCAAGAGATGAAATTTCAAAGTATTTCCTTTTCATAATAAATACTTCCCTTTAATACAAGAATTTTAATCGAATAAATTAAATTATAAAGTAGAGAATCTGAGACAAAAACAAACGACAATGATTACGAGGAGACTTGATAAATCGCATTACTTTATCCAATCATCTAATTGGATTAATCAACAATGAAATGCAAACTTCGGAAAAGCATTCATTCGCCAATTGAACAATGAGGACAAATATAAGGAGAGGTTGCGAAACTTTGCGTGCGAACGTAAGGTAATCGTGAATTTCTGCCATTAGATCTTTTACTTACTGTTCTATAGTCTCCATGATCAAAGCGCGCGATATAAACTGCTGCTAGTGGAAATTTACTTTGTCTTAATCGTTTACGTAACGTAGGTTTCTGAGAATCACGCTCGCCTACGTATCAGCTTTATTCCGAATGAAACCCTGTTCATACCTCTACCTTTCGTTTTATACTAATAGCACATAAAGAAAATACAAAGCAAAAAAGTAAAACTACTTAGCCATTAAATTATTCAAAATAAAAACTCTAAAATAATCATAGAAATACGCAAAATACTAGTCAAAATGTGGCAAAATTAAAATAAAATACTCTTCAAAGAAATTAATCTCCCCTCATTTTATTTCATTTATCTCATCCATCTACGAATAAAATGGATGAAACCTAAAAAAAACTAAAAAGAAAATGATTAAATTCAATCATAAAAATAAATCTACATGAAACGTAAGTGAAAATGTGCTTTTTTAAAGCTTAAAGATAAATATATCAATATAAAATATTATAAAATTCAAAAATAACTAAAATAAGGCTAGAAACGTGTGAAAAACAAATTGCGTTACAAACAAAATTACAGTTAAACACGTTTAGGGTATTAACATAAAATGTTCGGACTTTATCAGAATATAATTCCTCACTTAACTTTAAGCTTTTTACTTTAACCGCTGCAGCAGGTCTCCATTTTACATGATTCTGCAGTGTATTGATCGTACCGGAATTCCGATTTCCCTTTGGTATTATCTGTATTTTTTACTCTCTACACCACATATGTTCTTTCTATTAGATTCGGAGTTTTGTTTTACGTTTTTAGAAATTGTTTCGTACCAAGTATGACTGGATATCTGACAGTGTAACTGCATCTTTGCAAAAATAAGTGTAGCCTTCAGAAGAAAATTATTAGGGTATTACTAGAGAAGCAAATACTGGAGGAGATTAGATTTATTTAAAAATAAATACATTTCCGAATAAAATCACGAAAATGATGATGCAGTCTTTTGTATTGAGAGTCAATCCACCGTTCAATATTAGTCTCATAAAACTATAAAAAATGAACTATCCAATTCAGAGCTCACTTAGGGTAAGCTCGGATCGGAAAAATTTAATATCAAAGTACATCCGAAACATATAAATACATCATAAACATAAGCGGTAAAGTAAGCAAAACAAAGCGCAAATCTGAACAGGTGAGCTATCGAGATGTCTAAGACGTAAACAACACAAAGCAAAGCTATTTTAATCCAGCTACTACGCCCATTCTAACGAAAATAGGGGTCGTATCCTTTCGTAACAACATTCCGGACATCGGGACGAAAGAAATAATCGACAATTCCACATCAAACAAGACATTCTCGTCCCTTACTTCGGGATATTCATTGCTCCGTAAAGACTCTCGCAACGGAATTAAGAAATAATCAATTTAAAAGCCTCGCGGACGTAAACACACCGGCGTTCGTGAATAGTCTCGTTAGATTTTAAACTCCAAGGAGCGAGTCCATAGCAACCGAGTGCAAACACACAAAGACACGTCTCTGAGGGAAATGATTTCAAAGTAGGAATCGAAAGGTGGCTGTGGATGCAAGAAGCAATAAAAACGAGGCGAAGGATGTGTGCTGAGAGCGAGAGAAAATTTTTTCCTCGTTCAATTACTTTTATCGGAGATAAAAAAAACTGTTTTCGTATCCCACAGGAGTTACAAGCGAATAGCTCCCATTCGGAATAGCGCTGAAGGAAGAGATGAGGACAGGGGGAATGAGGGAGGGCAAAATCTGGGGAGACGAAGAGGGGAAGGCAGTATAGATCGTTACATAACGCTGCCTTTGGCGTGGAAGAGATGTGGTCCATGGGAGAGGACGGCAGACTAAATCATTCTCCGCATCCCTGATACGCCTTCGAAACGGTATTATTGCATGCGATTCGAAATAATGCAATTACGGTGAAATACGTTTAAAATGCGTTTGACGGCTACGAAATCGGAGGCGACGATGTGCAACTGTTTTTCGAAAGATGATCGTCCCTCGAAGAGAGTTCAGCTATGCGTGTTTGTCTCGCCAGCTGTTAAAAGCTTCGACATGCGCTATCCTAATTATCCAAGGGATAATTTATAAACGAGCTAAACGTCTACATTAGACGGGAGAGGAACTCTTTCGTTGAATCGTCTCCAGGCTTGATTTAGGAAATCTTTCCCGGGATTTTCTCTTATATAATGCCCGCTATTCCCCCCACATTTCTACGAGCCTATGCTATCTGTCTTGATCAATTTCGTAGAACATACATTGTGTTATTCACGGAAAGCAGCGGTGATTGAAATACGACCGATATAAATAAGTTAGTCATGCGCAATTACTCTCTAATTAACGACTTCATGGTATATGAGCGTTAGTTACTCTTTTAAAATGTATCTATGTATGGTTTTCATGCATTTTATTTCGCAGTTAACAAATAAAGGAAATGAATACAGGATGGATTGTTTAGGTTTCCGTTTTATTTCCTAGTATTACAAACTGGTTGCTCAACAGATTAATTTTCCATTATTTAAAATGACTCAAGTTTTTAGTTCTATAATGCTTATATAATCCTTTCAGTATGGCACTGTGCCGCACAATTTATGTTAAGCTTATTTGATTCGTAAACTGTTTTTTCATACTCGAATATTTAAGAACTAAATCATGCAGTATATACGGATTTTATCCAGAATTTGTTAACACTATTAAACAGGAAGTATTATTTACGAATTGATTACACGTGTATTGTGGATTATAAAAATATATTTCAACCCAAGTTCGTATGTTTATTTATATTTATATAGATAGAACAACTCATCCGCAATGATCAGGACTGTAAACTTACGATTTTCTTTAATTTCAAATTTCAACTCGTGTATTAGGCAATGGTTTCCAAAGTCTACTTTTACGTAACATCTTAAACTAGCATCCTCGAGAGATGACGCCCAATTTTTCTACGCGGTCCCGATACTAAGGAAATCCCTATTCAATTTCTTCATGTAATTCCCTATAACAGATTTAAAACAACGTATCTTATCTCAATCGTAACGGAATGACGAAGCGATGGAAAGGAAATTTGTTTCCATAGCACCCCCAGTTCCTCGGCTTACATAAATTCAACCTCTGCGTCAGCGGCAAATGGAATTCCGATTAGAGTAGCTTAAGGGCAACTAAATGAAAATATTGGATCGATTCTCACGAGATGTTTATTGCCTTTAGAACCTTCACCGATTTAATACGCGAAATGTACAGCGAAATTAAATTTACGGGTGTAATTCAAGATGAATTTCGCGATTGCAATGAGAAACTGAAATGTAAAAAATTAAAAAAGTATTTCTGAGTGCCTTTACCTCTAAACTCGTCTTTCGCGAGTTCATCGGTATCTCGTGAGAATCTATTTATACATCCATTGTCCCGTAGAAAAAGTTTGAAGTAGATTAAAGTTTTGATAGAAGATAAGAATACCATCAAATACATCCTTAATTTTCTTGTTTTTACCAATAGATGATGATTTAAAGGTAAACATTATTTTATAGAAAAATCACCCAAAATTTTCACTTTTAATAAATTAAACCAATAAGCAAAAAATAATAGGAATTGAACAACAGTTTTTATGTTTTTATAATGGAAAGGAAATGGGTTTCTCAATCTAAGTTTCTCATTTACCATAAATGTGCTCGAAGCTTAACCTAACAAGATACTATAAAGTAAATTTTATGTTAAATTAAGTCGATATTAAAATGTAGTCGGTAAATATTATTTCAAGGTTAATTTAAGAACCCATATTCAGCTTTCTGCAGTGCTTATTTCCTATTAAGTGGGCGGAACTGGTTAAGTTACTTAAAAGCTGAGAGGAATAAGGAAATTGGTAATTCTGGTAGTCCTTGGCGCAAGAGACCTTTATCTATAAATATGTTATAGCTTACTAGGAACAATAAGTCATTATAAAAGTACAGCTCCCTTGAAAACCTGCTAAAAACAAAGTATATTCAGTGTTAAATTTCTTTTACTTCAACGAAATGAATTCTAAAAGTTCCAGTTATGTTTTTCACAAATTCAAAATGAAATTTTGATCACCTACATGGTTTTCATTGGGAAAAGAAAGGTTTATAATGTTACGAACAAAAACGATTTAATATATTTGTGATGAAATAACTTCAGTAACATTTAAACAAATACTAAACACTTAATGGAATTTAGAGTCATTCTCACCATCAGAGGCATGCCAAAACTTTTAACGTAAAATCTACATCCTCACCCTTCTTAACTAGCGCCAGAAATTCTTCACGTCTAAGCAAATTAAAAAAGTAAAAATATGCAAGATCGAACTGCAAAAGAATGTTTTTTTCTGCCTTACTTTGAAATACAATACGATTCTAGGCGTAAAGCCAGTTGATGATGCAGCTTTAAATCCAACTCTCTGAGATGCAAGCCAGTTATTATGCAATCGGGAAAGAATCCTTTTTCCATAAAGATGAAGAGAAGTTTTTGTGTAAGTCAAATAAAGGGTGATCTACATATTCCGTGGGAAAGTTTGGGACGGGAAACGGAAGCCGATTCGATATAACCAGAAAGGGATTGCATCAATCAATTTAAAAGTCACAATTTGGATACGGAAATGCTGGTCAGCCGACATGAATAATGGAACCAAAATCTCAGTTACGAAAGGAAAAAAGATTTGGCGTTATTTAGGGGGGGGGGCGTTCGAATTTTGAAAATAGTATTTATTCCTTTCTTTTCCGTACACAATTAGCACTTTCGCTATTGCTTGTTGCCTAGGCGACATCTTGCGGGAAGCGAGATCGACGGCTAGATATGTTTTATTCAACCGCGGCGTACGTAAGGGAAGCAATGCTACAAACCTATCACCTCCTCGATCTATATGAGAGTGATTCCATTTCCATATTCAATTCTGAAGGAAAAGAAAACAAACTGAGCCCGGAAAGACAAGTGAAACTCGGATCGGAAAAGAATAGTACATCTCGACGCTGTTATTGTTAGCAACTGTTATTTTAAGACGTTCATTGAGAATTCTAAGCGTTATCCAATCGGAAACGTTTCCAAGATTACGTGAACGAAGACTAGAAATAAAGAAAGGAGGAAAGCTGTTTTAAAACCGTGTTAACACAATACGTATGCCTACTTTTTTCACATCCTACATCCTTAATATATATAATTAACTCTACCCGGTTATTATAATGACCACCTTCCCAAATGAAAGGTGCTACAGATGAGCAATCATGGACTCGTTCCTTTCGAACGATGATTAATTATCGGCTGATAATAGGTTTAAATGGAGTGATATAAAAAATTTTTTGAACGAAACGTGAACAATTAATCAGTCTCCATGGCATTTTCGTAACCACAACGTAACACAGCAAGCAGCGTGACTGGCGGACTTTCATTGTACCTCAGATAAGCAGCATTTCGAAACTTCCGATGAATAGGCACTCGAAAAAAAGTTATATAATTCTCGATGTTGGTCAATCTATACCATTTTCTGAGATACATCCCTTATAGTACGTATTGGAATTATTGAAAGATAGGGAATCATGTGAAGCACTTAGAAATAGATATTTAAATAATAAAATGTTTCATACATTTCTCATATATTAGTTCCACAATAATGGTTGTTAATGGCAACAAATAATAATTATAATAACGAATAAGATAAAAATATTTGTTATTACTGATCAACGCAGTAAAATTAATAAATAACGAAAAGTATTTTGCAACATTTTAAGGTAACCTAAAAAATATAAATTTTAAACATCTACAAAATATTTCGTCATCTTCTTTTCATTAGTTATAATATTTAAGAATTTTACAGTATAAGAACCTCAATGTATGATAAAAATATAAAGCTTGACGAAACCACAAAAAATAAGCTCTCAAAAAGAAAACAAACATAAGAGGAATAGACACAAAATGAAAATCCATACAAAGATCCAAAACATGGTCAATAGAGTACTTTTTGAGCGATTGTTATAAGGATTCATTATTAATTAATCGATTCAATATTGTAGAATAGTAATAAATAATTATACATTAATATCACCTACATTGTTTCCTTTCGTCATTCCTCGAAATTATAACAATTACAAATTCCGAACCACTTATCGTCGCGAATACGTGGGCCATCTTGAAAAATTCAACAAGAGTGAAAGAGTTTTTCCTGTTTCGCCGTCGATTTCCAAAACAGAGGAAAAAAAACATTGAGATTTCACTCGCGCCACGAGTTTCGAGTAAAACGAGCCTGTATCTTAAACGCGTAACCGCCAAAGACCAACATTGATGACCCAAATAGCTGAAATATACGGAAGCGCGTGGAAGATCGCGTAACGGAATTGGATCCACGAAATTATGACCGCATTTCGGTCGAGAGTGAGTTTCGACGAGATTGAAGATGGACGGATGGCCCTCGTACGGGAAGGTTCGTGGAATCACGGAAAGTAGGCCTTGGAGTGAAAAATACTCATCCCGTCCCATTACGCAACTTCCCAAAACCGAGAGCTGCTAGAGCCGGGTTCCCTTGCACCGGCGGGAGACAATGGCGCGCTATGGGTTTATATAACGAGGGATCGACGCCATGATTAAGGCCACATTCATTCGCTATTGAACGGAAGAGATTTTGCGGAAGAATTGAGCGAAAGAAAGTATTTTCGGCCCCCACTTTCCCCCCCTCCCACCGTGACGTACAGTACAGATAAGAGCGCGTCATCAGATTAACTCTTATATAATGCCTCGGACGATTTTCCTTATTCACTGCCTACTCGAACTCCTTCGATTAACGGTAGACCAATGCGCTAATTAAAACTCCACATCGAAGGAGGAAACCATGCGTAACCTCGAACGCGAATTTAAAGTTCATTTTCGATGGCTGTGGAAACTCAAAGGGTGACGTTTACTTGCAGACGACCTTAATATGTATAGCAGTTGCGATGATGTGCAAAGGGAGGAAGTTTGTGGTGGTGGCTTCCGCCCTAACTTCGTAGTCTCTTTGATGACATGACATTATTATAAATCGCATATTCATAACAATTCTTCATAACAAATAACTTAAAAATCACCCAAATTTGGATATTTAATTATAAATATTCAACCTGAATGATTTATAGCACTATTCAAAACATTAACACAGATTATATGAACCTTGCTGCCTTGATTTACCTATTTTGTAAATCGGATACGTATATTCGAACTGTCAAAAATCTTCAAAACAGTTCAAGCATTTTATTGCTGCAAATATTATAATGTTTCCTAGTCATGGAAAAATTATCCGCAAAGAAAACACACCTTCATTAAAATAAAAATCATGTTCGGATAGAATGGTAGATACTGGAAAAATGAAGACTTTCAAGACATGGAAGAACAATAAAGACTATAACACTGCCATAAAGTTGATAGTCTGTCGATTTTCATAACGAGATATCTGCAACTTCCGTTTCATTCATGGCAATGGAATGCCACTGTTATCTTATGATGAATCGAAAAGAACTCAATAAAAAAGATACCGAAGAGCTCACATGCGGTGATTGAATGACTGACCTATTATAAAAGCCTTTTTTATCGTGCTTATAATTATTTATTATGACGTCCATCGACGGAAAAAAGTCCTTTGTAATGAGAACATACAAATGAAACGGATAAAAGTAATGGAGCATTCTTAAACTAACCAACTGAAGGGGCCTTTTGATGTATTATGCATAGAAATTTTCCTATTCTTTTCGATGTAATCGCTACAAAGCGATTTACGTTTGAACGAATAAAATAGAATATAATGATAACGCATATGGGATGGGAAAGTTTCGCCACGCCAAGAGCTTTTCACAGGGTCAGGTTTTTGCTCAGCTGACGGAATGGTTAAAAATATTTGTAGGCCTTGAAAATATCGCTTGGAGATTTGCACACTTTTGCTAGATGTAAAATATATATATATATATATATATATAGATATTTTAGCGGAAAATCACAGATTCAAATCCTTTTATTCCTTCGTTACTACTTCGTACAGCGCTATATAAGGACTGATTTACCTTACATGAAATTGATTTACACGTCATAACAATAACTGTAATAAAAAGAATAGAATTACGTAATGAAACGTGCTTTAAAACGATTTTTTTGAATCAACGTCTTTAAATTAGAGATAATTATATGTGTCCTTTCTCAGAATTTCTCAGCTGATCAGCCCGCATTGGGAAGATACGGCACGCGGAATTCGTACGCGCACCCTAAAGGGATAGAAATCAACACGAAGTAGGTGGCGCCGTAAAAGAATGAAACACTCACCAAATCGAACCGCCTCGTCGTACTTCTGCACGGCTGCCTCAACCTGGTTCCGCTGGAAGAGTTCGTTGCCTTCGTCCCTCAACTGCACAGCCCTCAACTCGGGGCTCCACCACTTTTCCACCAGACTCTTGATGAGCACGTTCGTCTCCAGAGGCCATCCGACGTTCATTCTGTGTCCGCAACGTACGCACGGCTTTCCTCCTTCGTTGTTCAAGCATTTCTTGCAGAAAGTGTGTCCACAAGGGGCGGTCACCGGCTGGTAGAGCACCCCCTCGCAAACCGGACAGGCAAAGCACGCCGGAACGGGCAATGAGGTGGCGGCGACGGGTCCGGCAGCTTGGGCTGCCCCCTGTCCCCCTTTGGCCCCCCTGTGAGCCGGGGAGGTCTGTATCGGCGAGTTCGATCTTTTGTTGCCGGTCACCGCGTCCAGGAGTGCGGCGGCGAGGTGCCGGAGGCGATCGGGAGACAGGGCGAAGCTTCCTACGCGACGGCAACAGTACGCGTAAACCCCGATGGCCTCTCGGAGTCTTCCGGAGCGGGCAAGAGAGTCTCCCAGGCCCAGGTGGAGGCTGACGCCGCCACGACCGAAGCACCGGTCGTCCGCCTCCTGGAGCCTGTAGCTTCGACTGTTGTAACCCTCGGCCATTGCGGCGAAGGCGGGCTCGGACGAGATCACCACCTCCGTTTTGCCCGCGGAGAGAACGATGCGCGGAGGTAGAAGGGCCTTTCCGGAGGCACGCTTCCGAGTCTTCTTGGTTCGATGGAACCACTTCGGTTCGGGCGAACGTAGAACACGAGCCACGGTCACGGACGGGACACCAAACACGGGATGAATCGGAAAGAGTTATCTGAAAAATTGGGACGCTATCACTCGAGAGCAGCTGTACCAAAGGGTATTGCGAAACGAACGATAGACCTCTTGACGGTCGAGGATGAAACTCGCAGTGCGTGGCGACGGCAAACGAGTAGTATTTATTCGCGACGGTAAACAACTTGAGCGGTCGCTCCGAATACAGTGTACGGTGTCGCGCACTCGACCAAATTGAACACCACTAAACGAACCGTTCGTGTTTTTTATATCCGCAGAGGAATGAATGTCTGCTCAAGAAAGGTTCCGTCACTTCCAAGATGTGCTCCGATGTATGGTCGGGGGCCATTCTCGTCGAATATTAAAGGAGAATGGTCTTAAAGAGGATCACTGATGATCGAAACACAAACACAACACACACTGTTGTTCGACCTTTGCCTCCGTGGGTTGGCAAAGCGTCCTCCTTCGACGGAATTATAGAGACGCAAACGAATCACACTTCGAAAGGCAGCTCCCCGCGAGTACGACTTCAACACGTGAAATGCCAGCGTCTCACTCAACGTCGTGCACTGCCCCCGACAGCTGGGAGGCATATACCGGGAAGGCATGTTACATAAGGGTCACGTTACCACGTATACCGCCTGCTATTGGCTGCGTTTGAAGGCGGACTCCTCCCGCGGATTCGAACCGACAAACAGCGCGCTGACTCCTGCTGCGGTGATTCCCGGAAACGCATAAATGAGGCATCGTAATGGCGCGCTAGTTTCGAAATCTCTTATCTCCGTCTCTGAGAATAACAGCAGGAAAAGTCATGCGAAATTATATAACCATCTCGCTCTTGATGGATTGCTTCTGAAATGTGTCCTAGATTAGTGATAACCTATCTGGAATTCGGTCTTTTTTTGACGGTTTCCTATCCGTATACAACTGCGCAATTGGAACGTAAAATCTGTATATACAGGTATTTTATACATATACATTCTGCTTTATATGTGTAATTTAAATTTTGAAGTAAAAGAAGCATACTATACGCCTTTTTGATAAATAAAAGTACATCATAGATATAAAAAGCGTTTTCCTAATATTATTTCGTCAGCTAGAATTATATACAGTAAGAACGTGACTAAATAACAAAATAAGGAATGTTCAGCTCAAATTCTCAATGAATCAATTACGTCAAAATTAATTACCTTTATGTTAGCAAATATTTTAAATTATCTTATAATGGGCACGTGTTCGAATGAATTATTACCTAAAAAGGTAATTCAATATGTGGTATAATATTACAGAATGTCCATCTATTTCTCAATATTAGAGTTCAAAGGAAAAAGTTATCTAACAAATTATCTGTTATAATTTCCTCAAATTACATAATTGATTTAAATAAACACGTGCAATTTATTATCATGGAAAAAACAACTTTCACTTATTTGCGGGTGGAATAAATATAACCAAGCGGTTGCAACTTAGCCAAGGTTAAGCGCAGATGGAGTTAAATCAATTAGTAATGGCTTTTTTAGAATTTATTTGATGTCTTATTGTTGGAATTGAGGATCTCTAACTACGATGGTAAAATGGAACAGTGATTAAAACCGAAATTAGACGAATACGCATAATTTCTTCCTTTTTGATATGATTGAGCTTTTTGATTTCAAACTTGTGTGAGAATAAAGGAAGCATTGTTTGGTTCAGAAAACATATATTTAAATAGGACGTATATCTTACCCTGAGTTGATCGATACTTAGTAACCTTTACCCTCAAGCCTGCGTAAAACTCAGTGTAAAGAGCCGGCCAAAGTTTTAGACGTAACATCATTTAAGCGTAAACTTTATCTAAAAAGTAAACCACCTCCAAATGGAGAATAATTATTTAAAAATTATCAAAATATAATTAGAATTATTGAAATCAACATTATTTGCAAAGTTTCTCAACAATATTTTTATTCTAGCATATTTGTAGATTGATTGTTAGTAGCCGATAATAAACACTACCAGTAGATGTTTGAATACGTTACCATTGTTGAACGATGGCCCTTTTATCATAGATATGGATTAAGCAGAATAAAATTTTAGAATAATAGTTATAAGTAAGATGGAAACGCATATTCGAAGTGTTATTCAGAATAATAAAATTAAGGTGGTATAGACGGGTATACTTACGCAAAAAGTTAAGGAGTTTTCTCACGAAAGAGAAACAAAAGACCAATTACATTTGCAATTTAAAGCCACCTTAATCCCCCATGGAAATTTCTACAGATTTAAATTGCTCCAATTAGAATTATTAAAATTAATATCATGTTATTTAATTATTATTATTTAATTAATTAATATAATTCTTATAATTTACTTAATTCATAGAATCAATCAAAAAAGCATGAAAGTCTGTTATCCAAATGAAGCAAATACATCGGAAAATAAAATAAAATTTTGAGTGAGGTTGAATACGTAATTCTTAAAAAAATTCCATAAGAAGCCCAATTGAGGAGTGTTTTATCTTAATCTGGGAACTTTATTTGCCCTCGAAAGGGTAGAATTTTAAGTAAGGCTGATTCCGGCTAATACCCAGAAATTCGAGAGGATTTAATTAACCCTCTTCAAGAGAATAATCTATTTGGATCATTAAGGGTTGAATTTAGCTCTGCTGCAGTTGGAAACAGCCGGCCTCAGATTATCCAAAATGGGATTACCACAATCAAGGGAAAATTAGGCTCCATAAAAGCGTGTATGCACCTTTATTCTGTATATTTTCATCCAATATTTGCACGAATACGGCAGAACCTTAAAATATAATGTATTATCGATTCAGAAACAGTCTCTACTCATATTGGAGATGATTAAACAAATATAGAATCCACTATTTTATTAAATTTCACATTTGAATGAGGAAGGCATATTTTATAGAGAATAATCAAACTTACAAACTTCCTAACGAAAACAAATGAATATTAAATAGAAGTCACCCTAAACTCTCGCCTTGTAAAATATAATATACATTCATTTAGTGAACATAAATTAGTTTAAAAGAGATTTTTAAAATATTCATTACAATTAATGTTGATAAAGTAGTTTGATAGAGGTAGTTACATTTATTCGCAGAAATATAATGCCCACATTTATGCAGAATCTGATTCCTACAATTTAGTTTTATTTCCTCAGGAAATATAAAACGTACCAAACGCATGAGTCTTCCAACTGTTTCTTCATATAAAATTACAAATTAGTAATGGTTGGGATGGAATGGTGATGGTATAGATGAAATAAAATAAATATTAAATTATAAATATCAAATTAGAATAGGATATAAGATGTATATGGGACTGACATATTTAAGTTCGCACATGGAGTAATCTTAATCAAAAAAGATATAAATGATAGGAGACAATGATAGACTGAAAGGCACACGCGGCTGGAACAATTCCGGGATTTTAACCAATGTGCAAGAAAGTATAACTGGACTGGGAATCGAACCCAGATATCTCAAAAAGTTATTTTAATAAGTATCCAACAAATCCTATCGTGGATGGCCGCACTTCGTGGAACAACATTCCAAGTTGAAAGAAAAAGTACTTCGTATTTTCCACAAATCTTCTTATAAGAATCCATTCTTCATATCTCCACAAATAATCTTGTGGAAGTACTTTTTCTTTCAACTTAAGTATCCAACAGGTAATATTGAGCTAGAGTAGTAGAAGTTATTAAATCTATCTAAAATTATCTAAGTACTACTAAGTAATAACTTTTTCTTAATGCATCATGATATTTTGTTCAAAATCGAAGAGATTTTGCTAGCCTACGGTAAAAAAATATTATACGTACAGTGAAAAGCTGAATAGGCATTCATCACAGTTTACTCCGTGAGATAATAAATACTAATAGATACTTTAATCAGGATTTTAGAATATCAATGTCATTTTAATATTTAAACGAAAAACTGCACCTCTGCCTATCTGACCACCTTTTCTTAAACACTTAAAAACCATTCTGTTCTCGAAGGAATTTATGCTTAGATTAGCGTCGTGTCTCCGTGGAACGCTGACTGCTTGATTTCAGGTAAGACCTTCGAATAAAGTGCACTGACAGGTAACGTATCCATTACGGCGTTATGTAAGGAGAAACAGTATATTCCGCAGTTTTTTCTCAGTGCTGCACTCACTGTGTTGAGAGCCACGCCGGTGGGTGTCCATGGAAACGCCTTCGACAATGCGCGAATTTCTGATGGCGAACGAGAAATGCACGACTTTCCAATTTTCGCAACAGAAGAGGAAGTCAACATTTTGTTTGGCTTATGCTCGTAATGCGGAGTAAGTAGCTTGAATTAGCATTTTAAATAAACTCCGTAATTCTCTTACGTCCATTAAGACAGATTATACAGCAAACGTATTTATTTTTCGTTGAAACATTAAGAATGAGAATCCGACAGAAGGATACAAATATTTTATCCGAAAAAAATATTACGTAGAATTGACTTATCAAAGATAAACTTTAATCATTCATTCCCACTTGGGATTTTTTAAGAAAGTCATGTCTGTATAAAAATTAAATTCACTTCTGACCAAATAAAAGAGAGAAAAGTATTATGTCTTTTTTTAATTCCAAATCTTTTATGATAAAAATTTTATGAATAAATCGTATAAATGAAATAGAGATAAAGGGATGCTGTTATACTTAGTTACTTATGTAAAGGAAACAAATTTAGGCAAAAATCGTGAACAAATGCATTACGTAGTAATACTATACATTAAGTGATATTAAATACTATGTAATTATTTTATCTATTTATATTTATATCAGTAATCCGCGAAGCATTTCTTTTGCGTAATATTACTATTACGTACCAGTACGTAAGCGTACGTACTATACAAGTGCATTGATGATGCTCACTGTATGTAAATGCATATAAACGATAAATGTCATTTAGTATTTTCACATTCAAGATGATGGGAGATCTTTAAGGTAAACAGTTTATGATCATAATCAAATATAGTATAAGTTTATATAAACAAAACCAACAACAACGAATAAATCTTTCGATGTTGTTTTGAAGAACAGACCAAAAGCAGGTATGCGGTAGCTGACAAAAGAAATATCGAAATTATATAAACAACAATAACATAATGTTAGCGAATAAACACCGATTGTGCGTTGTAATGTTCTTCGAGTGTGAGAAAGGGTATTTACTTCTCGTATCGTAATTATCATCTAAAGCGTCAAATGTATTTGCAATCGATTTTGCAACGGAATTAATTAGCAATCGTCCGATTGCTGCCCCACGAGTGGCAATCTTATGCAATTATTATTTCATACTTTCATCATAAATACTTAAATATTTTCATCTAATTACATTAAAGGGATTAAAAGATTATCATTCCAAAGTATCAAAATGTTTATGTATATTAAACATATGCATATCTCTATGTATCGAATGAGGAAAACTACACTTTTTCTTTGTAATAGCGTTTCCTAGCCGTGTACTATATATATAAAATAAAGTTTTATGGTTATATAAATAGAGTGTCAATCATACAACTAATTTATAAAATTAAACGCTGATTATATACTAAATATATATAATTAGTTATATTATGAAATTGCTGTGGAAACCAAAAAATATATTTGATATTTCGTATTAATTTATTATATTTGACGTCAACTTCGACTTCAAAATCTCGCTTATTAGGAATTAATGTATTAAACGTTGGATATGATCAATAATTCAGTAATTATATTAGAATTATTCTTTACAATTAAATAATATTGTTATTTTTGTAAACAAGTTTTAAACAAGTTAAACGAGTTTTCGTATTTCCTTGAGACTTGATCAAACAATTGGTTTCAGTTTATTCATAGCGAAAGAATAATCGTTTGCTAAGATAAATCCTCCTATAAATTTGAAATTTGTTTTATATTTATGGCTAGAAATATGATATCAATAACTTTGGCTTATCTAAAATGAAATTAAGCAATTTCCATATTTTTATGAATGTATTTTGCTAAAATATTTTCCAAAGCGTTCAGTTTTCCTAAATGAACTTTACAGATAATCATCTGACACATTTTCGATTACCGAAACTTTAATTTTCGTTACTTTTTAAACAATTATCGTTTGACATCTTCGTCCAATATTCTAATAATCTTTTGAATTCAGGATTTTTTAGAATGTGGGATATTGATCTAAAAAATTGAATGAGAATTCAATTGAAATGCAAAGCTATTGATGTAATATAGATTCACAAAATCATTTTAGTTCACTTAAGGAGTTCACTTCTATGGCTCTGAATTCAATTTCATAATACTTGAAATAGCAGTAAAATACCTGTCTTCTATGAGTTTAAAATATATCAGTGTTATACCTGATTCACTCCACCATTTGGTAAGAATAGTTACACTAAAAAGTTAAAAATATTATTAATGTAAGAAATGAATTATATGCCTAACCGTTATAAAAGTAGTTGTAACTCGTAATCATAAAACGTGTAGAAATCTATTTCGATTGTTTTGATACATATAATCGATTTTACTTGCATTTAAACTTTTCTGAATTCACCTACGTCATTTAAACATTCGAATCTCATTTCCTTAAGTTGATGTTACAAAACATATCTTATGCACGTTTAAAAACATCTTACGGGACTATTAAAAATAATGATAGATTCAATATATACGGCCAGTCCCCATCAACTTTAAATTTTACTGTATTATACATATTGTATTAATTTTTTTCTTGTTGTATCAATCGATGGATAAGATAAAATGTGTGACGTAAGATAACGTAGAAGCAAAGTCCGTTTACCTAAAGTTCCGATTCACTTAATCACTGATAATTTTGCGGCGCAAAGAGAGTGCTTCATAACAAAACCCGAATTTGAAATTTGTCTCATGGCCAAAACGTCAATTACATATGAGACAATTATTTACGTCTGAATCGAGGTAATTGGATAACGTAGTATTAAATAGCCAAGGTTCTGATAAGCCGTTCAGTGCTAGATAGAAAAACAGGAAATGGATCTAGAACGCAGTAGCCTTTATTTTGGAACTGTATTATTTTTCTCGAAAGATATAAACAGCTACATTCGGTTCGGACAATGGAAACCTATTCGACCTATTCTTAAACGTTGCGCCGAACTTTTTTATTCTATAGGGATAAAATTGGACGAAGAAACTTTTCCATTTACGCCTTCAAAAAGATTCGATTGAGGAACAGCTGTGACGAAATGTGTTTGTTTGGTAGATCCCCGAAGAGCACATGAATATACGAAGCATAAGTATTACGTCTGACTTATGCAATTCTCCGTCTCACCTACAACACGCGAAGGGTTATCTAACCGAAAAAATTGAGTGATCAGATGGGGTCGAAAAACAACTTACGTAACAATGCTAATATTAATAAAGGGCATGTTACTTAGGCAGAAAAAACCATTGTCGTTGGAGCAGGGAAAATAATGCAAATACAAAAGGCGAACCTTCGTACTTCGTAAGAGATGCATTCCCCAATTGCGTAATGCATGGGAGTCGGGTTGCGCTTTATCGCCAATGCACCCACATATGGAGTCCTGCAGTGGGAAACCACCCCTTGATACGTCCTTCTCCGCGTAACGAGAGACACTCAATATCTCGCGGATTATCCTCGTCGATAGAATAATTTCAACTTTTAAAACTATTTCAATTATTAAAAAAAACTTTCGCCTCGGTAGTGAAGAGCAAATGCCCCAAATTGATCATATCGATATAATATTGAAAGCTTTGAGGCTATGAAATAAAAAGCGTAGAGGAAGGAATGATGTAAATTATGAGGATATTTTTTTCGAATTTCTAAAGTTTCGAATTCAAAAAGAAAATTGTCGCTATTTTAATAAAATAAACGAAATAAGATTTAATATTTTTTAGATTATTAGATAGGATGTGTTGATATTAAACAGTCAGCACCTTACATAAACTATTACTTATCTCATTACAGTATCAAATGATGTGACATGATCAAATTTTACTTTCTCACAGGATAAATTCTATGTACATCTGAGCGATATCCCAGCTAGTCCGTTTTTCGAGAGAGATATCTCATAAACTCGTAATTTCGTCATGCGGATGTCGTAAGTATAAGTTTATTATCTAAAAACATCTTTAAAAGGTAAAATCATTTAGCAAACACTGTTTAATGGAAACTAACTTAACTATGAACTCACCGATAATAATAAGAATGTCAAATGATGATCATAGAAGTTAGGTATTTTAAGTACACTTTGTCAGATCATTATCTATAAATATATGAATATTCATAGATAATCATAACATTTATCATGTATATAATGTAAATACCAGTTTCGATTTTATAAATAATGTTTTAGAACTGCATTTTTTACAATTCTTTGATTTATGTGCTATGGATTCAATGCCAATGATTATTAAAGTTAATTTTTAACACATCAACACATGAATTTATTTAGAATGTGGGGAAAATGTTTGAGAAATGAAAGGTAAAATTAATAGGGTAAAGTGAATACGTGAAGTAGAGAATAAAATTTTCATCTGCTCGCTAATTGTTGTCGTCTCGTATGAACGTCGTTGGAAAGGGTATATTAAAATTTTTCATCTGTGACAGTTTGCAAGTGGTCGATCTAAAACTTTAAACTTATCCTCAAATACAAATAAATAAATAAATTTCTTATAATTTTTGTGTAAGAATACTTGAATATGGTGGTTATATATATATATATATATATATATATATATATATATATATATATATATATATATATATTCATGAATCGGGATTGTTACTAGTCTCGTAATTGCAAACAAAGCTGGTGTATAGCTTCCCATTCCATCCTTTTGGTTTGGTAATAGGGTTTGACATTATGATTCCACCGTAAGAGAAGCCGAGGCGACAATTTGCACCCGCGCATTCTATCGCAAGACCCATTCCCTAAGCCCTTCTCCACTTCCATTCACAGCAACCCATCTTCCCCTTTGTTTCCTCTCCTGTTGCTAACGCTCCCTACGGGTCGATGCATAGTTGCGTAAGTCTTGGAAAGTAAAAATCGTTCAGGGCTATAAGGAAAGTGGATCTGAACAAAAAACGTGAATTCCCATAGATCGACCTATCCTAGAATACTGAGCATAACTTACCAGGAAAACTGTTCGAATAAGTTACGGAGAAGCATACTTTCTCTTGGACGAATATGATTTTCATATTGTCAATGAACAGAAAATTCAAACGGATCGTAGAACAGGAAACTAGTCATATCACAAAAGTACATTCCCGGCTATTGGATAATTTTGTTATATATAATATAACTTTACTGAAAAATCTCAACGAAGACTTTATTATTTATTCATAAAAGTTTCGGTATAAGAAATAAAAGGTGATAAAATTTCAAATAAAAAGGTGTTTATGACTGATCTGACTCCGAAAAGCGAGCGAAGAGGAAATGATTTACAAGTTCTAATGCGATTGCGTGCGCCGCAAAGCCATTTATGCTGTAGGCATTTTCTGGAGTACACAACTTAGGTTACTTGACATCTTGCTCAGTATGCATTATGTAAAGTCAAAAATATAGAGCAAGGCTTTCTATAAAGTCACAACTTTTATATAAGTTAATACACGCTTTGGCATCTCCTACCGACAAGTACATCAATAACCACTCGCTTTTTAATCAGCTCGAATAATTTTATATAATTTTGGCTCGTAACCATGAGTGACAAATTTTACAGAGGAATTTTTATATAAAGATCTCGGATGTTATATATCTGTTATAGGATCGTATACAGAATCGCACAAAACGGACAGGTCATGGGAAACCATACGTTTAATTATTCGGAATGAAATGACATATAAAATCACATCTTAATTTGTTTACGATCAGCAACTGAGACTACATTTATTCTAGGCGTGCCTTACGAGAGCAGTATACTTCGTAAAGTGTATTCAGCGCAACGAATTAAGCGCAGCTTCCCGTAAATTGTTGACACATAGGTTATTTCCGCTATACTTCGACAACCTCCGATGCATCACTTGAAGGATTCTCACAGACCTCAAAGACTTGTTTCTTTTAGCATTCACGTGCATGTCGAGTGCAAAGTCCAGCCGGAGCGAGTTATATAATTAATGGTATCTTAAATCAGAGTTGCGTATCGCTCCCACGCAGAAGAAATAGCGTTTCTCTCTTCCCAAAGAACAAAAAATACAGACACGATTCTTCCCGATATGGAAACACTTTATAAATGATTGTCGATCATTTTCAATGCACATTGTGTGAGTTTATATTTGAACCATTGATCGATTATTATCGCCCACAAAAAAGTTTTTTTATCTAAGATACTTCTAAATTTATTCCCTTCCATTTTTCTCCGCTGTGTTATATTCGCTACATCCTAACAATACCGTTTCTCTCTCTATTGGTAGACGTAAGGTTTACGATTTCAAATTGGGTTCGATTACGTATTACGACGAATTTTATGTACGAAACAATAATGTTGTCGCCGCTATCTCCATATCTGGTACTACAACGGATCAGTATTAAATATAACATTGCTGTATAAATTGTAGAATGGAAAATGCGCGCAGGAAACTTCGGTATGACGATTGCGAAGCCTAAACGTTTCCTGAAATGCCTGTGAAGGGAGGAAAGCGTAGAGAATGGAAAGAAAATACGCAATGAAAGGCGATCGATTCTCGAGCGAACGTGTCTCATTAACGGTGAGTTTTCCATTTGATTAACTCCCATTAAAAATGCAGTTTGAACCGGAAAAAGAAGAGGATGGATGTGGCAGGGCCGTTACGCTCCGTCGTGCTCTCCGTCCACCCGCGAAACAGTCCATAGCGACGGAAAAATAAACGAGAAAAAATCGAATTCTTAGCTCTGCGTCTGACACGAAACGATCGACCGCCTGTCTGTTTTAAAATGCTGCTGCTCTTGATAAAAGAAAGCCATCTCGAACGGACAAACAGCCGCGGCTGGGAATTCCTCCATGGATTTCCCCAATCCGATGTGAAACGACGCTAAATAGAAATGAGAGATCAATGGCTTGCATGTTGACGGAAGGAATTTTTTTTTCCAAAAGGTTGTGTAATCATTTTTGTAGTGTTGTATAATCATTCGATTCAGAATCCATGTCAGCGTTGTACGATATATGTATCTGTTTTTTTTTTAAGAACGACCCATTTTTGTTTTCAATGGGTGATTTAGTTTCATTTTTTTCTTCGCTCGATTGCAAATAAACTAGCATTTAAAACCTATAGAAGTACCACTTGAAATATTACGGAAATTTTATAAATAAAACCTTAAAGACTTAGCAAAAATGTTACTCATTCCATAAGGTGTTAATTGAATACATTTAGAGAGCCAGATTTACAGAATTGAAAATTAAGAAAATAAAAAAGGGTAAAAATTAAAAAAAATAATTAAAATGGAGGGATCACATAACTTTAATTATAGCCATCAGCAGAAAGTTAGTTATACGGAAAAATATTTAATTCATCGTTATTTATTAAGTCAATATTCTGTACTAGAAACTCCATCTATCTAGGGCACTTTGGCACAAGTTGGTTTTCTGAATAGATTGTAAAACTACGCAAAATTTTGTATACGGGACATTTTAACAAGAGCACCGAGTGGTTGAGATTCCATTCATGTGGTCGCAGTCAACAGATATCCATGACATATTCTAAAATTAAAATTAATTCGTAATAATTGGCCTTAAATGGATCGGAGGTGAAGAAAAAGAAGTAGTATATACACCTCTGTAAAAAGCTCTGAAGTAAACAATACGTGATTATGGGTAAACAACATATTTTATACGATGAATTTGGATGTCTAGTCTCTACGTAAGCCTATTCATTAAGTCCATCTACGTGTATTTAATTATTACCGACGTAAATAAACCTAAGATCGACATAATGTGATGCATTAATCATTGTCTTCATTTTTGTGAATAATTACATTTAGTCGCTGGAAATTCTATATAATTAAGCTCTTTATAGAATAATTTTATTTAGACTTACCCTTAAGAATAATTTCTCGATAGATCAGCTCAAGTTGCTATGGAACACGACCTTTTCCATCCATAAATCCATTACCAGGTGGATATCTGAAGTAGGATAGAATGGCTACGTATTACATTACGTAAGCAATATAAACTGATTTTTAATTTTATGCTGACATATGGAATACTATAAAAATAATGATAAGAGAAAAATGGGACGTTAATTTGACACGAGGTTTGAGTTTGAGGATGATACGAAGAGAACATATCGATATAGTTTATATAAGACCATCACATAATAGTCTGAAATAGTGAGACTTGGTTGGCTTATGAAGGAATGGAAAGGTATATTCATTTGCAGGAATAATCCGATGGATGAAGCGTTGTGCATGGTCTAAAGGTTGGCTCGTGAAGCAGTAACTCAGCTTGCTCTATCAGACCGTAAATAAAGTGGTGGCATGTTTTACGATACGTACAGCGAAAGTTTAAAAGGCTTTCTGATCGAATCGGGATTAAGAATTTCCTTATAAAACATTTAAAGAGATTACACGCATATTTAACCTTATGTATAATCGCGAGCAATTGAATTCCCTCGCGATATAAGGTCTAAAATTACGAAAGTTTATTGGAATAGGAAGAATTTCACAAAATATTCTGTACGATATTGAATTTTTATTATCAAAGTTGCGTAACCAGGATTAATCAAAGTGTGGATTAAGTTCCTGAATATTTATATAGAAATAGATAATTCTCATAGCTTTCACGATATGAGATTTATTCAGGCGTGAAAGATGTGCTACTTAATAGGATTGATTAGTCGCTCTCCGAAAGGAATGTTAGAAAAACGTCTCTCCTAGAGTTATTGTGATTCACTTATGTGGACTTCTATAGCACTCATGAATAGACAGGAAAGCTATAGAAAACTAGATCATATTCTGTATGAAGTTCTAATTCCGTTTGAGTTTCATAATGGAAAATAATAGACGTTTATCAGGTGAAATCCTTATTCGGAAATACGACCGATTTTCTTTTGTATCATACTCAAAATTGTTTCTTCTTGTCTCGTTTTACTAGGCTTTAGTTTATCGAAAAGTATTTATTTAAATATTTCCAACACTTACGTGAAGTATTTTATTTATAATTTTATAAAAGCGAGGAAATAATTGTTATAAAATTACGCATAACATTGCTGTAAACTTCTCCAAAGTCACATACACATAATAATATGACGTATATATAAAATATTCTATTATGATCATGGACTAAGTTTGGCAATTTTTTTATAGCCCATTTTAAAATATTTAAAATTAATGCTATTATGAAAATTTTTAAATAATATCTTTTAGTTATATCAAGCTTAAGTTTATAAGAAAATAAAAGAGTATTTCGAAATATAAATATCGAAGAATTTCGGATGATAGAATAAGCTGACTTTTAATTAGCGAAGTTTTCAACAGAATTCTTTGAAAGTGTCAATGAATCATCTGTCTGTTATAAAGCCTAATATCCTATGCAGTCTTCCTCAGCATAAATTAAAAATGCCATGCCAAGGATTTGATCAATCTAAACACCATCCCGAAACGAAAGCCCTTTCGTAACACTTCAAGAGAATGTCCTCAATCAGTCATGCCTACAGAAATTCTGTGGCATCAGAATGCGTTTTACTCCATCTTTTTCATTCCAAGTTCCGTCAAAGAAGTATGATCGGAGAAAATCATTGGACCAAAACAGTTCAGTTGACCCGTTATTCGGCAAATAATAATTCGTCACCTGATTGTATGATTTCACGCAGTCCCTCGACAGAGAAATTCCTGCGATTTTTCTCACTATTCTTGGCTTTGCTCCATTTTCAAAATAGAAAACTCATTCAGAGTAACTACTGCAATAAATTACAAATTAGTTTATCCGCCTTTTAAATCAATTCAAGCGTCAAATATTGATGGATTTTCTATTGATACAGCTTCATATAACGACATATTTACGGGTGATTTAATTTTAAATGAAAATCTTAAGAGAAGCATCATTTCCTAGATGTTATAAACATCAATTATAAATTTAAATCATAGACCATTTTACCCTCAGAGGAGTCTGTAATAAAGAGATATGGTTTTTATACCTAAATCAATCCCAGAGATTTTGAACCAATATAATTACAGGCTCCAAAACTTCTCCAATTTGTTCTATTTAATATTTCTATATTCTACTAGTTTTATGCAACGTATATACATATTTATATATTTATTCAATAATATATTCTACGTGTAAATAAATATAATTCATATACATGATATAATTGTGTGATTAATAAATTATATATATATAAATAGAAATGAGTAAATGCGATGAAAAAAATTTGATTTAACTAATTAAAAATCGGAAACTTTCAGTAGTTTCTAAAAATATGACAAAACACTCCATTTAGATGGCAATAAGTTTTAATTTATATAACGGAACCTTTTATCCTACGTAACATAGTAGATCTGTCTCTCTAGAATGGATAAACTTCTAGTATAGATATTTCACAATAAATTCCTATGTTTAAAACCCTACAAACATATTTTCTACAATTATGATCAAACACACAATTTATCCATTCTATATTATTTCTATTCCCATTTAGACCCTTTCTCTTTGAAGAAACTATTAAGATAATTCTAATTGATCCAGAAATTATATAAGCATAGAACAAGAAAGATAAAACTGTAAATATAAGGCATAAATTCGCAGTATCTCAAAACTAGAAACTTCGAAGACCGCTAGAAATTCTGAAGGGGAAAGAGTAATAGTGCTTATTTGATTTCACACTTGTATCTTACATACCATTTTCTAATTGCCCTCTATCTGTTTAATCATTCGAAATAAATCATATATTCAAGATAAATCGAGATATATCGAGAATTTTAAAACTGCGTGGAAAATAATTCATTGTTTCAACCTTTCTCATTATCATTCACGACGTAAGTGAAAAAATAAAGTTTTGTATACGTAAATAATTCTATACAATGACCTCGTATAATAAGCTGAATACTGATAAAACAATTGAAAGGTGATCGCTAAAGGTGATGATACACTAAAAGAATATCAGTCTTATTAAACTAAATGAAACGACGTAAAAATAAATCTCAAGGAAAGCTAATTTAGTGTGTCTTTATGAAATACGAAAGAAGATTATCGTTGGTTTTGTTGACAATATAAGATTACTCTTTGATTCCATTTCCTTTACACAGTAGCATCAATTACTTGTTTGTCTCATATTGTAAAAACAATTTAATAAGAAACTAGTTTGACGTGGCACTCATTTGGAGAAATCATCTGTTTGTGAGAATTATTTTTTGTTTGGCGTTAGTCCAAGTCTTGGAAACTTCTCATATTCTTCTAGGAGAAAAATCTTCAAATCGTGCAGAATCTGCTTGAACCCTAACACAAGGAGGGACTAATTAAATACTCATAATGCTCACTGTCTTCGTATATAATGCTTTTAAGCAAATCGTGCATCCCATCTGTCCACTCGGTACATACTATCTAAATCTAAAAAAGTCATGCTTCGCGAATAATGTCATTACTACAATTGAAAACATTATGGGAACTCATATTCTTAGAGAATTGTATAAAAATAGAATATAAGTGAGCCCCCGTGTTCAAGGATTTTAAATTCCATCGAATATGAAAAATTTTGCTTTTTACTAAAGTTTAAATTTTATTTCTCAAGTGAGATTTATTATTATTATTTGATGATAATTATGCAAATTTTAATGAGAGATATTTCTTACGAGCCATAAATGTTCTAACCTCAATATCCGTTCAACTTGAGTCGGTAGATAAATTAACCGATAGAAATTTATTTGTAAAAAAGTTCACTGTTGATAAAATAATTAGCGTTCTATAAAAAAATGAGTAATCATATGATAATATACTATTATACACATATAATTAACTCAATTTCAAAATAAAATTTACTTATCTTATTTCGATTTATATTTAATGCTTATGGATATAATATGGATAATAATAAGATAATTATTGATTAATTTATAATTAATGTTTCAATTATAAGGTCATGAAGTTTCTTTACGATTGTTAGTTACGCTTACACTTAAGAGACTAAGGAAAAGGTTTATTGGGTCAATTACGTAAAAGAATTTTTAACATACCCACCCATTGGGGGGATTAATAACCTTTCAGCTAATAGGGTGAAGAGTTAAAGATGGGTCAACTATTGATATTTAAGACCACGAGTCCGTGGAGATGCGAAGGGTGGCATTTTTAAACAGCAGAAATCCGAGCAACCCCTTGGAGTCGCTGACCCCATTGACCCTAAAGCAGGATTCGACCTCAGACAATCCTCCAGATCCGAATCGGTTCCAATTACCGCACCCTCCGTCCCGCAATACAGCCGCCTTGACCTCTTAGAGGAATTCCTCTTGATCGATACGTCACCGCTTACGTAAGGGCGCCCCTCTTACCACCCCCTCCTGTGATGGATCCGCGTTGTTGTTACATAAAACCGATGTTACGTCCCCATGGGAACAATGCTGGGGGACGTGGCGATGCAAGGGTGAGAAGACATGTCATCACGCGCGTCTCCCTTCTGGAGCCGAGTTATTTATTTCGTAGAGAGAATAAAAGACACACGTTTTAAAAAAGATTGCGCATTTTTTCAAGAGGGTTGGAGTGGAAGTGTCGCTCACGAATCGAATTATATTGGAGTGAGCGTTCCCGCGAAGAAAATATAAAAGAGAAAAATAAAAATTACAATATGGTAATTGAGAAATTTTTTCTTTAACTCTCTCTTTTAATTTCCCTGCTGTGAGTGAGAATATACGAAGAGAGCCTGGTGAACGGGAAGAGGTCATCCTGGTCATTGATGGTTGGACATACAATTTTTTTTGGCGAGGATTTTTTGAATTAAAAAAACATAAATAAATATTTATAATAAGTATTTACTGTAATAATAAATAGAGATATTGGTTTCTCAAAAATTGCAAAAGGTACATTTATATGTATATATATCTTTTAACATTTTAACTTGCTGCCCATCAAATAAAACCTAGAACAATTTTCTCTTTTTGCTTTCAGTGGTAATAACGAGTTGAATTACGTAGTCCAGTTGAGTCGATAATTTTTCAAATCAAGTTCAATAAAACATCGATTTTTAGTTTCATCTCTGGTTTTCAACTCAAATTTAGATCGTCTACCTCACTTCTCACCTTTAGTTTGGAAACATCCCCTACTCTTGAGGCTTACGATGGCTTAGTTAGTACCACTGAGCTAAAACTTGCTTAAGGTTTGAACGGCTTCGAGATAATTCCCAGACAGATCGCGTCACGATCTAGTTCTGTTTCTGGATTTTTTTCATTGAGATAACGTCCGTATCGGTCAAGTTACTTTTAGAAATTGAAATCGAATGAATGGCAACCATGCGAGGTAAAGACAACAATTCACATGTATTCGATTTGCTCCAATTTGACGATATTTGTACTTCAAAAGGTCACTTCTGCGTGACATGTTCGTATCTAATCCCTTGCTAATCTGCACATCTGTTATGCATTTGAATTTAGCAAGAGGGTTAAATTGTACGTAGAGGAATGATATAAGTGTTTGTAAACATCGTTTTAGACTCCTTCGTTCTGCTTATGAATTAAAACAAGGAAAAGGTACATATATATATGTAGAAATACATAAGATATAAAAATGAGGGATGAATAAGGAATAATGATTTCGTAAGGGAAATATCTTAAAACATAAAATGGTGATTAACTCCTACAGTAATCATTTTCATATTGTAAAGGAAAGGTAACTGAGTAATTATCACGTATTCAATGACTGCTCAACGATAAACATTTCGGTGAGAGTTTAATTGGATGAGGTAGAACATATCAAGGATAAGAGAAGGTCTTCAAGAAGCAAGGATTTTTAACGGGTAAAATTATATATCCGTGAAGTGAATAGATACAGTACATGATACAGATAAAAAGCATTATATAAAGATTCGTATAAGAGACCTACTGGAAACGTTACGTAAAATCTCTATTCGCTCCGTGGAGATCCATGAAAGCGTCATGGGGGAAGGGGTGGATTTGATGGGACCGCTAAAAAACGTAAATATAAAAAAAACTTTAATTTATCCATAAAAATTTCTACTGATAACTATACATTCATTTAATTATTTGGTCCTTAGGCATAAAATTGTTGGTTAACATTATATTAAATGAAAATTAGGTAAATTTGAATACACTATTTATGCGTTATTGTTCTTTTTATATCACGTATTCAATTCGGTTAGCCACCGTTAAAAGTCGCCTTCATTTAAGAATTAAAAAATAGATGATAAAATATGCTGACTAGGCTGAATTTGATGTACTATGAGAGGCCTTCTTAAATCAAGAGCGGCAGGTGAAGAAGAAGAAGAAGGAGACATTTTTGATGAAGGATTTTGGCGCAAGAGGGTCGTTTTAAATTTCCGGTCCCTCCCACTCATCCTACAACAATTGAGATGAATATTCATGAAGTTCGTGGGGTAGTTTTAGTGGAGGGAACTAAGCGCATTTTCCTCGCGGTAGACAGCTTCAGAGGTGCCCTTCGAAGTTCCTCTTGTACTCAGGTATTTGAGTTCTGAGGATCTGAACACCGTTTGAAAAATAACCGAACTGCACGGAAAGCTCTACGGATCGATTGTGAGAATATGTGTCAGCAGCATAATGAACTCTGCAAGGGCATATGTGAAACCAAACACTTGGACAATTCTCACGAAGAAGGATTAGTAAAGCTGCAATCAGCACCATTAAATTTAGAAAGTAATTGAATGCGAATAAATAAAGTTACCGTAATTTCAGATCTAACTTGTAATCTTACTTATAAATAATGAATATTAAATGCAGAATCCATGTTTGAAAAGTAGCTCTAGTAAGTAAGGATTGAGGGGGAGAGTAAGAATTAGACCGTAATAGCTATACGGTAATAATAGCTATAAGATTAAACGATGCATAAACGGAAACGTTACGTAAGATTTCTATTTGCTCTATGGCCTTATCAATCAACAAAGCTCCCAATCGATTTAATTTATCGTAAGATGTATAAATATGCATTTTGAGATGATCATTCAATACTTCGTAGCGTTTTTAAAAATTAATTTAATCTAAATCGATGAATTAAAGTAAATGTAAACTTTTGACATTTTCATCCAATTCCATTTCACAGAATTATCATTTACGATTACCATTCGTTTCCAAATATAATGTCATCGTTAAATCCATTGTGCACTAGAATTAATAGCTCTAAAATTTTTATTAACAGAACTGATTTACCACCCCTTCGTAACTAAGTGACCGGTTCAAGGTTTTTAGACCAATAACAATCCGTTGCATACTTGAACTTTCAAAAGTGGAAACGGAATTTTTATTCTTAAAAAAGGCTCCTGAACAAAAATAATTCAGATAACAGGAAAGAATACGAATTACATCATTTTCCTCTTCTCTGTAGAGTAATCGAAGACAAAAAGATCCCGTTATCAATTATCATTTTTTAGAGGAATGGTTGACATTTAAGAGGGGAGTTCAAATTAAGTAGAGACGCTAATGATTAATGGCTTTATTTCAAACAATGAGTAAAAAGGAGTTTTCAGAATTCTATTTATTGAAATGAAACGATTATTCTGGTGGAGATTACAGAGATACGTTTGTTTCCATTTTGGTTATCAACTTATGACTTCGACTTTCTTTTGTTTTAACATTTTTCGATTGAAAATAATCGGTTGTTTTTCTAAACGCATCGTTTCTAAGAAACACTAACTTATGTTTCGATGCTAATTTATGTAATTAACACCTATCGCAAGGAAAATAAAAGCTTCATATAAGAAGTACAAATGTCAATCACTCTGGAAGATTCATTTCTCACTTCAAAATCGTAGTAATTCTTAATCTAAAACATTTTAATACCTTTTATCGATTCAGAGACGAAAGACAATGGAAAAATTAGAGGTGGAATCATAATGAAAATAGCCCACTCAATTTCATTCATTCTATTTAGATTAATTAACCATCCCATTCTCGAAAAAAAATAATTTCAAATTTCTACTTATCGCTCATTTTTCGGGTCTTGGGCATTTTGAGGGGCAAATTCGAAAGATATTAAATGTCCAGGGACATCTACCATTCCTCAAATACTGAGCGATAACCTTTCCAAGATATAATGATGCTTTAATTCTCATATTTTCGAAAATGCCATATACCGTTTACATAACAGAAAATAATTGGAAATATATTTATGCTCGAGAGTGCTTTATATAAGAGTCACTTACTGAAGCTGTTGTCGTTCCATGTTTTAATAGTCGCCATTTTGATATCTCTCATCCCAAACAAATGGGTTTGATGGGGATTTTTCGTATCAATGACCACGACAATTGGTGAAGTCCATTCATCCGCTAACGATGGAAAATGGATATAGAATGGATTAAATATCGATGGAAATTCCTCAAGGATGGAAATTCCTCAAATGGAGGAATTTTCACAGCTACTATAAAAGAGAATCATTATGTAAATATCATAATCTACCTCTGTCACTCATTTACTAAAGTAGTAAATAAATAAAGCAATTGAAAATCCCATGAATAATTCCCACAATTCCAACTGATAAAAGCATAAAATCTCAGAATATTTAAGTAAATTTTTCAAGAGAAATAAATTGCACAAGATTGAGAGTCCAAAAGGAATAGTTCTCATTTCTTTATATTGGTAGGTCCATCCTCGATTTGCGGAAACATAGAAAGATTAACAAAAAAATAGAATCTTATTCCGCGAAAAAATCATTCGAGTGAACTATATTCAATTAAATCAGGGACTCATAAATAGTAATATTATTTATTATTTGTTTAAACATCTTTAATTAATACCATAGAAATTGTAATTCAATAAAATTAAATATTAGCATTAATATTTCGTACCTAGAATCTTCAAAAGATGAGTAACTTTGTTGTTAAAATAAGAATCTAAATATTTTCCTTTAAATTTAACCTTTTTCGATATTCCTGAACGTGCTGCCGTGAAAAGAGTATAATTCGTGAATAGGTGGCAATAAAATTTAAAAAATTATAACGCTAAAGCGTGAATTCCTGTATCTCATAGTATCTGCCATCCTATTCATCTCACAGTTATATTATTTTATTAGGAAACATGCTCTCCTTAGTGTAAGCTTGTTGGAAGTACTTCAAGCAAGTTAAATTTCCAGATAAAAGAGAAAATTTTATTTTGCAAATGCTCATGATTTAGTCTAATTATTGTGAACACTAAATCCACTTTCTTATGATCGCATTAAATTAAAATGGCGTAAAAACTTTCCCACGTAAAAAACTCTACAGGACTACTTTTTTTTATTAAGAATGAGCTCTAAGGTCGCATGAATAGAATTTTTCTCAATTTTAAAATTCTTTTTTAAAAGATAGTACGGATAATTAAATCTTTCCACGATATTCCTATTTCACTAAATCTAACTTTTGCCAAGAACGCAAAGAATGGATGAACTTTTTGTGTTTCGTAATGTTAGTACTTAAAAAAAGTACAAGACTATTATGAAACTCCTTTAAGTATAAAATTAGTATGTCCCCGCTCAGCTCAAGGTAGTCGAAAGAATTTGCATGCATCGGCGGACGAAGTGTAAGCGCTAAAAGTTATCGTGTTCTGTCGTTGCGTCTTTGGGTCGTGTTATCTTAGCGCTATGAAAAGGAAGTTTAAACCAAGATGAGCTCTTTTACGTAACTGCAGAAGTCATGAGGCTTGAATTACGATTGGGTTCCTTTTGAGAGTGTACTCGTTGCGCAAGATACTTATCTGCTTCCCCCATTCACTCACCTCACCATTTGCCCCCTATTCCTCCCACCCCCTCCTTTTAGGGGGAGGAGAGGTGTGACCAGGTCGGCGGCACTCAGCCCAACCTGTTACGTGCACGGTAGGGCATTCACCAACTAATCGTTGCGTTGGTGATTGAATTCAACTGAATTCCCCCGCCAACACGCTTTATAAATGCTCTTGAATCGATTCCACAAACAAACATATTCCTCTGAAAGGCAGAAATTTCTCCGTAAGACTATGACGTAAAGGCATTGTAATGTTGCGCTAGAATTCTTGAAAACTGAGAGCGGAGTCAAGTCATTTTACTCGCACGAATATCTCTATGTTTATAACTTATATTACGGTAACTTGCTATTAGAATTTGTTTCATTTATCATATATTAAGGACTTATGTTTTTTGATTCAAAAATATGAATTTGCGATTACGCAAAAGTAGTTCGCGTTGTCAATTTTTAAAATTATGGTGAATAAATATCTCTGGATCTAATAGTTAAGTACTGTGGAGTGGTCAAGTTCTTTGGTCCAACTGCGTCCTACGAAGTTGCCCCTGAGCGAGCTATCAAGTTATAAGCATATCTCAAGTACAGTGGTCCTTCCAACAGGTGTTGCATCCGAGTATTACAAAAGATATGACGAAGAAAATTCTTTTGTCACATGTTTTCCTATCGGGAAGGACTTTTCTGTATTTCTTCGCTGCTGGAAATGAAAAATGTTCACTACAGAAGACCAAACCTTGGGATCAATTTCAATGTAGTTTAAGAAAATAAGTTCTCTGATTACTTTGCAAAAATTTAACGCCTCGTCTGTTGCGGGAACTGGTTCTGATATTTTCAAAAATAATTAAAAAGAGATAATTGGACTAGCTAATTAAAAAAAAGTTTCTTCGCGTGTTTAGTGTATATACTGCTTGGCAACGAATGACAATAAGCTGTTCGGGAATCGATTACTAGGTGGTAACTAGCGGAGAGTTCATTCAAACTTACCAATCGACAAGCAATTATATTTTAATTATAATCTAATCTAATTCGGTGATTCGTAAGCCAACGTGTAAAGTTTTAACAAGAGTAAAACCGTCCCTCGATCTTCAAAAGTCAAGGGAATGAATTTATCGAAAGGGATAAACGTGACTTGAACGCACTGCGGAAGAGAAAGTAAGCCTTAGAGTGTTCTGCATATCTAATCAAAATAAATGAAGGTCAAGTGCACTGAACGAGCTCTAGCTTAACTCTTTATTCGTACCTTCTTTATTCCAGACCTAAATATCTGTAGAGCATTTTACATTTACTCAACTTTAGGGGTTTGAATTACAAATGTTAACTAATTGGAGGTTCATCCTCTCAGTTCAATGGTAATTTTCTTTGACATACAACAAAACAGGAAAAAAATCCTTCTAGAAATTCCTGATTTGTTGACTGATATATTTTAGATATTTCATCCCTTAAAGAAGTAACTTTGGAATTTTTGCTTGGTAAGAGAGCTTTACAGATATTTTGACCCCACTTTCGCATAAATGGGTATATTTTTCATCAGAAACATATTCGATTATTATTGAAACTGAACCATAATAGGAAAGGATGGACAAAGTAATATTGCCAATGTTTATAACTAAGAAAATGTAAGCCTATGAGTAAATAAGGCGAGTAAGATACATCTTCTCTATCGATGCATTTTTTGAAATAGTTATTGCATAAATTATCTCAATAGTAAAAAAGTAGTCTAAATAATCCGTTTTAAAATCGAAACTCTAAGACCTTTTAGAAAATTTTTATAACTATATGATTTTCATAGAGAAACGTTCTTGAAAGACGAAGGTGCTGTATGTTTCGATGCTGTTTTACACGTAAAGAACTATATTATAATACTGCTGACCACTGAATGTCATTGCAAATTTAGAATTTGTAAATATATATATATATATATATATATCTACTTTTTATGAATTTTACATCGGAAGACGGCGATAGGAAATTGAACAATAAAAAATATTCAACGATAGCTTAGGAGGTAAAGAGAAATGAAAAAATTCAAGTCGTTCAATTCGATAAGATAAAGACATATTAAAATAGTTTGTCCTCGACACCTATTTGAAATATGGCTATCGCAGTTAACGCCTTAAATAAAGATAAATTATCGTCAAGCAGTTAGTTACATAATCAAATGCTCGTTTGCATTGATCCCTCTCTGTCAGATGATAACTCCAATAACCTCTTTGAATTCAATAATAATCGCAGAAGAGTGATCGCGGAATACACTTTATAGTGACTAGTTACATCAACAATACGAGCATTTACATTTCAATTACATTATTTTAAAACCTATAGGTTGTGACGAGAGATAAGAAAAATTGATTTTGATATTTGGCTCTAATATTGAGTATTCCGTTATTTTGCTAATAACAAATTTGTAATGAATTGAATGAGAAAATATTAGAACATAATAAGGAATATGGAATTCTCAATAGTTATCTAGTCATTACAGCAAAGCAGGAACAACGCATAATTCCCATCTTAGATGCCAATTTACAATGCGACGAACTGAGTGTTATTGGTTTACGATTGGATTACGAATTAAAGAGAATAGCTTTACAATAAAAGCATTTTAATATCTTAGAAAACATGAATACGTAAAAAATCTCTATTTTCGTCTTCAAGACATCGAAAAGATGTTTTGTGCGGATTGGAGAGCTGTTAAGGATTTTTGAGATGCGCACATCAGCATTATTTTTGCAGTCTAAAATAAAAGTAAATAATACCTCCTTCCCAACGCCTAAGAGACGTTGTTTTCTTAACAACAGCTTTCGAAATAAATAATATCGGAGATATTTGGAATTGCATCACTGATTGTTATATATTCTATGATTTATCGATTCAAACGGACGAGGATGGTTGGGATTTTTCCGCAGAATATTCGTAAAGTTTCCATCGTTCTATACTTTCTATTTGAGTCATCTATATTAGGTAAGTGGAAGGAATGGGAAAGATAGCTCTTTACAGAGTAGAGCGTGTTAAAAGAAGAGTCATGTCACTTAGGGCACTCAAAATAAGGAAAATCTTTTACTTTTCTAGGCATAGAAAGTTTCCTGTGACGCAGGACGAATCTATAATGAGTTGACACAAGAGTTGGATCCTAGAATAAGATAGTAGGATAACCGCCATTCAAGAATGAGACGCAAAGAATCACGGATAAAATGGTTTCATAACATGAAGTTATCAATATCGTTACGTGACTATAGACTACGAGATATCTGTAAGCTGTAAAACCTATTCGTCCTAGATTCTTAGACTGGAGTTAGGACGTTATGAATAAGAATAGCATTCTAGCTTGAAAGAAACTCAAGAAGAAGCGTTCGAATGGATGAATGACTCGATATCATCTATTACATTAAGAGCAAAAATTTATACATCTCTGCAAAGTAATATGTTACTATAATGCATTAAACAATACAACAATTTACTTTAACATTTTTATCTCAATATTAGTTTTTCTTCTTATGTACGTGGGTACGGTAAAACGTGTATTTTAAAAATATATATTTAATTATTCAAATTGTAATTCATCTCCCATTAAAGTATTATACAGGGCAATATATTATTGAGATGAACTTTATTGTAGTTTCATTCACGTAGTAGGCAATTAATTCCCTTACATTTTTTGGGAGCAAATACAGTATTGAGTTATGATGAATTCAAATCGGGAGTTACATATTCATAAATATTAGTTACGAATCGAAGTTTTACCCATCATTTGCTTTATAATAACTGAAAATTTTTCTGCGATGGAATTTGAAAGATCATACAAGTAAAAGACGTTGGGAGATACGGATTTTCTCCGATCAGAAATCAATCAGAGCATGCCTTATACGTCCGCATCTGCAAATGGTGAGAATTTCTTACGTGTGTCGAAGGTGTGAAAACAAAACGGACACTCGTGCTGGAACGACGCCCTTTCTCACGTTTGCCGTCTTGATTCTCGTCCGTTATCGAATCAATTTCCCATGGGTTGTTGCGTAATCGTCTCCTATAAATTATTCTTTACCGATTCTTTCAAAGAACTACCACGAAACGCAATCGGTTTATCAGTTTGATGCGTCATCCGTGAAATGGTGAATATGTTTCTCATATCCTGGCAAAGATATTTTTACACGTAACGGAATGCGGTTAACGGATCATTCGCGTTAATGATTCACAAGAAGACTTCAACTTCAATGGTTTGATATTCTGTCTAAATATGCTGGGCTCTTCAGAGATGATATGTATAATTTGGAATATTAAATAAATTGTTTTATATTTTGAATCTTAAGGAAATAGTTTTAATTCGTTTTAATAACTATATAAGCCTTTTGGCTTAATTGAAATTGTCTTCAAAAATTACATCTACCCGAAATATACGAGCTTTATACAATATATTTTGAAGGATATTACTTCTGATAAAATTTTATTACAATTCAAAGGTATGCTATTCTTTCTCCATCTAAGGCTTTATTTATGAATGATTATCAGTATTCACATTTTCATAGAGAATTAAAACAATTTATTTTTTTCTGTGGTTCCAACAGACTATTAGTCATCAATTAATTCAAAGTGTAAGCTAGCTAAATTTAGACGATTCGTATCCAAGGGAATATGTTAAAGAAAAGGTTTAATAGGTTTTATCTTTTAAAATTTAGTTAAAAATTGTTTTGGTAGAAGTAACGCCAACACTTTTAGAAATAAACAAATCCATTCATTATATTTTATCAAAATAGCAGAGTGCAGTTTTACCGAATTGAAATAGCGAATCAACTAAGGACAATTCTTCCATCTTTTTGCAACTTGAAATTTCTGTAACAATGATATACGACAAAATTTATGAATACCAAGAAATAATAAAAAATCATAAAATTTTCTGTATGTTTTTGATAAAACTATAATTGAGTGTAAAGTGATCGTAATATGATACGGGATCCGATTGGAAAGAAATAAAATGACACAGAAACAAGTCTTAAACCATTATCCTGCAACCGCAGTGACTTATTACGAGCTAACCGTGATATTATACAGGAGAAGGAACCATTGTCTGTGATATAACAATTTTTAACTAAAGTAGCCTTAATTTTGCCTTAATATATAACCAGGCGTCAGATTGCCAAGTTTTCAAGTTGAATAGCTAGTTACGAAACTCTTTTGCATCTATAATAGTAAAATTTCATGGTGGAGATAGATTGCGAGCATACATTTTAGGTTGATTCAAAAGTACGTAAAGAAATTCGAAATTGAAAGATGAAGTATTTTCCTCTATTTCTAAAGTTCAATAAGCAGAAAAATGAAAGATTCGTAGAAAACGGTAACCGAAGAAAACTGAGACATGGAATGACAATAAATGTAATACATGATGGACAAAATATTAGTTGCGTGGAGGGATCTCTAAGCATAAGTAACTAAATTTTTATAACATTTTGGGATTGGAGAGAACTTTTTATTTCTACAATAATTAAAGATAACACCGCCCAATAACAATGGTTTTCGATTGACATACATTTGTTTACAATCATCGAATCTCTTTATTTGCAGATGGCGTTCTTGATGTTATATTGATAGGATAGTTAAACTTGAAATACCATTTCTCGGAACGTAGCGCTTACTTGATCTGCGAGAATGATGTTCGTGTTTAGATTTACTGATACTTACAGAAAAGGCGGGAAAACTTTTGCCTTCCTTCACATGGTGTTTTCAGAGCCCTTTGAATTAGTATTATAGACTAAATCAGGTGCTTAGTTCGTCTTTTACTTGTATAAACGTGTTATATTACCCTAAACGAAAGCTTCCAATGGTTGAAAGGTATCTTCTCGTTGGATATGATAATGATGACTGACTGTTTTATAGAGGATTCGTGACTCATTAAAGGTCTATATAGTTTTATTTTCTTACTTTATTTGCTAACTTGTATTACTTTGTATTCTTTCTTGGTTTATGTTGCTGCCATGTTTAAATATCCGTCCCCTTGAAAGTAATTCGTAGTTTAAGTGAGAGCTCAGAAGGTGTATGCACGAATAAAATGAAACTATTAGTCAGTCATGTTAAAGTGTACCCGATTGCATGCGTGGAATCAAAGAGAGTGAGTCCTTTCCAAAATAGATCATAGGAATATTTCAAAGAAGAGCTTGTTTACTGATACCATTTGAGTGTTAAGATAGAAGAGACATGAAGTTATTAAGATATGCGGAAGCAATAAAAAACTATGGGTACTTATCGTGTAAGTGCGCGAAATAAGTAGATAGTAGAGTTCCTCAGCCGTCCCAGAGTCCTTTGCGAAAATTATTTCTGGAACCGGAAGCTATAGTCTAGTGAGTCTAATATTGCGAGAGGGGTCCTTCTCATGAATCATGTATTCTCATCGATGGGATGAGCTACTTTAGAATAGACGAGTATCCATAGCAACCATCTGAGAAGTTTTAATATATATTTAGAGAAATGAGACGGTTGAGTTTTCAGTTATGGAGTAAGTTCTTTTATGAGGTTACGCAATTTTTTATACTCTTAATGCCGATAATTCTTTAAGTGTTGGATACGAGTATGAGGTGAGCTTATTAAATATATGCAGATACCTATTAATTGCATATTGCATAAATAATTTCATCAAATAGTTGAGTGATGTTCCATGAATTTGTAAACTTAATAATAAATTTGTAATATGTAAATATATGATATTCCAAAGGTCAAACCTACATAAAATTCAGAAATTGAATTAAATACGGATATTCAAAGATGATGGAACATAAATATATACATATACATGCATAAAATAAGAACCCGCTTAACGCTGTTTCAGTATGACGCGGTTTTTTCGGGGTTCCCCCAAATCGCGCACTGTATTGATACTTGTTGTATATGTGTGCAAAGGAAACGGCCATGCACCAACCAAAAGCGGTGCACTTTATAGCGACGGTGATACGTAGATACACTATGTACTTTATTCAACGCTCTTTCGTTAGTCTGTCCAGAAAAAAGATTCCAACTGTATTCTCCTAAGTCGCAATCCCAGTACAAACGCAGCTTTCCTGCGTCACAATTTTGTTCTCATCAAGGTTATTAGGTGTATAAAGATATAAACATAGTATTTTATTTTATTGTAATAAAATCGGAAAGAACTGATAAATTTTCTTATTCTTTGTTCTTTTCACTGATCCCCATTACACATTTACATATGTACGTGTTACGTTGCCTCATTTAACGATGTTTCGTTTACCGCTCGAAGTTTCTGGAATGTATCCCCCACGTTAAGCGGGGTCTTACTGTGTATACAGGGGAACTAGAAAAATTAGAGACTACATTCTGGAGTTTGTTCAATAAATTAAATAAATTTTAAAATTGAAATACAGTAAAATATGTCAAAAATTTAATTATCTTTCTTTAAAATTCATTTTAAATTAAGTCCAGTGAGAATTTTCTTAACCGGATTACATTCATCGGCGACAAGATTATAGAGCGCGGGTCAGCTGTCGCTTGCGTGAATAATGATTCACTGAAATAGGCTTTGTTCTAAGATACCTTTCAATGACGTTACGCAACCATCTTCATGAAATTGGACCGAATAAATGAACCTCATTTTTGAAACGGAATTAAAAAACTGGAAGCTTAGCGAACCCCTCTCATGCCTAAAATAGGCAGCCGTGCACAAATAAACCTATTAAAGAAGTCGCGGGTTTTTAACAGGCGTGTAATTGTCGAAAAGGATCGGGACTCGATCCCGGATCTCCCACCTGCTGGTCGGTCGCTTTAGCCATTGACTATCTTGCTAGAACTTTTACGAAAGAATTTTTGAGTACTCAAGCAACAAATTGAAGTGCAAGGTTATGGCTCTATCAACCATTTTGGTCTACAATTATAAGGGAATTGAATGAAGTAAATACGATTTTTACGTTTTAATTGGTACATGACAGACTCATTGAAAATATTTATCTATATCTCTTCAATAAGCCGATAAATGAAACAGCTGATTGAGATTTTTCCGGATAATTCTGATGACAACTTAAACAAGTATTGAACTGTCTCAAAAACAGTAGATAGCCTTGGAATAGTAATGAACAGGTTGAAATAATAAGATATCGTATCGATGGCTTACAATCACAAACCTCAATTCATCCTTTATTGCGTATCTTTTAAAATAATAAGCAATCAATAGAATGAATAGAATATAGGAACTAATGCCTGGATGATATTACAGTACAATCTGCTAGTATTATAATAATAAATGCTAATGTAACTCTAGTAATGAATAATAATACTATCAACAAATGTTAATATAACTAGTGAACTAGCATAGGTGAAAAATTAGCCAGCACATTTTCATAGTTATCATTAATATGCATTTAGTTCACTCCTATTCTATGTATATAATTATTTTCTTCGATTCCAATTCCACATAATTCCTGTTAGTTACAATTCAATATCGGACGAAATATATATATAGATATAACAATGAGTTGTCAACAGTGATTGTTAGGAAATAGATGAAATAAATATTATACTTTCCTGTTGTTAAATTGTCACGTATTCGCTTTGAGTCGTTCAATCTTCAACGCTTTTTACAAAATGCACTCAGACACGCGACTTGCTAAAGCGACGTCTTGCATAAATCATTGCGTTTCAATCCACGCATTTCACACGCGCAAAAGGGTGGATTCGATGGGTGGAATGTATAATGTGTCAACCTTCGATCTTGAATACTACTCCGTTTTTTTTTTCATGGGAGTTGCTGTTGAAATGAAACCATCGACAAAACTGCATTTTTCGCCCGGAAAACTGATCCTTCCTACGATCAAAGGTCTGTTTGAAGGTACAAACTGGTCTTCTCAAGGAAAACCTCCGAAATTCGTCTCTCTTCCTGCATTTCTAAACACCTACGAACATCTTTTAAGATGATGAAATATAAAATGAAGATGAGGTTATCTGGAAAAGCACAATTACTTTTTTCGCTCACCGAAAATTTTTATCTAATCGCATAATTCTACTATTAGTCATAATTTAATTTCTTCCATAAAATACGACCGAAGGATATTTTGATCCTTGTTATCCATGTATTTTTATTCAAATAAGAAATTCACTTAGTAGGCTAAAAAAATTAATTTACCATCAAGCTAAATTCGTAAAATTTTGTTCTTGTAATTTCCGGTATCGAAATAATAATGCACAAACGTTCCTCAAGGTCGTTATATTTTAGTTTTTGCTTACATCAGCCCTTCATAACCTTACGTTGACTCTAGTGTAATTTTAATCACTTTTCACGTTCAACCTTTTACCACTTAATAGCTCGCATTAAAATTAGACGAAGTAAACACTCAAGTAAAATATATTAAGATTTATCGAACACAGTATTTCAAAAAGGTACAGGCATATATCTACGTTATATATTTTACTTTATGTTTCAACTATTAGAGCGAAATTAGATGAATCAATCGATTGGTTCAGTGTTCGAATCATCCGTTACTAGCTATTTACATACCTTTAAATCTGTTGCCAAAAATGGTTTAGAAAATAATGCTATAGTGCTAATGCACCTCTCAAAATAAACTAGCCTCCATTACGGTATACACTTCTCTGCACTCACAAAAAAATCCTCCGCCTCAAGCTCTTACTTTTGCATACAAAGTGGCACAAAGTATCATTGCTCGCCGACCTTTCCTTAGTTCATACAGACTCTTCTAGAAGAAGTTCTTTAAGCGCTCGTCTTCCTTGCTCGTCTGCATATATTACCGAGGTGAGCTACCCATCGTTGTAAGTTATTTGACCGAGTTACCTATTCTGATCTTATTCCCATTAAATATCATTGATTGAACTAATTCAGAAATTCTTGTAAATTATTACAATGATTAATATAATATATATATATATATATATATATATATATATATATATATATATATATATATATATATATATATATATATATATATATATATATATATATATATATATATATATATTCTTTAACATTTATACTGTAAATTCCTGTATATTACCGCTTATTTTCAATTTTATAATCAGTCTGATCATCATGAGTGATTACGTTTTCCTAAAAGAAATGATTGGCGAACATTTAGGCTAAATTTTTGTTTTAATCAATTTTATAGAGTTGAGAAAAGATTATCTAATATTTAATAAACTTTTTCCTCGACAAGATTGGTTCTCTTCAATTTATTATTATACTTTTCCAGCCAAAATAACAATTTCTCAGTATCTTAACCCAGAATTATATTTATAAAATTGAAATATTTTGTCAATCAAACAAGTAAATATAATATTTTCTACTTCTTTGCGGTCTTTTACTTTAACATTGTTTCCTAAAATTGTAATTAATATTGTTTCGTAACATTTTCAAACGCATTTTCAAAAGCTGATACGCTGATTGCTTTCAAATAATTAAATTAGAATTGTAGACGAAGGCTCTATAAAGATTCCTATTTACTTATCAACTTCCTCATTCGCTATCTATCTACGATTCCTCTAGAATTCACTACATCTTTGTGAAAAGTCACGCTCTTTCAAGTCTCTGGTTAATAGTATTACTATAGATCCCCGTAGAATGTGAATCATAGGTGAAGTATCTAGAAACGTCGAGACGTTAAGGGGATAAAAGAAAGATTGCTATTACGCAAACTTGTCTATTGCGTACGCCATCAAGAAAATGATTCACTTCGCATTCCTTACAATTCATCGCTTCTTTTTTTATAATAGCATCTTAAACAGACGTCAATCGTGCCACAGTTCATTTAGTCTTTCGCTATGACGTATAATTCGTTCCGAAAATATAATCCGAAACTTTCGCTGGAATTTCTATCTCTTATCAGAGTTATAAAGTTATTTTTTGTACCGTATATTTGTTATTATATAAATATTTCATTTGATTGAACAAAATAATTTGAAATTTAATTCTATTACTTTCACGTTGTCTGTATTATTTGCATGCGTCCTTTATTGGGTTGCGTGGGGCGAATATGAATTCCTCATCAAAAAAAAGACCGCCTTTAAAGCTAAACGGCGAATATTATTTCCTCGGCCTTCCTTGAATTATAATTTATGAAGAATTCACGCCTTGAGCAGCGGCAGTCAAATTATAAGCTGTCGTTCCCAAAGGCGAAAATACTTTCGAAAGCAGTCGTCAAAATAGGAAAAGTAACAGACCCTTCCTTTTGCATGAAAATTAACTATAATTACTGTATTCGTGGGAAGGTTCTTAAGCTCGCGAATGGAATTCCTTTAGGACACAAACTATCGGGCATTTTTATCGTTTTTGTGAATCATCAGTCTCATTTAAAATTCTTTTTTACGCGTATCTCCTGAGGCAACATGTTACGTTTAGTCGCAAAAACTAAATACGCCCAAAATTTTGATAACACGAGTATAGTAAAAATTTCATGAAACAAAAGGACTACTTTTCCCTCTGAATTTTCTTTTCATAACATTTTGTTTTACTCATGTACTCTTGGTTTCTTCATACCGATAGGAGTTATGAGTTTATTTCTACCGGGCTACTTTTATCTCTGTTTTTTTAATATATCTATTCGCTTTCTGAAAATGCTTACCAAACTATTTATATTTTAGTTTACTCTAACTTTACTTTTACTCCTGTGTTTACACATGGATCAGCAACAACAGAAAAAGATTTCTCCAAAGTCAAAGGATAATTCCAGGAAAATTTAAAATTGTGCGCTCATAGTTGAAGGATTTGTACGCCAAAAAAGAAGCTGTAAGAACTATTGGGTACCCGTCATTTTTCACCAAAAAGCTTATCATTTCCGGTTCTGTATTTTAGTCAATAAAACAATAGAGAACAATCAAAAAGTTCCATCGTTCATCAGTTTAATGGCCTTCTGCGTCACATATGAACTCTTAAAAAAGAATCGTTCGGTTGTTATTCTTTTAAACAATGTATCGAGATATCTCTTGACTGATAAAGAACTGCCGCTCATTTCCACATCCTCAAGATGTTATACACAGTCGAGTGGTTTATTTTTAAAAAGGCAAATTGCTACTCCGAACACAGGTATTGTCAAACGAATAAGATAAAAAGAATTTCCTGGATGACCAAACTTTGAGTTGGATGATAATTTAGTAAAAATAAACAGAAACTGATAAAATATAAATAAACATCTAACAATGTAAAGCGGGCGGAAAACACCTAAAATTTTAGGGTCAAATAAAACAATATACTCGAAAAATGGCAATACATATCGTTTTATCGATATATCATTATACAAGACATAAAAATAACATACAAAAATAAGGATTTTTCATAAGGTTTTCGAAATTCTATGACATTATTTTATATTCTAGTGGTGAAAACAGTTTAGAAAGTGCGTGACTTTATTCTAAACCTTCTGACATTCTATTGTGACGCCTAAACATAACTAATAGAATGTAAACTCGTCAAAGGTTGTAAGAGGATCAAAGGGATTCTTCTGGAAGCGGTCTCAGGGACTTCTTGGCTCAGAATCTAATGAATGTAAATGAATGACGCAAAGAATAAAAACAAAGACAGTGTCGTTAAACAACTGCTTCGTATCGACCTAATCAGCGGCATGGCATGCGACTAAAAGATACATACCCACTCCATAAAAATAAGCGATAACAAATACCGGAGTTGTTTTTGCAAAGTATAAGATAAGGGATTTTCAGCACAGTTTTTACATAAGACTAACCCATTTTATCATTCGAATTACTTGTAATCTCTCGTTTTGAAAAGCATATGTTAATGTATGCGTATTTAAAAATGTTAAATGAATGTTATTTCAGTGCAAGAGCAGATAAAACCCAAATATTAATTCATTTCTGCATAAAAATTTCTCACTTCATGCGTTAATTTAAGGTTCGATAGTAATTCTATCGATAATTATCAAGATTTTTAAAAATATATTGAAAATAGATCAGAATACATGGGAATTGATTTCCTTATTCTATCATATTTATTAAAGGAAATAATTCTGCTCTCATCTCATTCTGTAATTCTATAGAAAGTCGAAATAGTTGACATTTTTCGTTACTAATCAACTTGTTGATTTTGGTTACTTATGATACTACAAGCATTTATGATATTAATAAATTATATTTAAATTTAAACGTAATAAAATCTTGTTGAATATGATATATTATTTTATAGGGATAGTATAAAATAGTCTATCAGACGCGATAAGTTAACCTTCGAAAAGCAGTTTCGTTAATCGGGGAGTTTCGTTTTGATTCTTCCAACTTGTCTACACGTGCTGCTCTCTGCGGCCTATTTCCGTACTAAAACAAGATTTTGGTATGTATTCCTTATTATGACAGATATCAAGTGTTTGCGCTTTCGATAAAGAAAATATATATAGAACAGTAAGAGAAAATATGATCATCATAGTATTATAATGTTTTTAGTGTTAAATTCTCACAAAAAGTCGGGAAAATAAGACAATCCTGTTTGGATGTAAATATGGAAATGAATAATAAAGAAATGAGGATTTATTATCATCTATAATTTATATTAAATAGCAGCATTATATTCCTAAAGGTTATGAAAATCTTATTATTGTATTTAATTATATTATACTACAGATAGAGTGGAACAGAAAATACACTTAGTAAGTGTAATTTCTTTCAGTACTTAAATAAAATATTAAATTAATATTATTATAAAAACTATTAAAATATTTAGTTTTCATGTTTCTCTATCCATTGCATATCCTTAAACTAAAGGTGGTTATTAAGTGAACTAATTGTTGAATTTCTTTTGTTTATTGCTATTAAGAAGTTGACAAATATTTCTATGATATAGACAACGTAAAAACCAATGTACATCTTTTATGATGGTATATAATTGAAGTTTTCATTTAAAAGTCAAGATTTGAAATTATGAGTATGAATTAGAGAAAATTACATTTAACTACTATTTTTACTGATAAGTGGTTTTCATTTAGGCAGTGATAAAAAGTACCTTTAATTACACTGTTGTTAAACTCCTGTTCGATAATAAAATTTCAGGGTATTGACAGAATTAATATTGCTTGTAGGAATGTGTACTTTTCATCAAAAATGAGGTTTTGCACTGTCAGTTAAGTAGATTTTGAATTTTCTCCTTCTAAACTCCTTTATAATTCAAATTCTTTAATCAAAATTTACGCAGAAATTAATGGTATCATTTAATGAGAATATATCTTGGGCGTATCTAATTTGACATCAAATTCTTTTCAGAAGTATTTAGCTAATTTATTCCACGGCTTAAAGCGTACCATGATTGGAAACATAAATACGCACGTAGAATTTATTTGAAAACGACTTGTTCTTAATTCCTTAATTTTGTTTGGAGGTAATTAAAATGCCCACACAAAATATAAATATCTAAGCAAATGAACACAAACAAAATTTTTCTTTGGATATTCGTTGATAATTTTACGATTTTCAACTAAATTCAGACAAAAATTCTTACGGACCATTGCGTACGAATTTGGCATCATTTTAAGTGATTATTATATATCCTTATGCCATTTCCTCACTTATGATTCCATCACTTACACCTATTTTCATCATCTTCTTTATTTATACGCTTCTAAACACTTATCTTTTTTAAGGAAGACGATTGAGAAATGTTAGAATAATGAAAAACAATTCTTTGAGGTTCTAGAAGCTTCTTTAGGATATTAATAGGAGCCGACATCTGTTTTATATTCCTCAAGAGAATCTCCAAAGCATCTGATGTCGTTAAGGATACCCACCCTTAAAATCACCTTGGGACGTTTTCCAGACCTTTTTGCGAATACCAACAATTTTCAATCTTTTGTTACTAAGTGAAAAAAAATATTATTACATATTCATGATTAGCTCATTTTAGTGGGTCTGTGGAAAGCATAGGTAATGAAATTCACCTGTCATTGAATTTCATGGTTGATCATTAAATTTTCCATTCAAATCAAGAAAGGAATGCAATATCACACCATTTAGGATCACGTGTTGTGTTGCGCTGGCAACCGTGACTCGCAAACAATGCGTGACTAAGATAAGGTGTAAACATAAACAAACGTGCCCTAAATTTAATTTGGGGAAGTCCAGTTAATTTCCTACTTGTTACTTATTTCCGATCTGTTCCTTTAAAATTTTTACGTAAAATTTGAAACGATGAAATAATGATGAAAGCGATAAAAAAGGCAATTAAATGAGTTGACTACTGAATATTGACTGTTTAAGGAGATCTTGGGCTGAGGTTTCATTTCTTAATGAGCAAGTGAAGTGTATGCTAAGATTCTTAACCATGAGATTTAATGGCCTCTTATTTTGTAATTCACTTTTGAAATTCAAATTAATTTTTTATGCATGTGCGCAGAGTATACTCATAAAAATTGAGAGATTAATGTAATTGATATAATGTAATTTTATAATAAATTATTATATTTCGCTGGTGCAAGAATTATTTAATCAAAGTTTTACGCAATCTCAAACAGTCAAATAATTGAGCTTGAAAATATTTTTCAGTGACGTGCATATATTTCCAGGTCAATAATTTGTAAATTAAATTTAAAATGCAACAAATCAAAATAAGGTAAATAATTTTTAAATTGTATTGAAAAGGTAAATTATTGCTTCGTAGCAAACCTCCACAGATTTCCTTATACTTTTAATTCATTAAATTTCATTTGTAGATTTTTAGTCATTTCAGCTATTTAAATTACTAAAGTGTATTGGAGAAACATCAAAATATTTCTGTTGAGCCAATACTATACAAATTTCCAGAATTCTTTCTTTAATATCTTTAATTTTATTGTTGCTAAGCGAAGTCTAATATTATTATTTATTTTGAGAAAAATTATTAAAATATACTAATACTGCTAATAATACTATAATAAATGATAAAAAATATGAAAATATATTTAGTTAAATAATTATAGTCATTGCAAATCACACATTTCTGTAATCTTATAATCACATAAATAATATATACGATTTGAGAAAACGAAGTGGAGGAAAATTTTAATAGAAAATGTTTACGCACACGATGGTTGCTAAGAAACACATACGATCTAACTTACACACCCTTGCGGTATAAAATACTATGATAGAAAAAGGACACTAAATTACCTTCTAAATATGTGTATCATTATAATTGTGAGAATTGATAACTTTCATTGTAATTAAAAATCTAGTGAAATTTGGCTCCATGAATATATGTTTCATTGTGTTTACATTGTGCGCGACAAATGTTGATAAAATCTTTTTAACGATACGGAAAACCCAACAAATAAGGAAGAATGCAAGATAAACTCAAGCAAATCATTATGATAATGATGTCATCAAGCCATTTACACGTGGAATCGCTATTAAAAATCGAATCAGTGACAGCTTTAACTGATATCGAGCAATAAAACAAATAGCTGCGGAAGATCGCATGACAACGAATGTGATGTAAACAACAAAGTAAAATTGCATGAATACGAATGATGCAATCGATCGGTGAGATGAATGACTGGAGCATTGTTTAAAAGGCCAAGCCTCTTTTTACGTTATAATCCAGAAACTTCGGAAATACGCAATCTTTGCATCGCAAATACTAAATGGTTTGACTGTGAAGATAACCGTCCGGAGGGAACGGTAATCTCATCGCGCGAGATCAGGTCATGAAGAGACCTCAGATCAATTTACCCCGCGTTTCAACGTAGTTTCGTCAGGTAAGTTCCTCCGATAAATATTCATGAAACTCCGCGTGTTTTTATAGTAAGAAATCTCGAGAGCTTTCTCTACGTTATCATTCAAGGAAAGAATCGTAATGAAGTTAGTAATGTGTCGAGTGCAGACGATGACTTCTTACACAGTCGCTCCGACTGGTTGCGGTGTTATGAATTATAATCGCCTGGAACAAACCGTTGCTGCACTATCGTCTACAAAGCTTCCGTCGCTCACTCGACTTCGTTACGTCTGCTGGAATAATTAGATAAGGTTGCTCTCTGTTCTTCTGGCTCAAACTCTAGCGATTTGCGGTGAGCTAGGAATGGGTCTTTCCCGCAATCAGGTTTTCACGCCGTGGAACAAATGAGCTTTCTACGTTGGTTATTTATGTAATTCTCCATAGAAACCTATCTCAATGAAACCAATTGATTTGCCTACCAAGGTCGATCCGCTCGTTAATGTGAAACTATACCAGAACAGTTACTTTCCGGAATCTTGAATTCATAAGCCGTCCTTATGTAATTGTTTTTCTCCTTTTTTCGCTGGAATTTTTATTCGTGTTTCGAATCATTATTTCTCATAATCTGATGGGGCATTTTTAATAAAGTTCTAATATAAACCTAGGCATACTTAAAATAAAATGTAAACTATCAATGAGTTATCGATTCCTATAAGGAAACATTTATGAACAAATCTTATCTTCCAAAAAAATAATATCGTACTTTATCAGATATAATAACGCATCGATTTTGGATCTTATTGGATAGTTGATGGAAATATTGATATTAATAAAGGTTTTTAAGTTGATCATTTATAAGGTATAATTTTATCTTCTTCAAAAAGAAACTTCTTCGAGAAACAATATGAACGTCACATAAGTAACAAGTGAATTTGGCCTATGATTTTTCTTGCCATTAAAGTATTCCTATTCATACTTTTCGATGATATGATGTGATGATGACAATGGAATTGACGTTTGTCTCGTTTGTGCCCAAAATATTCATTAATTTGATAATGATATTCAATCGACCACTAGGTAGACTTAATGGTACCTTATGAACATGTAAAGAAGATAGGATAGTAGTTAACAAGAATTTTACTGAAGCTCAGATATACATGTAAAATCCCTCTTTACATCTGTGTTTTGAGTTTTTCTCAATTGCTGCACAACTATAATCATACATTGTGTAAGATAATTCAATTTTAATGCTAACTTAATCGTAGGTTACGTCTTTAAAAGTTCTAAACATCTTATCAACAATTGTTGGTGGCATAAATGTAAATAAAGTGCACTTTCAATGAATTAAAAAAGCTTTAAATATCAATCTATTAAGTTTCATTGATTAATTTAATATTCTTTTTTTTAATCCATTCTTAAATTGGCAAAATTGGCAAACTTCAACGAGTTAGAACCTTAAAATGAGAAATTTTAATTTTGGACGGTGGTTATATATGCTTTTAGTCACGCAACCATATTCAATCATCACATCCCCTAATCGAATTTCTCCGAAATTTCCTTAGTTACGCAGTATTTTCATCATATAAATAAGCTCCTACCCAATAAATTGCGCCCAAATTTCTTATGTCGTGTTTTGAATCCAATTTATCGTTAAGCAACATATTTCCTTCGGAGGTTTTTTTTTTCTTTTCCTTGTAATTTCCTAATCAACGTCAAGCACTTTCAGTTAACGTTCTCTACCCAAAGCATTATAATTGCTAAAGATTTATTTTTCTTAATTTCACACCTTCCTTTTTGAAATTACAATGAGTTTGTCATCGCCACGAATAAAAAACTAATCTTATAAAGGATTCAATTGCCTTTCCTGGTTGACATAAATTATACTTGTAAATGTCACTTCACTGCCGATGCACAGTGTCACTATTATGAATTCCTAGATCAATATCACGTACACAACCACTAAATGCCTGCACAACATTCCTCGATTAAAACACACGGAATCTTGCGATGATAAAAAAGCTGTCTTATACTCAACGTCATCTTTAAGAATTTCATAAAAGGATTTTCCTCTTCTGTACAGTATAGATCATATAAATAAAATGTAATTTAATTCTAATTTGATATAACGGCATTAATTTGAGACTGATCGCATTGCTTCTTAATTTCTTTTATAGCGTGCGTTAATTATGGTCAGAAAACAGGACATACAATGTAGAAAAATAGGACATATAAATGATAAATATAGTGATACATATATAAATAAAACCATGAAAGTTTTTAAGGAGAAGGAACACGAAAGAAATCGGGTAATATAGGGACTCGTACCTATACCTTCCTAGATTAATCCTACAGAGTTCTACTGAAGGTAATATCAAACTTTTTTCATAATCCTAATCCGTTCTACAATTATCAATCAATGCTCATAATTCATGATGTACACTCTATTTTTTAATAGTATAAGCAAGAGATTCCATCGTTCATTAAAATTTCTTTATATAGTTAAGTCTATATGTTGTTTAAATACTTTACACCTCTAGATTATTAGATATTGGTATTTATTCTCATCAATAAAAGTAAACAAAATCATGCTGAATTACTTACGAAACCAGCGCCTCCTTAGCTCAGTGGTAGAGCACTGGTCTCGTAAACCAGGGGTCGTGAGTTCAATCCTCACAGGAGGCAATTAATTTTTCATAGCTGCTACGCGCTTAGAGATGAATAGTAAATCTGTGACAGTATCTTCGTGTGTTTTGGTTTCTAAGATATTAAAACCTAACTGTACCGTCATCGCGAACTTTCACGTATGCGAAATAATTTTCTTTGCATTTTTCCAAATGATGCAGTAATAATTCAAATAAATATCAATCGAATACATTATTTACTCTCTCTCTCTCTTTAAAAAATACAATTTATAACTCTCCCTTTCTTACCAATAGCGCAGAATTTTTACCAACCGCGTGGCTAGGAACGAGAGCGTAAGTTTATATACAATCCGAAGGAAACTTCTGTAACTACGATTTTTTCATCATTATTGATAGCCAACTTTCTGTGCGCGAGTCGGATGCGAAAAATTAAATGCCTCCTGTGAGGATTGAACTCACGACCCCTGGTTTACGAGACCAGTGCTCTACCACTGAGCTAAGGAGGCGCTGATATTTTATTGTTACCGGTTAAGTTTTAGTTTGGAAATGCTGAAAACTGGTGAAAATATTTTTTTTTAAACGTAGAGAGAGCTAAATATCTTTTCGAATAGAAATTTATTTTGATGAACGATGAAAATGTGTCACTGCTAACAGTTTTCTATAGCAATTGAAAGAACTCTTGAGTCTTCATGACAACCAAGTATCACACATTAACATTGAGTTTATTTTGCGAGTGAGTTAACTGTTACTGTTAAGTTACTGGAAGTTAACTGTTAACTGAATAGTTAATAAAAATTTCTATCGAGTATATCTTACAGAATAGAAAGGAAACTATGAATGTATGTTTTTTGATTGTTTGCTCTTAATCGATATATTAAACGATAAAGTAAAAGAACATGAAATCTGGTACGGTTCCGTTATATAAGTTCTAATTAAATATGCAAATTTCAGGATTCTTAAAGGTAAAGGATTATTTCACTGTAAGTAAACTACTCATCCCTTGATAATCATTTCTAATAAAAGGATCAAAGATATCTCGTAAGACATCAAGGATTTTACTTCGCCATAACTCGCATAATTACTTAATAATATCAATTGGATATGTATTAAATATCTTCTGCTCGTCACTTCCAGTAATCCTACTAATAATTACAACTTCCTGTTTACGGTTGCACAGGTGATTATAGGATTATCAGTCCCCCAACTCTTACCGAAAGCCTTCCAGAGTGAATATTAGGAAAGGTTAGGAGTGGACAGCCTTTCCTTTCCCTTCACTTCGATTCCCCTTCTCCTTTCTTGAATGAATAGGAATGCATGAATGGAAAAGAGTTGTTCAGCTACATATCCTTGGGGTAAGGCTTTTTGTACTGCTGACGAAGGGGAAAACAAACTAAATAACGTTAGTTATAATCGCTCTTATCTAAATTGATTTCGCATATTAAAAGCGCGAGAAAAACAAATGCAGTACGAAAGATATCCCGGCATAAAAGAAATGGTATGTAATATGCAATCCTAAAAATTACTGTACATTACGCAATCTATTTATTCTTTTAATCCGAAACTTCTACTGAGTAATGAAGATTTATTATTACGTATTCATAGTAATACATTTACTAAAGGGCTGTAAAATTTAACTATTTGATATTATTAATGAGGCTATTTCAGAGGTGACTTCTCATAATGAGCAAATTTAACATTCTATTATCTATTATTTTAGATTTTCATGTCTACTACTCTTTCAAAAGAACGCTATGGTATCATTTATCATCATCTAAATACCTTATTATTTATAATAAGCATCGAGTTTGAATATATTGATATCACGAATTTTCCACAGAATTGTTAATGTATCTTATATCAATACTTCGAATTTTAGTGGAGCCCGAACTATTAAGAAATTTCTACACCCAATCCCTGCCGTCTTCTTTTACACAGTGCTAACTTCATCGATTCAAAATATCACGAGAGTTACTGGTGGGTACTAACCTTACCAGACGGAGAAAATGAATTATTGAATACAGGACGCGAGGTATGATTTATAGCGAAAGTGTCCTCTGAAGGAAATAATTTGAGGAACCATGGACGTGATTTAACATAATTTATCAATAAAAAGGCATTGAATCCTCCGGTGATTAAATTTTGGTGCTGATATCATCCTGGGATACGTGGCGAGAAACTCAAGGGAGATCAACACGTGTTCCCCACAGGTCTCATTTCTCCCCTCTCCAATTGCAAGTCGATAGAGCTTGAGTTCGCACCTGCGAATATCCCTCCTTGATATTCACTTTATGGGGCCAATTGGGGAACGAAATTACACGCATGAGACGCGTGCCGATGGCTCATAATCTGCAGGTGATGGGTGAGATTGCCTAAGATAAGCTGCTCAGGATGAGCCATTTCTTTATTGCCAGCTAATGATGCCTCTGCTGTCCCGGGTTTCCTGCCAATGCTCTCGGGTCTGTGAGAAACCGCACGTAGGCCATTGCCTATTGTTAGCATTGCCCATCGTCTGCGGGATCAACACGCCTAAGCTGTTGCAGATGTTTCACAAGAAAGGAGAGAGGAATACGAGTCTATACGAGGGATTGTTTGCACCTATAAGATTACTATTATATATATAATAGTACGTAAATTTACGTATACATTGATAATATACGTTGTTGCTGAGATTACTTACGTTCGACAAATGCCATATACACGTAACAGATGAATAAATACGACCCTAGTGAATGGGATCATAACGGTAATACTTTCTTTTTTAATTTGATGTGTTTAGAGTTCTTAATGGAAGTGGTTAATGGAAATTCAGTATGTCCTATAGTCTACTTTCGTACACCGTAACCTGAAGTTATATGAATTATTATTGATATTTAATCGATTATCTACAGTTAATAAAAAATCAGTTACATATAAATTGTTGTAGAGAATCTCAATAGATTATTTTAAGCTGTATTTTCAGTGAAAGTAATTTACGTAAGTAAATATCAGTACTACAATGCTAATTTACGTAAGTGGCTTCTTAGCCATTAAAGCTATCTCTATAGCAATGGAAGAATGCTAATGGATAGAAATTTTCAAATATTTAGCTACCTTCTGTGGTATGGAAGTGCAAAAATTAGCTTTCCTACAATTAATTCTTAATTTTAGAGAAGATAGATTCCAGGTGAGGAATAGAGATATATGTAGTTCAGAGTAATATAGTTTTAAATTTGATATGAAAAATTTGTCACATATTATTTTGAAATCACTTTCAGTTGATTTAAGTTAGTCGTAGATGACCGGGAGAATTTAGAGCAACACCTCTTCATAATCCTGTCACCTTTTTCCATGCCATTCAAGGACTTTGCGATAAAAACTTTCACAAGTTCTATTTAAAAATTAACTGGAAAAGATAATAAAATTGGACCGAGACTTGAACGTGGATTTCCTCAAGCTCGCTTTTTGGGACGTAGAGTTGTAAGTTGAAGATTATCAATGAATGTAAAAATTCGCCAATTAGTGAAAATAATTAATTAATATAAACACCTTAGGTTTTGCAGATTTGAATAAATGTAAGAGCGCCCTTTTACTGAAACTAAATTCGACGTAATTCTTTCAAGTCTGAAAAAGTTCCCAATAATAACGTCATCGGAATAATAATATTAATCTAATTAATAATAATAAAATTAAATAATCTTTTCTAAACTTGTTCTTGATAAACTGTGAGGAGAGAAAAGCAGACATGAATAGTGGTGAATGATATTCAATGACTTTAATCTCATTTAAATTGTGACGATACCTTCTGTTATTAAACCATGCTGACCAACTAAAAATTTCTGACTTGTTTTAATATCATGGATAAATTCCAATGAAGGTTTGAACCAAAACTTTGAGGATGAGAAAGTTTATAAAAGAATCGATGAATTTATTTCATAAGTACTTGGGAATTTATAAAGCATCGTGTCCATGCTTCATAGGTAAACTTAAATTGGCTATGTATATTAAGAGTTAAGGTATCCAAACTAGTAAGTACAGAAGACTCATGACATTTTCATTTACATTACTACCCCGCAAATTGTGGTGTTTGGCAGGGGAGGGATATGTATAATACATATTTGCAGGGGACACTTATCCTCTCGTAATTATTAATTTTCTTAACAGATACAGTAATGGATTTTATGAAGATGAGAGTTAGAAAGAAAATCATGATTAATGGAAGGAAACGATAACTAAACAAGAAAATACCTCTGCGTGTATTGGATTGATAATTTGATGTATTATATGAATTAATGCTGATTCAAAATGTAAAACTATGCCTATTGACATAAATTATCCGATAAATTAAAAGACAAAACCCCTTTTCAGAAACAGATTAATTCAAAACTGCAAAAGAATTAGTTTCAACAGTTTTAAAACCAGTTTATTTCGGTTTTAGCTGTTATTTTTATAAAATAGCTGTTTCCCATAAGAGGCTGGTAACGTTTTTCGGTGAAATGTAAGCATATATGTCAAGGCCGATACGTTTGCTCTTTGAATGTCAATAAACTACACTCGATGAGAATACCAAAGATGTCCTTCGGCTGATCGCGAGGAAACTTTGATCAAACCCACCGAAAAATTGGTTTAGACAACCTCCTTGGTCGTATAAAATGTTGGAAAGAGAGAAAAGTAAAAGAATATTTCGATAAGTGTGCTAAATACAGGAATGCGAAATATTCGCATAAATAAAACAGAGAAATAGTATTTCTTGAACTAAAATTTAAACTTTGAGTATCACCTTCCATGTCAATCTTGCTCGATATAGGAGAAACAAGGTCTATTTTCCATTAAATATAAAATAGAGTATAAATTTATAAATAAAAATATAATGGACAAATCAATAACGACACATCACTATGTTGCTAAGCAACAAAAAAAATCATGAGTAGGGTTTAAGAATATATACGATCCAACCCTCCACAGCATAGAAGTGAAATACCAGCGGAGTTTATGGACATGAAGGTCATTTGGCATTGAAGCATTTTATGTTTGGCTTCTGAATAACTTCTGTTTCAGCCTCGTAATTGTCGGAATTATTCCAAGCAAATGAAAAGAAAGTCACCAATGGGAAATGAGACGCACTACCACTGATTTGTAGATTGGACGCACGCAATCTTATTTAACATCACGAACCGTTAATTGAACGAAGCTTTTCGTTGGTTTATCGGTTTAGCACACACCTTATATTCAATTAGTCGGTTACGGAAAATTGAGTTTTAACCCAAGAATTGGTTGAGTTGAGACGCATTATCGGAGCAAGAGAACTCATCAGCTTTTGTGAGTTACTGCTGATTGGATGTGGATGTTGATGATTCACTACTATACATGTTGATGTAAGCCATTCAACTGTAGATATTATACATAACGATAAATTTGATAGGGATGCCGTTCACGATACATGACTGTTTATATATTAACTTGATGTATTTTAGTTATTTATTTCGCTAGCAAAAATGATGACCGTATATGAAGCAGTGCATAGCACGAAAGCAATATAAACAATAAGTACAAGATAAAATGTTAATATCAAATTCCATTATGAATAATTTTAGTATTCTTACCACCAATGCTATTAGGGAGATATCTAGGCTAATCCTTTAAGTTATTTACGTGATTTTCATTTCTTCGAATAGATAGCTAATAAAATTGACAGTAGTAGGCTTTACCGAGCGGAAATCCATAACTCTAGGGTGAAAAGGATAATATATCTAAAACTCCTTTTTTTCCACATATTTATTGAATTTACCATCGGAATTATCAGGCCCAATGATGGCCGTTCAGTGACGAAACCGGTCGCAATTTCAATACATCTGTGGAAAAAGAGGTTAAAACACATCAAGTTAAACTTTAAATTTTACGGAAAATCTGTAAAAAATATTGGAATCTACAGCTGTTTCTGATCCATAGTTCCATTCTCATATAAACTATACGCTGAATTCTGTTAAAACTTTCATTATTCTATCTACTATTTGAATTAAATTAATTACTCCTTACATGTACACGCTAGCGCGATATTTCAATACCGTGAGAAATAGTTTCCCAATAATTCGATTCGTTTTTACAGAGTAAACAGAACGAAATGTGAAACTCAACATTCAAGTTTAGATAATATGCTGAAAAATTTCGCAGCTGTAGTGAGCTGACTAAGGTATTTATCGAGTGTTTTGGAAATTATTCTATTTAGCGGAATTAACAGAAATTCTTGTATTCCGTGCCAAAATCGAGTTAAATTCTTGTCACGATCGACTTCTTTATATTTTGGCAATTAACATCCATATTTGGAGCGTGAATTAGTTAAGTAAACCGTTCCATTTGCACCCGTATATATTTATCTCTATAGAAAAGAAGTAATGTTCCCAATAACCTCCAATGGGCTGTCATTCAAAAATGTACTCATAAGTAAATTTTGACATCCTTCTACTAAAGCGATTCGTATCTAATTTTAGATTACTAAGGAAAGATATTATTTTAATGAGCAAGGAAACTTTAAAGAGAATTATTCTCACTGTTCCTAAAATCGTATCAAAAAGCGTTCCCAATACTTGTTACGAATCTTTCTAAATATGAAAAAATACGGTTAAATTTTTACGTATAACATGACAAAAAACAATTTAGTTTCGTAAAATGCTTACTTACTTCTACAAGTAAATGTTTTCTCAAAACGATATGGCTTTGATTTATTATAATATATCTGAAATTATGCATAATCTTTATAAAAAGTCGTCTGATTTTATATTTCACATGGTAAATATATAAAAAGTTTTGTCTCGAATTTATTACAACAAGTAGCGAGGGCAATAAATTTTTTTTATTGCGAAGTACTGAGAATGGATTGTGACAAAGTAAAGGCCTAGTGCATTATATTTGAAAGAAAAAATCAACAAAGAATTTGATTCAGTCAGTTATCTACAATCGAACATTATTGTACTATCTTATCATCGGTTCTAAAATATTTTTATTAAATTCTTTACATTGCTTTTAATGCGAGTTACAACTTACACAAATATACGTAACTATGTACGTAACTTCGTGATTTCTACAGTAATGTGAAATCCATGAATATTTAATAATATAACCAGTATTTTAACACCTTAGACGCGAGAACGATATAGTCCCGAGATCAACATCAATAAAAATCGAGTGACTTTATCAGAACAAGTTCCAAAATGCTGCTTCGAACCGTTGATCATATCTTGGACATGTTTCCAGGGCTTTTGTAAGTAGTATCCAAAACCAGTTTCGAATTAAAAAAGGTATTACATGAGGGTATGATGCGCTAATTTGTAACAAATTTATGTCTCTATAATAAGCCATAGTGTCATTATAAAGTCCTATATATGTATACGAGATAATGAGAAATATACCCTAATCCAAACTTAATCATCAAAAGTTAAAAAATAACAGTTTTACATTGTTAAAATGAAAAATTCATGGATAAATGTTATGTATGGTAACGGAAGAGGTTGTCAGTTAATCTGCAAAGTCTTAATTTGTTAAAAATTGCTATGATAGGACACAGCGCTGCTAAAAACTACATCACTGAAAACTTCAATTTATGACATTTAACGGATAGTATAAAATAAAATACTTAACTGAAAATTTCATTAAAAGTTATTATGATCGATAAAAACTTAAATTAGACCAATTCTTCTTTTCGAGATAAAGTTCCAATTAAACGAACTTGAGTTCGTGAATTATGTCGTTCGCCCGAATGAAAATTTACGGCCGATATTTAAATCAATCGACTACGAGGATTATCTAAATGGCAAGGAGGTGATTCAGTGAAGGCCCTTCGAAAAGGAATCGACCTGTTGAACTTCTCCAATTACTCTATTTTTCACTAACGATTGTCCCCAAGTGATACATAACCGACAGAAATTCGGGCAGACTTTCCCGTTTTAAAGAAGCAACTCGTTTCCCATACTATCATTTAAAGGACATTAATCTAGGGCGAATTTGGATTTTCTATAAATTTATCGTAATATACTTTCTTTACAATTCTGGATTACGTAAGACTGGTTTACGTAACGACGTCCCATTACGTAACTTCTCCCGAGACGGAAAAAAATGACGAAAATCCGAGAATGGCCATTCGATTAATATTCGGCAATTAGGAGTGCTTTGGAGAAGGGTTCCCATTATATATTCGTCGCAGACCCTTTTTATGGGGTTAGTGGCTCGTCCTTGAGTGGCTGCAGTGGTTTGGAAGACGCCTCTAGCAAAGAGGTGAGCTGTCAAACGAATCAATTACGATATCTCCGTTTTTATCGAACGAAATCATCGACTGCTTTCTCTGTAAATATGGGAAATTTACACGAGGAAACAGAATGCAGTTTTCTATAGAGGGATTACTTTATTTGTCCCTGGAATAAAGCATTTCAGATAGTTGTGATTTATATCGCCATTTACAGGGAAACTTCTCATCTACCCAAATTAAAGATTTTTTTCTACACAGATTGAGATGAGAAGATACAAAAGTTAATCAAGAGGAAGGTGTACTAAGATTATGAGTCTATGACCATATGGTTTTAGGATGATGGAAAAATAATCTATAACGGTATAAAACACATAAGAACCCCATAAATTTGTGTCGGAAGTTAACTCAAAGAATAACCCTTGCTTATATGAACTTCATCAAATTTTGTCGTAGAACATTACCATCTAAAATTATAGTTGGTAAAATAATAGGAAATTGCGATTCGTTCCAAATTTATTTTCCCGAAAATCAGCATCCAATATATTGAATGTTATTAAAAATATATAATATTCATTGAATGAGTAATAGATGATAATAGAATATATTTCGTCCGGTAGAAATTTCTGACATCAAAATTAAAAAATTTTGTTGAATCCAAAGTTATCCTGAGATGAACTGCAAACATCAAAATAAGCATTGGATATTCATATAAACTCATTATCGTGAACTTATATTTTCGTGGAAATATTTTCAAATGTAACCTGAAATGAAGTTAATTTCATTAATGGAAGTAACTGTTCGTAATACATTTCCGATAAAATTAGCAAAGAAAGATGCATTAATTAGCCAATTAATTAAAGACGTCGAAGCTCAAAACAATCAGACTTCAAAGCTATTGCGTATATCAGTGAAGATCATACACCACCTATTTAGGGAAAGTAACAACTTCATAACTGAGAATATAAAATAATCATCCGGGAGGATAAGAAATAACTGAAAAATCTTAGAAGATATGTCAGTTATTGTTTACTACTATAATGCTCCTCACTATCGTAGTAGCGTTACTGATATTCATCCCCATATCAGTAAAAGGAGACAGAAACGTAATTTAGATTCAATATTTTTGATATCCTTTTCTACATTTAGTTATGAATTATATTGAAATTTACCGTTCCAAATTTCTCATTAAATACTCTTAATCGTTTCTCCTTAATTTGTTTTTATGAATTAAATTTTTTTGTGTATATTTAGGATAATCGTAGTTTTACCTCATGTGTCCTGCGCACAGTACTTCGCATTTGTACCAGAATCGTATCAGATTATTTTATGTTTGTAAATTTCAAGCAAGTGACAATCCTCATCTAGTTATAAATATATCGATAAAAAATTTAAAATAAACATTGTAAGATGTACTCAATTTTTTCGTCATGGAAAATAACTAATTAATAAAACTCTCGTCCTAGCTTCTCAACCATATAGGTATCTTTTGATGGCAATACTCCAGCAGGGGTCAACAACTTGATAGAAAAGCATAGACAAGACATGGTAAAATAGAATACTTGTAATAGAGGCTATCATCGAATTCTGTTATGGAGTTCGTGCGCGTGCGAATTACAACGCACGAGACAAATCATCATTTTAAATAAGAAATCAAAAGCACTGTTTGGAACCCTTCTTATGCAACGGATGTGTTTTGTTTTATACTATTTCCTCTCTCGAAGGACGAGAGATCGCATTTGGTATTCCGCGACGAATTTTATTTGAAGAGTTGGGTTTCGCTGCACTGCAGGTGTTGTTGTTGCATCGGAACTCATTCGACGAATATCAAACGGATTCCCTTACAACGTGGCCATGAAAAGGTTCCAAAGACAGATCTCTGGAACACTTTTGGCCACTGCTGAACCTTCTTTTGGCGATTTTTTCGTAAGAGGTAATCCATGGTTACTGAAATGTTTACACACATTTTCAATGATAATATTTCCAAAGATAATGAAAATTCATCGGTAATTTTCGTAATATTTTCATATTTTTTTCATTACTAAGTTAATATTTTCTCTCCTTTGCGTCCTAGGCGTGACATTTCACTGTATTACACAATCCTTTCCGCCTTAGTTACAATTTTAAATTATTCTAGAAACGTATTCGAATCGAGTATCTACCATCAGCTATTTATATCGGTATATGAAATTAATAACTCAACCCAGATTTCAATTACGAGTATTTACGATGCCTTTAAGCCGCCTTAAGAAATACAGGAGATACTCCTATCAATGTATTATATCAGTGCCCTTTGGTAGAACGTAATGTCCCGCCTCGACGTTGACGACGACTCTATCTTGCGGGCGCAGCGTGAACTTCGTGTTTCCCCGGAAGGTTGGAAACTTTCAAAGTAATAGGCAATAAATATGCCATAAAATAAACCAGAAGAGGAGCTATGTTGACCTCCTAGATGAGAACTACTCGAAAGTAACCGTTAAAAGCGGTAACAGTAACGGATTCCTAGACTCATTACGATTTTACTACTTATTAACGTCTTCCGAGCCCTAACAAAAGGGGTTACCTTTAGGGTTGCCTTAAACGGGCATTAATAATACTGTAAAGATAGATTCTTTAGTATTCATTGTTTACGAATATAAAATTATTTCAAGAAAAGTTTGGTAGTTCTTTAGTAATTGGCGTTTTTAAATAATCGGGTTAGAATTTTAAACCATATTTTTTGTCTTGATGATAAATATTTCCTTATAACATTAGTAATATTGTCAAAGGAAAAGTTAATAATTTACAGACATCTTATAATTTATGAATTCAGTATAAAATGCAGAAGAATTCAAATAAGTCACCGAATATTTAAATTGATCGGGATGATCTTGGTTATTTATTTAGAAGTTATTATTGAAGAAATAAGATTGGCCAAGTATATTCCAGAATTATTATTGAGAATATTAATGATTTTAATTTTATTTCCTACACATTAAATTTTAGATATTATTCTCGATATTTTATTGGATAAATTATGAAACGATTTTATGTTTGAAAGTATATGTTACTCGTCATTTCTGTAAGATGCCTTAATTCCTTCACAAAACGCATAAATTGGAGGTAATGGAAAAAAGCCAAAATTTGTACGAACTAACACTAACATCGCCGAACAACTCAATTTGCAGATTTATTAACAGAACATTGGTTTAGTATCTATGAAAGTTCTTTTAATACGTAACAATGGTTAGCTAGTTTGGAAGCAGGGTATTCAACTTTCAACTGAAAAAGTCCTTGGTTTCCACCTCTACTTAGTATTAACTTATAATCAATGAATCAGTATTTACCGAATTCTATGGCAGAATAGTTAGTATTTGCAATATTATAATTATTCCGATGCAAAGGTCCTTGGTTCGAATCCCGGGTAATAGAAATGCTCCGGATAGGGGATGGAACCTGTTGAGGTTCATTTTTGAGTTCCTCACAGTAAATGTCTTTTAATAATTTTAAACGACAACGAAAAATATATAATTATCTGTAATTCTACGTTAAAAATCATCTTGATATCTGATTAAAGCAATTTTCTCTACAAGCATGGAAGTTCGCATGGGCAACTGCAGATCCAAATTCAACCCCAGCGCAATCGGAATTCTTGGACGGTTCCCACCATTCCTCAGGCGTGGTCTGCAGATAAGTGAGGGCAGTGATTCACACGTCGCTTGCAATCGGTGGACAGGGATTAATACTCTTATCCATTGTTTCGTCGGATGCAAATCCGCAGAGTGCACAGCTCACCTTGAGAGGGCGTCTTCAAGGACGGCCGCCGGGGTCAAAGGACGCACGTGTCCGATGCACATCGGCTACGATGAATTGCAGATTTCGCGGTCATATACTCCGCCGTGTGCACTGGCCTTGTGGTGTATGGCGTGAAACTATCCTCCAGACCGAATAGGTACCGTTGAGGACCTATATGGTAGACCAAAATAATACTTCTATAAGCATGGATTAATAAAACTGATGACATATAATTTTAACGTACTAATATCTTCCAAGATAAACTACATATATTACAAATGTAATATTACGTAACTTGCTTAATGTTACATTTGTAGCATTACGTAAATACTTTTTTATTATTTGTATTTGTACAAATTTAATAATATACAAATACTTTTGAATTATTTTAAATACAATATATATATATATATATATATATATATATATATATATATATATATATATATATATATATATATATATATATATATATTTTACAGCTTTTTCAGCCAAGAAGATGTCAGACTTATGATCATTTAATGCTGTGTCATCTAATGTTGTGTTATACATGTGTGAACAGAATAGAGCTGCAGGAATATTTTCATATTTTCCGTGATTGTATACGAATTTTGCGATTAACGTAAGACGTAAATACGCTTTAATCCCGATCATCCGTGGAAGGAATACGCAATTGCCTCTTAATCCCGAATGTTCTAGAACGGTACGATGACTTGAGAAGAAATATGGTAGAAAGCGAATGCAGGATGACACTTGCTATTTATTTGCTTTTATTTTACTCGACCAACTTCCAGGTGGGGACTGGATGTAATTAGAAATACTTGAAGTTATACGAGAGAAATGGAAACCCTAGTTAAGATTTATTAAAACCTTTTAGAAAGTCTTCTTATGCTAAAATGCTAACCTCCATAAATTCCTTTCGTGTTTATATGCTAATCTCTCCACTTGGACCCTAGAAGAAATTTATTTTTCAGTACTTTTGATCTAATTCAACATTTCTCGTCCGTTTTCGATGTATAAGGGTGAAATATTACTTCTTGAAATTTAATGTACTATTGAAATATTAAAGTAAAAAGATATAATCGTAAAATTAATGGGCGATCTTTCCGATCTTTAAATAAAAATTTTTAGGACCGAATTTACTGATTTTCCTAGTTTCTCGCCTCAGTTTGAATATTCAGTGAACATACTTTTTGTAAAAATACAAGTTTTTATTCATTCTATCTATAAAATATCTATTCGATATCCGTTCTTTTCACTGATACGACTTAATTTTATTCTTCTCTGCCCAAGAGTTGTTTACCCCCGCATGCAAATACTTAGCAATATTTTAAAGATAGAGGAAAGTTTATATTATTGCTTATTCAAATCAAAATGAAGTTTTAATATTTATAATCAATTGCGACAACTCTTAATACCTGTAGAATCATTATGTAATTTCAAACGTAAGATTATTTTAGGAAAAGAGGAAAATATCATTCAATTCTGTAGAGACCAAGAATGTCCTTAAAAATCTTATGAAGAATTAAAATAAAGATTTGAAATACACGTTTTATTGTTACGTTAAACATCTCTGATTTATGAAAATTCTAGATGTAAAAACTTTTGTGCTTATGTGTTAATGCTTTTGTAGCATATTCTATGCCTTTTTCCAATAAAATTTAATTAGTTTAAATAATTTTAATCCTGGATTATCTAGGCGTAATTAAATTATATTTAAATAATATTTTTCCTTAAATTTGAAAACAGTAAAAAGTATACTTTATTTCTTGTTTTCCAGGGACTTTTTTATGTCTGAAGTTGATACTGTTCACAATCTATGCTATTATTCGAGGTTTATTTTATTTAATTAAAATTAAAATTATTTGATTCTTAAAAAATGATTTTAAAAATATCAAAATCTTATAACTTCCCTCACTAGAATACGTTTAGAGTTATGGAAATGTAATTTTAGATTTGTTTATCTTTAATTATCCTACGCGCGGCGTTCAAATTTACTCTCCCTTTAAATTCTGAACACCAAAACAGGAAGAGGATTTTGGAGAGTGTAAAGTTATCGAAGTTTTCCAATAAAACACAATTAAATGAGACGAATGGGAGCAATTATTGGAATTTATACGTTGACAGTGGCATTAACATTCCTCGCGTGGAACGGCAGCTGTTGAGCTTTGATTGTAATCCGGTTGAGCATTGAAAAGGTCTTCTTGGAATGGGAAGAAATGCCGACTGAAAAGAAGAGCAGAAAAACTCGTGCGCTGAAGTGGAAAGTTGCTATTGGATGGAGTGGAAAGAAGGCAATAAAATATGAAGATCCTGCCTCTGATGGAACGTGCAGAATTCAACCAGACATACGAAGGAGTAAAAAGGGATATTCAAGAGAGGGCGTGACGATCTGATTTATAAGGAAAAGTAATAAATCTAAAAAAAGAGGAGCCGAATCCAATTATGGAGATGACGTAAAATTACCTCTGAAAGTAGTTCGTGCTCGACATTAAAAATGGTCATTAAGATTGTTAATGCTCGAAATAAATGTGGAGCGGAAAAAAATATATCTGAACGTGATCGATAAATTATTGAAGGGTGAATAAATGTAAGGGTGCATAAAATCCTGAATCATCAATTGCTGAGGAAAAAATATTACCTGAAGGAACAATAAACGTCAATGTTTTTACGTAAATTAGATTAACATTTGTCTGACGTAGGAATTATACAAACTCGGTGACTCAAAACTTTATCCACAGTATTTACTTTTGTTTATATAACAGATTAAAGCAACATCCACACGCTATAAAATGTAGGAATTTGAAAATGCGATTTAATTCATAAGAAAATCATAAAGTTTGAATAAATTATTCATAAATATTCCCATATATAGCTGGAAAGAATCTAACTTTATGATATCTCTCCAATGCGAAGAAAAACAAGCAATTGAGAATAAAACCTTTGAACTGGAACTACGAACAACCTCAGTCATCGAAGAAAAATGCAAAAAAATGTATAAATATGAAAAATAAATTAAAATAAGTGACGATTAAGATGTTAAGAGAAAAGAGGAGAGAAATAGCACAAGGCCGATATCATTCCTTGAGCCGATTCTTCGGAACTAACTTAGAAAATCCTTCCTTTCTCCCTATTCAAAATCTTCGCTTGTTACGAAACAATGAGGTTACTTCCCATTGGCTCTTTTCCCAAAAAAAAGCTTCCGTCTTCTTTTATTCTTCCTCGGGTTTGTGAATACGAAAATAGCTTGAGGCAGTCAAAACATGGAGCCGATATTCGACGTTCAATATAGCCGAATTGAGTTAATGAACAATAAGGAAAATCCCTGAGATAAAAATATTATTTAGAAGGGAAAAAATAATTGCAGTAGTATGGATAGCATGTGAAAAATTTTGACTGAACAAAGCTGTGGGGATATCAACTTTAGATATAAATTGTGATGTTTGTTGACGTCGGAACTGAAGCATCATTCTTGTATACTGATATTTATTGTATAGGTGAATCACAACTCTAGACAAGGATGATGGAAAAGGATAACAGGAAAATATATGAGAAAGATATATATTAATGTGCCTAAAAGTAATCTAGAAGTATCATCATATACAGGGGTGTTTACGAAAGAAGTATTTGAAATCAAAAGCAAATTAAGGCATTGATTGAGGTCATAAACTTTTCGATTAAAAAAATTGGCAAATGGACGAAATGCGAAGATGGCGATATAGAGATATCAGCGTTAAAGATTTCTTGGGCGAGGTATGGCTTAATTGCAATTTCCGTGTCAATATTAATTACACCCGACGTAATAGCTATTGGACGATTTTCATGGGAAACTCAAAGGAAATAAAATTCACCCAGACTTGGAGTTGGAATATAATCGAGATTGAAATTAAAATAATATTCTCTGACGTGTCCGCTTAACTTAGCAAATTAACCTAGCGATATAAAAATTAAACTCCTTTCAAATCATGCTCTAACGCCTATCATTTGATTTTATTGTCATTGAATAGATAATTTACTGATATAGATGCAATTACCGTGTTTATTACAGTCCCATCCCCTTTCCCTTCGAGTTCTGTTTTATGCCTCCAAGTTGTGGGTTTATTATAGTCTACTACTATCTGTCATTTTTCCCGTCTTCCTTGTACGGTTATAGAGATGAAGGGTAATCAATATGGTTGCATTCCGCATTTCTAGAATTTTATAGAATTATTGCGAAAGGATCGGAAAAAAACTCAAGGTGCAATTCGTAGAGAAGAATAGAACTAATTGTACTAGTTTTTTATGTGTACTAAATTTTCATGAAGGTTTTCTCGATAACCTATGATTTCTCTTTTTCTAACCTCATACATCTAGATAATTATAAATATACATGTTTGCAATTTGCCACTAATGTCTCACTGTTACTGTTAAATATAAGGAACCTTTTATTTTAAAATTAGTAATAATAATAACATTAATTAATAGTATTATATTTTAGGTGAGAGAAAGAAGCTGAAAGTTTGAAAAGGATGTTGACCATTTTATGTTCACATAAACAAGAGTCAACGAAAATTTGCCATCTAAGTATTCCCCGTTGAATTAAGACTACTTTAAGAAGATATTCCTTAAATTTATCTATAATTAGTATAAGTTTGTATTTTTAGATTCCATCTGATTCGTAAAATATTGTTATCAATACTATTTGAAAGCCGGTATTTGACACGCAAAACATTTATTATTTATTATAAAACAAGTATTTCTCAAATTCCACATTTCAATTTCTTAAATAAAAAAGTTTTTATCGATCATCAAGCAGATATGAGATTGAAACTCAAAATGTCTATTAGCGTGATCGGACACAATATTTGCTTCCACTCATTTAGGTTATAAAATAAATTCCAAACGAGAGATTGACACATGGAAGACGTGAAAGATTTGGCCTTTATTAATTTGGAAGCTGATTTAGTACCCTTTCATGTTCGGTTGATGAATAATCAATGTCTAAGGATTGAAATGTATTGATAATCTAAATAAGGGAGTTTTTTTTGGCAACATCTCTATCAGCTAGCTAGTCGATGGAATTTCAATCACAACTTGATAGGGGTGAGTCCATGCTTAGAAGACATGCGTAAGATTAGCATCATATCCGCCTTCTTTTTCATCAATTTTAAATTATGTACTTCTTTTTATATAATTTTATCATTCAAAAGTACGGCATTGATTATAAATGTAACACAATATAGATAAATTTTCATTTATTAAGATTACGACTCTCCGATCTTAAGTTTCTCCCCATATTGACGCCGTCCTTTGACATTTAGTAAAATGTTGCGTTATGTAACCAACAATCATCAATAAAGTAAAAAAGTTAATGATTTAAGTATCCGCCTCGTAAATGGACAAGGGAACGAAATGAAACTAAACAAAACTGAACTACCCAAAGGCGAAAAATCTTATTACGATTCAGAGGTCGGAATTTTCACGTAATTAAAATGGGAGGAGCTGTAAGATATCGAATCGATGGTGGTAATGGCGAAGCGGACTTTCATGAGACCAAATGAATTATCGGTGGAAAGGCCTTGGCGGTTATATAAGGGCGCGATTTCTGGAAACGAGGATTTCATCATGCGAGAATTTCATTCCATTGAAAATTTAAAAAAAGAGTACTGAAAGAGTCTTTGACACGCCAGCATACACTCTTGGAATAAGAAATCGCGGAATTTTTTACATCGAAAGCAGCCACAATAGAGAGAAAATATTGAAAGAATTATTGATGAATTAGAATAAATGTAAACCTTGCTTTGACCTAGGATTGATGCCGGTTTACTTCATTCGCTTTTGGTATAGCTAAGTACGGGAACTGTTAAAACTAAGGGACCATGGTGCTTGTGGGAAAGCGCATTCATATCCAGCACCGGCAGCTTACGTAACGACATAGTTTTTGCTATGAGAATACACACCCGGGTCATAAAAGCGTCTCTGAATTCGCACCCTTCCAAATACTTCTGCCCTCCCATCGGGTCGAGGCTATTTCCATCGCTGCACTCCCTGCCAATAGATAAACGGACGCGAGGAAAACATGTAGAAAAAAAATGAAAATCGGTGCCGCGTTACAAGAGCCGCAAACCGCTTCATACGTTCGCGGTCGCCTGAACATTCGTAGCAGCGTATGTAACTATACCATTCCAAGGTTCGAAGGGAGATCAATGGCAAGAAGGAATCCTCGGAGATGCACGGTAAACAAAAGAATGAAACCGTGTCGTACTTACGTAAATGTAAACGGCTACGAAATTCCTCCCCGTGAAAGGATTTTAGTTGTAGGCCATGAGTTCTTATGTTAGTTGCGAATGCATCGTCTATTTACGTAACAGAAATGTAGTGATTCGAGTAATATATATATCCATATATCCGCCTGTCGAATTAATTCTTTGTTTGGTTGAAAAAATTCAAAATTGCATTCTACTACTACCCATTCGTTTGTTTAAGTTCGTTAATATAGCAAAGATATTGTGCTTTTTGTAATATAGAACCTCCAAAGCTTCGTGAATGAAATATATATGAAATTAAGGTTGTATTTCTAAACTGTTTGCCGTAATTTTTTTCAGCAATTTAAGCACAATGAAACAAAATAGCTCTTGGAAAACTAATATACATTGTGTTCGAAATAAGGTGAACGGTTTGAATGATTTCAGTTGACATCCATCGTACCCTATTACCCTCCGCGTTATCACAAATTTGAGGAAAGGTTGAACTAAGAGAAAGTAAATATCGTATATACCCTCTTACATCCTTTACGGATGAAAGCATTCTTTACGTGTAATGATACGTTGCCAGGAGGCTTTATTAACAATGGAGTGAAAAAGCTGTAAACTGCGGGCAATATTAAGAGCATAATAGCACGGTTATGAGCTCGCATGCAACGAAATTAAGACTGTAAAATGAGCTTTAATGTTTCACCTTCTTTATTTGCTCTTTTAGCGGAGGCGACGTACTGGCGGCAAGCACTCTATATACGATCTTCCAACTCATCGGGCAATGATGAAAAGTAAATAGGTGCTTTCGTTATATTCACAATAAAAAAACGGTACGTAATGTTAAAAATAATTCATGCGTTATTCAGAATTATATCATATATTATTACTATAGTTATATTGTATAGAAATTAGTTACAATGTTATCTCGGAAGTAGTCAGTTCTACAATTTGCTATATTACATCATAGACCTATATGAACCAGATCAAATTCGGGGAATAATCGAGTAAAATCTGTTCCCAAATATATACTAATCCATGCAACATCCGCTCATCAAGCGTAAGACTAAAGATGGATTTTGATTGGAGGATACGATGCATCATCTACGTTTAATATTGTTTTAGATTATGAAATCGCTCAATATTAATTTTTAATAATTATACTACATAAATTAATATAAGAAAATCCACATTCTTCTGAACAACACCCTCAAATCATCAATCTTAATAATGGGAAATCTCCTGCTATTTATTTTATTTCGTAATAGTTTATACGTGTTTGGAAAACATGGTATCATCTATCTCATTGAAAAACTGAATTACTTTATTATTCATATGTATGTATACTATTTAAATTACGCTTGAATAAATATGTAAGTATATTTCATACATCAGGAACGTCATATGAACATTTTGCTTCAATATAAATAAACCCCAGAAGTGTTTTGTTTGACACCAAAGGATATCATAACACTTATCTACATTTCGTTTATCTTCGTTGCTTGGGTGAAGGATAGCACTCGGCGTATTATCTCTTCCGGGAGTTTAAGGAATTGTGTCGGCGCACGAGTTGGCTGCACTATAAATTTCTCGCCTCGGATTTATTTCGTGAACAATATTTTGCTCTCTTTTAATCCGTACTGAATCCTTCGATCGTGAAAGTGGTTCTTCTTGAAGAAACGGGATGGTCCTCTCATGCTCTTGCCATTTAAAAAATTTTAGATCCATAAAAATAGTACGCGTAATTTATGCACTTTATTCACTTCAGAAAAATAAACAAAAATGTAACTATAACAACGGTGCTGCAAAAAACGATAGCGTTGTATTCACAAAGATATTTGAATTTAGGGATTCATTGTGATACTTTCATTCTCATAGTTAAGATAGGGAGTTAACGACAAGACATCGATGTTATATTAATTTATATTATTCATGACATCACATCCCAACTATTGACTTTCAAGGAATTTTCATAGATATGATTAAATCATATAAAACTGCGAAACGATATCATTTTGACAGACTAGCATGATAGTGAACACTTTGGATAAATTTAAGTGAAAATTAATCATGCGATAGCTAACTATGTATTATTTTATTGTTTCAAAATCATGTACTAATGAGAATAAGATATTAGTTAACAGGAAGGCTTTCATACGCTATGAATTACATAAACACAGTCGTGCATTGATATCCTATTCTACATCTAATTAATACAAATAGTGTAAAAAGGGTATCGACTGCTATTAATATTTTCTATATAATATAATACTCGATCATTATTAAAAAAACTAAAGCATCACACAATTTACCCTTAATCATATAAAACATAGTTAAAACAAAAGTGATCAAATGAAAGCCTTTCATGATGGTCAAAGAGCTCTTTGAATCTCTATAATAGACAAAACGATAAGAGTAAAAGAGATTCTCATAAAATATTTCGGTAATTTCAATAAGAACAAGGAGTGTGTACATGAGATAAGAATCCAATTAGAATACCCATAGTAACCAGGACATATAGTTAAATGAGGCTACATTTTTACGTATTTCTTCTCTAAAGACACATTTAAATTTCTTCTAATCTACATTGAGGAGGTTTCTTACATAGCCAAGATTTCGTTCCAGCAAATTCATTATCAAAAACTGCCTCATTGTTTGTCTATTTAAATAGAGGAGGAAAATCTGTTTAAATTTATTCATAATAAATCTCAGAATTTTCGATTCCTTCAGTTGTCTCAATTCAAGGACTTGAAGAATTATAAAGAGTATTTTTTTAAGAGGTGATATTCACGGACTCATGGAAATAACTCTCAGTAATGGAAATTTAATTTCCTGGAATTTCACACTTGTAGCAATTAAAAATCATAAAAGATATTTGAACGATTAACCCAATAAATATGTTTTTACCATAAATTGTATTTTAATTAAACCCATGCAATATATCATGGTGATCAAAGTGATGCGTGGTTACTTATTCTTTAAATTGATCTTTATCTATAAATATAACATAAACTTACGCTCTAAAGAGGGATAAAACAAATAAGTAAATTTAAGATTCATAAGAACAAACTGATATAATATAAATAGAGCATCTGTTAATGCTTCTTTCAGTATTTGTAATTAGGAGTGTACAAACAATTACACATAGAAAAAGAACTATCAAAGCAATCAGCAACCAGTGATGAATATAACATTGTTCTTGTTTGCCGAGCTGGTAGCGACAGCTGTCATTCAATTGAAAACACTTATTACATAGCAATAAATAGGGTAATTAGTATGGATTATTTCCAAGTAGTAAACGCGTAAATACGAAAGGAGGTAATTTATCGCTTGGACGTAGAATACCTAATCCACATCACTTTAATTACGGTGAAAATAAAAAATTCACGCACATTATAGCTGAACAATGAGATTTTTTGTCAACCGATCGGATCGACTTTGATACGCTCTGGTTTACTTTCGATCTAGAAAACTAAACGTTTTTGCAAAACAAAGCTATCGTGTGTTTTGTTACGTAAAGATTGCGAGATAGGCAGTGTTAAGCGTTTTAAGGGTACGAGCATCAAGTGTCGGCTTTCAAGATAATGAAGTGAAATTGCTCAAAGAGGCCGGTCAATGACGCAACAGAAAGTGTTCCACCGCAACGGACAATCGCATTGGTTACGTAATGATTGGATAGAGGCACTCGTCCGTAAAGCTATGATCGCACTCGTCCCTTCAATAAATCTCAGCGCAACAATCAAAACAAAAGTGATTTGAATCGATCACTCTCTACCAAAACAACGATTTTTTCCTTTGTTTCCAATGTGTTTCATTGTTGTTTCTCATTTCGGAGTTTATTTGTTTTATCGTAATTTCTGTGAATAAGGCAATGGGTAATATATTATTACGACATTCCAACTATTGCTCGATCTGTTATGAACGGAGCGTGGAAAACAATTTCTTTAATAAAAGTTTTTAATGTTGCAATACTAAGCTAAGAAAAGATACCACGATGTTAAAATAGGAAGAACAATAATATATGCATAAAAAACGCTTGACTAAAAAATACCTTAGTCAAATTTTCTTGATTACTCTCCATCAAAAAAGAACATACTTGAATACATATCCTACGTTCTTTTTGAACAGTCTATTCTTTTATGTCTACTGAGATTGTGAGACCTTGAGTCAATGGCTCTTCAATTCCTTTCCTACTTCAAACGATCACAAGCCAAGTGCCATTTGCATTCGAATCATCAGAAGCATCTTTTGAATTTGAAATATTTTTCCTATCATTTATACTCCGAGGCTGTTAACTGAACGAAACTGTTTCCAGGTAATCGTCGTCTTACTACGGAATTAATATTTTGTAAGAACAATTATTTTCGAGCATAGATAAAAAAAATTAAACAGATGTATAATACCAACTAGCAAAACAATTTCTCCATAAATATGTTCAAAATGAATTCCAATCATTCCCGAAGAGTATTTTAAATCATAGATTTTTTTATATATTAAGTTAATAAAACATCTTATATCAAGGGAAGAATGAATATAAAAATAATTTCTGTTGGATGGTTTGAGGTACTATTTACTAAGCTGCATAATTTGAACTCATTCCAACCTAAATGGGTACGTTCATAAATGGGAGAGATACATCCATAGAAAGCATATTACATCATCGAGAATACCACCATGATCTCGAAACATGGGATCGCTTGTTTTAGTTACCTATCGTGCCGTGACATACGCCTTTTCAATGAACAATTTGGGTTCGTGCGCTGTAGCTAACTTCGTCCAAGAGGCATCGTCTTAAATACCGACTTCATAGGGGCACAAACATCTTGCAAAGAAGTGTAAAGGAGAGCCAATATGATGAAAGCACCTTTCAAAAGGTTTAAGTCGCGTGAAAAGTCGAACTTCGGAGTTATTTCAACAAAAAACAGTATAATAAGTAAGATAAGTAGGCAAGAGCAACTTCCCAAACATTAGAAGACCCTGGTTCGAGTCCTGGTAATCCAAACTTTTTCTCTCGGTCGTTCCTCCTTGTGAAATTTCCTAGCCGCGTCAGTTTTCCGGCAACATGTATGTCAACCCCTTACGTGATATTAAATTTCTCTGAGCTGCACCATAATCCACGTTGGATCTCTTATTTCGTTTTCTATGATACTATCAATTTCAAGAAAATGATAAAATTGATTCTACTCTAAGTTTAACTTATGATTATTCGTTTCCCAGGAGACGGTCTATACACATACACCTCCGTTTCACTCCAAGAGAAACCGATAGCTTATATAACTAACTTATCGAACAAAAAAAAACCTCAAACAGGACGATTGTGTTCACCAGAACGGAATTCACAAGGAAAAGGTGCTGATACATCCTTGTAAACAACTCTTGAAATACTGGTTATTTAAAGGGTCTAAACGTTAAACTGTTTGAATAACGACGGATTACTTACGTGCGTCGACGACTGATTCGTCTCAGCATTTGAAATGAGTGTGACGTGCAGATTTGAGTGATAGAATCAGGAACATTGGTGCGACATGAAAAATGGCGTTGGAGGGCTGGGAATCTTGCGTACAACGAGAGGAATAAGAATGTCATTATTGGCTGACCGATTGAAATTTGAATTTCAACGCATGGAACGAATGAAAAAATGAATTTGCGTTCTCCTGAAAATGGGAATTCCCGCTTACAGAAATTTAGGGGAACGTTTTGGTAATATAGGAGTAGGATCTCCTACACGGGTAAGGCAAGCGTGAGATGTATTTGCACAAAAAGAATCGATTCAATTTCACGACAAGGGTATAAGCCATATTAGAGAATCAATTTGCACGTTAATCAAAATAATTTATAGTCAATCAAATTGCTTCTTTGGTAAAAGAACGAATAAACTGCCAAAATTTTTTTCCTCGAATCCTCCTTGTTTGTAAATAGGGTCTGAAGGATTGTACTACTCATCTACAACACAATTTTAAAATGAAGGTGAAACCAGGACTTAAGTACGATACGGTATTCTTCGAACAGTAAAATTTCTCTAGGGTTACTAAAAAAAGTGTTGATTGATAATGTTGATTTTAAAATATCCCTTTCGTATCAGACACTCCGAATAACTGCACACTACGAAACTTCCATTATGTACAGCATGATTCACAATTTTATCTACAGTCTGGTGTACTTGTGCCGAATATTCCAATATCTTATTCTAACTATTTTTTCGTGTCTCCAAAAAATTTTAGTCTTCACAGCTGATGCTCAGGAAGGTTGGTTACAAACGTTGGAAGGATCCTTTGGTTACTTTATAATGTCAGCATTTAGGGAGCATAGAGGTAGAGAAGGCTATATTTTCATAGAAACTTAAATCTCCCTTCCCTCCTTTAATTAATTTACCTTCACGACCATATAATTGGTCTAAGCATCCCCTATAAGGTTCTGATTTAGCATTTCTTCTCAATTTTTCTCAATTAATCTATGGCTGAGATACATGCATCCGTGCATCTACTCTTCGAAATCATTTATTGACATTTATTTCCATTCTTCCGCAGTAGTAATGAGTCGTCTCTATAAAAACCCTTAAACCGAAGAAAAAAAACTCGATCCTTCTTTGGTCTAATAGAGTTTCCGAAAAATAATAGTATGTGAGATTGATTACAGATTGTCTCCGCATTTGTAACTATGCTAATAAGGTGGGGTCTGAAATGAAGAGCATATTTCGACATTCATCGCCCAGACGTAGTAGCGTTTTATCATACGATTCATTCCAACAGAGGGCTAAGTAACGCTGGTCCGTTGGCGGGTCATTATTCATAGCAAAGTTAGTTCTCGTAGTCGACTCTGAGGCTCTGAGAGTCGACAGGTCTCGTCCGATCTGTTCTGCCATTTCGTGTGAATCTTTTCACAATGGAATCTAGACGATTCCTCCTGGGTGAAGTGATTTCGTGTGTCCAGTGGCTATCGGAGTACTTACTGCATTCAGCAGTTTGGCTGAGTAAGGCATTATCTGGGTGCAGCTGTAGCAGAGTGCTTTGAGCGAAGATACGAGGTTCACAGGAAACATTGTAGGTAAGAAGGGAAGTCCCATCGGAAAATATTTCGAACGCCCTTTGCCTGTGCTTACAAAAATTTGGTTCGAGAATATTACCTGCTCAACGTTTGGAAACGACCACGAATGAATGGCTAGATTCCCTTTCGTCGTCACGACGAAGTATGAGTAGCGAGCTTGTATGACAACGATATTGAGAGAATGCTAAATTTTCCTCCGCTGTGTAATTATTATGGACTCGTGAAATGTTGTTGATATGCTCTTATAAATTAAGAATCGGAAGTGATTTCTTTCAGTAGAGCACTCAGTCGCGGAATAATAGATCGATTTCGGACGCTTGCATCCTAAAACATACTAAATGTTAATTATAGCGAAATTAAACAACTGGTGATTGGAACGATGTGAACTCTGTGAGGTGCATGGGGAAAGTTTCATATGCTTAGAAGTGTAGGGAAGTGGGATTGTCACCGCCGGGTTTCTATAATTGCAATTAGATTTATAAAAACTAACATGTGGTCCATCGTAACCGATAAAAATTATATTAATACTAGTATTTATTATGGCTTTTTCCTACTACGTGAGTCTTACTGCGCAAAATTACTAGTTTCATAATGCATCGTAGACTTATTCTTCTGAATTCCCGAAAACCGCCACTACCCGCGGTCGACGTAAAATGAAGAGAGGAATTAAACAGGTATTCAATCGGCAATCGGATAAAGAAACATTTGGGATAAAACATAATAATACAACACTTGCACTGACAGCGGTGGTATTTCCCTCAGCCAATCAGAATCAAGATAAATGTTTAGTGGGAGATCAAATATTATTAAATATTTATTATTGGAATTTACAATTGATAGACAGTAGAATTAATCGTTTCTTGTACTTATAAACGTTGCTAAGGTAATGTCTATCCAGAATACTCCAAATAGATACTATTTGAGTAATTATTACCATTAAAAACTTTTCTACAATACATATTTACCATACGTTGCTCAACTTCTATTCCACTTAAACTCCTATCGAAGAGAAGGACGCATCAATTGATAAAGATAATCGTTGTAATAACAAAAAGGTATCTTTGACGGTGTTTGTACAGTAGTAGTAAACCTTGTTTTCGGAAATTCGCTCGTTAATTCAACCTGATCATTATTGTTTCAATTTCAGGATGCCATGTGTCCCGAGCATCTACGTTTCGTAAGGAAAAGAAGAGTGATTGTGTGACCGAATCGATATTAAAGCCTTCTTCATTACCTTCGCCAGTGGACGAAGTCAATCAAACGTTTGAGCATATGAGTATTACCATCCTCTCAAAATGTGGAGTGTTAGAAGAAGATTTTCTTAAAAGATTTCTCTAAAAGTGTATCTCATCCTTTAATAATATAATTTAGATACTTATTGGTATTGTAAGAGTTTATGTTGAACGACTAAGACTATTGTCCTACGGACGGTATTAGATTCAAAGGAGAACTACAGAATTATAAGCTGCTAAGAAATACTCGGCGATTTATTTCCTCAGAATGAGGCAATGAACTTTCATTATTCTATTCAGGTTGATCTGTAGTTTGTCGGACTTTACGGCCTTACCTTCCATTTATATCAAATCTACTTGTCGTACATGAACATATCCTTTCTCTGCAAATAATTTCCACATTGGGTGATCTCTCACACTCTTAGGCTTACTCTTGCCACATTTTCTTTCCTTTTGCCTTCAAGTACATTTTTTGTAAAGCAAAGTGTGTCTCGGTAGAAGATAATATCAGGTGGTCCTTGTTTTTTGGAAGTAGTTTCACATCGTACATGCCTCCAAAGTTATCCTACGTTAAATATCCCATCGGTCAAACTCATGCCCCCACGCCAACATACTTAAGAGGCTGGTGTGTTGTTCGTATAATCATAGTGGTCCAAGTTATTTGTTCTGATGATTGCCAATGTATCTAGAAGCGCTCACATCCAGTATTTAAAAATCGGTTCTTTAACTTTCTTCAAATTTACTTTCATGGTAAATATCAGAAACCTTTACCATCAGAAATCATCATTTACCTAGGCACCAATTCTTTTGATATCAGTGATTCAACTTCTCCCAACCAATGTTGTGTCACTTGGTTGGTAAAGGAGTGTAAAAACTTTCCAAAGGTAATCTCCTGGAACCGTTTCACAAGCTGCAGCCTTCAATTCTCCCCAAGTAAGGATTTCATCATTCCACTGTGTTATATATTGTGTCCTTTAATCTCTTTAGCGAGGATATGGCTTTAATATTTGAGCCAATATTCTCTCTTGTGAATTCATCTTCAGTGTACCCACTGGGTATTGATGAGGTTCATAGACTCATAACTTTATCTTATTCTTTACTTTTCCAGGACTTCCTTTCACTCACCATTTCGAAGCTGGGATACCGAAAGCCGCAGTAGATGGAAGTAAATCAGATCTTGTACACGAAGTGCCTCATCCAGATTCACCATGCATAAATCTCAATCAAACCATGAAATCCTGTATCCAGAAAATTTTATTCTTCCCAACCGATGATCTGGAAGGTTGGTTACAAACGTTGGAAGCATCCTTCGGCTACTTTATCATGTAAGCATTTAGGGAGCAAGATAGAGAAGACTATATATTCGTAGACTCATATCTCTCTATCCCCTTCTAATTACTGTCACGACCATGTCACTGGTCTGAAGATCCTCTGCTAGGTTCTGAATTTGTGACATTTCCCGCATTATTCTTTCACGCTTGCTTCTGATTCCCTTTAACCCTTTTTAAGAATATCTTAATACTGTTCGCTTATGATAATTTGTTTCTTTTAATTAATTTCCTTTATGGCATTGAGTCCTTTTTCATCAAAATCCATGTATCTATATTTGGTTTTAGGCTCATTGAAATGCTATGCAGTATACTAATCATGAATGATTAGTATACTGCATGTTTTATTTGTTGCTTCGAAGCATCTTAAAATGCACTCCTTCTTGGCTTTCATTAAATCTCATGATACTTGGTTCCGTATTAAGCTGTGCAGGATTGAGCTGCTTCCTTCCTAGAGTTTTCTTCTTCATTGCAGAAGCTCAGTTGCATTGAACTGAATTTTTCTCTACGGCAGTATCTTATCAGCGTTGTTTTTTTAAATCCTCCCACACTAGCGTCATACATAGTCTGAATTCTATTGTCACCATAAATGACTACGCAATCCTTAAAATTTTTTATTCATCCCTTTCGTTTCGGAAACTTTGTACAACTGTTCGGGAAAGGATTCCAATAATGGACTGATAGCAGAGGACGAATAGTTTTTAAAAATTTGGTTGTGGACAAACAGCTCAGGCGGGAAGGAGTATCTCGAGTGCAATGAGTGCAGTGTACAAACATGAATGAAATGTAAATGTACTTTAGATGTAAATTACGCTACACTCTAAATAAACGTTATCTTAAAATAAATTTTAATGTAAAATATAATATGTATATTTGTATAAAAAGCTTTTTTCCCTCTTCCTTTTATCAAGCTCGAGAATTTTATAGGCCGCATGGTACCAGTGTATTGTGAAGTTTTTTATTCTTCCACACCTGTAATTATATCTTTCTATTCGTTTCTGAGGTGTTAATTTTCTCTTTAAAACTCATCAACCTCTTATGATTAGTGTTTATGATGCGTGTAAACTATGATACATACTCTGAACCTCTCATTTACTGATTCTAATTACCTCATATTCTATGTCGCCAGTTAATAAGAGTCTACTACAGTACATTGATTTTGAAATATCCTGTAATCTTCAGTCTGTGTGTTCCGAATTAAGGCTGTCAATTCGACTGAGTAACGAATACAAGCACGGTTTTAGTTTTCTAATAGAGGTGAATGGATGATTCATTACATCTGCTGGAGCTATCAACGTTGAAAGAAAGGTCTTATTTGGATGCTTACTGGAATGGAATGTGTTATGTGTCATGTATTGACCTGATACAAAAAAATATATTCTTTAAATAACTTAGACTGTTTTATCATCCACAATTCAATAAATAATTTTACACTTCAAATCTATTCATATCTATATTCTATCCCAATATATTGGTGTCTAACTATTACAAAATTCATTTATTACGTAGAGAAAAAAAATCCGGAAGAACCTCTTCCACTATATTGTTCGAAGAATATCTCAATTTCAAATAAATTTTACCAGCATCCTCCTATCACATAATCCTTCTTTAATTTATTTTAGGTACAATATAAATCTTAGACATTCTTCTAAATAGTGCCGAAGACTTTTCAGTTCATTTAATCCTTTCATCAGCTACCTTTATATTGTCTTTAGTTACTCATTTGGGAAAAGCATATAGCTCTCAATTTTTTACATCCTTCTCCACTATCCATTCTTTCTTTCGTTCTTCGTTTTACATATTTCATATCTTTTCCTCATTTTATATTATTAATCTGTTATTCACATCATTTATTCAGCAAATTTCCCCTTCGGTCCCTCATCTCTTTAAGTCCACATTAAGATCTTCCGTAAACAACAACTATAAAATAATAATAACAATAACCGTATTTATTTGTTACCCAGACAAAAATTCCAAGGTTAATAACAGAGAAACTTTCCTTCCCTACTCCTTAGAGTATTTAAAAGAAAATTATATTATTCATGTTCAAAATATAATTACTACCTTGAACCTTTTGAATGATCCCATTAATTCAGGAATGAATAATCTATTACCATAAATTTTATGATATTATTACAGAAATCTGTGTATACGAAGACAAGGTGGATTCAGGCAATTACTTAGAAAATTAAAGAAGAATAAGATCCCGTAAACTAAGGTTTCATCAAATATTAATTAAGAGTTAATTATATCATATTCAATGGAACACGGTTGTATATTTAAATACACTAAATGTTTGAAATTTGAGAGATTATTCTGAAAAATCAATACGTAAAACATGTCAATGTGAAATTATTATTTACTATTTTAAATAACTATACTCGTAAACGGAAAGATAATCCATTCAAAATCAAAGACAGATGGATAAGTTTAGGGGAGATCCACGACAAGGAAATATAGGGCTAAAATTACTGTTTATATACATCCGCTTAGGAATAAATTTAGAGCGACCGGTTTCAGTAGTGAACGGCCATCATCAGGTCCTCAAAAACAAATTCAAACGGAGTTGAAGTGTCATTTTGGACGGAGGAGTCAACGAGATGAACATCGAACGGGAACTGGTATCTCATTAGAGTTAAAGAAAATGGCTGCAAAACGGCCAAACATACTTCACAGGAGTTTGTAATAAAATAATAAAAGACAAAAGCAGTTTAACAGCGTAATTTAGTAGCAGAAATCTCTTTCGTAATAACTTACGGGTTTTGATACTCATTCGTACCGAGAACGATTCAAAAAAGTAATAAATTATCATCATTATACAACGCATACTCTATATTGCTGTAAGAATTATAAATGCCATGAAAAAATAAAAAAATTAACATTAAATGTATGAGAAAGTAATAGAGCAACTTATACACTACCGATTAATTCACCAATCAAATCCTGTTAATGAGTAGTTAAACCTTTTTAATATTGGTTCAAGCGATAGATGGAATAAAAAAAGGAATTATTTTGACCTTTTAATTTTCGTTCTTGATATCCAAATCGGTACTTCCTCATTAAGGGTTATAGTCGCTCGTATTATCGGAAGTGGTGCTAAGGTCATTTCGCACGTGTGCCCCTACAAGGATACCCGGGTTTCCCCTTCCCGAAATCACACGTGTAACCCGCTCCGCTATGAGCCCTTGAGAGCTTTGTCGTCAAAATTTACCTCTTTAAGAATCCCTGGTTCAAATTATCGCTCACTTGAGGTTTGTGGTTTACAACGACCCTGAGATTTTCCGAATGTATGGAACAGCGAAACCTCAGCCGTCAATCAATTCAATAATCGTGCCCAGTACCTTTATTACTCGCATTATTACCTCTAATGATTTTCTAATGACGAAGGGATAGTTACATGGAATGTTACGCGAACCGACCCCTGTACCTTTTTCATCAAAGGCAAGCACTAGGCTAATGTAACTATTGTATAGTATCTCGATATAGACAACTAACAGTGTAACTTATTTACAAAACCAATAACCAAATGATAATATTCACATTTATAAATGCTCATTAGACAACTCTGTCGATACTCTCACTCAAAAAATAATTCTCCCGAGTTAACTGAGCAAATATAGATTTATAAATATTGTACATTACATCGTAAACTAAACTTTTGCTAATATTTTTACGTACTTATATCTGATCTAGACACTTCTAATAATGCGATGGAAATGTTTTCATATTTGCTGCCCACATGTTTAGCTTCAAAATCAAAAAAATACCGAATATGGGTCAAACTCGAAAATATGAATAACATCGGTTCAAAAATTATAATCGATCTTTGTAATTCTTTCTTGAAAAAAATAAAGTTCTGAAATCGATTATTTCCACATATAATTTCGATATTTAACGATAATGCTTAATTTAACGTAATAAGGGGTCAACAACTCACTCATAAACGTTCATAATGGGAAAACGTAACACAAGGAAGCATCGTACGTCGATGGATTGGTATTTAGTGCTCAACATATTTTCATTTACATATTTCAATTACTCCGCAACGAAATCTAACCTAAAAAGACTACTAAACTCATTTATTTGTGGCTTACATTATTATCTTTACTTTCAGTTCAACAATGACGCAAATTTTAATTCCTAGAGCGGAATCAAATCCTTGGACATCGTCTGTAATATTTTCTTACGCTAGAATTGTTGTTGAAAAGATAAAAATGGCGCGTAGGCGGGCCTTTCTAGAAAAGTCGAAGGGGAAAAAGAGCCGGAACTTGGACCCGGATCTTCCACCAGCTGCCGTGGCCAATTGTGCCTCTACGTCAGACCGATCTCTCATCCAAATGCAGCTTTCTCCTGTATCTAAATACCCGTATTCTTAATCCGCCAGTTTTTATCTAAATGAATTGCAATATGTGACAACGCTTAAAGGAGGTCCATTAATATATATGATTCTTAAACTATAAGGATTTGATTGTGATAATGAAACTGAATTATGAGCTTCCTTTTTCGTTTCACAATATGAAGTACTCTAGAACTAACAATGATTCTCATAAATATATCTGAATACTCATTGATATCATTAAATGGTTCGGCATTCTTTGAATCCAATTAAAGCTTTGATCACACATTCTATTAGTAGCAATTTAAAGTAATATTAACTCTACCGTTTAATCAAATAAAATGAATATTTTGTTTGTCCATTACGTTCTGCATATATTTATGTGCGATGCATTTTTCCTCACGATTTAATTCGATTGAATTTATAATTATTATTAATACATGTACGAATATAAAAACAACAAACTATTTTGAACAATCATTATAATAACAAGTTTTATTTATCAAATTTATCGGAAAATTTGATCGCGTGTTTCGTATCTAAATATATTGTAGGGGGTTGTTCATTGCACTAGCACTGTTGATTAGTTTATTTACAAATAAAATAAAAAATTTGCTCATTGATAGTCACGAATATTAACATTCACTTTTTCACAAACCGATATACGTGCATGCATCACCAGAATCCTCTTCGTTTCATTTCACGTAGCATTTGAACTCGTCCGGTGGTTACGTAACACCACCTTTCTTTGAACTCTACAAACTTTCGCGGGGAATAAAATAACTGAAAAAGTAGGGAGCAATAAACTAGAAGGTCGATACTCCTTCCATACGCACTCATCATCGGTTTATTTTTAAACGCTTCGAGTTTCCACAGCCTTTTTTTTGCGTCGAGTGCCTTCTCTAGCATGAGTAATCCACGCCGCGAACGGAAGGGGCCATCCCCAGCTCCTTACGTATTCTGCCTTCGTCCGCATTGCGATTCTAACACAACAAATTCGAGCGTAACCGCAGAATTAAATGGCCCGCTAGGACGCAATGATAACGAACCCCTTCACCGCCATTTTCTCTCGGTTCGTAAACAGTCCCCCGCTGTTTCGTAGCGTCTGCAAGCCGGCGTCGGGTCCAGGTAACAAAGGGTGAAAAGGAAGCGAAACGATGGGTAAAAATTCAGGGAGCATCCCCTTTCCCGAATCGATTCCGAATGAGCAACGTCGGTCTCGGAATGTCCGAAGGAAGGCGGCACGTGGAGACGGCGGAGGACACTGACTCCTTCCGTAGATTCGCATTCCCTCTCTAGGATGGGCGATAATTGAGAGAAGAGGGCACTTCGCGAGAGGAGGGAGATCAAGGGGAAGAAACCTCCGCAGAATGATTAGAGAGCAGAGGTTGCTAACCTCGGCCGTATCGGCACGTGGACACCTTCGCAACTCCACTCTAAGATCACGAGTAGAGGAATCCCCCGCCGATCTCACGATTTTATTTACGAAGTATGCTCTGAAAATTCCTTAGATTCTTGCGTGTTCGAATATCAATAGAATCTGTTCCTAGGGTGAGGAACAACAATGGTATTGTATCCATAACAACTATAAGTTTTAGACCAATTTTTAAACCGTGAAACCGAACACAACGTGATGATGCTGATAGCGGAATAACAACTAATAATCAACCTAATTATTTATCCAATTGCTTTCGATTGTTTAATGGAGTAATTATTGAGTTACTACCGATTGAACTACTTAATTGAAAATTTAATCAATGAACGCATATGCTATAAGATTAATCTGGAATGTCAAATTCTTCAGGGGATTCCATAACACAAAGAATAGTCCAAAAGGTTAATATGGCCTAGCGTTACTTTGTGAAATGGTAATATTTATTCAGTAGCAATAGTTCACAAGGATTATTTGAATGTACGAAAGGTTCAGCGCGGCAAAACACCGCTAAAGTACAACTTTCAACAATCAAGGACAGATATACAGCAAAAAATTGTGTTGCTCGCTTTCTAAGTCAATTGAATGCACCTGAGAGTTCCTTTTTTATATTCATGAGAAAGATCCTCGACCTAAGGAAAAAACGGCGTTCACTCCCCATCATACAAGTATTACGTAAAGTCTAGGGAAACCGGATTCAATATTGATCGATGTAAACGCCCAAACAAAGCGTTATCTTGCCTGACTTCGTGGAATGTCATCGGTAAACAAACAATATAAGTGCGTCTTACCTTCTTCAAAACTAAAAACAAACTTTGGAAAAGAAATTTTTTACGCCTTTTTCTTTTAAGTTCAATGCTTAAATCTACATCTACATAAGTACCCTGCAAGCTGCCTTTCGGCGTGTGACAGGGGGTGTAAACACCTATTTTAATTTATCGCGTATTTTAGTGTATTATTATCGCATATCGTGCGCGGGAAGAAGGAATTTTTAAAGCGATTCGTCATAGCATCTATTTCGCGTATTTTACGCGCATTATCGGATCGGCCTAGATAGCATGGCGGTCGCATAATTTCAATTAGGTCTTCCGAAAACGTACTTACTCTAAACTTATCTAATAAACGAAATCTTGCTGCAAATCTTGTATCTGCTAATGTTTCCCAACCTGCGTCTGATAATAGCTTCGTTACGCTTGCCTTCTTATCGTAGCAATTCTTTACGAATCTTATTGCTTTACGTTGAACCTTTTCTAGTTAGCGGGTACTAATTTCGTCCGCGGGATCCAAAATACTAGATGCGTATTCTAGTTGTGGTCTTACTAACGCGAAGTAACACTCTCTCTCACTCTTTCGTCGCTTCTACCTACAATACGCCTAATGAAGCCGAGTTTTCTATTTGCTTTACCGCATATATTTCATATAAATATTCCTAGCCTTCTCATCCTTCTCATATCTAAAATGTCTCCTGGAGTACTAATTTTTACGAAGAAGTTGCGAAAATAGTTATAGAGTATCCTAGATATTGATAAATAATCAATCATTTACTAGATTTGAAATCTATGATATCCCTGTGTAATAATTGCGATTACATACGATCACAATCCCTTTGAGATATTAAAAAATGAAAAGAATAGGGTAATTACCTTTTTCCTTCATATAATTTGAAACTTATTGTCATTCACTGTATTTGTGGTGAGAATAGAGCATCTGTTGTGCGATAACTCTTTTTATCTGTACCCTTTTAATAGAATAAAAGGCCTATGTGGAGAAAAATATATCTCTAACAACTACAGACCATGGTTTCTATATCCATATATTAATTTAGTTATTCAGTCAATTAGTTATATAAATATAATTTATTTAAGAGAAAAGATAATAAATTTATTCTAATCAAAACATTAAGGAACTTTGCCATGTAAGGAGAAATTTATACGTCGAGGGATCATACATAGTATCTTTAAGTGATGCAGCCGCGTTAGCGTATTCCAAACGTTTCAGCTTGCGTAAGGTCAAGTCGAGTTTAGTTGTAATCAGATGGGAAGACTCCATGGCAACGTTTTCACCGGAAGAATGACCGTTTTACATGGAGCTCAATGCATGCCTAAGCATTTCCTGTTGATTCTCCTTTCCTTGGCTTCGTCGTGTACGAGATACGGGGATTCTAAGAATTGAAGGTCATGACGAATCCACCCCTACACTCATCCATATGCAATTGCAACAAGGCAAAAAGCGACCGTTCAAAGAATTCTATACAAGGAATACGAATAAAAATCTTTGAACATTGTCATCAATATTACTTTCCCTCCGAATTAGATTAGTGTTCTGCAAAAGTGGGCCAACATTTCCCTCGTCAATCGACCTTGATACTTAAATTTTTATAATGACAGGTGAGTGAAGAATTACAACGTGAGCAAAAGACGAAAATATTTTGTTTTATACGTATTTAGGTAGTCTTCGATCCTAAATCAATCAAATTTAATCTTAGTTTTTAAATCCATAGTTTGGTGTACTTGAAATCTCGAACTCATTGTTTATGTAAAAATTCTTTTCATGATATTATCTAATGATAAATAACCCCTTGCCTATAAATTGCAATAATTATTCGCTAAAGATGACTTATTGAGGAAAAATCCATTACGTAAAAAATAGTTGTTCTAATTACCTTCCCAGCAAAAAATGTTCCACCACAGGGGGGAAACAATTTTGCGTAAGGGAAAAATAGCATTACGTTATTTGAGGAATAAAATCACTCTTAGGCTTGTTCAGTATTTTGTTAAATAAATGAAATAAATGTTTTATGATATAGGCAAGCACTGTTTCGAAATCGTAGGAATGATTTCATTTTGTAATTTTTTTTCATTTATTTTTTCCTATATTAAGTTAAATATTAAAATTTCTACTCCTCCAGGGTCAATAGCAAACGATAAGTTAACTTCTCTGAGAGTTTTATAAATCCCTAAATTATAATATAGAAAGGTACTATTTTTAAAAAAAGGTTCTTTACTATTCAAATTTGTTCAAAATTATGCGATGCATTTAAATTATAACACGTACGTAATTAAAATAAAAATCCCATGATATTGAAAAATCTGTATATCTTCTCCTTAAACAGACATATTAGTACGATTAAAGCAATAAAACCGCAGGTAATTTTATTTTTTCTCTTAAGAACGTTACCAAGACAACCAAATTCATTTCCGAATAGCAAAAATTTTCGAAAGCAGGCCTTTGAGGTATTCCTACTCTGAGCTTAGTTTTCTTTCTTTACTTTCACTTTCCTCTCGAAATTTTTGCAAATTCTCTTTCCTTAAAATTTCAATGTGAGTCTTAGGAATGTTACGAATGCCATTGGACTTCAAAACAGCTCCTGAGAATGAAACCAAGTTTTTGATTGCGGATAGTTGACCTTAAGGAAACACGTGCCTATAAAATCGCTTCTCAACCTTCCTGTTTCCGCTCTTTTGAGTATCCTTAGCTGAACCAGTCTCAAAGAAGAGGTCGTTTTCCCGGTGCTTGAAAAAGCGAGGTCAAAGAACGGTGGCAGAACCGGATGGAAACAAAACAAGAGGAAGTCCGTAATTTCATTATTAGATCGATGCACTGAGAAGTCATTGCACGTACTTTTAATGAGACTCGTTGCTAAGAAAAACTTGGAGGGAAACGTGATGATAACTTGCGATGATTTCGCATACTTAAATTGCATTCGATCCAAATCGAAATGTATCGAATACATCTAATAGAAGAAAATAATCGTATTTTTCCAACTAATGAAATATTTCGAGAAATAGAAATCCACTGAAAGTAAATCAATCGAAAAAATAAATAAATTTTTTCCACTAAATGTCTTACCGGCCATTATATTCGTGCTAATTATCAATATCAATGAACAAAGTTTTCATTCAAAAAAGAGTCAATTTTATTATTTTGAGGTAATATTTCAATTTTTACAATTATTCTTGGAGAAATTGTTATTATTTCATAAAAATGTTATTACCGATATCCCAATAAATTTTGAGAAAAAAAGGAGTCATATCATCTTCAGAATTAATTTTAGCAGTACACTTTTATCTAGAAATTTATAATCGATTCTTTTCAAGGAAAAACACAAATAACAAAATTTAATAGTACCAGGAGTCCGGGACAACTCAAAGATCCTAGAGCAATTTCCATTCCTATCTAACACAGTTATTAATTTCTTTTAAAGCACTTTATACTCCCGGTCAACAACAAGGACATAATTACTCATTTTGGATAGATATAAATTTACGATAATACAGGTGACGGCTAAATTACCTTCCAATTCGTAAAAAAAAACAGTTTTAAATCTAAAAATTTTGCACTGAGAATGATTCATTATAACCCTAACGTGATTTTTCTCTGTCCTATGGAAACTACGTCATCAGTTGCCCATCTTGGAACGGGTAGTCAACCGGTTACGGATGTGATGATTGGAAAAGGCATTCGGCATCCGTTTGATTCCATATGACACAGATTACACTAGGGATTAGTGGGTAAAGTGTTACCCTTCTAAAAGAGATCGGTCAAAGCTAAGGAACGCACACAAGTCTTCGCAAAAGATTAGAGAAATTTCTGGTGTACATTTTGTATCTAGTATTCTATTCAATAAGCCATATTTATATTTAAGTAGCCCTCGTTACTAAGTTCAGCCGCGTCACTGCTACAGGCGATACCAAACGCATTCCTAGCAACCATTTGTTTTCTTTTTCAGCCCGAATTCTCACCAAACACGTAACGTAATTTTCCAAAGCAATAAGTCAATCGATAATCTTGATTATAATAAAACTCGATAAACTTAACGTCCTACTTTACAAATGAATATTTTAAGTGCCGATAAATACCACTTGATCCTTAACGATGAAGAAATAAATTATTAAGTGAAGGAAATCTTATCTTTCTCAATCATTGTGGTCCCATTGATTGCCATGGCTGTTTAGGCACCCTGTCTGACCTTGCTCCCTTTATATTGTTATTAATATTCAATTTCTCAACGTCAAGACCCGTAGCTTACGTCAAAAACTAAATAATAATATATATTAAAGGCGACAATATACGAATAAAAATTTGCAAATAATCAAACCCAATAACGAAGAGAATATATAAAATTTTAACGTAATATGAAGTTGAAGATTCGAGGTATAAAACTTGATATTTTAATTTATAAAATTATGCATCCATCGATCACTATACTGGTAAATTTTATTATCGTTTGTCTTAGGTAGCAGTTAGACTTCACCTTTTTAGTTGCTCTAAGTTAAACCAATCGAGATGTATTTCCCTCAGCTTGATGTTAAAGGCATTCGTCTAGACATTTTAAGATTAATATGTGTCTGTTAATCATAGAAAACCTTTAATATCTTCTGTCAATTCGTTTCTAGGTTACGCCGGCTCTTTACGAACTGTCACGATGAAATATCCCTGTTTATAATTGACCCAGATTCATTAAAATTAATTCTTTTATGATAACTTTGAGACACCTTTCGGAATTCCGGCAAAAAACTTTACTATTCTGTCCCAAATTACTAATTCATCCCATTTTTGATGAGCAGAGAAAATGATAACTTGTTATTCTTGCGTTATCACACAGTTGGATGCAATCGACTATGATCATGGACATACTCATGAAGAACATAATACGAAAGTATATTTATTCAGCCAGTTATTAAAATAGTAAAATCAAACACAAATAAAGATTATTTATAATTCGCAGTTTATTTAAATTGTCTAGACAGTTTACCCAATGGATCCTCTAATCGCTGAATTCTTCTTTGAGTTTTCCTCTGGCAAGTCGACACTAATTAGAGATCTTGGTAAATGAGATCGACTGAAAAACGCCTTCGATTGTACTGTATTACGTAACATATGATTCGTGAGATAGTTAACTTCCCTCCCTCGCAATTCCAAGGACAGCGACCTTTTATAGTTCTTCCAAGGTCACTCACAATGAATACCTTATGTTAAACTATTTATATACACTATACACTACTTTATTGTTAAAAATTATTAACTCTGAAATATTTTATTCGTTTATGGTAAGAATTGTCTGTGTTATATATATATATATATATATATATATATATATATATATATATATATATATATATATATATATATATATATATATATGTAAAATCATTTCTATACATAATATACCTCAATCACTGGTAGAGGAATTGAAAAACGTATATTTCATGTTCTAAAGCAAGCAGGTAATGAATGCACAGAAATAATTGTCCATTTAAGTGTTGTTTACAATAAGCAGTTAGTTTGCGAAGGTAAAGCATTATTTAATTCTTTAAAATGTATCATTATAAAAACGAAAACGCGCCGAAAAATATCATAATCTTTTATACGACAACGATAGCTTAATCAAGGGCATTCATTAGAATTGGACTTCTATCTGTTTGATTTTTATAAAGATCGAGTTACTTTTATATCTCGATAATAAATACTTATGTTACGCTAAACCTATATACCAACAAATCAATTCCCGATTTTTCCTGATATAAATTACTTAGAATAAGACAAATTATCCACGTTATTGTATCTGATTTCGTTTCAAGGGAAACATGCCCATTGCCTACGCTATTCTTATATAAAAATACTTTCATCATTTATTGGAGAAAGCATCATCCCGTGATTATAAACGAAATAATATCTCTTGTTAATAAGTTTAACTTTTACTATACAATGCTATTCATGCTAAGTATGCTGAAAAATTTATTGAAATCTTCGTGGAAACAGAACAAGATTATTTTTCCTTCATCCTACGAAAATTTTATCGTAGAATTTTGATCTCATTTGGCATAACAAAAAAACAACTTCAGTATAAAAATCCAACTTTTTTCAGCTCTTACGTTAACAAAAAATCAGAAATATTCTACTAAGTACATCCAAAAGCATTGCATTACACTTAGAACTAGTTTATAAGCCTAAAAATCAGTATATTTATGAAGAAGGTTCCTTCTGATTTATCACCTGACTTGAATCGGCAGGGGTAATAATTTGCATACGTGACATGGACAGCATGGCCCATTGCTATCACCTGAAGACGATCTATTGTTGCTTCACAAAAGAGAGCTTCCTCGATTTTTACGTGCCACTGAATGAAAGCGGAAACTGACCAAGATTTTGGAAAGCGACGTTATATAAGTTATTATTCGGATAAGTTATCTTTGGAGAAGTGGTGAGGGGAAGGTCTAGCCGGAGGGTTGTCGTAGAAGTCCAAGAAAACAGGTCTTCCATAGACTACCATTGTACGGATAAATTGAAGGCGTGCATCAAGTTTAAAATTCGAACGTACTGTCATAGAATATTAACATTTTCTATACAAGTCTTTTATATCTGTTCAAGAAATAATCTGTAAACGCAACGAGAATAAATATGTTATCACTGCAAATTATTTAAGTGAAGTTATACGGAATAAAGAATGTGCCTCTATTTTGGGATGCGCAGTAATTTGGATGATTTTAATGGATTTACTACAAAAACCGGAATGGACGTGATTGTTGCTATAGAAATACCGATTTCAAATAACTTGAGGTATGATTAAAATCCGATTCATTACAGTTTTTGACATTAATTTTATAACAATACTTGTAAAGATAAATCTGCACGTAATGTCTTTTCGTATTAATACTATATATTATCACTTGTATTTATTAATGGAGTATTTGAATTGAGTGATCATGTTGAAAAAAATTGTAACTTCTCCAATAGAAATTACTTTTTAATGAATAACTAAAATTTCATAACTACTATCTATCCATTCCCATTGGTAATGAATGACCCTCCTTTACTTGTAACTATTGCTCAAAACACAGGCCGGTAGTAGAGTTAGAAATATTACGCGTCACAATTTGAATATCACAATTTGATTTTCAGTTTCCATTTGTGTAACTCATGTAATATATGTAGGTAAAACCAGCTCGTAAAAATAACGTGAAGGTTTTGTGTACCGAGGACGTTCAATTAAAAACGTGTGGAAATGATTAAACCGATCGACGAGCGTTTTCGATTAAGCTTTTGTGCTCTTATAAAAAAAATAAAAAAAAACAGCTCCTTAGTGGACATAGTGAATAAAAATAGCGCTGTCATAAAAACTGGCAACATGTAAAAGATTTCATAATCTGATATTGAAGACCTTTAAATGGAGTGGAAGTTTGTCAGAGCGACAGAATGCCTCGAAAACGAGGTTAATGTCATTGGGCTCAAAGATTTCCACAACGATGTGAACACTTCCGAATATAGCAGAATGAAACAAAAGACAAACAAAATTAGACTCCCGAGCAACGGGAATAAAAACATCGTATAAAAATCTATCACATTGTTAATCTAACACAATCCACTAAACGTAGCTGTATTAGATCAAATATATTTAATCATTCATATAATCTTTTTCTCAATTGATGTAGATTCATTTAAAAATTTCAGCGATAATATATTCGAGCAGAGTTCGGATAAAACTGGAAACAACTGCATTAAAAGAATGACTCACCCAACAATGCTTTCCTTTCCGAAAATAAAGCCCATTCCGTGTAAAGTTCGTTCAACTATATAGAGAAAGTTTTAAAGGTCAAATTCACTACTCTCAATTACCTAAACTATAAATAGCCTGCTCTCATTTCAGCAGAGTTCTTTTCAATTCTTTGTTCACCATGGAAACCATTCGCACATCACGAGATCTCGGAGATAAGATTCTTATATAACAGAAATGGCCGTCGCGTAGAAACGGCTTTACGATGCACACTCGTTCTTCGACTATTCCGTGCACTCATTATCTATTATATGGGTGGGTGTAATTAAATGTAATATCGCATATTACTTACTCTCGTATTGATTCAAATTTCGTGTTCACTAATAGGAAACTATAAAGTTGATTTTGAAAAGCAATAGTGTTTTTTTTTATTCTAGCTATTCTACGAGGAACTTCTTGACTAGACAAATCACGTATTTATGGATACAATTTTTTATGACCAACGAATATAATTTTAAATTCATCTGTTTTTTTATAAATAAATGAATATTTAAACCAGCAGCCTAAGAAAATTATGTCTATAGGATTTCATTTTAATGAGCTGCTCTTTAGAGCTGGGCTTTTATTTCCACAACGTTATTTTCGAACTCGTGCCATCACTGAGGTTTGAATTCAAAAAGAAAAGAAATAAATTGAAATATTTTCATCATGCTTTACTACGAGACTCCGAGAAAGTACGAGACTACGAGACTACGAGACCTCTTCAAAGGGTTTAGTATCGTAGAGCGATGACGTACTAATCGTCTTTCGGACTGAATATTTGACATCCGAACATGAAAACATACTGATACGCTTAGCTTACATTCTTTATCCTCCCTTTTAATTCTATTTAGATTGAGGTGAAAATTTTGAAAGGATAATTCCGTAGTAGATAAAAGGTGGAATGAATTAAACCTTCAGAATAGATTAGTTAATATATACTAAGAAATTTCCGAAATATATAAATAGACAGAGATAATTGTTTCGGGCTAAACGTCTGGACATTTGTAATAAGCCAGGTAATCAAATTTCGTTGAACTGGCTTTTGGTAAAAGAGGAAAAAAGTTGTGATAGTGCACGATAGATGGCGTAAAAGAATGGGACTAGACCGAATGGTCTAACCAATGAGGCTGTATAATCTGTAGAAATAGGATCGAAAAATAAGTGTTTAAGGGGAATAATCTAAGACGTCATTTCCTACAACACAGCTATTGGTTGCCTTCGATTGGTCAACTAAGATATTGGATAAAATAGGATGAAAGAATGCCGCACCTCAAAATCAAGGTTAGGAATGAAATCACGCCATATTTAAAATAAGAGGAAGTTTTTAGAGGATTCAGAAAATATTTCCATGGTCGCTCAGAAAATTTATTAGAAAAGGAAATCTAGCACCGGAAGTTAGCAACAAGTGAATCAATAAATACCGTCAAATTTATACACATACTAAGTCATGTTATAATACTTGGTTTTATGACAAATTATTTAATTGTTTCTCTCACCAGGTTTCGCTGAGCTTTACAGTTTCCATGGAAATGTTCCGACTCCGTATTACGCTGCTTTCATTGGACAATTTGAGTGTACATATAAAAGCAGTTCAATATCAAACATATAACAAATTAGATAGGAATTATATAATTATGAAGGTTAAAACGCAATGATATTCAATTTTCTCCCTTTCCCATGGAAATTAGTTTTTTCCAAGCAACCCTTTCCATACAGCTTGCTGTATGTCCTTGGATGGATTAATGCTCATGAACGATATATCTCGCCTAAATCAAACCAGGATAAAATGCGATTAAATACTTCTCAGTACAATAAGTTTCCTTTTAAGAATTTACATATATCGTAATAATATATGGTATAATAAATGATCGTTTTAGTTACTTTTAATGAGTTTCGTAATGTACATGGACAGTAATAGTTGTTGATTAATCTACGGAGTATTGTTGGGGATAATTATTCTTGTTAACACAAAAAATCGTTTTGCTAAACAAAATCAGAAGTCGAACTAAATTATACGTATTCGGTAATCAGGGCCTTTCTGTAATCCATTAGTACGAAAAATAACTATTTGTTCATAAATAAAACTTGTAATTTTCGCCTGAATTCGCTCATAAACACCTCAATAAATATAAACATACAAATAACCTTGCCGATGACCTAGATGTGTGACAATAAACACTGTCACGCAAATGTAAAGATTGTCTAAGAAACAATCACATAAAACTATCGGCACATTCAGAAAGATGATAATACGTACAGACAACGATGCATGCTAAATCATAACGACATATATTATGCATCACAAAGCATTGTCATATGCCCATTTAAGCGCAAATACGTTTGGGAATATGGCGAACGGCGCATTACAATGAGATAAAAGGGGTATATCAAAGACACCTCTGTCTTCACACGAACATATTTTTAAGCCTCAAGGATGTTCTGCCCACTCACTCAGGGACATCTAAATTTCCTAAGCGAGTCGCCGGCATTTTGAAGCAGTTGGCCGGAGTTTTAAAAGGAGTGCGTGATCCAACTGATAACTTATTACAAATGGACGTGAATGAATTTCAAAAAAACTTACGAGAATATAATTTTAGTTAATGTAACTTTTTAAGTTAAAAGTCGACTAGAAACGAAAAGAATAATAATCATTCTTTCCGTAATGACTTTCTCAGAATTATTAATCCACGAATAAAATCTTAATTATTCCTTTTCAATTCTATTTAATTCGTTGGTATTTCAAGGTTCCATATCAAACACTCATTCAGCTGATTTCGTATACTTTAATCGTGATATTCAATAAATAATTAAAACAACCGAAAAACTAATTGTTTTATAACAAGTGAAAAGCACCTTTCCTCTAACAAAGATGGAATTAGTAAGATGAAATAACTTTCTGCGCGTGAGATTTTAAACTCATGTTTGATTTATAATTTAAATTCAGAGGAAATATCAGGACTAAGCTTTCAATGAACTCAAAAATTTGTTTGTAATTATTCTAAATTCTTTCTTCATCTTTATTGAAAGTTTTGTCTTCCGTGACGTTCTCAATTCATGAGAAGATCAGACGAAACATTGGTTCATTTCAATTTCATTCAAATTAGGACAGTCTTAGATGGAATTAGACTTATGGTAAGAATTATGGTATTAAATATAAAAGAAGAAATCCTGATTGCACCTTCTTCTTGGCCCTCAGAATAATACGGGCAAGTATAGTTAAATATCACCCCTCAAGACTTAGAAACTTCTAGAAGTCCCAAAGAGTTTCGAGTCACGACAAGTTTGAATATGAAAGTGAAAGGAAGTTATGGTATCCAACAGGGATAGATATAAGAGCCTGGTATTAAATGTTCTTAATCGTATTTAGTATTTATCTACAATTTCAATTCCATTTAATTCATGAGCATCCTTTTTACCTCAAATTTCATCATAGCAGAACGGCCAGAGTAACTTAAATCATCAGTTCAGGAAAAATACACCAATTTCTCTTTCGGGTAATAAACTAACTACGCGACAATTACGGAGCCATTATACACGCGTGTGCAAAAATCATTATTGATAAGGAAACATCGCCACTTTCCAGCTACGACAGCTTCTCTTATCAAATTCACATAAAACCTTTACGATCTCAGACTCCGGGGACAATGGAGGGAGGAGCTGTCCTTCACCCAACCGCACAAAAGGTACTGATTGGCTGACTCTAAATGGCCTCCAGCCCAATCCGTCGCAAGGGATAACGATGCCACACGGATTCGATTCTTTGATCATTTCATGAGTAAAAAAAGCGGATGTGCTTCGTCGATTGGAAAATTCATGAGCGAGAGATACACGCAAGCATACATAAAATGTACGCACGCATACGTCAGGACCGGATATTATTTGAAAAGCATTTAATTCATTAATGTACTCAAACATATTCGGCAGTTCAAATATCAGCGCAGGATTTGGTACGATTTACTCAACGAAATTAGTTGCCTAGTAAAAATATATTTGGATGGGTTGCTTTTATCTCTATGGAACCAGGTTCTTGACTACGACGCGTAACTTTTCAAATTACCAAAACAAATAAATAAAAGATGAACGAAAACAACCTCTTATATAGGTCAGGTTAGTATGATCGTCGATCATTTCATAGTAATAACGTGTCCCAACAGTAAGTTGAAAATTAAAGTTCGATTTGCTCCCAAAAATAGCGTTCATTATAAATTAATTGAATACGAAAAATTCAAATATTGCTGCAACAATTTAAGAGCACTCGACTGCATGTTTCCAAAAACATATATCAACCTTAAGAGTTGAAGTGTATGATTTGAAAGAATCCAGTATATTGAGTAGGGATAAAGCTCCTAACATGATATTAAACGTTTAGTAGATATGGAATCTCAAGGCTAATAATTCTTCTTGTATCGTTTATTATTCTTTCATGTTTCGATAGCTAAAAATCAGTTTTTGCATTGAAAAATCACTTAATCATTTCCTTTTACTTTTTAAAATCTTTAACATTTCTAACCTTGAGTCTTGATAGAGATTTTATCATATCTTTTTTTCGGACACTTTGAATGAATACGATATAATGGCGAAACTATCTACTTTAACTAAGGAGAATCAAGACATAGCTCAGAACATATTCCACCATATTTAACCATGGTGCGATAATTTTACTTATTTTTAATGCAATATAAATTGATCATTTAACATTTCGACGTTTTCAAAGGAAAATCAAAAATCGATTTTGAAAACTTCCTCTGCTCAAGATGAGTCTCAAAAAGTTCTGCTTTTCCCCGCAAGGTGTGCTGCGAGACAAGATATAAAACGCTCTCCCCCAAAGTTTCCACGGCCATACAGCATCTTCAAACGAGTTGGTGCGCCTTCGTATCAAACCTTATTAAAAATTACTTCCACAGCTAGTAATCACTCAAGTTATCCATCAGGGATGAGAGCTAAATTTTCAGCCATTTACAATAATAAATATCATTAATTCGAAGTCTACGTTTGGAATTTTTATTTTCACTCTCATCGCGATGATATAGTGTTATTTATTGAGAAAACTTGACTAACTAAAAACTTAAACCCGCGATGAAAAAAAGAATAAATTACGTGAAATGAGGATTTCTCAGTTTCCGATATGAGGTATAGATAAAACAAGAGAAATTAATAAAATTCGTCGGAGAATTTTAGAATAATACGTTATATATAGGAGATTGACTGCCTTGGTAATAAATTCATCCACTTAATATCCTAATTTATTATAGTGAAAACTATCAAGAGATGTTATGTATCACGCCCTTCCCATAAATTTGGAGTGTTAAATTCTCATCATCGGGAAAACAAATATTTCCGCTTGCAGTTAAGAAATAAGAAACTTTAATATTTAGAAAACTTATGTTAGAAACATCAAATTGTTCATGGAGAATCTCTACAAGTATTTTAGCTTGATATCAATGTAATGAATCATTCCGATTTACGTAGTGCAGGAAATAAGATAATAAAAAAATTAATTTGTAAAACTACCAAGTAGATGTTTATCAACGCAAGTAAGAAGTAATATTGTTAGCTGATTTTAGTCTTATTTTCCCCTTTAATCGCCTTATAGCCAATGGAGTATTGAGCACATAGTACATAATAAGTAGAGCTGAAACTGACTGGAAACTATCCATTACTGATAGCCAAGAGAAGGGGTTATGGTTGATTAAAATTTGGAGAAGGGGAATAGATAACTCTTTGTGGGATTTATATGACAATAGTCATACACCCAGAGGATTTGGCTGACCTTGGATCAGTAAAAACCTCATAGCTGCCTTAGAAGTGGTTTCTGAATCCAGCTCTGCCACTTGAGGTAGAGCCATGTTCCGTTGTAGCCTTGCACACCATCGAGACTATACCGCAAAAACGAATAGTAATAATTGAAGACCTACCAAATACTACCAGAACCAATTACTATATTATGGAAAGAATATCCTTTTGGTTGTATAGCTAGAAAATATTTCTCGAAATGTCAGGAAAGAAGATTACATCCTATTCTCTGAAATTAATCTCCTTTTCTGGATTGTATTGGATGTAAAGAAATGTATAAATCGAATATCTCGAATATAAACATTTGTTGCTAATTTAAACCGTCTGCGAAGAAGACTTAAATTTTGAAATCGTGAACTAAAGTTACTTATTCCATTAAAATAACTTGGCCGTTACTGAGTAGATACCTGGTTGATATAAAGAGCACCTATTATAGAAATTCATTTGTGTAGGAAGAGAATAATAATAATTAACCAATGATGTGAAAGTAAGGCACAAGGTAAGGATAAGGAATGATGGCCGTCAAATCATACGTAGGAATAAAAAGTACTATAATTTTAGATTCAAATATGATACAGAAAAAAGTTGCGTCGATCGCTATGAAATGAACGTCATAAAACCTAAGTACAAGGTTTTCAAGCTGAAGAATGAAAAGAGAAGATGGAGAAATAATTATTTAGCAGTTGCAGATGCTTCGAAGGAAAGGGCATGGAGGAGAGGTGGAGTGAGGCGAAGAAAGCCCTGGAAACAGTTGCTATGGAAGAAGTTTGAGCGATTGGAGAAGGGAAACAGTAGGAATGGTTCGATGGTGATTTTAAGAAGGTTATGGATGAAAAATTGCTCGAGAAATTAAATGTTTAAAGTCGATATTTGTAGCAATACAGCAGAGCAAAAGCAAAGCAACAAATTATCGATACTAAAGAATGAATCTACAAGACATTTCTTTTTAATTTAGTACCTTCACCTTTCTTTCAATTGAAAAGATACTAATAAGAGAAGATACATAAATTGAGAGGAAAACTCAAGATAAGATTTAGATTCTAAGCTCATAAAGCAGTTTATACTTTAAAGTGTACATATTCATGGATAAACTCAGCGAAAAAATGAAGAATTAATATTAGAATTTAAAGCGAAATGGGCTCTAATATTTGAGCTCACGAGTTAGTTAACATTCCGATAGAACAACAAGAGAATTTCAACCGAGTGCAACACTCTAGACTAAAGTAATTCGAAGCGAAGATTAAAAAAAAAACAAAGGTATAAAAAAATGACGCGAAAAAATTACCATCAGACCTAATGTGTCGTATGATTGTGAGAGTAGGACCTTGGCAGTGAGAGAAAACAATCTGTTGCAGAGGCGGGAGAGGAAACACTTATATAAGACCCGTGGACCATTTAATAAAGGAGGGCAATGGAGGATAGGTAGGAAGAAGGAAATATGGCAATATAAGTGGAACGATTGACTCGTAGAAAGGAGTGTAAAGCTAGATTTAGCAAGGTGAGGCAAATAGTAGGGAAAAAAGGCAGTAGATGAAAAGATATTTGGAGGTAAACGTGAGAAGTCGTGAGGAAAACTTAAGAAAAATGGGTGGATGAGTAAGAGGTGAATTTCAGGAAGCGAGTAGGTGGAAAGGTTAGCGATGTATGAAGAAGGATGATAGGCAGTTGTGAAGAAGGCCACGGTTTCTACACGGTCTGTTGTGCCGAGAATGATGGTACACCATAATGTTACACTTTTTCTTTAAATTCAAAAATATTAAGTCAAAAAATAAATAATGAGGAGGAGATGAATAAATCTTATTGAATAATGAATGAATATGAAGCTTATTAATCAAATTCAAAGTGTGCTTATTAAAAATAAATTTAATTTAGTCTATGTAGAATGCCGAGAAGTTTTCCGTCCTGACTTTTCGCAATACTATACGAAATATTTGAGTACTTCTTTGATGAATAATCGGCACAAAATTAATAATTTCAGCCCTTTTGCAATATAAATTGTGGTACATGATCTCTATGGATGTCGATATCTGCGTACCGATGGGGTAGCATCCAAATACTCCTTCATTCCCATCTTCTGGTTACGTAACAATCCGAAGGTTATATAACGTCTTCAAATGGCCACCAAACTCACGCGAAATGCTCCTCATGGAGCCTCAAACTGTGATTGGCTACCTGAGAAGACCTGCCGTAACCTATTTAAAATGTCTGGGTCAGAATGAATAGTTTAATATTCTTTTTTTCAAACAACTTCCACCAAAAGGAGTTTACGGCAGGTTAGCATCGGAAGGATTTTTGGAAGGGGTTATAACCTGAAAACCTTACCTTGCTTTGTGTTGAAATAATACAAGGCAATGTCAGAGTGAAAGTGAAACGATGTACTAAAAAAAATATTGAGCAAGATCAGTGAAAAAATGAATGTTATTTTCACTCTCGATGTCCAAAGGATGACCTTCGCTTTAATTATAAATTGATTTTTAGGCTATTACGTATGAATGTTTATGAAATACATATAAATAGCTAGATTTTTCGTCTATTTTGAATCAACGGCTTAAAGTCTGACTCTAGATTTAAAATCGGGTTTGCATGTGCGTATGTGGGCGTACAGTATTTTAGGGCCAAAGGCATTGCGCTATAGCTCTTGCTGAATCAGGGCGTCAGTTTTTCGCTCGAAAGGTGTCACGAATAGCAATCTAAAACGCTCGCGATAGCTTATCAAACAATTTCATAGAACTTTCTTCATTTGAGTTTTATCTCTAGTTTCCTTGACCTAGAAGAGTTGATTGGTCCCAGTTAACAAAATCTCATTAAATGCGTAAAGTTAAAATAAATACAACTGAGTGTCGAGGAACTTTTCACAATTCCATGGTGACAAGATATAAATACGTTTTCAGATATATATCCTTTGTTATCAGAGCTTCTTATCACAATCCGTGTTTAGCATGTTTGAAAAAAAAAACATTGTCAGTAATAAATATGATATTTACAGATTCAATTTGACAATAATACTAAAAATTAATATCAAACTTTATAAAATCGTTTTATGTAGAATTATCAGACATTGCCTCGTCTTACCTAACGTTTAGTATAATGTAATATCTTTGGAAACTTTCACAAACAATAATCTTAAAAAAATAAGAAGGTGGAATTCAAACTATATGTCACATGATGCATGAAAGACAAATGTTGCGCTATATTTTTCTTTGATTCTCCCTATACTATGGAAGATAAAATTTGGCGGTTATCGGAGGTTTGAGTAGGTGGAGCAGAAATAGTTATAATCTGAATAGGCAGGTGATGGGAAAGGCATGACTTCAGACAAAAAGAGGGTATGAGGCAATAGGGATACGGTCTACTAGAACATCTGCTCTACACCAGTCTGTAAGGAAATACTCCTCAAGAAGAAGGATAAAGAATAACTTAGCTATGATTTCAACTGTTGAATAGAACGTGCATCGAATTTTTTCAGAGTATTTTTTGAATGTTATGAATACGTATACATAAATACTATTTGAGATAATTTTTAATGTTTTATTTTCAGCTTTGTTTGCACTTTTGTGTATCCAGTGATTCCTTTCGAAAAATCATAAGAAACAAACCCTGCGGTTCCTTTTCCATCTCTTATGCGCTTATCAAAAAGCGATTCCTTTCCTTGAAACCACATCGTTTCAGGGAAAAGCATTATTCACAATCCTCCAAAATCCGCTCCACTAACGCCACTACTTATAAATGGTTGAAGGAAACATGACTATCCAAAAATCGGTAGAAATTTATTGGCTTGTTCATTTTACGATCCCGATGGACCACTTTTGGAAACGTTATCTCTTAGTTTTTCTTCCTTTTCCTACCGAATCGATCTCGAGCCGAAAGGTTTAAATAATTCGATAGAAATAAATTACAAAAACTCTAGCATTCATTTAAAATGTTTGTGAAGTTCACCGGTACTGTTTATTTATAAAAGCCGCTCTCTTATTCGATTAGCCTTGGTATGTTTAGCATATGGATAAATAATATGAAACTGATCTTATATTAACAGTCTAGAGTACCGTTTACAGTCTTCAATTTTTCTTACGGAAAATAAATTGCTTCTCCATTGAACCATCGACCGAGACACCGCTTATATAATTCAACTACAGTCCGCAGTCAGAGTGACTACATATACGTCTAAATCCGAAAGACCTTAAAAAGTAATGGAGTCACTTTAAAAAAGGTTAGGGAAGGGAAGGGGAGACCTACTTGGCTAATTATCCCATGATATATGGCGGGCCAAAGCGATTTCATTAGTGAACGGGTCCCAGCCCCAAAGGTGGTGTAGAAGGGATGGTAAATTGAGTAAGGTCACCTCGATTGTCAATCCCGAAAACATTGCACAACTGATGACAAAAAGAGAGAAATCTTTGGGGGAAACTAGGGTGAGAAGCTGGAATTTTAGGACGAGAAAGAAAGGGAAGGTGACCTGGGACACTAAAGTGAGGACATGGAATATCATGGCGTTCCTCGAGAGGGGAGATTTTAAAAAAATATCGACAGAAATGCTCCATTACTAACCATTAAGTTACAATAAAATTTAAGGGTAACTTGAGTATAGTTGGACACAATCGGAAACTATAAAAACTGTTTTGGAAGCGATCAACAACCCTTCCTTTCATGACCTTCTGAATTGATCCAATCTATAAATAATATGCAAAGTGATGTGTAGGTGTGGCTAAGATTATTTTAGCTCGAACGTTTAGTTTTTTTTAGAGTAGAATTATAGTTCAAAGGCGAATGAATCCATCTAAAGTAGATTTTACAGCGATCTAGTTGCTCATGCAAATGATTCGAATATATCGTTAAATCTTGAAGGTATCCAAACATATTCGATTTATTATGGGATGTATTTTCCGATTCATTTCACCCGACAACCCTTCCATGCTACAGGACGTGGTTACATACTTTTAGAAGATCAAATCTCTAATGCGTTATTTACATGATATAAAATTTGGTTTCTGAAGTTTTTTAATAACAGGAGATATCATTTCTTCATTGATCTTCTTATGATTGAAGGCTCGCACCACTTACAACAATATCTTGCTGACTTATTTCATGGTATAATCTTCGTATTTAATTTTATGAGCGAGGTAATTTTTTGAAAGGGATAAAAAATTTCAACAAAGCTTCTATGACCGGGACTCGAACCTGGACCCCTCAATACCCAAACGGTCCCTAAATCGTATAAAATCGTATATTAGGAGAATTTTTCGCATGTGGTATGTAAGCTCATTAGTCTAGGAAAACCTAACAGATCCTGGAGACCCGGGTTCGAGTCTATGGAAAACAATTTCATTTCGTAATTTCAAGGATATTAAGACCGTTTACATTTATGGCAAATTCTGCCTTCACCTTGAAGACTTTTTCTAAAAAATTTCATAGCTCAAAATAAAAACACGAGAAGTACCTTATTAAGAAAAACTTCATTTCCCGAATGATAAAAGCCAGAATAAGGACTTGCAATGATTTGCTTTGATTCTCAATTTTTACGTACTTTTATTACTGTAATTTTCTTCGATATCTTTGTACAGAAGTGGTACTCTTACAAGAAAGCGAAATACACCGCCTTAGTTACGTAATAAGAAATGGAACTGGAAATGAGAGGAGATCTGGTCGACGCCGAAATAGCCCAGGTGTGTGCGCCCAAGTGATTAAGGATCAGTTTGGTGTTGAGGTGATTGGAAGAATGGATTTTCGGTGGATTGGAATGTAAGGAGACGATTAAGAGGAAAAGATAGGAGAACCATGATAAGGATATTTTTAAGGTAAGATATTTAACTACATTAGACTTCAATGAGAGGAACAAATTATTACAAATAATATCCTTATCGAGTATCTCGACACCTGTAGGATAGCATAATAGTTTCCACGGGAATCGTGTTTATTGACGAGATGAAGATTTTGAGTATTTTAAGAGTTTTTATTAAGAACTAAAAACATTTCCCATGTAGATTCGAATTATAAGGCTAACTTTCAATGGTATTTCATAGTTGAGTACTTGAATGAATAGTGCTCATCCAGAATTATTTTTCTGCGATATTGCTTAAAATAAATAGTGACAAATATATATTTACGTGTCATTTTCAATAGCTCTTGATACAGTAAAGTAATTCATTCCCCTGGGATTCTGGGAATTAACTTTATCCTTAGCATTGAATGAAGAAGAATATGAAAACAATGAAGGAGATATATGAAAAAGTATTAAAAGTGAAAAACAAGGAGAAAAATTTTTCTAAGGGCAGAATTTCAATGATGAAAGTTATAACGAAAATAGATGGTTTTATATGATGATTTATTACAGAAAAGTATGTATACTTCTATAAAATTCACAAATTTCTCTCTATCCTCCACATAAACGACAACTAAGATATATGTTATGATAAATAATATATAAAAGGAGAAGAAATAACATTGCTTTGAGAAACGAATGAATTGTATATAAATTTCTATAAAATTTAAAATAGACATCGTCAAGGAAAACTAGACGATAAAAAAAATAAAAAATACAACCTAATACATCATTTACATTTTCCTGGATGGAAAACTTCTTATCCTCAAAAGCCAGAGTAGATATATAAGGAAGATATCCTCTTTTCTAGGAAAAATATATCTTTAATTGGATATGAAACTTACAGTTGAGTTTATAAGAAGTAAAGCAGTGGACAAAGGAGTCGTATTCATTTAGAACGTGACCATGAATGTGCAAAATTTCAGCAGATTGAATTGACCAATGGATGGAGGTTTTTAAGTGCTAATAGGGGTAAAGTTTGGTAATATCCTTGGTCTGGAGGGTATTGCTATGTGGGTGTGAACGTGGGCCGACAGAAAAAGGGGACATTGGAGAGGGGTTGGAGGTCATCGAGATATTGGCGTGACTTTGAATAAAAAAATTTTAGATTGTGGAAAAACAAATGAGGTTTGGAGTTTCTAAGAGGAAAAAAAAGCAATAAAACGGAAGAAAACAAAATGGTGGATTTCATGTTGAGAAAGGACTACTTTACATAGAGTTATTGAGGGCAAGGGAAAAGACGATGATTGAAGACAAAGAGGGCAACTTTGTTGCTAAGCAACTTGAATAAGTTTATACATTAATGAACATTTATATAAAAGGCTTAAGGCATAAAGCTTTAGAGGCTAACGTAGAAATAAATTCACGTCTGAATTACGTCCATCAATTACACTAGGATGGATATGAATATCCTTAGAAACGTTACGAGTTTTTTATAATTATAATGCATAATAAAAACGTCATAAAATGAGTTCATGAATTGAAATTCATTTTATGACGTTCGTAGATGAGCAAAAAAGTTTGTTTTAACGAAAAAACTTTATTGCGGCACTGCAGTAGGAAATATAATTTTCAGCATTCAAAAAGAATATAATGTATGATTTCCAATTATTTCACATTAAATCGTAATTAATTTAATGCTGATTGATTAAACGTAAAAGAAAATGTTATCCTTGGATCAAAATAAGGATGAAATTTTAAAATATTTACACGTAATTAAATGAAAAAATTGAGCTCCAAAACTGCAGTTAGTTCAACCGTAATTCGTATTGATAAATATTTCCGAGAATAATTTCACTTATTTCAGACACTAAGTTCATTTATGATAATCATTCGCAGTTTCAATTCTTGAATCTCACAAATTCTAAGGAAACATCCCTTCCGAAGAAGAATAGACAGTGAAAATAAAAAAGGATGGTGTTAGACCACATCAATCATTTGGTTCCGGGTGAAAATTCCATTCCAATCTAATTGGAGACATCTCTTGGGTCTGAAGCAAAGAGAGTTATTGGAGGGAACTCCTATCATGATTTGGGAAATGCCAAATCCGTCAAATTACGTAACATTGTCAATTGGTTTTTCCAAAAACCTTTCTTCTATGCATCTATGGATGAATAAGGGTACTTAATGGTGCTATATTTATCATAAAGAAGGTCCAATGTGTTAATATGATGAACCGAGCATAATTATAATTACTAAGAATGAGAGAAACAGCATTTTATCAGAATAGTTAAATTATTACGATTTTTACGGATAATCATTCACCTATTATTTAAGTGTGAATTATGGTGTTATATCTATTTAAAATATTTGTATATAATAGATATTTATATGTTATTTATCGAATATATCATCCATTCTGCAGTAAATTATCTACTGCACTGAGAAAGAGTTCGAAGTAATTAAACCATGGTTTAAGCGAAACGTATTATATATATACGTATATATTATAAAAAATGATTTTTTCAGATCATAATTTCAGAAATATAATTATTCTAATGAGAAAGACTTCGAGAGTTCTCGAAAAGACTACGTCACACTCACGGAAAATTTAAACCGTATTTTAAAAGGCGTGGACGATGACGCTTTGTATGAGAACTACCTTAAAATATTTCGATAATGCCAAGGTTGTGATAAATTAATCAAACTTCTTAATCTTCAATACTAATGAGGTCAAGGAAAATTTCAATTTCAATTTCCTCGTGAGATTATACCGTCATCTTTTTTTAGACAAGAGCGGCTTATGTTCTTTGGAATGAGAGTTCCATTTTAGGTGATATTTCTAAAGTATCATCTACGATTCCGATAGTAACTATCATAAGGTTCAAATTCGAATTAGATTTCTTTGCGTGGCTCCAGAATCACGAGTCATCCCAAACTCTCTTGTGAAGTGATCGAGATCTCGTTTTTCTCACGGAAAAGCGCACGGGCAACTGCCTAGTTATATAAGCCCCTTCGACTCACTACCACAGTTATTTATGGCACTGCGTGCAGCGACAAGTTTCCCCAAGAGTTTTAATCTTAACGCCTCGAATCCCACACTCAAGAATTTTCGTGGAGGAGAGTAGACCAAGAAGCTGTATAGGTGGTCTTATCTTTGATGTGACAGGACTACACTAGTCCCTGCTACAGTTGAAAAGTAATTACTGTGTTCGAGGTTAAGGGGCGAGCTATATGTTTGAGGAAATTTAAACCAGATTTGAAATTTCCTAAACTAGTTGTCATCGCAATTATGTTCCATAGAGTATGGCAAAAGTTATGAACTACAATATGCTAAAATGATATCCGTATAAACGGAACCATTCTCATAGGTTAAGATAAGATAATAGATACTATAATAATAGATAAGATAATTTTTATGGGAAGAATTTTACTGAAGGTGAGTAAAAAAGATGTTAAGGATTACTTGAGAAATTAAAACAATTTATATTTGCTCTTCTGAGATAATTTACGATGTGCACAGCTTAATTTTGCAGATGCTTAATGCTAATAATTTATTAATACTTTTACATTTCTTTAATATTAAATTTAAACGGGTTATTTGGCTCATGCTTTCATAAGTAAAGCATCTTCATTCAAATGGTGTAATATTAAAAACTGGAATCTACAAATTTTCGTACAGTTACTAAATGAAATGCCTTTAACCTAAGATTTTGAAATTATGTTTTTTTTTTATTTCGTCTCCAATAAAACGAGTATAAAGATTCTCATCCCCCTTATTCGAATCACAAAAACTGTAAGCACAGAGAATGTATTTAAAAAAATATATTTCATTACTCCGAAGATCTATGTTTAAAGAGATGTTTTTCTAAAATTTTAATATGTCCTAAGAAACCCAACTGCATCTGAGAAATTTCACAATTTTAAGGTAACAAATATTATTCCAATATCTAGAGCGTATGAAAAATATTTCAATTAAATGAGCATTTTTCATAAAAGAATATGATATCGTCCCTATATAAATCTAAATCTTAAACAAGCCGTATTGGAGTGTAAAGAGTATTGAAAGAGTACAAAATAAATAGCCTCTCATTTAAAATTCGAGCAATATTATATCACGTGGCTGTTTGAAACAAAGAAGCTTCGATAGTCAGACACGATAAGTACTTTATAGGATGCGATGTCAGAAGAAGAGATAAAGCGTGCGGTAGTTGGCCTAATTTCGTCACAATGTGGGTGAAAAAATTCCTAGTAATTGTAGAACGATGACCCAGTACGTACCGCTTATCACAGCGCTCAATGTTTCAAGACTTACACAACGAAAACAAGGGTATGCTGTATCGATGAATGTGTAGTAAACAAATGGGGTTTTTTTAACTTATATTCAAACATTGAATATGGATTATATTTTCATATACGATTTCTGCTAAACAACTCTGAATGGACACGATTCAAATAATCAATATATTCTGCCACCAAAATTTATTTAGTTTTATCATACGCTTAATGCATTATCATTAGATTTATCGTCAATATTATACCCTGACATTGACGCTATTATCGTCCTTTTCAATTTGAGTATTAGATAATACAAGATGATTTAAAAAACAATCAATGAATAAATGCTGGAAATTCATCTATTCGTTACTTTTACGGGTGCTAGTATATAAGCATAACAATAAATAAAATACCAATTCCAGCATTTTACGTATTACGTCTTAATCACTGTAAAGGAAATAAAAATGGCATGTACACGTACCTTACGATGTCAACGACTATTTCAACAGAGTAAATATTATTACGGGTCATTTTGCATATCCATAGCAATACAAATAAACTCCACTTAAAATTTTAGCAATATAAAATAAAGACAAAAAATAATTTGTCATGAGAACGCTAGCTCACGAATTCGTTGCTTAGTTACCTTTGAATTTATTGTTATTTTGAAGATAGTCCATCATTCTTGTAAATAATATAGATACAACTTGTTCAGTTATCTTTCTTGCGCAATAAAAAGATTTACATCTTGGCTGGGTGAATTGAGAAGTCGAAGCTGACGATGTCAACAAGTTTTTAGTATTCGTGTAGAGCTACCAATCTTATTCCAATATTATTCCTTCACTTGTACAGTCTCACTCCTAATTTAGTAAGTCATAAAACAATTTGAAAGTGTTACAACGAACTTTTTCATTGCATTATGGTTCCACAGGTTTACTGAAGTCTAAATCACAGTTAGAAAATCACTCACGAATATTTCAAACCCTGTTCCATCTGAAAAGCACATGGCAATTTCGAGCTCGAAAGCTCTTACGAAGGCCAATTTATGAAGGGTATTTGTATTGGAAGACATCATGATATATTCTTTAAAGTAAAAATATAAAAGGTAAAAAACAATTACTAGTCTGCAACGGATAAAATCTGTGTAAAAAAAGAATGCGGTGCTGTCAGGCAAGTTCGCCAGATTTTTATTAAGTCGGTGAGTAGCAATAACTTTGTCTTACGTAACATATCAATCATCCGATACTTATTTCCGAGACTATATTTAAACGAATGAAGAATGATTATGAAATATTGTTCATATGTAATATTAACTATCTAATAGATTTGATTGATCTGAATCAATCAGTTTATATGTAAGCTTTAATCCCATTTAAAACTTAACGATTCTTTTAAGTTTCAATTACGTAACGTTGAGAGAAAACAGTATATTGAAATTCTTATCTTTTCCGAGTTTAATAAGACATAAAATACCCCTAACATGTTATATTCACATGAATTTATGAATTTGATGGAGTTTAATTATAAAAATTAGGGATAGAACCTTCCAAAAATATCGTTAAAATCCAAATTCCGTAAAAGAATATATTCAACTCCCATTTTTCCTATACTTTTCGAAACAACCCTCTAAATTGTACACTGCCTGCTGCAAAAATAACTGAAAGGGTTACGTAATTATTCTGCAACTGATTCTGTGGAATACTGAGTCGAAATCCGAGACAAAGATTCAGAGTTTATTTTCAATCTAAACGAATTTACGAACCAGAAACGTTTCTGCATAAAAAAATTATAGTTTTAGGAAGGAGAAGATATCAAGGGATAATTGCGACCAGGAAAACAGTTTAGCGATTGAGATAACCCCTGTGAAATCCTTCTATAGAGGATCCCTTCGCGGATTCGGCTTGATTTATTTTCTGCTTTAGGAAGTTCTCCGAGACCTGAAGACTCTGGAATGAATTACTGGACGAAGTTTCGCAGACGATGGAGCGCCTCTTTGGTAAAGGTGAGAGGTAAGAGATCCGCCGCTTTTTGAGCGTCTTGAACGTGAGGAAGGCATTACGTAAGGTGGTGTCTCTCTTTCCACCCTCGATGAGATGGGAAATCTATACGGACGAGATGAGGTGCTGAATTGGTAAATGTTGATTGCAAGATTTAATGCTGCAGAACAGGGGAAAACACAGAGTAAGTCCTAATAGTTGAGAGTTCTGATATTATGAAGTATTAAATTTTTATATGCATTTGAATTATTATGTACATCATTACCGTCAATTTTACGTTATTTTAATTTCGAAGGGGAGTTGTAAAATTAAAAGAATATGTTCTGTGATGGATAGTTTCACTTATTTCCTTTCTATTTCTATCTATGCTATACACTTTTTACTAAAAACCTTTACCATAATAAATGTTAATAATAAATTTTATTCTTCCATTCAAAAATTTTGTAAATCACAAAGCTCTGAGAAACATTTTACTATAATAAATTGCGATATTTGCGCACGAAAATATACTTAGAGTGAATTGGGCAAATTAATGAATATTCAATTATTGAAATAAATTGATGGACTAGTTTTATCGTGTATCAGATAAATTTCATCAAAGACAGGGAATGTAAAACAAAATAATATCGAAAACAATTCTTGAACATTTCAGATAGAGCCGCGTAATTATAATAAATCGGTAGTCCTAGGAATAAGTAGAATTTTGAGCAGCCGTTTCAGATTGTAAGTATCAGCAGGTTTTTTGGGACTAAAAACTCCAAATTTGCCTAAATAAAACAAATTTGTATGTAGAATAGAGGGAAGTTAATTATTAAAATCGGACAAGAATATGATTTGAATTACAAGGGTTAGATCGATTTTTTTATTTGTTTCACTCCGCGTTAGCTTCCATTTCACACTTTTTATTTACCCGCAAAGAACATTAAAATGTGTGATTTATTTTGTGGTTTGAAAAGCCGCAGGAGTTGGAGTTTAGCGATACCCAAGGATGAAACTGGAATCTATGGTTTGAGCACATTGGGTCTTTATTAAAAAATATTACGTATCTCAATTTGGACTCACTTTACTCAATTCATTCGCAATAGGACACTTCCATTGATGGAAAAAAGCAGAATTAAGGTCATGATATTTGGAACCTACATGCTTTGAAGGTTTTGCTCACTCAGACTAAGTGTTTTAATTCTATAAAAGCCTCTTTTTATATTCCTCGTGACCTTAAATCGTTACTTTTGTCCTTACTCTCCATTTTGAGTAATTGCGATAGTTCACCATACGCTCAGTGTATATTTTTCAGAATATCTATAAGCAAACGTATAAAACCATGAAGTTATGGAGTTAATGAAAATGGTGAAAAATGGATCCTAATTCTTTCCTTCCTTTAAACCGTTCAATCCATAATGCGCTTTAAATGTGAGTACTAAAAAGCTCTCATACTATAACTTGATATTACACTTAATCTTCAAATAAGTAGCAATTCCTTAAATATCAAAATAAACCAACTTACTGGAACGGGAAAATTTATTCCGCTCGTAGTTCTGCTGAAAGATCGTCATTACGAAGAGCCTCACAGAAAAATACCGTTCCATGATCAATTTTTTATTTCATCTTCACAATTTCCACACAAAAAATCAAGCTTAGACCAATTTGTTTATTCTATAGATATTATCTATTCATGACTCGTAAAACCCAGGAATGTTAGGGTAAACTAAAATTCAGTTTCTATGGTTTACTCAAAGATTCTAATGTTTTAGTTCCTGAGTTACAAAAGAGACCGATGCACCAGTTAACATATTTCTTCCAGACCCAGTTACCTAAACATACGTTTTCATTTCTTTCCCATCAGGAGGGAATCCTAAAAATAGCTCGCATCGTAGATGATATCGTTACCATCTCATTCTTGAAACATCTCTTGGGGTCCACTTACGCCATTATGCCTCAGATTTAGTAAGGGGTATTTTGAAAATATTCTTCCGCTATTCTTTTATTTAACTCTTTGCTCGTTACATGCGTCAGGTATATTGACCATCCGGTTTTCCGCCATTCATTCTAATCAAAAAGAGACGCCCTCTCCTAATTCCTTTCCTTTATGCGAAGCTATGAAGATATTTTCTACATCTTTTGACACGGCGCTGCCCTATCCGGTTCTTTTCCGTGTAGTCCTTCAGCTTCATTACTGCGGTCCTTTCATCAACAAATCAACGTATTTAATGATCCAGGAAGGACAACATTTTAGCCAAAAACATTCGCCTTCCTACTTTGGATTTTTGCTGAAACTCAGACCTAAGTTTTCAGTTGATCGTTTAGTTTTTCCCTCGTCTAAATAAGTAGTAAGAAAGCATAATTTAACAAAGGTTAAAAGATCTATTAGATTGGTAATAAATCCATAAATTATAGGAAGAAATGATGCAAAGATTAAAACGTTAAGTGCCCCTTGATTAAAAAGAATCGACATAATTCTTTTCGTCATATCTTACGATAACTGGTACGTGTGTTAGTCGTATGTCGTCATGGTTACTTTATTTTCTGTTGAGGCATATAAGTGAGTTATAGACAACCAATTCTGCCCATTGTATATCGAGCTGTGTTCCTCTGAAGATCTAGTTCTTAGTCTGAGTCCAGTTTTATTTAATTTTGCATCTCTTTTACTGATCTTACACTGCCGATGCATATTCAAGACGCATATCGGCCTTAGAATTGATACGCATCCTTCTTTGACTTTCCCGCAGCTACTATTTAAATTTCTCATCACGTAATGGAACATCCTGTATGCTTTAGTTACAATTAAATTTATGCCATTTTTCAATCCAAGTTTCTATTAAACGTCACTCCTACGTAGTCACTCCTAAATAGTCACCTAAGTGTTAGGAATTATTTTACGTCATAATATGTAGAGTAATTCGTAATCACGTTTAATTATTCTTAAAAATATGTCAGCTGAAAGAAGTGAATTAGATAGTCCAAACTTGCTGTAGTGGATGATGAGATAACATTTACGCAACATCAACCATACTATTCTCGAAGGAATATTGATCTTTCGATCATGCTAAAAAAAGGTGTTACGCAAGTTGTTGTTATCGAGTATACATCAGGTCGTTTAACTTCTCTCCATGTTACGTAAGCTGCGTAAGGACCAAAGAGGCGGTGATTAAATCTGTTACCAGCAGCATGAATCAATAAGCGGTTATTAGAACCTCCTAATCCTCTAAATCTGTACTGGATATGGATGTTATGAGCGTATATTCGACCTATTTCCAATAAAAGACATCGCTTTCAATAATAGTCATAGCCATTGAAGCCGATTTAACCGTTTTATATACACACATACATAACGATCGAATTATATAAGTAAAAATATAATTGAAAAAACACTTCTAAGTAAGTAAGTACTTCACTAAATAACTAACTTCTGTAAACACAGAAATTTATTTATTCGTCATCAAGCATGATGTTCGATTATGTCATATTTCTATGATTATTACGTTCAAACACAAATTAAAAAATTAAGTAAGAGTACTTAAAAACTCATTCGTCTTGATTAATACGGTTTTATATTGATTACGCAAGAACATATATTTATTGAATGACCTTCTGTACGAAACTTAGGTTAGAGTCAGGGCTGCAAAATTCCAAAATTTTACCTCAATCATACCAATTAAGATCATAGAGGTTCGTATTATTCTCCAGCAGCAATATCACTGAGATTATCACTCGACCTTACTCGGAATCTGTTTTCTTCGAATCAACTTCTTCATTCATAAAAAAATTAGATGAATTTGCGCTTTATCAAATCAAAATAAATCAAAAAATTCTCCGTGATGTATAATTCGTTAATCTGTTCCCTAGTTGGAGGGCATTCACCCTAATTTGGTTTAGGTCGGGATCGGGACCGTCGTGGGCGGCTTTGGAAAGTCGCTTCTGGCAGATCTTTGCTGCCCATAGTGATTGACTCACTATTAAGGGGACACCAGCGAAAGGACGGGGAAGCACGTCAATGTCATGTCCGACCGTCAAAGTCGGATGCGTCGGCCAATCAGAGGACTCCTGCAGCGATGACGGAGGGATGAGCATAGGGTTCTGACGAGAGATTGGTCGAGACTCTCGAACACAACCGTCAATCGTAATATTGTATATAACGGTTATTTTAAAAGTCTTTTTGTCGTCTCTATAACACATAACTATAAATCGCGTACATGAAAATGTCCAAATATGAGAGCAAAGTTGGTGGCTTGGAGACTTTATGGACGTTTTACGAAACTCGTGCCGGATGATTTAGAAAGGGATGGTTGTATAAGAAAGAAGTAAGAAGAGGTTTATAATTATTTTACTTAGCCATAATTCCATTGAAATAAATATTTACAAAAGAGTAAAAGTAAATAACGTTATGAATTTCACTTTTCATAGCAACCGGGAAGTGGATATCACCTGAGAAGTGCGCACATCAGCGATTATGATTATATAATAAGGACAATCTTGTTTCCAGGTGAGCGATAAAATCTTTAATTCGGTTAAATTTGAGTCTCATACAAATTAAAAACTATTATTTAACTGTCCAATAATACTGTATTATGAAAGAGAAGGAGAACGAGATACGGCCGTTTGTAAATAGTTAACTAAATAATACTGTAAATTTTGTAAACGAACAAGAAATGTGAACCATGCTCATTAATACGTCGAACATTGCAGAAATTTATCTACGCGAAGTATTAGTGCATTTAGTAACTATACAAACGTATCTAATTTTAATAGGGAAGGTAGGAAATATTTTCATAAATTATTATGATCTTTACGAATATTACATTGGAAAATTTATAAATTACCTTCCAAATGACAAAAAATAAATAATTATTCATCAATTAATAGTATTAGAGCGTATAGTATTTTATTAATTGTCAGAGTTAGTAATAAAAAACAGTATCTAATTTCGAAATATAATCCAGAAAAATCTCCATGAGTTATAATATCGGGTAATTTTTATAGATATAAATTAAAAAATTACATAACCACAAAAATTAATCTGCGATATTCATTGCTAACTCATACCTGACATTTAGAAGTAAAACAATGAAGCACGTTTGCTATTACAAACAGCTTTTCTCATGCAAATCTGGTCTGAATACGAGATAGGAAAACATTTCATGGTAGACTCTAGCGGAGCCTTTTGATGTTTTCATTCCATTCCTTCACGGATCGATAAAGTGATAATACTTTTAAAACTGATGGCAATCAATACGGAGAACTCATGCGATAGAATGATGCATACTTTGCTCAATTTGCGATATTGTGATGACGATGTAAAGTTGGCGTCTGTGTTTACATGACAATAAATTTAAGATAGAAAAGGAGAAAGTGGCGCAAGTCGAGACACAAAAGAAGAAATAGGCTGTAGTCAAGGGTTGAGTACCATTTAATAGTGACAATTAGAGTGTGGATTGGATTATATTAACTGTTGAGTCATAGTGGCATTTCTCCTTCGTTGAAGGGTGACGTTTGATTTCTACTCAGTTCAAGACGCATTACATTACGTCTTATCACAACGTATGTACAAGACATCGCATCTCGTAACTCTCGCTTGTCATGTCATTGCTCGAGAATACGTTGGCATTCATTAACGCTCGAGCTGGATTGAGATGCGATTGGCAGTTTAGCCTCCAGCTCTGAAGTCTACTCCATGAAAGTAACTCGAGAACGTATATTTAATCTATTACTCATATTATATTAAATATTACTACCTTGGATCATAAGAGTAAAATTTTTTTGGTTGTTATTGTCTTAAAAAAAGGGTAAAACTATCTGGGGTAACTCCTGGATGTTTTTGCAGCTATAACAGTAACATTTTTAACAGTTCGGGAACGTATTGATAGAATAATTTATACTTCTATGTATTGTATATGAGCGTACTTTATTTATCCTACGATAACTTTCAAGGACTCTTAATTGGAAGAACGGTGAGAGGGTTGTACTGAAGACAACATATGAGAAGATGCAACAAACTCCTGCATAAGGAAGGACATTTCTTTACTTTTGAACAAAGAAGTCTATTGGCTTTTGAGGAGGCTATACTTTGTTTCATTACTCCAATTGAAGTATCTAATACATATTTATCGTTATCGATGTATTCAGAAGAAAAAAAAATTAAGTAAAACTTAGATTTAATATTACTTACTATTACTTATATTACTTAATATTACTAGAATAACCAAAATAAATCGATAGACTGTAATAAAACCTTTATGTTAGTAATTACATGGAAGATACGAGGAATATGTCTATTGGACACTTAAAGGACGAATATCCTTTTTTTTAAAAAAAAACAACCAACATCAAACAACTCTTCGGTGATTGAAAATATTCACATTGTTACCACCAGAGCTATAAAATCAGACTTTAAGGATTGGATAAAGGCTAAATACATTAGAGTAAATGTTTCGCTAAACAGGTTCTACTCGGTTAGAATTGGTAAATGTGAAATACGTCTCGACACAAGGTGCCGGAGAAACGCCAATGGACTTAGAAACAGTAGCCCAGGTGACCACCCAAGAACATTCCCTTCGTGCTGAAACCGCTGTCTCGTAAAGAAAGGTTATGTCTTCAGGCATAGGAATAACTCCTGAATTGGGTGCCATTTTTTATCGGAAGGTCTTATTGAGAACAATTATGAATTATTATATGACACCTGTGGCCTCTTTAAGAACAAATAAAAAATGAAGAAAATTATCATCGGCATTGGAGGAAGGGAAATTAAATCTGTACATTCTAATAATGGAGATTATTTTACATTTTATTAGTGTTGAATTTTTCAATTACCAGCAAGTTAATAACGTATGTAGCCAAGTGCAGAAAAGGTTTTATTAAACCCGTCACTCACCACTTTAATTTCGATAGGGAGAATATACGAGCTTAAATGAGTCCATTCGAGGATTATATCGGTCGTACATATCTCCAAAACAGGCTTAGTACTTTAGTCTCAAGCGATTCTCTCCATCTAGCCTAGGGTCTATCTCGTAGCTCCTTCCAAGCAGACATTTAGTCCAGTATCGAATCTTGGCAAGACTTCCACGCCCGAAGATAAAAACGCTCGGAATTTCAGAAGTAAATGAAAAAATTCCGAAGTGGTAAACCCGTCCTAAGAGCGTGGATTACGCAATTGCTATTACGCAACCGATGAGCACTCTACGGCAACCCCTTTTCCCACAAAACCCTCCCCTCTTGCTCCCATGGAACGTCCTACACACACACACACTTTAGTGCGGTTAGACATCTCCCTTTGGCAAATAAATCACGTTCTTTGCGTGGGGGTGGAACGGGAGTTTACGTAAGGGAAAAATGGCCGGCGAAGGGTGTCTACCGAAGATAGTCTCGATCCAATGCACGTGAGAGGCCTGCATCGGCACAAGTATGCGCCATCGGTCACGCCTCGATTAACTCGAGAGAGAAAAAATATCTATTTGGTTTCGCGTATTTCTAATGAAAACCGCACATGGGGCAAAAGGAGAGAGTGGTGAAATCATGCTGAGGTTTCGGAAAAACGAATTCGTCGGCATCGATTGATTTCCAATAAGATTGAGGCTTTCGAACCCCGATTCTAAATGGGAAAATTATCCAGGATACAGAATAACAGTGGACCGATTGATCCTGTGTTGTTAGAGCAGACTGAAGCGGAGTCGATTCCTCTGGGACCTTTGCCAAAGAGGCCGACGCCCTTCACAATCTAGAGACATTGAAAATCTTCAAATATAGTCTACTTTTGACTTAGGTTTAACGTAAAGTAAACAGAACATCTTCTTTTATATATACATCTACATATTTACACTGCGAGCCGCCTTTCGGCGTTTGGCAGGGGGTAATATAATGTGTATTGCTCAGAGTTGAGGTTTGGAGGAATGTATATCAGTAGTTTGTAGAATAATTTTCACAGTTCTAGATGCGGAGGATTCAGTAGATATATCCTTCAGAATTACAATTCATAAAGTGTTAATTAAAATCGTCCTTTAGTCTTGAAAAAGGCTGGTAGTTATGAATGTTATGTCAATTAAATCCTTGCACAAACAATATCACGAATTTGCGCATCTCGTATAACAGATGAAGGACCTTTCGGTTAATATGTAATAATATGATAAAAGAATAAATATATTATCCGCATGAAAAAAATCATTCAAATACAAAAGTTGCAAAAATCGCGTTGATATGAATAATTCATTGGTGCGTGGCCTCGCTGGAACCCTTCTTGGCCCGCAAATAGATGGAGAAAGGGAAAAAGGTTGCTAAGGGACTTTTGCCAAGATGCACTTATCGCCTTTCATATCGATGGTTCTCATTGCACGTTTGCTGGTTAATCTGAATAAATATATTATTTGTTTTGACAGAACTAAATTTACGTGCCTAATGACTCACTTGCCTAAAGTGACTCAAGTGCAACATATTCGTCCAAACTATAATTCCGTATCTCAACACGCATTTCAACGTTTGATTTTCATCTGTTTAGCCTTCGATCTACATGTTTTTCCTTCGCCCTATAGTTCAGTTGATACTAATCATATTTCCCAAGACTACATTTTTATGAACCAAATATTACGTAATATAACATCTCGCGACTCTCATAGCCTTGTTCATTCGCAACGCAAATCCTATACTCCTTCCATTTATATATATATATATATATATATATATATATATATATATATATATATATATATAAGATACATTTTTGTGTATTCTTTTCTTATTTGCAGCTCAGTATACTTCATCCATCTAGGATTACATTTAGTTTCTCCATCAGCTCTTCCTTGTTGAGAATTATCGATAAACATTATTAATTAATACAAGAAATGACAAACAAAAATGAAGTAGTCTATATTATGAATATCAGGTGTTCTCAGGATATGGAAAGGAAAGATACTAACGGAAAAAAAACTTCCCATAAACAGAACCAATAAATTTTCTGAATTCTAGATACATAGATTAATTTCAGTTATACTTAAAAGTTAATTTAAAAGGCATTGAAGTGTTTAATTTTTATTTAAGTTTTTTTATCACCCTAGTGCAAAATATTATTCAAGTTAATTTCAATACCTTAGTGTTTGTTTACTGTTCGACTCAAGGAACGGGATGAAAAATAACATCACTTTCAACGCATGATGAACTATTATATCTCTCGAGAAATTAAGAAAAGGTATTTCACAGTTCCTAAGTCCGTCGTAGATAACTCGTTTCTTATTAGTTGTCTTTACGTCGCGATAGAACTGTATGTGTAACAAAACAGTTACACTCCTTCAAAGCCTCCGAAGAAAATTGAGATATCGTTGCACTGAAACAGTAAAAGAGCGAGAAAGTAATTTATAAATTAAAATTTTATTAATAGTATCTAAATAAACGATTTTACATTGATGTATTTATAGCCGAATTACCGTCCTTAATGAAAGTGATTTGCCTATAGTAATCCATTTTCTTCTCAATCTTATTGGAAATGGAAATGGAAGTAACCATCACATTTCAATGATGCCGGAGTCTGTGGACGAGTGATTGACACAATTGGAGCTAGTTCGCTTACTTCCTGAAGGTCTTAGGTTTCGAGTCCCAAAACATCGGATTTTTGATTCGCCGATCTAGGATCGGATGTAATTGTGTGTATTTTCCATAGGAACAAATATTAGACTGGTATTGTGGACTAAATTTAAAAAAGTCGATTTAATTTGATTATTAACTTCTAAACATCGAATAATTCTTAAAACAGAAATTAATCAACCATTTGCCCTTCCATATCATCAAATACTCATCCTTAGAATGTGAAAATGGCGTCCCGATTTAGCATCGAAACATTTTCCAATCCGTGTGCCTTATAGTTCATTATTACGTAACTCATTTGATCTCAAGCGCGTCACCTTTTGGAATCGACTCGTGTTCAGCGCGAACGTGAATCACTACTTCACGAGAAAAGCACAGACGCATCTCGGAGCTACATAGAATTCACAGATCGGATCTTCAGATTGCAATCACGGAGTAAGATCTTTGGCGGCTTCGTGAGGAAATGAGAAAATCGGCCTTTCTTCAAAATGCTCCGCGAAGAACCGAGCGTTACGTAACATAACGGAAAATTTAGACATAAAATAATGCAAGACGTGCTCCCGGAGTGAGGAAAAGATTTCGTGGGAAAAGAGCGGCGGGTTTGAGCATCCGAGATCGGAGCAATCAATCGTATCGTAAACTGAGGGTCATTGGGAATTCTTTGAGTCATCCGAGGTTAAGTTCCCATGCCGTGGACCAAATGAGAAAAAGAATTGATGAAAATGAAGGTTCTAATACCACAATCTAAGCACGAAGAAGATACTGATTCCTTGGTACAGAAACTGTCCGTTTGATGAACACATAACTTTTAATAGATAATTATTTTGATAAAACGTTTTTTTTTTTCAGTTTCTCACAAGGACAACTTTTATTCGATTTTATAATAAATTACGTATACTGATAATTACGAAAAAACACTTAAAAGTAAATTCTTTTTATATAACCTAATTAATATTTGAAAATGGAAGATATGACGGGTTATAAAGAAGAGTGAATCAGACTTTGAATTGGGACAGAGTTATATTTGTTAGTATCGAATTTACTGCGATGATCTCTAATACGATGACAGATTAACGATTATTCATATAAGTAAACGCAAAATGGATAATGCTCCAAATAATAGCTCTCTCCTTTAATTTCAATGGACCGAAAATAATTAAACGTGTGCCAATTACATGTAAGAAATTAATAGGTAACATCTTACGCAGTATCGCGACCTATTTTTCGAAGAACATGAAATTAAGAATCGAATCTTCATTCTTCGACTTATGAATTAGAATAGGAAAACATTGGTTCTTCCGTGGAGGAAATCATCGGGATTGGTTAAAATGAATTCAAGGCAAATACGTGAACATGGTAGTATCCAACTGGGATTTCGGTCATGGTCTACGTCTGAAAATTAGTGGTAACTTCCTAGAGACAGTGTGTCGTTCCGATTTGACCGTCTTTATCACCCTCCCATAAATAGGTACTGATAATAAAACTAAGAAGTTTCGAACTGAAAATTAATAAGAGAAAAAAAGAAACTCCGCTCGTAATCAATAACGGTAAAGCCCTATAGATCAATCACTACCAAGGATGAATTAAAAATATAAGGTTAATAGAACATATTTACTGTAAAATTGGAAAAACTAAAGATGACCATGAAAAAGCACATGTGTGAGACTCGTCTACGGGAAGGGATAAAAGATGGAGTCAAGATGGCGGATGTGGACTCAATACGAAACATTTTTTCTCGTGTCTGCTGTTACGTAACAAAATTCTATTGATAGCCCAACATCTTCCATCAAGAATATAGAAATAATCGCGAATAGGAAAAGGGAGACTTTAATTGTTCGATCTTCCTTTTACCATGTTTTGAATCACTTTTATTTCACTATGAAAATTAAAAGAAATTAATGCGATGACAAAACTATTTTCATGGATAAAATCTGATATTTATATTCAAGGGTTTTATTTCTAGAAAAGAAATATATCTCTTGATCATTGATAATTTAAACTATTGGATTTCATCCAAAAAGGGATTCAGAGGATAAATGATAAATAGCTCTACGTCTGTAGAGTATTAGTAACACTTACGAACATTCAACAGAGTTTACATAGTTCTAAATACTTCCATTTCCTAAATGTAGCTTATATAAGGAAAGTGAGTTTATTATTCTGAGTTAGCAGTCATTATCGCCTGGAGGAAAACCCCTCACGCTTTAGGTGTTTCCACAAGTCCTTTGGCTGTAAGCAATGACATCTGATGGATCAGTGCCCTTCCACATGTGTATCTAACGGCATCTTAATTGCTTTGTTTCAAAGGAAAGAGTGCTTAAAAAGTCATTCTTCTCAGAAGTTGACTGTATCTCGCTATTGGCACACTGACAATTCCGACCGTCCCTTCTACCCCACCCAAGACGAATATTGAATATTGCATGAAAAATCTAGATGTACTCTCTATAAGAAAAGTTTATCACAGCAAAAAGTACTGAATCGAAAAAACAAATACATTTGCCCTAATACACTTATGTATGACGTTTTCGTAACAATGACTCGGTGCCATGAAAACCGATGGAAGCCATTTTACAAATAAAATACTCGTTTAAAGACTTAGTTATGGTAATACAAATACACTTTTTATATTTTTCTAAGAATTAATTGATTTATCACCAATTTACGCTATAATAATCTATAATCGTCTTTTGAAACCCAAAACTACTTAAATTATTGCAATATAAGGATGCAATTAATGAAAATGTCGAAGGCCTTTAAAAATACGAGTGGAATCAAGTTTCGAATAGAGTTCATTCTTTTGAAAGATGTTTTTGGAAATAAAGGGCTCATTTTCGTATTAACTCGTCAAAGTCACATCAATTGACAAATGACTTCTCCGAAACGTCTTCTCTAAATTGGCGGAGATGGACTCGCAGATCACAGTGTCCTCTCCAAGGGTCATCTTCAATAACATTTGAGCGGTTTCTTTGAAGATGGTGATTAAATGATCCTCCTCATAAGAGACTTTACGATCATTCCCCCGAAATCGTATTGCAGATCTAACTGTGACGCTGAGTGTAATATATTACACTTTGTAACCACTATTATGGAAAGGAAATTCATTGCAAAAAATGAGGATGATATTAGTCTTTAGTCAAAAATGCAATACTAAAGAGCAAAGAAAAGAGACAAGACTTACATAGCATATTGATGAACGGCACGAGTCATCAAGATGCAGTTCAGGAGGATTTAATTAGGAGTTCAATGGAATATTTGAAGAAAAGAATGAATAACTTACGAAAGAAATGTGTCAATAAAAATATATATCTACATTTTTCGAATCAAATTTTTATGAACATATCCGTAACTAAGTAACTACCTACCTTACATTGCACATAAGAAAGAATTACCTTAAAATAAAGTTAGAATTATACGAGATATAATACATCCTAGCATTAGTACGGCTCATTTTAATAAAAAGATTAAATCATATTCAAGATCATGTTTTTTTCAAGTCTGAAATATAAATAAGTGAGGGCATCTGATTCGCTTAAAGTTGTTACGCTTGATTCTCCATATTCGTAGAAAGCAAACTCAATCCTTGCAAGCCTCGCTCCTCTAGATAAAAAGGGGTTAAGGGGAATGAAATTAGAGCCAATCTTTTAAAAGAACTCTGTGAACAGTAAATTCATAATTTCAACCAAACTCTTAAATTTTTCCTAGATGCTGAATGGAGAAATATAATGAAAAAAATCATTTTAAAAAATCGGTGTCGAATTTCTCAGTTTTCTCAATTAAGAAACATATGAATATACGAATTTGATTTCTACAATATTCAAACAAAAAGTATGCCTTTCAACTCCAATTTAACGTATCTTAATAGATAAATCTATAAAAACTTCTTCTACATTTTAAGCCCAGAATGCAATAAAAGTTAATGGAATACTTCTTCTCACGAATTTTACAAGTTTTAGAAGTGATATTTGTCTTTCAAAATGTAAGCGCAATATAATTTACGACCATGTTCGTAAACTACCGCCATACTCCGGTCGCTATTTACGTAATGGCAGCTTAAGTGGTTAAGAATACATCGTCTTCCCTTCGCATGAAATCCCTCCCTCCGAAGGGCGCTTTTAAAAGAACGATTATATAAAGGGACTTTGCTGACGAAGACGATCTAGAGTTTTTTTCCCCAAGACTCTAAAAAAAATTTCTTTTTACTACAGCAAGAATAAGCCAACCTTCTCACGGAGAGAAAAAAAATCGCTAATTGATTGAGACACGCCAGTAGATTTTCCACCAAAATGCAACATACATCAATGCTATCTAATTGAATTTAAAGAACTATCGAAGATCATATCCAATTGCAATTAATCAGAGATGCGTATTGATAAGAAACATGATTTGGAATTTGAATCACTGTTATTTTAGATCACATTCAGAGTTATAGATTTAATTTTGTTGAAATGAAGATTAGCAGATCTCCATGCACCCTAAGTCTGTTGCATTGCTTGTTTATCATTATTGTACCGCTTAGCTCTTACGTGATCGGCAACTATCCCAGAAGGCAAATGTTATGACTGTATAAAGACAATTAACTTCTGTTACGTAGAGAACTTTTATGGTGACAGAAAACATTTAGCCGTAAAAAATGTGTTATCTTTTTTAATAGAAATTTACGAAAGATCATAACGTTTGATATCTAGAGTTACAAGATTGTTTTTGTATATCTTATTATATAAATATCAATACATATGACCGTTATAATAATCAATTAATGCATTGAAAATAGGGCTCCATACATTGATTCCTAATTTATATTTTATTGCCTCATTGTAAATTATTTTCCTCTCTTTGAGGGGGAAATTTCTATATTTCGACCTTCTGAATTGGTACGAACCAGCATGCAAAACATGTTAAGTTCTTAAAGTGTCTATCGATTCAATAGGATTAATTAATTTTAATCGATTTATAGGATTTTAATTAATTAATCGATTCAATAGGATTAATTAATTAACAAAGAAGTGTAGTCAAGGAGTAGTTGTACTCCACAGTTCAATTGTACTCTATAATAGCTGATCGTACATGATAGTATTCGAAAATTACATTATATTCGTAATATTTAAATCCGATAAAAATAAGTTAGCAGATTCTCTATCTAACCATTTCCACTTGGCACCCTATAACGGCTATGTTTAGCTATAACCTTCATCTATTTGGCACACCGTTTTTTCCCTCTCTTGTGAGATAAGAAGGACCCGAAACAAAGCTGTTAAGATATTGATGATTGCATCTCAATGGTTGCTAGGTCGATTAGTTTTCCAGGGACATATTGAGGATATAAAAACTGGAGTTCCTGGAACATTGCAGCAACACCGTGATTTTCCCAATTGTGAAAATTACGCTCCAAAATACCTTTTGAGTGGAATATCAGTGATAAAAGAAAAGGAGAAAATGAATGTGGTGGTTATTGCTAATGCGTACCGAAGAAGTCATTTCAGAGCTCAATTTTGTCCGTCCTGATACAAGGAGAAACCTCATGAATTAATCAAACACGTTAATGATTGGCTGAGCTTCCATCATAATCTATGGTCGCCATTTTACACCTAAACATGGCTTTGAATTATAACGCAGCTGATTATGAAGAGAGGCGAAGGACAAAGTATAATGATAATCAAGTGGTGATTTGGTAGCCTCGGAAAGGGACACAAGTAATTCCATGTCATTATAGCTTTCATTTTTCTTCTTATTGAGTTGTAATTTGATGAAGAACAAGTAAATAATGAGGCACAGGAAATGGCAGAGTTTGAATAATCGTAAGACTTTGGAAAAAGCGATTTAATGCCGTTATTTTGTTTCTTAAAGAGATGAAAAAGATGGAATCACTATAAAATCATACTGTTTGAAATCATAAATCATCATTACTGCGAACAAATCATTCTATTTCACGTGACGAATAGATATTTTACCATTGCAACACTAGATGTTTCACTCTGATTACACTTCAAAGTTAGTGAATAATAAATGATTATAGAAACTTAATTTAGTGTACGTGCATTTGAGATTTCCTAAAGCATATTCAAAGGGTTTTGAAGAAAGCCATGAATTAATTGCCTTTCAGCTTCCCTCGAAGGAAAAGCTTTGGTGATAAATTATATGATGCATTAATTTTCTCGATCGCTTAATTTATTCGTTATTTAAAATGAATGATAAATTGATCTCTTTCTTGAGTATAGCTCCTTAATTATCTTCTATTTCAAGCATGTAAATAATCTGATTTGAAGGCAATAATAATATTAAAACTTCTTGCAAGAATTTATAAGGAATACATTTACTATTAGTATATACTATTCCATTTAACAGTAGACCAATCAATTTTCGTCTTGATTTTCATTTGAGTTCTGATGAACGTAATAATGACACTTTATTTGGGACAAATGTATGTCTCCAGAGATAACTCATTCATCTAGCCCAACAAAAAATAAGCAAAATTACATCTATTGCCAAAAAATCCCGATTTGATAGGACTCGAACCTCGGACCTCAGGGAGGTTAGCGCTAGTATAGGCTTCAAGTAGACCAACCACTCGACCACGGAGGCCTGTAAATATTGTCTTAAATCAAACAATGAAATGAGTATTTCTTTCAAAAAATTAATAGCCTATCAAAGGATTTCTCTTGCCAAAATTATATGCGCAGTAGAAAGACTTGCGATATGATGGCTTAGGTCTCACGTAAGAGAGTGGGGAGAGACCGGCACCCTTCCGTAATGCAGTCCATCGTGCAAGGGTGAGGAAGGGTTGCAGCGGCACTTAAAGAGCCAGACAGATCGCCGACATATCGAGTTTCGCTCTAAAATGGCCGAAAATGGACACGCAATGCACGCAGAGAGCACGACAAAGGTGTCTCGTGCAGCCGTGTCTTCCAGAACACACACGGCCATCAAGTTAAGGAGGGTTTCCTGAAAAGACTTTCTCGGCAAAAAAAATTCAGTTGGCGAAATAAACGGTCGAGTCGAGTAAGCCTCGAAAAAAGTGCAGAGAGACGAAAAGTACTTTGTCGAAAGAGCGATTACATCTACCAATAGTCTTATAGTTGTAATACTTGCAGAGATAGGGCTTAGAGAGGAATTGAAACAGTTAATGCGTAGAAAAGGAGTTGAGAAACCTTGGAGAGGACATACGCATGCGATGCAGGTGTTATTTTAGTGGGTACGTAATTGAGGAACTTGATCTGTTCGAACAAAATAATCACCTTATGTAACTTTCACTTGCGCATTTGAGGATCGATAATTTTATGAACAAGAAAATACTTTGGTGCTTCGAAAAACCTACATGTTAAAAAATTGTCATTACGTGATCCTCCTTAATGATAAAAATAGAATAAAAATTAAGAATCATTGAACGACTATAATTAATTTTTAATATTTTTTGGTCGAAATACTCTTAAAAATAGTACGATAAGATAATGAGAAAAAAAAGTGAATGGAATGCTGAATTTAATGCCTATTTTTCATCCATCAGGAGTTGTTGGAGATAGTACAATAAAAAGCTGGATTCCATAAAAATAATCTACTTTTGTTTCTCATCATTATAAATTTTCAGATAAGAATGGAAGCTCTTATTTCCTGTATACGCAAGTTGAAACACGCAATTATAATTTCAGAACAGACTGATATTTATTTTTTTGCCCGTTTGAGGAATAAGCATCACTATTCCAAGATGGAAGTAAACTTAAAATAATAGCTATTCGTAGGAAATTAGATATAGAGAACGGTGATATAAAATAAATATTATGAAAACTTCTGACGTGAAAACGAGGTATATTGCGTACCCATAAGATTTATTCCATAGTTTGTTCTATATTTTCCATGAACCAAATTCAAGAAAGCTAAACATACGAGTAAATCATAAATTTTAAAAATATTCTGGACCCAAATGCGAGATTCTGGAGCGAATATAATTTTATCTGAAACGATATCGATAAACTTAATGAAACACTTTGAAATTTTAAACCATTAAAAAAATTATAACATTATCAAAAATTTTGCAATACATTGATGCTGGATCGTTCAAGACATACGAGAAAAGGATTAATTTCTTTTGGGCCAGTCAATTACTTCAGTGCTCGGGAAATTGACACAGCGGCCTTCGATTCGGCAGCTATCCTAACGGCCGTGATTTTGGAGCGCTCTTCTCCAGCTACTTACCCGTAAATATTATGCAACCACGCATTACAATCGTACGGTTTCCATGGGTACAGCAAATTTGAAGGCTTATGGCCCCCCTGTGCGTAGAGGATAAGCGAACAGAGGCTCAGTACGTCTCGTTTTCGTAAATTAAGATGCACTCTCATGGCTTTATGTATGCAGTTACCAAAATCTCCTCTCAGCGTATTTCTTTAAGATGGTCTTGACAAAAATGGAAAACAACCTCTGTTCTTGGAATTTTGAGTTCAAAGGGTAGTAAAATTCGAGTTCAAAGTAAACTGAGAAGTTGTGTATTAAGTCGGCATCCTTGCTAAAAATTTCTCAAAAATTTTGAAGAGACTGCAAGGAACTTCGAAGAATAGCGCAAACCGATACAATTCGACGTATGTTTCTATTCCCTTGCATAATTAGAATTGAGTTATTCCAACAGAAGAAATAAAAATACGATATCAATTTATCCATAAGACTTGACAGCATTCATTCAATTCTGCTCATCTTTAAAACAGAGTAAGCTAAAAATGCATTTTGAACTCTCAAGTACTGTTTGTACAGCTACTCGAAAAAACAGTGATTAATAATCGAATATTATAATCTAAGAATTAGAGTATAATCCTACGCTATGGAACATTCTAATGTAATAAAAGCTGGAAATTCATTTTTAATTTAGTCTTTCTATATTCCGTCCTTTATCACGCTATCCTTTCAGAATATCCTACGGGGAATTTGAAAATTAAAAGCAGAAAAATAACAATCAAATATTAAATGGGTAAAGGAATGGCACTTACCCATCAAGGATATTGTATCACGATGAGTTATCGCCGATTATCGAAAAACTGGAAGGAAAACCTTTTGAAAAATCACGCTCAGGTTCTATATACCAGATAAAATATCTACAGCTGACTAGCCTTAGGGAAATTTTGACGGATTTACACTACTCGTTCTGTTTTTACTATCCCAGAGATGTCCCTGAAGTGACAGAATGATGAAAGTTACATTATACATTTAATTTCGTGTTATGAGCGATATAAACCGAGAAAGGAGAAATCTCCTGAGACGAGTTTTAAATTTAGCTATCCACTCTTCGCGCAGACAAATTATCTCGATTGAAAAGTACCAGATAACCTTGAAAAGTGACCGAACTGCATCCTGAGTGGTTGAGAGAGTGCATCGGATCGGAAAAGAGTAGGTTGAGAGATGATATTCAAGAAATGCACCGCAAAAGGAATTGGTGAGTCGATAAGGAAGATTCTAAGATGACGGTTTTTTCAGCGCTCAAACTCGTTCTCGTAGATTGAGAGAACGTTTTGAAGGGCACTTGTGGACCGACAAATGTATGAATTATACGGAAAATATCGTCTGGCAAAAGTAAATATAAAATGAAGTGACGCGGCGGAAGAATAATCTCTGGCTGGTGCAAGCAAATAAGAGCAAGAAGAGATGTCAGATAAAAATCAGATGATGAACGGGTCTTTGAAGTTCAAAACACGGTAGTTCTTTGATTTATGACGTATTTCTAGTGATGGGTAAGGGCTGAGAAATAACATTACTAGATCGCATCATTTTCTTTGATCCTGTTCAGGTGGAAAAATTCGTAATTTACGATCATTGGATGCTAAAAATTATTAGTATTGAATTTTCTAATAAAAATATATCTGTATCAATACTGTTCTTATTCAAAACTTCAATAACAGCGAAGGTTGCTAAGGAGAGTAATATAAAAACAGCGCCAAAATATAAAGAACGGATTGCAATACGAAAAGTTCTTCGAATTTAGAGAAAATAATTTTCAACTTCACTTATATACGTTAATGTTCGTTAACAATGATTTTTAATGTTTATGTAATAATAATCAAAAATTTGATTGTTCTAACACAAAAGATTTTTATTCAACAAGCGATTCAATGAACGAAAATAATTTTAATTTAGCCAGATGATGCTTATTATTGGAAGAAAAATCAAAGATCCAAGGCAAGTTCTTAACGATATTTTATCTGCATATACGCGACATCTGTACCGAGAAAAGGTTATTAACGTCTCGTTTTAGTAAAATGCAAATTCTTTTACCTCTGAACTGCCTAATTATTTAATACAGCAATAATTGAAGGTTTATAATACAATATCAACGTGAAATCCTTTTCCATTTTTATGGAGAAACAAGTTCAAAATTTACATCGTGTTGGCATAAATGATTCGGTTATATAACGCGATTTTGAAAAAATGGTAAAACAGGTTTCGAAGTGGCTTGTCCTTAAAACCATAAAAGCATTAGAGCGCAGCTGTAGAATATTTTTTTTTTCAATTTTGGAAATGTATATTCGAAACTCAATCCCATCTTCTCTAAGCTCCGCAGAAAAAAAGAAAGATAAAATTTGATTGGTCAGACGTTTAATGTTGGTGAAATTAATCATCGAAAAAAAGCAAAAAATAATGATTTAATATTTTCGCTCTTTTGAAAAATTCTTCGATTGTTATTCTAGAATATCAGCATTCGAGTGTTCAGAAGTGATTTTAAAGTTTTTACTCATAGTTATCCTCATTATTACGTTAAACTTCATGTCAATAAGAAGCGTCAATTAAATAACATAATTTGTTTAAATCGTTACAACAGTATGTATACCTTTCGGATGAATTCAGTTACGTGGAAGTTATTCTTTCAAATATTATCATTATTAATATATACAACAAATTATTGATAAAAATCTCATTTTTAAACAGTTCACATCCATATTAAAATCAACAGTCTCCAAGTTTCGAGCAATTTGATCAACTTCTTTAACACTAGAACAGCGGAGGGTGTCCTCAGGACACCTCGTCCATGAAAAAAACGCACCATTTTTGTAATTTGTATCATAGAAAAAAATCGTTTCGTGGCTTTTAATAATTTAACATTCTGCGTATTTCTACCGATTTTTATAATTATTGGAACATTTTCATAGGAGATCCTACCACATACTCCCTAGAACAGCGGAGGTGTCCTCAGGACACCTACTTAATATTTACTATTATTTCTTATGATAAAACCTTCAATGTTTTATTTTAGAAGCTCTTACGAATGTAAATTGAGATAACATTGCTTTTTGCTATTATCTTTTCCCTTATCTCAAAAATTTATTAATTATATTGTTTTGCATAAAAATTTGAGGTAGCAATTCTAATGATGATTTGAGTTGGAAAAATTTTGCCTTTTATTTTCTAATATTTCCATGTGTAAGATCCGTTTCCCATTTCTATTTTCGCAACTAACAAATTTGTCCCATATCTTTTTGTGGAACAGACTCATTGAATATTACCACGCTTGCTACAAACCCGATACACAAGTAACGGTGAATGATCAACTTTTTCCCAGAAAGTGTAGATGTCTTTTCACACAATTTATTCTTAATAAACCTGATAAATATGTGCTTTAGTTTCGGTTAGTAATGGATTTTAATTCCAAATATGCATTGAATGGATTTCCATAAGTTGTCGAGTTTGAGCATTGGCCATTTTCCTGAACCATGTGGTCATGACATTGATGGAACCTTTTCTTATGAAAGGAATTAATCTAATGACCGATAATTATTTTACGTTTAAGAATCCATTTATGGGGCCGAATAAAGCAGGTATTTTTTATTTGGAACATAGAACAAATGGTGATGAGAGTCGCTGGAATTGAAAACCAGCAAAAATCTGCTCTGAATTCGGATGTTGTCGAAAAATGAAGAATAATCCCTCTTTATGAAATTAAACCGAGTAAACATGTTCTTCTCGTGATTAAGATGCTTTCTAATGTCGTATTTGACTGTTTTAGTAAAAGAAAATCAGACGCGGTGACGTACCATAATTGTACAAAAAGCGGCGTAGTGGACCAAATGGCGCGTAGGCACACGGTGAGAGCAGACTCACGACGTTGCCTAACGCATTCTTTTTACATAAAAATTTATCTAGCAGAATTCAATGTATATTCAATGTATATATTTGCAATCAGAAAAGAGTCGCCAAATAACCAGATATAGATTCTTGCAACGAATCGCAATCGCAGATAAACAAAGTAAAACCTAAGCTAAAGAGATCTCAAAAAGGACCTAAGTAAACACTAGATGCACGATACATCATCCAATGAAGCCACCGATATCTGTTCAAAAGAAAATGCAAGTGAAATTAAGCATCAGATAAGTGTAAGAAGTGCAAGGAATGGGTTTATAGAAACTGTAACATCAAGAAGATTTATCTATGAGCTTCGTGGATGTATTCTGTGGAGTAATTACTTTGAGACAGAATCATTGTACTAAAAAAGAAAATTGAACATAATTGCGTTTGCAAATAACATATAAGGTCTTTTTTTATCTTAAACCTTATTTCTGGTCTTTTTGTTGTAAAATAAAATCAAAGGAAGGTACGTGAAGCGGTAAAGTTTTATTACGCAAGATTATTTTTTCATGTGCCCTATGTAAATTGTTAATAAAATCGGGTAATTTTCATAATTTATTCAAGTAAATAATTATTTTATCTCGAAAAGGCTTTATATTAGTTTATTCATATAATTAATTTTTGGCTTTACTGTTCTGTATATTTTTATATCGGAATATGAGTCTCATGGAATGGATTGAACTCAACAACAATTTCTATATTAAAAATATAGCAACTATTTACCTCATGATCTGCCGATAAATAAGTACCCATACTTAGTTAATCATTTTTAAGCTTTTAAGGAAAGACTAGGAAGTTAAATACAACTGCCTCATTCTAATTAAAAGAAGCGCAAGTGTAGGTGTCCTGAGGACACCTTCCGCTGTTCTAGGGGGGTGTCCGTTTCCCGCTGTTCTAGTGTTAAATGTATCCCCTTTTGGACAAGAAGTTGTGGGCATCAGACAGAATACTAGCAATAAACATTTTACTTGACGTAACCACAACTTGAAGTTTCCTTTCGGAGGGCAAACGATAATGACAAAAATTAGTTTAGACGCCATCGCATTGCACGATAATCAAAAATTCTTTGTATAAGTATTTCTAAGTATGAGAAAGCTACTTAATAATTAAGGTTAATGAATGAATTTTCTCCCAATAATTACCGTAATATCTCCCAAATTGTAGATAATTTGTAAGTATAATGCAGATATAAGTACTATCATGAGCCATTTCCCCTTTAAACTATATAAATAACCTATCGAAACTTCCAAAGTAGGCAAAAATAGAAACAGTGATGCGATAAAATTAGAATGATGATGTTGAAATAACATAAATTAACTAAATTTCATTACGATAACTTTGTAGTTTTCTTTTCTTCATATCCTTTTACTTGGTAGATGAAAGCTTTATCGATCTAAAACGCTTACAACCCCATCTCAAATATTGAATATAACCTTATCAAAAACTTTCATAGAATTAACATATTAAAATAAATATGGAGATCTAAATATGAGATCCCTTTACCTTAGTAAATAAGCGATGAATTTTCCGTGATGAATACACTATTGTTATAATTATTATTATGATTTCATAGAATTAACATATTAAAATGTCTATGGAAGAGTGAGATCCCTTTACCACAGTTAAGAAGCGATTATGATTTCACCGAACGCTTTTCCTACTAGGCTCTTTGGAACCTACGATTATGAAGACCTTCAACTAAAGTAAAATTCAGCATCGGAAACTTTCTATAAAGCTAACTGAATTTTCCTAAACAAATGATCATCTCGATTGGCCTTTGAGAAAGAACGTTAATCAAACAAAACTGAGCGCGAAGGTCGGCCCTGGTGCGTCTATACGTCTCCCTTTCTCACACTCAATTCGGAGAGATTTCAACGAGTGGAAATAATTTATCATTTTACTCGAAACGTTTCACCCCGTCCTTGGCTGCGAGTGTGCAGCGTTCGACGTTCAACCGAATATTTAATCTCTCCCAGGCGTTCGCTTGCATTTCTGTGCATCAGAATCGACGCGGTGCCAACCTTAGCCTTTACCTCTTCCAAGCCCATTTGCATATATCTCACGATTTTGATCAAAGTTCCTTTTTTACCTGTTTCTCCAGACTTACCTCTTTTGCCGAGCTGGTTCCCCTGCTGTTGCAGCTTAATACCTTCATCCCACTTCCCCGCGTCGCCCACTGGGATATAATCTTTAAAGATTTTTCTTACGACCAAGAATGGCCATCTTGGTCTATATGGCCTTCGTGCCCCAAAATATACATAAAAATGAAGATTGCCTAATATCATAGACAGTTACGTCATCTTATAGCGCTCAAACGAAGAAATACGAAAATATTGTGCTATTAATATATGGATTTACCCTTTCCAACTATATATAGTACGTAAAATAAACAGAAAACCGTCCATTGACGAACTATTGAACATCAAGCAATGATTATAAGAGTTGTTGAATTTCGTAAATCATCACTATGGAAAATTCGAATATATTGTTAGAAACTAAAGGTAAAGAACAGAACGTTTTCACACGACGTATTGCCAAGATGGAAGGGCTGGGCTGAGAAAGCTGATACAAGAGAATAGAGGGTGTTAACGGAGGTTTTAAAGTAAGAAGTGGATGGAGATGTTGTTTTGGCCGTGACATGAGAAGAGCAAGTGGGAAGAGGGTTACGTAAGGTGCATGAGGGAAGAGTATGAAAAAGGTGCCGTAGGAATTCCTTTGAGAAAGACGGCAGCCAAAGTTGCGGCATCATGCTTTCTGAGAATCCACAGCGGAACGACCTCAAGATGTGGCATTCCGCGGCTCAGACCATTTCTAACTGCGCACACTCAAAGAGGGTTACGTCTCAAACTTAAAAGAAAATAGCACAGTTGCTGTATAATTATACAGAACGTTTTTCTTTGTGTGCTACTGATGCAAAGAGCCTCATTCCATTTTACATTTTCATCACAATTTTCACGACTTTTTATTCAAAATACATATTTCGAGGAAAAATTTACAATAATATTAGAAAATAATCACCTATTGCAGATATTAGACCATTACAGAAAAGTTAGAGTCTAAAAATGCAAAACTGTAATAATAAATATAGCTGAAAGAAGGGCAAAACAAGAAATGTATATTTACATACACTTCGTTTATCAACTAATAAATAATAATAAATTATCATGTAACATGAAAATAATAGTTTTCTTTATGAGGTGAATTTTTAAGCATTTCGTATACACTACGATAGTACGGTAGTGACAATTTCTTTCAAATATTCTTACCGTCACATTGTTGATTGCTATTAAAGTTAAAGATTGCTAGTAAAGGATTTAATGATATTTTATTTAAAATAATAACTATTCTCTTTACTTAAATTGGTGCAATTATTAAGAATATTTTGGAAAAACAGTGATCAACATTAAGGATAACTGTGATGTGAAAGCTAATTATGAATGTTTTACATAAATATTAATAATCCATATTATTTTACGCATAAGATTATTTACGTAATCATCGCAGTGATTCCCGAAAGAAACTTACTGAAACGTTCTGAAAACATACGAGTTTTATGCCGCTTTTATGGAGACGTTCGAGCAAGCCTTTAACCACCGACTTCGTGTATTATATAACGTCCTATTCGTCAAACGTATTAACTGACTTATTGATACAATACGAAAAAAGTTCGTTAAACAACCACATACAGCGTTAGATTTAAGAAAAGAAAACACCATCGAGGAAAGACAACAATTCATACGAACAAATTCTGAATTGAAAACAATTTAGCCATCAGTTTGATATACAATTATAATAACTCGATGGTCATCAGAAAAACTCTGAAAATACGTAATTATTGCTCAATTTTCGCAATTTATTATAAAAGGGTTGTCCAGGACACTTTTAAAGTTCGATTTTACTTTCTTTTTTCATGTGATAATCCGTGACGCATTTTTAAATACACTCATACGTTTCGGTTCCATAATTCGTCGAGTTTGGCATAAAATTTATGAAAAATTTAAAAATCCTCTCGAAAATCAAATAAAGTTCATATAATTTTTAAGTAAAACAGTTAAAAGTTCTGACCTGTATTTTTTTCCATTTCCTTCTTCCTAGTCTCTAGCGTTGTGTTCATGACCCTGGAAAAAGAAAAAAATATATTATAAATGAATTAAATCATAGTGGAATAAATGAAGAACCACCAAGGTTATATAAATTACAATACAATGAATAGAGGGGTATTGACTACAAATATGATCATTCCAATTACATATACTTCATCGAGAATATTGTGAACAGCTTCACCGTACTGAAAATAGCTGATATATTATTTTTTCTCTCATAATGTATGGGTATGCATTAAATAGATAATATTTCTGTTTATAATGTAAATAATTTGCTACCGTTTTTGTTCCTACTCTACTATTAGTTCTACTCTTAAGAAATATTAATCTAGATGTTCGTCCGTTTTTCTGTGTTACGTTCACACGACTAATTCTCCTTTCTGAGTTAATTAAGCAATTTATAATCCTCTGAGCAACTTCCCAACTCCGCCGTCTCAGAGTTCTATGTTAATTTAAACCTGCGTCTCCATCGCGGCCGGTTTTACGTAATGTAACACGACTTATGCTGCGAACGGAAATGAAATGCATTATCGCTACTGTTAGAACAAGTACCTTTTAATGTATTCAAACTATCTCCTATTTGTTATCTTTTTATACCTTTCAAAACGTTCTGATTGTTAAAGCAAGCAGCAAAAAATCTACATCAAACGCGATAAATAATTTTCTTTGTCATATGCTTCTAAAAAGTCTGATGCCATCTAAAAAGTCTAGAAAGATGATCCATTGCATGTATTTCTATACTCCTTTATCCATTCCATTTTTAATTGCATATCGCAACAAACTTGAAGTGCGTATATGATTGTCAAGCATGTAAATAGTTGAACAGTAGGAGTTTTTGAAAAACAGTTGCTCGAGGTTAAGCATTTTCTCTTACGTTCCAGCTGGTATTTTGATTATAAAATATAGACTTATACCTTAAAAAAGATTCTTTATACTTTCAAAAGACTACTCAACTTAAAAAAAATCTATCAGCAAACTCAGCGAAATATATTATATATTATTAACAGAATTAAAATACTGAGCATCGCTCATATTCATAAGGGATACTAAAATAGACCGTTCCATTTTATTTTAATTACGTTTGTATCCATTTACCAACGGGTTAAAGTTATATTGCCCGTTTTTGTGATAGCTAAATAAATTGGTCATAATTTTGTAAATTAGAAACTAATAAAAACTCTCCATGTACACCTTCCTAATAAATTAGTCAAAAAAACTTTATATTCTTGGTAGAAAAAATGGCGATATCATGTGTTAAGAAGTACCGCACATCACTGAAACGTATACTTCAAAGGTTGATGAAGATGCCAAGGAAAGAGAATGTTTTAATGCTTGGTCGTTGGCCTTAGAATGACGCAGGACTATGGGAATGTGAAGGAGATAGACACAAGAGTGACTTTAACGGCTGAGATGGAAGAGGGAACCTAAGTGTGTAAGATGCAGAGTCTAGAATCTCGTATGGCATGGGCAAATGCTAGCCGCTGCGTGAATCGCATGTTAAAAGGCTTCCTTCTCACGCGAATTCTTACAGTGCAGCCATTGCAGTCTTTGTTTCGAGCCGCAACAGTTTAGAATTCAGCATCAAATGCATTTTCTACATTCCTTCTAGTACCTAAAGAATATTAATTGCCCTTAATTTATAAAATCCATTAACACTTAGATTAGTTGAGAATGCTGATGATTATAAAGTTACAATTAAACAGTAAATACTATGACGAAATATAACAAAATACATAAATTATTCATTAAGACAGTGTGTCGAGGCGCTATATATTAAAATGGAAGTAATATAAATAACGACAATATTGCAACAAAGTAGATTAACGTCTTAAATCAAATGTCGAACTAAATGATTAATATATTTTCAATAGACATTAAGGACTGAATAATAAGTGATTGAGAGATAAATATTTGCTTTGTGAATAATTCTCCCAAGTTCCTTCAATTTATTTAGGCAATTAGATTTCGATTCGTTTGTGGTTATTTAGCTGCTTTGAGAATAACTAACTGACTACTTTTACTTTTTTGGAGTTAATTGTCTATATCGTAGCGGTTTTTCCAAAAAAAATTTCCGTGGCTTAATGAAAATCCTCTACGTATTATAAAATTGGATTACTTTCATGAATCTTGATTTTTCTAATGATAAAATACCATATTCGTATTTTGCAGAATTCTCCCTCGACGATGGTGATCGTTATGGAAAGAATTTTTCTTTCGACGTGATAAGGGATCGAAATAAGTCACGACGCTGAAGTAGCGTGATAAAGGTTGCAACAAACGCAGTGCATGGATGAACCCAAGCGACCAATCAGTGATGGGTCTCGGGATGTAAAAAGTTAAAGGAAAATTTTGAATTGGCCGCTAGAAGAGGACGACAGATGTAACGCCGATGAAACTGTGTGAGCGTTTAAGAAACTAACGTAACAATGCACGGAGCTAAAAATTACATGTTTAAAGCTTGAGATGGAGTTAAATAGACAAATTTTGTATCTATCTTCTGTTCAAAATGACAAATACTTCGAGCACCACAAAGGCTTCGAAATAATCCAGGAGTGAAATAATAATCAGAATTATGAAATAATAGTTTAAGTTAAAACTTTGTTAAGTATTGTTCCTTGGAGACTCCCAAACCTTCGGCTACATCTTTTGTTTAATTATTAGATTATTTTTTTATCGGTTATGAGAAGAAACGTATTGCTTTCAACGAAAGCTTAAACTGATTTATTAAGTATTTCTCCTAATCACGCTCACGCTAGTATTTAACAACTCTATTTATGTAATTAATTATGCAAAATTACAATAAAAGTAAAATTATACCTCACGTCGGTTTATTTTAATGCAGTTGTATTAATTTTAAATGTGATTTAAATCTTTTTATTCACAAAACCACCCGCAAAAATCTTGTCATCAGATAAAAATAATTACGAATACAACAATTGAAAAAAAAACACGAACTGCCCAAAAGAGAAATTTCAGTTTTCTAGGACCTGAATAATCGTAATAAATCCTTCTTTTGATAGAATCCATAAGGAATAAATTTAAATCAGAGAAAAATAACTTGCGAATACCAAAGGGTATGTATAGACAACTTAGAATCAGTGAAACGAAAGCATGAAGTTCAGAATAAGTTGGAACACCTTTTAAAACTACCTTCCTTAGGATGATTAGTGTTTGATACTAAAAGCAGTTTTTTCCTAAGAACAGTATTTAAATATAGTATAATATAATAAAGTTTCTCGAATAACCTTAAAGCACCGTAAATACCTTAAAGTAGTTTCAAGATGATGATATAAGACGTGATAAAGAATTGCAAAAAGTATTAACCGAGATATTTGCCACGTGGAGAGAAAACTTCCACTTTGAGGAAATGCAGCTTGATACGTTAAAGGTCAACTTCTACGCCCGCAGATGACCCTCGTGGGTCGCGAACAAGTCTGCTCCGAAGCATCCAAAGGACATAAAACTCTCCTCCCTTTCCTGTCTGGAGAGCATTCTATAGCAACGTAAATCTTCGAGGGATGGGGTTTACTCACAGACACGCAAATGACTGTTCATTATCCTTGCTGCGACTGCACGTGTCGAGGTCGTTACTGAGATAACAGGGTCTTTATAAGTCGAGGAGCCTATAGGCGATTTGTCCGCGAGCCTTGGTACCGAAACAGTTGTCTGCAGGTGGAGATGCTGAGGTTTGTCCTTGCCTCGTGGTCCAAATTCGCTGCGCTTCGCTTTACTGTTCTTTAGTTCCGTCATTAACTGCTTAGAGGGGGAGGAGTAAACATTTGGAGTCTCCTCCGATTGCTCCGAAAGTTTTATTGCTAACACGATGAATGGAAGTGGTTTTGTTTTATGAGCCGAGAACTATTCTGTCCTACGTAAAAAATGCATTTTTTTGCCTCCGTCATTTCTCCCTTATATAACGCTGGCTAATGATGATGATGATGACGATAATTATTTCTCGCATGATGATGAGAGTTCGTTTTCATTATGGAAAACTCGTATGAGAAAAAAACCTTAATCAGGCTTCACGGGATTGGATCCGGACGGTCTACCGTTGAGTTCTGACGCGATAGTTTTATCGGCAGTCATAAATGTTTCGGTGTTCCACGTGGCCGAGGCCAATGAGAACTTGCTCTACATAATTAAACCTCCAAAAAGGTTAAATTGTGCTCTAAAAGGAAGTGTCGTCACAGGGATCTATTGCTATGAATGATGTTTCACAATAGAGAAGACTGATTGCGAAATAATATGATGGTAAGTGCAAACGATATAATTATTTAAAATGTATCATTTAAAGAATTATTGTTCTCTAATTTAAGAGCATACTAGTAAGTTTCACTTCATAGTATGAGTGAGTGCTTCCTTGGCTCACATAGTTTGCATTCACCTATCTCCCATTGAAAATTTCCTACTGCTAGACAAATTTGCCTTCGTTATGCGTAACATTTAGCCTTGATTAATCAAATTAAGCTCGTTATGTTAGATTAGCATAATGCTATCAATGTTTCTCTTCAAAGTAAGAATTAAATAACAAGGAAAAGAGTGTCATTTTGTACCAACGTACGGGGAGGTAATCAACCTTAATTATAGGGCCCAAATGTTAACTTTGTAAACCTTTGAAGACCGCCTACGAAGTGAAAAGTAACAAATTTCAAAGAGAATTATTTATTCATATCACTGAAAAAATCGAAAGATAAAGATATACAAGTGCTTTGTGATATTCAGTTGTCAAGCTCTACAAACTGCATTGATAAATCTTTAAGGTTATTTTACGGTTCCTGAATGAATAACTTATCCGCTAAGTACAATTAAACAGAGATCAAATCAAACTTCAACTTCCTTAGTTTGAAAGGTTCTTTAAATCACGAAATTTGCGAGAATTTTGGAAAATTTGGCATATTAAAGATGAGAAGTATTAGAGGAGTAAGGTGATGAGGAACCGTCAAAACTTACTCCTCCATGAGTGATGTTCTACCTCAAAACTTCAGCTCCTCCTTTCAACGATTGAGTGTCATCTTTGCTCACACTTTGAGGGACGGTTACGTAATGAAGAAACTTTCTCATTTACACAAATGACGTGAAACTGATTCATGAATTCGTAATACTTTTCTGTTTACTTTAGCCAATGAATCATCCTCTATTTTAGGATTACCGGTAAACACTATTATGATATTTAATAATAAGCCTTTCGTAACCGGGGAGACAAACAATGTTTAAAACGATAGATTTAAATACGATTTCTTCATAATATCACTCGCGAATTAAAATTGTACAACCAGATATTTCGAGCCTTTTCCCATGAATATTAAATACTGTAGTAAATTTATGAGCAAAATAAAAACTTGACACATGAGCGTTGGAACTACGAAATGTGAAAGCGATTTCTCGATATAATGAGATGCGGTAGTGCCTATTTTACCAATGTAAAAGCTTATTGAGGAACCACGAAAAAAAGATAACATCCAATCCAATGTTGAATAGTATTAGTAGTCACTTTCTGGAGTTTTAAAAATAAAATTAACGGAGAACAAATGCAATGAAATTAGGAGGACAATGTAGAACAATTCGATGCCATTATTGCGTACATATTCAGTTAAATTGTATGCTTATTTTTATTGCTTCTAATTAACGAACATAACAATACAGAACTCCAACAATTGATTCTGATAAATAAAACAGTTTTGTTGAAGAGTCCAAGTCCATGCACTGTAATCAGCACAATGAAATATAAATGTACCATGCAACTAAAATTGTTTTTAGGTTGTTATTAAATGACAAATACGAGAACACCAAGGATGAGAATTGTGGAAGCCATAGTGAATCCAGTTTAAACAGGAATTATAAACGAGTCAAGAACTTTGAAAAACCAAACATGACGGAGTCCTTTCAACTGAGGATATATGTTTCACCTCGCCGACTCCTTGATTTTTTTTTTAGCTCGCCAAATTTTTATTTGCGAGCAGCGAAAAAATTTCTCCGAAAATGAATTATATAACTAAACTTTTTCGAATCTCCTTGCAAGCGCATTAACTCTCCGAATTCATTTTGGTTTCCGAGGAGAAATCGTTCGTAAACAATCCATCTCCTGATACTTGAAGGCAATAGGCTCAAATTTATTCCGTAAAGACACCGTCATTACTCTTTAAAGATAAGGTGTTGCTGATTGTCATTTGGCTCCAGTCAGACAGTCTCTATAAAGATGCCTACGCCGAGAAAATAACACGCTTCGTACGAATCATTACGGAATAATGATCCCTTACTCTAAGGCCAACCCAGCCGATATTTCAAACCTCAACCGTTTTCACAGTTTCCATGATTTAATATACTCCAGGAAATTTTTCAACGCGTGCAATTTTAAAAAAAAATAACTCAATCGGGGCTGTTTCAATTCACGAACTAGTTTAAGATAAAAAAAACGATTAAGACGTGTGTTCCGGACCATAATTATTTCTTTCAATCACTTAGTATCGAAGGAGAAGTCTGGGTTGCTGGAGATAGCAAATTATAAGGGTAAAAGATACTTTAAAGTTTTACAATTAAATGCGAAAGCCATTGATGATAGTTTACCTAATCGAAATAAACAATGATTAATATAAATATCCGTTACAAGGTAGCGTTTATTCACTTCACTTGGACTTAATCATTCCTATAAGTATTTCAGACTTATAAAATAATAATAAAATGTTTATAACGCTCACTTATATCTTGATAAACCATTCTTGAAGGCACGGATTTGAAAAGTCTTCAACGACTGTCATTTTCCTGACGAATGTCTAACGATAGTTAATATTTACTCCCTTTTTCGAAATTCACTGAAAACCTTTCCAATTAACTTCATCTCCTACCAAGTTTCGGTGGGTACCTTAGCTACATTAGCATCTAGAAAACACTCGCAAACATATCACTCAATAACTATATTGGCTAATTTTCGGTTCCTCTTCAAAATTCCTGTAAAACATTGTGTAAAACTATGACCACCCGTCCCATATCACTTTTCAGCCATCGATCCTCGTCATTAAGTCTCGTTTTGACGGGAATTGTTTTGTGTGTGACAGGGCGTCTGTCCGACCTTGCCATCTTCAGCACGCGCGGGGTGGAAGGGTCTTCTATAAGCTCATTTTCGCTGTCCTTCAGGAGGGAACACGTGCGAAGGTCAAAAGGACATTTCCGTCCTTCCGACTTTCGAAATCAGTACGGAAGTTCCCTTAACCCTTAAACGGGACTTTTAATTGTTGATACATTTCGCGGACAGATTTCATTTGTTCGCTGTGCTCGTGAGGGTTGCGAACTTCACACTGTCACGTTTAATCCATGACTATCGATGGCCACTATTTCGTTGAATGATGGTAGAATCTGTGTCATTGGGTCAGCTATAGGTCAGATATGTGCCCATCCTCGAAACATATTGTTCACTTATATTATAAACTAATGAAATGTGCATTTGAATAAATCGAGCACATGCATGGGGAATAACTTAGATGAAGTTCTGTCCTCAACAAAATATTATCTAGAGTGCCAGTTTTCGTCATCGCTTCGCAATGTGAAGAATTTTTGACCTTACTAATGTCCAGAATTTCCGATCATGTTAATTATCTGTTTCAGTTCTGTTTTTGCTTATTTTTTATTTTTTGCTATGCTCTTTTTTAATTTCTTTTTAATATGCTCATTGATTGTCATCTACTCTCCCGCGAAATTTGTGATACAATTTTGTTTCTCCAAAATATTCAAATTTTACGTACTAGAAATTAAAATTTGATCCTAAAGCAAATAAATTTCAGTGAGTCAACGATGAATCAGCATTTTTGAAATCCACATGGTCATCTTTAGGTTCCGAGTTGAACGGAATGGATATTTCCAACTTGGCACAATAAAACCTCAAGCGTAACTAATTTCCTAGCTGACGCAACCTGGAGACTTAAGAAGATAGGAGATTGTAGATTGGAAAATTTCAGAGGAAAACCTTTTACGTAATGTTACGTTATGCAGGCGAGTGAGATTATTATTCAAGAAGATTCTGAGAAGAAATTACAAAGCCCTTCAACCGTAAGCTTCCAGAATGCCTTGATTAAAACTGAATTATAACGGAATTAATAAAAACTGATGATCATGACTGAAATTGAAACTCGATGTTTTTATCAATAAATTACGACAGTCTGATGAACTATAATTCTTTTTAATAGAATTCATTCCTAGATAATAGACCATGATTAACTCGATAATTTTCGCAACTCAAGTTTTCATATTATTATAGAAAACAAAAATTGAAAAGAGATTCGCATCTCTCCATCTAGTGTTGAATAATCTTCGTTTCTATCGTAAACGTGTGGTTTTTGGTACGGTAGATGTAAAAATACATGATGTCCACAATATTTATAAGATTGGAATATTTTACTCGTTTAAATGATTCGCAACTCAAATCTGGAACAGGTATAAATGTATTTAAATGAGTTATCGACATGCCCATCGAGGATCGAATGCTTTTTTCAATCCTAAGCATCACCTTTAAAAAGTTTTATATAACAGTCAATATATTCCATTTACATTGAATACAGTCAAAATAATTATGGAATTCGAGGAGACATTGGATATAAACATAAAACCGTAAGGAAAAAAGCAGGTCATACTCAACGCGTTACTTTTTACTGATAGAAAAACTAAGGACATAGAAAAATAAAGCTTCAGAAAAAACTGAAGATTGAGACATCGCTTAGTCGTTATATGAATTGAATTAGTGTCATTACAATCGAACAACGGCTTAGATGATGAAAGTTCCGTACGAGCGGAATATTTAGTCACGCAGACATAGTGATTAATGAAGGAATAAAAGTAATTGTGGTGCGAAGTTTACAATCTACAGATTTCCTGCTTTGGTAGATTATATCAGAGTTAACATCAACCGAGCTACTCCCTCACTTCAGGGCCGCACCTCCATAATCTCCTTCAGGAGCGATGGAGGCGCATTCCGTTTGGCATTTTTTTTTTCTTGCTCAACGCAGCGAAACGAGCTAAGAAAAGATTCTGACGAAAAAATATGGAAGGCCATCCACATACTTTATATAGTGAACTAGTCGCATGTCAAAACTGGGTACGATATCCAATTTTTCATACTTTCTCTTAAACAAACAGTTTCTTTTAGTTTCGAATTTTAAGCAGAACCATCCAACACGTCAAATATCTCATCTATGAAATAAATTCAAGATAAGGATTAAAGAGTGATGATAACTTTATGTGATCGAATAGGATTTACAGAACTATGCGAAAATTTCGTTTCATTGGAAGTATTCATAGGTAAGAGTTGTCTTGATAGTCTTTTAACCCCTATTCTGTTTATTTATTTATTTACGTTACCAGGCTACATCCGATTTCTGGTTGAAAATGTATATAAATCGGTATATTTTGCTAAATTTAATTAAAGAAAACTGGTTACTCTATATTGAACTATTAGCATTAAAACATGATTATGGAGCTTAAATCAAAGACGATTTCCTAAATTATTTATCTCAAGATTAGTTCAGGATTGAATTTCAGTTGTAAATTTCGTTGTTTTAATTGACTACTGTACAAGAATCATGAGCCAAGTTTTAGGAAGTGGGAAAACTAAAATATTTCGATGCAAATGGAAAATATCCATTAATCGGAAATTCAGATTAAATACTTTTTCCTTGGACGATTCCCGCAACTTATATATTATATTATAATAATATCTGTTAAAATTTCCTCAAAAATGGGAGTCATTGATGAAAATTGAATTAAATGAAAATAGCAATATTCAATAAAGATGGTATTGCATCCTCTTCCTAAGACAGCGAAAGAGGCACATAGAACCCATATACTAATTAAAATATCACGTTGTGATACCATTATTTACTTATAGCTATAGCAATAACAGGTAATTTGATGTTATACTAGTTTCTTTTTTTTCAACAATTCTTGATATCACTGCGAAATACTTCTGATTGCACTCTTTAATCTTAAGAAGAAACGTATGACCTCGGATTTGGCAGTCGAATCTGTCGTCATGGGGACCAGTTGTTCTCGACCTTAAAATTTCACGATATTGGTCAGCTTTCGATCTAATTTGTCGCAATGCCGAATCGTAACTTTTACTTTCACGAAAAAATGAAAGTTTATTCTGACATTTTACATACAAGTGATAGAAATAGGTAAAGGGTTGTAAAATAATTGGATGTCATATTATTTTGTTGAAATTGATATAATGGATAAAAAAATAAATACTATCCTTCCTATGTTTAAAGAGATTTTGGAAATATAGTTTTTAGTATGTATTTATGTATCATTTAATTTATGCTTTTTTTGTTTTCTGTAGGTTTATACAAATGAATACGTGATAGCTGCGCATAGATATATTTCTAAATGATGATTAAATACCTAGATGATGAATTTTTAACTTAGCATAAGCATTTTAAATGTGTAAGAAGTATTATTAGCGTTCAAAGAATGTAATTAATGCAAGAAAGTAAAAGTATCGAATAGACTTTTGCAACGAGCAACTTATATGTGTAACATCATAAAATGATGCACGCGTGAGTTCTTTTCGTTGAGTAAAATATAAACTTATTCATAAATTAAACCTGTAAACTTTTAACTCCAAAAAAATATTCTATTATCTTATCATATTGAAACAAACTAAGTAAAGTTTGTTTAATAATTAAAATACTTTAATTTACATTATATGATATTTTATTTTATCAATGATTATAAGATTAATACGCTATATAAAGGGATATTATTCATTCGTTGGTATGAAGAAGAAGTAAACAAAAACAAAAAAGTGACGTTAAAAAAAACGCATTTAATTCGATAAATTTTTGAATAACGACTTTTAAAATCAAAGATGGTCCTGGAGTGAAATTAAGAGTCTTTAAATGGTATTTTCTCGAGAGAAAATAAATCTAGAGGTCGCATACCAAGTCCTTCTTCCACCCATTATTTATGTTGGGATAATTAATAGTTAGCAATAATCATCGTGACATTCACGATTTATTAGAACCCTCGATCAGCTGCTCTCGCATTAAGTGTCCATCCTCTTCGATAAAAAACGTCACAAGAGAAGATACGTTTCGTAATTAAAGGTTTCGCAAAAGAGAACAAGAGAGAGACGACACGCGCGAGTATGACTTACAAAGGAAGGCGATCCGCTCGAGATAAGGATTTCCAAGTGCCAATCGGAAGGCAGACGGATCGGAAATGCAGGTGTCGGCGAAGGGCTTTGTAGAGAAAGAGATCTTTAAGAAGATTAAGAGCATTTGCCGCCTCCTTTTAAACGTCGCTGAATTGATAATCTCCTCGGAGTCTAGACGTAGATGGAAGAGAGGCAACTATGGCCTTTCGCCGGGAATGACATTTGCTCTTTAAAAAATCACCGATTACGTAACATTCGTTTGTCGGACTTGAAATTCTGCTTTCTTCCTATGTATATTATATATTATTCCGAAATATAGTAAATATATTCTCCACTAAAATCATTTATATCAGTCAAATAGATGGAATACCAACCAAACTTTATAAATGAGTAATAAAAAAAACTTTGTGAATTTCCTTATATAAATAATGCGATATAAATGAAGATGTAATTTTATATTACGGAACCGGTCGCGAATATAGCAAATTTTCTGTGTAAATTTACTTATTACTATGGCATTCCACGAAGTCACGCCTTCTCATATCGATTTCATTTATCAATGAGATTTGATTTACTTAAAGTCAGATCCCACGCTAAAAATTACGAAGCCAAACGTAATCAAACACGCTAGATACTTGATAATAAATTCTGAATCCTCATTCAACTGAATATTTGAGAAGACATTTAATTGGACTGATAAACGAGGTTTGTGGTGTGTCTGAATTAATATTAATTATTTTATTAAAATTAAGTTTTAAGTACAAGAGAATAGGCCTCTTCATTCCTTTGTTATCTGAAAGATTTTGAAGGAAGAAAATACGGTCTTATAAAGCAAAAATATGGAATAAAATGATAAAGAAGGGCAGATGATCGACTGAATATTTAAATTTAATATTAGATAAATATTGAGAAGTTGATGAATCACAATTGATTATGCTATCGAAGTTGAAGTTCTCACGGACAAAATATTCTCGAGTGAGCTTAATAACAATTCAACTCAAGTCTACTTCAAAATGAGTAATCATATATTTGGAGCTGTTAGCAGGAAGAATGTTCTTGTATGGGAGAAAAAAATCGAATAAATTGAACTTAAGAATAGGAAATGGATCTAATAGATAAGGTAAATTTTCATTTCTGTAAATGGATGGATATATTTTGAATGATTAAACAAAACGGCAATTAAGTTTGAAGAACATCAAAAAATTCAAAAATTTAAAGAGAATTAGCATTGCCTAAACGTAGGAGATTACATAAATACTCAACCTTCAAATGTACTGAAAAATGACAACTTATACTTTAGTTGAAACTAAAAATGATTTTATTGGAATTGTCATATTATACTGTATTGCTCATTATTAAATTTGATGCTAATAGTTTTTTTACATGCATAATATTAAGTTACAAATAAAATGTTTTTTTTAAACAACCAGAAAAAAGTCAGGGTAAATAACCTATGTTATATTCCAAACTAAGATAATAATTTTCGACAAGATCTTCAAAACGGAAAAAAATATTAAAAACAGAAAAGTCAAACTGAAAAACAAAACAGAGTCACCCATTATACCAAACTTGAGCTAATTTGATAATTTATGCCGAAAAACAATGACTTCAATAGTTTGAAATGTCTCCTTGACAACACATCTAATCAACATGTAAAGCAGTTGACGGGTGAGACATACTAAAGGTATTACCTCCACGTGTAAGCCTTGAAGATCGTTAATACTGACAGTTTACTAAGTAAATTCATTAATTTACTAGGTCTTTAAGTAATTTCAAGTTTTATTTTTTCTCAAACTAGTTTGGAATGGGAGATCAGACAGGGATAATAAAGGAATATACCGAAAGGAATTTTTAAAGATGTCTCTACTTGCTTTATTCCGCAAAATTTCAAAATATGGTTTTTAGGCATTGCATTAATAAAGAAATTTTTAGGTATAAATGCAGATATTACGTATAATTAATAAGTCATATACGACCCTGAAACGTATAAGAGAATCCACGGAGATCGGCAACCTATCGATGCTAAAAGTGCTGTCGCAGAATTTTAATGATACACATACATGCTCAAAAATGCATCCATCGCAAAGGTAAGGTATTAATTCTATATAAAGAGATTTCATATCGAATGAATTCAGCTAAATTTGGTCAGTTTCGCGTCCTATTAACATAAAACAGATTGTGAGAGTATCCTTGATCTTATGCAACCTTAACGTCACAAAGGATTACAGTAGACTCTCGATAATTCGAATTTATAGGGACCGAACAAAAAATTCGAATTATCGAGTTTTTCGAAATAGCGAGGGTTCGAATTAAAGAGGGACTGAAAGTAAAATTCGAATTGAAGAAAGTTACATTCTATTTGTCATTGTATAAGATTGTGAATGCTGGTAGAAACAAAAATACATATTATAATAATACATGTGGATCAATTTATTTATTATAAAAAAGTTGTATCATTTCTTCATAATAAAATCGGTTATTTTTGTTTGGGTCGCTTGGTTGGCTGCAATCTGGTCCACAGCATTTTCCAAAGTGCTCACTGCTTTAAACACACCACCAGGTTGGATGTTATCCATTTCGGATTGTTCGAAGAAACGACGCAACCCTCTTAAAAAAAGGTTGCTTCCTTAGAATACACCTTCGGAACATCGTCGTCTTCATCTTCACTGTCAGAAATCTGTTGACTGACCGCAATTGACTGTTTCATAATGTCTTCATCAGACAATGTACCCGCTGTAGCAACATTATTGTCAATATTAACATCGTTGAAAGTTATGGGAACCTCTGGAAGTCTGTTCCAAGCACTCAAAAAGGTCCCTCATCTTGCAGATCTTGTTGAACCATATCATTTCCGTCCTTGCATTCCTAATCCTTGATGAATCCGCATGCTTTAAAACAATTTGCGATTGTCTGTAAGCTAACATCTTCCCATACTTTGTGAGCCATTTCCATTGCAGTAAGCATTGAAATGCTGCACAGGTTATTTCCATTTTCCATTGTGTCTATTACAGTTCTAACCACTTCTTTTCGATACAAGGTTTTAAAATTTTTAACAATTCCTTGATCTAGGGGTTGAAGAATTGAAGTTGTGTTACGGGGTAAATATTCAGCTCTATATTTTCAAGTTAAGGGACATCTTTATGGGCTGAGTAATTATCGATAAACATCAAAATTTTTCGTTTTTCTCTTCCCATTCAGTTTTCTCTTCTCTTTAGCATCAATGCTCATTTTCCATTAGGAAAACAATACTGCTGTCATCCACGCCTTCTTATTTGATCTGTAGATTAGAGGAAGAGATTTCATATTTTTAAACATCGAGGCTTAGCAAATTTTCCTATCATAAAAGGTCGAAATTTCTGTGATCCATCCATATTAGCTGCCAATAATATTGTAACCCTCTCCTTGCTGTGTTTGCCTCCATGACTGGTGTCATCCTTAAATGCCAAGGTACGATCAGGTAATTATTTATAAAACAGCCCTGTTTCATCACAATTAAAGATATCTTTCGCTTCATAATTAGCCAATAAAGGTAAATTCTTGGAAAAATTGCCTCGACACTTTCCATAAAATGACTAATTTTTCGAATTGTGGAGTGGGCCGGTCTAGCTTCACTTCGAATTATCGAGGGGACCAAAATACATTGATTTTCTTCGAATTATAGAGGTTTTCTCAGGGGACCGAGGGTTTTCTTCGAATTATAGAGGTTTTCGAATTACCGAGGTTCGAATTATCGAGAGTCTACTGTATTTAGCTGAGAAGACGTCATTTCAAATGCAACGTTGCCACCTTTAATCTTGTTTTCGAATAATTTAAAACTGGGATTCAGTTAAGATGATCTGATATTAATTACACTAAATGTCGTATCGTACCGTTAACTCTTAGCGAGGAAGAGGGAGTATATCGGTAACAATCATCGTGTTTTTATAAAAAAATATCTCCATTCGTTTTCCAAATAATATATTCCTACAACAATCCCTTCTCACGAAAAAGCGACATTCAATTTCGCCCTTGATTCATTTAATTCCATCATTTCTATGAAATGTGCTCGAAAATATTTGAAATTTAAATAAGTCACTTGATGGGGAAAGTAACCTGACTACAGCCTACAATGATGAATTTCGATTCATGTGATATAAATGTATCAGTTTTACTGAAAGCACATCATTTCCTTACAATGCACCATCAACAATAAAAGGTGATAATCTATTTACTAATGATAATGAATAATATTTACAGACATTTCTTTTTGATAGATTGTGATTCCCATTATTGAAAAAGAACAACATTCCGAAAGAAAAATTTACTTTCGATGAATTCGACAGCTTTTTCAGCCGATAATTATGCATAGTTTATGATTTTTATCGTTTTATATTTTTATATAGATATCAAACGTAAGATATGATTCTTCTGTTTCCGAGGTACATATATACCCAGAGTAAAACGTTTACTTTTTATCGCTCACAGACTCCGTGAGAATAGATTACTTTCTCCTATATTTTTTTATTATTCTACTTATTTACGGTGTACTATTGAAATAGGAACAGAAAACCGGGTACCTAATATAAACCGCGCTCAACTTTAGATTCCCACTCACATTCATGTCCAAAATATGTATAATTGAATGAATGAACCATATTTTTGTCTCTTTATTATTCAAACATCCAAAACTGAAAAATGTAAACTTTCAATTTCTCAAATAAGAAACGGTTGAGACATGAATATTTCTAACTTCAAGCGCTATTCTTTCTGACTTCTTCCTTCTTTATCACAAAAATTAGTCCATTAGTCCATACAATGAGGTTATGACTAAATGCTCCGTAAGATCAAGAAGAGTTAACTATCAGAAACTTATTAAAATCCGGCCCAAAATGCGATCCCAGTTTCAATGTTCGTTTTGTAAAAGACAACAGTGCCCATGGAAACCAGAATACCGTTGGTATATCATTCGATTAAACATACTCTATTAAAACTAATTCTCATTCACCATGGAACATTAAGTAACTAATTGACCACAAATTTGAATCTTTCTCAAACGCGAAGACCACATCGGTTTATTCGGAAGAAGGGATTGCAGACGAAGAGACTGTGCAAGGAATCTGGACGCCGCACTGTGGAAACGCATTTTGCGTTACGTAACCCTTCTCAACAAGAAGAGAGGGCCATTCGCTGCCCTTGACTAAAGAGAAAGATTCGCACTGAGCATCCCATCCATCCCTCCACTTTAGGCAGAGCAATCCCATCATCTCATTAAGAGCTTTAAGGAAATTATAGACAATTATGGGAACCCCAAGTTCACGAATCAACACTGGCCTTCGTTCGTCGTAATAAATTTAGAAATAAAAAATTCGAAATTTAGAAATCTTCGGATGAAATTCGAAAAAAATATAGAGAAGAAAACGGTTAGAATATATTCCTACATTAAAAAAGATTAAAGACCAAAATTTTTTTCTCTTCGCGGACGTTATTCTTTGCACGCAATAATCGTAACGTTATGGAGTTGTTTTCGGCGGACGTGAACGTTAGATTAGAACGTAAAGATTTTTATCATGTTCGAAAATACGAGAAAAACCTTGAGAGATGACTTATGGATGGTCGTCATGTGAAGGCGATGGTGTCTCTCATTGTCTTCATAACGTAGGCACTACGCACATGTATGCAAATGACTTTTAATTAGGCCTTAAAATGCCTCAACCAAATGCACCGTAAGTTTGCACCATAAATATTATTTAATTTACAATTAACTATACACGATTAATTATACTTATCGATTTAAGTCGTATACATGGGAATTCATAATGAAATAATAATTAGTGTAAATACTAAATCAAGCAGTTAACTTTATTGTGGACTTAAATATACTTCTTATAGACATTCATTAAGCCATGCACAGAATCATTATCGAATCAACCATTTTCACCGAGCATGGAATATTTTTCAGGATATGAGCTTGGTTTTTATGGTTTATATAGAACGCAATGATATTCAGAAATGACTCTAAAAATCTCGAATAGTTACCATTTATGAGTGGCTCTTAAATGACAATTTGTTAAAGATAAAAAACCTCGATCATATTGAATGCAATCACACCATGAGAAAGTTAACTTTTAATAGTGCATTGTCACCTAGCTTTACAAGAGAAAGCGTAGGAGTAGGTGTAAAACACAAAGAGGAAAAAGTTTAAATATAGATAGTGTTAGTCAACTAGGGTAGAGTTTCATTAGAGTATAAGAATATTCATTTGCTGAAAGATAATTATTCTTGAATTATTTTAACTCTATATTCAGAATTTATCTCGTTTTTACAAGATTATTGAGGACAGAGAGGTGAAAGTAATCGGATTATTGAACATAATATTCATAACCCATGATTTGTGATATTAAATTTAATAAATTTTTTGCATTTATCGAGATATTTAAGAATTTCATAGGTTATATAATCATTTTAAAACTGAAATGCTGCATGCGTGAAGTGTGATCTGCTTTTACGTACTTTTCTCTGCAAAACGAACGTGGTCAGCTGTGAGTGACTTGATTAATACAATTTATATGTAAAAGAGCTCTTTAGAATTTCTAGACTCTTAATTACTATAACGTAAGCTATTTTTCTTAAATTTAGAAGTTTAATATTCAACGCATACATGCAGTATTCTTGAGGAAAATTCAACCCATAAATTTTCTCAGATGTTTCCACCCTAATATGAACCTGGAATTTTGTCTTTAAAGGACAACCGAACAGAATACCATTATAATAAACGAGATGAAATTTTTAGATAAGTAATTTTGGCTGATCGACGTTAAACGACTTACAGCGATCCAAATATTTCGTAATGAACGAAGAGAAATCAGTTTGTACGTATGTGAAGCCATGAGTTGAAAAGCAAATACATTCTTTTTCTGCTTATACATCCTATGTGATTATTCTCTTTATTATTAAATGCCTTCATTAAATTTAAAATAACTTGCAAAAGCATAATATATTATAGGTATTAAAATATATGAATGCATCTATTGTATCCTAATTCCATATCAATCCTATTCTGTATTACTATATTTTCATTAAAATATTCAGATTTCAGCATTACATTCTATAAAACTGATTTTTAGTTTGTTAAAGATTTCTCTCGCATGAAAATAAAAGTTATACGTAAAGAGGTTATAATGAAACGACCGAACGGTAAAAATAAAGTGTAAGAGAAGTAATCTTCAATTATCATCCACTTAAAAATATACGTAGTACACCTTAATTTCTTCATTAAGTCTTTCCTCATAAGTGTTTATGAATAGCTTCAAATGAATAACTCAATCGACAACCTAGTACCAGGAGTTGAACTAGCTTGAAATTTGGATTTATTCGTGGTAAATAAAATGCTCCACCATATCTCCCACATACGCTCCAGAAAAAAGGAAAGGAGAAGAGGACTTGCAGGTATTCCAACTCAAACGATTCATCAAAGAGAAAAATCATATTCACGATCCCATCAGGGGGTACTATTTTTCAATTAACTGAAGCTGACCTCTGACCGCTAGTTTACCATTAATAACAGTAAATGTAGTGATAAAACAGTTTCTATATCATATGCAATGGAGTGTTGATATAAATCCAAATTCTTATAAATACGAGTCAGTTCTGACGGGTGAGAAACATGACGTCAATGATGAATCACAGATGACCTCAAAACATAGCGATCGTGGAAAAGTGAATAAAGCTCTAGTGTAGACCATCGTAACGGTTTTCCCAAGTTATATAATTCATTGAAACAAACCCCGCGAACTAGATTTATGCGTAAAAGAAGGCAACGCGAAAAGCCTGAATCTATACGATGTTGATCTTGATGATGATTCACGATCTCTTTTAAATACTTGAGATTTTATAGTGAATTAAATTATAAATTAAAAGTTAAGTTATTCTCGTTAATATCGTCATTAATAAACACGAAAATGTACATAAGATCGAAAATATAGATCTACAATCGTTTTGAAATATCAGCTGTAAAAATATCGCGATAGAGAGACTGTAATTTAACGAAGAAATCCAGATTTATTAGAACCTTAAGTGGTGTCTCAAATGTGAGATATCAAATGCGATAATGTTCAATATCACCAGCCTGTTTTCTCTAAGAATAGATTTATGTATTATGTGCTACGTTAGTGATGTGTTACATGTTATAACAGTGAAAGTGGGATAAAATTAAAGTATATACTGAGAGAAGTAAGTATATATCATTACGCGGCAATGAAGACTCTGAAAGATTAGTGATTTGCATTCATGCCCAAGTATATAAAGTAGATTGTATCTTAATCTGTTTAATTGAGCCTTTATTCTAAATAAATTCTAATAGCTCCTTTTTAGGGATACTGCTACTTAAACCTCGTTCAGGACTTTTAAATTGCCTCCTCAGAATACCGTCTTGTTATGATATCCTCTGCCATCTGGCGGCAACCTAACGTACTTCAAAGTACCAGAATGAGCAAGTGAAATGCAGTTGTACTCTAATGTTGTGAACGTGTCGAATTTTTAAAAATAAACCGCAAAATGCTGACTGAATTATTTATAAATATGATCCATTCCTTTATATCCCAAATAACGGCGTTATCAAGGGTAATGGACGTGGCAAACAGTGGTTGTCTCTCGTGACAGGTAGTTTTCCAGGTCTTCTCAAATTGATGGGATTTATGTTTGTGCCTCCACTTTGAGCATTCCTTAAAACCTTATCCAACTTTCCTACGTTTTAATTCTAGTGATGCGCTCTAAGTTCGTTTAATATTGTATGGGAAGCTAGCGCTTAAGTTCCGCGATACGACTGATGTCTACGACCTACAGTCTTTAAAAAAATTTCTGATAACACCGGTAAAGATATTAGAGAATCAACCTCCACGTCATTCTTTCATCACTTCTAGCGAAAGAGAACCAGCGTAGTGCGGGAAGAAGTTCGGTTACCGAATTTTTCATTCAATTCCTACTGAATACGTGATTACCGATTTGGATTGTCCTTAAACATCGAGTAAGCAATATTATCTTCGCTGAGTTTTCAAATTAACAATTTTGCGGAGGTGTTCATAGCTCTCATTCGATTATTCATTTAAATTTCTTTGTTGATACCATACCGTTATCACGATAAATATCAGTGTCTATCTTGGACAGCAATGGATAAAAGCGGTGTGTCCAGCAATGGTACTGGGGATGCAAGGAAGAAAGATGAAATTTCTCTGGATAGTAATTATCCTCCAGTTCTACCGCTATCGACGGCTAATGAACGTCTTCAAGAGAGATTTCGTACATTGAGAGATATTTTGAAGAAAAAATACGATAAAGAACCAGGTTTTTTTGTTCAAGTGCCAGGGAGGTAAGTTTGAAAAGTAAACAATAGCGGTCCTTCTCAATCTGCCCGATTGAAATGTTTTAGAAAATGTTACATCGTATTACGATAAATGCCTACGCTTAAATTATCCTATTATCAGAGTCAACATCATCGGAGAGCATATAGATTACTGTGGATATGGAGTACTTCCTCTGGCGATTCAGCAAGACATGATCCTTGCAGTTTCAGTGGATAACTCATGCCAAGAAAATAACGATTCGGGATTCCTATACCTTACCAATAATGAAAATAAGTACCCGGACTTCAAGTGTGCAATCAATAAGATAAGGTAAATATAAATCTGATAACTTTTTAGTTTATTTTGAATTAAATAACCGTTTAAAAGTAAATAACTTTCGAATAAATAACTGTAAATTTCATTTAAAATATATCTATTTTATGCTCTACATAATTTACTAAAATAATTTTCCATTAATGAAGCATTAAGAAACCACCATCCTGGCATGACTATTTCTTGTGTGGAGTCTATGGAATATTATGTGATACTAAAGAGGAGCATCTGGATGAGATTAATGGAGGAAAAAGAAGTATTGGAAATATGTATGTAGCAGTGCATGGTACTGTACCACCATGCTCTGGACTGTCTAGCTCCAGTGCTCTGGTTAGTGCAGCAACCTTAGCTACAGCTCATGCTATTGAGGTAAGAATTGCATCAAGAAAGCACAATATATTCCTTATGGTACTGAATTGTTGGCCATTATTGTACTTTAGATGTTTTAATTCCCATATTCAAACATATCAACTAATAACTAATCCTTCTATACCAGGAAAATCAATTGAATAAAAATAAGTATAATTACATCACTAACCAAAATCAAAAGAATTTCATTTATATAATCATTGATTTATGAAACACATTTGTAACATACATAGTAATAGATGAACCGACTGGGAAAAGAAATAAATATATTTTACTTTCACTACTATTAAATTGATTATTTAGTAACTTGTTAGGAGAGCACTAAACCAACAACCATTATCTAAAGCATTTTCTTTAATGACCTGGATTCTTACTTTTTTTTAATAATAGTTCATACAATTTATCATTCCTGTAAATGGAAATAATTAAATTTATAATTTTAGAGATTATTTAGATTTTGTATTTTTCCAAAACCTTATATTCTATAGTCAACAATTAAAAATTAAAAAATAAGATCTCCCATTGTTCACTCTTTGAATAAATATAACTTGTTTCCTTGTAAAGTCCCAATGTAAAGTGCATCTGGATGACTAAAAAAATGATGATGAAAAAGGGAGTTTTCTGGAGGGAGCCCTGAAATTTTTGCAGCTTAAATCCTAAAAGTAATATAAATGTAGAAAGTAAATTTGCAAGTTATTTAATATAAAATACATTTTTACACCTGGTTTAGAAAGATATATAGCTATTATAATATGTCAAAGCTAAGAAATGTGAGTAATCTTAATGGGTCATGGTTTTATCTTAAACAATAACAAATCATAAAAACAATAAAATATTTCAATAGATGAACATTGAAGATTTTCTTATCAAAATATATATCTTGATACCTCTGAAAAAACTAGAGATAGGAATTAGAAATTATAAAAGATAAGAAAACTGATAAAGCCCCTTATAGAATTTTGATTTGAAAAATACTTGGCCAATTCTGTTATTTTTTAATTGAAAATTCAGGCTAGTAAAGTAATAATCATTCCTATTTTTATGGGCATAATTAATTTTAATTTCATACATTTTTTTCATGTTTTTAAGTTTATCATTTTATGATTTATAGAAATACTTACTGCCCTATAAAACATAGCCACATTCCAAGAAACTCCTAGAAATCATATCGAAATACATTGTTTTAGCATAAATAATTATATAATTTTATCTCTATCATTTTAATCCAATAATTTGTAAGATAAATTTTATGTTTTAATCATGCATGTTTACAAGAATTTGATATCTTATGTTTATTATTTTTTTCTTTTATTATTTCTTATATTACTCTTTTATTCTATAAGTTAAGTTTATAGTTTTATCTATCAGAATTCATTTACATATTTATTTAATGTTTATAAATAAATATTAAATCTAGATTTATAGGTAATTGTTCTCTCTCCTTCTTTCTATGCTATCCACTTTCTTCAAAATCACTATTTCATACTATAACAAGTCTACCATTATTATGTGTGACTGTAAATATACAATGATTTCCTTTATGTCTCAAAAATTTTCCACATTATCACTTGTTACACTTATTCTTTTCTCAGAAAATAATAAACAGTAAATTTTTGGCTGTGTAATTCTCTTGATGATCTAGAAACTTTAATTATTTAAGTTATCCTTAAATTGTTCTCTCATTATATGAAGAATTTATTTTATAGCTTAAGCTCAGTAAGCTGTCACTAGCAAGCATTTCTGCTCGAACAGAAAGAAATGTGGGTACTGAAGGTGGAGGAATGGACCAAGCTATAGCATTCCTTGCAACTGAGGGTAATGAAATCATTCCTTTATCTGTCATTAAATGATATTCTTTCAAATAATGTCACAGATGACACTCCCTACAATTCACTCAAGGAGCTAAATTTGAAATCCAATTTGGATCCAATTGGATTTACAAGCAGATCATTAATTTCTTTTCACTGCATATTGTATGTGCTTATAATGAATAAGAATAAAAGAAAATTCAAGTAAAATAATATTTTTAGAACTTTTCTAAATAAGAAAATTGTTTTCATGTATAATATTTTCTAGCATTACTGGATGAATTTATCCTTAAGAAAACTAATTTCTTTGACTGAAAACATATTACATAATAAATATCTTTTTGTGGAAAAACAGAAACATACACTTTTAAAATGATAACTAATGTAGTGAAAACCTTTATGAATTAGGCTGTGCTAAGTTTATTGACTTTCAACCACTAAGATGTCATGATGTTAAGCTGCCAAGAGATTCTGCCTTTGTGATTGCTCACAGTTTAGTCACCATTAACAAAGCTGCTGGCTCTGAATACAATACAAGAGTTGTAGAGTGCCGTTTAGCTGCTCAAGTGAGTTAACATCATTAATTATTATTCATCATCAATGCATTGAATAACTGCTAACCAAAGATTCTTCTGTACGTATAGTAGTGTGTATATTTTTGGCAGAGTTATATCCTTGAATTGTGAAATGTGCATCCCATCTTTCTGGATTCTGACCGATAAATTCTTGTTAAGATAAATTCCTGAATATGGAATTTAAGGAAGTTTACATAGATAATGTATAAAATTGTCTAGAAAAGGAAAAGAAGTCTGTTTTGGATATCATTAGCTAAAATAAAATCATTTTCATGATGGAAATTGCTATAAAATTATTTAAATAAGCTGCCAGAGTCTTAAATTTAATTAGAATAGACAATAAAATGAATAAATAACATAAGCTCTTAGTGATATTATTATTTACACGTTTCATCTGAAACACTAGTGACATTTATGTATGATTTATGTTTTGAAATAAAATATTGTATGATTAAGTTACATTAAAAAAAAATGAAGACTTCTTAATACTTTCTAGTTAAACTAATTCGGTACATATCTAACTGTGGTACAGGTATTTTATTTCTCTGTCATGAAGACTTCTTTAATATAAGAATGATGTCTTCCTTCTAATAGGTGATAGCAAAGCACAAAGGACATGAATGGAAAAATATAAGACGTTTGGGTGACTTGGAGACCATTTTACCAAAAAATACATCCAAACTTGATGGGTTGAAATATTTACTTTCTCTAGTTGATGAACTTCTTCATGAAGAGGCTTATACAAAAGAAGAGGTAAGTGTTTATTAAAAATATTCTTAAGATGGTATTGAACTTATTGCAAAGTTGCTCAAAAAAGATTTACATATCAATTGTTGGAATCATTTTCAGATTCTTCAAAACCTTGGAGTTAATGAAGATGAATTGGTAAAATCTTCTCTGAATGCCAACACCACTCATCTGAAAACTTTTAAACTCAAGCAAAGAGCTGCTCATGTATATTCAGGTATACAATTGTTTCTTTCTACCTTAAAGTATTCTTTATTAATGTTTGGTTGATTTTTGTATTATACTGTTTAATTCTGAATTTATCAAAGCCATGAATCTAAAGTATGGATGGATTTGAATAGTTGTAAAGCATATCATCATATGACTGACTCTAGTCATAATTCTTGTAGCGGAATATTTAAATTTATTTCTCTCTGTAATCATTAAAGTTTTTCAATCATCCTAAACACATCACCTTAATGTTTATTGACATCTTTTTTCTCAACTCTACTGAAACTGTTTACATAACCATATACTTTAACCGTCTCGTATTACAAACAAGGAAATAGATATTTTAGCTTGTGAAGCAAATTGAAGTATAATTACGTCTCATATGTATATTTTAACTCTAATTTTATACCAATCGTTGTTTATAAAATTACAGTGATTTAATTAAATATTTATTTTCTTTTAGAGGCAATGAGGGTACTTGAATTTGAGCAAGAATGCATAAATAGTGAAAAAGAAGCTGTGAATAATAAGGATGGAAGTAACAGAACTCTTGAAAGATTAGGTATGTTGATGAATTCCAGCCATTCCAGTCTCAGGGACTTGTATGAATGCAGTCATCCACAGATGGATCTCTTAGTGCAGATTTGCCAAGAAAAGTGCTTTGGTGCAAGGCTTACTGGGGCTGGGTAAATCATTAATTTTACTACTTCTTTGTTAATTATTTGTGTTAGAATCAATTAATATCTCTATGAATTTCTTTATAATAATTGGAAAGATATTAGATCATTGAGATAGATTTTACCTTTGTTTCTTTAAGTATAAAGGACTGGTTGAAATTAAATATTCTCTTTTCTACTTAATTAAGTTTTATGTATATTTGGAACAGAATAAGAAAATTATTTTCTATGCAAATAGATAAAATCATATCTCATTTCTAATATGTAAATCTTGTCATATATTACTTTTTTATAAAAAAATAAGTTCATTAACTCAGCTTCTTCTGTATTACGAGATGAATATTTGTAGGTGTACATGTTTTGTATATTTAAAATTAATACAAGTCAAATTTTTATACGGTGGAATAAAAGTTACTCACTAAGATGCTAGAACTAGAGAACTTATTCTTAAGTAGCATCAAGTAGGGTCATAATGATAAAACTCATAATTTGCCCAGAAATTCATTGGCGAAGACTTATTAAAAATCATAATTGTTCATCAAAATACAGATACAGGGGAGACAAATATTACATAAATAAAACCATCCTATTAGAAATCAATCCCTGTTTTATAATGATTTTCCTGTTGATAAATAATGGTATAATATTTTCAGATGGGGTGGATGTGCAGTAGCTTTAACCACAAAAGCAGCTGCCGAAGAATTTGTGGAACATTTGAAGAAAAAGTTCTACATTGGCAAAAAAGAATTTAAAGATGATGATGACTTTCAATCTGTTATATTCCTCACCAGTCTCAATTCTGGTGCTTCCGTTTACTCTGCCAATAGTATATCTACCAAAGATCCACTTTTTGGTAATCACTCAAATGGAATGTAAATTGTGAAAGAGTAAATATTAGTTATCATTATTGATATTCTCTTAGCTTATCCTATGTCTGAAGTACAAATTAGTTGTATATGTTTAGCTATGATAGTTCCACTTCAGTCAAGTACAACCTCATTTCAATAATTTATTAGGACTTAAATAGTAAAGACAGTTTAAGAATAGAGATAACCATTTTCTTGTTTAGAATATGATCATTTTTCTTGATTACTCCTGCTGAAACTATACTATTGACATTTTAAGACAAAGTCCTATTGTGTCAACAATTACAATCGATGCCAAAGTCTGAACAGAAACACATACATAATTTAAGAAAATCATTTAAGAAATTTTTACTTTACTTCTTGATAAAGATAAATGTACCTTCTTTACATGATGGATCACGAATAAATTGTCATTTTTTATGAAATTATTAAAAATTGTTTTATTTCCTTTTGGAGAATTTTCTGTTCATTAATCTTAAAATGGAAACTCATTCTCTTTCTACACTCTCGTTCATCTAAATAATTTGTCACTTTAAGTGACTAAACTAATTATGCAAGGCATACTTTAAAATGGAAATCATACTTTATATTAGAAATCTGAAAGAATAACACCTGAGCTATGAATTTTCTTCATCATAACCAGCATCATTGGCAAAGAAGATAACATGGTAATAAAAAATGACTAAACAAACCAGGAAAATGGTAATAAAAATTACTTAACACACTTCAAATTTCCCTGGGTATTATGTGCATGTATCAGCCTGTGATGTGTGATCAAGTCTTAGAACCACCTTAAAGCTATTCCTTTACAGCCCATTTGGTTGATCCCTCATTCTTTCCTAAATTTTACTAAAATAGACTAAACTTACATAGTATGAATCAATGTTGAATATGTATCTTTGTAGTGGAGTTCCTCTGGCTTTCACCATTTGCGAGTCTTAGCATTCCATCGGTGCCATCCTACTCCTAGAATCTGCTAACTTATACTTTGTTCAATATCTTCTCTCACCAACATCAATTGATTCTCAATAATAATGATATTTTTTGCACTATACACTTTATAGATGACATCAATGCACTTTTAGGAAGATACAAATATGAGCGACACTAATTAGAAATATTACAATGGGGAATATTTTGGACTATAAATACAGCACTGATTCACCAACATTACACTATACATCTCTTCATAAGACACTCCTGGGATGAACCAATATCTAACACATCCAATACTTCTTAGAGACTCCTGGGATAAAGTAATATCATACCGATAAATCTTCAAAGATACACCCAATGGTATTTGATGACATTACTAATCAATGTTTTTTAAATCTCACGTCAAATTCTAATAGATAGCTGGACAAGATTATATAATATTTAGGCTATCATATAAACATTTTTCTTTTTCCCTAAATGTAAGATTTATGATTATGTGAAGGTATGATTTGATGTATCAAAATTAAATACATACAGAGGAAATTATAAAACCAAGATATAAAGAAACATGAAATATCCCTAATAAATTTTAATAAATCAAAGATCAAAGATTTGTCTTGAGAAAGATAGATGACTTTTGTTTTACCTACTAATAACTTTTAAATGATGACGAAAATATGATGAAGAAGCGGTATGGATATCATTTAAAAAATTGAATTTATATACTGTTTGAGAAACTGAAAGATATTGATTCAGCTAAATTTAAAGAATGTTTAGATTAAAACTAGTCACTAATTTGCCTAGTGATAGATTAATAGAATAAAATCTTGAATAAATAATTCACTGAAATTAATAGAGGAAAAACTGAGTGGTCTTCAACACATGAGATAGTAACAGAAGAACTGATGAAATGAAAGATGAGGAGACAATATCAAGTGAGAAACTAAAGTGAAATAATTTTTAGGGAGATCTTAAACAAGAAGCAGATAAAATTCTAAAGAAAGTCAAAGTTATACCAAGAAGAGAATGGATCATAAGGAAGTTCTCAGCATGAAAGACAAAAAAAAAGAAAATTAAAGAGCTCATCCAAAGCAGAAGATATACATAACATAAAGTTTTAAGAATTAAAGAGGGCCAAGATTACATAAGAAGAATTCTTTAGCAGTTTTAACCCAGATACTGAAGAAGTATCAAGGTTTAGAAACAGAAAACTCTTATAAATACTTAAGGATATCTTAGAAAAATAAATAATCATATACTAAAATGAAAGTTCAGATCAAATTCTCAACTGAATTAATCAAGGCAATCAATAAGAGTTCGATTACAGATGAAATACTGCTTATTTAAGAAATTTTTTGAAATAATGCACAAACAAGGTTCAATGACAGTAGCAGACAGTATACACACGCTTATTGATATTTAATAGACACATAGAGAGTAAACGGTATTAGCTTAAAATAATTGAAATACAATACACAAGTTAACAATCTGAAATTTTGGAATACCTAGAAACAACTTAGTGATACTATTCATAGAACAGTATAAAAATTGTTTCCAATACCTTTCTGGCAGTTTGTATGGATCTTGAAGAGGGCAAAAGGTTAACAACTTATTGAAGAACTATAATTTAGGGAGAGGCAAATAGGTGAATTATACCTCAAAAATTTTTTTCTGGATGACTCAAAAAATAATGCTGAAAAACCGTATGTCTGGAATTAAAATATTTCAGTCTCGACATGGAAAATAAGTCTATGAAGGAAAAAAAAAGTTCAAAAACAATATTTCAATCACCTGCATTTTTCAGATGAAATAATTCTTCAATAAAATAAAAGAGAGATAGGTTTTCCTTTTACAAATCTGTAGAAGAAAATATTCCACAAAAAAATGCCTTGCTCCATGAAATTAAAAATCAAATATTCTTTTCACAGACAGTGCAGAAAAAATCTTAAAATAAGATGAAGAATCATTTTGATGAAAATCATGGGAATTATTTCCAAGCTCAAAAATCAGTGATTATTCTATACCTTGATTTACAGTGTCTACAATATCTGGACAACATCTAGCAATGAGAGATGACATTATTAATAAAGAAAAAGGAGGATTAAATTTGGGTAGAGTGTCTTCAGAAGGAACATATACATGATAAATCTACAATTATAGAATTAAAGAGAAATGCCTTTATATATATTTTTCACCAGAAACAGCATATGGCTTATAAATATTGTTGAATGCAGGAATAACACAGCTTGAATAAAAATGGGAAGAGGCATAGTATGGTGCATGCTTGTAATAGAAGATATAGAAAAAGAATTCTGGGTGAGAATAATTGCAGAAGTTATAAAAATCATGGAAAACATAATGTTGCTGAAGTGGATATAGATATGTCACATGGTAAGCATAAAATAATGGATGCCAGTAGTTCTGAAATTAACATCATGAAATGTGAAGAGAAAACAAAGAATACTTAAGGATGGAAGGAAGAAAAATTATCAAATATTTAAGGGTTAATCCACAAATTGAGGTGCACACTTGAGAAGATTCATATATATAACTTCAAGCAAACTGCAATCTGTCCATGGATGCAAGGATGAGATTTGATAAAACACTGATATGGAAAACTTTAACTTATGCTGGAAAGACATGCAGGAAAAGAAAAAAAAGATAAAGATTAAAAACTTGCTACAATGATTTAGATGTTGCAGAGAATCAATTGAACTTTTTAAATAATCAACAAGTTGTGAGTAAAAGAGAAGAGAGTAAAACCCAATTAGAAAGAATAAAAAAGAGGAAAATGCAACTTATTTGTTATAAATGAGAACTGTTGACTAATATATTTCAAGGATAAATTTTAGGATAGAGAATGAGGCTAAAGGACAGATAAGCAATATTTTGCAATGTAATGAGCAGGATATGCCTAATCCAGGAAATGAAATAGTACCAAAAAAGGATTAGATTAATTGGTTGAAGATGATGACAAGGCTCTGCATTAAGATAGATGATAATGATTTTTATATGAGAGATTTCCAAAAAAGCTTTAATGAATTATTAACTCATTATTTAATCAACCAAAGCCATACTTTTGTCTTTAAACCAACAGGAAATTGATAAGGAAGATAATAGTTTAGTTTAGAAACAAATTTGGCAGTCAGAATGACTGGAACGCATTTCTTTCACATCAAAATAGAACTACTAATCGATGCAAGATAAAAAAAACAGAATGTCCATATAGTTGGCAAAACCAAGGAGAAGAAATCTCTCACATTTAAGTTCCAGAAGCTATTGCATAACTTGGTTGTTTTGACCTGAAATCAAACTTATCAAATTACCCACATTATGGCAGAAGATCAGAATATATTTCCCACAACTTAAATATCCTGTACACCAAATATCATTAAACATCAAACAAATTCAGTCATACATATAGAGTATACATCTCAAACTGACCAAAAATGTTTCCTTTGAATATCATGAAATTGAAGATTGAATCATATGCAAATTATGGAAACTAGAAAGATTCTATAGTATTAGGACTGTGGAAACAATGAGTATTGAAACTGGAAAAATTGAACTCTAGATAACAATTTGGCGATACAGTTAAGTCTCAAATACTATAGTATATAATATAACACCAAGTGAAGATTTAAGTTGAATCAACTTGGGTTCATTTTTAAAAAATGTGAAGAAAATCCTAAAAATAAATAAGTTGGGAATACCAGAAGACAGATTAGATAACATTGAACTTTTTAATAATTTTTGTCTAATAAAAAGAAACTAAATTTATTAATGAAATACCAATAATCATCAATATAACATTATAGTCAAGACAGCAGAAGATGGTGAGCATGAGACTTTGAATGACTTTATGGTACCGCTCATTCTCTCATCATGATGTTTGAGGACTGGAGGGCACAATTCAGAGTTACAAAAAGAAGTCAAGTTGTGTAAAAAGAAAAATAAATACATCAAAAGCAGTGATGAAACTTACCACAAATATTTCCAAAATTAAAGAAAAACATGGCTTTTTTCTAACATAATTCCTTCAAGAAACGATTTTTTCTTCCAGTAATAGACACGGAGAATCACTCTTACAGTACAATAGAGGCAGAGATTGCATGATGAGGAAAATATCTATCCTTAACAAGTATTCAAAACGAAACGTAACATCTGACTTAACCCAAATTATGTCAAAGGCCTCATATCGTAAGCGAACCTAGCAGGACAGGAAACAAAATACCAAGTATTACTCCGTCTCGAAAGCGTGGAAAAAATGTAGAGGAGTATGGAAGTGATCAAGGAGAATTAAATCGACGCAGTAGGCGCAACAATGGCTAACACTTTTACTACTTGTTTACACTTCCGGTACACGGTTAATCTCGGTGGTTTGTTTCCTGGCCCACTCAGTGCGCTTACGATCTGAGACCATTTGACATTAAATGAGCTTTTCATCTTCGTACGACATAGGGTTATTTCGTTTCTATTCTTGTTGTGATACATTATTTTGGTAGCGAGGAAAGAAACAGAAGAGGAGATACTGTTTATAATTTCATTCCTTACATGACTGGGGTTGATGAAGCGTACATTTAACGCTGCACTCTAGTCGTGTCGTATTTGCTTTTACCCCGTTCATGTATCATTTAACTTAAGAGCGTAGCATCGTTATCTTTCCTTCCACGTTCATGAAATTCGAAATCAGTTCTCCACTACTAATTCTGCTGCAAAATTATGTGATAAGCAGATATCTGCTTAAAGATACAAATACTCTTACTACAAAAATGCCCGAAATTTTCTATTAATTATTTTGTGGCATAATTACAATGGTTTAGAAAATATTATCTTCTGAGAATAAAGTAAATAAATAAAAATGCAGATATAAAAACATATGTCTATGCTATATAGAAATTTACTAAGTTTATGCAAATGACAATTCTTACACATCTACTATTTCCGCATGCACGAACTGTCTCAACATCCCTGCTCTTCATGCCCTCAGAACAATTTCAGGCATTGAAATCTCTTTAGATATAATCAGGAAGTTCGTCTCACATTTCTTTCACATCATCCCACTGAACGATTAGGACAAAATAAAACGAAAATAATTTTCTTGACCGTACTCTATGTTTTAGCGATTAATACTCTCGTTCAGGAGACTGATGTATGGAGAAGCGTCCATGGGCAATTCCAGAAGAGTAACCGTTACCGCTTCTTTTCTTGCCGATTGGTGCTGTCACTAATATGCCTAACGATTACGAATTATCTTAAATTCAAACCGATTACAAAAATAAATAAATATGTTCCAAGATCCGCATTTACTTTAGGAGCTCATAAAATGTATGAATTCTCAACTAATTAATTAAGAAGGTAAATATTACAATGGAAAGTAATAGCGTATAGAATGGCATACTTAACTTCACCCAGAAAATTTATTCCTATGGAAGAAAATAAAACAGGACTTCAGAGACTAATATCTAATCCTTTTAATTATATAGTGTTAAGCAAGTGGTTGTCAAGTGCTTATCAATATGAAATTCAGCTAGAATTTTTTTTATAAATATTTTTTTGCGAATCCTGCAATAGGTGGTAGTGTGGTGAGGACGTTAGTTTTATCAAGATACATCCTCACTCCAGCCTCTCAGCCGGGAGAAATCTAAAGATAATACTTTGTTTTATTCGCTTCGAAAGCAATCTGAACTTGCTGCTCCTTCCAGTGACAGGCGCCCTTCTGGAGCTTAGAATTCGGTATTTAAAGAGGCTCCACGATCAATATGGAGATCCCAAAGCAGTAATCTGAATATTTTCTCCCCCTTCCTACATTCCAAATAAAAGGTAAACTGACCTCCTTGATTTAATTGTCTCGCATAACTTCACCAATCTTTCTTCCCCAACATTCTATCATTCACCGGATTCAGATCACTTTCCAATTATAAATCAAATTATTGGATCCACTTCTCAATATGCCAGAATCTTTTTCCCACCATTAATTGGAAAGAATTCCAAAACATCATTAATAACAAAATTGCATCCTACCCTCTAATTCAAGATCCACCCTCCACCGAGAAAATTGACCTCCAAATTGACCTTCTAAACGACTTAATTTTCATTGCCAAAAGTGATTGACCACCTACTACAACCTACTGACCACTATCACCAACAAAATAAACCCCTCTTCCTCCTCATACATGCAGACCTGTAAATACCGACCCAGATGTCAATATGTAAAATATAACATTCAAAAAGACAAAATTGCCCTCAGCAACCTCTGCAAATCCATCTGTAATAAAACACGTATCTTTCTTTTCTCCAAATGGAATTCTTTTGCTTGCACTCTCTCTTGAAAATAACATCCTATGGAAAATATTCAAATCCCTTATTATATACTCCAGTCATTGGTGCCAAAAAGCAAGCACGGTGCGTTTTCTAGATGTGAAGAGATGATTCATTATATAAACCGACATTGGGAGAATGTACTAAATTCAGTGTTTAAGGATGTTTATTTAATGTACTACTTGTTGTGTAATCTATCATGGTACAGTTGCATTGATTGATATCTTTAAATAACTTTAAAACTGTGTTCCACTACCCTATGTTTAATAAATAATTTACAGAAAAGATCTTTAAACTTTAAATCTATACATTTCGTTATCATAACACAGATTTCCGACTAAAAATGGGACATTCTTACACAGAGTATTGTAAAAGAATTCCTTTACAACCCATTTCCTTATTTTGTTTGCAGAGTATCTTATTTGGCAAATAAGCCAACAAATGTTATCAATAAATTTCACGGAGTAAGGCGTAGTTTTGTGGAAATCCATCTTAACAACAAGAACGCAAGAATAAGAAGTGATCGTACTTTTCCACAACTTTATTACAACACAACCGGTTTCAGCAACTTATCGCCATCATCAGGTTCAGGTTACTAAACTTATCAAGATATTTATTATTTATTTTTAAAATTTATCAATTTAATTACATCAAGACAATCCATCAAACAATAACTCTTTGATAAAATCAGTATATAATTAACTTCTAAAATTGTTTTAAGCAATGCCCAAGAAACATAATTTCATTTGATCATTTCATCAATACTGATTTTTTTACCCATGAACTGCGTAAAGTCATTCTTATATTCCTCCACTCTTTGAATTCATTGCTGTAAAATTTAATACTTTTCGAAAGAAGTGGACATTTTCCTTAACAGAACATCTGGTGTTGAAATAAGCCTGATCTATCTTTTGACTTAAAATCAATGCCATAAGGCGAATGTAAACTGAGTTTTGAATGTAGAGGTTGTCAATGCACTTATTTGTTTCTTACACCTTGGAGTTTAAATAAGCAGATTTGGGCGTATATCGACTCTTATGTATATGATTGTCCAGCCTAAATTACTGGGGCAACAGGCTGGCCATTTGTTAATATGATGGCCCACTCCACCTCACCTGGGAAATAATCAGAAACCGACACTTATTATGGGTTAGATTCAAACAAGAGGCCCCAAATTCCCCCTTGTTGGAATGCATTGGCACGATTTTCAATAATTTTAAAAAATAACTTTTTGAGCAAATAGAATGATAAAATTTCATATGCTTTGGCCCTTAATATATTAACAAATAAAGTTACCTTTCATATAAAAGTATTCATGGGTTCAATGCCAGGAGTGAAATATTTTGAAATTCCAAAAAATATTTTCTAGCTTTGCATGAAAGATGTACTGATACATCTGATAAATCTTCGTTGTATTATAAAAATGTTTATAAGAAATTAGGAAAAAATTAACAATTTTCTACGTTTAATGGTTCTGACTCAGAAGAGCCCGTAATCATGATTATGTCCTTAAGAATACATGGGTTAGATATTCGAAAACTTTTTAGTCTTTTTCTTATGTGTATAAGAGACAATTTGACACCTCTACAGAATGGCTGTATCCCTGCGTATATTCACTATTTGTTTGTTGTAAATGGTTATAGGTTCAAGTGTAGGGGTTGCTTACTATATCTCCGTAAGAAATACACGGGAAAAGAAGAACACATTAGTTTCTCTCACCAATGCCTAATTAACTAACACTCAATTGAAATAACAGCACTTCCACCTGGGTAGTGTAACCTCCTTTGTATTGTAAGGTATTATTTATAGTAAGATAATGTGTGCGACATGTGTAGAGGATGACAGGAATACACATATTTTGAATTTATAAAAATTAATTACACTTTATTAGAACTAATTCATGTTAAGAGTATCAATGTAGTTAGGAGTAAAAGTTATTAGTATATGTTTTATTCATTAAATAAGGAATATACTAATAATTTTTCAAGATTAATAAATTTCAAGAAAATGTATAATTCATTCCTTTTGGAAAAAGTTCTGGAAAATTGAACATTTTGTATCAAGAAATAAATATATTTTCCTAAGAAAGAGTATGATAATCTAAAGATTGGGAATGGAACAATAAACATTTTATCATTCCTTAATGCTAAATCATTGTCAACATGTTAGTTAGTTAGTAGTCCTTAGCAAGACCTTTAACGTAAATTTGAAATAATAACATAAATTAGCAGAAAGAAATATCACTGATGCGATCATCTAAAACACTGAATTAAAGTACACATGATGGATAGTTTTTATGAACAATTAATTACGTAAAACTATGCATGAGATAACTGAGAACACCATAGTTCTGATGATTTAAAAGAAATAGTCAACTAAGTAGGGGAAATATTACCCACACAAATATCAAACAATTCTAGATAAATTTTGTTGAAATTTGTATGTAGGGCTTCAATTAGCAATACAAAAATTAAATCCAAATTGCAATTGTAGATGAATCTAGTGACCATAGATATTGTAACCAATTATTGACTAAGGGCAATTGATAGAGGGATTTACTTATAGGTTATGCATCAGTTTCAAGGACAAACTTATATGACTGTATTCATCTGAGTTCTATATGACAATTAGGAAAGATAAAATATTATTTATTTTAAGTTTTATATAAATAACAAAAGTAAGGATAACAGGAAGACAAATGATTAGCAAATTAAATATTTGTCCTTCAAATGAAAATTATGGGCAAGGATACTTCGTGATCTAATTTTCTTCTCATTTACAGCTTACCCTTTCTACATGTTATCAAGCTTGCAACACTTCATTATAGCAATTAAAATAAACGCATTAATCTGGATCCTATCCTGGATTTAAGTTTAGCTTCACTTAATAACCCAGCTGAAAACCCACGAGGATTTCACCTAATGTATTTACCAGAAAATACTAATCCTAAACTATTTTCAAACTTAAGTCCTAATCCAAAACTCTTTTCACAAATAGATGATATAATTTTAATTGAAAAATATTATTTTATTTCCTTTTTAAATACATTCAATAAAATATTTACTGACAGCCTTTCTGTACTAGTAATATCTATATTACTAACTTTTTGATGAATTCATACATAATAAAATCATTCCAAGTTATTAGATAAAGAAAGGTGAAGGAGATTATGATATTTTCAAACCCAAAATATTTTTACTGTATTATTATCTTACAGTGTTTATGCAGATTCAGTTAACATTAATAAATATTTATTCCATTCTCTCCATTTTAAAGTCTTTTATCATGACCTGGAAGAAACAAGAGTATTGACTGTATTTTAGCAAATTACAGTCAAAAGTATTAAACAAGCAAACACAAATGCCTACCAGTCAAACATCAATTTCAAGCTGAATTCAGAGTGAGTATTCATTTAAATTTCATCAATCAATTTTCCTCCTGTTCCCTCAAACTCTAAGTATGGAACCTCTGCATATTCAATTATTATTAAGTATGATAGTTCAATATTCTTGAGTTGATTTTTTTATTAATCTGTACATTGAATAATTAATTATATTTATGAATGCAGTCGTATGTGGAAGTTGGTAAATAAACTCACCCAAATTAATGCCAAACAAATCAAAAGATTTTATTTTATTTTAAATACAGAGTTTCATTAATGCCTTTGCTTGAAAATTATTGGCTCCACATCTCAACAGGCAATTTAACAAGCATCACTTTCAGAATGATAAAATATTTTTTCCATATCTGTTCTTGATTATTCTTTAAAAATGTTCTTATATACGGAAAAATATTTATAATCTTTATTACTCATTTAGGAAACCTTGCATAAGAAGTAAATATAGATCAAGATTACTAGTTACTTTCTACAGTAATATATTTAAAAACAGAAACGCTAAAGGATCCTTAAAGTTTCTCATATACCTTTATAAGATATGTGTTTGAATGTTATTATTATAATATTTGTAATTACACATTGAAATTAAAATTTACCCCTTTCCCTGAAAATTAATTATGATTTATTTAATTAATTATGAACTACCGAACAAATCGAACATATCTAAAAAAATTACCAAAAAAAGTACCATTTATCAATTGAAGGGTCAAGAGGTACAGGCTTTTTCAATGATGGTGATGAATTCAGAATGTGATGAGCATCTTCCACAGTTATACGGAACGGACTAACAGAAATGGAAAGATTTTCACATGAAATTTCTTTGTTTCCCTCACCACCTTTAATAAGATTGAGCCAATGGTTATGGGCCATATCTATCACCCTTAACGCAAGATCTCGCCCTTTAATTTCTCCATTTAAGGCAAACTCATTTTCCGGTTTCCCATCCACTCTTTTATATCTCCGTAACCATTCTTTTGTGGTTTCTAAAACATTAGGAAACTCTTTCGTGATATCCTTTATATCGCTAAGACGATGGCACATTTCATCCTCTACGTTAATTCCAATTATTTTCCAATCAGTCTTGTTTCTATCAATTACAGCTAAAACACCTAATACTTTCACTTCAATAACTTCTCCAGATTTGGGAACACGATCACCAATATCTATAATATCCAGAGGTTCCCCGTCACCTTTACACTTTGTAACTGCATCCACAGTATTCGTGTCTTCCCAAGTTTGCGGTATCGAACCGTAATTCCACATTATACCATGGTATGGGAAGCAATTTTTCACATACCGTAATTTACCACCACTCGCATCCTGTTTCATAGGGTTCAAACTTTCTGATATACATACTTCCATTTTAGCATTCGTCCAACGAGGCATTTCCACTATCATATTCACAGTTTTCTCTTTTACATTAGCCCATAAAGGTATGTCATGAAAAGGAGATACAGGACCATTCTCGTTACAAATAAAAAGTCTGTAGTCACTTGCGTTAGGAGTACCCCTTTCTCTGATCGAATACATTTTCAAATGAAACAATTTCTTTCACAGTATATACCACATCGATCATAATTTGTACAAACAATTTTTGTATCTTTTTGTTGGTAACGAGTCTTGATATCCTTTCTGCTTTCAACTCTAAAACTAGCGCCAACCTATTCGGAACTAAAACAAACCTACTGAGCCGCACCGGAAACTTAAGGCGCGTACTCGAATAAAGGAAGTATAATGCTTTTCAACCTTATGGTGTTAAAGAGGCAGCGAGTTAATTTTTAAATAGTGTTAGTAAGCAATCTTAGAATAAAACCCCCCTCAATGTAAGAATTGACAGTAAAAATTAAAACCTTACAAAACAAAAGTTATTAAAGGTAAAAATTTTATCATTGGTATGATTCCTGTGTTATGTCTCGTACAGTTCAGTATTGTACAGAAAAGCAGAAGTATATATCAGAACTGTATGGTCATTTCACGATTATAGATTCTTGCACATTCTAAGAATAACATTCCTAACAGTACTCTCACTTGGAATGGGCGACAGATTAACATAACATCCTCGTGTAAAAACAAAATTAATTTAGAACATTTTTTAGGAGGTTTAAAGGGATCGAATTTTTTTTAATGATATTTTTTCTTTAGTGTATTCTTTTCTAATAAAAGTGAAAGGATTAAAAATGTCTAGAGCGAACGAGCAGCATTTTCAATCACGTAGCTTTTAAATTGGTACATTTCACAAAGAAAACAGATTAACCGGTAAACACGAGGAAATAGCGACAGAAATGTAGAAATCGGGAGTTAAAAGTATCATCGTCACCGATGACGGCAAGGTATGCTCATTTAGTCTCCGTAACCCTAAATGTGATCGTAGATAAGAAGGCCTTGACCATCCTCGTTAGATCGTCTTTTCTGGGATAGTATTCGAAGCCATACAGGTGGCTCTGTAGAAAGCAATATTCCGTCATACCTTCCCTTGCTATCGAGCTGTTTACATCGCCATTTTCTATTAAAATGAATTTTCTTCGGAGGTTGGTGATTGTTCAAGTTTTCCTATTAATCCTGCTGGAAGGATGTTACGCTCAGATGGATAGCGGTAAGTCATACTTACGCATTATTTGGTATATTTAATCAACCTTAGAGGACCACCAGTTTGTGGTCCCGTTTGAAAGAAAATGTGATACGTATACGAGGAGAGGTCTTAAATATCCGTCTACTTTATGATGAACTCCTTAGCTTTTAATTTCGGAGATATATCAATTATAATAGATTTTTGAGATTGTCAATAGGACTGTATTGATCTCGTTGAAAGAAAATTAAGTTATGCATGTCATTCATTTGTATCTAACTTTCGAGAAACAGTTTTGGCATAGTTCGTAATCATATCATTACCGATTCGTCCCATTTATAACGATTTAGCGACATCTTAGTATCTCTTCAAAAATCGTTTTAAATAATTGCGTTCCTTATCTTTACTACAATCCTAAAAATATTACTGACGAATTAAATGGAGTAATATTTGTTTGTATTTCTAATATCAGTTGATTCAACAGAACCATTTGTTTTTCAATGAATGCGGGAAAAATAGGAGATGTTCTTTCAATTTTTTTTTAGAACATTCATTAATGATAGGTCTGAAATTTTATATGAATTACAATTATAAATATCAATTTCAATGTTATGAACTTCATCCGATCGATTTCTATCGAATGTTGCTGATTGGGATATGACGTAAAGGAGGCAGGCAGTATTTTGAAAATGAATAAGTATCATCTCGTTACTTGTCTGAAAAGACATAATGTTGACAAACTATATGCAATATCTCCTTGATGTTGAGGTTGAGCAGCGGTAAGTACTTATCTGTAAACTTCTTATGCTCGAGGTTCATTTACCATTCAATGGTTCACTATATGGTACGCTTAAGTCAGGATTATATATATGTACATAATATACAAAGAAATATGCTCTATCAATGATTGCTATCAGAAAAAACTTGTAGGATTAATGAAATTTTGCAAGTAATATTTGTATAATACACGACATTAGTTTTCCGTTTTAAATAAAGAAGAGGATTTTTTTATGTCTAACGTATAGATTAAACAAATCTTCAAAAATGATTTCCTTTTAGCTACAAAGCTTTTTTACGTTAAATTATTTAATATTAATAGTAAGTTTGAAGCGATAAATTTAAATTCAAACATTCGTCCAGAATTTTATTGAGGAAAATTATGCTTCGTTCTTGTTTTAATTCGAAAACCTTAGGCTTTAGGAGTCTTATTGTCTGGAAATTTTGATATTATATACAGTTTGTGTTTTAGGTATTCTCTAGTATTTATTTTATCGTAGAAGCATTTTAGGCATTTCCCCATAGTAACATAAGCAGCAAAAGCTATAGAATAAAGCCTAAACATTTAAAGGAATTTCTTTAGTCTAGAGTTATGATTCGTACACTTGGAATCTAAAACTCATATAATTTTGGTTCATTTGCAGAGGAGTGTTTCATAAGAAACCGCAATGGCGAGGAAACTGGAGACTGCATCGCCTTGAGAAACTGTCCTCAATTGCATCAGCTGATAAAAGTGGGAAAAAGACCCGTTCCGTGCGGAAAATTTGCTGGTAGGGATCCAATCGTGTGCTGTCCAAGGAAAACCTCCACTGAAGATGCTTCAACTACGATTAAACCGTCAAGAAATCGAAAACCAGAGATTGTGAATAGGTTGCCCGGGGAGACAGCTAAACAATGTAAATTATAAGTTAATTATTAGATTAAGATTAGCTCAATTTACACTGAAACTGTTTCAAGGAAACTTATTCAAAACTAATTAATCTAAACTAATTGGAAATAATTCAACTTGAATTAACGGGTAACATATTTTATATTTTCTTATTGTTTTATTAATTAAGACGGTTCAAATACTTCGTTCATTACTTACTTAATTTACGGACGTTATGGTCCGTGCGAATGATTTCACATTTTTTAATCGAAAGATCATGTTTCTGAATCAATTAAAGGGTGTAATCAATATCGGTCCATAATCTGCGGCAGATCCAAATTTCCACAGGCAATAGGATTTGCTGTTGGTGGAGTTACAGCTGCTCAAGACGAGTTTCCTCACATGGTGAGAGGTTTGTATTGATAAATTATACAAAAACTGCTTTAGAATGAATTAAAAGTTAAACGGGTCTTTGAGAATTAGTAATACATAACAAATGCTCTATATAAAGTATCTTGCAAATGCTTTTTTATCTTTTCATTTCTTGATTCCTCAGGTAGATTTTTTGATAATATTTTAACACTAATCCTCTAATTTTATACTATTACATTAACATTAAAATAAATTTTAAATTTGATTCAAATAGAAGATCACAAAAATGTATAACCAAGGGATTTACCAACATGAGCCAAAAAATTTGAACTAGATATTTTATAAGTATGCTTCAACCCATTCAGAATCAAATTTTTTAAATATACTTATATAGTTTTCTGAAATATAACGGAAGATGTAAATAGGTGTCTTATGCATGATTTCAATGGTACAGGCTGCTGTAGGATATGGGAACTTAGACCGAATCATCTGGGGCTGCGGTGGAACCTTGATCAGTGAAAACTTCGTCCTGACAGCTGCTCACTGCCTCTACAACCAATTGAGGTAACTAATTAATTATCATTAGTAGGAATAACACTAACATTAAATTCAGAATAAATTGCTAAGAGTTGGTAACTATTGGTTAGTTTCTATTTAACTGAGAACTGTGTTATCTTTTGCGCATAACCAAAATTTATTGATCGACTAGTCGTCGAATTTATTGTCATAAAGTATTAAGGGTGATGGTCCGATTACGTTACCCTGTGGGACCCTCGATAGACCCTTTTTGAACTTCAAATGATTTCCATTCTTTCTTCTCATAAACCAAATTAATTAATTGATCAAAGATTAATTACTTCAGCCTCTCTTGATAATAATATCTTCATGCACATCTTACAGGGGCGTCGCAGCCTGGGTACATTTAGGCACTATATTCTTAGAGGATGAACTGAGGGGAGAGTTTGACAACCCATCCATTGGTAGAATGGGTCAAACGCATCGAATATTGGAAACCATTCCTCACCCTCAGTACAAGCGCACCTCGAAATACAACGACTTGGCTCTTCTTAGGATCGGAGACGCTCTATCGAGGAACTCCTTGTCCACTTTAAGTAAAGCCATTCATCCAGCTTGCATTCTTGCCAAGCAATATTTTACCAGAGACGCTGTGGCCTTGGGATGGGGTCGCCTTGGGCACGGTGAGTGTTTCCAAGGAATTGTTTACAATATAGCCCTTTCATTATCTAGTGATGATGCCTCATAATTACTATTCTTCGTGTTTAACATCCACCGGATGACTCGGTCTACCTCTACGATGCTTTTCTTTGACATTTCACCTTCATTTCACTCGCGAGGTGGAAATTTCTTCAGATGCTGTTCACAACATAATAGCATTGAAGAGTAATACTTTCTCTCATTGTAATAAATTTCCTCCATATTCTTACTCGTTCATAGAATTGTTTTATTCTGCAAGTTTTTCTTTTATCCTTATTTTAAAAGAGCAAATTATTTTTCCACGCATGAACGTCTCATCTATGTCGATGGGATTTTACCGTAAAAATTTCATAATATGTTCAATTAACTTTTCCTTACATTCAACAGCAATTTATATATATATATATATATATATATATATATATATATATATATATATATATATATATATATATATATATAAATTTTGTCGTGGATTGATATCTCCTCAATCCCTTTTACTATTCGATTTTTGCTTATGTTTCTGGCTAAAAATTGTAATTTCGATCTCCCTAAATAGTATGATCCTAGTTTTGTCGTAACAAATTTTGTTTTCTATTTATAAAATCATTATTGATGGGTTTACGAATAATATTAATCTTGTAACCATGTGAAGCTTGAATTACCAAAGAATATGTTATAGACAAATATCTATCGGAATTTTGAAGCTGAGGACCTGTCCCCTGACCTTCAAAAGGTTCCACTGAACATCTTGGACAACATTTATTGCAACAGAAGCTTCAATCTTGAAATAAGGACGACTTCCCAATTGCAGAATGGCATTGACGATTCGATGATCTGCGCTGGAGATTTAGAAGGAGAGCGGGACACTTGTGAGGCGAGTCTTTGCAACTATTAAACTCATATACATATATATATATAGTTCACACTTTTCCTTAATACAAACAGAGATGGGGATTTCAGAAGGTATCCATAAGGATTTGATGAAGGTTTATAAATAAAAGAAGCAATCTCAGTAAAGTAAATACGTTAAAATATCCTAGCAACATTGAAAGAGAAATATTACGCCAGATGACGCCAAATGCCAGAGTTTCCATCTTCGTTGATTTGAAAGTTTTCTGCTACTGAATCCAATGAGATAAAAGATTAATTTTAACAATCTCACGAATAGATTATTGAGGATATCTGGTTATGTTTGAATCGAAATCAACTAATACTATGTCACAGAAATGGTATATTCTTGGATTAATCGTGATTTTTGTTGAAAAAACACGATCTTTTTCGCAGGGTGACTCTGGAGGTCCGCTACAGGTTAAGTCGCAAGAGTGTTCTTCCGTGTACGAGGTGATTGGGGTGACATCCTTTGGAAAATCTTGCGGATTCAAAGATTCTCCTGCTGTATACACTCGCATCGCATACTTCATTGAATGGATCGAGTCGCACGTTTGGCCGCAAGAAGAGTGACATTTTTGGATTGTGAAATTTAAAAAGATGAGTAGTCATGCGCAAAATACTTTGCAACTTCGAACAAAAAACGTACTGAAAATATTTAAAATTGTATATTTTAACCTCGAGTTTAGCCATTTAATGATGGATAGGGACTCGAGAATTATATTTTCAAGAATTTTATAAACATTGAACAAGTGATAAAGTACAGTTTGTCATATGATTTGTCCACACCGTTGAGAACTGTCGCTTAAATTTAGACATACACACGTTGTTCGGTCTATGATATAAGTGTAAATATTTGTGAGATGTATATCATATTAAAATTTACAAATATTGTATTATAAGAAGTTTGATATTTATAACTCGTTTTCAATAAAATAAATCACCAACTGATGCTAGTGTCATTCAATTGAAATTCTGTTTCCAACTGATGGTCCTTTATTTTAGAATTGAAACCGCAGATCAGTATGTTGCTCATGTTCTTGAATCCACTTGTCAGCTTTTGCGTTTAAATCTGGAGAGAATTCATTTCTCCAAGACCCGCTTTTACCTTGAGGGAAAAATATTGAAAGTTATTTAAAGTTATGAAATTTTGTCTAGTTAGTATTGCCTTAGAGCTATTAATTTCTAAAGAACTTTTCACCATTGCAATGTAATAGAAAACTTATAAAAAAGGTATCTATTGCTCAAATTCACATACCGTGCGATGTATGAAATTTTTTAACTGCGAAACAAATTAACAGCATTTTTTTGAATGAAGGGAATATCCAATATTTCTTTGAAATACTTTGTATTCTACAGTGTTATTATTTGCTCGATTTTATTTTAAATTAAAAGCATGGAAAGAGTGTTTACTAAAATTTGGTTATACTTAAAGGGTTTTACTGAAGAGGCCCATTCCTGCAGTTATTTAGAACGGAGTGAAACTAATTTTCTTTCACGAGTGGTATTAAATGTCTCTTCTGTAACATGTTTTTAACTATCTTAAAGAGGAAATATTTCATAACCAGAAATAGTTACGACCCAAATCGACTGACTTTCCGTATTCCGAAAGAATAAATACTTGAATATCTTCTTCCAAGAGACGAGAATTTTTGGTAGGTCAACTGCCTATGTAAATATTGAAAAAGAACAGAGTTTTAGAAGATAAGAGCGACGACTGTGGCACATGATTTATCGTGTCTGAGCTACAATATGGCTGTATTCGTAACACTTTCTCTTATTTCAAAGATTAAATTATCATTTTCAGAGCATAAATGGGGAATATAGTGCAAATTTAATTGGCGTGATGAGAAATCTCAAAATTAGAAGTTAACAATGATACGTATTGTTTACAACTTAGCTGATTGGTAGATTAAGATGACGCGCACGGTTATTTACTTTATACGATGCTTCGTTTAAAACGATAAATTGAAGAACGACATTTATGAATGAATATGAACTAACAATAAACCTCTTGGAGACGACAACAGAATATTATAAATTTGAAATAATAACATGAAGAACGCCATACCTTGACGAAAGTGTCCGGGCAGTTCTGAGTTAACTATCCCCTGTATTTTACCATCCATTTCGGATACGAACGTTGGATTATTTTTAAAACTGTCAATTTTCAGATGCTCCATAAGCTTTGGAATCTGATCATCTGTGAGGGGTTTATTCAAAAATGAAGCTATTTTGTGAAGAGTCTTGGGTAGGTCCTGGAATAGATAAAATCATTTTCAAAAATGCGGCAAGTTATCACGAAAGAGTGAAAAGTTTCTGACACCCAAAAATTGAACGATAATCGATCAAACTTTAATATATTTTTAATTTCGTTAACTTCAAATAATTTTATAGTAGATACTGTCCTATAAATAAATAATGTTTTATTATCCTTTATGATTCTTGTCACTCTTAAATGAGTCACAAACATCGTGCTATAATCTGGCTTAAATTAAATAACGGACCTTTTTCATATCTTCGTAGAATAAGAAGAGCATATTGGGATGGTCCTTCAATTTCCATGCTTCCAAGACGTGTTCCCAGTATGGAGCCCACAGCACTGAAGGGAAATAAAGCAACCAATCAGACGAAAGGAAAAAAATCGAATTATTTCAAGTTTCAGATGAGGAAAATACTACCTAATCCTCTTTGAAATAAATCCCAATACTGCTCAAAATTTCCTTCATAACCGAACGGCTTTAACCATCTGGCTTGGTGATAACACGATACTGCAACATCCTTTGGGTTTCTAGCCACGTAAATAACCTTTAAAAGCATAATAAATATGTATAATATTTTTCCAATATGCTGTGATGGCGGACTAACTAATGTGCAAGCGAAATACTAAGATCTCGTAATATATTTTCAGTTGGATATAAATGTACCTCAACGGATCCTTTTTATGGAATTTTATTACGAAATTATTTATATGATCATTTATCAGGCTCACCAATATGCTGATAAAACGTATTTTGATACAGAACGTCCAGAAAGAAACTATGCTAGTATGGAGAACGTATGTTCATAGTTAAATATAGGGTATGTATTATGAACTAGCAATCGTTTACTTAGTAAGGAATTCAGAAATTAAGAATTAGTCTGAAGAAGAAGTGCGCAAAATTTTACTTTAAATGATTGTTGAATGTAAATTATTAGAATCTGAAATACAAAACTTACTTTGCACGTGTCGAGAAGTTTAGGAGGTAGAAGGCTGAAAGGAAGGTGAGTCTTAATATGACGCGGAGACTTCATCTCTTGTACTCTTAAATAAATCGGAGCTAAGGCTTCCTTGAATTTTTCAGCATCTTCCGGGCTCATATTATTTATTTCTGTCAATTTCTGTGCGAAAGATTCCGCCATTAAAATACTGCCACTACAAAGAAAATAAATATCACACACGATGAAATAATTTGATAATTATGGAGAAAAAAAGGCCTCATCAGCCAATCAGAGTATAACGTCTAAACGTAAAGTAATGAGAATAATTTTTTTCAAAACATTTCAAACTCGTTTACATTGATCTTATAGGATATTGAATGATATTCTATGAACGGCTTTCTAGAATAAAATATATTAGTTTGCGTGTTAATTCATAAGTGTTTCGCTAGATTTCTCGGAAGAAAAATCAACACATATAAAGATACGAAACATTTATAAAAAGTTTTTTAACTGATACGGAATGAATTATATACATATTTGATATATTTTTTTAAAAATACTATTAATTTATTATATAAGCCTGATACTAAATATATTAATCTAAATTATATATAAGTTCTTTGGTTTACGTCTAGTTATAGTCCTCTGATATTTAATAGAAACTTACTCGATGAAAGGAAATCTTAATCTCAACTTTTCTTGTGCCGCCCTTTCATAATCCAAGTCGTTGTTAATCAGCCAAGTCATCTCTTGGGTCCAAGTAGTTCCTTAAGGAAAAAAATATCTTTTGATACCCATTGCGAATTTTATCAAGTTTTTATTGATACGTTATTAAAGATTCAGTTGTACTTACGGTTGGTCGCGGAACATGATAGTTCATCAAAATTTTAATCCAATAAAATTAAGGTTACCTTTTTTATTTAGCAAAAGATAAAACAAGTTAAATAACAGCCCATAAAAGGTCTTTCCAAAAAAGGGAAACTTTTATGTGTAATAATGTCTTTATTTTAAAAAAATATATCAATAAAATGCACAGAAAAATTGCCAGGTATTCTACATAGCAATGCCATAACTTTAAAAAGACTATTTGATTAATAAAATAACATAAGATTAATAGAGATTAGAGTTCGATTTTTATAAAAATATTTATCATTGGTTTGTGAATAGATACCTGATCTCGGAAAAGTAACAACCCATACGTCGTCCTCCCTGAGAGGCAAATTGCAGATTCCGGAAGCTTGGTCTTTGAACTTTCCGCAAAGCAAATACTTTTTTGGTCCAGCTTGTACGTACTTATCATCGTTCCCGTGGTAGACAGACCATAACTCCTTGTTCATCTCCTCGGGAGCTTCGATTACTTCGTACGGCAGGGACATCTGAATGAAATGGGCGAAAAATCATATCTTATATACATACAATATGTTGAATAATCTGAATTAATATATAGAGCAAGAAACGAGTTCCAGAAGCTGCAGACAGTATGACTGGCTGATACATATATAAGATGGACATAATATAAGACACATATTAATACATGTGAAAGATGGTTTAAGTTTCTATTTTAGTTTATAGAAGCACGCGCTAGGTTATAAATGTGAAAGATAATTAATGGGCGCATTCATATACATGTATGTATATTCATATAACAAGGCGTACTCGTATGTTTATATAAAATTGCACGAAGATTAATACAAACAATTAGTCACACTTAATATAACACGTATTAACTCAAAGTCAAGTTATGTAAATAGTCTAAATATGTACTGTTGATTATTCTTATTATAAAAAAGAAGTTAAAGGAAAAGAATTTAGACCCGTGTGTGCTTCTTTATTATCAACGAATAAGACGGTTCTCACTTTGCTACTCTCCGACTGTAAGAAAATGCTTTCCCGATTTTCAATCCATTCCAATGGCCATCGTGTAAAGGAAAATTAGTAGACGTTTGTGAGACTATGGTTATGCCCCAATTCTTTAAATTTTGGGATATCTTCCGGGAGAAGTCGTCAAACGAACAAGTATTTCCTTTCTCCGTATGAAATACTTCAAAAATCCTATCTCCTCTATCTTTCTTACATTAATTCTTAATATCAAATAAAAATATTACTCTATTAAACAAACATGGTTCACGGAATCGAAAATAGTAATTCAAAGATAGCCCAGAAAAACTCCGAAAAATAACAATAATATTCGAACTTATTTTATTTCAAAAGCGATCGTAATAACATATTTTCAACCACGTGAAAGGATATATGCAATAAATTTATTGGTAATTAGATAATATTTAGAAAATAAAAGTTTATCGAAGATTTATATTAATACTAGTAAAATAAAAAAATTAATTGTAGATTAAAAAATTAATTGTAGATGTAGATTTATGATTAACCTTAATATCTTTTTTAATCTCGAAAGTGTAGCACAATCCGAGTCGAAACACAAAATATCATCATATCACAAGTCTATATAATATATCGTTCGTGTTTTCAACTTCAAAGTTCCCGCTCTTTCGCGATCTGATTTGTTAAAGGTTTGACGTTTCGTCTATAGAGAGAGTACGTGTTGAAGGAAAACAATGCCGTTAATCATTAGAGAACCTATGTAAGGGATACTCTATTATTAATAATTGACCCCAAGGGATATCGTAACTACTTACGTTCCCTTTTTGGTGTGGGTGAGCGAAGATATGTTTTTCGTTTTGGTTTAACGTAGAGCTGGATGGTAGCGGAAGTGAATCCTGTACTCGTGTTTTCTGTGTCTATCACGTCCGCTGCCGAAGACCGACTGAGAAGAGAGTAGGGAGAGTGGTTTTGACCTTCTAACGACCAAGATATTTTGCAGAGCTCTCAATGAGGGAGAAGGAAATTCAATTTCATTTCACTGCGTTTACACCATAGTTCTCTGCGCATGATTAGCTCTATACTATTCTTATCTGTTAAATTCCGTTAGATTTCTATTGTCGTTTATATCACGATGAAGTTTATTGAATGTTATAAATTACCAAGTGCACACATACTTGATGTACAGGCAGAGATGATAATTTTTCGGGTTACAAGTGGTTTACGCTTCCTACTATTATAGGGCAAGAGAACAGGAAATGTTCTTTACTACTCATTCATTCCTTTATGTATGTATTAATTACAATGGCATAATGATAACCTACCTAGTGAAACAAAAAAAAACATTCAGGCTGAAGGGTGGATCAAACAAGTGACCAAAATTTGGCTGATAAGAATAAGGCTCTAAACGAAAAATAAGATGCAACTTACAATTAGTTTCACTAACAATTACGAAGTGCTGATTACCACTAGCACATCTACGGTATTTTTTCTTTAGAGAGAAACATTAGACAATTTAAGTGACAAAGGTTAATTAAAAGAAGCTCTCTTCACAACCTTCCAAGTACTTTGTTACGTATAAATCATCGAGAAAAGCTAATTTATTGGTTTTACGGTCGAAATCGTCGTGTTCCCTAAAGAATCTGCTTTCTACCTCGGAGACAATTAGCGATTAATGCCACTTTATATTATTAAAGCTTGCATAACATCTCGTATATCATATCTCTTCCAGGTTTCCGATAGTAGGTCACCTACTGACCAATATAAACTACTTCCTTGTTTCAAACTGTGCAATTTTTTCGTAAAGAATAATTTGTGTCAGGGGATTGCAAATATAAGAAATAATAAAAAGTACATGTAACAATTGTTGTATCGTAATAATGTATCGTAAGTGACGATGGAATAAATAAACAAAATATATTCACGCCAAAATACATCTTGCATATTACATATACAGAACGGGATTTGAAAAGATGTAATTGAAATTAAAACTCTATATCTTACGTTAGACAAATTCTCCATATGAATTTTATTAAAGGAATTGGCAAAAATTTTCTTCGATGCTATTTTATTTTGAACGCTACATTCATTTTAAGCATACTCTGACACCATAAGGAAGAGTAAAATAGATTAATTTTTTCGAGAGTAATTGGCTCTGATTCTTGCGATCAAATTCGGTTAATAAGATTTGTTTCTTAAATTATCTTCGCAGATTTCTTAACTGGATCTTATATTAGGTTTTATTTTGCAATGAAATTTGGCGTATCAGAACCTTTTCAGTTTTCAAATGCGAATTACTATTCCAGTTTCCTAAATCATTAAAATATTCGTGTATTAATTATCTATTAATTATCATTTAATTATCCCGCCATATCTCATTATTACGTACGGACTCGTAACCTCCTAAAATTAATTATTTTTTTCACCTTTGTCTTCTTATATATATCTAATATAATTGTATACAAGTTTACGTCATTCAAATGACCATGATAATGGAGAGAGAGAGCGCTGGTCAAACATCGATTTGAGGAAGGAAACATCGTGATATAATACAATACTAAAATGAGCTCGAGCAGAGTTCCTTTCATCAATAACTCAGTCAATTGATTTTTTGTGTAATTTATTCCGCTGCGAAAGGGAAATTCCTTCGGAGAGGCACGTATATAACTCACGAAATATGCCACATTTTTAATCCCTCAAATAAATTGGCTAGCGAAGCCTAATTTTGCCAATCTATCACGTTGTAAGCAATTAGTGATTTGAAGGTATTTAAAAGAATTATGATTTACATTGTAGGAGTCAGAATATTTTTAATCAGGATAAATGGGCATGAGCCAATTCTGTTCCAAAAGAATGTATAGAAGATAAAACTGCAACAGAAGAAAATATTTTCGTTTGCATTAGTCTTTGAATAAATTCTAAACACATCATTCAAGATGGAAAGGAAACATTCTACATTTCTTTGTTCCTGATTTGATAAGAGAATGAATAGTGATGATTTGCCAGATTCTGTTCTCAACTTGTTTAGTTCCATAAGACCACTGGCTACTTCCAAAAGTTTAATCGTTTTAAATGCGTTTCAACACGCAAAAAATAATATCAATAGAGCCATTCATAATAAAACATCGACAATATCTTTAAGAAAATTCCAAAGAAGAGCTTGCTGTTGATTTGTAAGGAAAAAATTTCTATAAAATCCCCATCGCACTATATTCAACTACTTTTATTGAAAAGAACGTGCTTCAAATATTATTCCTATTTAATTTTCATAAGAAATCCATCTACCTTTTTATTAGATATATTTAACTCCCAAGGAAAATATTTAAATTTATTTATATGTATAAAACTTTTCAGGCTGACTGACAATCTTGACATATACTCACCTCAAATTAGTAAAATATCCAACCCAATATGTTGATGAATAAAGAGCCTCCGTTATTTCTAACTATACGCCAACTTCATTTGGAGGTAAATATATTATATAAGTTGGAAAGTGAGTCATTGTCGTTGAGACATCGGATTGAATGACGTGGTTCGATATAATTGCCTTTGAATTCGATTAATCCTCTTTTCCTTGAATCAAACAGCATCTTACATTTATATTACCAGAGTTAAGTCATCAGTTTAAAAATCCCCCATTGGTGTCATTTCAAACGTCCATGCTATTTAAAATTCTCTTCCAATCAATTCCTCAAATCAATATGCTACGGGAATAGCATGTGAATGTACATGTATATCCGTTAATTTTGCACGTGATCGCCGCATTGCTTTTTTACCATTCCCTGCATTTTTCTCCTCTGTGTCGTACTAAACCGGTAAAAAAATAAGCAATAAAAGTATAGAAAAGAAGTAAATTGCATATATTTATCAATTATCAAAAGAATGGATACAAACACTAAATTTTCGTTATGAAAATACCATTTTTTAATCCAAAATAGACTTTCGTGGTTTAAAATTGTTTCGAGGAATAAAATTGTAAAATTTCAAGATGGACGAATCTAGAAAGAAGAATAAGGGGTAAGAATTTGATTCCTCAGTAAAACTAGCATCGTTTTGAAAATAAATTGTAAAAGTTGTTTTATGTTCTTCAAATTATTCTTACATTACCATCTCGTAGACATAAATCGATCACAGAATTTAAAATGATTTAAATAGAATATTTTTTAATAGTTTTAAATGATTATTTTAACGATTGGTAGGGACTGTTTCGTATCTAATATTAAAGTAAAAAATCACAACCTAAAAAATTGGAAACTGCCAACGAAGGCGATAATTTCTTCGTTTTGCTCTATTAAATATTAAAATTCGATCAAGAAAATTGATTATACCAACAAAAATGTAATAAAAATTGAACATTTCGTAATAAAGCGTCGTAAAACAAAGTTTTTAGGATAAGAAAATAAAGCATTAAAACTGGAATCTTAAATCGGTCATCTTCTCGTGTTCTTCAATCCATTTATCTGCTTTTTCATTCAGTTCCTCCGTGAATTCTGATCTCCAAGTACCACTCTCACCTGGAAAACAATTGGTCGTTCGTAAAATGAGATAAATAGATCTACGGCTATGAAAAATACACTGAGAACGAAACTCAATCGAAGAAAAGCTCGTTTATCGAGTTTATCTTCAGTTGTTTATAAGTAGTAGAGATTTAATATTTAATCCCCATGTAACATCTTAAGGAGCATTTTAGTAGAAAATAAAATTAATAAATAAATTATTGATGATTATTTTATAATTATATTAGCCACTATCCAAATACTAGTACTTCTTTTAGTAAAAGATAGAATAGAATTTAACTAAGCACGTTAAAGGGTGCGTTTTTTCACAAAGCTTAACAAATGTGAAAAATAGCGACATGACTGGGACTCGAACCCAGGTCTACAGGCTGATATTCACTCATCATACCTTTCCCGAAGAATCCTTTTTCCCTTTTCAATTTTTCTTCGGAAATATTTGGCTGAAGCGAAGGATTATTTCGGCACTTGGTAATACTCAGACCCTCAACTAAACTCTCGATTTGCTCATCCGTTAGGCTTTTGTTTAAAAAGTCGGCCACCTGGCGAATCGATGACCTGAAGTCCTAAATCCGAGAAAAATGAAACATTAAAAGAAATAAAGATCTTTGAGTTGATAGAGTTATTTTCAATCACTTTAAGTATTTTCATTCCCTTGGCATTCACAAAAACGTATTTTAATGTTTGTTGGCAGTGATAGATACTTAACCGTGTATGTGAGGGATTTGAAAAATTAGACTGGATCCAAAATCGTAAAACCATTACCTTTTTCATGTCTTCGTAGAATAAAAACAAGATGTTAGGATGATCTTTTATGTTCCAAGCTTCCTCTACATGAGTCCAGAACGGAGTCCACATAACTGCAAGGTTTATGAAAGTTATGGATTTATCGAAATATTTAAAAATTGCATTATTGGATATAAGAGAATTTCTTACGTAAATTCTTCTGGAATAATTCCCAATACTTGAGGAAATTTGCTTCCTTTGGCAGGTCGTCCATCAGATTGTTCAGATTGTAATAAGATACTGCGACATCTTTAGGATTTCTCGCCACATAAATCACCTGGGAACAGATTTTCAAAAGAAATCGATCCTGAGATGTTGAAAATACTACGAAAACGGTCTTCATTGATGTAATATTTAGGTAAAAATATATCGCAATTCTTCTACACGTTTAACTCAAGGGAGTTGAAAAGAAATCAGGAAGATTAAATTATTTAGCAAGATTAGTGCTTCGTGAATGACGGAAAAAGAATAAAACTCTCTTAAAAATTTCACAATCGATGCGTATTTATCGTCTTTTAGACTACCTGAAAAAATATGTCAGTATTCCATCTTTGAAAGTATGGAAACTATTTACTTCGCACTTTAAATTGCTCCGACTCTTATTTTTAGATTTGAAAGTAAAACGGTTCAAGAATCGTTAAAATTATAAAATTTATCAAGGAATCTGTAGAAAATCACTTTCTTTAAATAAATAAAATATCTTATCTTTAATATTAACTATAACGTTTAAAATTTATAATAAAAGAAAATTTAATTTAAAGCTCAGAGGCATTGCGTATTGTCTGACTCAAGGTGGATTTTTGATAAAATTTTTACATAAATAAATAAAAGTACGTAGCCAAAACATTAAGAAAGTATCGAGAAGTTTCTAAAATTATACTATCGAAAATCTGTTCCTTGCAGCCCGTTCAAGATTTTTATTGTCAAACCTTTATGACCTTCTATTAACTACTCCTTTTCCAGTAGTGAAGGATTGTGGTTTCATCGCAGACTCACCTTACACGTATCAAGTAGAGTCGGAGGTAATAAGCTCAAAGGAAAGTGAGTTCTGATGTGTCGAGGAGATTTCATTGCTGCAGCCGCCTCGTAGCCCGGTTTTGACATCTTCTGCACAAAATCCGCCGCCTTTGGATCAATCTCGCTCTTCTCCTCCATTTCCTTGATGTGCTCGTCTCTGACCAACATGCTGTGCCTAGGTTTTGTTAAGGGAAATTGTCAATCCAACCTAATTTACATGAATGAAGTGGGGGTCTTTAAATGGGAAAGATACCACTGTGATGTTGTTCCAAAACAGAAAGTTCAACCAAGAAAAGATCCTCCCTTAATTTGATTTTCCATTTGTACCACCCGAGGAAATGATGGTTTTGGTATTGATGTTGAATTATTCCTTCTAAGAGATGAGACATGGTTTAAGAAGAAATTGATGATTGAAGAATGCAACATGATGCATCACTTTCCTTGACTTCTATAATTATCAAATGTGATTGGATTATTGCAAGTAACTTGTATGAAAATATCACAGCATTATTGTGAAAATTCTCCTGAAAAATTTCTTATTATTTAAAGAATTTTTATTTTGCTTTTTACTTTTATATGTTGATTTTCATGAATCTCAAAAAATCCGACCAAATTTTAAGTCAACAGTGGAGCAAAAATACTTTACGTTACAAAAGATGGAATACATTGAATTATCGAATAAACGAACGCTGATTCTATACTTAGGACTTTAGGACGAAATTGCGTTTTATGAATTGCTCGGAATGTTCGAAACTCACTCGAGGAAAAGCACACGGTCAGCAAGTTTCTCCTCGGAAGCCTTTTCAAAATCCACACCATTGTTGATGAGCCACACCAATTCAGAAGTCCACGTCGTCCCTAAGTGCGTGGGCGTGAAGGAACATTGGGATTAAAATCTCGAGCATTTGCAAAAATAAGACATTCACATATTCGTACGCATTTAGATATGTTACTGTTACTTATAGACTTCTTTCACAAGCTAGGAAAAAGAGAGATCCTCAGGAGTTTCTCGTCATACAGGGTCTTAACTGAACATAGGCAATATTTTATTTACAATTACATTATATGCTGTATTAGATATTCATAATATCACTTACCAGATCTTGGAAACGTTACTACCCAAACGTCATCGCTCCTCAATGGCATGTTGTAGAAGCCAGGTCCTTGATCGCGATATTTGGGAAACATGAAGTACTTCTTAGGGCCTACGCGGACGAAATCCCTCCGTTTGTAGAAGAGATCGCTTATTTCTTTGGCTGTGTCGGGCTCAACATCAGTGATTTCGTACGGGAACGACATCTGAAGAAAAATGCAATATGTTCACATTTTTCAAACAGTATTTCATTGAAATTCCCATCATACTTTCCCTTCGAGTAATTTTGAAAATAAACTTGCTCGTACTCATTGAGTAACCGTAGGATCTAGCTCTTGAGCAATTTTAGACCTCAGCTATCGGAATATTCGGAGTATATCGGGATACGGATATCCGAAAATCATCTCCCTAAAGGACGTCATGAAACTAAAGATATATAAGCGTAACGCCATACTTAACCTTTTGACGAAACTTCGTAGCGGAGTGTATAAATCGTTTATGTAAGTCGCGGTTCATTACACATTTTTTATTCCTGCCTCCGGACGTCTCCACACGTTCATCATACGCTATGGCAGTGATAACCATCTAATTTGCGGAACTCTGTTTCATTTCCGCATACGATACTTCCGCTTCACCCGAATGACTACCACTGACCCAAACGCCGAATGTTATACATTTTAAAATAATAAATCGTCTTTTAAATGTCGCTTCTTCATAAGATAGGTCCATGGAATATGGTATAAATGTTGCGCAAAACGTACCACGCGCTAACGTTGGGTGCCAGGAAATAAGAGTTACACAGCGGCTGCGACGGATTCCTTCTTATTCCTTCACGGCCGCCCACTGATTGAAGCGTCGCTCCAAAGGCTTCCGTCGCGATCTAAATAACATCATTATCGATTACGCCGCAGCTATAGTTATATTTCAAAGACGAAAACCATTGATGGATGAGAAAATGACAGGTTTAACGTTCATTTAAAGTTTTACTGTAACTATTTATCGATAAGTTAAAAAGTAAATGCACTCATTTTTCGCGCGTTAAAAACAGATCGAATTAAAAATTTATTTGATTTAAAATTACGTCAGGGAGTTGAATTTGATATGTAGTTATTATCTAAGGGGGTTGGTGGTATTTTTTTAACGTGCGGAAGATTTTTAATTCAGAATTAGGAATTTAAACATTTACCGATTGCAAAAATGCTCGGCGAGGATGATGAAAAATAGGAATTTGTGAATTAAAAAAATAAAAAGCCCTAGTGCAATACGAATACACATAAAGGAACTAATTCACTTACTAAAGGAATATTTCAAAATAGATTTATTTTAAACTTACTTGACTTAAATCTTATCCTTACTCTCAGACTACTACTACTCTGATAACTCAGTAGAAATATGTAAAAAAGATGACGGGGAAAAAGGTTCGAAATTAATCAAAAGAGTTACACATTTACTTGCTTACCTTCACTGTTTAACTGGAGAGTAGCTAGTCGCCCTTAAGTCGCGTGATCTACAAATGTTTCTGACGCATTAACAATTCGCCTAAGCCGCTCTTAGTCATGTGCGACAATTGAAGGTCGAGCGTAGAGATAGAAGTGGTATCTAGGAGCAACAGCAGGCACCAACAAATTAATAATACGGTCGTTTTATAAACTATCGAAGGTTGGAAAAAACAAATAGAAATCACAAAAGAAGCTCACTTAAATATTATAGATAAGCAACGATCCCGCTAAGGTACACAAAAAAGGATCTGATTAGCTGAGCTTGAGTATCTACGATTTAACCAAAGGATGTGACGAGGAGAAACTGAAGACCGGCAGTGTTGCCAGAAATACCGTCCCCCAGTCAGGATTTGGGAAGAGGGACAGGTTTTTATCACACTCCTGTCACTTGTATAATAGTGAGCTATAATTATTTTGTTTTTAATTACTAGTTTTGCTGATGTTAATCAACAAGAGATCTGTTTTTTTCGTACTATTTTATTGAAGGAAAAATTCAAAAGAATATTGATATATTTATGATATTTAATCTAATCTTGGTAAACGTTACTAATATACCCTCGTAGTAAGGGATGATGTGGACCAAGGTGTTCAGAATTTCGACCATGATATTTATTGATCAAACAATCATAGTTAATAAATATGTGTGAGTTAAATTTTGATTCTTTTCCATATTTGAACAATAAGATATCCGAATTAATATTTAAATGCTTATCAAGAATAAATCGAAAGTTTAAGTATCTAAATATGGATCCTCAAACTTACCTGCAGATGGGAATAAGGAACAAATTCAATTGAATCTATATGCAATATCTTTGACGACGAGACCCAATTTTCTTTGCTTGGGCCCTGAAAAAGTTCTTCGATGTCTTTGCTAGGGATATATATGTCCGGAAACCGAATGCGTTACGTAATGAGGCAGAAGATATTCCGACACAGGTGTGCCCCAATGTTCTCACTCCAAAGACCCGCCACGATCATCAGCTTCTATTTTCCTGAATTTTTTTACGAAAAGTAAAAAGCTCTTTGGTGTCAAAACCAGGATGATAGAGGAAAATACATTATAATAATATTTGATTCCCGTCTATTATGCTAAATGGAAATTTCTTCCGATAAGTACGGTGGAAACTATCTTATGACAAAGTGCGTAGGAAATTTTCTGAGATATATTATAAAACATCTATTGCTGGAATTTATTTTTGGTATAGAAAGCTTCATCTTTTTTAATATCATTATTTACGGTGTTGCTCCAAAATTTCCGGAAATCTAAAAGTTCTAGGAAGCGGTGATCTTATAGATAGGAACCCTCGTAATTGAAGACTATCGATGTATCATATTTTCTATCTTCCAGTAAAGCAAATTTATTATTCCGCACTACAACGATATCTAGATGATTTTATGAATAATGAAGTAAGAGTTTCGCAAGTATGCAATTTATGAGTGACTAAGGCTTCGAATGATATCTTTTAGGAATTAAGTGTGAAAGGTTACAGCAACACGATCAACGTATCCGCTGTTGGAATGTTTATCTAGCGAAATGATTCAAATGTTTATTTAACTTTCGAAGTTCTTAAAACACATTACGCTATGACTTATCTTATTTCTAAATGTATTGATCACAGTTATTAGTTATGTACTTATTAGTTCTAATTGTAAATTTTATTCAATATAATTTTAGACGTGAATTTACGTTGTTCAGAAAATTCTCGACATACATGTAAACCGCCTCTCCTCCCGTTTCACAGAAATTAAGATTCTTATTTTTATCTGATGCTTCTTTTTAAATTATTCTTCGATGGAAAAAAATATTCTCTCCATCTATATCAATACCGACAAACTAGCTGATTAATTATGATTTTATTTTAATCTTGACAAGTCATTTGTGTGCTCGCTGTGACACAGAAGACGTTCTTACGTTCCATAGATATAGATTAAATTTTTACTAGATAATTCTAAAGAAAGATTCTTATTGAAATTCGTTACTGAACTATTCCTTAGTACTTTCGATGTAAGTAGCTGGGAATTGATTATTTCGGTAAACTAGAGACGACGAAGCTGCTTCTATAATTTATGCGAAAAGTCTTATTAAAAATGTTTTTTTCTATGTTTCAAACTTATTTTTATTTCGAAGAAAGATCGATCTAAGGAGCTAGAATCGTTAAGAAGTTTAGCCGTTCTATGAAAGGTTGATCTGCAAAATTTGTTTAGCTTGTTTATTTTCAGACGAATATGGTTGGGAGGTTAAAAATAAAACAAGATTATCTAAGTTGTGATGACAAGATAACATGGATGGACGGTAGCTTGGGTAGTAATGCATCTTATCGTCCAATGCACTTTCAATATTTTGGAATTCTGAATGGGCAGTAACTGCTTATAAATTTTATTAATTTACTTTTAAGAACTTCATTTTCATAATTCATCAAATTATTCATCAATTATTTCCCCATCAAAAATTCCTTTGAATGATCTTTATTAAAGAAAAAAACTCTCTCTTTCTTATTATTTGAATGTTACTGAATTCTATGTATATCATAATAGTTTAAATATATTACCAATGTCTAAAAACTCACATTTTCAAAGTTCTCTTTTACTTTTCATTTACATTTTGTACTGAAAAAACACAACTACAAGTGAAGATGGGTAACTTACAAGTATAAGTAAAGTGAGTAAGTAAGTATATTATCTTCCATTATTGATATATAAAAATTTTTCATTAAATAGGATAATAAATGGTAGGAATTGAATAAAAGTCAAATTAGATCTGAAAATTCTAATACATTCCTGAATACAATGTTTCAATCTTGGAATTTATTTGAAAAGGGTTGAAATAAATTCCATAGATAGTGTCTATAGAGGATAGAAGAAATTAAATAAATCTGGCTTACAAGAAAAAAAACTATTACACAACCACATAGAAAACCTTTAAATGGTTCCTTGGATTAGTCAACTGTAAAGCTTCTCGAAATGAGAAAATATAACTTCTATTTTCACACATGAATAATGAAAAAGAATTTATCTGTGAAAATATAATGAAAACATAAATATTTAGAGCATTATCAGATATTTGGGATAGGCTTAGTGAACTGAACAAAATTCAACGTTGTGAAAATATACCGCAACCAACTGGAAGATACTTATAAGGTCGAGCACGATTCCTTCCCCTGAAAGTGAAAAAAAATATGTATAGTTCTTTGATAGTACTTATATAAGTTCATTGTAAATTTTAATGTTTTTATTATAGAGACATATATTTCTGGCTGAGGAAAAAAATTGAAGGGAATGAAATTAAAGTAAAGTGGCGCATTACAAGGTAAAAATCATAGCTAGTATTCTTGTTAGCAATATCAACAATTATCATTACCCAGTATATCATCAATATATAAAATAACCAATAACGATAATAATATACCAATAATAAGTCCATAACCAACGTAAAAAAACTAAATTGATTTACTTATGTAGCATATTTTCTGAACTTATTCTCAAGAATTAATATTTAGCAAGTCAAAGCCTATATTTTTTTTATTTATTATCAAATACCGCACAAAAATCCTCTTACAGGACAATTACAGTGAGGTTTCAAACTCAACAGACGTCACAGACATCCAGACCCTGAGAGGAAAATTTCCTCCTCACCCGGGACCTCAGCATTAGAAGATTAGCATGCTAACTATTCCGCCAACGAGGCTGGCAAATATCAATATATATTAAGAATAAAGTCTACATATTTACTATCATGTGTTTTGTTATAAAGTACCAACATTTATTCAAGGATATTTATTGTTTTTCAAAATATTTTCCATAAATAGAATTTGCTACAAAGCTCTGTATGTACTCATGTTAAACTTACATCAATAGGTGAGCATCAACTGAACTATTCTTTTAGATAAAACAATTTAATTATACATAATATACATTTAAATCATACGTATGGAACATAAAAGATTCCATCCATAGAGTGTAACCGTTAATAGAGAAATAAAATCATAAAAACAGTTATGCAATGATTGTGATTTCATAGAAAAATTAAATCAATTAACAGTTTATTACATAGAATCAAATAAAAAACATGCTATCAGGAAATTCTAAGTAAAATATCAAGAATCCATAAAATTGAATATACAAACCTGAATGGTTTGAAGAATGTTTTCTCTCTAGGAAATTCGGTGGGAGCTGTTGCTTCCAAGTAGATGTCTAAGCATGAAATTAAACGACGGAACTGGGCTGCAAGAAGACCTTGACCCCAGCCTCGACCTTTAGCTAGTTCTTTCCAATGGATATTTACTTCTGCCTCCATATCCTATAAAGATTAAACAATTCAATTCAATCAATACATCAAAATCTTTTGATGAACTACTTATTCCTGAAATTGAAGCAAACTATTTGAAGAGTGAGAAAATATAGATTTTTGAAAACTGATGCATCAAAAATATTATTATCGCCAGGAAAGTTTCAATTTTATGTAAAGGGAGAATTTTTAAGAAAAGGCTGTATTAATATCTAATTGAATAATTAAATAAAATTTCCAACTAATGCAACCACACTAAGGATTAATTAGACAAATACAATCATTAGCAATATAAAAAACGGAAAAACTTAATTTTGTAAAATAAAATGTTTGAGATTTAAAAAAATTTAACTACTAACCCTAATGGCATCATCATTGCTACTATTGTGCTCCCCACTCCAATGCAGATTCAGGGAGAAAACTGCAGGTGAACGAGGATAGTCTGGTTTCACGGCAACTAAAGCTATGAGACGAGCTGCAATAAAACGTTAAAAAATTATTTTTATGTAGATAGTCAGTTAACATTTTATACCTATACATGGAGAGAAATACAAGGATTCAAAAACTGAATTCAGAGTAAGCTTAAGTTAATCTTATGATTCACATTACATAATAAATGTGCTATTTTCCAACCATGAAAGATAAAAAATTTTAGTTAGAAAATTAAAATTAAATTAAATCAAAATTTGAAGAAAGCTTCTTTCTTTGATACCCATTCATTTTATGATAAAACAAAATCATTTTTGAAATAGCTTAATTTACACTCAGGCTCCCAAAATGGTTTACTGTAAGTCTCTGATTAATCTTACATCTATCATATTATTATGACTGACCAAAATGAGCATATTTATTTTTAATTAGCATCAAATACATTTATTTTATCACATAGAAAACATCAAATAATTCTTAAATCCATCAATGTGTATTTTTTAATTATTGTTAAATTATTGTTCAGAAAATTACCCACATAGAAAGAATAAATTATATAACTATTTAGAGAAATTTCAAGTATACAATCAATTTATTAACATTACAGGAATCTAGCACAGATATTAGATGCAATTACAATATTGCATAGACTGGAATAAAAGTTATATTAGAATAGATGAAGGGCATTAAAAACTCAACCTAGTACTGGACCATTACAAGTAATGCATGAGTATAATCTGACTAGGCAATAACTTTTCATCCATGGCTTCTAGGAAGTAAGAATTTTCGGGTCTAGGGATGGAGAGGAAGACATATGAAAATCCTGTAACATCCAAATCACGAATGATGCCTCCAAGAATAATGTTATTATTTTCATTTTGATTAGACACTGCAGATTATGTAGCAAAAAGAAAGCAAAAAGCGAATTCCCCTAAATTGGCCATTATGCAATGCTCAAGTAATTAATTAAAGTAGCTAATTATCAACAAATCAAGTCACCAAGCCACCTGAATAATAAAAGTATCCTGGATTTTTTTCAAAAACTCAAAATACAACTCAAGATATTTTAGCACAATAAAAAATTTAAAATAAAATCAAGCCACTATATACATTTTATCATTAAGTTTTACAAATGGGAATATCTGTACTTAATGGTAGTGATTAACTAAACCTGTCTCACAATTCCAACTTGATATGCTATAAATGATAACCAATGCTTATATTCATTATCATTTGATAGATATTGATTAAACTGATGAAGAAAATGAATTAAATACTATTAGTAGAAAAAATTGCTTGATTAACTGATAATACAAAGAGGAATCATGTTCAATAAACACAGTCATTACAACATAATTTACAATCAGAAAAATAAAAGTTTCATAAAATACACCCATTTATTCATTACCTGTTCCACGGTTTATGACTGCTCTGTAAAAATTATCTGCTTTAGAGACAGCCTCTGCCTGAACCAGTTTCTGAGTAGTACCTGCTACTCTGTAGTCTTCCCAGGTAGCAATATGCCAAGATGCCAACTCTGCTGTGCATTTAGTAGCAAACATATTTCGAAGTGCAGGGAGAACTGGTCTCAAATCTCCCTCTTCTGCAATTTGAAATATTAACTCAATAAATATGAGATGGTCTAAATGCCAGGTAATTCAATTTAAATCAAAGCAACATATTTCCTCAGCTATCTTTAATTTTTTAACATAAATCAATCTAATTTGAAAAAAATGACTAACGTAGATATCTCAAACATCAAAATCATGCATCTTTGAAAGTTTACTGTAAGTGCAATGTAACAAAAATTAGTTAATGATAAAATTTTTGGACTTGAATCTAAGGGCCTTAATAACAGGGAATTAGCATCTAAAACACTCTACTGAAGGATTGCACAGCATCCATAGGATCCCAAAACTCCATTACCTAAGAGCCTTAAATGTGAAGATTAACTGGCAATATTAGAATTACAGAGCTGTAAATAATGTTTCGTGGAATAAAAGACAACAAAAAACCATGAGTTTTGTATTGGAAGTATTTATTGTGGTCAAAAAAGAATACAAGTACTAGGTAATATTTGTGAATATGTATAAAAAACGCATTCATCGATGCAAGAGAAGGGAAAAGAGATCTCAAAGATAAACTAAAAGTGATTATATACAGAATCATTCTGTGATTTTTTACAAGCTCATACTTTTCCTTAATATCAAGATCACATTATAAAAAATATAAACCATTTGTACTTTGTTTAATCCCATTCCCTTCAGACATGTTTTTAATCGCCCTGCTCACCAAAAGCTTGAACCTGGCGACATAAGGCAAGACGTGCTTTCAAGCGATGCCTAATGGCTTTCACCACACTTTCCATGCTTGCTTGGCTCACATCTGGAGTAGCAACTACTTCTCCACCGCTTGCACCCTAAAAAATCCAACGTTATTGTTTACATTGATGTATAAATATGAAGTACATCTTATTATTATAAGCTTATAAGTAAGAAATTACAGTGAATGACTTTTTAGGATGAGACCTTTAATATGGAAATGAAGTGTCCTAGAAATTAAAAAAGAAATTCTTTCCATTATTTGAATAATTTTTCAGTTTTGCAATGCATCATAAAAATATTATACTTTCCAAATAAATTCCCAATGCTCCTTCACACATTCAAACTCATGATCAAAGGTATCTATAATTTAATCAATAATGAATATTTGAGATGAATCATTTTAACATGATGCTACTTGCGGAACAATGTCAAGGATTGATAGATTTGAAAAATGTCTGACAGGAATAGAACCTCTAATGCAAGTTTGCCGCTCTAGCCATTAGAACTATCACAACAGAACCTTCAGGTATACCATTAAGAGAAACTTTGTAATCATAGGGACCCAGAATTCAAGAGTAGGATTATAAGTGTATTATTGCTATCGAAAGGAGGATAATCATCACTGTTAGTTTCATCTAACAGCAATAGTCGTATAAATGGATATTTCTGAAGGCAAAATAAATAAAGGTATTTTTTCATGAAACTCATGATGCAGATGTAATGTAAGATCATTAGGCAAATAATAAGGATAACTGTTAGAAGTCAGTGGTCCCGAAAGACATCAAGGAGAAGAACAAAGGATAATCGGAACAGAAATTATTTAGGTATAACTTAAAAAAAGATGATTTAAAGAAAAATTGATATAACTTGATGATGCATATATCCTGTATTGTATTAAATATGGTTTTTGACTGTAAATTTGAAAATGTTAAATATAAAATAAGCATTCTTAAATTTACAAAACTCAATTAAAACATTCTGAATTTCCTATCGGAAAATACCTAAAATAGCAGATAGAAGAATAAGTGTCTATTAGAGTTAATTTTTTAATATAAGAATGTTGTCTAGCTATTTCTTTCAGTTATTCTATTAACTTAGAATTCAGATTAATTCTTTTAAACATTATTGGAAAATTTAAGTATACTATACCTGAGTTATAGCAACGACATCTGGCTGAGAAGCCATGAAATCCAATCCAGCTAATCTTTGAGCCCATACATAAGGAATACCTAGCATTGGGATGTAGGATGAAAATTGCTCCAATCCAACCCTTGAAAGTTGGTAAGGGTTTGCAACATTTGGGCTCTCACTTCCATCATCTCCATGGAAGAGTTCTGACAGGATATTCTGCCATGATATCAAGTCGCTGAAACAGTACAAGTAGCCATAAGTGTTACTTATCTAACAGTAACAATAAGTGTTACTTATCTAACATAAATACTTTCAGATAACAATGAAAGCAGAAAGATATGAAATAGAGTTTACATTGCGTGAACAAGAGAGATCATAATATTTTTATGTAATAAGATAGTTATGATTGTTAATTGATAAACTATTTATTAAATATAGATATGTAAATATTAATATTATTTATTAGAGATAAATAAATAAATTCAAAAGTTTAAAAACTTACTTTACTGAGTTTCCACGGATGCCAGGTTGAAAGTTCACAAAGGGTTTGACTGTCACTACATGCAGGTTTATCAAATAATGGAATGTAATAACTATATTGTTATTATCTGCAAAAGAAATACTTAATCATGAATTTCAAAGAATTATTAGAATCTAATTAAACTGAGAAATAATCACAAATTCTCTCAACTAACATAGGAATTAATCTCATAATATCCATTCTACTTTAGAAAATATCCATCAATAATGAAGATGTTTTATCTCTGGGTTATAAAATATATAGTCTCACCTGGTAATTTGATATGGACTTCAACATGAAGAGGATGGATCATTAACAACTTCTTTTTACGCTCCTCAAGTCTATCTTGTCTTGACATTTTACGATGGTGTCTTTTCTGTCTATCTCCTAAATCCTAAGACAAATAAAAATACAAAAACATGTATTAAAAAGGAGAGAATTTTAAAAAAAGGGGCTTCCCTCACCAAGGTAAAATTTATTTAAAAATATATAGTTGACTTTGATCCCATAATAGCTTCAGGTTTGAATAAGAATCTAATCATTAAATTTAATTAACAAAGAAACCTTCTGAGTTTTGCGGAATAAATGTTAATTATACTGAACTTATACCCAGATTAGTGATAAGTAACTATTTTTAGAAATAATCCAACTGTTAATTCAATCCCTTTTAAACATGAATATTTTTTACTTCCATTTTCAACTGAAAACTTCTTTTCCATACCCTTTTCATAAATTAACTCTTCTAATTTAAGATTTAGGAATGCAATCTTTTTAATTATATGCTTAATTCAATTAATAGCAGAATAGTATTCAAATACTTTTTGGGTGTAGGATTTAAAAATAATATTATAATAATTTTATTTTATTATTAATATATATTAACATTTAATAATTATGTTATTTTGTTAGAATTAATGTTCAATATCACTTACCGTTTTTACCTGGCATAGATGAAAGTACACTATGAAGGAGAAAAAAATATGTTTTCCCTAGCTATGGTAAACTTTACTGCCCTGCATTTTCAGGCCAAAAGGAATTTGTCAGTTACAAAATATTTCCTTTTACATCTCTAAAAACCTCTTGGAAACAAGGAACTATAAGAAATCTTGCTATAAGATAAACTTTGGTTTTATATTTTCTCAAAAGCTGTTCTCAAAAACACTGATATTAATAAATAAGTCATCATAAATTATTCTTTACCAGAAATATTAATTTCTCTGGTTTCCTGACTAACAGCTTTTTATATTCAATGAAATGTTTCACTGCCATTATAGTCTTTTTATAAGGTTATCTTTATAAAGTTATGATAGATTTTATTAATCATGCATGTTAAAATGTGCGTTCTTTTTCAAAAAGTTAAACAGAAGTGAAAAATTACACATTCTAATGTGTATAAAAACCAATCCTACACCTTTATTAAATCTTCCTAATAGGGGTATAACCTTCTAACATCTGCCTTGTGAGTGGCTGCCTCTTAAGAGGGCCTTTGATGGAGGTTGGGCCACCATTGCTTTACTTGTAAGGCAGTAAATACAGTAGTGGAATTGACATTGGATGGTGATATATTGATAAGCATACCTGTCAGACAAGTGGAAGATCTGGGTTTCATTCATGTTGCTTTTTTTCATTTCTATTTAACTTTAAGTTTAGCTTTCACTAAACAAATGAGTCAAATTTCAATGATTCAAATTGATGTAAATACCTCAAATTCGTAATAATATTATTCTATAAGAGGTAATGTTATACAGCACTCAATATTAGTAAAGGCATGACTCACCTCAGGAGCCTCCAATTCAGGATCAGATTCTGAGTCTTCTTGGTCCAGATGAGAGGGTGATCTGCTAGCTTCAGACTGCTGCAGCCTCACTGCTTCTTCTTCATCCCCTCCAACTACCACTGACATCATCTTATCTATAAAATAATAGTAAAATGAAGAAGACAGTACTAAAAGCTTAGCCATATATTACCTGTAAATAGAATATCTTTTTTACTCACCACATGCTTCTCTGTAAGCATCTGCTTGAACATACAATATGTACAATGGTCTTGGCAATAAATAAGCTACTTGGTGTTGTTTTCGCACCTTGTCCAAAGGTAAACCAAGATAATCTTGTAGAGGTTGTGTTCTCTGAAATTAAGAAAGTAACAGCTGTCAACTTTCATTGTCATCTCTTCAGAACTCCACCAAGAATAAGTTTGAATGGTGAGGATACAGAAAACTTTATTAATAACAGTACCTCGAGGATATTGCTCAGATGTGGAGTAATATTCTCCATTCTCTCCTTTTTACTCTGAATTTCAGTGGCAACTTTTTCTTTGTCTTTTTGAAGTTGTTCACACTGATCTGCAAGCTGCTTTCTTTGGAGTCTTTCCCATTCCAACCGAGCCAATTTCAACTGATGATCTGTTAAAGTAGTATCCTAGAAAAGTGAAATTAATATAGGACGATATAACGAACAGAAAGAAAACTTGTTAAAAAAAGACTAACATTAGAATTAAAGTTATACTCACTGGTCTTGTGATCTCACTCGGAGCTTCCCGAAAAAATTCCTCCACAGGAACAAGATCGATTTCTTCATCTTTCGACCTAAAAACATTTTCGTTAGTAGGAGATGAGTGTAAGAAGGAATTCAACAAATTTTACAAAATTCATTTAATAAAAAATACTCACTTGAACTCTAAGCATTTAGTAACCTCCTTCTTTAAGTGTAATATTTCATAGAGAAGGTTCTGTAATTGTAAGTGATAGCTATCAACTTGTTGCTTTTCCTTATTTAGAATGTCTCGTGATCTTTTAGTACGGAATTTTTCCAAACGATTTAACTTTTTCAGGAAAACAAACAGCAACGAAGTTGATATTCTCTTTTCTGCTATCTCCGCTAATGCCTGTAATTTATTTGCAAATGAGTATAATACATTATCAAAATGTAACGTCCGTAACCTAATGAGAAATTTTAAATTTAATTGAAGACAAGAGAAAACTTTCACCTGTTCAGTGTTTTTCTTTTTCAGTTCTGCAATCTCATACATAGATTTTCTAATTTCATCGCACGTATTTTTGAAGAGAAGAACGTCATTGTCTGGATCTCTCTGAAATGCCTCGGCTTCCTCAAAGTCAATTACATTCTGTAGGTTCAATTTAAAAATAAATTATGTGCAATTGAAACCAATGAAATACAAGGTAACATTTACAGTTTCAAGTAATCATCTTAACAAACCTTGTAAACATCTCCTTCGGCTACTTTGGTTACAGGCAATGCCGATGATGGGGAAGAAGTCGAAGTTTTCCTTCTTTTCTTATTTGCAGCCTCCCTTGCATCTCTTTCGTTCACAGACTCTTTCACCATTGTGCAGTAAAATCATTTACAGCTTAAATACACTTTAAATTGTACTTGAATTTGCGAGTGAAACAGAACTGGCACTGTAGAAAGCGCAGCGTTCACTAGCGAACTTCAGATGTTTCATATTCAATGCGTCTTGCCAACAAATAAAGCCTGAGCACTATAGAGATTGGAGTTTAAGTAATTGAAAAGTATTGTCACTATTTTCTGCTATTAAACCATCAAACATCGGCAATAGTACTATTATATGCTACTTAAAGTTATTTTAACTATATAAATCATCAAATGTATATTTTTGCAATAAATTTCAGAGACCAAGATAAAACGTATCCATTGTGAGATGTTAAATTTAAATTAATGAGTACACGTAAAGCTTCTAAAATTTCAATAATCATGGGTCATGTTAAAATATTTTTCAATAATGTGAGACCCATCACTATAAGATCGCTGAGCCAGTGGTGTACTATTTATGTGAACATAACTTTTCAATGGTTTCTTTATGATGGAGATGAATTATTTCCAAAATAAATATATAACTGACTTGCACTTAAGACTTATAATTGTATAACCATGATGATCGAGGTATACTTATCAATATATATTCATCAAACTAAAAAATAAGTTACTGGTTCTCCAAAAAGTATTGGGAAATATAAGAACTCATCCTATACATTGAGTTCATCTATTCACGACAATATCCAATTCTCCGCATATTAACTTGTTAAAAGGTCTAAAGAAAATGCATTATGATTTATTTAAAGATTTTCATAATTTATTATCAGAAAATATATATACAGAAGAATTAATTTAAGTATTTGTGGTCATGATTGTGTTCACACCAATTAACAGAGGGAAGAGTAAATTTTTATTTTATCGTATTAGGTTTACAAGAAATAATTATTTCTTAGTGGTATATTCAAGCATAGGCAAGTTTGAGCAAATGCTACAAGATGGTATCTTCTGTTTAGATAGGAAAAACTCCCACATAGACTTTCAATGGTTGAATTAAAATTAAAGATCAAATATAATAAATAAAATAGACAGAACATTATTACATATAAAAATATATACATAGTAAAATTTCTAAAAAAAACTGTTCATAAACTCAATACATTTTTAACATTATTAACACAATTTTAACATAGCTTACCAAAATTATTACTTTGAGCAATCATAAGCCATTCCAAATTCACCATGTTTTGTGCATGATGCATGTGTTTCAAAATTGAATCTAAAAAAAGAATTATATCAACCAATTATTAATGCATGACTAATAAAGTTAAAAGAGATTGATATAGTTGATGCTAATATGTCCAAAATATAAAATAACCTGATCAATTTAATACTTAGTCAAATTGTCTTTTAGTAACTGGTGACTATATTGTGACCAACGGAGCCTTATACATTGAAGTATTGCCTTTGCTAGTAATAAAATTATGACTTCTGATCTTGAGTGGATGAATGGAATTATTCAGATCTCTTAACACTTTTATCAAGCACACAGAATAATCCAAGAAGAATCATTACCTATCTTGTAATTGATAAAGTCATCAATACAAGAGTTTACTATAGGCAAATTTCACTAATGATATTACAAAATACCTTTAAATTGCAACGATAGTAAAGTCAATTAGGTCTAGTAAATATTCACAAACCATTCATTAAAAAGTGATAAAAATTAAATAGTTCTAGAAAAATTAATAATGCATTGGAGAGGAGGTTAATATCACAGCCTTAATTTTTTTTTTTAATTATTAGATTAAAATAGAGTGCTTCTTAGAGCATGCATACATAATTCAATAGATAGACATGTACTTCTTATGTATCAGATGCTCTTAGTTTTCATTTAATTTTCTTTTATCTAGCATCATTTGAAAAATGGAAAATAAATTTTCTCTTCCTTTTTCATGTGCATCTGTTTGACCCAGCAGTATTTTAATGAATTAAAGAAGAAATTTTTTAAATATTTACAAATAATATAACACTTGAACACAATAATCCTTTGAATATTTGTTCAATAGTAATAATAAAAAATATATATAATTTTAGCAAATGATGCACAATCATTTTGTTTAGGCAATAATATGACTGGGAAGATGATCAATTTAAATTATAGAACTACCTATACCTAAAAATAAACATCTAATAAATACAGAGCAATGTCACCATATAAGATAAGATTCCATTTGCCTTTAAAAAAATACATCGATACTAAGCTAAGTAAATAAATAGTAAATCTTGCTAAAAGAGTTTTCTTGAAAATTTTGAAACTAAAGTAAAAAATTCAATCACAAAAGGGAAAAAATTTAAAGGAGGACATCTGATAAAGAAAATAATCACAGCAGAATAGTACTACTTTCGATACTTAAAATTTAGAATCTGATTTCACAAAATTAAATAGCCAACATATGATGGCCCAATTCATAACATTGCAGGACTTTTTACATTTCATCACACAATTAATAAGCTCTGCACTAGCTCCGAGTAACTAGCACCAAGACATTTTTAAGTACTTAAAAAATACATGACTTTTTTCAATCTCAACATTGAAAAATAGAGCAATAAATAAATATCATTTCAATAACTCACTACAAACTCGCACAAAATCTATACTTCAAGTCGATGAATTCAATTTAAAAGGTTATGGTTACTCATAGTTGAAGTATTATACTTCGATGATTTTTGAATTAGTGACTGGTTACTCAAAATGACTTCTGTTTTTTTAACTTTCAGCTTACTATTCATCGGCAAAGGACCTGATATTTTCTTTCTCCAAATATTATAGAATTCTTCTGAAGAAATATGATCAAAACTTTTCCCTTTAACACCCTCCTCCACTAGGAAGTTTTTCCATACTAACTCTTCTGGGAAAGGAGTTGAAGCTGGTTGATTTCCAAATTTCCCACCACGAGAAAATACTTTCAGATGATAAATCAAATAATTATATTGATATATTTTGTCTGGTTCTGTTCCATGAAATGTTATGGAATGATCACTACAGCAGTCTCTGCCCTGCAATTATGAATAAAAAAGATATGAAAACAGTCCAAGCAAAGTAATGCTGTTAGTCAACTAAAGTACTTTAAAGATAAAAATTGTAAAATGTATTTCAAGGAACAAAATCTTCTATTCATGGAAGAAATATTTGACCTTTTTTAAAGTATCCTTTTTCTATTAATTACCTTAATGTTTACAATAAAAACTGGATCATACATCAAATAAGAAGTGTATTTAGTGAGCTCTAGTTAAACCTAATCTATGTTGCATTGATAAGATTGACAACAAAGTAACTTTTTCATTCATCTTCAATAAATGTAAGAAGAGTACGCAAACTGAAAAATTCTTTCTAAGAGTGATTTTTATAACTACTTTATAAAAATTAAATATTAAATAAAATTTTGAATAGTAAATTGGGAGTATAATTCAAAATAATTGTATAGTAAGAAAGTGGTACTAAAGTGGTATGGAATCAACATTGTCCAATTTACAGTGGATCATTTTCTTAATGATTGACAATAATTCATAATCATATCCAGAGTTCATTAAATATGACTTTTCAAGACTAAATTATCCACATAATTGATACTTTTATTTAAAGAAAATAGTTTCCTCCCCAAAACCAACCAAAACCAAATAAATTTTCATTTATAAACTAGGATTGTTTTATTCAAATATGATAACTTTGGCTCTATTTGATAAGCAATACATTTAGATATGCGGTATATAATATAAGATAGAATTAACAGAAAGGCATAGGAATATAGCAATTTTTCACACACAGTATGACACTAATCATCAATTTTAAATATCATATAGAGATGGAGAATAATGGAGGAAATAAAGCCAAGCATAGATGCTTTACGAAAATATTTCATTTTGTTTAACTTCAATTGGCAATCCGAATAAGCAAAATTAAATTATGAAATTCTATACATTGGAAACTTAGATTTAATAAAAACATGGAATGTACAGATTACCTCTTTCATAGGATAAAAGCTTCTGGTCCAATAACTACCAAACGCTGATATTTTACCAGGAAATAATAGCTGATTGAAATTATATCCATGAAATCTTCCTCGACCATAGTTATCCCTCGTGTCCTCTGGATATATTCCCATGGACCCTAGATGTTTACCTATGTATGAAATAAAATTTATAAAGAAATTTCATTTCACAACTTCGACTACGAATACTACTCGTATTTCATCATACTTTAAATATCATAAAATACCTAAATAGAAGTCTTCGTTCTTCCAAAACTTTCCACCGGAAATGCATGCCTCAGAAGAATTGAATTTCTTATGCAGTGCATTTATAGCTCCACGGCTAAGAACATAACCAGCTTGAGCAACATTATATATGGCACCAAAAAACTTAACTGAGTGACCCATATAATAGGGAAGTAGATAATTGTACGCCGACACATAGAGTCTTAAGTTCTCTGGAATTGCAAATTGAGTTTCGTGAACAAATAGCGCCCAATGCAAAGATTTGCGACGAGATCTCCATAGAATGCGAAGAGTTTCACACAGAAAGTGCCACGATGATTTGGCTTGAATCTTTATCACAGGTAGAGAGTAATTACTTGGTCGACCAACGAATATTAAATCGTTACAATGTGATCCCCAAGTTTCCTTCACTGCTTTCGCTTTGCTATCATCACGCAAAAATACCACACAGATTATTTTTACTTGTTTATATAAAACATCTGCTTCTGTATTAATAGAGTTGGACGAGCCATACAACAGCTCATCGTAGTCTAAAATTTTTCTAATCAAGACATCACGATATGGTCGCACAAAACTTGCAGTCGTAGATTTAAATTTTAATGGTTTCACCTTGGTAGTAATAATTCTCTCTTCAAGAATATGCAATGCAACAGCTAATGCAGCTCCAATCAAACAACCAAGACAAAACAATTTTACAGATCCGCTCCTAGAATTGCTCCTGGGTGCCATTTTCCATGATTACATTTACTAATTTCTCATGGGAGTGTCAGAGAAAAGATTCAAAAATTAAAACCAATATATTTCATTGCACAAAGTCACTAAGTTTGAAATCCTTGCTCATCACAGAAGTATTTGGCCCTCCTTGCACTGACTGTCGTTAAATCTAACAGGTTATCTGAGCAGAACGAGAAATGTAAACAAAACAGATTCGCTAGATCACCACGCGACTGATGAGGGCTGTAGCTTCTCGACTCGTTAGCCCAAGGCGATATTAGTCAACATCAGTGGCTGCAGTCGGACATGTTAGTAAATTTCGCGCGCTCTTGGTAAATCACAGTAAATGTGGAAATGGGAGCGTAAATGAGGTGATGCCCTTACGAAAAACGTTGATGAAATGCGAATTTTGCTGTGACGAAAGATGAGACTGCTAATGATCAGAGGAAGATCTGCGTTTCTAGTGAAGTTTGAGTGAATAGAGTGATTCCAATTTTTCAAAATGGATAGTGAACACAAAAATATTATTATAAGAAACATTGTTCAGCTCGTCAATCAAACGGATTTGGAGGCATTATTGCCAAAATTAGCGGAAAAGGGAGTTTTTTTAGACTACATGTTGCAGAAATACAAGGTACTGTGATGCACTTAACGTGAACATCATTGTGCGAAGTACGACTTTTTATATTAATCTGAAAATATTTCAGCCTGGGAAGAGAGGCATGGATGAAAAATTAAAGCGAGATCTCTACATAGATATCCTTACCAGAGGGCCCTCAGCGTTTGAGCAACTAGTGCTTGCTCTTCATGAATCAGACCATAACGACCTAGCAACATTGTTAAAACCAGGTGTAATTTTGAGCGCTACTCCAGCGTTTCGAAAAAGGTTTGTTGGGACATTTCCTCAGTTCTTCCTATGAAGAGATGAGTCACGTATTTAATCTAATCTTTGATTTCTATGACGGTGGATTGAAAACTCGTTTTAAACTCTTGTTTTCTTATCTCCTGTAGTAGTCGACCTTACAGTCTTCCTCATTATATATTTCCGAATGATAAAGTAGAAAATATGAAAAATCTTGTTGGGAACTTTCAGAATTTTAAGATAAACTTAGGAATGGAACCCAAGAAAGTAAGCGTTAAGAAGGCTAGCAGAAGTATGGATTCATCCATTGCATATAAGACACCAGTGAGTATACTTCCTATCTATATCATTATCATCATGTTTTGGAGTTATCTTTGATAATTTCTTCTTCAGATATATCCTATGAGCTCAAATCCAAAAGGATATGCAATGATAATTAACATCAAGAAATATGTAAGTGATGTGAGAAAGGAAAGGGTTGGTGCAGAGCATGATGAAAGAAGTTTAAATGATCTTTTCAAAGGACTTGGATATGAAGTTAAATTGCGTAATGACCTAAAAGCACAGGTTAATGTCTTGTTATATTCTAGTAAATAGTTTACATTATTATCAGCTGTTCTGGATGTTGTGATTGTTGTATTTCTATCGAATTTCCAGGAAATGAAGAAAGAAATCCAAGAATTTGCAAATGGTAGTTTTCATTCATCTGTTGATTCTTGTATTTTGGCAATCCTCAGTCATGGTGAGCTGATCAATGGTGAAAGTGCCTTCACTGCTGCTGATGGACTGCCTGTTCTGGTCTCCACTGTTCTTGATTACTTCTCTAATGAGAAATGTCTAGCATTAAGGAAGAAACCAAAAATATTTTTTTTTCAAAACTGCAGGTAAGTTCAAATCCTCAGTAAAGTCATTTTTAATGTCTCATCCTATTTCATCTGCATCCAATGGATGCCATTTAATTGTTAGTTCACTCACCTGCTCCCTCTAAATTATACCAGGTTCTGATTGCATGCTATCTAGACTGATCTGGAAAGCAAATAAATTTCTCATAGGATGAAGTGTTTGCTTTCTTGTATATTAAGAGTGAAGCTTACAACTTAGTTTTTATCAAGTGAATAATAACATTAATTACCATATTTGACTGCATATATGACGCACTGTCATATAAGATGCACCCCCATTTAGTAGGCCACTCACTAAGAAAGAAAATTAAAAATAGTCTGTTCGACAGCGTGGTATTAAAATAATATAATGACTTACTACTGCTCTGTTCCCATGTTTTTATACATTATTAAACACTCCTAGTTTATACTGAATGGTGTGGTTTAACTCTCTTGTTCCTTTTAATCTGTTTTTCCAGACAGTATTTTATTAAACAAATAGTTTGAAGGACCAGTACCAGTACCTTCACATATAAGATGCTGGTAAATTTTTTGAGATCTAATTTTGGAAAAAAAGTGTGTCTTATTTGCCGTCAAATACGGTATTTAAATTGAATGCATAACATACATAATTTAATGTATGGTGAAAGATAAACATATAAGTAATTCCTCATAGATCCATAATTTAGAGTTAATAGAGAATGATTAATAGGAGAGCACATAACATTGATGTCATTAGTTTCAAGTTACTGACTCATTTGCATAAAATGAATACCTATGATCTCTTGATTTTTTCAGTACCTAGTTATTTGAAACTAAGAAAATTTTTCTTAATTTTCATCCTACTTTACAGAGGTGACAAGAAAGTTCATGGTATAAAGCAAGATATTAGTAGAACAAAGACAGACGGTGTGGCTCCTATTCGTTTGAGAGCTTTCTCTGATATGCTCATTGCATATTCTACTGTAAAAGGTGGGTAACTGAATAGTATCTCACATATATAGATGAACATTAGACCATGGGTCTGTAGTTTTTCCTGTGCTTTATAATTTTAGGTTTACATCTTCTATTTTTAACATTTCATTGTAATTCACCCATTACTAAGATGAAGTTTAAGCATTTGATAAATTTCAGTAATAAGTTCAGTTTAACATTAGACAAGAGTAATTTAGATGAGATTTTTAAGTATAATGCATATCATTTACCTGTATTTATTCTGGCACTTTACTTCCAGAGTATGAATCTCATAGGGATTTGTTTTGTGGTACATGGTTTATACAAAGTATCTGCCAGGTGTTTGCTGAACATGCTTGGAACACAGAAATAATGGAATTGCTCAAATTGGTAAGCATATGTTGTTTTTCACTTAACCATATAAATTTTTCTTCAGTTTCTATACATGAATATGATTATTTGAATACAAAAGTTTTACTTATTTGTTGTAGGTTGATAGCAAGTTAGAAAACTTAGTGTCAGAAGATGATACCATGCAGACAAGCTGTTTTGAAAACAGAGGATTTAAAACTTTTTTCTTCAATCCTGGAATCTATGATAAGAAATTTTCAGAAAATATAATAGACTTGTGATATAACTGTTCTTTTTGAGATATAGTGTTTGTGTGATTCAAAAGCAGTATTTATATCAATTGTACAGAACTAATTTTGCTCATAGTCATTATCTATTGTTTGAGGCCAGGAATGATTATTTATATGCAATACTTACTTCAAAATCTTCTTATGTTTGCTTAAGAGCATCCCTAATTTTAATAAGCAGAAAACTGTGTATAATTTCACTGCAGGTCTCTCCACAGTTGGAATAATGGTCTGATCTCAAACAGAACCTAAAACTTGAGATTTTGAGAGATGTCACTTCTCTTTTTGTATCTTTCTCTTTTTTTATCTGTCAAGCATTGCATATCACTCCAATCATGTAAGAAATAGTGTGAATGATGATGTAGAGGTCAAAAATAATTCTTGCTCATCCCAATTATGATTAAGTTTTATTTTTAATCATCATCTTTCATACCTATATGAATGGAATAGAATATTTATCTTAAGCTATTCTTTAATTTTTTGATTATTTTGAATGGTATTGAAAAGAAAAAATGTTGTGATTCTGTATTTTTAGAGTAATAATTGTTTAATATTCATTTGACAAACCCTGAAGGTGCTGTTTTTGTTGTGTGCCATCAAAGTCAACTCCATATATTTTGTTTTATGTTTTCTGTGACTTATTTATTTAGGGTCATCATGATTCTAGAAAAATATATATTTGGTCCGTTTAAAATGTACTGTGTTTCCTTTCCTATTTATTTGTGAAAAGTTACTTGAGGTGATAATTATTGCAGTTACTTTTTGAAAATTGATTCATATAATTTCATATAAAAACAAAGTCAATCTTCATATTAAGAAGTAAAATAGAGTGTATGGAATTTGAATGCAGACTTAAATTTAAGGCGAAATAAGTATTTATTTTTCTTTCCTTCACAGGCAATAATTAACTCAGACCAAAATTATTATTAAAGACATTTTATAAATGAGGAATTGAAAGTATATTGCAAGTAAAGTATACATACATTTTTTCCTGGCACATTGTCTGCATTATCAGCACTAGTATTACAAGTGAAGAATTATTTTTAACATTTATAGTTCTAAGCCCATTTACATTCTTTAATTTTATATGCTCATTTCCAGTTCAGCTTTGAACAACAATGAAATCTTCATATAAAGATAAGAATTTTTAAAAATATATATTTTAATATTTCCATACCATCTTTACTTATATTTAGAAGTTTAAGTTAAATGAAAAGACAGTTTGAGGCGATACCATGTGTTTCCTTATTTTTACTAATCTATATTAATTTGAAATTTATCAGCCCTTGTGCTGAAATATAAACCTAGCTGATCATGAGCATCCTATACTAAGTTAGATGAAAAGTTACACTTATCATACGTCAAATTTTTGATACATGATGTATGGACATTGCATATACTTCGAGTGTAAGATAATGATAATTCATTTTTAATACATTTGTTATCAGGAATTCAATTCTATGGGATGCGTATTATATATTTTATTGGAAGAGGTTGCCATGTTAGTGATTTAATCACATTTAGAGGGTTGAAAAAGTGAAAATTCATTAAGTATATAAATAAATTATTATAAGTTGAGAGATTCAGTAATTTTCCAAAGGTCTTATTTTCATGACCAGTTTCATAAGCAGTTTTTACATTTCCAGGCAAAAAAAAAATTCCTAATGTGTATATAGAAGGAAGTTTGCGGAAAGGGCTGTGGGGAAAAATCTGGGTGGGTAAAGAGAAGGGTTTATGAATAACTGCTCGTTAAATAGTTTTCCATCTTTGGGGAAGGTCCCAATCTCCACGTCCTCCAGGAGATGCAGTCTGCAGAAATTATCTTCCAGGTGATGGCGTCTACAGGCACTTACGAACTTAAATTTCCAAATTTATAGTGTAGCTAAGAGAAACGAGGAACAGTTTCTGTGCGTCAACTGCTAGCGGATATCAGTCACCCGGTATGCATATTTCGAGCGCTGCTTCAGCTGCACATACTGTGAAGTTTCGATAACGTAATCGGCTGCTCTCTGCAGTCAGGTCGTTATTCGCCTGTCGTCTCTGAGGTCTGAAAAGGATGTAAAATTTTTCTTTTATCTTTTCTTTCAGGTTTTTGAAATTAGAATTAAGAGATCTACAGCATATTTTCAAAATTTCAGTAAAATTAGAGGAATTTCTCGCACGGGTTTCCAAACCACGCAAAGACGTACCGTGCTCAATTCGTTTCCCCTTTTGAATGGAGGGGTATCGCCAGAAAAGTGCAACTCGTATACGACCGAATGGGAAAAGGGACGCACGTGTCATCAGTTGCAGTTAACCAGCCCAATTGAACCATAGCGTGACAAGGGCACGAAGGCCGTTGCCACAGAAAAGACAGGAGAGGAGACTTTTTAGAAGACCAAATAAAAAGTTTATTCTCTAATGGCTAGAAAGCCGGTCTGTATCAGTGTGTAGTGCCTGCTACTTTAATTTCCCCTCTCCCCCCCGAATGCAGACATGAGCTCTAACACCCTTACTCGGTCCCTTGTCTAAAGAACCTATCATCCTCACATGGAAGACGTCGATTCCCTACCTTGGGTAGAGGAATTCCTCCAGCGGCGGTAGATCTCAGCTTTCCATCGTCGTTCAGAAAATCCTTCTTCTTTAGAAAAGACTTCAAGAGGAACGGCAAGGAATTTAGGTAAAGCTTGATAATTGCTTTATTATTATTATTTAAATGTTGCAGTTGGACGACTGTCCGGTGGCAACAAATATACAGTGAAATAATTACAGAGGATCAATCATATACACTACATTACATATACATTATTACTATTATTACATATATAATACACTAAGTTACCCACTATGATCTACTATATTTCTGTTCACAATCTTTTTTAACTTTGCCTTAAAAGTTTGCACACGAGGAGGGAATGGCTCAAAGATTTTTGCAGGTAATGCGTTCCACTGCTCTATACTATAATTACAAAAGGAAAATTTTCCTAAATTCGTCTTCTGAGTAAGGGGTTCGATTTTATAACTATGGTCCATCCTACTGTAATATACTGGCTCCTTTAATCTATCGCCGATCTCAACTCACGACGGCTCCCTACAATATGATTTATAAAGATTCCCTAGTCTACCTAAATACCGTCCAGTTTCTAATGAGTCCCACTCTAATACTTCTAACATGTGTGAGACGCTTGCAGTCCTTTTAAAATTTCTGTGAACATATCGCGCTGCCGTTCTCTACCATTTCGATTTCGTTTATGCGTCCTAACTGATGTGGATCCCATACTGTTGTCCCGTACTCACTATTATACATAATAACTTTCATATGCTTCGAAATTTTTGTAATAATTAGATTAAAATGGAGATACAATACGCGATATATCTATACAAACATGAAGTTTCCATTGTACGGTGTGGTAATCACCAGAAATGCTAGTAATATTCTCAAGGATATTGGCTATAATCTTACGGAGCAGAATGCGACATGACGTGGAAAAATCCTGTCGCGGTTTTTGGAAAGTATGATAGCTTCAAGAAAATATGACATCGGTTATAGATGTAGTAGGAAAATAACTAATTGTATAAATATAGAGTTCAATCAACCTATACGTGGCAGTTAACTTTAGCATTAAATGAATTTCATCATTATTTTTTGTAAATATATGATAGTGAATTATCCTATCATAATATTTTTTATTTTAATACATCATTGATGACAAAATCGTGATTGATGCTCCATTGAAATGCGATATTTTATATAATCTTTATATTATTTTTCTCTTTTGTATTAAATTGTTTTTTTACCTGCGTATTTATGCATTTATTTTTTGTATTTAACAATCAATGAAAAATTCCCTTAAGAAATTCTTTTGTTGTAACTTAGTATAAAGTTTATAAATACGGTTTGAATATATTCGGAATTTATGTTCTATAAAAACGTAAAAGAGTATATGTAAACGTTCAAAAGGCCATTTAAAGAGTTTATTAAATGAATGGAATTATTTAATTAAAATTCACTTAAAACATAATACTCATTTTAATTCGCAAACTCTACGTTACAGTGGACTGTAGTGGAGTACCATATTTCAAGGACAAACTTCTTTTGTCGATGAAAACTTCAAGATGAAAGATTATAAGATCAGAAGATCGGTCGGAAGAATCTTTCGGTCCATTGGTATACTGTCTTCAGGAGGTTTAACTGTAAAAGATTGAGGAGTATGAGAGAAATGCTGTGATCAAACGAAAGTATGCGACACCTTCTAAGGCAACCTGTAAGACTGTATACGTGTGTAAGTTGCATTAAAAGAAGATTTTTTAATGTTCGTGATTCATGTGTATTTGTTTGTGTGCGATTAATGTTATATATATATATATAAGGTGTAATTTATAAAGTAAAGATATTCTAAATGAATTGAAATTTAAGCGTATTCTTATTTGAATATTACCTCTTGTTCATGTCTCCAAAAAGAGTATCGTATTTCACGATGGATGTGTATACATATATATAGATTTTATCACCATTTATTTTTTGTTTATTGATTTATGAACAATTACAGCAATTAAGAGCTAGTAGAAAACTATTCTTTTACCTTTCCTCTAATATCTGCTATTTTACCGAAAGCTATAGGATAAGAACTATACACTTAGAGGTAAATATGTTTCCGAAAAGGAAGGCTCACTTCTTTGTCTACACTTACATTAGTTTCCGGTGAGATGGAAGAGAGTTGAGAGGAAGTAGAAGGAGGGGATGGAGTAGGAGATAATTTATCAGGACGTTCATTTTGAGTTCTTTTTTCTATATAGAATATCAACGTGTTCTCATTCCTTCCCATTCATCTACGAGTAGGATTTTCCTTTAGTCCTACAAGGTGGAACCTTCTCTCCATGTCTGCCTACGTAATGAAAGCTCCACAAAATACTCCCCGGACTAATAATAATTAAATGATCTCAATTGAGTATCACCTTGTGTCCTGTATATTTCATGCTGGTTTAATGCTATTCATGCAGGATCTTACAATTAAACTATCGTTAATCCAGGGGTATTGGTTGAACCCTGTTGGGCTACAATGCCAGAAATCTCATGAGTCCTCTTATTATAGACACTGTTCTGGACTAATAGATTGTCTCGTGTTACGGTATGATAGGCTACGGTATCTCCGTATCGACCAAGGTATCAATTATAATGCAGAGACGTTTGTGTACTATAAGTACGCATTTTACTCTCATGGTTAGATTTGTACTTGTAGGTTTGTACTTGTAGCCTATCTAGGATTGTAAACATTTAAATTGCAATTCTTAGATTAATTTAATAAAATCATGGTTGTTTATGTTCTAATTGAGATATAGTGACCTCTGTATGACTTCCAATTAGAGCCTTTCTGAATTTGCGTACTGTCGTTTAATACGTCCCAGAATTACGTATAAGTACGAATCGTACAGATTTAACTGGGACTGTACTGGGAAATAAGAATTGTTTTCATTTATTGATTTCTGAAGTACTGATGATAATTAAGAGCTACTATTGGCTGTATTAGCAGTAATTTTTAATGTATTTTTGCAATTTTTATAGTTTAAAGTTGATTTAGTGATTAAATAAGGTAATTGCTACGAATTATTTTTCTTGAAAGTTTTAGGATCAATCGAAGTGCAACTGAAATACACAAGTAAATGAAAATGGTAGTGAATAACTAGAGTAGTATGAAATTTAATATTTTCTCGTAATAAAAAGCTTTTAAACAGTACATAAACATACAAAATAATATTGGGTACAATCGATTGATATACAAAGAGCGAACTTGGCAACTCACTAGAAGAGTTCTTTAGATCTGAGTTGAGGATTACGTTGAAAACTATTTCGTATTCAATAAGGAATAGTAAAAGTAAAATGCGATAGAGGTTTTTTCCACATAAGACGTTGTTTCTGAGAAAATTTTCGATAAAAATATCGGTTTTGTAGATTATCCTAAATATATATGCTTCCCTGCACACCTAATGAATTCTCGTTGGACTTCGATTTACATTTTTTAAACCTTTACTTTCTCAGAGAAAAATTTGAAATAATACCAATTACTGCAATTGATAATTTTCCCATTTATAACTTTCCATTGAGCGATAATAAATAAATACTTTTCAACGATAATATTTATAATATGAATGAATGGTATAGAAGAAAGTATCGTATAAAAGAATCATATAGAAGAAATTGCAATAAGGGTATTGATGAAGTTTATCAACCTTCTCAAAAAAAGAAATTTCTTTATGATTTAATTTATGTTTATGAGAAGATTTTAAAAAAATTTATATCGTATCTGGGTATGTTAATTTATGATTCACCGGATGCGACACCTGTTGCGCGTACGCGCCGCCTTTTGTTCCCGCAGAGAACACCGTCTCGCTTAGTCGGGAGGAAGTCATCCTTGAGGGAGGGTCAACTTTGAGCAAGCGAAGGTAAGTAGAAAATCATCCGCCTCACGAAATCATTCAATGTAGCGATCATTCTGAGCTTTCTTTGGTGTTCTCTACGCATAGAATTGTACCTTACTGACAATGAAAGCAAAATGTTACAATTTCAATATCTAACCCACTTTAGGTAAGTTAAGTACCGAAAGAATTCGTATCCTGAACATGATAGTTGAGCAGTTTCTTGAAACCATAGTGTCCGCATCGCTATACCTAAATTCTGGTTTATTTCTATAATTTTCCCACGAAGATTCGTAATTTTCATTATCGAGATTCATTTGAAAATTTTTAAAATAAGATTCTTTTTTATATACATAAGGTCTATTATTCTTCTTTTCCTATATTCATTGTCAGTATATTCTTCTATCAAAAAGTTTCCCATTTGTTATTTTTTCAGGAGTATTTATGGCTGTATCAAAGAAATATAATATGATTTTATCGGAGTAATTTTCCGAAAATAAGAATTCTTCCGATGGATTCTTATATAAAATAATTTTATGTACTTGTGCAATTCTGGTCATCTTAGAAATTAAGAGCTCATGGATTGGCACATTTTCAGTTATTATGAGCTCAAACAAATATAAGTTTTAAACAAAAGACGGAATTAGTCCGGAGTAGAAGGGCAGTTCTATTGCGTCAAAAGATTAAACTAGAAATTCAATTTAGAGTATTCTTTGGATAATCATTCTTCGAGACGATACACATCTAAGCCTATTTGAAGAAAGGATTGGAATTTTGAATGATCATTTCCGTATATCGCTTTGTCGTTGTCTCAATTGGATCACAATAATCGTTTGTCGGAATCAAATTTATCAATATATTCTATATTTTGATGACTTTAACGGGAGTTTCTAACTTCCTCAGTTGTGGAGGGGTTCTAAACAATGCTTTTAATCTTACATCTACGTACAATGCATATCCTTAGCTCTATAGTTACTGATGTATAATCTTAGTTCTTTGGCTCACCCCTTTTGCTAAATGAACCGCTCCGTTAATGATGGGATTTAGGTTGTTTATACGTTATAAACACCTAAGATACCTATTTCAATGTAATAATAAAATGTAAAAAATACATCTAAACCTTTAAACTATATTTTTTATTATTATAGCCCAAATTGAAGTATTCTTTTTCCTTCTTTCGGAACAGTTGATCTTAATCTAGTTTACTCTCTTCTTTGCTCACTAATAATTATAATACATTTTCTTAGAGTTAGGAATTCTTTATTTCAATTTTTCTTTTATCGTAACGAAGACTTTAAAACTATGAGAGATTCATATCAGACATGGAATATCATCTACGTGTTTAGTGTGTTCTTATAATAATTTAATTTTTACCCAAGATTTAACAAGATCGAAATAAATAACAAATTTATTTCGATCCTGTTCTATTAGTTTTCCATGAGAGTTAGTGTTTAGAAATTAATAATCTATAAAAATAAATTAACATTTCCTAACTACGAATACTTTACATGTATAATTGCCATGTGAGGAATTCATTCGATAAAATGAAGTAAAAGATATTGAAGTGATATATTCTTTCTTGAATAGAAATAACTCTTCATGAACGGGAACTATCCAATTAAATTGATCTGATTAATTTAAGGGACTGAGTAGTTTATTTTCTTTGGAAAAATATTTTATATGTACTTTCACATCAATTAGAACTCAATAAAAATAGCAATTCAAATTTTGAGTGCTTTTTGATATTTTTAAAGAAAATTAAATATAAACTGAGAATTAAATTAATATTGCATACTTTAGACGTAGATATTAATAGAATTGGATATAAATAAAAAATGCGATTTAAAGTGATAAAGTCAATATGGCTGTGAGATAAAAATAATACATAAATGGTATTAAAAAATTTATCGTTATAAAATGGAGAGATCAACGGTATTAGAGTATATTATTAAAAATTGTACACCGCGAAAAACTAAAAGATACGTCGTGGTCAGTTTGTGTGAACAGTTCTACTTCTTCATGTGCAACTCTTCTTCTTCCTCAAGACAACTGTTTGCCTGCAGAAAGGGAAGTATACTCAATGTTCTAGAGTACGTCCTGACAATCAAAATTTAGCAGTTTAGAACTTTTTTTTTGGATAAATAAGTAACAGAGATCGAATTGATGACATTTCGGAGGAGATGAATCATCAATTTATGGTCTCTAATTCATGGACTTCATTTTGTGTGATTATGTCAAAGTGTGGGTGTAGTTGCGTTGGAAGGGGGGAAAGAGCTGCCAATTTGGTTAATGGGACATGCATCTAGCACGCGAGATCATACTCTTGACAGTATGTGTAATTTTCTTATTTTTACATGAATAGGACACTCTTTACTCTCCACCCATACTCGCGACTTAATCAATTCAGTGCCAATTGAGATGTTAAAGCACATGCACAGATGAGCAGAAGTGCTCAATCCTTTGACTGTGTTCAATCTTCGGAATTGGGATTCTGTTTCATATCTAAAACTGAATTCTGAATTCGAAGGACGATATAAATATAAAGAATGCGTATGAAAAACTGGAGGAAATTTCATATTTTATAAGTAACATGGAAAGCCTTTATGATTAAAATCGTCAAGTACATGAGCTCAACTGTAAATGATATCTTGATGGTTTATACCAAGGTAGGATGTTTAGATTTAGTTTACTTCCTTCATACTTTCTTGGATCTAACTTTTTTAATCGATCAATCCATTTCTATGCTATGGTTTCCATGGTTTCATATTCTAAATAATAGCTTTACAGTTTCGTGTATTCGTTTTAATTGACAACCATAATGTCGATGTGTTTCAAATGAATCTTTAAATACTGGTTCGCGAAAACTTAATTAATAAGTGCTCTTTGGAAGACGGAAAGTCAAAATCCTAAGGAAAAAACGTTTTGAAAGATATTTAAAAGGTATTTTGAATAAATGACATAATCTTGAGCTAGTCTCAAATCTTTTTAATTTAAAAACTTCAGAAATTGACGACTTGCAAAGGGAAAACACTATCGGCTGCAAACAGTGCTTGTAACGTTTAGGTTTTAAGCTCTCCATGATCTTCAAGTACCTGGATGGCTCGGAATACATATTTTAAATATTATAAATACTTCCATTCAAGGCTATGTTCTCAATACTAATTACTCCACCTAGACTTTTACGTGCCATAGTTATAGTGAAATCTTTTGAGGTACCCACACTCATATTGGTACTAATACTCTATTGAGGGCGATGCACCTACGTTCCAAAATGATTGGATCAGAAATTTTTTCCCTTATATAATATGGAAGTAATTAATCAGCGTCATAAAAATGTCTTTCAACACCCTGGGTTCGGATCTGATAACTTCTGAAGTCGATTTATCGCTCACATAAATCATCATTGCTAGCCATTCCCTCAAAATTAAACGTAGCTTCTTGTTATTGAGAGATAGAATATAAATAAAAGCGAGGATTTGTTATAATATGGGAGATCTGAGATGGTGAATATGTACTTTAATTAAAATATTCTAATAATTGCGTATAGAGGACTGTTTAGGAAATAAATAGGTAAGGTTTTGCTGATGTAGGTTGAATAAAAACTGACGGATACGGGATATAGAAGATAAAACATCTTATGAAACAAATTTTGTCCCAAAATATTCCCAAAGTAACGTAAATATAATGAGTAAATAAATTAGATGACTTTCCAACTTATTCACCCTAATAAATCGTTGATATAATTTGCCAAATTTCTTTCGGCCTTTCATGCAAATTATATATCAATCATTCATAATTTTCACGAAAGAACAGCATATGCTGGAGCGAGTCTTCATAATAACAATAATACCTTCCGGAAAAGAACAGCAGAAGTTACCAGCAAGTAACTACAAATTTATGCGTGTTGTAAATACGACTAGGAGTCCATCCCAAGAAATCCTAACCTCTGATAAGTTTTTAAATAAAGATCTGAGTCATCTCTCTAAGAAATGTCCCAGAGCACATCATGAGGGAGTAGGTCGGTATATTGCGTGCGAAATTACAAGGGATGGAGTGTGATTGTTACCGACATTAAAAAAAGGTAAGGAAAATACGAAATTGCGCGAATGGTTACATGTCAAGGCCACAAACAGTAAGTTTGCCATTAGACTATCACATGAGATCTAGGATAATGAGGTATGATAAGATGGCATAGCGTTGGATTTCAACGAAAACTTCAACGCACTTTGGAGATTAGAGTGCAACCGTGGAGAGTAAATTTTATGTATATATAGATTGTTTTGGGAAGATATATATCATGCTAATTAGCGATTAAAATACATGTGCATAGGTTAGGTTGATTGTAATTGCGAATTTTGGGTACCGAAAGTTTCTGAAATTGGTTATCATTGAGACATAATTGTCTTTCTGTTGCAGTATGAGCAGTTCCAAGAGTTGTGGCGTTCTGTCCATTATCCATTAAAATACACGATATATTCATTAGTTTGAAAATAATATACCTCTCAAGGCATTCTCTATTTTTCCTCTAAAAGAAAGCATCTAGCGATAATGCGATAATTAATGCGATATTTTATTTACTTTTTTATTAAGATTTTAATGATAAGACCAGATAAATAAGTAACCAACAACGCAACAATCAAAAAGTTGATTTTTATATCACCACACTATGCTTCTAATTGACATATTATCAAATTTAATTGTAAATTACACTTTTAAAAGAGTTTTCGTTCGTATATAATTTTAAGAGTAAATTAGCTGTATTTTATACTCATTAACAACCATTTTTCTGAGGTGTCTTAACTTATAATACATAACAAGTTTCGGTTTTAGCTGATAATCAAATCATATGTAATTGATCGTCCTCATATAAAATAAATACATCGAAATAGCAGCTTTAAGAATAAAAATATTAATAATATATAGTGATAATGTTAATATTTTGATGATATGTATCAATTTTTACTTTGCGTGCAAAATTTTCTGGACAGGTTTTCTAAATCGTTCTTAGTTTTTTTAGATTAATGATTTAAAATTTTCACCTAATCCACAATAATTGCGCTATTGTTTTATCTGTTACCATCGGATCGATATTCCTCCGTAACCTTGACCGATTAAATTTAATTTTCGCAGAAATCGCAAGTCGCAAAGTGTAATATGTGATCTACTGTGAGATACTCTGGTGATTCAAACAGAAAAAAATCTTTCGTCACGCGTATTCAATCCCCAGAGTATTGAGGGCGAGAAAAATTAAATAGTTAACTCTCGTCTCATGTGAACAAAATATAGCTTTTGTTGAATCGAGTCGCATTCATGAGTAATTAAGTGATAATAAGATACCAGTAAATTTATTGACGTTACTAGTTCGACTCAGCTGATGCCAAATTTAAATTATTTACCTCCATTTCTTTTTGTCCTTCGTGAATATGTATAGCCCTCTTCTTTTTTCTCGTCTTTTCAAGCAGTTAAATTCACACACTTCAATCGCAATATTTTGTTATAACTTCTCTATTCTTCTTTTACTCTCATCAGAAATTTTTATAAAAATTTTTACTATAAAAACTCTAATGATAGGATATTGCATTTTCCATTTTCCAATGTTCCTCAAGACTGTCTTTTCAGAAAACATTGCCTATATTTTCCCATCATATTAAAGTGCACCTATTGTTTCATAGAAACATATAAATTTTTATATTTTTTACCCTTACGATGTTGCTGTTGAATTTCCTTTCTCTATTATTTTCTATTTCCCAGTTTTAAAAGTAGATTGATGGATTTTTGTTAGTGAGGATACCATTTTATTGATTTTTCTTATTTAGTCACATATCTGTTGAGATGTTTGTATTGCGTGCAGGAATGTTCGAAATAAGCGGAAATTTATGGTTTGCCATCTTCTACGTTGTGGGAATGGGTGGGCGTGGATTTTAAATAAATAATTAGCTCAAGTGAATTCCATTAAGGTATTGAACAGTAAAACCTCCGTGGGCTTGTATTTCGCTACAACGAGCAAGACATAAATAAACAACAATCTTAAAGCAAAGAGAGCGAAAAATTATCAGAGATTACTCACATAAATAAGTGAATCAAGTTAAGTCTTTCAATATTGATATAATAGATAGAAATGTATTCAAAGTAAGTGATTGAATCTTGTAAGCATTATAAACTAGTTTTTGATTTTTCAAACCAAATCGTTAAAATGGAAGTATAATGAAATCAATGTGAGAAGGCGTGACTTCGTGGAATGCCATAGTAATAAAAACAACTTTGTAAATTTCCACAGAAAATTGTATTTCGCGACCGGTTTCGTAATATGAAATTATATCTTCAGCCTGAAGATGTAATTTCATATTACGAAACCGGTCGCGAAATACAATTTTCTGTGGAAATTTACAAAGTTGTTTTTATCACTATGAAAGTATAAATTGATTAAAATTTAAACGAAAGAATATTTTCAATTACTAAGTACAGATATGATAAATAAATTAATCAATTTCAATCTACACATAAAAAATAAATACTCAAATTAAATATAGATACATAAATATGAGATTTTTTCCTAGATGTGCTGTATTGAACCCTCTATTTAATAAGTGACCCGTATTAATGCATAGACATATTTACTTTACGAACACATTGTTTCGTTTCGCAGGAGTTAATCAGCAACGATATCCCTAACTGCTATAAGCTTCTCATACATAATCCCAAAACTCGTTATCTTAGGTTTAGGATTATGATATATGCAGATTAATTTCCTAAGATGAAGGAATGTCAGAGCTTATTGTTGTATCGGACTGAGAACTAAGAGAACAGATTTTTAGATATTACTTAACGCATTAACTCCTTATTAACTTTTCGATTCTTCAATACTTTGAGTAGCTTTCTCTTAAGAGTGTGAAAGGAATTTAACAATGTGATTGTTTCTCCGAACAAGCAGTTCATTTTTCTCAAGATATAAGATGGCCTCTAACATTGATGTTGACTATTCTTGTTGACCTCAGTCGCCCAAGAAACAATGTTTGCGTTCGCGATTGGCCGGAAGAAAACATTGCCAGGGTGTGGCTTTTCAACCCTCATTTTTTTTCTCCGAAACGAAGTTTCCTTTGATATCTGCCTAACCTATCAAAACAAAGGCAGACGTCTTTAATAGCGGTTTTAATAGAATGTCCTCTGAAGTTGGCTCGACTTTCATTCATTTACCGGTAACTAAGAATGTGGACATAGTAAAAAATAAAACTCAGTCACTTACCTCTATTGAACTAAGGTGTCAGAGAAGTGATAGCAATACTCAATTTAATTTAATCGCTTCCAGAGAAAAAAATGAAGAAAATACTACTCCGGTAATTAACAGAAAAATTATTAAATAAGTCAAAATTTTTCAAGGAGGAATGAAAGAAGACTATCAACTACAAAATTTTGAATACCACGACTATCAGCTGAGTCCCATATTATAAATGCATACTCAATTTGAGGCCTAAAAGTATCTAAACTAAATCACTCGAAGACTTTTTCCTCACTCTTACCTAACGTTTCTCTAAATTACATCTTTTTGATTTTTGAAGCAATTGAATCATTTTATGCATTACTGTCTTAGAACTAATTACGAGAAAATCGCAGAGAAATTTTGAGCTCTCGAGTTGTGACTGTTTTTTCGTATATTTTGTAAATGTCCTATTTAAAACTGTTTCGTTCGAAAAATATGAATGAAATATACTAACACATTCGAATTTTGTGTTTATGTTCATGAAAGCTGCTAAATGTATTCATTTTCAATAAAATTAATACTACGATATTTCATTATATTAATAATATATCGGTCTCTTGTATCTTGCGTTTAATGATATATGATGAGATTCCTTTAATGTTTAGTTTTCCAATAATAGAAAAAGCTAATTGGCCTCTCAATTCGACATTTTGTTTAAATGCATTCATCAATGGACATATTTTATTCAATTAAAGAACATATATACCATATTTATATATTCATGTCATAAACTTCGGATACATCTCTGGAAAGATTTCAAAGACAAAGAGAGCAGGAGGGAACTTGACGGGAGACTTGGGAATTCAAAGTACTGCGGGTTTGCATAAGATTGAGGATAAAAATAAAAACTCAGTTTTTGTTCCGAACCGCTAAAAATTGCGTTTTGTATTGTATTCTGCAACTTCTCCGTTCAAGGGACACCAGGCCTTAAGTGAATATTAAAGAAACTTCATTTTTTCAAAAGTAAGAAACTAGAAACAAAATGACTCACTCTGAATATTTCCCTATGATAAATCGAGTTAGAAACAATAGTTCACGCTAGTTCCTCTGCACTTACGAATAAAGAGCACATTCTAATAAACGACAGAATTGCAATTCAGTGTAGTAAACATGACTGTTTTCCCAAACTCTCTTCTGTTTGACAGTAATGTTTGGCGAAGGAAAACAAGTGGTGGGTCTATATCACCATAAAATGGACGTACTTCATCAGAAAGAGTGTCATCTCAACACTGCGTCACTGCAATGTCACACAGGTTTTGCACTCCCAACTCACACTCCTGGATTTGAAATTCAGCGTTAAGTAGATTAAATAAAACATTCATTTGATTAAAAGGCAGGATAAATACACTTGTTTCAGAACCAACGATCAAGGAAATTAATCCTTTTGACAAATCGAATTTTCACGAAGATAGTTTTATTGTACTGTACTATACTATACTTTTAGAATCATTTGCATTATATTTTCCATAAGGAGACAGTAATAGTCAATATATGATGGTCATTTATAATTTCATATTTAATTGAGCATTAAGGAGTTATAAATAGTAATTCATTAATAAAAAAAGGATGAATGTAAAGATAAATGTTATATGATTATTTTAAATTTGTCTAACAATAGATTGCAACCTGCTAATAGGAATATTATTGACTTCTCTTTAAAACTTAGTATCCATTCTCTAAACTTACAATATTATGTTTCATATGTCATCCTAATAACGGAAATAATACTAGTTTAATCTGTTAGATTATGTCGATTCAAGTACTTATTTTTAAGTTAACGATGTAGTAAAATAAATTAGTTTCATTTGTGTACCTTTTCTAAAATATCGAAAAGAAAACTCATTTATCTGTGCCGATTTAGAATATCTATCGAATCGAATGATACCACATTATGGTATCCATAGTTTTTCAGACATTTAACTTCATTGACGTTGTTTTACTCTTCCAGTGATAATAGCATTGCGTGATATCCTTGATTTTTCTACTACCAGTGAAATAACATGATATTAACGTTTCCATTTTCATTAACACCAGTAACAGTTTTCAAATTGTTGCAATAAAGAAGGAAAAACATTGAATCCTGTTACAATAGGTATCTTCAAAAATGATTTCATTTCACATTCAACCTACCGTATTGCCTTTGCCACTGACAATCGGCGTGTGGTAAAGGATGCATACAATCACCAAAGAATCCTTCTTTCATCACTCTTTGTTACTTGTTTTCCTCATTTCGATTTGTACAAATGGCAATGTGAAAAATAAATCATGTTTAGTAAGTACTCTGGTGGAATAGCTTTATCGACGGAAATTTTAAGATAAAATCAGATTTTTTTTCGCTTATTATAAAATAGTGATTAATAAAGGTCTATGAGAAAACAAATCCATGACTCAATTTTACTGAGCAACATTAATAATATATGCAGGAAGTTAACTTTTTAAATTCTTTCGCTTTAATTGCACTGTAATGTATAATTTAAAACATATTTTATTTCACTTCAGAAGAAATTAAAGAAATATTTCACGTTGTGAATTATACATATTAATTTTCTCTTATATTAATTAAATATGCTTAATTTTAAAACATCATTTTAATAAAGTCATTAATCAACATGTTGGGTCACCATCTCTGATAGGTATTGAACAAAGACCATCAGCACTTGAAGGTTAGTCGGCATTTGTACATGCACTCGTATCGAATCTGAATTAAAAGTCGGGAGCGTATGAGGCATTTCGTCTTTATAACGCCAATTAAATTATCTCTTTGAATCTTATCAGAAATGCTTTTCGTTATATCACGCGATGATCCTGGCATAATTTACAATGACAGTGATTAATCACAAATTCGTGAATTCGAAGTCATGAGTTTCTCCGAAACATTTCTTAACCCTTCCCAAAATTTCACAAATGTCTTTGTTATTTTATTTCTCATTCATCCTTTTCCTTTTATGCCGATTAATTTTCCTTTTAATTTCTCTATACTCACTAACACTTTGATAAGCCTTAATTATGTTTTAGCGTGATGTATTCTCATGTTTGGCGCTTTAATTTTTTGCCAGGATGTACCACTTATAATTATTAATACTTTAAGAACACTCTCTGTAGCTGGATATAGTTTTTAATTCTGCTTTCTCATTGAGGATTTACTTGCAAAAAGTGTGTTTACGACTAAAAAAAAACGTTTAATTACCATCTTCTTCCTTCGCATTAATATTTTGATAATTTATGAGAAGTTAATATCACTACAGCTAATTTTTCCCTCATGCATATAGTATTGTTAACCCTCATAATATCTCTCTATAGTGTACCCTTTTTAAAAGCTATAGTTTCAGTTCAGCCTTGTATTATTAACTTGTTTTCATAATTTTCTTTTGATTTTTATTGATAATTTTAGAGCTCTTTAAGACCTATCCTTAAAGTAAAAAGAGTTGAAACATTTTCTCAAACCTTTATCTTTCTACGAACGTCCAAATAACAACAAGGCTGAAACCAATTGCTTCCTCAAGATGCCTCTACTCGGGGGAAAGAACTCAACGGGTCCCCTGGGATCCTCCGCCAGGAACAAGGCCCACTTGCCCACATTTGTGAGGATCATGACCACGAAGAACAAATGGAGATGTCAACCTCCACACAAGGCCAATGCCCTGGTGGAGGCCATGGCGATGGGCAGCAGGATTCAGGGGGAAGTGTGTCTCCTGCAGGACAGCCCATATCGCATTCTGAGGGTATCTCAATTGCTATTACTTTCTAATTTAAAACTGTTTCGTGACGGATTAGAATTATATTTCACTGTGTGTTAACGAGGCTACAAAGTAAATTCAACTCAATGCTAATTTATACACGTATTTTATTTCTGCAAAATACGTAAGAAACGTGAGTGATCCCGATATTAATCGAAAGAATAAAGAAAACAATGCGCATATGCTATGATATTATACTTATACGTAAAAATGTTAAAGAAATACATAATCTGATGCGGTATAAGACCTTTCCACTTTTGGCGGGAAGTTCAGTATTTACCACTCAGTGTCAAATGGGTACCAGACGAATTTTTGGCTGAATACTAAAGAATATGCATTTTATAACGCGGATTGGTAGGAGGAATCGCGATGAATATTGTAGCAGATGCATAAGTTTTTTGACCCATACGAAGTTCTATTAAATCTTTGATTGAGAATTTATGGCTTTAAGGCTGCGGAAAGCGGGAATGTCGATTTGTTCGGTCGCCTGTTCAAAGCAGACCCTGAAAGACTGAAGGTGAAGGACAACAGGGGGCGCACGGCAACACACCAAGCAGCAGAAAGGAACAAGACGCAGATCCTGCGGTTTATCTTCGCCCACGGAGGAGGTATGTTTCAACATGTCGATCACGGTTAAGTGAATCTTTGAAAAGGTAAAAATACTCCATTGTGAGAATGGTTACTAATTTAGACATAATTTGACAGCGAGGATTTATTACATCGTAGAAAATCATCTTATAAGACAAAAATGGTTAAATAACAAAATTACAAACAAAAATAATAACATGGAGACCACTCCAAAGAATGGCTTTAAATATATTTTAGTAAATTAAAGAAAATGATATATAAATGAAATTAAACTAAATATTAACATAATAATCCGATAAGGGTGGTTGAAAAATATACTAATGATTACATGAAACGGATTGCAGATGAAGCAAACGAAAGATAGCAAAAAAATTCAACGGTAAATAACTTCAACCCGGAATAGAATTAAGCATTCAACACTACGCAATTGCAGAAGATACATCTCCATGCTCCAAAAGTAGACTAACTGGATGATTATATCTCCATATAAGACAATGAATGTTTAGCTTATAGGCGAATAGTACAAAATTTCGTACTGCATTACTAACGCATGATTTGGAAGCTAATGGTAGGGATTCAATGTAACTAAATGATAACTTCTCAACTAAAATGACTCTTCTCTGTAATAACTTGTTGTAACCTACATGCTAGTTGTACATACATTACATATGTTTGTAGATAAAATTAAAAACGTTGTTTAAAAAGATAATTTAAATTTAGATAAAAGATTATACTCAAGATCAAATCTATTTCCATAAGAGTTTTATTAGAATTAGCTTTCAATAATACTACTGGAACAATACTGGAATAACTTTCAATCCTTTTTAACGAATTTTATTTCATATATAACACCTCTCTAAACGATAGATATCAACGTGCAGGACAGCAATGGTAACACCCCCCTACATGTGGCAGTTGAATACGAAGCCCTGGATTCAATTGGGTACCTCATCCAGCTGTAAGTAATTAGCAGTTATGACGATCTTTATATTAAGTTCTATGGTAAAATTTCCTGTTTCTTCTCCGCTGAAAACTGTAAGGAGAGCAAAATTTACATACAGAGCAACTTCCACTTTCCCTCGAATGTAGAGGATAAAAATTCGTTTGTAGGGCATAAAAATACACCAAAATAATCTACCTTTTTTATTCCAGCGGCGCGAATACATCGATACTGAACGACAAGAAGATGTCTGCTCTACACACCGCCACCGAGATGAACAAGCTAGCCGCTATGAACGAGATGTCCAAGTACAAAGAGAACTTCAACACGCAACTGGGAGGAGATCATGGACGTACAGCGCTACATTTTGCCGCCATTCACGACCACGATGAATGTGCAAGAATTCTGGTGCGCGAACACATGAAACAGCATGAGAGGGTGTTTCTTTAATACACACTGAATATATTTGAGATTAATGGAATCGAAGTCCGGGTATTCAATAATATTTTTTATTTCTTCGATGCAATTCACACGTATACAATTTCATGAAAGGGTATGACAAACAGCATCCCATCTCAGTACTTTAGAATTAATATATTTATTTTCATTAATAACGAAATCATTAGTATAAACACCAATAAAGTTTAATTGCAACCGCTGATAAAAGTTTTTTTTAATTAGATAATGAGAATTATTTTTAAACGTATTTAAGAATTTGGATGGAGACTGAATTTTTGTGCTAATGCCAAACTTTTTGGGATAGAATAATGTGCTGAAAATTATCTCACTAACTATGATTTATTTTAAGATAAAATAATAATCTTTGTGCAGATCAAAGAATTCGGCGCTTCCCCCAGACAACCATGTAACAATGGCTTCTATCCCATCCATGAGGCTGCTAAGAACGCGTCCTCTCGAACCATGGAGGTGTTCTTGGAGTGGGGAGAGTCCAGAGGGTGCACGAGGGAGGAGATGATCTCATTTTACGACGCCGAAGGCAACGTACCACTGCATTCTGCAGTCCACGGAGGAGATATTAAAGTAAGCCGATTCGTTAGACAGTCATTGCAAGGGAGGGTCCAAATCGGAAAAAACTATCATCGTCATCACGGAAAAATATTAGCCTCCCTCATTGAGTGAATTATATTCATTTTAAAATTGAGTTATATATAAAACCGAAGTTATACAAACGCTAAGTATTACCAAAAGAAAAATTCGGTGAAAAAATGTGGCTGAAATTTAAAGTAATCGAGTTATACTATACCCTACTATAGTGATATATATATACTTAAAGCATCTTATTCCAATACAAATAAAATTCCCAATTTCTGGAAATAAACTTCAGTATGAAAATAAAGAAGAGACAATATCTTCTTTATTTTGCAGAGATTTGTAAATAATTATTGGAAATTAAATAATTCAATAATAATAATTCTTTCTGTCGTTAATTTTTTTATCACTCTTCTTTGTCCCGATTACAGGCGGTGGAACTATGCCTGAAGAGCGGCGCTAAAATTTCGACTCAGCAGCAGAATCTGTCGACTCCAGTGCACTTGGCATGCGCCCAGGGAGCCCTGGAAATTGTTCGCCTGATGTTCAATATGCAACCTGAAGAGAAAGGCAACTGCTTGTCGCAAACAGATGCTCAAAAAATGACTCCCATCCACTGCGCCGCCATGTTCGATCACGTGGACATGGTCGAATATCTAGTAAAAGAGGTTCAGAACTTTGAATTAATCACGCATTATATTAATAGAGGAGGAGACATTGTTTTTAACACGTATAATGTACGATAACATAATGAAAAGATAATTTGAAAAAATTTCTAACTCAAAAGATTTTCACGCCATAATGTAAGAAATTTTAGAGGCGACTGTCACCTCGTTCTCTGACGATTTATTACAACGAATCTCAAGTACGTTTTAACTTTGATAGTATTCGTTTGAAAATTTCCAAGATTTTCAATAATCATTTCTGCTCATAATCAACTGAAAGTAAAATTTCATCTGCATGTCCGTTACTTATCAATTACATAAAGATTGGTTCAATATGACTCGATTATAATTTCAAGATCGCTGCCTAGGTTCGTAACAGAGAATATTTTCATCTAACTCAGGGTGCTAATGTAAACGCGGTGGACAGAGAAAAGAGGTCTGCATTGCTTTTGGCTGCTTCTCATAGTGCTTGGCGCACGGTGCATGCCTTGCTGAACAGCGGCGCCGACATTTGCCTGAGGGACAAAAACCAGCACAACGCATTGCATCTGATCATCCTAAATGGTGGAAGGCTGGAAGACTTCTTGAATCAGGTTAGGATATCTTGATGGTAATACCGAGTTCGCGTCACCCACAAATTCAACCTATTTAAATCATTGCCTTTTTTATATAGGCCAATATAATGGTGCAGAATAAAACTATAACATTAAAATTGTCAGTCAAACTTTTTAGTTATATTTCCTAATAGATTTCAGCGCTTTCCAGTTTGATTGATTTTTTGATGCTCTTTAGTTTTTTCGCTTGACTTAGTGAACTATTCATCCTATAGACGACTGTTTTCGGTTATAGTAAAAGTACGATTATCATCTTTACTGTTATCTCTTTCACAGAGCAAATCTGAAGCCTGTCTTCGTCAGCTTTTGAACGAAAAAGACAGCGCTGGATGCTCTCCACTGCATTACGCCTGTCGCGATGGATACATCAGGAGTCTAGCCAACCTTATTCGACTTGGCGCGTGTGTAAACATTAAGAATAATATGAACGAAAGTGCCCTGCACTTTGCTGCTAGGTGAGAAGACAAAGAGAATTCTTATCCATAAGGGGATTCGACTGATTTAATTTTAGAGAACATTTTAAGGAAGTTAATGAAAGACTGCTGAAACTGATGAGTAATTATACGGAATAATTGAGAGCTGTGCCAAAATGACAATATTCGTATGAATAATAGGCATTTATTATAAAGAAATTTTATTAAACAATTTTCCAATTTAATGGTCCTACTAATACAAACATGTTGTCCTTGTTTAATTTATATTCAATCTTTAATTTTAACTATCCTTCTATGGTTATTTTCAGATATGGTCGGTACCATATTGCATGGCAACTGCTTGATTCTGAGAAAGGAACTTTCATTATAAACGAAGGTAATGGGGAAGGTATGACACCGCTTCATATCGCATCCCAACAAGGTAAATGTAATTACTTTAACTTGTATTTTTTCTCTCGGAAATAGTTAAGAATATGGAGTTAAAAATTGAAATCTATTTACTTCTTTACACATGGCGATAGACAATGTAGCAATTAACTCAATTTTGAATGCGAGAATCGAATGTAATGTATTCGCGGCCTGACCCACTGAAACGCTTTATATAATTGAATGATAGAGATATTCATAATTCTTTTCATTAAATGATTTATTATAAAATTTCATATGTGTGAATTCGATTGCTATATATATGTGTGTAAAATTGACTTCAAACGACTCTGACGAGATTGACTCTGCTGAGTATTCTCATCATCTACGTTCTAAGCATAAGCTATTGGTAACTTGAATTTAAGGTAACTTGAAATAATCTTTGACAAACTGTTTCGAGAATTGTTTGTCTAATCTTTCTTTTTTTAAAATGGAACATGCTGCACAGGTCACATGCGTGTTGTTCAGCTTCTTTTGAATAAAGGAGCACTTCTTCAACGTGACCACAATGGACGTAACCCTCTCATGTTGGCAGCCATTGGCGGGTACACTCAAACTATGGAGCTTCTATTCTCCGTACATTCCCATCTCCTGGACCAGGTTGATAAAGATGGGGTGTGTAGAAAATTGTTTAAATGCCCATTGCTTGGAGAAGTCTAATAGTAACTACTCTCGTTTTGCATTTTAAAAGCTGTACAAATCATACTTAGCAAATACACTCTCGTATATTGAGAGTGAAAAAAGAGGAATTCATAAAAACAACTTACACCAATAATAAAGCTTTGTGCAATGCTTGAATAATATCTAAGATAAGTATAAGTGACATAATACCGTCTTAAATGAGAACTTTATGTCCAATTATAACTAATCTTGAGCTCCAATCCTTAAGCATAGCATAAAAATTTTATGGTTAAAAGAAAGGATTGTGGAGTAAGGAATTAGTGGAGAATTGAAGAAAATGAGAATCAATATTGATCATAAAATACATAATACGGGAAATTTTTAGCATATTAGATGTATAAAAGATAATTTGAGTCAAGTTGAGGATAATTATATTAATAAATAATTGCTCATAAATTGTACAATTGAGTTATCTGTTTTCCTTGATTGAGAGCTAGATTAATTTTTACGGTTAATTCAAAATTGATTGAATTGTACAAATCACACAAATTTGTGTTTTTCACTACATGTTGGTCGACTCTTGGCATATTTGTTTCACAGGTTTAATCCTTTAACTATAACCTGCTCAAGAGACAGCATTGATATTTGCAAAATTTGCTAAATAATAGTAATTATCAAATTCATTTCAACCTCATAACTAAAAATAAGCTGATAAACTCAAACTAGAATATACTTAAGATTGAAGTTAAATAAAGCCTTGGATATACTAGAGTTTTCTTTGACTTAAGAATATTACTTTCACAGAACTCAGCGCTACATTTAGCAACAATGGAAAACAAAGCAAATTCAATTGCCTTGCTGCTATCAATGGGATGTAAACTTTTATACAATAATAAAGGGCATTCTGCTATTGATTACGCTATTTATTATAAATTTCCTGAAGCTGCTTTGGCAATGGTTACTCATGAGCAAAGGTGAGTGAATTTTATTTTCTTTAAAGGATGACTTAACATGATGATATGATATTAACTGTAAATCAATTAAATTGAGGTTTTCTATTGAATCTATTAAATTATTATGTCATGTTATAATAATATATCATAAAATCTAAAAACTCAAAGTAAATACAACTGAAAAATTCAACAAAAAAAATCTAAGTATATTTTCTAATGCAAGCTATTAAAGCACATTTGCAGTGATATGGTTTAAAATTATTTAAAGCCATGATTTTCATAAGCAGCTGATAGATATGTTTCCTGAAGAGTAAGACTACTTTTAACATTCTTGTAACTAATTAATTTGGTTAATGATTAGAATAATTTATGAGTTTAAAATTTAAGCATTAAAGCTTGAGTGTTACAATTATTTTTTGCAAGATAAAATTTCAATAAAGTTTAAAAACATCTCTCTAGCCATTGTTCTCATTTGATAGGCCATATTTTTTAGTTTTTCTATCATAGCTATTTTTACTCAAAAATATACATGTAAGAAAGTGGGGTAGAATTAAAATAAATATAAATTACTAATCAGCTTAATGTAAATTACTTTTAAAAGAAAAGGATACAACAAAAGTTGATTAACATCATAAATATTGGAGGTGATGATTACAGTAAAAATGTAGCACTAAGTTGTTGGAAGTAAGATAATTCTTAAATACAAGTAACCACAGCTGCTATGAAAATTAGATTTCAAAATCATTCTTACTCAGAGACATTCATAGAATTAAACACAGTTTTGAAGTTCTTCATTTTTATAAATTTTACTCATAAAGCTTGTATGCATGCAAGATAATAACCGCAGTATTTATATTATTTCATGCTAATCACATATATGTATCATATATTTCATAAAAAATTTATTTTGGCATTATTCTAATTTTATTACCCTTTCATGCTGACCAATGAAGAGATGCTGAAATATTAGCTCTCAAATCTTGTAAATATTCCTGTGTCATATTAGCCCTAATAGCTTCAATGCCAAGAGTTTTTGAGGCAGTTTTAGATAAAGCAATAACCAAAGCTAATTGTAAGAAGGATTCCAAAGAATTTTATGTAAGTTGTTTTACCTCATTTGTGTTTCCTAAACATATTTCATTGAGAAATATTTTACTGTCAGTCCAGTATCAATAAATTGTATAAGTTACAAGATACTATATTATAGTTGGCTAAGAACAATTTTCATGCACCAAGTCAATAAATATCTCAAACTAGATAGACTGGACAAGGATTTTAAATAAATGTGAGTGAATCAAGTGTATAAGTAATTCTTCATAGTAAAACATTATTTGAAAATAAATTTTTTCTCTTTGAATTAATAATATGTAAGTAGATCTAATGTTAATTGCATGCTGTGGATGTGTTTTTAAAAATTGATTTGCACCTATACCCCTGTAATCTCAAGACATTGTCTCCCTTCCCCAATGCCTCCCAAATCCTCAAACTTTTTAATTTCAAAATGGTGCAAGCTTATTTTCATAGAAACAATAAAATTCTTTCATTGTCATAACGAATTGCAAAAATTTAAGCTTGTGCTTGTTAAGCAGCATAATTTATTTTATACTTTTGACAAAGAACACCATGTAAAAAAGTTGTTTTATATGAGCAATTTGATGAAGATAGAACAAGATGAAACTGAATTTAAAAAAATGAAAGTATTCTTTCCCATTCTGCATATGTTCTTCTGGTTTACAATAAAGAAAATAACCAGCCTTATTTTCCTCTTCTTTTCACTACATATATGATGGAATTTTGAAAAAAAAGATTCAATATAATTTCCACTGTCTTCAATGTGCAGAGATGAATCGTCAACAAAATGATCAAATTGATGCAAAGGCAAATGCATCAAAATTCCTTCCTCTACCTGCATTAAATGTAAGTAATGTCATATATATATATGAATAATTATTTAATCCAACATTCACTAAGGTGTTTCAAACCCTCATTTTGATGAACATCAATTGATGAAAGGTTTTTGATACTGCTAAGAAAACAGACAATAAAATTTACCTTTCATTATTTTCTACTACAATACACCTCTACTCCACTTGCATTTATAGAGTATGTATTATTTCAGCCTCATAGAATAAAGGCTTTCAACCTTACCTGTTAGTTATTCTTTCACTTTACCTCTTGTAAACATTCTCTGATGCAATAAACTCTAAAAATATAATTTCATCAATGCTCTATTTTAAGTAAATTTTTTTCCATGACAGATAAGCAATATGAATACTCTTCAAATTGTTTCCTAAATATCTTATACAACAGTAGATTTTTGTGTTTTTCATAAATACATATTTATGAGTAAGTAATACATGTACTGTATAATTCAATATTTTCTCAAAATGTGAATAAAAATATTATATTTTAATTGATAATAAACAAACAACCTCAGAAACAGCTTTATTTGCAAACTCCATTCAATTTATGAAAAATTACTATTTATTGAAATTTCAGCTTACTTATTTATTGAAATTTCAGCTTACTTATTTATTGAAGCTTCAGCTTTATTATATATATTATAAATATTTATGTGGTTTGCATTAATACCACCTTAAAATTTGAAAATGATCTAAAGGTTATTTCATTGTTACAAAACTTTGTCCAAGATAATAATCAAGTCACAGTAGCTTGAATTGCTTTATATTAATTTGTAGGCCTTTTAATTTCATTCACCAATTGAACTAACTTAAATTTTGAATCAGTATTATAAATTTATTATCTGAAATCCACTAAAATACGAGTAAGCATCAGAATATTAGAGCTAAGAAAAGTTAAAAATATAAAAGGAAACTATTTTATCTTTTCATTATAGGCAATGGTCGTTCATGGTCGAGTAGAACTTCTTTCTCATCCCCTGTGTCAGAAATATTTGCAAGTGAAATGGAATTCTTATGGGAAATACTTCCACATGGCTAATCTATTCTTCTATATAATATTTTTGATTCTTGTGACTTCATTTGTAGGAATAGTCCTAACTAACCATTCTAATAGAGTAAAGGAGATGGATGTATTCAATCAAACAATTGCAGATCAATTTGCAACCATCAATGTAAGATGTATTTATATTATAATTTTTATAATTATGCAAAGCATGTTTATGTACATTATATTATTTATTAATTAGTTTAGTAATACTGAAATGATAGGGGTTCTTCTTTTGAAGGATATAAGATCAACTTACTGTTAAATTTAGAGGAAAGAATTGTTGATAAATACATTTCAAATATTAAAATTGAAATGATCAATATAATTTATGTACATTTTCAACCATCTTATAAATTTGTAATTTTGTAATACAACTAAAGTGAATTTTCCTATTACAATTTTCTTTTCTTTAATTAAAAATGTTGATGTTTTTTAAAACAAGAAAACCAATTAGTTGCTTCAAACTGAATAAAATCTTTAAAGGTTTGAGTAGAAACAGAATATATAACATTCAATATTTTGTCAAAATATTTCATTCAGCATGATTCATGTTCATCTGTTAATTCAGCCATATAATTTGATGTATATTTATTTGATTTCATCATTTAAATATAATTTATACTAATATAATTGAGCCATCCTCATTAACTGTTCATGCTGGAAATATTGAAAAGACTATTCCTGAAAATATAATTTTGATATTCATACATGTCTAAAGTAATTCAAATAACTTTTCCAGATGACAACTGAGCTCCAAAAAACACCTTTAATGTACTGTATAGTTGTTGCAATAGTGACATACATAGCTGTCAACACTGTCAGGGAGGGACTGCAGGCATACCAGCAAAAGTGGCAATATTTGTTTGATCCTTTTAACTTTGTTTCTTGGATATTATACATATCTACTTTGACTATGGTTTCTCCAGTTTTTGGTGCAGATCTAGGAGAACAACAATTTTCTTGGACTGCAATCACTGTGTTTCTAAGCTGGTTCAATTTGTTGAGCTACTTACAAAGGTAGAATTTATTTCTTTTTCTCTCATCATAATATGTAATCATAATTTAATAAAGTTCTATAAACTTAGATTTACATATAGACATATTCATGGATTCTTTGATACAAGCAATATAAATCTCTCATTTGTACGCACATACAATCCAGTCTACAATCAAATAATAATGAAAAGATTTTTCCTATCACTTATATGTCACAGATGTACATAAATTTAATTAGAATTATCTATAATTAGAATTTTTTGATGGTATATATCTTTTAATTTAACTCTCATTCACTCCTAATTCTTCAATTAATAATTAAAAACTAAAAATAGGGCTTGAACATATAACCCTGAGATTAAGAGTTATATGCTGCATTGACTGAGTTAGCCAGATCTTGATATTTGTTATAAATATATTGTTATTTCCAATATATTTATTATGATTGAACTTACTTAAAATTTTGTTATATTATTCATCCATGAATTTTATATTATCAAATCAAGAAATGAAAAACAGATTTGATTTACCATTATATCGAAAAAACAATGGTGTTAACATAAGAGAAAATTCACCTTTTTTGTACTTCAAATAAGTATTTAATATATGGAAAATATATAATAAATTGGTATGAAAAATAATGATGTATGAAGTGATGTACATAATTTTGTCAGCTTCTATTTTGAAACATTATTGTTCATATAAATAGTATTTCTAAAGAAATATAAATAAAATATGAGGATTCCACTAGGATAAAAATAAATTATGGTGTATTAAAATGTGTATGTTAGTAAGCGACTGTACTCATAAAATTAATTAGGGATTACATGTTTATGAGGATTGCATCAGTTTGTAAAATGATATTACTTTACTAAGTCTCTCCATATATTAGTAATTTAATCTGATTTTTAATATCTAAATTTTTATCTTGATTAAAATTGAAAATCTACGCTAATAATTCACATTATATAGAATCTTCTATAATAACATGTTTAAAAATAAATGTCCTTACTTTTACTTACAGGTTTGATTATGTAGGAATATATGTGGTCATGTTTTTAGAGGTACTCCAGACTTTGATAAAAGTTTTGTTCGTATTCTCTATCCTAATTATAGCATTTGGACTGTCATTTTATATCTTACTATCACAGGTAAGAATGAATTCATCAAGAATTGATAAATTTGATACATTAATAATTGACAATAATATATTATGACTTTGTCTTCATCATATCAATAAATGAATAATAAATAATATCAATATATGAGATAACATTGAATTATCCTTTGTTACAGGGAAATCATTTATCATTTAAAAATATTCCAATTTCTCTGATGCGCACATTTTCTATGATGCTTGGAGAAATTGATTTCCGTGGAACATTTGTGATGCCTTATTTCAAGAAAGATGAATCCAGAACATTGCCATATGGGTCATCTACTTTTCTCATTCTAGGAATCTTTATGGTTTTTATGCCAATACTCATAATGAATCTTCTTATTGGTTTAGCTGTTGGAGATATTGAATCTGTTAGAAGAAATGCTCAGCTCAAAAGACTTGCTATGCAGGTTTGTATCATAGATTGCAATATAAATTATTTTAATTCTGAATTTTTCAAGTATTTAGCCATAACAAAATAGCAAAGAAAGACTCTGTACCTAGAATATAGGAGAAGAATGACAAGGAGATGATTACCAATTTGAATGTCCAGGAAGTGGGGACATTATCGAGGTCCATCATGAAGAAAACAATAACTACCCTTCATCTTGGCATATACAACTGCCAGAGCTTGAAAATTGAAGATAGACTCCTATACCTACAGAAAGAAAGCAGAGAAGATGGTCATCACTAGATTAAATTAAATCAGAAGAAAATCAGGATCCAATATCTTTGAAGGATGGGCACTAATTCTATAACAGAGGAAAGTAAGATTGAAGACTGAAGGTGTAAGATTTATAATCAACAAGGAATGGAGGAACTACATGTAACAATCAAAGCATATCAGACAGAGTGTAAAAGATTAATAAGCATTACTCTGTATAGAATAAAAAGGTATATGCTTCAAAGACAGCAATAGGTCAAAAAGAAATTTAAAATTTTTAACAGACTCTGGGCACAGATGAAGACAAGGATCACACAACAACAGAAGAGTTGGCGATATTGAACTATAGGAAATTGCAGATAGTATAGTCAGTGGAAAATATGGAGCTGAAGATAGTGACGAGATCGTTCAGGAAGGAAGGACTGCCTTTGATCCATCCCATTCACAGGAATCTTGCAAAATTCAAGTCACTAGCCTGAGAAGGAAAGTGATTATAATAGGATAGAATTAATAGAGAATATACATACTTAGGATAACTAGAGAAAACAAAAGGCTCAATGAAGTAAAGAGAAGGATTAATCTTGGCTGGATTTCCTTATCTAGAAACTGAAATTAGAGAATGGAACAGGTGATGAGGATCTTTAACCATCATACCCCACTTGTACTTAGCTATGGAAAAAAACTTGGGATTAAATTAAAAATCCTGCAAAAGATTTAAATTGGATTGAATTTAGAGATTAAAGATAAAAGTAATCACCTTTAAATTCTTCGAGAGACATTGACTTTTATAGCTGTAAAAATTGTTTATATTACAAGGAAGTTAACACTTTTTGAATGATAAAGAGCTTATGATAATGCCTTCATTTTATTAATTTAATGAGAAACCCTTTTCTTGAAAGTGATATAAGAAAATGAAGTTTTTTTTCAATTGGATAGACTATTTGATTAAAATAAATAATATATTTTCATAATGTATAACATTTTTATTGTCCATTAGGTTTTAAGTGATAAATAGCAAAGTCAAAGAATACTTGCTTCAAGTTTTTTCACCACACTGTCATGAATTAAGGTTTAACATAGTTAACATTCCTATTGCAGACACAATTTTAAATTAAAGGATATAATAATAAATTTATGATGATTTTTGTTTACTTATGTATTTAACCACAGGTGGTGCAGCATACGCGATTGGAAAGGAAGCTTCCAAAATTGTTTCTGCAAAGAGTAAACCAGTTGCAGTTGATAGAGTATCCAAACGTAATTAAAGGAAAACTTGGGTTTATAGAATCTGCTGTTAAAAAATGGTTTTTCAACCAATTTCCTGATAGTTGTAAGTATTTTTTGCTTAAAAATTGACCATTCTACGATAATTATATAATATCACTTACTTTGCAATGTGGTTTCATCACATTATAAATATATTCCAACATTTATTAATTTTATAGGTCCTGAATCTGGATTTGAATCAAATGATGACTTATTACCGGAAATGTTAGGAAAGCAAAAGAGACAATTACATGAGATATCAAACCTCCTTGATAAGCAGCATCACCTGATAAGACTTATTGTTCAGGTAAGATTTCAAAAATGACATCGTTTATGTCAGATAAAATTATAGGGTAATTAATTATGTCTTTGTATATGGAAAATTGAGAGATGACTGTATTAATACAAAATTGACTGAAAATTGTTTTTACAAATAATTTTTGAAATATTCTTCCAGAATTTATAAAATCCTAAATATTTGTGACAAGCTTTCTTCTACAATTAAGGGTTATGAACTGTAATTTTTATTATCTTCTTGTAAATACAAAATATCAATCTATTTAATCTTAGGTAAGTTATTGTTATGAGAGATAATCTTTGAGATTCATTTCGTTCAATGAGTTGAGAGTTCCATCTCAGAAAAAGGTGATTATTTTATCAGTGTCATCAGAATCCTTCCATATTTAAGTGTTTAATAAAAGATAAATCTCCTCGATGTTTGCACATAAAATAGTCCCTGGATTTTGGAGGTTGAAATTATTGATTCAATAAAATTTTTTTCACATTCACAAGAAAGAGGAGAGTGACTTAAGCTTTTATACTTTCTTCACACCCATACATAAATATATAGTATTAATTAAATTAATAAATCTAACTTTTGCAATCTCAAAGACCCATTAATCTATAGGTTAAATCTGAACTTGGGAACAACAAATATTTTATTTCCTTTCAGAAGATGGAGATTAAGACGGAAGCAGATGATGTGGATGAAGGTCCTTCTCCATCAGAAACAAGGAACTTACATGAGTCCACCAATAAATGGAATTCACCTAGAATTAGAAATAAACTGAAAGCAGCTATTGCATTTGGCAAGATGCAATCAACCTAATTCTTCTATACAATAATGGCAAAAATTGTAAACAAACAGAGAGTAAATGTTTTCTTTGTGAGAATTATCAGTGTTTTGAATTTACATACATACAAAGATTTAAATACTGAAGTACCTTACCTTTAGAACTACCATTTAAAATATATAATGTACAGAAATAAGCAAGATTTAACAACCCCCAAAAAATTAAATACGATAGAGTTTAAATAAATGTTGCTGAAACAGTTCTCAAAATTCTATTTTAGCAGATTTGAGGTTTCTATCTATTGACTCATTCAAACTTGGTTGATGAGCTAATATGAATTTACTGATAGATAAAATTCTCATACACAGGGTATTTCAACATAACAATGCTTGATAGGTTGTATCCTCTAAATGAAGCAACCTTGTTATCTATCTCAGGAACAAATTACACAAAGGTGAATTCATTAACAGAAAATATTGTTGCTCAGAGATATTAGTCTTCATACTTAAATTACATTGTATCTCACAGTCTATCCTTTCTAAAAATATCCTCATAAATCTGATTTCATCTCTAATTCCTTAACCTTTTGTAATCCAAATTTCTCTTCCTCTATATTTTTTTATTTTATTTATAATGTTCATTTAATTAATGCAACGTGGAATCTACACTTCATTTCCTTCCCTCAATTTTACTTTGTTTTTATTTTACATCATTGCAACATTTCATTATTTTTATTTCCAGATTGATTTCTACTATATAATTTAAAAACATCCTAGATTTGCAGATTCATGACTGTAATAATTATTTCTTAGTTTGCTAAGCTTTGGGATATTCTTGTTTCTACAATTTGATATTGGTTTGTTATTTTTTATTACTTATTTGATGATGATAAAAATGGCAGGGTAGTTTTCAACTAAAACACAATCAATTGCCACAAGAAGACAATAATTAAGATAATAATAAACATAATGATACAAATACTTTATTCACACATGCACAATATCCTGATTCTACATGAGAAAAAATAAAATCTTCCCATATCATTGGCCAATGGGACAATGTAATTTCAGGAAAATTTTCATTTAGTGCCACCATCTTATTTATTTTACAAAGGAAAAATTAAAATAATATTCATTTGATAGAATATTCTGTACAAAAACACACTGATAAAAACTAATTATACGTTGTATTATATCATCATCATCATCAGTAAAATGACTTAATTTGCACTTGTTCTTACATAAACCTACAATTCCTTTCCTTTTAACAGTAATTAAAAACTTTACCATATCCATTATCCAGTGAACTACATAGGCATAACCAGTTTACAAATATTTACATTAAACACTCATAATTTATGCATTCAGACACAAATGGAACAGTCCTAACCAACGTAGTTTCACCAAACAAGTTGATTAAACACTTTCTGTTCAGTAGTCTCTGTGGGTTATGCAAATTACATTGCATAGCAAAAACATGGTAGAAAACTAAAACTGCTAAAATTAAGCCACCTCCTTTTTTTCTCACCATACTAAGTTCATTATAAAACAACATATGTGTCTTTATTTGGCAACATCAAGGGAAGCAAACTGCTGTTCGTTAACTTCTGTGAGAACCATTTGTCCATCAGGTAACAAAAGTAAAACTCTTCTACTTTCTCCAGCTGAAATATTAAAGGAGCAAGATTAAAAGAAAAACAAAAACATCCAAGTTTTATTTTAGATGAAATCATCACCTATATTATACAAAGAACAGAGAAGAATATAATTTATATAAACAAAATTTTACACCACTGAAGGCTGTAAATTCTCAAATACCATCACTTGGGTTGGCACATCAATACTTAATGAAATGAGATGCTCAAAAATAATTAGTATATGAGATTACCTGTATTACCTAAAGAAAATTATGATAAACTCTGGTTGATCAAACTTGTAGTACTATTTGAAAGGTTTAGAAACATATTGTGCATTGGTCAAAAATCTCAAATTTCATTTTCATAATACATTTTTAACAAATGTTTTTTTCTTCTGTAACTGAGGGGTATAACAGTTTAGGATCAGTAAATGAGTAAAAACTAAAAGAATTAAAAATCGATAAAACGAATAACAATTCAAATTTCCACATTTAATGAGAAAATTCGGACATTTGTACATGTACACTCCTATGATTTGATGACTAAATTTGTCAAAATTTCACACAAGGGAAATTTGTTTAGCTAGCAAACTATTCCAAATCTTTATCTAAAATTATTAGTTAATTCAGCAGTTTAATAACTTATTCTACAAGGCATTATAATCAGCAAAGCAATTTCAGTTTTTTAAAAGAAGACTTTCAAAAATGAAAGGTTAAGTTACGAGAATTGGAAAAATACACACAGAAAACAATATAAATTCATAAAAAAATAAAATAAAAAACCTTAAGGAAGAGATTAAGTCTGTAATAACAACTACTATATAATATCCTATATATAATAGGTAAATAATAATCTAACATAAATCTAAACACAAATTTGGAGAAGAACACTTCCGCAAGAGTTCATTAATGCAGATTATATTATCAATGAAAGTTCAGGTGAAAAGGATTCAGCTTTGAGGCTAGAATTCATAAAAAAGATATTCCTTGTATTATAAAAATATCACTATATTTGACGGCATATAAGATGTATTCTCATTAAGTAGACCACACACAAGGAATAAAGTTATAATAGACTGTGCAACAGCACGGTACGACTATAACATAAAGACTTACTACTCCTCTGTTTCCATGGACTTAGCGTACTTTAATACTCCTAGTTTATACTGAATTCTATGGCTTAATCTCTGGTTACCTTTAGCCATATTTCCGAGGGTATTTATTTATACAAATAGTTTTAAACATCAATAAGAATACCTTCACATACATTTTTGAGACCAAATTTAGGGAAAAAAGTGCATCTTATATGCTGTCAAATACAATATTTCTATTTTACATGGTTGAGTGCCTTTACTTATCCATTAAAGCTAATTAAGATTACTTCCATTTAAAAAACTAGACACATTTTTAATCATTCAGATTTTTGGTAAAAAATAAAAGAAATTTAGACCCATCAAAACAATTCTCCGTAACAATCACACTTTTTTAGTTGGATCAAGATTCCAAAAAACTAAAAAGGAGTTTATTTTTTTGATTAAATTCCATCATGATCTTAAAAAAATGAAAAATAAAATCTTGAATATACCATACAAAATCGTCCTGTTGACTGCTTTACTGCTAAAAAGAGAAACTAGTCGAGACCACACAACTCAATATTATGTAAATCTAGTAGGAGGCAGAAAAATTATATACTCACCATTTACATTCTCCACCGTAGTAACTTCTTCATCTACATGTGTTTCACCCTCTTCACCATCTTGCTTTACATAAATGGTTGTGGGCTCACCACCACTTTCTGTGTCCACTGATATAATTTGAGCCACTCCATCACCAACAGTGCAATGCACTGGTATCATGGACTCTTCACCTTCACCTTGCATTGCCAGTTGAATCACTCCTGATTTTTCATCTACCTTCTCTCCAACAGTTATTTGTAAAGGAGTTTTACTCACAGCATCTTCTAAAATGACCTCTTCCTTCTTGGGGGAATCATTCAACTGCCCTACTTCTATCGTTGCAACTGGATAACCAACTTCACTGCTAAGGCTTTCCTCCAAATGACTTGAAACTGTATTTTCATCAGGTCTCATAGTAGTATCCTCACTATCTACCCTGACCGTCTCAGTGATTACTCGGGCCTCAGTTCCATCCCCAGTTAAAACAGTCACTTTAACCAAAGAGCCTTGAGATTGCAGAACGCTGCCTTCTTTCAATATTTCTAATGCTGCAGTTTCCTTATCAGGCTTTTCATTTGATGTATCTTCAGGTGGTTTCTCTTCAACTGGAGGAGGCAGAGGATTTCCATCATCATCCAGAAGCATTCCAGTCAACGGACAGAGAGTAAGTGGTGGTGGAGGACTTTCTTGACTAGGTGCTGTGATTTCGTCCAACGGGGGCAAATTTTGAAAGGGGTCATCTTCACTATCTGAGCTTGATGTACTCATACTGTCTGAGTGTTTCCAATCCTTTGTAACTGGAGGTGCATTACTTGAAATATGATTAGGAGATTGACCCGAAGATGAACCAGAACCAGAATTTCCCTTATTGACTATTCTCTTGACTACTAAAGGCTTACATCTTGAAATGTTGGGTCTTGGTCTTATGCTCTGGACACTCCTGATCATTGACATAACATTTCCATCGGTTCCCATTTGTCCAACTAGCTTGACTTTCCCCTTTCCACTTGGCACTACTTTCACAGGATTGTACTTCACATCTTGATCTTTTTCTGTTAACTGTATGGGATTCCTTGTAATAAAAGTCTTTGTAACAGCGGATTTGGCAGAAGCAGAGGGAGATTCAGATGGCATAATGGGTACAAAGCGTGGCTGTGGTGTCTTTACAATGACATGTGTTGAGGGTTTAGGAGTTTTACTAGTTTGAGAAGCTGAAAGTATGTTAGGGGGCTTCTTTCTAGGTGTTTCTGCTGATGATTCAGTAGCAGGCATCATTAATCTTTCAAGAGAGCTTAGCTGCTTCTTTCCAGCTACCAAGCTTTTACTAGTACTACTACTACTACCACCTCCTTTGTCACCTAGCTTTGCATCCTTCAGCACCTCTCTAAGTTTTGGAAGAATGTACACTTCCTTCTTCTTTCCACTGCTTGTAGGTGATACAGTTTCTGTGGAGGGGGTTCCTGATTTCTCAGGTGTTTCTCCACCTTTATTGGGACTGTTTGAGTCAAGAAGTAGAGTAAATGTTCTCTCCTTAACATCTCTCACGGGACTTTTGGAAGACTCTTCAACTTTTTCATCATCCTTTTCACTATTCTCCTCTCCTCCACTGGGGCCCACCAAAACAGTGGGTTCCACTGACACTTCGGCATCCAGTGGCTCCTCTTTGATGTCTATTATATCAACAGTTATACTCTTGCGACTTACCTCAACTTCCTCCTCTTCTTTCTTTAAATCTGAATCACTCTTACCATCAGACATGTCATCCCAATCTGGTCTGTCACCTGTCAACTCACGTAACAAAGCAATGGCTTTCTCTGCACTTCCCATAGCTAACTCTCTTTGCTTCTTCATCTCTTCAGCCTTCTTCTCTATTTCATCCATCTTCAATGGATTCTGCTTTGAAACTGATTTTGCAGCAATGGCCTGTTTAGTTGTTTTGGTGCCTGGAGTTTTCTTCACATCATCTCCTTCGTGCTTCTTCTGAATACGTTCCGGACAGGTCAGTTTTGAAAAGTTAACCATTTTCACTTCATCTTTTGATGACTTCTTTGTACTATAAGATTTGAGATCTTTCTGACTCGAAGACTCTGAACTTTCACCTCTAACCTTTTTGGAACTACCTTTGCAAACAACTTCATAGTCATCATCGTCATCACCATACCTACTCATCCCCTTTCTTTTTCCTGAAAATCAAGAAAAGTGAAATTTAAGTGGGTTTATTTTAAAATATAATTAATGAAACACATAAAATGTACAGGGTTGATAATTCAACAGCTTTAAACTTACTAGCAGGCATTTCATCATACTCTGGGTTTGTTTTTAATCCACACCAAAGTTTAACTTGGCTTAAAGCTTTTTCTTTGCTGTTCCGTGATGGTCGACTGAAAAAGTAAACAAAATCAGTATATAAATCTATATATAATGCCAAAAACAAGTTACTAAAGATTAGACAAACTATAACAATTCAGCAAAAGTGTTTTATTTAGCCTTTCATCTTGTTATATAAACATAACAAGTATTATTAAGTAATAGACCTTAAAACAAACAAAATTATTTCTCTTTATTTAAGCAGAATTTAAGATCATATCAAAAAGAAATAATTCCTTCCGTTTAATTGATTTGGTACTGCACTTTTTATAAGACACTTCTTTCCTTTTAAAGTAATAGACAACAAGGTATTTAATGAATTTCTAAGACCTTTAATATTTTACATTTCTCTACAAAAATGTCACAGACATATACCTCCACATTTCCTTCACTAAGATAATCTTTCCTCATGATAACTTTTCAATTTTAAATATTTGACTCATTCCTCACTTTCTTCATATAAACTTTTGATAAATTATATTTATACTGATTTTTATAATAATTTCTAAAGTCATTGCTGAAAACTACCTATTTTCTTTCCAATTATTTTCATTTTAAATTGCCATAACTCATTTCAACCCAAGAATTACTGAGGATTGAAGAGTAGAAGGAACTAAATAGAATTAAAAATAAAAAGAAAATTCAGGAAGGACTGAATAAGCACTCCCAGGCTGAGGTAACAGAACAAAAAGTCCCAAAGAGGGCATTTATTAGACTTATATAAAGATACTAACCTGCTAGAAATTAGACTGCTATCAAAGTGAATAACTTTATTTTTGCTACCCAATTTACGGCCACGATTTGACTTCATAACAGGGGTCTTCTGCTCATTGGGAGTCGATTCCTCAGCTTTCATTTCAATACTTTCTTCTTCCTTTGTACCATTTTCATCATTTATAGACGATTCATGAAGATTCTCCTTTTTAACAACTGCATCTTCCAACTCCATGCTTTCCTCTTTTACTTCATCTTCCTCTTTCGCTTGCAGTCTCTCTTTCATTTCTCTCTCCTTTTCTTTCTTTTCAAATTCCTCCAACAGGTCTTTACAAGTGGAAAGATTTTTGGCAGGTTCCCAGGTATTCTGATCCCTAGATAATGTAAAAGTAAAGTATATTGTTAAGTATATATATAGTTATAGTAAAGATATTTAAGAGACAGTGTAAACAGAAGTTAACATGTCTCAAGCAGACAAAACCAAAATCTACCTTGGGTTGAACACATTTCTTTCAAAAATTTGACTCAAAGACAAATTGTGAAAATTTAAAACGAAGAATACAGACTAGATATGTATCAATTAGCTTGCAGCTTTTTGTAATGAGTCATATTAGTCCAATTTCATTACTTATTATGCTGGTTAAATTTGGATTCACAAAAATGAACTTCATTTCACTATGTAAATATTAAGTGTATAAAAAAATACATAGACAAATACCTTATTTTTTAAATTTCTCTGAATTGAAATACTACAAAAAAATCAGATATATTAAATAAGAAATAACTAAAAGAATCTTTAAAAAATACTGTGCATAAATAATCATTCTGACTTGAAAGTTATATATTATGATTTGCAGTGAATCTGAGAAAATGTTTAATCTTATAGTGAAAAATAAAAAATCTTAAGAATGAATTGCAATAATAAAATTACCTTATAGATAAATGATATGCTTCTTTAATAAAAGAAATATATTAACCAATTAATAAGGCAGTATTATGTTCTTTTTGAAATTTCACTGATACAGACTTGAATTGGGTCTTGGGTCTCATAGTAATCCTATCCATCCAGTAATCCACAAATCCAATTCGTTGATATGGACTTTAATAATGTATATTTAGATTTCAACCCAACTATCTACAAATTTCAGTACTAAATTTCTAGTATCTTCCACTAATTAAATTCACTAGCTACTACTTATTAGTTTCTTTAAATAGAATGGAACTAGAATAGAAATAGAACTTAGATCCTGATTAAATAAGACTGCAGATACAAAAAATATACATTCATTAATCTGTTGACTTCATAAAAATTTGTGAAGGAAATGTATGGCTAATTTCGAATGAATATCATTGGATTACTTTAACAATATCATAGAAAATTCAATCTAACATTTTATCTTCCAAATCCTCCTCAAAAAAATTAAAATCAAATCTTATTCATCATAAAGGACGACTTCGATACTCACATGGAATAACCCTCCCACTTGATCCAGTACTCATGCCTCTTCCATCGGTGGTTAAATCTTTTAGCCAATATTTTCTCAACTGCATATTCATCCTCATCAGATGATCCTTTATGGGACACTCCCTTGGGTCTGCCAGTTGCTCTTACAGCCAATCCCAATTGCCTGAACTCTGAACCACACATAACATCTTTACTCTTGGCAGTTTCTGAAGCAGAAAAAGCACCTTTTCCTTTGTCACTTTCTCTCACTATCATTGTTTTTCTTGCCTTCTCATTTTCTCTAGGGCTTATTATCTTTTTTGAAATGGCACTCTTACTATCAATTGGAGATTTTCTGAAGGTTTTTGGAGTTTCAGTATATTCCTGATCTTTTTCCTCCGAATTCTTGGTAGCGTTTGAAGATTCGATTTGTTGGGAAACCTTTCCTTTCTGCTCTCCAGACTTCCCTTGGCTGTTAATGACTATATGAACTCTTTCATCCTTCTTAGCACCTAAAAGTATACATTTACAAATATAAATTTTTTCATGCAATAATAGGGACATTAAATAAACAGAAGACGAAAGTAGAAATGCTCAAAATAAAGAGCTGTTATATCATAAGAAGATAATGTTTTAATCATTACAGATTTAATATGAAAATTTCGGAGAATGACTTGATATATATCTAGAAGGCAACAAAGTAAAACTCATGCAACTTTAACTTACCAACAGCCGGAGAGTTATTGATATCTTGTTTCGGTACCTCTTGGAGAACACCTTTACCAATGATCTGACTTGCCTGCATTGCCTTACCAGCCTTTATCCATGCATTTCTCGACTCAATAGGAGAATTATGCCATATTTGATATATATCCCATGAGGATAATTTACACTGTCCACCTTTAACGTAAAATAAAGTTATTCATAAGATTTCATTACGCCCTTAACATAAATAAATCTGAAACAAATCAATTACCTTTAGATTTCAGTTCCGCCAAATAGTTATTTTTCCACAATAAATAAGCCCATACTGTGGCAGTAGATTCAACGCGAGCACCTATTCTTCGTGATTGATCACATTCATTTTTAGCCTTATGGTCACTAAATTCTTCCAAAATGTGAAATACAGAATGACAAATCCCACAAACTAGTACATCTAAGTTAGCCATTTCTTTTTGCGCAGCTGAAACAAATGATTAACAATTAAATAAATAATAGTAAGGTAAATACTTAACTCAGAAAGTAAGAAATAATATCTAAACATACCTTTAATACTATTGGGATTTTTGTTTATATTTGCTGGGCTGGATAGATTGCCCGCCATTTTCGGCTCACAATTTAAAATTCATGGAAACCAACCCCTACAATCACCAATTTAAACGTGTTAAGCGCGACTTAAGGAGATTAAATTCTTTACAAATGCTAAATGAAATCATATTCAATTATCTACAAGTTAATACGGATGTCAAACAAAATAGATACACAAACAGCATTGAAATAATTTTAAATGCTGGCCACTAAACTCGATTCGATGATACTTTTCAAATATATCCGCAAACAGATGGCGTCTCGCTATAAAGTGATCTCTACTTACAAAACAAGTCTTTCCTGTACATTAGCTTCATCTGATTTAGTATACGAAACGAATTAAGTCAATTTTCTATAACAAACAATGATTACATTTTACATCTGAACATATCTTCGACCCATGCGTCGTAAAACTATTCTTTGCGATCAGACGCTTGGACGCGATTGCAGCGCCAAGAGCACGAAATAATAGATATTTGAAACGGTAATTTTTGATAGCCAGAAATAGACAGGAAATGGATTTACTGAGTTAGAATTAAACGTACATATCATAAGAAAGTCATCGAAAGATTGAATTTCTTTTACTCGTTGCTGAAATTAACGATTGGCTTTATTTTCCCTATTTTCTTGATCCTCGCATCTTATGGTTAACGGATAGAACAAGAATGGCCAACCTCACACTTTATAGCTCAAACTGTAATACGGAAATTTCGATAACAGACAAAAACTGATGTAAATGCAGAATTTGCAAATCGAAATATTATTTTTTAAAGAATGTTATCTACTACATATTTACTTGATTCACTTGCATTTATCTTATGCATTAGTCTATCACCAACTTCTGTTGAGGAAGATAACAGACTGGATTCATTCCGTAGCATTGCCATGGCTTAAGTGATTGAAAGTAGAATCATCGTATCTCCTATTATTTTCGTGAAATTTCAGGAGTTGGTATGATGAATTAAGAAATGCGGAGTTTGAAGTGCTTTGTTTCCTTCAAGCAATAGATTCTGAGTGTTGTAGTGAGAATGCTCGGGGAGTAGGATTTGACTTGTGTGTTGAGGCAGTGGTATACCAAACAATATTGCATGCTTAATGAAATGTATATTACAATTTTTAATAGATAATAAAAGAGATTTCTTTTGAACTATACATTTATAATTTCATTGATCAAAAACCGTGCATATATCGAAGTGTGTTGTGCCGATGGCTATCTTCTTGACTTAAAGAGTGTGATTATAAGTTTAGTGACAATGGCAGATGAAGAGGATGGAAAAGAATACCGGTGGGAGACTGGATATGAAAAGACATGGTTGGTATTTTGTCCAAGTTAAGATTTGTTTTCAATTTCAGCCTTTCATCAGAAAATGCATCAAAGAAATTTTTTCGAAGTGAGTTTTCAGAACCCAAAAACATAAGTATTCTATTCATGATTTTAATGAAAGATTTGCGTTTAAGCAGTTGTAATGAAGAGATATTTATTTCATAATCCATCTTATTTCACTTCTAAAATCATGTTTCTAAATGAAAATAATTGGAAAATGGAGTTGGATATCTCACTTTTCGAAGAAATTGCTGAGGGATTTTATATGGGGCCGAAATACATGATTTTGCACATCTTGTTTGTAAACATCATATTATTACTACTCGCTCAACTAATTTTCGTTGAGTGCTATTCAAATTTTAAATCAAATATTATAAAAATAATCAAATATCTTGCCATGAAATTTCCATAGCAAAAGTATTTACAGAAATAGAAAAATATTTTGTAAATTCTCTTTGTTAGGCCAATTTGTTGTTATTTATTAACTAGTTTATTTTACATGAATGAAGTTCATTACAAATTCATTGAGCTATAGAAACTTTATGAAAGGAGAAGTATTATATTGCATTAATTACTTTTTCAAACAGCATATTCATCATTATAATAACATATAGTATTCTCAGTTTTTCTAAATATTTAATTTTAACTTAATCTAATTATAGGAGATTCGTTTTTATAATGGAAACAGTATTTTTTCTGTTTTTAAATTCCTTAAGTATTTGATTTTAACTTGAATAAGTACTGGAACATGTAAGAATGAAATCTGATATGATAATTGAAATATAGTCTATAATGTAATTACATCATTTTAGGGAAGCAATCAAGGAAGATGATGGGGGTCTTCTTGAAGCATCTGTTGCAGAAGAGGTTGCAGCACAGAGAGCTAAGCAGCGCAGGCTTTTAGCTCAGAGGCAGCATGAATTGTGGGGGGGAGTTAGACTGGGGATGATGCGCCACTTATATGTGATTGTTGATTTCTCTGATGCTATGGCTGATCAGGATCTAAAGCCAACAAGATATTTATGCACTATGAAGGTAAAATTTTCTTCCACAGTTCTTCAGTGAAAGAATTAGTTTATATTGGTCTTGGAAACAGCTATATTGTGCAATGAAAATGTTTAGAGGAAGTTAGGTTGCAATTTATCTTAAAATCCTCCTTCTTCTTAGAAAATCCTTGTCTTTGCGTCCTTGACTAATTCATTTCAATTTGAAAGCAAATGAATGAGAATTAAATTTCATAACCACTGAAGCATATGTTTTATTATGAAATCTATTACTATGTGGAGATATGTTTATGAAATGAATAAAACTTTGATCTGAATTTATTTGACCATTGCATGTACAGAAAACTAGATACATTTGGTCTCATTCTAGATGTATAATTGAAAGTGAATTGTTGAAGATGAGTGAATGATGTTGAGTTCTGATGTTGAGCATATGTCATGGTTGAGGTAGGTTGAGTATGCCAACCATTATTGCCAATTGTGTTTTTCACAAGTAAGAAAATGCTGTTCAGGAAACCAAAAAATTTAAACTTTTAAATTACGATTAATTGGATTAATATATCCCTGTGTTCAGCAGTGATTCATTGAGTGTATTGAATGCTTATATGTTAACTGATTGCTTATTCTAATATAGAGATGTAAATTTCTTTCAGTTATTGGAACATTTTATTGAAGAATTTTTTGATCAAAATCCAATAAGTCAGATGGGAATAATTATTACAAGAAACAAAAGAGCAGAGAAGATATGTGAGCTTTCTGGGAATCCGAGGAAGCATATTAAGGCAAGAATTACATGTGTCTTTTCTCTGTGAAAAGGGCACTTATTGAGAGAGAACAAAAATTTTTATCAAATAATGAGTTATTTTACATTATTTGGAATTAAAAACGTGATTTAATGAGATTTTTTTAAGTATTTCATGAGAATCGATCAATGTGAATAATTTAAAATTAATATTCTTCAGAAATATGAGGCAATAAGAAATTTAGATAAAAAAATAGATGAAATCATTTGAATATTTCCTAAACAGATGGTTCAACAACTGGCTCAGCAGGCATGGAATGGAGGGGGTGAACCATCTCTTCAAAATGCTTTAGAATTAGCTCATTCATCACTCAAATTGTTGCCTCCACATGCAAGCCGAGAAGTCCTGGTCCTGATGGGAAGTTTGACAACTTGTGATCCAGGAGATATTAATTCCACTATTGAGGTATTTGAATTTTTTGATAATATTTGTTGTCTCTTATGATTTGTATATGTAAGATTAGTTCTTCTTCATTTGCTATATTGGTTGTGATCCAATCCTGTGAAATAATTAGAAGTTCTTAAGTTATTATTTGGAACTTATGATTATTTTGAAGCACATTTTGTACTTCTAGTATTTCATGTTTATTCAGTATTTTTCTTTGTTGTTGCCTGTAAAGTCTTTCATATTGATTATATACCAGCTTTTAGGGTTTTTTAGTAAGCATGTTACCCTTGCAAAACAGGTTCTGGGTATACATTATCTTTTATTACTTTAGAAATAAATGTTCTATATTATTACTGTCATTTTATATATTACAATGGGAAGCTTATCATTTTTATATCTTAACTTCCATCTGTCCTTCAAGTGTTTGTATCAGAAAGTTTACTAATGAATATAGGTTAACATCCAGAGTGCTAAGATTTTTTTTTAATTCTTTTTCAAAATTATTCCTGAGTGCTTAATATTTGTTAAATTTATTGTAAATAATTTAATATTTTCAGTCATTGAGTAAAGTAGGTATACGGAGTTCAGTGATTGGACTAGCTGCTGAGGTCCATGTCTGCAAAAGGTTGGCCAGAGTGACTGGAGGTGATTTTAGTGTCGCCCTTGATGACACACACTTCCGCGAGCTTCTTCTTCAACAAGTTCTTCCACCTCCTGCTGCTACACCTACTTCCTCTGGAACTGCACCTTCTACCACTATTGATGCATCTCTTGTTAAAATGGGATTTCCTCAGCATCATGTTTCAGGATTGCCAATAACAGATGGACTCACTAAACAGCAGCCACAGGGTTCCGCTTTCACTATGTGCATGTGGTACGTCTTTGCCAACAAACTTATTATTTCATAAGATAACTGTATTTAGCTCATGTAATTTTATGATGTGAAGTAATTTTTATTGGCTTAATATATGGTTAGAATCAGTTTTTTAACTTCTTTCTTCAGTTTACATGCTCTTTTCTATTTAAAAAAATTTATATCTCATCTTGTTTTTAGTCACCTTCACTCCATACTCCTTTTCATGCATCTCCTCTTTTCTTTGAGTTCCCCTCTCATTTTAAATGAATTCAATTGATTGACTGTGTATAAAATCTCTTAAAAAATCACAGTATTAAGTAACTAACTCTTACCTTTTCTTTCTGCAGCCATTTAGATGCAAAGGATGACAGTGAAGATACCATAGCTGCAAGACACTCTAGTGGTGGCTACTTTTGTCCTCAGTGTTGTAGCAAATATTGTGAACTTCCAGTGGAATGCAGAGCCTGTGGATTAGCTTTGGTTTCTGCTCCACATCTTGCCCGATCCTATCATCATCTATTTCCTGTGGCTCCCTTCACTGAATTAGCATTTAGTAAAGATTTAGGTGTCTCGACTTGTAATGCTTGCCTTTATAATTTCAAGGATACAGATAAAATGGTATGTATATGGAAGTAGGCAACACCTTTGTAATTATTGTATTAATCTCTGAATACTGTATACAATTTGTAGCTTATTTTAAAGATTATCAATGTAGTACCATAAGCAAGGCTCAGTTGTGGCAGAAGTTAAGTTAGTAATTCCTAGCTTCAAAGAAGATGAAGAATTTATTCTACTGGTAGAAAATTTTCCAAAAGTTTGGAATATCATGAAAAATTATCTAAAAAACTCATAGATTCTTGTACCATTTATGCAAACCTATGTTTCTAATTTTTTTTTAAGTATCCATTTAAATATCATCTGCTCAAAATTATTAGTGTGTGGATAATGCTGTTATATTCTTGTAAAATTATCCAAGACCCATCTAGGTTCTCTATATTCCTCTTAATTTAATGCAAAAGATTTTGTTTGAAAAAGTTTGGTAAGCCATTTTTACCTAAAGCTCTCTTCTTTAACTCAACTATCCTAGCTTTATACTTTCAATGTGAGACAGATTACTTTAAATCTTAGCTCTGTGAAGACTTCCATATTAAATGTAAACATTATTATTAACCATTTTATCATTTTATTTCAGTGTTACCGCTGTGAGACTTGCCACCAGATATTCTGTTTGGAATGTGATTTATTTATACATGATGTGATGCATGTGTGTCCAGGTTGTTCTAGCAACCAACAGACTTATGGCATTGCTGGTAGTGGCTCTGGCGAACTAGGAACTTCTGCTCCAAGCAGCTTTGTACCCCTAGGAACAGCTCTTGCCAGTGTACATTAAAGATGGATAATATTATTAATTTCATCATAAATGTAACATTTCTCAAATAATCTGTTTTCTTTGTAATAAGACACTGGAAATTTACTTGTTTTGTGAAAGAACATTAGTGTATTTTAAGATCAAGTGAAATGTGTGAAATTAGAGAAATGCTACTAAAAGCAGGACTGAAATATATTGAATATCTTTTTCCAATGTTTCAACTATTTTTTCATTGTGTTAAACAGGCTGCAATCCTCCTGCAATGTACCTGGAAACTAACTTGGGGAAAATAGAAAATCTAATGTAATAGAAGAAGTTTAAAAGAGATATAAAATACATCTAAAGTAAATGAATGTTCAAATTTAGCTCTTCCGTTTAGAAGTTTGGACATTCTCCACATAGTGGCAGCACAATGCAGAGCAATTTTAAGGGGGAAACTAGAACTTGATCACTACATAAATACATACCCAATTATAAAGTTAAAACTTTCTCTATTTATTAGCAGCACAATGTAGAGCATTTCTAAGGGAGAATCTAGAACTTGATCACTGTATAATAATCCTCACTTCATATTAGCTCTGCATTGTGCTGCCACTACATGGAGAATGCCTGAACTTTATTAGATTCTCCCTTAGAGATGCTCTGCATTGTGCTGCCACTATATGGAGAATGCCTGAACTTCATTAGATTCTCCCTTATAGAAGCTCTGCATTGTGCTGCCATTACATAGAGAATGCCTAAACTTCTAAATGGAAGCGCTAAATTTGAACACCCGTTTACTTTGGATGTACTTTATCACTCTTTTATATTTCTTTTATTGACTAAGAATTTCTATTTTACCGAGATTACTTTTTTATATTTTACTTTCATTTTAATTGAAATGTGAAATTAATTGTTTCACTAATACTTAATTATAATAATGTATTCTTAATAATTTTAAAATTTAATTTTTAAATATTATTAAATTGTATATAAATAAAAAATATTAATATATCTTGTTATTTTTCCTAATTCTAAGAATTCTGAATCAGAATTTTAATCAACCATTGCTTCATTTCATCATGGAGTTATCTTTATGAGTATCATTCGAGTATGTAATGGATGATTCATTAAAAATTGCAAAACAGTCAAATTTATTCTATAAGAATTTAGAATTCGGAGGTTTTATTTACATTGTAGTGTCAATTTTAAAAAATATCAATTGATAAAATATATAAAAAATTCATCTGAAGAAGGAAATTATTTTCCAAAGCAATTGTGGAGTGACATTAATATAAAATCAATGAAAGGTCTTCAAATATGTTTTCTTGAAAAATGTTATACACCAAAAAAGGAATTTAAACTGCCAACTATTGATCCAAAGTGCTTCAAAAGATTGAAATTCTAAAGTATTAGGAAAGAGAAGATAGAATAAATTGTCTAAATATACTGATTAAGAAGACTGATAGAAACTCTACAATCCAAATTTCATACATAACATATATATGCTTTAACTATATATGTTTAGAAATTATTTTTCAGTCAAAATTGATATTGATGATATTCAAACTTATGTTTATATTATCTTTTACATCTGTTGTATTTTAATTTCATTTAATTGTAATTTTTGTTAATGGAAAATTTTTCACTTATTTTAATCAATGCTTTAAGGAAGGCAACTTTTAAATTTTCAGAATAAAAGAATGTGAAAATAATTACCCATATCTGCTGTGGAATTGAATTTTTTTAAACTGTGGTATTAAATCAATCAAGGATTGTTTTCTAGATGAAAGAAAATTTAGAAGTAACCATTAAAAGATGAGTTTAATGGTATAGTTATGGAATTCATTGACTGGATGAGTCTGTTATAAGAATGGTGATCATTGTATAGCATTGAAACCATAAATAAAATTATACTATTAAAGTAATTGTTAGAATTTGAATATTCATCTTGTAAAAATATTAAGTATTAATTTACTTGCACAAAGATTTTACAATACAGATTCTATTGAGATGAACTTCCATCTGTAAGTTTTTAATGATAATCAACTCCTACATAATCATTACTAAAATAATATTGATGAATTTTTTTAGTCACATCTTTTGAATCTGTTTCTTTCTGGATCAGGATCACTTATGATCTCATTACCACAAGAGTGGTAATAAGATCATAAGTGTCATAATTGTCATTTGATACTCTGATTTTTCTATCATCTGACATTTTGAATATTAATCTTAAAGAGGTACAGGAGTAGTATTGAACTTTGTTGGATATGCAAAACATAAAAGGAAGTAATTATTATTAATGATTATTATTATATCTATCAATTTTATGTTTATAGATTTAGATATTTTTATTATATACAAAATTAGAATGTTTAAAACAATTAGATATAGATTATATGTAATCTTAATTACTTATATTTTGCAATTAATAACAATATCCAAAGTGAATTAAGTATACTCAAATAAGAATTGATGTATTTTTAAGTAATCAGAGGGTTGGTTTACTTTATCTATATACCTTCTTATATTATATCTTACCCCCTAGTGATGGATGTAACTTTCTTATAATTAATGAATACTTATTGATTTGCTTTGTCATTCTTAAGCTATCAATATTTATTTATATATTTTATATATGTCAACAATTTCATACAAATAGTTAAAAATAATAATATCATCAATAACATAAATTTACTTTTAACGGTTTGTATATAAGTATGAATGAGTACTTCATTCAGTTGAATTCAAAATGTACTGGAATAATGTAGCAAGAATGTGCAAATTAACTTGCAAAATTGTTTCCTGATTGCAAAAATATTTCCACTGGAAACATAGTCCAATTATAACCTATATTAAATAACAGTACAATTTAACATACAACAATATGAATCAGGGCCAGTGGAGTGATACTTAGAAACCTTGATTGCTTGTTAATTCTTCTTCTAATACTACTCACTGTTTTCTCACTCATCAATGATCAGGGAATAACTTTGGTTTTTCTGGTGTGTTTTATAGGCTACAGAAGTAAGAGACAAATATGATATTGCACTTAAAGTTAGATTTACCTTTGTTTGCAAACTCTCTGAAAAGACAATTTTCTGAACATCCTTTGTTTTTGGTGGTTCCACCTTTGCGTTAGTTGAGATTCATATTCAGGTCGAAAAAGTAGCAAAACTTTTGAACTAGTGATACCACAGGAAGTTCTTATCAGAACTGTAGAGGTTGGAATTTTGGGATTAGTTTTCCCTAAAAATTGGACAGGGTGGAAAACAATTGCCCAGTAATTTTGCTTTGTTAAAATAAGTTATACTTAAAATACAACTTATAAATTATTATTTATAAATTTTAATAAAATTATTTTAAATGAATAAAATTAAAAATTTTACAATATATGAATGTTCATACTGAAGCCTTTGTTAATTGAAACTTTTGTGATCAAACCTTGATATTAAAACTTGATTTTATACACTTAAAAGTTTAAAATTAACTAAAACGTTTTAGGAATTTAAAGAATTAAAATTTATTGATGATATTTCTAGTTCTTTATTATTCTCTACAATAATGAGCTAACTAAAACTTCATTGCACTTTTATCCCTATTTTTTGATATTTGGCAATTCACGGCCCCTCCACAAATGAAATCAATCGTTTTTGAAATTATAAGGACATTATTTTTATAGTTATATTCAATGGAAAGACACCAAGCAAGAACGAAATCAATCATTGGTTTATGATGGAATATTTCATCACCAAAAAACTGCCAGTATTTATAAAGTCATTATGATAGATAGAAATTTTTATATTCGGTTAATCTGGAAAAAAATCATAAAGAAAATAAATTGGTAACCGAGTAATTTTGGCAAATATATATTTTTCAATAATTTATTCAGAAACAAGGAACTCTAATTATAACAAGTTATCAAAGTTCACAAGCTTGGAGCTAAAACATAATATGAAACAATCTTCGTCAGCGGAAACCAAGGAGGAAAACGCTCATAAAGCAGCGGAAATGATCCTTAAGACCGCAAACAAAACAGTTGAACATAATCTACCTTCTTAAAATTTTGAACCAGCTAAGTGGATCCGCACTGAGATTGCACAGAAGCAGAGAAACCGGATCAATCATTAGATGCGTAGCTGTCAGCAAGGGCGCGTATTCTATCGAATTAACAGTGTATCGCGTTAAGTCTAAATGGCCAGCGAAGGCCTAGATTCCCCTCCGTTGTTCTCCTCAGCCTTCATTCTGCACTCGGCCGTTGCCACCGACGGACGCTGCTCTCTCTCACCTGAGGACTCTCCAATTCCGGTAAATAAGCCAGCAATTCTTTTCCAAGGGTTTGGTGCTTCTCGATTACACCACAACTTTTCATTCTCAGCATTCCATCGGCCCTCTCATCATCAACAGCAATAGTTATTTATCTGTTGTATTCATTCCCTGATGATTATAATACGAGCGCTCCAATCATGATTTGATATATGATATTCACTGATTTTAGTCGAATTCACCTCTAAAATAAAAAAAATAGCCAAGAATCATCGTAATTGGTTCGCGGTTAGATAAAAGTCCGCCAGAATTCCAACAATCGACTAACTTTGAAACTGAGCTCAACCAGATTTCGGGCTAGTGACTATTACGCAGTCTATCAACGTCACCGTAAATTTTCTGTAAAAAATATTCCAATATAAGTATTACATAAAATTATTTTATCTCACACTTATTAATAATTATTAATAGAAAGGGAAGCTTTAAATTTACTGTATCTTTTAAAAATGAGTTCCCTGTTCTATTTTAATTAGGCAAAACGAGAATTTTGGATATCCAAATCCATATATGTGAAATTAATGTGTAATTTAAGAACTATAACTATAACTAGAAAATTGAGTTGATTTCGAAGCATGGGGAATTATTTTTAGCAGAAAATTATAAAGAATAAGAAAAACTTTGACGATGGATTAAGTATACAAATACAAAACGCAAGTAAATAAGTAAAAAGTCATGCATTATAAGTATTTATCAATCAAAAACTTCATGTACTAAAGCTTTCCAAATTACAACATAACATGTCCTGCAGCTTCGCTATATTAACAAAATGAATTTTAACAGTGTCCGATTGTGGAATATTATGCCTGTATTCTGAAAAAGTTCAAAATCAAGATCATATGAGGATAAATGTAATCCGAGAGAAAGCACGATTGACATGCACAAGATGTCGATTAAAAATAGAAAATGATTTATTGCTGAGAAAATATAATGTATGAATAGGAAGTTGAAAGAAGTGAAAGCTGTGCAATAAGTGATAAATTGGACAAAACCCCGCACAAAACCCCAAACTTTCACCAATTTCAGCGGAAAACATTTCTAAAGTACTGGGGATATCACTCATGTGTACCAATTTAAATTCCCTATGCACACTGAGAAAGTAATCAAAAATCTTAGAATTCGAACCACAATATTTTTATTCTTAGGATACTTAGAATTCAAATACTTACACAAAGAGCTAGTATATGTACTAGTAGATGTACAATAACATCCGAAGTTCCATAAAAGATTAGATAAATAACGCTCAAGTATGGGATCCTATCTACTAAATCTTTCCTTTTGTTTTTTCTTGGAATCAATGGATTTGCGATGTGGATGGATGGCTCAAAGTTTTCATCACTGTTAATGATCAATGCCGCTTTTTTGTCTCTATAATACACATTTACCGCCGAAAATATTTCCAAGAGAAATACTTTTTTACTCACTTGCCTTCTAAAACCCATTCCAGCATACGGGAAACGGTTTCCATTTTTTCCGTTTACATCGATAAAATTGTAGAACTTAAAATATAAATGTAAATCAACTAGATGTAGCTACATTTCAAATACTATTCCTTAGGAAAACATTTCAAAAAACTATTTCTTATATGCGCAAAAATTTCACACTATATACTTAATAACTTATTTTAAATATTTAAAGATCTCCGCTTCGATATTGGACAAACGTAACTCTCTTACATAAGCCATTTTACGTTCTAATTTATGAATCTTTTATCATTCTCGATTGAATTTGGAAAAGAACGAAGATAATTTAAATTTAAAAAAACGAAATTTGTATTGTCTAGATAATCGCTGTTTAAAAATATAAATTTTCTTCAAAAATATTCAAGTTTAATAGTTCCGTTATACAACATTAGCTTGGTGCACGTAGAGTAACCTGTGTCCCACGTCCTAAACTTATAATTAGTGACGCATTTTTCAATAAGCTGTCACCACGGTTTTTTGTCTCAATAGAATTACTTTTTGGTCATTTCATCAACCATTTAATGTCATTGGAATGAAGCGTTAGTGGAAACTGAAATTAAATGCATTTACCGCCCAATGAGTTGCTATAAATAAACATTACCAAAATGTTTTCATTCTAAAAATCTTTCCTTCTGAACTCAATGCCGTAATCTTAAAGAGATGAATCACATCATTAACGACTATGTTCGGTATAGAGAACAAATTTGAGGTAAAAAATGAATTAATTTTTACATGTAACGATAATTTACACAAATCCTCTCCACTCTAATTGGGTATGCGTCCGAAATAACCCCCTGATACTATTTAAATAAACATCTCTCAAGTTTCAAATCGGATTATCATTACGGAGCATTCAGGGTTTACGGCGAAATTTCCTTCGCGAAGGATAAGGCCGATTACCTAAACATCATTCGACTGAAAAACACTATATCTCTCAAAAACCATGACGAAAAAAATTAATCAAATGTTTCTAGAGATGAAATTGATAAGAAAAAGCTGCTAGAGATGAAAATTTTTCGCGGCAAAGGATGGTAGTTGATAAAAATCTCAACTCCTGCGGATTCCACTGAATCTATTGTTGTTTGGCTTCATTAGCATCTGTTTCAACGTCATGATTGAGTACATTTGAGGTTTTCGTTTAAACTCATCTTTTTTTCTTTCCTCCAGATACATTTTCTTTCTCATTCTTAATTTTTTTGTTTTTTTTTCTGTGATTGATCGATTGCTTGTAAACTCAGATTATGATACAGTTGCTTCCACGATGAATACCTTGAATAAAAAAATACGATCCCACTCTTTTATCAAGTCCTTTCTCCTTTTACCTTTAAAGTTTTTGCAAAACTGTAGCACATTCGTAAATCGTGAATAGCGCGTCTTTGGGTAAAAACCATCCCGTCCCCTGATTACAGGAAATTTTGGAAAATACTAATTTTGACCGCTGTTTCGTTTCGAAAACTCTCTCCATTCCTCAGTCATCCAGAGCTATTTCATTATTATCATACTCTTACTCTTTATATTACTTACTCAACAGGAGTTTGATTAATTTTAATTTAATTTATTAATCTAGAGGTTTTAATTATGTTTCGAGATGTTATGAAGAATTTTTAAAAAGTGACGTACATGAAGCTGGTAAGGAAGGGACCAAATGAAAGGGTCAAGTTAACAGTAGAGGGTGCTAGTTATCGGATGAGAAAATTACATTACGTAGTGTGGTTGCTTGAGTAGAAATGAATAGAAAGTAAAGATAAAAATAATGATCTTGTTTTGGATTCAGTTGAGGTAACTAAGGAATAGCGGTTTTAAGTTAGAGAAAAGGTTCTGGAAAGAAAGAGAGTTATATTAAATTGTCCTTTATAAGGAACACTTATCTTCATTTAGATCGCGATGGTGGGCCAAAATCAAGGATGCGTTATTTGGCTTTATTGCGAAGTTTTTCGACTTGGGGATGTGATTGACGCGAAATTTAACTAATAAATAAAAACCGCTTTTTGTTGCAAAACGATCAGGTGTTTTGTAAATCAGATAATCCTACGGAATAAAAGAATTTCATCACTCGCTATCATTCCGCTATCTTTCGAATTCCCATTCAATGTTGTGAAAACGTTTCGAACGCTGAAGACGCGCTATGATTTTTCGCAGAATCGATCAAAAATAAAAAGCGTGCGTATGAGAAGGAGCCATCGAGAAGAATGCTATGTGATTTGGAGATTAGAAATCCAAAAGAATGCCTATAAAAGATTTTTTAGTGATGATCTTGATATGATACAGTATCTTTCTGTCGCTTACGTATGATGTACGGAGTCATTCTACTCGCAGCCGGTGTTTGAGGTACTTTTTTACTCTCTTCAATTGTTTTCCCCCCTCGATTCTACTCCAATAATCAACACTACTCTTTTCTCATGCTCATTATTCCATACTTGAATACATCTTCTTTAAATATAGATACATTCCATACTATTTATGATATAATATTGATAAATATTGGAATATATATTGATTTCCCCTATACAAACATTCTCCAATATTCAACCCCATTTTGTTTCCATATTCATAATTCAATACTTAAATATATCGCTATTGTATCTCATGAATGTTTCCGTAATAAGGATTCCAGTTTAACGGAGAATATCGCCTCAAATTCCATGTTCCTTCATTAAGTGAAATACCGCCTTTAATTCTTTGTACTTCACTTGAAGTGTTATTTTAATGATCCATATGAAATCTTGCCCAAATGACAAATTAAGTACGGTACGACATTCCCGTCATCCCAGAAACAATTTTCAGTACAAGATCGTCTATTCAAACTGAAATAATAAATAATAAAATTGATCTAAATTCTTACCTAAAGTCTCCGAAATACATCAACATCTTTCGCCTTTTTAGGATTGTGTTTACACGTTAGTGAAATTGCGAAAAATTTTGCTATCTATCTATTTATCTTATCTATTGTAGTTTGAACTGTGGAAAACTTTGTGAATTTGTGTAACAATGTAATGATGTTAATTATATACTGGTATATGTTTTTAATGATGCTCTTAAATATTTTAACTATAAAAACCCCTGTGAATCTATTTGGAAATACCCATCAGAACAATTTGAGAATATTTCCGTACCACCTCATATATGCATAAAATCTTTCCCTCTCAGTGGCTGAGTAAAGGGGCTGCTAATATACGTCTTTATGAAGTGTTTCCTTTTATTCAAGAACTTTATAGTTGCTTTCAAAACTTTTTCCCGGCATAATGCTATCTTTGCTCGGGAAAAAATATTTCATTTGCCTCATTTCGAATTCATAGCACGTGATATTGAAGTTGCCCGATTCTGCGAAACTTTAAAAGGATTCGTAGATTATTTTTTTTTACTGTAATTTTTAAAATTGAAAATAATTAGATGTTTTTTTAAATATTATTACGTTTAATTAGTTAAGTGATGTACTTTTATCGTCGAAGGATAACTTCAGCTAAATAATTTCACGTATTAACTTTTAAATTAATAAATACTTTTAAGGAAGAGACTGGTGACTGATATATATATATATATATATATATTTATATATCCAAACTATTCCATCTTAGCAACATTCTTCCATTGCATCGACTTTAAAAGTATAAACGAACAATTGACATGACTTGATTTGGCCAAAGGAAAAACACGAATAACTATGTGGAGAGTGAGCTGAATGCAATTAGGATAAATTACATCTGGAGATCGAGTGTGCAAAGCAGGATATACATGACAATCACTATATAATGAGCAAATGCGGAGTAAAACGAACAGTACGTGACTGTCGTACTAAAAGGGTACCTTTTGAAGTTTTGGCTCCGCGAAGAGGATGGACGAAAAAAGAATTTGTAATGGGTTTTATAGAATGTGAGTAAACCTTAAAAAAAAATAGATGTGCCGAAAATGAAAGAATGTATTCTAGAAAATGTGGAAGTGAGGGCTATGTATGAGTAGTATATGTAAGCAAAGTTAAGTATAGGTGTATGGTGTATTGCACGTAGTTAGAAATTTAGGATAAATATTTAGTAGTTGGAAGAAGTACTCGGCTTCAGAGAAAATAGAATATGAAAAAATTAGTGATTATATGCGTAAATTGATCACGTGATGAAACAAGTGATGCAGGTCATTTTCGTACAAACAATTGGTTGTGATTTTAGAGAGAAAAGTCGCGGTGCATTTTAAAATAGGCAAATAAGCATACATTTCTGGAAACAACGCAGTGTCTCAGGCTTCGATGAAAACAATATTTAATCAGGAATTTTCGTCAGGAAAGGAAACGACTGAATTTACTGCGAGGAAATGACGATGATTTTGAAGGTCGAAATTCTGTTTGATTATTATCTGATTAAAACTGAGTAGGAATATCAGATTGGGGCATAAATTAAATTATTGGAATTAAGAGTTCTGGAGATAGAGTCATAAATATAGTTATCGTCGGTCTCTAGTGATTGTTGGGTTCTATGAATTCACTACCAATTTCCATATATTTCTGTGTCATTATTTGCATCTAAATAAAATACTGTGTATTTATATTGCTTCAGATGTTCTTCTTTCTGTATTTTTTAATTTGAATCCATAATAATCTGTACGTAGTAAATCGAAACGTAGACAAGTTCATTTTCATTGTTTTCAAGCTTCAGACGTTTAGTCATTACATTCTGAAACGTTATCAATACAGAATCTGCACTCAAGAGATTATTTCATGGTTAAATCGAGGGCAATTTGAGATAATTCAAGGATGATTGTAAAGAGATTAGAGGAAAATGTTGATAAATTACGATTTATATCTCTGTCTTCCAATATAAATCTTGGAAGACAGAGATATTCGTTTAAACATATTGTCCTAGAGGTTCTATATTTGCATAGAACTGAAAAATCGGAATTAACTCCAGGCAATTAAGGGATATTACACTATAACACACCCTTTTATTCAATTGTAATATCTCACTCATTAATAAAGCAGCTTGTAGCAATCAAAGTGCTTTAAACAAAGCAGCTTATAACAATATAAATACGCAGCTTAACAACAATCTCGGAGGAATCAACAAATAGGATTAAATCACGAGTAACCTTACTTATACATATTGTGTAAGGGATCCTGTAATATGGTCTTGCATTTCTGATCTATTGAACATAGAACAAAAGACAATCATTAAGTGAATAGATGCTTCATTGAAGCACTGATCGGATTGGTTATTTCTGGCAGATGAAATAAATATTCATTTAGCTCATTAATTTCTACGCTCCTCCATGTTTTAAGATGGTGCTGATATAATGTTTTTCAAACTCTCTTTTAGGCTCTTATAGACCCTCATATAATATATAAAGACGTCGGTTATTCCTGGTAGGAAATTTAACATCTCCAAATTCATGCTCGCTATCGAAGGGAAGATACTATTTTCTCTATTTACTATTAAACTGTTTTATTAAGTAGGTTGTTTATCTTAAAATAGTAAAAGATTTAAATCGATTTCGCAGTTCACGTATAATTTAAGATGGTTCAACTTCATATTTTGCTCCATCTAAACTTTTTCAACTACCTAACGCTGTAACGAAAAATGGAGAACATATTTAAGTGAAAATAGAATACAAAAAAAATGTTTGTGAAACGAGACACAATGTAAGTTCGTTGCTTCGGATTTGAATACCGTATTCTCTCGACCGAAACCTGTGGATGTTGGTAGAAATAGTATTTCGCTCTGCTTTGTCTAGAGGCCTTCGGAGGTGGTTGAGATGTCCCTGACCCTGCCCGTACCCTGGGAACTCTCGTTTCCCCAGATACCCAAAGAATTTTGAGAAATCATTTGAACGTTGATTACTAAGTATCCCGGATACCCCTTGCATGTCCATTGTCCACCCTTTACCACAACTACTTGCATAATACTTCGTCTCCAGTGAGTATCCGACGTTTACTATAGCAGTCGGTCATTTACCGTCCTTTAAAATAGTGCAATAGACATCGGCTGAAAATAGTTTCACTCGGTCTTAAGTAAAGAGGTAGGATTAAATCTATGGTGTAAGGACGCTAACGAGGAAATGTCCATCTGGTATTCCCCTTTTGTGGAACCAATATGCGCGAGGAATTGTGGGATTGGTGCCGTCCCATTTTCTGCTTTTCAAACGGCTCATTCAAGCATCAAAGGGTTAGCGTCCGACCGAGATTTGTCGAGGCGTAATTAAAAGAGTGATTGCAGGAACATCGCTACACTGCCGTCTTTTGTTACCCTTTTACTTTTAGCTTCCGTTCGACAAGTAGTGGAATATTTACCGTAACCTTTTGTGAATTTGCGGGTTGCGTAATTTCAGTAGTACTGCTGACGTGCAAACTATAAGATGCAATCAGTTTATTAATTAATTCTTCTGAAACTTTTGAGAATAATCTTAACGGAATACAAAATTAGTGCTTAAACAATGAATAACTATATCTAATTTAATACAAATTCTGAAAACTAATGGAAAATATTTATTTATTCTCATTAACGAGACAAATAGAAAAAACCGACGTTTCACTAATTTCATTGAACCATTTTATACTTAGTTGTTTATTAGTTCGTCTAAGTCAACAGAGTAATGGAAACATCGACTTATGTATGTTTCTCCTACTCTCTTCCTTTCTATTAAAGCTCTCCGGGTCGTGATACCTTATCATTTCATTATTCTTCTTATAAAGCTTTCCTTTAAGCTTTTACTGAGCTGTGTCGCGCTTAAATTCAATATTTTTAGTTCAAAAATATCTTAATTTTTCCGTGTTGATCTTCACTCATTCACTTTCTTAATTGATTGTTGATACTGCAGAAATTACACGAATTTATATTATTGTCGATTCATAGCATCATAGCTCCAAAATGTAATTTTCTTATTCGGTTTGGTTGAAGAATATAATTATGATAGTGAATATTGAGTTATGCTGTGTTCAGTTTCTATGCCTCGAGTGTTTGGAATTCATACTGTTATGATTTTTCATTATCAATATTTAAATATTCATCGCCTAATTCACTGGAAGTTACTGTTTCAGGAAAAAAACAATTACAATACAAATTTTGGAAATCCTCTACGTATAAATAGATCTAAAATTGAAAAAAAAATTCTGAAGAAGAAAAGGAAGCAAAAAGAAGAATAAATTATATTAAGAAGTTTTTCGGTGGTATTTATCAACTGTTAAAGCCCAAGAATCATGTCGATCTAGTTATGAATAGATGATTATGAATAATTATCTATTGGTTAAAAGCTAGCGGTAGATTATCAATAATTGTCGATCATTCTTGAAAAGTTATCAGTTATAGACTAATTTACATCAGAAAACCATAGATAAGTAATTGCTTTTGATATTTGGTTTGGTTTAAATTGGTAATTGTTAAAGAATGAACATTTATTGGATTTTATGTTAAAAAGATTAGAGTATGATTATTTCTTAAACATACATCAAGATATTATAAATGATGTATACCACAAACTGCTACGAACTAAGAAGAAAAGGAATTCGAATTATAGAAAGCACGTTCAACTTTAAATAGAAAGTATGAGTTTAAGTCATCCGCGAAAGGGCAAAGAAGCAATTAAAGGTTCGAAAAAAATACATATTTTGTTCCTACAACTGAGAAAATCATGGCTGAAGAATACCTCAGCTATGAATCGACATTAAAATTGATAACTATGACCTACTTCACAAAAAATACAGAAAATTGAGGGTGAGGAGTTGTGCTATAACAGGATTTTTCCAGATAATTACAAGAATAGAGATTTTTGGAAGTAGGCAAAATTGGCTATCACTGGCTGAAATAGATCAACGCTTATTATGTTCGAATTTCGGGGAAAATCTGGAAGAGGATCAAATTCTAGAAGCATTTGTTGAGATGTACCATAAGGACAATGACCTCTGTAATCTCATAGCGGAGTGGCCTTATGTATTTTGAATGTCGCCGAAATCAATCCTCGAGGTACTGTGTCGCTGGAAAGTTATGAAACCGAGGTTCCGAATAGAGAATTATAAATCTACAATATATTATAAGCAAATAATAATTAGAATGAATCATTAAATCGTTCTCAATTAGGCGAATTTTTCTAATCTAAACAGGGAGAACGATTTCCTTTCCGCTCCTTAAGAATTTGGCAGTACAGTTTCCATCATCTCTTTCAAATGTCATTTACGTAGGAAATTATATTTTTAGAAAAAGTTAACGGAAATTAAAGTAACATCTGAAAGTTTACAATCACCGTTTCTGAATTCCGAATCTTGAAAATTTACATCTGTTATAAACCACCTGGTTTCGAAAGAAACTTAATTGTAAAATAAAATTGTATTATATCGAACTGGGTTATTGATGATGATAATTTTGTGAAAGTGATTATGAAACTAAATTGAATATATTCATTGATATAATATTGAATGATAGGAAAGTAAATATTCACCAAAAATGGATTCAGTCGAATTAAAGTCGATTGTTGAGGTCTACAACAGTCATAGACGAAAACGGGAATGAGAAACAATGATTGTTGATGATACATCGATATCAGCAACAATACAGAGAACAAAAATAGCAATAACATTGGTTTATGTTCAGTGGGAAAGAGTTGCAGACGATTAAGGACAAAATCGATCAACCAAATCGAATATGATGTAGTGTGAGCAGTGACGGTATATCAACATTAAGAAATCAGTAGCAACAATTGACACAAAGTGTAATTAGTGTTTTGGAAGGGTATCCTTACAAAGTGTGGTCATTGAGAGGTGTGGGCAGTGAGGCACACCATAAATCACAATGTCCTTTGCCTAATACATCCATCCGCTGTTTGCCCTTCTTAGCGAATCTCTTCATTGACTCAACGAGTCCACTTCGGCAAGAACGCTTTGTAATGAGCAGAGAAATAATATAGTGAAACCAAAGCCCACATCTGAGCCTTTCCTCAGAAATTTTTTTGTTACGATCCTAGATTCTTTCCTGGAATTGGTTGAGAATGAATTAAAATAGAGAAGAGCAAAACTATGTCACTATAAACATTCAGATTCAAACCCTTATATATAAACACGTAAAAGATATAGTTATGTAATTTTATCGAATTTTTATGAGATCCTGAAACTTAAAAGATGGATTTTTACAGCATATTAATTCAGGTGGAATCAGACAGGGTTTGGTCCAAAGAGATTTATTAGAGGACCAAGTGTAGATTACAACTTAAAATCAATTAAATTACTGATACTACAAATTATTAATTAATTACTAAACTACTGATGTTACAAATTTTCATGATTTATCATGTTGATTCACATGATAAGGTATAGTATACGAACGGTTACTTGTGGATTATATGGTATTTGCACATTTAATGCGTAGTTAACATAGTTTGAAAATTGTTACAAAGTGGCCAATGTGAGCTAAAATGCAAGAGGGCATAAGAATGTTCCTCAACGAGTAGGCCGGTGGTGTTTTGCTTTGATTTGGACTTGTTAAAAAGTTGGGGTGGGCCTGCATAATGAGGACTGTATGAGGAGAATATGAATGGTTATTCAGGGAGAAGAGGACCATAAAAAGTTGATTGTGGCGAATGAGCTGTTGTAAAAAAGAGAGGCGAGTAGCTTCCATAATGGAAGGCGATGAATATGATAAATGCAGAACGGTGAAATTTGGTATTAATTCCATAGATAATCAAGGAATAGTGTGAGTGAAAATATCGCTAATTTATGCGTATGTGGATCTAAAGTACTAATACCGAATTATATATTGTATATTTGCAATAAATAATTTGCAAATTTGGCATCCTTCCAGGAATTTTTCAAAAAGTTTACAAATTAACTCTTTTTAGTAAAATGATAAAATCCAGTAAATATACGGTTGACCTCCTTGATAATGAGTAATTAAAAATTATGTTGAATATTTGAGCTAATGAAATATATATTCATTTCGTATAAAATATATATTTTTGTCGTTCTCTTAGCTGATTATCCAGAATCCTATAAGAAAAGGATCTGAAATCATGTTAGAACTCTAGAATCAATCATGCTTTAAAGAACCAATGATTGCGAGAAATTATGAGTCATTCATCGTCACGAGGAGAAGGGTAAACAAAAATGTTATAGTGAAAGTATAAAAAGTCTTTCATTCGATTTGTACGTGGGGTCGACTTTTCTAAATCGATTTCTCTCTCCAAAATAGATTTAGATTTCTATTGCTCCTCTCACAGACGCGGTAATAAGACCTCACTTAGCGGGAATTCATAGCAGGAATAGGATCGCTTGGTGCTAACCAACTTGGCTATGATCATAAAATACACTCAGTGCTCATACTGCTAGAGGTGTAGGCAACAGAAGTTGTCTTTTAGCATTTACTCGAAGGTTTTCGAGCTACTAACGGTCGGAAGTATCAAGGATTCTGTGCTTGAATGAAAAACCACAGTCTTTCAGTTTACACGTGTTTTCTAACTCATTCAATTCATCCACGTAGGAAGGAGAAAAATAACTCATAGAAGACGATTAAAAATTTAGGATTCAATACTTAGTTAATGCTGATAAGATATGAGAGAAAACAGAAAAAGGTTTAAAAAATTTTAAAAATGCGTGTAAAATTTACTCTGCTTTTAAAAGATTAATTTTTCTTATACAGTATATTTATGTACAATGCTATTTCATGTCTTCGCTATATTTAACGTGATAAAACATATTTGTATGCGTGTACCGATGATAAATATTACGGGCTCAATAAATGTTCGGATAACGTAGAAGAAATTTAGGAATAATCGATCTTTCTCATTCGTCTATAGTGATTTATGCGTAGTTATTTACTTTTACTTCCATGGCGACGAGAAATGTACATCAAATAAATATAAACTCATGGAATGTAATGAAAGCTTAATAAACAAAAAAAAGACCACGTGATACCAGTCGGAGATAATTTTAGTCCAAAAAAACGAATTTTCAGTCCCTTGAAATGTTCGCAAGGTTTCTTAAAGATTTACATACGTTTTCTTTATATCGATGTGTTTTTGGAAGATTAAACGGTAGATGCACATATTTTATATCAATTATATTAGATACAGATATTGATTTTCCGTAATTATTTGCGCTGAAGATTGCTATAAGCGTCATAATTTATGCATTTTATCAATGAATTGAAACTTTTACGCAGATTGGTACGTAGATAGAAACGATTTACTGTTTTAAATGTCTCATCGCATCGATTCCTCTGTTTATCCTTTATTTTGTGTCAAGGTTCGTGTTTTTAAATTCAGCTTTCATCGGAAGATATTCCTGTCTTGTTTTATTCGCGTCAACTCGTTAGAACCTGAAGAATGTCATGATTCGTATACTGATGCTATGCAGTTATCAGTCCATCCATTTAGATCAATCTAATCGAAGAACGATCGCATATACCATCAAATTGTTCTAAAGGTGACGGAGGGAGGGACTTTTGCAAATCCGCTCAGCACTTATGTAGGTCAAGGCTTTCAGAACACGTGTAGTATGACATTGACCGTGATCACGATGCCACATTATGTGGAATTTCAAAACATTTGGCTGATCAACCCACCACAGGACGAAAGATTCCTTTCGTGATTGATTTAAAGTTGATTAACTCCGATTATTATATGCGTTGGGAGAAAATACACCTAAACAAAATGGGAGCTAAAAATTCATCACAGATAATATATGGTATATTGTAGAAATAGCATATTTATTCCGTTATTTTATTATTCTATGATTCAGCCTCACTCATGCCAGAGTAGGTTTAACATCATTGAGTTAAAGCACATTATTTATAATATTTGTTTTTTTTATATAAGACTGTGAAAATCACTGTAAAAACTCTCTTTTTCGATGTATTGCTATATGATCTATCATTTGAGTATTAGCGTAATAATAATAATGATAAAAAGATTGCGGATGCATCTTAAAATGAATAAGGATATTAAAATAGATAATGAATGGTTTACGAATGTGCCTTCATAAACTTCCGTAAAGTTCCTTTCATTTACAGATAATTGTAATCCCATTTCAAAAAAGTAAATGGAGCAAATTAATTAGGCACAAAGGCAATCAGATCAAAGGAAAATAGGGTTATTTGTGTGTAAAAAGCTTATATCTCGTTCGGTGAGAGATTTAGGTTAACTTCGGGTAAAGGAACGACAAAGTTTCTGGCTGATAACATCTACCGTCATGGAGTGAGGGAAAGACCTGATATTTATCTGTTGAAAACAGCGGCTGAACCACACAAAAGATGCACATCTTGTTAATCAAAGAGTGAAGCCGGAGATGCTTTCGAAAGAATCAAAGGAGATACGCTAACAAGATTGTAAGATACGTTCGTTCGTTGGCGTTGAGTAACGGATGAGTAGCAGTAGATAAGCTGAAGGAATTCGGAAGTTCCAAAGGATTTCCCGATATTTGCATTGAGAGATTTCTCTTTCAGTCTTCCATGCATAGTAAACTTCTTGTGGTGCATGTCATGCACCATCCTCACTAAATAGGCGACCGAATACAGCCAAAGAAACAAGGGTATTCGATGCAAGAACTAACTTATTAAAACATTCGTTTTTCCCCCGAGCGATATGCGAGAGTAATTTTTTACTTTTCTTGCACCCCCTGCCACACACTGAAATATGGTCCGCAGGGTATCTATAGAGATGCATAGATATGAACTTTTAGTGAAGTAATCTCAATTTCGAAGCAAAGTAGGACGCTAAAGAAGTAAAAGTGAAGTAAAGATAATTTTCGTTTCGGTTAGCAAAATACGTAGCTTATGAAAGTGAGACCAAAGTTCTTCGTTTCGTTTCTCCATTATATTATTAAACACATACATTATCTTCGTGATTATCGTTAGTGATAATAATTTTCAAGGAAATTTAACGATCGATTAGTCGATTATTAAATGACCTAAGAATTAAACGATACACCTTCACTTAATCTCAAATAGGCCATATCATTTGTTTCGGACGTTTTGTTTCGTCGTTATCTCAACTCGATTGCAACATATCTACGCTCCATTATCCTTAACAACTGATCGAATCCATGCTCGTATTTGAAATGGGATACTCGATCTTTTTGGGTATTTTTAGACGCAATCACATAGCTCTTGAACAGCACGTTCTAAAGAACGAATACACGGTCTTAAAGGTCCTTTAGCACCGTTTCATGGCGTTTTTGATAAAATTGGTATGGGTAAGTTCTTTGGACAATACTGATAACAACGTAGAAATTATAGAGGCCAACATCCCCTAGTTTCCTTGTAATTAATGTTAAAAAATCGACATTCGTAGCTCTTGAGGATGAATTCCCTTCAATAACACCTTTTCAATTAAAATTACATGAATCGTAAAAAAATAAAAACACGATTTTCTCCTAAGGCAGCATTGAAATTGATAAAATGTTTGCTAAAAGAAAAATAAAGTAAATGAAGAAAAAATTCTGAATTTAGGGAGAAAGGAGAAATTATTCGCAGGAGCCACGATTTTCGGATTTTAAACTTTAATTACAAGTAAACTAGGGAGCGTTTGCCTCTATAATTTTAAGATTGTTATAAGTTATGTCCAAGGAGCATACCAATATCAATTTTATCCAGAACCCCGTGCCACAGCCCCAAATGCCCCCCTTGTTTGACGAAAGGTACAATCATTTGACAAAATTATTGTTAGTTAAGATCCTTGTTACAACCTTATACCTTGCACTCATTATTTTCATATCGATTTACTATTATAATACGCATTTTCTTACGTTCGTTGCGCATAAACGCATAAACATTGTTCCTCGCTAATATAAGTAATCTCTAGGATCATATGACATGCGCGCAATAATTTCTTGAGCACTTAGTATGATGCCACGAAAATTATTTCATAATCCTCTTTAGGTATGATCAACGTCTTTTTCAATGCACCGGTTGCAAAATCTACGATGTTTCGAGTTGACAGTTCGCGTTCAGATGGAAACTACCGCAATTTCCCCTCTGTCAATACACACCTGTGTTTTAAACGTTGAACTCCCGAGTTTAATGTTTACTTTCAATAACCACTTGACAAGAACTCTACTGCTTCTTTATCACCAGCAGAAATAAAAAAAATACAAAAACTGGGTAATCGGACCAAAATACTCGTGTTAGAAGTTCAGTTCAGTCAGATTTTTACCTTTTATGTCTCCTTATTAGATTTCTCTATTCGAAGAACTTGATAAACACGATCATTAAACGCTGTTATTAACCAAAGAATTCTTTGGCACTTAAAAATCACATGAACGGCGGACAGCGTCACATGATTCAGATCCGCCTGAGGTCGCATCCGCTGCAGAATAGGGAGTTAGCAATGAAAGGTCGGCGAATTGTGTCTGCGAAGTGTTCACGGAAATCAGTCACGAGGTGTGCTTCAGGAAGAACGGCGTAAAAGAGAAAGCCAAAACAAGTTCAGTAGAGTGGTAGCCATCGAAGGATTAACACGGAGATTCCAACGAGCAAATCATCGTGATAGATTGGGATTTTCTATCCTGCAACCATACGGAGATTTCAGCAAGGGTGAGTTAGGATTCGACTATATATTTTATCCCGCCTTTGTTGGTTTCTGGTTGCTGGTCCAGTAGTTCAATTTTGCAAAATTAGACTGGTTGATTACAGTAATGATAATTTCTTAAGGGATACTTACGTTCACCCGAGTAGGTAGTAGAGGTTATACGAGTATAAAGTATATAGATAAAGTATACTTCATAACTTCAACTCGCATCGCACTCAAGGCACCATACAGTATAAATTACAGCATTTGATCTCAAATGAAACAAGGTATATTCACATTTTTGTACATACTTATGAGTTTATGTACTTATTTGTATCCGCGAAATAATTAATATCCCCCCGCTAACTCTAAATCAGAATGAGAGCTTGAACGTATGCATTTAATTTCGGAAGAATATTTTTTCATCTTTCGCCAAAAAGTAATATTTGAAAGCCGTAGGCGGAAAAGGATAACTTTTCTCGAAATAAAAATATTAATAGACTCGAACAATCCGCAATATAGGGCAAGATTATACAGTTAAGATTATACGTAATAAACAAAATGCGTACAAATTGAGGAGGTAAGATTGGTTTCACCATAGCTCATTTTGTCTTCAATTCTAAACTTTTTCCCTTTCTTCATGTATGCAAACAACATAGTCAAGGTGGCCACATTTGGAACTGAGTTTTTGATAGGAAAATTCTCTTCTTAATGAACTAACAGTACTGCGCCAGTTAGAATAAAGTTGTTATGGGTATGTCCCTTGGAAAATAATAATAACATCCTGAAGGTTACCAACGATTCTGAGTTTCCTTGTAATAAATGTTTAAAGATCGCGATGGCGAAGGAAACATCGAACTTCGCGGCTTCCTCTGATATACCCTTGTGCTACATCGTCAAGTAACCATCGCGAACTGCGTTGGCGAGCGGTGTTTGACTTCATTGCGAGGGTCTGTTTTTCTTCTTCAGTGGTTCAAAACCAATTTTCGATAGCCCTTTTTCCTTTTGTTTTCTTTCGTTTCCTTTGTAAAAAAAATATCAATTAAAATTCTAATTTAGGGAAAATCGTACTTCTTTTATTTTTTACGCTTCATATAATTTTTAAGTGAAATTTAAGAAAAATTTCCTCGACAGTTTTTATTCGCGGGTTTTACACTGTTGCGTGCACTACTAGACTGGTAGATAAAGAGAACTTCACACAATTTAATTAACGATAACATAGGAAGTTGAAATACATGACGAGATAGCAAGTGAAGTTATCAAACACTTTGAAGAATGCAGATAATCAATTGTTACTGTCGGTAAAGGAGGAAGGACGAAAGAATAAAATGATAAGAGAACATCATACAGTAGCCAAAAATATTTGTAAATAAAGCTCGATTAACATCTGATTTATTCCTAAATTTTATTATTTTTCATTCCTTATCTTAATATCTATATTTAAGCCTATAGTTATATACGTATATTTATTAGTGTATACGCAAAACGTAGGCGTTTATAATTTGTGAAAAATTTGCGATTTATTCTGATGAAAACTAGTATAATTGTATGAGAAAATAGTAAAATAGCATTTTCCTCGTGCTTCATTTTTGCCATAATTATCATATTTTCTTTAATGATACAAGGGTCATGGAATATCCCCACACGAAAATAAGATCAAAATTGCTTTTTTACCCAACGCTATCTGCCGCAATTATTTTGAACGTATGGCACAGCAGTTGATATTCCAATTTCGAAGTGCGTCATCTAGTTAAACCTGAAAAACAAAGCAATTATAGTGATTGAATGAGGGACTCAGTGGATCCACGCAAAACGTTTTCCTTTTCAATGTGGTTCAACTGAAGTTTGGTCCAATACGCTGAGCGAAATTGGGAATTTCCTCTAAAGCGAGTCTAATTTGGGCTTAAGTTCGACAAAGCTCTTAAAAAAAGGCAGTACAACCAATTTGTGAAAAATTCATTCAGATTTTCAATTTCTCAGTTTGTTTTATTCTTTAAATAATTTGAGAATATATGCGAACAATCAAAGCGACGAAGGGCACAAGGTAAAATAGACAATCGTCCATCAAGCTATCGTTTTAATTGGTATTACGTAAAATAACGATGAGATGCACTGATGCTATTGCGGTTAGACAACCATCAAAGGAAATTTAGTGAGTATGCATTAATGCTCATCTTCACGTAAGTTATATTGTAGGTATACAAATAAAGAAAGTATAAAATACACGTGCCGGATTGTCTAGGGATAATGGAATGATAATTTGTTTAAAAGGTAAAAATATTTTTTTAAACAAAATTAAATTATAAAATACAGATATTTCATTAGGATGCAATTCGTCAATTTTTACGCCGAAATTTTATTTTCGAGTTTTTCGTGAGTCTTCAATTATCATTCGACAATTGTTAAACTGATTGTTGACAACCGATTATTTTTTAAAATCGTAATTTATTATCTATTTTCTTATAATTTATATATTTCTTATCTCAATCGTTGCCATGGAAAGATAAGGGAAACGGAAATCACAATAGCTTTGAGTTTAATGTCACTTATACTCAGCGCTTAGACTACTACCATTAAAAAATAATGAATCGAAAAAGAGCCACGTTAATTTATGTTCTCATGTCAATCGTGATACTTTAAACCGAAATTTGTGGGTCTTTCCAAACAAGAGAATAGGTACCGAGTGTTCTATCATTCCCGCACGTGGCTCTTCAGTGAATGACCCCAAAATGCTACATCACCAAGGGCAATCGTTTGTCTTGTCGCATAGTCGTTCTAGAGATTGCAAAATATGTTTTAAGGTGGGAAAGTGGGACATCGACCGCGAAAACAACTTCTCTCTGACGATGGCCCGCTTTGTATCGGAGCCCGAAGTTTTTATTGAAAACTTTTCGGTTTACTCTTAGTGAATATACTAGGGCATACCGATAAGCAAATATAAAGATATAATGTACTATCTTCTATTCTCTTATATTAGAGTCTCGATTTTAAACAAACAGCTCTTTTTGTGATTCTCTTAATTTCGAATCAAAAGGTTCATGGTGTTGTGGACATAAACAACTAACCGTCTAATTCTGTTACTCATTTCAGAATTATCGGTGTTGAATTAAGACAGAGAATCCGCTGCTTTTATACACGTGCAGAGAAGGATATTTCCGGTCTAATGAAATTGTATCATTCTATTCGATTTTTGTCGATCAGAAAAAAGGGATCGAGGCTATTTCGTTTCCTTCTTCCTTTTCACACGGTCTCAATCCTCTGAAAATATTTTGATGATAAAATCCATTCCAAGTGTTTTTCCGGTTGAGGCCATTGTCGGTCCAATTCTTGTGACAAATGAAAGGTTCTATTGTTGGAACAATGAAGATGGAAATGTCAAATCTGGTAGATTATATTCTTATTTAAGCCCTCACACTTGCTTTATAAGATTGGATCGAAGGAAATAATTTTATAATTCTGAAACACCATATGTATTGAACCTGTAGATTTTAATCTAAATGCAGCCTGCTTATTGTTGTTCTAGCTTCGCTTAGCCTTGTTGAAACAAATGAATTCCGTAAACAAATAAACTCCGATTATAATTCATAAATTGAATGCTCCTCAATAACAACTCATTAAATCTAATCAGATGCAAAGTTGTCCTCGGAAGTGGGAACACGTGTGGGAGAAGTAACTGAGGTGAAGGAAAGAAAATTAAAAAAAAGACGTTAGATGATTGCGATGGACTGAAAAATACATTTGAAATTGAATGATTTTTGGGCAATAGATTTTCACCTACGTAATAGAATAGTTTTCCCTTTGGAAAACTGGTAAACTTGAGTTCTTTAGTGCTCGCAAAAAAGAGACAATACTAATTGTTCATCTCCATATTATTGTTTATTTACAGTAAATAATAAACATATTAAAATCTCTACCAGATTAACACCATACAATTATAAAGAGAACATGTTTATTTTTTGTATTTACGATTTTGATTATTTTATGAATTTAATTAAAAATTCGCGATACTTTTTGAACAAACCTTGTATATTATAGGGATAAGAAAGACTACAATGCCAATCGCTGCATAAATATAAAGCAAAGAAAACGCATTCATGTTTAAGTACTATAAAAATCGAAGAAAGAATTAAGAACGCCTTCCAAAATAACTAAAGACTGTCGAAAATTATAATACTTATTTATGATAATATAATCAAAAGGTGGCGTTGAATTTTTCTCTTATTATACCATAACGTTAAGGTTTGTGTTGTTTTTGAGGCAAGACCGGTTGAGGTATGGAAATTTCTAAATCGTGGTATGAATAATCGTTTAGGAATGTGGAACAACTATAATGTTCCGAGTGTCGCAATCGGCGCGATAAAATTCTACGTAATGTCGGATAATATGGATGTAACATGCACGTTGTTGATGGAGGTTACTCTTTCCCAGATAAAAGAAACCGTTTCCATCCTTTCCAACTCAATTCATACCTCACTACAAAATCGGAAATCTTCTTTCTATCTGTGATTTTTGAATTCATTTGTAAAGCCACCAAATGTAAACAAGTCAGTTTCCCAATGATTGATTTCTTCCATTTTGATTCAAAATTCAATAGTTTTTGGCTTTGGCTATTGCTACCAAAAATCTGTTTTTATTTAAATATTCATCCCTTTCCGGTAGTTAGCAATTAAGTTCAATTATAGTCACTAATGTTTCAACAATGGATGTAATCATCATTCTATCGGGATTTGATTGTAAATGCAGGCAAATTGATAGACCAACGATATTCCTCTTCTTGCAAGGTTTTATATTTCTTAGTTGTAACGCTATAAAGTTCTGCAGTTGTTCATTTTCTGTACACAGAAAGCTAAGTATTCCATGGATTGTAATTTCTTGAGTGTCCGTCATAAGGTGCATTCATCTCTCTTTTGTTCCATCTCTGAATTCTAGAGGTGGTGAAATAAGAGGACAAAATTCACAATAAATTACATAAAATTGTAAACGTATGAAATTGTCTCTTTTCAGCAAAAATGAAACAGAGTAGGTCATACGATGAAGAGGTGATTATCGGCACTAGATGTTTTTACAAGAGCTCACTCAAAAAGAAATGGAAGAAGTATCTTCATTATGAGAATCTCCCTCAAATAGAACCGTTGCCTGTTCGAAAATCCTTCAAGCAAGACTTCCGCGCTGTTTTTGACAATCCGTAACGTCAGCAAAGACCTGTAAATCTGTGAAATGATATAGAATCAAACCAAAACCTATGCTCACTCACCCATTGATTTTGGAATAGATCCGATGACGTATTTACACAAAAAATGGTCCTTTTTCGGATTTCACGGATAAAAATCTCTCGGTGCCATATTTCTTGAAGTACGGATTCCTTATCTATAGAAATCAAAGCGGAGGATTCGAAGACTTTTGAGAATAATGTTCCCATTCGAGATCCTGACATTTCAACTATTTTTCTATGGATTATTTGGGTACAAAATATCAACAAGAGATTATCTTAACGAATGCAGTTCTTAGGAATGAAACCGGAAAAAATCAAAAATAAAAAAACAACATTGTTTTCGTGCACGCAGCAAGTCTTCAAGGAAAGGAAGCGTTTTGAACTAATATTTTATGTATTTTATTATATGTAAATTTTTTGAAAATTTAATTTTTTCCAAAAATTTTAAAATGGCAGAATTAAAATAAAATTGGTAGAAATGAGTTAAATAGAATTCAATAACCGGAATTGATAGTGTTTTTCTTGATCGCTACAAAATTATAAGGTGAACTGTATGAAAGTGACATATTTTGATTTGAATTAACTTACAAAGTGTGATAATATTTGATTCATAATAAAACTGTGAAAATATGAATACAGAATGCGTATTCCTTATAGATTACTAAAGAGGATATAAAATTATTATCATTAGTATTATACATGTACATTATCTTCCCATGGATGCCAGTAGGCTAGTGAAGAAACATTCATTTCTCATGTTGATCACTCTTTTCTACTGTACTAATAGTTATTTTTTGCCCATTTTAAAAAATACATCTCACTTCTGATTGTCACGATAATAACACACAAAATTGCAAAGATATCTAAACTACGAACTACTAATTTGAATCTGGAAGATATTTACCTATGTTAACTTCAAGTAAGTATACTATTTTATGAGTTTGTGAGGCCGAAATAACATTTATAAAAGCTAAAAATGGGGATGAGTTTATGGGGAAGGTGAATATAATCAAGCCCTTTTATTGGGAAAAATGTTATATCAAACGCTGCACTGATCAACTTGTTCAAGTTTTATTGATTTTATAATAGGTTTATGTAGGTTGTAATTTATTAACGCTTTACTTTCAAATGAAATCAAATCATCTGTGCTGCAGTGAATTAAATTCATTTCACTCTGATTCCGCATGAATCTTCAACATCCAAGAGAAAAGACCTTGCGAGTTTTATGTTGCGAATTCATGGGAAGAAAACATGCGGAAAAAGAGTGCAGACAACAAAGAAACAATCACGATGAAGGTCAGGCGCTGCAGGAAATTACAACATATAAATATTGGGACGAGCGATTTCAACGTTCGCAACTTCAATACCTGGAAATTGGAATTTCGTTTGAGGGCTGATTCGTTACCAAAAGAGTTTCGTAACCACGTTCCTCTTCATGTATCTAACGGTAAATTGCCACAGAAAACTGTAACACTCCAGCATGGACTTTAATCATTCCCTTCGGACCGTGAAATGGTATTTTAATGATTGTTGTTTTGATATAATCAAGTTCATGATCGCCAAAGATTGTTTTGTAATCTAAACTTTTAAATGGTGGAATATTACCATCTGCTTTGGTGGTTCTCCCGCAGTTTCTACAACATCTTTTGTAACATTGCTCGTTTCTCTCCATCCCAACATCAATCAGTTCTACCTCTCCTCCTTTCGCTAGTATTTCCTTACCTTCCTTGTCACTTTTCTCTATTGACTTATTCTCCCACCAAGTGATTCACTATAAACGTAAATCCCATTATGTTCCTTTCCTCTCTTAATGATCTTTTTTACCTTCAGATCCTTTGACCTTTCCCGCCTTTTATACAGTGAAGTCATTTTCCGTATTTTTCCATTTATGAATTCTTCTAACAGAGGAATGCAGGCATGACGATCAAGAATGAATGAAGAATGATGCTTAATACGCAAATATCCGTCGTTGATTAGAGATATGATAGAGTACGATTGCTTTAAATATTCATTTCTGAATTAGATACATAGTTGATTTTAATTTAATTCCATTTTAAAAGTTTGCCGGAGATTTCCCGCTTTCCGTCTAGAAGAAGAATTTGAGTCTTCCCCAGCATTAAGCGATGAGGTTAACTGAAAACTTTTTTCTTTCCTGAAGAGATGGCGTTCCAGAGCCTGATGACGGCCTTCGGGCGGAGGCGATTCATGCCAGAAGAAGGCGATGAAGGAAGCAAACTGGCCAGGGTGCTCACCATCTTCGACCTGACGGCCCTGGGCGTGGGTTCAACCCTGGGACTCGGCGTGTACGTCCTCGCAGGCTCAGTCGCCAGACAACAAGCCGGCCCCTCCGTCACTCTCGCCTTCCTTATTGCTGCTATTGCATCTGCATTCGCAGGTTGTTACATTTTTTACTATGGGCGAGATCGCGGATATTTTCTCATGCATCCGTTTAAAAGTTTAAAACCTCGAATTTCGGAATTGGTTCCATAATTCAACAGTCGACGGTTCTTAATATTTTCACTTCATTTGAATAGGAATCGATGATTGAAATTTGAACAATACAAGAAAGTTATTGAAAACATCCAAAGAAGACCTTCGTCACAATGATCTACAATTATTCAACTAAAAGCTAATTCTAACAAAATAAGCTATTCCCAAGAATAAAAAGTATTTATTCGCATTTGCAAAGATGAGAAAAGAATAAGAAAAATCACCACTATGCTTTTTAAATGGGGCTTGTATGATTCCTTGAATATACCAAAGAATAATAATAATATATAATTTAAAGTAAAATATATATAACGGAAACTGTTCTTATTAGTTTTATTAAGAGAGTTTGAGAAAGAGCTATTCAACTTCTACGTGTTATTATGACGATTATATATGGTAGCAATAAATGATCTGAAAGCCATTGAAGAAGTCTTTTTGAGAGTAAGAAGGAAAATTTTAAGGAAAAGAAAATACGTTCGGAACACTTTTAAACATGAAAGTCTTCATAATTTAGTTTTGGAACGAGGAGGATGACATTTCATAGGTAACAATAGGTCAAACAAATTAATGACAACTATTTAGTATCTAGAAGCTCGTAACAACTCTCGATCGTCTTCCTAATCGAATGGGCATTTTCTATAAAAGATGGAAACCGCTGCTATACCAGAATTAATTTAGAAAAACAAGCGTTAAATATTCATGAGCTATTTTCTCCGAATAGCATCTAAGAAATAGCAACGAAAATAATTTACATAGATCACCATAGGAAACATTTATTGACACAAGACTCAATGCAGAACAACCGAGGATTCTATTCTCACAGGTTATTATTTACACTATTGATCACGTATTGCAAATACTTTCCAAATCAAAGAAAATGAGTAGATAGTGTTAGTTAAAAATACGTCCATAAAAGATGGGAGCTGTAGTTATTATGCACCTGTGAGTGAATATGACCTGTTGTAGCAATACATAAATACCGATATCCAATGAAAATTACACAGTAAGTTGATACAAAAAGTACTTAAGATGGTGTTCGTTACTTATCTGTGATATATATAAATAGGTAACGTCCCGTTGAAAGGGAAAAGAGAGAAACATTAAAATAAGTTAATTATAATCAAAATAAAAAAGATGAAAATTAAACAAGTAAAAAAGAAAAATTTTACTCTAAATATCAAGGAAATATTAGTTATTTTCCTCGAAATGCATCTTTGATCGTCAAATAAATACGATTCAAACGATTTTAAACTCAACAATCTCAATTATATGTGTTGGTTTTCATTCAATAATTCTCTTCGAGAAATATTAAAAAAATTAAATGCTTTGTTTTTCTGAGGTTCTTACGAAGGATTGGCTCTTTAAATTTCATTGTTGATAACATGATTTTGACTCCCAATGATCTATAATGTATATTGAAGATGAGTTTCGATAATTCGAAAAAATATGTATTATTATATCTCATTTACGTTAAGATATCGTCACAATTCATAATGAATCGTTTCAATTTCAGCGGTGTGTTATGCTGAGTTTGCAGCCCGCGTTCCCAAAGCAGGTTCGGCGTATGTATACAGTTATGTCAGCGTTGGAGAACTGATCGCATACGTCATCGGTTGGAACCTCATCTTAGAGTACATAATTGGTAGGTCTATATATATATATACTGTTTGTCATTGCCGATTGTTATCTATCATTATCATATGGTTAAAATGAAATTCTTCCGCGTATTCACATAATTATTATTACGAAGTAAACAAATTATATTATTCACTATAGTATCAAATCGCAAATGGAAGGGAGTAAAAAATAATACTACCCTAAAATTGTAATTAAGAATTCTAGCCAGAAGTAGAAAGTAGAATTAATTGATTGATAATTTTTACCACCAACCCTAGCTAGATTATCAACCTGATTCAATTCTATTGTTGTAAGATAGTCAAACCCCAGGGTCAGGAGACGCGCTACTCTTCGGACCAGAGTCCTCCTCACCCTTCCCCCCTCTCCTCTGACATAATGATGCTGTGAGATAGTCCAGTCCTAGGGTCAGGAGACTCGTCGCTCCTTGGACCAGAGTCCTCCTCATCCTGCCTCCCTCTCCCTTACGAAAAAATCGCCATCTGGACCCTTAGAGAATGGTATATAAGGAGATGCTCAAACAGAGAAAGTCAGACGTTCCCTGTCTGCAAGTAAGACTTTCCTGCGAGGTCTGCGAGTAAGACTGCCCTCCGGCCCAGACCCCAAGGCGACGCAAGTTAAACATTGTGTTGTAAAGGTTTCGTTGAACAAGTTAACATTAAAACTTAAAATGGCCAATCTGACTTGTCATTTATGTCCCTACGACGCTATTATTTCCAGAGGTGAACTGGTTAAGGGTGGGAAATGGTGAAGGATTATTATATGTATATTATCGTATAAAAATATTACGAGCATTTTTTTACGCCGATTTAATGATCAAACGCGAAAATGTGAATTGCGGAATATCGATTAAACAGTCAACAATCATTGTTGATAATTGAATTCTTTACATTAAAAAAAAAGAATGAAAGATTCTAGAAGTCATGTTTAACGAAAAAAACAGAACATGATAGACAAAAATATAGAAACTAAATATAAAGAAGTACATTAATTTATTTCATTTCTTATCTTTAAATTTACCATCAGTGAAATATAGAACTGTTACATATTAAAAATTTACAAAAAAAATTTTTTGAGCAGCTTGAAAGACTATATGTTTAAGAGAATTCTCTAACGTTATAATTTACTTTCGCGGGCTTATATAAATATTTATGACATCTCTAAGATAACCTCCTACTCTCATATTTCCGTCAATATAATTGTGTGTTGCAGACAATATCTTAATTATATTCCCTTTCTAAATCCTCCCAATACTGTTTTCAATACCTGATATTTTTATGGAACATCAATATAATATTTATGTTGAGCATCAACTGAATTTTCATTATATAAAATCAAGAAATTTTATTAAAAATAATATAATAAATTATAATGTGATAAATGAGAATCCAAATCGTTTTAATGTTTATTATATTTGAATTGATAGGCAACCAAGCGATTTCAACACAATCTTTAAAATGAGCAATATTATCCTTATTCTGGCCTTTCTTCTCCCGCTAATGCATTTTTCCCGTTTGCGATAAACTCTTTAAACCGATGACGAGATTATCACGAAAAGAAGCTAGTTTTTAAAAAATCGGTAGAAACGAAGATATAATAACTAAAATTCGCTCCACGGTAAAAAAGTAGATTTTATAAAATAAAATCTCGAGATATAGTTTTTAAGTTTGTGTTCAATATAAATGATTCATTTATCATTATTATAATATTATAAATACTAGACCTAAATAGAAAGTGATGATTGGATCCGTTATTTTCTGTTTACATGACTGTGTCAGAGTCAAGTAAATTTCTAAATCGCTCAGTCTATCTTTTAATCTGATACTTAAGTTGCCGAATCAATCAATCAAATAGTATTTACTACTTAAAATATTGGCTTTATTGATATGATGCCAAGAAAGATATTTAGGCATAATATTTACCGAATAACTAAGTATCGTATTTCCAGCGTACGACTTTTAAACCCATGATAGTCTTCTCCAAAGTAGGCAATCGTCTTTCACGCAGGGAAATACAGTAAATTTTAAAATTTTAACATTAAAATCTGTACGTAATAAAGTTTCAATAATAATACGTAATGGAATAGAGTAATAGCCATTTTATAATTAAATATCTTTAAACATTTTTATACTGTTCATAGTTAACTAAATGGTTGTCCGTTTTCATGTGAATTAAGAATTTAAAAAGCTCGAATTTTTTTTGTAATTTAATTCCTAGATATAACATGAAAGACGGAGAGAGATAATATGATTCAAATTATCTTAATATGAAGAAGAGAATATACAGAAAAAAGAGAAGGAATAGTGATTTTCAACAGCGCTCGTTCACAATGGTTTCATATTTCAGGTACTGCAAGTGTATCGAGAGGCTTGAGCAGTTATATAGATTCACTGGTCAACAATACAATGGCAAATACTCTCTCTGAGGTCATGCCGATACATGTGGATTTTCTCTCCAGCTATCCTGACTTTCTCTCCGTAGGAATAATTCTTCTGCTTACAATTTTACTCTCTTTTGGAGTAAAAGAGTCATCCACTGTGAATAATGTATTTACAGTGCTGAACATAATAACCATATTAGTTGTCATCATAGGAGGATCTATCAAAGGTTAGTTGTTTAGTTAATACAGAATACCGTCAAATACTAGATTCTAAAGTATAATTCCATTATAGGAGAAGGTTTTAAATCTTGGATATATTATTTTCCATACCACCAAGTATATTGTATTGAAAATCTAATTAACTGCTTTTTGATCTAAAATTGAATTGAAATGTTATTTATTTAAAAATTAAATTAATTTCCGATGATTAAAAAAATTGAATTACTGTATTTCCCCATGTACAAGCACCCCCTTTGTATAAGCAACCCCCCCATTTTTTGACTGCAAAATTTTGGAAAAAATATTTTACTAGAGAAACAGGTTACAAAAAACAATGGTTAACAAGAGGTATGCTTGTTGTTGTTTTTGATTTTAATGTCACCGGACATCATCATCTTGTAATATTCAGGTGTGGGTTCAAGAATATCGTCTCGTAATAATACTATCACTTACAATTGTTTACAAAAAAGAACAATATATGGCTGAAAAAGCATTTTTCACGCATAAAATTTTTACCTGCATTGTATATGCCACCCCCTACTTTTTGGGCTTGCAAATTTTGGGAAAAAGGGGTGGCTTATATATGGGGAAATACGGTATGTCAATTACAGAACCCTAAATACCTCAATTAAAGAATCTATTTAAAATGCTCCTTTAAAGTCAATAAATCAAGCTTAAAAACCTCCAAAATTGTTAACTTGTAAACTAAATTCATAGAAAATTTTGTTATATAAAGATTTCACTTATTAGATTATCTTGTTTAAATGCTAATTTTGTTATATAAAATGCCTAAATCCTTTAGAATACCCTCCCTGCTACTAAAAATAAACATATATTATTTTTATTCTAACTTTTAATATCTTTCTCAACTTCCTTTCTATTCAAACCCGTCTTTGTTACACTGCAGTACCTTAACAACAATTAACAACAACCATAAAATATAGCAAGATAGATTCTAAATTTGATCCAAGTCCAGTTAAATCATCTGTAATTCATGTAAATTACTAATGGTACATATAATACCTATCCTTATAAAACACATTAAGTCTTTATTCCATCATTATATAATTTAATATTTATTTTGATATCAACCCATTTTCCACTTCCACAAATATGTATTTTTGAAATGCAAATGAGTTATAAATTAATAAGTGTAGAATTCAGTCATATTACAACACACTAAAAACCTCTTAACATTAGAGTTGAGGGAGAATGAGAGAGAACATCTTCCTTACCCTCGAGTCGATTAAGTAAATTTAGTATTAACATGAGATAGGGAAATTATTTTTATTTCCAAACAATTTAATTGTGGTTTTCTAGCTGACCCAGAAAATTGGAAAATAAAGGAGGAAGACATTCCTCCAGGTGTTGATGGAGGAAAAGGAGGATTTTTACCCTTTGGTTTTGCTGGAGTTATGGCAGGTGCAGCAAAATGCTTCTATGGGTTTGTGGGGTTTGATTGTGTAGCTACAACTGGTGAAGAAGCGAAGAATCCCCACCGATCAATTCCAGTATCTATCATATTGTCTCTTATCATTATTTTTCTGTCTTATTTTGGAACTTCTACTGTTCTTACCATGATGTGGCCATATTATGATCAGGTAAGCTAGATGTAGTTTTAGAATGAAAGTTTAGTAAATCTGCTCCATTTTTAAAGATTTACTTACCTAAGTGGTGTACTCATTTCTCCTTTAACTTAAAATTACAATAATGCTAATGAGGGACGAAGCTAATATGTACAGCTTTTGCTGATTCACATACATGGTAATAACTTCCACTATTATTTTCAAACAAAGTAAACAATGCTTTACACAATATAATTATTTTCTTAAATTACAAAAGCTTACAATATATAAATGGTTGGAAACAGATTACAATTTTTAATTCTACTCTTTTCTTCCATGTATCTCTAGTGCTTTATTGTTGAATGCATCCTTTTCTGTTGTCAGTCAATATCTAAATTACATTTATTTATCATTATTCTAGAAATACTAAATTTAATCTGTTCAGCTTCTATTATGTGTAATGATGTTCTAACCATCTAGAACTTGAGAACTTCCGCTTTATGTATCATGTTGTGGAAATGTATCAAGTATTTAAATTGATCCTCTTGATTAATCTTGATTCTAGTTCCACTCATTTCTTTATCTTTTCTTGATCTTATGTAAAAATCTGGAGCTAACTATAGTATAGTCAGGTATAGTAAATACATAATATAATTATATTTAATTGTTTCCAGGATTTAAATGCTCCATTTCCATACGTCTTTGGAATGATGGGATGGACGGTTATCAAGTGGATTGTAACAATTGGAGCAATTTTTGCTTTAACTACAAGGTTAATATTCATGTAATAATAAAGACAGCAACTAGAACGATGTTTATGAATTTTAAAACAAATTATTCAAAGATATGAAATAATGAAATTTTCCATAGAAATTTTGTTACCATATATACTATTAATGAGCACATCCTGAGCTGAAATTATCATGAAATTGTAAAGCAACTATTTTGCCTCATTTTTAGAAGATCATGAAATTATCTTTCTTTTTAAATATATATTTTATGAATATTATATGTTGGAGTTATAAAATGAACATATAATAAGGTTTGCTGTTTTATTTTATAAAATGATTTACAAATTTGAGATAAAATTAAAGTAAAATTAAACTTATATTTCCAGTTTGATGGGATCCATGTTTCCACTTCCTAGAATCTTATATGCCATGGCTAATGATGGGTTAATATTTAAGGTACTTGCTAAAGTGCATCCGAAAACACAAACACCAATAATTGCCACTATTCTATCAGGAGTATTATCAGGTAATGTAATTATCATACTGATCTTAAATATAGGAAATTTTCAATCATTTTCAAAGAATAAAATTCATCGACTATATATGTCGATATATAAATAGAAAAAAAATGCAAATAATAAAGTTGTATTATGAATTAGTATGATTTTTCATCTATTAATCTGAACTGCAAATATTCAAAAATTTTCTTTGGTTAACCAAAATTGATTAATTGAAAAATCTATCCATTTGACCAAACAAGACTTGTGAGCTATTTTTTATTCATATCATTTATATATGTTTTTTTTTTAGGTATACTTTGGAATCAGACATGTGTTTTAGTAGTCTGTTTAAAGTAGTAAAGTAAACTGGAGAATTATTATCTTCCACAAAAAGAGCAGCACAAAGCTAATGATGTGATTAATATTCAGAATAAAGTATAAATTATGCATGTAAATTTTTAAATTTAAATAAGAGTTTAATTTCCTTAAGGATTGTTTTGATTAAATATTAAATAAGAGTTTAATTTCCTTAAGGATTGTTTTGATTAAATATTAAACCTATTTCTTTTTAAAACCTGAAACTACATCACTAGTTTTTCTGCTGGTTTAATGAAAAAAGATGAGACAAAACCCATGTTCAGTGTTCTCTGTCTAATTTCTTTGCTTCATCATAACATTTCTATCAAGTCATACTTTTTTTTCTAGCAAAATAACTTCCTTTCAATATTCAGTAAAATGATTTTCACTACAAAAATCTATTTCTTTCAATAAAAATAATAATTTGTTAAAATGGTGTAAATATTTAGAAATAATAATAATTTGTATACAAATTTTAAAATTAATTTCCCACTTATGTGTTTTCTATGACTGTGCATCAAATCTTTGGCTGAAAGTGATATTATATAAATGACTAATTAATAATTATTTATAGATTAGATAGTTAATATTATCACTTTTACACTCAACAGGGATCATGGCAATTATTTTTGATCTTCAACAATTAATTGAAATGTTATCAATTGGGACTCTTTTGGCATACACAATAGTTGCAATTTGCATTCTTCTACTAAGGTAAGAATGTGGTTTTTTATAGTCTAAACATGATAAACCTCAGAATATTGAGAGAAATTAATTAAATATAGGAGAAAAATCTAATGAAATATGAAATTCTTTCTATCCTCACTGACTGTGGTATTATGTTTAACTATGAAAGTGAAAACCTGTGTTATGATATATATAAAGTCATTATTCTTCACTTTATTAAAAAACTACTCAGACAATGAATAAACCTTTCAATTCATTTTATTTATACAGATTTACTCTCTACTATGATTTAACATTTAACCACTGCAATCACTCTCAAAGCTAAGTATAGATATTTTTTCCATATTTTACCATTTTCAAATGAATGTTGGAAAATGAACTCACCTGAGGTACTGTAGCTTAAATTTTTATAGGATACTATTTTAATTAGAACTAACTCAACATGCTATATTAATTCAAGGTTTGTATGATAAAGCTTAGTTATACTGGGCGCTTTTCATGAAATATATCATGTTCTTAAGGTATCAAGATGATGGCTCTTCACAAATGGAGACAAGTATTCAAGAAACTGCAAATGGAACTCTGCCTTCAACAACAATGAGAATTTTTTCAAACCTTTTCAACCTCAGAGGAATTAAGTATCCAACTTCAGCATCAGCTACATTAGTTAGGAATGAAACTATCCTATTTTGTAAGTAAAAAGATTCTGGTATGAAATTAAGCAACTTTTTTTATCTTATATTGATCCTCTTCTTATTAATAATTCTACTAAGATTGTTGCAAAATTAAGGATATATACATATATATATATATATATATATATATATATATATATATATATATATATATATATATATATATAGACGCTTCGGGGGGATATATCTATTATATATAGACGCTTCGGGGGGATATATATAACATATATATATATATTCATATATATAGGATATTAATGTCAGGCCCAAACCGCTCGGGCCACGGAGCCGCCGATTTTTTTACGTCATGGCCTACTAAATCTCACTTAGGAAAAATTCGAAAACCGACCCTACCTATCATGGGTTCGATTCTAGGAGGTCCCAAAAATCGACTTTCCCCCGTAAGAATGCATGGGGCCGTTTTTCAAATAATTTTTAAAAATACTTCCCATTACGCTAGAAAAATGAGATTTCATACAGCTATTGCTATTATTGGTATCTATGGAAAAATGCTATTTTTTACGTACAATCGGTCATGGGTTCGATGCCAGGAGGTGAAAAAGTTTCAAATTTCGAAAAATCGTAGCTCTCTTAATATGATACATAGATCATTCAAACTTTCTACACTTATAGATACGTATATGGTGTACATCGAAAAAAATCAACAGTTGCCTATGTGTCACGGGTTCGATTCCAGAGCGTCCCGTAATCTCGATTTTCCCCGTTAGGAATGCATGGGGCGGTTTTTCAAATAATTTTAAAAATACTTCCCATTAAGTTAAAAGAATAAGATTTCATGTAGCTATTGCTTATATATATGTCTACGGAAAAATGTAGTTTTTTACGTACAATCGGTCCTGGGTTCGATGCCAGGAGGTGAAATATTTTCAGATTTTGAAAAATCGTAGCTCCCTTAATATCGTACATAGATCATTCAAACCTTCTAGAAATATAGAAACATATGAAATGTAATTACAAAAAAATCAGCATATGCCTATGTATCACGGGTTCGATTCCAGAGCAATCCGTAATCTCGACTTTTTCCGTTTAAAATACATTGGCTATAGTTCTGAATGCTTTTTATATCACTTCCCAACCGCGCAGAGGTTCAAAATTTCACACAGCCATTAAGGGGACAATTTTCATGTAAAAGCTATCCTAAGATTATCGTAAAAGGTCGTTGGTTCGATGCTAGGGGGCGTTAATCAATTCTCCATGTGAAATACATAGGGAATTTAGGACTCATTTTAAGGTAATTCCTTAATGTATTTCCATTTGAAATTTGGCATGTTTATAAAGATTGTCATACATAAGCGAAAGATGACAGTGATTTCCGTAGGATGGCCCTGGTTCGACGCCGGGGCGGGATTTTCGCTGCGGAAAGAAATGCATCGGAAATCGTATTCAGTGCATTTTCAGCTGCGTTAATGCCCTTTACTTAATGTTTAGCAACGTTTAAGCAGAGTAATTTTTCGAAAAATTTTATTATTTACTAAAGATAAATTATTGCATTGCTTGCTGTAAGCAAGCGCACCTTTACTCGTATAACATATATATATATAGGATATTAATGTCAGGCCCAAACCGCTTCGGCCACGGAGCCGCCGATTTTTTTACGTCATGGCCTACTAAATCTCACTCAGGAAAAATTCGGAAATCCACTCTACCTATCATGGGTTCGATTCTAGGAGGCCCCAAAAATCGACTTTCCCCCGTAAGGATGCATGGGGCCGTTTTTCAAATAATTTTTTAAAATACTTCCCATTATGCTAGAATAATGAAATTTCATGGAGCTATTGTTATTATTAGTATCTACGGAAAAATTCTATTGTTTACGTACAACCGGTCATGGGTTCGATGCCAGGAGGTGAAAAAGTTTCAAATTTCGAAAAATCGTAGCTCTCATAATATGATACATAGATCATTCAAACTTTCTACACGTATAGATACAAACATAGTGTACTTTGAAAAAAATCAGCATTTGCCTATGTGTCATGGGTTCGATTCCAGAGCGTCCCGTAAACTCGATTTTTCCCGGTTAAAATACATTGACCATTTTTCCGAAAGCTTTTTATGACACTTTTCAACCGCCCAGAGGTTCAGAATTTCACACAGCCATAAAAGGGACCATTCTCACTTAAAAGCGACCGTAATTATGTCAAAAATGGTCGTTGGTTCGATGCTAGGGGGCGTTAACAATAACTTCGTAAGAAATGCATAGGGAATTAAGGACTCATTTAAAGGTACTTCCTGAATGATATTCCATTTGAAATTCGGGGTGTTTATAAAGTCAATCATACTTAAGGGAAACATAACAGTGATTTTAGCAGGATGACCTTAGTTCGACGCCGGGGCGGGAATAATGCTGCCGAAAGAAATGCATGGGAAATCGAATTCGGTGCATTTTCAGCTGCGTTAAGGTCCTTTACTTTATGTTTAAAATTTTATTTTTTACTAAAGATAAATTATTGCATTGCTTGCTGTCAGCAAGCACACCTTTACTCGTATATATATATATATATATATATATATATATATATATATATATATATATATATATATATATATAAAGCCATTTGTAGAAAATCAATATGAGCTTAAATTTCCATGGGGAATGAATAAAATATTTCCTATCCAAAAGGGATCAAATTGAGCAAAAATCCTTTAATTACAATTTCTAGTCAGAATAATCCAATTAGATGAATTGATAGATATATAATATTAAGTATAAAGCAATTGTTTCTATATTTGACTGATATTTATTTCGTTCTATATCTATTACCTTAAATAAATTTATAGTTGGTGACTTCTTAAAGATAATTTTCGCTCCTCCTTGCCGATTGACTTCTCATGGAATGCCATCCTCTCAACTTTCTTTAAGTCTAATATTTGTAAATTAATTCAAGCAGAAAATGTTATGAATGATGCAATGATGAAGGATTAGTACAACAAACAATAAAAAAGCAGCGTATCATTTCCTAAAAACATAAACATGTTACTGACATAACTTTACGTAACCTATGTTACTTTCAGGTTTGCTGTGTATTGGTTTTGATGCCACCCTCTCATTTGGTGATATAAAAGAGGTTTATTCTATTGTACTATTGTGCATATTTGGAATACTAATGATTACAACATTAATTGCAATTGGAAGACAGCCAAATTCTCATATTGATCTTTTCTTCAAGGTAAAGAAGTTTCTTTGTCATAAGAAGATTGAGATTATTTCCATAAATTTTCTTTTGTATACATATTCTTTACTTTGAAATTTTAGGTTCCATTAGTACCCTTGGTACCAGGACTAAGTATCATTATTAATATTTACCTGATGTTGATGCTTGAGGTTTATACCTGGATCAGATTTGGAGTTTGGATGGCCATTGGTTTGTATTAAGTTTTTAGTGATATACACTCTTTACTATATTGATTATGTAAATTGAATATACCTTAGCTCATTTGTGATGAAATTAAAAATCAAAATAACTGATTTGAAGACTAAAATTTTTATTTTATATTTTTCAAAGTTAATGGTGATACACCATAGCATTTTGCAGTTTTCAGCTAGTCTAACTGAAATGGACCAAAAAAACTTAAGTGATTAATTATAAAAACTATGCAGTAAATATTTTCTTCCAAAATGCCATGGCTGGAATATGAACTTATACCTATATGATTAAATAGCCTGATTCAATTTTTTTATGTCGAAAAAAAGAGATTATATATTATAGATATTTTCAAAGCCTTTCAAAATTATATGAAGTATATAATGTATTTAATTTCAGGTTTCCTAATTTACTTCTTCTATGGAATTCGAAACAGTACTGCAAATGTAAAAGAAGAAAGAACAATACCAACAGGAGACCATGGAAGTTCTAGCACCATTCCTGCTGAGTAATACTGAGAGCTAAGATTATAGAAGTTTCATGCATGTGACTACAAAAGAATCAACTATTAATTCTCTGCAATCTCTGTAAATATTTTTACAAGAAATTCAGAGTAAATATGTCTGCATTGTCTTCAAAAGATAGAAATACTTTGTAAATATTGTAAATAATAATAAATCTAAGTATAAGTGCTACTGAGATCATACGCAATACAGTAAAAATCTTCATCATAAGCATAAAAAACTATAAAAAATTTAAACTTGCTTGATTTTCTGATATTAAGTGATACTTGAAATTAGTATTGTGATCCAGAATGGCCATGAGATAGATGAGCATTTTAAAATACCACAAACACATCACTGTTTCGTAACTTATTCATAGAAGACATCAAATTTATTTTTTATGCATTTTCATTATTTGAAATTTTGATTTTGATCATATCATGTTACATTAACTAATAATAAAAACAATATGTTGTAAGGGAATAATTTCCTACCGAAGCTTCGAAATCATTCATTAGGTGATTAGAAAATTATACTGCCATATTTATGATGTCCTAATATATGTAGGGCTTGATAAGATTTTTCACAGCTGTTTGATAGATTTTTAATTTTAATTTAAAATTTATTTGATATATTTATTACAAATATTACAATTTGAAGATTTATTTTCACTATTAGTGTTAAAGTACTACTTGCACATTATCAGTTAATGCTAGAACATTAATAAAATGTAAATTATAATCAATCATGAAAATAAATTAACCAAACTTTGAAGGTAATGGATATACACATATAATAAAATTAAAATGTTGTAGTGATACAACATACAATATTTATCTAGTTTTTAAATAAAGAATAAATTAAGAGTATGCTTTTAATTTTATCAGCCTTTAATGAAAATCCTTCCATTTTAGCCAATAATTTTTTTGGGTACGGAGGGCAATAATTTTGAAAAGAGCTATTAAGAACATTTTATTTACTGTGACCAGTTTGAAACTAGACATTGTCTTCAAGCAAAGACCACAAGAAGTAAGCATATGTATATAGCAAGTAAGAAGCATTCATTAAAATTCAGAAGTTGGTGTCAAAGAAATCATGCAACATTGGAGGACTTTGTGTTTAGGGTTGGGAGAGGAGGCAGTTTCACAATCAACAACATGTGGGGAAGGGTTCAGAAGATTTGTACATTTCTAAGTATCTAATTATGTTTTAAACTATTTCATTACTTCTAATTATTATCATTTTTCTAGTCAGTCTAATTTGCGGCCATTTTACAGGTAGTATAAAAGGATAGTGTAAAATGTACAACATTATTAGTTAAGTTAGATTGATGATTATTTTCTTTAAGATGTTTTTCAAAATGTGATTTGTGTGAATTGTTATGGTAAGCTAGGAAGTTTGCTTAGTCTTCAATTTATAGGCTGCATGATGTTTCTCTAATATAAATGGAATCACAATGGTTGCATTGTATTTTGTAAACCCCTCATTTAATTTTTTTGGTCACTATGTATATCTCGTTGATGTTGATTGATATCAGTTAAGAAATTCTACTCCTTCAAAAAAAGGCATATCAATATCTTTCATCAAAATTATTGTTTTCCTCTTCAATAAATTAGAAGTACCAATTCCAGAAGTAATGTATGATTTTACCTCTTCGATATCCTCCAATACTACTACAGTTATTTTGTCACATACAGCTGTGTCATTCACAAAATGCACCAAGGTGCCAAAATGGTACTGAAATTTAGGTACCATAAAAGGAACCTGAAAATTGATGAATACATAATTTAAAAATACAATTATATTCCAATATCAATAATAAATAATAATATTAATAATTGAAAATATAATTTACCCTTAAAAATGGTTTTTCTATTGAATAAATTCTAGGATCCCAATAAAATGTGACAGCAATACCTCGCACAGCATCAGGTGATTCTGTCTCGAGGGTAATATTAATTTTTAGAACTGGGCCACAGCCTTCTACCTGCAAGTATTATGCCAACAAGAAAATTGAAAAGGCACTTCTATTTTAAATGTGCCAAGAGAGAACATTTAATACCATTAATTTTACATGGTACTTCCAGTATTAGCTGACATTTTCATAAATTTTAGAAACAAAAATGAAATCTCTGAAATTAAAGCAAGATTATATCTTAATATATAATTATAGAACAACTCGAGATTCTCAAAATAATTCAAATTACACCCTCGAGATTTTTCTATTATTATTCTATTATATAAGTAGTGGGATTAGTAAATATTAACTTTTCAGAAACATAAAACATTATAACAATAATTAGTCTAAGCGCAAGGATGAGATAAACAGAAAAACTATTATGAAATAGGTACTAAATTCTGTGTGACTTGTGAAAAATGTTTTCAGAAGAAACTAAACGATAAATTTCTTGTAAGAAATTTATCATTTATATCTTTATGCAGTATAAAAACTTTTTTCTGAATGATAATCACAACTTTAAAGAAAACTAATTTACCTCTGCATTTAATTTTATGAGCTTTGAATTACAAGTGTCAGATGATGCTGGCAAAGACAAGAGAGAATCACTCTCATCCCTTTTATTTACCAACCAACGAAAGTGAAGTATATCTTTTTGAAATGTCTGGTGAATTTCTGAAATAGACAGAATTAAGAATTAATGAAAAGCATTAGTATTATCTATATTTAAACAAAATATTTATAAAAAATAACTATGGATTTAAACTTTTATAGAGTTTACAGAAAAACAGAAAATGTTTGTTGATGAAGATCAGTTACGTTGAAAGCATTCAGAATTTAAAAATTCAAATATTCCAGTTGAAACTGTTCAAAATTAAAACTTCAAATAAATTCAAACATAGTTAAAGATAGAGATAAAGGACAATTTTCAATACTGAAAGTTATAAAAACTAGAAAATAGGACATAAATAAGGAAGGAAAGGATAAACAATGAATGGTAATATTAAGAAATTAAACTAATTTCTATCATGAAGATTCAGTAATAAATTTTAGTTCATATATTCTCTATACATTAGAGAATTTAAAGAAGTGTGAATTGATTGATATTATTGTTTGGTTTATTATAATCATTTTTATTGTCATAAGAGTGCTATATATTATTTATCATAAGTGTCATTAAAAAATCATAAAATACATCCATAACTACAGAATTCTTCATGATAGAAATAATAAATATATTGATCAATTTTACACATTTTTATCATACACAACTGTAAAAGCTCTCATTGTTTTTCCAAAATCAATTCATTATTTCAATAAAAAACTAAGATTGAGGATTGAGCCTTACGTGAAATCTAAAATTTTTGAATCCAAATGAATTTTGTTATGATCAAAGATGGGTTGATGAATATTTTAACTACTGATGGCTCTTTCTAATGATAGTGTTGAAAAACTAAGAGGAATTTATTTTTCTGCAATTTCCTACCTTAATTCAGTAGATTCAATGAACAGAGGAAACTATATCAAAGGTATAAAAAATGAAATCTTGCTTATGTTAATTTTCCATAAGTCTGAATAACCTGAAGCAATGTGTGGAATGACTGGATTGACTTTTTAAGACTTAAGAGCTCATTTATTAATCATACGTGGTGAATTTTCTTGTTCTCTTGTGGAGAGCTCTACGAACTCCTTTGTCCTCTTTGGGATTGAAAACTTGGTCACTTTTGGCTTATTCAGCTGGACTGGTACCCCGTCTTGATTTACTTCTTCACTGAAAGATGCAGTTCTTTTGAGGATTTTCACATATAGAGTGCCACCTGGAAGAGTACATTTCATTACAATCCATCTGATATGATTTTACAGGAATGTATATGCCATATACTAACCATAAGTGACTGCAACAAGAGTGTTATCTTCCTGCCCATAGCTACCAAATGAAAGTGCTGACACAGTTTCATCAAATTTTAGAACATCCACAATTTTTTTCTCATGATAGAAGTTGACATATCCTCCAGATAGAGCTACAGCCACCAATGTTATACCAAGATGAACCAAAGGAACAGCAATGAGTGTTTTTATATGAAAGGGAAGCAATATCTCCCATAGTTTGATTCCCTGTTAAATATATGTAATATTATAAACAAACGAAATTTGTCAGCGGTTTATCCATATTTAAATATTTTAATACTGCTTCTTCAGTTATTTTATTCACTCAGACTTTATTTTACATAAAAATCTTGTCTAATGCTAAGCTGTACAATTAAGATGACTTCACCAAAAAAATAAAAGGTACTACAAGAAAAGTGGGATAAGTTAGCATGGTATCTTTTTCAGACATCATTTACTTTAATAACATCTTGGAGAAAACACAAAGTCAAACAGGTCAAACAAGTTAAAAAATATTTTTACACTGTAAGTCAAAGTTGAAAATAGATAATTAGGATGGTTAAAGACTGTTTGATCTACCTGCTTGGAGTAGGACTGAAGTGTTTGATTGCTTAGGCCTATCACAATTGTAGAACCATAGGATAAAACTTCTTCAGAAGAATCTTTAGAAGAGAGGCTTGAGGATCTTTGCTTTTGAGCAGGAGGTGGAACTAGTACTATTCCAACAACATGTGACTCAACTGATATTAAGCACTCTGCAATCTTGGATCCCCAATTAGCTACACAAATGCAACGATTTCGACAAGCGCTGAATATTTGGTAATCCACATCAAAGAGACCAGAGGAAGCAAGGAAGGCAGGAACGCTCTTAAGCCTTATCTGAATTAAGAATAAGATAATTAAGACTTTCATATAAATGTAAAGTAAAATAGTTTAATAAAGTAAACAACCATTATTTCAGTTTGTTTATATCAAAGTTTGAAACAATTACATATTTGAAAACTGTAAGCCAAAGATCTTTGATGAAAATTTAGAAACTCCTTTGAATCTAGTACATTATTGACTCTTTTTATTAGAGTACAAAATTTTATAAGAGTACAAAACAATGATATTTAATTTGCAAACCTGTAGTGCACAGAAAGTGAGTAAATTTTATTTCTTTTGTCAATCACAATCCTCTTTCATTATGGTGCAACAATGACTAAGGAGCTTTCCTATTCAATTCTCACTAAAATTTGTATCAGTGTATGTAATTGCATCATTAAAAGACAGTCAATTTTGGTATTTGATTATATTCTCCATGTATTATTTTAATTAATTTCTAAGAAAAGGCGACTCAAAATTTGACTATTGAGCAATATACTAAATAAAAATTTATTATTTGGCTATTAAAAACTTTAATCTTACTGTGTTATTATAAAATAACATAATATACAATTAAATGTATGCATTAAAGGTCAATTAACTCAAAAAATAACTCTTATTCTAACTCACATCCTCAATAATAGTGAAAGCATCAGGATCTAGAATATAAATGTGTTTATCCTCTGTCCCAACAACAATACATGAGGGTGAATCTTCTTCCGATCGTGATTTTTTGATGGTTGTAATACAGGTTACTATAGACTGTAGATTAAAAAAAAATCAAAAATAAACCAATTAAATCGGAACATATTCTTTCCCTAAATTCTTCCCTATAATACATGCTCTCATACAAATAATTCACTGGTTTAGGCTGATGTATATATGACTAAAATCCATGAATTTGAGCATGGTATCTATACTTTATTAAATGAACAATTATTAAACAAAATTAAATTTATTAAATTAAATGCAGTCCATATATCCTTCTAACTTTAAAACAATATATAAACATTAATTGAAAATTACATAAAACAAAATAAAAATATTTTAGAATTGAATTTTTTCCTTATGCAGAGATACTGTGCTTCAAATTTCAATGAATCAAGGAAGCAATGCTAAATAATCTAGGATTAATGCATGTCAGATAGACAGCATTTGATATATTTTTGTTACAATGTTCATTTAATATATTCTATTCATTACGTATCATTTCTCAGCCAGAGTAAAAAATTACATGCTCTTGATGAGAGTGAGTGATATGAATGAAAGCTATTTCAGAAAACAGTAAGTATTAAACATTTTCCAAAATTTAATCTAATATTTCAAATTGAAAATAAAGACTGAGGTAGTAATGACCTGTTTCTTCAGAGCAGAAAAGCAATTATCCTTTATAAACTGGGCCCGCAGTGAGGGTTCAAGAGAAAGAAGCTGATGTGAAGATTCAGTGAGAGTTTCTTCTCCAACACTCAAACTGAGACTGCTAAGCATTTCAACAAATGCATCCGGAGAAAACTCATCTTTTTCTTCCTCTATATTCATCTTCTGCACAGCTTCCTTTGCTTGCCCCCATACTTCTACTTCTGCTGGACATGCCTCTTCAGATGGTAGAGTGAATTTGTAATATGGACGAAGATTTTTGTAAATGTATACATGAGAACCACTGGCCACAGCTAGCACTGAAATAAAATTAAAATAACTTGTTTATTACAATACATATACTCTGAGCTTCTAATTACATGTCTACCAGATATTCAGTAAAACCAATATTTTTTAAGAAATATAGAGAAATATTCTCCCTAATTTCTAGAGTTGAAAAATCACAATTTATTATTTGTGCAAAATATTAAATGCTGAATGAATTATTCTTCTTCACTACAATTTGGAACAATTTTATATAGGAATAATTATGAAGGATTCTCTTCAAATCTTTAATTACTATCAATGTAAACTTAATAAAGGAAGGATAGGTTTTATAAATTTGCATCTTAAAGCAAGTGCTATTACATAAAGTTATAGTATTTAGTATTTGAATCCAATGGATATTGATAATCATAGACAGAATAACAGTATAATAATAATGAACAGAAGTTTTGATAACACAAAAATTAAGTAACAGAAACCTTCATTAAAATAGTTAAATATGAAGGAAATGGGCAGGTACTGATTCTTATGTATATACTAAACTATACTTGCATATACTTTTATTTTGACAAAAACAAAACCTAATTGTCAGTTTATCAAATTTATTATTCTGGGTCAGTTTAATATTGTCCAAGTCTTACTGAACTATAGCACAAAGCTGAATATTTCTCTCGATCTTTAATTGTCTATCCTTGAATAATATATAATATAATGTGATAAAATTAATACCCATTATTTTCCTCCTTCATATAAATAGTCTCCAATGCAATCCTTCTAATAATTAAGGAGAATTTAAATTCTTGCATATCAAGCGAGGATCCCAAATAATATTAAAAATCCTATTCAAAATATAATTTTTATTACTAATATCTTCTTTATCGGTAAAAAAATAATTTCTTCTATGTTTACAGTATAGAATTGTTCAGAAAAAAATGGTTATTTTCATGTTTGGGATTTTCTGTTTTCTGCTCAAGCATAAAGGAAAAAATAATAATTTGAGATAATTATAGATAAGGGTAAAAGTAATATGGGCATTGAAGTGTTCCCTTGGAGTCATTTTACATGAAAAATGAGATTATTAATTAAGAAAAGAATTTTTATTCAAACAATGTATGATTAAATTATGAGCATAACTAAGAAAAGTTATTCATTGAATTAAAAGTATATTTCATTATTTATAGGAATCAAATTAGTAAAATTAGAATACTAGATATTATCATTATATTACAATACTGATGTTTACATATTGGTCTTTCAAAACTTATCTTATAATTCCTCTTTTTGAATAAGAAAAACATATTATGTATTTCACCTTCTTTCATGACTTTTAGATATTTTTTATGCTAGTGTTGTACTTGTGAATGAATGAAATTTACTAAAAATTAATGAAAATAAACCAAGAATGGACAGAAATTTCACAACTCATAAACTTCATCAAATTATACGAAGTATTATAAGTCAATAAGTTTTTCATTTGTAAGCATTATTCACTTCTGTACCTATGCATTTTCATTGAGTTTTACTTCAATTTTGACTTTCTGACTAATTAAGAGAAAGCTAAGCTTTGAATGATGATTGCAAAAATATAAAATTACATTTTGTAAGCCTATTCAAACAAGAAAGAAACTTTAAAGCTTTATTTTGCAGGACAGCAATTAGGATACAAAACATAAATTGCACATTACCATTCATGTAGTAGATATTAATAATAATATTTTTAAATAAATATTTTTTAAAATTGATTTTAAACTGTTAAATAACTTGACAATAGATATTTACACTACAGCAAAATAAATATACATTGCTGAGTTAATAATATGCTGCTTTTTCATGAGGGAAGTCAAACACATACACAACTACAGACAGACAAACCATCAGACTGTTTTTTTAATTATACTCATGAGGGTTCTAACAAAGAATATTTTATTCACATTCACTTTCGAAAATTTGAAATGTGTTATTTAATTTTGAAGATTAATATTATTATTGATTGAAGAATTGAATTATTAATTAATTAATTTGAAGATGCTAAATAGTATGGATAATTTGCTCTAGATTAGTTTCAGAGGATAACTTGTCAACATAAATTCTTTGAGTTGAACATTACTCACTGTTGTAGGCAATGTTAGTTAATCAGCTACAATTACTATAATAATATATTGTTATAATCATATAAAATTTTAACCTATTTTCAAAATGAAATCAATGGCTACTGGTTAATGAAATAAACTACTTACTAGTTAAAATCATTGCCAGTCCAGAATCAACTTTTTTTGAGGACATAAGATTTACATATTTAAGATAGAAGCTGAATCACATTTTAGGTATACAAAGAGTATTGAAAGCTTCATAATGAAATTAAGTCACCTATCAGAGATACAACAAGAATTTCAAGAAAATACTTCTTGATCAGCTTTCTAAAGCAGAAAAATTCCCAGGATAGACTTTAACTAAGAATTACTTAAGCTAAGAGACAGCAAATTCGTTTCTAATACACATACAACTAAGGGTATACTCAACCTATTGAATCTTCTCTCTATTCTGGGCTCTTACTTAAAAATTGGACTGTACAGATGCCTATTTAATTGTCACATCTACGATTATATTTCTATAATATCTCACTTTGGTGAAACTGATGACTCATTACCTGGAGTTTTGGGCTCAGAGTTTCCCACATAAAACGAAACCAATCCGGACGGTAAGTTTATCACACTTATCTCTGACACAAGCTTGGTAGCTTTGAAAACCTATGAGAAGAACAGAAATCGAATTTCAAGAGAAAAAGTAGGAAATTCAGCTTCAACGTTCCTTTTTTCGATCAAAATCTTTAGGTTGGATGCTTCAATGACGCAAAATTTAGTCATACTTATGAACATAGACAAGATATACTCTCATTCATATGACAATCAAATTTCAGGTAGATGAACCTCAGAGAAAACATGCAGACTCTCTTCATGCAGATAACTCTTCCCTGAGAAATCAAATTCCGTGAGATGTGCGTAATATGTACGATTTATTACAACAGTGCGATGAATAGTGAATTAATTAAAGTGTAAAAAATAGTGGACAATTAAATTATTTAGTTCGTGTGCTTTAACGTGCAACTCTCTGTCCAATCCGAGAGCTTGAAAAATATTTATTTTTGACCTTGATTTTTCCATTTCTTGAATCCTCCCCGAGATGAAGAATGATAAGTTTATGATCTCTATCCGCATTTACATCTGAATGCGTAATGAACTGGCTGAAGGTAGTGAGCTGATTTTTTGCATCACAATGAGCTTCTAGCCAATTGCTGACCTTCATACTTCACGGAAAAATTAAACAGCCGATGAAAAAGGGGAATAATAACTGGTGGGAGTTGAAATATTTTTAAGACTTACAGATTTCCACTCATTTCAGTACCCTTTAGAATTACTTAATTATTAACCTTAACAGTTATAAATATTAATGCAAGTACACTTTAGTACTTTGATCGTGATATCTTAATGAGCTACTGTTAAATCCTCCGATTATGATAAGAGAGCAAAATTTTGTTCGTCACATAATCGTGTTTTCATCAGTGATCAGTGCTACCAATTGCTCAAGATAAGTTATAATGAATCCGCGTAGACTGAATTGAGTACAACATAGAATGGTTACTTGTCAAATTCGTGGGGGGATTAAATTAAACTTTCTTTTGTATTTTTCAAACTTTTTCTAGATCCTGCGTTAAAGTTACAATGGTCGCAAACTAATGACGGATATTTAGTGTAAGTTAGATTCATTATTGTTTAAACGACTCTATTTAATGCGCGCTTTCTAAACTGAGAAAAATATTACCCCAGGAAGAGGATAATATTTTGAACTGAAATTTTTACTTTTGCTTAGATTTCCATAGCATTATTCGCAATACTACCCAAGTTATATTTAGTCATTTTTATCTGATGGTGTTGGACGCAACCATTAAGAATATAAGAGTATTGAAACAAGTCGAATATCTCATTAGAAATTTCGTAAAAAATCACAATAGAAACAGTATATGTTGCTGTAAGATACACGATCAACTTTATTATCTTTACAAGTTTACATCAATCAAGGTAATAGACACAAAAAATAAGTTAAAATCTAAACCTAAAAATTTTATATAAGAACACAAAAATCACTGGTTGACCAATAAATAATTCTCTGAAGCTACCGAGTAAGGGACATTTTTATGAGGTTAAAATAGTAAATTCATAATTTAACAAGAATTATTTTCCTTAAAAATTTCAATAATATAGATGGTAAAATTTTAAAAATATAAATCTTCAATATGTTGTAAAATATCACCTGTAAACCTTCACAGCTTAGAATACAAAAAATTGTACCAATGATGAATTAAAGTTACAATAGTTTATAAAGAACTAAAATTAAAATTACACAGAAAGCTCTGCTCGATCATTTGAATGATTACATGATTCCACCACTTCTTTCAAGATCTGTATCTTCTCAACATGCATAATCCTAGAATAATATCTAATAAGCCACTTAATAACTTTAATAACACCTGGATATATTCCTCCATAACGACAGAGCACTTTTTTGTAAGCATTATAAATCAACCAAAATATTTCATTTCTCACAAAAGACTTATTTAATTGATTCATATCCAATATATTAATGATTCTGGATGATAAAGAACATACTTTTCTTGAAAGAAGCTCTATCAACGCAGCTTGATTTTGAAAAGTGAACACTATTTTAACTGCTGCATGAAAATAAGAAGCTTGCATAAGAGCTGCACGGTAAATGTTACTTGCAACGCCATCATAACCACAGTAATTAACATTGAGAAGGATTGGGTTGAGTTTCAGACGCCCTAAAATAGCTCTGGATTCCAGGATTCTAAAAAGGAAGGATACATGAGATCAACACAAAATACTCCTGAACGTCAAGATTTAGCCTAAATCATAGGTAATAAGAGATAACATTTATTGACATTGGCCACATGAATATCTTCACAGAAATATAATTTGATGACATTTTTGTGACTCATTCAGAGTTCAGATTTGTGTCTCAATCAGTGAACTAGATACTATTAACCCTTTTACTGCCAGCCCATTTCGGGTGGGGTGTGCGAAGACTGCCAAGGCTATTTTCCAGAATATGCAGGATTTCAGATTCTAAATTATTTTAGCTACTTAACTTTATTTAATTCATCTAGATTTTTTCCCAATACTAAAGATATGTTTATAGTTTAGAACCATATATGGATTATGGGGGTTTACTTAAATTTTCAGAAAGAAAATTAATTACAAAGTAATTATAATATATGTAAAAACCCGAAATTCTCCGTTTCTTGCACTTTGTGATGTATAAAATATTATAAACGTGGAATAAAATTATAATAGTTTTTGATATTATTTAGTTTTCTCACCGATGGTCAAGTTTTATAGTGATAAATCTATTTTTGCCAGAGATATAAAATATTTTATCTGACTCTACACTCACGGTCCCATCAGCTAGCGCGCTTATGCTTCTGGAAGCATTCACCAAGAAGTCCTTTTTTGCATTTTCCACACACAGTTCTGCATCTTCTTCTTTATTTTATTCCTTTTTTCCTCTTACACTACACACACAACAGTTCTTTTCTTTTTCATTTGACAATTTTATAAGTTTTTTGAGGTATGTCTCTGAAGATCCGGGTTGCATATCTCGGTTTTGCTTATATAAAAATACGCGGGCCAAAAAAGAATATTTACTTATCTAGCTGGTAACTGACACTCTAAAACAAATACTTAGAGCCACAAGAAAACAGTTCAGCACGACTTGCGACAAACACGAAAGATAATACTGTGCAGGATGACGCTGGCCCGAAGTAACGAAAATATCCGGACGAATTAACGAGGAAAAATCACTGTAAAATATCAAAATGTATCGCAAGGTAAGGTGAAACCATATAAGTTAGATAAAGTAAGCAGTAGAGATACAGCACATGTGTATTAAATGAGACGGCAGCCGTTGAAATGGTCAAAATCCCGAAATAAATTATGTCAAATAAGTCGGGCCGATATATCGGCCCGCTGGCAGTTTTCGCACAACCAGCGAGGGCCGATATATCGGCCCGCTGGCAGTAAGAGGGTTAAATAACTACTTTATATTGAATAGAATCTCATTTACTCATTACTTAGTTTAAATTTTGATTATGTTTGACCATACCATAAGTAACATTACAAGATGTACACTAAAGATGAACCATTAAACACTAGAATAATATTGGTACATTAAAAGGGACAACTTTGGCACACAATCTACTTTTCCATGCAAATAAAGGATATAAAAATAATTTTTCAAAAAGTATTTTTTGACACATGGAATATACTATACGGGATTCCAATAACTTAATAAGATACCCATATAAATTTTGCTATTGAAGGAATGTATAACTTGAAACCAATATGAGAAGGCGTATCTTCGTGGAAGGCCATAGTAATAAAAAACTGTAAAATTCCACAGAAAATATGCTAGACTGCTTTCATAATATAAGATTTCATCTTCAGGCATGGAAGACAAAATACCTTTCCATTCTGTGTTCACATTCAATATCACTAGTAATTAAAGCATAAGGACAGAAAAGTTTCAATGTTTCAAGATCATTACAAGCATTTATTTATCTATTAATAAGATTATGATTTCATAAAATAGTACAAATATACAACTTTGAAATTGGATAATCAATGAGATTATTTTAAGACGCACTCTTGATCTTAAAAATCAATTTGTTTTCTCAAATGAGAAAGCAAATAACTTTCAAAATCCAAAAAAAAACTAGAAATGATCTCAAAAAAAAACCTATTTCAAAAAACTTCCTAGAAAAATATAATAAAGAAGAAAAAGTCAACTATATTAATTGTGAAATATGAAAATCACTAAATATCTTTTATATGAATTGACTGAAATAAATGACAATGACTCATCACCCGAATGCTTTTCTGAACTAATTGTAAGATTAAATTGAATTACCTCTTAGGATTCTTCAAGACATATAGATAATAGGCATCCCTTAAATCCCTTGCTGGAGGTCCTCCATAATCTGCAAACACCAATAAATTTGCAGGATCAAGGGTTAATCCCCAAAATTTCAAACCAATGCTGTTTTTAACCTTCACTTGTTCTATATTTGAAGTTTCTTCCTTGCTTAGAGTTGTAAAATTTTTCTGAGCCCTTACTTGAATGTTATAGTCCGGAAAACCTCTTGACATCCTCTCCAAAAACCTGATAATTTTCATGTTAAATAAATTGTAAAGCTAAATTTTAATAACTGCAATTGATATCAATGCAGTTTGCATTGATTTGCATTAATGGAATTTATAAGAAAAGAGAGCATATTTTTATATAATTGTTTCATGTTAAAGCCTTTCTTCTACAAGATAATTTAACAATTAAGTAAAATGCAAAGTAAATGATAATCACCTTCAAGTGGACCTATCTGAGATAAATTCAAATTTTAAAGCTGCTTTAACAGCTAAGTAGAAGAATAAGGTTTCAAAAAATATTCATTAATTTCTATTATAGAGTTGAATGAATTTAAGAATTAAGTTACCATTTGGCTTCATCTTTTGACTCAGAAAGGAATAAATAATCATCCACTCCACGTATCAGGTATGAAAATGTGGCTGCACCTTCACTCACGGAGAGATAAGGAACAAGATGTTCATCTTCCATAGAATCACAATATATTTTCCAGAAAAAGTAAGAAAGAGGATTTCCTTGAGCTATTCCTCTTGTAAGCAGGTAAAAATTCTTGCCACTTTGAACTATTTGATACTTCATACAGTTAACAAGAAATTCATACAGCTCAAGAATTTGAAAAGGCTGAAATAATATGAAGGACAAGAAACATAATTAATGAGAACCAAATATTATTTACATTATTATTTACATTGAGAAGGACTATATAAAAGAACTCGAAATATATTTATACAATTTCATGGGAAAATTGAATAGGAATGAAGAAAAAAATCATACTGAATTTCAATTCTGAAAAGTTAAAGATTGTTAGCTAATGTTACAAAAGTAATATAGGTATTCTTACCTCTCTGTGTAAGACTGACACCTCTCTTCCTTTGGTATTTTCAGCAGCTATTGCTGTTGCAGGAAGTCCCACAAGCTCATATCTGAACAAGGAAAAGAATGAGCTAAATACTTAAAAATTTATAATTAGTGGATTAAAAAATTCTCAAGGAACATTTAATAGAAATTGATTACTTTGGAAGATCCTGAAAATGAAATAATCCTTTTATAGCAAGGAAAAGTATAAAATAGTTGTGGAGGAGTGAATTGCAGAAAAAATGAGAAATAGAGAGAAACATAAATTGTAGTTCACAAACATCCTTATAAGAATGGTTTATAATAAAATAAAGATATTTTTAACAGGTCCTGCATCATTTCATCACAACTGTTATTGTGAGTATACTAATAACTTTAAAAAGGATATCAGTTATCTGTAACAGATAAATTTTACTGAAAACAAATTTTCTTAAGAACAGATGGTTATTAATGTCATTCAAAAAATTTCCTAAATACTATAGATAGTGATCTGTGATCATAAGTAGGATGGAATTCATTTTAAAAAATTCTTCAAACCTGATTTTATAAGTGTTTCCATTTTTAAGCTTAATTAAATGTTTGGTAACCTTCAACATCAGCACCGTTTGATGATTCAACTTTGCTTCTTCTAGTTTCTTTCCTAAAACCTCACATAATTTATTATGCAGAACACAGCCAAATGCATCCTTGACATCCACAGTAACACCATAAATTGGTATTTGATCTACAGAACATGAAGTAATTAATGGGTGAATTATTGTTATGAATAGCATAAGTAATTATATTAAGAAATACCTAAATTTTACAACAATTTTGAGTTTTATCACCTTATTCCAAATCCATACAATCACTAAGATAAACCAAAATTAATATTGTTATTATAATACTGTGATTACTTCAATGAACTTCAAATTATTATCTTAACTTAATGGAGACTGCTAAATACATGCAATCCAAACAGTTAAATTCTTCCCATTGATCAATTGGTCCATACTTGATTGCTTAAGTTAATCATCAATTCTTTTAATATTAAAAATTCAGTCTCATAGAATTAATTTACCACTCTCCTTACCATTAAAATTTTTCTCAGCAGTCTTCTTTTTCTCATACAAAATTGCCCAAGCTTTGCAGACATCATCTATAGTGTTATGAGATGTGCTCCTTTCTCTAAAGTTAGATGCCAAAAATTCAAGAAGAACAAGACAGGCATGCAGCTTCAACTCATCTTTATGTAAAAACCTTAAATGTATGATGAAAAGAGAAATGGCATATTTAAAATTGCAGATACATTTACAGATTTCATTGTCAATCACTTATAGAGATCATTAAAAAATTATTGAATAATTTCCTTCAAGTTATGAATTTTTAACTTTATCCAAAATTTATTTTTATAGAATCAAAATTTCACCAATTTCTTGCATGAAACATAACCAAATGATAGATTATTTACAATAAGATATATCAATAATGAATCTTCTTACTTCACAGCAAGAACTGGACGCATACTGTTCTTTTTTGGTTTCAGCTGCAGATATGCTGGAAGGGGAGATCCATTTTCTTTTAATATTTCTTCTTTTTTATCAGATGTTATTAAGGAGATGGCCCAACCAGTGCTGCACTTTCTCTTTCCCGAGCTAAAAATAAGTTTAACTTACAATTCATTCATAATCAAAACATAGTCAAGTCAATAAACAATAAATTTCAATTCTAAAAAGTTTACAAGTTAATAATGAAAGAAAATATAAATATGCAAAATAACAAAACCCATCCTTAACTAGCTAAACGTTACTCATACAAAGAAAATATGATAACTGTTTGTCATTAGAGTTATAAATCTTGCAGCTAAAGTTGTGGTGACAACTACAACTAGGTGGAAGAAAAGGCACATTTTTATTATTAATATTTAGAAAATTAAATTAAGTGTAATCCCCAGATTAAGTTTATATTAATAAAACAGCTTTATGCAAACCATGGTGAGATGAGGGCTCTTAATATTATTGAATTGTGAAGGTCTTTCAAAAAATTAGCGTTATGCAACAGAAATGGGTCATGGCATTGAATTAATAGTACAATAAAGACAATAATAACTATACCTCAATTTGAAATGAAATAAAAAATTGATTCCCTATTTGACACAATGTTTAATGAATACAAATTAAAATTACAAACACTGTTAACTTCAATGTTCACCACAGTATCATTCACATGTTTTCATCCATTGTTTACAATGTTTGCTGTTTAACTGGAAATAACGTTTCCTTGCCTCTTAAATTCAATATTACAACAACCAAATAGCAGAGTTTATTTAGCAATGAAAATTTTTTACTACAAGGGAAAGAGCAAAAGATAATTTTATTATTAATTACTCACTTCTGATCAGGATTATCAATGTGACTTTCAATAGTTGATCTCTTCAGATAATTCCAAACTCTTCTTGCAAAGAAAACAAACTGCCTTCCTCCATGCCCCTCTCCACTTGTCTTCAACATTACAAAGTGACAAGAAAGAATTATGCCCAAGTATTTCAACAAAAGCCAGAGCCAAGTCTTAGCTACTAAACAAGCTCTTAAACCCCTTCCACCAACAATTGATACATCTTCACTCCATTTAACCTGAGATACTTTGATTCTGTGCATTAGATAACCCAAACCAACAGACTTCTTTCCAGGTATTCCGGCCAAAACAGGCAGCCATTTACTCTTAAAGTATCGATAGTTGTGTTTAGAGCCAAAAAATTCAAATGGTATGCTATGTCGCACACAAGCATGGAGAAACTGCAGAATCTTGTCATTGTGAACAGCTAAATCGAAATTATTTCTATAGTAACCTTGAGTTGCTTGATTCCCTACGCTGTCAGCATAATGGAGAAGAGACTTACAGGGTTCCTTGCCTGCACCATAGGGTACATTATCACTGAAGTCTGAGATGTGAGATTGCTTTCTCTTAAACTCCTTCAATTGCACTGCCATGCCTAATCTAGCATAATGCCATGCCATATGCTTGTAAGGAGCTTGAATGTGCCTTTTGAGAATGATCTTCAAAATATTCCTTAATGATCGACATGAAGTATCACGACAGAGGTTCAGACTCACTCCAACATCAATTTTCTTTATTTCATTAATAATCAATTTTGAACTGAGTTCAATGGAAGTCACAGTACACAAAATGTCATTTTCTGGCCATTTTTCTCTGAAAGAATTATAATACGGCTTTATGACCTCTATTTCCGATTTATAACCACATTTATTGAAAACTTCCTTTGTTTCTCCATTCAACAAGTACTCCATCCTCTTTCTTTCTTTCCTCTTATTTCTTTTCCTCTTCCTTCTCAATGCTTTACCATTCATAGGGGGTTGAACGTCCACCTTAATCTCTTCCACCTGCAGTTAACCATTAATAAAGGCATGTGTTATGCATGTTAAACAGAAAATTATGATAAATAAATATGCTTAAGTATTTTCCATATATATTTCTATAAAATAATAGTACAACTAAAATTTAAAAATTTTCAAAATTTAAACGTAGAGGACATTTAATGTAAATAAAATTTAAGTGTTCCATGTTATGATTCCTCCAGAAATGATTTATGAATAAAACATAGAAGTTTTTTCAATAATGCGCTAATTCAGCAGTTATGAATTTTCCTTGCGATTCACTTACATTACTTGGCGCTCTTTTAATGATGGCAATTGATTTCAAGTGTTGAAGAAAGTTGCCTTGACGAGTTTCCATCTGAAAATATTGATAAAATCAAATATAAATCCTTGCTTGCTAAATAAAAAAATCACATATAAAGAAGAATCCATAAATCTTATTTTTCAGATTAAACCGCTTCTAATATAAAATTAATATAAGGCGAAACAAAATGAATATCTTACCGAAGTTTCCATTCTAATGTTTAGTTCCACGGAAAATTTCACTCTGTAAAAGCACCAACAACACCATCATTCATTTCTAGCGCAAAAATAACGATCTGCTAGGGATCGAGGTCTATTTTCGAGCATTAGAAATTCCCCTCTTTCTAGGACACAAACTAACTATTAAAAACCACTATAAAAACACGGTGACACTTTGATATCTTGATGAAAACTGTCTCATTACCACGAAAACACTCATTCGTTATCTTTTATCAAATGATCCCACGTCAATTCCTTGCCAGCTTTACTTTCAACTATGTGGTCCATGTCCATTTCAAATTCATGAGCGACCGCCCGGCTTGTGGGCCAGGCAGGTTAAGACTTGCTTGGATGACTACCAACATTTGAAAAATAGGGTAGCTAATAAGACTGGCTCCGCTGCTCAAATTTCAAAATTATATCGAATGAATTTTATTCAATCGATGGAACTGATGCCTCGGTATATTTATTGGAAAACTATAAATATCGCATTTCGAAAGTTTCTTTAGACTTTTCACGCAGATGATACTGTAGTGCAGACTTTCAAGTATGACATTATTAATAACTAAATGAACCGTTAATGTTAAAAGTTGAATTTAATATATAATATATACGTACTATATATAATAAAAACCGTTCGGGCGTACGATATACGAAATCTCCATCTTTAAGTTTATTTCCGTAGTAAATTTTAAAACTCATATTCTTGAAAACTTCAGCAAGCAAGAAACTTACACAGTTGTTTCGAAGATCATTCGGATTATGGCGGCATTAACAATCATCCAATATTTCAAAGATAGATTAGATTTTATGAAAATTATCGTTACAATTTCAAGAAAATTAAAACTTAAAAATTGTAATTCAATCAATGGAAAGATTTTTTGAAGTTAAACCTTCGCGCTCAAGTTGAACTAGGCGGAAGTCGTTACCAACTTCACACACTATTCACTATCGAAAGCAGAAAATTGTTTCATGAATCTTGTTATCACTATTGATAACATTCTCTAAAAGGTACTTCTGGTAAAAATTTCTGGTATTAGGAGGTATAGGGCTAAAGTAGTAGCAATAGAATTTCTTAATTGCCTCATAAGTTTTATAGGATATAGCGTACGATTTGCACATTGGCGCGTAGCTCTTTACTATTTTACAATGAAGCCATTTCTATTTGAGATGAATAATCCTGAGTAAAAAATTGCTCGAAGAAATTTTGTGAAATGACGTGTAAAGAGAGCGTCTACAGAGTATTTACAGCTTGAGTGACTATCGTTTTCACTCATCATTAATGTCCCTTCTAATTATCGTTTTGAAAGCACTGTATCAGGGCTATCAAACAAATATACATAGGTTCATTCATATATTCTAACTTTTACTGCATACGATTTAATTACACATACGAGATAAAAAATTTAACTATTCTGAGTTGACAGAGTGTTGCGCCAAACGATATCCCGTGATTATCGGCATTAAAATCGATTCAACATTCATGTGCTGTAATGAAAAATCGGATTTATGAAAATATACTGTCGCATGTCATCGGGAATTCAAGTTGCTATTTGCTTTCTCGTCGTATTTTGAATGCTTCAAATTTCAAAGCGCCCATCACTTCGGGAAAGTTACGAAAGTTCCCGAAGATAAAACAACCACCTGCGAGGAGTGTCGTATTCACAGCTGACTCGGCTGCATACCAGCGACGAGGTCGCACACGAGTGGTTGATTCTGAGCTCTGTGATTCATCAATCTTCGGCGAAAATGTACTATAATCAAAATTAACTTTTGGCGGTTACTGCCCTCTGACGTTAGTGGCACTTACCCGGTGATTAACAGGAATACTTAATGCTCGAGTATTCTGTTAGAATTACAGTGTTGTGAAAGTGATGAGAAGCGTGCTTGTGAGTTAATTTCGACTGTTGGAAGTGATGCTACAGTGCTCGTTTAACTTGTCAATGGGCATGTAATAGCGTGCTTAAAAGGGCGAGTCGAGTAATCTTCCAGCCGTGACCCTCCGGAGGGGATCTCATTACAAGGGGTGAGCAATTTATAATCAAGATAATTAAGATTAAGTCTTTGGGGATGACCATATCTTTTGATTCTTCCACCAATTTCTTCAAATTAGGTTAAAAATATTTCCTAGAAGTCACGAGATATCGAGCCTGAACGTTAACTGTTAGAAAAATGAAGATTATTAACAACATGTCATTGGTTATATCGTCTTCGTTAATTAAATTCAGATTTTCGTATGAATTTTAGCACTTTCCCAGTTAAGTTACTATGTTGTGCGATTATTTATACGGTACTTTAGGTTTTGTTTACGATCCGTGAAAGTTATCGAGACTTGTGTGCGTATATTATTCTCTTCGTGTCCATCACGGCAATCAGAAGTGTTCAAATCTTGTAGTACGTGCTTTTTTCACTCTAAAACTTCCACCATGGATTGTTATATTCTCGTATGATGAAAGCTATCACGAATACTAACTATAAGTTGCAGTCTTACTTGCCGCTTCAAACCGTCGACGCATGATTCAAAAGAATGCTATTTTGTGTGGAGCCGTTGCACGTTCTCTTGCACTGATGCTAGCCCATCCCTCAAGTATGCTCCGATGTTTTGATTCTTATGAGTTGCGGGAAACTCATCTGATGATACCCTAGAATTATTGTTTTAATCTATCGTATGGTCATGATTGAGCGGAAATAGTGAGTGTTATTCCTTCATCCAACACTACGTTATAAAATACAGAACAATTCGAAATGCAATACTCGAAATGAGGTAAGCCTTTTTCTTTGATTCTCAAATCGTAAGACAGTTGATTGTGAACGTGATTTTAGTTCAAGTATGCCGGTTTTAGTTAAGGTATTCATCGATGATGAGGTATGAAGCAAATGGAGATCATGGAGAATTATCCATGGCACGCCTGATCAGTACCGTTTTGCAAACACGGAAGCAGCGCGTCAGAGAAAGAACCGAGCACTTCTTGGCTTAGTTTCCCAGTAAACGGAACTCTCAGAATGTATGAAGATATTCCCTCGAGGAAATTTCGTTAATTCCTTCTTACAGTGAGTTTAGGAATTAACGTGAACTAGATGAGCCCGCGCAGTATTTTTCAGTGTATTATTTGTAAACAGCGTTGCCAGAGCAGCAGACGGAACTAATTTATTTCGAATTCCTTTCCTGCTTGGCGAATTCAACATGGTCATTAGGTATGACTGTATTTATTTTCGTTATGCTGTTGGTCTTATTGTTCAATTCTTTCTTCTTAATGATATTTTTTGTGTACACTCCGAAATAAATATATGCTTGATAGTTTTTAAGGTAAGATAATAATCGAGTTATCGATAAACTATTGCTATTCGTTCGTCTCTTCGTATCTTTTTATTTTTTCATGCTTGTATTTTTCGCGCGAAAAAGACTGAACCAAGGGAATTAATTAATTAAACTATTTAATCAAATGTATTAAGGGATCTGCTAAAATATTGTAAGTATGATTAATATCTCTTTATATATGACATGTATTTATTAGTTCTTCTCTGTAATAATCTAACATATTATAACATAATAAGTAGCGAGTAGTTATTTATGGATGTTGATTTATGGAATATGTGGACACGGCTTTTACTCATTCAAGTTGATTGAAAAATATTTAGGAAAATCTATGATTTGAGAATGTACATTTTACCATTTAATAAATGTTTCTGTTGCAGAGCGCTAAATTATTCATTGAATATTTTTAACTTTCGCTCGTGGAATAAGTCAACAAATTTTAGAAACTGCAGTGGTTCAAACTATAAAAATGAATTAAATTATATTCTATTATAATTTCATGAACGTGTATGTATTCATATATAATTTCATGAACATATATATTAATTATACTAACTACGCTCTTCACGAATAAAAGACATTGTAATCGTAACTCTTTCGATAAAAATATTGAATCTTAATTAATCTTTTATAACTACCTGATTAAACAGTATCAGTAAGTAACACGAAAACCTTTCATATTGATTGAATTCCATCGCCGTTTATGAGAATATTTTCCATGACTCCTTACCAAGGTAATCTTGTAGTTTCTGGAACACATACATAAAAACTTAACTCGTTAGTGCTCAGTTTGAAATGAAAAAATGAAGATTTCTTTATATTGATTGATTAGAAATGGGAAGGGAGAAGTAGTTTTCAAATAATGCTAGGAGAAGTGGATTTGTCTGTAGACATCTGTAATATTGTAATATCAGTGGGCATCTGTAATATTGTAATATTTTGATTTTTCCTATATTTGTGGAAATCCGCTATGTTTGAGAGAGGAGATGAAAATTAAATTTTTATCAAGTCCTCTTTTGAACATTTTTAGGGAAGCCTACCATGAATGTGCATACCACGCTTCTGGTGTGTTGCCAATATACTGCAGATTCGTGGTTAACTATCAACTTAATGTTCGAAACAGGTGCCAAGGAAAGAATTTAGGTCGAATTTGTCGATTCCTTCGTCGTTCAATGTTTTCATTTGGATTCAACAATTATTCTGGTGAAACGTTCCACGGAGGAATTTTTCGTTTAATGGTACGTAAGTCTCATGAAATACTCGCTTATCAAATCTAAGTTGAACTGTTACGGTTTTCCTTGTTTCGTCAATTCTCGAATGACCGGATATTGCGTTATTTTGCGTACACACATTTCCTCTCATAATTTCAAAATCTTGGTTTTACCGAAGTTCTTCATCACCATCACGGTAATCGAAATATTTCGAGTCGTTACTCAATTTTTAATAAATGAAGAGGGAAATAAAAAAGAAAGAAGGTTAGTTTCGTTTGATGGCTCCTTCTCGTCATAACTGTTCATGTGGCTTTTTCTCCAAAACTTCTTCTTATTGATTACTCATCCTTCCAAGTTTTTGTCGATGTTAGGTTTCTGTAGAATCCTTTCAAATTCTTTCCTTTCTGGCATCGCTCTCTTAGCTTTCGCAGTTTGTTATTTGAAAAAGCGTATATTAGAGAATCGCAAGGTTTCTTTTTCAACTAATCTGCAGGTACATCGGATTTTTCAAAGCATACTTAAATTTTGACTGAATATTTGATATCATCTCAATTTTATCAAGTATACATTTTCTATAATAGCCGAAAAAATTATATTCCGGTTCAGCCATCAGTTTTGTCGAGTTTTATAAGTTTCATTTTCATTTTGTTATTGATATCAATTCACCAATCAGGATTATTTTTCTCACTCCATAGAAAGAAGGCCCAGTCATCTTTATCATAAACCTATTTTACCTCGAATGAGATTTCTATCTTATTTATCGAATGTTAATAAAATTATTGCTCTGTTTTTTTTTGTCTAGATTCTCTACTTTTAAAAAACTATGTTTTGTTTCTTGAGGTCTTTCCTCACCTGTTTGCTTCTTATTCCAAATTGCACTCCGATCTCTTTTATAAAATTTTGAACCTATCTCCATTTCCGTGGTTTATGACCAAAATATTCCTCTTCTCAGCATATTTCTTTTAAAAATAATGTAGATTTTTATTGTTTTCGAAGCTCATCTGTACCTACCGAAAGTATTTTCGTGTGTATTTCTTCACATCTTTATTTCAGTTTTACCGATGCTAGTTTTCAAATCTGAATGTGTTTGTTGTCTAACCATTTAGCGCGTCTTTGGATAACCATTTGCAAACTTCTTTTTTCCTCGGTCCTAAGCTAACTGGTCCATCGTGCCATCCTGATTCGAACTTCTCTTCACCCACTTTCTCCCATTTATCTATTTCTTCCCTTGCCCAATAATTATCTTCTCTACGCGAATGGTGTTTCATGTAATTAATTCCTTTGACACAATGTAGTCTCTTATGTATTGTTGTCAAACGTTTGAGCTATCTGAAACATTTGGAAAAATGGATTATTTTCAAGAATTGTGGTGAAATTACTTTCTTTAATTCACCAAGACCAAAGGTTTTTATACGTATATTACTTGAATTTTTCTTACTAGGAAAGACTTGATTGTGTAATTGCGTAACATATAAAACAAGACTTCTAAACAGCTATTTCTTCACAAAAAACTTCAATGTCTAAGAAGATTGGGAGTCTTTGAGAAAGAGGTCTTTTAAGGAATTAAGGCGGTTCGATTGAATTATTTACCCTCTCGCTAATTATTTATGCATACTTTGGTTCCCTTCTAATTCGGAATGCAAAGTATTCGAAAGAATAGGAACTGATATGTTTATTCATAGATTGACCTATTTAAAAGTGTGCTATGACATTCTTGGGCATTAGTGAGCTGTGATGGAAATGTTTACTAACGCATTGTTTACTTTTACGAAGCGGTGAGGATTTGCCGTACATTTTCGATAGAAAATCGTGGTTTTAGCCTCATTTGTGCTGTATTTTTACCGTTATTTTGTTTATGATTGTTACGTTTTTCAACAATGGTATCGGGTTTATAGAATAATACAAGTGGATTTTTGTTTGTGAAAATTCGGTACATGAGTAGAGGATGATGGATGATAGAATTTGTAATTACGGTTTCATATAATTATGTCTCACTTATTGTCTACGCTGATAATCTGATGGCTAGGTCTACTATGACATAATTTATTATTCGTTGCATTTTAACAAATGATCACAGTATATTGAAAATACGTCAACAAACTGAAATACTTGTCATTTGTTTGCTCCAAACTATTACATGCAATATACCGAGCACCAAACGTATAAGACGAGCTTGACAATAACGTACATATACACATTCTTCATTAACTTAATATCTCATGAGTACCTTTGAGGTTCATAGGCCAATTCGCTTCAATCACATTTAATGACTTACTGAACTGTTTGATTGCCAAGTTCGCGGATAGAATTTCAATGGCAACGCATACATCAAATAAGGTGATGGAAAGTCAGTACTGTACTTTCCAAACCAGTAAATCTAGTTATGAAAAGTTTCGAGAGAAGAAACTAGAAAAAGTTCGCAAGACAACTCAACTCTATATGTGGTGGAAAGAACGGGTATCTTCTGAGAAATGAGTCCAGTTCGTCTCACACGAGGTTTACTCACACGGATTACTCGTGGTTGGGTCAGTTGCTCGGAAGTCTTCGGTGTACGGCGATTATAATATGCTTCATAGGTTTAATTGATCAAGATTTTTATTTGGAATGAATTTTTTTATTTATGATCATTTCTAGGATGAATATGATTATTCATTCATAGACTCCCGGTGTTCGAAGGTGTTGGGAATGCATTTGGAACTTCTCAATTTCGATATTTGGAAGAATAAATCCATAAAAATAAGTAAATAAAGTGTAGAATGTGGAGAAATAAATAATATGTACACTTTTTTGGATCCTTGGTCTATCTTCTACAATATCATGACTACAGGATCATGGACACCACCGAAAAAAAATGGCTTTTGGAGTCATTCACTTTTTAATTTAGCGATTCCCCGTATTTTTATCACACATCGAACGTAATTTTTACCTATTGGTATATATAAACAAGGAACCAATTGTACGTAAAAACGTGCAGTTGGTCCCTTAGTTTGTTAATTTTCTTAAAAAATGAATTTTAAATTGCTTTCTTTGTGTAATCTTTCGTATTTTAACTTATGTTATTACTAACGTAGCTGTAATTATCTTACATGGTTTATGTTTCTTTCTGTTAAATGCTGTTTTAGTTTGGTGAAATTAGTGGTGGGACTGAAAAGTCCCGCCTTTTGTATAAACCTTCAAATGTAAAGTGCTTATCTAATTTTAATAAGATTTTAGGATCAAAAATATATCTTAGGATTACCAATAAATTCTCGATTTCTCTCATCGGGTGCTTGGGATTAGTAATGTGGAATTCGCCTTGTTCCAAAGTCAGGTGACTTTCACCCTTTCGGGAGTGATAGGTGGGTCCCGGAATGCGTCTTCATTGCGCCCAGAGGCACTTCGTCTCGATGCGAACTCTTCCACCCGCGTTTTGTTTCATCCCCGGAATATTCAAAAGAAATAGCTCTTATGAGTAGCTCATCCACGTAGAAAACGTGTCTTGGCACCCTTTTGGCATAGTTCGTGTGTAGAGAAAGTATGCATTTCATGGAAAGAATTCCGATGAGAGATTTCACCGAAGCGTCAGTGAAAACATTTGCCGACGGAGAAAGGTCTCTTTAGAGATGGTTCATCTGTTAATAGCACTCCCATCTCCGGCAACTTCTGCCCTTTATCTTCCATCCGTTGCATTTATTAGCCGCTGTAGGACTGTTGATTATTATCGAAAGCGTTGTCTCTATTCGGACGAATAATCTACTACTCGTTCTACTAATGTCTCTCCCTATTAGATCAAAGAAAGTTTAAAAGAACTTTATGCAAGGATTTCTTGTGAGTTGATCACAAAAGTTTGAGAGCTCTGTTCTTCTGTTTTTACCTTTATTCAATATTACGCGGTTTAGCAGTCAGTAAACCTAACCTACAAGCGGGGACCTAGGTTCGAGTCCCAATCGCTATTTTTCACTAATATTTCACTTTTCCCCTCTGAAGAGTCAATAGACTATTCACGAAAGTATTAGAAATACTTTATGTTTTTCGTGGATATATTCACGTAACGATTCGATTTTCCTCCGATTTGATCACCTTTTGGACCGGAAAGCGGCGTACCAGTTCATTGCACATTCTTTTCGTAAGTAAGAATTCGTTTCTCCTTTGGACGCATATCCAGTGTAAATTCTCTCGCTGCCAGAATCTTTGCTGATTCAATCTCTCCAGCTTTTACCTCACACCTGCTCTTCTTATGATCCATTCCAAGTGTAGACAGTGTACGCACGTGCTTCTCTTAAAAATATCCAACTTTCGCTGCCATATAACAAGGAGAACACATTCTTACGTGCTGCCATTTTCACCTCTTACAACAAGTTCGCGTTAAATCGGTTGCCAACAGTGTGTCCGTCGGCGACAATAATCTACCTTTCAATTGGCTAAGACTCCAACAATGTCATTATCCCGACCGCCAATAGCGTTCTATAGGGCTCTTGGTAGCTCATGATTTTAAATCTTCTATTTTCGACATGATTTTGAAGGATTAATTCAAAGTGTTTTGTTAGACGTTACTTCAACAGAGAGAAATGAGAAATTCCAGGGAACTATGCCGTGCCTATTCCTTCTCTCAATCACACGCCTATTTTACTCGCTATTCTTCTATTCCTCGTAATTATTTTTCTTTCTCATTGTATGTTAATAGAGGTGTTTTTAATTGCTGGAAAGATGCATTTGCGTCAGAATCGGAATACGTAAGTGCTATAATTTCTAACGAAATCCGTCCAGCTGTTGAAATTGTATAATAAAGTTTTCCTTTTGAAGAGATAATTAGCTACAATGAAATTGGTGGGTTTCTTTTAATTTCGTAGGCGAACGAAACATAGCAATGCATATCTCTCAAGTTCAGTTTGAAGTGATCTTTTATCAATCTGAAACAACGTTTGTCAGCATAACGAGAATTGAAGTATTGAAGTATTTTCCATGCTTTCTCGTCCGCAGTCGAACGCCTCATTCACTCCTTTCCTTAGAACTTACCTCATCTGTCTCGTGATTCAACATCACTTTTCCTCAATTGCAATCACGTTATTCACTTTTCATTCCGCCTTCGGAGGAATTTATCGTAAAGTACGAGTTCCATTCTCAAGTTCTTATGACCTTATCCTAATATACGATCCTGAATGGTTGATTCTGCGAGACCTTCTCTATTGTCTATAATATCATTTCTACAATTCAAGATTCATGCTCCATTCGTGTAGAATTAGAATCAACAGATCTGCTCTTTCATCAGTTGCACGTCTTTGAACTACTTTACCGAATGATTGCATTGAAGTCAGTGTTGGCCTAAAGAATGCGCTTCCTTTGCCAGTTGTTACACTTGGATGCTGCAGAAGCGGCATAGATTCTTCGTTACTCTCGAGTGGACTTACAATGTCACCTCCCTCCACCTTCTCATCCCATTTTACATCCTCATCCGTACTCTGCAGATGACGGACGTAGCTGAACTAGTGTCTACAGGTCTTTGGCCTCAACGTCAAGGTCCCATCTCGACTTCTCCTCGGTCCGCCCACCTGAGCAAATTCGCATATTTTATTTATGACGATTTTGCTTTTTAAATTTGGTTTCATTTTGTTATTTTCTTGCCTTTGTTCCTCTCGCTCTATAAATGACGCTGATTGAGACGTAACGATTTTAAAGTGGTACAACAGTCAATGTATAAAATTATATTTGTACTAGTAAGTACAGTGATATTACGTTTTATGGACTGAAGTTAAATGGTAGCATCCAGTGTGGTGTTTCAGTCTAGTTGATTAATTCATCGACGCTGCTGTTTGTTTTCTTCCAGCAATGTCACATTCAGTCGCAATCTCTTAAGCGCTCGTTGTTTTGCCTCCATCCTCTGGGTTTTTCCGCATGTTCTGGATGTGGCCCGACTACAGTGACGTACCGCTCTAGCCAGACGTTATCGCGGCGTATCATCCGACGAATGTATCTTCCAAATTCTTTTATGAGTTTTTGAACGTATGGGGTAAACTATGCCGCTCTCTTGGATTCATTTTGTTTTTGAGCGTCTCTTACGACGACTATCTACGTAAAATCGCTTTATGTTATTGTATCTTTCATCGATTGACTTGGAATTGAGTATATACTTCGTAAGAATTATAATGGATTCGTATTTTTGTTATTCTTTGACTATTTGTATTCTTTGATATTATTTGACTCACATTCTCGCGCGAAACTTTTTCATACCTGCTTTTTCTTTTTTTTTAATACATTCCATTCATTCTTTCGACGTATTTAAAACATTCGTGTTTCGAATCGTAATTGTACGTTCATTTTCATTCATGGGTCCTCAGTCTCTCTCACCAGTTGGTTGGTCTCTTAACGATGAATTATCTCTCGTTAATGCGGATTCGAAGGTCGAAGATCTTCAAATTTCTCGGTACCCAACCTTCGAAAGGAGGCGCGCGCCTTATGAATATCCCCCTCCTTTTGAAGAAGCTTTGTTTCGTTACAATCGAGTCGCTTGGGTCCTTCGCTCTCATTGCGACGTCGGTCGGTGTCGCATAATCGCGAACAAATGATTTGTTTGTTTTTAAATGCGAGTACGATAATTCCACAAAGACTTCCGTCGGAATGATTCCTGCGTTCTTGAAAAGAGCCAAAATTTGAGGCTTGCTGTATTGTCTCTTGGGCAGCGTCTTCATTGTTCGACGACGCCAAGGCCGATTATTCTTGTCGCCGCGTCCAGGAAATGTTGTTTGGACGCGGCTGAGGTCAGAGACGCATTATACGCAGCGCTTTCGGGAGCGAATCTGCCCTCGGCAAACGGTACTCTCTTCGGGTGGATTCCGAGATGCTCTTCCCCCCCCCCCCCAAACGCACGGCCGAAGAATAATAAACAAGCCTCCGGAATGACCTTGAAGGACCTCCTCCAACCAACGTGACTCGAAATTTGCAATTAACCAGCGACGCTATGCTGCGGACCTATGTTCGCCCTAAGAAAACCTCCCGTTGACACCTCCAGAATCAATTGGACCAGCCCAAATCCCGTTCTATATGGTTCCCGTTGCTTTCTTCGGCGTCTTCCGAGACGAAATGGCGGCTCGAAAGGAAAACTGTTTTCGAAGCGGTGGAAGTTCTATCAGAATTGGTAAAATGCGTTTACGTATCGTTTAAAGAAAAGCAAGGTCGAAAAATGAAACAATTTACCGGATTTTACGATTCTGCGGGTGAGAGTATGTTTACCTCGCCCGAAGGCGCTTTTTAAGTCGATGTTTTTCCGATCGTCGGAATTCTTGAGGTCGATTAAATAGTTGCTTTTTTTTAATCTCCCATCCTTCCAACTGAGAGTTGTAGATGAAATTGCTTTCATTCATCCGGCGAATGCCATTCGCAGAATGTCTTGCTTTATATTGAAATATTCTAGTTAGAAGCTGCGTGTTATGAGTCTGTTTAATGTTTTTCATTCGTGGAATTATTGATATTCGCCATTACTGCGAAGTTTTCAAAGCGAAAATAAGTGATTGTGTGCCTAGCCTTTACACGTTACTTATAAATTCGCGTAAGAAAAAGCACAAGCCGTATTTATCTCAAATTGAAACACTTTGAGAAAATCGAACTACAAAACTTCCATCTTCGTAAATTTCCAGTTTAACATTCCCGTGACAGAAGTAAGTAAGTAATTTAATTTGCTTTAACCCACTCATTTAGCATAAATGAATATGAACTAGGTAGGTGAGAAAGCTTTTTTTCTACTTAAGAAAACCTGTGATGAGTTAAGATTCAACAAGTTTTAGTCATTGCCAGGAATGAATTGGCATTCTGTAACTAGCGCCATCGTGAATGAAGTTAACAATTCAGACGAGAAGATGAAAATAATCGATCCAGTTCTTCTGTTTCTACCTCGACGTTTAACCTCAAACAATAGTCCACACTTGGACGACAATGACGCGTGCCGAATCAGGTGAGGAATTATTTGATGACGATCGAATTCCATTTCTATCAGTCCTCAATTCAAAATGAACTTGAACAAGGCTCATGATTCAGCGAATAAAAAATGTAAATTGTATAGCGATTTCGCCCGAGGCACATCGGTTGGATTCCTCTCAATAGGAGGACTCTGTTACGATCGACGATGCAAATCAGTGAAATTGGTCGAATCCGTCGCCCGACAGAAATGTTGTACACGTTGATGACGCGAGCGATGAGTTCATCGACATTTCTCACAAATTGTTTCCAAGCTCCAATCCCGAGCCACGGGCGTTTCCCGCTCTTTCAGGGACTTCTTTGACTTATCTAGCGCGACTAAATTCGCTTCTTTTGACGTGAGCCGATCTTCAAGGAAGTTGGCTCCCGCATACACGAAGATCGACGATTTAAGATGTAGTGTCGGCCATTTTTATTCTCGCATCATTCGCAGGTAAATCAACAACGCGTTAGCAACGAGACCAACAAAACGTAGTGACTAATCGAAGATGGCTGAATTGGAATGTTTTTCAACATATTAATTCGTTTTATCTCTCCAATGCCTCATCTAATTTTGATTTCATTTCTATCTCTATTCAGCTGTTCCACCGTCTTCTCAAAAGACCCAGTGTTCCCTCCGGGAGCGTACGGTCAGTTTCCTTCGTTTTTTCTCCGAATTTTCCTCGGACGTCTCATTTAATCTACGAAGGACTTCTTCATTAGTCGCTCGGTCGGCCCATTTTATTTCCCTCGTCCTTCTGCTGTACATCCTATTCTAGTCTTACGCGTTCCACGGTCATACACGAGTACACTCCAAGTATAGGTTTTATGAACCGCTTCCTTTTTTCCAAGCTCGTTCTATTTACTGTTAACTGCTGTTTTTTTCTGGTATTTACCCTCTTCGCTCCGGCTATTCTGCGTACTATCCCTCGCCGCTTCCATTGATCCCATTAATTTACGTTCAAAGTCTTTCGTTTAGTTCATTGCACATCTCTTCAATTGCCAACCACGATCGTGGTGTATTCTTCTACTTCGTTCCTATCAGCAATACATTTTGTGTTCGGCTTTACGAACTTAACATTTTTGCATACTTCCGTATGTCAATCGTCATGTTTTTACGATGAAATTAATTTATAAATCTACCAAAAAGGATCTGAATAATCTTAACAATATAATCTGCTGATGGTTTTATTTTTAAATTACTCAAAAATGACTTATTTGCCATGATGTTCATTATATAATTTTAATATTGGATAGTTTTCGTGTCCTTTGTATAATATGTCTCAGTTTTTTTTATATCTACAAATTTTAAACTTCAAAGCTGCTTAAGTTTCTTACGTTTAAAATTATATTAAGTTTTTAATAGACTATTTCATCCTGCTTCCAGTACCCTTGACCTCGTCAGTTTCAATTACGAAAAACTCTAATAAACAAGTATTTAGCGAATTTTACGTCGTAAAAGGTGTATTTTTTACCATCTGCTGTTTAAGCATCGTAATGTGTTACTTATTAGATAACATTCGGCGTAGTTGAATGAGTGTCATGGTTTCAGCGTCGGATAAAAAGCCATGAAAGCACGCTCTCCATACACTCTGTTGCTGGCGTTTGAAGTAATCTCTTCCCCATGAGTGAACTTTGTCCGCAAACATTCAACGTTTATTTCCTCGATAGCATGAGAAGTATTCAGAATGAATCGGGGCCATTTAAAGTGTATAAAGTTTGCGTAAACTGATTTTTAACTTTTAATCGTAAATGGAAATCGTCGTATAGCATTATGGGCTATTTTTGTATAAAAGAACTTAACGTAATGTATTGAGAACACGAGTTATACCTTCTCGCGGGATTCTTTAGCATTTTAAGCTGATTTATTCGAAAGTAAAGGGGTGAAAGGTATATGTGTCCCATGTTGAACTTCCATACATAAGTAGGGTGTAAGGCTTCTGTGAGTAAACTTCTCAACCCCCCTTTCCTGTCCAACCGTCTCCGGAGAAGCCCTTCTGAAATCCCCATTTGGACAGGCAATCCTTGTATCCTACTCACGTAAATCAATTTCAGTAAATCCAATTGAAAGAGATAAAAAGTTGAGCAATCAATGCCACAGTTCATATCGTAAAGAATTCGAACAATGAAGTGTCGATATTTTATTCATTTTCTCTTTTCTACCTCAGCTCCATATATAATCTTCTTTATTTTAGGGTATGAATGTAGAGAAAGGCATGGCATTGTCCTCAAGATTAACTGTTTATTTTGGCAATGATAAGAATCGTGAGAAATTCGCTCTCTATGGATGCCTCTTCTGAATGGTTGCTCTGTCTGATGTGCCAGCCTTTATGCAGTGAAAAATGAAAATTTTGGAGAAGGTTACTCTCTTCCCAAGAACTGGACACGAAGAATCTAGTGGGGTAACGTTTATCAATCAATCAACGATGCGGCAATTCCTATACTCTTATTCCAACGGTGTGCTTTGGATCGAAAGGAACTACGATTGTGAGCACGTACAACGTATACTAGATTTAACAATGAGAATGTTCAACAATGCGGAGTGACGTAAACGATCGGGAATACCGGGAGCTGTATCGATTGACACTTACGGAAATGAGTAGAACGACTAAAGGTTCAGAAAATAAATACATGGTTAAGGAAGATGTTTAGAATTTAATGATGAGTATGTAATTCTTTTAGGGAATTCGTATATAAACTGCTACTTATTTGGTATGTTTCTCTCAGAGATAATCCTAAAAACTTTGGTAGAATTTGAGTACAGTAAACAGAAGGTTTTTTATAGGCCTAATATGGTCGGGATGGTAACCTTCCGGTGGGAACACTCCGGGAAATTCTGGGACAGTCGGAGAACGCCATCAATATAACTCAACAACCCTAACTTCTCTCGTAGTTTCGTGTACCAAAGACTTACCTAAGGAAGTAACTTCAGGCATTCGCGTGTAATTTTGTTCTTCGATAACTCTCCGGGTGCAATGTGAATGGAGACTTTGATTCCACCGTTCATGCATCGTCCTGCGATGGAATTCATGTGAAAATGTTATCAGCGGCGATAAATTCTTCACAGCTATCCTGCTTCCTGCATTCCGCCATATCTCTTACTTCCTGCAATTCATTTATCCTGTGATATTCAACCCCCGACTTCATATGCATGCATCATTCTCCGAGCGAGTCTTTCAAAGTGTTTCTCAATTTCCATTCGTTCATCACGGACATCTTCTATAGACAGATCTCCGAAAATCACAGATACTAAGAACAATAAAGATAACAGGTGAGATTCTATATACGTTCTTGCTTCCGTATCGAAAGGAATTTTTTACCACGGTCGAGTAAGATTTTTTTTAATCTTTGGTTTTCCTCGTGTTTTTTTTTAAATATGTTACCACGGAAGAAGAGAGTGTTTTAAATCGCCCTGTTTGTTTGTTTTCTTCCTGGACTTACGCGTAAGTTTATACCGTGTCAACTCCCGAAAAAACTTATTACTGTCCAGATTAATGAACCACTTCGAAAGATATATTTCACTTTACTGCGAGTTCGTGTTAGCTGAATATTGAATCAAGATGAGACGTAATTATTATAATTATTGGCGTCAATAATTACTGGTGGACATCGATGATTGAGTACCGATCAACAATCAACTCACTTGAAAATTTTATACATTGTTTCCAGTATCCATTGAAGTATTTGTACATATATTTGTAATTGGCATAATTAAGATGCAGATTATTATAAGGCTAAAACGAGAATAATAAGAAATGTAAGTAACACGTACATCAATTTTAGTTTTTAGCGTTGCTCTCGTTGTTTCAATACTTTGAATTTTGATGTTGACAGGTCAAATTACCAGCATTTATCACGACTATACATAGATATCCAAACTAAAAAAGGAATAAGCCAAATTGATATTTAAATATCCAAGCAACAATAATACTGTTTATTAGAACAATAATAGTCGATTATGAGGAAGTATTTTCAAGTAAGAATGAACGTCTGTGCCGTAGTTAACCAGGTAAAACAATTGTCGTAATATTTCTCTGCGTGCAGTAATTTAATGCGGAATAAGAATGCATAGTTGCTGCTCGTGAAGCCATCAACCGCGATTCTTTCAGTTCATTTAAGAGTCCGTATTGTTCGGAAATAGGAATGTCAAGACGGCGGTTATACCATCCACCCACTGTCGTCATTCTTCCGCACCACCTTTAAAAAAAAAACGATAATGAAAGTCATCGATGAGTCATGGTTATTGGGTCGCTAACTCTCTCTGATTCACCAAGTGGAAGCTTCCGGATTTCGTGGATTATTTTGAAACCCGCTCCCGGATCTTAGCGGTTTTCTCCCATTTCCCAATGCGACAGCTATACAATGTCTAAAGCTTCTTTAACGAATCGATTTTGTGCTGACCATCTGTCTGTGTTCATCCTTCGTGTTTTTCACAAATGGTCCGAAAAGCGGCGGTTGAATCCCTCTCCATCCCAAAACTATCACATCCTCATTCATATTTATGCTTCTTTCTTAAACATTCATCCGTTATCCGTACTCCAGGATATCCTCTTTAAAAAAAATGCGTAAATTCTCACTTCCTCTTCTTTTCCGTCTTCCATGACGTAATTTGTGGTTTTCCTTTAAGTTTTAGTATCAGAGAATCTATGATTCGATTAATTGAATCTCTATTCGATTTTTATTACAATTGAGTATTTAATTCATCTATATGTTCCAGGAAAACATATAGATCACATTTTCATACATACATAGATAAACATTTTTCGCGAATACATTTAAGTAAATGTTATGAATTCAACTTCTTATCGTCCGTTATCTTTTGTTTTTGTATATTATTTTTAATGGACGAAATATACATAATTGATTTCTTCTACTTGCGGATGAGGTTAAAAGATTATTTATCGATTAATGTCGGCAACTAAAACAATGAATGTTCGTTTTTTTAATTGGTTATTAGGTATAAATTGTCGTGATTCGGGCCACAACAATTAGTTTTGAGCATGGATCTCGTTGTGTAAATACTATAATCATTATCAATCATCTATTATTACAACAATACTATCATTCTAGTACTAACAAAATCGTTTATTATTATTAATTCTTATGGTTATGGTTGCACCTACACTCAGGTCGATTTTTCCTCTACCGATCAGACCCTCTGAAGCGTGTTTCGGCACAGAATCGTAATTATAGTCGGCTTCCTGCAGCTTTCCAGTACCCTTCAGTTCTTAGATTAAACAGAATATATTTAAACAGCGTTTTTATGGAAGGAGACTTGTGTTGTTCCCAAACAGATGCCATTGTTACGTCTCATTGTCGCAGGTGTAGATTATCCAAGACCTAAGGTCATCCACATCTTCCAACAATGGCTCAAAAGAGCGCAAATCGGTTTTAGTTCGGTTTCGTCCCAGACCACACCCAGTGATAAACCGATTGTTTGGGTGGCGGTGAAAGGGAGTAGACGTAACAGAGAAAGCCGATCCTCTATTTGGTAACACAAGTGCTTTATTGGGAGATTTCACTCAGCCGCTTTCTCTCAATTCACGGCTAAGGTCGGGGGAAAGGAGGTCGGAAGAGGGTTTTTCCATCTCGAAACATTGTGCCAAGCCTTTGTCTATTGAAAACTCACATTTCTCACTTGTTATCGTTCGCACATCAGCGGAGACTGTATTTCGATAGTTTTCTCGATATTTCTCATAGTTTTTTTTAACGGGGTGTTTTACGGATAGCAACGCTTAGCCGTTAGCAGTCTTATCATCTCAAAACAAACGCGTGGTTTTGAATTATTTTAGTATCGGTGAGTCATTTCCTCTGAGATGAAATGGGAGTCATCATCTGAAAATGTTACCCGTTTCCATATGTCAGATTTAATTAATTAACATTTTCCGTTCAGTATGTTTCAATTACAAGTGGAGGAAATTTTTAGCGTAAATGAGTGAGTAGGTCTTTGTGACTTTCAATTGAACTTTGAATTGCGATTATTGACAATTGAGTCCATACATGAATATTTTGATGTTATGGAAACTTGTTATTTGATTGAATGTATTTCCACAACTTTAGGGATCTGCTACAATTCTATTTCCACCCTCCTCTCCTTGTCTACAGCACTTCTTTCTCTTTCACTTCTTGTAGGTAATGTGGTTGTTACGTAGGCATTCTTTAGTGTATGTTTCAGAATGTTGCCAACGGTTTAGAACAATACCCATCATGTTTAAGGGGATACTTCAGGTTTTCATGGTAACCTGATAGACTTAAGATAGATAAGAATATCAAATCATCTCCTATCTTCATAAAAAAGATAAGATTTTGAATATCGCTGTGTAAAAATGACAAGAAGGTGATTAATTTGGTATTTCTATTGATATTGATATTTTTATTTCACGGTACAATCGTCATAAAACCTTTATTATTATAATAAGTAATTAATTTCAATTAAATACATCGAACAAGTTTTTCCTTGAGTCCTCCATCAACGCAATGTTATAGAATTTTTCCAAGTTAACGGAGATAGAAGTTCCAGAGTTTCGACTCCACATCTGTATTTCAATGGAGAAATCTACCCCAATGAACGATGAGGGTGAAATTAGGTGCTGAAACAGAAAACCAATGGGAAAATGTTTCAGATATCAAAAGCATATTCAGTAAAAGAACAATGGGGGGATATCTTCCCGGAAGAATTCATAGAAAAGGCCTTGGCTTTTATTATCGCGGATTTTTGTACTCTAATTTTAGCGAAATGTGTCACCACGTTTTCGATGTTTATTTTCGAAAATCTAAGGAAGATAAGGAATAAAAATTCCATTAAATTTGTTTACGTTAATACTTTTCAAAGTATTGTGTAGTAGAGTGGTCCTTCCTATTATGAAGGTTTTAAAACGTGTTTATTGACTATGGTAATTGATTTGGCAAAATTTTGAAAAAGATGATTTTTAAAGCGCGTTCTAGTTGATGACCCTGAAAAAATCTTCGGATGTGAAAGAAGTGGAGTTGAGGATCTCGTTCAGTCTGATTTTCATCTGAAAGCAATCAAAGGGAAGACCCGGATGTGGGTTGAATCCACAAATCGATTTGGAATAGCCCCTAAGAGATAAGATCAAACACTTTTTTGACATCGAAAAAAGGCAATTTTTCAATGGAAGAGAAATCTGTTTCCCCGTTCAAATCGTCCGAAGGCATCGAAAACTCGACAGTATGTAGGTAAGACTTCGGAAATCTCGACTTAAAAAAGAAGCATCACGTGGAATGGACATGAGTTAATTACCCCCTGGAGGAATTCGGGTAGGGAAATCTTTTTACTTGAGGTGTAGACCTCTTTACGAACGTGTGCCATCGAGGGCAAAACTTCGGCAGCATGAGGGTTAGAGTTGGTTCATGGTAACTAATTCGCCATAAGGCAGCTTAAAGAGCAATCATGTGAACGTTGATTGACATGGAATAAAATTTTCGTTTCCATGATGATATTGATTTGTTAATAACAACGCACTTCTACTTTGGAACTGCATTTATTTATCCTTAATATGGTGAGAGGCCATCCCTTATGCATGGGTTCTTTTTATAATGAACTACCTAACTGGGATGTATAGCAATAATTAGCATGAAATGTGTGTGAGATGGAATGAAGGAAGGTATTATACGATGAATGCGATGTACGATAAATAGATATACATAGGAGATAACTACGTTGGTTTATTTGCCTCACCTACTGTGTTTCAAACTGTCGATCGTTTACTGGAAAATATTAAGTGTTACATTTTTTCTATCGGCGCCCTGGATCTGCGATTCTCTGGAAAGATCCTCAACAAGTCGCGGCTTTTTCATGGCCTTATAATAGGGTGATGCGGAGGAATGCATCAGCTACCCTTGGTGCCCCATCTGGAAGGAATATTTATGTCGCGTTTCAATTAAGGATCGATTCAAGCTCTTGTTTTATTAGCAACGCCGGCTTCTCGTCCAATGCAAAGAAAGCGCCTTGAAAGTTGCTCGAGAAGAAAGTTGTTCCACTTGATTTGGTCTCCACTGCACCCAAGAAAGCTATTTCAAGATTCCTTAACCTTCCATTTCCATTTATGACCCTGATGTGCTTCTAGATGCCCATGTTAAGTCCACTTATATTTATATTCCTTGTTTATGATCGAAGTAAAAAGGTGTTTGGTATGTCGTGCGATTGATACTTATGAACTCATTATATTGAACGATAATTTATGTGACGGTTGCATAGAGACGAATGAAATTGATTAGTTTTGTTTCGATTATTTCGCGAATTGTATCCCTTCTGAATAACTCTTTCGTCATTATTTTTCAACTTTTTCTCGATACTTACATGAGGATTTGATTCAGAAATATTAAAACATTTGTTTACATTTTAAGTTTTAATTTGAGACTTTTTATGAAAATCTTATTCTCCTTGTTGAAAGACCATTTTCACTTAGCAACCAAGTACTTGGGATTGCCAAACGAAAATATTTCATTGGGAATCGAAATAGTTTACGTAAATAATTGTAGTTTATTATATATTAATTCATTTTTACATTTTTTTATATGTTACCAATTTTCACTACGGGGGTGGATGGATAAAAACCATCGTCAAATCAAATTGAACTTGAGTGAATAAAATCAGATTTGGGGGTGAAATTAAACGTTTTCAATTATTTCATCTAATAATTATCATCTCCTGTCTCATTAGTACACCTCACTTCAGTTTCTAACGACCTGTTGATTTGTTTGGTAACTCGTATGGTTAGGCACCGGAAGTTACCCAATTCTGGTTTGATAATTCCATGAGACCAAACCAAGTTTATGTGTCTCAACACGCCATTAATCGCTCAGCCAAGCGTGGAATATTATGTCTCAATGTACTTAAAACCGATTTTCCAACGTACGCACCTTGAATATAGTTTGGCCGAGTTTATGTATTGTAAGTGAAACAGTATGCTTGGTTAACCTTCAGAAGGCGATATTTTTTTGTTTTAACTGCAAACAAATTAGTTTGATACAAGAAAAATTTCAAATAAGATTGCTAGGTGATTAAAAAAAAGTCTATGTAAATCAATTCAGTTTTGATCAATATATTAAATACAATATATCATTAAATATTTGTTTATAATCTGAAATAAACATTCAGAATAATATTTTCATGGTTGATAAGATAAAAATTTCGGCGTAATCTGGTTGTCAGCTTTAGATAAATTCTCTTTTAATTCAACTTTTACTTTGCTCTTCTTATAACACAATTTCTATCTCACAATTGTCAATCTTTCTTGAAGATCATCACATCCGATAAATACCAAGTATGTAAAAGCTTAAGGACTCAAGTTTCCAAGAATTTGGTCTAAACCATCCTGGCTCCTAAGTATAGTCCTCCTTAAAATTCCCAATTTTATGTGACCACCCAAAATTCGGACGGTAATTTTTTACAGACGTTTTCACGGAATTTATCGGGAAATTTTAATCTGTACTTTCCTTTCACGAAGCCCATCCTGAAGCATCACGAAGATGCTCGACTGGTCTTCAAAGCAGTTCTGAAAGATACGCATTGCCTTCAGCTGGACCTTTCTAATTCAGTTCCTGTTTTTTATTTCTGATTATCCATCCTTCTCGGCCCACATACCGTGGGAGATCCGTTCACGAACAGTTTTGTCTGCATTCGGAGGACGTTTGCTTCAGAATGATTTTTACGTTCGGATAACGGGACCGAAAAGCTATTTCAAAATATGGTTCAGAGGCGGTATGGCGTGGTGTAGAAGCAGAAGAGTTGTACATTGTAACCTACAACAGGGAGTTTATTGTTTGTCTCGTAGAAATAAGCTACGATAATTTAGTCAATAATTAACAATAGATGCCGAACAAAGTTTTAAAAATTAGGAACTTTACGCGCAATCCATTGTTGGAATTAAGTCTGGAAACAAAGGAATGATTTCACTTTGTCTCTCTGTTACTCAAATTGGTTTAAGAGGTCCGACTTTTGTAAACCATTATTTATTGTTTTATTTATTTACTATCCATGGTTCATTGTTTTCACGATTAATTTTAAATTTTTTTATTGAATTTTTATATCAAGCTTGTCATTTTTTAAAATTTTATCTTCCATTTAAATGTTCAAATTAAAGTAAATTACGTTATTCCTTCGCAAATGAATATGAATAATTGCTTCGTTTCTCATTTGCGCTCTGTAACTTCCTTCGTAATTTGATAAACAATGTTGTTAGAGTCGTAATTTCTTATCGAGCCGCTTTGCATCCCCTGCATTACTCCGATAGGCTGAGAATCAATGTGGATTTAAAAAAGCGTCAAATTGAGCTTATCGAAGTACTTATTTTCCGCCGGAAGTGACGCCGGTGGGAGAGTCAACGGAAGTTTCATATCTCCAAGTTTATTTCCCGTTTGCAATAGAAGTGCTCTTTGTGAGCATCGCTGGATGCTGCATCTTTTAGATCCCTTTGGTCCGTCACTCCAAACTCTCTCAAATTTTGTCCTTGCAACGACTTGTTAAATAAACGACCGTATTTTTGATTGCCGCGAAAAGAATTAATTTAGTAAAATATTTAACAGTTTTCTGAAATTATCGATAAATGTCCTTACTACTCATGCAATATACATAAATGTGGTAGGTATATATATATATATATATATATATATATATATATATATATATATATATATATATATATATATATATATATATATATATAATTTTATTTATTTTTATTTCAACGGAGGATGGCGAGTAATTCACTAATGAGGTTATCTAGTGGGATCACTATGTTTTTTTCGCCATTGCGACTTTCAAAGTTGCTATGGCCACATACTCGTCTGATTTTCTCCTCAAGGCAGCCCATAGAGTAACCATGTTAACGCTGATTGATTTTAAATGAGATTTTGGCGACTGAAGAAGTCTCGTAGAAGTCTTTAGCCTTGTCACTCAGTTCAGCGTAAATTTATCAATAATAGATTTTCTGAGAAAAATATTTTTTGTACGGTACAGAATCTCAATGAAAGAGCTATAATATTATCAGGAATGACTATCACTTGCATGATAATAGTTTGCAATGTTTATGAAAGGAATATTGAATATCTCTCTGGAACGTCTCCATTAAATTTCAGTTTCGTAAGTTACAAGACATAATTAGCGAAGGACTTTCTCCATTGTTTAGGCGGTGATGCGTATTAAATAATAATTGTCACTCGTCGATTTGTCATCTTGGTTTGACACGATGATGTCCAAATCTGAATCGAAGGGAATTCACACACGTAGCAAGGATTTTTGGGACTCAGCTCCGCTGCGAGAATAGAAGATTACGGTTTGGTTTTGAAATAAGTTTATTCTTTTATAATGGGATTGTTATTTGTCGTTGTTTTTGAATCATAAAGCTAATTATTTATGCGTCTATTCATCAAATCGGTTATACTGTCTGTCATTAAACATTCCTTATTTTATGTTTGGTTATAACTTTCAAACCAATTTTGTCAGTAAATCGTGTTGAACTACAGGCGTTGTCAGCAATTGTCAGGTATAGGATAAAATTTAATAATTTCAAAGTATATATTTGTGAATATTGAATAATAATAATATCGTCTTTATTTAGGGCGAAATTGAGATTTGAAAGTCTCCTCTTCCATTTAACCCTGTCTAATTATAAATTAAGTATTAGATAGTTAAATTAAACAAATTAAATAACTAAATTTATTGAATTAAAAAACCCTAAGTGAAACTTAGGGAAAAAAATTCCATAGCAGGAAAGCACCCACAAAGAAGGGGGGTGTGAAAAACCTGCACAATCCTACTGATAGTAAAACCTACAAGAAAATTAAAAAATGAGTACAACCTAGAAGAAAATATAAAGGATGAAATAGTTATAACATAAAAATACAAGTTATATATAGAGAAAATAAACAAGATTATGAATATAAAAAGCATTTAAAATAACGATATATAGTATGACCTATTTGTAATTTTACTAGTTCGACTCGACACTTTCACTGTCTATGAGGTTCATTAGTTCATGGAGTTACAACATGTTAGATTTAAAAACTTATAATAATTCAGTGAAGCATAGTCAGAGCGAAGAAATGGTGATAATTGAAGATTAGGAAGATACTGTCTGGAGCTAAGGGGTACTAATGCGGTCGTTGATTCTCTATAGAAGTAGAGTAAAGCATTTTTTCTTAAATGTTTGAATTGATGATGAAGATGTAATATCATGTGGTAGTGCGTTCCATAATTTGATGGCGGTTATCAAAATCGTGGAATTTATTCATGATAACTAGTTATCATGTATGAAAAATTGTAAAAATCATTTCAGCTTAGGAATTAATAATGGAATTCTCTAAATATTTAACGTTATCCGATAGTAAGTGAAATAATTGTATAAAATTTTTAATTAGTGAATAAGAATGACAGCCATTTTTAAATAAAATGTTTAATATTTTAAAATTGTATGGGAATTGGACATAATTTTTAATTAGTTCTCTTCACTTATCACAAGCTTAATTTCTTCCCCACACACATAAGCTGCAACAACTAGTGTCTAGTGATTGTCGATAGTATTATATTGCATAAACGTATTTTAGTATCATATTGTATAAAATGTTCTTTCATGTGTGGGCGGGTCCTGTTTATTATTCGAATTATATTTGTTATTTTTAGTAATATATATAATCTGTTGTCGTATATAAGAACATACTTCAATGTTTCACGTTAATGAATATACTTCAATATTTTATTAATTTTCTAACGATTTTTTACCATTTCAAACATGCTTTTAAAAAATTTTTAACTCTAATAATAATATCTTACGTACAAGTTAAACGGAAGTGAAAAATTAAAACATGACTGGGACTCGAACCCTGTCCCTTCATGTCGTGTAACATTTAGTATGTTATTATTTACGAAAGATATCATAGGTACATTGTAACAACTGTATCCCTCGTGAAGTGTTTCCTCAAGAGCGGTTTGATACATACACCCGGAAATAGGAAGATCCGGGTTCGAGTCCCAGTCTTGTCGCATCTGCTTATCTCACTTTACCCTCCTCACGTGGCTTCCAGATACCGTGGTCCTCAAAAAAAGCGGTATCGAATACCGACCAGAATTCCTCCACTTTGCAACTTTCAATGCGTACTCATTCAGTTATCACTCGGCTGCGAACTGGAAAGCAATTTGCGATCCTAATGAAATATGGCGAAAAATCTGCGAACAGGAGGCTGAGACGTTACCCCTAAAAAAATCGCGGTTTGGATACTCTTTCTGAAGTTCTCGGGTCATTCCATTTAAAATTTTTCGTTACCATCTTCAGAAAAAAATGCAACGGCGGATATTCCTGTCAAAATGAATACTTTACTGCGGCGGTATTTAATGCGTTTGATTATGGATATAAAATTTTGCCTAATTCCAAACAACATACTGTATAGGAATCTCAAATCTACCCTAGCAACCAAATAACTTATGGATAAACAAATAGCTGTTACGTTTAACTCAATTATCAGGTATGAGTTACTATTTCAATGATTGGGAGATGTGTAGCAAGTGATTCAACTAATTAAAGCATAACGTAATGTTTCGGAATCAAATTTTATTAATATAGAAACCCCTTATTAGCATCGGTTCTTTAGAAATTGCATTAGCGAAGTATTTTTTATCCATTTTAAGTGTATGTTGGAAAGTAGCAAATTAAACGATGGAAGGTGTGAAATCGATAATCCTGTAATTACAGGATTATCGATTTCCATTTTTAATGTATTCGTTTCTTCTATAATACCATCTCTAGGGAAAATGATCATAAATGTTTTCTAGTCGTACACTTTGGACTTTTGACAACCGTTAAGATTGCATAAGGTCTTAAATGGGCGGAAAATAATTTTTGTTTTGAATTTTGATATCAGTAAGTGAGTAATCTATGGTTTAGAAGGGCTGAATCACCTTTTTTAGAATAAAAAGTGCACGTGTTTATGGATAGGTCGCTGCCAAAATAAAAGCTATGAGCGCTGTGCTCGATGCCTCTGTTTAGTTTCGTCTTTTGAAGAAGTGTAATAAAATGGGAGTTAGTTGTACTCTCCTCCTGTGTGTGTGAATGTGAAACGATTTCGAGTGAAACGTCTTCAGGCCGTGGAACAAGTTCTTTCTATCCTTGAATGGGTGCTGTGTGAACAGATTCGGACGATATTTCTCCGAAAGTTATTTTGGCTGAAGCTTTCACTGTTTTCCGTGAGATTTTTCTTGGAGGATGTGGAGAATCATTCGAATGCGTGAATGTACTAGTGGGTGATGTACCTTTTAATTTTGAACGTTCCGTATTTAGTTGTACCTCAGCTGATAAAGATCATCAAATACGTAATCACATTCCTTTGTCGATATCGTGGTTAGACGAAATTGTATCTTACTTGGGGCCATCCAGTGTGCGTGACTTACCATTTACTTCCTCCTTTAGCTCTCCTTTTTAAAGTATTTAAAACTCTCAGTTGCATTATTTTTCTTTTGGCAGAAGAGTGAGGTAACGAGTTTCTGAAATACCATCGATAGAATCCCAAACAACACGCAATCGTAAGCAGTGAAACAAATTTCTGTCGTACATTTGAAACAAATTGCTGTCGTCCATTTGTCAAACTTCTCGTTGGTTAGCAGTGCGATTGACTCTAAGTAAGTAAATATATTTCTGATTTACGGTTTATATTTATTCCAATTCCAAAATTCCTCTGGTTCAGGTTTAAATTTGACCTGAAGGATATAGGTAAGAGAGCTACATCGTCAGTGTTTCATATGTGATTCTTTCAACTTCAGTCGAATCGAAAATATTTTTGGCTTTGGAATGGCTTTTAATTCTATATTTTTCATGAAACTCATTGAATAACCAAAGCCATTTTCTTGTTGGTTAAAACGGTGCTGTAGAACAATCTATATCTCGTGTTTGTATATATGTATATGAATCCGTTTGTGAAACAATTCAATTGTTATTTATAGAAAATATTTTTTGTGTATTGCTAAATCTGATTGATTCTTTTAGTCCTTTGATTGTGATCCCGTTTCTATCAAAAGCACTGCACGATATTATTACTTATTGCATCTCACAAGTCGACCAAAAACGTATCACTCGAGGAAGGTCGAAGGAAAGTTTTTCTCTCCGATTGCGAAGATTTTCGTGTTTATGTTTGACGAATGTCAGCTATCATAATATTATTATTTATCGAATGTATACAGTTTCGTGATGTATAAATTAAAAAGAATTTCTATACTGAAAACAAATGACTGTTGTTCCTCCACCATCATCATCCCCTGACAGGATGGTAGAGATATACGAGATCGTATATCAAAACCTTTCTCGTTCTAATTTGAAAGTTAATCTGGTATCAGTCATTTATCCGTAGCGTTTTAATATTTCGTCTTCGTATAATGAAAATTTCCAACAACGGGCGAAAATTTCTCGACATTTCAACATTCGATAAGCACGATTCACGATGTCGTCATCTCATGGGGAATTGTAGCCTATTGTATGCGATGCAGTCGAGAAGAGTATGAAAGAAACGATTATCCTCCTGGACCGGATTTATTTCCTCCGTGAAAGCAGATTTTTCCACCCGAATTCGCTCGAGTAATTTGTATCTCGAGGAAGTGGTCGACCGCCCGTAATTTAGCGGTTGCGACCTAAATATCGATATTATATCCGTTGTAAATGACCAACTCTGTGCTCTGTATGCACGATCTTCAGTCAGGTTGCTCATGACCTCTTTGCTTGTTTTAGAACTCCCGGAATTCATGAATGTGCTTTCGACAGTAGGATTCAGACGCGTGTGTATCAGGGGACGCTATCTAATGATTTATTAGTAAATTTGTTTGTTTTCGAGGAATACTTATTTTTATTGGCGAAGAATTATTGCAGAAAAGGGACTTTCAAATTGCTGTTCTCCCATTTTCCCGGATTCTGTAAATGTAAATAGAAAAGTGCAACTGGCAATGACTTCGTAATCGCGGAGTTTTACATCTTACTAATTCAAACCCGCCAATCATTTCAAAATGAAAATTATTGAGACAAAAAATGAGAAATATTTGTGTTTGCGTGTAATTTTTTCTTGTTTGGGTCATTTGGGTGTGGCAGATGATGAGAACAACAGGCGATTGGCATATCTTTTCATCTTTTCCCTATCGCAACTCATTTGCGGTAAAGTTGAACCTGGTGAAGTATGAACAGAAGTGAAAAATAGCGACATGACCGGGACTCGAACCCAGGTCTCCAGGGCAGGTATGCTGACCAATACACCACCGTCCATTCCACTTCTGTTTAGGGTGATGTCTTGCGAGCAATGCAATGTTGTTATTTTTCACTTCTGTTCAACTTTGTGAAAAAAGCGCACGCTTTACCGTGCTTTAAGTAAAATACCCAAAATCCTTCCTATTTGGTGAAGTATTTTCATATCCTCTGTAAAACAACGCAGGTGTATTACTTTTTAAACAAGTAATACACTTGCAGTAAAAGATATAAGATCAATAGATCTAATCGGCATAGACATGAAATTACCCAATAAAAACGAGTGTTTTTTCGTAAACTAATATGCTTAAGTATATTATGGCAATGGCATGACCTTTAAGTGAAATTTTTCTCAATTACGAAACAGGATAAGTGAGGCCGGTCGATAAAGGTAAAAAAAAACGTTTGAGTCAAAAGACGCAAAAATACCCTTAAGCAAGAAGATCATTGCAATTATTAAAGAAGGATTTTAATCTTCTTGATTCGATACAAGAAGAAACCAATCAGGAAGAATATCGTTTGGATTATCGATCATTTTTAGAGCTGTTTTCCACGATGTATGTTTTTGTTTCACTCTATTCGTGCCTCTTCTTGTGATGCTCATGAGGAAAAGTATGTTCTCTTTAAATTAGAAAGAATCTAAAGAAGCTAATCTTGAAGTATGAATTCGTAAAAACGTACCCGTTTCATTATTATTATATTCTTTATTTTGGTAGAGGATAGAATGAATTTTTTTTCATTCATGGCTAGTCGATGAAAATGATGGTCTGAAAAAGTGTTGCAACGGAATTGTTTTTAAGATATCTTCTTCTGAAAATAAAGGTGTTTCTTGATAAATCATAATGGTTTCCCTACGTGGGCTTTCGCTCATAACATTGAGGCTTTATCGAGAAAGTATGCAACCTCGGTCGTTTCTCAGAACGTCACATTCCTTTAGTTATTGGTTGTTGAATTCGACGAAGATGTCCGTAAGACAAATAAAAAAACCTCAACTGAATGGCCGTGAACACTCTATCAGCCAACATTTTTATTCGAGAAGACTTATTAAGTTACCATTATTGGATTTTCATCACTCAGCATTCTTGCCATCAATTATCATAGCTGTGAAAGGGAAGTGTGAGGTAAAAATGAGGGGGAAATTTTAAGGATTTATTGTAAATTTCAGTTTGAAATATATGTCTACCAATATCTACAAATACTATATCCATGAAAAAATCGAGCGAAAGACATTTCTAGGAAATTTATCCGATCAACTATTTTCCAAGAAAGCTCAACTGTTCTGTTCTCTTAAAATGCTTGTTGCGGAAATTCGTTTATCTTTTATGTGTTTTCATTACATTATATCCTAATAAATCTACGAACATTATATTTTTCCGATTACTTTCGGTGATTTTAACGATAGAATATTTCAAATTCACGATCAATATTTTATACCTCAGGGCGAATCGTTGGTTCCAGGGTTTGCTTAGTTTTTATTTAAACCTAATTGAATATCTTCCTTAATTTGAACTTTATTTATTTTTATTGCATTGTACTTCGAATAATATCATCATCTCAAACGCAGCAATGCGTGTTTGATCATTATACATGTATGCACATCTGTAAATAGTTAGGTAGAATTTAAATAGCGTAAATGAAAGGAAATACTGAATAAACGTGCTAAATTAATAAATCAGTACGAAAAGTCGGAAAACTGACTGAAGGATATCATTGAGTTATTCTTTGTGTCCCTCCTGAAATTAATCTCCGATTATGATAAATTTTCGCTGATAATTCGCTTTGTTTTCCAGATTTCTTATTTTTTTCATTCCGTACAAAACTTAACTCTAACTAAATGAAATATCTTTGCAGAGTGCCATGGTGAGCAGGCGGTTCCCGATCTTGAGGGGACATCGCCTCTGAACTCCGCAGGACCTCTTGGAAATGAAGTGCCAATGATACCCACTAACCTGGTAATTTTCATCTTCCTATTATATTGAATACCAAACCATAAATCCTTTCTCTAGCTGATGATTTACCATAATATCGACTAGGGCGAATGCCAGGTAGAGTATTGCTTTTGTCCTTCGGTAAATATAGAGCTACCACCTGGCTTGGTGCCTATTTGTAGCTCTGATATACAATAAATAAATAATAATACCATGTACCGTATTTCACGCTATGAGATAATTCATCTATCAATTTCGATTGTTCTAATAAATGTTTGCATTTCACCGAACTCACTCCATGCTCCTCCAAACAATAATACTCTGTTATAATGATAGTGATTCGGATCCAAATTCATCATCGTCTTCATACAAGGCTTCTATCGTTTTTTAAGTTCAGTTACAGAAGTTAGGATTTCCGTTCTAATCAACCAATGCTACATCTATATTGGAAAGCCATAGTATAATGAAAAACTGTAATTTCCACTGATAATCAGAGAAAAGTTTTTAATTTTTGTTCAACCAATACTACAGTTTTTATCGTACTTCGTAATATTTTGGTGTTTATGTAGTATTATGCGGCCAGAAATGTTCTTAACTTGACGACGAGCAATTGTTTATTTATTTATCTAATGTAAGAGCTAAAATAGGCGCCAGGCCTGGTGGTAGCTCTCTTTTCAGGGGGGCAATTGCAATACTCTGATTGGCATTCACCCTAGTCGATAGGGAAACCCCCAAAACCTCCAGTTTGTTTTTGATTTGATTTGTTGTTGATTCGATTTGTTTTTGATTACTTGAAGATTGTGATTGTCAAGGAAATAACTTATTGCAGTCGACTGGTAGACGATGAAATGACATTTCTAACTTACCTCAAAGACTTTAAATTTTAGTTTACAGCAGTTAGGTAGTAAGTTTTTAGGTGCCGAACGAACACACCATGTCATGTTTTCCATCACAATCTGTGCAATGGTCAATATATTTTAATCAATGATCATTATCATTTTGATAGAAACTAATATTGTATAAGTGAACTAGAACGCGTGAAATACTTTCCCACATTTCTCTCATACGATGTTCTTGCTCAAGATTGGTTAGTATTTCTTGCTTCCATATGGCTCATCCCTTGACACGAGATACGCTCGTCCTCTCTAGGCTCTGCTTACGTCCACTGTTTGGGCTTTCATTATCTATCTCCGCCCAGTGCTTCAAGTTCATCAAATGTATTTGTCTTCACTTGTGTCCAACTTCCAAAGAGAAAGATGCTCGATCAGTCCACATCTCACGTACTATCTGTCGGAAACCAACTGTTTTGTTGTCCCTGTGGGCGATATAGAAGCATTCTTATCGGAAGGTCTTCGTGCTTTACAGGCGTTGAAATTTCCGGTATGTTTCGCGACCACGTCGGATTCTGAAGAGGAAAGTACCAATTTATCCATTTATCTGAAAAATCAATTAGTTTTGAGCTTCGATTAATGAGTGAAGAGTCGTAATAATATTAAATTCGTTTTGTTATATTTTGAGAACGTAACGTGATAGAATGGACAAGTCTCCAATATCGATAGTTCTGAAATAGGACATCGTTTAAATTTTTATTTCCTGAGGTTCACGCCGGAAACGTTCAACGTCGATTATGGTGAGTGGATTTTTCCTTGCATTTCCTTACATGAGAAAGCCATTCTGAATCATATTTCTTCGAAAGTTTTTTTCCCCTCTGTATGCTCAGTGGTATTGCGATTCAGTGTAATACAGTCCGAATATCTTATTAAATAGCTAGAAAAGACTGGTGGGTTCAAATCGTTTGATACTCGCCAATTTCTTGTGTCCTGAATTCAAGGAGTACCTCAAGACAATGGCTCCATCGTTTATAAATTAATGAAATATGCATTAGAAAGTGTTTTATGCAGATTTTTACGATGTAGGATTATCAAAAATCGTCATAAGATGTGTTTGATGTCAGATTATTTTTTGATTTGGATAATATGTAGATGTAAACCTTTATATTTAACGATTTAAAGTTAAGATTTTTTATGGGTATTATTTGAAATCAAATTCGGCTTTTATAGATTCTTGAATTTAAATTATTTTCGTTATTCTTACCATGAAGAGACGTCGATGCATAAGCATCGACGTCAATAGATGGAATTATGGAAGCAAAACCTTTTTCAGTATATAATGAAAGGAATAAATTTCAATGTTCCCCAAAACTACGATTTGTAAAGAAAAAACTTCTGACAGTGTTTATGCACCTTCTATTTATTTCTCATAAAATATGCGCGGGAACCGATCTTTGTATATTTCTCCTCCATAGCGAATCTAAATTATCTGCAGTTTTATTCGATTTCGGTGTTTTGCAGGACCATAATGTAGTAGTATAGGGTCGGTAACTTAAAACTATAGCATTATAAGTACATCACATCACATTATAGCGTTAGATCTCTATGAACGATTATATAAGATCCATTCCCTTCAATATACTTGACTGTAATGAAACTGTCATTTGTTTTTGCAGATTTAGAACTTATTTTTCAACGTAAATGAGCTTTTCGAAAGGGAAGTCCCTTATCCTAAAAAAGCTTAATCACTAAGAACATCCGAAATGTAATCAAAGCATTGACAATGTAAACAAGGGCGTTAGTTACAACAACATTGAATTGTAAGTTACTGGAACAAAAACCCAGATTTACGTTGGAGAAACGAATGACTATAACGGACCTTATGAACATGCTCTAGGTTCTCAAATTTTGATTTATTTCACTGAAATTGCGTTAATGGCGATGAAGATGGTTGATTAGTTGCGAAGCGTTGGCAATGCTAGTCAAATACTTGAGCGATAAAAAGGTGAAGTTTCGTATGAAATGTATCGATTATAGTGATAAAATATCGGAATAAGTAATAAAAAATAATAGTGAATATAAAATAAAAGTGAAATATATCGATAAAAGTGACTTATGAAATGTATTGATAACGACAGTCGTATTCTCGGTTGTCTTTGCAATTTGCTTATAAATTTTAATCGTAATCGCGATTTTTTAATCGTATCAATTGAAAATAAGCGCTCCTTTTTCTTTTACTCAAAGCTGTAAACCTCGATGGTATTCCTGCTTGTTGTCCGTTGTTAACGCTTATAAAACTATATTTCTACATCTGTTTATGATTTGGATATCATAAGAGGTTTTACACTGCAGACATCGACCTAATATGAAAGGGAACCGTTTGCTATCTCATATCTTGCACAAGAGAATGCTCAGTGAGATAACTTCTAGTCTAGTGTTATCAATGTTATGAGCGCTTTTATCTTCGAATGAGAGGTTTGCATTGTCAGTACCGTGTGTTGAGGTTTTTCGTATCTGATTCTTTCTATCATTTTAGCTATCATTATTATCACTTTCTTCGCATGTATAATTCGAACACGATCATCATCACACTTGACCTTTCTAAGTTTTATTTAATTATAATAATAGTAATAATAATAATAATAGTAATAATAATAATAATAGTAATAATAATAATAATAGTAATAGTAATAATATAATAATAGTAATAATAATAATAATAGTAATAATATAATAATAGTAATAATAATAGTAATAATAATAATAATAATAGTAATAGTAATAATAATAATAGTAATAATAATAATAATAATAGTAAAAATAATAATATAATAATAGTAATAATAGTAATAAGAATAATAATAGTAATAATAATAGTTTATTCACCACAAACAGGCCGTACCCAGTTACATGTGATCAAATAATAAACTCTTTTTTATTCGTAGTGATATTCTTTACAGTTGCACTGTATCTTTTATTATAACGCCTCAAATATATGTTACCTCATTGAAGATAATGTGTTTCTTGTTGTCTAATACAATTTTCGCTGTATTTTGTACAATCAATCTTGCGTAACGTTATAATATTATATCTGTTCTTTTTAAATCATATATGCTTGCTGTTAAACATTGTATCTATATAAGAATAAATTCTCGGAATGAGGGCAAGAATAGATGAGAGCGTGAAATAAATATCACTTTTTGGGAAACGCTAATTTAATCGGTGCTCCTCAACGTGCGTCAGATGAGTAAGCACTCTGCATGACACAGTGTTGAGGAATACCGTACGATTTTAATTTTAGATTTTAGTCATTCTCTACTTTCTGAGATAAACATCTAACTAGACGGCATAGAATAACTTCGTACTCAGCAATCTTAAGTTTTCCTTTCTTGATTATCCACTCTTTGGTTTACTGTCTTTTATATTTCATAAATTAAATTTTGATATTGCATCTCTTCTTGAACTATTTCATCGATTTTATGCACATATTTAATTGTTGTAGTTTCATGGGGGGTTTCTATTATCTGCTTTAACATTTCAAGCTATCTACATTACGCCCTTTTATATCTTACATTAAAATGTTTAGAATGGAAAACTTGAGCGGATATCTTCTATCAGATATCAGTTTGAAACTCAGATCTTTTAGAAAATTTTCAAACATTTGTATGCTCCATCTTTTCTTGCTGGAAAATAATATGCAGTTCTCAAGTTAATTACAAATCACTTGACTTGGTGCTAATTACTTAAACTCGCGACTCTTAGAGTACTTACCCACTAAGCTGCCCTTATACTTTCGCTAAAGAAATATTTTACTTGATAAATTATCAAATTCATATTTTTAATTTCGAATATAAAAAAAATAAGCGAAAAACTTAATTCCAAAATTTTCGAGGGATATTTCTGCGTAGATCTGCTCCTAAAAACCTAGCAATGTTGTTTACAAGAAATAGAGATCTTTCGTTGGCGTTTGATTAATATTGTTTCGTAGATCATGAAAATTCCGTTCTCTACGTCACCATACTTTTATGGAGTCTATAAAGTTTCCTAGAATTCATCGATAGGACCTTCGAGGGTTTACGAGGAATGACGTACGGAATCTGCAGTTTAAATTTGGGGGCGGAAGTCCGTCAGACGTCGTCCGTGGGTGCTTGCTTCCTTGGCGAGATGTCATTTCCTTAAATCAAACTGTCGCCAAGTCAGATCGTAGAATCACGGATGGAAAATGGGAAAAAGCATGCCCAAAATATTAATCTTCAAAAAAATTATTGTCGTGACTAATGGCGGATCTTGATTTCATTTGTTGTCTGGCTTTCATGCGAACAAAGCTGTGATATGTTATCTAAAAAGGAACCTGATCATTTAGCTCTTCAAATATTGTTAATTTCACTAAGCAAATTTAAAGCCTGAAATAAACGCTGATATCGCGGGATATTATAAAGACCTTTCAATCGTAGTATTTTTTATTTTACATTTTAAATGTTAATATTTTACGCAGTCTTTGTTTGTGATTTCTTTCGTATTTTTAAACAGAACCATTCTGTATCTTTCTTTACGATTTATTAATTTAAAATCAATATTCCGATTTATCGGAAATTTAGCAAGAAATAAAATCAAACTTTACTTGCTCTTCTCTTATAAATATTAGATTTATTCTTTATAAATATTAGAATTATTCTTTTTTGACCGTTGCGATAGCAAAGTACAAGTTGAACCTATGAAATTTTCTAGAACGAAAGGTCCATTTATTCGGATGTAGAATAACTAAACAATTCTTTTTATTCGACTCCAGGATGCATCGGAGGGCGAGTTGGCTGCTACGCAGTGGCGCCGGCCCCGCAAGGATGAAGCAAAGAAGACGTCTCTGGAGCTGGATGCTGCAACGAGACGTGCACTTGGCTCCTGGGCCGCGGTCGAGATAGTTAGCGACTCTACGCCTGTTTTCCCAAGGCCCAATTCCAGTTTCCTCCATGGATTCCTGGAACCACGAATCATTGAAAGTTCATCTGAAAGTGTCTGTCCCCCACAAGGTTCTTCAGAATGCATTTCAAAAATGCTCCCAGAGATCGTTCCAAAAATTTCTTCAACGAGTACCTGCCTCCCCAAAGCTCCCCCAGAAAGTCTATATTTGCCAAAATGCTCCCCAGAAAGTATCTTCCCAAAGAAGAGCCCTCCTCAAGTTCCCCCGAAATCCTCACCAGAAAGTGCATTTCCTCCAAAGATCCCTGCCGAGGGTCGTTTCCCTACGAGAGGCCATCAAGAGTGTATCTACTTCCCGAGTAAGATATCTGATGGAGAGAAGAAAACAACAGGAAATTCAATTCCTCCAAAGAAACCTGTGGATGCTGCTTGCATTACAAAGAGTCTTCCATCTATTCATCCACCCAAGCATCCCACGGAAAATCCTCCATGCCCAAAAGAAACATCATCGTCTAGAATTACCAAAATAGACAGAGATGGTAAGGATATTTCTTCAGTAGCTCTCTGCCCAAAAGCAACATTACCCCCTAAAATCACCAAAATCTGCAGTGAAGGACAAGCTGTCGTTTCTTCGGAAACTCCATCTGACGATCCTGGTAGGGCTACAAAAGAAAAACTCTTATTAAGAAGGAAGGAGGATGCAGATGAAGAAGGGAGTGAAGATGGACTTAGTTCCTCCAAGAGACTCACTAGTGGCCCTCCATCTGCTTCCAAAAAACCCTCATTCAGGGTGGCGCGTAGAAGGGACTCAAGGAGAAAGGAGTCTAGGAGATGCAGCAAAGTGGCCAGCCTTGCATCCAAGTTTGATGCAATGGTTATGGAATCTTCAAAGGGAAGAGTGCAGAGGACATTGTCCCAGAAGGGATCTGTTGGCTCAAAGAAAAGGAAAGTAGAAGCAGAGGTGTGTAGAAGGGGAAGGAGGAGGGCTGAAGAGGGTAAGTCAGAGCATCCGGCTGGAACTAGTGTGAAAGACACAATCCGTATGTTTGAGGGAAATTTAAATAAAAAGGAACAAGTTTTTAACCTATTAGAGGCTAGCCGAGAGAAAGGAGAGGAATTAGTGAAGGGAAAACTGTGCAAAGATGTAGAAGAACTTGATGGGCTAGTAAATGGAACTGAAGAGAATGAAGAGAAAGAATTGAACAGAGCAAAGAAAGAAGAAGGAAGAGTAGTTTATGGATCTGAGAAAGTAGAAAGGGTAGATAATAGATTGAAGAAAGAAGACGAAAAAGTTATCTATGGATTCAGGAAAGAAGAAGAAAAAAAGGTAGTTTATGGATATAAGAAAGAAGAGAGAGTTGTTCATATGTCAACAAAAAAGGAAGAAAATATTGTTTGTGTAACAAGAGAAGAAGAAGAAGAAGAAGAAGAAGAAGAAGAAGAAGAAGAAGAAGAAAGTATTGTCTATGAACTAAAGGAAGAAGAAGAAATTGAATTAAGAGAAGAAGAGGAAGTAGATTCAAAGAATAACAAAGGCAAATCAGAAGAAGAGATGGAGATGCAGAGGAAGGAAGAGGATGAAGAGGGAGGCTATGAATTAGTTGGAACATCAGCTCCACCAATGAAGCCTAACTCATCCTTCTTATGGGGAGAGAGGTTCAGTTGTGAAAGGTCTATATACAGCGGGCGTCTTCCTGGATATGCCACAGTAGTAGAAGAGGATTGCTATGATGATGTGGGCCCTCCGGTTATGCAGAAGGAAGGGGTGAGAGTCGAGGGTGCATATGATGTGGTACCACTGCCAGAGACATTGGCTGCTGAGATGGCCTCCGTGTCCGACTGCTATGAATCAATATATATTGGGGGGGATGGTAGAGTACCGGAAAGCAGAGGTGGGAGTGGAAGTGATAGCTTCAGTGGAATTGAGGTGAAGAGTAACAGTTTGTATGGGAGGTGTGGATCTATGCTCTCAGATGATGGAGGCTCATGCAGTTCTGAAGGTAAGCTTTCTTCTTTTCAATCCTTTGCTAAAACATCTTAAAATAAACATCTGCTGAGTGTATTTCAGTAAAAGGCTGAATAAAATTTGCAAATTATCTTTATAAATATCTTTATGTTCTCTGTCTTTATCTGTTACTCTTCCTGTATAAGAACAGTTACTTCAACCATTGATTTAGATATTTAGTATTTCTTAATAAACCTGTCCTGACACAGTAAGGATAAGGAGATAAAGGACGATGACAAATAAGTAATTCTTAACATATTAAAGTGCACTTAACGTTAATAATTTTGCTTTTTTCTATTTTCTATTATTTATGTAAATATTTCTTCATTCTAATCTTACCTCCTATTCTCAAAAATTTTACCTTACTGGGAAAATATTTTCCTATTTCTCAGAAAAAAAATTGAATTGAAAGTTGAATATCTTTTTTTGCTTTATTGGTTGTAAACATATTCTTTTATTTTCTCTTGGTTTAAAGAATATCATTTTAAACTTTTAGGATATAATTTTCACCTTGAATCTCAAGGTTACTATGATATTGAAGTTTTGAAATCCAGATTATCACTCCGTTTCATTTATTTTCATTTACTATTACCCTATATAGAATTTTTCCTCTTCGATAACAAGCCATCTAGTAGCAAAATTGGAACACCCTATTGATTTCTCTATTATATGCATACATTTGTAAAATAAATACCATTTAAATAGAAGGATAGTAAGCAATTATATTTTTAGTTATTTACTTCCTTGAATTCTGTGTTTAAGTAGAAATAATAATGTTCTGTATTATGAATTGTAAGTCTTGCCATGACATATATATATATATACTTTACTTCTATCCCTTTTGAGTTTAGCATACACTGGTTTTTTGCCAGTGAAAAAACCAAAAGTTTTGCCTTATTCTCTTTACTCAGCACACCATATATTTCTTACGGACTTATTAATATTTTTAATCATTTTAAATTTAAAAATCTGCCATTTTCAGAACTGATACCAATAAATTGTAAAATTTTTCTTTCAAATATCATAACTAGTCATTCTATTCCCTAGTAAAACATTGATCCTTTAGTGTGTACATGGGTGGTCTGAACATTTGGCAATTTCTCGATATGTTTTCTGAAAATTTTCTAAATATTTCTCAAAAATCTGGGGTAGGAAACTTTTCAGATCACCTTCGTATAAGGTTAAAGATAAAAAATTGCAAACTTTCACATTTGAGGTTTCAGAAGAAAATTCCATGTTATGGTATTAGACCAGCTTGCTTTAATTGATTGAAAACTATAAATAAAAATAAAGATGTATATTTATAGACATCAGTAATGATGAATCTGAAGCTGGTTACTAATATTTGGTTTGCCTACATAGTATAACTCATTATAGGAAGAAGAAGAGCATTGAATCTAATCTTTTCCAATGATTGATTACATTTTCAGGGATAGCAGTGCATGAAGTGCTCTCATATCAACTGTCCTCAGTAATGAAAGGACACGAATTGGAGCGAAGGAGTGAAACTAGTGATGAATGGGTTGATGTTGATGTATCCACAGATGATGAATCAACTGGAACTGCGCCCCTGTAAGTAAAGTTCTTTTCTCTTGTGGGTTTGAATATTTTCCATTAATATTTAGATGTACCTGCTGTGGTGCTTGTACTTACAGCATTTTTCATGATACCCAAATATCTTCCTGTTTCCAAGAAAAGGATACGATACTTCGCACATATGAAAAGCAAACACTACTTTGAAAAGATTTGAGAGTGTCTTCTCACAAGTTTTTTGTCAGTCATATGAACTTTTACAGTTAAAATTCAAAAATATCTTTTATGGCTATTTAATAATCTATAATGCAATATTTTTTATATTTGCTATTGTACATTATATTATTCCAGGTTAAAAATAGAAGTATGTCCAAGTTGTATTTTAATAAGTTTACTTTTAAATATCAAAATAATTTTCACCACTGTGAAAATGTGGTTAAAATAAAAAAATATTATAAAAAGGTGTAATTTGTTATTGTTGAATCCTAAATTAAAATCAAATGTATGGATTTATTTATTTTGAATCGTATTGCATCATATTTTGTTTAATAGAAGTGTTGAATTAATAATCAATTATATCTTCAAGAAGTTTTTGGGAGCATCATTAGTATAATTGGTTGAGTACTAAATACCTCAAAATTTAGATTCTTACTTATCATATGCTCATAGTAATAATCATAGAAAGGTTATGGATAAATTTGTCAGTGATATCTTAGTTTTATGCTGTACCTAGGCCATTGTATTATTTCACTATTAATGATAAACTATGATTTAACCAGGAAGTGATGCTTCTTTTCAATCATATTCATTTCATCTTCCTATTTTTAGTTTCTGTGAGAGACTATCGCGTGGACGCCGAAGTCCCAAATGGTCTAAGAAAGTCCGCCGAGAATGGAGTAGCAGGAGCAGAAAGAGTAAGCAATTTAACAATAAATATAGATATTTTCACATTTCAATTTCTTGTGTAATATATAGTGATTATTTAACTATCAATATTAAATAGATTCAGTCATTATTAATGTTTAGTGTTAGAAGTGAAATATATTATGACATTGAATTTTGATGTCTTAAGACAATCATCAAACATTTAGACAAAAGTCATTCAATGATTTTGTGATTATGGTACTAAAATTATCAAAACAATCCCTATATGCCAGTTTATTTACTTAATATTATTATTATTTTTATGTTAATCCTCCAAATTTATTTTACCATCTTCAAAATATATTTTTATTATTTAATTCACAGTTCATTTTTGTCTAATATCTTCATAGGCCTCAAAAGCTAAAGAAATAATTATATTAAAGGGGTACAAAAAGTAGTAAAATACACATTTAAAAAAAAATTTTATAGTGAGAGTCATTTTACTCCTAAATAAAACTGTAACATGTAGTATATAATCAGGTTGTAAATTAAAGATTTGAATCTTTTTCATTTGAAATCGTAGTTGAATTTTTCACATTCTCATATTTCAAATGTTTGCTGTTATAATATTGAATTGTATTATATGCTTGTTTAATGTTTTACAGAACATGCTCTAATTCAATGGGCATTGAACTCTGTAACTAGAGAAACAGATAACTGACGAAGTAAATGGATCACAACTAAAATGACATAAGAATTTTTAATTACAATAAATACTTCAAAGCATCTGAAAAACCTAATTGAACCTATTTTTGGAATTCATGTTCCTATTTCTTACTTTTTGTATGTCCTAAGATGAGATGTTAGAAAAGTGCGTGGCTAGAATATATAGGGAATATGTTTGTCAACTTGCCATATGGGACGCTCAATCTGATAAATTTCTTTCTAACCTCAATATAAACTCTATCATTCTTCTTGGATGTAAAAGTATATCTGAGGACACTCATTTTAAAACAATTGATTCTTAAAGAAAAGAATATAAATTATTATTGGTTGAATTAGGAAGTTTTTGTTCACTATTATTACAACAAGATATGTAGACTGAAGCTTAAAATGATTTTTAAAAATTTCTTTCTATAAAACATTTCAGATAAAATTATGAAAGTGCGATTTAAGTGTATAATTAATATTAAGGTAAAATCAAAATCCAAGTTTGAAGAAGGTGATAAAATTAAATTTATTTTTAAAAATAACGTCGCTTCTCTTTCTCCTGGGGAAGGTAATTTCGGCCTTCTGTTGCGTAGTTGTTATATCAATTTTATCCTCAGGAAAGAACGTTTTCCAGAATTTTTAGCGGGAAGAAAATAGCTCATTTTGTTTTGGTTGGAGAGCATATTAGCCCTTCTACTCATTCATAAGTTTAGTATAAACTTAATTCCATGTCCATGTTTATGTCAGCAGCAAATGTAATCGTAGATCATTTTCTGCATCCTGTTCTATCTGGAAAACAAGATTTCCTTTTTTGACGCGGGGAGAGAGGGAAGAGAGAAAATGTCGAGCACCAACGCGCCACCTGTCAGGTGAAACTGCGAATTAGAATGGGAAAGTCTTCGAGGACGATTCATTGGTCAGGAGTCTTGTTTTTTTCCAGATGTGTGTTGTTGTGACATAGTGAAGAATGATTTGGACGTTAAAATTCGTTGATTGTGTTGCTATACGTTTGACAGTTTATAATATACGTACAGTTTAGAAGTGTTTTGCTAGAATTTATATCAGTGTCTTTTCTTCTAGTTGCAACTCGCTTCTGTTGTGAACAGTGTGGGCGGTCACTTTCACATTCTGTGAATTTCACTTAATTGTTTCTGCTTGCATATAATTAAGTTCAGCAGTCTGTTACTCTTCGACATCGTTTCGAAAGCGTTAATTGAACATCAAATCACCAATTTTACGATCACTGAGAGCAAATCTTCCAGTGTTTCCTCATTTCAATGGCACTATTAGTCATCGATCCGAAACCTGATGTGTACCAAGTTTGTGTAAACATTATCTTGATGTAATTAAACCTTTCCTTATGGGACAAGTCGCTAAAACAATGGTACATAATATTAAAATTGAACATGTGAAATTTTTGACATGGAGGGGACATGGACTGTTTGTGTTACGTCCTCTTCATTCCTTTACGTTGGTGTAGAAAAAAATGGAAATAAGCGAAACAGAGGTCCCCCACCACCTCCTCCTCCTCGAAGGAAAATTGTACGGAAAGACTTCGTTTGCTTCCGAACTACGTATCTTTGTGGAGGTGGGAAAGAAATGCAAGAATTATCAACTTTTTTGCATCCAGAAGGTTAGTTTCGTATCTAATTATATTTCTTGAAGAATTGTGCGGCAAACATGATTTCAAATTATATTTTTCCGACGGCAGTTTCCTTGAAGATTAATATCACGAAGCTAATTGTAAGGAAGTTTTTTTTTTGAGAATATAAGCGACCACTTTAATAAATTTAACTATTCAGATAAAATGCCTTTGACGTACTATTAACAATAAAATAATAGCCAGTGACTTCATAGCGAATGATATTTAAGTGCGTACGAGAGTTGAAATCTCCATCGAATCATCATAGAGAGAACTTTTGATGAACAATCAATTTGAGTATTACTAGGTAGCATATGAATATCTTATCATTCTTGTTCCCACCAACTTAATAATTAGTGAAAAGGGTAACATGTATTTATATCTTACCTTCATTTAGCATAAAAAGAAAAGTATATTTTTGATTAGGCATTCTTATCATTAGAATTTTGTGAAATTGAATTAGTTTATTAGTTTAGATTATTTCTCTTAAGTTAGTTTTTTATATCATACTGTATATTTACTTTGTGGACTCTCCTCTCTCTTTTGCTCTGACATCTGTTCATATTAATTTGTCATAATATTTCAGTTATAAATTAATGATATTCTGTGTTACTGGAGAATCCTTAATAATTTTCAGATTTCAAATATTTTCACATCATTGCCCATTGGTGAATGATTTATTTTAAAGTTCAGCCCATTATAAACTTTTGCAGGCAAAGAAGCCTTGGAAGTGGAGACAGAACAACATCACTATGAGACTCTATATGAGATGGTGGGTGAAGCAGCTCACATAGAGTCTCACCCAGTTGTGGAAACAGAGGTAGTTCCCCCTCAAAGGCAGCATGCTCTTCCTTATGAAAATCTCAGTGATGGAGAATATTCTGATTCATTTGACTCCGATGTGACTGCAGAGTTTGATGATCAAGTGCCTACAAGAGTGAGTTTTATTGAATATGCCTTAGTAAAGATATAACTTCATTATTGTAGATCACACTCTGGCTGTATGAAATCTGTCACTTGTCAATTCTGTGGGTAGTTTTTCATTCTTGGAAAACTTTATTAATATTTTATGATGCAATAGAAATACAGTAGTTATGAAACTTTTGATAGTGCATATTAAAATCTTTTAATGCTGAGCCTTTGCTATTGTATATATAGCAAGAAATGCAGCGGCAATTCTATCAAAATGTAGCAACTTAAAAAATATAATAATGTAAAGCTAATATTTCCTTGTCTGTATGTAATTTTTTATAATTGATCAGGTTTACTGGGTTATAATGAATTCTAAAAAGTCAGTTGTATAACTGCATAACATAACAGGTGTTTCACTCTATTGAACTGAGTTTTAAGTTAATTTATTGCTCAATATTTTAATTAGCTTCTTGAATTTATACATTTATGTTTTGTTATGAATACTATGTCTACGTAAATACCTTGCTAGCCAACTTTCAGCACGTGGTAGGGGATATGTGCACCAAGACTCTATTTCCCTAATCGATTAATTTAGCATATTATTTGTAGGAAAAAGGACTCTATGCTATTCTTTAGAGGCTGTTCCCAAAGTATTGAAATAAGCTGAATAAGATGTAGGAATTGGTCTATTTTTGCAAACTGCTTTCATACTGTATTCAGATTAATTGCTTGTGTATCAAATATTAAAAAATATGGAAAATTTTGAAACAGCACTCTTGATATTGAGAAATTTATTGACCACAATCACCTATTTTTTTCCTTATCTTGTCTTTCACAACATATATAATATATTTCAACTCTGTCTAATGGAGATGCACATCTGTACCCATAAAAATCTTAGCATTTTGATTAAGCTATATTCTTCATTATCATTTTAAAAATTTTGATATCACTCAATTTAAACTATGTTATCCCTTAAAGAAATTAATATAATTCTTTTCTTCAACAGGAACTGCCTAGTATTCCCAATGAGTTGCCTAAGTTAACACAGTCATTAGCTGATGCACCTGTGCCTGGAGCAAATAATAATGGGATCACGAAGAAGATGGCCAAAGTAGCAGGGAAGAAAATGCAAGAACTTAGGAAGAATTGGACCATGAGGAAACATGATATTTCTCGTAGCCTCAAACAGATGAGCAAGAGACGTGCAAGTGAGGTCACTGTTCCAGGTATTGTGCTTTGGGTCTGAGGATCATATGTACATATATATATATATATATATGTATATATGTATTTATTTATTTATAGTGAGGATAATGAATTGCATTATGCTTGTCATTTATAACTTTTGTTATCCTGGCTTATGGTATCAAGTTGATTAAACCATAATTTTAATTAGTGTTATCCAAATTTAATATGTCTTGATCATAAGTTACATGAAAATATGCAGATAAAAAATATTTGTAGGCTATTACATTTCATTATTTTGTGTTCTGAACAGAGTTTTCTCTATTTAATCTCACACCTCTAAATTATGATACAGTTGCAACTTTTTTCTTCTAATTCATTTGATGTATATGTATTAGTTTATTAATGAAAGTGATCTCTCACTTATTTAGCAAAATATTTCATAATAATAGAAATATCACTGTAAAGTTAATAATTTTAAAAAGAGGTAACTTAGACAGTCAAGTATATCCAAATTATTTTTTCATTATTTATCTATTTCTCTATTATTATAAAGAAAGTGGAAATGGAAATTACTCATGGACAGATAACAGAAAATAATCACGCCACAGCTAACCAAAACTTGTTATTTATTTAATTATTTTCAAAATTAATGCTAAATATATGCATATATATCACTAACAATTTTATGTATGTGTATACGAGTAAAGGTATGCTTGCTGACAGCAAGCAATGTGATAATATGTCTTTTAATAAAATGTAAGATTTTTCGAAATATTATTCTGAAAGGCCATGCTAAACATAACGTAAATGGACATTTTCGCAGCGAGCTTTGCATTGATTTTGATTTCCCATGCATTTCTTACAGCAACATTATTCCTGCCCCGGCGTCGAACCAAGGCCATCCTACGAAAGTTACTGTTATCTTCCGCTTGAATATGATTGACTTTATAAACACTCCAAATTTCAAAAGGAAATTCATTCAGGGAGTACCTCAAAATGTATCCTAAATTCCCTATGCATTTCAAATGGAGATATAGTTAACGCCCCCTAGCATAGAACCAATGACCTTTTACGACTATCTTAGGATAGCTTTTAAATGAGAATGGTCCCCTTAATGGCTGTGTGAAATTTTGAACCTCTGCGCAGTTGGGAAGTGTCATAAAAAGCTTTTGGAAATATGGCCAATGTATTTTAAACAGGAAAATCGAGATTACGGGTACAAGTATTTTTAAAAATTATTTGAAAAACTGCCCCATGCATTCTTACGGGGGAAAGTCGATTTTTTGGGCCTCCTAGAATCGAACCCATGATATGTAGGGTGGATTTCCGAATTTTTCCTGAGTGAGATTTATTGGGCCATTAAGAAAAAAAATCGGTGGCTCCTTTGCCCCAGCAGTTTGGGCCTGACTTTAATATCCTATATAAATATATCTATAAATAGGTTATATCCCCCCAAAGCATCTATATATAATAGATATGCATTTATTTATTTTTCTCTATTTAGGCTGCTGTGAGACAAGTTTCAGATGCATCTTATTGATATATTGTTTCTTTCTAAATCTATTTTCTTCATTGAATCTCTTATGTGTCCATATGACTCGATTATTATTTTGCAATTTTGATGTATTTGCTTTTCAATAGTTCTGAAGTGGTATATTTCATTGCAGGAATGACATCCCATCCACAACCCCCTCTTCCTCCTACTCCGGATTCTGAGGCTCCTGCACTACCTCCCCCTCGCACAACTTCCATACCCAAAGAACTGCCATGCAGGTCCATACCTCCTTCTATGGACCCTCCCCCTCTCAACAAGTCTGTGTCATCTGGCAATTTGACTGGACGCAAGTACTGGTCTTTCAAAAGCAGATTTGGTCGTCGTCAGTCTTCATCAACATCCTCCCTACAGAACTGTGCCTCACCATCATCATCACCTTCATCGTCCACTTTCTACCTCACAGATACAGTAAATGCTGACACAGGACTAAAGGAAAACACCAATGACAAGCGGCAGTCAGTAAGGTATGTCTAGTAAATAAAAAATATCAAAAATTTAATGAAAAATTGAGGAATTAATAATCTTAAAAATATTAGTTGATCCTCTCATTTTTTTTAATCATCCTTTTCTTTAAATAATTGAATTACTACCTTCTTTCATTTACTTAGACCGCTGAACATTATATATCATGTTCTTTATTAACTTGTTTCTATTTTGTATTTCCCTTTTTTCATATCCTTAATCTATATTGGGAAAGGTAATGACACAAATGAAGAAATTAATTTACATATCTCATATACCTGAATCTAATCAATTTTAGTTACTCTTTGTCGTTTAAGTTGTGGGATGAATGATTATTACCCTGATGTAGACTCGTAAAAAATTCTAAAGTAATAAATTTTTAATTTGTAATTAAAATATACTTCTTTTGTCATCCCTTAAAAATGCTGAAAGTCACGTTTTTATTGAAATGAACAAAATGCTTTCTTCTTTTTATAATGATTTGAGTTGTACTTTGAATGGACTTGTTAAATTTATATTTCTAGTCCTGAGAACAAAACCATAGATGGGCCTTCACGTTTGAGCATTGCAGCTGAGGAAAAGAAACCAAGAGAAGAGAGGCAAAGGGTTTCAGTGGGAGCTGGGAAACCACCGGTCAACCGAAGATTATCAGTGCGACCTCAAGGACCTCCTCCTCCACCTCCAAATGTTTCTCAAAATGGAGCCACTAAGTCATTGAATATGCCGTATGCTTCACCCTCATCTGCTTCGTCCTCATCATCTTCTTCGTCCCCATATGCCTTCACTTCCCCCACCACATCTTGGTACATTGATGTTGATCTGCTTAATTCAGGTGTTCTTGACCATACCAGTAAGTATATCTTTAAAACTTTTTAAGTACTTTCCCATAATTTCTTAGTAATGCTCCTTAGTAAAAATATTTATTTTCTATTTATTATATCTTTTTTATTTCTTTTTCTATTTATTATTCATAATGAGCGGTATTAATATAAATCAACTGATTATAAATTCTTTTATTAATTTTTTAAATCCTGAGAATGTTATTTGTGGCCTCTTCATTATTTATTATTTTATTTTTATATTTTTAAAAATATAGTTCTACCACTTTCCTTCCCTTTTAATATGTGTTATTTTTCATTTCTCGTGATCCAATATTTTTTCATTATTGACCATTTGGTGTTTTTGATTTCAGATAATGGTAGAGTCACAGAATCAAGCGATTCCTCATCCTCTACAGTTGCCAGTCCTGAGGGCAGTGTAATCCACGGACAATTTGTAGATGAGCCTCTTTACCAATTTTATGCAGCTTCTGTTGCTGAGGTTTGTATAACTTCTTTGTACATTTCCTTTAGTGAACAATTTTAATTTAGAGTTCAAACCTTCTATGCATCTTATATTCATATTGTAGAAAGTTACAAGAGACTTGTCTGAGGATTTTGATTCTGATGGTTATGAAGAAATAAGGGACTTAAAGTCCCAAATGCAGCAACGTCCCAAAGCAATGGACCTAGTACATCACAAGGAAGGTTGCAGAACCCTCTGGTGTCAAATTCCTGAAGTTTTGGCCAGTGGTTTACTTGGTAAGTAAGTTTAGTGGCTATTGTTATTTTCCTGGAAGCTCATTATTTTCAATGAAGAAATTGAGAGAAGCTGGTTATTTTTACAGCCTTTAAGACTCATATGTCTAAAAAAAAATATGATATGAAATAAAAATATTGCCCTCTTTCATTGTCAAATGAAGAGTGTTTCACCTTATAGTCATAAATTAACAGGGCCTTAACTATAATTAAACTGCCTTACCTTAGTGGGTATTGTCTGATTATATTTTAACTCCAATTGTGCAGCGGCTCACTTAGTTTAAATTTTTTTATTATTGAGAAAAATGAATTTGTTAAGTAAAGAAAGACTGGTCTTAACAAAGTTATGCTGTATTAATAAAAGATTTAATGAAGGTTTTGGCTATAAATGAATCAACTCTTACTCTGAATATAATTTTAATTATGAATTTGTTTTACAGATCAGTTTAATTCTTATCAAAAGAAAATTCAGGAGGCCAAGTTTGAAGTGATTACATCTGAGGCATCTTATCTTAAGTCACTCGATATTCTCTATTCACACTTTTTGGAAGCCCAAGTTTTTAAGGATCAGAATCTTTTAAGTAAAGCAGACAGAAATACGTTATTCTCAAATGTTTTGCCAGGTGATTAACTTTATGTATATTTGTTAACTTTCATTTGATTGAATTATTAGTTATATATATTTTCAAATTTATAAAGTTATAGATGCATTCAAACATATTTATGAATAAATTATCTGAATTCATTTTCACTCTGATGCCAACATAGTTTTTCAAAGGACAATCTTCATTGACATGTGTCTTTAATTATAAATAATAAGGCATGACTATCTGTATACTTCAATCTTCACATGATTGCACTCAGATATGTATTAAAACATTTTCTCACATTTTTCCATGGTACTTAAAATTTTTTGTTGAATTCTTAGTTTGTGTGATTGTGTATTAAGTTATTTATATATCTAATAATGTCCTTTTTTTGAAAAAAAAATCAGTTAAACAGTGCTCTGAAAAGTTTTTGGCAGATTTGGAAAGGTGTTGGCAGGAAGATATTCTTCTCCAAGAAATCTGTGAAATAATTTTCCATCATGCAGAAAAGTATTTTGGAGTTTATGTTAAATATTGCTCAAATCAGGTTCACCTGGATAGAGCTCTTCATCGACTCAAGTGAGTAGAACTTGGTTAAAATTGTTTCAATGGTTATATTGCATATTTTAATTGCAATCCTGTGATTTAGTTGTAAAAATATTTTATGTTCTATATTCTATTTTTGTCTAATATTTTTATTCATTTCAAGTGAATAATTATCCTGCTATTTTTGGTTTCTCTAAGGTTTTTACTGAAGAATGTCACAAGTAACATGTCATTCATTATTTATGTTAATAAAACATTTTTACTGGAGACAAGTCAGACTGCATTTGGCTTACATTTACTTAAATCTTCAATATGTTGGTTTAATTAGAATTGTTTGAAAATATTTGTGTTGTATTTGTCTATCATCAGATATATCTGCTATAGCTTCAGTTTAATTCCTGCATGTAAAAGTAATTCCTCTTCAATTAGGAGCATTTGGTGATTCTAAACAAAGAAGATAATGACAAGTAGGCACCTTTCTTCCCTAGCTTGTAACTCTTTCTTTTTCATGAAAGAGCTCTGGACCATTAATATACATAATTCCCTTTCATCCTTAAACCATGAGTAAATTCCTACAAGAAGTTAAGTAGTTAGAGGTGTATCTTGCATTGGATTTACTTTAATGAGAGTAAAGAAAACACGCTGTTCATTTCAATGTGAAATCTAACTAAAAATATATTTCACTTCATCATAAATATTATCTATGAGTGTAAAAATATTTCTCTGGTATGATCTTATTTAAGATTTATTTCCATTCTTTACTGAGGATATAGCTCAAATATTAAATATGAATAATCAAGAGTTGACACATTGACACTAGGCCAACTAAGTGAGATTAATTCTAATTTTCATTTATAGGAAATCTGCTCAGTTTATTGAGGCATTATCTTCTTTAGAGGCACATCCTGTGTGTCAATCACTTTCATTGCATTCTTTCCTGATGCTTCCCATGCAAAGGGTCACACGCCTCCCTCTTCTTGTTGATGCCATCTTACGAAGAATGCCCAGCACTGATCCTCAGTATGAGATCTGTCAAGTGGCCCTTGCCACTCTAAACAAGGTATTTGTGATGTGATGTAAATTATCCTTTTTCTGATAATGAATCATTTTTCTAACCTTATTACTCACAGCATCATTTCATTAAAAATACGTGTTTAATCAAATATTAAAGATACTAATCTAGAACAGTAGCTCACAGTAGTTCTCAGAAATACTATAATCGTTATCAATCCTTTTCTGAAGTTCAAATCCTGGTGGAGGAAATTTTCCTCTCAGGGTGTGGATGTTAGTGAGCGTTTATTGTTAAGTTATGAATCTCACTTTAACTGTCCTTGAGGTGACTGTTTGTGCAGTTTTTATTGAATGAATAAATAAGTAAAAATACCCACAGGTGGTGCAGGACTGTAATGAAGGTGCTCGACAGGCAGAGCGCCTCGAAGAGATGAGGGAACTTTGCCAGCAGCTGGATTTCCGAGAGGTGGGCAGCCCATCTCTTTTAGCTGGAGGTCGTTGGCTTGTGAGGAAGGGAGAATTGGTTCATTTGTTTTGTAGAGATGACTTTATTACTCACTCCAATGTCAGTTCATCAACAACGCCATCTACTGTTCCCTCGCCATCCAGTAGCAAACTCACTTTTGGACGTAGAATAACCAAACACTTGCTGTATCTATTTCTCTTCACCGATCTATTAGTCATCACAAAGAAAAAAGGGTAAGTTATTTTCTTATTTGGCATTTATATGTTGTGTTTAAAAATTTTATCAAAGGAAGAGCTTCATTATTTCCTTTATTTATGGTTCTCTATGTTGTAATATTTTTCAGTGAGAATCATTATTTAGTTCTTGATTACTGCCCAAGAAATCTTTTGGAGGTGGTTGCAGAAGGAAACAGTAGCATACACCAACTGCCCCCTAAGTATGGTGGAGAAGCTGGACGCAACATCTTTCTTCTCTCTCTTCTGCAGAATCATGATGGCAAGACAATAGAAATGGTATGAATTACAAGAAGTGTTATTTACTGCTTGTTATATAACTATTTAAATGCAAAGCATGTGCTTCTTAATACTTAGTTATAGATGCATAAATGTACTCAATGAGCTACTTTGCGCTTTAAATTTTGTATCAAGCTTACATAAAGATTTAGATGTCTATATTTTATTAAAATATCTGAATTTTGAGTATTTTTGAAATAACTTAATTACAAAAATATAAGTCCAACATTCTCTTAAAAGAATGGAAATAATTTTATTTTGTTGGTATATATAAATATTGTGGAATATATATTATTATATTAACCTTTTATCATGATAGTTAATAAATTTCTTGTTGAACAGATCCTCTCAACGCCGCAGGAGTCTGAAAAAGAGCGTTGGCTGCAAGTATTTACCCCTGCTTCTTCCAGCAACCCAGATGAACAAGTTTATGAAGAATGGGATTGCCCTCAAGTGGCTGCCATTCATCCTTATGTCGCCCAGCAACCTGATGAACTCTCTCTGGAAACTTCTGATGTTGTTAATGTTCTTAGAAAATTAAGTGATGGTAATTATTTGTATTGATTTTTGTTGCTTAGGAATTATAAAGTTATGTTTTACATTTTTTTATTTTTCTTCCCTCATCAAGCATAAAAAAGTATTCAAGCTTTGACTAATCTTTCATAACCTTTATATATTCCTATGGTTTAATGTATATATTTTTCTCCACTTAGGTTGGTATTTAGGTGAGAGGATTAGAGACGGAGAGAAGGGATGGTTCCCTGCCAATCACTGCTCTCAGATCATGTCTGCTCACGTGCGAGCTAAGAATCTCAGACAAAGATACAGACTACTTGCATTATCTGGGGATTACCTGGACCAGCAGAGAAAGAATAAGTCCATTGAAAAGGCTGCAAAGAAGAAGAAGAAGCATAGGAAGGAATCAAAGAAGGAATGAAAATATTTTTGTTTGTATAGTATCATGTAATTTTTAATTGCCGTGTAATTAAAAATTTCAATTCATTGTTACATAAATAATTAATTATGAGACACAACATGTGATATTTTTTTATTGTCTCACATATTTTTATCGTTTGTTAATAAAAATTATGAAAAGGATCATATTTTTGAGCTGTTATGTAACCACTCAATGTGGAATATTCCTTATAATTTGGATATGGTAAACAATTCAGAAGTCTCTGTATATTTTGTGAATGAATGTGTCTATTTATATATATGAAAATTTTGTATAAAGTGTTATTTTTCAATTATTTCCAAGTGTCTGATTAATTTCAAGTTTTCTGTTGTGGTATGAATCTCATGTGAAAGTGATATCTCCTGAGATACATTATTAATTAATTCAATTCAAAAAAGCTTATATCTTGCAAATTTTGCACAAGAAAGAATTTAACAGTGTACAAATATTGTCCATAAAATTATTGTGAAGCTTCTTTTAACCTTATAAATGTGTCACTATTTAGTATTCTGCAATTTGTCTTCTATATCAGAATGTTCATTCATTGGTCCACTATAATTGAAGCTCTGTAGCATCCTGGTTTTATGTCCTAGCAGTAACTTGATAAGACAATTTACAAATCTGTTGATTCCTTTCCAGTTGAATATTTGCACTTTTCACTAAAAATCATCGAGCCACTAAAACTCATTAGATACCATTCCTTTGTTAAACACTACAGTTTTATTGTCTTGGGTTGAAACCGTATAGACAGCTGTACTTCCATTTTCATTGAAGTAGACTTCTTCTCAGAACTTGTCATGGAAGATGTTAAATCATCTTTCATAACAGAGTAGCTTGCTCTGAACATCAATTTTTTTAAACTAAAAGAATAGAATTGTTATTGCGAAGAGCTTATTTACAGTTCGTTGATCATTTATTTTTTCTAGGAAAAGTATCATATTTTCCTTCAATTAATTTACTATTCACTTTCTACTGAATAGATTTCATGAAAACTCTTTTATTCTATTATTATATTCTATTTATCTATTATATTCTTTTATTTATCTTGGCTGAAATTTCCATATGAATTTTTTATATCCACCATTGGTTCAAATCACAAATATTTTGAAGTTATCTTTCATTGTTAATTGAATACTGTAGGATAAAGACAAAGGGAACAACCTTGCTCATTCTTGGCCTAAACTTTTTGGATAACTCGTCAACCTAACTATTACAGTTAAAGTACAGTGTTGGAACAGTATTACTTGTTAAGTAAAAAATGTTTTTATATCTTCCCATAAAGATATTCACCATATGTCTCGCACTTTGTTTCCAAATTATCGAATTTATTAAGGTGAGAGTGAAACTTACTTTGATGAATTTAATATTCAACGTATAATTGAGGAAAAAAGTTCAATTAGGGCTGAGTGGCTTTAAATTAATCCAAGCTCTCCGGGCGTGAAAATAATGGCAAAAAATTATATTTCTTGTAAACGCTCATAATGATCCAAATGCAGGAACAAGTTACTTTTAATTGCTCGTAAGTCTTATACATCGGCTCAGAAAAGAATAGAGTGTCATTGAAATTTACTGCACTAAGAAAGTAAGTTGAAAATGCTAGGTAAAAAATCCTAAGAATTCTTTCAGAGATACCAAATCTAAATGTTTTTTAAATCTGTTTTCGAGGCGGTGATGTTCAATCGCATACTTCTTGATGACTTCATAGGTCAAGCAATTTGCATATGATTCAGCGAAGGGGATAAACTAATAGGATAGTAGATAAACATCTATTCGACTAGCTTGTATTAAGCTCTATCATAAAAGCGTAAAAAGGAGGAACGACATGGAACTTACAAATTTGTGAGATCGAACTGATACCGGTGCATTTGCACATTTTTTAATATCCTTTGAGGAAAGAAACTTGAAAATCTTCAAAAGAATTATATTCTCTTTACATTCACTTGCATACTATAAAATACATTAACAGCATAATGTAATTTTAGTTAATGTTTTTTCTTTAATTGAAGGGAAAATTTTAATCCATAGACTCTTCCTTTCCCATTGATTACTTTATCACTAATTCTCTAATGTATCCATGTAGTATTGCGTTAATAAAAATAGAATGCAACCAATCGCGGAGCTTGAATGCTTGGGATTATATTTCTCGCGCGTGATGGAAGAAAGCTGTTATATTAAGTACAAATAAATCAAAGATAATACCATGAATTTTTGACATGATGAACGATCGAGAATCTATCATGAATTGATGATGTAACCTCAGTTTTCTCTCGCCAACTTCCTCTTCACAAGAATTCCGGAAGTACGCAATTTCAATTCGTCCTCTTCAATCTTCGGCTACAAAAATTTTCTCCGAGCGATCTATTGTCATTTTTATCATCTCCCTTAATGATGCTGACGCTGAATTTATATTTACGTAAATGGAAACATATCATTGAGATTTATACTGGCTCGAACTTTTACCCAAATGGGGGGAAGTTATCAATCAAAATAAAAATGACCGATTTTTTCCGTCAACTTCGTCTCATTTCAAGAAATCCCTGCCTATCCAAATAATTGCTAAATATTCTTTTAGTGAAAAACGAGTGTTTTGAATAGTCCCGGAATTTTTAGAATGCTTCAAATTGAAGAATACTTTGCCTAGTTTTAGTATATTGGGATTTTTTAAATCAGATAACGAAATAATTTTAATGAAGCAGTTAATTATGAAAACTTGAGAAGATCAAGTATATAAAGAGAATGTTAACTATGATTATATCTTAGAAATTACTGGACTGAGAATTTTTAATCGCTCTCCATTGAATATTTACGATAAAGTTAATGAATGAGTAAAAATGCAGTTACAACGGGATGGTTTTCATAATAGTGCGAACAATTTAATTGGCGATTGACACCCAATTATTTCGGGCAATCTTCATTCCAAAACCATCGCCTATCCGGAAATCTTAATCGAGACAGCAACTCAGTCCAAATCTTGTTATATTAAAATCGAATATTCAGCTATCAACTTTCATTAAATTGCGCAGACGGTTGAGCAAATTAAATTAATCTCCATAGAAACTCCAAACTCGCGGAAAGATTCATTAAGCTTTTCCGAAATTCTCCGTTCAGACCACCTCTTGAGACGGTTTTCTTTCGCCGGCTAAATCAAGGAATTAGTCTCAGTCTGATTCGCCTTGAATCGTTTTCGGACACGAATAGGATTTATGCATTACTAAAATACAAATCCCGTTTCCGCATCGGTGCAGCTGTGCGATGGAGATAACCGACTTCCGTAAACCTCAGAGACACGCGAGCGGTTGGGTTTCTTCCAGAGTCGACGAAAAAAGGGCAGAGATGTCTATTTTTAAGAGAGCCGAAATGTAGAGTTGTGCGGTGCTTCCTAATATTTCACTCAGCTCGCTTCCTTTTATTAGTTCTGGAGCAGAAGTTCGAGAGGACGTGTCGAAGTGCTTAACATCCGTTTCGAAAAGGAGTAGAATATTCGGAGAATAAAATCCTTACGTTTGACTTGTAGAATCGAATCTGGCGCATTTGCATTACGTGTCTCCGTTCATAAATCTGGGGAATTTTCAATCTACTGTTCTCTAGAGCAGGTCAATTGTAATCAAAACGTATTTACTCCCATGTAGTAGGGTTCGATGGTTGGATTGACCTAAGACTTTCGCTGCGTTACTAAAACCTGAGACTTTACTTTAACGCAACTTTAAAACTTTTCCTCAAAATCTTAAGTGAATATTCAGGAATTTTCGAATCTCAGAAATATACTTCATCAATTATGAGTAGCATATTCTGGGGCCCTGTTCATAGGGTGACTGAACTTAGCATAGACTTTTCCCAATCATAGCTAGCTAAGAAAAGAAAGCACGGGCCTGACACTACCTCACATCTTGTCTAGCCGCCGATTCCACCCCCAAAAGCTTTTCGCGGTCAATGATTCAAGAAGATCCTTGAAGACTTGAAGGCTGTTGACCCGTCGGGTGTAATGCCAATTCCTCCTGAGATCCAATTTTGCAGACAAGACTATCACTCAAGGGAAGCCATCCGAGTACTTGGAAGGCTATAAATATTCATAGATCAACTCACACTTTGCCCTGATAATTTGTCTTGTTTAATCACAATGCGTCCCTCTTTAAGTACCTTTCTCTTCAAACAGGTTTAACATCTTCCCGCTCATTCCCTCCCTTTCTGGGTAATATCTTTTCAGGATTTTTATCTCGCTTCGGTCGACCAGCTTTCTCCACATTCCGAACAATTCATCCCACTATACTTACTCTCTTCTTCTCGTCCAAACCAAATCGAGAATGTCTGATATCTGTCCGCAATTGTCATCTACTGGGACAATGTTGTTACTTAATAATCATTCGACGTAAACCGCTCGTATAATCTATTCATAATGCAATCCTTTACTTCATTTGCTCTAATCGATCAGGGTATTGATGAACTTAGTCTAAACTAGGCATCCGACCCTAAGGTACCTCATTTTACGAGCTTTTCAAATTCGAACATGGCAATTTCAAGATTCGTTAAATTTTCGTCCAAAGTTACTGATTTCTCAAAAATGATACCCCTCATGGTGAGAGGATGTACAGATAGGGGCTTCTGAGGACCTTATCGTAGATGGATCAGATATGAATAAGCCCTGCTTAAACGACGCTGTGGGTGTTGGGTCGCTTACCTCTTGTGAGACGGGAGGTAAAAAGGAGAAGAGTTTCGAAGTGGAAAAGTTCTGGAATTCCTGCCTCGATGTATTCCGTTTAATCCGATGAATTCAACCTCGCGGAAGAGAAAACAACTTTATGCAAATTATTTTAAGTTAGCGCGAGGTTCCATTAGGTATTCACTTTGCATACGTCTTTTAGTTTAGCAATCCTCTTCGTTTCCTAAATGAGTCACAACGCTTTTCCATGATTCATCCTTCGCACGGGGCACACCTATTACTTCGCCTTTACACTCTGCATCTTATGCTTTCCCTAACCCCTATCACGTTTCTCCCCTTCTGCTTCGAGTTGGAACGACGTTTCGCCAACATCGTTAACCAAGCTTCGTCGATTATTTATTTATTTCTTCTGCGTTGCTATTTAGAGTATCCCAGGTGACATGTGTGCAGGGAGCAGTAGAAATATGAACATCGAGTAAGAGAGTGCGAAGGATGGCTGCAGCACGAATTCTTAAGCTATTTCGATGACAGATGTTGATGCCCAATAACAAAATTGTTCAGAGCTTAAAGTAAAATGAAATAGTTTACCGAAACTTATTTTCTGGTCCTAGTAATTTTTTTATCGATTTTTGATTGATTGACTAAAGGTTATATAGATTATATATAGATTCCTTGATATATATAGATTATATATAGTTATAGATTCCTAGGCTACCCTGAAGCTGTTATAAGTAATGCATTTCTTAAATTCCGTTATATACTTCAAATGCTAAAGAAAACATACTATAGCATTTAAGGAATAAGTTCAATATCAATACTTTTTATTAAAATTAACCTATGGCTAGAATTAAAAATAGAGTTTCATGGATTTCAAAATTATTTAAAATTGTATTTCGTATCTAAAAATGTATATGCGTAATGGCAGATTAGTCGATTTGAAAGACCAAATATAAATTCCGTTCAAATTTTAGAATTTTAAATTGAAGACTTTAGATATATTGTTCACTGGAAGATCATTACTAAGGACAACTTTGTAAATTGTTTTTATTACTATGGCATTCCACGAAGTCACGCCTTCTCACATTGATTTCATCATTACTAAGGCATAAAAATGTAACTCCAGAGAGAGAAGCTGTGATCATTATTGATCAAATATGATCATCGTTGGCATCAAAACTGTGTTTGGTAAAAAACAGAAAACTTTTACTCTGATGATCGAAAGATTTTTAGCAATGTTTCCTTCGTCACAACTTTCTTTCTCGTCTCACGATGCTAATTAAGAAGACACCTGTACATCTCCACTTTATTTTGAGCTTCAGCTTGTTGATTCACGCCATGAGATGACTCAATGTGATTTCCCATCAACTTTCTACCATCTGAAAGCTTCGATTCATTCTCAATTTAGGAGTCGATGTTCATTGGACCATTTTTGAATTTCAATCTAGCTTACGTAAAAAATCCATATCACGATTTGTGGATCTGCATGTCTCAGAATAATGAAATAATATTCCTATTACAGCTCCCGTTAAATGAAATCTATCTTGTCCTGACCAGAGAAATATCTGGTTTTTTAAACCCTATTTATTTTTTATGCAGAACTAAATTTTCCCCCTCTTTATGTTTATGAATATTTCATGTTAGGATTATTTTTAATTCGATTCAGTTAAAAAAAGTGATGCAAACAGGAGATAAAAGATAGTTTCATTGGTCTACAGTATAATTTTATTTCAGTTGCCTTAAGTCAATTGCGGATGATTTTTTTGAATGTCAAGATAAGTATATATAAATATAAATGCTCAAAAAATATTTTTACGAACCCCATGATTTCATACTCTCGAATTCTTAGATGTATTTTATTAGGTGGGCAAAGATAACAGGTGGAAAAAAGATTGTCTCGTCTAATTATCTCCATTTTAGTTACCACATTTCAAAATTAGCTCTCTTTAGACGAATTGAAAATTATTATCTCTTTTTCTATAAAATAGAACTATGCGAGTTAAAATGTCTTGAGACGTTCCGCATTGTGACCCAATGAGTATTCTTTTACTGTCATTGAATGATAAGTGAATAACAAAATTGATTCCAATGCTTAGCATTACTCATACGTAAGTAGCTTCCATGCTCACTTTGCCAAAGAGATTGTTTATCTTTAACCCGTTCCTGCCTTCACTTGTTTTATTTATCCGAGGTTAGCCTTTTATCGGGTATTTTCTCTTCAATTGCGACTATGGATACTCCATATGGGTTTCTTGCTCATCTCCTCTCAGGATACCAACCTCCTGTCTCCATTTTCAGCTCTTGATAATGTCTATTTAAAACCTTTTCACCTACTTTACAGCCATAGATAACATTTTTCACGATTGACCTTTTAAAATAAATTTAATTTTAGCACGTTTAGCCGTAATATACTTAATCAATATCTTATCAAGATTATGCTTCAAGCTTATTATTATACATACATACGTATATATGTATATACATTGGTGATCGAAAACGATTTTAATGAAGAGATGGAAGATAGTAATTCATAAATTTGGATGAACTATTTCTAATTAAAAAAAATTGAATCTATTCCAAATTCTCACAGTAAGTTAAAGTTAACCTTTTAGCATCCTTTATTTATTGTATCGGAATAACAAGAGAATTTCTTTTGTTTCATCAGATAATTTTGTTTACGTGATTTTTCTACAAGAATTCGGGTTGATTCTCTAACGGAGTAGTAACGAATAATAATTTAGTAGAATAGTAATTTTTTATGGGCTCCAGGTTATATCGTCAGACATTTCAAGAATCATGAATCCAAATTATGTTCATTGGAAGATTTTCATCAAATTGAAAATTGAGTAGTGAGAAAGGTATTAAAACTAAATCATAGCTCATTTCTTATTGTGTTTCAAAAATAAGTATCTGTTTGTTTGTCTGTTTGTTTTGAAACTTTTGAGGTTTCGAACGTTTCATAAATTTCTTGAATAAACGTACGAGCACGGCGGTAGAATTCGAGGAAGTCTCAATAATCCAAACATTTTTAACGACTTCTCAGGTATTATCTAGCTGTTTTAAGTTGGTTTGAAGCTACGCCGAAGATAAAGTCGTGTTGGTTTGATAATAAAGTGCTCACTGATATGAAATAGTATTATGGGGACCTGAAGAAAATGGAAACTAGTTGATTTGTTGACATGTGACACGAAATATATTATTAGTTTCATCCACCTCCTGAGATTTTTCTCGTATATTATTTAGTTTGTTTCTATAAGTTTATCGTAATATAAAATATATAGTATAAGAGTGATTGTATGAAACGTAGAAAAATATCCTTTGCAAAATTCGTAGAAAACTCGTGAAATACTTTTTTGGCGAATCTTAAAGCATACATATATTGCGCAGATAACAGTAATAACAGTTTTATTTTAAGACTAGGGATGCCCTGGTAGGGTGATGTATGGTGGGAACCGCTGGACCACTACGGTAGCCGTGAAAGCCTACTGGGAACCCTGAATAATGTATGTAGCCTGTAGGGAAGTAGTTGACATTGGTAATAAATATTGGGTTTAAATAGGTTTAAATAATGATTGTATAAAATGTATTGAATCTACAAATGCATAATGTACTAAATATTGTTTTTATGTATTAGTTGTTGCTATAATGTACTGTTAGTTGCCACCGGACGATCAGTTCAACTGTAGCATAATTATGATAATAAAAATAATAATTTTTATAAAGTTTAAACTATTTTGCAGGTAACGAGGTCAACTTAATAAAGTCTATTGAGTTTATCGCTAAATAATTCATCAAAGTAATAAACTAATTACGTGCTAACATTACAGAAAATAAACTCATTTATTCGATAAACACGAATCGGATTATCTGCCTTTATTTAGACTAAAAAGTATTTGGTTAGGTTGTTCACACACATTTCATATCTATAGATTTCCTAAGAACGTCGTCCGTAGAATTTGAATATATTTTGTGCGTTTTTCTAAATGCCTGATCGTGCGAATAACATGTACCGGCGTACAGCCTACTTGATAACTCTTACCAATGGTCACGAGCAATGTTTAGGACCGAAGGTTCGAATGGACTAAGAATATACCTGGATGAAATTCATACCTTCACAGTACAGTGAATTCATCAAAATATTACTAAAGTTCTAATGTTAAAAACTCTTATCAAGAAATAAGTGATATCATCAGGTTTTTTCGAGTATTTCAACCCCTGACCCCAAAATGAGATGGTTGCGACAAAGCTAATCAAAGCATCGTGTCTCTGTAAAGATAGAAACGTATTCCAAGCACGTAGAACATAGAAATCATCCTAGAATCTGATTCACAATTCCGTTTGAAATCCGTACAACGTAGTGAGATGAACGGTGGTATCGACATGGCGTAGAGCATATGGTGATGACTTCATACTCAGCCCATTCCAAAATGCCCTCCGTTTACTCAAAACGACACTCCCATCTTTCTTCATCATAAGACTGTGCAGGCACATTATATTACAAATATAACTGAGATATTTTTCACTTAACGCGTCCTGTTTTCCATCACTGACCAAGACCGCAATACCATCGTTTGGGGCATATTTTAATAGTTCCAGGATGGATTCCGGTGTCTATGGTACGATAGCGGTATGGAATATTATATACTATGGAACAGTTATACCCCTATTAAAATTATTACTACTGTCAAGATTAACCGCGACAGGGAATAGAATTCAAAGTGGTTGAACGCAATAACCTTTTTTGGCTACCCAAGAGCCCAATACATCAAATGCAACCATGGTCATTATAAGGCAATTTTAGAGTGACCTTATTCAGCCGTTTTTCCATCTTAAGATCGCTTTTTACCCTTGCTGATTACTCATCACTCTTATAATTCGTTCCGAAATGTGGAATCTTATTGTAATCTTTCTTATAATCTTTTTATCTTACTTTCAAATTTTTTATCGATCGAAAAGAAAAGAAAAAAAAAGGCAATCAATATCGAGGATATAGATGAAAGGTTGAATTATCGCTAAGAATATACTTGCTAGCGGTATGGAAGCACGAGCAAATGTTGGACGAAGGAACAATGGGCTATGGAAGAGGATCGGTCGCCCACGCATTCCTTCACCGGCCGTCGCCTAATTCGGCTGACCATGAAACCGACGTTGGGAGAGAATCCACCCACGCAAAGGCCGCCAAGAAAAGGTCTCGAATGAAATCTCATCGTTAAATCATACGAAGAAATTTTAGATCGCTATCACGGAATGATTTCGTAATGATGTACGCGATAGTTCACGGGTTTGTATCGGAATATCTTTTTCGATGGTTTTGATAGTAATATAATAGGAACTGATAGTTTATCTGTGTTTCATCAGACCATCCGTTTGTTTGGTGGGTTAGTTTGCGTCCCTCGTTCACTTCAGTTCTTCTAATTGTTGTCCTTAGCAACGAACCGAGGTATTGCTGAATGTTAATAATAACAGGAATTACGTAAGAGGAGTACTTAACCAAGTGAGAATCGTCATTGAAACGATTATATTAGGAGGTGGTCTTCTTTCTCGATCGAAAAATTGATTGTTTGTATTGTTACATACAATATTGTTACATGAATATTGTTAATACAATTATTGCCTCATACGAGTATGTGTTTATTTTTGCATTACCTTTATCGGTTAGTTACTCGCAAGGATCCGGAGGTTTGTACTACTACACTCTAAGTTTGGTATACTAAGCCAGAAAGGGGTTGAGTCTACACTCTGATCTTTTCGAAAGATAATGTGAATATTCTGTTGGATTCATCGGTTTTTATTTGTTTGCAAGACAAATAAAGAGACAAGACGCAATCAATCTGAGATCAAATGTGGTGAATTAAGCGAAAAACAGCTTTAAAAGTCACATAACGATTTGCTTAAAAGAAATACGCTTTAATCTGTATAAACTTATGAAAATAAATTCGTATTCTATAAAGTTGCAGAAAATAAACATCCAAAATTTGATACCGACCGTATGAAGTTAAAAAGGTACTTTCGATGCATGGATATATTCATAAGGCATTTGTATATGAAACGTATCAGAACTTTGAGTATAAAGTTCAGATGAATCGGTGTTGACGATCGACTACCTTAATTCAACTGACGTTCTTATAAAATACGTGACCCTATTGCTAGATAGGACGATGAATAAGCGACCATACAGTAAACTAGGGCACACATAATGTCATGACAACAACCGGCATGGTCTTCTAGTTGATTTGCTTTGCTTTGTTCAGATTCTCACAAACATGATATTGAAATGTTAAAAATCGCAAGAGTAATATTTTGTACTCGTATTCATTTTATTATTCCCTTCAAGCAAGTTAAGCTCTGCATGGATTCGTGTAGAAAAAGGGGATATATATATATATATATATATATATATATATATGCACTTCGTTGGAACAACTCTAAAATTTAAAGTATGAACAAGAATGAATGCAAAAATAGTAACGTTCTCTCTATTATCAATAAGGATAATATAAAAAACTGGATATGAATGTTGATGTAAAATCTTTTTCATAAGTATAATTAAATGAATAATATCAAGATTTGATACCATAAATTATTCTGGTGAAGCACAATGAAAATTTACGGCAATAATTACTTTGCATTTGTATTCATTTGTTTTACATACATCAAAAATTGACATATATTAATTAGAAAATGATTGCCAAGAGATTAAAGAAGAATTTAAAAATATTTGGTTAAAAAGATTACAGCTGGAACTTAAGAAGGAAAACAGCGTAGGATTTCTTCGTGTTCACGTACTGGCAAGCTACACCTGTCTATGAATGATAATAGTAAACTTGAATTTAACGTATGATAATGGATTGGGGACACGAACGAGATCTGGGTACTAAATGCGAAAGTGGGCGGAAAAGGAATATAAACCACCATTTTGCTTTAGATGGATATTTTCAAACTGCACCTACTCACAAATGGCAATCCGAATGGATGTAAATATTCATTAACGTTCTAATATTTACAAATACATTTATATACATCTATTTTGTTTGATTTTGGCAGGAAATTTGGTTTTAGCGTCGTTCTATTCTAACGTCGTAATATATTAGAAATATTTTGTCGATTTAGTATTGCTAGTCCTTTTTTCCTGTTTCAAAAATGTTCTTTTGTTTATACTTTTTTATTCCTTTTTCGAATTTATACAATACGTAATATAAGCACTATTTTTTAAGGTTGATAAGTGATATTGATCGTTGTTTTTATAGATCATTTGATGTTGTAGTGGATGTATTTATGATTTGAATTACTTACGTGTTTTTATATGTTGATATGTATGCCTTGTGAACAATTTTATTCGTGTAAAGGCATGGCATATTTCAGTGTTTCCCTAGCGATGGTTTTTCGAGGTAAAATTCTGCACGCAAAAGAGAAGTAATTATTTTGTTGAATTGGAAGTGCATTTCTCCTTCGCATGCCAGGATGGATGTAACTTTACAGGTCATATACCTGTGTCAATATCAAATTCTATGCAGAGAGTAAGGTAATCACCACAGGGCTAAAAAAGGAGTACTTATGAGCTTTACCCTTCTTCCTCTACAGTTTTTTAAATCCCTCAGCCAATTAAGGGGTGCATCAGAAAAAATGCGGAAATTCTACTAATCCAAACAGGGGTTCGATACTTATTGGATTAGCGTCGAAGTCTTTTTCCAAAGCTTTTTGTCTTTGAAAAAGGGCAAAAACGATTTATGGTGACAAAATCCCACCTTTCATCCAAGGATATTCTGCTACTGCTGCTATGCACGATCAAGGAAAATATCTCCAGTGTAAGGAATCAAGTAAAATCGTCGATAACATTTTTTTACTTCGCATCGGTTGTTAAGTGTATGGTTTAATCAACTGTTATGAATTGCATGTTGCGACTAGGAAGTGCCTCAAAAACTCAGATGTCTGATGCACTTATACTTCCTATTTTGTACAAAACCAAAAACTCCGCTATGCGTATGACATCTTATCGATCTAAACATCACTATAAAGTACAAAGTTTCCAATTACCTTTCCATCCATTGTCGATATTTCCATAAATGAGAATTATTGGCGTTTGTGGTACTTTTTGGTAAAATCCGTCAATAAGAAACTACCTTTTTAACGTTTATATTCATAAATATACTGAGAGTATAGCTCTCAACCAACATGTATCTATTTCACAGTGAAATATCATAGAATAAGATCCAAACAAAAATAAATAACTCATGTATATTTAACGGGGAAAAGTAATACTTTTTAGTCGTTTTACTCTTATCTGTTGTTTAGATACCAACAAATATAGTTACCAACGAGGATATTACTATTTTTTGCGTGCAATAAGTTAAACAAAACATTTAAGTAGACGAAATGGAACATTAATGATACTGCATAGCTGTCCGAGTACAAAAGTAGTCTATAGTGTCCACTAATTAATGTGCTTGAACTTCAAAACCAAAAAGAAGGAGCATCGAAATTAGACTGTTTCAAAAGGAATGGAACTGAACTCTGTGGCGAAAGATGAGTTTTCGTGAGATAAGATGCGATTTTCTATTTTCTTAAGTACAAATCTCTTATCTCTCATTCATTATATCGTGTACCTTCGAACAAATTTACAACGTAATTGGAGTAATCGATAGAAGAATTCGATAACGTATCTCAATCCGTGATGGTTTTAAAAGTGTCATATATAAAGCCTCGCTATTTTTCTAATTTATACGAAATATATATCGTTTTATAAGATAATTGATCAGTCGATCGCATCCGTCACCATTTATTCACGAGCGATGTAAATAGAAACTGAAACAGAAATCTCCGAGCAACCAAACTTTATTTATAGCAACGTTAACATGAGCCGCATTCACTCGGTGAATTGAAAGTTAAACTATTCTTTTGATTTTTTTAGATTTATTATCAAACTGATATGCTAATATGAAATAAAAGCAACTAATAAATAATCCTTCTCGTGTTCGGTTATTGCTAAAATCAACAACATTTTAGTTATTGCATTATTATAATATTGGGATAGATGAAATCCTTCTTTACAGTAGAATTTATTGTTTCTTATTTAAAACATTTTTATATTCAATTCACCACTGAGTTAATAAAGCAGTCCTTTTCGATGTCAATTTTGTTCAAATAATGTTTCTCGTTTGGCGGTAAACGAAGCCATCAGAGTGAGTTTCCTTCTTTTTAAACGGAATATTTTCTTTAAAAATAAACATCAGTTTTCGATGTTCAAACTTTCCTTTGATTTTCTTTAAATGAAATTAGATTCTCTACTTTATAAAATATTTTTAAATAAACTGTCGTCCAGAAACATTAACTTGTTCTTTAAAGCTCATGGAGAGTTTTTAGATAAACGTAGTGGATTAAAAGAAATACAAATAGCAATGTTTTAACTTATTAGGACACCATAAATATTCCACATAAACATTAATTACATAAATACATGTAATGAGGAAGAGTGATGCCAGATTTCAAGCCATTTTTAACGCATTAACTCTCACAATTAACTTTGCAGAAATAAAGCGCATATAACTTCGGTAATATTCGCAAAATTAAGTGCTTTTATTATCATTATTAAATTCATCGGAAACAAATTTGAACGAAACGGAATGGGACAACCCGCACAGTACTTTCCGAACGTGCCCCGATAAGACTCCCTAGCAGATTTCATTGGGATTTCCGCGAGTATGTAAGTGGAGCGAAAAAAGAAGTCGTCAGCTGTTGGCCATCTGAACCGACTACTTTCCGAGCGTGGCCTTCAGTCGTTCGCCGGACGGCCGACGGAGCGCTGCCATCTCGCCATGACTCCTCCCGCGCCTTGCTCATTATTTCGCAGCTGACTTTTAAAACGCGAAGATAACCCAGTGATCGATCCGCAAATGGGATTCTGATATCTGATGCTTATCAGGTGCCGATTCCGTTTGTGATCTTAGCTATCTGTGGGTGCGAATGCAATAACCGGCGCTTGGTAGATTAGTATGGACAGTGTTTGTGCATGAGACCACTGAGGATGGAGCAGGCCCTGCATGTGAGGGACCTCGTCGGGGTCCAGGACATGGTACTCCTCGAGAACCACAACAGCGAGGAGGCCTTCGTGGAGAACCTCCGCAAGAGGTTTCAAGAGGACATCATCTACGTAAGTCTCGAGTTCGTGCGGACGCGGCGGAAGTGCTCGGTTTTCCCCAAGGCGGGTTTTAAATGCGGGACTCACGATCTGCAGATGAAAGTGGGACTCCTGTTTTAACTCTGAGCGCACGCCTTCATAGATGTATGCCAGGGTGAAAAGTCGCCGGAGCTAATACGAGTTGAAAATCATTCCATCGAGGTGCAACTCGTATCCATCTGCGCTCTCTTAATTTCTTCACGGAGCCGGTTCGAAATTTTCAAGGCGGGAAGTTATTCTGCATCACCCCAAAATATCGGTGAATCAAAACGGTGGAAAGACGGGGTATTCACTCACGGAATTCCTAATGAAAAGCGTATCCTTCCCTTACCGACTTAGCTTAATCGCCAGCAGTCGGTCGTAATCTCTACATTCTCACGTATACATCCAGTTATTCGTGCTTTCAATCCGAGAGCCAAAAAAATCGTCGAAAAGTTTTCTATCACACTAATAATCAACTCTATAGAGTTGTTTCGTATTCTTATACGTTTTAAAGTTTAAGATATAGTGAAATTATTTGTTACGATGTGAGAGGGGAATAAAAATCATTAAATTAATATCTAACAGTGTTTTTGAGTCTACGGTTATTAGAATCAAACGAAATCGAAACTAAATATGCTATGCTGATTGTGAGATATTGTTTACTAGCAATCGTTGGAGTTATTTAAACGTGCCATTTTTGCTCTAATAACTCAAATGTTAATTAATGCGATTTAATCTTCTTTTTTTATGCGAACTTTCCTGTGATTGAATAGTTTAAATATTTATTGTATATATATTGTCTATATAACATTATTTGTAAAAGTAGATAATTTGGTACAATACCGGATATTTATTAATAATATACATTATTGATATTATTAAAATATAATAATATTAAAGATATATATTTAATTGAATTTTTTATTAGTATCCGCAATACCCAATAGAGTCTGCAATTTTTAGTTGGTAAATTTTTAGTTTCAAGTGCTACATGAATGCAACGTCGTTCAAGTTTTCAATACATTAGATTCCTATTTTAAAAATTGTCTTAGATGCGACTGTTATCCCGTGCTCATGTTTGCATAACTTCATCATTTTTCTCGAATTGAAAGAAAATTATGCACTTAATTTCTGATTCCCCAATTTTCGTAAAACCTCGCTAGAGTCTATATGCGCTGCAAAAAGTAACCCACGGATTTCAATTAATCGTTACGTGAATCGACCTTTGGTTTCTTTTTCCTATCGAATGGGACACGAGGAAAATCTTATCTGCTTCATATCTTTACATCTCTACTCGTATCTCTCTTATTTGTGCCGGTTTGATTTTCTATAGAATTTCTCGCTAAATCTTTCTTTCGTCGGCTTCGGGAAAAGCATCTTCATTTATTATTTTCAAGCATTGGCATTAGTCTCTTTAATGTTATCTTGAGAACTGTCCCGAGTCCCATTCTATATTCAATTAGCGAAACATTCTATTCGATACATTTGCTTTTATCATTCCATAGCAACCGGTTGTTGTTAACCATAGCGTATTCTCATAACGAACGATTTTTCGTAAATCTCTTACGCCACATAGTTTGACATTTCACATGAAGAGCGCCACCAGATTTTGCAGCTGTGAACTTAGCCGAAGGGTACAGTGTTGCAAATGCAATTAATTTAGCATTGTCGCGCAAATGATGTCATCTTTTTCTCAGCTCCATTTCAGGGCTTTTTTCTTCTAGTATTTATAGAAGGAAGCCTTCGTTGGAGCTCTGTAGTTTTACTAGATGTCACTAGTACGATAGGATTGCTTCACGGATATTTTTGAATGTCAGATGTTTCAATTTACTCCAAGTTTCCAATCCGGTGTATCGCTAGGATTATCGGTGTTCTATCACATCCCGTCTTCTGCTTCATTGTGCAGATTACTTAAACCTTTAAAAGTTATATTGATGATTTGAACCTCTCTCTGTATTCTTAAATACCTATCGATGATTATTCTCTACGACACTCTTGTATTGCTCAGTTCTGTGATAATTTTACGGTTTGTTATGGTTTACCGAATCTTTAAATTATCTCTTATATACCTCCCATTTATCTTATTTATAAAAATATTTTCGAGCTGGAGATCTTGCCTTTCCAACTCCTAAATAAAATTTCCAGCTATTATACAGAAAGCAGTGAAAATTAAGTTGTTTTTAACGAAATAATTGTATAATCTAAAGGGGAAATTTTCTTTGTGGTATTCATTCTCGACAAATGAATCCGTTCGATAAAATTTTTAAAAGAAATCTCAAGGAAATCCAACTTCCCCATTCTTTGCCACAACAATCTTTTGTTTCGATTAAGTATCTTTCCATATATTCCGCATTGTATCAATTTGGTTTTCATCCGATTCGATTGTATCCAGGATTCATTATTGGCAACAGAAATCCTTACCCAAAGTAGTACGTTGATATCGTTTCTTTGACGGGATGCGTTGCCTAGTGGTTGTTTATTCATAATCAACAATTGCTTAGTTACTCAACCGGTATTTTCTTCATAACTGACATGAAAGTTTTTCTCCAGCTTACATGATGAGCGTCGAAAGTTATTGTGACATTTTACTGAGCTCATCAAATCCCGCCGACTCACATCTATCGCAGTCCGTACTTTTGTTTGTATTTTACTTATTTTTCAGAATTTTTGTTCTTTGTATGTTCTTTTTTGTATAGCTTGAGGAAAAAACCAGCGCTGGATCCATTATCAGTTATAGAAATCGATTCTGACATAATATTCGATGGTTTGGCAATGATTTTCCGTGGAATGTATTTTCATAGATATATTATGATAAAAAATATTATCGGTTTATTAATTAATAAGTAAATGAATATATGAATCACGTTGATCATTATACATGTCCCGGACTCCGCGTAACACCGGAACCTTACGAAAAGAACAGGTTGTTGCTCGTTTGGTTGTCATGGAAATTCTTCTCAGCTATCCTATTTGTGCTTCTAAACAACTCGCCTTGGTTACTTGCTATTCATGCTGATTGAGTCGGTGATTCACCCGCGTATTCAAATGCATCCACGCAAACGGCTGACGAAGCTTCCTTACCATCGCCTCTTAAGGCTTTATTCTCTCTGCACAGAGGAAGCAGTCGATGGCATTCATTCGCGTTTATATGTACGTCCGGCATTGGACTTCTTATCGCGGATCCATTAAATGGAAACCTCTATCGATGCGCCTTATCTGGCGAGCAATCGGAACGGAATGCTTTTTTTTATTTATTTTTACCTTCGTCTACTAATAGAGCCGCTCCCCGATGAACTAAGAGTTTACCATCCTAATACGTCTGGGTGCGTTAGTCGAGGGTCTTGTGAAATGAATGAATGACTTTTGAGCTCATGGATTTGCGGATTCGGAAATTATTATAAAATTAATGATTTGAAATTCTTCCGTTGTGAAAAACACACTACTGACCGAACAAAGCAGTTCATATGTGTCCGAGAACATAGCGTTCGTCTTAACAAGCACCACGATTCCCTTTTGTTTTGGCGCGCTGTAGTGAAAATGTTCCTCTTCCTATCAACTTTTCGTTGGGAAAACTTGACCAGAAATATTTCTCAATCATTTCACCCAAGGCTTTGATCTCTCTGGGTGTAATCTTTTATCTCACCTTCATTTGTTTGCGTGATCGATATCTTCAACGTTCTGTGCTTGGGTATCTTGTCTCTTGCTCAACTCTGTATTTAGCATTCGAGCACACGAATCAATGCGCTGGAATAAAAAAAAATCTTGGAAATCACATCTATGACGAATAAATGACTTAAATGAAATTCAATTATGGAGCTTAATGGAGAGATAATGCCTTTCATTACGTTTCAATTCATAATACTATAAACGTCACTCCGGTGTCTGTTGTAGAAATGACATCACATTGTGCCACGTATTTTGTCAATTTCAGTGAAAATGAATGCGCTGGGTAAACCTTAGAGCAAGTAAGAAACTCTTATCCAGTAACTGAAGAATTCGTCAGCAAATTGTTCCCTAGGTTTAATAGGAAAACCCTTCTTCCAATTACATTCAAGTAGGGGAACCGCATTTTGATCGACAGTTTTCTGTGATGTGAATTTAAAATGCTAAATTCATTTGAACTTAAAAAGTTCAAACGTAGACAGAAATACAAATCAAAATTCTAAGATAATCGAACGTTTTCGTCCAAAAAAATTGCTACAACTAGTGAGATTTGTAAAAATCACCGATTTGGTAAACGAGAACGAAGAAATTCTCAAGAAAAGAATTAACTCACAATCCAATTAGAGCATCTTTAATTGTAATTGATAAAGGTATCATTAGCTTCGTCATGAAATTGGATCTCCAAGTTACTGATCGGAAAACGAATTTTTAATTGCCTACTCCTTTCTAGAAATTTAAAGGCTAGTTCTAAGGAAAACGTGTCTTAATCTTTACTTTATCGGAAGATTTTAAGATGAGAGCAGTCGGGGCTAGAATGAAGTGCTTTGATAGTCGCTCATGAAATAACAATTTCGATTTAGAACGAATGCGCGTAAGTGTAAAAAGATTGATCGAGATAAATTAAAGCATATCTAATAACGTGCGGGAAGAAGCCGGCTTATGATTCGCTGAAATTGGCCGACTTAATAATAGCCAATATCTATACTGTTTGTATTCCTACGCCTGTGGAGACAGGCTTGGTGTAATTGCTAAATGCTAAGGATTTGTTAGTGTACAGTAGAATAGGCTTTGGTCTAGTTGAGTCTAACTCTCCAAGTTACTAGATTGTTTTTTATATTTATAAACAATGAATAGGCATATTTAATTTTTAACTGTAGGACTGTGGTTCGGATAAGAAATACACATGGTGGGCAGCCATTGAAAAATTAAATCCGACTAAATAACGGAAAGCAGTTGTTATTTTTCCGATCATCTCGGAAGCCATTAATTACCGAGGTTTCAATTTATGTATTTAGAATTAGAAATTAAATTAGCTCAGATGTAACGGATATTATAAGAATATTTTAAGATAAAATCGTTTGAAAATTGAGTTTGATCTTTTTGTATGTGAGGGTAGTTGAAATGGCGCGGAACAGTTTTGACACGAAAAGAGGATACAAGGAACAAAACTTCCTCTATGGCGTGAGAGAGGTCGCTTACTCGCGTGAAAAACTAGCTAAGAGAAGCGGAAAGTTGCTGGATCTAGCGCAAAATATCTACATTGGCAACTTTTGGACAGAAGTCTGAAAATTCCGTTCGGACAGCCATCTCTCGCTAAAAAATGCGAAATCTCCGTGTCAGTGTTTGTTACAATTGCTCTGGTTAATAACATGCTTAAGCCATATTGCATCGAAAATAATCTGGCGGGATACCCTATGGGATGACGTCTATCCTGGAAGAGGAGATATAGATGCAGTAATATGGATTCGTGGAAATAACTCTCGTTGGGATATTAATCCTTTAGGGAAATGAATTTTTTTTTGGCATTTGCGTAGCTTTCCAGGAAGAAGGGGTTTTGTGAAGGAATATGTCCATCCAAGCGCGGAACCCTTTTACGATGCAATTGCAGTGTTTCTGGCGTGATAATCACGTGCTAAAAGAGCAGCCGAAAATCATGTTGCGCCATTACAATCCTTCCGGCAAATGCACTGAAAGTAGTGCAAGCTCGGTTCCCTCATCTCTGCTTGCTTAGATAACAGTAACAAAGACTTGATAATGCCTTGCGACCCATTTCTACATCGTTTACGTCCCAGCAGTGAAATTTTTTAATTATATTTATTACGTAAAGATTATAAATTATAGATTATAATAAAATAATCGGAATCTTTTATCTAAAATTTTAGTTATGCACCTTGGAATGTTGAATGCTATATTTTCAATATTAAAATTAGTAGCACCATTCCGCGAAGATGGTACTCCACCGGGAAATCGAGTCCTGGATTACTATCGCTAAACGCGATACCTTAACCTACTTAGTACTTAGATCATAAACCCAGTAGTTGTTCCAAAAAAAAAGAATATGACGTGGGCTGAAGGAACACAAGGAGATTCACAAAGGAGGAAATGAATCGATAAATATATGAAATCGGGTAGAGAATCGTATTAATTAAAGACATCTAATAGTGATGTGAAAAAATTTATTTTGTCGATAGATTCACTACTGGAGGAACCCGAATCAAAATCATCTATACTATAACTGAGTCACTTGACACGAGCGTTATGTCCCCTTGATATTTCTTTTCAACTGGGGCAGCTCTGATATTCACGACCAGTTTGCTAAAATACTTCAAGATAATTACGTCATTTTATTGTCCTATTTCGGGATCCAATCAGCGATAATTTTTTCGTATACAAACTGTGCTAAAATATAAAAAAAAGAACTTCATTTGAAGGATCAAAGCACAAAAAATTTCCCTTCTTCAATTTATTCCTCATATCACCTGTAATTGATTTAGAATATATACAACATGATGATGAATTTCGGAATAAAAATTCATGACTTTTTCAAATTTCTAGGACGGCTCTTTTGAAAGCTCTCTTATATATTTTGGAGGTCGGCGTTCAACGTCGTTTTGCGAGCATATCGTTTTGTCAATCATTCTCTATCAAGTTGTTACTTACATTTTAAAATTCAAGTAAATTTCTTTTTTTAAAGAACAATATCAACATCGTTTTACTCAGTCGACTGGAAACCAATGCGAAAAAATGAAAATGAAGGCATGTGTGACTCATTTAGTTCGATCGTATTAACCTAAAATATTCTATATCGACTAAATTCTCTTTTATACCAATGATTTAATTCGCCGATTTTTCTTATTATAATTTTATATTACATATTTGTATTCGTATATCAAATAAGGAACTTTAAGTACTCGAAAAAACCTAATGATGTCAGTTGTCTCCTACTGTTATGGAAGAGTAACGTAGCGAATGTTTGCGTCTCTGTTACCGAGAGCGGGTCCGGATCAATCCGAATTACGCTTACGGGTCTATTAGTCTCGAGCAAAAAGTAACAATGATTAGCAATCGGAGCGCTAAATCAATTACTCCGTCGGTTATAAAATTCAATAACTAAAGTTCTATTCAAGATATCGACTCAGAATAACCTGGAAATGAAAATAACAACATTTATCTCAATTTCTCTCGCGACAAGTTTTTCGTAACGTAAGAAACAAAAAATTTTTAGGCGATGTATAAATTTGACTGCACGATCCAATTTTTCGGAGGTTGCGTTCCACTTAAATTATTTTTTACTTTAATTTTATCAGTCAAAAATTAATATAAGTCGACTTTTATGTATTCATAAGGTATAAACAGTAATCTAAGAAAAAACTACCTCTTTACGTTAGATAGGATGAGAGAAATGGCAGTTTTAGTATTGTTCACGGCTGGTGAGGTGACCATTTTTTTCTCATTCCGCTATAAATTTTTTTTCTTTTGTTTAAATGTTGAAAAAACTCCGTCAATATATAGAACCATCCTTCCTTGTCCAAATTTCACCAAAAAACTGGAAAAAATTCCACCAAAATTAGTTGAAAATATTAATTTTATCCGTAGAAGTAACTCAGAAATAATTAACCGACTCCTTCGGGGAGGCTAGGTTGCTCCCTTACGGGAATTTACGTGCATTTATTTCCCCATAAGCCCCCCGTACTGCCAGCTTTTGTGGAACGGACTATAGAATCTCCGTGTATATTAAGTTATCGAAGGTTATAAAAACGAAGCACTATGCTGTTTGGTCTTCGATGGCGCTTTAACTTGCAGAAAAATATTCCTCCGCATCCACAGGTGTTCGAGTTCGAAGAACAAGGCTGATACCAATCCGAATAGGATTAAAATGATTAAATATCCGATGAAATTCTGACGCTTTTCGTTTGTATTTTATAGAATAATTGGCAATTTCCCGGTCTCGAAATTTTCGAATATGCGTCTTTGAGAGATTTACTGAAATTAATCCTAAACATTGAACCTCTTGCAAGGGCGAAATTATGGAGCTAGCGAATGAACATCATTCTAAATACAGGGAAGTTTTTCACTATGTGAAGGTTCTTAAAGGAATATATCTCTCCGCCATTTTTCTGTACGGCATAAGTAAATATAGAGAGAGTGTAAAACGTTTTATCTTGTTTCAGCAGCCAAGAAGGTTAAAAAAATAGAAATCTTCTTAAGTGTCCTTTTACTGCTTCTTTGCCACTTACTGAGTTTTGTAAACAATGAGGAAAACAGAATCAACTCTCATCGCAATCAAAGATTTCAATTTTGTTCTCAAAACCTAATCCGCAACCTAAAAATAATGTAGCGATAAACCACCTCAGCTATCAAAGTTTAAAAGGGAATTTTAAGATCTCAACCGCTTCGACCACAAGAAAATGACTTATGAGTATTAGACAAAGAAGTGTTTATGAATCGCTTTTTCCTCTTATTTCAAGCGAAGAACTGAAAATAATTAATGAACATAAGTGTAGGGATCTAGTATTCTATTATTCCCAATTTTTCAAACTAATAGCATTAATTGGAACCTAAATAACTTCCTAATTCGATCACTCTTCTGGATAATTCCTTCTCGATTGTCTTAATTTTCGATCCAAGATTCAAAATGGATATCAGAATTCGATACGATGAGATTCAGTTAACTCAGGCGGTAGGTGTCTCTTCGAAATAGTAACCTGAATGTATTGGTAGTCACTTCAGGCCAGTATGGAGTTGCTGGTGAAGAAGCGTGGGAGTCAAGATGATGACCTCATATGATTCACAATGCGTGCTCTTTAGCTGGATCTTGGCATATTTCATACGTTTGTGCAGCGCACTTAAATGAGCCTGAAAATTACTACAATATTAACTTTCCGTTGAATTTAAAATTAAAATCGTTATTTCATAAAAATTGTTAAGGAAATTTCCAGATCATGTGCGTTAAAATTTGTAGATTAGTTTGGAATGACGCTTAATTAATGATTAATAATTGTCATTCATAGCTAGCAATAGCAATACTGGAGTTTAAAATTTCGAAGAGTTATCTTGTTATAGAAAACAGAAAAATCCACTGAACAGCAGATTAAATTCACAATAAGTTAGACATCTTACCATTATAAGATCCTTACTTTTATATTGCTCATTAAGGATCTTGAGTCACAATTGAAAGATGGTTAGATTAAAATTTTTATTGACACACATCTGCATCAGAAGATACTTTTGAAGAGACTTGTTCTAAAATAAATTCATCCCTTGCTTGCTTGAACGCTCACCGGAATTTTGAAGTTGAATAAATCCAAATGCATCTTAATAACACCATCGCCAGAAAAAGGGATATTACTATGGACAATATGAGCAAAATTTTAAAAACTTAAAGAGAGATGTTGTAGTTCTAGTTGAGATTCGTTGGATGAAATTATTAAGCGAGGGATAAATATTGACTCCCATTTAAAATTCAAGTTATATGTTTATTATATATAAAATACCTTTAATATAGGTCATTTATCGAAAATAAGTTGTATTCAAGTCTGTGGACAAAGATCATATTACAAAAAAAACAATAATTTCCTTCTGTTTTAACTAATATTCCTTGTTTTTATGTGGAAGGTATAAAACTATAGAAATTTAGAGAAAAGAAGTCAGTTTATGGTTGGTCTCTATTGGAGGAACAGAATGCTTAAATCTTCTGCTCACTATTACTCTATAGCATACTCTATTACTCTATAGTAACTAAACATTTTCATTTGCTTGAGATATTGTAAATAACCAAGTTACAAGAACAAAAGACCAGCATATAGTACTTACCTCTGGATATTAATTTTGTTTTCAAGTAAATGTTGCAGAGTGACATTAATTTCAAATGACTTAGTTTGAGAAAAAAATCTGTATATATATATATATATATATTATTGCATTTGCATTTAAGGTAAATTAAATCGTTTTAATTTAATAGTAGCTTGAGCAATGGTGCATAATATGTGATATAATTTTCATTACAGACTTACATTGGACCAGTACTTATATCTGTCAACCCTTATAAAAATTTATCCATCTATGGGGAAGAATACATGAAAGGATACCAAAAAGTGCATTTCTTTGAAGTTTCTCCTCATGTGTGAGTGATGCATTTTGAATTTAAATTGTAAATGTAAATATTTTCTATTCAATAGTATTATAAAATACATTCAATTCAAATCATAGTGATATAAAAAAGTGGAATATGTCTAATAAAGAAAACCAACAGATTTTTATTGTGTATATCATAAAATAACAGAAACATGCAATTATTGTATTTGACGGCATATAAATCGCACTCTCATTAAGTAGGCCATATACAAGGGAAAAAGTATTAATAGTCCATGTGACACTGCAGTACTACAATAACATAATGACTTACTACTGCTCTGTTTCCGTACACTTCAGTGTAATTTAACACTCCTAGTTTATACTGAATGGTGTGGCTTAATCTCTTGTTTCTTTTAGTTATATCTCATGTATAAATCAGATTTCCTTAATATTTCTTATTTTCCAGTTATGCTGTAACAGACAGTGCATATCAGTCTTTAAAAGAAGAAAACAGGGAGCAATGTCTTCTAATATCAGGTAAATTTCTTCAGATGGTTATTTTATGATTTTTCAGCGCTGTAGCAATACCAATAATCTGTGTTTTTGCAGGAGAATCTGGTTCAGGGAAGACTGAAGCTTCAAAAAAAGTTCTTCAGTTCATAGCTGCAGCCTCAGGTCATAAGCCAAGGCTTGAGGCAGTCAAGGATAAACTGCTACAATCAAATCCAGTTCTTGAAGCTTTTGGAAATGCTAAAACAAACAGAAATGACAATTCCAGCCGATTTGGAAAGTATATGGACATTGCATTTAATTATTTGGTATGTTAGAATATCAGAATGTGCTTTCTTAGACCAATAGAAAATTGAATTATCCCATTTCACCAATGTAATATTAATTTTAACATGAACTATATATATAGTAAATAAAAAACAGTTCTGATTTTTTTTGAGATGAATGAAACTGAATTAAATATTTCTTATGTATAATGAATCTATTGAAATAAACTTTGTTTACGCTGCTTTACTCAAACAGTTAAGTCATTGTGATATCAATGCTTTTATTTTTGAAATTAATAATTTAAATGAAGCTGTATGAACAAACCTGATTTTATTAATATCTAGTAATCTTAAAACTCCCAAATTATCAATAGTAATGTTTGGTTTTGCAGAATATCATTGTGTGTCATATAAGTCCTTATGCATTCTTACATAAATCCTCCATGCTCATTCCATAACAAACAAAAGGTATTCTAATTACTTGTATTTTATATCTAATTAGCATGGGGTTATAACGTAAGATCAAAACAAATAATATTAAACATGTATTATATGCAGCCAGAGTTGAGCAGCCATGATACATGTTTCAATTACTATAGTGTTTTTCCTGAAGTATTATAGAAAAAGTTAACAACATTATTAAATTTTCATTTCAGGGTGAACCAGTAGGAGGAAACATTCTAAATTATCTATTAGAAAAATCTCGTGTGGTTCACCAATATCCTGGAGAAGCAAACTTTCATATATTCTATCAACTTATTGTTGGTGCAGATGATGAACTACTCAGAGATCTACATCTTAGGAGAAACATAGACTTGTACTATTATTTTAGCAATGGAGTAAGTAATAATGTAGATAATCTTTCCTTGTTTTAAAATTTTGTCAAAATATTTGTTTCTTAACTGTTTATCATAAATAAGGTTGCGATACACTGTCAATGAGTTAAATAAACAAAGAATAATTAATTCCTTCTACAAATAAGCTTTTAGTAACAGAGATTTCTGTGTTTATTTGGTCAGGTCCTCTTCCAAAGTTGAGCTTTATTATATCAGATTTGGAGTATAGCACTAATAATTCAGCTTTACTGAACATAAATCTATGATAATTATTTCAATTAGGGGGAAGGATAATGCAAATTTTCTCTGATCCCATTTTATTAAAACTGAACTTTTCAATGGATGAAAGAATTTTATTTTATATTGAGAATTATTGTTGAACATTTTCAATGTATGAATTTGATTGCTTAGCTGAAATGCATGAATGAGTAGGTGATTTACATACAATATTTAATACATACATGTGGCTTAATTTTGAGAGATGATGTTATCTCATGATTTATTCTTCCATTTAAACTTTAATTTTAGATACCCATAATTTATGCATTTATATATATATACCGTACCATTCTGAAATTTAAAAATCTGCATAATATAAAAGAGATAAAATTATAAAACTGAATCGAATACATTTCACAGGAAAAGGGGATGATGAACATGGATGATTATGTAACACAGTTTAAGGTTGTCAGAAATGCTATGGATGTTATAGAGTTAACCAAAGAAGAACAGAGAGATATTCTATCCATCGTTGCATCTGTCCTACACATGGGTAATATCTGTTTTACAGAAGAGGAGGGAATTGTTCAGATATTCAAACCTGAAAATATAGCCACTGTTTCAAAAGTGAGTCCTATTTTATACTTTTTATTAGTAATTGAATCACATTTTTGCTTATGAATAAAAATTCCATAAGAACTGTAATCTTTTGGTAATGGCATGATGTATATGTATTATGTCATATAGTGAATTATCAAATTATTTGAAATGCTCAAATAATGGCTCATAAAAAATAAAAATTTCTTAAATAACAGGTTATTGATAAAAAGATGTCATATTGTTTAAAATAAATTACTGTAAATTTTACTCAAGTCTTCACTAACGAAAATTTTTTGAATACATATATGAATATAAATTTCTTTACATATATCCATATGTTGATTCTTGAATTAACTCTATTTGTTTTTATTATTTAATATAGATTTTTTATCAATTTTGAATTACTTGAAATAATTGAAAAATTGCTCCTTCTTACTTGTACTCTACAGTTGCTTGGATGTTCTTGTGAAAAACTCACAGATGCCTTGCGATATCGCACAATTGAAGTCCAACGTGAAACAGTGAAGAAGCCCCTTTCCAGGGACATGGCTATTTATGCTCGAGATGCCCTTGCTAAAGCTATTTATGATAGATTATTTAATTGGTTGGTAGCCCGTTTGAATGCCTCACTTCATGTGGCTGATGCTGGTGACCAAAGAACTACTGTGATGGGAATACTTGACATTTATGGATTTGAGATATTTGAGCGTAACAGGTAACATTCATTGAATGAGAAAATAAATTAATATCAATAACTATTTAAGAGCATAATTCGAGTACTTTTCAGTTATAAAACTGTGGTAACTAGTGATGTTTAATATTTTTCAATTACAAATAATATATTTTTAGATAATTATAATTCATTTCATTTTTACAATAAATTCATTTTAGAGAGATATAAATAACATTATATAGTATATACATATATATAATTTTATTACAGTTTTGAGCAATTTTGTATCAACTTCTGCAATGAAAAATTACAACAACTTTTCATTCAGCTAACCTTGAAGTCAGAACAGGAAGAATATCTAAAAGAAGGCATTGAATGGGTCCCTGTTGAATATTTCAACAATAAAGTTATCTGTGATTTGATTGAAGAAAAACACAAGGGTGTGTATCTAGAATATTAAGAAGATTAGTTATTATTGGTGCTCTGTAATTTAAATTTAACTGAATTTCTTGCTGAAATAAGTACAGCATATTTAACTGAATACTTCTTTGATATAATTCACTTAAAAATGCATTCAAGGGTATTTAATGAAGAATCTGTAATTAGATTAGAACAGTCTGTTCCACTCTTCTCTACTCATGGTTGCTTGTTGTTCATTATGATCAAGTCATATTAAAATTAATTTCTGTTGAAATATAATTTGATATAAACATGATTGGATTCAATTTTTATTACCTGGAAAATCAAAGTAATAAGCCCGTTTATATTCATTCGATGTTTAATTGATCAAAAGGTACTATACTGAAAAAAGTCCACACTATTTTCCACACACACACCTCTGCTTAACTTGTAAAATACAGTCACATAAAATAATTGCTTAAAGTTATATTCAATTTTCCTTAAACCTAATATAGTCTTATTAATGAAAGAAAATTTATGAAGAAAATTTAATATTTATTTTAATTGTTAAATTATTAATAATCAACTGATTATCAATAACCAAGATCATTTTATCTTGGGATTTTGAGATTCATTCCTCTGTAGAGGTTATCTGGCTACATTTCATAAGTATTGTAATAATTATTATTATTTGTGAAGTTATCAACTTCAGTTTTGAGCTATTTCATTTTCTTGAAGAAATTGCATATTCCTTATGCTTTCATTGATTTTATTACTTTGTATTTGCAAATCAAATGCCTTTGTACTGTTATAGTTGCATTATATATATATATATATATATATATATATATATATATATATATATATATATATATATATATATATATATACACACATACATCTTCAAATTTCCCAAAAATTATTCCACCTTTAATTTATTGTCAATTTCTATCTAATAGATAAAGTGGACAATTACTAAAGATTGATATTCTTAAAGTGTCATTAGAAAAGAAATTTTTGCAGTAATGTCCTTTCATGAAAACTAATAATCGTAAAAATCAATACCAATTTATGTTAAAATAATTTAGTAAGAAACATGATTTCACTGTATTTTATGAAACTATGACAGATGATATAGAATATATTTTACAGAAATTGATATTAATTTCTCAAATTGTTAACATTATCTACAATGTCTTTTTTTCTCAGTAAAATAGGATTTATTAATGTGTATGCAAATATAAAGGCTATAAGTTAAATCAAATGTTCAACCAATGAAGTTGAGCAATAATAACCTTCTAATTATAAAAAAAAAATATTTTATTAGCTAACTTTTCTTAAATTTTTAAGGAATCATTTCAATCATGGATGAAGAATGCCTAAGACCAGGGGATGCAACCGACTTAAGCTTCCTGGACAAAATGAACAATAACCTTGCCAAACATCCCCACTACATAAGCTATCTTAAGGCTGATAGAAAGATTCAAAAAACCATGGGAAGGGACGTGAGTAAATAGATAATTATTTTAAATACATTAAAATTTAAGTTGATGTCAGTTGAAGTGAGCATATCTATGTATATACCCATTGAATTTCCAACTTATCTGCTAATATCAGAAAAAGAAGAGTTAAATTTTACATGTATATAAACTGACTTTGATTACCTAAACTCTTGAAGAATATCATTTGGTAAATTTCAACAGTAATTATTATGGTGATATATACAGACATATATAAATATGCTCATGTATTGTTTGGAACTTTGTTTTTGGTGATAAGAATTTTCAGTTTCTCAATCTGGTAAAATATGCATACATATTTTTTGAAAAAGAAGTTTGCAGATCTTAATTGGTTGGAAATCCATGAATACTTTTTATAAATCAATTTGATTTATTGACCAGCTTTGTTTATATGCACTTAAATTAATTAGGAATTCACAAAAATGCTTATTTAGATGGATATGATGGGAGTAAATGGTTATTCATTTCTTCTAGGATTTCAGACTGGTCCATTATGCTGGAGATGTTACTTATAGTACCAAAGGCTTCCTTGACAAGAACAATGATCAACTGTTTAGAGATCTGCTGGAAGTTATGTCTGACACAAAAAATGCAATCACTAAGGTAACTTTTTCTGTTTGCTTTCTAACATAAATTGCTAAATAACTAGCAATTGATAGATGTGATTGTGGGCAGATCCAGTATATTCATTACAAGTAAATGAAGAATTATAGTCATTAACCATTCATCTGTGTAAGTTTATAGAGATGACTATGGGTGTGACTACAAACATCATGAAAACTAACATTTTAAAACTATATTATTTAAAAAACAAATTAATCTTTAATAAACAAAAATTCCTGATTTCTCTGCATTACATTATGAATTTTAAAATCTTAAAAAATGGCCTTTATTAAAAATTACACAAAAAAACACACAAAATTTGATAATTAAAATTTTTAGATAATTATTTAGAGGGTACCTCAAATAAGGACAATTAACCATAGAAAAATGAGATTCATTTTTGGAGAATTGCTGTATGTGTTTCTTGGATTGACAGATATATGTCAGAAATTCATTTTTAGGTAAAGAATTCGTGGCTATTATAATTTAATAGCTATAATATATTAGTGGTCTGAGTGCCCTCTGAATATAATATTACTGGTACTCTGACTGGTGATATTTCATCTACTTGGATGCAATAAAACTTTATTCATTAGTTGAGCACTATTTTAATATTTTAGAGAATTAATTTCTTAGGTTATGATCCGCACAATATCATTTGATAAAAATTACAGCACTGTTCATACTGTAGGTTTAATCCAGATCAATTTATCAATTTTATCTAAATATTTATTTCCTATCGTATTTTTATTATGAGTAAATCAATAAATAATGTGTTATCTAAAATGATATCAGACCAAGTGTAATTATTATGAATATTGTCGCATTCACTCAAGATTGACACTAAACTGCAAATATGCCAAAAGAGCTTTCACAACTTCTGTGTATTTATTTATTTAATATCAAATTAATTATAAAACAGATTTTTTAAAATACTGAAATTAAATGGAATCTTAAGAAAGGTTTAAAAAAATATTGAGAATTTTTTATGTCATTGGTAAATAAGGTAACTGCCAATAAAGAATGTTATAATAACAGTTGGCTTGGAACAAAAAAACTCCCAAGAATAATTTGCATAAGTGATGAATTTCCATTATTTCTCTTCAGTCAATGTTTACAACTAGTCAGTTAAAGAGTAAAAAGCTGCCAGAAACTGCAGGTACTCAGTTCAAAAACAGCTTGAATCAACTTCTAGTGATCCTCATGAGCAAGGAGCCATCTTACATCAGATGCATCAAGCCAAATGATTTCAAGAGATCAGGTTAGGATAATGATTTCGCTTCATTTGTACAATATTTATACTTTGCTGTAATATCTATCTCTTCTCCTGACTCCTGATTGATTTTTTTATATTATTGCAGAAATTGCATTTTCAAATATATTATGGATTAGAGAAATATTTGTGAATAAAAGAGAATACTTTTTTAGCTTCAAAATGCTAGTAATTTTGAAATTAAACCAATTTTTTTTCAGGAAACTTTGACAAAAAAGTGGTTTCACATCAAGTGAAATACTTGGGATTAATGGAAAATCTGAGGGTTAGGAGAGCTGGCTTTGCCTATAGACGTCCATATGAGGTATTTCTCAGAAGATACAAATGCCTCTGTCCCGAAACTTGGCCTTTCTACCAGGGAACAGCTAAGAATGGTGTCATAGCACTATTGAAACACTTAAATTATTCCAATGATGAGTATGCCCTTGGCAGGTAAGGGCTTAATTGCTTATATCCTACTGTAGTTTGAATTTTCAATGATTTACCTTGATTTAAATAATTAATTAATATTCTTAATTGCTTAATTAGTTTAATCAAGCAAATATTTACATTATTTCTGTTTATGTACCTAAATGCCTTGTTCACTCATGCTCAGTAAATGCAAAAGTAAAATATCATTCAACTTGATTTCAATGAATTTCTCATCATTTTAAGTTAAATAATTCTTAAAAGAATTTTATTTCAAACTATTATGTAAAAAAATTTTCTATAGGACAAAACTTTTCATCAGATTTCCAAAGACTCTTTTTGCTATTGAAGATGCTTTTCAACTTGAAAAACATAGAATTGCTGCTATTATACAGAAAATTTGGAAAGGGCGAGTTCAAAGGAAAAAGTACTTAAAGATGAGAACAGCTGCTATTGTTGTTGAGAAATGGATGAGAAGATACCTAGCCAAAAAAGCAGCTGAAAGAAGAAGAAAAGCAGTACAACTAATAAGAGAGTAAGAGAAATTTTTCCATGTTTTTATTTTTTGAACCTTATTTTATTAACAAAAATAATAAGTTAAATTATATTTTTGAAAAGAAATAGTTTTGGTTTAAAATAATCATCTCACTTAAATGATTTAACCAGTGATTATTCCTGATAGATTTGAATTGAAAATCATCATCAAATAAATTGATTCCAAAAATTATATAATTGTATTCAGTATCTTATACCCTTTGAATATAATTTTTTAAGCTTAGTGTGGCATCTAATATGAACTTAGTTATTACTTCATGAACTTTTGAACAATAGATTTTGAAATTTAGATTGTTTTCTTTGTTTTTGTAATTAGTTGGCTTGATCCTAATTTAAAATCTTATGTTATATAAAATAGTACAATACATATAAAATATTTATATAATATTTTTCATCCATCAATGGAAATACAGCTTTGTAAAAGGTTTCATCACACGAAATGGTGAGCCAACTCCCTTAAACAAGAGGTTTATAAAGATGTCCCAGTGCAATTTTTTAAAAATGTTGGCTAAGAATCTACCCAAAAATGTCTTGGATCATTCATGGCCATCATGTCCGATGAGTTGTAAAGAGGTATGAATTTCACACTTTCCATTTTCATCTTATAATTTATAATTATTTACTGTCATTTCTATTTTATTTCCTGATTCATTAAAAGAAAGTGTTTAGTTTCTTATATTAAAACATTTGGGAGAATTATGTTTTATATATAATTATTTATCTTCCAGCAGTTTTCACTAATATTATTTTTCATTTTGTTATAAATTTCATAATATTATGGAACTTTTTAATAAAAATTTTCAGATTTATCATTTAAGTTAAAAAGCAATGTAGCATAAAGTAAATGAAGAAATTAAGTTATGCAAAAAAGGGATATTACCAGAACTTGAAACTGGTTCAGGGACAGCAGACAATGCCACTTAATCTGACTAGGTACTGACTGAAAATTTAACTCTTTTGAATTTGAAAAAAAAATTGCATGTTTGTTCGTTTGAAAGTTGTAGAAAAATTGCTCAATGTCTAGAGATACCATTTCCTTGGTCAATGCCTGTGTTCTGATTTTTTTTTACCTGTGGGTAGTTGAATGAATATTAATTCATAGGGTTGGGCAGCTTTTGCATAAAGCTTTTTCTACTCTCTTTAACTTGATCTATTTTTACTTTTTTACAGTTAGATCGAAGAAAAAATTGTCTTTGAGGAAGATTGGCTATGTGTAATATTCCAAGTTGACTAAGCAATAAAACTTTGAATCATTTAGGAAGCAAAATTTATGTAACTAAAATCTCTAGCTGGTTTCATAAACAAAAATTATAAATGAGCTTTGTAAAGATTTCTAATATTAACTTAAGAAATATAAGTTCAAAAGATATTCCATTCGATTCCATTCAAATATATTATATTAGAAAAGACTGACAGGATTGTTATTTACTTAAAACCCTCATTATCTTTATATAATTAATCAAAATTATTGTTGCATAATTCTTAAATTAAATCACCAATAGTATATGTATATCATACTTCAGCTGAACTTATCAAGTTTTGAAAATGTTCATACAAAGAAAAGTATTTTGGTCTATTAAATATTGTGGTTTAAGTGTGAATGTTTTCTTGTTATGAACATTTTCATTATGGATTACTACAACCTTACCCACCGGATTCAGTGAAGTTTATCAAATCTTGTTGAAGTTATCCTTACTGCTCTATTCTCCATTTACATTTTATCCATCCAGTCTCAATTAGCATGATTCTCTCTCATAGGCCTCCAAGTTATTGAGAGTAATGCATACCAGATGGTTAGCAAGAAAGTTTATGCTGAGTTTAACTCCAGAACAGAAGAAGCAATTTGAAATGAAGGTCCTAGCAGAAAAATTATTTAAGGGTATAACCTTTATCAAAATAATTATAATTATTTACATACTTTAATTTAGATTTATATGACATTAATGTATTAAATAATGATTATTTCAGATTATAATTATAATAAATTGTGTATCGTCATTTTTAAAGGAATTTAGAAACTCCTGATTTGAATTTATTTTTCCAAAATTGAAGTAATACATAATAAATATGCAAAACTAAAGTGAGGTATTTAGAAATTTGGTTTGAGAACTGGATTTGGTATATATTCTAATGCGCAATGAATATTATTAATATTTGAACATTAATCATTGATTTGTATAATGATTATAATTTATTAACTACTTCTGAGACTTATACATCAATTCCTCATGAGATTCATTCATTATCAAATACGTCTTAGAGATATTTCTTTTAATATCCTTTTCTTTTTAATTTAGAAAGAAGATTTTAGAACTAAGAATTATTATGCTCTTAAAACCCAAGTTGAAGGATTGTTTTTTTCTTTAATGTATCTTGTGTCTTTTCCTATTGTTTTACCTTAAATAAAATGAAACTTACGAGTATATTACAATAATAACAGTTTTTGGAAAATAATGGACTTAAATTCTTTACAGGAAAAAAGAAAAGTTATGAGATGAGCATTGGACCCAAGTTTGTTGTAGATAGACTACCTGAAGATCAGAAGCTTTTGAAGCAATCTTTTGAAATGAATCAAATGCCGCAAGACCAGAGACTAAAGGTAATTTTATTAATTTAAAAGCTTTATGTTATTGAAGTAAGGAAAAATGGATTTTTATATCCCAAATACTCTCTTAACCTTTCATAATTTTTAGCTTTGTACCCTATTATCAATACTTTTATCTCAAAAATATTTCTTTTTTTTTTAATCATCAGCAGTTTTTTAACATCTCTATATTTCAGATGATAAATATTTCCTATGTAATACATGTTTAATATTTTTCATAATCATAATTATATCACTCCTTAGATGACATGTTATTATTTTTGTGGCACTTCTTCATCCCCGCAAACAGAAAATTTACATACACTTACTTTCACTTCAATGAAAGAAAGTGAATATATAGTCAACATTCACATCTACAGATCAGATGATACATTTTGGTGATGATAAAAAGTGTATTGCTTTACTTCCAGTATATTGCACCAGTGATCAAGTATGACCGACATGGATACAAGCCAAGAGAACGAATTCTAGTCTTTTCTAATAAGGCTCTATATCTTTTGGAGGCAAAGACTTACAAAATGAAGCACTGCTTGAATTTTAATACTATAACAGAAATATTAGTTACAACTGAGAGTGATTCCCTGCTTCTTATCCGAATACCCCCTGAAATGAAGAAAGATAAGGTAAATGAAATATTTTAAATATATATATATATATTTGGAAAAAATCCAAGCAAGTTAAGCATAAACGAGTCTCTGTTCCATGGAATCAATGAGGAGGGATATATTTATTAACATATTCCAACATGAAAAGCATTTCAGATTTCAAATCATCACAATGATTAGCAAAATTGAAATACTTCATATAGAATTTTTTTTCTTCAGAAAATAACATGCATTCAAATAATTATAAGCTAAAGTCACATTCTAAATGACTTTTCATTATATCACATGTTTGGAACGAGAAATTTATATTACCAGTAAGGGAAAATGTAATCAAAGTTGATTCTACATGAATGAAGTGAAATTGAAGTCTGTATTGATAAGATATAGACTCATTTTTTAGTACCCTTACTCTGTGTTTTTTTTTCAAAAGATGTTTAATGTCTTGGTTTCATAAACCGAATTTCACATGCAGTTTTCAATTAATTTTTAGGAGCATGTCTATCAGAAGAATCCTAAAAGTCTCCTTGAATAGCCTACTTAACTGATGATGTGCTTATTTGAAGGATAATTAGAGCTTCATTATTTACACATTACTTCAATTATTAAATGGTCTGAGAATTAAGTCATAACTATAATTGTCAATTCTCTCAGCTTAATGGACAACTTTAAAAACTTTTGAAATTTCATATTCTTTTTATCTCATAAATAACACTGTATCATGCTCAAGCTCTAATTATAATTTCACTTATTGAAGGGTGACCTGATACTCAATGTGGAAAACCTCATAGAGGCAGTTACTACATTGATTGACCTAACCAAGAAACCTGAGGTGCTCAAAATGGCAGATAATACATCGTAAGTTTCATTAATCAGAGTTTTCCATTAATGACTGAAATCCCACTTTCGTTTTCTGTTATATAATATAATATAATATTATATAATGTGTTATATTATATAATAATAGTTCTGAACAAATAAAATATTCACCAGAACATTCCAACAAAGATTCAATCTCTTGACTCAAAAGTTATGATCCTTATAACTGACTCCATTACAAAATTATGTTTACATATTTTTGAAGAGACTGTGAGACAAGAGGAGGGAAAATTTATTATAATAGAGCAGCTTATTTTAATTTGTTCCTACTTCTTACATCTAGTTTTGCTCATTATGCTATCTGTATTTCAAATCAGAAATATTAGTCTGGAAAAGATTGGTTTTTGTTGTAATTAAATTTTAATGACTAATATTTGATTCAAGATGTTAAATTTTTGGCAAATTATTAAAGTATAGGTTATTGAACTAACATATAAAAATATAGATATAGATAATATTTGATAGAAATGAAAAAAATGGTAATTGAAAATCAAAAGTTAGAGGTTTAAATTATCTCTCTGAGAAAAATTTAAGTCATCTTCAGTCATTAAGTTTAGAATATTTATCCTTTTTCAATGTATGTTATGTGATTATAAATTATTGATGATTAATATTTTTTCTAATTCAAATTTTCTGAAAAATTATTCTACTAAGGTCTAAGTGTAAAAGAAAGAAAAGGCTACCTTTTACCAAAATATTATGAAGAATTACAGACTGCCTATAAGATTTTAAAGTGTGTGAGGCTTGTTCATATTTTATCATCTAATTGATTTATATAGTTTTTATACTATAATTTATAGTTTGGTTTTAGATGAAAATTGGATCATTTTGAATTATTTCAAGATAAATAAAAGTCGAAAAGCAAAAGAAGATACTACTACCTGATTATGTAATGGATAAACTTTTTTTGCATTTGGAATAGTTTGGAAATTTATAAGATACAATTAAGATAGGGAATGTTCTTGTGATTCTTCTTCAAGAAATTCTTTTTCTCCTTATCTGTTGTTCACTAGTTCTTCATTTTAACTGTATAAACATGAGAGGAAACACATTAATGTAAATTTCATGTCATAACATTTTGGTTATTTTATTTTCAATAAATATTCTGCAAATGTGGATTCTAGGATTTCCCATAATCTGAATGAAGGGAATGGAAAACAGGGAGTAATTGATATAATGAAGGGAGATGCACCAGCCATAGTAAAAGGAAGAAGTGGTCACCTGCTAGTGGTAAGAATATTTGTTTGTTTAAATTGGTATTTAAGATTTGAAATAATATGAATATTTATTATATATTCATATTATTTCAAATATTATATGAAATGAATGAATATTTAAGATAGAAAGAACTACAATTGCAATAGGAATTGAAGAATTAAATTATGAATAATCTTGAATTGATCATGTCTTGATTGAAATCTTAAATGGAATTTGCCAATTCAAAAATATTTTATACCACTACAATGGAATCTTAAAAGTATATTACATTACTTTCCTTATTCCAACTTCTGTAAAAGAATCAATCTAAATTCTTTTTCCTTCACCTCTTGTGTTTTTATTTTGTGTATCCAATCATAGTTATGGCAAGGAATTCTCTTAGTTTACTTATATGTGCACTTGTATTTATATCCGAGTATGAGTTATATTTGAATTTTTAAAATTGATTCAATTGTGAATTTTCCTTACATCGAACTCTCTAATCTAAAAATTATATCCCATCACATCAATTTCCAATATCAGGATTTAACATAAAAAGAGTATATTAATGATAAATTCAGAGCATTCTATAACTATCCTTTTTAAATAAACAATGAATGTGTTATGAATTTTAAACATTGTATTACTGATTTTTCAGGTGGTTTGTCCATGAAATATACTGCTATAGTACAAAGTATGTGAATGTATTTATCTTGATGATGAAATCGTCTATTTAATTTGGCATCATCAATTCCACAACAGGAATCAACATTTGGCCAGATTCTACCTTAATTCTATTTTTATAAAATCACCTGTTTATAATTATTGTATTATTTCATTTAATATGTTGTATGTTGCTAAAATGTTGTAATTTAACCAATCTTCAATATAAATGAATCATGAAATATTACTCATCATGTTGAGCATTCAGTCTTCCATTTCTTGTTTTTGAAATTTTAAATCATAGTATCTTTTTACCATTTCAAAATTATGAGGACTTATTATTGAAATATAATGGTTTCAAACATCAGGGTTGGAAAAAATCCTCATTTTCTCATATTTATTTGTGATATTTATGCATTGTTCTAGGACATACTGTGGAATTAATATTATTTAACTTTAATCAGATAATTTTTTTTGTTTTAAATCCAATTTTTAATAAATTTTATTCTGTTTCATGATATCAACATAATATATCAGTCTATTTCATCACCGTGATAATTTAAAGAATTTGCAACAAAGTTCCTAATATTTACATAAAAATAAATGAAATGTCTCAATTTATAGAGATAATTTAATTTATATGCTCAATGTTTCGATGTATGGTTTTATGTGCAACTGTAAATGGTATTAAAAAGAAGTTACTATCTAAATTCTGAAAATTTTTTTCTTTTTTCATCCCCGCATGAAGGGGGGATATATATGTATATATATTATAATTGGTAATAATAATAATAATAGATAATTTTTCATAACCTTATCTTTCCAAATTTGAAATGGCACATCACTCATAAATAACATTAGTAAATAAATCTTCAGACTTTTTTGTTTAGTAAATGATATACATGTATATTATGTGATTTGAAGAAATATATCACATTCTTGTAGGTGCATCAGACCGAAAATATTCACAATTAAGTACTTTGAGTATTGTATATATCTTAAATAATTATAACTCAATGTTATCAAATGTTATGTTAATATTTAGAAACATTTTCTATTATTCAATCATCCCCTCAAACAACTATGAACACACATAATCCTATTCAGAAATATGATAAATATATGATAATATTAGTGTGAATGAATCGATAGCTCTTCCACAAATTCCTTCATACCCTTCTTATATTATCTCCCACATTCCTTTTTATAATCGCCATGTTCTACCGTTTCATATCATTCTTTCTAAATTGCACCAATAAAAATAATATTTTCTATGGTGCCATTCTCTTTGAAAAAATTTTGATGTAGTTTTTTATCTTTTCTTCTCAGCTAAATTAAGAGCTTACCATCGCTAAGCACCGCCTATACTTTTTGAACCTGTAGATGCGGATGCATATGGTTCTCCGAAATGGAAAAGAAAATGTACCTTTTTCCTCTTACAAGTGTTATATATTTAGAAGAAGCTCCATATACTTCACATTTTACACAATTACGAGATAATTGATCTGCAATCATTTCAGAACATAATTTAAACGATTTCCTTCCGTTTTCATCTACTTCGTTACTTACTTCTCAAAATAAATATATCATTAGTTGTTAAACTTTAAATTTTTGTTTCTCTTAGCGTATCCATGAAATTCAACAGACTATGAAACATTGGAAGCTTTAATTTAACAAGAGCGTCCTTCGATATTCAAAATACAAGAGAATTCACTCAAAATATTTAGATTCATCATTTCTAGTTCTTAGTTTGTTTTATTTCTATTTTTTTCTCTGAGTAAGGGGGAATGACTTCAAGAAACTTGTTATTAATCCTGATAATTAATTATTAATTATTCTATTTTATAATTTTTATGTTTATGGAAGTCTAAAAATCCTTCCAAAATGTTGCATTTTTGAGATTTATGAGATATCTATTGGAGTTATTTATTAATTTTAGTCTCTTTTCATTATTTTTTTCACATGGAAAAAATTTATTTGAGATTGATTTTTCGCGTTATTTTACCTAGTTAAAAGTTCCGAATATAATTATTCCATTGTTATTGAAAATATAAATTCTTTTATTATAAATCATCTATATCGTAAGTATTCAATCCAGTCTTTGATCGAGCTTCCGAGATGTCACTAAGTCATTCTTTAATGAAGACTTTATAATCAGGGTAATAATAGAACGTACGTTAATCTTCCATGTGGCGCTTCATTTTAGAATGGTTTCCTCATCCGCTTAGTTAATTCCATTTTGCAACATTTACCCATTTTTTGTCACCTCTTACGTGAAATCTTACGTTAATACATTCAGTTGATACTTTATTTTTATTTAGAAAATAGTCCGCCTAAAGGACATCTTAACCTTCAGATTCATTCGAATCGAAGTTATTCTTAAAATTCCAATATTGTAATTTTCTGACGAAAAATATTTTTTTCAATTCTGTGATCATATCCAACCTTTTAGGGCAGTACTGAATTTTTAGAGTTAAAGAAAAACGACCAAAAGTAAAGGTAGTATGGAAAAATAATAAGCTTCTATATTTTTCCCAATTACTTGATTGGCATTTAAAAGATGGAAATCAAATTGAAGAATTACACGTGAAGATGAAGAGATTCCAATTTATCTTTAACATGAAACATCACGTTATTAGTTCTTTCCAGAAGAGAACATTAGAAAACTTAAATTGATTTACCTTCGAAAGAAAAGAGTTAGAATAGTGTGAAAGGTAATGAGGCGATAACTGATTTTCTTGGCTGTTGGAACTTAATTTTTATTTCAATCTTATATATATACCAACAAGCCTAGTTCCTACTCATAGTCTCAATAAATAAACAAAGAGCTCATTTTTTGAGCTAAAGTACTATGCGCTTGTGCAATCGTCAACTCCAAATTGTCCTTGTCTACATCGCAACAGATTGCTCTGTGCTAACTCGTTATCTAACATTGGGACACCATCGCTTACTAAAGATAAATTGTACCTCTAAATGTCCACCCTCAGATCGATAGTGATGGATCATCAATCAAGACTAATTGTACCTAATCTGCAACAAACTACGTTGAGGAATGTGACAATTGTTTTAATAGTCTGTTAGCATTTGAGCATAGTGCAATGTATTAATGATGAGAAAGTTTTCAAAAACCGTTGATATCTTTTCTCAATTCATTTTTAAAACATGCACCGTAAAATCGAAATGTCGATTATGAAAATAAAGCAATTAATTGCGATATTTTAATTCAATTAAATTCCGCACATCCGTCCAGTCAATAAATAACGTCATAGTTCAAAATCAAGAAATCAGAGTGAATATATATGGAGTAATATAGTGCACTACAAATATAAATTAAAATATTACAGCGAGGAAATATTTTTATAAAGTCGTAGTTCCTTGCTGCAGTAATGAATAATTATTATAGCCGTGGTTTATGTGATAATTTAATATAATTCTGTGATTTCTGATAAACCTACGTCTTTCAAATTCCTTTCTACCTTGTTATATCAATCCGCTCTCTTCCATTGTTAGTTACTCGTAATTAACTTCATTTCACTTTACATACTAAATTTTCTCTAACTATCGTTCCTCATTCCAATTAAACGTATCTTTTTCAGCCATTTTTCAGAGAAATATTGTATATGCCAACATATCATGTTGGCTCCGTTCAACTCTTTACTTACGAATGCAATTTATTAAATCTCCAGCGAGAATTTGGGACAGGAATTAAGAAAAAGATAGATTTGACTCCTGAATCAAAGAATACGAAAAGATATATATGACATGATAAATATGATCAACTTCATGAATGTCATTTATAGCGCATACACTGAGGTAAAGTACAAGAGTACACAATTCGAGAAAGAATTTTATACATTTATATTACAAAATTTTTTATGAAGAAAACGAAATAAGATTAATATGCTGGAACGTTTTCAGAAACTGTACATAGAGCCGAAGGTTTGCGTCTAATTGTAAGAAATATCTTTCTTCAATTGATCGCGTGAGAGGCACTATGTGGACGATGCGAGTTAGGCGCTTAAACGTTCCGCTCCCTTGCGGATGCTTATGAAAACGCTTAATCCACCTTTAGGCTTAATCTTCGCGCTACTCCAAGAGCTGCCGAAATAATATTTTTTTATCTTATCTGGAAACACGTGATGAGATATGGTGATGCTTCAGTCCTTCATTTAAAATTGTTACGCAACTTGGTTTCTTTTTGATAAAACGGAAGCTGCCTTTGATAGTTGTAGAAGAAGTACAACCCAAGATGCATAAGAAGAAAATTTTGCTGATTGGAGGGTTATCCTCCTTTGGTGTAGGCCTTGTGTTACTGATCCTTGGAGTTGTGCTTGGGTTTAAAGTGTTTCCAGATGAAGTCAAGAAGCAAGTTGCAGAGGTCAGTTACCATGTCAACACGCTTATCGGTCGCTCACAACGTTTTATTTCAATGCTATTAACACTGCCCGTATAATTGAGCAGATAATTAGCTTTTTACGAGAAAATTTAATGTAGTGTACCGTCGCCTAGTAGCATTACCTTGAGAAAATTTTCAGCGTTAATCTTATTTCGTTTTCTTCATAAAAATTTTGTAATATAAATGTATAAAATTCTTTCTCGAATTGTGTACTCTTGTACTTTACCTCAGTGTATGTGCTATAAATGACATGCGCGAAGAAGAGATCTTTTGGAAAATATTTGTTGATCAAAGCATTTTGGATTTCATTGCCACTTACTATATTTTCAGTGAATTTTCATCATTCGAAAGGATTTCCTCAAATGAGAATGTATCAATGTCGTCAAGTATATAGAGTGCTGGACTAATATCCAGACTATATCATTTTGCGACTCTCATACACCCATATAGCAATCGGGTAAGAAGGGACATTGTAACTAGAGGTCGTCTATTCAAGGAAACGATCAAATAAGGAATATTTAAACTGAGGTCGCTAATATAAAGTTAAAAAATGATTAATTTGTAATAAAAGTTATGGGTCAATATTTTATGGAACTATCACCGACATGAATGATACTCGGGTGCATGAAGTATGACCACGAGGGTGGGGTGCGTGTAACAAAGTTCCACATTGTTATTTTTGAATCGCACGAAAAACCCACTGTATTCAATAGAAATATATTCATCGTGCAAAAATATAGAAAATAATCTATTGCGAAAATTGGCATTTTCGTAATATCATCCAATATTGATACGTGAAAGATATTGTAAGTATGACTAACTTAAATTAACAGCATTTAATAAAACTGACTGAGTTTCTTGGAAATAAACCGAAGAGCAGCTGAAATTTAAGGGAATGGGAAATTGAATTAAATGTTCAGAAATATAGCAAACATAAGGTGACATATATACTCATAATATTATCAGTAAAACTTCTATTTATGAATCAATAAAAAGAGACCGATAAACGGCTGCTACATATTAACATTAATCGTACTAAGAAAATCAAATAACTGTCATACACAATTCGAATAATTAATTAAAATATCTAATTTTATCAAGAGTACAACATGTATTAAGTTGTATATAAAAAATAGAGAAATCGTCTCGTAAATTAAGAGTGAAGTAGTTATCGCGTAGAGGACTTATACTCAATACATATTTTAAGGAACGAACTTACATAGACACAGTGCAGGGCAACTGTTAGAAGAAGGGTGTCTAAAAGGATGAATTCTGATTCTGTATGTAAGATACACTGAAGAAAAGAGATGGATTCTATGGATTTCTTGCAGCAATGATATATGGTTTATGCAATATAATGAGGATAATAAAGAATCTAACCTAAAAAATTTGCTAGCAATGTATCAGGAGTGCTTAGTCTAACTATATTACGGGATGAACAGAGGATCTACAGTGTTCTATGAGAATCTATAGTCCGTTCCACAAAACCTGGCAATAGCTTATGGCTAAATAAATGCATGTAAACTGCCATAAGGGACCAACCTGCTCCATCCCCTAGAGTCATTTAATCGATATGGCGGAGTCTTAAGGATGAGATTAAGATTTTAAGTTTAGTTTGGTCGATTTTTTCTGAAAGTTTGGTGAAATTTAGATAAGAAATGATGACTCTACACACTGAAGAAAATTTCTACCTCTATAAAAAATTAAATAAATTTTATAGCGGAATGAAAAAAAATGGCTGAGAAATCGTAGTGAAAACATTATTAAAACTACCATTGCTTTCATCCTATCCGACATAAAATGCTACTTCTTTTCTTAGATTACTCTTTATATTATTATACTTTATTATACATAAAAGTCAAATCAAACTATACTCGAGTAAGCATATCTCAATAAAAATAATTTGCGGAAGTGGAACGTATCCTTCGGAAAATTTGGTCGTGCAGTCCAATTTATAAATCTCCTAAAACTTTTTGTTTTTCTTATGTTACAAAAAACTTGTAGCGAGCGGAATTGAGATAAATTTTACTTTTTCATTTACAGGTTGATCAGAGTCAACATCTCGAATAGAAATTTAGTTTTTGTATTTTATACCCGAGAGAGTAATTGACTTAGCTCTGATCTCTGCTAATCATTATTACTTTTATGCTCGAGAATCATAAACCCGAGAGCGTAATACAGATGATCCGAAACCGGCTCACGGGTATGACATTCAAAAACTAAAGTGCTATTCAAGATATTGACTCAGAATATCCTGTAAATGAAAATAACAAAATATTACGTTCAGGAATTTTTAGGTAATAAGCCATAAATATAATGTCATGGCGAGAAATTCTAGGAGCCCACCAGGTGTTTTACTTTTACAGTATAACTATAACGATGAGGTGAATATAAGTAAAAGAATTTGCGGTTTATAAGTCTGGATAATTAAATGGTTAGATCATACGCTTCGAAGTAATTTAGAGTCGTGATATCAGCGTATAAATTTTAATGAAAGGCTGACGAAGTATTGCTCCTATAATAGAACGTTCTATACTCAAAAGTTTTAAGTAAGAACTTTGCCTTCCTAAAGGAAAAAAGATGGAATCTTGAGATGAATTGAAGAAGAGAGGATGTTGGCTCGAGACAGGACGGTTTTGTGATTAACAAAAAACAGAAATGCTATATTTTTTTAAATCACGATGACTACGACGAATTTACGTACCAGGGACTGATCAGATTCAGTTTTGATAACTGATGAATATCTCAATGTTGGTATGGTGAGCGTGATCTACATTTAACTTTCAATTTACATTTTTTGAGGAGTTTGGATTAAAGAATTAGGAAATTTTTTATCTGTTAAATTACGTCACAAAAACAAGGATGAATAAAAATTTCAAGATGGCGATCGGTTGTAGATTTGTGGGGATTATGATAGTGAATAGCTGCTGTTTCTGAAATAAATACTCTTGTGAGTTAAAAAGTTGTTAATCGATTTTATTACTACACCAAATTTGCTTCTAAAGCTAAAATATATTTATGCTAATTGCATAAATATCGTAGTATATATTGATGTCAATTGTATTAAAATCCTGTCCAGAGCACTATGAAGATCTTGAAGGTAATAGGTGTAAGCATTGAAGATGTTTATCAGAAATGTACAATTAAAAATTATGAATATTTTTTTTAAATTTTGATTTGTCCTTAACACCTCGAAATCTGTAGAATAAGCCGAGAATATACCTGATAGTTTATCTCCATCTTGATTGCAACTTATCTTTCTTTTGATTACAGCATCTTATTGTGCCTATCTTTTATATCATGAAGGTTAGAACTTCCGTCGAAGACTACCGTTTGATCGAACACTTTTGCAAAGTGGTTGTTTACTTAGCGTATTACCGCAGCGATTCATCGTTGTCATCGTTACATTTATATGCCACTATAGAGAATAGACGTTGTCATGGTCTTAAAATCTACAACAAACATATGTAATCGTCCAATCCTTTTATTCTGAATTTTTCTATTCTGCTCGATTTTAATCAAAACCTTACACCTTCAGAATAATTAGAGAGGTAACTGTAAGAGTTGATGAAAAAAATTTTAGTAACATTTCCTCTTCCACCGAAGCCAGTTAAAATAATTTATGCAAGCGATGAAATACATGTTTCATATTTCTATCGTATATACAATCGTATATACTCGTTTGGTGGGCGATACTTTCTGATGACGATATTTTGACAACTGAGTAACAAGCTGCGGAAATATTTCTCGGAAAACCAACCGGGTGGAATGCAGGAACAAGTCCAACGTTACGGCCATCTTCAGGGCAAAGTGGCCTCTGAGATAGAGGACTTGTTCGTGCATTCCACTCGGTTGGTTACCCGAGAAATATTCCTCCAGCACATACACCAGTACGGCACCAAATCATTTCTGAGTAACAAGCTAATCCGACTCTTTCGTTACTGTTTTCAAGATCGTCTTCAATTATTTGCTATTACAAAGTAGGATGAGGAAAATTTTCCTAAAAAGCTGTTAAATGTATCAACTGTTATATTGAGAGCTAAATGAGAGAAGTCAATTACGGAAATAAAACGTAACGTAAGAAGTATAGACTCCTTTGGAAACAGCATTAGACCGTGTAGAGCTTGAATTGCAGGAAAATCCTGAGTGAACTCACCATCAATGGGCTATCCATTCGCTCATCAACGAAAGTTTTGGTTTGCTCAATAATTTTACAAATTAATTTGACCTTGATAGTTAATTCATTTCCTTGAAATTTTCAATATCTTTACAAAAAACCGTCGTTCTTTGTCATTTTGTCAGATGGTGAACTTTTTGGTGCAGTTCGCAGAATCTTTCTCTCATTATAATCATTTCCATGGAAACAATAAACTTTCTATTTCCGAAGAATATGCTATTCCGTCATATTTCGATTTGAAATACAATAATATTTCAACTGTCATCCAAAAGACTATGAAATGAATCAAGAATCTCAACGTTGCTATCATCACACTATCCCACTGTCTCTTTTCGTGTGGAACACTACGCTCGCGGCAGTAATGATCTGACATCTGATTTCAGTGGTCTTTCCTTTTATTTATCATTGTAGAAAGTTCTGCTTAAGCCTGGTTCAGAGTCATGGGGTATGTGGAAAAAGCTACCAATCCCAATGGATTTCAAGGTGTACTTATTCAACGTGACGAATCCAGATGACGTCATGAATGGCAGTAAACCAGAAGTCGCTGAAGTCGGTCCCTATGTTTATAAGTAAGTCCTCGCTGGGACAGAATTCATTCTAATGATCACAAACTGATCAATAGCGGAACGCCTTTCCATTCGCATTTGTAATTTATGTTTTTTAATCATTAATCAAAACACGGTTTTTCCAATGTTCGAAATCAGCGAATTATTTTTCGTCAATGGAAACTCACATCAAACCGTGAACATAGAATGTCAGTCCTCTACCTTTAAATTGCACTCAATTATTGCGAAACTTTATGATGCCAAAAGCGCAATCTTGAAAGACTAACAGTACGAACTAAGCTAAAATAAAATTAAAAGAGAGGCAGGCACAAGTACATGTTTATGTCTTTCGAGCCAAATGAGAAGGTGAATTCGCGTGAAAATGGATCTTTAAAAGTAGGAATGTTGACATAATTCTCTTCATTTTCAGGGAGTACCGGGAGAAAGAGAACATTGTGATACACGAGGAGTATGGAACAGCCTCTTACAAGCAGCGAATTACATATCATTTCGATCCAGAATCTTCTTTGCCTTACAAAGATACGGATGAAGTCACTATTTTCAACATAGCACTCATGGTTTGTATGTTTCCAAATTTGCGCTCGTGAACATTACTAAAACTGCCATTTCTCTCATCCTATCTAACGTAAAGAGGTAGTTTTTTCTTAGATTACTGTTTATACCTTATGGATACATAAAAGTCGACTTATATTAATTTTTTACTGATAAAATTAAAGTAAAAAATAATTTAAGTAGAACGCAACCTCCAAAAAATTGGATTGTGCAGTCAAATTTATACATCGCCTAAAAATTTTTTGTTTCTCACGTTACGAAAAACTTGTCTCGAGAGAAATTGAGATAAGTGTTGTTATTTTCATTTCCAGGTTATTCTGAGTCGATATCTTGAATAGAACTTTAGTTATTGAATTTTATAACCGAGGGAGTAATTGATTTAGCGCTCCGATTCCTAATCATAGTTACTTTTTGCTCGAGACTAATAGACCCGTAAGCGTAATTCGGATTGATCCGGACCCGCTCTCAGTGTCTGTTACAATAATGTTCTCCTTGATTTAAAGGGAATTTATGTGTAATATCCGAATGAATGTAAAAATTTAGTCTTTAGCTTTCTACGCATTTGTTAGCGACTATTCTGAAGCTTAGGAGTTGAAGCGCGAGTTCTATTGTCAAAGAAACGACGTACTTGTAAAATGTATTTATTGTACTATCAAAAATTTAAGAGAATGCTATTTTTATTTTGTTTTTTTAAATGGATTATAAGAGGATGGTCTTCTCTTGAGCCTATATCAGATCATTGAACAAAAGCTTTTATTCGCCCTTCTTTATTAAGTTTTTTTTTTTCGATTTCAGGGTATGTTTGAAGTTGGACTGGGATTGGGTCAGAAACCATTCATGCTGAAATATCTTCCTTTAATATTTAACGGAACGAATAACATATTTCTGAAGGTCCACGTTGGAGACCTACTGTTTGGAGGAGTAAAGTTGAAATGCAAAGGAGATTCATTGGAGTCCGTTATCTGTTCATTGATTATGTCAAATAATCCTCCTCCGACTGTCGTAAAGAATGGAGATGACCTGTACTTCTCAGTGTTTGGTTTCGTAAGTTCTTCTAAGATAAACGTATAGGAGTTCATAGATTTATATTTCTTTGAATCCTTTATCCAAAGAGCCATGATTTGAAACATTCGCTTCTCTCAATATGTTAAGTGGGAAATATAAGATAAAGGAGAAAAACTTTGGAGCGAATATTTTTTCTTCTAACATGTTAAGAAAAGGAGCGTAATCTCTAGTCGGACTATTTTCTAACAAGTCATGTTTACAATTGTATGATACATTTATCATTATTCTTATATTATCCTGTGTGAGAGAAACAGATATGAGATAATATGAGAAAAACATCAGTATCCTACGAATGAAAGCACATTTAAAAAATTAGTGACCGATTTCGAGCAACCCGCTCTTCTACAGTCAACAATATTTAAATATAATTACGCTTTTATTCCTGCAATTATGTGAAATTTCCACTAGGCATTCAAAAAGATAATTGCTTACTATTTTCCAGCAGTCATTTAATTTTAATATAATAATTTTAATTTACGTTTTTCTGTATTATGTATATATTTTTATTCATTGAGATCAATGATATCAGTTTCTATGTATACTTTATCAAATACTTTGACAGGATTACTTAAAATATTCAATACGTAGATAGTGAATGTATCAATTAAACCCTGCCTATGAGATAATGAATGTCTTGCAGCAATATATTATTTCATCCCTTTCCCAGTACTAAGGAAATGTAAAATTAAGGATTACTTGGTGGAATAACGAAATGTGGGAAAACATGATTTTAAAGAACATTTAATATTTTCTTAAATGTAACTTATGTAGAACCATGCTTAAACTTTGGTGCAGAAAAATGGCTCGGACGATGGACTGTACGAAGTTAAGCTAGGCTGGAGTCCATTGGGGCCAGATCCAACGGTTGATGGTGTCGAAACTGTAGGGAGAATCACTCGTTGGAATAATTCGACTATGGTCAATGCATGGGAAGCTGATAAGTGTAACAAGATTGCTGGAACCGATGCAGCCATATTCCCTCCATTTCTAACTAAAGATACGAGAATTGATATTTTTAGCACGGATCTTTGCAGGTATCTTCTAAATTTATTTTTAAAAATTTAGATATATTAAAAATATTTTATTCCATATATTAGAGCAATCTATGATTCTAGAGATTAATAGATTTCTGTTATTATAACAATTTTCATTTTGATCTGATAAAATGTTAATAGAACATAGAAAAGAATTATAAGGATAAGAATTGTAATTTATATTCTGGTAGCTCACTCATCTTGGTATCACAAACTGGTAATTTAGGTCTTCAAATGGTTCTTCTGCTCTTTTACACTGTAATATAAATTAGATACCTGTAATTTTAGTAAGTAATTTCAGTGTAGGAAGTTAAATAAAAACCTTTATATATTCATTCACATATTATCAGTTCATTAGAGAGAGAAGTTCCAGAAAGCTTATTACAACTGAAACAAATATATAATGTTTCTGAAACACCCAAATTTATAATATGGTAATCATTGTTTCATTATTTTTCTCAGGTCTCTTTATGCTGTATTTGATAAAGAGGGAGAATATCAAGGAATTCCTTCTTTAAAGTTTGTTGCAGAAGCATATATGCTGGCAGATGTTACTGTAAATCCAGATAATAATTGCTTTTGTCCAAATGAAAATGCATGCTTACTAGCAGGAGCTCTGAACCTTTCAACCTGCCAAGGTTAGATTTATAGTATAATAAAGTGTGTTTTAATAACTGAAACACAGCAGATTTTAATTGTGATTATGAATAAACACCAGATAAACTTTTAAGAAGATTGTGGCATTTATATGATGTGTACTAACGGAAGCAATAGTTGTTTTGGACAAAGGAAAGAGACCATATTCCTGGGAAAGTTCTGATGATAGGTTTTTATTATAGCATAAAATATTTTAAAAAGATGTTGGTTCTTTAGTTGAGTACAGCTGATAATTTGCTACCCCAAGTCTCAAACATGTTAAATCATGAAAAGCATTCATTGTTTATTTCATTTAATCATATTAATTATCAAGATAGTGTAACCTAGATTTAATATCAAGCAAATTGTAAAGAATATGAAAGAAGAATTATAATCTTTGTATTTTCTTTTGAGGCAATGACATAATTATCTAACAAACTAATTGCACTCTTACATACCTTCTAATTTAGGATCTTTTACTTTAGGCAAATACATTACTCTTTTACCAGTGTTCTTGCTGTAAATATTATATTATTATCAGTACTTTCTAGTTTCTATTCTTTGTAAATTTTATCCCAATTGTATTTATTATAACAAATAGAGTTGATCTTAATTGACTTATTTCATACAATTAAATTGCAAAATGTACACAAAAAATTGTTCACAAAATTATTATTATAGAATCTATTGATTTCAATTGTTGAATGTATTCTCTTTTTTATTGTTGATATTCCAATTTATATATGACATTTAAAATCATCTACAAAATATAATGGAATAAAAGCATTGTTTAATGATTGAGGATTTTTGGATTGTAAAAATCAAAATATGATAATATTTTAGATCTCTAAATAGTAATTATAATTAACTTTCATTCTAATTTTAGGAGTACCTGTTATTCTCACTCTCCCTCACTTTTATATGTCAGATGAAAAGTACTTAACAATGCTTGATGGACTGGCACCTGTTGCTGAAAAGCATGAGACCTTCTTAGAACTTGAACCAGTAAGTACTGGCATTATTGTTCATCATACTTCAAAGATTCATATAACAATAATTTACATGATGAATTTGATTATTTATCAGTTCCTTTTATATGCATTTATGATCTGAGAATCAAATCATTGAATAAAGATTTCAAAGTTAGATATTAAAATTAATAATATCCATAGAAATAAATATCATTTTACGGAGTTATAACTTTGCGTAAAGTAGAACTTTTCTAAATCAAATTAAATGATTCTAATTCGTTTATGTTGCAATGAAATGTCTTTTAATTTATAGATAGGTGCATTTTGCAAGAACTTCTTATAAATGCTATTACTTGCAAAAATTTTGCTATGCATTTTTTGGGTTTATATTTTATACTTTCCATTTATTGTTATCATTGGCATTCCTTTGGTGTCTCTGAATAAATCTCTAGACTACAGGTTTACCTTTGAGAGGAGGGAAAAGAATCCAGTTTAATATGCTTATGAGAGAAATTACAGGAATTTCTGTGACTACTGGAGTGCCTGTAGCATTGATGCCTTTTATGTGGATTGATGAGGTTAGTTTATTTTTTTTCACTCCACTTTTGAATTTTACATTAAATGAAGGTAGCTCAAGAATTCTGGATTGGGAACAATTGGGAAATTTCGTAAGTATATGTTATTATAGAAACAATGTCTTGATTAGAAATGAAATTCATTCTAGAAAAAAAGAGATGTAAAAAATTTTAGATGGAGAACAAAAGTTAATTTAATAATTAAAATTCTCGAGCCTGTCTTTGTTTTTGTTAAATGAAACTTTATAATAGTGAGGACAGGAAAAAATTGAAATATTTTACAGTACATTATTAATATAAAATTTTCCAACTTAGTAAACAATGCTTTTTAATGTTCACATACCTTTAACTCTGAAAAAATTGCTTTTTAAGATATCATTTTTGGTATACCTGTAAGGTGTGGTAATTTATATGACATTCATATTCTACATTTCATAAGAATTTGAAATTTCTTCTTGAACTGTCTTTTTTATTACTATCATCAATTTACTACCAAGCTAACATACTTACCTTCTATCTACCTTGAATTCAAACTTAACCCCCGGAAAATACTGGGAAAAATATATATATATTTCCAGTATTTTCCGTATATAATTATAATTATATATATGGCTCAAAATGTAATAATCTAATATTAAAAAAATTCCTTTCAGGGCTTAAGTTTAGATGATGACAACATACAGAAGCTGAAAGATGAATTAATTAGTACTCTAAATGCACTAGAAGCAGCTAAATGGTCCCTCATTGGCATTGGCTGCATTCTGATAGCAATTGGGCTTATCATGCTGATAGTTTGTTTTGTCTTGAAAAGAAATAATTTTAAAACTGTATGATTTTTGCGTAAATATAATATACACATTCTTGTTACTATGAAGAAAACTTTGTATAATATAATTACAATAATTAAACAGTAATTTACAATATTTGTTAATAAGCCTGATAGTTTCATTAACAGACATACAGCGTCTTTAACTGTTATTTTTAAGGCAAGAATCATAATTATTTAAATAGCTATAACATCAAAGCTCTTCAGACATTTCTAACATCTAAAGGATGCATGATACCCCATAAACACAAACATGCCTATTCATAATGTGAAAATTGCAACTAATTCTGTCAAATTAGGAAATCTAGAAAAAAATATTATAAAGTAAGTAGTTTATTTCCAATGATTATTAATTTTTAAACTTGTATTTTCTATTAAAATAACGTAAAAATTAAAATCACTAAGATTAAATCAAGAGATTCTTAGTTTAAATAATTTGACTTCCAGTGATGAAATACAAAAAGAATAATAAAGCTGAAATTAAAGATAGTTGAGCTGATTAATCATTAACAAATTTTAAATCAATAAGTAGAAATACAAACTGTAATTCACTGAAATCGTATAGTCAATCAGTAAACTCATGGCTAACTTATGCTAACTACAGAGCAATAGGATGTAAATACTGATCCTTGAGGTTTTAGATTCAATGAAAACAGTTAGGGGCTATTTGAAAGCCATGGTTGAAGCATTAAGCATATTACAGACCAATCTTAAATCTCCTACAAAAAAGAAATTTTTGATTCTAAAATAAGGGTCTTCCAAAATATTTAAACAAATATCTTCTTCTGCTTGATTAGCTTATCAATGCAAAAAACTACCTAATTTTCTCCATTATTGAGATAAAGATTACAATCATCACTTTTCAATAATGAGGTTTTATGAAGTACTGAATGTATTCATTGATATATCACAGTGCAAATAACTCTACATTGAAGTAACACTTCAGTTGTTAGACAATATATTTATATTTTTACAGAAGTAATATGAAATCTAGAGAGTATACAAAAACACCAAAATAATTATTAACATTTCATGAAAACCAGAATTCAGTGAACAATCAAACGTGCTATTCATTGTGTTTAGTTTAGTATAGTCTTGTTAACAAAACTTATATGTTAATTTAGGGTGATGGGAGACAAAGAAAATCAAGAAGTAAAGCAAAAAATAAGAAGTATGTATGTCCGTTTTCTGTATCATGCAATAAGAACTACTTTTTAGTAAATGATACAAAAGATCATCATTCAATACAATAATGGGTAAAAAGATGCATTTCTCAGATACAATAGTCTTCATGAAACATACAGTTTAACAGAAGTGAAAAATATCGCTATGACTGAAACAAACATAGGTATCCTGCTTGCCAGGCAGTCTGCCAAATGGGAAGCCCAAGAAGACCTGGGTTTGAATCCCGCTCACTATTTTTCACTTCTGTTGAACTCTGTATATAAGGTGCTAAATTTCTATTGCAAAATAAAAAAACCTATTCTTCCCTTATATTAAAACTATAATATTTCATGTAAATAAAATTCAATTATTCAGTCTTAACCTGGAGAATTTTACTCAAATAATCTTGGATAGGAAAATACTAAGTATAATTCTTAATTTAAATTTATTATCAAAATCAACTGTATTGTTTCCAAACTTTGCATTTTAAATTGAAAATTAGTAGTCTCTAAATATCCTTATTTACCTAAATTTACATATTTAGTAGTATTATAGTAAAGATTAATGATTTATTTCCTTAATTTAATTTCCTAAGGGAAGTAGCCGTTAGCATACTTTGATTAACTAGCTCATATTGAGGTGGCAGATTTGAAATTGATTCATACAACAAATTTATTCAGTAACTATTATTTATTACCATTCTTTTGACATATTAGTATAAGTTATTCAGTATAATGAAGAATATCTTCCGCCATCTTATTTATTAAGTGATAGGTGGACATCAGTAATAAACAATACCTAACATTAGGAGTTTTTTCCACATTATTTATTCTTACCATGCTGTCTTGAGAATTGAACTTCGGTGAAATAGCAGGATATTTAAATTATAAGAATAGTATAAATGAAATAACAGAAATTTAGAATTTTTTATTTTTTTAACCTCTTTACTTAAAAGAAGAGTGGGAGACGAAAAAATGTGAACACTGAATGCTGGAAAATTCATTAGTAAATACAAATATCTTGATAATGGACATTTACATGCGCTAATAAATAAAATAAAAACAGATGCAAAGATATAATAACTTAGGCAAAATTATAGAAAAATCAGAATTACATTACATGAATTTCATTTTACAACAAAAGGAAGTATTAGATAATACTTTACTGATAATGACACAAAGTATACATACAGCTAGGTAAGTCATGGATAATAATATGTTTTTCAGAATTTATTGATATCTAATTAACACCTTATAACATTTTAAATACATGTCCTTTCCTTTCTTAGAATTTTAATATTCTTTTCCTTCAACTAAAGGAAAATTTGTTAAAGTTGATTTATTAGGAAACCAAGAAATTGAGTATTATTATCACTGTAATATTATTTTATTCTGCAGGCAAGATTAATTAATATTAATTATTACGTTTTAATTTTAAAGATATTTTCTTATGTTTTAGCATGTGTTGTTTTAAAGTAGAATTTTGGGTAGCTTTATAATCACATTCTGGACATTGATAAGGCTTTTCACCAGTGTGAATACGAACATGTCTTTTTAGATCTGTAGAAACTGTAGCACTATAATCACATACATGGCATTTAAAAGGCCTTTCCCCTGTATGTATGCGGACATGTCTACTCAAAGCTGAACTGACTGAGGTACTATACTCACACTCATTACATTTATAGGGTTTTTCACCAGTATGTGTTCTAATATGTGCCCTTAAAGATGATCTGGCTGAAGTCCTATATTCACAAACATCGCATTTGAATGGCTTCTCACCAGTGTGGGAACGTATATGCACTCTTAAATGCGAGCTGGATGAAGTACTGTAAGCACAGAGGTTGCATTTGTAGGGCTTTTCTCCAGTGTGCCTACGAATGTGTACTGATAAATCTGATGATACTGCAGTACTGTATTCACATATGTGGCACTTATAAGGTTTTTCACCTGTGTGTGTTCGAATATGCATTGTCAGAGATGAGCTGTTTGTGGAACTGTATTCACACTGACTGCATTTATGTGGCTTTTCACCTGTATGAGTACGGATATGCATTGTTAAATCTGAAGAATAACTTGTACTGAACTCACATTGATCACATTTATATGGCTTCTCACCAGTGTGTCTAAGAATGTGCATCCTCAAATGTGAACTAGATGCAGTACTGTAATTGCAAAGATTGCATTTAAATGGCTTTTCACCTTTGTGTCTACGAATATGAACTTTCAGATCAGAAGATACTGCTGTGCTATATTCACACATATCACATTTGTATTTCTTCTTTGGTTTACTGTCATTGTGATTTCGCAAGTGCAATTTCAAATCTGAAGGAACTTCAGTAGCATAATTACACAAATTACACTGTAATTTCTTCACTGGCTTGCTGGTAACATGAGACTGAATATGCGATTGTAAAGCTACACTAGTTGAAGTAGTATGTCCACATAGATTACATTTAAATGGCTTTCCACCAGCATGAACCCTTAAATGCCGAACCAGGTTTACTCTTCTTTTAAATTCTTTCAAACAAAAGGAACACTTATGTACCTCATCTTTAGATGTAAAATTATCATCTTTTTCTCTCAGCTCATCAGTCAGAAGTGAAGAGTGCTCTCTCTCAACATGTTCTTTCAACTCATCTTCAGACTTTGTAAACTTCCCACAATCACTGCAGACTATTTCTTTACTCTCACCCTCTCTTTCTCCAAAAGATTCTTGTATGTCATCCTTCTCAATAACACTCTCTTCCAAAACATCACCTTTATTTAAACTCTCCTGCTCTGGAACCTCTTCTTTTATATCTATTTCCTCACAAACAAGACCATCCATTTCTTCACAATTTATACTTTCTTCTGAATAATCCTATATAGTTTTTGACCTCATTATGATATCCACTCTGCAGTCAATGTTATTATTTATTTATTTTTTGTTGCTAGGCCTGGTGGTAGCTCTCTTTTCAGGGGGAACAAATGTAATACTCTAATTTACCCTAGTCGAGAGGGAAACCCCGCAAAACCTCCCAAAGGCAGTTATACTGAAAATAAATGAAAAATTAAATTAATATACAATTTTCATGTTTGTATTTCCATTTAAACATATAGAAAAACACAAGAGTGAATGGCATATATTTTTGCTGAATTAATGGTATTAATAGTTAACTTGGTATGAAGGCTTTTGCTGTATCTATAATTTATGACAGCTTTTTCTTTTGGGTAAAAGAGTGGCCTGGCCTGGCTCAGGCCAACATGAGGCTGGAGTGTGTGGGCAAGGAATTTTGCCATGCCATGTTGGGCTGCCAATGGCGCTAAACTATCAGATGTAGAGGGATTTAGTTTTCATGAATTTTAGGCAGGCAATAATGGATGGAGGTCTTGATCCTGAGGATACTATTTTCCTCTTCACTTCCTCAGAGAGGGAAGACTTTTTTTTTAAGTCTTTTTGTAATTCTTTCTACTTGGATGTGGGGTCTTTGTTGATTATACTATTCAATTAATTCAACATAGAAACTAGATTTTAAAAGTGAGAAAAACCAAGGAATGACTCAAAATAACATCTGCCACCTACTCTGATTCAAGGCATTCCATCAATTGCCAATTAAAAGATAATCAAAGTGTAGTAAGAAATTAGAAGAGGAAGGCTTCAGCACAATTTATAGATCTAGAGAAAACAATAATGTTATCTAAAGAGGTATATTAATTTCCACACAATACAAGAGGCAATAGAGATGGAGAAACAAACTGAACATTTCAACAGGGAGTACAGTTACCCCCTGCTGTCCACTTGTAAACATCTATTGCATACCACCACCAATCAGAAGAGTTAATAAAGAAATGAAAGGGAGTAGGGTATATAAAGAGGAAGATGTGAGGATAGAATTTCTTCCAAGCTGAAGAAGCCAGCAACGTTGCTGCCAAAATCGACCCGCACTAATACCCAAAAGACAGGCCATCATGAATAAGCGATTTAGTTTGCCTTTTTTCTTCCTTATCTCTATTTATATGTATGTTCAGAAACCAACAATAACAGAAATTGTTGAACTCTTTATTTTCCAATCGATGATGATGTTTTTTATGTCACCCTTAGCTTCTCATCATTTACATAAGTTTTTTCAACCTAATATATGCTACTAAAATGTAAACAACTCTTTAAGCTCTCTTTTTATTGCTGGACTTCTTTTTAGAATTTTATAAAACAAATAGCAGAGGATACATATCTCCTAACAATGAATAAATTTTTTATGGATGATAAACCTCTTCTTCATCTTTAGGCTGAAGATGTAATTTTATATTAAGAAACTGGTTGCAAATATAGCATATTTTCTGTGTAAATTTACAAAGTTGTTTTTATTTACGTTTTCTGCATTTCATTAGCTCAAATCTTGCTTTATCCTAATAACACTTCCCAAGATTGTTGAGGCAAGCGAAATCATTAGGGTAATTTTTTAAGAAGCAGTATCAGGAGAAAAAAGAACCAGTAGTGAATATCATAAAATGATTAATAATTAATTTACAAATAATAATATGCCAATTTCTTATCTAATTAAAGATAGATAATTTTATTTTTATATAATTTACAATTGAATAAGCATGTTGAGAAGAGATATAGGACCCATCTCTATTATGCAGTCAGCTTAGTGCCTTTTCAGTTAACGGGTATAGTTAAATGATCAGCAAGTTACTATAGGAGTAGAGTAAGAGCAAGTTTTTTTGATTGAGGTTTAAGACATCAGACTAAATTCCCAAAATGGTACAGAATGTTGGAAAAAATATTAAGATGTTAGAATAATTGATCCATTCATCTTCTTAGTTAAATAAAGATGTTCTTCTGTGAAGAAAGTCCGATAAATACAGTCAAACTTATTTACAAGTATTTTTTATAGGCAGATTTCAAAATTGAATTACCCAAAACAGCAAATCAGCACTGTATAGAGCAATAAGAGTAATACTGAAATATGATAAATTGACTCCTATTAAATCTATTAATGGAATCTATTAAATAAATTAATTAATCTATTAATGAATGCTCTTCTGAAAACGTCCTTTGGAGAGAGAATTTCACTTCACGTTTAAGAATTAGTCTACAAAATGGTGTATAAAAGAGTGCCTTACTACTTGAATCAGAAATTGAAATTTACACAATCACTACTATTATGGTACTAGACAAACTTATGAATTAAAAATCTGGTGTATTATTGGTAGATAAACTGTAAGATTTTTGTATTTAAGTTGTAAGACTAATTTATACACACTTTTTTATTTCAGTCGTACTTATAAGAATGTGTTACCAAATAAATTTTCTACTACTACTACAATTCTGAGGGCTGTTTTGAAATAAGGTTAGAGTTTTGAATAAGGTATAGAGAAACTTTTGATATCCTACAGTGCCACATATATGATTAAATATCATAAACCTGAGATTTTATGACCAGGTTTACCAGGTAATATTGTTTACAACAAAAGCGAGATAACAGTAAACTGGAAAATATTCATAATACTCTTTCCTATGATTCCCTTTCCTATCTAAAAAATGATACCACTTTAGGATGCGTCTCTTTCTACATGGTAAGACTAATAATTATAAAGAACTACAAAAATAGAAATCGAGATCTTTTTAGAAGTAAATAACTTAGTTCGAATATCATTTTTAAAGTTTTGATGACAAAATAATAGACTTAATTAACTTTCAGTTAATTGTAATCAAAAGACTTTTCTGATTACTACTAAACAGAATTTTTTAAAATTTTTGAGGTTTTAGATAAAAATCTTATGATGAAATCATGCGATAAATTCGACAAATTATATCCAAATACATAACTTTTCAATGATGGTCTATCATTTCTATACAACTAATGCAACAAAATGTCTTCATAGAAGAGTAAAAAAATTCTTTTATGGTCAAATTCCATTCAATTAAATGTTGATAACTTCTGCGTATTAATCTAATAGACAATTGATATTATTTACCTTATTTGATACGTAGAAATGTTAGACAATCAAGAATTAAGTCAAACATATTGGCCACATTGTACTCTTCACTGTTTTCAACGAGTCCTAGAAAAAGAAAACAATCTTTCGCTGCATCGTAGAAGAAATAGAAAGACATTCCAAGTACAGATGCTGAATAATTAGTATTTTTCTTCCGTTATCTAATACTGAAAGCTACCAACCGACGTAATTTTCAACACTGTAAACTCTAGCTATCAGCGCTTCATTGCTTGAACGCACGGCTACAGATAATTGTCCTTGAAATTGCGGGAAAGTCAGTTTTTGAAAAAAATGCGTTTATGAATCAAATAGCCCGAAATGATTGCATAATGATTTTCTAAGAATTTCCGTGATTCTCCTGAATTATTCGACCATAAGAAATCACTTGAATCCGTGTACGTAAAGAACCTATTCAATTTTTCAATTGTGCATCGTTTATGCTGGATATGCCGATTTTTTATTTAGATTCGATAAAGAATTCCATCTCAAATCCTATTTCTGAGGCTAGCTTCTAATAAATTTTCCTTAACTTCCCAAATTCCACTTACAATCAATGACATCCCTCTTTATGTCTTATAATCAAACTAATACATTGACAGATTGCCTCAGACTGTAGGATGTAGAAAAAATCCACTGTCAATTTGGAGCAAAAGCAGAAAAACAGACCACTTAGCTTGACCAAGAAGTTCAGGCTTATACTTTCATCCCTAAATAATATTGTGGGGTAATTAAGTACTATTCATTTATCCGTTTCCTGTATCTCTTCAATCTAGTGCAACACTTTCAGGTTTTGAAAGATTTTACATACTTGGGTATTTATTGAAAAAGAGAACAACTTGGTATACTTATATATTTATTTAAATTATTAATATTTTATGTGAATTTGGTTCAAAAAGATATGAAAGTGAATCTGTAAAAGCTGATTATATCCATTGTATTAATTTCTATTAAACTGTTACAGAATTTTACTATCAATGACAAAGTATCCTTCTTTACCCAAAATGTTTATTATTTGAAATGAGTAATTTGAGTTACTAGATATGGTAAATAATTTGCCGATAAAAGGCAAAATATTCTAGTTACAATTTTAAATTTCCTAATCACTCACCTTTTTCCTAACCTATATGTTAATGATCTTAAGTTTTTGTTTACATTTATTGTGTTTTTTATCAATTAGCAGAAAGCTCCTTTTTAAGAACAGTACAAAAACTGAACTCATTTCCAATATTATCCTGGTACTTGGACCATAAATCTTATTGGTCATTCTATAAGAATGATATTTAAAATCCCTAAGACAAAAAAAAACTATTTCTCATTTACAATCACTCATTTAGATTCTACAATGCATACTTAGTGATGGTTTGAAACTATCCCAATAACAATTAACATGTCATAATTACATGTTTTCCATTAAATATTTTTGAGTAAATATAAAACGCATTTTTCTTTCTCTAAAAATGACCCATAGTTCCATTAAAGGATTTTCTACTTTCAACTACCGTTTTAACAGAATTGCTTTCCATTTACATTTTCACTATACAAATTTTTACTCCCCAGTCTCACAAGTTTCTTCCATTATTAAGGTTCAAGGTACTTTCATTAATTACTTTCTGTGAAGAAATCATAATATTCATGCCATTATGTAAGGTAATGATATCGATGCTTTAAGTGTAGATGATATTTTTTCTGCACTCACAATCAGTTTCAGAAATTTTGCATCTGCACAAAGATGAAATTCCACATCAATATGTTATTTCCCATTAGTTCATTTCATTACATTAAAATTTCAAGAAACAATTAAAATATTATTTGCACATGACATTCATATAAAAATCCTACATGATATGAAATTTACCTCTATGGCAACTGCTCATTCTTGAAAAGGTGAGCATTCTATATATTCAAGCCCTTTGGGTAAAGCCACATCCACTAATTCTTTGATCTTCTCTTCAACTTCTTTCCTGTAGGCCTCATTCTCTATAAATTTCTTTTTCACGTTGTGAGAATTGGCATTTTCAAGCAACTCCTCCATCTTGGAAGGATCAAAATGCTCCTTCTGATCTCCACAAAAATAGTCATCCATCATGAACATAGGTAGCCAAAGAGCCCCTACAACAGCACCATAAACTCTATACTCCCCATACGCATCTCTTTTTAGTTGTTCTAGGGATATGAATGGAGATTCTCCAGTCAGCATGCTGGTAGTTTTCACAACCGAGTTATGATAAATATTCAAAAGGTGATCCATTCGTTTAATTCTCTCAGCTGTTTTTACACAGCCATAGAGGAAATGGAAAATATCAGTCAAAGGATGAGAATATCGACTAACTTGAAAGTCAAACACTTTTGCCTCTAATGGTTTTCCACTTTCTCTGTCATACCTGAACATAATATTATTCATCCAAAAATCTCCATGACATGCAACTTTTGGTAAATCTTGCCCCTTCGCATCTATCAACTGACACATCTTCGTCCAGCTTCGACTCAGTAACTTCTCCAGTACTCCATTCTCCGCTGACTTTTTGGGCAATCCTTCCATTGTCTTTGCAAGGTCCACTAAAGTCTTCATGGAGTTTTGATAAATGTCCCAAAGCACACTCTTCCAAGCGCCATCATCAGAAACATAATAGCAAAGTTCTTGAAAAGCTTTCAAACTTTTCCAATTTTTTTCTGTAGACGTTTTCTCACATACTGAAGCTAATCCATGTAACTTTCCAAGAAGTTCCATTGTAACCTCACAGTGGGGAAGATCCATTCCTTCGACGCGATATCTTCGATTGGCGATCTGGTAACCAGATATTCTTAGATCTTCCAGAAAAATTGCCGTTTCTGCTTGGGTACAGATGGACAGATACGTTTCTGGTATAGGAATTGAAACCTTACCATCACCCAACTTCCTTAAGTTAGGCAAGATGGATCCATAGAAATTGGATTCTTTCTTAAATATAGCGTGTTCCTCCACCATTTCCCTCAATGTCTCTGCTTCTGGTAGCAATTTAACCACAAATGTCTTTGTGAACAGAGCTCCATCGCATGTGCACCTGTAATCCACTTTCACTCTCACGACCGTTGAGACCAATCCATCGCCTTCTCTACTTGCTCTTTTCACATGGACATGAATTATCTGAGCGTCTTGCTTTCCGGTGATATGTTCCACTGCCTTTTTTATCAAAGAGTCTTTTACATCAAATACTTCCATTTTATAATAATGGATGACCCTATACTGTACTGGAGTGCACACTACTGACGAAGGGAGTCTATTCTTTTTCGAGTGGCCATGGAAGATATTAAGATACCTGATAACGTCATCGTATATCTATTTGATTTTTGACATGAGAGTTTGATTGGTGTGCTATCACGAGCTGTGATAAACCATTATTAGCGGGTTTCATAATTTAATGAAAAGTAATAATTCCAAACAAACATCTTTGTTCGATCGCTTAAATTAATAGGCAACATAAAGAGCCTATTAATTAAAGGTATCATAGAAACATTGCGTATTGGCAAAAGCTTAGAAAATTAACTTTCTAATTCACCATGGAGTTAACTCGCTAGCTACTTTATTATCAGTGTTAAACTTGTTTTTTACAAATGGGCTTATGAAACACGAATAATGCTAAATTAAATATATAATAGTCAATGAGATCAAGATCATATTTTTAATTGTTTCAATAAAAAAAAATTAAGAAAACGAAATTTTTATCGTTCAGGCATGGATACTATATTTGCCACGTTCGCACTGCGCGACTATAGCAATCAGCTGAAATCGTGTCCATCGAATGAAGTAGAAATGAACATCAACTGTTTTCACAAAAATGGCGGAATTGTAAAAATTTCGTGTCTGAGAGAACAAAGTTGTGTCAACGTACACAGAGAATGTTTCATGATGAGCTACAAACTTTAAGAAATGCCATGAAATTATTTAAGTATTCCATAGAGTTTAATAGTTACAGCTCTTAAGATGGAAAAGTACACGAAAAGTAAATGCATCGAAGAACCATTGGAGAGGAGTCGAATACCAATAAATTGTCTTCCAGAGACGTTTCTGTGGATGAAAGTGAGGCCCAACAGTAAGCTCAGAAATTTGTTAGGTATTGCTATGGAATCACTTAAGACTGAAAGCACGATCTTGTGGACAGGTTCAGGATCTGCGGTAATAAAAGCTATTTCCTGCGCAGAAATTATGAAAAGGAAATTTAAAAATTTACATCAGATCACAAAATTATGTTTTCGCAAGTAAGTAAATTATTCGTTATGCTGATGTTGTTTCACAAGCTATGAAAATCCTCTAATCACATTTATTTTCTGGAACAGGATTACTGAAACGTGGGAGCCAATTTCTGAACCTGGTCTAGATGAGTTAGTCGTGGAGAGAAATGTACCAACGATTCACATACTGCTTTCGAAGGACATATTAGATTCTGCTACGCAAGGGTGTGTTTTTAATAGTCTAAATAACCGATTTAGATTTTAGTATTCAGCCGCTCTTAACCTGGTAATGATAATATCCTATTATTATACATGGTCTGAAAATTTTCTGACATTTAGCCATTTCTCGACATGGTTTCTGATAATATGGAGTCGGAGGCTTTCCAGACCATACTCATACAATCCATAAAAGTTTCTAATGCAGTTTTATTATTTAGGAATTTAATATTTGTATTCATTATAATGCATGGAAGCTACTTCTCATTTGTGAATATCATTGTTTTTCCACCAATTGCATCATCAAAGTTGATGTGCTTAGAACCTTAAATTAGCATCATGTACTAATATAAGACATCTATTATCTTGGTGGTATACTTTTTTTCTATTTGTATCTATCAAAAACTGCTTTCTTATATGTGCTATTTCATTATTTATGCCTTCAGGTACCAATCTCCTGGAAAGAGTAAGGTTTATCACAGGTCTGAAGATATTTCCAATCGAAAGAAAAATGATTTCTATGGAAGAACCAGATTTAATCAGCATAAACAGAAGAAGTTCATTGTTTCTGGTAAAAAAGAAGAACCAATTTCTAAATTGAATGTTCCAAAAAGTGTCATGGAAGATGAAAATAATTTGAAAAGAAAGAGAGCATCTGAAAGTGAGCCATTTCTTGATTCTCCCATACAGTTGTTTACATAAAGAAATCTGAAGAAGTATGACTTGCACAGTAATATTTTGAATATGTATGTGTCAGCTTTTTTGGCTTACTAATTTACCATTTATGTTATAAGTTTTGCTGCAATATATGCTGCCAAACTTTAACAAGAGGGCTGTATTGTCTTTATCCGGATGTTATCATTCATATATTCATTCTGAAATTTTATCTGTGTTAAGTATATCTCATAAATTTTGTAATATTTACACCATTCTTAATGTATTATTTCTTAAAGAATGATGTATTTAAGAAGGAAATTGTGATATTTATTGAACAATCCTAATTTATGTTTGTTTAGAAAAGAAATTTGCTTAACTTGAATACTTTTATTCATTAAAAGGAAATCATCAGTGATTATAGGATCCAACAACCCAAATATTCAGTTTTCTTTTGAATTAATGATTTTTTGTCTAATTTAAATTATAATTCTTTCTAGCTTGAGTGTCCATGAATTATTTATATGGATAATTTTTAATATCCCTCTGGAAAATTTTTTTTTGTATTTTTGTGAATGAGTTTTGTAAAATCATGTTATCTTCTGTTCAGTATGATGGACATTCACTGATCAATTTTCATCTTCCTAGTGAATACAGGTCACAAAGCTTACATTTTAGGAAAAATGTCATTTAGTTTAGAGTATTTGTATTTTATGTATTAAATTAATTTCTTGCAATACAATTTTTATAAAACATGCTCAAATTTTTGAAGATTTTTTTTACAAGAAATTGGAATTTAATTTTCATTACCATTTCCACAGTCTTTGATGATTTGTTAAAACATTTCTGAATTTGCTGCATTCTTCTAGAATTCTGCCATAATACTGAATAATATATGATAATGAATAAGATGTGACAAATACTAACTTAATGTTAGAAATTAAATTCTAGAAAAGTAAGAGATACCAGTACAGTAAGACCCCACTTAACGTGGGAGATACGTTTCAATAAGTTCCAGTATTAAACAAGGTAACTTAACACAAGCTTTTGTAAATATGTAATGGGTATCAGTGATAGAGGAACAGAGAATAAGAAAATGTATCTGAAAGTTGCAAAATTTATCACAATCAAATTAATTATTATTTTAATATTTTTATGCACCTAGTATCGTTGATGAGAACTAATAAATCAACTGTGACTCGTTGAAAGATGCGTTTGTACTGGAATTGCAACTTCGGAGAATACATTTGGAACCTTTATGCTGGACAGATTAACAAAAGATAATCGAAAAAGGGATATAGTATACAACGTCACTATATAGTGCACCGCATTTGGTTGGTGCAAGGTCGTTTCATTTGCACACATTTACAACAAGTATCAACACAGTAAATGATTAAGGGGAATCCCGTTTCTGTTAATGTAACAAAAAAACATCAATTTTTCAGTGGTAGAATCTGATTTTAGTCACAGTTCATGTATTTGTATATATTTACAAGAAGGAGCTGAGTTTTTTGTCACTGATCAACAACAAATCGCAGTTTGCAAATAATAAAGATTGAGTCATGCAGGTCATCTATTAACAACCATCACAATAGTTGGAACAATACTTTTAAATACCTATTCTTAATATCTGCACGATTAATTATATCTGGTAATTATGGAAATTTTGGATCACAAGATGCTGGAATATGAAATTTGTGTTGCACAAGTTAGCAAACTATTTCGCATACTAGTGTGTACAGTAATCGAATTTTATATTCGAATGAACGACGAATACTTTCTATTATGCTTCATTATTATAAAAAACAATAGGCTAAAGGATATGAGATAAATTTATTACCGTCATCAGTATGAAAATTACCCAAGATATTTTAGAATCATTTAATCTCATCTCTTACAAGTTATAAATGCCCGCTCCACATTCAGATGTTTCTTGGTTAATTCTATTCCTGTATGGTGCCTCCAACGTCAAGGCGTGATTCTTGGCAACCATGAAGATGGCCGATGGTTCTACGGTGTTAAGGAGAAATAGGCCAGGAACGTCTGCTAAAGTTGGTTCAATTCTTTAGTGTTGTCTTTCCTTGTGGAAGTTTGCTAATTTTATTGCTAAGTATAATGTTCGCTTCCGAAAATTTAAGTTGCTAATATGCTCGGATCCTGTTTGACGTTTAGCTAGCAACCATAGTAACTCCCATCAAAAACATTAAGTATTATTTTGTTTGTCGTGAGTTTTTTTAGTATAATCTTACGATTTTGTTACAAGGATTTTTGCCGTTGGCCGGATGAGCTTTTTGAGGAAATGGATAGTACCTTGGCGGTTCAGCAGTATATTCAACAACAAATTCGGCGAGAACCTTCAAATATTGAATTGATCCTCACTCCTCCCGATTCTCAGGATGAAGGTGTATGGAAATATGAACATTTAAGGTATAGATTCTTAATATTTTTACATACTGAGGCAAGCAAAGGTCAAAATTAAAATTTATTGATTAAGTGTATCAGAGGCAATCGGTTTTGACACTTACAATAATGAATTTTGAATCAAAATTTAAATAATAATTAGTTTTATTCATAACCCTTGTAGGATGTTTGGTGTAAGGAATAAGATGAATAGTATATGATTGATCTTGTTAACTTTTTATACAGTAGTCGATATATTTTTTCTCGTATGATAGTATTTAATCTTAATCGTTTGAAAGCCAACTGCTATAACTATTCGAGTATCGGTCTTTGAAGAGGTTTAATTTTATTTTATTATAATTTAATGTTCAAAATACTTATTATTCATGTTGATTGTTCTTACTAAAACGTTTATCATTTCGCTTAATTATGTGAAATCGATGTCATATAACTAAAATTGGAAATAAAATTTTTATTGAGTATTTAATGTAACGATTTTAGTTTTTGTCTGTGAATATTTTAATTTTCATGTTACATTTATTATAATCATATCATAATCTTACTTGAACATGAGTCCTTGAACAACTTACAAGTACAACATTATGTTTTGGACACGACATTCATTTAAAATAATATTAAGTATTTTGCATGTTTATTCTCTGGTGCTATTGTAATGTATTTATTATTATTCAGAAGCTTTGCTAATCTTAAATGTAGAACCATAAATCCTTTAAGATGAGAAATATATTGTCAGAACTTGGATGTAGTGTTCCTACTTTAGGAGTGTATATTTGATAAATTCCAATAAATTATGTATCTGCTATCTATCATTTTACTGGGTTATTCACTCTTGTGTTAGAGTCCAATGAGGAATTAAATTCTTTCAAAAGTGAGATGTATATAGCTGTTATTTTAAACTCAACATATAGTTGCATTTTACTAGTTGAATGTCCTTTTATAAAGTTAATTAATCTCTTAAGGTAAGAAATGTTGAGCTAAGGTAGAGAAATGTTGATTATTAATGTATTGATTCTGGTATATTGTATGCTGTTTTATCTTGTCTTACATGGAATGCATATAAATTTTTGGTGAAATATCTAGAATATTTTTAAATATGTGAGTGAAAATTTCGTTTAAATTAGAAAGGTTAATTTGAAAATATGAGTCTCAAATAAAAAATATAGATATTAATCTTTATGCCATAAAATCATACTGATTATAATATGCCATGTATTATTTCTATATGCACAGTGTTTTAATAATCCATTTAGTATTTTCTCTATAGTCTACATGATTATGATCTATTTTCATATTCATGGTGTATGTTACCTGATGACCAAATTATAATCTATAGCTTAAAATATGAAAATAAAAATGAAAATCACAAAGTATACTATTATTCTGCATAGCATCTTTGTCTGTTTTTATTATAACATCAGTATAATACATCAGTATCAACACTCAATAAAAATATGTATATAGTTTATCTGTAATATATATAATCAAATATATGGGGTTGCTCATCAAGAGAGGTATATCAAGGTATATTCTATGAATATCAGAATAACCACTTTGAGAAATACTATTAAGCACTTAAAGTCATCATGTTCTTTTTTTCTTTACAGACAATTCTGCATGGAATTGAATGGTTTAGCTGTAAGACTTCAGGGAGAGTGTCATCCTGATACATGCACCCAAATGACAGCAACTGAACAATGGATCTTTCTGTGTGCTGCTCACAAAACTCCCAAAGAATGTCCAGCAATTGATTACACAAGGCATACACTTGATGGTGCTGCATGCCTTTTAAATAGCAATAAATACTTTCCAAGCAGGTGAGGTTATTTTTAATTATATTATTTTAAAATTAGTTGTTTTGATTTATGCAGGATTTGATGTTAAAGTATCCAATTCTTGAAATTGATGAAGTGCTTCATATTGTATAGAATATTGGAAAATATTTCTTTATAGAGTTATAAAAAATAACCTTGAATTTTTCAAGAAAAATTTTTACCCCACTAATTGTTCTATCCTGAAATTTTGAAGAAGATAAGACGTAAAGAGACGCATCATAGTTGATACAATTCCAGTTGAAAATGATTTTCATGTTTAAACAAGTTTAGCATATGATATAAGTAGAATTAAATGATTCTATTAATTTATTATATATATTTTTGTTTGTTGTGTACTCTGTTAATTATGGGTATTTGGTATGATGATATGCCTTGTCATCAGTGTCAATTAAACTTGTTTATCAATCAAATGGAATTCTCAATGAAAAACAAGGTCACAGATAATAAATAATAGTGTTTGCACATATTTCCTAAAGTTCAATTTTTGGTATCGCCTTAAAGTCTGTCTCACTTTTTACTATTGAAATATCTACTTTCAATCTCTATGTATACTTAGAATATAGAATAGGTCTCAACATCAAACTGAAAAACTTTTTCAGGAGGTAAGTGGTCATTCTCTCTTTGAAGCAAATTTTCCTTCCTCTATCATGTTTCTGTGCAGTTTACTCAGCATTTATCTATCTCATGATTAATATTAATTATTATCATTAATGTTTACTATCAATTAATTTTAAATATCTCATGCCTATTAAGAATCACGATATGAGTAACACTGTCTAGTAATTAGATGAATGAAATGAAAGTATATCAAATAATCAAGTAATTAAAAATTAATTATTTTTTATCTACATTGGAAATCATCCAAATTTTCTTAGTATTTTACTTTTCGATATTATAATATTTGTTCATAATTTATTCTAATTTCAGAGTCAGCATAAAAGAGACATCAGTGGCAAAGTTAGGATCTGTCTGTCGAAGAGTTTATAGAATATTTTCTCATGCCTATTTCCATCATCGGACAATATTTGATGAATTTGAGGTAATATTTATATTAACATTATTAGGAAAGTCTCGGTATACTTGATCATTTTAGCTAATTTTTGGTCATATTATAGAATAGGCTTAAGCTTGTTATTTGTTGGTTCGTTGGTTGTGTTCATTGGAACAATAGGGTATTAGAAAGGGAAATACTGTTTAAATCATGAATGCATTCCCCTTAAAGTAACATGGGTTGCAATGAAGAAGAGTATGGGATATGTGGATGACACTGACAAAAATTTTATGTGAGTTGTTTGAAGTCATACATTATTTATTGATTAATAACTTTTCCTCACCTTTAGTTATCAGTTTCTTAACTGAAGTCATAACTATGATAATTATCTAAAAATAGTTTTGGTAGTAAGAGTAGTATAGTATATAAGTATAATAAGTGTAGGGAATAAGATAGAAGTAAAACTATTAGATTCATTTAGGTGTAGTTTAGAGTATAAGATCACTCAAACCAAAAATATAAATTAGGGCATAGTTATTTGTTTTTGATTAATGAAACTTTTAGCTTAGATGTATAAACCATGTTGCTGAAATGTGTCGTGAAGAATAAAATTGGAATATAATTACTTATTCTATTATCATATCACTTATTCTATTGTTTTAATTTCATATGTTACTGATTAATACTTGATAATCTTTAATCTACAATTGCCAAATTTGGCTTTAATCAATACGAGTAAAGGTGCTCTTGCTGACAGCAAGCAATCGTAAAATATATCTTTTAATAAAACGTATGATTTTTTGAAAGATTTTTTGGATAAGTGAATGCTAAATATAAAATCTATGACATTATCGCAGTGTACATTGCATTGAATTTGATATCCCATGTGTTTCTTAAGGCAGAAATATTCCTGACCCAGCGTCGAACCAAAGACATCCTGCGGGAAATGATTAAAAGAATTTGCTTCATTATCGTTGTCTTTATAAACACTGCAATTTTCAAAAGGAAATTCGTTCAGGAAGGGACACAGAAGGAGTTCCTATTTCCTTATGCATTTCTTACAGGGGTATAGTAAACGCCCCCTAGCATCGAACCAACGACCACTTCATTCACATTCTTTGCCCTGCCGTCAAACCAAGGCCATCCAATGAACTGTCATTATGCGCTTGAGTATAATTGAATATATAAACATTCCAAATATGAAAAGGAAATTCTTTCAGGAACTACTTCAAAATTTGTTCTTATTTCCCTATGCATATCTTTTAAAGTGATAGTAAATGCCCCATAGCGGTGAACCATCGACCATTTAGGACATTATTACAGTCGCTCCTCTGTAAGAATGGGCCCTTTTATGGCTATGTAAAATTTTGAACCTCTGCGCAGTTGGGAAGTGCCATAAAAAGCTCTCAGAAATATGATCAATGTGTTTCTTATGAGGAAAATTGAGATTATGGGTCGCTCTGGAATCGAACCCATGGCACGTAAGCAAGTGTTGATTTTTTTCATAATACAATATATACGTATCTATACGTGTCGAAAGTTTGAATTATCTATGTATTATATTAAGAGAGATACGATTTTTCAAAATTGGAAAATATTTCACCTCCTGGCATCGAACCCATGACCTGTTGTCTGTAAACTATAGCATTTTTCCGTAGATATATATAATAGCAATAGCTGCATGAAATCTCATCCTTCTAGCTTAACCCTTTCGAGACGAATGCTGGAAAAACCCGGCGGGAATTTTCCAGGCTCAGAATACGAATACCGGATTTTTCCGGCGGTAGTACATATCGTGCAAGGGTGCTGATGCAAAGGATTATGGTTTATAGTCTAACCTTTCTGACCTTTTTCTAGGGAGTTTTAGACCTTTTTCCTTAAAGGAAACCTTGCCTCGGGGGTAATTAAGCCCTTTTCCCAGCATGATGCCACTGGAAATTAATTTTTATTGCAATAGTTTTGCTAAATATTTATATTAAGGAATAATTGTTTATATTGCCTTGGAAAAGAAAAACTTGTAATTTGACGACTTTGTACAATTTTTAAACAAAATTTTATCGCAAATAAGAAGGTAGTTAATGAGTAACTCAATTTCATCATTATTATTTAGGTTTCACGCTATATAGCTTAAAATTGGCGTTAGAATTTCATTTCAAATTTCTACATGGTCAGCGAAATGCAAAATTTTAATATTCATTGCAATATTTGCAACTAGTCCTACAAAAGCTATACGAAAATAATACTGTATTAATAATGGTCAGTATTCAAAGCAATGCTGTAAAAGAGAAAGTGGATTACCCGCGGACAGTGTTCATAATTGCTGTTGCTGAGGATAGGCTATGGCACCCCGCTGGGAAAGGGGTACGCTCTATACCTGGCAAATTCAGAGTACCGAAAACGCTCCGTATCACAGGGAAGATTTTCAGAAAATTTCTCCGTCTCGAAAGGGTTAATGGAGAGTATTTTAAAAAATTATTTGAAAAACGACCCCATGCATTCTTATGAGGGGAAAGTCTATGTTTAGGCCTCCTAGAATCGAACCCATGATAGGTAAGGTCGGTTTACGATTTTATCCTAGGTCAGATTTTGTGGGCCATTACGTAAAAAAATCAGCAAGCTGATGGCCCCAGCGGTTTTGGCCTGGCATTAACATCGTATATGTATCCCCAAAGCATCTATATATAATAGATACGAAACCCATATTCGTTAAAGTGAGTTAGGTAAAAAGAGTAATTAAGTGTTTACTATTCTGGTATTTAACTATCAAATGATTCAACTCTTTTGAAACATTATACAATATATAAAACCCGTTAAAGCTATATTATATTGCTGATGATGAGAAGATGGGTGGGTTAACAAAACAGAAGTTATCAAGTATCCATTAAATATTTAAATATTTTAAGTTAGTTTTTTACAATGAGAATATACTACCCTAGACTTTTGATGATGATTTTTAGCAATTGATATCATAATATTCTTTACTTATACAACTCTGTATTTTAATTTAACTATTATATCAAAATTTGATTTCATCCTGACTATTTTGGGACTAATTTTGGTAATATTTTGATTGTTAGAAATATTGATAATTATTTGATTGACTGTTATATGTCTTTTCTTTATTTCAGAATGAAACCTATCTTTGCAAACGATTCACTGCATTTGTTACCAAGTACAACCTTATGTCTAAAGATAATCTTATTGTGCCCATTCTAGAAGAGGAAGGGAGTGGGGAATCAGAAGCATAGCAAAATCCTCAAGAAAACAAATTTTCTCCTGTAAAATACCCACATTGATGAACAGATATCACCTGTGTGTCAAGAGGTGTTTTCTTCTCATTCATTCACAAGTATAAATTTGCTTAATGCATTTTCTCTTTTTGGAGGATTAGCACAGGGGCAAATCTGTTGCTGCAGATTCAGCAAATTTTTGTTGCCTTTATTTGTGACTGCTAGTATCACTGTTCTCTGGTGATATTAAAGAGAACTCCCAGTGATTGTTTGCTGTTTTTTGAGCAAAGAAAAAGACAGCTGTTCTCTCTTAAATATAAACCGAGACTTGTGTTATGGTCAAAGTTGACCCATATGTTTCTAACTTGCCAAACTGAGCTTGCATCACTTGATAAATATTTTCAAAGGGAACAAATGCTGTGTATGACTCAGATTCTCTGTAGACTGCAAGTTTATTTTCTTCTCTTTAAAGAGGTAGAGTAAAACTGGTGGAAGTTTTGCTGGAAGAGATGTAAAATGATAGGAATTCAAAAATGAACCTTGGCCTTGTGTGTAATTTTTAAGTAACATGAGCTTGACTGATGGCATTCGATATTGATTTGAGAATAAGATAGTTGAGTATAAAGAGCCCCTTTGAGGACTATTGCTATGTTTGGAAATTTTCTTCTTTTAGAGAATCACATTAGCTTTATGAAATAACTAATGAGTATTTATAATTCTTTTAAAATATTTGTTCATTGATTGATTCTTTTGTATAATCATTTGTTAGTGCATTATTTAATAATTTTTATTGAATAATGTTTCTCTATCGGTAAAGTTTAAAGTAAAGGAGTAAATTCAATTCCAATTCTTTGGTGTTTCGTTAAAGATTCTTTCCCTACTTTTGAGTCAATTGAGTTTATGGTAATGATAATATCACTGCAAAAGTAATTTAAATTATGACAATTCTTTAATATTTAGGTCTTATATTTAAGCATAAAAGGCTAACAACCATGACTCAAGTTAGTTAATCCAACTAAGAAAGGAACAAAACTTTGCAGTCTTGTGGGAACCAGTTTCAGATACTGTTATTGTTATCCTTACTAGGTTAGCAGTTTTATTTTCTTGGATGTGACCTATGGCTCCTTTTTTCACCTAATATTATTCATCATATTCTTGTGTTGGGATTTATAAATGATTCCTTGTCTCATTCATCTGATACCCACTCAGCCAGTGGGAAATTGTACATAGCTGTATATAAAGTGGACATGAAATCACTCCCATAAAAATATGCTATTACAGGAGTGATGCAGAAAACATCTCCCAATTAAATTTTATATGGCTTTACTTTTCAGTTGTAAGTTAATCGTATTGGTAAGTGTGAGTCAGAAGAATCCAACTGAAATTTAAAATTGCAACGGCACACTAACATTTAAGTTATTTCAGAACTTCATAATGTGCTAATTTATTTATTATCTTTGGACACTCAAAAAGCTTAAATTGTAATATATATATATGTATAAATATATGTATTAGACAGAGTCTTTGTTTGAAATTTCTTAAATACATAGTACTATACTATATCATTGAATAGTAAACTTATAAAAATTATTATTTGTGTAATAATCCCTATTGTGGTATATTTGAGCTCTTTTTTTGAGGTTTAACCTAAAAAAGATAATGGAAAATAAAATGTCTTAATTATTTTTAATTGTATTTGTAATTGATCTCTGTATATAATGTGTTTATTGAATCACCAGTAGGGAGGAAGGTGAAAGGTAACTTAGCATGGAAGCCCACATATCTGGAATAATCCCAGGTTTTTAACAGACCTGAATATTCTGTCAGAACTTCTATCCTAATTGCCGGTTTGTAGCCCCAGCTGTTGAGTGAGCTAGACTTCTTGCGAGAACAATTAGACTCGCCATTAAGGGATGGTTTGAAGGCAAGGGAGTTATAAGTTTGTCCGGCTGTATGGCATTGTCTACTGCCATGAACCTTTTAGATGCGCCGGCCATACAAAGTGGCGTTAAGGAAACCCTTTTTAAGATACACAAGGTATAAAGGTATCGTAGAGGCCTTAAGGCTGGAACAACCAACTGGCAATTGGGAGATCCTGTTAGACTTCTTTCATCTTTTTGTTATTTTTTTTTAATGTTCATGTCATTGTCTGTTAAAAACCTGAGATGAAATACCATTATTTATTCATATTTAAATATATTGTCTTTTATTCTTGCTGTCCAACTAACCATCCGTTTGAGGTGAATTTTGTTTTTATTGGTTTTGTATTAATCTTTTGGCATGCTCTTCAACCGCTTATTTTTTTGTAATAATCTGGATCAAAATTTTGTTACATCTTACATTTAATACCCCATATTGGGTCATTTTTCATTTTATAAACCCCATTTAGTTAAATAGTTCAATCTTATCATCCTGATTTAGGATATAATGAAGATGAAAGCAAATGTACCATTCATAAACTAACTGTACTTATGAGGAAACAGAAACCTCAAACAAACAAGTAAGTAACTAACTAAATCATAACAAGAAGGTGAAGGCATTCAGTTAATTTTGATATTATTTAACTTCATCGATATGTATTATTTTTGGTTGCAATTGCATCAACTATCAGAGGGTATTTCGAAAGCACTTTCCTGTTAGGATTTCAGTTCAAAAATTGACCTGTGAAGTTAAGTGTACTTAAGAGGAAACATAATAGAAATATTTTGTAATTGCCTGAAAAGTTTAGATAACAAATAATGACCCTATGAAAGAAAATTTTTAACGTTGATGATGGAGCACATGCTTTTCTCTATCATGTTCAAGATTTATAGTATGTATTTTTTTCTCTAAAAATCAATATGGATGTCAGAGTAGTAAATATTAATTACCTGTAAATTTTGCTTGTAACCTTCAAAAGCATAGAATTGTGAGAAGCAATTTGAGTTTGATTGCTTGTTATCATAATTAGTTACACTATAATATTTTGATGATTGTTTCATATATCACAGCATTTGTGGTAACTAGAGTTAAAAATTCTTAATTTTTCTTTTATGTGCACATTATCAAATATGTTGTGTGCATTGCTATCTTATTTATGCTCGAAATTCTTGTTCCAAGATGTAAATCTCTTTTACAGAATTTCTTTCATAAGTCCGTTACATATAACGTTGTATTATTTGATTTATTCTGCGTGAAATTATATACTTAAAATTTATTACATATATGATAAATACACTACAAATTCTTCAGCCTTATTTCTGAATCCCATTATAGTTCTTGTGTGAAAGAATAGATAACTTAGACCAGCTTAAAATCTCTGGAATGGATTGTAGATATCTTAAGCTTCACCACAGACTTTCTAAAATACCGTTTGGTATGGTGATGATGATGGTTGGTATTGTCATAAGGTTTTATATATTTCAGCATTTTAATTATTTTATAAATTTTGATCCCCTGAAGACACATTTCAAGGTAAACACAAAGGTGATCTCTAGATTAAAATCAAGGCGAATAGTGATAATTATGATAAAAATTATGTTATTATGAATAATCTGAAATACTTTAGAATTATCTGACGCGGTTTACCGTTACATTTAAAAATATTGCAGTGTGAAAACTCAATAGCGAATATCTTCCTCTTGCCATCTTTTTGACATATTATTCATGTCAATGTCAATTACTTTTGGAGTTTATATGTTTGAATTCACGAACAGTACACCAGCGTTTGGAATTCGCATTAACTGTACTAAAAATCTAGGTTATTCTCAACGCGGAGGGCAAATCAACTTCTAGGAACTCTGATTACTCCTACATAAATTTAAATCTGCCTAGACGCACTCTTTTAGATTTTCGAAATTTGGAATCGAAAAATTTTTCTCCAGACATTAAAATCTTTTCTGAGGGATTGTTTCGTGGTAGATATTTCTAAGGGGGGGACGATAGGGAGGGGCACTGACTCCGTCCATGCCCTGCCGTGCTCCGGATCGTATCGTTCGCCATAACCATCAATATACCCCAACTTCTCTCGACTAATCATTATGTATGATACGCGGATCATTCTGATAAATATCCCCAGCAAATCTATTTATCTTTGAAATTATGCGGGTAATCAAATTAAGCGACTCTAACCAAGCGAAATCAATACCGTTTGTAACGGTTTGTTTTTGCTCATTTTGCATTGTGCCGCGGAAAACGTTTCTGATATAATCTATCTTGCTCTACATTATCGGCTCATGAATCTTTCTTGGCTCGTCCTTCATCCCATGTCTATGTCAAGTAAAACTTTTCATCGGTTTGTGATAATAATTCTTAGTTAACCTGCAGTGGATTTTCATACAGTAAAGCCTGCAACAATTAATTATAGTTTTCAATAATCTTCGTAAACGCTTATTTTGTCAATCTTTGTTTAAACAAAGACCTGTTTTGAATGTCTTTTTTATAATTATATATATATATATATAGCCTACGCTAGTTTTCCAATATTTCGTATTCAAATTTTGCTTATACCAGAAACTTGGCTGCCTTGTAGAGGCGTTGATAATAATATGATAATATTAATATAATATATATTAATAACTAATATGCCGTAATTAATGATAATTTTTGTTGATCGAATGAAAAATCACATCGATAATTTTACCGCTCAAAATCAAATTATCTTCTTCTAAAGTATGCCTCTGGGCTGATAGACCGTTGCAAGACGTACGAACCGACTTACGAATTTCCTTATAAATCTCCCCACACGATTCAAGGCAAAGCGATGGAAAAGATAGAGTTAATTTTCGATTCGCGTGTCCCGATGTCTCCGAAAGAATCCACCGACAGAGAAAGACATGGATTCGTAAATGTCATGTTAGGATTAGGAGAGAGATTTAATGAAACCCGACGCAATCCCTCTCTCTTAATTACTTCTTTCTCCTTGAATGCCAAGAAATAATCGTGGGTCCTGTCACGCTGGTCATGCAATACCATTTACTGTTTTCAGAAGACATCCTCGTCCATGCCCCTCCTTTCAACAAAACAGAAATTTTATATTCACGTCTCTTTCATCACGATGTTTAATTACAGCTAAGTATACCTGTACCTTTTTAACGGAGGTTTATCGAGAGTTATTTTATAATGCGATAAAATTAACAGTTCCTTTTCGTATTGTTCGTTATGAATATTAGGCGTGAAACAATTTCCATGTTCGCCTTATGATTCTACTTCCATGCCTGCTTGCAATGCTAGTAAAGCACATTCGAAGAATTTTCCTATATATATTTATATAACATGGGCCTCGCAAAATTCAAAGTTTTGGACATATTTTCTGCGGTCTTCAAATCAACAATGAACATACAATAACATTCATAATAAGCAGGGATGCGAACTTCTGACCTTAGCAAGCTTGAACGCTAACCTCTCCGCCATGGAGGTCGATAAAAATAATTATAACCTCTTACCGTTGAATGTTGCTTTAATTATAATTTTTATAATACTAGAAACTTGATGAAAATGTAAACTATGATGATGAATGTTATGTAAACGACCTTTGGGGAAGTTTTGGAGGAGGGTTCCTCCCTAGTTGGAAGGAAAACCCCAATCGACATTTTGTTGTATCATTCCATAATGATAGATGCCAATTTCAAGTAAAATAATAATGTCTAATTCTTCATTTATGAGAAACTTATTCAAAATAATACTCCTCGCATCATCATCTGGTCTGATCTCAAACCTACACGCCGAAATGATATCTTCAAATTATATCCTAAAATTATATTTTCTTATCTCGTTATGCATTTACCTGAGTGTAGATACACAGGGATTCAGAGTTCAGTATAAACAAAAATATCTTCTGATAGTTCCGAAATACTCATCTTCTGGAAATTTTTATAATAAATCCGAAAACAGATACAGAAAATGGTAAGCACGTTCAGTTATATCAGTAGCCGAAAAATTAAAAAATTTGTGAGGAAAAGTGAAAAATGCTGAAATCGATTTCAATCTAAAGGATAAAATAGGATGAATGCAATAAACATTAAAACCGGAGTATTTCTGGCTATAGAAAATTGAACATAAAGGGTATGTAAGACAACATAAGAAGGATTTTCATTTGGATAGTCCGTTTAACAACATAGACTCTCCAATACTGCGTCACCCGGAACAATAATCGCTGGGTAATTTGTCGGAGTACAGGACGATTCCGTGACCGGAACTCATAAGCCAATTTCGCTAGAAAATTTCATTGATATTTGATTGAGTTTTCGTTTCGATTTTCTAAAAGGAGCACTGTTTATTCCTGAATCCACCTATGCAATTCCGCATGTTTTGTAAAAGTATGTCACGGACGATAAATTTGCACAGCTACCTGTGAACATTCGGGTCGACTGAATTCCTATCGTGGATATCAGAGCCTAATCCTGATTAGAAAAATGAGATCACTTAGAGATACGATTCTTTTCTAAGGAACCCAATTTAAGGAAAATGTATGTGAAGGAAGATCCAGTAGACTAAAGTTTTTATTTCATTAATTTAATTAACTCTGCTCCAAATAAATATTGATTCCGATCGGTGTGTGTAGAAAAGAAAGAACGACTCGGCGATTTAAACTAGAGAGAGCGCCTTGAAATCCAAAGAGAAAAAATGTGTGAATAATTGAGAAGCTAAATAGACATGATATCTCGCCCTAGGTCTTTAACGGTTGCGAAAAAAATCTGACAGGACTGGGACTCTAACCCGAATCTCCTAATAGCCGCGTGGACTTAATACGTAAGATGGCCTTTCACCTCACGAACTCTGTTTTTAAGCTTAAGACTATCATGTTGCAGACACGCATTGGTATGTAATTCGACCGATAAAGCTAAGGCAATTGGGAACCGTTCGAACAAATTGTAACGGGCATATTTAAACGCTCTAAACAAACTCCATTTACTGCCTCCTCCAGCTCAAAACAATCTAGTGATCCGAATGTTGGGGGAAAACAAATGTTTGTGTACATTTAACGTATAATGCTTCTTTAGCTACCAAAACTAGCAAGCAAAACATACACGCGTATTTCACGTTTAAATCAACTACGAGATTGATTTCATCAATTTTTAGAAGGGACATTTGATCAAGCTGGCACGACTAAGGACACTGAGCGTAAGAAACACATTTTTATTGGTTTTCATGACTTTTTAAAGATCGCTATTTCAGTTCCATTTAGCATATTCTGTAATTGAAACTTTTTGATATCTAGGTTCATCCTTTATCTCACGCATACCGATCGAACTTGGCAATCCCTCATTCCACACCTCCTCTCGTGTAAAAAAGTCCGTGTTAGGGTCTTCCTACCTCCGTGGAACACCCCCTTCTTCGGGCACCCCCTTCCACGGAGACAGTTAGCCGTGTCTTCCGCGACCAACCCCGCCCCTCCGTTCATCTAACGAGCATCCCTTAACCATTATACATTTTACGGCTGCCCTAATAGGATCGTGGTGCACTGTGAAACACTCTGCAGGTAGCGAGTGAAGGCCTCGCCATCCGCGGTGAGCGTTTCATTTGCCGAAGATGTTGAGTGCGACGAGTAATCTTTAGTGACTGGATTCAGAGAGGGAAAACAGAAGGTCAGTCATCCAATTCGCTCTACATTTCAGGGAAAAATTGGCTTGATTTTTGTCCACTGTAGTTCGAGCGCAATATTTAATTGTAGGAGATTATCCAGCAGAGTTGTATCTGAATTTTCAGAGTAGTTTTCTCCGGACCATTTTCAATAACCCCTGCTAAATTAAATCCTAAATAGAATACAATGGAAACATTCCACTCGTAGAGAGTATCTAGGTAAAAGGTACACAGTACACTTATTTGCTTCCACAAGAAAATTTTGGAAACTACGAAGTGCTCTCTTAATTAATTTTTCAACTTTATACTAACAAAAAAACATCAATCTCTTCAGATCGTCATTTTTAGTTGATGTTGAGAGATTGAGTATCTCAACAAATATCTGTTGAAGGAATCTATAGATCGACGTGATTTTGAATGAATGAAATATTGCTCATTTTAAAATAGGCGCTGTCAATAAATTAGCAAATTAACTCGCTCGGGAATTTTCCTGCCTTAAAGATAACGTAGCAGAAAAACTCAAAATTAAAGTGATCGCGATAGGCGTTCATAACTTTCACAAGTTAATTATGATAAAAGAGATTATAACAACTCTAAACGCTGATTTGGGAATGAAATTGGATTATAATCCTGGAGAAAAATTCTCAGAATCCCAATATTTCTTTATGTCACAATCTATATGAGCACAACTATGCAAAAATCAGGCCGCTATGTAGCGATTCCTTTCTCATTGAGATATTCATCGAGATTCAGAGGCAAAAATCCATATCAAAATATCATATAAAAGAATATAGATGCGTACCGTGTAATCATAATGCACAATTAAAGAAGAGGGCGATCTTATTATTTTACGTTCTTCTAATTTTAAAAATTTTCTTAATATTTGAGAATTTTAAAGATTTATTTAAAGAAATTTTTTTCCATTGTACATGCAAAAATATTATAGTATAATTGGAGTTCGTTGGAGTTCTCGAGTTTCATTGCTGGATGGAATTGAATGAAATGCGTAAAATATTGAGTTTGGTCAGACGTTACATTTTGTTAAAATTCTCTCTCAAGACGAATTTTCACCACATTTCGTCTGATTCTACGAATGTCGTGAATTGCTTTTGGAATTTAAAAAAACACACAAATCCAATGAAAGGTATATTAAAAGACATCTGAATTCTACAAAGAATCTCCAATCATAAAATCACACAAGAGAGGAGTAAAAAATATATTTAACTGTTAATTCGATGATTTGAAATTGATTGGTTTCATCTTGAAAGTGATTCAAAACGAAACATATCTCCTAAAATGATACCGTGAATACATAATCACTATTCCACATACATCTGCGACAGAAAAGATAAGGATTTTGCACAGGAATGGTGTTCAAACCATTAAACTACTAACATTTAGGGTGCATTTTAACACATTGTGTGGAAGGTGCTTCGACTTAGAAAAAGGAAGTCCCAAAACTTCCGAAGTTTTCGCCCAAAATGTTTCCTTGCCGGGATAGCACAACGGACAGAACACCCATTCAATAGCCAGCCCCAGTTTTTTTATTCTGTCCCTCGTTGGGTCTCTTTTGTAAATTTTCTTTAATTTTATATCACCCGCTTGTTCGTCATCGTTTGAACGCAGAGCAAAGATTTTGCAAGGGGTATACAAAACCGATATTCAACGTTTAGCGGTTATTTTTTCCTAAGATTCCGTGTATTTTTTCAAAATGTATTTCGAGCTGGCTTTGAGGCGCTCACATGTAACTCGTAAAAGATGAAAAATAGTAATTTTTGGAAATACACGAAAAAGATTTCTAAGAAGATTTTTCTAAGTATAGAGGTTATGAAACCTACTACTAAGAAATTATCACGACGAAATGTACATTTTCTGTATCTAACAGGCGAAGTTATATTATTTTAGGTATTTTCAGAGGAAACACTAGAGTAAAGTTTGCCAAACTTCGTGGTAAGTACCATTCAGGATGAATTTCTTAAAATTTGAATCATCTTAAAAAATTTCTTATTTCTTAAAATTGAAGTAATTTATCTAGATAGAAAACTTCGTAATCGCATCGCAATTATCGAACTCTTAGATAATTAATTTTTTAAACTATTTTTCTTACTTACTTATTACTTACCTCTTATTCTACTTACTCAAACTATGATTCTTACTTTAGCGATTTGTCTACGAAGACAGGATAGTTAAACTCTTTCATCAACGGAAATGTATCATATTTTGGGATTACATGGAATAAATTCGATGAGTTGTTGCTGTATAATTATTTTCACCTTATTTATAAATCACTGATATAAATTTTGATGAGCATGAAATCGCATATATTCGCTATCAAATTGCGGATCGGTGCATATAAAATGAAGCCATGGCTATGATAGCGGAAATAAAAGAATCGAACTCTCTATTCTTTTATAAAAATAAATATGTACCATATTGTTCTCCCTTTACGTATTTTATCCATGCCGACTGATAGATACATCGAAATTCACCATGAACGTATTTGTAACGTGTATATACAATGGATGCTTGTGGAAAATGATGTAAAACAATGGTCAACATTGTTATCAATGATCTAAAGATATATAAAATCCGAATTATCGATAAAATTAAATGAAAATACAATCCGATTCGGTATGGCAAATGTAAAATGTGATCTGAAACTGTTCCTTTTTTCACAAGGATGAACTCTTTACTAATTACACGCAAGTAACAGCTTTCTTCATGTTGTTCAAGCCGTTATTACTTGATTACTCTCTTTTAAAGCCCAATCGTTATTAATTATTCTCATTAATGAGCGAATAACGATCGCCCACATCACGGACATGTCAAGTTTACTGAATCGGCAACATTAATGAGTGCTCTAAAACATATTATAGTTACATTAAAAGTTTTTAAAAACTTGAGAGAAAAACGTAGGAGGAGGGCGTGGGGCCAATATTGTTTAAACGGCCAATGTAATAGCTCTTTTCTAATACTTCTATGGGGAGTTTAATCCATACCGATATTGCCGACGTAAAGGTGGTTATTTTAAGATCAAATCTTTTCCTTAATTACTCAACTACACCAATTATTTTTGGATACTTTTAAGTTTCACTGCGTTTTAATTTTGCCACTATTTCATTTACCTTTCCATAATACAAGTCGTTCATTCCAAGCTAATTTAGCTCAAGGTGTATCACCAGGGGTGTATTTGAAAATCGTCATAATCGTCGCTTTTCTTTTGTTTCCCCCTCTTTCAGAGCCTTTTTCGGCGATGAAGTCCTTACTATTATCCATTTCCTACTCGTGTCAGTCTCGGGTTGCCTTGGGGCGTGCGACACGCGACCTTTTCTGCTCGCGACGACATTCTCCAGCGATAATCAATCGATTAAATGTTTATTTCGGCGACGAACTCATATTTTAAGACGAGCAAGTTCTCCGAATTGTATAAATAATCTGGATTAGAAGATTTTATTTTCCGGTAACATTCAGTAGATGTCGACACCTGTAAACCTGTACTGTAACCGGCCTGTAAACTAACTATTGCTTAATTGTTTCAACGCTTCATGGACCGATTTTTACACCCAACATTCAAAAAGAGTTGCGTAAATTTGAACAGAGTTTGGTTATGGCATAAATAGAATTAAATCAGCATGGACATATAGGTAACTAGGATATTAACACATGTAGTCGTTTTCCGCTTTTTGTCACGAACATCTATTCTTAAACTCCCCTCTTTCTTTCCACGAATTAAGTAATAAAATGTCATTCCCTTTACGGATTGAACTAGCATAATTATTCAAAACTAACAGGTAAACTAATAGTAATATTTATTTAATCAAATTTTTTTACTCAATTATTTTCTCCTCATATTAATTTTAATAATCAGAATAAAAATAAATAAAACTTCGGCCTTTCAACAAACTTACGTTTCACCCAATTTATTTTACTCGTAACTAATTCTTTCTTATGGAAGGTCTCTGGATTTATAAATTTGCTTTCCTTTCCTTTAAATTTAAATTACAATTTGAATTTACACGAGAGAAATACCTCGAGACTACCTTGGTGTTGATGGTTATTAACAACTTGCTGATTCCATTCTTATATCTACTGGTAGATTGTAGTACAGTGCCCCATCAGTATTATCAGAATTTTATTCCTATTCAATCTCAATTATTTGTAAATTAAACATCCTCTGGAACTCTTACAATCAACGAATTTGATGAAAAATAATAATGTAACGAAACTAAAGGCTCCTGCCAAGATACCTCCATTACTGTTATCTGTTCCAATTCTAAGCATCTCTTTATAATATTATAGTAATTATTTGTATTTTTTGTAATAATTATAATTAATAATCTCAACAAAAAAGACAGAAAAGTAACAGCTGTCCATCTCCGAGGTAAGTACCTAAAAACAATTATTCAATTTCGCCTCCAGTTAGTGTTTTTAGTGGGGGAAATAAAATTGAGCTTGGAATCGATTCCGTGACAATCATCAGAAAGTGAATGGCAATTATAGAAAGAAGTACGATATATCTATGGACCGGTAAAATTCGAATCTTCTATATAATCGGGAAGTGTTTTTTAACGATCCCATGCTTTCTTAAAGGGAAATTATATATATATATATATGTGTGTGTGTGTGTGTGAACCGCACAACACCCCATCAATATGTCACGGACAAAATAAATACGAGACCCCAAATATTACATTTATTGTATTACCAACAGCAGTCTCGAATATTTTTATTTTTAGATATGGGTAAGGATACCCATCCAGGTAAATTGTTTCGTTCTTTATTCCCCCAGAATCACTTGTATCTTAGATATAACCATCTGTTTTGTGTTGCTGAATTTGAGATAATTTCATTGATCAATTCTATAGAATTATAGGGTTAATCACATATAATTTGTTAATAAATAACATTTAAATTTTCAGATGGCCGGAGGAGACCCTCGTTATAACCAAACTGCGGTAGGAGCACAAAAAGTGAAAAAAGTAGGAAGGGGTGGTCGAGGCAAGAAAAGTCGCTCAAAAAGTTCACACGATGACCCCTCCGTTATTGCTCGCTCCATGGCCAAGATACACTTGGAGGAAGCCAATGGACAGTACAAGACAGGTCTCTTCTCTAAAGGCATGAGATCCTACGACTTGGTGGGTATTGAAATTCACAGATGATCTGGTTACTCTATGGAATTACGTCAGATTCCAATTAAATTTAAATAAAATAAAAGTTTAAGAAACAGTGAAAATTGACGGATAACGTCAGCAATAGGATCAAAAGAGAGTGTTTGCTATTATTGCAATTTTCGTTTCATTTAATAATTGGAGTTCGGAGGGTATTTACCATAGCTATGAGAACAGCTGGTATTTATATAAACTGCAGTCCAAGGATTTTTAAATATTTAAACTAGTATTTACCTTTTTTATGTAAAATTTATGAAGAACTAGCCTTACCCGCTCACACGTTGTTGTGAAAAAGTATTTGAACCAATTATTTTCTTCAGCTGGAAATCAATAATATTTTTATTTATTTACGCACTAATAATTTTTAATCTAATTTGTAATAATTAAAAAACGATGGAAATTATATAAGTCCTGGACAAATGGAATCAATGTATGTATATAATTTCTATATTTCCCGTAGAAAATCCTTAAGCAATTTGAATGGCAGGCAGCTATTCGCGTTGCAAATTATAATGAAATCATATATACTATCTACATTAATTTATTCAGTATATGAGAAAATATGTTATCACAGTACCTTTTCAGTACGGAGTAAGACCCTGAATTATGTGCTTATTCTACACATGTGCATATTCAACTGAAGAAAACCTAAAAATGACATTAAAGTACTCCGAATTAATTTTTTTTTCAAAAAACTTTCCGGAAATATACCTAATAATTTCCCAAATTTTCACGACGATTAGATGTATGGTATATGAATCTATAGAGTACAGATAGACAGGCAAAAAGATGGACAGACACGTATTCATTTTTATGTACATAGATTAATAGTTAGATTATTATACTATCAATTACATTACTTTAATTTGGTATATAAGAAAATGTATTATCACAGTACCTTTTCAGTTCGGAGTGAGAAGTGTTAAATTATGTTCAACTGTACAGCTCGAATCTCGCAAATCTCTACAGATACTCAACTGGAGACGACCTTTAAATGAAATTCAGTCTCATCAAAGAAAATAAGTTGAAATATTGAAAAAGATGAATTTTTTACCAAAGTAAGTAACGTCATCAACTCACCAAGTTGTGCAGTGCAATCAATCTCTTGATTTTATCTCAATATCATTTTCATTAATCATCAAAAACCCAAGATAATTTACCTTACTTTAAACCAGGGGTCTCCAAACTTTCCAGCCTTAGGGCCATACTGATTACTCCAGTAAGTTCCGAGAGCCAAAACCATATTATACCAATTACAGAAATCTCATTAGTATTTCATATGTCATTATGCTTGTTATAAGTTATGTTTTTATTTCAAATGTATAATATGTTAGTTGGATTCATTTCAATAATTTGTTATTTATTATACACTGAAGTTAAATTTCTGCATATTATACATGTCTTAATCATTACAATTCTGTGTTTCTTTATCCAACTTATTACAAAAACAAAAACAATAAGCCTACAACAATGTTATGAGTAGTTAGCCCATGACCATATCAATGTAGATGTCGTATTAATAATTATTAAACATAAAATTAGAATTCTTCAGTAAACTAAATTTAATTTGCTATAAAAAATGTTCTCTAAAAGGAGTTTTCAAGTATGCTAGCTCTCTGCGGGCCGGACAAAATCTGTGGCCCTCGGGCTGTAGTTTGGAGATACCTGCTTTTAACTAACACATTTGTATACTGGAATAAATTCTCAATGCGTTCTTATGAGAAAATTCAACAATCGCATTCGTGGTAACTAAGTAAGAAATAGTTCGTAACTAGGAATAGACTCAAACAGACAGTTTGGAGGAGCAAGTTTTCCCTTCTGAAGTCGAACTTACTTGTTAGTCCTCCGAATTAAATTTTTTTTTCGAAAACCTTTCCGGGGATATACCTAATAATTTTTACGACGATTGGACGTATGTTTTTTGAATCTTTAGAGTATAGACAGATAGAAACGCATTCATATATATATATATATATATATATATATATATATATATATATATATATAAGTTCTGCCCGTTCCAGTTACATTGTTTCAACAATTAAGCTCATATTCATTAAACACTTGTTTGGCTCTCTCTTTTTATCGCTTACAATGTGTTCACATTTTCGTCTTAGAAGAATAAAACGAAGACCAATCTTGTTAGTATTAAGTGAGACGCGATCGCATACCAATGGTTTCTGGCCTTACAAAATTTCTTGCAGGGCAAACAATTCAAGGAAGAAGAATAAATTAGACAAACACTGGTTAAATTTTTGGCCTCTTGAGATAAGACATTTTCTAAAACTGGGATATACAAAATACTATCACGCTGGAAAGAAGTCGCGAATAATGATGACAATTATATTATTCAATAACCTTTATTCAAAGTATGAAAAAAACGGACTGAACTTTCCGGTAGACCTATTATATTTATAGATGAGTTGGTTCACTAAAAATAACTTGAGCTTTCGGCTAAAATTACTGTAATGAATTCTTGATGTGTGACAATATCAACTTAAGAATCTTTGGGTATCCCAAGAGATTTTAACATGAGTTTAATAACTAGATCTAAAAATAACTAAATTATACAAAATACATTAATTATTTTTTGAAATTATTCGACGATTTCTTTTTTATTTTTTTCGAATATCGAGACTACATTGATTAATATTCGTGTTTACTTGTTGTCCTTGGTAACGAATCCGGGAAAAGTGGTTGACGCGTCGACCAAATATCTTTAAGTCAAATCATCAAATTGCTGAAGATTATAATTGATTCACAGCATTTTCTCCGATGATATCATCAAGATTACATGAAATTTTATAAAAATGTATGTTAAGATGTGAACATATATTCTAGTATTACTCTGAAAGGTAGGCTTTTGGCTACGGAATCTTTTTCTTTTAACTTTGAAAAGATCTATCGAAGTAGACAATTTTAATACGAGAGGTATTGCTTAAAAAGTATATTATCGAAGGCGATAAAAAAGTTATGTTTGTTTCGTCATAGTATTATTTCGGCTGCAAAATTATTTGACACTTTTTGCTTCAGCACTTACGTAATCCAGGGAAGACACCACATATATTCATGATGGTCAGCTCGAAGAATCGGCAGCTTTAAAAAATCTGTTTTTCGCAGCTCTTTCTTTTAAAATATTAGATCACCCATGGACTGCATTTGTGAATTTCATTTTCTAGATTTCGCTATTTATATTGCTCTAAGGGAAAGAGAGAATATTTTAAGAGTAATTTGGATGTATCAATTTTAACCTGAACACTAAAAATGTCGGAAAACTTCGGAAATGTTCAAGTGAAAGACTTCGAAGGTGCGACTTCACAAGAGGATCCAGGAAAGGATAAACGAATATCCCAGCATGCTCACGATATATTGGCCGTTCCGCGAGACACTGAGTTCTTGCAAAGTTTCTTGAGAGTAGACTTAGGTGGAGAATCTGAGGAAGAAGCTGAAGAAGATGACCAAGATAAGAGAAGCGGTTGGCTCCGTGTCCTTCAGAAAAAGAAGGAGCCAGAGACAAGACTAAAAGATGATCAAAGTAAGACGAGGGATCCGTGTGATGGACAGAAAAAGAAACGACCAGAGAAGGCTCAAGAGCATGAAGGGATGCTGACAGGAAAGAAAACAACATTTTCGCAATTGAAGCATGACCTGCGTGAGAGGCATGGCGCAGAGGGTGCAGTATCTCCTCCTCCCCCAGGAGCAGATGTATCAGGAGAGCTTGGAGCAATGGATCAGAGAAGGATGCGGAAATCGAGAAGAAGAAGAAAAAGTCACAGATCCATCGAAGAAGTATACACAGACAAAGATAGAGCTGCAGCCGTTAATCTAGGCTCTAGAGATATCAAACAATCACTGAAGATGAAAAGGAAACAAGATAGAAGCCAGGCTCTGCAGATACCAGAGGAAGCAGATCCAAATGCTATGCTTGCTCTTAGCAGGAGGCAAATGAAAGCAGGAAGGGTGTCCATTGCTTTGGGATTTGTAAATAAGGTTTGATGAATTTGGTTCTCAGGTTTGTAAAATTGCTGATACAGCACTCTCAAAATTTTTGGTACAAATGTTAGATAGAGTTGTTTTCAATTTAAAATGAAATTTATCATAAACTTATTATTTTCAATATACGTTCTGCTGTATTAAAGAATGATATTTTAATTTATTGAAAGTATTTACATGTATATCTCTCAGATATTGGATAGAGATTTAACTTATATTAAAAAGTATTAGTTTTGAATAATTTGAGGGATCCTGACACAAAAAAATAATTCTAATGGCATTACATTATCCTTTTATCTAGGTACATCCTTTGTATTGATAACATATTATTTTACTACATCTATCTAAAGAAGTATAATTACAAGAAGTATTACTAGCAAATAATCAGTTAGTCTGCTTATAAAAGTTAGATAAAAGTATGACACTAACTAATTTTTTATATGGAGCAGTTGCATAAACTTGATTTAAAAAAGCAAATAAAAACGGGTAATGATTCAACAGATTCATTGAGACATTTTAACATATTTTTTTGCAAATGGTAAAATTGATCAATTGATAGTAACTTAACTATTTATTCACATGCCTTATTACCTACTATAGGTTACATCAGAAAGTATACCTAGGAAACAAATTAGAAGTAAGAGATGAAAGTGAATGATTTCAAGGGGGACATTAGCAAAGAAACTATAAAAGACTTGAAGTTGTAGGATGAAATGGAGCAGAGAAAATTGATTTTTTAAATACTGTATATTTTTGGAGGTATTAAATAGAATTGAATCATCCTAAATACATCTCAGGAGTTCAAAGTTAGCTTCAACTGCTTAATTAAAAAGATACTAATTTAGACATTTTATAAATTTGAAGAAAATTTTGTTTCTGTATTAAAATAAGATTTAATTTTGTTGATTAACCAAATCCAATTTTTTCTTTTCCTACGTTATATTTAATTAGGCCATCAAAAGGGAATATATGTTTGTTTTTGTATTGCTAAGAAACTCAATTTCACTATCTGAATAACAGTTTTGTAAGGCCCACTTAAATTAAAATAGCTAAATACCACATTCATATCCATTCCATGCACAATCTTTCAGTGCAATAACATTCACCAATTATTTCAAATTTCTAGTAATAAAATTACTTGTATTAAGAACATCAATATTATTAATACGCTAGTTGATTTTATCATTCATCTTAATTTTGAAATGAAATACTAAATACTTTTTCAATATATATATTTTTCATATTGGGATATTTGAAATCATGCAAAAATCATTAAACAATTTATTCTACTAAAGCAATATTATTATCCAAAATTGAATATTCATAGGCACTTGAATTGCAACCAGAGGATGTTGAGGCTTTAGTTTCTAGGAGTAGATGTCATCTTGCTATAGGTCAACCTGCAAATGCTCTTAAAGATGCTGAAGCAGCCCTAGCTATAGATCCGGGATATATAAGAGGTACTTTTTTATCATTATATATATTATAACTATCCCTTGCATCAAGGGAATAGAGTTATTTCCTTACATTATCAGTGAAAGTTCTATCATATATATTTTTCTATAATATAGTTTTTTACATAATATAAACAATAATTACTTAATGTATAATTTAGTAATTACATAATAACTGAGAAAGAATTCTATTCATTGTTTTAAGATTTTTGTCTTGTGTATCAACTAATATTTTTAATGGAATTGATATTTTCTAACAAGGTGCTAAACATGGCTATTCTAAATTTACTCAAAATTATTAGGTTTCAGAAACATGAGGAGTATATTTATTTCTTATGTTTCCAGGGATATATCAGAAAGCTGAAGCATTGTATCATCTAGGATATTTTGAACATAGCTTAATGTTTTACCATAGAGGCTATAGAACAAGACCAGAAATGGAATGCTTTAGGCTTGGAATACAAAAGGCCCAGGAAGCTATCCAAAATACAATAGGAAAAAGTAAGATAAATTGAAAGTAGTTTAAGCAGTATTTTCTTTAATACTTAAAATTTCATTTCATTTAGCCGTACAAGAATATTGCATGGAATTTTATTTAATTAATAGTTTTATAAGAAGTATTTACCTTATTTTTCGGACCATAAGACGCACTTTTTTCCCTCCAGAAATGAGGGGAAAAAGTCCCAGCGTCTTATGGTCCGAATGTAGAAAAAGAAGGAGCCTAAACATTACTTGATCGTTACATTACGTAATTTTGTCTTTTGCTGACTTTATTTGTTAATAATGGTTCTAAATGCTGCTGTTTACTTTACAGTGTTGATTACATGTGTTTATGACTGTGCTGCTGGATTTTAATGTACATAAAATATTTTAGGACACTATTTGTTTCAGAATCTTTTTTTTTCAGCATTTCCCTTCTCTAAAAAACGGTACGTCTTATGGTCCGAAAAATACGGTACCTGTTATGTTTCTCTCTATATACCTAATTTTAAAGGAGGTTTAGCTTATTAAAACAATTATTAATTAGTGCATTACAGTTAAATAGAAAAGAAATTTTCAGCAATGAAAGGTTAATAGTTTTCTGGACAAATGAATTTCTATCAAATTCCAGTTTATTATGGAATAGAAAATTGAATAATGCAATAATTCCTCGGATTATAAATAATTTAGACACAATCATAAATAATCACAATCAAAGTAAGATGTATAGGCTCTGTAAGTTATGGATTATGGTGATGGGATCAAATATGGAATAATTTAGAATTTGCTCAGAACACATAACATTAAGTATAATATAAATTCCAAGATCAAAAGAAAGAAATAGATGCAACTCAGAATAAAAATTTTTGAGGTAAGACATCTAAGAATTTTCATTAAGGTTTTTATCACCTCAATTGATATTGTTTTCCTATTTCACGAATAAAAGATGAGTATAATTTATTGTAGAGTATGAGGAAGGATTTTTGTTACTTTTTTACTTAGTAGCCTTTACTTCTAAGAAGGTCCAAAGCCTAAGAAACCTGAATTCAGTCGGCTGATTTCAAATGGAAATACAGTGGCACCCCCAAAACCAGCTATTTGCCGAAAAGCAGACCTCAAGAAAAATAACAGAACTTCTTCAGCTTATCAGGAGTCAAGTGGAAGTTCTTCTCGATCATCCAGACAGCTACTGGGTGAATTGTGCATTGACAAGTTATATTTGCAAAATCTTCTTCAACACCCAGGTAATTTTAAATTATGTGTATAACGTAAATATGTGGTTTAAATAGTGTTATTGAAATTTAAGAAAACTATATCAATATCTTAGAATATTTCCATATAGATAATCATCAAGCAAAAATTAAGAGAAAGCATGATTCTCAAAAGAAGATGAATTAACGTAGTATGCAATTAGTTAGTCGTTAAGGCTCTTTCTAGAATAAAAGATGCTTTATTTCTCAGCATGATATGATTATAAAAGGGTTTATTAATCAACAAAAATACATTATTTGAGCCATGTCACAATAAAATCCTGTACACAACCAATCAATATGATTATCATCCATAGTATTATGAACCATAAATATACACCTAAAATATTCATGTTTCAAGTTTTGGAGTAAGTGGTTTAACACTTTTGTTTCAACCAATGAATTATTCATTGCTAAGACATCTTCCATCTATCTATCCTTCTTCAGAGTCTGTATGTTTAATATGTATTCCATCAATTGGGACTTCACGTTGTGTAATCTGAATCATGTAATGAAACACAAGGATAAAATAAAACTCTGTTTAATTTCCATAGCTAAGAATGAAGAACTGGTTTTTAGATACCAATGTCATCATCTGGTTATATATTTTAATCTGTGGAATGTAGACAAAGTTTTATTTTACCCTTGTGTTGCATCACAATTATTATTTGTTTCGGGTTTTTCTTTATTTCACTAGACATTAAAGCTCCTCATCAAGAAGGATGTAAGCATATATCTGGCCCTGCAGAAGAAGCAGTTTCTTACCTTCACGGGAGAGAGAAGTTTTGGAGGCAGCAGACAGTTAATGGTCAACCACATCATCCACTTCTATCAAACACAAAAAAGTCATTAGTATTGCAAAGCATGAAAAGGTGAAACAAAAGATAATTAAAACACAACGGTTAATTGATTGAAAAATTTTCAGGGATAGTTTTTGTAGTTATTGTTTGGATAGATGTAATGTCTTCAAAAAATCGTTTTTTCCATGGAATAAAATTATTTTTTTTCTATAAAAATGAGAGTTGTGAATACATATGGAATGAAAATTTAACTCACATTATTGAAGTGAAAAATTACATTCTTGATTGAGTAAATTATAAGGAAGAAATAGAAGGCAAAGTGCATTTAATATGATATTATTATTGGTTCTCCAATATCTTTCATTTTAGTATAAAATTTTATGCATTTGTAATATTTTCCTGTAAAGTCATAATTTTTCCAAGATTTATAAAGAATTTATCCCTGGAAAAGATATTTTGCATGGAGAGTGATGTACTATGTGAATAGATTAGATACTTAGTTAATGGTAGCAATTGATGTTTCATCTCATAACTACTTTTAATTTATTATTTATTATAATAAATTCTATTATTTCTTATTATTCTTATTCTAATAATAATATTTAATTTAATTAATATCACCATAGTCATCATCACTACAAGATATTCAGATGCATTCATTATCTAAATTTCTGGAAGGTAGTGATGATCTAAGACATTGCATTAGCTCTCATTCCAAACTTGATTCAATTACTACATCAGAAGTAATTGATAATTGCAAAAATAATTTTATATTCATAAGGTTAAATATCTTTTCACTCTCCTAATGTAAATAAACAACAAATACGAAAAATAAATTTGGCTATTTAGTTTTTTAATTCCATTCCAAACAGATTGAGACTTAGGACAATAGATCTTAAGTGATATTAGCTACCCAAAAATAAATTATAATATACACAAACATATATCTATGTATAAAAAATCTCTTTGGTGTGTGTCCGGTGTTTACGGTTTTCTCGTAAGAAAAACATGTAAACTTAGATTTTATCTTTTGCATGCTTCCTTTCTTTTGCAAAATTAAATTAGAAATAACCCATGTATGGATTTGAAAGTAGCATCAAAAGAAGGGAAATTGAATAAAGTTTCTTATTTTGGTCATGAAATATAGTTAACGATTGCATTGTGTGTCTGTCTGCCGCATTAACTCCTTTAAATATGTATATTTGGTTTGTCGTCTTTAATTAGATTACACGCGCCTGTTAGGCGCAGGCATAGTAATATAAATGCTAATGGAGTTTATTGTTTCATTATATGTGGATATAATATACGAGTAAAGGTGTGCTTGCTGACAGCAAGCAATCGAAAAATATATCTTTTAATAAAACTTAACATTTTCCGAAATACTTTATTCGGATAAGGCATGCTTACTTAAGGACATTTTCGCAGCGAGCTTTGAATTGATTTCGATTTCCCATGCATTTTTTACGGCAACATTATTCCCGCCCCGGCGTCGAACCAAGGCCATCCTACGGAAATTACTGTTATCTTCTGCTTGAATATGATTGACTTTATAAACATGCCAAATTTCAAATGGAAATACATTAAGGAAGTACCTCAAAATGTGTCCTAAGTTCCCTATGCATTTCAAATGGAGATATAGTTAACGCCCCCTAGCATCGAACCAACGACCTTTTACGACTATCTTCGGATAGCTTTTAAATGAGAATGGTCCCCTTAATGGCTGTGTGAAATTCTAAACGCCTGCGCTGTTGGGAAGTGTTATAAAAAGCATTCGGAAATATGGCTAATGTATTTTAAACGGGGAAAATCGAGATTACGGGTTGCTCTGGAATCGAACCCGTGATACATAGGCAAGTGCTGATTTTTTTCTAATTACATTTTGTATGTATCTATATTTGTAGAAGGTTTGAATGATCTATGTACGATATTTAGGGAGCTACGATTTTTCAAAATCTGAAAATATTTCACCTCCTGGCATCGAACCCAGGACTGATTGTACGTAATATACTAAATTTTTCCGTAGACATATATATTAGCAATAGGTACATGAAATCTTATCGCTCTTACTCAATTGGAAGTATTTTTAAAATTATTTGAAAAACGGCCGCATGCATTCTTAATGGGGAAAATCAAGATTACGGGACACTCTGGAATCGAACCCGTGACACATATGCAACTGTTGATTTTTTTTAAAGTACATTTTATATGCATCTATTTGTTTAAAAAGTGTGAATTATCTAAGTTTCATATTAAGGAAGCTAGGATTTTTTAAAATTCGAAAATATTTCACCTCCTGGCATCGAACCCATGACCAATTGCACGTAAGCGATAGCATATTTCCGTAGATATATATAGTAGCAATAGCTAAATGAAATCTTATCCTTCTAGGTCAATGGGAAGTATTTTTAAAATCATTTGAAAAACGGCCCAATGCATTCTTAACGGGGAAAATCGATTTTTGGGGCCTCCTAGAATCGAACCCATGATAGGTAGGGTGGATTTCCGAATTTTTCCTGAGTGAGATTTAGTGGGCCATTACGTAAAAAAATCGGCGGTTCCGTGGCCGAAGCGGTTAGGGCCTGACATTAATATCCTATATATATATATATATGTTATATATATATATCCCCCCGAAGCGTCTATATATAATAGATAATAACAGGAATACAACATTTAGTTATAAAATAAAATCTGCAAGTACTATGAGGATGAATATTTCATAACTTTTAAATAACCATAATTTTAATCTAATGAATTGGAATTATCTTCCAGATTGTTCTGCTCTTTTGACCTTTTTATATCTACAGTTTCCATGATTTATTGGATGAATATTTCATTTTTCCTCAAAATTATGACATTTAAAAATAGTAGATGGAATTCAGTATGGGGAGGTGGGTATGATAAAACTCCTAGCATCAAAATAAAAAATGAAGTACTTCTTAAAAAATACACTTATAATATATTCTAATGATTAAAAAGCATAGAAATAGTTTGCAAAATACAGATTTCCAGACACAGAAAATATTACATGTAGGCATATTTTTAATGAATCAAAATTGAGAATACAATTTTTGGAAGTTGGATGAACTGTTTTTCTGTTTCGTAATCATATTTATGTAACTAAGATATTTTAAACAGCTTCCATACAAACTTTTTACTTATACTTTTTTACTTATTGTTTATCATCAATAGAATTACATGTTCTATGATTAAGATAGTTCTAGTCCTTCAAATATAGCAAACATCTTATAATATACTCCCTCATTGATTATCAAAAGTAAATGCTTCATTGATAAAAGAGAAATTGAAATGTAACTGAAAAATTAGAGGTTTATAATCAAAATACCAGGCAAAATTTATCAATATAAATTAATCCAAAAAACAAGTAGACCCTAGAGTACAGTTTTAGTGTGTTAAAGATATGTAAAATATTGATGCTCTCATATTACTTCTAAACTTTAGGAGAAATCAATTAAATAACTAGCCTACAAGAGGTCTGAGCCTACTCACAAATGATGTTTGTCATCAAACGTATATAAAAGGTACTCGAATGCCCCAATGTAGTCCTGTAAATGGACATGATAATGAAACTAATGTTAAAACGAACAAAAGTTAAATAGAAAAAAAAAAACAAACTTGAAGTAAATGCCCCAATAGGATAGTGAAGGGAGAAGTCAAATAATTGGGATTAAGGAAAGAGGAGATATCAGGATGTAGTAGAGTTAGTTTGGATGGAGAGGAATGGAGTGCTGTAGTCAACCCATCTTTAACGTAAAAGACCATTGATGATGAATGTGATCTTATTAAATAGAATAATGATTTTCTAGTGTCAAGAATTCATTGCTCTAACTTAAAGAACAAGAACTTATTTAGCCTTAATACAACAGTACATAACTCCATATTAGACAGTATATCTTTCATAGGTAATCTTACAAATGGAATATATATTTGGTGCTAAGTAATAACAGTTTCTAATACTTCAACACTACACACAATTAAATGACTCTTTAAATAAATTTCATTAAATAATCTTTCGACACATTGGTGACACTCTGCTATCCAAACCATCGACTGTGGCGAAATTGAAAAAAAAAATTAAGTGTAACAGAAGATAATTTAAAATTTTGTAACAGTAATAATCTCTGAACCGACTCGCATTCGGTGGAGGGCATATGCACTCTTAATACTCTTCTCATAGTTTTCATAAAAACAATGAATTAATGACATGAAACTTCCGAGTACGTTAGCAACGACATCTATATCCGAACATCCACAACGTAATCCCAGGAGAAAATTCTTAATGGTAAATGAGGGGAATTAGTTTACTTGCTCATATTTGTCACCGTTAAGGATCAATGGTAAAGAAATATCGTATAATCCTCGGGAATGAAACTTGATTCTTTCCAGCCTTGAGATTTCATTGCAACTTTCTTATCTTGTAGACGATTGAACAATTTTGTCCTTTTGAAGTCCAAACGGGATCTCTATGGCGGAGAATTCGAATCGGTAGGTATTATCCCTGTAGCAGTAACAGCTAAAAATAGAGAATGGAGCTGCTCTCTGCTCGCAGTTTTAGATATTATTGCCTTAAGTGTATTTATTTATTTAATCCATGTCGAATACAAAAGAGAAAATTAATCTTTCTTGAGTAATTATCGCTTTCGTAAAAATTCCTGATACCAAAATACCTAACGCTTACTTAGTCCATTTGTAAAAAAAATTTCATATTCAACCTTCAAATTATTCAACGCTGTAATTTGAAGTATCATGGCCGAAATTTAATAGGAATCAATGTTATTTCTGGTCCTAATTTGTCGAAATAAAGGCATGATATAGCTATGGTGCTATGAAAACAATATGAGAAATCATTTCAACAAGAGAGATAATTGAAGGTAGAGATGAAAATTACATATTAATGATATTTATACATTCAATTTGGAATCCGTGGTATTACTGGTATTTAAAGATTTAGAATCTATATGTGAAAGAGTAAAGATTCTGTGGCATATAAGGTCCTTCGACCTTTCCTCCATCTCCACAACTTTTAAGTTACTGTTACGATGTTTGATGGATAAAGTCACCAAATAACCTTTCTAATTGAGTTCATGGCAATAAATATCATATTGAAATCATGTAGTTTTAGCCAATATTTGGCTTAACTAATCAAAAAAGTTGGCATATACAATGACATAAAACATTATTATCAGGCAAAAATTAGAGTTGTTTTACAGTACATGTAATATTAGATGAGTGATGACCATTAACAGTATTAGGATTCACTCCAATACTATTGGATATTGAAAGGAGGTCCATCTCAAATGAAACTACTCCATAATGAGTAATTAGAAATACTCCCAAATGAAACAAAAAATATATACTTTATATAAAGAATTTTAAGATAAGCAAATAGAGAGGCAAAAATCACAATCTAAACAAAAAAACTTGTAACAAGCATCTTTTCAATAAGTTCCTTAAACAAGACATGGTTTTGATATAGAAAAGAGATAGACAACTCCTTACCCTACCTGTAAGTATTCATTAAAACCATCCGTTTCTTCTAGCATCAACTTCCTTAATTTTATTGTGTTTGTTTATGTAATTTACGATAAATTTTCTGATGGGTAGTCTCACTTCAAATATTCATCTAACATTTAGTTTAACTAATTTGCTCTATAATGTGATGTATAAGTGAAAGGAAATAAATTATCAGGAGGAAGGAAAATTTTCATAGCATAGATTTGTCCTGAAAATAGGATACACAAAGCAACAAAAAGAAATGGTGAAAAAAATATGTGACAAAATTTACGATACTGTAAATAGTAAGCAGATACTCATTGCCTTCCTCTTTGTGATAGGAAATACAGATAAGGGATGTTTCATTATACCCTTTTTCAGAGTGAAAAAGTATCCAGAAGGCATGGTCTATTTCATTGACAATGTTTGCCGAGTTTATACAGATTGGGATAACTATAAGAAAGATAACAAACTTCCAGCTGCAAAGGTTTTGTACCCTGCCAATGGTATTTATGATGCAAATGAAGAAGATGAGGTATATGTAGAATATGCTGAAACCCCTGCGAGTAGCATTGGTGCCAAAGCTTTGGCAATTGGAGATACTGGTGTAGGAGTGACTTCATTAATACTAGCTGGAGTTGGAGTAGCTTCAATCTTTTTTCCACCTGCTGCACCTGTTGCAGCAGCAGCTGCTTGGGCTTCAGCTGGTTGTGGAGTCTATGGAGCTAGTAGAGGAGGATATGTATTATATGACCGTTCAAAACATGCTGAGAGCATAGGCCTTACTGACTCAGAAGCCCGAGGTTGCTGGATTTCTGTGGTTGGTAGTGCATTTGGTGTGGGAAGTGGTTTGGCTATGAAAGGAATGGTTAGTGCTCTACCTAAAGGGATGGTTTTAGCTAAAGGTAACAAATTTTTGGTAAATTATTTTAAAACTGGAATACTCTCACTTTATGGAATAGGCATTGCTAAGTTTTTTGTGGTGCTGGCACAGAAGAGTGAAATGAAAGATTTGACAACTATGGATATCCAACAGTTTCTTTCATACTTAATGTTTTTCTTTAATTCTACTATGAATGAAGAAACAGTTCTTGGAATGATAGATTTTGTAAACTCCAATAAATTCTATTTGAAAGCTGACTCAAGTGAAAATTAGTTTAAGGATCTATTTGCAATGAAGAAATGGGAAGCAGAGATTAAGCAATAAAAGAAATTGATTATTTAGGATCTATGGATAAGGTTTACATCTACATAGGTTGTGATAAATATTTCATAATGAGCTTGAACTTAATATACCCTATCATGTTTAATTGTATCTAATGTGAAAACAGCCTTATTTCTGTGTCTTTATCAATTTATTATAAAGGAAGGGGTTATTTGAAGATGTTTCATGTACATTTCAGCTTAATTTCATGTTTGAAAATATTGCTATTGATATGGGAGGGATATAGCTGACTTCATCATTCATAATGTAGGGTTAAGGAGAAGTGTGTGATATGCAATATTTTTTGCTCGATGTATAAATGTGGGTAATTCTTATAGCTCTCAAAATTTTTAGCCAAAGTGAAAATATGAAATATTGCCAACTCAAACTAGAACAAATCAAAGGTGTTTTCTGAATGCTACCAACTTAGTCAGATGAGTATGATATACCTAATAATGAGTATGATTGGTAAGAATTCCCTTCATTCATCCATTTTGAATGAAATGCATTCAATCATGTATCTTGGGTAAAACTGATGTATGAGAACGGTGATTCATAAATATTTAATTAAAAAGGGATGAAAGTTATTATTTACAATCTCTTAATAATATAATAATGTACTTAAACTTGAAATGGGAAGAGGATGTAAATAAGCAGTTGTTTATGTCAGCACGTTGCTTTATTTCATGTGAACAATCTCCAAGAAGAGAAGAGCAAATAACAAAAGGAAGTGCTAGATATCCGCAGAAGGAATTCGGGTCATAGTTTCTATTATATGCTGCACTTTCTCGAGCTTTACTCGTAGCTTTAATTCATACGAACAAGCGCAATATATTGGTGTATAAAAATAGATAGAAAATAACATTAAGGATTATACATTATGGTTAATGAGTGATTATCAGATCGGGTGCAGCGTTCTACCTGGTGATCGAAAGATTTTTCCTTTCTTATCATTGCTCGCTGCGGAAATGCAGCGTGACTTCAGAGGTTATTTTTAGAATTCGCCGAACGTGAAATCACGAACGGGCGAGAATCGCAACAAGGGATTCGAGGTCTAATTCACAGATGAAACAGTCGTCGTTGAGCAAGTTTAGGAGGCTGAGGAGGGACGATTGAAAATTATCCTTGTTACATATCATTTTCTGGCATAATGGCAGGACAAGGTGAAAGGTAAATGGTATAACTCCTTATAAATTAAGATAACATCTTCTGTTAGTTCAGGTATTCCAACTATATTTGTTTGGGTTTGTAATTGTTAAAGTTTGAATACTTTTTCTATGGGTTAATGTTTTTCCTTACTTTTTGTTGATGCTTTCCAAAGCTAAGTAAGCCTAGCGTTGATAAATCTTTATCTTATTTTGAATGTTGTTGTAAGTTTTTACGAAATTCTTTGAATGTCTTTCACAAAGAATTTGGATATTTATCTTTCTTGATAACACTATTTATTGCGAACATTAAATATTTATATGCTTGGATAGTTAGTAGACATTTTTTGTCACGATGTACGTATACTGACCTGAAAAGAAGCAACGTGAGTTATGATTCAATAAATAACTATGATTACTTTGTCACCGTCATGGGTATTTTAGTATTTTCTCAAACTTCTTTCGAATGGGATGCTCTCACTGCACCTCACCTTGAAAGTTTCATGTAATGTAACGATATGAATGTCAGCTAATAATAGATAACATTCTGTAAATTTTATGAACAGTATTAGTTAAGTGCCGTTTAAAATCAACCAGTGAGATTGTTTCTTTAAGGAAATAAAATAGAAACCGTACATAGCGTGATAATGAATGAAGTAAAGGTCATTGGGCAGGGTTAAACAGGTAGTTTAGTGAATTTAGTGATGTTTTTCACATTGAATTCAGTGTTATTGGCCTTGTATGTATTGAATTCTATATTAGATTTTCAAGTTAGGTAGACATTGCGTTTTAATAAAACGCAATGTCTAACTTGAAAACTTCACTATGGTCCGATCCTTAGTCTTCATATTTCTTGATACTCGGTTCATGACTAATGATATCCAAAGGGTTTCCCATTCTCCAGGTACTTAAGTGTGTGTATCCATTTCAGTGATATCAATGATTCGATGATTTCTTAAACCCCTGTCGTCTTTCTCACCAATATGTTTTTTCTATCTATCCTTGCAATTCTTGCCAATTAGTGTTCTGTTCATTGTTTTAAGTCTTTGTGCTATATTTGTATTAGACAACCAAGTTTAACTTTCTTAGTTTTGTTCAGGCAGGATGGATTGGTTGAAGACCTTCATTTCCATTGGCATTATTGATTTGAGAATATGTACGTTCCAACTGGAGGCACTCCAGCTAAGCTTGTTGTATTCTATTCACTTCATTGAGCCTGTTGCTTTTTCCTGTTGTTACTAGTTGTCCTAAGTATAAAAAATTCTGTACATAACCATAAAAGGTAAAATGTCATGTAATATGCATTTATATAAGTGTAGTCTGTACCAAATTCTGTACCAGAAGTTATACATCAAGTTTTCTTGATTCTTGAGCTGAAAAATAATATTACATTTCCTTTCGAATCATCCATTTCCAGTCCTATCTATGGTCCCTTTATGTTTAATTCTTGAAGTCCTCATGTCAGGTGTTCCTCATATGTTTGTATGTCATTGACAAAGGCACATTAATGACATATTCCCCATTTATTTGTGATACCTTTTTTCCTATTCCAAGACTTGACTACTTCTTTCAAGAAGGATGTAGTACATGGATGTGATCCCTTGCACATAACCTCTTTCTGAATTATTGTCTGGGCTGTGCAGAGGATACTGTTGTATTCAGACATCAACTTAAAGTCTCATAAGAATTTTGATTCACAAGTTGTTTGATTACTGAATCCTGTCGTATGAACTATCCTTTAGTAAAGAATTGGAAATTCAAGTCTATTTAGTACCTTTGGTAAGAATTATGATCTGCATAAAGGCAAATGTAGAGGTTGTCTGTGAGAGATCAAAAACATAATTATTAGAATCAATTTAGGATACTTTTTGAAAGAAAATTATTTGAAATGCAACCTTCAGAATAGTATTCTTCTAATTACTTTTGCAAAACTGATTTCTAAGCATCTGAGAGTAGACTAGTGATTCTGAGTATGTAAAAGTATACCCTTTTAATGCCAATACGTAAGTGTTAGAGTTGAAAACAAGTTTAATGATCTAACAATAAACTTAAAATATTGTATTCATACATAGCTATTTTTGAAAAACAAGAAGGTGATAATTTTTTGAGCGTGAAAGTAAATAATGAACTATTAGTTCCAGGTGTGAAACAGTTGAATGGAGAAAAGATGCCTTGAAATTACAGCAAGAATTTTATGAAAAACTTGGGGATAGAAGGTGGGATTTGATTAATTGTGATGAAAGATGGGCTTTAGAGTCAAAGGTTGCCTTTGCAATGTTTGGTGAACCAAAATTAGAAGAAAAGTCCAAGGCATTGGCTATAAAGAACATCGAACCTAATTTTAGAGATGAAGATCTAAAAACCTATTATGAACAGGGATTGCTAAAAGGATATACGAAACAACAGATAGAAATGGTGAAAAAAATATGTGACAAAATTTACGATACTGTAAATAGTAAGCAGATACTCATTGCCTTCCTCTTTGTGATAGGAAATACAGATAAGGGATGTTTCATTATACCCTTTTTCAGAGTGAAAAAGTATCCAGAAGGCATGGTCTATTTCATTGACAATGTTTGCCGAGTTTATACAGATTGGGATAACTATAAGAAAGATAACAAACTTCCAGCTGCAAAGGTTTTGTACCCTGCCAATGGTATTTATGATGCAAATGAAGAAGATGAGGTATATGTAGAATATGCTGAAACCCCTGCGAGTAGCATTGGTGCCAAAGCTTTGGCAATTGGAGATACTGGTGTAGGAGTGACTTCATTAATACTAGCTGGAGTTGGAGTAGCTTCAATCTTTTTTCCACCTGCTGCACCTGTTGCAGCAGCAGCTGCTTGGGCTTCAGCTGGTTGTGGAGTCTATGGAGCTAGTAGAGGAGGATATGTATTATATGACCGTTCAAAACATGCTGAGAGCATAGGCCTTACTGACTCAGAAGCCCGAGGTTGCTGGATTTCTGTGGTTGGTAGTGCATTTGGTGTGGGAAGTGGTTTGGCTATGAAAGGAATGGTTACTGCTGTATCTCAGGGTCAAGTGATTGGTACTGCTGGAAAAGTTTTAGTTAACTTTTTGAACTTTGGTTCATTGACAATTAATGGAATAGGCATAGTCAATCAGTTAGCAGTTTTAGTAGAGAAAGGTAAGAACAATGAATTGACTGCTATGGATATCTTTCAGTTTGGAACATCAGTACTTTTTTTCACAAATTCTGCAATGAATGCAAAAACAGCTGCCACAGTCATAGACCAAGTTCAAAAGGATTCCCTAAATAATTTTACTTCTGATCTCAGTAAGAGAAGAATGAAAGCATATAGTAAGTTAGTGAATAAGTCAGGAGGGGATGGAACGATGGAAAGCAGAGCTCGTATTATCAAAGGAATCACCAATGTAGGGTCAAAAGATGAATTCTTCAGGATGACGATAAGAGGTCAAAAACAGAGCAGCTCAACAGTTCTGAATGAGAAAGGAAATTTGGTGGTGGATGGCAAAGCATATGTAGATACAGATCCCAAGCTGCAGACCCATGTTAGAAATATTCCTAGTTCTTCAAACTTCAACACAGTAACCACCCCAAGTGGATGGAAAAAGATAAATGAATTTCAAGAACCTCTTTCTCATTTAGTTAAGCTAATTGAAAATATATGTAAAGAAAACAAGAAGGAATTTATAGAACTTGCAGATGGAATAAAAATAAGATTAAAGAACCTGTATAATTTTTTGGCCGAACTATTCAGAAAGTACTTTTTTTCAAATGGAAGAACAAGATTCCCTCAAAACAAAATATTTGACTTCATCAAATCCTCGGAAGCTGTGGCTCAGTCTAAAGGATGTAAAACTGAGAAGGATTTCATGGATTTTTCAGAATTTCAGTGCATTTATATTAAGAGTAAGCTTAATAATGAGGAATGTAGATATCAAGAGGAAAGGAAGAAGGCTATGAAATTACTGGGAGCAGCATTTGATGAATCAAAGTTTGCTCTTAAGTGGGGCATTGAAGATGTTGATGAGAGGGATGCACACTTTCTTCGGAAAATCAATGATTCAATAACAAGATCCAAGGTTGATCTCCTAGAAAAGTTTGAGATGAATGAAAAAGATATTTCCTCAATCAATGAAGACGGAGGTTTGAAATTTAGAACTAGGTATTGTGCTATGAAAGTTTACTATCAATGCTTTATGATTGATGGTACAGAGTTATCACCTTCAGAATTTTTTGATTTAATCAGAAAGGTTGTCAATGACGGAAAATCGCAAATAGTTATTGATGATAATTCCAAGTATTGTACATACTGTCATGAAGAAGCTGTTGTAATGGTTGAAGAAACTGAATGTGAGAGATTTTTATACTCTGTTCAGTTATTAAAGTGACTTTCTGATCAAATTTTATGTAAACTTTTATACTTCTGAATAATGTTTTTATAAAATTATTATTTTTCTCTAGCATATTATTTTATCTGTTCAAATATATTCTAATGAAGTTCAGCAATATTTTATTCTTATAATAAATAAATACAATTTTAAATGTAATATTTTTCTTTTATTTCAAATTTATCTCTCATGGAAACTTACATTAAGTTTTAAGAAGAAATCTTTCATTTAATCTCTCCTATTTTCACTGAGAGTGGGTTGAAAGTGAAATTCATATACTTCAGTCAGGCTGTTCTGATACTTAATAAGTTATATTAAATTATTCAGATTTGAGCAATCATTAATTTAACTGAACACCATTTATTACTAGGAACTTTTGATGTAAATATCTCCCTCTAAAGGTACAGAAAACCTATTCTAGAATTGGTAACTATGGAGTAATCGAATATTCAATGATAGGATCTGTTAACTATGGAAATGAGAGTGCTGATTTCTATGGAGTTATCTTTTCTGCCTTCATAAAAAATAATATTAGTGGTGGTGTAACGCCTTAGAGATTTGAAAGAATTGCATTTATCATTTCTTAAAGTTTGAGGTTTTATATATACGATCCATGAGTTTTGAACAATATTTGAGTATGAATAAAAAATAGTATGTTAAATAGTATTTGTGTTGCTGTTTGTGTGTGGGCTATGGATTTCCCAATCAGAAGGGATTATAACTGCTTATTGCAACATTCATTTTTAAGAAATGGATTCAACAGATCTCTTCTTAAAATGGGAAATAATTCTTCAATATTGCTACAAAGTTGTAAGTGAATAGAGTTTTTAGCTACTTGGCATAGTTGATCAGGAATTGCAAGAGACACTAGCAAAGAATAATGTAATGATGTCTTACTGTAATGAAGGATCTGGTGCTTTCCTGGCATATTATGTAATTCCTTGCTGGTTCTCCAAAAGGTCAGGTAGCTTATGGCCAAAATTTCAAAGGCAAATGCTGCCATATGCTACCTGACTTGGTGGAAAGCATGTGAAGAATTGTTCAGATTTATTACTGTAGTTACACACAAAATTTACATAATGTTGTAAGTATGTATTTTGTCATGAAAATGAATGAGATTTTTAACGATCTTGGTGAGAGCTGAGTACACCTAAGATATTTCATCCTGTCAATCATTAGTGAGTAATCTAGACATAGTTATCAATTAATCAAATTTCATGGCTCCTAATTATTTAGACCCTTCATAGAGGGCAGGAGTGCATTAATGACATAGATAAAAGTCACTGCTTCTAACACCGAATTAATTTTTAATCACATTGGAATATGTGGTTAAGAGTTAGGAGGTTGGTTCCTCTCAATCTTTATTTGCAATAGAATTTCATTTTAACATAGGCAATGATAAAAATGAGAACATTATATATAAACCAATACTGTCAGTGATTTTTAGTTCTTAAAATCAAAGAGATTCACACATTTTTTACAAACATGGAGACTTTATCATCTAAAGATATACTCTGTAACTAGCATCAGAAGATGAAGAAAAAAATAAAAGTGTTAATAATTACTCAATTCATGTACATGTTGTTATCCATAATCTTTAACATTTCATAAGTCTTTTAAGTCTCATTTCAGTTATTATTAAAGGAATAAAATTTCATGAGAAAGGAATGTACATACTTGTTAACTTAGCAGTTATAATATGAGAAACAGGTTACTTTTCAAAACTTCTAGAAAATTGAGGAGAATGAATTGTTCAATAGAATCATGGTTGAGAGCTATAGACTTATGTAAACTAGTGAGTTAGGAAGAACTTCGGCAAGTTTAAAAAAAAGCCATGCATTGGCGACTACGGAACGGGCAAAGATAGCTCGCTAAGGAAGGGATTGTTTTTGAAACAGGAGTTACACTCGTAAAATCGTTGCTATCTTCTGTTACTTCTCGGGCACTTCTCCATTTGAAGATAGCTCTCCAGATCTCCTCTTGCGCACGAAGCCGTCGAAACCGTAACGATCGATTTCATCAAAATTGTTCCTCTTGACAAAGCTGTCAAAACCGGAGCGGTCAATCTCATCGAAGTTCCTCTTGAGAAGTTCAGTCATAGCGTTCGACATACGTCCTCCGCTCCTCTTTTGTCCTCCGAATGATGTTCCCCTATGGAAGATTAGTAGTGAAACAGCCTCATTATAGAATTAGTAGAATGTTAATGTCATAGGCTCCCTCTCAAACGTCGTCTAACAGATCATAAAAAATGACGGATTTTGTAGAAAAATGGGGCAGGTGAACGAAGGAAGATATTTATTTTTCTATTATCAACTAAGAGTTTTACATGATAATGAAGGAAGTCATGATTCATCATTTTTATTCTCTACTATGTTATCCTGCTTCACGTTGGTCGTAAAAATAGCCTTCTGAGCCTCGGATGTAAATTACTCTCACAAGGGGACCTTTAGGACTGCAGCACGGGATATTGAATGAGACCGGTATGGAAGTGTAGCTTAGGTATTACTTATAACAACCTGAAAATACTAGGGGCCAACGCTCCCTCGTTTCTTTGTAATTAATGTTTAAAAATCGTCAATTCTAGCCGCTTCCATTATAAACCCCGCGGCAACGTCTTATCAACAAGCAAATGTTGGCGTAGTGCTAGCGTGTTAGATTCCTAATAATGCTATGCGTGGTTAGAACCCGGTTTTCGTTTTTTTTTCTTCTATCACTTTCTTTTTTGGCAAAATTTTTATCAATTTAAATGCTGTCTTATTATTCTATTTTTCATGGCTCATATAATTTAAACATATTTAAAATACAAAAAAAATTGTAAGGACCGTAGCTGATTGATGTCAACGTTTTAATTGTGTTTCATAATAGAAAAAGTCGTTGGAGATATCAAATCACGAGGAGAATTATATCCAATTATGATCCCAACCCTACCTGCCATTAAATTAAATATCATGTAAACAATACTAATTTTTGGATGGCAGGAAATTCTTGGTCACTTCGAAATTATACTATAATTTTTTTTACATTGATACTTTTGAAAAGCTTAAATTTTTTTTCGTGAAATCTTTCACATATTTTTGGGTGATAATTGAAATACGAGCGACTGAAGTATATATTTACGAGAAGTTAATGTACAGAAATTTTTTTGTTCTTTATAATGTACGATCATTGCAAGAGTTTATCTATATGTAGAATATAGATTATTCCACAGAAATAAATCGGAATGTATCAACCGTCTAATAGGTATTTTTATGGATAAATTAAAAATCTAATCAAAAGCATACCCTAAAGATGTGATTGCATCAGCAATTGAGCTGAATGCTCGTGCAGATGCTAATCGAATTCACCATATTGATTTACCATCAATAATATGTGATTTGATATTCTTGATTTTCTAGTATATTGAGGTCACAATTTTTAAACCTAACCACATCTTCTTCTACGTAACAAAATGCAAATTTAAATGCGAATCGACCCGTTATTTTGTAACTTTTCGTAAATATATATATATATATATAGGGTCCTTTAAAACTTTTGTAATTTAAATGTTTAAATTATATGAGCCATGAAAAATAAAATAATAAGACAGCATTTAAATTGATAAAAATTTTGCCAAAAAAGAAAGTGATTGAAGAAAAAAACGAAAACCGGGTTCTAACCACGCATAGCATTATTAGGAATCTAACACGCTAGCACTACGCCAACATTTGCTTGTTGATAAGACGTTGCCGCCGGGTTTATAATGGAAGCGGCTAGAATTGATGATTTTTAAACATTAATTACAAAGAAACGAGGGAGCGTTGGCCCCTAGTATTTTCAGGTTGTTATAAGTAATACCTAAGCTACACTTCCATACCGGTCTCATTCAATATCCCGTGCCGCAGTCCTAAAGGTCCCCTTGTCAGTCTGTAGAAATTACTTAGTTAGTTGTTTGCAGTCTTATCATTCGCTCGTTGACCACGAAATGAACAATGTGAATTACAATCAATATCACGAATCTTCTTTTCAACTACAAGTCCCGCCTCCTCGATCTTAACCACGATAAACAATCTTACACTGGAAAAACCTAGACGTGATAATATTTGGAAAATCATATTTTCATAATTGTAGATGCATGACTTTATTTGTCAACTTTTCATTGATGGGATTCATACCTACGTTATCTGTTTAACATTAGGCGTTTATTACTCACGTCAGGGGATCTAATCTCTTGAATCCACCGAAAGTTGAACCCACGACTGAGTCGAATCCTCTGGATGGCCGCTGAAGACGATCATCGCCGAAGGTGTCCAAATCTCGAAGTAAATGTCCTCCTCCTTATGTAGAAGTTTTTGAGTTATTAAAAGTATAGAATTGCATCTAAAATTAAAACGCTGCAGATGTTTGTTCTAATATACATTTTCAAAGCCATGGTATTACATTACGAGCCTTTAGTTTAAGGAAGAGGAAATAACGTACGTAGATTACAAAAATTACACGCTGCTTTTGATCGATAAGTCATTTCATGATTAAATGGTTAAAGATAAAGAGCTAAACAAGTTTACTACATTATTACCCCTCCCTGAAGATTAGTCGTTGTTAGTTAAGATAATCACTAATATTACATTTATGAGTACTTTACCTTGTTGTGATTGTTTGAATGTGATTGTGAATTATTGTAGCGATCATGATACTAGACAGCACATCAGATGAGAGCAAGTTTCACACTAGATCACTTGAAATAAAATTCAAATTTAATCATTAGATTCAAGATATTAAAGTTAAATCGTAACCTTCTGTAACAGGTATAATTGATGCGGCTGTCAGAAACAAATCCTGTAATGTAGGTTTTTGAACATAAAAGCATAACATAGGATTTATTTCAACATTTTAAGATCGAGAGATAGATAAAATGAATGTGTAGGGTAAATTCACTTACTCAATTTCTGCTTTTTCGTTTTGTTTTCTGTAGGAAGTTGAGATTCGTTTGAGTTTTCCGTGAAATAGATGAGGCGAGACACCACCGTTGTGCACTTGAGACAGTACGCAATCCTCCTGGCCCAGAACTTGTACTTCCTCTTTTCATTACTAATGTTACCGTTGACATGCTAGTCCCAGGATTTCCCAAGGCAATGCCTCAAACTTAAGTAATCATCTTTTCTCTTTTTTTTATTGACGGAAAAGTTCCCAGGAAAGGATCGGAGGAAACAAGTAACCTTCCCAAAAAATATTTACATATACCTGTGCGGAAATTCTGCGAGCACACACAAATATTCCTTCAGCTAGGGTTTAAGTGTCAATGGTTGATACGATAATAACAAGTGAGTTTATGAGCTATGAAAGGACTCAGTAGGAAAAAAAAGAGTGGTGTTCCTTTAACTAACTACGAATGGAAAGGCTTCCTATCAGATGTTAATTCGTGTAAAGCCTATAAATTAGATATTGATAGAGGCAAAAATCCATACCGGAAAAAAATATCTGTATATGATAATGTAAGAAGACCGAAGATTAGAAGGAACAGTTATTAGGATGTATTTAGGGTGAACGTGAAAAATAGGACTCAGAATAGAGAACATTGATAAGTAACTTTGTATATAGACGTAAGTGCATAACGCCGAGAATTATACATACCTAACGAAAGTAAAGAATATGTAGAAGGATAGGATAAATAATAAAATTGACAGCAATCATAAAATATATTTCTATTTCATCATATCATAATCAGACAAAGTAGCATCCAAGGAACATCGTATAAACATTTTATGAGTTATAAAATTGTGCACAATGATGTAGCGGTGTAGCGTATTTCGCTGAATGTATTAAATACCTTAATTTGAACTGTAACTTGATCCTTGAAGTCGTTTTAATATTTCTTTAAAATTTCCTAGCAGTTTTATAACCCTTTGATGATCAAAGAGCGTATTAAAATGCCTATCTCTTACGGCATTATCTAGTTACGAAGAGCATAAAAATTCCCATTCTGTAACTGATTCGTAGTGCTTTATATCAAATTCCCTCCACCGATTTCATCAATGGTTCTTAACAGATTCCCTCCTCCAATAGAATCTAAATTCTTTTTGATTAAATTCCCTCCTCCAATTTCATCTATTTCCCGAAGTAGATTCCCTCCTCCAATAGAATCTAAATTCTTTTTGATTAAATTCCCTCCTCCAATTTCATCTATTTCCCGAAGTAGATTCCCTCCTCCAATAGAATCTAAATTCTTTTTGATTAAATTCCCTCCTCCAATTTCATCTATTTCCCGAAGTAGATTCCCTCCTCCAATAGAATCTAAATTCTTTTTGATTAAATTCCCTCCTCCAATTTCATCTATTTCCCGAAGTAGATTCCCTCCTCCAATAGAATCTAAATTCTTTTTGACTAAATTCCCTCCACCGATTTCATCAATGGTTCTTAGCAGATTCCCTCCACCAATAGAATCTAAATTCTTCTTGATTAAATTCCCTCCTCCAATTTCATCAATGGTTCTTAGCAGATTCCCTCCACCAATAGAATCTAAATTCTTCTTGATTAAATTCCCTCCTCCAATTTCATCAATGGTTCTTAGCAGATTCCCTCCACCAATAGAATCTAAATTCTTCTTGATTAAATTCCCTCCTCCAATTTCATCAATGGTTCTTAGCAGATTCCCTCCACCAATAGAATCTAAATTCTTTTTGATTAAATTCCCTCCTCCAATTTCATCAATGGTTCTTAGCAGATTCCCTCCACCAATAGAATCCAACTGCTTCTTGATTAAATTAACTCTCTGTATGCCATCATAAGTCCTCAATAGGTTTTCTTTCTCTAATTTATTCAGCGATCTAATAAGATTACCACCCCTAATATGGTCCATATTCCGAAGTTTGTATCCGTCATCTGTTCCTCTTTGGCTGCCCATTGATTGATGTTTAACCGAGGCTCCGTTTTCCTCTCCAAACACGTTTTTTCCTGTCGTACATAAGGGAATGGGTTTTCTTGATAATCAAAACCAAGTTAGAAAGATTTGATGCTAAAGCAATTCCAGGCGAGTCAGACAACAATAGCTCAGACATCAAAACCCAAAGCGTCCATAGCATTCCATGGCAAAGCTAAAAGTAAGCGAGGAAGTATCCTCCTTCTCTTTCATTTATCCTTCCTACATCCGTTTAATAAGCTTCTACACAATCATACTTATTCTCGCTCCACAATTTTGTCTGGTACAGTAGGGTCCTCGATTATAGTATATGTCTGTGTATTCTCCTACGATCAAATAAGGAATTCTGGATTAAAACGGTGAATGTTTGTAATCTTTCGTAATATTTTTATTTAATTTTTTTAGCATATTTATTTCAGTTTAGCCAACTATTAAAAAGAAATAATAGAATAATTAATTTTAAATCATTTGTTTGCTACACGCGCATTCTTCCACCCAAGAGGATTATGGACTAAATTTTATTTAAGACTTAATTTTATCTTAAGATACGAGTTATCGATATTTTTTATCGAATAACATTTAAGCTTTGTTCCACTAGGATGCGATTCGAATTCGAAATATTGAATCCATTATATTCTTCTTCTAGCGTTTGCTCGATTGAAAAAAAACCTGTTTGAAATTCGAGGTACTTACGATTTTCTTAAATTTTCGACATATTCCAGTTGACTTAATTTAAAAATCTTTTCTTTACCATATCCATGTCTTTGTCACAGAAGATATTTTTCAGTTTTGATAATTTCATTCTTTCTAAAGAGACTAATCTGTCCCTTAATTTTGATACAATAGAGCGATTGAGCTTACAAAAGTGCCACTTACTTCTTTCCGCATGGATTCAGTAAATGCATTTCCAACCTGTTGCAGTTGGTGACGGAAGGATGTCGTACGCTATCTTCCGTAGACTTAAACCGTTTGTTGGTGCAAAAATGCAATGTTAAAATTAATTTCTTCTTGATTCGTCGAATAGATTTTGTAAAATATTATGCTGCATGCATCTGACCATTGAAAGCATATCAAATGGGTTAATAAAAATTTTAATATCATCGTTTAAAATAATGATGATAATATTATATGGAAGTGAGGCTGAAGATATAGTCAGATGTTTTGCAGTACTACGTTCCCTCTCAGTAGAAGCTTAGTTGAGCTGATAGCTGTAAGATACTGATTTGAATCAAACTTCATTTATATTATTATATGCCGGAATCGTAAAAGGTGCAAGGGTGCATTCATCTCTAATTTAATCTCGAAAAATTGGCTCTGAAAGAAAATGGGAGATATCTCATTATCCCATGAAATATAAATGCTGAAGTAGTGCTTCAAAAAGGCGAGGATTGATTCAGAACCATTTCCGTTTCCGGTGACGATAAGGAGTGACATGAGTGTTTTTAATTCCTTGAAGGTTCGTAATTTGAAGGGTAGATTTGTCTAGAACGATTGCATAATACACATCCCACGTTTTCACGTTCTTCTTGTTCTATCGCAAGATAGCGTTGTAAGCGATCGTTGCCATTCATACGAAAATGCCCGCAGGGGTTCACTTCGCTGATAATCCTGAGCCAAGTTAAGGTCCTTTAGAGCTGCGTTCATCTGGAACCTCACTCCATCCATATCTCGTCGTTTGAACTTCCAGTCTGCTTTGATGAGAGGACACGCCGCGTCACTAACCCTGATATGTCCTTCCTTTTATAAATAGAGACTGTTTTGCCAAGAAACAGCTTCTTCGACACACCGCCCCTTAACAACGATGTCTCGTATTGATTGGTTCTCGGTGTTTCATTTCGTGGCAAGATTAAATAAACAGAAGTCAAACATGTGGTGTTACATCAGTTTGCTTCGGCACAGAAGTAGGATCTCCTAAGTTTCTCGTAATTTTCATTTTGAATGCTCTTTCGTGATTAATGCTTGAAATAAATTAAATAATAACAAACTTTTAAACCCAAAAGAGTAATTGACTTAGTTCTCCGATTTAATAATCGTTATTACTTTTTCGCTCGAGAATCATAGACCCGAGAACCGAATTCAGAATGATCCGAACCCGCCCTCAGGCATAAAATTCAAAAACTAAAGTTTTATTCAAGATGTCGACTCAAAATAACCTGTAATTGACAATATCAACATTAAAATCAATTTTTCTCGCGGCAAGTTTTTCGTAACGTAAGAAATAAAAAAGTTTTAGGGTATATATAAATTTGACTGCACGATCAAATTTTTCGGAGGTTACGTTCTACTTAAATTATTTTTTACTAAGATATGCTTACTCAAATATTAGTATAATTTTATGAATATATAAGGCATAAAGAGTAATCTAAGAAAACCTAGCATTTTGTGTTGGACAGGATGAAGCCAATGGCAGTTTTAATAATGTTCTCGCCCTCATTTCGCAGACATTTTTTAATTCCGCTATAAAATTTATTTCTTTATTTATAAGAGTGAAAATCTTCATAAATCTCTAGAATCATCTCTTCTTATTCATATTTCATCAAAATTAAAAAAAAATATCGGCCAAAGTGAGCTAAAAATCTTAATTTTATCCGTACATCCCCTCCGGACGGATTAACTAACCCCTTCGTAGAGGCTAGGTTGGTCTCTTATGGCATTTCTGTGCATTTATTTCCCAGTAAGCTTCCCGCAGTCCCAGCTTTTGTGGAACGGATCATAGATCCGAAACAGGAATAGATATAAACACTACATTTGATGATGACTGAATGTGTTCTTCGGTGAGTCGAGCCGTGATTTTCCCGAATTTGGCCTCGCGATGGACTTGGTAGCCACCCTTGATATCGAATAAGGGTATGGTACACGGAAAAATAGCATCCCATTAGCTGGGATTTGAATCTGGAACACTAAAGTTGAAATTTTAGTATGCTAAAAGCTCCTCCTTTGATGGTAATGTTATTTGATGAGTATCGTACTGCTACGCCTAGAGAAAAAAAATTAATTTGTAAACTGAAACGAACTTTTTGAAGATAAATAGATTGCGGTAGCAGGGATGTATGAATGTACTCAAAGTATATTCTATGCATAATCAACGCAATCAAACAAAACTATTTTATTGTTTAGTTTTTTGTTTTAAGACTAATAATTGCAGGTGTAAATAGAACAATTTCAAGGACATCGTATATTATCGGATATAATCGCGTGGTTCCCTGTAGAGTCGGAATACGTGCTATTTTAATTTAAAATCAGCGAATAAGACACGAGGAGGTATATATAATAAAAATATAGTTTCAAAAAGTGGTGACACACTCGGATAAGGGTCAAACCAGTTCTTTTCATTTCGCTTGAGATTAAGGTACGAGATGCGGACGCGATCAGGTGAAAGTCTAGATTAGAGCGGTTGGCTTGGAATCTCGCACACGATCAGGATACAAGCTTGGAACCTAATGGGCTTCGTTAGCAGAGTCGGATACTTGGAGTTCGGCAAGAGTATTACGAATTTCATCTCAGTTTGTTAATTATGGGATGGATCGAAGCAGATCGATTTGTTACAGGATAGGTGCATTCGTACGACTATGGATAACAGTTTCTTCACTCGCTTTTTAAATAATATTCTCGGGTTTGTTATTTTTAGCAGTTGATATCAGGAAACCTTTGGCTTTACTTGTAAAATTTTATCAAGCTGACGGTAATTCCAATGGGAAAGACCACAAACATAAAGTTTAATCAGTAAAACGGAGAACGAATTCAAGTAAATTCTCCAATTAAATACAACCATGGACGAGTGGAACGATTTTCCATGCAAGTGGCTTGGAGCCCAAAAACTCATATGGAATTTATTAAGAGAGATTAGGAAAAGGAAATGAAAGGAAAAGATGACGATTGAAGATGGAGTAGGGGTGTGTTGTACAGTGGCGACCCGAGAACGGTACGGCAGCCGTGAAGCCTTGCTAGGAACCCCGAAAAAACTATATTTATTATATTATATCTGTATATACATATAAATGTGCAGTGACTGACCTTGATTTCCTTCGTAACATTGTAACAAACTTTGTCGAATCTAACAAATCTGAAACGATGGCGAATTTCAATGTATCACCTCTAGGCATACAGTGTTTTTTAAAGGACTACGGTCGAGTGGGTGTACTGATACGAGCCTTATATGGGTAGATCAATGGGGTATGAGGTAATCCTTCAGATACATACTTCATGAATTTTCGCCTTTGACTTAGGAGTTTACTTAAATTATAAGTTAATTTTAAATTCACTTTGAATTTCATGTGCTGTTCTTTTTGTATTCATTTCTTTTTTATTTTTAAATCACATCACATTATTTTGCTTGTATTTATTTTTGCTATGAATCAAATAATCTGAAGGTCATAATAAAGGACTTGGCTCGTTTCTCTAATTTATTATCTATTTTTTTTTTGTTCCTTATTTCATGCGATAATTTCCGTCCAGGTTTTGTTGTTCGAAGCAACATGAATCGCTTTCGGTGAACCTGGATTTCGGATTTGTGCGCGAAAAGTATGAACGCGTGTTGCTTCTCATAAAAAAATACGATACATCTTTCAGGAGAAAAGGGAAATTTATTTTCAATCTGTTTTATTCAATCTGTCTTACTCTACTTCCTTATTTCCAAGTCATGTCATCCAGTTCCTGAGAACCATCTTCTAGAATCTGCGCAAGGAATGCATTCTAAAAAAAAGACGAAACGAAATTGAAATAAAGGGATTTGAGACATTTGCATTGCGAAACAGAAACACTTGAAGTAGCGAGGCCATTGATCGAATTCGGGAGTCACATCTCCATTGTTTCAACCTCCGAAGGAGAGGCAGAAGGTAAAAATAACGTAGACCCTTATTCCGTGTTAGAATTTTCGTTCCTTAGGAATGCTCACATAATTTGGAACTCTCCTCCACAGATTTTTGTATTCTTTCATCGCGATTCCCAGTCGCGAAAAGTTTGAATGGTATAAATATTGAAAAAGTCTTTGTAATAATGCACTCATCTGGATCGACAATGATGCGCCTTTGATGTGGAAGAGAATTTTACAACGAGTTAATTTAGAATGTTTACCGAACTGATATAATAATTTAGTTTCATCGAAATTTATACTAATGAAAACAAATCAAAAGTAATGTATATATATATATATATATATATATATATATATATATATGTATTCTTAATTATCGCAATATATCAGTAATAGAGAGGACTTAATCTGCGAAAGATATAACAGAGATCGATAAGCTTTTTACGCAACATAATAAATGAAACAAAAAGTACACTAATCTTTCATTAATATATATTACCAATTAAAATTGTGAGTTGAAATTTTTCGGCATACTTTTCTATCATTCTCAGGAAAAATAGTTTTCGGTAGCTATCCTATTTATCCAAAATTTTTCAATTTTGAAGATCTCTTTTTTCCATTCAAACAATTCAATCACAGTTATTCTTCGTGAAGTTTTCATTAATCGAAGTAATAGCGGTGCACATCGCACAATGGCTTTTCACATCTGTCAACACGAAAAATTACAAAAATGTGTCTAATAAAAATCCCCAATAATGAACCGGAGTCAAACTCTCGTTGGTCCCTTCATTCCGAGGCAATTTTTCCCTTTTTGAGAGGATGATGACAACAGTTGTTTTTTCATTTTTTAGTTTCTCAATCGAAACCCAAATCCTTTCTCCTTTTACTACTTAAGCAAAAATTTCTCATCGTCGCCCATAAAAAACCCTGTCTTCATCTTAAATCAAAAAGGTATAAGAAAAAGAGAAGCATCGTCACGGTTCCGGCGAAAAACCTCACGGAAAAAAACCGCAAGAGTCTTCTGCGACGGATACTTTTAATTTTCCTCCCAAAACAACGTGTTCTAATCTTGGATTATCAGAGAATCACTCTTTTAACATTTATTTATCGACAAAGCCTCCTTGGCTTTCCTTTCACACCCCAGCGAACGAAAGGTATCTTTCCTTCAAAACAGCTCGTGTTTTTTGGAATCAAAGCAAAAGGTAACCGATTTTCGCACGAGAATCTAAAAATGATCTCACGTAAACTCAAGGTGTTCAGTCTTTACGTTACGGGACGCTATCAGAAATAGATAAAAAATTTCTTCGTAATTTCTACAAGTTTGTGGAAACGAACAAACTAACTTGTGGAACATATGACGTTTCTTATCTGTTTGATCTCACGTCTTTCAAGGTTAAGTGAACGTTCGGAAAATCGAACTTGCTTACGAAACTAGTGCGGGGACGATCGAAATAATATTACTTAAAACCTCCCTCCGACAAATGATATGGAACTTCGAACGGACTTAAGATTTGTATTTGAGCGTAAGTTCAGTAGAAAAGTTAAAAATACGCACTAATCTCATATTCTGTTTTTCCCTATTTATCTGTATGTTCTTAATAAGTACTACCTTGATGTTACGACTCTTCAGCGATCTGATTAGTATTTTGTTTTTTTCGAAACGAAATATAACTCTTGGAAGAATTTGGTGCACATCTCTTTTATGCTCTGGATCCATTTGTCAGTAGTCACTAACGTTAAGTGAATACATCGCTACAAAATGTAGATCCTGAAAAAAACTCTAAAATAAAAAAGAAAGGCATGCATAGCAACCACCACCATCAGGAAAATCATTCAAACATATAGAAACATATCCATCACCATCTAAAAATATGTTTCACTTGACCACATGATGTTAATATATCCTACTTTATTCGAAAAAGTTAACAAGAAAGTGTAATAATGTAATTGAAAATACCCCAACCATTAGTACCAACAATAAGAGCAAAAATAACAGGCAACATAGAAAAACCAACACCGCACACTGTAATTTATTCGCAAAATTATTTGATGAAAATAGGTTTAGATTCGTACACATTATTATAAATATATAAATATAAACATCTATACATATGTAAACTAGATTGGTATTTATATATTCTAAATATTAAAGTGCACATTTTTAATTAAAGAGTTAAGAAATAAAAAAATATCAGATTGGGAATTCTGAGGTCGACATAAAGTTTAAAATTAACTTTTGATTCCTCTAAAACTTATCGCTCCACGAGTTTTTTGCAAGTTGTTTGCTAAACTCTAAATAATCCTTATCAAAATTCTTCCTTGTAGGTACCTATACGCCTGTAACAGCCTTCATACATCGTAAGAGAATTCCATAGTTGCACAATAGATGAGTTGAATGTTTCGTCTTAAGGTCCGCGTATAGTCGTTTTCATTACCAAGCCCTGCAACCCGTCGACCTCTGAATTCTCGTCTTGCAATGCGATTAAAAAATGTGGCACATAATTCCAACTCTATAATCTGCAAACAATACGATAGCCCATATTACACCAGAGGACAGAGAAGCAGTAATTTATGAACCATCACCGCGAAAAGCATCTTAAATTATCGAGACAAAAAATTCAACGTAATTAAACATGTGATATGAATCACTTATTTTTGAAATAAAGTTGAGGAGGATTACGTATTTTGAATCATTTTCAAAATGAATGCATCGCTTGAAGTATTAAAATTACTGTTAAAGTTATTATTGATTGAATGATAAATATTGAGCAGATAAAATTAAAAAAAAAATAATTTCCCCGTTTCCCCAAAACGTTTATCTTACAACAACCCAAAAAGTTTATCTTACAACAAGCAAGTAGGACAAGTTTAATTTATAGTGAACTGTCTGCTTTGTAATGAACTTTCAGTGCATGCGATTAGTGATTTGTTAAATCAGTGGCATAAATATGATAATTTAAAAAATAATTTCGACAAACGACTCTTTTTTCATTTTGAAGATCTCAATTTTTAAGTAATTTAAATAATTTACGTGAGCATGTATGTGCTTCTCTTTATAATAAACTAATCCGCGTTAAAGTTTCTATTAATACTTGTTATAGATCCGAAGGTTTTTATTGACAGAATACCAAACGTTTGGTGTGTTCAGGCGTCGTTAAGCAAAGTAATGAGTCGAAAATCCGCGATAATTACGTAGAAACGTTTTGGTGGGAAAAAGTAGTTTACATGCGCTTACCTAGGGCGTCGAGGTGACGTAACACTGCTTCCTGGTTGTACATCGGTCCCGACTCACGGAATCGCATTGCCGCATTCCTGTCACCGCCACCACCACCTTCTCCTGCACCCGCTGCCCTAACACCCGCCGTGCCCTCTTGCTCTCCGTTCTAAGAGAAAAAAATCTCACTCAATAGTGCGTAACTAGGTCATCCATTCACAACGTAAGGAACGAGAGTGTTAAGTTTGAGGATGATGGGGGTGGCAAACATTGTTATACCAACTGGCAGCGGCTTACGTGACCATGATAAACGATCATACTCGATTAGGTTTATCTTTCTATCCAGTATTTTAACGGACGAGAGAATAGTATGGCATGGTTGGGAATCGAACCCGGATCTTCTAAAAGACGGTCAGTAGCTCCAGCCATTCAGAGAACTTCCTAACACCCTTTTAAGCGTAAATTCTAATCCTGGAAAGTGCGTGGTTTACGTGAATCAAACGAAAGGTAAACGTATGCAAACTCATGCATTTAAGATGGACCATGAACAGTGCAGGGGGTGAAAATCCTCATTGTTTAAAATCAAGATTAACTCGTGAACGTTAAAAAGAAATTTTAAAAGGAATACCATTTTTAGAGAAACACCCGAGTTATTTATTATTCAATTCGATACTATCGCACTTCGATATTTCGGAGGGTTCATCTCGTTGTCTATTTCATAAAAATGTAATCGTCACTTTTGAAGTTTCCGTTACTTTTGAAGGATTCAATCCTCTTAATCTTTAAGAATTTCTTCATACTTTGTACTTTCTTTTATACAAGTATTCTTATATTCTGCATTCTATACTTTCAATGTTTCACATGTCAGCTTCATGGTTTCCTACGACCATATGATAAAAGTGTATTTTCACTTCTGATCACATTCGGAAAGAGAAATATGACTCCCTTAATGTTCATTGATGTATGTGTGTATTATTTTAATGGATATAATGGGAGGCTGAGTTTTAGCTAGCAATAAGGTTCTACTTTACTTAGGGACGAATATTTGAATGTATTGAAGTCCGCTTATATAACTATAAAACATTGGTAAGGCCTTTTCCCAAAAATAAATGTCTTATTTTTTTTTCCTTTATCTCTCAAAGGGACTTGAGAATGCTATTAAGGAAGCAGGAAATGTTATCATCAATTGTCGTAAATGACGAAAAAAGAAAAAATAAAAATGACGATAAGATTATCATCACTTTAGCATGTTGCCTATCAGCCAATCGATTGATTAATTCGTAATCGAAAGCTTTTTAAGTTGATAGAAATACGAAATAAATGTAATTCAAGATATTTACTGTACACGTATGATGGTGATATAAAGATTGTTATTATTTTATGATTGGTGATTAATATTAATTAGTACAGTAAGTACATCCTCAGTTGAAATTAGGAAATAAATACCCTTGAGCAAATGAAAAATCTTCGTCTTGATAACCGATAATAGTTACATTGTTGTCAATTGGTAGGCTCTGATTGGTTTATCGTCGACAGATAAGCTCGAATCAGTTTGTTCTTGCACGCTACACCAAAGAAATCTAGACACCATTGAAAACACGACAAGGATTCATGCATTCGGAATATAAGGCCGAAGTTTTAGGAAATATAACGATTTTATATGCACTTGTAGTTAAAAAAATAAGGCGATTCCTATATTTTCGTTAAATGGAAGATTAATATTTTACTTTCAAATGCTCTAATTGTGCTGAGGTGCAATTGATATCCTAATGAATACAAAAGCTCAAGTTCTTAAGTTGAGAATGGATTTACTCATAAATGAATATGATTTTCGCAATTGATAAATTTAATAACGTTGTGATATATTTTCTATCTAGATGTATTTAATTATATAACGTTTTGATAAATATTAGGATTGAAATCGTAGACTAAAATGGAAAAGATTTAAAAGGAGATTTTATCGTGAAAGTTCGATTCGATAAAAATTTTTGCCGATAATCTCATCCTAGCATCATCAACTCATTTGAGAATGTAACCGTCACAAAATGAAGCTCTGAATCATCGCTTGCCCATTTGATTGGTCTTCAACGGACGAGAGTAAAATCTCAATCTTAAATGCCCAGCCCAATATCCCTCGGTAATGATGTGGTTTCCATCGTAAAGGAATCGAAATTGACCATACTGGCAAACTGCCCAAGGGTCTGCTTATTAACCTTCGTGAGGTGATAAAGTATTTTCACAGGGTTCCTGCTATAACGAAGCACCACTTAGGCTGATGGAAGTCCAATGGTCCAAAATCACCCCTTAAGGAGATGTTGATGAATTTCAACCGGTTTGAGGACTCTGGTTTGATACGTTCGCATCCACTAAGGAAGCGTTTTAAAGGATCAGATTCTGAGCTATATTTTTATAGTGACTGTAGTAATGAAGAGATGTTCACCGATTCATTAAAGAATTTAATGGGCTTATGGTCTTTAAGTCCGAACGATTCTCATTTCATCTAGAAATAGTATTATAATAGTTTTATACTTGTTTATGTAGATTATATTTTATCCGTTATGAATTTAATCTAAATACCTATCTAACCCAATGGATTAGATTTTCAATCCTGCTTGTAATTCGCATCTTGAAGTATTATATACTTATATACTTGAAGTAGGGTGTATATATATTATATACTACTTCATTAACACTTTTTCCCCTTTGTGGTGGACCTGGGTTCGAGTCCCAGTCATGGCGCTTTATTCACTTCCGTTTAGCATTTGTGACCAAGTCGAACTTTTATTTCGCCTTTTCAATCACTACGTCGAGAAGTAGAAGTACTCATGTAATTCGAGAGGCATTTTAAGAAGAAAATCAAAGGGTTTACGAGGTGCTTGACCAAAGTCATCATGAAAAGGTACTATAGAAGAGAATATAACCGTACTGGTCTCAGAACTTAGGAAGGAGTAGGAGACTTTCTAGAAATGAAATCGATGTATGGAAAAGTGAAATGTTACATTAATTCTGCCTGGTGAGGTGGATTCTCGTTGACTTTATCATAATGAAGATACTCGAAAATTCATTGCTACTGCTTTCATAACCCCAAAAGTAATAGGACTGCAAAATCGTTAAATTTCCTAGAATAATCATCTTCTATTTATAATGAAAGATATTGAGGACTACTACCGAAGATGACCCGCCATCTGCCCAACAAAAAACCCCCACCGTGTGGTTAACATATTTTAAATTAAAAGCACAAGTAATCGTAATCTTTTAAACTAAAATAAAATAACTCACGAGTATCACCTTGCTTTTAAATACATAGTCGTCAAATATGTTTTGGGAGATAGATCAAATTGAGTTGGATGAAACTTTTTTGGAATAATTTTGCTTTCTCATTCGAAGCTTGAATGCTTGAAGCTTATTGCAAGCTTCAAATCTAGTCATCAAAGCAAGTTTCCACGGAAACGCGCTTTGGATTAAGAGCTGAATGATGAAAGATTTAGTGCACAAAGAAACGTTATTAATCTTTGAATATACATTTTCACGCGATTCGATCATTAGGGAAGATAGTAAGAAAAAAACGATGAGAATATTGATTACCGCAATGGTCATTTAATGCGTTTATTAAGATTTGGTTAATCAAGAAGAATAGCGATAGAAAGCCATCTGATGAAGTTGTGACCGGCACTAAATGAGAAATGTATGATAGAAAAAAACTTACTTAAGTCAACAATTCAGTAAATAAACCTTGCTAGAGTTTACGTGAGGTCAGAAATTGAATACGTGAGAACCAGGGAATATTCCAACCTCATATTACTGTTGACGAATTCAGCAAGTACGAGTTTTTATCTTTCTTTCGATATGTTCCTATACAATGGTATAGATGCGGATATGAGGAGCCGTTTTGCTTCTGTTTCGTGTTAACATCCCCGTTTAACATTCAGAATGGCGTATGAGTGGGCATTACGCGCTTCTACTGCTCTACAAACTTCAACAGAAATGCAGGGATCCGAGGAAGGAAGTTCTTTTGGAGTTTTTCTGCCGAGAGGGAGAAATCTTCCCTTGAAGGAGGCTTAAATATTCTGGAGAACTGTTTGGAATCCTTTACGGGCATCCATAATTCGCATGGTAAGCTCGCCTCGGTTTCTCGCCTTTATCAGAATACCAATCCTATCCTTTTCAATTCACAAGCATCAAACCGAAATTCTCGCAAATTCTAACTAACGGGTTATGAAAATCAGGCTAAGTCTGGCCTTAGAAAGGTAGCCTAGGCAGTGTTTTCTAAACAAAATGTATATGTATGAACAGTTAAACAAATTACAGTGATTGAAAAACAACGAACGGTTTCGGAGTACTTAGTCATCATGAGGTGTAGGAAGAACTGTGAGATCGGTATAAATGGTAAATGAGAGATAGGGCATAAGAGGTGAAGGTAATCTCATTGGAACAGTTTGATTTTAAAAGGCACATATATACTGCACATTCACAATTAAAAAAAGAAACATAACGCAAAGTATCAGCTAATTAACACATCTTCCACCCTCCGCAATGGTTGGAAAGCTACTTCTACTATAAATCTGAACATTCATTTTCGTAATTCAACATCATTATCACATTTCTCTTTGTTGAACGGAATTTCAATTATATATTGTAATTAAAGGCTGTCTAGAAATGAATCCGATATATAGTAAAGCGAAATGTTACTTTAATTCTGCCTGTAGAGGTAGATTCTCGTTGACTTTATCGTAATGAAGATACTCGAAAATTAATTTTTTACTGCTTTCATAACCCCAAACGTAATCCAGATTTAGGACTGCAAACTCGTCAAATTTCCTAGAATAATTATCTTCTATTTATAATGTAAGGTATTGAGGTGTATTTGAAATTCCAATCTACTCTTTATCCTCTATAGTATAATATACTCTATATACTGGAATCCGTGAGAGAAATTCCCAGTTTATGCCATCACTACTTTAATTAATTTAATTTGCACAAGAAGAAGTCGTTTAGCTTCCACTTCTTCACACAATGGCTCTCGTTCCTTTCTAAATGAATATCATTTCATTTTTGCCGTCCTTTTCCTGTGAAACGTGAGGACGGGTATTCCCTTATAAATCCGTCATGTATACACTTCATTTATAAGCATTATCTCATCTTAAAACGTTGCTTCTCGTAATCTTCTGATAAAAAAACTGACGGATTTTAAATTTAAAAAAGAAGGAATGCTTTGTTTGAATTTGAATTGAATTGAATTGCAGATATAATTTAATCAGAGTGATTCATTCTAATTCTATCTCTCGATTAAATTATTACATTTCTGTCTTTGTTGTCCTACCTTCAGTTGAATCATTTACGAAATATTCCTAATTATGATGAATAAAATAATTTTCTTTGTTCGTTTTGACATGTGAAAGATAGTAGAAAAGATGGAATAACCTTAAACATATGAAATGTCATCATAAACATTAAAATGAATAACGATATGAAAACATTAGTACGGAGAATTATTGATTTCACTGTAATGGTTCTACGGTATTTGAATAAGAAATAGAAACTTGTACTTTATCAAGAATCAATATTGAGAACAATCAACTATTAAACAATCAAGATAGTCATTTCCGTAAGGAATATTTTGGGAATTAAAGTAATGTACATTGTGGTACACCGAATACCGAATAAAGGTAAAGTATTGTTTTTAGGCTAATGAAAATTTGTGTGCATGTATTCCCGTGAAAAAAACTCATAATTTTGACATATGAGTCATCATCGGCAACCGAAACCTACATTGAAACATTTCTGAACTTAAAATAGGTTTAAGACGTACGTAATATATTATATACATGTAATATAATATATTATGTATGTATGGTATGCAATACCTTGCTTTAAATAAAAATATTTTAACTAAAAGCGATAGATTTTTAATTAAGTGGGTCAAATACTTACAATTTTAGTTTATCTACAAATATTACCCTGGCGACACATTGAAACTATGTCTTAAACATGTATTTATATTTTCACGTAAAAATTATAATGCGGGTTAGAGTAAGATATTATTGAAGGCATTTAACTGAAATGATATATAATATTTTTTACGTGAAAGAGCTCAAAGCAATATTTCAGACATCTCTTAATCGATCGAATTTCCTTATAACCCCTCTTTTAAAGCGTTGATTGATTTTTGTCCCATGTTTTGCAAATTACACTGCCATATAGTCTCAGTGTGCTAGGAATACTTTATATTGACTAAGGAAAGGTTTTCATCGGATATTTTGCAACAAAAGTCATGCAACCGAACGGCATTCGTTGGGAGAAATTGGATAAGTTTTGAGAAGTAAACAAAGGAACAAGAACGTGAGCAATGATAATTGAGCGGATTATTATATATAATGCATGTATGCACACATTCAAAGATTCATCATCATACAATACAAAAATTTAATCAAAACACTAAATTTTTTATTAGCTGTTTCAATTTTCACAATTTTTATGTGAAGTTCTTCTTTGATTAAGCGTTTAGTAGGAAATTTTACGATGTATATTTGTGTTTATGCAGAGGTTTATTGCTGTTATTGATGGCAAAGTAAGATCCTGCAAATTATTTACCACCCTTTCAAGTTTTATACACGCTTCGAGTTGGGTAATATGTCTAACTCGGTGGAATTTCTTCCTTCTTATGAACACGCCTCGCAAGGTATGAGAATTTGGAAGCGGGAATCTATCACACTCCTGTAAGATGATTTACAGAAAGGGAGGTTTCTTAGCAATACAGCCTTTGCGAGATAATAAGGTGCCTCTATCTAAATTGAACTCCATCGTCTTCTGAGAATGAAGATGAATCTCGATTATTTATTAAGAAAGAGAAACACAAAGAGAGCCATAGGGAGGAATATGTTCTCTATTATTTCATTTCTTTGTCCAGATTTGTTCAGTTTGTATGTTTATAATTAACGAAATATTTATTGTCTGTGTCATTTGAAGAAAAGCATAAAATGGAAGCAAGTAATATACACGTGCCACGCAGCCGTGGAGGGAATAGTAGATTATGAAAAGAATACGTTTAATGAAATGGAATAATTTCGCAACAATAGAAGAGCGTAATAATGTAAGGTAACAGAAGATTGTGACGAATTGCGATTCGCTATAAAACTTTTTTCATTAATCAAGAATTGGAGTGCATGCAAGTTCTCATCCCTGAAGTATTTTGGTTTTTAAAATAAAAAAATCTACGTAGAAAAAACACTTTTGAAAGGTATCACAGTCCTAAGAATTTTCCCAACGCAATACCGCGCATTGCATAGTATAAGACAAGTGTGGCCATGTCGAATACTACTTTTACCCCATGTAAAAGACTAAAAGTACTAATGAAACACGCCCTGACTTTATTACATAGATATTGGGAGTAATTAAATAGTCTCATAAACATATATAGTGGTGTATTTTAGAAGAAAATAGAAGTGGGACTATCTCTCTAACCATTTCAATAGACGTAGACTATATGCGAAAAGATAACTAAAGATGACCCTAGAATGTCATAAGAATGAGAAATAGTAAACTCCATCTCTTCTTTGGGCACGAATTTTCACTGCGATAACAACACCATGGAGATGGAGACTGACAGGTTGATGAATTGCTACCGAAATGCATTCAACGAGATAGAGTTTTGACCCCTGCGAGATGGTTATATCAACTCAGAGGGGTTTCTCAGTGGGCAGGGATTACTTCAGACGAAATTCCCACGCATTCTTCAAGCCGCTTTCCCGATCGGCGTTGTGGTCAGTGGTACAATGATTCGACCCAAAGTTACGCTTGAAATACCCTCTTTTAGCCCGATCCCATTCTTCATTTTTGCCACGCTCTAATGAAATACGGTGGGACGTTTAACGGATGTGCGAGAAAGTTCTCGCTTATTATATCGATCTCGTGGGTAAATATAAATCGCACTGTACCTGACGTAAAAAATCGTTAATTCTGCGTGGTAATTGAGTGTCCCATATCTAAAGCGAATGTATTTTGCGTGGCAGCTTGATTGACCTTGTCCCCAAATTGTAAATTGGTGAATGAAGCGTCATGATTGTCTGTTCTGTTCAATCTATAAGGATAATAATACGTTATAATGGTTTTTATTATTTACGATCTTTACTAGAATATTTCAAATTCTTGTCATAATACCGATATTTATTTATTTAATATGACCCAATGATTAAATTTGTCATATACGTCTCCTAGAATCAAGAATTAGAAGGAACGCAAAATTTTGTACCTCAAAAATCTATAAGGATAATAATACGTAATAATGGTCTTGAAGATTTACGATAATGGGACAATGAAGTGCCATTCTACATCGAACCGTTTTATTGTACAGTAATAATTGACAAAATAAAAGTAGAGGAATAAAGAGTTAAAAACAAGAAGAATGACAAAAAACGACGATGTTGAATCAGGATTAATAATTATTTGTGTAAATCACCCTATCAAAAATCCCGTGTATATGTAAAATGTAATTTTTGTATTTAGTTGATGATCCTATTCAGTACATGTATTACTACCTTGTTTAGTAACTTTTTCACGTTGCCATCTCGCTTTTACACTAACCTTAAGCGTTTAATTTTAAGATCATGGCGAAAAGAGAGGGATTACAGGATTCGAAAAAAAAATCCAAGTTAAAAGATGTTAATTAAGAAAAAAATTAACACTGCAGGAAAATACAATAATGATCAAAAATGCGAACATACTCGTAAAAGCATAAATATTATTACTAAAAGAATTGATACATTCATACTAGTTTCATATTTGTGTTCTTATGCAACAATGCATCCTTTCGAAATATTTCAACTGAAGTAATGGTGTTTCGTATCCATCATTCTTCATTCCATACACTTTACTAGTTTCTTTCTTTTCGTTTTATGTTTTTCATTTTGCGACATTTTAGAGTTTTCGATTTACTCGATTCGATTTCGATTCATTTCATTAATAGGATATGTAGAAGCAAAATTACATTCCGTTTTTCCACACAGTTATACCCCGTGTCGTGTCGGCATGTAAGGCGGAAACAAACAAGAAAGAGCGCCGTAATGTAGCGAAGAGAGGCGAGTGAATACGAGGAAAAGTGTTTCGGAACTGTGAGAGCTTCATGGGTCCCATTCATGATACCTTCTTTGGAGAAAGTGTACAAAGGAATAATTACGCAGTATTTACATACTTAACATTACTCTTGGAAGCTATAGCTACTAAAAGTTTCCTCATTTGCTAGAAAATTATATTTTTACCCTTCATAGTCGATTACAAAGATTTCTAATATTAAATAGGAGTATATAATCTATGTACGTAGTAGTAACATGGTAACGAGAAGCTCAGAGTATTGATAATTAGAAATGCATACATACAAATAAACAATATATTATATATATATATATATATACGTATGTATAAAACTAACTTTCATACGCATCTGAAAAAACATGGTTTTCTGAACATTTCACGAATGCTCATAACATCAGAACCACCAGTTGGTAACGGATTTCAAGAGTTGACGATCGGTTTGCTGAAAAAAACACCGTTTTGTACATCGGCTACGTATTTTGCATTGATTTCATATTCATTCGATGTCGAGGACTCACCCTGCATCGTTCTTCCGAACTCATGGCGGAGGCGGACATCGCTTTTGATCTAAATTACGAATTGATCAGTCGCTCGATCGTTGGAATCGGTACTACTAAAGGAAGGGAAATACGCGGCGTATTTCGGACAATTATGCCCACTCTAGTCCATATCTATTGCAATTTAAAATCCCTTACCTTACTTATAGATACATCTTATATTTCCCGCGATCAAATGAAGGGTCGTGATTGGTCGTTAGCGTGACACCCTTTCAAATACGGTAAAGAAGAAATGAATCAATATAAATTTTTTTAGGCTACATCCATAACCACGCCTATCTTATTCCTCGGCTGTATAATTAACGGTGACGAGGCGAAAATGTGACTGTGGTTAATATGTTTCAAATAATCTCTTCATATTAACTCTAACAAAATCAACTGTCCAATGTGCAACAAATGTTACAAGAATGACTCACTTTCGAAGTTTACATCTATTCTTTTGCCAACTTTAAATATCGTAAAATTACGTCCGGATTGGTAAACTTTGAATAAAGCTCAATATAGAGCATTGACAGAAACCAAGAGATATAAAAAAACCGGGTAGAAGGCCTAGCGATAGATGGAACAAGCTCATCATAAAGTATTTACTTAGAGGTTTTCTCAAGGGTAGTGAACCGAATAAGGAAGTTCAGAATTGAGACAAAAGGTGACTGCTTGAATGGCTACATCCGGTTGTTCATACCTTGATGGTGGTACTTCGTATTGAATTAAAATTTATTAGTAAAATTGTGAAAACATATATCTCAAAGTATATATTTAAATATATAAAATATAATACATTTTCATAAAGATGTTTTTGTAGCTACAACCGTACATGCGTCTTAATTCGGCGAAATTGGTACTGAAAGCTATTTGGATATATGATAGATAGATAATCAGTTGAAATTCTTGATTCTGTGATTTACCGTTTCTAATATTGCTTAGCAACAAAGCCGAGACTTTAAGGTGACTACTTCTTATCAAATGACGGGAGAATTCTTAAGAAAAACGTATTCGTCAATGACGTAGATGATGGAAGGTGGAGAGAGAGTCATAAGGAAGGAGGATTTAACACTCCCCTCCGAGGGATCCGTGGAATAATTCCCTCCATTGAAAGGGAGAACACAAGGCAGGTGTGAGGGAGGAAGAAAAACAAGAGAACACCTATTCTCCGCAGAAAGAGTAATTACCTGCGCCATGAACGCGGGTCCTAGCCGTTCTTAATTTACGCCTCTCAACCGCTTTCAGCAAACGAACACTGATCCTTCTCTCCCAGTTTGTATCTTTTATGACACCTTCTCTCCCTCTTCACCCAATCAAAATGTAATTCCAGAAGCCTTTCGTAGACTCCGCGGATGACATCCACGTATCCACATCCAATATAAACTGTACCAAAAATGAAGTAGACATTGAAGCAATGTTGTAGCCTAAGATGTTGGCATAAATATTCGAAACTGTTACGCCCATATTACTATTGAATTCAATGGGTATTCATATAAAAACTACGATAGGTCTCAGGTCACTTGCGAAATGATGGTAGCTAACAGAGCTACGTATTTCAGCGATACTCAAATATACCCAATGCTATCTACAAAATAAATAAAGATGTTTAAAAAGGATTAGAAGTACTAACAATATGGGTTATCATCTGGGAAAGAAGAGCCAGATGGATGGGACATCACTTCAGTCACTGACTTTGTTAGGAAATTACTTAAAGGAAAAGTAGATGGTGAAGCATGAAGAGTAAAACAAAGGATGAATGTTTGAACTAAATAAAGAGAAATGTAGGAAGGAAGACAGGAGTTTTTAAAGTTAGTGTTACCTAAAGTTGGATTGAGGGCTGCAGATAGAAGGGGTCTACCTTTTTGCTATTCTGCTATGGCATACTTCACGTTCACGGTGAGGAACGTTATCACTAACGGTCAGATCACTTTCAAGGGAAATATTCCCAATTTCTTCTAAGGGTAGTGTTGCACGTATGCACGAAGAGACGGAAAGTTGAACCTTTAGTTTTTGCAACGAACGAACATAATTATTTGCATATGTTCGCATTTCTGCGTTCGTGTTCGAGGAGTGGAATTTACGAAAGTAAAATCGGAGATGACCCACGATGAAATTGGTGGCAATGATAAAAAAGTCAAACACTTTAAAGTGCTGATAACTGAATAAGGAAACGATGTAATAAAAGAATTTAACTAAAATTCGTTTAACTTTGAACTACGTCTTTAAAATCAAAAACTCAACCTTGTATCGTTTTCAGACGTTTTAAGTAGAAGGAATAAACCCACAGAATTAATAATAAAGATAATTCATTATATATATTAAAACCTAAGAATCATTCATAAGTTAACATTTGTAATATATTGTTTTGAAAATACAGTATTGTTCTTTTTTAACTGTTTTCGTATCACGGCAACAAACCAAGAGTAAGATAATACATGTAGACATTTACGTTTCTACGCTGTACAACATTGCTTTCTTTCCACTTCGCGTAATCTATGGTTCTTCATTTCATTTTCCAAAATGTTTAGAGATGATCTCAGGGAGTCCCTTTCACTGCCTATGTGTATGAAATGGAATCTTCAGTGTGTTTCGTATAACAAGGTATGAAATTTCCCATCAGCTGAATTGCCTTCCTGATCATGCTTTCTGAAGGTAGCTGTTGTTGATCCTTTTGTCACAGCATTTTATGATACTCATACACCCCCTTCTTCCGCGATTCCACCGTCTTCCAAACTCTCTTGAAATGGATTCTCTTAGTGGATAATCTAGAAAAATTCCACGGAGAAATTCGGTTTTTAAGATTGAGGGTATATCTCCGTTGTGATGGCTACGAATCCGAACGTTGATATATGCTCGCGTATAAACTTAAATAATCTATATACATCAACACTTTTCCCTTCAAAATCATCCCTTTTTGCTAATGATGCAAACATTTCATGAGTTTTGTATTTAATTTCAAAATATTTTTCACTCGATTTTATTAATTTTATTCCCCAACAATTTAATTGACGGTGTAATCAAATTAATGGTTTCGGAATTCATGATGATTATAAATGAGAGTAAACGTCGACTTTTTATTAAATTTTATTAAAAACTTCCCAGGGATTCTAAATCAGATCATGAAATTTCACCCTCTCGAAATAAAAAATTAAGTTAAAAATAGAAAAGAAATTTATTTATTATGCGAAAAATTCATCTGTTGGCTATGTTTAAAGCTGTTAATACGAAATGAATTATTTTTATCGATCCCAGTGTCTAATGTAATGATTTCCGTCAGCAATTGATGTGGTTAATTTTAACGAAAGGTTTTTGCTTACGCATTTTAACAAATTCACGGCCATAATGTATCGTTTTTCGTGGGGCACATTTCGAAGCTCACAGTTTATTTTCCAGCGGAATTTCCCCATTCGAAGCCAAATGATACGGACGTTCTCCCAATTAACCGTGTATTCATGTTCCTACTTAGCTGCGTTTCTCACTACGCATGGGACACCCAACCAATTCTCAAGACCCGGTTCAAATCTTTTAATTAAATTGCTAATTGGATTCCACGTCTTAAGAAGCAATTGGATTTCAAAGTTCAAACTGAAACTCCGCTTATATCTATATATAATGTATTTTCCGATAAATGAATGGACAATTCTAATTTCTTACATCGTGTAATGGGACTTTCTCTCCGAAGCCCTGAGTTCGATCCCTTTGTATCGCGGATTTTTAGCATCTTCGATTGAATCGATATTCGGATCATACAATCGTATATTAACCATTGTAAGGTACGTATTAAAGTAGTAGTTCTTTCCTTATGAGGAACTCTTACATCTAAACCTTGAAAACGCTCCTAAATATCCTTCTCAAGGCGGTAGGTTTTCGCTATTTACTAAACGATTTGGAATTGCTCGATATATCGTACAATATAATTTATTTAATACATATACCTTTAAGGACTAATTTCAAGTATGGTCGTCTTGTTTTAAAACATTAATTTAGTTGATACGAGTTTTTTGTTAATGTATTCAATTATTGAGATCAGACTCGTTATTTCTAATTGGTTCTCAATAATAAAGACAAGTATTAGATATTTCTCTTATTTATCCATGGTCATATTCTTTTATGCTCGCAAACAGTATATAAAAATATGTAAAGATACATATAAGCTCATAAGAGTTATTCGTATTTTTACAATTTCATTTTACTAGTAAATCTCTCACGTGAATTACTCTGCATATATCATAGTAATAGCCTCAAATAATGATGCTGAAAAACTTAAGTGTTTAAGTAAACTGAACATCTAAAGTTGAAAGTTGAGAAATTCCAATATACATTAATGTAACTTTCATTTTTATTAATTCATATAAAACGTACTATGTATAGCGCTTAGATCTGAACGTTAGGTTATAGAATTAAAGTTCGAAAGCATCCTCTCAAATGACGACATGAAAATTTTCTAACGTTTAGGTCCGCTCTCCTCACAGCCCATAATGACATCGAATCAAGAATAATGACGTGATGCAATTCCCTTGCTTCGAAAGAACCCCCTAGAGTAGTCCAGGGGCGATATTGCCTTCTTTTGTGATTGGTTGCCATAAGCCTACGAATCTCAACTCGTGATTCACGAATTGCAGGGGGTCCGACGACCACGTTTGGGCTCTCGAACATTTCAAGCGTTAAAGATTTCACGTTATTGGTACAATGAACCCAATTAATGGTACGTACTGAACAAAGATTGAGTAGATTGGTAAGAATAAGTTCGGAACCCAAACCCAAATAGATCGAAATTTTGATTTGTATTTTAGTCTAAAATTTCATGTGGTAATGATCATTTATTAAAAACTAAGTAAGAACCAAATGAAATGTATTATAATGAATTGACGACGAAATACTTAAAAAAAAACTGAGAGTACGCCTTAAATTGTGCAACAAGTAACAAATGTTAACGAAATTGGAAAGTTAGTTTACAGCATTCTTCAGTCTGGGTATGGGAGGAATTTACGTGCGTTTTCCTTTGAGAGATATATCTACAGCAGAGGGTAATCATAAACTTTCAAGCGGGATAGCTCAACGGTTTAAAACATCTAACCGTAATTTGAGGAGCTGGGTTCGATCCTGTTGTATCAGTACGTTTCATTACCTATACTACATCCAGATTGTTCCATTAAGAATGGATTGAAATGATAATCAGAGCAACAATTGAATGGACTATGTGAGAAAGGAGAGTAACGAAATTTTTCTTTTAACTCACGAATAATTGTAAATCCCCCATTTACCTATTGACAAATTATTGATGCCGAAATCGATCGATGTTATACGATAATACAGCGACTCAAATAAGTGAAGATATCCAATAATCTTTCGCCTCGTACATTAGTTTGATATTAGTCGATCTCGTAGGTCTATGGACGAAATCTGTTTCTATAAGTTAATCTATTTCTCGTTCAATTTCGTTCCACAGCTCCACGTTTAACACTCGTACGCACAACTAACTCCGAACAGTTTCTCCCTTGGGTCAAGGGCAGTGCAACTCCCGTGAAACAAACCGCGCGCTCCCTCTCGGTCTCTCTCCGAACTAGTGACGGAAAAGTTGAAAAAGTACACCCCGCAGCACATCTTGCAAATGACACGTGGAATAATAAACATCGCGGTTCTCCATCGAGTCGCCGCGCTGGGGCACAATCTCGATTATAGAAATGAGAAAAAGCGTGCGTTCGTTCCCCAAGGACATAGTTGCAAATCTATTTTCCTGCCGGAGCGATCACGTGACTTTTTTTTTAAATTTCCACGTTCAAACGAGTTCGTTTGTTTACGTATACATTTATTCCTCCGCGAGAGGTTTTACCTCTTCCTCAGACTCCTTTCTCTCCTCCGGGAGGATTCCACCCTTTTAGGACACCTTGTCCCCCAATCGGAGGCCGAAGGAATTCTCACGTTGGCGACCATCGGTCGAATGACACGCCCTCCGCATCTGGCGCCGCTCCCTTTGATCCCAATCTTTGTCCCATACGACCTCTTGCATCGTTTCCTGACGTGCATAAATAGCGGTTGATTTACGCGGAATGAATTCCCTTCCCAGCGAAAGAGATGGAGCGAAGAATGAATGGGAAAAATATCTCACGGAGGAAAGGAAGAATGAAACACCCCCGATAAAGATTATTTAGAGGCGGTAATAAGTGATGTGGAAAAGGGAGACTCTAATCCAGATATGCGATATGTTACTCTTTCGAGCGTTATCTAACAATTTGGCAAGAGAAGGGCGTTAAATAAATGGAATTACCAAGTAGCCGAAGAGAAACTGGTATCGTAACTCCAGATTATCTCCGCTATAAGTTTATGTTTCGTAATTTGGAATGGTTGCCGTGGGGAATTTGAGGTTTTATCAGAAACTACGATGACGTCCTATGCATAATTGAAGTGGAGAATTTCCAACTCGAATTTACAAAAGAATGCATTAATCTTACGTTTTATTTACGGAGACACGAAAGGAATACATTATGGGATGCGTTCCCTTGGATTTTTGGAATTTATTTCTAGGGATAGAATTCATAATGTTACGAAAGATCCAAGATCAACTTCCGATTTTGTGTCTCATTATCACCGTTCAATCCTTGGGATTATTCCTGCCACGTGAGGCATTCACGTAAAATTAACCTATTATTCTTAACTTTAGCTTAAACTTCGTTAAAAAGACGAGTCTATCCGAAAATAGATTCTTATGAAACAGGTGAATTTCGGGGAGTAAATTAGTGACGTAAAAGCTAAATCGAGTTGATGAATTACGTCCAGATAAGGTGGAGTTAAAAAAAGACATGGCATTTGAAACTTCCATGTGGATCTGAAAAGTATAAGAGTGAAGAATTAGGTGGTAAGATATGAAAGAATGGATATAACCATCTTGGTCAAAAAGTAATATTTCTCTTAGTTCGTTGTTAAACTTTTCAACTTTATTGGAATAAAATACCCTGCAATGCCACCTAAAATTTATAAACTTTACCACCATCTGTGATTATTATTGGGTAAATGCGGTACGATTTCCGACTTCACCTATATAAAATCCACTCCGGGATCCGTATCCCGGATAACTATTGATTGATAATGTTACGGAACATTGTTGATGTTAGGTTTGAAGTCACGTTTTCGTATACGAGAGAACGTAAGAATGGTCTACTTAAACTGGAATTAGTAAATGAAGACGAATCATCATAAATATCGTTTTTCAAATAGAAAACGAACTAGTAAACATGAATACAGGGGGGAAATTTATAATTTATACGATATAAAAAGCTCTTTTATGGCCGTGCCTAAACTTTGTTATGTTCCGCATGTATTTTATTTGAATTACTTCCTCCTGAAACAAAAATGTAATGTAGTATTTGAAATGTATATTGAAATTCGTTCCATCATTCGCAATAAATAACTTTGTTCGACAATATGTTCGCAGAAAGACACTTTCGGCTTTGTTTCAGATCAGCATTTTTTCTTTTTATATGGCAGAGAGCCTCTCCCGAGAATTACTCGTGTATTCCATCTGAAATTGAACACTTGATCATTTCCGCCAGGTTCGGAAAGCACCGCCTTCTTTTTTTAATCTTGGGCTCAATTTCCATCAGTTCGTTTTTTGATCGCATATGTTCAGCGTCGTGAAAACTGTCAATCAAAGGTATATTGCGTACTTTTATTGTCTATTCCTGTAACAACGGAGATATATTTCCAACATTCTATCGCATTTACACCGATGAATTGTGCTGATAGTTTCATTGTAGTTCCAAAAATATTCATAGCTATAAAAATAGACGGTAAAAAAACAAAAGAGAAAATATGACTGATGAGGAAGACTTATGTCTGAGAATAATTCAAAATTTTATCGAGAGACGCGCGTAAATTTCGCAGGGAGGATGAGAAACTATAAAAAACTGCTGTTCAGATAAAGAGTTGACTTTGTACGTCGTGTTTTAAATAAAATATATCCGTACGGGGTTCTAAAAACCCATCGCAATCAATTCGCTGTCACCGAGAATGTTTTTTTCGAATCGAAAGTGCGTCAACATGTTAATCCTGTGTATACTCTGAGGATCTGAGGAAGAGGGCTTAGGGAAGGTGATTGGCTTCTCCGAAAGGCAATAAAAAGAGAAAACGAGAGTCGGTTAGCCTCAATCTGGTCCGTGGAAGTAAGGCTGCGGGATAGAGATCTTTATCGTGGCTCCATTACGGCTCATTTACAATTCGATTTTTCCTTTTGCACAAGAGCGGATTTGCGGGTATTGTTAAAGCGGTGATTATGGCGGTTAATGACGTCATACTCCCTAATGGCGGAAATAGTGCGTATGGTGCCGTCGGATAAAGGCTGAATATTTATGATTGGTTTACCTTTCGCGATTCTTTATTCATGAGCTGACATCGAGAGGCAATTTAAAAGAAAAGTTTTTTTTTAACGGGATCGCGTTTCCATATAAGGATGAAATCCACTTCCCTTATTACTCGACTTCCAAAAATTTTGAAAAATCTCGCGGTACTACATCTGAAAATTTTCGCGAATTCAGAATAATATGAATAAGCCAGTTTTTTTTTTCAAATTGCAAGGAAACTTTAGTTTTTTCTCTCTAATAATATGTTGTATTATCTGTGGTTCAGGACATTGCATCAGGAGCGATTGTATAGCTATTTATCATTTCTGAATTATTTATAAACGTCTCCCTCAAGTTTCATCCGTATTATTGTTAATTTTAAATTCAACTGCTGAACATAATTCCAGGTTATAAACGAAAAGAGCTGAGCTAAACTCTATAATCTTTGTTTGAGGTTTTAATTAAATTAATTATGCCATCCTAGGCTTAAACGCTCCCAGAACATTCAGATTCATCGAATAACATTCAGCTAGTTAACCTCGGCTTGGAAATAAGATCGCAAAATTTTAATTTCTAATTATCTCGTAAAGAACCGGTTCCGATGTTTATAGTTTGAAACTCACTATAGCAACGAGAGATATATAATATATAATGGATTCGATTCAGTTGGACACAAATGCTCATCATCAAGGTAATATTATTCAATGATCCGTAAGTTCATTAGCATACACAAAGGGTCGTTAGAATGGAACGGGTTTAAGGAATCCAGAGAGAGGATCCTCGTTAACTGCCTAATGTCTTGAACAAGACAGGTATATCATCAAAGTAAAGGAAATGAAATTCTCGGTGTCAAAACAGGTGGCATATTGAAGAATGTTATTCATCCAACATCAAAACGGGTTTCTCCGAATGCGAGTTATATGTCTTCTCTTATCGCTTCATTCTCTCAACAGTTTGCAACTGAAACCCTCCGAAAGTTTGCATCCTTTAATCTGAGAATCACAAAAGATTTCAACACGAGCTGTTCCGAAATTCTTAGAATTCGCGGATCTGTTTTCCTGGGAATTTCTAGAGAATTTAAATCGGATTGAAAACGTTGGGATTATAAAAGGCACGTTCTAAATTTCGCGGATTTATCCCGGATTGAGTTCGTATTTTTATTTAGAGCGTGCTTTTTGATAAGCTATTTAAAATATCGAGATTTCCCGTATTTGCATCGCTAGAGATTCACTCATCTCAAGATGATGTCACAGGATTTCGATACCTTCCTAAATCTAAAAACGGTATGGTGATTAAATTTTGATTAATACGAAGAATTTTATTTCCGTTTTGTAACCTTTCTAACATGAGATTTTCTTATTTCATTTATTACATGAAAAAGTAACGATTACGGAATATGGATTTTTATCTATTTTTTTTCTGGGAATTAATTCGAACAGGAAGTTATTCTACGTATTAATATCAGTTTTTTTGGAATTTGTTATTTAAGAAAAAACCGCAAGATTCGTTAAGTATATTTCGTAAGTAAACAATAATTTTTTCATAACTTTAATTGGAAAATTTAAACATTTTAAAAAGGATAGAGATAAAAAATCCGTGATAAGACATTCAATATTATTCTTACTTACAAATATATTTTTATAGGCATCTGAGAATATGATACTGGTATCATACGTGAAATATAACTTTTTTAAAATATAAAAAGAGAAATGAAAAAGAAATGCGTATCTCAACGAATATGAAATAAAATAGCGGATGAACGATTTAAAAATTATTTTTATAATATGAAATAAAAAATTTCCGAAGTTGCGATTTACAAAGCAATACTCCTCGTAAGGGTTGAAACTCATATCATATTCACGTTAAACACATCTTAAAATTCGTTCAACTCCTCTTAAGATTCTTCATTTAAATTTACTCGACTTATTTTAGTTTCAAGAATGGCGGTTAGCAAGTAATATTTATATCTTTCCCAATAATACTCTAATTTTAATTTTTTAAAATTTCGAATAGTTTTGTCGTTTAAGGAGTTAGAGATGTAGATGCACAGACTATCTTATCAAAAGATGTATTCGTTTAATTAATAAACATCGATGTCACCTTGGCTTCGAGTTTCAATGAGGAACCAACCAAAGCCCGCACTCGTCAAAGGAAGGTGCGTGATGTTTTTTGAAATAAGAATTCCTCCCTTAAAAATGATTGCTCATCCGCAAAACTATGAAAAACGAGCACGCGTAAAGAAATCGGTGCCGATATTTTAAAAAATTGAACTGCATAAGCACCAGTTTCTTCAAAAATTTCGGGATATAGAAGAAAAATGGACGACGACTATGACTATGACGACAATATGGAATCGTGAGGATAGTATAAACTCAAAATGACCGAATATACTTCAAAATTTTCTCAACCATTGAGCGTATTCGGCGGGGGAAACTGATGGCGCACCCTTACCCTAGAGATTGGTACTCCAGCCACCATGATTCCCATGGTCAAGAAAGTCAGCATCCATAGGCTCCCTCTCTTGCAAAAGGACACCATCTTGACACCTCTGCTCAACCCAACTCGCTGCCAAGAGATAAGAGGAATTCGGTAGCCTCTTGTGTCTCTGGTTGCCGTGGACCTTCTGTGAGTGGTGTCGGCCGAAGGGCGCCGGGGCATTTATAGGCCCTCTGCAGACCGGCCCTGTAAGGTGGGGAGGGGGGTAAGTCCGTGGCATAGGTGTTCGTGGAGACGCGCATGCGCACATCGCGTGGAAGGGGGAGGAATCATATGGAGCCCTCCATTGTGGATCATTGAGGGGAATGCGATTGTGTGGGGGTGTGAATGGCAGGGCCCTCCAAGAGACCGGATGCGTACGGTCACTCGGAATTACCAGCGTCGCCTTCATAAGAGAGACGTTTACATACGAGAGGATTGTGGAGTGTTTGAGTTTGCCGTTTCACCTTATTCGAATCCTAGAGTTGAATTTTCTTACCGAGGAATAGCCTTAAACTTTCCCCCTTTTCCTTCAAGGGGAAGTACATTCTGTTTTTAAATGGTAAACTTTATTAGTATTTTGGAATTATCATTGTATGTTATATGAGTGAGCATATACAAGAGGCGATGTTTATTCTCTTTGTACGATAATTTTTTTGTTTCCTAGCGACAAAGTCGGTTGCTTTCATGGTTTCGAGTTTCTAATTTTGGGATTTCATTGATTGCACCTAAAATGACTTTTTTAATTACCGCTATTGATTTATTCGCTTTTTATTCTTTTATTTGAGATGATCTAATCTTAGCGTATTCTGAAGTTCGCCAAAGTTCGATCTTTTATAATTTAAAGGATTGATAAATCGCATATTTTATTCACCAGAGTATCACATTTCATTACTGGATATATTATAATATTCATTTAAGTACTTATGTTACGCAAATAAAGGAATGCTCACCATAAATGATTATTCCGTGGTTACGTGGTTCGTGTAATCTGAGCTATGAGTTAGCTATAAATAAACTAGATGATTCTCCTGACGAAGTGTTACCTCAGGATTCAGTTTCACGCTTTCAAAGCACTGAAAATCATTATGATTGAAGACATTGTGATATTTTTCTCTTATTTTCAGGAGATCATTAACTCAAAACTTGGAAAACACTACATAGTTCAGTATTCCTTTCTGACCGAAATCTATGTCGAATGAAAAATTCCTCAATGGAAAAATATATCTTAAAGTCTTTTCTTATTTCACTTTAAATTGCGTGCATGTATATTATATAATAACCTATACGCATATTCTCTTAAATTTATAGCAGTCTTCCATGCTTGAAATTTAAGAATAAAGCACTTTTACCATACCACTCTTATTTTATTTTTACGACCATGTTTTCGAACCTTAAGGTCATCAACAGGTTACAACAATACACTGGAAACAGTATATATACAAAAAAGGGAAGGGAGTCAAAGTACTACAGGTCAAATCCACGGTCGTAAAAAAGTCTAACTGCCTTAGAGTGTTAGTGCTTAATTTTTTAAACATCTCAACTAACTTTGTATATTTCCAGAAATTGTTACAAATCCAAAGCCAAGAAATTTTTATTTTTAATTTTCATCCCATTATTGTGACGCTAAAGAAGATCCTGGCTGTGAAAGAGGAGAAGAATAGGATCTGATAGTACCGGGTTTTTGTAGAAACAGGAATTCATTGTCGAAACCTACCATTTAAAGGGAAATTTGAAGGATGTTTCCGGCTGGAAAGGGGCTTGCTTTAAATATCTCTCTCCCTCTTAAATATAGAAAAGACTCGCTTTAATTTATGCTATTTATTTTGGCATCGATTTCAGGAGAGCAGATTTCGCTGGAGATTCGGTCGAAGGATAAAAAAGTAACGAATTGAAATCCTGCAGGGGCTTTCACTTTCTCATTTGCGTCTTCGGCGAGGAAAGAACGCCTTGATGGCGGCTTCCGCGCAACGCAGATATGAATTGCGGGTTGTATAATTAAACGGGGGAATCCGTTCGGGAGGAAGAAAGATAGCGTAGAAAGATTCGCTCTCTTACATATTTCAACTCCTTGGATCTGATACTTGGATGCGATGAAATTCTGCCCTTTCCGCCCTATAAGCGAGAGAATCTCTGTACGAAATCGTCTTTGAATTCAATGTTAAAGTTATAAGCTATTCCACCACGAGCCTCTTTGGAGTAGAGAGGGTAATATTCCGATTGTAATCGAGTTTCGAGTGAGGATTGTTCCTGTAGAATGATCTGAAATCAGTTCATTGAAGACGTGAGTTAATTTCTATGCAATTTTTGCTTTAAAAAAACAATTGCTTATCACATGGAACTCTTTTACGAGTTATACACGTACATGAAAAGATTAATCAACCATGTAAGATTTATGATATAATGTAATCATTATATCATAACTAGGATATATATATATCATAGCATTAATTTATAAATCTATAATCGGAAGGCAACTTCATTCAATAAAAGATTGTGACATTTTAAATTAATTAACGTTTATTTTCTATTTTTAAATAATTTTAGCAAATTCGTTGCTTTCGAATATTATAGTAAGGAGCTATTATTCCAGAAAGATATGTAGCTGAAGCGTAATTTTTTGAAAGCAGAATTTTTTAGAGTGGTATCTCAATTCCGGACGAACAGGAAATTGGGAGAGAGCCGGGTTCGAGTCCCGGTAATATCTGATTCTATTTACATCGTATTTTTCGTTTATTTTTTCCGAGCCTTATTGGCCTTTCACCCTAAGTTATCTTTATTCATAGATGTCAAAACCAAACATTTTTCTCTTTTGCCCAATTTTAGTATTATATTAAAAATATTTCGATATATTTTCATGTTTTGCTGCGATTTGCATCTGCACTTCTTCATATTCAATTTTTAGGATGTTGAACTTATTATCTAATGGTAAAATGGAAGGTTGATTTCGATCATTCAATGCCAAAGAACATTTTTTGCTGCCAATAGCAACCAATTCAACTTTATTTGCATGAGTCCATTCGTTCTCCATAATCCAATCATCATATATCACGTAATCTTGATCATTCAGTTCTCTAAATCACTCGGACAGGAGAGTATGATCTTTCAACTTGATTGAGTTAGAGTTTTGTATGATGGAAACCCTCCAAAAAAATCGAACTAAAATCTCTGTGAAATATTTATTTATTCATGCGAAGAAAACGGTCTATGCAGTTGAAAACAAGGCGGTTTAAGGAGATCCTGCTTTTGTTTGTTTGAAGTAAACGTGCATGTTTGAATCTAATGTTTGCGTTACCGGTTTACATGTATCATGAGACTATCTTGGCATCTGTGCTCCGAGGTAATGTTACCAATCAAAGAAAATCGTTGAGATTGAGTCTCAAAGTATCTCTATTCGATCCAATCCTTTCCCTGCCTTCAAAATTTTACTTTCACTCGTAGCCCCGCAACGGACACATTTTCACGGAATGAGGAACGAACTGTACTGAATAACTTATGATTTTCTGCGTTCAAAACCTTTTCGCCTGGAATCTCTTCAAACTCCGATTTTCAAAATGCCTCCGCTAAATTTTAATCAGGTCAACAGTCCTTAACTCAACTAGAACGTTTACGAAATTCGATTTCCGATGTTTACTGAACAGCGTGGAGCGTTTACTTTGCAAGTTACGCTGTGTATTTACACCGCGATTTGAAATTCATCCAAAATTAACAAATGAGTACGGAATTACCAATATTTGCTCCCGAGTACGTCGCATCCAGGTTGCTCACTTTTACACGCTCTTTATTCGGAAAGAAATTCAGCCCTCATCTTGCATCTTGTGGGGACGATATCGTGCTAATGTCTCAACATTCTTAACTCTTGTTGGAGTGTTATCAGCTCACGTAAGATTCATGGATGTGGGTCAGTTACTTTCATGAATATGAATGCTGAAAGAGTTTTAAGTCAAAACACTGTAATTACTATAGCAGAACCGGTAATCCGGCTACATTTCATCAAAGTATGAATACTTTTCCAAAGTTTTTGTTATCTCTTATCGCTAATTATTTTTAATTTAAATTTTTATACTTAGGTAAACTGCTTGAGACGTTGGAACTGGGGCTATGATTGAAATCTTTAATCCTGACTGTTATAGTATAATCCATTTTCGGCCACATATATATTTATCGTTTGATGAGTAGATACAATTATTAAAAACTTATTCCATCTATTTTTTGGATTCCATACTGAAATATTTACAATGAATGTTAGACATTACTTAGAGATAATATATTACTATAGAATATATTTACGTAAGTTTCTTTTTTTATAGTAAATTTTAAAAAAACTAGTGAAGTAAAAGTGAAGATTGAGTAATAGAATCACAAAGTAACACCCAAGCGCAAATTATACTCTTGTTATATTTTATATATATCGAACATTCATACAGTAACGCTATTTTCATCAATGCCCAGTACAATAGCCTACTTAAATGTAAGACTTTTGAAGAATAAGGTGTTTCATTTTGACAATTGTCTGTAATTTCAAGTTCTATTTGAAAGACCTTAGTTTATGCCATTTTTTCGGATAAAAATTCAAATTAATACTTTCCATGTTTTTTAATAGAACTCAAACGCAATTAATCTATCCAGGATATAACTCCAGGATCTCATAAAAATGAAAGCTTCTATCCTACGGATATAATAATTGAGAGCCTTTATTGGACATACTTACAATATCTGTAAGTAACTCTAGCATTTAGCAATAGCATTTCCTAGTCTTGGTTCGAAATTTGATAATAATAACGTTGTTCATGAAATTCACTTCACTTACAGCTTGTCATATGAAAAGAAGTATTCTTATTTTGATTGTCTTTCCTCCCCGCCATATCTTTGATAGACGTATCACGTGATGCGAGTATTACGACCTTGGTTTTATGGCCGCACTCTATGAAAAAAGTCATGGAAAAGGTGGTGGAACGCTTCTGAGAAACTTTGGTGGTGCTTCTCCGATTATGTGGTTCCGAATTTCATAAGTAGATACTATAAAGTTCAAAACATAGCAGCGGTTCAACCTACAACGTAATTAAAGGTTAATTCTTCGCGCTCTGAGGTTACTGAAGTTAGACGGAGGAAACTTTGAAGGAGATCAACAAACTATCAGGAGAGAATAAAGACTTTACGTTCAAGTGCATAGAAAACAAAAGCAAGCCAATTTATACTCAGGCACGTCTCTTGAGTTCACCCAATTTCTATCGACCCCCAAATCGCGGAGAATAGATAGTGGAGCATATGCACTAGCTCTAATTATGGATAATGAAACAATGCGTGAAGAAAAAGGCAGCAGAAGATAGAAAATAAAATCAGAAGTAGTTTCGTCGAAGTAGAGAGATGTGTAGTGATGGTTTTAAGAGGAGATCAGGTGTTCTTTTTCTACGATTCGGGAGTAAACCATGGAGACGAAGGAGGTATAAACTGAATCGCCGCTTGGTTCAGAAGGTTCGGGGACACTTTTATCGAGATTAGAGGAGTCGCGTCGGTTCTTATGGGCACGAGTATTGTGATGAAGTAAAAGATGTCAAGGTAGGGACAATTTTTATATCTGTGGAATATGGTGCTCGCAACAGACAAGCTTTTAAATGATTAGAAACGATATAAATCCCAATGTGTACTCTCGAACAGATGATTAATCACTCTGAAAGGTAATTTTTCCCGATATGTCGACGTATAACGCAACTGTCTAACGTGATAACTCATATTATTATAGCTAACTTTTTGTGTTTAGAATTAAAATGAAAAAAATTAGAAGATTTAAGTTTGGAGTGGCTATATTTAAGTACGCTAAACTATCAAATGATAGAATATGCAATAAAAGAGTGCACGTGTAGATTCTACTGAGTTCTCTCTGTTATGATACGATGGATCGCAAAATATACATCTCTTGGATTTTCTTACGTAAAAACTGATTATGAAAAGCCAAGAATAATTTTCTTAACTCATGCTTTGCGTGGCTCTGGATAAGGATACAATATACTCTTATCCTTTATTACTATAATTTCCATTTCAGTCAAACTGATGGTCATGATACATCATGTTTGTAACCAAGGAAGGATTTTCCGTATTTTTCAGTAACGAGGTTCACAGTAAGATAACAATGAAGAGGGTTAGTATCTTGCTAGACGGAATCGTTTTTAATTTTCGAGAGTGATATTCCGAAACTTTCATTTGAAAGCATTCTTATCCTCTTCCTGACCTAAATAATGATGAGTCATTTTAAGTTTCAGAGCTGTAAATAATTTCAACGATAATTGATTACCAAGTTGATCAATTGTATTTAAATGTATTCAAGGATGGGTAAAAAAGGATTATATGCATGTATTTATTCATAAATAGATAGTTATTTATATTATGATAATTATTTCCTATTATATATAAATTCTGTAATATTCGGCCTAACTTCATAAAAGGACTTTTTGAAGAGTTAAATAAAATACTTTAAACTTCCAAACCATTGAACAGTGTTAGTTAAATAGAGTTTTGTCAAAATTTTCCGAATATTTGATAAAATATAAATTATTAACAATCGTACGATTAATCAATCTACCTAAAAATATAAACTTATGGTTTCAAACATTGGTTTTTAATGTTTATCAGAGGATTTTTACTGGCTGAAATGCTGTGATGGAGAGTACATGGATACCATTTCGGATGGATGTCATAGTAACGTCGAAACCTTCAGCTATTTCTCTCCCGGCGAGTGTTAAGGAAGCTATGGATTGCACAGAAGTGTATGGAGCGGAGTGGAGGATGGAGAGGCAATGAGGCTGTAAAAACGCGGCAGGAACCACTTCGCAAGAGAAAGACTTACTCGTAGCCTTCAACATTTCACACGTTCATTCTCTTTCTATATATCCGCCATCTTCTAACGCACTCCTTTCACGTGGGCGGCCAATGCCTCCGACTGCGATCGTAATTAAAGGTAAAAATCATCCTTTTTTCGAAACGAAGGGCTCTTCAGATATTAAGCCTCTTTCAGGGAAATGAATGGAGAAGAGATTGGACTCATCCCTTGCGATTGAATCGACTTTTTTCAGCCTAAATTATTTTGACTTGTTTTCGTTTTCCCCCGAAGAATGACGGGCCACTCTGCTCATTACAATCGGTGTCCCAGCCGTTCATGTCCTATCGAGGTATAAAGTTAAAGAACCCAAGTGAGCAATAGAGAGGTGAGTGGGGCTCGAACCCAGGTCCTTCGCTTTCCAGTTAGGTATGCTGACTGAACATAATGATATTGAAGTGGTTCTGTAATGTTTAGTATTCCTTCTCGGAAAGTGACGTACCAAGGTTCGAGTCCAAGTCATCCCATTATTTCTCATATCTGTTTAACCTAAGTAACCTATTAGAGCTCATCCTACTAATTTAATTCGCACCGCCTTAAGTATTAAATTGTATATAATCCATTGCTGAAGAATTGACTATGTGGAAATTTGAGTTATATGTAATCTGTAATAATAAATATGTAATATAAAAATAATAGTAATAATCGGAGATCAATCGGAGGTTAAAATAAAATATTATTATTAGATATTATTATTAGATATTATTATTAGATATAATCATTAAATAGAATTATTAAATACCACTGTATATTATTATTAAATAGTATTATTAAATATTGTTATTTAATATTATTATTTTCAAAAGTCCAAAACTTCACAATTAACTTTTTATCAAGTACTTTCCATTCAATCTTTCTAAACGTCAATTTTGCTATTATAGTATTCTTATGGAAAACACTGAGTAAAGTTCATCTGTGACACGAATTTCCTTCCTCCCCCACATAAAAAGGGGTTTCCCTCAACTCCGATCTATTCAAAGTGGTTCAACAGGTCATTTTACGTCATCATGCGTTCATACATCACCGTGAACCAAGTCATCTCTAAAAATCTCGTAATATTTGTATACGCTCTTTCAAGCCTATATTTTTGAATTGTGACAATCGTTGTATTCATGTGTTATTCTCCTCGCTGAATTTTATGCCCCTAGAGTCATTTTCATTCTGCTTTCATTAATCTAGGATGATAATAAGAAATCCAATCCCGTGAGAAATCATTGTGTAGGTAGTTCATATTTCCTATGCAAATACTGCAGCTTCTAAGGAGTTGAATTGGTTATATGCTACGGATCTCCTCGACTAGAGTTTTCATTCGCGATTCCAATTTAAGGTAATATTTTTCGTAAGAGAATGGCTTTAAGACATAAGAGTTGCTCCAGAATAGTAGCCAAGTAAATTCAAACTGAAAGATATCATTCTTTTAAGTTAATCTTGAAAGATTGATAAAACGAATGAATATTTTCCATGGGAGAGGAATATTTCAGCTGAGAAATTTCTGGCAGCTCGATCTTTTATAGATTGTTTGATTTCTATCAATGATTATAAATAAAAGTCTCATCATTTTTCAAGCACTTTTAAACTGAATATTTGATTCCGGAACGTTAAAATATATCGATGATATTAACTAGCTAAATACATATCGAACATTAAATACATAAGTAATACATATTACATTACGTTTAAATACAAGTAGGTTAAAATACGCTCAAAGTATAAATTTACCCATCTAAGAATTAATTCGATTACTACTGTTTAAAAACAAGAGAATTAAGAAAATTCTAAGTAATGGGAAATCTGTTAGGTTCAAATTTTAAAGCAGAACTGTTTGAAGGAACATCCTAATCCTTTCCTATTATCGTATGGAAAACTTTTCTCATTATTCTACAAATGCACTCTGCGTGTCTCCGTTATGGTGGCAAGACTTAAAATCTCGAATAAAAAAAATCAAGTACAAACACAAGCATTTCCGTTCAACTCTCAAAACACAGGGCACAGGTGATTTCAGCGTACGGAGAGTGAATTGGCACTATTGATCGGAAATTCCAGTTTCTTCCAGAAATTCATCGTGTACACAGCTGTGGATTAGAAGTAATCATAACATTCCCAGAGATGTATAATAGAAGTGGTAGAAAAATGGAGGAGAGCAGGAAATGAAATGGGTGACCTCTTGTAGAAATAAAAAGGTTCGCGTGAGATGTGCTCGCAAATCATGGAGATTTCAGCGGTGAAAGTAGTGGAATCATCGGATGCTAGAAGAGTTGAAGATAAAGGGTGTTCATTAGTGAAGGAGAGGATTCGGCAATCTTCCCAGGCATTTAGAGCTTGGATTTGAGGATTAAGAGCGAAAAGAAATTGTACCTAAGTGCTACTATCTTTAAAGATTACCGGATGCGTTGATTCTGTAGCATTACTATCAACGTTTCATCCCAAAACCTCCAATCGTGTTCAATTTAACGAAAAGAAAGTGAACTTTCTTTCTAATTATGGTATCTCAGTTTTAATTATTGTAATGAAATTATTTATTAACCTGAAAGATCATATGAAATATTTAGATGGTAGAAGAAGAATAATTTTGTGAAATATTTATATATAGCTTTAAGGATTAATTATTTCTCTTTTCGTAAAAAGTTTTATAAAAATATCGTTTTTTGGCAATAAAAATATATTGTTGTTTTTGCAATTCAGCCAATTAATTAAAATTCATTAATCATAATTGATTATAACAATTAAAACCGTTAATTTGGATTTTTTAAAAATTTTATTGTTTATTATGAAAATGTAAATATTATTTTGAATAAGTTAATGATCATTAATTGTTAGGTAAATAGAATGAAACAAAAGATGCTATAAAAACATGCACTGGATGACTCAAACTGGAGAAACATTCAGAATAATATGCATTCTCTATATTTGCATTAGAAATTTACTAGAAGCTATTGCTTACATTAATTTTTATTTTGAGAATTCACGCCCTATTTATGATTATATCAACGCTACCGAAGTAGTATCAATTATCTTTCTGAGCCTTTTATTTCTCAAATTAAAATAACATTAAAAAATTCAATGGAAAATGCAATTTGACTGAGTATTTGTTCATCAATACTCGGAAGAATACTCAGAATTTAGAATGTAATCATAAACATTAATATATTTAGATATAAAAGGATTTTAAATGTAGATATTAGCTGCTATTTATCTCGTTAGGCTAATCCTATCCTTCTTTTATCCTAACTGCATATGCATACGTAACGGAAAAATGATTTACAACAGATATTCTGTCTTGCTATCTACTAGTGTGTAATTTCTAAAGATAACTTAGTTAGGTATCGAATTTTCAGATGTTTTTTTGTACTAATTGAATAATTATTGGAATTTTGGTATTTGTTTTTAACATCACGAACGCTTGTATATTCATGATTGTATTCGAACTAAAATTAAAAATTGGGACAAAGTACAAGTTTATGGCCGACTTTCGTACGAGAGGAAACCGAAACAAAAATCCTCAAATTTTTAAAATCCACATTTATTTGAAAACATTTTGAACGTTTGATCGGCTCTTTGCTCTTTATTGAAAACGTGCCAAGAATTAGAAACGTATTTCTTCCCCGAGCAATTATGATTTTCATTCAGGAAAAAAAAATTGCATACAAAAAATGTTTAACTACAAATTTGATATTACAATACAAACAAAAAATATCTTCTATGCATCGTCGCAATGCTCCAACCCGGTTTTCTTTTTAAAGAGATTAAAATTACAATTTAATATTCAATACTTTTTCGCGATTCTCAATATCCCAATGCTACCAGGAGAAAACGTCTCCCGATGATTGTGTTCAGGTGTTAATTCTAAAAGATTCGACGCATTCATTTCTGGAATGGGAACGTTCTCGAAATTTCCAATTATTTAAGAGGCTTGTTTCGATTAAAAGGAAAGTTGAAAAAGAATTCGCTCCCGCTAAGAGGTCCCTCTTCGCCGCTCCTTCACATCTTATTGTATTGACTAGAGAGAGGCCTTCGGGAGTGAGACTCCCATAGGGAAATATTGCACTTCCATTAGATGGAAAATGTACAAAAAGTGTCCGTGTTAACAACAAAATGGAAGGAGATGCATTGCTCTAATTTTAAGAGTGTGTACGGAACCAAGAATGAGGCGACGAGGAAGTTTGAAAGAAAGAAATACATCGAAAAAGAGGCCTCTATGCAATGTGTTTCAATCATTTGTCGTACCATTTCAAGACTTCAATTTATATCATACGTAAGAGGAAAGTTGCTTCGTCTTTCACTTCTTAAGATACAGAATTGCGATGGAAGGAATTCAATTCATCCTACTTGCTCGTAAGAGTGATAAATTTACCGTCGCTAACAACACTATCCACAGAATTCTAAGATGTATAGAAATGATTTAGTTAATCTGTTTCACTTACATCTCTACATGGATTACACTGGACTTTTAAAAATATTCTTCGCTCACATAAAAGTCCGTGACATTATTTCGTAGTTTGTTTACTTTTGTTTACGTAGTTTTGTAATTACGATATTCCACCATTTTGTACCCTTTTACCCTCTAATAATAGTTCATAAACAAGCCTTAATCCATTATGTAATCAATATCTAAAGGACGCTTAAAGTAATCATGTATAACTGATTTGAGATGAAAAGATGAATTCATTAATTTGAATTTAATATAATACTTCCTTTACTTTCACTACGATATATCGTCCTCGCATACCATTTGTTTGTAAGACCTCGAGACAGCAGAAGGAACTGCTTTGACTTCAAAGTCTCCCTTAGAACTTTAACGCCCTCGCGTGTCATTCCAGGTCAATAAAATCGCATGCGTAGCAGACACGCAAATTAAAAAGAAGGTCAATCTCGGAGCGTTTTCATTCTGGGACACAGTTTACACTCGAATGCGTATGCATTACGCGGACACCCGAGCCACTGAAACGCTCCCCAAATTAACACGGATAACCAATTTCTCTGATGAGTTAATTCCTCGGAAAACCATCCCTCTTTCTCGATAGAAACTCTCTCTGCTTTATCGGTACCACGCTCTACCCAAGGGCATTTCCCTGTTCTTCATTTACCCCACTTCAACACCTTACCATCTCTCTTCCCAGCAGCCACTTCTACTTTTGCAGCTCTCGAGCGTTGGATTTGCTCGAAACCAATGTTCACTTCCAGATATCCGCGCGCTGACCTCGTATAGTGATTCCATCTTCTCGGGATTGGTGAAGTATCAGAAAAAAGCATACGATAGAGTCAAATTACATTAAAAACGTGTTTAATAGACAGTGTTACTGCGATGATGGTTAGGAAATATCCTGAAAAGAGTACTTCGGGTTTTGGATCGAGTTTTTATATCTATCTAAATAGTATTTTAAGCCAGTGATAAAGATATATAGAAAATCATGACACTATGTTTTCATACATATATTGTTCCTAGATATCGGCATTCAATTGTCATAGGCGAAACAAAAGTGTTAACCACAGAATCAAATATAGCGAAACGTACTCTTTAAGTATCTATGAGAGAATAAATGCGGGAGCTGAAAATGTGATATTGTTTCTTCATTTCTCCTGATCCTTTACGTAATATAAGAATAATAATAATTTATTTATCTTATACAAATCACCCAAATTACATAATGTATTTAACAAATACAAATTACCCCAATTACATGCGTTACAATATATGCACACAATTAAACACAAAACGACACAATACATTAAATACATAAACGAGAGTTAGATAATAATTAAATAATATATATTTATCATTCACGTATACATATTAGTATCATGACAACGAAGTAATAACAAATTAAGTTTTGATTTTCATGGAAATGCATTTTAATTTTGATAGATGTTTACATATATAAACTTAATTATTTACTCTAAATGAAAGAAACAATAAATAATAATTTATTGAAACATTTATACACAACTAAAAATTGATTATAATTTTTGTTATTTTTTTCACTCATAAGCACGTATCAGTCATTCAAACAAAACCATAGTGATCAGATTTATGTTATTTAAGACATCCTTAGTTACAAGGGCATGAAAAAAGAACTCGTTTTCGTATCATTACTGTTTCTCCAGTATTCCTATATTTTACTTCTTTACTCACAAAATCCACCTGGTAGTTCAAATGTTTCAGCAAATCTGACATTTAATAGATAATATCTGGTTCTGCGTAATATAACTATCTGGTTGTGACATAATAATTGTGTTCGGTTAACTAAACTCAAATATTGATTTGACTAATATCAACTTCATTTACTCGTAATATTCGCGCCATATATGTCTTCGATTTTAAATTGATTTTTTGGTCAACAGAGGACCCAAACCGCTGGAAAGAGAGACTGTGGTTTGAATGGCTTAAATGATTGATTGATTTTATAGGTCCCTTTTCATATAATCCTTTTTCTCTGTGGGGCATTCTCTCAATCATTCCGCCGAGTTCAATATCTGGTATCGAATAAAAGTTATTAGAACATAAGCGTGGCTTGAGTTGGTCTGGCAGTTTCAGCTCACGACAAAATTTCTTTGTATCTTTTTTTTATGTGGATCATTATGAAAGACAAATCCATCAATGAATCTTCTTAAACCTAATGAGTCTTTTTTTCAGCTGTACATTGATTCATTATTAAGATTAATATGACAGTTTTGATTCGAGGAATACGGTATGGTAATATACTCTTTTAATAGTCTCATAGGAGATTGGAAACGAAGTTTTTCGAGCGAAACAACTTCATAGCCTTATGTGCAGGGCTATAACTTTCTTTTCATATATTTACGCTTTCCATGGTAATATTTGACGAATTTCACAATTTTCATACGTAGTTTTAAACAGCACTCGACGACATGTAAAGTTTTCCGAGTGCCTCTCGTGAAAATTTCCGAAAACAAAAGGAAAACGAAAGCGAAATATGTGCCCTCGGTCAATCTCCAAAGATCAATTATTCCTATTGTCATAATCACTCGACACACCTCGTAGCAGAGCTCAACGCGTCCATCCCGATTCGGGTCAATCGTGAGTAACGGCTAAGTAAATTAAAAACAGCGTGTTTCATGGACACGTGTCGAAACGTGATCTCTGCCCAACATAGGGAATTCAGTATGAAATATAAAATAGAGAATACGCTGAAAAAAAAATCAGAATATAAAAATTCAGTATGAATACTAAATCACTCAAATAGGAATATAATTTCGTTGTCGTTTTGTTTTGAATTTGGAATATGTAACTAAGAGTAATACATAAATAAATATTTATATAGAATTGCTTTAGAATGTGGAACTTACGATTTATTTATAAATTAACGGGATAAGTGTATAGTTCTAATTCTAAAGAGTTTTCTTTAATTCTAAAGAGTTAATCGATTTAATTTAATTTGATCTTGTTTCGCGATAAAAATTCCCAACTTCATTCCATTTTTATCTCAAACATATAGTTCGCAAGTAATTTATGAGCGTAAGTTATCGAGATGTGAAATGCCAACTGTGTTTTTTTTTTTCGGTGTCTGGAAGAGATTTCGTGAAACTAGTATACTTTGCATGCAGTATGTTACCTCCAAAATCAATAACTTATGTAAACCTTATCGTTCATTCCGCGGGATTTCAGAAGCATGTCTTGAGCATGATGCGTTGAAAATCCTTTAGGATATTCTCTTTCCTTTTTTAGGAGAGTAAATACGTTTAGGGGCGATCAGTACGTATGCACGAGAGTTTTCGCATATCACGCTTTGTAAGAAACTTATATTCTGAGTGTATATCTGATACTTCGACTCCACAGTGTGACGCATCTTCTTTAATAAAAAATTCGTCTGAAATGGACGGTATTCAACCGGTAGTTTTTCGTCAGTGCGAAGATCGAAAAAGAGGGAATATAATGTGTCATCATACTTAAAAAACTTTTATCAAATGCAGATCAAGAAAAACCTCGCGGGTTTTCTTCATCTTAGAAACATGAAAACATATGCCTCAAGGTTAACACGAGCAAAAATCTTGCGAGCGTATTTATCTCAATACTCAAATATTCAAGTAGTAGGCTTGATACTTTTAAGATTTTAAAATAATTCACGTATTCACGTTAGAAAACAAATATATACTTTTACTTTCAAATAAATATATACAATACTTTATGTATGTAAATTTAAGTTTAAAATATTCTTTAATGCCATAATTATCTTATAAATAAAAATTAAAAATGTTACTGAGTTTCTTGATCGCGATATTTGTATATGAAAAAAACAAATACTTTAACGAACTGATTATGTTATGTAATTAATGCTGGGAGATTATAATTTGTCAAAAAGAAATGTATACAACGATTGTTTCGAATTGTCTACACGCTATACCCTTATTCCTTAGAAATATTCTTGATGACCTACATTTTCCCTTTTACGTGATCAATATAGTAATTTCCAGTTCGCAGAAAATTGCATGTTTAACTCAGGAGCGTTCAAATCATTTCTGCGTATAAGCGGTCTGATATATGTCAGCAGAAAAAGGAACGATCGTACATGGATAAGAGTCAAAATTCATTTTTGGATAGTATAAAATGATCATGTTCCTTTATTTTTCATAATAGTTAAGTTAATTTTGAATTACATCTTCTTCAGGCGCGGATGATTGCTGTCCTTAATATCTTTCAACTGTAATTATCCTCTAACAGTCGATTTCTCGGAAGCGAATTTCGATTACGTAACGTATATAACACAAATATAAATATTCTTTTCGAGAAAGCGTTTCAATTGCAAACAATTAATTATTCATCGGGATATCCCAATGATTGATGAAGCTTATATCTTTCAGACTCAACTTCGCGCTCACATTTTCTACGTCATATTTTATGTCGAAATAATCGACTGCTTTAGAATTTATAGGAAATGATAAAATGGATGGATGCAGAATTTTCCAATAACCCACGAGAGCGTTCACATGGAGTCTATTTATAGATGGTATACTTTTCATTTTTTCTCTTTATGCGAAAGCGGAATTTCTTTCCGATATATGGCCAAGATCCAAATCTAGAAATTTAAAATATATATCAGGGTTTGCTAGGTATAAATTCATATCTTTATATTACCTCACAGCCTGTTCGTTTTAATTTATCGAATGGGAAAGTAGAATAAGATTAAATACACATATTCATGGATGAAAAATTACGTAAAATAATTTTCTTATCGTATAGCTGTATCTTCTTCTTCAATCGTGAAAGATATAAAATATCATCTGTTGATTAACATAATCGATTTTTGTGTACTCAAATTTAATACTTAATTTGCTACGTAAATTAAACAAAAAATTTTCCTCACATACATATGTACTTGTGAGTCCCAGAAACAGGATTATTTTCCATTAAATTATTACAAAAAGTAAATATGACATTATCCTTCATATTATTTCTGCTTTTCTCCTATCCTTAATGGGGCAAATATTTTCCCTCATTCAGACTTCTAATTTAAACCTTTAATATAATATTCCTACAGTGCTAACTAAACTTGTAGAATTCGTACCTATTTTATAAATGCTATCCTTACGCATCCTTCACTTTTTTTCAATTAATAGCGAGCTAAAATCGTTTCTCCAATGCTTTATTAATACCTGCCAAAAAATTTAATTTTGGCTATTAGTTTCGATGTTATTGCTTTAATCAATAAATTATTCTACAATTCCAATATTTAATATTTACGGATTGTCTAGGTTTTTTCTGAATATGTTTATTTAGGATAGAATCATTCATTTTTCATTTCAATTACACTTGATGATTTTTTACAGTAATATAATATTAGTTCGATTAAGCTTTGTAAAGGAAAAGTACTATACTTTTAATAATTCTGATTCTCATCTAAGAGAAAATTGCCACGTGATTCAAATTAGTTCGAATTTTGAAGAGAAGAGATGAAACGTTTCGAAAAAGGCCCTATAATGTTATTCTGGAATTCCTCCTCCATATTTAACGATTCTCCATCCATTTGATTTGACTTGTTTTTTTACCTCAAAAAAAATAAACTCCCGAGTCGTAAGACGAACCGAATTGTTTGGTTGCCATGTTGCGCACCACATCGCTTTATTTAACGGTGCGGATTGATTAAAAAAATTCTCTTTTTTCACATTAAAAATCTTGGTAGAATGGACTACAACGGTTCTCTTATAATATAAATAAGAACTGTCGTTTTGTTGCTTGGGTTCACAACTACTTAGTTACTACTACCGAGGTTTGTTTACCTTTAATTTATTTACGGAATTGTAAACACTTTTCGTGAGTTATTCCGACTTTACATGTTCACAAAGATAGCAAGCGCTGACCTTGAAACTATTCCTTCCAGCAAATCCATTACGAAATTACTTTACTCTTTGTAATTCAACGAAACTTCTGCTTGGCTAAGCACAAGAAAAATTGAGCAACTAAAATATTATTAATAATAAACTATTACAATAAGGCTTTCTAGTTACCCGGGTAGAAAATAATTTAAAATGGCTTTATATATCGTACGTGAAAGGATATTAAACAGGATAGATAAAGGCTTTTTATTATTCAAGTGTTCTTTATATTATAACTCGCCTTTAGTCACGTTTTTTATTTACTTTTAATGACCGGTGGTATATCTAATTCATTCTCCTATTTTTATGCACCCAATATAGAGAATAAGGTGAATCATAGAGAAAAAATATGTTCGAAAGTCTGCATTGATCTTCAAAGCATGTTGTATGGTTAAATGAAGAGTTCCTCTAAAACTATTCTGACCTTGACCAAGCAGCAGATTACTAAAACTAATAATGAATGATACTAATGATTTAATACTAAAGCTAACGAGGTAAAGTCTATAGAAAAAAACAATAAAGAGTAGTATTAGTATCTTATATTAATTTAATAAAAGCTCGTTAAATCTCCCGATAAATGGTGACTAAAGAAATATTTATTCAACAGGTTTTTTAATATTGAAAATGCTCTTGAGGTTAAAGTGAAAACAACCCAAACTTTAGTTTAATTGAAGAAACAGATGTAGCATAAAGAACATTCAGACATGCACATTGCTAGAGAGCGATGGAAAGAACATACAGAATGCAGATGAGAAGATTCAATTGAAATGTCTCTAACCAATCGTAACCTAATTAAGGAGATTGCTATATGAACCGTGGGTTTACTTGAAGCGGAAGTTTGACAGCTCATTTAAATACACGTGGAATATTCACGGAAGAGGTGATTCTTCGCAGCAACAAATCATTTGGAACAGATGTTCAAACATTCAGACTGAATTATATTCATTTTGCTTCCAGCGTTTCGAGAAGATGGAAAGCAAGTATCTTGTTATATATTACGACTTGAGATTGTTATATGGATAGAATAACATTTCCATCCAATTTGGAACATATCAAAAAATATAATAGTACAATTGTAAACAAATTTACTATCATTTTTTCTAACTGTAACGAAGTTTATGATTGAATATTAGAAATGAATAAATAAATTCTATGCCATGGAATGGAATGTTTGTTGAATTAGTTAATTTGCATAAAGGAAATTATAAATTATATCAGTGCCTTAGTTATGCTCGAATTAATTTTTTAAATATTTCTTTGTGGATTTGTTTTAAAAATAAGAACGTTTTAAATTCTGCATCCATCGTATAATATTTTCAACATTCCTGTCGCTAATTTTAAGCCGGTCCACTTACGTTCTTTTTGAATCAGATTCTACGTAGACAAACTGCTGGGCTTTATCATTGTCACGCATCACTGCAGGTGTTTGCGTAGCGAAAAGGACGTAAAAAAACTAAAAGACCTCTGCAAACTCATCAATGTAGCATATCTCCAACTAACTTGACTAGAACTTTTGAACTAGAGGTGAAAAATGAGATCGTAATGTATAAGTAGGTATTTGTGATTAAAAGCGCAAGAGTTGTGATTGGTTGAGCTTCATTGAAGCTAACAGATACAAAGCATCGTGTGTGAAATCGAGGATATAAACAGAGGACTCTTAATTCAGAATGTACGTCACTCATCCTATTTCATATTCATGCTCTCTCATTGTTAGAAATGGAAGGACAATTTATACCAAGTTCTTGAAAACCTAATCCCATTAACCCGGGTGAGTGCAGCTCACAGAGGCTGGTGAACAGAACTGGATGGACGCTTAAGGAAGATAAATGATTTTGGCGGTTGCTTGTGGCTAATCTCCGATTTGGAAAGCAGGAAGGACTGACTAATACTATCAGACATCAGCGGCAGTAATCCAAAGTCCGAGTGAAACAGGAGTGAATTATAGGTGTAATACATTGCTTCTTTCCTCTTCGAACGATGCTATCATTAGGTGCCACATTTGTCGCTAGCCTCTTAGCATGATGTTACCATTAAAAATATTTACATAAATAGGATAAATCATGTGGGATAATTATGGATTGAAAATGGCAAACACAATGTAAAAGGAAATTGCCTTAGCTAAACGCAAATATCATTTAAATTCTACATACATGAATAATGACATTTTCGTAACTCCTATGTATATATTTCACAAGTTTTGGGATAGAAATATACGCAAATAAACAACAAGAACTGTATAAAAGTTGCGTAAATGAAATTATTATTTAAGTCACCATTTATTTGCCTCTAAAAAATTAAGATTATGACAACTTACTTAGATGCAACGAAATACTTGACTCTTTCCCCGTGGATGGCTTGTGTAGGGGATTCTCGGGAAAATCTCGGAAATCAATCCCGAGAATCCTTCGCACATACTTATAGATGCAACTTTAAGTACTTAGGAAATGCTGATCATATCCCTAAAGAGTAATTTCATTTCTTAAAAAAATTATGGAAAATGATAAGTTGATTTTCGCGCCAAAATATTGTCCGGTATTTTCAAATATAATTCAATTCGGGATTTCAGACGCAACAGTTCCAAAAGGAGGAAATGGTTTTTAAATGACATCATGTTTTAAAATTGCCAGTATCTTACAAAATTGTCTCTGATCTGAACGCAGTACGTCGCTCTTTATCTGTTCATATGATCCTCGACCGTTTGTATTATATTTTAGCAGTTTCTTTATCAAAGTTACGAAAATTTTTAATTCTGTGGCCGTTTCATCAGAATTCCCTAAAAAGAGCATCGAATACGTCATGCAAGAGTGGATTCCAGAGGAATATAATCCTTTCCTCAACTGGAATAATTAAGTAATCGATATTCGGACAACAAACGTCTCAATATCCAATTTGAGCCGACTCTAATCTCGCGGAGTAATTGATCGGACACTCCGAGATCCTCGTCGATTTTAATATCGCCGTAGATAGATTCCTCTCTCTTTGCATAGGCATTCCTCATTGGAAGCCATATGGCTCTTTGTTTTTGCTTCCTGTTTTAATTAACGCGGCCGGCGTAGGTCCACGTGAGGGCGCTGTTTGCGAAGCCATCCCACCGGTAGGGGGCGATAAACGTGCAGTTCTGACGATTTGTTTAGGGCCACGGTGAAGCGAGTCTCGATTAATGGTTCGGGAAAAGGATGCGAATTCGATTGCCAGTTTGTGCGGAGGAACGATATTTCGATCGATTTAACGGAGAGAGGCTGAAACTTGGGATGTCGCAACGATTCTTCTGAGCGCTGTGTCCTCATCGTCCGCATGTTTATCTCGTTAACAGACCGACACAGAGGGCAGCAAGGTCGCTCCGAATTTCAATATCACGCAGTTGAAGATTATATGAAACGCTGATGAAGGAAATAAATAAACAGTGATATTGAAATTCAACTGAAACTTAATGTACGAATCAACGTGCATTGATACGAGATTTTATTTTTATAAAACATCGATATTTTCTATTGTTACACGGTATGTTTTCATTTTTCGTGTTCTTTTTTGAATTTCACTTACGTACCCCGCACCTTTTTCCCCTCTAATCTTTACTTGCGGAAAATCTGTTTTTGAATACGCAACAGCGTGTCGCATATGGATACATATTGGAAAATTATCAAAGACAATTGCGGAATCGTTATGAAATAAGCAAATTCAATGTTTGCTTAGATCTTCAATTTTAATTTAATAAGTTTCAGTTAAATTGAAATTCAATTCCTCAAATTTCAATTCTACGACTTAGAAGTTAAATAGAGTAGAAGCTGGTTTCGTTCCATTTCTTCCACGTACTTGCTTTGATACACAGACAAATTAAATTTAGGTTTAGCATTTTTAGAATGCGTAATATCCACTGTGAAATATGTCTTGGCAATGCATAAATTGTATGAATTAAAAATAACCCAATCCAATGAATGCCTAAGTAAGAACCAAGGGTGTTAACACAAGATTCATGAGTGAGTATGAAGTCCTTGTCAAACACTGCTTACGGAATGAGATTGGTTGGCAGATTTCAAGAGAATCCCAATCACTATTTTTCTATTAAATATTCTATAACTATAATATGATGGAGACAAAATTTGGTATTCGCAAATTAATTTTAATTTCAACACAAAAACCTGTATTGAAAACTTCGAATACCTCATAATAAATTAGAATATTTATGTTATGAGAGTATCACATAAGCCAATGCTTGTAATTATTCTATTTTACGTAAAAATATTTACTTAAAAATTATACACAATTCATCGCTGTACGGATTTCAATTTATATTATTTTAAACGTTTAGAGTTCAGTTAAAATTTTGATCCATCTCTCTAAGAAACATCATAAATGAAATCGGTATATCACGAGTTTTTCGTCAAAATACTAAGAACACCCGCACCAAAGAGAGACAAAACAGCTTTTAAGCGTCATCAAGATCGTTTGTGATGGATTTTTATCACTCCATAATGTTCCGTGAATGTGTGTCGTAAATGAATGTTAACCGTCGTGAGCGAGGCTTATTTACCGCCATATTAACCATGGAGATCCATGCAATCTGCGAGGAAAGCACCTGCGCTTACAGTTTCATACGATTTCAGGATTTATATCACGAGAGGTGCATAATACCTGACGTAACATCGTTTATGTGGGAGAACAGATTTGCAAGAAAAGTACATTACACGAGGAGAATCGCCTTTTGTACGTGTGTCGAAAATTGTTCTAGCTCGACATTGGCTTATAGAAAAATATAATGACAGTATTGCATAACGACAGAATTCCCTTTTCACATGTATATAGATGTGCGTAGTGATTGAAAGTTAGAGAAAGCTTCTAAAAAGCCGACTTTCGAGGTTTTGAGAGTTAACCCGACATTTCCTTTCCCTGACAGGTTGGTTTAACATAAAAGATAGTGAAAAGAATGTAAAAATACTGAACAAATACATAAAAACTAAGTGTAAAATAATGTTAAAATATTCAGTCGTAACGGGTGTTCCAGAGAAGTTCATAACATGTAAAAAAATCGATAAAAATCCCAAAAATAAATAACTTCTACTGTGGTTAGATGTTATTAACGTTCTATTGTCTAAAAGTTCATGCATATTTTATATTATTTTTTATCGAAAGTATGGAAAAATATTACGTTGATTTCGTAGCCATTTTGCGTCGAATAAACGTTTCTTTTTTATCAAAAAAGATGGGAAATAGAAATGAAAATCCACCCTATTTAGTTACTTAGTTAGAAAGGAAAAAGTGTAAATATACGAAGAATTTTAAAGTGAAATAAGATAGGTTACAAACTTGTATCATGTGCAATGTATTTTTCGAGAAAAATGAGAAAACAAATGAAATTGTAATACTACATTGCTGTAAAATTGCTCTTTCAAAAGATGAATCATATTGATCAAAGGTCTCTTTGTAAACTCTTTCGGAAGGAATAGAAAGTAAGAGCTGGATTACAATTTCAAAATGCCAAATTGGATGAAATTGAGCAATCAAACTGTCAAATAGTTCCGAGTGAAATTAATTATCCGAAAAGGATCAATTGTGGTAACCAACACACATCCAGTTACGAGCAAATTAGCAAAGATTCCCTTTTCCGAAAGAACCATCAAGTTCTTTTACTTTGTTCACTCCTATTTTTTACTCCAAATCTATATCTTTTCGACATTTTCTGACTCAACCATTTCATAAAGGATGTGGTGACAAAAAGCAATGCGTGTTTATAAAACTATATTTATAATGAATTCTATAATACGGCCTTAACTTGGTGGTAGTTTGTGGTTTGTGGTGGTATGAAAGTAATAATAGGAAAACACTAGTACACTACCATAAGGTACGAATCTTCTGATAGTGTACAAGTGTTTCCCTTTTATCATTCTCAATTATCATATTAAGAGCTGCTTGAGATTTAAGAGTTCAGGTTGCTATTCTCAGAATCTAGGGTTCAAAACCTCGTTCATTTGATTATCAGGCAGAGGAATGCTTGCGTACATCCAATACTGCTGTTGAGTATAGAACGCATGGTTTTAAGGCCGTAAAATAATCTCTGAAACCGATCCTATCATTGCTAGTATATCTCTAATACCCACCATGGATCATGGAATTAAGAGGAAGAAATATATACTACTTAAACATCATCGGGTGGAAATATATACGTATTTAATGCCTGAATTTGCAAAGGATTTAAAAACGCAATCTCTATACCTTCTGCTAGAAAACTCTTCAGTGCTTCCCCTAATTTATCCTATGGGGACGAGCGGCTTGATGTATGAGACTTCACTTTCCAAGTCACCCGTAATGAAAGACTTTCAGCATTCCATTAATCCATCAATCATTTCCAACATGCACAAGCTACACCTAACGCGACGGCTATTTATTGTCACAGCACGTCAGAACCTCCCTCCTAATTACATGAGTGAGCGATCCTTAGCCTGTTCTATCATTAATAGATTGATTTTTCATAACATTAGGAAGATAAATAAGGTAGTAGTTATTTACTTTTGATACCGCAACGAAGGATACGATAACCCTAGGATAGAGAGTTTAATTTTGGGAAATATAACTTGTTATATATGTTATAACGGTTACATTTTCTTTACTTTGAACCTGGGCTGGATCCTATGGTTACATTTTCTTTACCTTGAACAGTTTTACCTTGTTTTCATGGTTCTCTCAGTACTCCCTTATATATTTTAGCCATTGACTGCTTGAGCTTTTCTCCACAGATTTCAGAATCTTTCACCTCATATTATATATATATTTATATTCATAGATACATATATTCCGAGTAGGATTTGTCTTTTATGCACTCGAAAAGTAGAAGGCTCGGGAATAAGAAGAAACAAGAGCAACAGTTTGTCGGGAAAGGAGTGCAGAATTTACGCAGCAGAATATAACTGGAATGTTTAAATGATCTAGTAGTTTTTGTAAATAGGATACGATAACTAGATACGATCTGTTATAAAGTTAATAATTAATGTTCGTCCTCTACATACAAGTGATAAATAAAAGTATTCATATTCTTCATATTCTTTTTCTGTGTAATAAGATACTAAGGTTCATTAACAATTTTTTACTGTGGATAAATACTATGTTTTATTGATGAAGATAATGTATTCAAATTACTTGCTTCTGCTGTTTGTTATACGGGCAATACTGAAAAATATTTAAAAATATATTTCCTCTGATCCATCTATCATTTATATTTTTCACTCTTATGCAACGCTCGAAATTTATCGGAGAGAGGCGAAGTTTTAAAAATGAATATCATCAAATTGTACGTATTCTACAAAATTTGAACTATTTTCAATGCTGAATCCAATCATTAGCCGAACGAAATTTCCTATATTCAGTCATTATAACATACAGTATTCAATTCAATTCCTCCAATGAAACGAGCAATCACCTAAAATTGACGAACCGTATGAAATTTCGCAAAATATCGTTAAAATGTTTTCAGCATCCGTGCGTGGGCTTGGAAAAAACATTGGAGCAATTTTTTCTCATAGTGATTAAGGATTATTCAAATTTTAAAGGTTAATTTACTCCTGTATCGATTTTGCAGTCTCTATTCCCGTTATTGGAGATCATTTCCCCGCACCGATTATTCGCGGAAAATTTCATCCGCTGTCCACACCAGTTTTCCACAATCGATTCTATTAAAGAGAGGCTAAAAAGATGTGCACACTCTCCAAATTATCATCAAAGGATGCTCATGAAAATCTCGATCGAAATTTTTATCGGAAGAAGAATTTAATAATCTACCTTGATGCTGGAAAGAAGGAGTGCGTGCTCGAATTCGATTCGGGTACGTCATTCGCAGGATATTGGGTTCAGTTCGGCTGTTATCACTCGTTACACTCGTATCACCGTCCGTCGTTCCAAAAAGGGGAACGTTTTATGACGAAGTTATATTCTTATATAGAGAAAATAAGCCTGAAAAAAGGGTCGTTACGAGGAGAATATATTCAGCAATCGAATCTTACAAGAAGAAGATATTTCCGTCAGTCATTTCATATTTGTTGCGCGTTGCGAAAGCTTCATTACGCCGCCCGACAGTTGCATTCGTTGCGTCGCTGTCACCGGCACTGATATCCACTATCATTTGTTTGTCGCCACAATGGCGGTCGACCTTCGCATGGGAGCCCATTTACATTTCCCGAATTAAGTAATTGAGAAGCTGGGATATATTTTACTCCAATAGGAGAAGAACGCGGACGAGCCTGAATAGACCATGGATACCCATTGTTTACATGAAGAATATTAGCTTTTTCATTGGTAGAGAAGGGATTTACGGACAAAAGAACTCGAAGAAATGCCATCTGCCAATTAGTAAAGTGAAGAAGGTCTTCGATATAAGTAATTTAAGTGACATTTACGTAATTGCTTGTATTGATGGCTCAGTATGACGACTATCCAGTGTGAGTAATTGGAGGGTTTTTAAAAAATTAATTAACGTCGTGGGAGGTTGTATGTTTTTGAATAGAAAGGAAATTTCATTTGCTGGAAGGAGAATTGAAAGGGAAAAATTACTCCAAGTGTATGAAATTGTGTATTAAATCGCTATTCTACATAAAAATCGAGACATTGTTCTCTTCTTTTAAAAGAACGAGAGATGTTGAGAACAAGCTGAGTTATACAAGATTCAAATTTTTTTATCGTTGAAAGATTTGGCGAGAATGGGAGTGGAGCTTGGCATACCAAAACCGTATTTGAAATTTATAATCGCGAGTTACCGGATTATTTGGAAATAAAGTAAACGGATCATTTCCTAATTTGGCTATATATCTTCTTTCTTTTGTTTCTCTCTTTTGTATTTTTAAATATTTGAATTTATTCTCCAATTGTGATGAAGATTCAAACATAAGTAACATACGAAAATATAAGTTTTCTTTTTTTGTTGTTAGGGTCTAAAATCTTTCTCAGAGATATGTACTCTATTTTCAGTAAGAATTCTAAGACTGTATTAAGATATGATTTTATTTAGAGGCATTAATAGAATCTTGGAGTTATGAATCTCATTTGTTCATCAAACGTGATAATATTTTCATTTATCTTCTACGGTTCTTAATAGAATTACTTTGGTTTTATTTGTGTTTAATAACTTAAGTATCAGCTCAGAATTTATTTAGCTAAAACTTACTCAAGCTAGGCCGTCTTCAAGACAGTTGCTTCATTTTTATAACTAAGGAATCAACACAATCGTAATACTTTAACACTTCTTAGCTCATACTATAATTTTTCATAAATTGAAGTTTATCTTTAATTTCAATTCAATTTAACTTCAATTTTCTAACCATGCACACAAAGATTTAGAAGCGATTTTTACTGGGCTTGCCACACTATAAAATCTTTTTGGTGTCAAATAAATTTAAAACATTTTTTTGTTAGATTTTCCAGCAAAACAGAATTTTAATTTCTCTTTTTAGAGCAATCGTTATTGATCAGTGTATCTTCTCATCGTAGAATTCCTTTTTTGTAAACCGTTTCTCTAATCACCTCTGTTACAACCCAATTAATCCAAACATTCGATCCGTAATATTTACTTTCGGCAATAAAATTTAATCCAATTTGTTTCCATTCTTGTTTAATCTAGTTAATTAAATCAAATCAATAACCTATTCACTGGAATGAATTAGCGTTGGATGAATTACGCTACAAATCGAGATTGATTTAATTATAAAAATGCGGAATTAAAAGAAACATCCCTAATAATAATTAACATTGTCCATTTTGACCATTGTTCTTTTAGGATATTATTTGCAGGGAGGAATTGACAAAATGGGGGAACTCTTGTACTAATTTCTGTCGTGCCTTCATTCACTGCTCTTCGGAGAGACGGCCATGGGTCGATTGTACTGTCGATTGACGTTTGATGGATCTTTCTTGAAAGCTTCCGGATGCAGCACAATGGGAATCACTTACTTTCAATCCCCATCCTTCTTCTTTAAGTACCATATTCATCCTCAAAGTGAGCTTTTGACACTGTTCACCGGTAAACTTAAAATTCAACGTGCAAATCTCAAAGTCTTCCTTAAAGCTTACGGTTTTAGGATTTGGTTTCCGTATTTCCTATTTAGTTATATTTATATATAAGTTTATTAAATAAAAGTATAAGGTTTGAAAATAAGTCATCATAGTTAATAAAATATCTTTCGAATTATGTATTTTACACATGCTTAAAAATCCGTTGTCTATTGCTGTGCCGTAATGAAATAATTATATAAATATTCATACCTGCATTTCGTCTTTTTCAAAGACATAACTCTGATTAAATTCTGTATTAATTCATTTCAGAATTCATCCACTTTCCTCCACATTAATTAGTTACTCAGAATCATTTTATTAGCAATTTATTTCTTCAAGCAATACCTCCTTACTTCTTATAATCTTGTTTTATAAACTCATAAATATAAATATTCTATGTCAGATAGCTCTAATCATATTCTTTATAATTAGAGATCTTTTTAAAAATCTTTTGTTAAACATTTATACCATAGTGATCTTTGTGGGTATTTACTCCGTCATCGATCGTAAAATTTTGCAAGGGAATATATAGGTTTGCCTAGCAAAATACCATTCCATGCCTGAAGATGTAATTTTATATTATGAAACCGGTAGCGAATATAGCATATTTTCTGTGGAAATTTACAAAGTTGTTTTTATTACTATGGTATTCCACGAAGTCACGCCTTCTCATACAGATTTCCGCTAGTTTACTTTTCCAAGGTAAACAAGGATCTAGTCAAGCGCTCTTTCTAGATATCTCGGCCAGTATAATATTCAGAAATACCACAACTTTTTAATTTAAATTTCTGGGGAAATTATTTAATTTCATCCACTTGGTTACGTAAAGAGACGAGAACAACTGTTCCTTCGATGTTGGAACATGAGTTTTCCGAGCGAGCGAATTCAACGAAAGGAGTTGGTGATTCGGTGATACCGACCTTACCCCTTTGTTTACGCTCAACTTTGTTTAGTATTGAGTCAACTGTGAAGAATTAGGGATGGATAACTTTCAAAATGTTGATCCTCTTTGAATAAATCACCGGTCTGGAAATTCTTGATGTCACCGTTGGTTAGATACACTCTCCTTGGAGTTACAAGTGTTATCATATACGTATCCACGTCATAACGATTCATTATTTTGATTTTATCACCACGACCTGCTTATTGGAAGAAAGATTAATTAAGGAATCCCAAATGAAGACATCTGCTACTCACTTATTATATCAACTAAAAAATCGTTCTTGCTTTCAAAATTATAAAAAATACTTAATAAAATAATATAAATAATTTTTTATAAATAATATACCAAGTTATATTGAGTGTTTTCGTAATTAGAATGAACTTGGTAGACGTGGAACTTAAGTATTTTTATACAGAAGTAAATATATATATAGATATAGTTTAGCAGAGTTTTCCATCGGAAAATATATATATATATATTCCTTATATTTTTATGGAATTCTGTAAGAGTTTTAATACCATATATATTACTTTATCTTTGATAGTTAATGAAAATTAGGTATTACCAAACTCTTTGATAAATTGTAAGCATCAATTAACTATAAGAATTTCTTTCGGACATACATATACACGGACGGACGGGCGGATATTAATATTCAAACATATTTGCTTTGGAGGGATTATTCTCTCTTTTACATCATATTCATTCCATATTGTACGAGATTCTGTTATTTCCCCCAATAAATTTTCATTTACGTTTGAATTTCCTTAATCAGCGGGCTTTTAATTATGAAACCGTTTTGCGTTATACAGTTATTCAATCAAATAAGCAATTTGCAACTTAATTTTTCCTTTCCAAGTTAATAACGAATAACCACTTTACATTACCTTAATCATATTAAAATGTCACATTTACTTAAATAGAAGTATATACCGAAATTTGATGAGGTGAACCAACTTTTATTTAATGAAACCTATCTACGAATATTCCGATGGAAAACTCTCGATGAACAATTTAATGATTGAATTCTTCCAAATCCGAAAATATTTTAAATAAAAAATGATTTCTTTCTGCGGGAACACAGGATTAAATTTCGAATCCTTTAAAAGGTCGCATGTAAATATTTGATTTCAATTGAGGAACGGAATAAAATTCCTGAAATTTTTATTTGAATGACCACTCGAATATTTTGTTGCCTCTATTGTATTGTATTGTGGTGATAAATGTACGAATTTCAGAACAAGTTGAATGCGGGGAATTAAATTATTTTTCGCTTGTTGGAATGTGAAAAAAACGGCAAATTCTTGGACTCGCTTACTTTATCCTTTGGCATGGAAAATATATTGGACCGAATTGAAAACTACAGAAAGAGATGTCAGTTCGCGGAAACTTTTAGGGTGCGGGCTGTTCGAGAAGAATGGGAAGCTTAAGTGGACTGACATGATGAGGTATGAGACATAAGAAGAATAGGAAAGAATAGTAAACTGATAGGAAAGGTAGACTGGGAAGACACGTAGATGCCTCGGCTTAAGGTAAAGGAAGGCTCGATCAGACAAGCGATTTGAGAGCAGTTGAAGGTTAGGGAAAGACATTTTTCAGAATTCCGTTGCTTTCACTATCTGAAGAAAAAGTGATGAAGATTTCACTGAATACAAGCTGAAAGAATGAAGCGACAAGTTAAAAGTACATTGTACTTACTGGAGTCTGATAAGAAAATACTTAAAAGAACTGTAGAGAGCAACAATTGAATTTTATGATATATAAACTAAAAATTTAATTATTATGAATCTATATTTTATACTCAAGTTATTCTTAGAATCATACTTCAATACTATAATTGGCATAGACCTTCAATATTTTTTATTAAAGCGTGTTAGGAAGTGTAAGGAATTAGTAAATATAATGACTATAAATAAATTAAAAAATCCACTTTTTATAAAATTTTAGATAACATCCTATACTGTATACGTACGAAATATATCACTCAAGATACGTTCCGTATTACGTGATATTCTAAGTAAATAACTGTGATGAATTATTATATGACGAGAAATATAGTCAATGAACTGAAAAAAATTCGTAACTTATTTTTTGAAAGTTTGATTCAATGTTTCTTTCGTGGAAGTGACAGGATATACGGAATTTTACATCAGAAACATTTTAACGTGGTAAGGAAGTACTAGAGTTACTTTGTAAAATTATAAATATGGTTACTAAGTGATGAGAAGATTCTTTCGTAGGATTTGAAATTTTCTGTTTTTAGTATATTTCAAGGACAGACTAAATAGCCTTTGAAACGCTAACTTCTCGCAAGTATGAGTAATGATAGTAAAACTAAACCCAGTGTAGGTATTTCAGATTCCTTACGAAACGTTGAGAATTTAGATGAAATATATAACGGAATAATCTGTTTACGTTCTCCCGCACGTAGCTAGAGGATACATAAATGTGATGAGGATTTTATTCGCTAGATTTCCTCCATCGAAGGGAATCCACTCCTTCGAGAAAGCGTTGATGAATGGATTTTGCGGTTCAAAGAGATACGAAATCACGTTTGAGATAAAAGACACTCTTTTCCCGAACCGCTGTCATTCCGGGATAGGACCACTTCCGATACTCGATCCATCTCTTCCCAATCCAGGAAATTTTCGAGAATAAAGGAAAATTCCTGCGACCTTACAAGAAGGAACGTTTTCTTCTTTGCTAAAGTAAAAGGTGTACCCTGAGGATTTCCATATTATTTTCCCAGTCCAATTCCTTTGAGGACGAGAAGAGGAATGGAGCCATAAAATATTCCGCCGCTCGTTTTTTTTTCTCCTTTGTTGTGCATCTTCTTCTCATTACCCACGCCATCAAATTACTTCTTTCCTTTACGTCTTGCCATACGAAGAGGGGAGGAAATGCTACAGAGACGATACTCTATTATGAAAATGTCACGATACCCAACGGATTCCCACACTGAGTGTTTGTGTCTCTAAAAATTAAGGATATTGATATCCATTTGAAGTGCGTTAATATTTTAGAGATGCTTCGTATGCTAATGCTTGAGATTGCTACGAACTGTACCTTTTTCAGTTCATTTAACTCGACCGTCGCTCTAATACATAGCATACGGTAACTCAGTAAATAAGTAGCAAAGTATATAAGTTTTGATTTTATTTGTTACATATTTTATAGTTCCGTCATCCAGAAACATTTCCATATATTTCTGAATCTGAAAGAACTTTACTAAGCTTTAGTTATTTTCTAAGTTTAGTTATAGTTTAATATCTTCATATCATGCACCATAATAGAAAATCTATCCTGTGTATTTTACTTCTTCAAGGCTATTTCGAATCATTATTTACCCTCACAATATAAATATAAGATTTTTTTTCAATCGATGACAAAGCTCAGCGGAAAATAAAAACTCAGTTCAAGAACTTTCGAGAGAAATTCTTTTCTCTTCCGAATTACACCAAGAAAGAGAGAAATTAAACGGAAAACGACCTGAAAGATAATTATTCATGAAAATTAAGAAGAAAATGAAAACAAAACAAACCTTCCTGAACTAAACCTTTATTTTATTTATCTTTCTTTTATTTACTATTCTTTTCAGTGTACAAAACTTCAGTTGAATGTTACGGTACAATAGAAACATCGAAATAAATAAAGGAATTTTTTATTAAGATTAACGTTACCACTTTGATCCATATGGTAGCACTTTTTGTTTTAATCCAGTGCGGGAATATTTTAATCAATCTATAGCGTAACGTTCTCGTTCCACAGCTCTGATGAGGTCCCTGAAATTATTCCCCGGCTAAATGCGAGTTTTCAAAGTTAATGCGTGTGGAATAAGAATCGGGCGGTAGGCAGCGCAGGAAATTGTGGCGAATCAACGCTTCGTTTTTGTTACTCAGTATAATCGAATGAAAAACGCGGCAAATTAATTTCCGACGCCATGTTGAATCTGATTGACGAAAATTTTCACGACCCGGATCATTAAATATGTACATTCGCAAACGACCGTATCGATGCTCGTAGGACTGGAAAAAAACACTTCGAGAAAACAAATGAAGTTGCCCTTTCCGCTCTTCATGGCAGAGTATCGTCATAGCAGGAAAACAAGCTGGAATAACAAGAGGCAGATGTAGCGGATAATTTTAATAGTGTACTAAAATTTTAACTAGACGCTCTGCCAATCAAATACAGAGTAGATATTTCGATCAATCGAACAATCGATCCTTCTTCGTTCTACAAAGCTTTTCAGAAGTTGAAACAGCGTGTCAATCAACTGATGTTATTTCAATCCCATTATTGATGTAAAAGTTTACAGCGTTTATTTCTAACCTAAGCACGAAAAACAGATGCAAATGGTTTGTATCGATCACGTCAAATATCGCGAATGGCGATCATTGTTGATTATTGTTGACGAACCAACAGCAATGAAACTGCAGCTATGATGATAATGATTAAAATACTCATTACTTTCCAGCAGAAAAAAATGCTTTTATGTATTAAAAATCCTTGATTGAAAAACCTAATCAGTTGAAACTTCAATACGTAGCAAAATTGTAACGTATATACGTATCAAATTTTAACGATATATCGCAAATTTGGGATATAACGGCATTATCTCTTCCAATGATCTGTAGATACATTATTAAATAGCATTTCCATAAAGAGTAAAAATATGCACTCTTCTAACAATAAGTTCACTTGTATGTCATTGCAGTAGCCATTGTATTTGATATTGCTAAGCTATCCATAGCTTTTTGTAATTATAAGTTCTGATGCTCAAGATTAGGTCCCAGCAATTATCATAGCTCATCTTTCAGCTTTACTTTAAGAAAATCCTAATATTTTTCATGAAAATGGGAAAATATTGTGATTATGAGTATCAAGTAGTGATAATTATATAAAAAATGTTGTATTTATTCCAATAACGTAAATTATGATATTAACATTTGCAAATCCTTTATAATGATCCATATGCAAACAGAAATAATAATTGTTGATTTTTATATTTCTTATCTAATCATAATTGAATTCTCTCTCATTTTCTATTTGATTACTATAAAATTACATAAATAAGAAGAAATGTATAAAAGTTTTCAGTCATTTGATTTTGAAAATTAATGAACAACGTCATAAATGATTTTGCCATAAAATTACTCAATTTCTGTTAAATCGGCTCATATGATTTAATAAATGCTGTATTAAATGAAGCGTTTGCATTTGATATTCATGAGACAAAATGTGATGCAATATTTCAATCATCATCTGCTATTTTCAAAGTAATTACTTGTGATACTCTTTGATGTCCATAACTACATTCTTTGCCGTAACCATAACAGCTGGAGTGTGGAGGTGAATAGTAAACAAACTCTTTCCTTGATGTCATTTTCAATCTGCATATATTACAAGTGAAAAAATGAACGTATTCACAGTGTTTTATTCAGATTTACTCAAAGCTGGAACGTTTATCCGATATAAATGTGTCTTAAGTTTGAACGAATATTAATCAATATTTCATGTATCCATAAAAAAAATTTTCTTGGACATAAAAAACATTCAATTACGCGATGCATTAGTCTGATGTAACGTAAATAAAAAGTTTAAGTCATTCCTTTTCTTGCTTTATTTGATACACACATATATATATATATATATATACATAAATATTCAAATTAGGTACTTCCATTTCTAACTAAACGTAATTAACCAAGTATAATTAAAGTTCATGTGAGTAAATCGAAAAATAAATGTATTATCTTTTAATCGAAAACAACAGAATACCAGGTTCATTACGGACCGGAGACATCAAAGCAGAGCGAAGGTTAATGTAAATTTAATCTTTCTATATTTTAAAACTTAGTTTCTTCCATAATTAGAGTCATAATTAATGTTTAGGCCTCTGTTGGTGAAAGAATCGGCCACAAATCTCGTTTGAGAAGAAGCCTTAAGCGGCTGTCCAAAAATTATGCCATTCATACGCCATAAGCCTTTTATCCAATGCCTCATCATAGGCCTGCGGCAGGTCGACAGTGGAGAGGAAAATTGATATATTGGACATAATATCAGAGGTTGAAGATATATCGCCGCCCAGGTACAGATATATGAAGGAAATATCCGATTTTAATAAAAAAACGATGTTCCCGCCCACGCATCGGAGTCCCCTGTATCAATACCTGCTCGGCCAGGGAACCTTCCCTCTAGTCCATGAGGGAATTTAGAAATATTCTAGCATCTGTAAGAAATTCGTCGCAGAATATTTTCGGAAACGGGAGTGTGGAATTCTTTTGAAACGGTTCTGGTCTAATTGAAATTTGAGATAGCTCGTTCCAGTTAACTCGGCAGGATTTAAAGATAATTAAAATCGAAACTTTCCTTTTCTCGCGAGGAAATGGAGACTTCTGTATTGCATGAGTTTTATCCGTTTCTCTCCCGGTAGCATTATTTATATACACTTGTTTTAGATTGGTCCGCTTAAATCTTCCGACTGTTTAATGATATTGAGAATAAAAAATCATACATCTGTCTTTATGACGAGATATATTATTCATTTTTAATCAGGTAATTATATTTATTCACTATAATTTATTCTGAATATTAAATACTGTTTTTTTATCTACACATCTTTAAAAAATCTACTTTCATCTACTAATATTTATTATATAATGGAAGGAAAAAAATACTCGGGTAAAACTCTTAAATATCTCATAGGGTTATTTTCTCCAAAAATGTGTGTAAAAACAACTTAAGATAATTCCAATTTTTGTTGAGTTAGTTCAGCTAAACTACACCCACCTAAAGTAAATCTATTTACCAGGTTGGCTTTCCACACATTCGTTTAAGATAATTAGCATTTCTTTTATTAGTTCTCACGTAAAAGAAACGTTCTTGAGTTTTATGAACATCCTGTTTTATCTTACATCTGAAATGAAGGGGATGTTATTTTCAACGGTTTATTTGAGAAATCTCTAATATTCTCAGAAATTACCTCATAGTAGCAAAAATAAAAGGTTTGCAAAACGTTTTGTGATTATGAATCATAATAAACTGATCTCAACAGCATTCAGAAAAACTCAAACATGCGTCTTTAAAAAAATATTATCGATGAACGTCTTTTCTCAAGAGAAAGTGGTTATTCTTAGATACATATTTAGATTATTTATTCAACCTACTATAAGAAATTCTTTTTGGTTGTCAAGTGTCTAAAAATAACTGGAGCAAAATAACATAAACAGATGCAGCCAAATTATATTGAATCATTACAATATATATTTTTTAGACATTAATGAGCGATGACTGTAAAGTTTAGTGTTACGCGAACTATAATTTACAATAAAAATTAATAAAATATTCATAATTGATAAATATAAATGGATTAATAAAAATTTGATAATAAATTTTGTCTCTTCCATTCCGATAATCTATACGGTCACTTAAAATTTTTCTGCTTTTGGAATCGATATATTTTTATCTCGAATCAGATGTTCTTTAAGAATTTTCACGTCAATTTTTGGAATAAGGTTAAAATTTTATTTCATATTCTCTCCAAAAAAGATTTCCCAGGGAAAAAAGTATGGAAATCCAATCAGAAATTCCGTAAACACAGATTTAAAATATCCTTTTCATTGGGTGGAACTAAAACTGTGCACTGGAGAGGTAATATTTTTCAGGATTTCACAGGAACAAACCGAACTGAAATCCATACGTCATACGAGCGTAGGCTATGGGATTAGAATCTTTTGATGTATTCTGCTTCGGTCACACGTTAAAAAATATAAGCGATTACAGAAAGCGTGTTTCGCATTTGAATAATTTCCGAGCACAAACCTGAATTAGAAATAGAGGAAATGCTTATTTTAGAGCGAAGTTGAGCTCTTCTATTTATCCTTAGAAATGAAGGATTAACTGAAATATTTCCAAATACGTCTTATACACTCATGGATTTAAACGAGCGGCTTCTATATCATCTTTATCCATTTCATATGTAACTACGATGCAGGTTTATTACTTTGCTGTTGTTAAAATCGCGATACACGTACTGGCCCTAAGAAATGCGCGGTTCAGTTTGAGAGGAAAAGAGACAATTAAATAATTTAAGGATTAGATAATGTAAGGAATCGTATTATTTTAGAATTTTACGTTAAAACAAAACATTTATAACCTGAATCGAACTAAGTTTCAGCCTTTATCTAATATGTGTGGGAAAGTCTTTGTAATATAAATGTAAACGTCTCAGATTACGATTGCAAATTGAGTGTTTAATGTTAAAGTGAGTTTAAAATTTACATTAATATTTCTTACAATTATAAAAAGTTAAATAGATTTTTATCAATTCGTAGAGCCCACTTGTCGTTGAAAATTCTAAGGAACTTAGAAGAAAAGAAAATGTTACCACTATAAAAATAAATGCGCCAATCAATTTATGAATATTTATTGTGAAATATCTAAGGACTCGTTGAAGTGATATACTTAAGTTTTGACGTGTTATAAGTATTGGAGGAAAAGATTAATTTCTGCGTACGTTTATAGAAAATGATTTCCACGTAATAGAATGAAAATTGTTTGATAATCAAAATCCCGTTGCCAAAATCCAAAAGTCTCGATTTGTAAATAGGGTTTATTAATCGTAGGCAACAAGGATTCCCTCAAATTCATACGTTAACATGAGCTTACAATTTAAAGGGAATTTTGTAAGACAATCGATCACGGAAGACGGATTTTATAGTTAAAGCTTACGATACCGCACATGAGTACTTGCTCAACTCTTTGGAAATCCTTACCGTGATTTAAAAATTTATAATCGATAATTTTGTCGTAATAAGCAATAAATCGTGTTCATCTGATGCAGAATTTGATAGAGCTTCGAAGTCCAAAAACGATGGCGAGCTTCAGAAAAGTAGCCTATATTTTTTTTATGGAGGATAAACATGTAATTTTATCACGTTCTGTAACAGGAACACCTCTTTTCCATCAGAGAAAGTGGTAAAAGCTCGCAAGGCGAAGAGGGAACGAGACGATAACATCCGGTAACAGGTGATAACTTTGAGTGCCTATTTAACGAAGCGCATATCGAGAACAAGTCATTTTATTAAAAATCTTTTATCGGAAGGTGATTACGATATGCAGAGAAAGGACCTGATGTAAAAAAGGGATTCTGAATGTAAATTAATGCATCATCCATGTACTTTTGAGTGTAGTATTATAAGTTTCTTTTGCTAATTAGATTAATTAATCCTAATATTTTAAGATACGTTCCTTGCATATGATTGATATTACTTTAAAAGTTATGATATATACTCCTTCTGAATATTTATGTCAAGGCAGGCAAGGTAGTAACTCCAACTGATACACCAAATGTTTATAAATTTATAATAAAAGCAAATTTTATGATATCAGTAACTTTTTATAAATCTAGGATTTCGGAAGATTGCACGATGTAAAGAACCTGTGAAAATCCTGTCTTCAGTTATAAAGGGCGACCATTCTGACATCGATTGTTGAAATAATTCTATAATATTGTTGCGTGTGCATCGTATTATCTGATCGTGGTGAAATAAACTTCGTATGGTGCGTATGTATAGATGTTTACATCTTCCTTCGCGTGTACTTGGGGCAATTTTCGAAATTAAAACAACATACTATGAAGCAGATTACCTATCCAGCTATATTACTGTGAGAATATATGACGTCAATAAATAAACAACTGTCACGAATTTTTCTGCTAATTTTTACTGTGCTTCTTAAAGGTGAACTTATATCCATGTTAGAAGAAAACATATCAAATTCTTAAAAGTTAGCGTCCTTATAAATATAGTATACACTATCATCAGAGTAGATTCAAACACCTTCGAAGGAAGCATTCTATAAAAATAATAATTCTGAGGGATTTAAGAACGAATAAATTCTCTGACAATGAATTAAATAATCACTTCTTCTACGAAGCGTATATTCCAAATATTTCGGGAGTTATTATTTGAGAAGATTAAAAAATTGGAAGAGATAATACTATCATCGAGATAATATTAACTTATTTACTTCTGCAGGGAGAGTTTCATCGCAGATTCTATTCCAATTCATCAAAAAGGAAGGATTAAAGTTGAAGTTGTATCCAAAGGAGAAAGGAAAATACTTTAAACAAAATCGAACTTATATGAAAATACTTTATTAGGGATGTTACAGTTTTTCTTATTAAATATTGTAGTTAAGCCTAATAAGTTTATATATAACCTTCATAAACTTTACTATAACTTTAATTTAGTTTTAATCGAAGAAAATTAATTCAAGATCTCCGTATGACTCAGAAGGAGTAGAACAAACGATGCTGATTTACTGAAGCCAATAACACGCGTAATCATCCATTACCAAACATGATTAGTCAATTAAAATCGATGTTTTTAAAACCGGGGAATTGGTTTTCGGATCAAACTGCACGTAACATAGGATTGCAGCCAAAGCAATTTAGCTGAGATAACAAAGCATCTCCTTGAATATCGCGTGGGATATGCGAGAACCTGTACTGAACACAATACTCTAAATCAACGGAGTAATTAACCTAAATCACATTTGCACCAATCGCAGAGCGTTATTTGCGACCCTGAACTGTGTTTGAACTTCATTTTTACGAAGGATATGATTTCCTGTTAATTTGATTTGATTTCGAAGCCTTAATGTTTTGAAGGTATTATTACGATAAGGATTGTTTCAAAACGTCCGTTTCCATAGCACCAATGGATAATTTGATTACAAAATGTCGTCTCAAATGTTTTTTCAGAGTATGACTGTGTATTTTCTGTAAACATTCTCTCTCTTTGACCGAAACAAAACGAACTCCTCCTGTGCTTTGGTCGTTTTTCAATCTTATATATTTTTTTAACCAGAAAAAAGACCCGAATATCAGGAAAAATTGAATACGGCATTTAAAAAATTATGGCTAAACAAGGAGTTAAAGAAAATACTCGATGATTTTGTTATTTCAAAATCTTTTCTTTTTAGCGTCCAAGATGTAACTGTTTTGTTGTGAAGAGATTTGGGCGACATTTATGCTGATTAAGTTTATATCCTCCCAATTCCAAAATACATACCAACGTTAAAACAATCGTACTATATGTTTTGCATCCCTCTATTCCGCTCATAAGTATCTGCATTTAAACGTAATAAAAATCATTTGTTATCAAATATTAACAATAAAGTTGGATATGAAAATGCAATAACTCAATATACATATTGATTTGATTTAAAGAGATGTTGATAAAAGATAGGATGGATTGAAATTAGAACGTTAAAACGTGCGCTTTTTTCACTTCTGTTTAACATTGTTAAAGAGGTATTGATTGATAAATAAAAGGGAAATGTAAATGAAACATTGGTCTTGTATCGGAGATTTCTTGAATCACACAAGGGAACGAGCAACTTTCATTTGACTTTGAAATTGCAAGAATTGAGAATGAGTCCCAACGTATCGTCATGGATAAATACACCCGTTACCATAAAAGAGATAGGAATTGTCATTTTGTATGTATCTCACCGTAAGGGATATCGAAGATTTTCTGAAGCTCAAAGTGACTGCATACCGTTGGAATAAAACATAATATTATGGGGGTGAATAAAAGGTTTCATGTAGAGGTGTGTTAGAGTTAAAAATAAACCTTGGAAAGTGATAATTCTTTTTGTTCAATTCCGGAACGCAATAAACCCCAATATATTTAATCTCGATTCAAATATTAAGGTAAAGGTTATTTTTAAGAAGAGTACAACAGAAGGGATGGATATGTGTTTCTACTCGGCACGAAAGAGCGTGCAACTTTTCACGAAGTTTTGCAAAATGAAAATTAGCGATATGAGTAGAACTCGAACCCTCACTTGTCGAGTATTTCGTTATGTACGTATGCTGAACACTACACCACCATTCCGTGTTTTTCAAAACACGTTACATTAAAGCAGTAGGAAAGAACATGGAGACCTGGGTTCGAGTCCCGGTCATGTTGCAATTTTGCACATTTGTTTAAACTCTCCATTCGTTATTCTTGTCATCGCTCTCACCCATACGTAACGTTTGTAGTTCTTCATTGTATTTTCTAGTGTACACCGTTCAATACTTCTTTGCTTTGAAGCCTTTGTATAATTTTTAATCGTCACCCAATTTCCTTTTAGGAGTGTCAATACAAGTCAGATACATAGGTGAAAGTCCTTCCTCTTCAGTTTTATGAGCATTCTCGTTATGTTTATAATTTTGCTGGTGTCAATATATAATTCTCCTCTTGACAGTTTGTTTTAGGCAATCGTAAAAACATAATCTTAGACTTCAGCGTTTAAACATTGCTACCAGATAATTCCGTTTGTCTTTCACGAGGGCTGTATTTAATTAGCTCAACACCATCATCTTACTGCTTTACTTGCTTATAAACAATATTTCTCTTTTTTATTCATCATTCGTTTTAAAATTGGCGCAATTATATATACAGACTTATTTAACATCTCGTCTAACTTTCTCATTTCGTTTATTGAAACTCCTTAACGAAAACGGAACTTAATACGAAATTCTCTCTACTTTACTTCTTCTTTAAAAGTTTTTTCATGCGCTGAGACGTACTAAATATTTTCATCATTCACTAGGGATCGACATTTTCACCACTTCGGTTGGTTTTGCAAATCGTAGAATTGCTTAAGAGAAAACGAAAATATCACAACCGCGAAACGCCGTTTCTTTCCCACGGAAAGCGTACCTCTCTTGTTTTCGAACGATATCTTATGACGCGAAGAAAGCCGGATCCCCTTTCATGAATGTTTTATCTCCGAAAACACACGGCCATTGAAGAGTTGCTTAAGATGGATTTTGGGAGAGCCGGTCGCGCGCGGGGCAGATACATCGATTTTTTTCCCCTTTAACACGTCCTTTTTTAAGATTCAAGGTAAATGAGGTTGAGAAGAATCGGAGTGCCTCCGATGGCGTAAATTTCAGTAGAAGGGCATAACTTATCGAACTCCAATATTCCGTATCTCTTCATTTCTTCCACTTCGAATGAGATAGAACAGCTGCACCGCCATAAATATGGCGTCGGACGGGTAATTTAACGAAACGAAAGACGAACGAATTTGGCCTAGATCTACCTATTTTAATGTCGCCTCTAAAATTCGAAATCATTCTCTATGGGTATCGGAGCACTCGTTCGAGATGTCCATCTATCTAAATTGAGAGATATATTCACTGGAAAATTTCCCAGAGGAGTAATTAACTTCCGAGTGCATCTTGATATTTCAACGATGCAAATGACGTATGTATATGATGTTTCGAGAACTGAGAAGAAATCAAACAAACGGACTTTTTAATTGTGACATTATCTCTGTTAACAGTAGTATTGGTATTCTCAATTTTAAATAGACCGTGTGATATGAAAGAAGCTAAAAAGAAACCTTACGAGTTTGCTTTTAGCTCTTTACCATTAAAATCTATTCATAAATTTTAATGGTGAAATTTAAATCCAAGTATTGGATTAGTATAGCTGAAACTATTCTCGAAAGGTATATAACAGGTCCTTTATATATCTCTATATATCTTTTGATATATTCTTTCCACTTTGGATTTGAACATTTGAAAGCTTACCTTTATCGACTAAGATCTTCTTAACTAACTTTTATAAAATTTATCGAAGATAAACTTGATTGTAAAACAATAAAGGTATATATTTATTTTCCTAATCTGACAAAATTCATTCCTGTATCTGTATATAAATATCAAACTATTTCGATAATTTAATCTCTTCTTGTTGCTGTCATCTTCCCAAATCTTATCCAGATCAACTAAAAACGAATTATTTTTTAAATATACGTAATAGAATAACGCTTTTATTTATTGATCTAATGTACGATTTAAGCGTCTTATTTGTTACCATATTTACGTTCTATAAAACGATTTGCGAATCAGAGATGTATTATGTTTTCAATCACACCCTTACGCCATGGCATTTGGAAGGAGTGTGAGGTAAACGATGATTTCCGTCTATCCATTAATTTCATTAATATAGCCATCCCGCCGCACTCCAGATCCGAGTTTCAATCAGATATATGAATATCATGTCCGCTAAATTCTACGCAGCAGTGGTGGCAGCTGCGTTGTCGGTTGGTAACCAAGCGAATTCCAATCTTGGACCGTTCGTAACGATATTATCCCTCACCCAATGACGTCCTTTCCATGACAATCAGGAAAAATACGGCTCTGCAAAATTACCACAATAAACCAATTTGATCATTGTCGCCAACCATTCTTACTACTGAAATAAAACTGATTCCACGAATTAATATCTTCATAACTGACGTTTCGTTCCGGGCTGAATACGTTTGCGTATGTATTATTTCGTATCACATTAATTTACATAGTTATATTATATTCATTCATTTAGGAGTACATTTCAATGCTTTACGGAATCTCTACCTTCCTTATCTCCGACTAAATACTCCTAAACGTGAGGTCAGCGCCAGAATGTTCTAGATAATACCGTACGAGAGCCACTGGTCGAATGGGGTCATAGTTGGAATCAAATGGACAGCCGCTATATAATACAGAAAGCGATGAATGACCCAAGTACATTTAGCCACGTTCGTCATCCTATTCATCATTTCACCGTCGAAACAAGCCAAAGCCATTCACTTAGTTCCGATAATATACCGTTGCACCGTCAAGAGTGGAATAATTCATCAAGACGTGTCCACGCCTCATCCGGAGCGGCTTTCAACGCTTCCATAACGAAGAGCTTCACCAAAAAAAGGTACTCAACTCCATTTGCTGCGGAAAAAGAAGCATTGCAAAGATACTCGTTTTTCAATTACATCAGGACGTGACTTGGGAAGTATTGTTTACCGATATTTGCGACTCGAAAGCCTCAGCTTTTGTTCCGTTGACTTTCATCTTTGTTCGCTTTTACGCGGTCCGGCGCAGGGCCTGGTTCCGCCCGTTTGGTTTCGCCGGATGCGAGGCCTCGGATAAAAAGGTCCGGTGGACCGTGGCCCTGATAAGAGGCCCTTTCACCCGCTGTCGCACAAATAGAGTCATTTTCACATTCGCGCTAGAGGAATATAATTTACCAGAACGCCCGCGGTGTCATTGCAGGCTTCTTCCTTATCGAACGTGAATGAAACTCTATTAATCCACCGTTCGATTACACTCGCCCTTTGAACGTAGTCTATCGTACAGAATACATTTTTGTGCGTGGTTACCGTAAAGTTGATTACTTGACTACCCTTCACGCGTACATAATGCATATTATTTGATTTGAATGTAGAAATTTTGCCAAGCGATCAGGTTTATCTCATTTTAGGATAAACGCTTTTCCTTTTTTTTTAATAGTTTTCTCTAAACGGAAGGTTATATATATTTTTTCGCCGACGGTCGTAGCGAATTCAAAAGGTCGTTAGCAGCCAAACTCGCAAATTGCTCTCGTGAGTATAGTTAAAGTGAAATACGATTAGAAAAAGTCGAAGTTATCGCTCTGCGATGGTTGTATGTTCTAAACTTTTCCAGATCCATGTTCGAATCGAAATCTTTTGTTACCCTTCATGTAGTTTTCTGGTAGATACGTAACGGAGTCATAATTTTATAATATAAAACGTGTCCATAAGGGAAGGGCTTTTTCGCGAATTTTTTTAACGTTTCAAATTAACCCAATTGTATAAAGGTTCACATATGAAAGCAAGAGACGTTCATTTGATAACCGGGAATGTTTACGTCATCAAGGATCGACCAATCGTAGCGCAAGTGTAGCAGATATTGTTGTCTTTGCAGAAATATTTAAGAGGAAATTAAAATGCCAATCTTTTAGTGCAAGCTTTCAAATGAATACGAAGCCACAATTCCAGCTTTGATGAGCCCGTGAAGTCTAAAGAGGAAATTAAAATGCCATGTGGAACGCGTTCTTGGAAAGGCGTGGTGAAAATGACTAGTTAATTATTCAAACGCTTGGCGCAAGACACTTTTCCCGCGTCATTCCGAGAATTTCAGCTGTTAGAGGATTGCGAAGAGCATTGTGCCGCTCGCAAACACTACGGCTGAGGGTTCGTCTCTTCTTAAACTGCGGGCTGTAAAAAATAAGCTCATTTCTCCGCTGAAAGTCTTACGTCATAATAGGGAGGATATAGAGCTCCTGGAATAATTATTCTAACGATTATATTATCAAATATACTTATAAACGAGACTTAGATTTCTTAATTAACTATTTTAAACATTAGTTTTGTAAGTTCTTATCTCTCTTTCGACGCATAAAAACAACTCTCTTGAATTGTTACGTTACCATGAGAATTAAATACGTAACTTTAGTCGTAAATACCTATTTTTAAGTAGTTCTTTATTTATGGTTATATACTGTGTTTCAAGATAGATTACAAGTAGCAAAACAATTACAATTTATTCAAACCAATATTAGAGAAGCATTCAACATTAACTTATGGGTATTTAATAAATATTTAATTTTTTTGCAATTTCGATATCAGCATTATTTATATAAATGTTAAAATGAAAAACTAGGGACCATATTCAAAATTCCTCTATTTATAAAAATTGAATTCTTTCTACTATAGGAGTGACTCGAAGTTTGAAAAGAGTATAGGGAACATGACTATTCTATTTATATGTTAAAAATCATTTAGAAAAGCAAAAAGAAAATTGGGTAGCTTAAGTTCCAACTACGGGATGTGTACTTATAAAGATAAAAAATAAACAGGATATCTTTACAGATAAATAAACCATTATCTTATCAAGAGATTTATCGAATGAAAGAATCATTTCGTGAAATAAAAAGAATTTGGAACTACGAAGATATCTGTATAAGAAAAGCTCCATTAATGACAAAGAAGTTGAACGAGTGGTAATAATAAGAAAAAGGAAATGTATTTCGTTGGGAAACAGATAGATTAATTGGTAATATTTTATGGCTTATAGTTGACAACGTGGTCTCTAAGTGACGTATTATCCTTATTACGTATTAATCTTTATTTACGTACGCAAAAGTGTGAAATAAGTCTCATTTTTAAGGTGTTTGAATTAAAATAAAAATTGTTCTGGAATTCGGTATTGGAAAAAAATCGAAAGAAGATTAACAGGCGAAGAATCGAAGGGGAAAATGTTTTCCACTTCCACAGAAAGAATTCTATGAGGAAAAACAAACATTTGAACGTATCACACAGCCAACACTTTGATCAATCCGGAATAATGGAGCAAGAAGGTCAAACATTTGCGGAAAGTATCGGAGACAAAGATATGCGTCTCTCTTCCGTAGTAACAGCATCGATGTTCGATTTTTGGTTCGTATGTGTTTCTCGAGATATTGATTGTGATAGTGCATCTATTTTAATTTCCGAGGGTTCATTAATATACACCGAAATGTTTACACAGTTTTTTCGAGGAATGATAATTCATTCGAAATGTTTTAAACGTACGTATGCTCCGTATTTTGCGAGATATTTGTTTGCTTGCCAGGAATCGGTAATTTTTCTTAATTTACATGTGTTAAACGGTAAAAAATCAAAAAGGCTATCGGTTTCCATGACAGTGCGTCAACATGGAACAGATCGATCAAAAAAAAAAACAAACATATCGACAAAGGGAAACGGGAGGAATGTAAATAAACAAACTTTGTCGAGAGCGCAGATTCTATACACAGTCATGGGAAAATCGAGTAATAAAATGAAAATGTTAAAAAGAAGCCGTTTTAAACTCAAACCTCTCCTTCATTGCTCTCGAAAAATTAAAGCTTCCATTAATTTTCGTATTTTGCTTTCTAATCTATAATGAAGATACATTTTGAAATAAATCGCATTAATAAGGGTGTAAAAAAATTAGCAAGTTCTAATAGCAGTCTTTAAAAAAAATAGGAAATTTTTCCAACTAAATGAATTCCATCATAGGGAAGGGGTAGATTCTTTTTACCTGTTTCACTAAATTATAATCCTTAATGGTTTTAATATTGTAATCGTAAGAGTTGAGCATGTAGTATATACTTATTTATAATTACTATAAATTAACACCAAATTTTACATTAAAATTTACTCTACATAAATGTCTTCCATCATTTACAGAGTGAGTATATTCCTTTTCAATATCCATTCAATTTTAAGATCCATTCAATTGTTCGGATTCCAAAAAATGCTTCATGTTATCAATAAACGATTTCGTAATATCCGTTGAAAGATATTCCACAATTTATCAAAGAATTCCTCTCGTATCACCGGAAAGATAATAAGATAGGTAGAAAAAATATCCACTGTAAGAAATTCCGTAAGTCAATAAGGAATTGCAAGTATACCAACTGCGTATGCTTATAATCAATTTTTGATCAACGAGTAAAAATTGAAGTTTTAAATCTTACATGTATATTCCCTTTTATGATTATCACTTTTTTATTTTATTATTATGTGCTGTCTTCGTGTTACTAAAGGATTTGTGTGCTTTTTTAATATTTAAAAAGCAGTAATGTATAATTTAAACGTAAATGTGTGCTAATTATTTCAATAATATGATACGTATTAATTTTTCTTTGACCTTCTCTTAGGATTCTAATATTTCGATTATTAAATATATATTTTTGGAAACACTATTATTGTATTAACAAACTATTATTTGTTTTATAGGTCCTTGTTACATAGATTGCATAAGAAAAATGAAAGTGAAGAAGCTAGAATTCATTCTCAAAACAACTCATATTCCTCTTCTCCGAAGATTACCATTAAATACTACTGAAGAACTTCTTAGGATTAGAAGTATTAGTATTACTTACAAGTATTAGTATTACTTAGAAGTATTAGTATTACTTAGAAGTAGAATCATTGTATTGTCGCAAATGCTAAAGGACGCCGGGTGGGAATTACTAGAAGAGAGAAGGTCGAGCCAAAGAATTAAATTATTAGATAAATTCAGGGAGAGCTCCTTCATAGAAGACGTGGAAAGTTTAATGCGTCCACCTTGTTATATAGGCCGATCGGATAATGCGAGAAAGATCAGAGAAATAGATGCGCGAACGGAGCGTTTTAAAAATTCATTTTTTCCGCGGACTATTCGCGAAAATAATCGCATAGTGAAATAGAGTCATGGTGCATGCACCCCCTGCCAAACGCCGAAAGGCGGCTCGCAGGGTAAATATGTAGATGTAGATGTATTGTTCACACCCTACCGTACACAGTATGAGTGGATATGCCTGTACGAAAGCATCGTAAATCTCATTCAAGAAGACATCTTTGAGCCGAGTACAAAAGTAAGACCAGAGGCGTAAACCTTATGGACCAATACTTTCGGGGATAGAATCGTTGAGTCGAGAGAAAGAGATTTCAACCGAATGGTCCATCCGTATGGCCATCTAGTGGGTGTATGTTTACTCAAAAACTCCGCGTGATTCCATAGCTAGAGAGCCCTTAGCGGATGCATTATCCGCGAGAGCTTAGCCAACAAACAGCACCTCATACGTTAGCTCTCTCCTCCGTAACAGGTGTCGGCTGTGACGCAACGTACTCGAGTTTGAGCTTCACCTCACTTACACCTTATCTCTTGCTCCCGTTTTCATTTGGCCTCTATCGTAATCTCTCCGCACTTGGTTGATCCTCGACCCTTATCGACACTCTTGGTGACAAATTTAGCTTGAAAAGGCTTCGTTGTATTCTCAAATCCGTTGCCCTTAGTGTGGTCATCCCTTAATCCCGTGTCGTCAACGTTTTTAACGCGTATTTAATGAAGCCATTTACAAATAATATTTTACTATCATTCGTTTCGAAGGATATTCTCGTCGGAACAAAAATGCGTGACTGTAATTGGTAAAAGTTTGCCTACCTTCAGTATTGTTATTTATTGTTAAGTTTATTTTTCATACAATAAATTGCACGTTTATAAATATATATGTAACATAATTATCACCATAATTTTAAACCAACGGGAAAAATCAACTCATTATAAATATTTGTAAGCTTTTAATTTTAATTTTTTAATAAGTGCAACACACTTTAAGCCAACAGTATTCATTTTATTTTCAAATGAAATGATGTTTCCGTAAGAAAATGAAACGATGAGAAATAAATACAATCATAGATCAACATAAAAGCATTTTGACCTCTCGATTTGCAGTTTAACTATTGCTAACGAAATTTACCCGTCAAATTTTATCATGTGAATATATTTTAATTTTAAAAACTATATTGTTATGTGTCCCATTTATCTTTCCGCTCAAACTATTGCAAACGCTGTCATGCGTGTGGATAGAGAAATTATTATTATTATTCAGAAAAATCTCAATTGAAACAAGTACGTTTGAGTTTACTATATATACTATACCATATAGTTATTTACTATCACTTTCTTCTATTAGGCAAATAGAGTTTCGAAGAATAGTCTTGAATATTTATTGCAGAAGGATTTAGATTTTTGTATCTGTGATTAAGTAAGTTTATTCAGAATTTCTGTGCAATCTTGTATCTCTTTTATTTCTAATTTAAAATAAGAGAGAATTACTGCTATATCAAATTCTTTAAGATATCGTTTACATTCCATTTATTTATATATTTGTATTTCCTTTCTTTCTCTTAATTATTCTCTTTTGAAATTGATTTTATTTCACTTTAAAATTTAATTGAGTAATGAAGAGACTTATATCACCTGATTGATTTGCTGTTGCTGATGTAATTCCTTTAAGCCCTCCCCTTCTATAAATCATAAATGACCGAATAGAAGGATGGAACACCATTCCACTCCTCACCTTATTATTTCATCTCCTTCAGCTCGTCCTATTCCAATTTTCCCGCACATAATATATCACTCACTATGATTTATTTCCAACCTTGATTGGAATTAACTAGTTGAACCCCGCTTTCGCGTTTACCATTTATCTTCATGTACTATCCTTTGGCGTGCAACAAAATTTTGGTCTTTATAGTTGAAATTTCACGACATTTTACCATATTTACTTTCATAGCGGTTTCGGAAACTCGTTTTTATTGCATGCATTTCTTTCGTTTCATCTAACTACTTATAAATGATTTTAGATTATTTTATCGAAGAAAATTACTCGTACGTAAAACGTTGATTTCAGTTCAACTACTCGAAGTCTAAATTTGATTAAATATTTATTTAAAATTTGGATACATTCCCGCAGATGTTTTACTTTCTTCGTATGTTTATTCTTCCAGCCTTTCCTCTATTCCTAAAGTTCATTCGGAATCGAATGCAACTCCTCGTCGCGTGCATTAGCGAATGAAAAAAGGTCACACCATGTCACGTATATCCTTGAACTTAGTTTGAGTCCGCAGACTTCGATTTTCGCGGGGATGGGAATTCTTCCACCGGAGGGATTTGATTGGGGGATTCCTTCCAATCAAAAGGTCGTTTCTGTAATTAAAGCAGATGAGGTTTCTAGGTGCACTTACCACCGGGAGAACTTATACATTAGAATACAACGCCTTAAAGTTTCGGAAATACGCTCGCTGGGTCCATGAATAGTTAGATGGATGATTTAACCAACTTGAGCGAAATTAGACCCTATTCCTATAAGGGTAGAAGCAGGACTTATTTATTCATACAAAATAATTATATTGAACGTAATAATAAAATAAACAAATAATCTTATTAGATAAAAAAACCCGACATATCAATGATTAAAAGTTAATTTTTCAATATCGATTATAATAACATTGAGAATAGAATGGAATATTCGTTTAACTTGTAGTAGACGTACAATATATATTATATTTGCCACTAAAGTAGGCATTTCTGTTGAAAGAGTTCATTTCATCGAGTTGATGAGTAGAAGCTTTATTTCACTTTTAAAAACTAAATAAACCTCATCTCCAAATTAAATTTAGTTAATAATTCCTTCTAATAAGATTCCAAATAACCTTTTCCTCTTATTCACCCTTGAATAAACTCGGCTGAAGCTCGAAGAGAATGCAATTAAAAGTTTTACCTCAGCAGTGTTGTCTCCCATGGAAAGGGCTCTAGGGAAGTGTAAGGTGTTAAGGGAATGAAGAAAGTCAAATATCTGAAGGAGTTGATTAAATTTCGTCCGTTGTCGGGAAATCAATACGTGTTGAAGGAAGGAAACAAATGATGCTTTTTGAATTACTTAATTGAATTCAATGCGAGATTTATTATGCAAATTGAAAACTGAATATCGTTTATGGCGAAACGAGAGGGCAGAGATGGCTCAAGGGAAGTTAAGAAGAGTTAACCGGAGAGAAACTTCCTGAGATATGGCTGAGTTGGGTGCCTCAAATTTAGGGTCGAGCAGAACTAACAAATGCAAAATAACTTTGCGAACCGTAAGATACTGTGAAGATTCTGTTAATCATATTTTTAATCACATATTTTATAATGAATTCTACGGTATTAGGCTAGACTTTGTCGAAAAACAATGTGAAATAAATGAATAAAGTACTGCGTAATTCTTTATCTTCAATAATAGTTTAAATAATTTCTTTCGTAAATTCCAGAAAATTGAATCTAGTATTGTTGTTGAGCTTATCTCTAGTTTATATGTCGGTTGCTATAGAAAATAAAAATATTGATTTATAAAAATGGAAACATAATTTGGGGGCAGGGATGTTTCGTTCTATAATAAGTATATTTCGAAGGAGATAATAGTGATGGAACAATCATCATTAGAATGAAGTAGATCAGTTTTTACAGTTCATTTGAATTTTGGATGAGTAATATTTTATTTGTAAGAAAGTAAAAAGAACTAGGATGTTAACAGTGCAGTGAAACCATGTAAATTGATTCGTTCTTCGATTTTTTTGAAGATCGCGCTAGTTGAAAGAAAATGCACTCTAAAGTAAGGACCTCCCAAATCTCCATGTTTACAGTTTTTGCACGTGAATCAACAGCTGGTTTCGCCACTTGAGAGGGAACTAAAAAGTGGGTCGCGATAGAATTGTATGCCCCTGAGTTCTTCCGCTCAAACCCATTTTCAAAACTCGGACTTCTCGGAAAGTAGATAGCAAGGAGCAAAGTGCTACGTTATCCTTATCAACATACTTCATCGTTTTCACGTCGGTAAGGGATGATAATATCTCAAAGGAAGGTTATAGAATAAGATTTAAACGATTTCTCATAAATTTTATTTAATCTTTAGCTCAGATTTGAGATTTTATGGATTCAGAACGACCATTCAGTTTCCGGGAACACTCTCCGGAACTAATGTTAAAACCAAAAGGCGTTTATTGTAAGTGTTTCTCGCTAATACCATTTTACACGGACATTATCTCGCCATACATTTTTATTTCATAGTTTCAAACCTTTAAGAGCGAAGTTTTAATTTTTAAGGTAAAAATACTAATGAATCGCCATTTTCTTCTGTATATTTCGTTACATTCAAAACAAGTAACTTCAGTTTAAAATAAAAGATGAAATATTTCCCCTTAAAGAGACTAAATGTCCGTGAATCTATATACGTTTCCTTTCCTTAAATCTATCATCATTTATGAGCAATTCATTGCTGAGTTTATCAGTCTAAATATAATTATTCTTTTTCTCACTAAAAGAATCTCATTAGCTGCTGAATAGGCATCAGCAAAAAGAATAAAAGAAAGTTTGAGTTGGACGTTGAAATGATATTCCATGTCACATTCACACACTCACAAATTCATCCTTTGCATTTCTCTACTTTCATTGGTGAAAGTTCCGAAAGTATTTATTTAGAGATCTGTCTAAAGAGAAGATTTTAATAGGTTTTCTAATTTCAGGAATACATTTTCTTGTCCTTCTTTTCCGTCCCGAATGATGAAGACTGTTACTTCAACTTTAACAGAATTGAGTTCCAAAGAATAGACGAACATAGTTTATGGAAGTTTTCAGAGAACAACAACTAACAAGAGCAACTTAAATATGTTTAAAGGTTGAGGGTCCGAAAATAAAAATACTGAATTTGATCTCGATTTGAGCGTCAAAAATGAAACTATTCATTCAATTTCCTTGCGCCTTAGGGATATCATTTGATAGCTAGAGAATACGTTGTCAAGGACAACAGACATTGAAATGAATCATGAAAGTTAGCATACCTCAAGTAACTAGATACATGTACAGTACTATCAATGTAAAAAGAAATAATTAATTACTTCGACTTATAGTTAATTACTTCGACTCTGAAGGAGCTATTTAACTGAATAATTTAGACATTATTTTACGAGGTCAAGCCATGACTCGGCAATTTCTAATTTTATGAGTTCATTTCTTATAGTATTTTTTAATTCTCGCGGCTAAAATAACTTTCAAAGTTATTCTTTCATGCTCTTCGAGTATTGTGGTTTTACGAAAGTTTTAAAAACTATACAGAACATGCACATTGTGCTAGTAATGTAATCCTCTACTTCGAATTCTGTGATTATAGCTGTGGAAATAGTTGCTGAAAATGAATAGAATACTACTGCATAAATCCTGGAAGGCATTCCTATAGTAAAACAGTGGAAAGATCTGAAGATGTTTCGTTTTATTATATTTTCGTGCGTGTGGAAATATTTGAGTAATCATCCATTCCTTCATATCCATGAGTTCTTTGACGATTTTGGATTCTTTTTTTCATTATCTATGCAAATAAAAAGTTTTTAATCGTAATTTTTATGACTTTCTTCGTATAATGAAAAAAGTAGCAATTCCTTTCTTCGTGTAATTTACTTGAGTTCACCAAATCGAACTATGCTTGGGAGTTAACTATATCCAGGATCTACATATAAGTTCATAATCTTCTCCAGAGGAATTGCGAATCATACCTTCAAACTCTAGTGTTGCGTTTTGTTATAAAAGATAAAAAGTGGATCGATCTTAATAAACCTCATAACGTCTTTCCAAATTATTTTAATTCCAATCCAGACACAATAGTATACCTCAGAATTCTTTCTGAGTAAGATTTCAACTGAATGTACACCGTAAGGAATATTCACAATATAAATGTGCAGTAGTATTTCCTCAAGCTAAAAGAATATCCTTAACCATAGAACGAAATCTGTTGTTTTCGCGATGCTCTCTTCAAATTCGATAACTTTAAACTCCAAAACTTTTGGAACTTATTCACTCGGGTGCTATATTTTAGAGGTGTGTTAATGACTAAAAATTAAAAAGCGGCTGACGAGAACTCTTGCTTAGCCGGCTGAAAAACTATTTTAATCCCTGATGACACGCATCCTAATGCACTAAGGTGCTTGAGTGTTATCTCTGCCATCCCAGAAGACTTAACTCAGCATTAAGCAAACTCAACCTCTCTCTTTTTGGTTAAATACGCCTTTTAGAGCGACGAATTTTGACCTCGCCTGTAACCCTTACCAATTCACACTGAATTCACTGGTAAGTAAGCATTAAACTACTTACGAATGAAATCCGTTCAACCAGAAAGTTTCGAAAGAATAACGTATAAAATTACATGAATTTGCGATTTCAAATTAGTACAGACGCAAAAAATATAAATGTGACTGAATCCATTACTTTTAAGTTGGCAAATAATATTATGTAGAGATAATTAAATAAAATTTAATCCTTATGATATTTGAGGAAGAAGAAATAAGAGCGTTTTTTTCGAAATGAGGCCATTCTTGGAATATTTGAGTGCAGTTTGGAATCCTCACGGTGTAGAGTTCGTAACCCGTCTATAATTCGTTCAAATAAAACAGTTAGATTCTTACTTTTTAGATATATATTTCAAACATAACAGCATATCGGACATCATATAGTACCTCGGATGGTAAGCAATGTTTTCCTATTGGTCAATTCAATTTGAAACTAATTAAATTATAATTTATAGAGTTTTAGATAGACTTTTTTAAGATATTTCTTGCAAATGAATGATTTATTAAACCCCTTAGAAGTTATATATTCAGTCCATATTGAGACGGATCCAATTTTTCATTTCCGTCCATAATTTCCAACCGTCAACAACATAATAGTTTTATCGTATAATTAAATAATGTCATCACGCTTTTCTTTCATCTCCATATATTTCCTCATCAAGTCCCGAGCATATATATAGTTTCCATAGAAACATTTAAATATGAGCTCCTTGCCAGGGGGAAACATAGCCAGATCATCAAATTCTCTACTATTTTAACACCACAATCGTGATGAAATTGTTTTTTAACCGATTCCACTGTCAAGTTTTCTTTTATTAAGAATTAATCAACTCCTGGATGTAGTAAGGATAATGAAGTCTTTAGGGCATTTTTCCATCTACCCCATTGTCTCCTTTTATTTCTTTTATTTTTCCATCGGCTACCGCTTTTGTGAGGGAAATGATCCTGTATCCTTTTTAATCTCCCCTTTTAGCATTCATATACATCCATCCCTTTCCATTTTCCCATCTTTTTGAATACGATTATCACCCAATTAACTCCATCTTTCCCTTCCCTATTTCTCTCTTTCCTTCGACGCATTTCGTTTAAAACTCGTCTCAGAGGCATTCCCCGGATCTAATCGGATTCTCTCGACACTTGATTGTATTCAAACTTCTGTTTGATTGAGTTACCTACCGTAGATCTCCCCGAAACTTAGTGATTTTATCAGCATGCAGATATATACATGCAAATCGTCCTTCGACGTTTGCTCTTTCGTCTTACCTCCAGGAATCGGTTTCTTCCTCTTAATGCGTCTTTAATCATCTTTCTTTAAACCCCTCCTTTGGAAAACCCAAAATTTCCTCAGAAGAAAGAATCCGTCTCGTACTCATTCACACAAGTCAGGTCGTAATATTTGCGTCCTTAATATGTGTAAAAAATACGTAGTTAATATTTAACGCGAATTCATATTTAGTTTTACGAATATGTTGCGGAATATTCCTTATGGAATATTCCGCAATATTAATTGGGTTTATATTAATACTGTTAATATTATGTATTATTATATATTATTTACATGTATAATTATATTTTTATTTTATAACATTTAGTGATGAAATCGTAATTTTGTTTGTAAAATTCAGCTAACGAGATTTTTATCTCATTCTATTAGCTTTATACCGAATGAAAATGCCAAAATTCGTTGTTATAAAAATAATTAAGGATGTATCTTAATATATTTTTATAAGAAATATATATTAACTATATTAATTTTTAAAAATATCTTTCCATTGTTGTAGAAATTATGATTGAAAACATTAATTTTACGTATCGAAACGAGATTTACATTGCTCGCCAATGCTGTAGGGTTTCAAAAAATTTAGAAGTCTAATAAAGGAACGTAATCTAAACATAATTTACTTTTTCGTTGGAATGAGTTGTTTCAAGCATAATACGTCAGTAACATAGGCATATAGTAATATTCATCGAGTATAATTGAAAATATTCAAAGTATAACTAAATAAGTAATAATTATATGTGTTTGATTAAAGTACATAGTCTTTGGTTTGATGCAATTAGTCGTTGAATTCATGATTCCAAAGTTATTATGAGTTGGATATAACTAGAAAGAGCTTAAATTTTCATTGCAATTTATTTATATGATGATATTATAAAGCATATTCATCGTAGTTAGGATATCGTCCCGGCTGTTGTAGTATTAGGCCAACAGTTGGGTTGAGCCGTCGGTGGTAGAGACTCAAGTTTAGTAAGCCTTGAGGGTCATGTGCCATTAGGGTGTTTCTGAACATTGGGGTTTGGTTTACAGATCAAAGTCAATAAAATCAGAAATATCGAGATCTCAAGCACTGAGGTAAAAGGGATTCGTAACATGTGTGCGATGAAGTGAAACATTCACACACTCCCCCTTCCTTTTGTATAGAAATATCCGACGGCTGCTAAAATTAATTTTATTTAAGTAAGCAGTGTACTTAAGAGGAATATTTCTTAATGCTCAATACTGTTTGCAACTAAATTAAACCTTAGCCTTTAGAATTCCAAATGTTAATTTCTCTTTTGATAGATAAAATTTGAAATTAACTTTAAAAGAAGATGGATTTCGTTAGGTAATTTCATTATTTTTCAGGGATCAACTATCGTATTTAACTTGAAAAACTTTCATCCATATAAAATTTATTTGAAATATCGTATCTATATATTATATTATGTATACAATGTTTTTACGTGTTGCTGTTTATGGAAATCTAGACCCTTAAATTACGCTATGATAAAATAAAAAACGATTCATATGGAATACTTGCGATCTTACATCTAATTAGAAAAATTATTGAAAATAATCTAACAGATACTGAGAACAAATCTGAATTTTAAGCAAACGTAGCCTTAAACCTTAAAGTAAACATAAATAATCGCTACTAGGAACAGCATAGATACCATTTAAATAGTTAAAAGAGTAGTAGATTCGAGCTTTTTATGTATTTCAATCACGAGCACCCAATATGTTCGCAAAAATTAAGTTTGTGCACAGAGAGGAATGAATCAAAAAAGTATAGCTCTGATGAAGAAACACGATTGAAATTTCCTTTGAATAGATAAAGCTTGCAACGAGTAAATCCCTACACACGACCGACATTTGCAGAGTGCTAATTTGAATCACCGTTGCGTATAGAATACTGAATTCCCGTTCGAAGGAAACGTACAGTTTCTGCGAGAATAACCAGGGATTAGATAAATCCGACTGAGAAGGTCTTCGTAAGCCAACTACGGAATAAATAAAAACAAGGAGGCCAAAAGTAAAATTCGATAGATAGGGTGTATTCTGAGGCGTAAGTAATGAGCATTGTTAGTAAATAAAGAGCAGAGTTTCCATGGAGACCCTTTTCCTGGATTTACAAAAGCCCCCGAAGATTCAATATAAGGGAATTCCGTTTGTGTATCCCAAATAGATATCGCAAAATTTTCCGGCGGCCAAGATTTTTTGACGAATCAATACGACCTATCTCCAAACTTCTGAATATGGTTTCCTGTCACCTCCCATGCATATTTCTCTCCTCTTCATTATCTCTGTTGTGATACTTTCTTCACCTGAATATAATCATGTGTCCATTGATATTATTATCGTTATAATGATTAGGGAAATGTATTTCTCCGAGGCCGCAGGGAATCTATGGCTCAAATCACATCGTCCACATGCAGATTGGATTTGGTTGAATTACATGTAGCAAATTAATCCTTGAATTTTAATTATTCAAATGTATTTACTTCGAAATTAAGAGAAGGAATTATACGTCGTATAACAATATCAAGCCCTACTCTTTCTATAACTTTTATAGTTCTTGTTATGCATCTTCACGTCAGATTACATTATAAAGAGAATATATCATATATGATTAACCATTGTGAATAAGATATACCCTTTCCAAAGAATAGAATAACAAATCATCTTCCACTTGTTAGAATGATGAAATGATTATTCAATATGATCATATAGGTTAAACAGAAGTGAAAACCCTGACTGGGACCCGGGTTCGAGTCACAGTCATGTCCCTATTTCTTTACTCCTGTTTAATCTAAATGATGAAGTCGCAAAAATATTCATGCAAAGTTAATATATATATATCTTTTCTCGTCCAATATTATTAAATTTGTTTCTCCTTTATCTATACCAATGATAGTAACAGTGTATTTGAATACAAACATTCGCATGAATTTTGCTTAATTGGATTAGGAAAATCTTATTCTTCCTATTTAGAATGTCGTTCCACGAAGTGCGGCCATCCACGATAGAATTTATTAACTGGATTTTTAAATTAGGAAGCTTTAGATCGTATAACTAATTCTAGTCAATTTTTCCTGCTTCATCTTTCTCTCCGATATTTTGAGCTCTATTATTCTTCCAACTCATTTTATGTCGAGATATAAATCACCCTCGAGAATAGTGTTCCTGTTCATTTTCTAGCTTCACATAACAAACGTCTTATAACATTTCCAAACATTAATCATCCAAATCAAAATCGCTTCGTTAAAGCTCCATGAATTCGAAACCGTTCCGTTACCTCCTAGATCCCTTCATAACGAGACGGATTAGCTGAGGAATTCGGCAAAATGGATTACTTTAACTCGAAGGATATCGACACAGTTAATTGCTCGCTTATTAGAGATGGGTGTTTTATCCATTCACTCTTCCTTAAACTTAACCCGCACAGCCTCTCTCTTTCGAACTCCTTCCCACTTCTTTCCATCCCCCGATTGGTGCACACGCTCGTGCGATGACTACTAAAACCGCTCAATCTAAACATCATCCTTTCCCACGATTCCGAATTACGCAGTCCGTAATTAATATGCAAAAGGTTCCCGCAGTGGCGCCACTTTCGCTGGGGACCGTTTCTTGCGACTTAAGATTTTTTGCCGGCGGCAATCACTTGCGAAGAAAAGCTCTTTTTTATCGGTTTTCGAAAGAAGCATCACGACCATAGTTGGCGCTGTTATTCATGGCGATGGTAACGTTTGGAATTAAAGCAATTTCGCGAAAATATTAAAGTTACATGAAAAGCAAGATTGTTTCTGAAGACATCCAGCTTTTTATCTCATCGCCTTGTAATATTCCAAGCTCTACTTTCAAATCTATTGACCCTGAATTGATATTGAAAGCTAATGAATATGAATCGTTAAAGGTTGATCTACATGTATTATTTTCCCTTCCCTTTGTGCACTCGAATAAATATATATAAAGGTTGGATCTGTTTCATTCTAGTAAGTTGAGAAAGTAAATATACAAGCGATTCATTGTGATTCCGAGCTCAGATAACTATTGATAGCTAATGATAATAGGAGTACATAATATTGGTTACAGCTCTCTATTGTCAATTCTTAATTAATATCACCAAAATGTTTAATAAATATCCACTTTCTTTTATTTTAGACATTTTAAGCTTTAAATTTCTCTGAAATGCAAATTTTTGATTTTTAGCATTTTTGTCCGAAAATTATTGCTTAAATGAGCACTTATTAGGATTTATTATGCCTCATAAAGCCTCATTTTGTAGGACAACTACGCTTAAATATTGAATGGAATAATACTTTAGGCTGTACACTTAGTCTTCCTAAAGTGTACTTGTCGTAGGGAAAGAAAAATCATAAACTTTGTTCCCGATATGTGGCGATGTATATAAAACTGTAGAATCATTCGAATCTTCTAGTAACTACGCGCGCTTGGAGTATATAAAATCCTCAAACCGATTGGAGCACTATGATACTCTACAGAAATGTTTTTTTGCATATATACGGTTGAATTTGTATTTCTCACTTCTATTTAACTTCTATGCATGTTCTTCGTGAAAATCGACTTGCAAAGGTTTTTTCACCTCAAGAGATTGTCATTCAATGATTTCTTGTAAATCTTGTGTTGGAAGTTTGTGATGGAGAAAAATACGGGTCGTATGACATGGGTGGAACTGATATTCAAAGTTTCGTACCAGCATCAAATTTTAGGATGATACCAAAATATCATAAGGTATACTTTATAAAAGCATATTGCAGTCACCAATGTAATTTTCTGTGAACATAATAACGATTTTTTCCCTCTTAAGACGATTACGATATACTTATTCTTACGACGTTAAACATACCCTGACGTATGACGACAAGAAAAACACTTTAAATTATTGCGTTCCATGGAGTGGAATTAATATCTTGATTCAATCTTACATTTCATGCGCTCTAAAATACTCATACGGTCTCATCATTCTTTCATTTGTAATTTTCCCGTGTTTAACTACGTTAACATCCATTTCACGCTCTATGAATAGAGAGAGGGCATATGAATCATATTAATTCTCGTTTCCTTGTAATGAAAATTTGGCTTTCGATATACTGCGGCTTATTATATTGCTGAAATTTGTGAATGTTCCATCCGGTGCTTCGTATACCTTTTTCACAAGTAGCGATAAAAATGTAAATCTACCCACTCCACTGCAGAATGTCATTCGCCTCCGCACCTTCCCCGGATCCAACGCCATCCAATTAATCCTTCTTCATCTCCATTTACCTCCATAGGAAACCACACCTCATCGCGTCCCAAAAAGGATGAGTCGCGGCTAAACACACACCCACGTAATCACGTGTTCTTCCCTCCACCAGAAATCACCTGGATCCTGCTAATTCTACAGGATATAAAGGTTTTCAAACGTTAGATTCGTCTCATTTCTAATTTCAAGAAATTCCTACCTTCTGCTCCCTCCAAACGAATACATTTCATTCTTCATCCATATTCTTTCCGTATTTTTCAAATTCTTCTGCTTCATATGTATCAATTGACTTATTTCAGAATTTTTGAATTTGGAAATCTTTCGCCTAAATAACGTCTTTCAATTGGCCCACAATCCTCCCTTTCCATCTTCGTTATCATTCCACGGATTAGCATTGGGAAGACTCGAGAGCTAACTGTTAGGAATACACGAGTTTCTGCGCATAAATTTCTAACTTTAACCCCCGTGAGAATAATCTGTTAATATAACAAAGGTATTCTTCTTAAGTTCCTTTGTTCTAATATTCTGTCCAACGTAGTCTTTAGCGAGCGTAAGTTAATTCAAAGTATACATTATAATTTCTTAATTTCATTCATGATTTTTATGTAGATAATGAAAATGAAAGGTTCTGCTGAACTCTTCATTGGCTCAGCCTGCATCCAAGTGCAAATTTCATCCAAATCCTTATACAGTAGCATTAAGTATTTGAAAGTGTATCGAACTTTCAGGCGATTTTTTTAATAAAAATCCCTTAACAACTCGCGATTATAAATAGATTACGAATCAAAATATTACGTCAGATTCAATCAAAAATATTTTGTACTATTCTATCATTTACAAGTCTTTCGTGTAATATTCAGTAAAGTTACATCAACTTAACCTTGAGTAAAATTATATTTCTTGTAGACAAAGAGTAGAACGAAATAAACGATAGTGTTTAGTTTGTGATTTCTGATTGCCTGTGTTCATTTTAAGCCTTCATCCATTTCGCTTTCACTCTAACTAATGCATCGGTTTTTCCGTTCTTTTTTATATAGTCGATTCTCTTCCCTTCAAACAGTGAGTGCAGTCCATTCCCATTTTCTTTTCATCGCAATATACAGCTGATTGCATACTTATCTTAGTTATCAGAGGAAATTGCATTAGTGATTCAGTTCATTAGTGTAATTTTCACTCTTCCTACTTAAAAGCTTATGCTAACAGCCTTCAATCTACTTTTTTCCCCGCATTTAAAGTTTCCACGGCCATTGAAAATGGCAATTCATATTTATTCCTCCCGAAAAATTTCAACTCCACGATAAGAATTAGCCAATCAGGAATTCATTCTCAAATTCTTTCCAATTGGCATCTTTTTCATCTCCTCTCTGTGAATTTTTATGCATTCAACAAGACGCAGTACGTGTATTTCACTATTAAAAATGCTGTTGCTAAGGGAATAGGATTTTGTTTACTTGCACTAATTTTTAAACCAAAAGGCTCAAAGTGTTATGTTACTGTACATCTCCATTTTTAATTCAGCGCTATAGATTTCCGATAAAATTATTGTAGCCTGTAGAAAGGAGGAGAAAACGCATTTGGAAAACCCGAACTCGTAAATTTTGGAGTGGTATTGATTGCGAAATGAATGTTTGACGTTTTAGAGGCATTTTAATCAAACAGAAATTGACGGATATTTTTTTCGCCAAAAATTTTCCATTTGGATAATGAGTATGTGTACACATTTCCTTCTATATTCTCATCTCTTAATCTTCCAATCCTTGCTTTAATTTATTTCTTGTAATTCGTAATTTGCTTTCCTAGTTTCTCTCTCAATCTTTTCATAGACATCATGATTACTTATCCTTGACTTCCAGTTTAGACTAGTGTTTATTTTATTCTCCATCGAACCTTATAGTCGAGAAGATATTCTAATTTAAATCATATTTTCCGTTTAACTACAGAACTTAAAATTATCAAACACTTAAATTAAAGATTCTTCATAATCGGTTATTTATGGTATATAAAATGTTTCGCGGGTTAAGTTCACCTATATTATAATCTGGTTCATGGGTAACTAGGTCCATCCACCTGTTATCAATCTTCCCCTTATTTAAGAAGAGTGATGTTCGTAATTTTATTATTATTCGATTACTGATACTGAATACTAAATGGAATGCTATCTTTAGTTTAGCGGATTGCATTCTCATTTTCATTGTTCATTCTGAATTTCGTAACGACTTTCTCATTGGAGTAAAATTAGTATTATTAAAAACTATGTTCGACATTGTTGGTCGAACACTATCAAGAACAAAGATCCAGAAGCGAAATTCCAATCGTGATAGATTCATAGAAAATCTCCTCTCGAAGTTCAATACCGTTTCGGACCCATTAACTTAGAGATATTGCTACGAAAAAAGCTATTTGATTTCACGTATGTATCGGTGCTCCAATGGGTAAATATGCATTACTTCAAATGACTCCTACGCGCAAAATCTTCACTTTGCCAATTTTCCGCAAAAAATCGCAATACGGAAGAGCTATATCGCAGCTGCATTTCGGCTCCGCTTAATCGAGACAAAAGCCAACTTTTGAAAATTTGATGTAACGATCTTGCGGTCATCGTGCCTTTTAATACAGAGTCGCCACTTTTGTGCAGGAGCATCTGATCCCAACAACGATCGTCATGCGTCACTTAGGAAACACGTCGAGCCCTCACTTCTATTCAAGAGAAAACACGCAGATAAACCAAACAAAGGGCGCTCTAGCTCAACTGAGTGGAAATCACGGAAAATAAATGGAGGTTTGGTCCACTGCTACTTCCAAAATATCGCTCTTCTTTTTAAGGTATGTGCAAGATTAATAATATGCGGGATTTACTGAAAAAGGTGGTTGTTTATACTTAGCTTTACTAATGCATAGGGGCTTCTGGAAATTCCTTCTAAATATATTTCAACTCATTTACGTTTCCTAAAGTTAATGTTAACATTATTCATTTTTGATTATTAAGGCGGTAATAATTTTGCGTAATTCTAATATTATTGATCAACAAATTATTTGATCTAGTATCAGCCCGATAAGTAAATAGTCAAGGTAATATTTTTACGTTTTTTTTCTTTGCTAAAAATGGTGATTTAATTGGTTGTCTCTGATAGTTTAATTTTTCATGAACTGTAAAAATACTGTAAAAAAATATATCAATACAAAGATATTATTTTTATTGAAAAGTGGTATTAGATGATGATTATTTTTCTCTGAGTTTTTTTATCAATTATCAGTATCTTCTACCTAGTTTTTTATTCATTTATTATGTCTCCTATAAAGTTTATATTCTTGGGAATAGGGAACAATTTATCACCTCCAATTATCATAAAACATTTTTAATTGTTTCTTTCGTAAAAAAAATAAATTACTGAAGTTTGGCGAAAGAATTGATTTTTGAAACTGTTAGAAGTTGTAGTTGAAACTAGTTGAGCAAAAAGTTACTCTTCGAAAGGAATTTCTGTTATGATGAATCTACGATGTGGAGAATCTAGTAAAAAGCACGAGATAGGTTAATTAAATTATTTTTTCTAAATGAATCTACTCTTTGAAAGGCTGTATTAAGAATCAGTACGACATGAAATCCAAACCAAGCTAAATCACATTCGTTCATCAAATGAAACGGTAGATTTTTCAAAGCAAACTTGTTCGAAAGGGTTTAACCGCAATTAATCTTTTTCAGCATTAATTACAAAGCTTGCGATTATAATTGTACCAAAAAATAAACGAGAAAGAAGGATTCGCATGGGAAAAAGGGTGATTTGCCGGTTGACCGATGAACAGATACGTATTTGATTAAAGAGGTGAATGGAAAAGGACTTTATCACCAAAATCAGAGTACTTTATTTACCGACTAAAGTTTATTCATAATATCCTCTCCCACAATACGGGAGTACCTCCTTTAAATTCAAGCAACAATTATTAGAGGAAATAACTAATAACGTTTTTTTAAAATATTATGAATTTTGGAAACGTTGAATCCCAATAAATGTCAATTGAATCGTATTCTTAAATTCAACTATTTTCATTAAAAGGGTGAGGGTTCGATTTTACATTAAATATCCGCATACATTAAATTAAGCAACTTTGATTATTGAATAAGAATTATACTGCAGAACTTTCCTTTAAAAATTACTATTGAATGATCGAACAAATTCAATCGTTTATGTGTGCGATATAATCTTGTAAATTAATTATCACGTGAAAATGGAGAAGCTTAAAATGGAAAATATGTTTTTGTCAAGCTGTTATTATACCAAAGTCTAATCTTCAACACCTCTAATTTCTATTAAATCCCTTTTCATTAACAAAGTTTAGTGAAGCACACAAAGTCTCCGTTTTCCGTAAATTTCTAAAATTAATACAACACTTCTGCTAAAAAATTTTAAATTTTTAAAAGTACAGATAAAATCGAATAAATCAAATGTATAGGAATATATAAGAACATTAAAAAATACTGTTATGAATAGTTGTAATGTTTAAATAACTCTACACGTGAGAGTTTTAGAATTATAAAAACCGTGGTCAAAGTTTAAATTTATATTCAATGATGAAGCGTAAGTTTATGTCAAAGGACCGAACAATTAAGTTGTGTAAAAATAGAAGTGTATACTTAATAGTAATCATCACCGTGCTTCATGCAATGCTGAGTTAGAAATGTATATAGATTTCCGAATAAGGAAAGGTACTTATTTTCTTAAATTTGATCTAAAATTGATTATACTTTAATGGAAATTATACTTTGGAGTAAATCATACTTTAGAGTATATAACACTTTAGAGTAAATTATACTTTGGCAAATGTTTTCAAATTTTTAAACTCCTTTATGAACTTTAAGTTTCCGAAGTCAAACACGCACAATTTTAGGATTTAATCTCCAAAAAGGTACGGAAAAATATCTTCTCGTTTTTCATTTGAAGCGATAAACAAGATATAGGAGACAGAATTATTCTAATGACTTTTTTCTAGACCCTTCAAATGTCAGGAAGGGCTGCTTATTTGGTGTAAAAGCCCTCTGGACTGGACCAACTTCGGCGTAAATAAGAGTTGGAAGGTCAACCCCTTGGGGGTAACTAACTAACACGCAGACGTAATCTCCCTCCAGCATTTACGTATGCGGGCTAAAAATCTCCTCTTCCATGCAAACGAACCCCTCTTAGGGAATTCCTGGAATCAGTCGTTAGCGAAAAATACGATTTTCAAAGTATCGATTCGAAAAAAAATAGGGAAATATATGTTATAAAATAAAGAGAGATAGATTGCAATAAACTCAGAAAATTACAAAATAAACTGACAATGTTAAGAAAAAGTCAAATACAGATAACTAATATTTCCTTTATTGTCGATAGTTCAAATTTATTTTTCGTTATCGCTGATTTAAAATATTTTTTATAAGTTTAATTGTATTCTTAAACAAGTAAATTTATAAAAAGATGATATTGATCATCGTTTCTTCAAATAATTTTCAACTATGTTTGTTTCATAACTACAGCACCAAAAATTGTCAAAATCATATATATGTAGAAATAAAAATTTTAAATATGACGTTTGTTTGTTTCACGCATCAAAATAATGTTTAATAAATCCGGGAAATTTACGAAAGGATATCCTGAAATGAATAAACATCAATAGCGCAGTGGTTTAAGTTTATTTCCGTTTATAGAATATTCATTCTCATGCGAGAATTTTTAATCGGCAGAGAGTTTCACTCAAATTTTTATCCCACGATACACAGTATTGTTTTTTTCATAGTAAAAAATTCTAGTAAAAGATTGCAACTCTTAAAAGAGGAACAATTTTTCGATATTCCGATAAATTACTGGGAAATCCAACACTGTGCGCCTCAAACTTATGCTTTCTAAGTATTACATCATAAACAAACGTTGAAAGTTAATAATCAGCTATTAAATATATTTATACAATATTTCAAGATGGAGATTATAAAAATTGATTATAAAAATTCCAAACAAAGAAGTACTTACGATGCAACCATGTTTATCTTTTGAATCACCATTTTCTCCGGAACTTATTCTTTTGAGGCTTAAGGTGTTCAGGTAAGAGAGGTTTAATTCAAAAGGTATTTCGGTCGTTAACATACGCCAGCTCTCAAGACTTGCTGATTTCTTTCAGATCCAGATTTACCCTTATGACCACATTTTTCATCGGGGTGCCATTTGCAAGAACACGAGATTCTAATGATAAAATCCATGTTGAATCACGCAACTGACCTCTTAGTCTTATTTTTGAGGCATAATGCCTCGTCATTTCTGAACAGCACACGAGCATTCCAAATGTATCCCTTGACATTCAAATCATTCTCTATAATAAAAAAAATGAATGCTTAATAAAATTGATACTTTAAAGTTACCTTTAACACATATCAACTTAATAGATGGATGAATTCCATCTCCTGAAAGGAGCGTGTTTGGATTGAACAATGATATTTTAAAATTTTTCAACGAAGAAGTCCTACTTAATAAAAGAAAATTTTTTTGTTAGTATTCGCTAAAGAAGGTAAGGCAAATATCTACAAACAACATCTTTACAAAACACTATATTATCTTCCTCATCATAATGAGTATGCATAATTCATCATACTCATGAATGAATAATTAATAAAGTTTTTCTAAAAATAATTTCTTTAACAAGAGATAGAAATCTACGGATGAAAGCGAATTGTGTAAAAAAATTGTGAAGACTTATCATTGTGCATTTAGTTTTTGTCTCTTATACTTTTATTTTGAAAGGGATAAATATATTTTATAATTAATTAATGGTAATAACTAACCAGAGATGGTATAATATAGATATAAATGAAGAATGAGAAATTCATCTGAAATAGCAAAATCATCACCACGTAATTTTAATACGTTCATTAAAACATAGCAGTATACAATATGTTTTGCATTCTAGTATAAAATATCTTTCTTATTATTTTTTCTATCTAAAATTAAAATAAAAGAGCTATAATTTTACGTATTTTTCAAAAATCTATGAACTTTATACATAGATCAACAGCGACTTCAATGAATCACTTTCTATTCATTTTTATTATTATAATGTAATGTATTAATTTTTAAAGAGTTGAATCTTCAGGAGTTCACAATTTACTGCAACCGTTAATTGAAAAAGTTTTAATCATATGAAATGATAGATTCAAATCAGTTAACAATTCGTTTTTTAGAAACGATCGTAATTTTTACAGCTGAATCTTAGATTTCAATTCCATTTCATGATATCGATTTTAAGTTTTGGAATGATTATTGATAGAAATCCACTTAAAATCGTAGAAAAGAATTCGGATGTTCAATATATTTAGAGGACCAATTCAGCAATTAAATTACGCGTAAGTGTGGGGCGATTTGTTCGTTTCGGCGAGATAGTGTTGATGAAATAAAGCTGTGTAGGCAGGACATTAGCGCTTTTGTCGTTTCGAATCCAACTCAATTTCTTCGTAATCTGTTATCCACGGACAATGACACTCGGTGATAACAAAGAAGCACTCTTTTCCTGCCATCGCATTCATGGATAAAACATACACATACGAACAAAGGTTTTAAAAGCAACAGAAGAGAACCTTCAAAATGTGTGATAATTTCAACGTTATTCCTAAATGGATTAAGGAAAAAGTGATGCCAATTAGAGTTGGTGAATAGCTATGTTCGAAAGTGAATACCATAACGCTACACGAGGAAAGGTAAACTAAAAGAGTTCTTGAAAATATGCTTTATATATGTCATATGAAATAGAACCCGTATAAATAGAACTTAATTTAATATACACTCACCCTCAAATTTAACTATATTTTATTCAAAACGTAATAATTAGGTTATTATAGTTTATTATTATAAGCTTTCCCTTACAACTACAACCAAAAAAGCTTAATCACTGAACGAGGGAAAGATAAAAGCAGCTTTAGACGATGAGTTCGTGCAATTTGATCCCGAAGGATAAGTAAGATTAAAAAACAACGAAATTACAGGGAATCGAACAAAGATCCTCCAATCATCATGCGGGTGTGGTGGATACCATAACTGCCCCGAAAATAGGGAACCTGTGTTAGAGTCCCTGTTAAGTTGCTATTTTTCACTCCCTTACTTCCTTTAGAAGTTTTAAATTAAGATTAGAAGATTAAAATAATCTCTATAACATTCTTTAAACCATTAATCCTCACCATAGCGGGAATGTGATGTTATGTGGTATGTTTATATATATATATATATATATATATATATATATATATATATATATATATATATATAAACATACCATATATATATATAGTTAAAGAATTCTTCCTGTTAAAGAAAGCGCCCAACGCTCATATATCACAGTCACTGGATATTGTTGGAATCAAGGAAACGACGTTAAAAATGCGATGGTTGGTTGAATTGGGAACCATGCGGGAAGGTAAAGAATAGAGGTCCATTATTAGGATTCTCGCAATTCCCCCGCTTCTTTCTTGGCTTTTCTAATTCGTTCACTTCGGGCAATCAAGATAAATCCACTGACTTCCAAAGTTACGATCCTGAAATTTATTCCAAGGTATATCTCTCGACTGATTTCAAGTTTGAATTGGTATTTTAAGGTTTGGATTACAATGAGTTTAGTGAGCACATTCCTAAATATTAGTATTTCTCTAAGCATTAACCAAAATTTTCCAGTAGCTTTTCTAGCATCACATATTCTGCAGACTATATATTACATCTTATGTCAAGACTAATCAAACCTTTTTTGAGGGAGAAGTAACCGAATTTTGCTTAATTATTAACTCCCTCTACTCTTACGATGAACGAATTTTAATCTAACGACATATTTTTCGGGTTTCTCATGTTTCTGAAAATTCATCAATCAAAAATTTAAATTCGTTGATGAAAGAATTTTATTACGATGAACTCTATTCTTCTTTCTCCATGATGTTCCATCTTGAAAAGGGGTCCGATTCTCGGTAAAATGGTATAGGGTGCACGTTGCCATAACAATGATCAGGGATCAACGCTCTTCAATGACATTCTTTGCTCGCTCGTTTCATATCCATAAAAATCAACAACAACGCATTGAAACCCTTAACACACCACTCCATAAGGCAAAATGGCGAGTCCACGCACATTACCGTAGCATCGCTTCTTCCGAGGATATGGTTTTCTATCCAGAACGCTATTCCAAGACTCGGGAAGCCCATAAGGAATATAACCAACGTCCCACCACTTTACCCTAAACGACGAGTTAGTACAGAGGGCATTTTATCTTAAGTGAGCGAATGTAGATGTACGAACAATATAATGCCCATTCTCTAAATACAAACCTCTTCAATAGACTACATTCAAGTAGTAAACACTTATCAAATCATGTGAAACATATTATTTGACGATAATTGGGAAACATGCCAGCAATCCCGATTGAATAATTTATATTCTATCAAAGCTAAATTGACGAGTAAAAATGTTTATTTTTGTTAATATGTGGAGAGTTCACTGCGGTAATTAAATTTTCATATTCATATATTTACTCTTAGTGAATTCATTTCCAATTGAAATATTTACATTTATCTCCTGTCGAAATATTCCGGAGATAGTGTTATAATAGATTTTCAACCAATCGCAGCTCGTAGAATAAACGCTCTTCTCGTGTTTTAGAATTAGTAGGAGTAAGATCATCGTAGGTAACGCTTATCCCTCAAACAAAAAACTACGAAAGATATCTCATGAATCATGTATATCATACAAGAGAGTTTTACGATCTTCCAAGAATGTAAATGTTTCCATTTACAAGTGAAATTCGTTTTTTGTGCTCCGGAACCTCGAAAGTTTATTCTTTTACTTTTTGGTGCGATGCTGGGAGGATAAAACGCGCTATAAACTTGGTAAGAAGAGAAAATACGGGGATGAGATATAAATAAAGGTACAGTGGATACAAATACTAATTAATAATGGCAACTAGGTTCTTGTAAAGACACGTGGGAGGAAGAACTGGGAAACTTGGGAAATAGAGAAAAAAACCTGAAGAAAGACTTCGAGAGAGAGTTAAAATTATTCATTCTTGATGCTATTTAGAAATTCCTTCGTAGTTGGTAGAAGTCCAGTGGAGGCCGTAATAAAATCATATACAAGTATAATTAGTAATTTATACAAAACTGAACTCTTCCGTTCTCTATGGGCTAGTGAAGCTAAGTTAGCCTAAGTACAAATTTGACCTAGTAACGAAATTCGAACTAAAAACCGTGTAAAATGACCCTTGAGATTCTCATCCGGGTAAGTTTTCAAGACGTGAATATGCACTCCGTAGCTCGTATTGTTCAATAACTTACTTAGCACTTAACTTACTCCATCGTTCAAAGTTTTATTTGTAACGAGTGTACATGTTGAAAAGTTGAGGGCTTAAGCTTTTGGGAGTTGAATGAGGAGCATCTTTACATTACACCAGCATTCTCCGTCTCCTTGTTAAAGTAAAAAAAAACAGTTTGACGAAAGAGATATACTAGTAGTTCTGGTGAAAACAATCTCTAAGACACACAAATTGAAAGCTTTAAATGTCAAGGACAACCGAACGCAAGTTTCCCACACCTAGTCCATGCAATCGATATGACATCTATCTCGAGCAATTAATTGACTTCCTTTCGAGACTTTCCAGCTGGTTATCGCTCGCTAGCGATCTGCGCAGTCGATAAAAAAAACACAATCGACGTATGGAATCTGATTGAGGTAATATTGGCACGTACCATAAGCGCCGAGTGATAGAAACTCCTTCGATTGGGAAAGGTAACGAGATGTTTAAGACGGTGGACACATCAAATGATGATAAATCGCCCTCGGAGGCCATCTTTATTTGGAAAAGTTAAGAGCGGAGACATCTCGACGAAGGGGCAGTGCGTGGGCGGACAAGTGACGATCTCGCAGCGGGAGGAGATTTCAAAGAGAGAAAGATCCAAGTGTGGGAGTGAAAGGAAATGGAAGGGGAAAGTAATTGGTTCGGAGAGTTGCCACTAGAGGACGGTTCGGTATCGAATGTCATTTCACGCCTCGTGAACTAATAAGAGCGGTGATGATTTAATTTTGAAATGATACGCTCCAGCGATCACCACGAGTTTATATTTTATACACCTCTCGCAATAATAAAATTAAATAAAAAGTGCTCCATTCCGTATTTTTTTATTGTATCCCATTAGGAATTGACATGCGTAACACCGATTCCGGTAATAAAACAGATATAGAAAAGGATGAAAATCAGAAGCCGGTACAGGAAAACTCGTACCTTTTCTATTTTTATTTAATTAACAGTTATATTATTTATAAAAAAGAACGAGATATGTTCGATTCATTTTGGCATCGTTCATTTTGTAACAGTGTGATTTAGTTGCATAAAATCAATTCTGCCCTAATCCTTTCTTTTATATATCGTATTTGATGTTCTTTTGCAATACAAATAATTAGAGGCATCTCGTTAAAATGTATTATTTTTTAACTTTAACCGCTAGCATTTATATGATGAGCTCAATACAATTAAATATGCTTTCATCGCACAAATTCCCTATGCGGATGGAACTGGAATGTTTTTTTATTCGACAAATAATTATTTCGTTTCCTTATTTCGAAAGTAATTTTCTTCGTTTCTTTCTTTTATTAATATAAAAATAATTGCCTTTAATTGGTGATAAAATGTTATCTTTGGAGTAACATTATAGATTTATTAAAGAGGCAAATCTAATTTTTTGCAATTTGATGGCTGATATTTATGATGAACGATAAGTTATACAAACAGTTTAACCGAAATTTCAAAAGAGTAGCAATTCAAAATTTTTTTATTATATTCATTCCTGTATTTTCTTAATCATGGTAGTTTCAACCTGAATTTTGATATGAACGAAAACTTAAAAAGATAGACTCGTTTAGACTTATGTATCATAAAATGAAGTATTGTAACTACTGTACTTGATGAGTTACCTATTTGAATATGCCGGTGTGAAAATCACTGCTATTCATTTACGATTATCATACCTTAGCTTCTATTCACGGTTCTATCTATATAGAAGTATAACCTTATTAAGGCTATCATCTTATAACCTCGTATATATACATATATATATCGCGTAACTTACTGACGAACTCATAGGCCAAAAAAAGAATAACTGGGTTGCAATGACCGATAATTTAGATATCACCATAGAAACGTATCGCCTTGTGTTTGTCTTGTGCTGTAATTCGTTGTTTTTATCATAGTAACATTTTTACTGTTCGAGATACAAAATTTTTGACGAATCCAATTTTTCTTATAGTTCTTAATTCCGAAATCATTTATCGAGAAAACTCGTTAGCAGCTTATGGAGATAGATTTTTAAACGATTTTTAGGTATACCATTCAGTTTTTTCTTCATCTTTTCGTGAGTTTTTGCTTCGATTCCTTTTTTGCAGACTGTCGCAAATCTTGCGAAATTTAATTTATATTCGTGGAAAAGATCTAATGTGATTTTAATGAAAATTCGATCTTCTTAACCCGACCAACAAATGTCAATGCCATAGAAATGGGCTGTATTATCTGAATTCTACCGATTCACGAAAATTCAAGAAAATAAAATATGAATATTTCAAATGAAAGGTTTTAATCGTCAGAATTTAGCGAAATCATTGGAGTTTATGTATAGAAGAACCCTGAAGTAAAGGATTTTTTTCATTGTCTGAGTCTGAATCAAGGAATCATAAAAATATCATTCTTAAAGAAACCTTTTTTCTGTGAAAACTTTTAACTATTTCATAAAGAGTATTATTTTAGAGTATCTTTACTTTTAAATAATATTTGTATGAAATAAATAGTAGAATAAGTAGTTACAATTTACATGAGAGATTTTTTATTTATAAATAAAGAAGAAAATGTATGATATAAACAGAAAATCACTACATATCCTAAATTACATAACAAACATTATGTAATGAACGTCATAGCTCGTAAGAGGATTTTATATCTCTAGATCGAACAAACAGAATACATGCGATTAAAATTCTCCACTCTTTATATTTGATAATTATGCTATTTTGTATCATAATCAAATGTAAATATAAGAAGAAGAGGTCAAAGTTTTTATATGTTACAACAGTAAGCAAATCTGCAGAGGTACAAATGGTATTACTGGATTAAGAGTTCATTTCATATTGATAAAAGAAAATATCTATACATTACAAAATATAATGGAAGTGGACGAAGTTTGTTACTTCCTCACTATACTCTGGAATGCACTTCCACGAAGTGACGCCTAAACATATAGATTTTATTGATAAAAGAAGAATATCAGACAAAAATACAAGAAGAGAACTTGTAGGCAAAAATTTTGAAAATTTCTGTTTCGAGGTGATTGATTGGAGTCGATAGATTCCATCTATCGACTCCAATCAATCATTAATTATTAGTATACGAAAGTAGATCAATCAATAGAAAATCAATCAATTATTAGTATACGAAAGTAGATGTATATATTTCTACCCAAAATTAGTATATTACATATTTCTATTTATTCTTATTATTTTTAACCTTTTTTGAATTTATTTCGCATTTTTATTACGAATTTAAGTTAGATTAAACTTTTTTATGTATTTTAATATTTTAACGTGTTTATAATATTTAATTTGTTTACCACTTTTATTTCGTTCGGTATTTTTCATCACCCTTTATTTAATAATAGGTAGCTTTTTTCATAATAATCTTTAGGGGGCTCCGAAATTGAAATACGAGAGCCGAAGGTTCGATCTCGTCGTTGGGAGACATTACTCGACTTCTTTAAGTAAAGTTACGCAGCAATTGAGTTTAATTAGATTGTAGGATTAGCTCCCACTGTAAGGATCTTATTCTTTCTCCCCTTTTAACACGCACCCAACAAGACACCTGCGCACCAATCGAGTCGAGAAACGACAGATAACGTGGAACGAAGTCTAAACACTCAAGCTGGTTGTTTTCATAGCAATCCAAAGGGATAACTATCAAAAGACCTCCAATGGCTTCCCGCCTACGTGCTGGAAGATGTCATTCGTTGCAATCCTAAAATGCGAGCGAAGAGGGCGTAAGTTCTCGACAATGACGAACGCCCATCATCTCCCCCTGCGAAATGGTGCGCTCTTTATCACGAAACAAACCGCTTTGTCACTTGATGGAAAGTAGTAATGGAAGTTGATGTTTCGGAAGGATTTTATTTGCCTTCATACTCGTATTTGTATTTCCTATTGTGGAACCTTCATTTCCTTCACCTAGCTCACTCACAAATCAAAGATTTTCAAAGAAAGTCAATCAGTTACTGTTCAGAAAAACAAAACAAGATCGATTCCGGCTATTATTCCAAATCAGATTTAAACACACTAAATTAATTCTATAAAACCAATAATTGTGATTTTAACCAGGAGCTATATTACCCTTTAAAAATGTTAGCAACCACCTTCAGAAAAAGGTACACCACCTTCGTGATTTTGCCTTGAAACTCATCGTGGAATCTATGTAAATGTAATGTGGGAGTTTCTATGTTGTATCATATCTTTTTGGATTCGATTGTTGTAAATAACACATGCTTTAATAGTACTTTACAATTACAAGCTTTTACTGTTAAATATTGAAAACTTTTTTTAGTAATTGTAGAAAATTTAGAAAAAGTAATTGAATGTGATAAATTCATATCATCAGTGAAAAATTAATATAAGTTGACTTTTATTTATTCATAAGGTATAAAGAGTAATCTAAGAAAAAAAATAGCACTTAATGTTAGATAGGATGAGAGAAATGGCAGTTTTAGTAATGTTCACGGCCGGTAAGGTGACCATTTTTTTTATTCCGCTATTAAATTTATTTCTTTGGTTATAAAGTTTAAAAGTGCTCATCAACATGTAGAACCATGCTTTCTTATACTTATTTCACCAAAACTTCGGGAAAAAATCGACCCAGCTAACCTGAAAATCTTAATTTTATCCGTTGCGAAGGCAAATTTTGTGGATATCGCGGATATTCCGAAAAAATGACCCGGCGTACGAGGCTATTCGAATCCCTCATAAGCCAATACTTCCTAGAAAAGTGGGAGACTGTAGATAAGCTAATTTAGTACTTTCTAGTTAATTCTTGAGATAAAACGATCGTGACTTATATTGTGTAATTTCGTGTATTATTAGGAGATACGTATATCAATACCCATTTTCTCATCTTCTTAAAAAATTGTTCTAAACGATGTCAAGTAGTTTCCAGTCCATTTTAATTATCTCAATTCCAAGAATATCGTATTCAGATATCTACTACGCAATCATTCTGAGAACTACTCGATGTTTATCGCTATGGGAGTGTCTTTTGGGATCGTCGCGACAATCCTTCGAGATAAATTCGAAAACAGGACATCAAGCAACGCTATTTTTTGCTGATTAATACTCATTAAGACTTAAAGAAACAGTTGTATATACCATAGCCAAATAATCAGTTCAAAAAGGGTATTGTTGATCATCAACTAATCAAGTTTCTGACTCATAGAACCAAAAGGTGATCGATTTTATGTTATTTCCAATCGAAAAGGGATATTACCATAACGAGTATCGTAAAATGAGCAGAAAAGTGAGCCCACTTTTGCGACCTTCGGTAGTCCCTCCTTAGAAAAGTAATAGTGATTGGAGAGGAAACTCAGGGGAACACCTGAGACTGAATTATCCTCTCCTAAGATTACAAGAAGATGACCTTCTTACCAAAGGTCAAACGGATCGCAAAATCGTAACTCCATAACATTATTTCTCAATGTATCGTCTTTGTCTTAACAGTATTGAACCGATTGTTCATACAGATCGAAAAATATTTATTATTTTAAGTGTTTTTCGCCTTAGTAATAAGTTATAAGCGTGTCACATCTAATAAGTCTTTTACTATTTAGGTCAGTAAAAGAGGTATTAACGGTCCAATTTGTGTATTTTCAATATCAAATTCTCTCGTGCGGGTTGTCGCGTAAAAAATTCCTGTTTGATGAAAAATGAGTTTTTTTGTAGTTAATCGCTGATTCCTGTATGAATATCACCATTTAGCCCTCATATTTAGCGCGTGTGGTTGTCAGTAGTCATCGTTATTTTCATATGTTGTCATTAGATGTCAGATTGATTTCTGGGAATAAGGAAAGGAGCTTAAAGGAGATTAAATAGATCTGATGAAAAGAGAATTATAATGAAAAGGATTATAGAATGCGATGACGAATGCTTTGTATAATAAAAGATATAGATTCTATATATGCTGTATACATTCCATGATGAACTACATAAGTTGTATATTTCTTAGGATTTATATAATTAATACTACAGTGCTTCTAGTTATATTTAGATAATCCTTTTTATATTCATCTTAGTTTCTCTTTCTGAACTTTTTTTCTCCATCTCATGTTGTACCTCTCAATAATATTGATATTATTTACCAAACTTTATTTAATGCAAAAATAGCTAGCTAATGTACTTTAATGGAAATAATATTATAATGTTATTAATATTTATTACTATTTCTTTTAGTATTAGAAGTAATATGATGTTCAAATCATAATTTTCAGCAGTAAATACATTTTCAAACTAGTGTGCCTAATAAAGGATAAATTTAAAAATATTTAGAAGATTATATTATATCCTTGTTTTACTTTTGGATACTTGTGCTTCAGATCAAAAATGTACAGCTGGCTTCAAAACTAAGCAAACTGAGAATTAATAGTTTACATAATATTCAAATTTAAATTCTATGAATAATATATTTTAAAATTTTTCAATTACTCAGTATCTTCAAAATGAAGAATAAAAATGACCTTTTTCTGTAATCAACAATTCCTCATACTTTTAAAATAGCCTAAAAATTCATTTAATGGTGAAATTCTATTTTCTGGGTAATGACAAGCCCAAAGATCAATTTCAAAGATAGTGAATCACAATGAAAAAGAATCTACTTCTTATAAACCCTTATGGTGCTACAGTGTGTGTTATTCTGCAAATGAATATCTGCAAGAAACTGTTAATAAATTAATGAACTTTTCTTTCTAGGAACAAAGAAGAGAACCACATTTTTAAACTTCAATATTCAGTCATCATTGTAACCGCAGTTAAACTTGGAAGTCTTAGCCATCATCTAAATCCATAATCTTAACATTCATATTGTATTAAAAAAAGGAGAGTTTTGAAAGAATATAAATTGTAAATACCGAATAGATTTTTAAAATAAACAAGTATCATTTATTAAGTTAATTGATAAATTATACTTTCATCATAAACATGTATATGTAATGTAATGTATACTTGTGCACTGTATATAAAGCATTGTAAATATACCATAGTTTAATAAAAATAAGACCATCATTTTCCTTGTTGATTATTCCTGTTTTTGTTTTGCAAATGGTCCTTTGGTTTATGAGCACTAAATATAATTTTACTCAAAGGGTATTTATTTTTGCAAAACAAAAATCTAAAAATAAAATTTTTCTGTCACTTTTTTAAATTTTTTATGAAGGATAATGATGTTATGTAAATAAATTATTACTTTCTAATAAACCTCTCTGAAGAAGTATTCACTACAAAATATGATTTGAACCATCAGTTTTCTGGAATTGTGGGCCAAATTTTATTGTCACAGATTCAAGGAGACTCACAAATATTTCTCCATTCAAAAATGTTATTTAATTCAAAAGATTATTGTAATTTTCATGGAAATTCTCAAAATTAAAAATCAATGTATTAATAGTGATCAAATTCATGTGTAGAGCTCTTATTACAACATCACTTTTACATGCTCAAAAATAAATGCTATAACATAAATAACTTTGATTATGAATAAACCAAGATAAAATAATTTGATAAACATTCATACATTGATAACTTTGATAATTGATAACTTTATCTATCACATGATATAGCAAATTTAATGTTTACAGTTTTTATTGGTAAAATAAAAAGTCATATTGAGAAACTTATAAGAAATAGTCAGCAACAAAGCTAAGGATATACAATTAAATGTAAGATTAAGAAAAAAAGGGACCAAGTACTTCTTTTAAAAATACTAAAAGAAAAAAAAATTTAAACATATTGAAGATGTTAACACAAATGATATTATTTCATAGAAAGTGTCAAACTGAATCTCGGTATTTTAATGCGTGACGAAGTCATTAATAGCAGGTGTCTCTAACACTTAGATTGTTAAAATTGCGCAAGTTATTATCGAGCTGTCATAATAAGTGCAACCCATCATACTTATATTCACCATCACTCTTGTTATGGCTTTGCTGGCGGAGTGGTAAGGTTTGTTCTCATGCTTCTGTAATTAATGCTGTATATCCAGGTTCAAACCCTGGTTGGGGATAAAAATTTTCTTTTCACGGTTTTCATCCGTGCGTCCATGTAGAGTTGGGCACCGGTTGGCGAAGGCCAAAAAAAAAAAAAAAAAAAAACGCCTTTTGCCGATAATTCAGCCATAGTTAAGTCGCATTGCGTGAGAGGGCATCTCGGTAGTGCAAGGTATGACGACAACTTAAGAGGGAATATTTAAAATATGTCGCGTTTGAGAAGAAGATCAACAGGTGTCTCTTGAACATGACCATAGTCATCGCATGTGCCGGAATGGGAGTAATATTTTAAGTACTTTTGCGAATCGGAGGCTTCAGGGGGAAGAGGGTGGGGTGAACCAAAACATGAGGAGCTTCAACTTCTTAAAAATGAAATTTCATTCATTAGGCGCCTTAAATTATTATGAATCGAGATTTTCCAGGTGTCTTTAAATTAGGATAAATTGGTTATTCCTCAGGTGTCTTAAATTGCCCCGTAAATTTTATTATGAGTACGTCTTCCACTTAGTGTGGGTAAGTCTCCGCTTTCGGAGAGGGAGGTCATTCTGGAGGAATGTACACCAATCTGAATTGGTGCAGCGTTTCCTCCATGACCCCCCGAAAATATGTTCCACTTCTTGACCCTTTTATACCCATATGATCTACTCCATGAATGTGACAAATCAAGGGAGGCTAAGGCAAGGTCCGTCGATACGAGAGTACCAAGAGTTGTATTTTGAGTTATTACGTATTCGAAACTGAAACTTGAAGTCATGGAATGGTGAATTGATGAAGTTTACCAATTTTATTCAAATGAATGTGATATTAGAAAGAATGTTTCTCTAAAATTGAAATAAAAAGTAATAAACGTAAATGTTTTGCAAACAAATGTCGAGAGACATCTAACGATCAATTTCACATAATATCAACGAGTTCGTAATGGAGAGGGAAAATTCAAAATTTAAATAAGTTATCAGAAGAGCATTTAAGGTGGCTCTTAAGTCTTCTGTCAATGGTAAATTGTTCGAATTCATTCCTAAAAGGTTTGACAGAAAATTTTTTATTTTTCGTAAATAATTCTAGAAAAAGATTGCAAACTGCCAGCAAATGATTGGTACATCTAATAATGAGTAAATGATGATTTCCGTAAGTTTTATGAAACACACAATAATCTACTTAAAATGTAAAATATTCCGTGCTTGTGTTTGGATTCGAGTCCGATCTTCCCGTACTTACTTCTTAGTATATCATTGTTCCCAAAAATTATTACGATATACAAGATATTTAAAAGGTATAACCATCATTATGCCGGTCATTCTAATGGTGCCGGACACGCGTGTAAGTGTTGCCGATAAAGCATGACACCTATATCTAGAGTCAAAAGGTACCGCTATGTTTCACTATCCCTCTTAAAAGGGTAGATCACGGAGTTTCCCAAACGACTCTGGGCTGGTGCGACATCATCCTATACCGAACATCTGATTATCTAGTCTGCCAATAATTACGGATGACGACTGTACCCCGTAGGACATGGATGTGTGACAAATTTCACGAGGACCAGTTGTTATACCCACTGTCATGTGCGAAAGCGTTGATACCTATAAAGGTACTGCACTGCTGTATTCTCGCTATTCCTATTTACCATTTCCTTCTTTTCACTGAATATATTACGGGGTTCAACCATCACAAAAATTTCATCCGGATGTGTGTCGGGTACGTCATGCCCATGGTACTTAGCACCAGTTTGTGGAATCCGAAGTTACCGCTCAGTTATCGGCTCATTCCCTTCGAAGAGGGTAGGCCACCCAGTTTCGCTAAGGACTCCAGGTCGGTGCTGACCATGCCACATCATCCTATACCGACTATCCGGGAAAATCTGTCTGCCAAGCTATTCCCGACAGCTGAACCCTTCTGATATTAGTTCTCAAAGAAGTTCACGGGCAGGTCTTGTTGTGGACACTGTTAAGAATCAAAGCGATGATACAAGTTATCGATCATAGTTCGGAGATGTTTTTGTATTAAAAATACATATTTCACTGTAATAGTTAGGTAGCTTTGTATTATTTGCTTAACTAGGCTCATCATAACGTTAAAATTTCTCTTTATTGACAAATTAAGTAAAATTATCTTTGTTTGTGAACTGAGAAACTTACAGAGACATCTGTATGATTTATAATTAAAACCTTTTAGAATTTTGGTATTACCGCGTAATACGTCACAGAGTTACCTACGAGTGTGGATACGTACTGCGCTTACGCACTTAAAAATTCAAATTGTTAGTAACTTCTTTATTTATGAAATACCAATCATGATTGCGAGCTCTTTTTGTCTGAGTTGTAAGTTTTTATCTACTTATAAATTAAACCCTGTCTTAAGGAAACTGCCAAGCAATTCCAGACAACTGTATCATAATTCTCAATAAAATTCAAGGTCTTGTTATGGATACTATTATGGACGAAAGCGATATGAATCCGGGATCTCATCGTCACCTCATCAGTTTCAATCACTTAACCTCAATGGGCAATATTCTACCAACATACGTAACATTGTTGCTGATTCTTTGTCTTGTGTGGATACGGTCCACAAGATACTGGTTACGGAGGCGTTGGCCCAAGAAGATGATATTGAGAGAGATTACTAGGCGAAGATTCATCTCAGGATCTACTAAAGGTCGCAATTCCATGCAATAGTAATAATAATAATAATTTATTTTACGTAAACAGGTTGCCCCAATTATATACGTTACAATAAATTAATACAGGCACAAAACGACACAATACATAAAAATATAAATAAGAATTAAATAATAACAACAACAAAAACAGGAAAAGAACAGGAAAAGGAAAAATACAAAAGGGATAAATTTAAAATTTGAAACTGGAATACGCCTTTCTCCTTATGAAGTGAAAAGAATTACAGAAAAGTCTATATCTATTAGTTAATCAGTAAAGTGATGTACTGTTCGGCAGATTCTCGGAACAACAGAAAATTTATGAATATTCTGCTTGAACAGGGTGCAGCCAATGTGGAACCTCTACGAGTTCTGCGGGGTGGCTCAGCTATCCCGAATAGGCTAGTTAGCGCACACTCACTAGATACTAGCGTATCCACACTCGTAGGTAACTCTGTGACGTATTACGCGGTAATACCAAAATTCTAAAAGGTTTTAATTATAAATCATACAGATGTCTCTGTAAGTTTCTCAGTTCACAAACAAAGATAATTTTACTTAATTTGTCAATAAAGAGAAATTTTAACGTTATGATGAGCCTAGTTAAGCAAATAATACAAAGCTACCTAACTATTACAGTGAAATATGTATTTTTAATACAAAAACATCTCCGAACTATGATCGATAACTTGTATCATCGCTTTGATTCTTAACAGTGTCCACAACAAGACCTGCCCGTGAACTTCTTTGAGAACTAATATCAGAAGGGTTCAGCTGTCGGGAATAGCTTGGCAGACAGATTTTCCCGGATAGTCGGTATAGGATGATGTGGCATGGTCAGCACCGACCTGGAGTCCTTAGCGAAACTGGGTGGCCTACCCTCTTCGAAGGGAATGAGCCGATAACTGAGCGGTAACTTCGGATTCCACAAACTGGTGCTAAGTACCATGGGCATGACGTACCCGACACACATCCGGATGAAATTTTTGTGATGGTTGAACCCCGTAATATATTCCGTGAAAAGATTACTCTACAAGAGAAGGGCGGGACATTTACGCTCTAAGGATATAATGCTATATTCAGAGGTCTCCGTACGTCAATCGGTACATAAAGAGCAAGGCTCAAATTATTCCCCAAAGAGCAACTTGTAATATTTATAATGAACCGTAGTTTCGCTACAAGTAACATCTACCAAAGAATTATAGTAAAATACGTACTTTTAAATACAAACGTCTCTGAACTATGATAGATATCTTGGCCAGTAGCGAGATCCAGTTGTAGTAATCTTTAATTCAACTTACATTTTAAAAATCACTAAATTCAATTTAAATAATAAAATGGTTGGATGTTTATTTGCACAAAAATTTCATGCACCATTTATTCCGTGATTGATTAGATTTATTAATTTTTGGGAATTCAAATATGTATTAGGTTCTGAAAATTGAATCTTCTCTATTGAACACGTATAATTTAAAGTGATCCACCTTACCCATGTAAATAAAAAACCATAATTAAAATTGTAAATAAATATGATTTGAAACGATTTATTTTTATCTATTAAAATGGACATTCAAGCCTGGAATTATTGAAAATTAATCATGGAATACCAACAAAATATTATGCAAATAATTTTAATTGGTTTAATGATAAAATAAAGAAGAAAAATATTTCTTATAACTAAGAAGAGTCATATCAATTTTATTACTTAATTGTTTTTTGTTTAATTTTAAAGAAAATTCATAATTAGCTTTTCTATTTCACTCCCTTTAATTTTATCATAAGATGCTTGCGTATCAATTTCACAATTTCTCACAATTCTGCACAAAATTTCTACCACTTGCCAACACATTCAGTTGCAGTAATATTTTCTTAAATACATTATCAGTGATCACAGATCATCAAATAAAAAAGGTAGATTATATTTGTAGGTTGGCAGTGATATTTATTCCCCAAATTTAATAGGAAACCAACCACGCCTTATTTTCCTAATAAACTCAGTTATAATGAGTAATATTTTATTAATTGAACAATGCAATTGATTTTGTATATTCTCTCAAATTAACTATCATTATGCCTTGATGTTAAATTTAAATGATATTTTCTTCTGGTAAAGATTAGGTTTTTTTGGCTGCTTGTATATTTTTCACCAGCACTGCTCACCTGTAATGCATGAACAAAAAATTGATCAACAATTTTACTTTTAATTTAAGTTAATTTTAATTCTGCACACCTGATAAGATCAAAATTCTCTAAAGGGATAATTATATTATAAGAAAATCAACAAAAGTCTACCGAACCATCAAAATTAATCCTCTAGCATAAGATCCTATTGACACAAAAGAATAAGTTTGTTGATAAACTTGATTTAGGAAATCATTACTACTCATACTTATGTCTAGGAATACAAAGAATAAAATAAACTGATATTCAATAAAATCTCCTCTATTCATGAAAAAATTCATCACTTACTTTTCAAAATATTATATCAAAAACTGGTAATTTTATAATTTTGGTTTTAAAAGGTACAAAAAATTCATTTAAGTTGAGCATGAATTACCTTGGAAAAATTAAAGTAACTACTTGATTTCTCTTTTATTCACAAAAATATTTCAAATGAAATTTATTTAGAAAATTCCAAGAAAAAATATATTGTAGTTAAAGCACTAGAATGAAGTGCAAACAAGAATTAAATAATTGATTTTGTTTAAATAATAAATAGATATAAAATAGTAAATTTTAAACTATAATATAAAGAATCTTCATCTAAAATAATACAAGAGAATATTTAGAGTACATCTTAATTTTATGATCAGTTGATAATGATTTTTTTATTACAATGTAAAATTATTTACTAATGGCAAAATTTCTAAATAAAATTTAATATATTAATATTCCTAAAATTACCAAAATTGAATCATCTTCACTGTAACCACTGGCCTACGATTGATCGGACTTGTTCATGAGCTGCCTTTAATTCAGCTGAATCATAATAAGATGAGGGCATCATGTCAGCACAGTGAGATGTACCTAATTATGAAGATGAGAATAATTAATCTGACTTGTAACGAATATAATATGCAAAATTCTATATTACATAAAATTTTCTATATTTAATACCCTTAATATAAATAGCTGGAGAATCTTGAGATACAGTATGAGTCAGACCCAAGGCATGCCAAGGGTCAATAGATCCATGAACAAAGATCACTCTGCTTGCTTGTATTTGGAGACCTCCATACATTGCATTGGTTCTATCTACTGATGCTTGTAAGGAGTTAATGTTAAAACTGTTGAGAGAAAGGAAATTTTAAATTTTTAAGATTAAGTTTTTCTAATAGTATATTTTATGGTTTCTGTGAACAAAGTTCTTTTAAAGCTTACTAATCCGTTAAGATATGTGAATTATGCAGATACATTGCATATACATAATATAAAATAATATAACTTATTTTTACTGCTACAGCTTATTTTAAATGTTCAGATATAGAATAAAGATATCAATTTATATCTGATTAATGAAACAATACTTATTCTTATACTTACTTAGGTCCAAATACATCTGTACACTGTTGAGCAAAGAAACTAAGAGGAAAGTGATTTCCAAAAGGCTGCTTGGATGAATTTGATGTTTGGTAGAATCCAAACTCATTGCATGTCTGATAGAACCACTGGCGATCTGAGATAATAAAATTACATCTCAGTATATTTTAAAATATATTTTAAGATTCTAACCAATAAAAAAATTAGAAGGAGAAAATTATATATATAATATATATTTAATAAAGACCAATGTATGTATGTATGTATATTTAATACTTTTACTAATGGGTAAAGTGTTACAGAAAAGCATATAAACCACTGGACAGGGAAATTTTTGAATATGTTTGGGGTCAATACAACATGGGCCTTTACAAGAAACTCGAAGGCTTACAAAAGAAGGCTGCAAGATACATAGTCGGAAGGATGCAAGTGATGTCAGACAATTAGGATGGAAATCGCTATTGAGGATATTTTGATTGGTTGGCATATATATTTCATGGAATGGTAACGAAAGCTGGGACAAACTACAAGCAAGGCTTTGTACACCCAACTACATAGGATGCAGTAACCGCAAATTAAAAATAAAGGAATGCTAACAAAACCGATGTTACAAAATATTTATTTTAAACTGAGGTACATGGGAATGGAATAATTTACCTGGAGAAATTCTCACTCTACTACCAAAAATGCTGAAATTTTTCAAAGGACACTTAAAAATTTTTAAACTTAAAGATTTTAACTTAAAGATTTTTATATTTTATACTTTGATATACATATATATGTTATAATCTATGATTGCATAGATTTTATTATGATTTAGGGCAATTCCCTGCCTGTGGAACATTTTAGGGATATTCCTGTCAATGTGGGTGAATACTAGGCAGGGTAATACTTTGTTCTCCCCATAAATGACAGCCATCTGGTCTATTGCCTATCAGTGATCATTAAATATTAAATAAATATTAAATAAACGTTATATAAATATTAAATAAACATTATATAAATATTAAATAGATGTTAAATAAATATTAAAAGTTAAAAATGACTGTATTATTATTATCTATAAGCAATAATATTTTTTAGAATAAAGATAAAATTACCATATCTATGAAACAAAAAAAATATTAAGGAAGAATAAACCTTACTTACACATTGTGTTCTCATCCCCCCAATTTGTGTCTCGTATGTAATTAATTGTGGCTTGATAATCAAAGTTCAAACAGTACTCTCCTACATTGTTCATAATCATTGAATTGAGTTCAGCATAGCGTTCAATTGGTTGACGACCATCATTCCTAATCAATACATCACAAGCAGACTGGATATTCATACTACTACTATCCCATTGGTTGTACTGGACAAGGAATGCAAAATTATTGGCCATCAATTCATAGAAATTTGAAACATCTTGCTGATTGTATGGATTCAGTTGATTGCAAAGTCTAAAAGATAAATGCATACGATAAATTATACAGTATATAAATTATGGATATTATAATAAATTAAAAGTCCATTTTTCCAGGCATAAATGAAATACATGAAGTTACATCTTTTACAGCTAACAACAAAAAATTTTGATTTATTTTTGACAACTTCTATTTTCCATCATATTATTTCATATTTCATCTCATTTTAACAGTAAGAACAACTTCTTTAGATCTACCTTTTCTTTCACATTTTTACAATCATAAATGTAAATTAAGAAAAATTTGCCAACTTATTATAATGATGCTCATAAAGAAATAAATTTTTAGATTTCATGCATTTTTCATTAAGGACTTAACTTTCTTGTGAAATAGTGGTAATAAATATAAATTATGACAATTCTTGATGTTACAGAAATTAAAGATGATAAGACTAAATGTAATTTCCATTAGTACAAAATCAAACTTTACCTGAATAATTGGCTAACATCCTGTCCAGATTCTATCATAGATGTGATTTGATTTGTTGAGGATCTAATTTGTTCAACACAGCTTGGATTGTAATAAGCCAAGGAATCAGAAACAACTTCCATGTACTCTATAAAGGATAAGTAGAAATTTAAGAAATATAGAAATCACTTAGATTAATTTATGAAATCAACATCTTTTAAAGAATCAACAATAACTGAATTTCATTGGATCTCATTAGGGAATTGAGCACTTTACCGTCGGAAAAACAAGTTAATAACCAACTAAACGTTTGTTTCCTTTACCAGACCTGTACAGGTATAATTTAAAAAATCAGATGTAAATCTTCAATTTACCTTTGAAATCAGCCTTTGCCAAAATAGGGCCACTACTGGAAACTGCACCATATACAAGGTCAGGATATTTAGCTCTCATCCATGCAGCTAGAGATCCTGGATATGAGCCACCAAAGACAATCCATTTACTACCACCCAAATTCCATTTTTGATTCATAGATACAATAAAGTATGCCAAATCTGCCAGACCCTGCTCACTACTCAGATATGAAAGATTCTGCAAGCTAAGGTCTCTGAAATCCAATGTAATTTTAAATTAAGAAAATTAAAAATAAACTATTACTGTCAGAATGCATTCAACAAAACTCACGGAGTTGGGTGACTTTTTCCATAGAATCTATGCTCTAGCTGGAAACATATAGCTCCATGCATTTGAGCTAATTCAATCCATTGTCCATACAACATCCACCCTGCTCCTATAGGACCTTCACCTCCAATCATCAAAAATGCAGGCCCACCAGGTCTGTGGAAGGAGCTGTTTGTGAAGTAACGCTGAAATTCATAACAAAGAATCGAATTATGACAATGTGATGTAAGGAAAAAATCACAAAATAATATATTAGCATTTTAAACTTCACATAAACCCCACTGATGTTATAACACCCCAACAGTCTATCATAAAATTTTGTCAAGGAAATTTTTCTGGTATTTTCATAAATCAAAAAAGAATTTTCCCTCAGCTGAGAGCTAAGGAGGAAATTTTCTTCCATGGAAGAATTGAGATCATGGATGTTTGAAAACATCCATTGTTCAGTTATGAACCACACCGTAATTGTACAGAAAGTGGATGTTTGTGTGGTCTTTGTTAAATATATAAGGAAGTACAAATATGTGTGTGTATATATATCATCATCAGCCAACTTCAACACGACATCGGATGTAGGCCTCCCCAGTTGATGTCTAATAATGAATTACTAGATGTGTTTCCAAAATTTGTATAATGCTCAAACAATGCTCTCACTAAATTAAAAGTTGTTACATCAGTGTATTTTGAATTAAGGTCATTTCACATGTTATTCTTATGGCAGCATTCATCTCCCCTCCATTCAAACTTAGTATAATCTATGTTGAATCTGTTCATTATTCACATTAAAATAAAAAGCTCTGTAATTTTTCCAAGTTTGAAGCAAAAATCTTTCAGAAAATTTCATAAAACATAACTAGAAATATAGATTCTGATTTCCCCATGTATTCCTAATGGAGATAAAGTAAACACCCCTGGAATTGAACTTGTAACCAAACTGAAAAAAGATCTGGCTATCATACAAAAGGTAATTATAAAGTCTATCAAATTTTACAGCCATTCATCTTTTAAGTAATTAACTCTAAATAATTATAATCTGAAAATCCAGCACATGCATTCTTACAGGAAATATGGCAATTTCTGGGCTCTTTAGAATCAAACTAATGATAGGTATCAACCTAGGTATTTTTTCCAGGACCGCTAAAGGTTTGAAGTTTCATCTCCTTATCTTTAATAAAAATGTACACGTGGCATATATATATATATATATATTCAAATTAAAAGAAAATGAAATAACTCATACCTGTTGCCAAACTCTTGAGTCACCTTCATTGTAATGATCAAGTTTTTGGGTGAACCATTGCTCAGATGGATATGGAGTATTTGCAGGTATGGGTGGTCCACGGAGTATTTTATTTAGCTTCCCTCTCATTGTATATTTAACTGCATTTGTACCCAGAAGGGCAAAGAGCAGGCAGCACAGAACAACTAACTTTTGGTGATCCATTCTAAAAAGTTAAGTTATAGTAATGCTTCAATATTAACTATGACAATGTATCATGTATTAAAATTTTAAGGAATATTATGAAGATACCTGAAAAAATTGGATTCAGTTAAGTTACTCAGTCATGAGTAGCTGCTCTTTAAGAAATTTTCTTCAATATATATTGCAGAAATTATCTCAGATTGAGCTGATTGCACAATCAGTTCTGAAATAATCATAACAAAAACTCTCCTAGATAAAGATATCTTCCACTGCAAACAATGAGGGAATTCCAATGCAAGAATTTTTTATTAATATCATGAGATATCAAACAATAAAAGAAAGAGGATTTCCCAAGTTTGGATTCTATTCTTGCATCTCTACAAATTTGATGATTTTCCTGTCTATCATCTATTGATAACCTTCGCAGAAAAAAATTAAATTATTATAAAATTTAATGGTTATAAGTTTAAAAATTTTTTTTTGTATTTTTCATCAAATAAAATTTCACTGTTACCATAGAAATTACTTAGAGAAACTGGTATCCTGCCAAGGATAGAGATCATAGATAGGTCAAACCCAAAGTTTTGATTTACTTTAGTGTAAGGTCCCCTATTTTCCCCTATTTGACACGACAATAAAAATTACCAATTGATGCACATGCAAAAATAACAAGTGAATTGACTGAACTATTGTGAATTGAAGCATATTGACTTTGAAAATATTTCTTTTATTTCACACAAAAAAATTTCTTTGCACTTAAAGCAGAACATTCCCCATTGTCATCAGTGTATTGTTAGTTTAATGTATACATAATAATATCAACAACAGCTTAATCTTGTCATCTAAGTATTTATTTGTTATCTTATCACATATTTATAAAAAATTACTCCTTTATTTAAACAAAGAGTCTTTGGTAAACATTTTTTGTCATTCATAAATTTCTTGACACTATCTAGAGAAGATAATTTATATCCAAGTTTATTTGATGAAGGCAACAAATTTTTATTTCATTGAGATGAAACATTAGTGAAGTAAGGATATAACTTTCATTTATTTCAACTAAGAAATATATTATGAATAATTCATCCAAACATCAATGGAATTTGATACATTTCTATCCTCTGGGACAATGTAATTTACAATGATTTCAATACAAATTGATGGCTTTTGAATTCATAAAGAACTACTTCAGCAATGGTAAATTATGTGAACACTTATTTGCTTCATAAGCTACACCAATGAAATGTGTCTCATGAAGCAAGTGATTTTCAAATTTAAACAGAAGGTTCTAAACAATAAACCTCACCAGTTGAACAACCTGTAAATATATTTTGTTCATTATAGTAGAGAATAATCAATAGAGAGATCTTCCACAAAATCGATACTTTTACTGAGATTAACATTATAAAGCCATTAATTCCATGCGTTTGGATTACATATTTTGGCAATCAGGTACATTAGATAGACTTTTTTATATTATGTTATTCAAACATATCTTCTCAATTCTTACAGCTTGCATTGATTATTCCTAAATACATCATAAGATCCAAAGAATATGTTTGCCCTATTCTTCACAGCACATCTATGATAAGATCATCATTTTCCCCCAAAAAAATATATCACATCACTTTGATGCATTTGGTCAAATCCATTTGTTCCATATTCATAATATCCATTTGTTTACTAGGCATATTGAGGGTTTATAGAGAGTTATTCCAGCCATTCTCCTATAAGTTCTTTGATTTTCTCTCTTGCTTCGAGAAGTTGAGGAGAATCTTTTTCTGATGAGGGATACATGTCAGCACAATGGGCAGTGCCTGAAATATGAGAAAAGATATAATAAGAAGTCTATGACAGGAAGCCTAAAATTTGGAAATTTTGAGCTCACCGTTAATGAATATTGCAGTAGCATCCTTTGAGATGGATTTTGTGATCCCCAATGCATGCCAAGGATCAACTGAGCCATGAATAAATACTACTCTTCTCACATCTATATCATATCCTCCATAAATTATATTAGTTCTTCTTATTGCATTATTGAGAAATTTACCATCAAATCTGAAAAAAACTCCCATTGATCATGATCTACTAAAAATATATTGAAATATTATACTTTGAATATAAATATATGCAACATGACAAATCATTATAGAATTCTTACTTGGTGCCAAAAATATCTTCGCATTGCTTTTGAAAAAATTCTAAAGGAAATTCATTCCCAAAAGGCTGATTGATGGCATTCGATGTTTGGAAGAATCCAAATTCTGTACAAGTTTGATAAGTCCAAAGTCGTGCTGCAATGTGAAGTGCTTGATTAACATTAACTTGATGGAATTATGAATTTTGTTTCATTCTTTTAAAAATTAGGAAAAATAGTCATAATTTTGAAATGGGCTCAGTATGAATATGCAATGCAGGTAGATTATGGATACAAAGTTCAACTTGAGCTTCCTATGAGCCAACATAAAACATTAAATTGATCTGAGATTAACAATATTGAGGCAAATAAACTTATTGCTACTTGCTACTCCATAAACTTGTTATATAGGTTAAAACTGAATCAAAAATGGTAGTGATACATTCATCAGAAAATTATTAAATATAATAGATTTGATAAATATATATCAAAATGTAGTTCTTTCATCTTTGAAGGTAAATTTTTGACAAAGATAAAGGAAAGTGGCTTGATTTTTCTACTCTGAATCAGGATGCAAAATTGTTCATTATCCTTCAACAAGAAAAGAGATAAATATCAAAGAAAAAATTACAACAAAGCACAGGATCCAAACTAAAATTTTTAACTGGTTGCAGTTATTACAATTTCCGTCAACCATCTGCTTTCTTCAAAATTTAGAGAAAGAAAACAGCTCCAGTGATTAAGTAGAATAATAATCATAGATTAAACACAGTTTTTCCAGATTATTCTTAATTTCTGTGCTCTGTAACATAGAAATATCTTTTTGTTCCTAAACCTAAAGTAAAATTATATGTAAATCATATGCTGTGACATGATTAATTAAAGTATGTATCTATATATATATATAGTTTAGCAAATGAAAACATATATTATAGTGAACTTTTTCTCCAATCTCACCAGCTCCCTCTTCTTCATTTCCCCATGATGTATTTCGTAAATCATTGATCATTTTTCCATATTTGAAATCCAAACATTTTTCTCCATAAGTATCCAAGAGCATAGAGTTTATTTTTGCATATCGTTGCATTGCTTTATTATTGTCATCTGCAGTCATAACATCACATGCAACATCAATGGTAATATTTGCACCCTTGGCACCTTCAAATTCTCGATTATCCTTATTATACTGAACTATTCCAGCCCAATTGCTAGCCAAATTTTCATAGAAGTTAGATACATCATTAGTATTAGATGTATTTAAGAAATCACAAAGCCTGAAATGTAAGAAAGGTAATGCAATTTATAAATAATTCTATTTCATTATATTTCAGTAATATCTAAGTTCTAAAGCTTTTTTTATTAATAACCATACAATAATCCAGCAATAAAACTAACCTAAATGTTTCTTTGAGGTCATCTTCAACCTCACCTCCCTCCACTGCAGTTTTTATTTCTTCAGTTGCTGCTTTTATTTTTTCCACACAGCCTTCACTGTAAGTTGAAACTGAGTCTCTCACCACAACCATATAATCTGAATAAGCCAAAATTAGAGAGTGGGTTAAAAAAGTGGATAGATTTACTTTGTGGATACACACATACTTTCAATGTTACTATGAGATCCGCAATGACATATTTCATAATTTATCCCATGAAAAGAGAATTTATAAGATGGCAATATGCAATTCCTTTAAATTAAAGAAAATTAACCTTTGAAATCTGCCTTGGCAAGCAATGGGCCACTGCTTGATACTGCTCCATGCACCAAGTGAGGGTATTTAACTCTCATCCATGCAGCCAGGGAGCCTGGGTATGATCCTCCAAATACTATCCACTTGTTTGAAGTTAGATTTTTTGCATCGTTCATAAATTCAATGAAATTAGCCAAATCAGCTAAAGCCTGCTCGCTACTGAGGTATGCTAAGTTCTTCACACTTGTATCCCTTAGGGATTTAAATGAACATCCATAAATTTCAACTGACTTGTTAATATACAAATGATTAAATACCTATACCACGTTTTGAGAGAATATAAATCTTGATAGTCTTAATTTCTAATTGAACTTACTTAGTGGGATGGCTTTTTCCATAATATCTGTGCTCGACTTGGAAACAAAGAGCGCCATACATCATGGCTAATTCGATCCATTGACCAGCAACCATCCACTTAGGGCTAGCCGTCCCTTCACCTCCGATCATCAAAAAGACAGGACCACCATGATAGAAAAAGGTGTCGTTGGTAAAATATCGCTGTATAAAAGAACTGGTGTCATTCATCGTTCTTTCTATCAAATTACTATTTAATTTAGCATTAAATAAAAACCTGTGACCAGGTTCTGGTGTCAGAAGGGTTAAAATGATCCAGTTTTTGATTGAACCATTGATCTGGAGGTAAGGTGACACTTGAGTCAACAGCTGGTACTCCCAACTTCTTAACTTTATAGGCCAATTTAATGGCTACAGCGCTGCACAAGAAGCAGCTTATTATGCTCCATAACCACAGATAATGCACCCTCTGAAAGTTAAGAAACATTGCTGAGATAATATTTCAATAATATTTTGGAAAAGGCAAATTTAAATATATAGGATCTTATTTCCTACACGATTTTATTAAAAGGCACTGAAACGACGTCTTAAAGTAAAAATTTTATTTCAGGTACTGAAAACTAACCATTTTGTACTTATACTGCCTCGGAGACGACACGTACACTATTTACTAAGCATCAGCTGATTCATTCGATTTGAGTGCAAGTACTTGGATGATTTTGATATCTTAGATTGTGATTGGTTGCCTCTTAGTATTTCATACTTCTCTTGTCATTTTCTTCCATACTAAGCAGTCCACTACGCAGTGTTTTGGCAAAGGACGGATATGTACCTTGACTTCACAACACGAATCGTTAGTGAATGAGTTGATCAACGTCCATAGAAACATAACTATCGTGTTGTCACATTATTACAGTTTTATGGGATCGTCTACGTCTCGAGGAATGGATAGTAGTGACCCTCGGTCACGGTCCGAAGATAGTTTTGATGAAGGAGCTGATTTAGCTACCATCTTGCAGATTTTAATAAGAAGGTCTGTTAAATGTCGATTGTTATTCACTTTAAACCTCTACATTCACGCTGTTTATCGCAGTGGCATTTTCTTCGTTATACTTCTAGTGTCATTTGCTGAACAGTTTACTTATTGTGATGTGCTTCATAATATATTATGTTGTTTGTGCAGTCGTTTCTCCGTTGCTCGAAAAGTATTAAAGGATTATGTGGTGTATCAATACTTTCAATAATCACCAAACTTATTCGTCGTTATAGATAAATCCTATCAACCTACGGCCATCTTAAAATTTAGTTATAACTTTTGACGCATTTTCATTGCGATGCATTTATTACGATACACAACAATATTTTGTGGTTAACTGTGCTCATTCACACAATGAGTTTGTCTTAAATTTTGAGATTACTGTCAGTGTTATGTTCATGAAAGGATAAATATTGCAGGTAAAATAATTTATATAATGGAACATGGATCGTAAATTTATCTTCATTGACTCGCATAAATTTCGTAATATTGCGTTTTATAAATCCATGTCGAGAATTTGACGGTGTTATTGCTATGTTTTCGCAATGGGCCATAGAATAGCCTATCTGTCTTCAATGATTGTCTCCTCAGTTCTTCGTAGTTCTGAGAACATTTGAGTCATGTTGAAATATCACCTCGTTCATGCTGACTTCAGAAATCTTCCAACGGGACCCAAAACGCACTTCATTTTACATCATCTCCTCGTATAATAAAGGGACACTTTCTTCAGAGTTGATTATTTTGTTGACTGAGCTTATTTTTACCCTTTATTTAAATACGACAGTACTGAAATTTGATAATAAACGTGTTTCAAACAACCGATTTATGAAATATTTACCCTGTAATTTCTTGTGTATTGAAATCACATCTCTTACCGCAATTTTGATTGAGATATTATTATGAGTGAATTATATCCGCAATATTCAAGTAGAGAGATTCGTATAGATAATTTTTTATCAAACTCACCTTGTGGAGATAATGAACTAAGCTTTAACCATACGCAGTAGTTTCTAAGAGTGGAATTTAGTATTTTAGAGATGAATTGGTATACATATATGTAATACATACTTAATTATAATAATAAATATATTATAAGTAATTCGAGATGCAAGTCATAGCGTTTTGTAGTTTCTATAATTTGTCTTAGTCTTAATTTTTATAGAGACCTATTAACAATCTTTGTCATGTGGAACATTCATTTGGATGTTTCTCTCCATTCTTTTCATTCCCTTCTATAGAGTTAGAATGATTTTATCTCGATATATCATCCAACCACTATAATACAAGCTTCTTAGTCTTAATTTATGGACTCTTTATTTGTTTCTCTTACGAATAATTATCTTCCTTCAAGTCCTTCCATTTAAGTTTCTCTTATTAAATCCAGTGCTTAGTAATTAATGTTAGTATATTGTAATTTGTAATATGTTTAGGTGTCATTTAAGATTTCCCTAAAATGTAAATTGATAATTATCTAATGTTTACCAGTTATTATATTATTCTTTTTATTTTGTTACCCGAGCCCGAATAACTGTAAATTATTAATCAATGAAACTGCTGTTGCAATAATAGGAAGACGATGAACTTGGATATTCAACTAATACTTGAACAAATAATTATGAAAATGTACATTTTCTTTTGTCTTCTTTTCTTTGCGGTATTTTTCAAGTACATTATAAGTTTATGGTTTCAGTCTATCTATCTTTAAAAAAAAAATCCGGCAATGTACTTTTACTTCTTGTCAAATAAATTTCACAAAATTTCAAGAATTTAATTTCTTGTTTAGAGACTTAATCAGAATTTTTATGAATCGGTTTCAATCAAAAGTATCAAGTATACTTTAACCGTGATGTGCATTATTAACCTCTAAGTAATTATCGTGTAACACTAATATGACTTCAACTTTTAGTTTCGAATACCTCAGTATTATATTAATCTCAAATAATGCAGAATTTTACTATTCACTTCACTTTGATCTCATGACGTGATCATCGTATTATTTCTTCTTCATGTAAAACTTTTAATGAGAAGTGTCAACGAAATATTGAATGATTACCTAAAATTACCGCTTTTTATTGTTCAGGGTTTGATTCTCAGAATAAAATTGTTTTGGATTTATATTATCTGACAATATAAAAATTTTAATTTAATTTATGCAAGCATAAAATCTCTCTCTTTATGAAATTACCATGAAATTTCTCTGTATTTTAGCTAAAAGTCTTTGTAGAAGCATATACCCCTGCTGGTACATGATTTTAGTCCCCCCCTCAATACATTATATATTTGCTACCGTATTATCCTTCGCAAAATTAAATTTACTTTGTAATATTTTACACCTTCTAAGTATCTGCTTGATCCTAATCGGCTTCATGCAAGGAATGCTTTACAGTAGTTCATTCTCCTGAACATCATTATGTATCTAGATTTCCTTTCTTTTTAACGCATTAAAGAAGTATTTTCATGAAAACCTTCACGTAATCACTTGCTCCAATACTGTTTTTGCAATGTCAATTTTATTTGTTTGGCTGCGAGAGGTAACTAGAAGACCGGTCTTTAGCTGCGAACTAGGGTCTGTACTGTATACTACGGAAGAATAGTATTTCGGCTGTTGTTTATGATGGCATATTTTATTATGTTTAAAGTAAAGTTAAAAATACGACAGGAATTGAAAAGTCGAGATACGGATTTCATATAGCCTAAATATCTGGAATTCTCTACTATGAGAGTATATTTCATTGAAGGTGAATATTCAACGAAAATGTTTTCATAAATACCGTTAGCAATGCTCCGTTTTGTGATTATTGTTATAAATTTTCGAAGCTTGTTTTGTGAAAATATTTAGATACCTATAAATAATCAATTGCTTACCAAATGTCGTTAATATCTTTTTAGTTTGAATAAACCTATCAATTTGATAGGTTACAATTTGGTGAGCGTGTCACATGGAAATGTTTTTATGAAAGAACAAAAGTTATCTTTCGTAAAATATCACTGGTTAAAATGTTAAGGCTGTAAGTTACAGTTAGACCAGCTAAGCTGTCTTAATATAAGCTATAGCAGGTTACGCTTTTATCATTATATTAGTTTAGTAGATATATTTAGAAAAATCTAAATTCCATTTTTAGATTGTAATGGTTAATTTTGTCGTATATTCCATTTTTAAATATTGACCTCTAATAATAATTTAATTTAAAATAAATTATTTACACTATTTCGGTTTTAATTTCGTAGTAAAATTTGATAAAATTCTTGTTTATTTTCTTACTCAAAGATATATCCATAATTTAGATGATGATTACTTGTTTAGTAATGGTTGATTATTGTTTGTAGCTCTATTGATGCTCATTTCTTTCAGTGGCCAGGTGCACATAATTCCATCAGATCGAGAGGAGAGTGATGATGAAATTGCAGAAAGTGCTCCAAAAATTGAGTTGATGCCCAACACAGAGAAATTAGATGTAAGTTTTTGAAATGGCAATTTCATTAATTATAAGCAGCAATTTATATTTATGTGTATCAAGTGATAAAAATAAATATTTATTTATTATTATTGATTATTATTAATTATTGATAATTTTTGTTGATATCCGATGTATTTCAATTGAAAATATTTTATATCACATTTTCTCATGTTTCTCAAAATTATGTGGGAACCTTTCTGTTGAATGTTGACTTTAGCATAGTTTTTTGAGTTTTTCCTTACATCAACAATGATAATAAATGTCATAAATCAAGTCTCGCACTAAACTTTAAAGTTGGAGGATATTTTGTTCTGGTACTTCACTTTTTAAAAAACATCTCATTAGCTTTATCTGTCTTTGATTCTGTGAGAATTTTTCACTCATTTCTCTGTTTTTAAATTTCTGCTATTGAGAAAAAATAGTCTCATATCTTTATTAAACTTTCAAAGAGTGAATTATCTACAAAAATTATATTAATGATAATCTAGATATTAGTATCCTCTTAGATCTTTGAGGGTAAATTTTTAGTTACATTTAACATTTGTTATTAAAATCTTTTTCCAGAAAAGTCAGCTTAGCTTCTCAACCAAACAAGCATGTGGTTTAATACATTCCACTGGGCATCAACGCCCAAACTCAGTAACTGCAATGGTGAAAGCCAGGGAGGTAAGAATTACTTTTACATAATAATTTTGAATATATATTTTAATATAAATAGCAGCAGTATTCGCTGCAATTCATTGTTATATAGTATATTCATCCCTTCCTTATTTTAGAGAGGTATTCAGGGAATCAATGGATTTACAAGAGGTGACCGCTGTAAGATTGCCAATTGCTACCTTCCTAATAAGAAATCAGTAATTGCTACCTACCAAAATAAGGCTTTCTGTGGTACATACTCCAAAGATGGTAATGTCTTCCTGAGTGCTTGTCAAGGTAATGTTGATTGATAATTCAAAAGTTAAGTATATCTAAATATGTGCCTACTTGACTTGTATATATACTGACCATCAAAAAAGATTAGAGAAGAAGAAAATTTTATTATTACTATCTATAGAAATAATGCTTGGATTGCTTTCTGCTTAATATTCTGAAAAGTTTTAAATAAAGAAATCGTTACAGCCATTAAATAAGATAATTGAATTGAATGTATATGAAGATGTTATCTATGGTACATGAAATGATTAAATTGTTTTATAAGTAATTATTTGAAAGCCATAAAAAAATTATCAAGTAATATTTGTATAGCTGTATAATGTTCTCTAAAGATAAGAATTGTTTTTTTTTAATAAGTTACTTATCAGGAAGATGCAATTAATGATTTTTCATTTATTATCTTTTCAGATCGCAATTTACGATTACACCATACTAGCAATGGAAAATTTGAACTTTTCAAGACAATTCAAGCCAGGGATGTTGGTTGGAGTATATTAGACACTGCTTTTAGTCCAGATTGCAATTACGTTGCATACTCTAGTTGGTCTGAATGCAGTAAGTTTTATCTTATTAAATAATTTTCCCAGGTTACAATGTATGATTATTTAACAATTATGAATTAGATATCATCAAATTATTAAATTATTTTCTGATTTTTATAATTTTTAAAGTATTATTTGCAAATTTTAGCAATTATTTAGTGTTATTTAAGTTGGTTTTTGGCTATATTAACTATCTTTTCCTAACAATATCTAAAATTAATAAATTTATCATCAGAAAATTTCTTTGCTTCATTTTATCGTTTGTTACAACTATCAGTTATATTAACATCTCAGCAATATTAACAATTTGAATCTTTCATTGATCTCTGTTTGAATCAGTTCATAGTTTATGTTCCAACAAGCCCTCTCAAAATAAAGATTATATGTTTGAAAAGGAACTCTGATAGACCAACTGCATAAAAAACTGATTTCACGTTGTGGAAAAAAATCTTTGTTTTTTGCTCATTTACAGTTCATCTATGCAGTATTTATGGTGATTCAGATAATCAAGAAGCCCTGCCACTCAATCCTGAAATCAGGAGGTTTTGCATATTTTCTCTAGTTTTCTCCTTAGACAGTAAGGAAATTCTTGGAGGAGCCAATGATGGGCATCTTTATGTATATGACCGTGACTCCCAACAAAGAACTCTCAGGGTACTTGAAATTTTGATTATCTTAGTTGTTTACCTAGCATATAAAATGTCTGTGAAGTTTATTACAAGCATACTGAAGTTCAGATAGTTTTGCATTTCTGTAGTATATATTTCACTTTCCTTTATGAAACTTAAAATGAGTGAATAACTCAACATTTAACGATAAAGAATGCAATTAAGGCATATTATAAACCCAGTAAATAATCTATTAGACCTAATCTATATATAAAGATGAGCACTCAGAGAAATAAATTGAGCTATTTTTATTCATTTTATTTCCATTTATCAACAACCTAAATATTTCTGAAACTTCCTCTCAGATCATTTATTTGTATGACATAAAAAGCATCTAAACTGATTTATAAATTATGCAAACTTTCTGCTATCTGAGGCATTTAATTTAATTTGTTATATTAATGTAAATATTTTTAGTTTCCCTTAACTTTATGCATTCAACCGCTCAATATTGCATCCAATCATCATTCCTTTCTCTTCCTAAATTTTTTTACATTTCATCATTCTCTATAAGTATTATTTGATAATTGTCTTATTTGCTTCTACTATTGAATGAATTCCAAGGGATTGAAGCAGTTATTGTAGTTTTTTTTTAATGCTATAAAATGAATCTACTCATAAGTTCTATCAGAATTATATTAGCTTTTATATTAAAAACTATGTTTTTCTGTGCCCATAATTTATTCTACATGTATAAATTTCAGATTCTAAAAACTTTTCCATTACATTATGAAAACTAATAAGGAAAGGATTTTGGGTGTAGTTATTAGCACTTTAAAGCGTGCACTTTTTCACTTCTGTTTAACATTATGAATACATTTATTTTAATTAAATTTAATTGTATAGTCTATTGTTTCTATAATACCCATGTTTTTATCTCAATATTATTTTCTTTAAATAGATAGAGGCTCACAATGATGATGTAAATAGTGTGGCATTTGCTGATGAAACATCACAAATTCTTTTCAGTGCTGGGGATGATGGTTTATGTAAGGTATGCATACTTTATTATCCTTATGATTTGAGAATTTTAATGAAATTATATAGTCCATGCAGAAAGTCTTATTTTAATTCTGGAGGTATAGTTTTGTATTGTAATAGCTCATCAACTTTTTCTCAGGTATGGGATCGAAGGACCCTAAATGAGTTTAACCCTCATCCCGTTGGTGTTCATGCAGGTCATATGGATGGTGTTACATATATTGACCCTCGTGGTGATGGACGTCACCTCATCACAAACTGTAAGGACCAGTCAATTAAGCTCTGGGATATGAGAGTTTTCTCTTCAAGTATAGGGGAGGAAAACACAAGGAAAGCAGTAGCTGACCAAAGTTGGGATTACAGATGGCAAAGAGTTCCTAAGAAGTGTAAGCTATGATAATCAAAATTGCTTTCTAAACTTTCAAAATTAAATAACCAAATGCATTAATCAGTATTTTGAAGTATTATTATTTTAATTCCTAAAAATTCATTAAGTTTATATTTAAAATATTTCAGTGACTGTTGAAGTTACGAATGAGTATAAGCTGTGTTTATATTTTAAATGACCAGTGTTCATGATAAATGTAAAATTTTGATAAGGAAATATATACTGTGCATGAATTAATCTAACTTGAAACTGAATAAATAATGTGAAAGTTTGCCATTCATATTTTATCATGTATCTTTGCTTGAATACCTTATAAATAGCATCATATATCTGTAGGTGAATTTAAATGTCCAAAAATACCTTGGAATATTACTTAGTTGCTATTCTGAATTTCAGATTTATAATTCTTGGGATTTTTCTAAACTCAAATTTATTCTCTAGTAGAAATAATTGTAGTCATGCTTTTTGATGTTCTAGGTTTAGACGCGATACTATGAATATGATCAAGATTAAATTAATTTGTTAAAAAGTTCAAAAGTTTAATCTTTAGGATTGTACTGTTTAGTCATACTAATAATCCTCCCATTAAAAGCAAGAATCTAATTTTCCTCATCTTAATGCAAAATTATCCATTTTGTTTCCTATTCATTTTAGTGATCAATCCAAAGAAGCCATTGGTTGGTGACACCTCAGTCATGACCTATAGAGGACATACTGTTATCCAGACTTTGATAAGATGCCACTTTTCTCCAGCTTTCACCACAGGACAGAGGTATATCTATACAGGTTGTGCCACTGGATGCCTTGTAGGTGAGCTATAAAAGAATGCATTGCCACAATATATTCCTTACACTAAATCTATTATTTTTTCTGCTGTAATATTCCAAAATTTTTGCAATTCAACTGAGAAACAGCTTCAAATTTGGGTTTCATTAAGTTTTTCACCATACCTAGGACCAAATGCTTTAGAATAGGATCATTAGACTTGATGAAATATGTTTATGTATATTTTATAATGTTTATATCATTCAAAATTTGTTAATCATCTTATGATGGAGCAAACTAATTTTGTGAAAACTTCAAAATTATCAAAGAGACATTTCTTTCAGTATATGACGTCCTTACTGGTGAAATAGTTAGCATGCTCCAGGGACACGATGAATGTGTTCGAGATGTTTCTTGGCATCCATTTAGGCAGGAAATAATCACCACCTCGGTAAGATAGCCCTGAATCGTACCATGTATTAGTACATTATATATTTAAATTGGTCAAAATTGTAATTTTTGAGATAATATAAAATTTTTGATTCAGTTTTCTTTTCTATTTTATCTAATGTTGTTTAATGTGGAATAATTCTTTGATGAGGCATTCATTTCTGTCATTTGTAGAAAAGTGTTTGATATGAATTTTAATGAGAAGTACAGCAAATGACTGTTTCTTCATATTTTGCATCTTAACCCTTTCAATGCAGAAGAGACACTATTACGTCCTCTGATATGAATGCCTTTATGTAGTACCTCCTCCCTGCCCTAGACAGAAAATGATGTAAGCCTCCAGATTAATGTAGAAATAAATCATTTTATGGCTGGAGGTGGTTTGGGAAAATTAGGAGGTACCTTTTCCTCATATATAAAGGTGCTAAGTTTGGAGGATATAATAGCACCTTATCAGCATCGAAAGTGTTAGTTCTCATCAGTAAAAATCAAAACTTAAATTAACTTAGCAAAGAAAAGACAAAAAAATCATGGAAGTACTGAAAATATAAATGTATATTCATTATACATATGAATTTGCAGTACTCAAGTAACCATTAATTTTTATTTTAATTAGTAATTTCATTTTTTGTTTATTTTTTTGTGCTTGCTTGGATATTGTTATTGTTCAGTGGGATCGCACTCTGGGTTTGTGGAAACACGAAATGGACGATGAAGATGATGAGTTGGATATGGAGGATGGTTGTGATATGAGGTCAGTGGAAGTGGATGGGTGGCTTGAAGATAGAAAAGTGTTGAGGAGGAGTGAGAGATTGGCACAGCTGAGGAAAAAGCGGAGGGCGAATCAGAGACAGCAGAGGAACTGTTGACAATTCAGATCAGAAGATGTGGAGGAAATAGTCACCGTGATTTGGTGATGCAGTGATAATACAAGAGGGGGACTTAGAATATACCTCTTGCTCAGTGGCTGCCAAGCAAATGTCTGTTTGACCCATCTGCTTTGCTCAATGGCTGGGTCTTTACAGCAGAGCACTTTTTACAGAGTCTGTAATTGAATTGAGTCAGCTCTACATTTCTAAATGAGTTAAATGAATTCAAAAATTTACTCTCAAAATACTGATTTTCTTGAGAGATGAAAAAATCCAGATAAATTTCATCTTGTTTAACAAGTCCATTCATTTTTTTGTAATTTTGATGATAGAAATTCTTAAAGATTGGCAGCTCTGTTTTCCAATAACATTTATAATTTAAAAATAATTTTTCATCATGGTTGAAGATTAATATGATTGTATTAATATGATTTGTTGAAAATGAGCTGCTGTTTCTATCGTACTATTTTGTGTCTCTTTGAGTACCTTGCATATAGTTATGTTTCTTCCATTCACCTGTCTTCTGATTAGGGGAATTACTGGCTGTGCTAATACTCTTTAGAAACTAATTTCTTTGAGTTACCACATAAGTTTCTAATGATTGTGTTGAGAATCTCAGAAGGAAAGGTGTAGTGTTTATCTCTGTGTTTATATTGTAGTTGATGGAAGGAACCTTCATCTTTGTAAAAACCTGATTATTTATTTACTGTGTATAGAGAGATTAGTCTTTGTTTTGATGTATAGAATGTTAAAAGAAGGTATGATGCAGAGTGTGGTCTATATTTTCCTCTTATAATTTAATGATAGTGTAATTTAGTGAATTGTTCATTGATGACACAGAGATTTGAATCAAGTTCCCAATACAAGTTGTATTTGTTACATTCACAATGGTTTATATGTTTTTAATCAGGATGTAATGAATTTTCTATTAACACAACTGATTTTCTGGACATGATAAAATCAAATTGTTTTTCATCATGATCCTATTTCCAATTTTAGAGACAACACAAGTGCCAAGTATGATTATCTGGATATATTCCATCTCTTTACTATTATTGTAACACCTCTTTCAAAATTGTGTTAGAAAGAAGTGGTGTTAAATATTTATTACTGAGCAAAAACATTGAATGATTAAGTACTTTTTAAAGTTGTTGATCTGCATTATCATTGTAATTTCCTCTGTATAAGTTCTTTATTGTAAATTGTATGGCTCACAAATATTTTCTTTGTTTATGTGATTGGTGGAAGCAGAGAAAGATTCTTTTGGTACAGCAATGTATGAGTTTTAATACAAAATGTCATCACATTACTACTATTTTATAAATCTTTGTTCTTGGAAATTTTATAGGGCGAGTTGAATTTTACCTCATTAAGTTTTAGTCAACAAAACAAAAATACCCATCTGGGTTTTATTTTCTAATTATCAAATCAATAAGAAATATAAACTGATCAATAACTCGAGTGTTTCTGTTTTATTTACAATTTATGGGTAAGAACGAATTAATAATTTTATTTCGTTACAAATTTTCCATTAAAGAATAATTATTATAGGAAGAATTCTGTTATGCTTATCTAGCTTTAAAATTAAAATTTTTGATAACATAGTATAGAAAAAATTATTTTTAAGCTTGTGAATTAAATCATTTTAATTTTAATAAATGAGGATACCTTTTATAAATATAATGATATTTATATCCAATGTATGCTAAAGTCAATTAGCTATTTATATGTTTTATTCGTTTCCCACATTTTCATAATAAAATATAGAATGATAATGATTAGCTCAAATCAGGATTATTAGTTATGGAATTCGATGGTAAATAATTATTCATTTAATTCAAATCAAGTAATACTAAAAGAAAATTATAAACAAATTACTGAAATTAATATTATGAGCAATAATAATACCTAAAATGTATGTATCTCTTGCCTTCACACAAGAATTGTGGCCAATTTTTCTTTATTCAATATTAGTGGCTAAAATCATTGATTGATCAAAAAAATATTAATTTGCCATATTTATCATTTGTTTTCTTGGTATCCCTATCTTTCAAGATTCACATATATTCTATTATTCACATATATAACTATTGAATATTGTACTTCACATTGGAAAATTTTGATTCACTTTATGTGAAAATTTCTTAACAATTAGTACAATTATACTAGAACAACATATCCCTAAATTATTGATTCCACAATAAATATTCATGATGTCATAAACTGAACGAATGCAACAATATCAGAAAAAAATTACCATGGTAAATTGGGTAAGAATTTAGTGGATTTGGTTATTGATTGAAAAATTCAACGTAACATTGTTAAATTATACCCCTCAACATTTTAATGGACATATTACAACTGTAATGGTGGCTACGGTGTATTACTTAGTTAGACCAGAGCCTCACAGAGGATATCGCCAGTCATTCTGATCGTTGAATCTCTGGAAAAATTTATGATTGAATGTTATCACACAAGTGTTGTATGAATAGCATGGGAGAAATTTGTCTCAAATATTTTTCTTCGCTTAATGTCAAAATTATTGATCAGAAAATAAAATTCAAACAAACACACTAAGTGATTCATATGATATGCATCTACCAGAACAGATGAAATGAGCAGTAACCAAAGTATTCTTGGTCAATTAATATGATTCATGTGTGTGCATTATTAAGTTAAGTAAAATAGTATTTATTTAGTTTGCTACAAATTCTTGAAATTTTTTATGTTAAATTGCACTATTCTCTTTTAATTCTGTTTTTAGGAGAGTTTTATCATTAATCCATGACGATAATATATAGGAACAAAAGGATGCTGTTGTAAGTACAGAATCCTGATCTAGAAAAATAATTTTTATGTTGTTGCCTCAATTGTGTTTTACAAACTTAATATTATTAAGTATTAAGCATGTCTAAAATGTTCAATTACATGAATTTAAGTCCCCAGAGTTCTCATTTGTATTTATAGTATCTTAAGGTACCTTCTTATGTCATCCTTATTCTATGCTATCAATAACAGTGATTCCTATTCTTTCTATTTTAAATTTTGTTTTAAATTCAAAATTTATGATATTTAAATTAGTAGATAGAAAAAGAGCTTCACATGTAGTATTAAAGTAGAATTAAAAATGAATAATATATTTCCTGATTAGTTAGTTACATCAGTAATAAAACAAGCCCATTTTTAATATCAAATGCTTTTGATATGGTTTAGCGATGAATCTAAGAATACAAGTAACAGACACAAAAATCACGGCTGAATTAGGTACTCTCAATTTTCGCAAATCACAGTCCGTACCCGAGTCCCAAACGGTGTAACTTTGAGACAGTAAAACTCTGGTTATTAAGTCTCTGTTCTTTTCCTTCGATTCTCAACACTCGATGGAATGAATAAATACAAAATAATGTAAATGGCGTAAGGGAAAGTTACTCGGAAAAGTTAACAGTATTATTAAATTTCGGAAAGATTCTTATCCAATGACATGCATTCATCTGTAATTCTAATGATGATGAGAAATTCTTTAGAAAGAGTACACTTGCACGGGACCTACGCAGGTATTCTACCGATGTGTATTCTTTGCAGGGCAATGATTCCTTTCGTTGATATCAAATGAAAAAGCATTTTTACGAGATATATTTCATTCCTCGGATTACTGTTTCTTATCTTACAACGTAAGTACAAGAGATCGCATCGAAAATAATTATTGGTTGTCTCTATCGAAACGGTCGTCGTTTTCTGCCAGTTGAGAGTCAAGAACGTTGCAACTGTAATTGAACGAGATACATAAATGGTAGTTTCCTCAAAATCAAATCGTACATTTGCTGAGGCCAAATTTCATAATGTCATTCGGATATTTATCAGGTTTCTTACGATCCAGAAAATGGACGTATTCCACTTCCGTAAATTTCGCCGCGTCGATAACTTTCTTACAGCACTTATAAAGCCTCATTCGTTTTTACTTTCGAATCCACCAATGAACCACTTACAACAGACCATCTCGACCTATGAATGTATCCATATTCGAGCCTTACTTACGGTAATATGTTGTAGGAGGAATGAGAATATACGATATAACTGACATTCTGACCATTTTGTGCCTTCCGCAAATCGGAAGGGGAAAATATTTTCGATATTATTTCATCAAAAGGTCTCGCGAAGAATATGATTAAGCACGGAAAAGGAAGCCTTATTCCCCACCCGAAAGAGAGTCGAAGGGTTGGTGGGATGAGGAACGAGTGGTAGTACGTACTGTCTACCTTTGGGAACTGCAAATTGGATTTGCATCTCCTAGAGGTCCTTCCTCGATCGCACACTTGTACGGTCTCCGGCCACACGAGCCGAACCTCGTGCCCCGTTCACGCCCCTCCATCTTCCAAATCTCCTCCACCCACAAGGTCTCCTTCCTTCTCCTCCCCATGCCTCTCCCTCCGGCTTCCCCTTTGCTACTTCTGTTGACATCCTAGTCTCGAGCCACTGTCTGCACAGACGGTAGGGTGTTCCGATCGCGTCTTCCAGATTTAGCCCGCCTTAGTACACATCAACGCCCGAAAGATGCCGACCCTCGAAGATATCGGACGACGAAACAACATCCCAATCCTTTACACGCGCGGTACTCATTACGAAGTCGGATACGATGTGGTGAGTGTCATCGCACGAGTTGCCTGGATGGATTTTTGAGGTTGTCCATGGAAACGGAATTCTTTTATTCTGAGTCTTTCTAAAGCTGGAAGAATGTCTATTTCTAGGGAAATAATTGGAATCCTTGTCTTTTAATAGTTTCATTTCTTTTGGGGTGTAATCAGAACGCAGCGATGTCAATGGGATGGGGTCAGCCTTCCTCGCAAATTTTCTTAAAAATGCCTACTGCCCAACCCTCGGTGTATGTGTTACACTTGTGAATATTTAATAAGTAAAATTACAACATACATGAAAAATGAACGTATATTTTATAATGATACGTAAAGTAGTACGTTGGATGTTTCAAATAACCAACCAACTTTGAGCTTAGGGCCTTGTGACTTCAGTGCAGTGAAGATAATATATTTTTCTCAATGCCCGAAATATTTCTCTATGAGTTTGTAGTCTTTCGGAGGTTTGATGGTTTAAAATTTTCAAAGAAATCCATTTGTAAGTTTCACAACCATAAAGGACACACTACAAGGAACAGCTACGAGTTCCCCCGTGGTGGTAAAGAATTGAAAGACCAACCCTCAGTGGTATTGCTCTGGAAGCATATTTTCTCTTAGAGAATCTTTTTTTAGAAGTAGAAAAAATCGATTTTCGGGTACGTATCTCTTGTAAACACGACATATTTATCCCTTTATCGGTCATCATGAGTCGTTTTGATTATCCCCGGGGTAACCTAACAAAAAAATTGAAATCACGTAATCAAAAACCACCGACAAGGATTCTATTTTATACACTTAGAGATATAAACTAAACTTCTCTTCAAAATTTTGTCTAGAAATTATTGATTTTTAAACTTCGTAATTCTTCGCATAGTGTGAGTAAATGCAAACTTGCAAACGCTCCCAACTGATTATGACTTTTTTCTCCAGCTCCAAAATGACCAGCGACTTCGATTACGCGGTAAAAAGAGAGAGATGTTCAGTTTTAAGCGAGTGTAGAAATAGACAACTAAGTCCTAAGTCTTCACTTTTACTCGTAAAGGGATTAATTTATGGATTTCCATCATCAACTACTCTGCGGTTGCGAGTTTCGTTTCAAAATACAAATGAAGTACTTATGCATGACGAGACAAAAGACACGCGGAAAATCTACGGTACATGATATAATTTTTGTCTAATAAACATAAAAGAGAAAATAAGGAAAAGCTAACCACTACGTTGAGAAAAACAGGTTGAACTGAAAATTTGTGAAAGAGGAATTGACGAAACAGCACTTTAAGCGTAAGGAATATTCTTTTAACAATTAGGTAAATGGGTGAAAAATATGTAAATACGTGTTTATGTTTCAGGAAATGACGAAATGTTCAAAAGGTCATTAGTTCCTATCCTCTGCTATAGGTCTTCCTAAGTTGCTTACTGGAGAAGTCCTTTTCTATAGAAGGAATTCCATCATGGAACTCATTTCGAGTCCGAATTCAAATCGAATCAGATTCCATTTGCAATGAAATAAAGTTCTCGAAATATTATTTGATTACAAGGAAAAAATGCGTTGAATCATTTCAATAATTTCTTTGTACTTTAAGCGTCTCAATTTTTTAAGAATCCAGTTTCTAATCAGCCCCAATACAATTCTAATATAAATAGCGTTACTTGTACTTATTTTAAATATTTCATAGATTGCGAAGACATTTTAATGTACGTTAAAAGCTTAGAATTTTTGGATAATTATGCAAAGAGGGAACGGTTATTTTCTGTAGATTTATACAAAACATAAATTAATTATGTTTTGTATTATTATTATTGATAAAATTTTTTTAATGAGTAAAAAATTTGAAGCATTCATTTAATTCAACATGGAAGGACATAGGAAATAATAGTTTGAACAGAATAGTGAATAGTGTGCATCTCCACATTCATTCGAATTCCATTACAAAAGCTTTATTTTTCCTACTGCCACCGCTAATAGTATTTCTATGATTTCTTCGAGGATTAAATCCCTTGAGGTTTCCCTCGCATTTCTTCTCTCTTTTCATTTATGTGCTTCGAGATTTCAAGCCTTTCGCTACAAGGCAAGATGTATTTTGTTGGTTTTGTTTTTCATAGCCTCTGGATTCTTTGGTTTACATAAATATCTGTTTCGAAAGATGATCAAAACAGTCTCGTATTCCTAAATTTCCAAATGAAAACGAGAAAAGTAAATTAATTCGTGTAAATTCGATTAGCTTATGTCCATGCGCTATATCAACGGACGTTTGGTTTCAATTATTGTAAACGATAACCACATAAGTTAATTGTTTTATTATTTTAAGTGATGGGTGTGAGACTAAAAAGATATTTTTAATGAATTTTGGATGAATTATCGAATTGAAAGATTAAATATTAAAGGGGAATGAAAACTCTTTCTATTAATTTCGTTTGACGGATAAGTAAGAAAGAAAATGAGTTTTTCGATGGAAAAATTCGACATTCAGGAATTTTTTGCTTCTGAATTATTTAGAGTTCGGTTGATTTCTATCTTGTTCAAGTCTTATTAATTATCCGTTTTAATGTCGATTAACAATAAGAATTCATCATTAAGAACTTTTATAATTTTACTGAGGGTCTTAGTTTATTACAATCTTTTTCAGACGCTTAAATTATAACAATGTTTAGTTTATTTGTCGAGAAATTTTTCTGATTATAATATTCAGAATAATATCGAAAATCACAGATCCTAAATTATAAACTCTCGAAATCGCACTTGATGTAACAAGTTTGGTGAAATGGAAAGGACTTATTATTCAAATCTTTTGAATTCGATGGTTCCCTTATGATTTCGTCTTATTTCTTTCAAATTTCATCATATAAATTTTACAGTTTTGCTTGTTTTTGTCCACCATTATTTGCTGAAGCGGAGATGTGGTAAATATATAGACTTCGTTAAATTTGCTCAAGTACGGGCGATGTTATTCCGGCTTATTGACTAGAAACTAGAGCAAGATACTTATTTAGAAAACATTTGCCCAGAATGTGTTTATAATACACACATTAGCGTACTAACAGTGAAGATGATTCATAAAGAAGAAAGTGAAAGGTCAGAGTTTAGGAAGTTGAAAACAGAATGCAGTGAGTTACGACAGTAGAGTGAAATCGTAGATTATTTATCTTAGAAATGGTTCGATATTTATTTGAATAAAAATAAAAGAAAAATTTTCATAAATTTCTTAAGAAATTTAAAATATCTCTCCTCTTTAAGAACCGATAGTAGAATTATGAGTAGGAAAAAAGAATCTGCTAATTTTACACATTAAAAAATAAATTAGAGGATCAGTTTTTTTTGCAAAATTATCTTTAGCTTTAGGTAATAAGGTGTAACACGGACCCTCGCAAGAGAAAAAGATTTGTAATTTATACATCGCGAATTATGGATGATAGTTTACAACATTTAAAACGTTCTGCTTCATTTATAAAATTGAGACTTCTTATACTTAAGGTAAAGAAGTATTCTTAAAGGCAATCCATCATCCCTTTCCCTTTGGTACACTCATCAAGATAATTGTGTTTTATTAATGAATCAAATTGAACCGAAACCGAGAAATGCATTGTAGCCTAGCAATTTGATAAATATCAATAAGTTATATTAAATCATAAAATAGCATTTAAAAATAAAATAGAAAAACTACATATAAAAAGTAACATTTTCCAGAATCACTGATAATTGATTCAATAGGTCTTCGAAAGGTCATGTTGTACTCATGTAAGAAAGTACGACTACCCTCTAAACAGGCGGTAATTTATTGAAATGGAAGCCTTTGGAGATAAGGAACGAAAGCTTTTTAAATTCACTTCGCTGAAAGATCGCTGTGCAGATTCTGCCCTCGTTGACTTTTCTCCGTTCAAATGCGAGACCGGTGTTACTTCAGGTGAAAAGGAAGGAACCAATCGTTGTTTAAAATGGTAAAGGAGGGTGCGTCTGGAAATGGCGTGATTGATTCTGTCACTTAACACTCCTTCATCCTCTTCCTTTCTCAGTATTATTAGCATTTAACGACTTCCACATTCAATTTATGTTACAAATCATTACGAAATGGCTCCTTTCAAATTTTCTCCTCAACATCCTGGCTCAGATCTAGAACTTCAGCTTACGTAAGATGATAACATTTTTCACCTTTTACTTGAGTTGATGATTATTTCTGCTTTAATATTCTGGCTGCTTATTCTTCAAATTGTTTTTATTGTATTACATGTTTGGTTCTGAATGTATTCCTTGTAGATCTCGGTACATTGTGATCGAAGAACGTAATCAACTTTACATTAGCCAGTTCCTTCGTGATATATCATTACTATTATTTTCTGTCATCAATTTACTAAAAGCTAGATAACCTTTCTTGGGCCTCGTACATGACTTGTGAGCAGCACCTCATTTACGATGACTTAAGGGTAGACTGAGATACTGATTTCCCCACTTTCTTGGATTCATTCATTGATATATTTTTCTTCATCAAGAGCTTTTTTTTGACATTTCAACGACATTCTCCTCCGATGAATCATTTTCATATTCTCTTTGAGACGTATTACATTTAATAAATTGAATTTACTCTTGAAACGATACGATGTATTTTCTAAACATCACAATCGTGAAGACTCGAATCAAAGTAAACAAATCTTTCAATCTTGCTATCATTTTTGGAATGAGACCTCATCAAAGCTTCATACTGAGGACAAAACATGGTCACTTTTACGGAAAAAATCTAGTATGGAGATCAGTAGTCCTAAATACATACCAGAGGAAAGTAGCTTAATAATGATACTGCAATAGTGGGTAGTGGAATAATAGATAGTGGAAGTTACCCAAATTAAAATGTATCGGATCCAAACAACAGAAAGAAGTCCAGGCGTACATTAAATGGCTGACTAGGCCTTCAAAAGGAACTCCGTTCCGTCGTCTTCACAAGGCTGCATACGTACATTTCAAATGTAATCAGGGCATGATACGTCTCTCCCATGCCATTAAAAGTCCCTCGACGGTAGACATGATGGATCATCAGACTCTAAATACGAAACTGATTTCAATAACACGTCTGCATGCAGCCGTTGCGGCTACTCTAATAAGATGGAGGGGGTCCTGGATGCAAATAAATCGTACTCATACTTTAAGCGTGTTCTAATAATCTATCTGCATAAAAATGCTTACATCCCTTTTCAAAATAGAACATTTGAAATTATTCGTAAATCATCATCAATATGCATAGATTAATACAAATTGAAAGAGTAAATTCTAATTTTTGCTATTTACCAGCATAAAAATCTTAGTTTTAGTGTTAAAACTTGCTTAAAAGTTGAATGTGGATAAAAATTTAGCAATTAAACTTTATCAAATTTGCGAATATGTTTTTAATTAAGAATCAAGATTGACATTATTTTATTAATGAAGTTTATGATCATAATACCCCAATACAATTGATAAGTTATTTTTCTTAAATTTAACCATTTTAAATTATTTTAATTTCTGAATATAAGTGATTTTATTAATGAATTATATAATTTTTTAATTTGAAGCTGAATCCAAAGGTTGTGAATAACAGAGGCCCATTTCATCCTAAATTTTCCGATTTAAGAATCCAATAATTATTATATTAGCATATAAAAGAAGATGAATCTTTGGGCTTGACCTCATTATTTAAAAATGTACATTAAATTATACATTTTCTTTATCTTTGCGGGTGTTCGAAAAAATGGTGGACAATATTTCCGATTTGTATCAAACGCGGGTTCATTAAATACCGAGTCCTCAATAGCTTTTGTAAATCAACATAGAGGTATGACCGCGCTCTCGCATTTGTTCCATTACATATCAAACGAGATACACAAATAACAATGATATCATGACATGACATTATATCGTGATAACAATGATATAATTATCAGACTTTGATGAATATTACGTTTAGTAGTCTTTAAAGTTATGCGATCGACTTCCCACATTCGAAGAGTGAATGCCACATTCTTTTATCTCCAGTTAGACTTTATCTTTCGGAACGAGTGCCGACTCGCGTTATCTCTTTTTCTACTCGTTCGTACTTCTCCACCGTCTTACTATTTGAAACTAACCTTTTAACGCAAATCTTTCCGCGTGATTAAAAAGTAAAACGTCTCGCACTCCTGTTTTGCCACACTGTTAATTTCTTATGATGGTATTTGTTCTGAACGTCCCAAATCTTCACTCTGATCGCGAATATTATTCTGCAAATCTTTAGGGAAGCTTTTGATATTTGTCTATGATACGAAAATTTAGGTAGATTGTGAAAATTCAATACATGTAATTTTATCAATTTTATAGATATCAGTCATAAAAAATCTTTTCTTTTAATTCATTTTCATCACTTTCATTCATAACTCATAAATATGTTTCAATCCGTCGATAAAAATTTCATCTCCTGTCTTAATTTCATCTATCCCTACTTAAACTTAATTTTCACGTATCGAAACCTTTTCTAATTACATAATAAATGCTTAACTATCATTGGTTCATTAAAACAGAAAAAATGTTTCTAAGAAAACGAACTCTTCCGACTAAGACAGAAAACACGGGAGAGATTAATACCAAAGAAAATTCCCAGAATTAAAATGACGAAACAATATTATCTTGCGAAAGAAATTTTTTCATAAACGTACCAAATTGAAAGGATTTATTCGGTATTTTTTCTCCGTTTCCTTTCAATCCAACCTCTAATTTAATTTGAATAAAAGTTTATCATAATCGATCGACATATTTTGAGAATGCTGCACGAATAAAGGAAATGAATACGTATCGATCTACAATCAAAATCGAACATCAAAATTTTGCAACATTTCCAACAAGTGGGTATCCGCTTAAATTTGCGAAATATTTTTCCATTCTCAGTATCCTTTAACGAGTCACCTAAAATCGTATTTTAAATAGCCTGATTCGAAAAAGGAGTTAAAAATTACGAAATATTATCGATGAGGTTTTAAAGCACTTTCAAACTAATTGCAAACAGTCCGTTCCTTGGCGGATCGAATTTTTTTTTGACAACGAATTGCCTTTCCAATAAGTCACTGGAAGACCCACCAAAACGGAGGACGCTAATTGCATCTTTTCGAAAAGTTTTATTTCATTTTTTTGGATAATGGAAGGAATTATCTCGGTTAGGCATTGCTTTTACCAATTTCAGAATAATCATTCTACTTCAAAGGGTATATAACCTCATTTTCATCTCCTACTATTCCCAATTCTTATCGACCTTAATCGATTATGCAAATAATCAAAAGGCAAACTAATTTTTAACGTAGACGCGGCAACGTGGTGGCGAAATCTTTGTATACTTCCTTTACATTCACTGCAAGAAGAATTTACGCAAGCCACCTCGCATGATCATCGTACCTGATTCTGAATGAAAGAAACAGATATTGACATTATAAATCGAAATTCGATTCAGTATTTTTAATTCTATTCATAATTTTTTTCAGTTTCACAAATTATAAAATATGAAGCTCATAAGAATCATAAATTCCGATCATATATAATATTTATTACGTATCCAGCTTGCGCCTCACATGAGTGAGCCCGCTATTTATACGGCTTTGAGAAGGTTTTAATCCCAATTTATATGATACGCTTCGAAATGCGAAGTCTAACAATTGTCAGACGCTGAGCGCATTAGATGAATTCATATCTCTAGGTTATTCAAGGTTGTTGAGTACCTTTAGCCTGACCGATAGTAACGCTAATCATAGAATGTTTACTTTTTTAATGGTGAAATATGAATTGAAGAATCTCAATATCTTGGGAAATGTCGACACAAAGAGACTCATTAAAAGAGACGTCATTCACGTGTCTGAAGTTACCTGAAGGTAACTCGTATATCGTGGATAACTCGAAACAAAGAAAGTTCTACATTTGAAAATTAAAACTAAAATATTCTTATTTACTACAATTACTTTATGCAAAACAATAATTAAGCAAGGAAAAACATCATAGATGAATGCTTCGGCAGATTTTTCTCAATTACTCAAAGTCTAATTATTCATAATTTCATTCCAGATTACCAAACAGAATAATGATTCATCTCTTCCATCTTCACGCACTAAGTCGTGCCTCAACTCTCATAATGTTCATTTACATTTAAGATTTATGATATTCAACCACACGCAGAATGATCATTCATTATATACGTGTTTCCTTATTACCGTTGAAACGCGTTATTACAAGTGTAGCACTTAAAATGAAAGATGTATACTTCGTCGTCGTCAAAAACGCACAAAAAATAAAAGTGCGGAACGATAATTCGTTGATCGATAGATGATTGATTTTTCCTTAGATATATTCCGATGTCGATAAAACATTTGAATCCAAAAGGTTTTGGGAATGAAAAAGGTAAATTATACTATAAAGAGATCTGCATTATTTGAATAAATATGAGTCTACTATTAGATTGTTTATCATAGTTACGCTGAAAACTCCCTCGAGGAGTAGGTCGTATTATACAGGAAAAACCTCCATAGAAAGTTGCCGCACCTATTACAATAAAATATGAGGAAATAGGAAAATATTCAGTTTAGCAAAACTCTAGAAAAAGAGAGATAGTGGGTCAAAGTTTTACAGCACTTGAGAGTTGCATATCTTGATGAAGGGATTAAATGTATTATCATTCAGTCGATGACATCAGGGCTTCAAAATGTTGACCATCAAAATGACCTCAAGCTCGATAAATCATATTAATTTATAACTATATTTCAAGTACAACCTAATGAAATATTTACAAACAAATTTACATTTACTCCCTTTTACATCACTCTAATTGATTTAAATTGCTATTTTCTCAAAATATACGAGTTTATGGAATCGTAAAACTGGGGCAATTAGTGGTCGTAATTGAATCTAATTGAGGACATATTTTCGTTATCTACATCCGTGGAGTAAAGCCCGAATTTCGGTTGTTCGCACCGATGAATTATACTTCGTCAACAGCTGTAAACATCGCGAATTCTATGTATCGTGCTCAAAGTTTGCGGCTTTTCATTGATGCGCGCTGAGTGTGATGAAGATAGCATCCTTATCTTAGCAGAGATAAGAGTCTAGACAGATGGCTCTAAGTCATTAATGTAGGTCTATGTAATTCGTCAACTTAGATGAAAGATATGTAATAGCCGTCGAAGTCCTTAGGATGGTCACTCTACGCTGAAGATGTATTAAATTAAAAATACTTAAAAAATAATACTAATAAAATACCAATAAAATAAATAAATAAATAATATACTAATAAAAATATTATAATCCTCCATTGTGTAGAAGTATACAATCTCTATAAAAAATGTACTTTATGCAAACTATTAGTCCTTATTAATACGCATAAGACTATGTTAAGTAACAAGAATACTGTGTTCATATAAAAAATATTACGAATAAATTCACCAAATCCGAGAGTTGATTTAAAAGCGGGGATAGACTCTGCAATGTATCAAAATGTCGGAAGATTTTACGCGTAACCTAGATCAACGTTTGAAATGAAGTTGTTGATTTTTCATCTTAAAGTGTTTCGTTATTTATTGCATATAGCTCTCCACTCTAATACCTTAGATCCATCAGTCATCCTGCTCGTTTACTAGAATAATAGCCAGGGTTTCTGATACACAGAACCGATGTCTTCCTATTATAAAAAGTTTTAAGACAAATGAAACGATGTGTACATTTTTTATAGGACATAAAGATACGTAATAGGCATCGTGCCAAACGGCAGTGAAGTTTCTCCTTCATTCATTTATTCGTAAATTTCTAACGCGTTCGAGTAACTGAGAAGAATTATTTATCGGTCATCATCTTCGATGTGTTGCTTGCCAAAGAAGTACAGCAAAACTCTTCATCATTCCCTCCCCGAATGGGTTAACATTAATAGGATTTGGACAAGATCAGTGGCTCGATGATGATGGATATCCTAACATGGGATAGGACTTATTTAATTAGTTAACTTTGTCAGGATTCTTTACCTTGGGATAGCATTATCATGATCGTGGTATAAAAGTATAAAATTCGCATATTTTCTGACAAATTCTTCCAAATATTCAATTGGAGTGATTATCTTAAAGTGTGAGAGGAATAGCGGAAAATCGAGCAATAAACAGCATAAGAACGAGGTGGACGTAATGGCCGACGAAAAATAAACAATTGCGTAGCGAAAAACCTAAACCTCACTCCACAGATTATCCTGGATAACCTCAATTCCCAGATTATTCTAGTAATGAGAGGCCAAAGTTAAAGAGTATGAGGAACCGATAGACCTTCAAGGTAAATACTTCTCAGTTTCTGTATTGTATTCTGAAGACGTTCAATGAAGAAGTTGAATCAAACAAGGTTGCTTTTTCATTACATTGTTGCATTATAAAGCAAATAATAATTCATCTCAATTCAAACATGCAACAATGTCCAATCTTTCAGTTACTTTTGTTTGCCACACTACTACAAAGTAAAGAAACTATTAAGCAAATTTCAAAGGGATTGTTGTCGTTGTTTATGAAATCGTTTCCAAAGAATAGATATTGTAACCGCTGAGAACCCAGATTGAAGTACGGCTCTTATCAACATAAAGGGTCGAACAGCAGTTCTTCCGGAAAACGCGGTTTATAGGTCAAAGAACGAATATTTGAGGAACAAAAACAGGAAAGCGGAAAGTTCAAAGGAAACAGTGATGGATTCCATTCAGTTGGAGAAGATAGTGAATAGAATTGTTAAATTTTGACAAGGCCGTCTCTTCTGTGGAATATAAATGAGAAAAGATGGAATTTGGATGAAAATTTTATCTCATTGAGTGCGTTGTACAACCTAAGGATCAAAATTTCTTTGTTTGATGAACGGGTTTATTTAATTGAATGTATAATTATATAAAGACTTTTATAAAAGGTTATGAAGACCTAATATGATTAAAATACTTAACTAATAGTTTGAGAAAATATTTATTTTAAATATTTATAGCTAAAGGTAACTACTACGCGCTGAAAAAGATCTCTTGAAATAATTTCAAAACAAAGCAATATATTAAGAAAGTTAATCTCCTGTCGTTTTCGGAATCACCTTTGTATATCCTTTGACCAGAATTTATTTTTTGTTTATTTTTTCATTCTTATTAGTTTCTCTAATAGGTTCATTCTCTATGGTCATAAATTTTACTTGTAGAATATTTTGTTGACTACATCACTATCATACCTCCAAGGACATGAAACATTATTGTGTGTCATTTAAATCCCCATACTTTAATGTTCCAAAATTCCCATAATTTAACTTAAAGTTCACGTACAAGATGAATGTTGCATTCAATTCGCTATGTATTTGACCACATTATAAAGATATGTACGGGTATATGAACTCGTTGAATGAAAAATTGTATTCAAAAGACATAAAAACGTTATACGCGTATCATTGGAATTTAATTTAAAATTATTTATGAGTAAGGATACAATTTTTATAGCGCTGTATGCTCTGTTATTATCGAGCGGAAGTAAACATAAATTGGTACTATTTTTCAGTTCGATGAAATTTGTTTGCATGACTCTACAGTCATTTGAGAGAGACTTAACTGTATCTTTGAAGCCTGCAATCACGAGATCTTAATAGTGTCTGTCGGTGGATTTTATATCTCCGGTAGCTCTAAGCAGTTAAGTGGAGCTTTCTTCATACCGACACTAAGAACTTGTCGCCCTTGAGTCTAGCTTGACCCTTTGATAATTGCGTGAAAATAAAGCTACGAAAATTGAATCATTATAAGCTTCAACTCTTAACTCAATCTTTCACGAGGAATTAAAAAATAATAAGTCGACAGATATGGAATTTTCTAATTTTTAAGCAATCAAATCGCGAACATGCCAACGGTAACGAATTATAATGTGAAGGGAAAGGTTGGGGAAACTCTAGGGAGTAATAAAATTTCAAAAACGTTGAAAATTCGATGACGTTCCGGCTCATATTTTATTGAATACGTATAAAGATATTCTCTCCATTTGATAACCATTCTATATGTGTTTAAATATACATTTAGTACTCCCCCCGTACAAGAATTACATAAATTCCTATTTCTCTTATTCATAAATATCTACTATGATTTTTCTTCGCCTGCATTGCGTAAGAGTTTTTTTCCATAGTTATGAATCCCTTTCTATTATTCCAAAGTGCTTTCGTGATTTGACAAGATAGTATCCAAACAAGAAAGTTTACGGTAAAAATGACAGAATTATGTACACCGTGAGACGTAAAGAACACCTTACGAATTGAAATATATATTATTCTTCATTGTATTGACTTCTAAACAGAATAGATTCTTTTCTTACTTAAAAAGATGCAGACGATTAAAGACGACTTGCCCTAGGGCAAATTCCAGAGAAATTTGTTGACATTTTTCATGAAAACCATCAGCGTTCACTTATCTACATCTGGAAGAAAGTGATCGAAATCATTTCAGAAATCTGGGCTCTGCTATCGGTAATTTCAGCTCATTAAAAAGAGCGTAGTACTTTGAGTCCTAGCAGAATAATATAAATCTTAATGTTTATGTGTACGATGGATTTATAAAGTAGATCTAATCATTTGCCAATGGTTTATTCATTGATGTGGAGTATTTATTTGCATTTTTGCAATTATATTTCTTTGGTAATAATTAATTTTCATTTTAAGATTTCATTATTATTATTAGGATTAAATTAAAATGAATAACAATGAAAAAATAATTAGATTAAAATTCACGAGAAAATAATATAAATCTTAATCTAAATTGAGTAGAGTGTTAAATACTTAAAAAAGAAACAATGTAAAATAAAAATAAACGATCCAAAAACAATTATTATTCTACTAACACGCTTCTAATTTTTCTTTTTCCTTTATGTCATCGGAAATCACATAACAGGGACGAACTTTCCGAGGTCTCATCCAGAGCTTTCTGTCCATATCGGTTCCTTTGAATCAAATATATCTTCCCCTCTACGAAACTGAAGATGGTATCCAAGCGTACGAGAAGACTCTAGCCGTTTGCAAGGAAAACTTCCCTCAGTACGTGCGGGAGTTGCAGGGAATAGCCGAAGGAGCCCAAGTTCCCTTCCATAAGGTAAGAACTATGTTGTTGATTAGAAACCACCCATGGGAGCAAATGTAGTTACAATTCAATCGGAGTGGTTTCCACGTGATGGAGACACTTAAATTGCTGATTAAAACGTCTAATTAATATACCGACCCTTTGCCGGTTGTACCCATTTGAAAGATGAATGTTTGTGTTCTTAATAAAATTTACAAGACCGATAAAAGCTGAATTGAAATTGACTGATTCATTGATTGTTACCCTTAATGAGTTTCTTCCATGATTATAAATAAAAAGACGTTACATTAAAGATATTTTTCTCTCGGTAGATATCTAGGGATTTTTTTCATACTGCTATAAAATCCACTTCATTATTGGAAAAAAATGCAAATTTATTACTCTTTCATATTTATGATCGATATAAAAAACAAATTAGAACTAAGTAATGTGTATTAAAAGTTGTAATGATTATGCTTCGAGTGAAATGATACTGATTATGGTTTTTCATTTGTTGAACATTACTCATCACCTTATTTCCATAAATTTCATAAATTCAACATCATTTCAAGATAATCTGTATAAGTGATATTTTAATTCATGGTGTAAAATTTTAATGTCAATCTTTAGCTCATAAAGTGTATGAAAATAGCTTATCAAACATGTTCGTCAATATCGCATTATTAATGTACCGAGGAAAAATATCTGAGTTACATCTACAGCGAAAATTTATTTCATGAACTCTACCAACTTTAATAATAAATATTATTATTTATTTCAACTTTTTACTCTGATTTCATACCTAATAATAGTAAAAAAAAACAAATTTAATATGAGAAATGATGATCATGGTCTTCTGGAAATTTTTGGTTAAATGTAACTCAAATCAGGGAATAAGACGAAAAAGCTCAATTTTCATATCATTGAAGAATTTAGAAAACATTATAAAACTGATTACAATTCCAAAAAATTCAATTTTTACAAGAAGTAAATTCCATGAAGCCATTAATGAGGTTTAGTGTCTAACTTTAACAATGAAACAGATATAATCAAGCTCAACTTTGTGGATAGGATCCATGCTAAATTACCAAAGAAACGCACCCAACAACTAAGTGTATTTTCAAAAGTTAAAAAACAGATTTAGGAAAATCATGCAATTCTTTTTATTTTAGAAATTATTTCTGATATCAAACTAGAAAACTGTTTTCTTTCCTGAAAAATTCTCATAAGATCTATTAATGCTTTAAATCTCTCAATGAATAAAAAGTCGATTTATATTTTCGAACCAGACGAATTGAGAAAATATCAAGAATGCCATCACATTTTTTTTATGGCCAATAAAGTGTGTGATTGAATGTTTCAACTCAAATAGAACGAGCCGTCAACGCGAGGTTTTTTTCTTATAGACATTTTTATCGAGGACACGGGAGAGGAAAAAAAAATCAATAAAATTATCGCTAATTATAAGAAATTGTGAAATTGAAGAGTTCTGTAAATAAAAGACACTAAAGATGCTAATTAAGAGGATATTTTATAGGGAAAAACCAATTGTTCTGAATGGAAACTTTAAATTATGGAGAAAGTTTTCATGGTCAGCTTTATCCCGTATTGATTTCTCGCACACGCCTTATTTATCCTTTCTCATGCATTATCGAGCCATGGGACGAATAGAAAATGTAAATATGCAACAGAAAGCTCATTTTATTTGCTTACGTGTGTCACGAGCTCACAATGTCACGCTTTATTGGCTTTCAACGTGAAACAATAGAATATCTATCCAAACGTCATGCTATAAACCACTCTCGTGCCAAATAATGGGATGATTATTTGCTTCCATTTAAGCTTGCCTTTGAATACGAACTATCATGAAACACTTTAGAAGTAGTCCGAAAATTGTGTTAAAACTCATTTACGTGTTTGTTTACACAAAATCATATTTGTGCATGGTTGAGTTATAGAAATTTTATTCTTTAAAATATCTTCTATTGAATTATAACGCTAACATTCTTATATACATAAAAAAACAATTAATGAATCATTTGTTGAGGTATGTGCATATCAGAAAGACATACGATATACAGAATTATATTGAAAACATCGGTAGATTCTTCACAACCGATAAACACACATCGAAATAATTTCCGAGGGTAAAATAGGGAGCTACGAATTAGTTGGAAACAAAAACATTGGAGAATATGGAATTTTAAGTACTTTTGGAGAAACTAACTTAAATGTCCTCGATTTTCATTCATTTGGCGATATGATCATCGTTACAATTCTTAATATTGCGAAATTTCACTTAACATGGTTATGGCTGATAGGATAAGATACTATTAACAGAACACGAACTAATGGAATTTGTAGGATATATATGTGCACATAAGGAACATGATTGGTAACACGAAGAATTATCCACAGTCATTTTTCGTAATTCTAGAAGAGACTGCTTCGAGTTATCGATGCCCATATAAAAGGCACACTAAAGTATAATACATACATATTCATTAGAGTAAGATCAACTCATTTAAAGGAACTGTACGTGTATAGGAGTACTGAAATGGTGTATATAAATAAGCCATAGTAATATGAGGAGAACGACGTTCCTCATCAGCCTTGGTTACCAAAGCGGACCACTTAAAAAAATCGCCACACTGGTCCAGATAGAAAAGAAGGGCGGGCAAAAATGTCACGTGATACCAAAGGAATGAATGTCAGAAGGTGAAAGCATGGGCCATGTGTGATCGTAAGGACAGCCTTACGGCGAAGCACCGAACTTGTAAAAGTTAGACCATTACCTCGTCAAGGTCTTAGGCGTTGTCCCAACAGTTGGTCACGATGTGTGACGTCGGAAAATCGGTGAGGTTTGAAGACCAACCGAAATTATAGATATAGGTTTTGATATCTCGGTGACTTCATTGGAATCACGAAACTATATTTTAACTGGATGTGGTTTATATGCACACGAACATATTTACAGTTCAGAGAAATAGTTTCTGCAAATCCAGTTGAGGACGAGTATGAATTTGATCTGTTTGTAAAACGTACATTAAAAGACGATTCGGAAAGTAATTTTTCAGAAAAGTTTAAAATACCGTTCAGTTAAAATTTTACGTAGAGATGGGTTGAAAAATAAAGAATTCATTCAAACTACAGCACAGGAGATGGTAGTTGAATGATTTTTCCTAGTGAGCAGAAAGATATTTCCCCAGCAAATTCGGAGATTTTAACGCTAGTTATCTCTCCCAAGAAGTTACAAGTAAGTACGTATGACAATTCTTGTCCTATACTCTGTGGATGTAATTGGATGGACATGATGCTCGTTATAACAAACAAGAAGTGAATGGCACCAATATCCGACGAATTACATTGAGGTTTCTCGTACGAATGGTTTCTATACATGAGTTGACGATCATAAAGTGCGACGTTTGAAAAGTTATACATTATATATAAGTTATTATATATAAAAGTTGAATTTGAAATAAATGAATTCGATTCAATAGTATGATGATTTTCTATATAAATCTCGCGATAAAAATTTTCAAAGCGAAAGTTGTATTAATTTGAACACATCGTAAACTCTTAAGTTTGGAACGAATGAAATGAAAATTAGACGAAGGAGAATTTCCATAAAAGTAACCGATGGCTTTTTTACCTCAAATAAGAGGTCTTACAGCTTTAATCCCGAATAGAGCTAATAGCCGTCGCACGACGTAGCGATCGGTGTAATAAATGATGTTGAGAACGTTAATTTTTATCTCGTGGTAGCCACGAGCTCTCTTAATGAGCCTGCTTTCATCTTTTTTCGACCCTTCTTCCATAAACTATTTTTTTTAGATACGCTGACCCTTAATAAAGTCGAGAAAGCAAATATCTTCGGTTCGTTTGGATGCAATTGGACTTAATGTCCTTATATAGTTTCTTCAACAAGCGTGTGAGATAGCAACACCGGCAGCCGTGGGAATGAAATACGAAACGTGTCTCAAAGCTCATAAATTTTTAAATCTATCCAACATTCCACTTTATCTTTCTAACATTTGGTGAAAAAGCGCGTGTGTAAGTGCTTCTAACCCCATTTTTCTCAGAAACTGCAACTTTGTTTCAACTCTCGCGTCACGACTTCTTTATCATGTCGTGAAACGTTTATCCCTAGACTGGAATCCAGCAATGTCGACATTTTCTTACAAATGATTACATACGATCTTAGGGTTGTTGCCTATTTTTGTGAAATAGACGTAGGCTTTTAAATGACCATGTCTTCATTCGATGGAAAACTTTAAACCTATCTAAAGTCGCGAGCTGTTATTCTGTTAGTCACAACCCCGAATCCAAATACGACAAGTGAATCACAAATTGATCAATTCTAGAACGTAATTCCATATCAGAATGTGACTTATCGCAATCATAACATTCTTGATTACACGCTTTTATGATGATGAAACAGCACGTATTATTGATTGTTAGAAAATAGCAGCAGATAGGCTGAAACCCTGGTGACAGCATCATACTTTTATTACTACAGTATTTAAGCAATTTAAAATCGTTGAACTACCTTAAATGCTATTTAACTAGGCTACGTCAGAAAACACTTGTACAATAAAGTATTATCGTCCATACATGTATTACTGTTCTACTTTAGTTTCGAATTTAGTATCTTTACATACAAATTTCTTATTCACCTCGCTTCAGACTTCTATGATCTAAATGGATATTTCATCTCTACTGGCTTTATATACAATTATACCATTGGGCAACCATCAACACAGGTAATTAAAAAACTCAACCCTTTTTTTGTCTCTTTTCACGAAAGAAATAGCTAGATGGATGACTCTAATTTATTTTATAGTTTGATTGTTCATTATCGAGTAATAATTTTAAAATTACATAGAAGAAAAATGATTTCAAAATTCTAGCGTAACGTTAAGGGGCTATCGACAGTGTTTAATGAAGAATTAATTGATCGCTATTAGTTACTGTTTCTTAATAACTCCTCATCTCTGATTGTCCTGTCTCTTTTTTTACGCTGAGCATTTAAGAAGCTATTACGTAGCAATTTTGGAATTGACTATCTTACTACCAAACTTCACTTGCAGATGATATTTATAAGAATCCTAATTCTTATACGAATAAAAGAACGACTTGAATGCTGAGGCCTAGTATTATTAGTATAGGAAAAAATGTGACTTATGGACAGTAATGTTCGGTGGCACCAGATAATAGGGGCACATCAAAACCAAAGGAATATATTTATTCATAATAAACAACATTCTGTTTACAATAATTTTCGTTTAATTTATTCATTTTCCTTCTTTTTGGTCTGAAGTATCGATAAGCTTGGATATTATCGATTCCTAAAACACGATTGACTTCTAAAATAAGTCCTTTTTTCCAAGATAGCTGATTCGTCCGTATTCGAATCATCGTCCTTTATAGAGTAACGAAAGCTTCCAGTTCGTAGATCACTTTGAATTGATCGGAGCCGAAAATGTTTGATGAAGGAACCTAATTCCTTCAGTTCAGATGCAAAAACGATTCATCTTGGCAACCTACTCTTGTCGGAATAGCTTTCTTTTGCTCCCTCATTTTCTAACCACACCTATCTTCTCATCTGGGTTGAATCGTATAATGGCCAGACACGTTTGCGAAAGCATGTGTCTTGGTTTAATCATCCACTCGGAAGGTTGAATTCAACTTTACTCAGAAAAATTGGACTATTCCGTCATCTTCAAATATTACAGGACAGTTAAGAATGAGTTACAGTAGCCTTTGGACGCATTAATTTACTCCGTTTATGGTTTTTCACGGTATTTACCAATCTATCGTAGATCTATAACACGATTTATTTCTTCTTTGGTGAGAATATCATAGACTCCATTCCTGCTTTTTGGGTTCTTCGGCCAGACCTAATGATGATGTTTACTCTCTTGTGTAGAAACTATTTAGTCTATTTGCCATTTAAATATACGAATTCAACGTTATTACTTCTTTTATCCAATAGGACGAACCTAAATCTTATCCTAAAAATAAACGTAAATACGTTACGCAGGAACCTCATTCTACTAGTTTCAAAACGTAATTTCTACTTTACCCTGTCTCTCAAAAATGTTCCACAACCCAGTTTGATTGTAAATAAGTGAAAACCTAGTGGAATATAAAATCTCGCACTAAGTACAATTTTACGTTATTTTACGCAAAACTTAATGATACGAACTTTAAGTAAGAAATTCTCTTCAAGTTGTATCGATACGTTTGCCTTCCTTACAGTATGCTCCGATAGCTATGGCAAATTTCCATTTGGCATGTGGCAAAGACGGATTCTTGGACGAGGAAGTTTAAAAATTCGCTCACTTAATTTAGATTTTTTTACTATCACCATTTAAATTATACTCAATTATTTAAGAGATGGGGAGGTATAGAGATTGAAATTATTCCGGTAAAGAGCATTCTTTCAGCTGAATGCTCTTCGATCATACACATCATTTACACTTTGTTTTATTAAGTTTAATGTATATACAATTATTACGTTAATATTTTGTTTAAATATGAGTTAAAAATGAAGTACTTATTCAAACTATAGCAAAAAAATATAATAGATGATTGAATTTTCCAAGTGAGCGGGATATTTCACCTATATATATTCGGAGATTTTAACGCTCGTTATACCTTGCGGAAAGTTAATGGTACGTATCACAATTTACGATTCCTTACCAAGAAAAGATTTACTTCTTTTGTACTTCGCAGATGTAATTGGAAAGACATGATCCTTGTTACTACAAACAAGAAGTGAATGTCACCCATTTCTGACGAATTACATTGAGGTTACTCGTACAGTATCTATTCGATTAATGGTCTTAGAAGGCTGAAAGCACTATCGGACGTCAAACCCTGAACGAGGAAAAGTGAACTATTATCCAATCGGCTAAAATAATGGAGCAGCTGAAATAATTTTCTTCACAAGATGGTTCATTACACTTCGCTCACACTCTTTCCATTTAAGCAAGGAAAAACTTAAATTAGAGCTTAAGCTAAAATTAGCAATTCATTTATTGATCGTGCAATTTTCATTGCGTCCTCTTTCATTAAATTCATACAATCGCTTCGTTTCAAGAATAACAAATATAAAAATAACCAAACAATATTCCTTTCCCACAAAAAAAGGCCAGCGATTGTAAAAATACCTTTTGATATTGTGAAATGGATTCTCTCTTTATTGTCTCATTATCAATATAATCGAAATCATCCATGATGTAGTGTTAACAGTATTAAACGATGTCTTAGTTACAACAGGTACTAAAACGAATACAAGCAATTCATAAACATTTCTATTCCGATAACTAATTTTACTTGAATTTACGATACCTGTCTCATTGCGTACCTATTACTTACTGCTGGCTAGTTTTCAAATAAAGAATCGTAAGAAACCTATGCCGCCAAGCTTTCTACTTCGTAGAAAATTAATTGCTGGATAACTGGTTCCGTTTTCTGTTCGTATGTTACCCATTAAACGGAAAACCTTTCCTTCTACACACTCGTTAAAATCTCCAAAACAAAATTGCAACGTTACTTTTCTATCATAATTATATTCTTATGTTTAATGCAAAAATGATTATATATATATATATATATACACGTATATTACTGTGATCTGATTTTTTGAAGAGGTAAAAAGTAGGAATGTTACTTCTATTGATCTCGTAATATGATATAAGTAATTAACTGTATCGAATTAATATAGTTAGATATATCGATAGACTATATGGATACCATTAAGCAAAAGGAAGTATTTTGGTACATAATAATCATATGTGAGTGTGATTGTTAATAATAACCCTTAGATCTATACTCTTAGATCATACATGATTATTCATTGAATTTTTATCTCTTTCCGCAGCTGTTTCTGCTCCACATGGACGATATACTTCCCAACTCTCTGGGAAAGAGGTCCAGCGACAACACATCAGGTTGCTCGTCCGTTTGCATCAATTACCCCGATAATGTACGTTGGCAATTTATCCACATCCTGTTATTCATACGCTTGAGCCCGATACCGAAGGATTCCATACATTTCCATGTGAATCCGCCGAGCTACATTTCCTTAGAAGCTTCATTATCATTCTTCAAAAATACGAAGGACTAGTCGTAAATATTTCTCGCGTACTGCTTGATCGTTGCAGCGAATCGGTCCTTCAACTCAATCTCTTACGCAACCAACCTCATTGAGTTCATAGCCATAAATCAAAACTCAAATTCGGTGAAGTCAAATAAGCATCAATATTTAATCTTACAATATGATATGGATTCCATAACGACGTAAATTTATTCGAAGATATTTCGTATCGGAGGTTCACGATTAAGCTGACAGACCGAGTGAAATTCATTAAATATAATACACTTGAAATTGTTAGATTCTGTTATTTTTTACCTTTTATTGTTTACCATGAAAATTTTGCCGTAAAAATAATCAAAAAAATCTTTTAATTCTTATATAACGTCAAAAACTTATATGTTATCAATGGTGCTATTGCTAAAAAACAGTAAATATTAATGAAATCAATTTGAGAAGGCGTGATTTCGTAGAATGCCATAGTAATAAAAAAACCTTTGTAAATTTTCCACAGAAAATAATCTATATTCGCGACCAGTTTCGTAATATAGCATATTTTCTGTGCAAATTTACAAAGTTGTTTTTATTAGTGAATATTAAACTTGAAATAATAAGAATAGCGTTGAATAAGAACATTAAAAGGGTCTATAACAATTATACACATAAGAAAACTGGTAAAAACATCGATTATATTAACTTTATCGTAGTCTAAAAAGTCTTAGTGCAAAGGTTCATTAACAATATTTTCTTAAAATTTTGACTAGTTAAAAATTGAGCTAAAAATAAAATTAATGGTTTCATTTTCTTCGTTCATACCGGTACGAAACTTAGCCACATATCAACCTGAGGAGTCAGAATAAAAAATTGGTTAGTTAATAAAAAAATTAATTAGTTTTCCAACTTCATTCCTTCGGTTGAAAACCTCTTTCATTCATATAAAAACTTCATATTATTGAGGCTGGTAGAAACTTGATACTTAAGCATTAAATTTCAATTGAAATAATTGTATAACAGAAAATCTTAAAAGACTTGATTAAAATTCGTTTCCGCCTCATTCCCACAAAACGGTGCAAATTTCCTTGCTTTTGATTTAAATTAGCATTCATCTGATAGCGTGTGAAACACGTTTGAATTAACAGGAAATTTTAGGACATAATGAAGATGCCCTACCGGAGGTTCTCAACCACTGGTACTTGGTATCCGCTCACATAATTTCCGAAGAACCCGAAGGACGATGGAAAGTTACTGAGGAGAAGTTCACCTCCCTTTGCTACGCAGGTCATCTGCCCGGATTCACCATGAGCTACAACCACCACGGATTGGTATATTCCATCAACATTGTCAGCGCCAACCGTCTACATAGCGGCAAAACTCGTGAGTCACAGATTATATGTTTTCTAATTCTTGCATAAGGAAATTGTTACGTTACGTGATGGTTGACTGCTACGAATGCATTAAAAATCGAACTGAATTTAAATCTTTGTAAATAAGTTAACTGCATAAATCAGGGAAATTAAAATAAATTGCGAAGAAGTGATTGGGTAAATCAACCAAAACATATCCATGTCAATTCCGAATAGAGAAATGTTACGTATTATGAAGGAAAACATAAAAAAAGTAAGATGTAATAACAAAATTGTATACTTATGAAGGAAAAAGACCTATATATCATGTGCGTCTAATATTCTATACGCTATAAAATACCCTCGAGCTGCAATGTACAATTCATAATTATATATTTGCAAAGTCAATCATTCCGTAGGAGATTAGGCGCGAAAAACTTTTACGAGTTTTCCATCGTCATTCACGATTATTAATTTGAGCTAAGATGTTAGTATTAAGCATAATGTATGCAAAAAATAACGATTTGAGAAGATTAAAATCTTATAGATCAGGAAATAAGTCTTGAAAAATTCTTCGCGCGTGTGAATAAAAAAGTAGATCTCGAATTACATACAACGTTAAGTAAGAGTAAAAATGGAAACTGTTCACAAAAGAAGGGAATAGCGGCTGAAGAGTTCTTGGACGTTTCCAATGGGGTTACGCCCTCGATCACGCAAGACAAGAAGGTGCGATTTTGTATCTCATTGCTAATCAACAGTTCCCTCACAGCTTCCTCGAGAAGGCTGTGAAAAATCGGTTAATCTTCGCAATCTTATCCAGTGAAAGGTTAGTTATCCGTCGATTATGGAGGCTGTTTTTTTTAAATGTTACAATGTACGCTAAGTGAGAGTTTAGTAGCTTTGAATCCGGTTACAAAATAGTTCATGATCCAGATGCCAAACGAATACAAATGAGAATGGAAGATATTCTACATTGTGAGCAAGAATTTTGGAACATTTAAAAAGAGATTTGAAATTCAATACATTATCAACCAGTGTCGTAATACAGAAATTCAATTATTGTACCTGTATCTTTACATAGTATACTTATTATGATTAATAATAATATATACGTATACTTATATCTTTATGGTATTGTTATCACAAAAACGACTAAAATTGACACAAAAATTCGTATTAAGGAAACTATTTTTGGATTTCCGGAGCTAAACTTTAAAACAATTCGGAATATTTGAAGACTAATAAATATTCGAAATAACTTACCGACAGAGCGGTATTCATTGAAAGACAGACGTTTATAATTTCTACTATTGCCTTACTCGTCCAAGGTCTAAACAAATTGATTCTTACTTGATATGGGTAAGTGAAAGAACATTTTCTTTGCGTTTAAATTATATTACCCGATCAAATCGCCTTTTTTTCTCTGGAAGGTCGTTTCATTTTTTTGTAATAGTTCCCTCCAGCTTAAACCTGAGTCCGAGATCTTAACCAAATTTTTCTTTAATTAATGTTATCGTTGTCAGCACGAAGCATTACCCAATCACCTCGCACAGTATCTTCCTTAAAAATATATTTTCATATCTTCTCAAGTTTTCATGAACTATTCGTTAGCTACATAAACATTTTGCGAAGTTAGTCCGTAAGTTTGTTTAGTCTTATAAGTTTTTCCGTGAAGTATAATTTGTACTTCATGAGGAAACTCGTTCTATAATAATTCAATTTCAATTATTATAATTGAATCGCTTCGAATAATGCTTGGATCATTCTCCTCGTCGTAAACTAACTTTATTTATTACGTTTCCCGCAATAAATTTTCATCCACGAAGTATGTGACACATTTCACGCATTGAAACAATATTTATAACTCCATGTAGCATTTTTTGTGCTGTCGAGCCATTCTCGTGAATCCCATATCAATGAAACGAGTGGAGACGCGCGGTATCCTGGCTTTGTTGATTGTTGACTTCATGGTACTCAAATGTGTCGCTGTTTCTCATAACAATTACCTCTAAAACCTCATTAGAGTTAATTACGATAAAACTCCCTTATTCAGTTTCATTATGCCTGTAGGTATGGCTCGATAGGAACCGGTTTAGAAAGTATTTTCCCTCTGTTTTTTCTTCAGAAAACTTGGAATTCTCTCACGGATATAATGGAAGAAGAGTTATTCACGAGTGGTGGAAGCACTTTACTCTCTATCTCCATAGCAATGCTAAGATATTATGGAATGTAAATAGAAGTGGTGGTTCAATGATCTAATAATTAGTATATCTTCTTCTCCTGGACCAGAGTCAGTTTCCGAAATATGTTTCGTGAGTTGATACCTCGGAGTTATTATGAGAATGGGCCCACGAACATTGTCCTTGCTACACATTACCGAAACGGGAAAAACCAGTTTTAAGGGAAGGTAATCATTAATCCCTTTACACTTTAGACTCTGCCATCAAGTACCGTTTATAGATGGATATTTAATGGGCGGATTCAAACGCCCGGCCATCCAAGGAAGATTGTTCACGTTTTCAACAGAACGCCATTGTTCGAAAAGTCAAGGAAGGCCAGTTTTTCATAATTCCGAATGATGGATTAAGTTCTCTCAAAAATTTCATCAATCATTCGGACTCTAAGAAGGTTGTAGGGACAATCGATTTACAATGCTTTTCGAGAGTAAAAACGTAAACAATAAATGAACTTAATAGGACATCTGGCAACGTATGATGCTTGAGTATGAGGTTAACTAAATAACATACGTGACGCCTAAACGCTATAAGATAAATAAATTTTTCATTTTATCGAAATTATAAGCTATCTCCGATCGATAAATTCTTAGAATAAGATATCAAATAGCAAAAAAAGTTCCGTTGATTGCTTACCGTAATCTCATCAAATTCTTATTTGTTCTACCAATCAACAGTATACTACATATTTACACTTAACGTTCATATATTTTATTGTAAATAAATTGTAGGTCCTCTAAATAAGGATTATGAAAGTCAGTTATTTGAATTATACATTACAAAATTGATACGTAAGTGAAAACCGTATGATACTTTCAACATCGCTCAAATTTGATTGTGATATTTCATTTGAATCGCTTCTCTAAAAAGATACGCTGCGGTTGATTAAATCAAACAAATCTTTAATTTGACTTTGAATACGAATTAAGATTTCAACCAATATCCAATGGAACATTTCAGCTGAAACTCGCTGCTAGTTGACAGATTCTGCCTCATAAAAACTTTCCCTCTTCTCTTTCATAATGTTCTTCGATGAATAAAGCCGCAAGTCACGATTATTTTGCCGCGAAAATAAGTGCATATTTTATTTCAATACGTCCTTGGTGATATCTATTATCGAGCATAATAGTTATGAGTATATGACTAATTCTTCGTATCTGTATTTCGTCCCTTAAGTCTTCCTTTTATTGCCATAGCCTATTGATGTCTTAGAGCACTCCTTCAACGAATGGTGTGTTAATTTTGAAGTAAAAACGACATTAGCATATACTGAAAGGAGAAAACTACTAAGCTAAGTAGTATATTACGAGCTGATTGTTGTTTTATATTGTAGTCACCCTGCACTGTTAACGAAACTTAGAGACCATCAACAATTGCCCCTTTCCCAACCAAGTACATAAAATTTTTCGAAGAGGGAAAACCTGAAGTTAAATCTTCATGATCAAAACAGAATTTGATTGATCAATAAAAACACACTTAAATTCATCATTTACAACAGCAAATGTCTCATTAATTTGATCTAACTTCTCCAGCCGAAGTATTGTTTTATTCTTTTTCCTACTTGACTATTTCGTTACATAATTTGAAATATATGTGAACGGTGAAATTTTCTTTCGTCAAAACTATTGCGTAAATAATAAGCACGAAACTTGTATTTCTTTTCATTCAAAGGTTAAATGTCAAAATATATGACGTAATCACTTTATCGAAAGTCACAGACAGTCCTAGATGATTTCAGACATTTCCCTACATAGTACCGTGGAAAATTCATTAGCAACAATATGTTCGAATTCTATTACTTAAAGGAAAATATCGCGGTTTCACAGCGATGCCAAATAAATTCGAAGTACATCCAAACACAACTTGATATTTTATATTTAGACTTTGAAAATGAAGAAAAAATAATTTACTGTTTGAAAATTATAACTTTGGCACTTTTTTGAGTGTTGTTATATGGAGAGAAAATTGTTGACAAGAAAAACATCCAGGAGCAGCAAAAACTCGAGTTATCTCTTTATCTTTGATAACATGAATTGATTAAGACGAAGAAAGGAATAGTGGTTTGAAAAAACGAGATGCATCACATCAGAACCTGAACAAAAGTTGCAATTTTATTATTCCTCATTTAGTTTTCGTGAGTTTAAAACGCACGAAATACACTGCCTTTTTATAATTACGTACCCTTTTCCACAGATATTCGTTCAAGCGCATACAAAAAATATTTCATAACATCTATGAAATATCACATCTACAAAAAACAACTTACTTTACTCTATATTGTTAAGTATACATGTGTAGGATATAAATAAGACGTTGTAATCGTTAGTTTTAGCGAATGGCTGTGATTTATTCTGACCTACAATATTCAGATATAAGACTCGGCAAGGGGCCCTTAGATTGGTCCATAAAGATGCTAGAATTAAAACTAGGTTATTGATAAGTTAATGATAGCATAAGAAATCACAAAATGAATTATATTTTATTAGAAAAGTATCAATGAGTAATCAACAATGCGAGCGAACAATGAACACGGTTCTGCTTTAATGAAACAATGTCCCTTTCAGTTGATTTTCAAATAAAGTTACTTTGGACGACAATATCGTAAATCTTTCTTCCCTTTCCTCTCAACGCACGCTCGAAGATAGAAAGCAACTATTATGAAACTTTGATCTTTCCGAAAACAACATAACAGGACAAGCGTATTCGCCACTCCTCGAAAGTTGTCATTCTTTCTATCGCTTTCCACAGCCCGCGTCCTATTTCCCGCAAATAAGTGGAGAGAAGATACCTTTCGGATGTGAATAACGCGTCATCAATTTTTAAGGACAACGCTCGTCAGTTTTGGGAGGTCCGCTGAGAGTCGAAAAGTCTATCCCCGGGTTCTTACTTAATGTTACAAGGCCGAAACATTCTGATTGCTTCCTCACGCACATCTGTCTTCGATAAATCTCTTGAAGCGGATCGAGAATGAGTGTGATACACATGTTGGTCTGTCTTGGTGATACGGACGGAAGTCTTTCATCTTCGGATTTCGTTCGAAAAAATTAGATGCTCTGGGCACAAAGTAACTCCTTCAAAACTCGATGGCTTTTGTTTGGACAATCTAGCAAAAATAAACGAGATAAAAAAGAAAAAAATACGACTGTATTGTATGTATTTCAGCAAACATCTAAAGTTTTCCTAGCCAGGAAACCAATAAATACTATAACACATTATTAAATATAGCTCTATGTTTCATTTAAATCGTAAAGTTATAATAATACTATATCCCTATCTTATTTTTTTTCCTTCTACATACTTCTTAATTATATTTTCAACAATGACTTCTGATTTACCATTAATTTTCGATTTTCTTTATTAGAATTTATTGATACGAATTATTATACTTCTTTTCAATTTTGGTTCCATCAAAACATTTTTGTAGCTCTTCTTTGTTTCTATTTATTTTCTCAGAAATACGGTTCTGCAACAATATAAACATTGTGAATACCTTATGACGTTTAATTCACCTCTAATTGGAGTAATTGTCACTCTTATTCTTTTAGTCCGCTTAGTTATACAAAAAACATACGTAAATCGAAATACTATTAATTTTATAACGTTGATGAAAGAATCAGAGTTAAATTGGCCTTTATGGAGTAAAAAACAATTCTTCTCCGCCCTATTTAACCATATAATTCAAATGGAAAGGCTTGATCGAACATGCTAGTATTTTTTTTAAGAAATATTGTGGAATGGGAAGTCAACTTCATATTGATTGGGTATTTAGTTGAGAACAGAAGAGTAAAAGTAAGTCATCGTGGGAAAATGAAAGCAGAATTATTTATACTAGATTCGGATAAAAGTAAATGGGTCATTGCATCATAAACGAAATTTATCTCCCGCTTACAATAACTGAGAAGGATTTGGCATGCATGATGTGATCTCTCGTTATTGTTAAGAATTTCACAAAGTCTCGTATGGAGCTAGTTTCTAGCAATTAAAAGCGTCTGTTGTCACGCATAACGGCTTTCCAGAGAATATGGGAATAATAGACAAGTTTCAGGCGCATGGAAAAGTATAATTGCGACTATCCCAGGGTTTCTTTCCTTACGTTGTCCTCAATATTTGTCCACTATGGAGAACTTGGCGTACCGGAAATTCTTACACAAGTCAATTATTCGTCAATGAAAGAGCAGGACAATTTCTACATCATTATTTCTCTCGCTTTTATTATATTAAGCTTTGGAAGATTTCCTTTTAACAAATAATTTCATTGTTAAGAAATAAAATAGTTCCTCGTGGCATCATATGCAAAATTTTAGGTTATCACATTTAATTACATAAATCTAAGTCCTCTAAGGACTTTGGAGATGAAAAGAAACCTTGACTATGAATGAAAATGATAAGAAATTTTTAATTCCAAATCGACTTGGACATATTCGGGTTGGACATAAGAGAGGTCTTCATATTCCTTATCACGTCCGCGATAAGGAGGAATATTATCATTGCTAAATTTCCGAAATTACTCATTGGAATTACCTATATATTAAGATTATAAGAAAAGTAAGCTAAGATACAAGTTCTAAATAAGGTGTCAATGGAGATTCTTACAAGAAACGTATACAGATCGTATTTGTGTAATATTTCGTTACAAAATTCTCCTCTTTTCGAACTCTTAAAATTCCACTGATGAAAGTTGACGTAAGAATCTTTGATCGTAAATCACTTATCATTTATCGAGAAGCAATATCTACCTGCTCCCGTCAGACGTCCAGGAAGTTTGATCAATCGATCCTCCAATCATATCACATTGATCTTTGTCGTTCGTTTGATATTCTCATAGCGTTTTCCTTCGTCTTCACAAATGAATTGAACGACCGCTTTCTCTGATTTATCGAGCTGCTCAACGAGTGTGGCAGATCTGGGATATTTGCAAAAGTGCAATAAAATGAGATTATTCATCAACGGATGTATTTTTATTAACCTCCTCGTTTAAGGTTTTATGTTGACTCTAATCCCATCCTTCTTGGATATTAGGAACGGTAAGCAATATTTAAGCATCTCAATTAAAATTCCTTTGGATTAAAAAGGGAATTCAGGACAATTAAAGAATAGACAAGTATGAATATGCACATAAAAATGGTAAACACGGTTAACATGGTAAAATCAGAAATCAGTATAGTCAGTGTAATATACTATACTAAAGATAAAAAATAATTATGAATTCTTTTATTATTTTGTGGTAGGTGCAATCCAATTCGATGATTGAAAAGCAATTAATGTCATGCGCATAATTTATGTCGTTTTATAAACTTCATTTTGAATTGTCTTTTCCTTGAAACGTAACATATTCTGACAATTTATTCAGATAGTAAAATAGGTCAAAATAATAACTAAATATAAACATTAATAATTTATATTACACTATCGGATAAAAAGTTCGTGTGGGTACGAGTTCTCATAATTTATTATTTAATTAATTATATATAATTAAGATTTATTATTTTTAAGTATAATTAACATTTGATTGAAACGAGAATATTTCCACAGAGGAAGGCATCATACGGTTAAAAATCAATTAAGTTCAAATAAGATCAAAAAGTCAAAGTTAAACAGAAGTGTAAACTAGTGGCATTGCTGGTACGCCAACCTAGATACTCCAGTTGTCGGGCGGGTATACTTGTCACTACTATATCACCTTGCCGCCTCAACTATACTTCTACTTGAGGGTGATGTTATCATGTAATGTCGCAGCCATATTGCTATTTTTCACCTCTATTTAATTTTATGATAAGTTAAACCCATTCCCGTGCAAAATAAAACCCTATCTTTCCCTTACCGAACGAAAAGAAGATTCGAAACGTATCTTGTAGATCTTTGAGAGGTTTAACATTGTTCATATTTGAGAATAATCCTTCCCTCAAACCAAAAACAATACCTCCAGCAAACAACCAATGACGAAAACACATTATTCTTTCATCCAGCCCGATTTTTCCTGACGAGGGCTCTGCTGGCAGCTGAGAATATGGTTCAGGCGCAGCAGATACTGAGGGACGAGGGAACGGGAGCTGGTGATGCAGTGAGTGTTAACATGACCTTTCTCAACCAAGAAGGAGACCGGCTGTTCCACAACGCCGAGGTTGGACCGGCCATCATCGGAGAGAACCCGCCGAGGTCCCAACTGAACATTCTCACTGCCAGTCCAGGAGAAAACATTTACCATTGCAACAAGTAAGTGTGCCCTCCGAATGATCTACTTACGCGATTTAAAAAAAGACTACAAATTAGCACTCGAAAAGAGGTCATGAGTGTGTTTAATACAGCATCAATTCTAACCTTCGAAAGACGAGTTTTGGGTGGGCTTACGTTAAAAGGAACAGTGAAGAAAAGTGAAACTTTTTCCCATTCACTCTTCCCTCTTCGTGCTTATTTCGTAGTTATTCATCCATGAATGGATTTTAACAGAATCATCAATGATTACTTTTTTCTTTCGATGTTGGTAAATTTACTCGTCATTTTCGATCTCACAGAAAAATGAACTCTATTAAGCAACTTAAGCAAAGAAACTATAACAAGGAAACCATTTATTTCGTTATAAATCATAAATTATATTGTTACAAAGTCTGTTTATAGATTCGAGAATTTTCCATTATTGGGTTGAACTTATCAACATATTTTACGATAAGTTCGACACACCTGGCTTACAGGTTAGCGTGTCTAATCTGTTTCTCGTGTCGAGAAATTAAATTACCAGGTGTCTTACGTCTTACACCCCAACTCCAAGTTGTTTTGGTATCACACTTTCCATGTAATCATACATTTATTCACGAACGGATCGACTAATTAGTTGCTTCAGCGATACTTCTGTAAATGGTTATTAAGTTTAATTACGTAACTGCACACCTTCTCTTTTTCCAGATACTTGAGATTGAAAGTGCCAGAAGTCGACGGAATGATAATCACGAGCAGTGATCGACGCCATGCCGTAATGGACAATGGTCCTTCGCCAACTACGAAACAAGACGTGATTAACATGCTCGGTGACGATTCGGACAAAGAATACCCTATTTATCGCGAAGGAAAGTCCGAGGATTTCGTCAAAACTATAGCTACTGGTAAGATTGTTAATGGGCAAATTGATCCTAAGTGCGAAACTCCCTTTGCTCGAACTCCGTGCAGCAGTTCCGACTGTTACTATACTATACGTTTAGAATTCATTGCCAGAAGTTTACTTTGAAGGGTGTTTAAAAATGAAAGAATATTTCTACAACAGATTTATAATTTAACTCAGGAAATGTGACAAACATAATAAGGAATGATTTTGAAACCAAAATCTAGCATTTAAGCCAAGAAAACGAAGATTAAGCTGTTATACAAATATTTAATAATTGATATCTACCCTACTTTATAGTTGCCATTTGCCTCCATCGGAGATTATTTAATATCGCTCGTTGAATTCATATCAAATCCTTATTTCCTTATATTTAAAACGTCATATTTCTCTTCTAAATCTATTTTTATTTTGATAATAGTCTACCTATATGTGCGATAATTTCATTCAAATAGGGATTATATTCCTCATGAATATTTCAATGATTTACACCTAATATTAATTTAAAACCATATTGTTACTCACAGCTTGTGAAAATCATTTCGACTGGACTTTAAGAGATTTCACATATTTATTTTTCTTAGAAATGTACTGACGTGATATATCATACTCCTTTAAGCTCTTTAACTAGGCCTTAGAATTTCCTTTCTTAAGTTATTAAGGTGGAATTAATCTTTATCCATATCCATACCTGTTTCTTCTATGGTGTAATTAAGCGACCTACTTCTTACGTCTCAGAAATATACGAGAGGGTATTGAATAGTAGTGAAAAATGGATCACCTTTTCTTATGGTGTAAATACCCACATCGCCTAAAGTGGTAAAATATTTTAAAAACCCATATTGGTGCAGTCAGTTATGTTTGATTAACTGACGTTTTAAAGCGGACTGTATTAATCTGCAAATGAAAAATTATCTTTCGTAGTCATGTAAAATACCAAAAAGTATGCAATGTACATTATATTTCCTGACATAACTGAAATCATATCTTAAATTTATATCATTCTTCCATTAAACCTTGAATCAATGCCTAAGTCCTTCCATACTCAGGAATGATCTAGCAAAACCTTGCGAGCGCGGAAGGAGGGGCTCGAATGAAGTTATGAGTAAATATTACCTGAATAAGTAACAAGTCAACAACTAAGTCTAACGTTTACTACAGCCAAGAGTATACAAACATTATGGAAGCTGTTTCGCAAGTTATATCTTCCAATCAAAGAAGCATGTAACGTTCACCTGGAAGGATTCAGAATCGCCGCATTATCGAAAGTATAAATTCATTTTTCTACACTTTAAAGAAGAGGGTAATAATTACACAGTTAACAAATAATTCGCAAGTAAAGTCCTCAAATTCGGTGCTATTCTCGATAAAAGGAGGCAGAGCAAAACGATTTCGTTGTAGATGACGAGACATACTCATTACTTGAATTGTTTAAGTCTGATTCTTCTTGCTGTATCCACGGGATTGAATTTACATTATTAAAGTGATTCCTTATTTGCGGTAACGTATCAAACGATTGTCATGTGAAGCGTCTGGAACGACCTTTGGTAAGGAAAAATTTCTAGATATTTTATGTAAACTCGGGAAAATCCCCGCAGTACTAAAGTGACCGCTAAGAAGCCATAGATTTAAAATCTGGTTAAAAATGAAGAATATATCCTTACATGGTTTCGTAATTTACAGATTTATGATCGAGACAACGTTATCTTTTAGCAAATTTCAACTATAAGAAGGAAACTAAGGAATAATATAGGTTCTGAAGATAAATATCGTAATTAATCTACTGCATTTGGAGAGTACGCAAGCGAAGAATTTATGAATGGCGCACATACTCCTAATAACAGCATGTATTTTCGAGCTTTTATTCTTTAGAATTGAATGCTGAATTTTTAATTACCTTTAAGGGCCGTTAGCCGTTTTCCGTCTTCATTTCGTGTAATACAAAATGTACTTGTATCCCAGAATGGAACTTTAGTTTTTAGAGTCTTTGCGTAATTAAAAATGTTACTCTATAATTCGTAATTTCTCATTTTGGATAATCGGTTTTAAACAATGAACCACAATTGATAAACATCGATATTTGTCAAAGTCTAAGTAACTAAATGAAACTGAGTTAAAGCACCACGTAACTATTAAATGATGGAGCTCTTCTAAAGTAGAAATTATCATTTTTAAGTTCAATTTACAAGAAAATTTCACAAACCATTTCTTTCATATTTATACAGCTCCATCTAATTAGTAAATATTATCTTCCAATCCTAATGATAATAATGATTCAAAGTTTTCCCAATAAGCAAGAAATACGTCGCATTTACTCCGCGAATAAAAAAATGATTTGCTTAATTCTCAATAAGATGATAACCGTTTGGTATAATAAAGATATTTAATAAATCTATTATTAGTAAAAGCATCTTACATAAAGATTGAGTTTTTTCACTTCGTTATTCGTTTCTTCTATGATATACTCATCGACGATGACTTTATTAAAGTTTTATTAGAAGTATATTTTCTAATTTATTCTGACAGATTTTTTTTCGGCCATTCTTTGTTAGTATGTTAGCATCATCGAAAAACCTTTAATACCTTAAAAACTCATTTTATAAAATCCAATCAAGTAAAACTCGTACAAAAAACAAATTACTATTTGAAAATAAAATTATGAGTGCTAACAAATTCAGTAAAGGAGGCAATAATATCACTACAATTTACCTGTAATTGACGAAATAGAGCTTAAAAGGAAGTGGCAATAATTACATAATTAGGCTATTCAAATGTTCTGAAAGGTTTGAGGCATAAAGGGACCCATTGAAAATAATTTCAATACTTGAACTCCTTTCACTAATAGAGTTAGAATTCCTTTGAAGGAATATCCTTCCATACTCATTACTTTAATTCATCATAAAGCTTCATCAATAATAAGTATTTATTATCTTAATCAATTACAATCCATAACTTTCTAAAGTTAAGATTGTTCTAAGAATCTGGGGTAAGCGAATGAAAAGTAAACCTCCTGTTACCTTTGGCATGCATAATTTACATTAACAGTGACCTTATTGAAGATTTTGATATTGACCTTATGAAGTATTACCTGACCTTTTAATTTCTTATCATATAACTGCAACTATATATGTAAGGGAGTTTATTAAAAAGAAAGAAAAGATTAAAAAATTAAATAAGCTTTTAATATGACATTATTTCCTTTATATATTTCCAACATAAAATCAATTTTGTACTCACTCAAAAATCTTTTAAAGTTTAAAAAAATTTTATTGAATCCTTAATTGATTTGTATGTTAATTTAATTAAAATATAAATCATGGCGATGCTGTAAGTTTATTTAACATTATAAATAATGAACAGAAGAGAGAAATAGAGACATGACTGACAAATACCCCTGGTATTCTAACCTAAAGGTTTCAACTTGCTAAGTAAAAATCTTCTTTCCTTATCCTATTATTTAACTTTATTTACTGACTTCTATCTTATTTAATTTTATTAAAAGGTACATTTTGGAGAAGCTGCAATTTTTATTTGTAATGTAGAAGCCCTTCAATAGGCAAGGTACAATAAAATAAAATAAAAGGGTGATAAATCCTCCTCCCAGATGCAAGTAGTAGTATTACTTACAATACAGTTAGCAGTGAAAGAAGTATTGTGATGCATCTTATTGGTTAGGAAACACTAATATTCATAATTGTTTAAAATTAATAAGAATCGAAGCATAGTTCCATATGAGAGATGCTGAAATGGATGTGAATATCACTATTTCTATCCAATACATTTTGAACTTTCAAATTGTGAGATTGCAGTGAAGTGAATGAAATTTGAATGTATTTTAATAGATAATATAGCAGAAAAAAGTCAACTAAAGAACTTTTGTAATGGTAATTAAGCATCCTCTAGAATAACTATAGAGTCCATCTTATTAATCCTCTGTTATTCTTCCCAAAAAATTATTTATGATATCTAATTTCCTTATCTGGAACACCATACTTGACATTGACTTACACATACTAGCTTGTTTGGAGACGATTAGGGTGATTTGGAAATTGAAATCTGCAAAGCACGCTCAATGATATAGAGAGACTTTGAAAACCATATTCTCTAAATCGGCTAAATTAGATTTGCCTCTAAGATAGTTCCCTTTACAATGTTTTATACTTAATCTATGAAAAAATCAAGGAACTTGCAAATATTTGGAGATATTCATATTTTAACGCTCTCTTTTCAGGTATATTTGATTGTGTGAAGAAGACATGGAGTATATATGCTGCAAATCCCAGAGAAAATGATCCAATTGTTGTGCTACCTCTGGAGCTGAAATCCACATAATGATTTGTTACAAATTCTTGTGTTATTTTTCAGGATCAAAAATTGTTTATATATCCATTATCATGCCTTTCCTTGACTAAATAGATGCATTCATTTGAAATAATTACCTGTACATATATCAAATATTCTATTTGTTTGCTGATTTTATACAACTATATATTTGATTTCATCTTCTCTCATTGTGTAATGTATTAACTGGTAAATTAAATATATGCTTGTTACTGAAAAATATGTCCTCTTTCATTAATTCAATAAGTGATTACAGAATGGTTGACAGAGTAAGATGATAAAATTTTACAATTGAAAGTATAAATTAGAAGTTGGATTTAAATAGAGCTGTAACATCATCTTTTGTTTAATTAAATATAAGATTTTAAGGATGCATAAAATATTAAAGAATAGTAGATACAGAAATTTTCACTAGTTTTACAGCATTTTAATTATTATAGATTATATTATTTATATAAGACTTAACTTTTTTGTTATATGAAATACTAATTTATTTCAATGAACTACCATTAAAGAAATTTATGGAAAATTTCCACTATAAAGCCAAGTTAAACATGATGAGGGGTTTATGCTGTTAGAGACAAGGATGTTTTTTGACGTTGATTGATTTGGCGCAAACATTAACTAAATCTAGAATTATTCAATTTCCAAGACGATTCGAGAGAGGGTTCCTAAATTTAGGATAAATAAGCTGTTCTTCTAATCTTTTAATTCAAAGAGAGCAAAGAAATCAAGATTGAGAAAATGATATATATATAATGCAGCAAAGATTACACTGTTCTTCTTTTAACCTCAAATTCTTTCCTATTTTGATTGATAATTATTTATAGAACCATATTTATGGAAATAAATAATTTAAATTTTATTAAATTGTTCTAAGGTAACTTTTACACAGCAATCACTTATTTCTTGTTATAAATATTATTATAAAATCAAAGAAACGAATTTGCATTGGTGTGAAGATTACTGAATATGCAAATATTAATATTTCAATTGAAAATAATCCACAGCTAAAAAAATTATAGGAGTATAAATGCTATTGCTTTTAAATGGTTGCTATTTCTTCTGAAGGCATTCCTTACATAAATAAATGTAAATGAGAAGTGTTTAATAAGCTTTGAACTCAATAAAGCTTACAAGCTTCACAGACCATTAAACTCTATATCAACCATATCTCTCTAAGACTTAAAGGTGAATTTTTTTTCCAAAAGTTATAAAAAATCCAACAAAAATAGCTAATCAAGAGTAAATCTCACCATGCTCAACTTTGAACCTCATGAATTTGACTGATAACTCATCTTTGGTAGAATCTCACAAAAACAAATTTTAAGCTCATTATAAATAAGAATTTTATTTATTTTACTTGAATTGAAGATAATGCAGGCAGTGAAACTTATTGTCATAGGCTCCTAATCAATACGCAGTCAAGAAAGCTTATGGAAACTGAAACTTACCTCTAAGACAACATTCTAGGAACGCACTTAAATTTAATTATCTATCCCCATAATTATAACCATTCACATACTATCGAATTAATTATAATTCTCAGAAGAATGTTTCTGTCAACATTCAAAAACCAATATAACACCTCTACCTATTTCATATTCAGTTTTAGCCTTTCTTAAGAGTCATTTTAGGAAAAATTTTCTTAAGGTAAAAATTTATGTGACAGTATTAAAATTTGTTTTATTAAGAGCCTTAAGTTCTAGCAAGAATAGAATTCATTTTTATAGAGTATATCAAACATAATTAAAGTTAGCAATGAAATCCTTTCCTGTGAATTAATAATTTTCATTAAATTAGATATTTGCAAGTAAAATAAGTACAGAATTTTGTCTCTAAAAATTAAATTTAAATTATCATATTTATCCAAATATAGATATGAAATGGAGTTTTAAGTCTACAAAATTCTTCAATCATGAATGACAAAATTAGTATTATATTTATAAATACATTAATTTATATATTACAGAAAATGTTTAAAGTATCGCATTAAGCTAATGATAACCAAAAAGCATTCCTCCAATACATTATTTTAAGTAGAGTATTAAATTATGACAAGTTTTCAAAATCGTCAAAAAGAACTCTAATTTGAAAGGAATACACCTCTTGTGATTTTTAAATATTTTCTTTGTTTATAAGCACAGTCAAACTAAAGGTAAATCCTTGCCTCTAGATTAACCGAATTTAAGGAATGACATATTAAGTGAATCGCACCTTCTGATTTTTATAAAAAGTAAACAGAAGTGGTTAGTTTTTGTACTGAAAGTTCCAAGTGATCTTTAAAAGTGAGTTTATGAATGAAAAAACGAAATTTTTAGAATTACTTGAATGATGCTGAAAAAATCATATCTATATAGAGATTTATAAATATTTATTAAGTAATCCCTAGGATATTCCTTCGTTTTCGTCAGATGGATTGTTAAACGAATAGCTTAAACCTCACCATCACCATAACTACAGTCTTAGACATAGATAAGCTTTATTTTTTATAATTTAATACACAATTTTTTTTTTCGTTTATCTATTTAAAAAATGATAATTACATATTCAAGAACAAAAATCATGGAAAAGTAAATAGAGGTATGCTGGGAGATACTTGATGTTTAGAAAATCAATAGTCCGCCATAACGTGAAATTATAGTTCCGAAATACAAACATAATTAGAAAATTATTGCTCTAAAGCATATGCTGTATTGTGACGAAGTGTTCTAGATACTTGATATAAGTAAAACAAATTTGCCGCTGATTCCGCGTATCATCCCGGAAACTGATTTAAGTTACCGGGATGACTCGTTCATCTGTTTACCACTTTTGTGATGATTTCGCAGACAGATGGCGATGTGTCAACAATGTTCAATGTTAGCTGCCATGAAGACTACCTGATGTGCAACGTAGTATTTATTCAGGTAATTTTAGCCCATCTTTCAGTAATTTTTCATTTATACACACTTTCTTAATAGCTTTATTGTTTGGGTATTTTTAAACTTCGGAAGATATGTTTTTTACTCGTAGTCTAACAGCCCTATTGCCGTACGGCAACCATCGTATCAACTTTCATTAATCTTCGCTAAATCTTCTATATTTCTCTGTTATTACATCACTGTCCGTTTTAATTTGATTTCGTCAAGTTGGTCTTTCATTCAATATTTCATATGCAGTTAGGAAGTAGCGGATTGTTTTGAGGTCAAGCGGGGTATATAGAAGTGAACTTGAGCAACGTCACTATATATGTCTCTGACCCTGGCCTTTGAATTCAAGGAATGTTTCCATGTTCCCGGTGTTAGGGTGCAGTCATTGAGCATATTAGACAATTAAATTTTATGATGGACTGTCCAACAGAAGAAATTCGTTAATTACGACGTAAGCATTTTTCAAGTAAATGTGACACAAATTGTTATTCACATATCCGTTATAGTAGATAATTCCTTACATTTGAGACTTCAGAGCTGGACTACTTCTATTTGGGTTCAAGTTAAAATTAATGGAGTACACACAAACCCGAAATAAATATTATTTTCAATTATGTATTTTATTTGTCCTTCACAGAATGCCAATCCAGGCGCCCCAATGGACTGAATTTTTATCGTGCCCAGTGTGCCGTAATGAATTCGATGCGACTCTCCGCAGCCCGATTAGTCTGGGCTGTGGGCACACTGTATGCAAGACATGTCTTTCCAATCTGCATCGGAAACAATGTCCTTTTGATCAAGTGAGTTTTCAGAGTGGAAAAATTGACTAACTTTATAATTAGAAGCAGTTACTAACAAGTTTGTTTCTATTGCAGACAAGTATAAACACTGAAATAGAAAATCTCCCTGTAAATTTCGCTTTGCTGCAGTTGGTTGGAACTAGTGTTCCAGATATAGAATTAAATGGAAATTTAAAAGGTCTAACCACTGATGAGTTAAGTAATTACCTACAAGCCAAAAAATGCATCGAAGAATTAGCCCTCTACCTAAAACCATTTTCCTCAGGTAATTAGACTTATCTTGTATTTAAATAGCAATTATTATTCTCACGAAATCAATGTGGATCATATTTTACAGGTATTGTATTTCATTTTTTGTTTTTATCTTTAAAGGAAATGGTGGGGGAGGTACCAGTGTTTTGTCAAGGCCTATGCAGCGCAAACTTGTGACACTTATCAACTGTCAGTTGATGGAAGAAGAAGGGAGATCACGGGCTATGCGTGCAGCTCGCTCTCTTGGTGAACGAACTGTCACTGAACTTATTCTACAGCATCAAAATCCTCAACAGCTTTCAGCCAATCTATGGGCGGCAGTAAGAGCGCGTGGCTGCCAATTTCTTGGGCCTGGCAAGTACCTTTTTTCACTCCTTGTTTTCTCTCAACGTTCTTAAGAATTACTTTTCTGTAGCTTTTTACAGTTCTTGTCCACTCATAAATTAAAGCATATTCTAATCATTTCTCTTTTCATTTGAAAAGACTAATTCCTTACTTTATTTGTGAAATTAATTGAAAATCTGAATTAACTCTTATATTTTCACTTAATTTTAACTATAATTGAATTATTATCATGTATTTTTAAAAAACTTGTGGAAATGGCATTTATCCAAATGCAAACTTTTAAATTGCTGTCATTTATTTCTTTTCTATTACTAATAATCACACTAAAATGATTTTTTAATTTATAGCAATGCAAGAAGAGGTTTTGAAGCTGGTTTTATTAGCTTTGGAAGATGGATCAGCTCTTTCTAGGAAAGTGCTCGTCATGTTTGTAGTACAGCGGCTTGAACCTCATTTCCCTCAGGCATCAAAAACAAGCATAGGTCATGTGGTACAACTTCTATACAGAGCATCCTGTTTTAAGGTTGGTTTGATTGGTGTTAATTTCAGACAAAATTCTAGTGCTACATTGTTCACAAAATATCAATTTTAATCTTTCTTTAATATAACTATGTAGTTTATGGAGAGATATAATTCTAACTTGAGAATTACTCATGTCCTTAAATTTCTGTTAACTTCTAGAAAAATTATTTTATCCTATAAGCATTGCAATAAATTACTTGTTAGCCAAATTGGAGTATGCATATAACCACAACTAAAACTTAGATTTTTGAATGAATTCTTTATGAAATATCCTTTTATTGTGCCTTAAGATAGTGAGCAATTGTGAGGAAATCAGTAATTTTTAATGTGTGCTTTTGTAGCTGTTCATTTGTTTAAAAAATGGCTTTCTAAAAATTTAAGTAAATATCATCTTTTATTTTTATCCTTCCCAATTTCAAATATTATAATGTTTTTAACCTCTTATTCATAAAATTCATGACACTTTTATTTAAAGCTCTTATCCTTTTTGTGAAAATGATCTCTAAGGAATAATTAATAGAAATGATTATCTGTCTTGGAAAATCAACAAAAACCAATATAAGTAATGTACGAAATGTAATTAGCAAATTAAAATATGTTGGATTTTGCTTGTATTTTCAAGGTATCGAAAAGAGAAGGAGACTCCTCCTTGATGCAACTCAAGGAAGAATTTCGCACGTATGAAGCACTTAGAAGAGAACATGATGCTCAGATTGTGCAGATTGCTACGGAAGCAGGACTGAGGATTGCACCGGATCAGTGGTCAGCTCTACTCTACGGGGACACTGCTCACAAATCACATATGCAAAGCATAATTGATAAACTGCAAACACCACAATCATTTGCGCAATCAGTTCAAGAACTAGTGATTGCCCTCCAAAGGACTGGAGATCCAGGAAACCTATCAATTCTCAGACCACATCTTGAATTGCTAGCTGCTATTGATCCCAGCCCTGGTAATATTTCCATTCAGCAATTTTACAAGTATATTTTTGTGTGTATGTATATATTCTCATGCAGTTATACTCATAAACGACTTATTTTAATAAAGATAAATTAAATATATTTAACGAATTAAATGAGGTAGAATTTCTCTTCTTCCCAACAACTATGAAACTTAAATTCTGTTCACAGAATTTTTATACTCTCAACTTGGTCTTAAACATTAGATGTCAAACGTGCAATCTAATGAAATGCTTTTTATTTGTCCTCTAACTTATTAAATTCAACGACATTTTACCCTGTAAGACGATTATTAATTGTGCTAGGATACATCTTTGTTGAAATTCCTTACTACATCAACAAATTTTACACTTGAATAACTGTAATATATAATTAATTTATGAATCAATTTAACTTTCTTCCAATAGTAATAAATTTTGAAGCTCAAGTATTCTATTTTGTTTTTGGCCACTGAGCGTTTTATGAAATAGCAACATTTGGAAAATGTTCTCACAGATACCCAATATTATTGTTCTTGAGTAAAATTAATTGTGGTTAGTTCTATCTTATGATAAATGTGTATAAGTATATTCTTTCATTCTTTAGAGTCAACAGTTCCAGTTTGGTCTGAATGTTGTGGTGCTCTTGAAGCTGTGAGGACAGTGGTTACAGGCCTTGTAGAATTCATTCAACATCATGGTAGCCGAAAGCTTCAAGAGGCAGGACATGCTCACAATGCCAAGTACAAAATAAGCATGTGCAGGGATCTTACCCTGAGAGGAAGCTGTCCCAGAGGAAGTAATTGCACATTTGCCCATTCAGAAGAAGAGTTGGAAAAGTAAGTTGAGTTATTAAAATGTTTAATAAGAATTAATATGCTGTGATTATCTTGTCTTGATTTGTTAAAAACTTCTAGATCATCTTGGTCTCCATTGATAATTGTAATTTGTACACAATTGTATTAACAATTTAAGTTACAACTTATTTAAAGTAACAGTTGATTGTGATAGATGTTGAAGCATGTTGATTGTAAAAAAATGCCATTTAAAATTTAGTGAAGTTTCCCTGGTTATGGACAGAAAGTTTGCTAGCAGTAAATTTCCTGTCAGTAATTGCACCTTATTGCTCTAGTTTTCACTTCAACTGGTGCAAATTTAAAACATAACCTAAGTTAAAAAGTAATAATGTGATAAAATTTTAAGAATACAGTAATAGCTGAAGGTGCTATATAGTGATGCATTGTTTAAATATTTTCAGATACAGAGCAAAAAATAGAAAAGTTGGATCAAGGAATTCATCAAGTCTTGCAAAAGTTGTAGAGCATGTTCACAACTCAAAAGGAGACAAGGCAAGTGCAGATTTTCTGAGCAAAGAAAAGGTTTTTGCCCAAACTGAAGATCTTCTTTATCCAACCACTCCAACTATAACCCCACCATCATTTGACAACTCAAGCATAAGAGAAGGTAAGTTTGAGGCTCTCCAACTTGAAAATTTTGCATGTGTCTTAGTTATCCCCTTTCCCTGACTTAGAATTTAAAATGTCAGGAAAGTCTCATGCATTTATAGAGGTAACTTTCATATTTCTTGTATGTTCTTTTTTTGTAACCTGAACTCTCACTGAATGGTATTAGAAAACCTATGAAAAATGTTGATTATAGGATGGTTAATGGATATTGGTGAAAAAGATATTTTAAAAGCACTTTATAACCATTAATATTGTTTTTTGCACCTTTCTTGATTTTCTGTTTCAGGATTCCTTGGAGGAACTCAATCAGTACAAGTAAGCCCACCAATACCTCCAGCTGTTGTGGGTCAGTCAATAGGAGTTGCAGTTCCCAGAGTTGGTATGGATTATGGACCATATAACAGTTCGTTCACCCCCACTGGTCAGTCTTCTGTTTATCAACCTTCACAGCAGATGTTTGCTCCAACTCCTGGAACTTTTACACCTGATATATACAGGTAAAGTAGAAATATTTTGCTCTAAAATCACTCTATTATGATGTAATATCTCTCTGATGTTGGATATTCTAAGGAACTATCTTTCCCTTCACTTTGTGGTTTTGTTTTTATACTAGAGATTTTTAAAAATCAAATTCTCTGTACTGTTTATGTATAGCAAACTTATGTATTTGCATGTGGTATATCTCATACAGATGAAGTCTCTTCGTTTATTTTATTGAACAACTTATTATTTCATTCTCTTTCATCAACCTTATTTCTTTTTTCCAGTGCTGCTCCTCATAGTGTTGTAATGCCTCCTGGTCCAATGTATGCTGCCCCTTCGCAAGCAGAGTTTGGAACTGTTACGCCTCTATCAGAGCACAGACAGATGGAGTCATTCAGGAATCTGAATCACTCTTGGGAGAATAATGTGGGCAAAAATCAAGGAACAATCACTTCAGTGAGCCAGGCATGGACTGTTCCTGTTAGCTCCACTGGATTGAAGGTATCAAGTTTCTCTCTGTAACTATTATTTTCATAGATTTATGGTAGAATATTTTGTTTGCCAAGTATCATATTGTTTGGTCTGTTATTTATGATCTTGTGAATATAACTACCAATCTATTGCCAACATCTTTATGAAAGAATTCTCAAAACCTACATAGTAAAACTTCATGCTACACAGTATATGCAATTCCTGATATATTTCTTCATTTTTTTACTCGTAAAAATTGTTGGTTGGGTTGGTATTGATCTACAGGGCCTAATTTTTTCCCTAGAGATGATGTTATTTAGCAAAATTAGATGTCAAGTCTATATAAATCAAGTGGCTATGAGTGTTTAAAAGCCTAAATTACAAAACTTGTTATCCATACAGAAAAATGTGTCCTGTGTTTTTTAAACTTTGATAAAAGTTAGTTTAATGTTTTTTATAATTGCTTCTATCTAAGTTGGATAAAGTTGTACTAAGATTGTAATGTTAGGTTGTATGTGGTGTACAGGTTGTTATAAGATGACCACTACATTTGTTTCCTAATAATTATTCCAATAGATTCCAATGTTTGTTGGAATGGAGAAGCCTCTTTGTTTTGTTATAATATGATTGGTGTGAATAGAGGGTATAAAGTTTTGAAACTTCATTCAAATGTTTGTCAAATGATCTATCACTTAAAATATATATTTTCATTTCAGAGGGTAGCTTCAAAAAGCCTTGCTATACTTCAGCAGAGGAAACAGGAAATAATATCTCAACTAGAAAAGGTTGTTGGTAAATCAGCTGCCTCAGCTATATCCAGTTCAGCCTCATGTCAAGCTAGAGGGGTAAGCATTCTTCAGGATTTCATTTCAAGTCTTTCCAATTTCATATTCAGGAATTCATTATTTACTTTTCTATTCAGACAAATACTCTGCTTAATTCTGAGAATCAAGTTTGCACATCTACATATTCTATATGGACTTCTGGTGGTATATTTCACACTGGAATGGGGAATAACTCTCAAGTGACCCACATGTCAACAAACGGCCCTCCGACCACACTTTATAGGTAAGTACAACGCTCAGGAAGGTGACTTGTCCTCAAACTAAAAAAGTGCCAGAGTAAGTACTGCTATGGGCTTAAATTTATTTCATAAATGTTTATTTAGAGCTGAGACATCACTGGTGGATGATGAATTCATTCCATTTGATCCTCAACTTGTCAGCAAATATGGCCCCATATCTCGAATGTCGAAAACTATTTTGAGGCCGAGCAATTCAGTGCAAGCTTCTTCTTCTTTTGGGGACAGCACAATATCTACGCCTATGGTGAGGAGACCTGTACCTGCAGCAAGTCCAGTAGCATCATGGTATTTTAATACCACTCAAGGTAAGAATCTGTGAATTATTCTCTTGCTTACTTTATCATTATCAGCATTTTCCATAAATTTGGATAGTTTTCTTGGAAAGTTTTAATGCTTTGACACTATCCATAACGTTTTTTCCTAACCTTAGTTCAATTTAATTAGTCAAAACGAATCAAGTATATGCTTTTTACATTTAGAGATTCTATGTAAAACAAGTGATTTTAGTTAGAGAATGTACAAGTATTGAGCAGAGAATTTTCTTAGCTTCATAAGAAAATATCAAACTATCTCAAGTTATATTTTTAGTTCCTATGAATATCTTTTTCTTAACTTAAGATAATTGCTACTAAATAACATGTTAATATGAATGATAACGAAACAAATCAGAAATTTGGAGTAAGTTTTAATGTTATCTGAAAATAATCTTAAAATATCTCCCATCACTAGAAATTTATTTGCTTTTGTTACCTTAAGAAAAAAGTCTGTTAATATGTAAAATTTCTGTGTCTTATGTTTTTCTATGCAAAATTATGATCTATTTTCAATATTAGAAAATCAATTCATTGATGATTTATGGATCGCTTAGAATATGGTTCCATGTAAGCTTTAGGCATAGGAATCTACATGAGAGGCATGATTTTGCATCATCATTTCTCATTTTATATTTCATGTCTCGAGTAGCAATGAAAGAAAGTAGTATTGAAATTTGAAACTTCATAGAAATAAATGATAAAGCCTTATTTATTATAAAACACAACAATACACTTCATTTATGCTGATTATTATTGAAAGTATTTTGAAGTAATAGATGAAGGGTAAAATGATGATACTAAAAATATATTGGTCATCTGTCAAAATTTTATGAAATTTCATGTCCAAAATTAAATTTGTTCTATTTATCTCAATGTTCTAGTCTCCTAATTATGTCTCGTAATAATCATGGAAGCATAAATGAATGTATTCATCATGAAACAAAAGAAAATTCCATCTGAAAAAGTATTTAGTAATAGATATTTTTCATTTATCATAAAAAAAACTGAAATCTAAATATCACAGATAAGGAGCAAGGGTGGTTTATAGAATCTGTGTACTGTTACAAGTTATTGAGTAGTTTCTTATCTACCCCAATGCTATATGCGTAAGTACTCTGATGCACTACTAGTATTGTGAAGAATTTTTACCAGTAAAGAAAATATTTTGATTTTAAGGTCAATAGAGTATCATAACTAGTTTTTCTTATATAATGTATTGATTGTTTTTTTCTATAGCAAATTAATAATATTTTCTCTCTAAATTTAGGATTCCCTGCACCTATTCCAAATCCAGCTTTAGCTGCTGCTGGTCATATAGTTGCCACTCCAAATAACAGCCTAGGTGATGGATACATCACCATCGGTCATGGAATCTTGGATCCTCCTCAACTCTTTGTTCAAGGACGTAATGCTGATTGTACAACTTCTCCTTATGCTTCTAAAGAGTATGTTCTATTTATAATTCTTTCTTTTTCCAAGTATGAGTCTAAGTAATTTCTTGCTCATACATCAGATTTTCAAATGGGTTAATATTTTTAATACTACATTACATTTTAGACTTATAATTTTTTATTTATCCTATACGTTTCTTTGTACTTATTGGCAGTTGAGAGATCAGGGTTTGAGTCCTGATGCTGTCAGACTTTTTTCATATCTATTAAATTTCTGGAATTATTCCAGCCACATGGACTTTTCATGCAAAATTACCTTCTTTTCTTCTAATTGATCGCATTTAAATATTTTTATGGCACTCCTGTAAGTTATGATTTTCAATGACTAAAATAATTTTGTTACTAAATTCTGGATATGTTTGAATTCCCATTCTAACCTTTGTATGATATTTTCAGTTTACTTGTTGAATCACAGAGAGTGAAGCAACAGTTGCGCAATCTTGAAAGAAAAATCAATGATTTGAAGGTGAGTTTTTCTTCAAAAATTATTCACATTCTTTTCTATGTATTTTTAGTTGATAAAACTATTTTTGCTCAAAATTTTTGCAGCTTGCTACTGAAGGTGCTGCAATGAGTGAGGGAGAAAGATTAACTCAGGAACTGCAGTTGATAGAGCAAGGTATTCGAGAAAAGGAAAAGGAGTTAAGACTGGTGAGTTCTTTCATTTTCAGCATCTTGTTTGGTTCTGATAATTTTTGAGAATTTAAAAAGTAGATTAAGTTCCTTTTTAACCTCATCTCTACTTAAATACTTAAAGAATATTATTTTAAATTATGATATTTTTTGATGGAGATTTGATTAAACTGTTAAGTCCTCTTAATTGTTAGGAAATCTCGAAGAATCCACTGCTAATTTAAATTTGTAACTGTTCATTATGGTTTTCATATTTTATGATCTTTGCTCATAGTACTATCTTCTTAGTATCTCATAGTTTTAGAAGATCATTCTTAATTATTGCTAATTTAATTAAATATCTAATGGTTCATTTACACATTTTAAATGATGACTTTAATGTCTGACCTCTAGATAATTCAGTTCAGATCAAATGTTATAAATAAAACTCTTTCCAGAACCAGTTAGTGTCAGCCTCTTTGGTGTCACCTACATATGCCTCTGTTGGTTGGAATAAAGAAGGCCCTGGAAACTGGAATCTTAAATCTAACTCCAGTTATAAAAGTGATGATGTAAGTTGATATATGTTTCAAATATTATAAGTATGTATATCCAATTTTCCTTGAATGTCTGTGAGATTCAGGACATAAATGGTCCAGTTAATTTTCATAAGTTGATCCATTGATTTATTTACAGTTCACATTTGCATCTCATACATGATTCAAATACCAATTATTGAAAAGAGCAATTCTTTTTATTTTTTAAACAAACCAGCTAAAGGTTTCTAATTAATTTTATGCATTTCTTGTGTCATTTTTAATTCTTTGATAACTCAAGTATGGATATTATTTACAAACTTAATAATAACTACAATTTACAATCACTTGGGAATTTCACTCTGTAAAGCCTCTTTCATCATAATTATTCTCAACTTGTATTGTCTGGAAATGTTGTTGACTGTGCATATTTTGCTCAACAGGAGGATAGTTACGAGAAGGGCATTGTGGACGACATGCGGGAGCTGGAGCTACGATGGCAATACGAACTGGAAGAACAAGAGAAGAGGTGGTCTAGTGAAGAGGAATCAGGAAAGAAGTAGTAAATATTCACGCTCTCTCTTATTTGAGAAATTATTTGTATCAACCCAATGGGTTCAGAAGTTTTAGAAGAAAGAAGCTAATCCTGTTTTAAGTGAGAAAGAAATTGTCTGGAATGATTAAAAGGAAGAAGACATATGGATTTTTCCATATGTAAATATAGAATATTTAAGTGGTTTCCAATCGCTTTGGTGGTCGGTAGATAAATATGTATTTATATAAAATAATGTTAAAATCATAAAGTAGTTACAAAAGTGATGTGACTGATGAGGTAGGTAGAGTAAAATGATGGATAATATAGGGCAAGCATATGGTATGGTATAACTTTAATATTTAAAAATACCCAAAATGACTCCATAGGAAACTAATAGGTACCGTAAGAGAATGTAGTTGAAAATGTTAAATTAATGGTTATTGATTGACTTGAAGATGTTAAGAGCTTTCCCCACCTCCCCCCTCAAGTAAGAATGTCATTGACTGAATTAAATATTGTTTTTAATCAATACTGCATAAGTATCAACATGCTCTGATTGTTGATTTTGTTAAAAATGTATGCATGTCCTGCCATGCATATCACAAATTTGGCTGTTTAAGAAGGGACAAAGTGCTCTAATTTAATATCATTGTTGCGATGGCAATGCAGAAATTATCCTGTGATATGTTCCTATGCAAGGGAAAACTCATAAATATATAGTTATATATACAGAGATATATATTTCTTTTCCCAAGTATTCAGTGCTATAGTTGCAGGTTTTTTTAAACTATTCTCTGACATTAGCCTCAATGAAATTCTTTTGAAACATATCCCTCCATTGCCGTTTCTATTGTTTTGATTTTTTTGTGAAAAAGCGTTAAGTTTGCTTTAGAAAGACCTAATTTGGAGTTAAACATCTTTAAAGATTGATTTATTTTACTTTCCCTAGACATATATCTCATCTGATGACTAATAGTATATTGAGGTTGTATATGTATCCACTTTGAGTAATGTCCATGCGAGAATACCTTCCCCAAATTCTCCATTTGATTTATGTTTCTTTTAAATAAAATCTCTTGGGGCCAAGTCATCATATTTACATCTATCATTTGCTTAACGAGCTTAGAAAAAGTAATTTGGCTCATAAATCTATGTTGTTTAGCAATTATTGTTTGTAGGATAGTATACCACCAAAGAATAATCCATATTAGTAACTTTTTCTTTTTGTCCCTGAATTTTTGTACGTAGTAGACATGTCATTAACAACAGCATGTAATCAATCTAGCTCGAATGACTGACTGTGAGATGGATGACATTTTTCTTTTACACTTTTCTACAGAATAATGGGAAATCTGTCCTACTTTTTAAAGACTGTACTTTTATAAGTATTCAAGGTAAATCACCTTTAATATTTGTTATCGAGGGTATCTCTTTGCCATTATGGGTAAATGATGTTTGCTAATCAATAATAATTTATATGTGTTGATTTTTTAAATTCTATTCCCTTAGTTTCCCCATCTCAGTCCACTTCACTTTGACTACTACCGTAAAATTTTCAAAGCAGTTGAAACTAAGCCAGACATATATTTTGTATAATATGCCTGAATATTCATTATTGGTAAGAAAAACTAGACAGTTAACCACCATTAATGCCTTCTTTTTCGTTCTAATGAAATTTCTTTGGATTTCCACTCATTTTTTTTTCTTTTATTGTGTTGGCTTTTGATTAACTGCGCTTTGCCTATGTTACAGGCTAAAGATAATGTAGTGCAAAAATTACGTTTGCCTCAGCTTTACTCTTTTACTTTTGATCGCTTGATTGAAATTATTTGTCATTGAATGTTCCTATGCTTCATGGTGTTTTGTTTGTAATCTCTTGTTTCACCAAATTGGTGATTTTTCCTTTAAAAAGAAGCATTTTTGTTTCTGAAATCCTTTTTATCAGGTATGTGTGTACACCTTCTCTAAATTCTGTGAGTATATTACTTCACTTAAAGGTGTCCTAACTTTAGAAGTCATTTACAGAGTTGTGAAATTATTGATTTGGGCATCATATTGACCACAGATGAAATAAATCTGTGACTTGTATATAAAATACAGAAATTATAAAGTTATTTGCTTAGAAAGTTACACTGTGTAACATTCATTTTGTAAATAGAAGTCACAGTGTGCAAAATGCAATAGTTGCCTGGATGTTGTTGTTGATTATTGAATTATTGATCCTGTACTGTTGATTGCACAGATAAACAAGGAATTTATCTAAATTATTGTACACATCCTTCTCATCTTGTGACTACCTCTCATGAAGGACTTCATTTATTATGTTGTTTGTACAATTTATGTGGCTCTTTTTTATTAACATGGCTGCTTTATCTTCAGATTCACATAATTAATTTAGTCTTTTTGGAACTGATGAGGAGTCTATTTGGGCTTTTCAAATGTAGGTTACTGTGTTAGTTGTAGAAGCAGTGACTTGAATATTCAAGTGTGGGTAAAATATCTTACCTGCATTATATTTATAGCAGAAAAATACTTGCATGTTAAACATGTTCTTTGTGCAGATAGTTCTATGCTTGGAACTTATAACTTTGTACAGTTATACATTTAGTTAACTAGGGACAAATTCGTTAGTGTGTACCTGTTGCTGGGAATGATTATTGGTGATGGTTAAATTTTCCTTATGCATACATTTTGACAGGGAAAATGTCAATATGGATATTATATGTCATATAATCTCCTGTAGAATTTGTATTATAAATGTTGGTGGGAAAATTATTTGACCAAATGGGTCACATGATATGAAATTATTTATTCATTATAATACTATCTTTTGTGGTGGTTTTGTTGATGTACTTCTGACATGAAAATATTAGCTGGCTCACTATTTCATGTGGGTATTTTCAGGTGAAAAACAAGACAAAGAATATGTCATGCTTTATGTTATGGTCAGGGATTTCATAATTGGATATATGTTTTGGTGCTCATTCTATTGTCAAATCTGCATTATTTAGCATCAGTTTCGTGATATAACATAACCAGCATTAACAATAACCGGGGCTTTCAGTTTCAATTTTCAAATGACAAGAAAATCTCATTTATTAATGATTTTGATTGGATCACTGTAAATTTTAAATGCATAATTGACTCATTTTTAATATAGCTGCAGATTTGAGTGAATGAGCACCAATTAGATGATAATGTGAATTAATGTCATTGAGTATATGTTTTATATTATATCTTATGTTTTGATTATAATTTTCAGCTATTATATAGCTGTGTAAAATATCTAATTATTAAGGATATCACTTTTAAGTGTGCAAATTGCACTATGAAAAATCTTTATGCACCATCTGGTTAGTGTTGATGTTAATGGTTCTCAATCATTTGAGAGTATTGTGGATGGCTTTCCAAACTGTTGGGGTGATCTATTCTGGAATCAAATTTTTAGTTTCAATAGCAAACAGATTGTTTTCTCTTTAATATTTTATATTCATAGGACATTGCTCAGTATTCTTTATTGAAGCTATGATTTTCTGATGTAATTATTCTACTTCCTATTTCAACTGCAATGATCTAGCATTACATACATCTACTCACTTCTAAATTCCATGCTTTGTTGGCAAAAAATGATCAAGTGTGCAAATAATCTGTGCTGTATGGAACTCTGGAAAGTAAGCAAACAGCCATCTAACGATACAGTCACTTCTTTGATCCCATATGCATGTTAAGGATTGTATATGAAGTTGATTGATCTCAAGTGTGTTGACTTTTGGAAGTAAGAGTAAATTAGCCTTGGAAAATGTCCCTATACCCTGTGATTGCTTTTGTTTTGTAACCAGAAACAAAAGGAAGAATTAGTTCTTCCAGAAAGGTACATGTTTAATTTTGAATCATGAGATTGGCTGTAATCTGAATGTATTCCAGTCATGTTTTGTGCCTTTGAGAATAGCAGTGAAGTGCTCTTTCCACTCAATCAATGGCAAGCATTTGTTGTTTGTTTTTGTAGTCATTATCTAAACCACTTGAACATTGTTGTTTAGTTTCCAAAAATGATTATTTATTATTGTAGTGATCTTCACTCAGTACTGACATTTTTCTAATAGAAAATAATGATTCCCAATTTTGTGTATGAACTGTGATTGGAATATCTTCAGCTAAAAACTTACAAGCTCTTAACTTTTGTTCAACAGTTTTATGTTTGAACTGGGTCTATTTCTATTGAATTTTATATGTTATGTATTGTTAACAAGAATGCCAAGTGAATGGAGAGCAAAATTTTAAATGATATTCATGAGTTATCAGAAGTCACAGATTTTTAAATTAGCAAATGAAAGGCATGTTGCGCATGTTTACCATACCGATTATATTAATCACTTATGTAATTTTGGTGGCTTGAGGAATATATACATAAATCTATATATATTGCCTAAATGTCTTTTTTATTTTCAGCTAGTCCTTTCTGACCAAAATTGCCTTAAGATATTACTATAATTTGATATCGTGAAATTATACAATCAAATCAGTAATAATTTGTGTAAATGACTAAATTCATTATGCAGATGAATTATCAGTCAATTCTCTCTAAATACACTAATTTAATTTATTTTCTTTTTTATTTTTCAATAAAAGTTTTTAAAATTAGGAATACCTTAAGAAACAAATATACTACATTTTTAAAGTCATAATTGTAGATTAAATATCCCTGATTGAGATGTCTACTACTACCTGAGGTAACATTCCTACTTCCCTGCCTACGGGATGCAGTAATTTAGGAAACAGAATTCACAAAAGGAGCTATGCCGTAAAATTTCAAATTTTACCTAAGTTTGCAAGATATGGTTCAATAATAGAATACAACTGGACACACGGTCCAATTTTAACCAATTTATAAAGATAATGATTATTATATAAAATACTGTATGATTCTCCAAAGAGATTTAATCATTGGTAACAGAAAATTAAGCTCAGTATAATCATCTAATACACAGGAAATGGAAAATTACACTTTGATAAGAAGATTTCAATTCTGTTGGGGAAGTTTAAGAAATAATGAAAACATTTAGCCAGATTAAAAGCATGATCATGTACTAAAAATATTACAAATTTAGATACTTAAAAATCGTGTTCTAATACAGTTAAATCCCTTGCAGCATTGGCAAATTTGACAAACAATATGCAAAGTTTTTCACACAACATTATGAATTATCATGGCACAAAATTCGATACAATCACACCTGTTTCTTAGCCATATACCATGATATAGAAATGAAGAAATAATGGTTGCTACAGAAAAGATGGAACGTTGATACTAATGGTCACTTATGGGAGAGTAAATCTAAGTTTGTGTGAAAACTTAAAAACACCTTAATCTCAAATAATCTTATATTTTGCAGTTGGGCCCTATATTTATGTTACATTCTATATAATATATATGATTCCTACCTTAGATGAGGAATTCCTCCAGCGTCGGCAGAAACTCAGTATTCCATCGGCGTAATCCTCACCTTGAATCTGCTAACTGCTTCACAGCGAAGGAAGTCACCGTGATACCACTACACACTTGATGAGTAATATCACTATACATTCAAAATTAGAGAAACACTCTGAGAACTACCACTACTGCCATGATTTTCTTGAGCTTTAGTACTTTGCTAATTCACCAACACACCATGACATCTTTCCTAGACTTCTGGTTTCTTCATCTGGAGATTTGATGAGGTAAAGAAAATATTATAGATCCTCTGGAAGTCATGGAGGATGAATGAAATCATGATATCCATATATAAAGAAAAGCAATGGATATGGCAACATACAGACTTAGATATGACCAAGTCATTCAGAAATGTCCAAAGAAAAAAAGAAAAATGTTTGGTGAGGAAATATGAGAAACTAGAAAACAATATCAAGCATATCATAATATTAGAAATTTTTATTACTAATGAACAACAAAGCGTTTGAGAATAAAGAACAAGGACGCTAATACAAAATAAACTAGATATTTGTGTTCGGTGGTAACAATGTAAAGAAGAATTATAATAGCCATTTGAATGTACAGAATACTCCTCAACCTACCTCATGCCACCAAAATAATTTTCCATACAATAGAAATCAGGTAATTAATGATAAAAGAGTAATATATGGAAGATGATCAATTAGAATATAAATGCAATAAAAGGACCAGAGAAGCCATTCTGGTCTTGCCTATTATATATATATATATATATATATATATTCGGTAAATTATTTTAGAGAGAAACTTAAACTGAACATACCTTTCAAATATTAACTTTGAAAAAGCTTTCAACCCAGTCTTGGAATTATAAATTACTGATTTTAAAAATTAAGAGTTAGAATTTTCAAAAAAATTTCACTGAATATTTACTCAATGAAATCGTTGATGATTTACTGCTAATTATAGAAATACATTTTATGGAATAAATATCTAACAGAACCAAGGTTATATGAGACATCTTTAACAAAATTATGCACACAAATACAATAGACACTAATAGCGTCTATTGTAAAGTGACGTGAAACATACCTCATAAATACCAATGTACAAAGGATTTTGTAAATTTTGATTTAAGAGACATTATTTTATGCATATGATAATAAAAAATGGAGAAATTATAGATGAAAGTGGAGTTAACCATGAAATTTTTAGGATAAACTGAATGCCAAAAAATCAAATAAATAGATCTCTTTCCCAAAACACGATAAATAATTCTTGTTGCCTAATAAGACTACTATAAACAACTGGAACAACAAAAAGACATTCATGAACTGCTACATTGGAGCTGGAAGGAGTGAAGATAGTGTATTAAAATGTACAAGAAAGAAGTTTAAGAGTAAAATGATACAATAGGAACCAATGCAGGATATTACACCCAATGATGTTAAACTTCCACGAGTACGTTTTCAAAAAGAGCTACTTAGAGCTAAGTTTGCAATGGAATTGAAGTAAATTCTAGAATCTATATACATAAATATATATATTCTATTCAGAGGTTTAATAAGATATGTAGAGGTCTTAGAAGAGTTTCACGGAAAAACTTTTTCAAATAACTAATGGAAATCTATATCGATAGTCGAAGCGATACTACGCTTTTGTGTTGCGCGGACTAGTTACTCTAGTAAAATAGATAACGTAAAATTTATTCCACATTTCTCCTCGGTATTAAATCGGTAATAAACTATAATCAAAGTAGAAATGGAGTTACCCTCTGTAGAAAAATAGGGATGGTCAAATAGCTACAAGAGCCATCTCGAAGAACTTAGATCGCAGGAACGAGCCACTTAAAAGGACTACGTTTATGAAAAACATAGGAAGCAACAGACAAATTGTACGTAAAATTTAAAATATGTTCATTCTTATATGTGAGTACGCTAGTTATTCTCCTCTACAGATTCCTGTCCTTCACACACAAAAAAACCAGGCGTTTAAATTACTCATATACTAGCAAAGAAGTTCATATTTACTGAGTTAAAAGATAAACCCTTTAGAACATGATAAATGAACATTCCAAAAATAATTTTTCTGACCAGCAATTCCGCTCTTACGTTATCCATTTCACTCCCGGTCTACAACTGTAAGTATGCATTGCGTCACTGCACGATTAGCCCTCAACTATTTTTACGTACTAATTGGTGCTACACTCTGAAGAATATTCATAAGACATATTTTTCATATCGCAATTATTTTCTGTAATTGTTTTTTTTATAAATCAGAAATTTTAAATCTCCACAATTTTCATAGTATTTTTAATGTTTCCAAGATTTTCAGTACGAATAAATGTTCATTATATCCATTCTCTTCAGAAAGCCTAAGTAAATTTCGCTTGTATTTAAAACTTGTTACTCACTTATAGAGCTCATCAATCTATAGTTTGACATATACTATGGCCTTTGTAAAATTATGAATCATAATTGATGGAGGAATAGAAAAACTTATGCTTGCTTGCTTATCTGGCTTTCAGGGGTTCTTCTATTTAAGTATTCTATGTAATATTCCATTTGATCTAGTGAGAAGATTGTAAGTATATTTTATCATAAAGATTAGTAAAAAATATTTACAATATGCATCATTTAGTAAAAATAAATATTTATGCAAGAATTGAGTTGAAGATAGAATTTGGTTTAGATCAAATAAAACTAATGGAAGGGGAAACATACGAGAATCAATTGATGATATAATTTGTTGATATGCATCAAGATCCAAATTACCCAGTGAACCAAAATTATTTTAAGATATGAGAGATAAGGAATTTTATTTATGTTTATATGATCATAAATTATGGGTAAATATTAAAACCTAATGTCATTCAATCTCTAATTACCTTTCCTTTTATTGTTAACAAAATTCCTTGATTCAATATTAATTTTGTTAAAAAATCTAGGGTCCTAGTGTGTTACTTTTTTACCTTCATAATTACCAAGAAAAATAAATATTAATACATGGATATGAAAAAAATTCTTGATGAATACTTTTAAGCAGAATATTGAATTTTTATACAATTTAGAATGATGAATAAAATACATACATGAATTAATATGAGTTGAATCTCTGACATAATTATCAAAATGTAAAGGAAAAATACTTTTAAATTCAAATTGTCTTCATCCTACATCATATATTTTTTCTTTATTAATTTCCGAAAGCTATTATAACTAATATCTTTCTATAATATTACTTATTTGGTTTTCTTTCTTGCATATTCAGAAAAAAATTAATCTTCACTTAATTATGTTCTATTTATTGCACCAGTTATTGAGGATTCTATGAAGCTTTATGTTTGACAGTCACATGTTGGTGAAATTTCCTTCTCTGCTAATTGGAACTGAACCAAAATCACTAAATGAGTCACTACTGCTGCTGTCATCTGAAAGAATTAAAGATTACTATGAATATCTTACTAACATTTTAAACTTATTGATGATCTTAAATTGATTGATTGATTATTGATAAAAAATAATGTTTTTATAATATAAAAATATATATGTATATAAAATATATATAAAAAATGATATAATTAGCTTCGATGGCCAATTGCATAGCACATTAAGTGCTAGAGCTCAAAATCTCAAGGTCCCAGGTTCAAATCCTGGCAGATTGGAAATTTTTACGTAAATCTACATAAATTTATATCTTAAAGACTGGGAGATTTGATTGCAATATTTATATATAATGTTAGAAGTAGAATAATTCAATTTATAAAGTAACTTCATAGCTATTTGAAATATCATCACTGAACAACTGATGCAAATATAATGGACAGATATTTATATTTCTTATTTAAATAAGGTAATAATTGGGTTATTATCATCATAAAATTGTTATTTTTTAAGCTATTCAATGTTCTATTGAATTAAAATACTTCAGAGGAAACAATGAAGCACTCAAAACCCATTGACGGAATTAATATACATAATCCATCATACAAATATAAAGATTATCCATATTTAAAAAATAAAATTTCAGGAGATACATTCTCAAAGGATATACTCACTGATGTTAGTAAACTGAAGTCAAGATTGAAGAATCTACATGCACTGAAGTGGAATTTGGTATGCAACAACTGATTTGAAAATAGACGTAACTGTTGAAAAGAGATCAAACACGTTATAAAGTACACATGCATAAATATTAGGTATTTCCACAAAGAAGTATTTCAACAAAGAGAAAAATTTTTATAGAAGGAAAAATATCTCCTCTGAGCAATTGATTGCACTCAAATTTATTTAAATTTGGAGAATATTAAATTTTACTTATACAATTGGTGATAAGTATTGATCAACATAAATTCCACAAGTTTGTATTTGCTGAAACAATTCTCAATGGCTAAATGGAGATAACATTCAATTTAACTTTATACAGAATAATTGATTCACTCTAACTCTCTCTTTCCCTAGGTCGACCATAATCTTTTTATTTTTATCATATACATTTCTTATATTCATATACATATATATCCATGAAATACCTCCTCATCAGAGATGATGATATGTTTACCTTTACTGAAAAGCATACATTTTTTTGTAAATAATGTTTACACTCAAGGCATGAGATATTGTAATGTAATATAATTCATAATGTTTGTATTTTGTAATGGTGCAGAAAATGTAGATGAAGTAAAGTACTTAGAAAGGTATTCTTTCATCAAATAAAATCATGATAGAGCTCTCACCTCACGCCTTACATGGTTATCCTTTACTTTGAGTAGCATCTCTGACACCAAAACACCTGTTGAATCAGCCTTTCTCATTTCCAAAAGATAAAAGCAGAGAAATTTGGATTCCATTACATGATTTGTAATTTATTACATATATATGTTAACAAACATACAAATAATTATCTCATTTTTTAAAAATAACTAGAAAATAGAAAACAAAAAATTGTTTTTACAAATATAACTAAATTACAAAAATTTATTTTAAACATCTAACGCTCAAATGCATGCGAAATTCTTACAAAAACTATTAAAGCCGAGTCATTGCTTTCATTAAGTTTTTGAAACATAATTTTGCTGATATTGATGATATATTTTCATGAATTGGACTTAAAATGATATTATGTGATAAATTTTATTAGAGGATAGCTCTCTTAAGTATTTTCCTGAACCGTTTTTAAAATCAACAAAAGATGTTATCTGAATGAATGATATAAAAATATTTCCAATGAACAAGATGCAAAAAATTTGTTCCTCCATCCTTATATAGAAGTTAAAAAATTCAGGATATATCAGCGCCATTAATAAAAAATGGATAAAATTTATGAAGAATCTTTTCTATGAAAATAATAGTTGCCATTAACTGTGGTATATTTTTAGATTAAAATCAAAATGAATAATATGAAAAGGATACCTCTATCTTCTGTAATTCACAAATAGTACGCTAATAAAATTCATTTTGGATTACTTAAATTCAGTTCATTCATTCATGTATAAGCTATTAAGTAGAATGTCTTGAATCTTGCAAAGAAAAGCAATAAATCTATTTCCAAAAAAGAAACATAATAATATAAAGGAATATTATATAGGAAGAAGAGGAGTGAAGCATGTATAAATTGTCATAAAAAATCTTGAGAGCAATGAAGCACTCAGAAGTGGAACTAATAAAGAATTTTATGTAACTATCTGTTACTTGGCATAATTTGTCACAATATTAGATTTTAGTTAATCTAACTGTTAATACTTCAGTAAATAATTAATATTATAATAATAATTATTATTATTATTTGCAGAAATTCTTGCTTGAATAAGTAAAAAAATATACTTTTTACCTTTTTGGTCGCCGAATGACATGAGATTACTATGAGGACAACCGCAAAATTTAAGTATACCATCCAAAAGATAGAAAGGTAGGCAAGATTTCCTTGAACTTGATCGCTAAAAAACACGAGTCCCCGATATAAACGAACCACTACGTCAATCTGCATCATCAAGAGATACCAAAATATAAGTCTTCCAAATGTTTTCCTCACTGTCTCGCTTAGCCGGTACAAGTCCAGATGAAGAGAAGTTAAAAAAGTACATCGCTGCGTCACAGAGAGATTCCCATCAGCACATTGAGACGCTGTTTTTCCTGTCCCAAGCAGAGCTATACATTCGTTCAACAGCGATAATCTACGATCGAGATGCCGGATAGTCATGAAGGGTATTTGCTGAATCAAATTCGCGGATAGTGATGAAATAAGTAAACGCGACAGCGATAATAAGTTAAAAAATTTCGTCAAAGGAGGCTGAATGACACAAGACACTATAAAAAGTATCACGAGGGCAGAGAAAAAACCGATCGTCTGTTTAAACATGCCTTTGCGAAACCTATCTGCATGTATTCCCATCTTAATAAGCTTGAATCTATCGTCTAAAGTGGCCATATCCACAAGCAACGAATAAATGCAGTATCTCAAACGAAATATCTCGAGAAGGCCGAAAACAACTCTGATGGATCTTGTAATTTGCCAAATTAAATATAAAATCGTCATCGCGCCAAAGCGAGGAGTTCTAACAAAAAGTAAACACAAGTATAGAATATCCAAGAAAGATAGTAATCCATTCAATGCAACACTATAAATAAATACTTTTTTGTTTATGAAACATGCTTCTTTCCTTTTTAGAGGAAACGTGGCAATGCCCGCAGCTCTGCAAAATTTCAGCAAAGGTGCAGATGCCCAAAATACATCCTTTCCCTCATCACCGATACTCATTTTACATAATAAATATTAAACTTTAAGTAAAGTATCCTCTTTCTCATGCTTTTAAGCTATGCTCTCAGATGCCAAAGGCAATGAATATCCTAATTTTTCAGTGTTCATGACTGTTTTCGATATAGTTCGTATGAATACGCTGTTAGATAGTACTGAGGCGATTATAAACGTTCGAGAGATCGGGTGACAGAGATGTAACGGTGAGCACCAGTACGAGTACGAACATAAGTACGTATAAAGCAGCAGTTAGGAAACATTCTAAATGGGCGCAGATAGAAAAATGCGAATCTTCTGAGGACATCTTTCGGGTTTTTCTTAGAAGAATAATACGATCGATTGCGATAAAATTTTTAGTGGAGAACATGAAACAAAGGAAGAGATATATAAGCTTATGCGATATAGAAAGTTGCAAGTCATCTTTTTTTAAAGGTAAGAATACAGCCTTTCAAATCATGAATGAGATGGATATAATTAATATCATAAGTGAGTAAAATACCTTTGAATCGAAGAAAATAATTATAATAGAGTGGCTATTAATAAATTAGTAAATTAATAAAAATATAATAAGTTTATGGCGCCTTAGATAAGACACGGGGACAATACCATACCGAGCAAACTAGTTGGACAACTGTCATCATCTTTTTTATCATAAGAATCAATAACCCTTCAATAGAAATGTTTCTCTTTCTAAAATCTATGACATCATTGTTTGAACTCTAACTCTGTAAACTATTTTTCAACATGATAAGTTTTGAATCGGGTAATTCATTTTACAATAAAATCCTGTGTTCAACAGTAATTATCAGGAAAAAACTTAATACCAAAAAAATGAATCGTATAGGATCGTATAAGATATTTATTGAATTTAAATGCTTCGCAAAATTTTTACAATGAATATAAAAACGTGTTTAACGGTTAGAGCGATTTTTACGCAGTGGAATCAGCCACAAACGCTCATATAGTTTATCATTTATCCTTTAGATCAGTATTCTGAACTGGACTTGTGTCCAGCGACATATCGCTCTCATCTTTTGGTAATTAATCAAATAAACGGACGTCAAAATGGAGAGTGACGAGAGAAAACATCTGTAATCAATAGTCAGGAAATTCGCTTGTAAAAATCGAAAAGAGTTAGGTGGGTATAGCTAAGGCTAACAACACAAACAAAGCTTGAGTTCAAGCAAGGAGTGCTTTGCAGGTACTCCTTGCTTGAACTCCAGGTATGGTACCCCAGGATGAAGGTACTCAGAACTATCAGAAAGATAGTAAAAGGTGGATAATGTTAAGTGCTTGTCTAGAAGGTAAGCTCTCGATGATGGATATATCTATAATAAAAATTACTAATTATCATTATAATTAATAGAGTTATAAAGTATAGTCTTACGTGAACTTGAATTTAAAACTTATTTTGAATCGATAATTTAAAGAAGTAGGCTATTTAATTTCTTATACATAGTTCATTAAATATGTATCTAACATGATTTAAAAAAAAACAATGTGAAATTAATATAATAATTCCTGTTATTTAACTCTCATTTTAGAAGTTACCATTAACTTCTCATTTTAGAAGTTTCTATTTAACTTTTCACTATAGACTGTTTCAATAACAAAACTTCCCATAAAGACCTTTTTCGTAAGAACTTCTTTTACCGTTTGAGTTCATAATCTAATTTTCGCGATTCCTTAATATAATACTAGTAAATTTTATCATAAAGAAATACAAAATATTCAAACTGAATGGAAAATTTTCACAGGTATTTTGATTGAGATGGAATATCAGTTAGTATTTCGTGAACAATATTACAAATACTATCACGTATGAGGTCCATCTTAGATCAATTAAATTAATTACGTACATTTTAATCAAAATATCATCTTGCAATCGATTTGAACTAACTTGGTTAATGGATACTCAGAATACATACAAATCAGCACCCATTAAGGGTATATAATCATATAAAGTTCTAAGTAACTGTTGATCTAAATATTTTAGTTTAAATTCACGTAATAAATTTAAGTTCTTGTACATGGAATTTAACTTAAAAGATAAAGAGAATTCAGACTGAACGAAAAAGCTCAAATTTGTACTACCTAACCAACCAATTACCTTAATACTCTTTAGCATAAGTCCGGACTTCGTGAAAAGCCATAATGACATTTTTTTGGCAGAGCCTAACCATGAGAGAGTATAGAGAGTTTTTCTAAGCCTTCTTCCAAAGAATCATTGGAACTATGTTTAGAATAATCAATACTGTAACCTGAAGGTAAAAAATAAACTCAGTCATCTAATTTAAGCCTATCAAGCAATGGTTTTGAAGTTTTACCTCCCACTTCACTGCATGACAAGACGCGACGACCATGAAGAACAATATGTTGTCAAAAATAAACCACATTACACCCCTAGTTGCTCTTAACACTGCACCGAGATTATATTCCACGCGAAGAAAACGGTTTATGCTTAGGTACAAAGCTGCGCTGGATTCTAGGAGACAATACGCTCCAAAAACCAACATCTGAATTCCCAATATGTCGTTGATTTCTTCAAAGAGCCTAAACATCCGTCCGTGTAAACATCTCCATAGTTTCACACGCCTCTTGAATATTCGGTAACTGTGACTCGAATCTTTTAACTTCTTCTCAGGTGATAACTGGTACCACTCCACACACTTGTTTGAGAACTGTTTTACATCAACGTTCAGTTTCAACAGTCTCAACTTGAGACATGAAACCAGTTGACGTTGCAGCAACTGTGTTGATGTATACGCAATTACTATGTAACATGTGGTCAAAAAGTTTATTTCCATGTTTCCGAAGTTGTACCTCATGATTGAAGGGTTTAAAGCTGTTAGGATTACACCGGAGAAGAGCAAAGCAGCACATGTTTCTCTTCCAACAACCTTCCTTACGGAAATGAAGTCTATTTTGGCGGGAAGTCTTTCCAGCGCTTTATCCAGACGAAAGTATTCCAGAAGTACTTCTCTTATCCCATTATGCTTGATAGGGGTCACTAAAATATTTAGATAGAGAACCAAATGCATGAATTTTACGTAAACTGTCGCTAAAATCAAGTGCATCTTAAATACGACGAAAGTTTGAAAAAGTTCAATAGCTCCGACTGCAATGTCATATAAAATCAAAGTTGTCATTTGGATAAGCATTGAGATACTGAGGAAGAATATTATCTTCGACTTCATCTCCCTACGATGGAAATCTTTCAGAATGGGAAAAGGTAGAAGACCAAGGATTCTGCATATCAGAAGTACGGGAACTAGGGTCCAATAAATATCTTTTGGTTTCTGTGAACGATGTGCACTCTTATTTTCGTAGAATTTCTCTCGTTGAGCAATGTCCATGTTCACGTATAAAATAATTGAATCTGTCTGTCTGTCCTAAATTCCATTGACCTAAAATGCAAACGGTATTCCAGGACTTTTCAAGCCTTTTTTGATTTTGTTATGCAAATCATATTCAACAATACTTTAATATGCAAATAAGATCATTCAACCGTTTTTATTAGCGACATTAGGACTGAAAAGTTCAGCCTTCCACTGAAACCTCTCGTGGCCAGAAACGTCGAATATTCTCTTCACATGGGAGACGATATATTTTTCAAAGAGAAATGTCATATTGTAAGAAATGGGAGGCATAATAGCTGTATTCGAGGAGAGTTACTTTGTCGTGATCTATTGTAGACGAGAATACCATTAGCTATTGATTCATTGTTGATTTTATGAGTTCTAACTTGGAAATGAAAGGCTTTGAAATGGCATTCAAAGTGATCTGTGAAGTGGAACCATTTTCATGCGAATTTATCATAGTTTTATGCTATTTACATGAAACACATAAACTTAAAGTAGAGTAATATTGGAAAACGTAGAGGTATTGCAACTTAAAATACGGACAGGGAAAGTAAACGAACGTTTTCCTTTCTTCTTGAGAATATCTCCGAGGAAAACGGTACTTAGAACATCAAGTAAGAATCATCAATAACTTAAACTTGTGAAAGTTATTCAGAAAACAGTATAAGTGAAAAAATCGTAGAGGAATGGTAAAAATTCAACAGCTTCTTCGGTGGTCGTTTTTGAGATCGATAAGCAAAATTTCATGATAGTTTAGCTTTGCTAGCGGAGTAATATGATACGAGTGACTGGATCCTGTAGGTTCCGTAAATCTTTCCTGATCATAAGTTACAAAACCCAAGAGGATATATATCATTCCATCTTTAACAACCTTACATATGTGAATAATCAACGTAAGAGAATCTACGTCGAATCGGGAAGTATTAACTTCTCTCTCCGCTTGGGTATTATTTCTTACATGTTTGATTGTAAAATTAAATATTCTAGAAGCAAACTGGAACGCTAGTTCTACCAAATTGAGTAAATATAGGTTTCTTATCAACTAGTAGACGAATAGAATAACGAATTTGAATTTCCACGAGTTGAACTGTGAGGTCTACTTATAGTTTTTATCTACGTTAGGGTACCCGAATTCCTCTTCTTCCCCAATAATTCTACAACTTATATAAAACCAGTTTTAGGAGAAAATTAATCTATTATAGAAAATTAGCAGAGTCATTCACCTCCTTCCGAATAAATTGGGTCGTCGATAAAAGCAGCCACACGGAAATCAGATGTATAAAAAGGAGGAAGAACGTAACATATATCCAATCCCTTTCTATATCTTCGTACAGTCCTATAGCGTAAATTCTCCAAACGAAGAAGAAAGTGGTGATGAAATTAGCGAACAAGTGCACGACTCCAAGAAGGATGACCAGACCGAATACGATGAAGCATTGATTGGCGATGCGATAGCACAAAAGGTGATTGTTCCTCCAGACACGGACGCGATCAGCTAAAGGGGCAATGCTCGCCTTCCATTTGAAATCTCTATAAGAATCCAGTGCACTCAAGTAAATTCTCAACTCGACATTGAGCCAAGAAATCCTCAGGCCAACATCACGCAAAAGATTTCGTATGAGAAACAGAACTGAAACAAACGTCATCGAGTTGTATCCCATGGGGTAAAACAGTAAACCTCCATCAACTTCATAAAAATCTATCTTGGTATCACAGACGATTGGGTACATTGCTGCCCAGCACGCCAGGACGATCAAGTCTTTCTTCACAGATTTCCGTAAATGTTGTAATCTTTGGCTGTTGAGCAAGTGATGCGTTTCTTTGTCCAGCACGATAAAGCTTCTCAAAAGTCTATCGATCCTCGAGTGTCTGCACGAGCAGATATAACCGATGACCAAAGGTAAGACCATGAGGATGCAGCTGAAGAAAAGTTGCGATACGGTTTCAAACGAGATGTACTCCATGGAACTTTCTACCTTTATTAAAAAGTAAGCCCAGATGATTGTGCACAGACTGAAAGCTAGTTGAACGGATATGGAGTAGAGAATAACAAATGCTGATGAGTTATCGCGGCCGGTCTTGGTGATAGGGTAAAGCGCCAATCCGAGTAATCGGTTGATGAGCAGAAGCGCTCTGAGGGACTTGTAAATCCCATCATTACCCATTTCCAAAAGCTCGACTCACGGAATTTTCATTCTCCTGAATTCAACTGAAAAATGAAAATAGAATAAGACGCATTTTGTCAACCTGTCTTATCTATCGAAAGATCATCAGCACACATTGCTGAAATCAGTGGTGGAAAATCAAATGACATTCTTTTGAAAACATAGCTTAAAACTCTTAGGAAGATTATCATTTTTACTTCATTGGCATTTACATAAGGTGCTTTCAGCGGAAACCGGACAGCGACTATGGAAAACCTCTCTTCACTCATGCGGGACAACAATAAACCCATGCCTTCATCTAATTACGCATTTTCCATTATTAACTATTTTCTAGATTCCAGCGTGAGCTTCAAAAATTAAACGAAAACTTTTGCTAAATGAATTGAAATGATAATGAAATTCATATCAGTTTAATGAAAATTTACATCATATATTGTAATGAAAATATTACTCATTTAATTTTTCTTGGCATTATCAAATTCAAGTAAAGAGATTTGATTAAAGACCTCCAATTGGATTGGAAGGAAACTTCGTGAAAGATATTTATGCGCTGATGCTTGTTTTAGCTGAAGTGCCAAAATATTGTGCATAAAAATGATTGGAAATACTATAAAGCATTAATAAGAAAACATGGTTTTTTTAACCCTGAGGTTAAGCCCATATTCTCCATGTAGGGGGTTAAGCATTCCAAATCTTTAATAGTGCTATTAAGACCCATTCATCATAAAATGGGTAACAATAAACTCATACAAACATAGATTAAGAATAAGACAAATAAAAGTATCTATAACAATAAAGTTTAAGAACAATGCCTATGAATAATACAAAATATAATTGTAATATAATTGCTTGTAATATCATTATAACAGAGATATGAGACGAGTACACTGTACGCAAATTTGATGATGATTCTAAAGCAAATTTCAGAAGTACATGATATAAATAATTATACCACTGATACATTTATTGTGCTTGAACTCGTTATCTCTTATTTTTAATCCAATCATTTTGAAGACAAGCAGTATCATAATGGATACTGTAAAGGAACAACTAATGCTCATTCTAAAAAATAAAAAACATTCCACAGAGAATTTTCTGTGGAAATGACAAAGTTTTTCATTACCCTATGACTTTCCACGAAGCCTTCTAATATTGATTTCAAAGCTCATCCTCTTGATATAAAATAAAATATAATACACTAGTATATCCTCATATCATAATCAGTAATGATGTATTTACATACGACAATATATCTAAGCACTAACCTGGGTAAAAAAATCAGACAAATTGTATTTAATCCTATGAATATCATCAAGACATTAATGGAAATATCCACTTCCCTTAACACAAAAGGATAGCTTACCGTACAAATATTTAATGTTAGAATTATTAGACAAATTCTTATCTGTAATGTAAATTTCTCTAAAGATTTAGATTGACTTAAACCTTAAAATGGGTGAAGAATGAAAGACAATATCATCTGTTGAAAAATATCTCTTAAAATCTAAAGCTTTTACGAAATTGGTGCAGTACACAGAAGAATGGAAAGATTCAAGGGAGGTTCGGAAAATGTACGAATTTGCAATTTGGCAAGCTCAATCGATGTCACCAACATTGATTTCCATTCAAAGAGAAAAGTTTCGCGTATCATCGCTTCCATGTGATTATCTTGGATGAGCGAATTTTAACCAAGTCCATTAAACTGCTTTCAACTAAGTCCATATTTCCCAGCTCTCTATGGCTCTTTTCTCTATGAAAAAGTCCACCGAACTGTTCAAGAAACGACTAAATTTTCAACTAACACCCAACGAAAAATGTATATCCTTTGTTTTGAGCAACCACGTGCGCGCTAGTTAACAACAGTTTAATAATCCTTGGAAGTTTGCTGAATAGTCTAGGCCTGGTCACTATGGTAATACGTGATCTCCACCTTCACAATATAATATACAGAACAAAATTGCTTCTAGTTCAATCTTGTTTACCCATGAATAAAAAACAGTTTCTTGAATTTCCCAGACCTCAACATCTCCATCACCAATAAACTGCAAACCGTCCTCCACATATCACTTCATTCCTCCGAATTCAAATCATCACATTTTCTAAAATTCGCAGCCTTCCATTCATCGATTAATACACTTTTATCCATTCCCCTTAAGATAAATTCAATAAATAATTACTAACAAAAACAAAAAGCGTTAACCAATGAGTACCTAATATCCATTATTGACATGCTAACTTGACAAGCAAACTGAGGCATTTGGCTATTAACCAAAGATACAATTGAAAAGAAACTATTATTCTCAACTTCGAAGTAGTCTATGAGCTCCGCTATTCCTTCTAATCCCCACTGGTCCACCTTTTAGTGACATCTATGGACGCCCTCATTCCATAAACTCTCCCTCCCCACCTCACATTCTCCTGTTCACTACTATTTACACCCCCAGGATATTGCATCGAATTTGTATTCAACCTATGCTCAGTCCTTCAGGAGATGCATTGCCTTCAAATCAGTATCAGTGATAGACAAACGTATTGGGTGGAATGATTTACAGCAATTTGTCTTATTTCCAGTTCACACTATTCATACTTACAGAAATTTCGAAATGAAAATGCTAGGGTTCGAGGTAGGAATGAAGAATATCACTTACAGTAGCTACTGGATAATATTAGAATGATTAGTATCCAAACAGAAAAGGGCAGAAAATAAAAATTCCTAAATAATTTGAATAATGGAAGAAGTAAAGTTAAAAGATATAATCGAATTAACATTTTCTGGCACAACAATAAAATAATATTGGTACAGAGTATTTTACATACCATGTATGAGTAAATTCTCTATGAAATTGAATGCACTATAAAAAATGAAATCATCGTAAAGTGAGCAGAATTCTAGAGTTATGACGATGAAATTGTTAAGGAGGCATATTTCCAAGCCAAAATGTGGAAGTCAATAACTAGAATATCAGCAATTTCGTTAAATTACAATAAAAGTACGTTTTATTGAAGTTTCAAATGAATAAAATGAACCGTCAGCAATGTTTATGGTCGAAGACTTGTTTTTGTAAGGTGATGATTTGAAAATTCTGTATTTTAATACATGGGAAGGACCATCAAAAGAAAAACTTCTGTGTAGTATAGAAGAGGACAAGAACCAAATAAATTCATAGAGATAAAGAAAATGACTACTCTGGAAATGTGATAAACGCTAGTGATAGTCAGAACAGATCGCTTGAAAATAAATCAGATTAAGCAAGCATTTAAACGAATGACTTAACCAAGAAAATATAAATAACAAGAAAATATAAATGTAGCCATAAAATCTTAACAATAATCTATGAGCGAGAAATTTATTGCACACATCATATCTTATTTACCTCTTTAGATGCTGATGAATATGAATAAATAACTAACACAAAAAAATACATGTTGAAAGTGTTCCAAGTAATAGATTCGGTGATCCAGTAAAACTGATTTTCGAATCTCTTGCCGATGAAGAAGAACATCACAAGGAAATACAAGTTCACCGTCAGATCTAGCAATATGCCCATCCCAGCAAGTAGCAACGTGGCTCCAAATATGTTAACCAGAAGACAACTGGTACTGAAGATGGCCAGATGAACACCTCTCCAGGATTTTACCTTCCTCTTCAGAGGGTATGTTCGACACATAACAGATGATATTTCTTCTCTTGGCTCCTCGCAATTTTTGGTTTCGAGGTGCTTTAACGTTAGGTCTATATCGGAATGAAGGTGCAAAATCCTAATAGTTAGGCCCCGAATTAGATTACGCAATAAGAAATACTGTGTGGAGGTTGTGAGCGAGATATAGGCTGAAGAAAAGAACTGGAAATACCCTACTTTATCAGATGAGCCAAAAAGGTCGAAAAATATTCTCCAGCATGTGATCAACCACAGTAGCTCCACAGCAATGTCCATTCGAACTGTGCCCCGCAATGAGGGAAAATTCTTCTTCTTTTGGAAACGTCTCATTTCTCTTTCCAAACGATAAAGCTTTTGAAGCAGTCGGTGTACATCTGTTCGCTTATGGATGTATATGAACAAATTAAGACTTAGTGACACGCCCGTGAAAGCGAGCCAACAAATTTCGATCTTTTGGAAAAATTTACCCAACTTAGATAAGGCGAAAGTATCGTTAAGGTCGTCATACAACGCCAATATGCTGATAAGAATGTTAAAGACGTGAAAGCCTAAGCTGTAGTAAAAAACAGGTCCGTGAATTTTACCATCGTGCTGGGCTTCTATAGGGAAAGGTGCCATGCCAATGAGGCGACTGTATAGAAGAAGTGGTCTCAAAGAACGATATATATTCTCCTTCATGTCTTCTTGAAATACGTATGTTTTATCTGCTACCATGTATACTTTAGGTCTACATACTTCGGCATTCCCAAATAAGTCTCCTTCTTACGCACGAATAATTCGGAGCAAATAAAGGAACCAGACGTCTGTTGATTCACAATAGCCCAGAGAAAGTATTCAGAATGACTCAATGAAATGAATTCTTCCATTGCCCTTCTAAAATATGAAGGTTGGTAGGTCAATATTTTATTGGAGTTTTAATTTCATCTCCACTAAGGTTTCAATAATGTATGTTAATAGATATATTAAATAATGATAAAAGTTTCGGTAATTATTTCGCATACTTTTTTTGGAATTCAGTTTTGAATGTTAATATATCAAAAGATGCTGCTAATCTGTACTGATCGTTTACTTTCATTAAGAAGTAACTATAATTAAAACTACTATTTTTAAATTATTTACGATACTTAAGACTGAAAATCACGCTAAAGATTTCACTATTAGATGTATGTAATATGTATCAAAATAACAGAATACGGAAGTAGTACAAAAATTATATTAAGGACGTGGGAAGGTTGGTTTGGCACCTGCAGGACGAGTAAAAATGGCGACATGGTTTTTATTATTACGTATTTATAATGAAAAAACTGTTCCTTAATTTTAAGAAGGAATAAAAAAAAAACAAATGAAAAATAAAATCTCTCCTATGGAATAAAAGGGGGATGAAAATACGCTTGAATTAAATGGATAAGATATGTGATGTATGATATAAGAAATATAAATGACAACATAAAGTATCAGAACTTATTTTTAGATGAATCAATATTCTGATTGATGGTCTTGCAAAGCTCCATGTTCGCAGCATCAAGTTTAGTTTTATACGAGAATTATGAAAGTATTCAAACATCTCAGAGCTGGAGATTTGAACAGGCGAATAAGCAAGTAAGAAAATAGAAGGAAAACGATCAGATATATATGATATATATATATATATATATATATATATATGATCCAAAACTTTTTTAACGATAAAAAAATATTTTTAGTAATAGTGGAGTATCAAATTAAAATCAGAATCAAGGGAACTTAATCGGAACAGCATCTCACTTTTTGACGACTGTGAGACGATATTCAACGAGAAATGGGATTAAAACAAAAAATATCTGGCAGAATCAGAACTTTTCTCCATCTGTGATCTCTAATTCAGTCTAATTTTTATGTATTGGATACACGGGTTTGGAATATAATAAAAACTATAAAATGACATTCTTAACGAAAGGAAGTTATTCCAAATTTTGTTAATGCTTTACCTCAAATTTAAGAATCTTACAACAGCATTAATTTTTCGACGAACCAGCTGAAAAATACAGCTTTTTTCTACCTTTTGAGGTTCATATTGAAAGAAAAAGTAAAACATTTAAATAAAAGAAATCCTACATATCAAAATCTTTGAAACTCCATCGGATTTTCTACAGATATCTTTCTTCATTGCGCAAATATAAAAGTAAACTTACGAGTGATGTTTTTGATGTAATAATTTTGATCGTGCGGCAGAATTGTTATCCGGAATTTAAGAATATGAAAATAACAATTTTACACATTCTAGATATATACGTTTCTCCGCATCACATTACAACTAGCCTATAGCGGGGCACTTTCTGCTATGCGGGGAAGCATTCTGTTCAGGATAAAAGCGCTATTTTCGTTGACAATTTTTTCAGGAATCAGGCCCTATGTGGACAAATCCTCTCTCACATCCACACTGTCTACTTTAATATGAAATTTGAAACAATAAGTAATGAAAGTTTCATCGTCATCGAAGAACGACACTCTCCTTAGAGGTCTTCTGATCTATTAGACATTCAAACAGTTTTTCCAATAATTACCAATGAATGTATTTCATATTAATTATTAATATGTTGGAGAAACTTGAGTAATTTTTTGAGTTAATCATAGTACGAGAATTTCAATACTATTGCCAACTGTTTTCACTTTTACTTTGTTTAATTGTTTACAAAACATCCTTGAGATTTTGGTTTAACGATTCTCTAAATCCTTCCTCATTAATCAATTCAAACATAAAACTCCTTTCATTTTATACTACGATTTCATATTCTAAATTGTCCTTTTCCTGGTATTAAATTCTTTGACTAATATTATTTCAGAAATCCATGTTGTATCTTTTCTGCTTTATTTTGATAATTACCAGAAAAGTATCTTAAAATGATCCATAACAACTGTATGTCAGAAAACTCATTCAGAATGAACAAATCTCATTGTAAAATAGTTTTTTTTTACGTTTTTAAATATGTTAATTCAACATTTAAATGTTAAATTAAGTAGAAAATACTTCAAAGAAAAACTAACTACAAAGAAATTAATTTGAACTACGGAAGAGTTGGGAAAGAAGGAGAACAGTAGGAGTAAAGTACTCAACTAAGCACCACACTGTGTCCATGAAAAGGACCAAAAAGACTTATACACAGTTTTATTCCCTGCTTGGGTCTGTCCTGTTAGTTGCACTGATTAATGAAGTACTTGTTTCTATTGATGAGAAACAATTACAATGAACAACTTTTGCACTCTCTACCAGTTGGAACTGGACCAATATAACCAAATGAGTCACAACCGCTGCAATCATCTGAAAATGTTGAGAAATAATTTTTGAATGTATTGTTACATATATGTATAAATAAATAAAACTTTATAGACTCATTATAAGAACGTATTCCCTCAAAAATCATTATACAAGGTGTTTGATCTACTTATTTTTAATAATGTGTTAATAATTTTAAAGATGTGTGCAACATTTTATTTATAAATTGAATTTTAATTAAAATCTAACTTATGAAAAATAACTTGATTTGATAATAAAAATATATACTTTCCTAATCTATTTTTATTGAATAATATCAAATGTTGACTGATATATTATAAAGATAATAAATGCGTCATACTCACTGATGTAAGCAAGCTAAAATCAAGATTGAAGAATCCACAAGCACTGAATTGAAATTTTGTGAGCAGCAATTGGTGAGAGAATAAACGTAACTGTCAGAGAAAAATACAAGTTCATTAATAATCATTCAGAAATATTATTATTAATTTGTTCTTAATATAAATATCAAATCCTCCCAATAAAATTCTCATACTAATAGTTAGTCAAGATAGGTTGAAAGAAAAATGTCTTAAATTAATATACAATATGGAATGCCATTTATGAATTGATATGGGATTAGTGTTATATATTTAAGAAAACTGTATGGAATGGAACAAATATTTTAATATATGTACCTTTCTCAGTATGGTTTCATTCCTTAACTTTTTCACCAAAGCAAAATAATACTCAAACAACAATTTTCCTTCTTCCTCTTATTTTTATAAAGAGGCAGATGATATAATAATCTTCCTTTATTATTAAACTTGAACTTATTTATATATAATGGAAAGTGATATAGGACAAATATTACTTGATCTAAGAAATGCAAGATAAGAATATTTATTACCTCCCGCCGAGCTTGATTATCTTTGACTTTGAGCAGAACCTCTGATACCAAAACACCAGTTGAATCAGCCTTTGTCATATCCAAAGGATAAAAAAATAAAAGAACAGGAATTAGCCAATAAGTATGTTACATTTGCATATACTTTTGAAGTAGCACATTCTTCAAATAAAGTGTCTGAGTTCAAAAAATCATGTCAGCGCATGAGGGTTAATAACTTATAAGATGTATGTTTCTTAAAGTGATAAAAAGGTATGATTTACCTCCTCAATGAACAAGTTCTGAAAACACAGAAGAATAAGTAAAATTATTGAAAATATAGAAATTTCAATCCAAATCTATAACTTTCTATATAGCCATTCCATTTCTTGTACACTTACATGGCATTTCATCAATAATAATACATTCTTGAAGTCAAAAAGATATGCTTCAATATTAGCTTTGATAAGACTACTTGCAACTATTTGTCAAATTTTTCATCATGGAAAAATATATTTATGTTGATATCAAAGTAAAATACCCATAGCTTGATTGAATATAAGGTTAATATTACTTTTAATATTTTGGAATTCTTCTTTCTAAAGGCATACTGATATATTACACATATTATTACTGTATTTCTTAAAGACAATCTAATACCACTTATATTACAACTAATTACTTCATAATTTTCTCTGAACTCAGAAAGATTCTGTAAATTATTTCCAGAATTTGTATGCTTAATATTACTCTCAAAGTCTTCCAAATAGGGATATTGGAACTCAAATGCAAGAAGTTAAATGTTACACCGATCTTAACAGACATAAATTGAACAGTATCGACCATATCCAGAAGATCATAGGGTAAAAATTTCAGTTAAGTACAAGAGTCTTAAGATTTAAGTTCTTGGTTATTATGATTATAAATCACCGAATGCAGAACATTAAAGGAAGTTGTAAATTAAAGAATAGCAGGTAGTAAATTATTTAATTCTGGAAGTACTTAATTAGTAATCATTCCTACAGTATTAACAGCTATCACCATAATTATCATTATTGGTCAAAAATTAAAATAAAATTGTTATCCTTAGGAAAAGATGATACATATTATTACTCATATCTGGTATAATTATCATAATTGCTAAATTTAAAGTAAATCAGCTTTGGATCACCTGCTTGGATATTGATTCGCTGGAAGAAAGAACGAGGAGCACCATACCAAGGTTGAAGACCATCCAAGTTGCAAGTGCCATCAACCAGTTATTCTGATCCTGAATCTCGACACCTAGCAATATGGTTACAGTAAAATAAAACAATACAAGGGAATCTATAAAAAAGTAAATGGCTAGAAACACCATAGCTAAGCCAAAGGTTTTGTTGAGATAACGATTAAGTTGGAAGAGCGATAGATGCAAGGACTTCCATAACAATACATCTGAAACAGTAATTGTGAGTGCTGAGTTGAATCCATTCCTTGGGAGGAGCTTATGTTGTATGTTGGAGTTCAGGCAGGATATCTTCACAGCTAAATGGCGACATAAATTGTGAACGACGCACTGAGCTGAAGCCATAATGAGAGCTGTATAACCTGTGATTACGAACTGTGTTCTTCCACCAACACCAGAGTAATTTATTTTCGATGGATTCCAAGAATATAGAAAAAGTAGGAACCATGACCCAGTTACGAACATTTCCCAGTTAACACAACCTCTTAGATGACGTATTTCGTCCTCACGTGTTAGATCAGTCATTGACTTTTCTAGAATACTCATCCCTTTCAAAGAATTATGGATTTCGAGACGTTTACCGAGGAAGGCCAAGGCGACAGTGAAGATCAACGAGTGGTGAATTATTACCCAAAACTTTTGCATGGTGATATCGACCTTGGACCACCCGTTTAGGATGACAACTTCCACGAAAGAGAAGTAAGATGTGTATATGATGATGGATAATGAAGTTAGATGAATCGATGCACTGTAGAAAAGTGACCATGGTACAGATTCCTTTTTACTTTTAGAGAAAATGGGAAATGGAGCCATGCCTATCACTCTACTGTATATGAGCAGCGGTTTCAGGGACCAGTAAATATCATGCCTGTTCATTTTTGCTTCCACGAATTCACGGATTTCGCTTCAAATTATCTCAGGACTGGAACAAACTTTTCATTTATTTTCTGTTTGAAAAACTGTATTCGAATTAGACTGATGAACTTCTTCTTGCTGGCGAAGATGACTTTTTTTACTATGGAGGAAACGGGGAAAAACTCAACTAGAACATCCCACGTCTTCGAAGCACGACATGGTTCTAAAGAATGTATACAAATATATATAAATTTACCCGAAGCGGAAGAAATGATAGCCATTTTCGGAGAAAACGAAATGTTATATCATGGTGTCAATCCAATTTCCAATAAAGGACAAATATTATCTTCTTTTGATCAATATTAAGGCGTTGAATACGATCAAACGAATGATGTACATCGGGGAGTTATCGTGCTATTTCATTTGGTCCACAAACGAATTAATAGACGTCAAAGCGGTTGAGTGACGGTCAAGTCGATTCACTTTCTATTCCAACGAAGTATTCGAAAATTGATAGCTCATTTAAAGTCTCGGATTATGGAGGCATATCCTTGGATGAAATACAGCATTAAAAATTAAAATAAGGACTATATATCGATAATTTATCCAAGATCTATCGGTATTTTATGAAAAATATCAACTTCAATAGAATTATTTATATGGTAGGTTATTCATCTAATAGATCGATGAAGCACTCCAGTCGCTATTTCTATAACGTTAGGTTTAACGTAAAATTTCGTAGTATTTATGTAGTTCCAACAAAGCTGACAAAGAAAGTTCATTTTTCAACTTACAACAAATTTATTTGGTAATGCATAAATGTCATTATCACTGGAAAAATATAGATAAAGTAAAGAGAACCTTAATTATCACGTAAGGAATTTCTCAATTGGTATCTTTATAAATAGCAAAATTGCAATCAAATTAGCAAAGGATAGAAGGGCCCGGTGTGTTTATTATGTAATATCGTTTACTCCTTCAAACATGATTAATAGATACACCCTAAAATATTTCAAAATATTTAAACGTAATCAGAACGTTACTACGATCAGAATAAATTAAAATTATCGCGTATAGGTAGAAACTTGGCGTTTTAAAATAGAGATAGACATGTTAACAAAATAATTCTGGTATTCAAATTGGAAATAAATTCTTCAAAATTCCCAAAAAGACCTTCACAAAAATTATCCAAAAGATATAATGGTATAAATAACGACAAGAATATATGCTTAGGTTATTATTCGATGGAGGGTTAGAAAGGGAATTGTTGTATACTCTAATACAGGGGTCTCCAAACTTTCCAGCCTCAGGGCCATACTGATTACTCCAGCAAGTTCCGAGAGCCAAAACCATATTATACCAATTACATAAATCTCATTAGTATTTCATATGTCATCATGCTTGTTATAAGTTATGTTTTTATTTCAAATGTATAAAATGTTTGTTGGATTCATTTCAATAATTTGTTAGTTATTACATACTGAAGTTAAATTTTCTGCATATTATACATGTCTTTACTCATTACAATTCTGTGTTTCTTTATTCAACTTATCACAAAAACAATAAGCCTATAACAATGTTATGAGTAGTTAGCCCATGACCATATCAATGTAGATGTCATATTAATAATTATTCAACATAAAATTAGAATTCTTCTCTAAACTTTATTTTCCTATAAAAAATATGTTCTATAAAAGGAGTTTTCAAGTAAGCTCTCCGCGGGCCAGACAAAATCTGTCCGCGGGCCGTAGTTTGGAGACCCCTGCTCTAATATCTTGAGAAATCACCATTTAAATTTTTACAACCAATTTTAAAAATATATTTACCGAACATTTTTTTCCAAACTCTGGAATGAAAATAATATCCGTTATTTGATATTTAATGAAATTAAATTAATTATAAAATTATGAAAAATTAGTTTCGGATCACCTGCTTTGTTACCGATTCGATGGAAAAAAGCACGAGGATCACCATACTAAGGTTGAGTACTATCCAACATGCGAGGGCAACCAGCCACACATTTTGATCCTGAATCTTGACTCCTATCAATATAGTCGAGGTCAGATAGAATAAAACCAAGGTGTCTATAAAAAAATAAAGGCTTTGAAACATCAATACTATGCCAAAAGTTTTGTTCAGCCGATGACTAAGATGGAAGAACAACATATGCAATGACTTCCATAAAACTGCATCAGAGATAGTGATGACTGAGTTGGATCCATTCTCTAGGCGAAGTTTATGTCGTACGTGAGAGTTCAGACACGATATCCTCACGGATAGATGGCAACATAAATTGTGTACGAGACACTGGGTTGCAGCCATGACTAGCGCTGTAAAACCTGTGATTACGAACTGCATTCCTCCACCAACTCCTGAGTAATTTAACCTCGAAGGATTCCAAGATAATAGATAAACTATGAACCATAGCCCAGTGAAGCACATTTCCCAATTGACGAAATTTCTTAGACGATGTATTTCGTCTCCATGTATAAGATCAGTCATCGAATTTTCTAAATCGCACAGTCCTTTCAAACAGCCGTGTATTTCGTGGCGTTTGAAGAGAATTGCCAAGGTGACGGAAAATACCAACGACTGATGCAATATTACCCAGAACTTTTGCATTGTTATGTCCACGATGGACCATCCGTTGACGAAGACCACTTCCACGAAAGAGCAATAAGATGTGTATATGATGAATGACAATGCGATCAGGTGAATGCACGCACTGTAGAGTAGAGTTCGACGTTCGGAAACCTTTTCACTGGTCGAAAAAATGGGATATGGAGCCATGCCCAATATTCTACAGTAAATTAACAGCGGTTTGAGAGACCAGTAAACATCTCGGCTTTTCATTTTTTACTCTTGATCAATTGAATGGATACTGAAACACTATTTCTTCCAAATACTTTAATAAAGTTCATTAGTATTCACGAAATTTATCGCTTCTTTTCAGTTTTACGAATACAACGTATTTTAGGCGACTATATTTTGATTTCGCATCCGTAAACCGCAACTTTAGAAAACAAAGGAAATGAAGTAAACCTCGAAAAGCACTCGTATCTTCAAAAGACCGAGTCATCTCGAAGAAAAATTATCGGTTATATTTGCCTAATGTAACAAAGGATATAAATTTTCGGGGAAACCAAAATGTTACATTATGATGTCAATCCAATTTCTCACACAGGGCAAATAGTTTACATTCATGTGATCGATACGCTGTCGATGAGAACACTCAAATGGATGATGCACATTAAGGGGTCAGGAAACAGTTACTTTAGTCGGTGATGATGGACGAAACGTATCTCTAAGGATAAAGGATCTTATCATAGGTTAAGCAGAGTGAAGCTAGATAGAACGTACACAAATCCCCGTACAATAAATTCATAGAAATTTATCGTATGAGGGAATACGATATAATTATTTCACTTGCGTGTATTCACTTACGGAGTTTATTATTATTATGAATTACGAAATGTAGTATCCTTATAGGTATTCGACAAAGATTAGAAATTTAAGAACATTAAAGAAACCTGATAGATATAAGTCCAATAGATAACCATTTTTAATCTAATGTCTATGATTTTGATGACAATAGATGGTTGAGACCAAATAACAAGACGATGGTAATTCCAAATTTCAGTATCGGAAAAAAGGAATGTAATGCGTTGTCATTCTGAGGGAAATGTTGATATCGTAATGAAACCAAAATAAATAAATCTCTTTCTTAAACATATAATTATTATTTTTCAATATTTAGAGACTTCGGACATCCCGATGAGAAACATGATGATGCAGCACCTCCAGTGGATCCTCGCATAAACTGGATAGCCAGGAAGGAAAATGAAAAAGGATAGTATATTTTACGAATGAAAGTAAATATATGGCAGATCTCTATAAGGTTAGTATACACTGGCCGTATAAGCACATTATTTTCCATTTCAAATTTTATAAGTTGAGTTTCTGCAAAAAATATCAAGACAAATAATAGGGGATGCTGATAGGTTACTATAAAATGTCCCCAAAATTTTTTGACCAATAGAAATAGCCATAGATGGAAAAATACTAGAATAGAGTTTTTAATTGATCCATCTCTCACAAGAGTGTTATATATTCAGGAACCCTTCCGTGAACTCAGTAGGAGGTAATCAATTTTCTTTTCAGCAACCCAATGTAAAAGCGTATCGAGACTATGAATGGCAAGCCTCTTGAGAAATATTTGATCTCCTCCACAACTGAAAGGGAGAGGTGATTTAGTAAATTATGTTAGCACTCGAAAAGTCAACAACCTCACGATTGAAGGAGGAGTAAAAATACAAATTCATGAATATTTGATATTTGAAGATGGAAGGGATGATATATAATTTACATACAATCAAGTAAATGAATCCAACGCCAATTGATCCGGAGGGTCACAATTTTGTTCCATACTTGTTACAGAGTTGATCGTACAGTTTACGATTTAGCTCTATTCCAGTGACTGAAGCGGTGTTTATGAAATGCATTTTCTTTTAAAGGATATTTCAAAAACTTTCAATGCTAGAATAACGAACAATGATAAATTAGTTTACTGATGGAGCGCGATAAAATCTATCTATAAAATTCCCAGTCAAACAAATTCAATATTACGTAAAAAGACGAAATTTTAGATCGGATCTAAGTTAATTTTTGTTGGCTAAAACATATTTAAATTTAAATAAAATTGGGATCTTCATCTCTTACGAAAAAGGGATGCAATGTAACAACATATGGTTGGGAATATTTAAAGTAGCCTCTGGAGAAGTGACTACCTGTGAGAGTGGCTACCTATTATGTGATGGCTATCAAAACATAGTTGACAAAAGGTCTCCTAGAACCGATGCATTCTACATACGGAGTTATCCTTTCAACTTAAATCTAGAGATCGGATATTCTGTGCTCACTCACTAAGTGCTCACTGATACTAAGGTAGCAACAAAAATTATAAAATTAAAATAAAAACTCAATATGTATAAGAACGTATAACATTTAACTTTAATGTTTACCTTGGTGACGCCGTAACCTATGTAGTCAACAAAGAAATGGTTACCTCCTCGGTTAGCTTCTGGCAGGGTTCCACAACCATGTAAAACAGAGAGAAGTCGACGATTAGCCACATTATATCCCACAGGCCTCTCAATACGTTGCCATCATCAGTTTTTTCCAGGAGAAACCTCGTCACTGTCAAAAACAGAGCAATGACAGCTTCCAGGAGACAATACAAGCCAAAGATCAACATGGGACTTCCCACTATTTCGTTTATCTTTTGGCCGAGTCTAAATATATGACTGTATGCTATCATCCACAGCTTGACTCGCTTTCTAAGAAGCGATGGGTACTTCTTCATTCCCTTTCGGATACCAGTTTCGATACATTTCGTCTGGTTTTCGCACAGAAGTTTCACGTCATTTTTCAGCGAGGTCAACCTTAAGCGTAGCTGTGACAGAAGCAGACGTAGCAATAACTGTATTGCGACGTACACTAGTGAAAAGTAACTTGCGGTCAAGAACGTAGAGATTTCAGCGCTCCGACGATACTCGATCAAACTTGGGTTGGATAAACCAAGTGCCAATAAGGAGATGGAGAGCACCAAGTAGGTTTCGCGTCGGGCAATGACTCTCGTCGAGTTAGGGTCAGTCACCACGCTGAAATTCAGCATCGCGTCGTCCAATGGGCCGTACCTCAAGAGGATCTCTCGAACCTTGAAACGCTTCAACGCGATAACCAAACCATTGACGAATAGAATAGAGTTCATTGAATTGAACCAAACAATCTCCAAGAGAGAGGACATGTCGACCCCTGCGGAATCTTCGGCAATTTCAGCCGCTATCAAAACCACGTGGTAAACGACAGTAGAAGCTGATAGCAACAACAGCGAGACGCTGTAAGCAACTATGTTTTTTGTAGATGAACCATCGTAGTAAGGGAACGGAGCAATTCCAATCAGCCTACAAAAGGAGAGTGCTGGTTCTAGGCCCCAAAACATATCTTTGCTACGATTTCGAAGAGGATGTTCAGTCATCTGGTTGGATTGCATCGCAAATGAGATGTACAAAACCTAAACTAAGCGTAGAATATGTCGAAAATGATGGGTATTTTGATGAGGTTGATAAACTCTCGAGGCGAAAGTAGATTGAGATCTTGTCTCCACGAAAAAATTCACGCCAAAGATGAAGAGTTGAAGATAATAAATCATGCAAAAGATGAGATAAGAGGACAAATTAAGTACTTCCTATTGATCAAGGAAGGAAGGCGAACGGAATGACTTATTTCGCTATCGACCATGTGATTCATCCGGTTATTAATTAAGAGGGAAGCTAAAAGGCCAAAAATTAGTACTGATTGAGTGATGTCATCATTGTCTAATACCGTTCCATTATTCCACGGTCGATCTTCGTTTTTTTTTCTTTTGAGCTAACATGCCAATCTCTCAATTAATCGAAACCAACCGTATGAGGATAACCTTTGAGAAGCCAGTGATATCAAGAAAGAATACTATTTTACAAGGCCATGGTTCTTTTATACATTTTCATTAATCATAAATAGAATATTCGAAAAAGAAAATTACGTACAAGATAATGAATCCCATACAATGATTTTCGTTGTGGATGAAAGTGAAATTAAAAAAGAATTATGAATTGTTTTACGGATACGTAAGCACACTATTAAGAAATCATCATAGACAATATTAACGCTCGTTCAAGCTTATGATAACGTGTATAAACGTATATATATAAATCACATTTTCCAAAAATACGAAGTTAATATTAAGTTGAAATACAGACTTCCAAGCAAATTAAAGAATGCGATGGACTCATAATTAAACAAGTTCTTGACAATTTTCAATTCCGATGAATTGAGAAATTAGAGACGACTCGAATGAAAAATCTCTCGACATGTGCTCCGTTTTTAATAAAGTCTGAATATTTAAGGAAAAAAAGCATTGACAATTAATTTAAATTTATTCAACCAAATATTATGATTGAGATGTTCTCCAATTACTCCTTTTTTTTCGATATAGATACTTTATGAGAGACTGTTTTTTTGTTTGTGTATTTACAATATGCTACACTCTAAATCTTATGACCCTTTTAGAAGCTATTTCAATTATTTGGCTCAGTTGCATTTATTTGAATACAATAGTTTCTAATCATTAAATGTACCTCTTAGTTTTTTACAAAGCTCAATATTAGCACAATGAATCATTCATCTAATCTCTTAAATATACAATCCCAAGATTTTTGTCCCATTAAAATCATTTAAAGAAATGTAAATATGCAAAACTAAAAGCATAGACCAACTGTTATATTTAGCCATCAGTCAATATTTTCATAGAGAAATTTTCTTGATTATGAAACTTAATTTTCAAATGATTGACCCAGAATTTAATTTTCTCTAATATTTGCATTCCATCACCGCTACCAGCAAATTCAATCACATCTAAAATTCACCCCAATCTGTATAGTCTAAATTCTATCATTTTAATATGAATAGAATGATTCCTAAAAAATTTTCTTAAGTTAGAACCTATCAGCCTAATATCAATAGTCATTTAATATAATGAGTAAATTCCTCAGCTTATTCACACCAGACCATTATTGATCATACCCATGATTTTCTGACACCTTAAATATTAATTATAAAGAATATATTCCTCTTTATAAAACAACAGAATGAAGAACCATTTCAAATATACTATAGCAGTCATGAAAACATGTATAAATAATAGAAAAGGCCACAATTAAGTTTGGTTTCTGTTCAGGATTTAAGTAAAGGAGGGACGTATCCAAATGTAAATAAAAATGTTACTTTTCAGCATCAAATGCCATAAAAAGATATGGAAATCAACATAAAAGGTGGACAGTATTAACATTCATTAACACCAGAACCACTATAGGCACATGAATGGTATTTTTATGACATCATGGGCTATGGTTTACAGTTGGATTATGCCAAAATTAGCTGGTTTGATTGAAGCAGTTATAAGGATCTTGTAGCATAGAGCAAAGAGAGAGAGTAATTTCAATATACAAGACTTCTTACAGAGAATACATATACATAACAATTCAGGAAAATTTTCCAATAAAAATTAATCCCAGACAATGAGTGGTTTTTCAAAGAATACAATGATTACTAATGTGATTACTGTAATTTTATCTTTGAAAAAATGAAACATGCAAGGCACTTACTACGCTGGATGACATACAATAATAAAATTTAAAGTTTATATAGAAGCATCTGGTGCTTCCTTAAAGTAAACAAATTTAATATTTAATTAATAACAATTTATAAAGTGAAGATGAATCCTAATTTAATTATATTACACCACTTAAATGCATATAAACAGCACTTTTTTATGAAATGGGATCATTACCAAGAAGTGTTCGATTAATATTAAAAGTAGATCCATTTCCCTGAAATAAAATGTTTATACATAGGGAAAAATGAAGTTTAGCTGGGTATAATTCTTTTAAACGTTTAAATGAGGAAATAAAACACCTGAACTGATAGAGAGGATTACTACGGGTATTTTTATAAATCCACTAAATGTTCAAGGAAAAGAATTCAATTCTTCAACATAAGGAGTACTATCACCCTTCACTTTAAGAAACACACAAATTTAAATCATTGAAACATAAAAAAACAATCAGAATGGTGTGAAAGAAAGATTATTATCCAAGAATTAGTGAGATGGCTGAGACTATAATTGGTATTTGAGTTTTAATTCTCTAATGAGACATTCAAATTCATAAAGCATCCATTCCTCAGCCTTAAATATTTATTGATCCATTGAAACTTTAAATAAGAAGAGTAGTTATATTTCATCGGATGTATTATAAAACATGCACAGATATATTAAGAAAAATTATGCTCTTTACCCCCAATTCAAAATTTCTTATCTCAATATACAATAACTTTACGTCCTGTGTTTATGTATCAGCACCAATAAACAATTTTAAGTAGTTATTAATAATTTCATTCAACCAATCTTTATTTTAATGATAAAAAATGGACCATTTTATAGGAAAAGGTACTTATTCCACCAGAAAAATGTCTCCAAATTCATAAAAACACCTTTTGAACAGAAAATAATTTTATTTTAGACACTTTTACAATCTTCATCAGGTAAAGTATCCATTAAAATTTGAGAAGGGGAACGACTGTATTCAGTGACAGTTAATTTTCCTCTTCTATTTTATAATTATGTTTCCATAACTTGATATTGATAATCAAGTGTTGAAACAAGTCATATTTCCACATAAATATTTAGTGGATATTAGAATATTATGATCCCATTCTCATTGCAATGAATTATTTCTTTAAAGACACCTTTATTTATGTAACAGGTATTTACAATCCTTACCACTCTCTCACAAAAAAGTTTTAACAGAAAATGATAATTCTTTTTCAGTAATATCAATAAGTTTATAACATTTGTCAATATTCTTGTGCTAAGTATCACAGAACCTCATTCCTAATCTGCCCTTCTTCAAAGCAGTGTAGTCTCCTGATTTAAATTCTTAAATGATTTTCATCAATTTGAAATAATAAATTTAGGATCAAATGTTAAACATTACTTACTATCACTATCTACTTAAATATGCTTAAAAATGGCACTGCAGACCAAAATATTTGGTTAAAAATCAATGAAATCACATCTGAAGACTCAATCAAAAAATAAACATTACAAATAATTTGGTTTAGTTATCACATATTAAATAAATAACACCCAAACCTTGAATTAGAATAAGTTAATAATATCAACAGTTTTACTCAGAATGAAATGCATTCACAAAACCATAACAATTAAGAAAAACTGTATGATAAAAGATTTAACCAATATAATAGTAAACATGGCGCAGAGATATACGCTGGATAATGCAGTTCAAAACTCTAAACATTTTCTACTTTGAATGGGAGATTTGCTACTTTTTATCTCTGATACATTCAAAACTGGAAGATCAATTTTTTTCCCAACACATGGAGTGCTTGATAAAGGTCCCTGAAATCGTTCCTGAGAAAAATTATCTCCAATTTTTTCTAGATCTATACATCTATTTTTTTTGTCTAAAGGACTATCAAGTATCCTCCTCTGATTCACTGTCACAGCCTTCCCACCAACTGGTAGTCTTTTAGCCTTCATTAATATAGCACCATGAGGATTTCCTTCAAAGGAATAACAATTTTAAAGCAAGAGTACATTGATTCGTTAGTTTACTTACATCTGACGATAAATCATACATTAGTTAGAGTTAAATCGAAGAAAACAGAGCACTTACATTTATTGAAGTGTCAGACTATTTTTAATTTCAATTCAATTCCATAATGACTTATACTCGATTATCAACGAGGCTTTGGGAGAATCAATTCGCTTTTACGCAATATCCACAATCAATACAACAAACAATTTAAATTTGGAATGAAACAAAGTTTAGAGGTCTGAAAAACTAACTTCTATACAATTATTCTTTAAAAATCCAAATCACATATTTTTTCCCGGGGAAAAACAGTTACGATAATTGACTCAAGTTCGATACTTCTTTTTCTTTTCATTCACACTAAGCCAATTTTTTTGGTAATGGATGGACTTGAAATTACGGATTTCACCAGAGATATGACATCCATAAGTACAAACCAATTTCATACAAAAATAACAAAACGCTGCAACGTTTTTTTAAAAGATAAGATTTTCCGTGAAAAAATAACTATAGTCATCGAATTATTATAAAGAAGAGAATTACATACCTGCTTTCAATGCGTGCTCAATTAATTTAGGCTTAGGTCGGGTATCAGACTTCTTCATCTTTGGAACATGAGCCAATCCCAAAGCAGTCGGGGATATGTGGCGATTACACCCATTCTTAGCAATACGTTTCATTAATCTTTCGTATCTCTTTAACCTCCAACTTTCGATTGCTTGTCTAAAAATAAATGCAAATAATCAGTGTTAAATAACTCCATGCAGATAAAAATACATTTCACAGAACGTTCACAACCTTAAATTGCTCTCCTTGTATCGTTCATCGCCTCGGTTCTTTGGAATACCCTCCATGACAGGAATTAACAATTACAAATTACGGGATAATACAAAAGACATCAGGTACTTTACACGACAGGTTGAATTACAGGCCACGATGGTCAACAGTTTTAAAACCCTCGGTTTCTGTAACACCATTGGCTACACATTAATCTGTATTGCGCAGGCGCTCTGGCGTATCTTTTGGCGCTAATATTTAATGGACGTGGAGGAACGGAACAATTCTGGAAAAATATAAAATCAAACATTTGATGTATTCGAAACTTATTATAGTAGTTTTTGTAATTTACTCTCATATTTGCTATTGATATTAATTTTCAAAGTAGCTATTATTAATTCAATACTCTTAACGACAATCTTAATGTCTTCCATTAAAACTAAATTTGTTCAAGAAAGACATAGCGTTAAAGGTTTAGCAATTAACTACACTACAGTATTCGAATACATTGTATCATATGTATGTCAAATGCAATGTACGAATTACATTGCATACGATTTCTGTAAGGGATTTCAGTTGAAGACTTCCATTATTTTTTACAATTTCCACAAGATTTTAGTTGTAAATGTTTAAATTGTAACAGTCGAAAAATATATTTTAAATTTTTTTTTTAAATCGGCAATACTTGCAGATTTTTATTGTAATACTAGTGGATCTGATAAGTAAATTGATAACCCATTAAGTAACACCTAACATGACTTGTAGTCTAAGGTTTTCAGCATCTGCCAACTGGATGATGATTAATTGCATATGATATCAATCAGGTATGCAACAATTTAAAATTTCAATTTTAATCAATAATTATAGTGCACTCATATTTTATTAGAAAATTTTTGCTGATGAAAAAGTAAGATGATCAGCTGGATGTGCTGCATAATCAATGTAGAAGAAAGGAAATTTAAAAACAAATAATAGAAAAAATTAACTGCTTTAAGATGTCAAATTTTTTTGGAGGCTTTTTTTACTTAAAAATTTTTACATTCAAAAGTATTTCTTTCATTTCTGATTACACAGAAAGATACTTTCCACTATAATAATCCATATTCAATGAAAAGAATTAATTAATCAGATAATACAAGTGCCATTATAATATTCATATTGTTGGCGAACTTTTGTCAAATGTAAGACATTTGAACATTAACTGACAAATAGATTGTGAGCTCAAAAGGTAAGAAAGGATAAATACAATATTGCAGCTTGGTAACAGGTGTTTTACAGATGAAGGAAATAAGATTTAAAAATTTCTTGCATCATAACTTAGAATAAAGGATGATCAAATGTTGATAAAAGTAGATGATTTACTTTTACTTTTTGCTTATTCATTGATTATATACCATGATGGCATTTGACGGCATGTAAGACACACCTTTTTTCCTTAATTAGAAAAAAATCTACTTATTGTCTCAAAGCATTTACTTATCTTATGTCTTATTGGTATGTGAAGGTTTTGGTATCAGTGCTTAAAACTATTTGTTTAAAAAATATCCTCGGAAATTTAACTAAAGGAATCAAGAGGTTAAACCACATCATTCACTACAAACTAAGAATGTTAAATTATGCTAAAGTGCATGGAAACAGAGCCATAGTAAGTCCTTATGTTACTATGGTGTGCTGTTGCACAGATTATTAAAACTTTATTTCTTGTATGTGGACTACTTGATGAGGGTGCATCTTATATGCCATCAAATGCGGTGAGCCATTATATACGTGATATTATGGGTGACCAACATTGACCTCTTCATGTTGATTTTCTTTTACACTAGCCCAGATGATATAAGATAACAATGCTTTTTGGAATCAAGAATCAACAATAAGATACTCATCCAAGAGTTAATAGGTGGATCATTTTAGTGAACTTCACCAACCTCAAGTGAATCATAGATGATGGAATGAGTATGTTTTATTCATAGTCAATAATAATAACTAACTTTCATATCTTGGGGGCATATTGAAGTTATTTAAAACATAAATAAATTCCTTTCAAACATAAATTGATGAAAGTACAAGTTTATTTAGAACATTGTATACTCTAATCTTGAATATCCTTTTATCACAATTGGAAGAGTATTACGATTTATATATGATGCATAATCCATTTTGAGTTAATTTTATCTTTTTATACTCTTGTGATTTAAAGTCATTCCATAATGAGGTTATTTTTAACTGACTCGTAAGTATTATACATTAATTTTGTTGAAAAATAATTATTTTGGTTAATTAACAAGGTAAGGACTTTTGAAGCAATACTCATTATGATTTCATTCAGTCTCATCTTTATAGATGTGTAATATTCTCAGGAATATCAGAAAAAAATCTATTAGACCAAAATAGTGGCCTAAATCATTGTAATTCAAACCTGCATCATGAAGTATCTTTTGCCCAATGTGATAAACAGAACAAAAGATAATGTCTAAAAATCTCTCTTCAGAACTTAATAGCCTGATAAACCATACTTTATTACATTTTATTAAAATAGAGAGTTCCTACAGGAATTTAGAATTCTAGTAATTGATTAAATTAAACAGCCAATGAAATTAATGCAATGAGATTATCAATATTTCAACAGTTGCAAATATTGAATGATTATTTTCTCCTGCTTTTCAAAGGTTTTACAATCAGCAAAAACAGAATCATTTCAAAAAATTAAACTTGTAACTTAAGAGTGAATTTAGTTCATGACTTCAGCAAACTAGTTTCATTAAAATTATTCCTTATATATTTAATGTTTTCTAATTTAAGTTCACTGATTCTAAAAACTGTATTACTTCTTTTGATTCAATTATGAATAATTCCAGAAAAATTTCTTCCCAAATATTTCTCAACAGAGAAACTTAATCATTCATTATACTTAGTATTTCATGCAAAACTTTCATAACTAGAAAATTTTCAATTACTATTCATAACAGTCTAAAGATATATTGGTAATTTGTATACAATTCAGGAAACTGGAAAAGAAAATTCTCCAATTTCATAAAAATTAAGCCCTATAATGTATGAGAGGTTCATCAACATTGAATGATTTTAATATAAACTAAATATGATCTAGAAATCAACTTAGTAAGGCTACACATCAAACAAAGTTTGCATCAAACTTGTTTTGTTGCAGAGAGGGTTTTGCTGCATATTAAATCAAGTATTTCATATCACTTACACAATTACTGTTGCATAGGTTTTTATTACATGCCTGATAACATGTGCCATTTTACAAGAATCAACAATCTATTAAGGCAAACATGCAAAATGCACCTACTGGTAATAACAATGTCTAACCCTTTCCTAAAAATTATCAACACATCACAAAATCTGGGAAGTTAAAAATTATTTCAACCATGAATAATTTTAAGTTCCATCAAATAAATCACAATTTATTATGCATTCCATTCATGACTACTGTATTAGAAAGGAAGACTAGGAACTTACTCATATTCTGCAATAAATGTCCACACACAATTCCTCAGAGCAAGCACACACTTGATGAACATTTGTGCCAAATAGGTAAATTACTTGGCCATTGGTATGTAAATGAAAGGGAGCAAAATAATGAGCAAATCTAAGTGAATTGTCCAGGAAAATCCACTTAAGAACTGCACGCCTAATCATGGAATGTCTGCTATAGGATAACTCTAACAAAACTCAGTCACACTACTAAATTACTTACAAAAATACTAGAATGGTTTATTTTACAAGTTCACAGAATCATGAACCTATGCAACAAATTTATTCTATAAATTTTGACTACAAAACTATTATTGGTCTAAGTTTTTCTTTCAGATATAATGGCAGAAACGATGAAGACAATGAAAGAATTTACAAGAGAGGATAGCAATACAGAAGGATGGAGGTAGTAGCCATTGTGTTGCTAGCAAAACTTCCAAATAATCAAACTACATTTTACCATTTCCTTCTTCAATATCAGTTTCAACAACACTCATATGTTTTCTTGGGCTAGATTATCATCAATGAGCCCGTTCCATATATCATGGAATTTCTCTACCAGAAAAACTATCTTTGCCTTCAAAAGTTATTGCTTTATCTCTAGTTACAATTCAATATCAACCAATTTTAATACACCTACTTCCGTATGTTAATATACATAAATTCAATTTGTTCCATGTTTTGCCAAAATATTTCCTTTTTTCTATACAGTTCTACTCACAGAAAATCATCATTTACTATCTCAGCACGCCTAAAAAGAAAACAACTAACAACTTATGACACTTCTTAATGCCATTTTAACTAAATTTTTCCCAAAATCTGCATTGCATTGCAAGCATTGCATTATGACTCTTCACCGCTTTATATCCACTATATTCACAACTGATGACAAATATGATAACAATTGAGGTTGGTGTCTAGCCTTGACTTGGAAAATAATTCACAGTAACTTGCAAGAGGCAAGTGAGGTTATACAGTACTTGATGGCAAGTAGTTTTCAGATGAAATAAGAGAAATGTCACAACTATGGAAAAGTGGGAAAAATGTGCAGGTAATTTAGTCTTTTGTGTATGGCAATCCATAACAGTCATTTCTCTTATGAATATCTTGATAAACCTATCTTGAGTGAGAAACTTTGGGTAAAATGCATATTTTTGTATATCCTCGCATTATCCATAACACGCAACAGAGGCAGTCACAAGCCATACATTTTTATATACTTGGCTTCAAAGCCCTTGTATATATCATCCCAATATTGAGCTGTTCAGGCTTAGGCAAAAAATATCAAATATTTTTCCGGATGGGTGAATAGGAGACTCATAAAACATTGTCAAACACTTAAAAACAGTGTTTCCAAGAGCATTCAAAGAATATAATAATTTACCCAAATTATTTATGCCAACACAATGGCTTTGAGGCAATCCCTTGTAATCAGTATTCATCTCATCATTGAACTTCCTCATCATTGCACCAAATCCTCACACAATGCACAGTTCCCATTCCTGATTTCTAGCATACATCACGGAGTACATAATCCAACAATAAGCACACAGATACTCAAATAATGCACACTATCCACAAACAAACACAGTCATCCCAAAGAGCCAAAAAAATAACAAGGCAGTCATGACTCATGTTCACATATGCATGTTCTGGGAACTGCTTTCACCAATACATTTTCACCAACAATTTCATAGTCTCATTCTCTCTCTCTCATTTTCAAACTGAGACTTATACGGCAATTCAACTTGATTTGATAGATGCATCTCCAACATCTTTTTCTTCTACAGAAGGCAATGGTGATGACTCCTTAAGCTGCCTCTTTTCAATTTCTGCTTTGAAGTTCTCAATGTCTTGTTGGCTGTAAGAAAATGAAATCCATTAAATCTAATTTTTGATCCATATAGAATAATTCTGACTTTGAGCAATGAGTTTGAAAAATATAGTAACTCTCAGAATATTAAGAACCTGAGGACAATCATTCTTTTTTCCCTTTGTTTGAATTTACCAAAAGAATTAACTTTTAAATTTATGTTCATCAAACAGCTGTGATTTGATTGACTACCAGTTGTTTAACATACAATAATTTTAATTTCTTAAATGGGAGCAAAAACTAAGACAATGTAGTATTAGTACTAAACAAACTTATTACAAATATTAGATCACTCAGTTATTGAATGTTATTAGAAAGTGACTAACGATAAAATATAAGTGCTAAAATTCTAAATGGCAAGCACAGTAAGAAGATATTTACTAAGTAAATCCTTATGCTACATTTGTTGTTTGTATCTACAGATTGAAATTTAATTTAAATCTAATCTTTGTTCAGTCTTAAGAATTTAAAGAAAGCACAATTGTAGAAATGGATTGCTTTGACCTTTTTAATTTGTGGTGTGATATTTACATAACAATTATTCTTAATATTTGAATTACAAATGCAATTTAAGAGAGCAAAGAGAGATGAATTACTGAGACTTAATTGACATAATTCATTTTATTACATGGTAGTAACACAAACTTGTAAAAATGAATTAAAATTCTTATGATAACCATATGTACTAGCTTTGATTGGGCAAAACTTGGCAGGAGAATTTTTCACAAAAGCATAAAAGAAATTTATTGATAATCACGATTTAAGCTGGCATTCAATATATTTGAATAATTATCCTTATATGTAAGTGAATCAAGTTATGTATAAGAGCTTATGCATAGAATTGAACAGTACAATACTTTATATATGATTACATAAATTACCTTATTTGGACAAATAAAATTCCATTGATAACGTTGAGCATATCTAACACACTACCCATAGAGGGTGCCTGGATCTGTATTGGAGGAAGAGAGGCTCCTGCCCCTGCTTTTCCATTGCAGATTTCATTCATCTTCTTCTGAAGTACCACAGCTTGTGTTGTGAGATGACGTAGGCACTCTGATGACTCTCGTGTCTTCTCATGATCTTCTCCCAACTATAAACATGAGATTTTCTTAATAATTAAATAATAATAACTAAAGGCAAAAATTTGGTAAAAATGAAAAAAATCTTAGAAATTGGGATGCCAAATCAATGCTGGATATTTAACTTCAATGAATACTTAGGGAAAAGAATTACTTTAAAATTTAGATAAAAAGAATTTCAGAAAAACAAACAATGACATGCTAGTTATAAATATAGTTTGAAAGAGAAAATCAAAAATACATTTGAAGGATGGGTATATGAACAAAATTTATGGGATATAAATGAATCCTAACCTGTATGAAGTTCTTTTACAGAATAATGTAGAGATAATTACAAGAATGCCATAAACAATAGATCAATTTATAACAGCATAAAAATCAATAGTAATACAAAGAAGAATCCACTCAATACAATTCTTATAATATAATTATGAAAAAAATTATTGCCAATCATTAATGTGTGATACCACAGTTGGTAAAAATCTAAACCAGATAATAATTCAAGGGGGTGAATAATGGGTGAGTCAGGTAAGAGGTTAATCATTAAAGAAAAATAAGCTGTTAGGATTGGATAGGACCTTTCAATATATAATGAAGATCACCTTATATAATAGTAAAATATTTTCTCATTCTTTCCAGAATGTTTTGTGAAGTGCCGATGACTTCAGATATTTGAGAGACAATACATTAATATCTTACCTGTTGCTTATAAATTGTGTATGTTTCTTTTTCATTCTGTAACGCAGATCTAAAGTCACCCATACAAGATTGAGTCCTAGCAACCAAATGGTATGAAACAGCAACCTTAAGAGATTTAGATCCATAATATCGTATATTAAGAGCCAAAGCTTTCTCCAAGAATCTCAAAGACAACTCATACTCTCCAACAGCATGCAAGATGAGACTGATATTGCTCTGTAAAGAGGAACGTGTACTATCAATTACTATGCAATCATTACAGAAATAAATGGAAACTGATAAAATTGGGCTTTTGTGTGAAAGAGCAAAGAATGGAAATGCAATTAAATATGTAAATGCAAAGCCATTGCAAGTTCTTACTGATTTGTTAATTTTATAAACTACTTTAACATACAGAACCTGAGTAGCAAAAACATGTTTCTGACTAATTTCACTTTCAGCTCTTTGAACTTCAGGTTCATCCTTGTCTATTCAGAAATTTCATTTATAATACACATGAAGGTAGTTGATTTTTATAAATAGAATAAAACAATAAAAATGATTAAAATATACTTACATCCAAAAGAGCAATTTCTGGATGATTCTCACCACAAACTAAGAGAGCTAGGTAACGAGCCCGATACAACAATTTTAATGCAGTACTAACTTGGCTGTTGGCAAAGCAGTATAATGCTAAATGAGTCTGAAAATAAAGAGTGGATGAGCAATTTATAAAAATGGTGTCCTTTATTATACATGAAATCATATTAAACTGAAAGTAAACACAAACTTACATATTCTGTAATAGTGTAAGGATGATCTATCCCATTAACTCGCTCAGACATAAGGACTGCTTTTTGTTGATAGGCCATAGCTTCACCATGCTCACCCATTACATAATTAAGGCGTGCCAACATTCTCAAACATTGAGCTATTTCTGGGTGAGTAGCACCATAAACATTGTTAAGTAAATTAAGAGCCTCACTAATTAATTCATAGCCTTCTTTCAGAAAGCCTTGTTGAATCTTTCCTTGCCCAGTAGTATAGAAATTGTAAGCATCACTTGCCTGTAAATAAAAATGTTAGAATGATAAACCAATTAAATATAATTAATTGAAATATTTGCATGATTTAAATTCACATAACAAGAAAAATGAATCACTATATTGGACAGGTTTCAGAAACATCTTATGAACATGATTAATGGGAGATACAGCGATTGTATGATTTTCAAAAAATCACTCCACTGATAATGTGATAACTTTATATGTAGCCAAGTAAAGGTATAATGCTTGTTAAATCATATGCTGAGTTGGAAATTACAGTTAACAATTAAAAAACAGTAAAAGAGCTTAACCAAAAAGTGAAATTTTCTTACTTAATCTGTAATGAAAGATATAAAACAACTATGGGTCAAACCCTGGTTATGATCAGTTTCATAACAAAAATATTGAACATAATAATATCAAGAAATAATTCACAATAATACATAACATACCCTTGGATTTATATGCTTCACCACTGGGAAAATATTGATTATGTCTTCTTCAAAGAAAGTTAGTCGATTCTTAGAATCAAATGTGTACTCCCGGAGAAGTAATTGAACACCAGTCTTGATACAAAATGATCTGAAATGAAAAAAATCAGATATGAATCAATAATTACTCAAACATTAGTTAAAATTCAGTGAAACTAATGATGATCTAATCAAGTGATTTTCTCTCACCTCAGAAGTGAGATTTTCTGTAGGCCATAATGTTCCACAGCTGCATCAATTGAATCAACAGATGGAGCCATTTCCCAGTCATAATAACTCTTCAGTTCTGTGCGTAACTGCACCCAAAGAGATTTAGGAGTCAAAGAAGCCCACTCTGTACTGTCTGCATTTCCTCGGTCCAAAAGATTACCCCCTCGACCTTTGCGTTTGTTACGCCTCTTTGCTGTTTTAGTTTGCAACTGAAATCAAACAGGAGAGACTATTATTAATTCATAATATTTTAGAATGTATGATTTAATTTTGATAGAAGAATGGGTAGCGAATAATAGAATGAGTGTTAACGTGAGTAAGAGTAGGTATATTGATTTTTCAAATAAGAGGTCGCCTTATTGCCATAGTTATTGTTTAAACAGTAAAATTATAAAAAATTCAGATCACTGCAAATATTTAGGTGTAACTTTTGATAGGAACCTTAATTGGGAGAAACAGATAAATTTAATCGTTGCAAAGGCGTACAAAATGTTACATTATGTAATGAGGAATCTAAGGGGCAGTAGCAGGAAAGCGAAAGAAAAGGGATATCTATCGCTTGTGAGGCCAATAGTTGAATACGCGACAACTGTGTGGGACCCCTATCATTGTGGTCAAGTAAAGAAAATAGAAAAAATACAAAGAAAAGCTGCTCGATATGTTATGGGAAAATTTAGAAAAAGGGACAGCGTTACAGAAATGTTAGATACTCTTGGGTGGGATTCTCTGGAAAAAAGGAGAAAAATAAGTCGACTGGGTTGTATATATAACATAATTACAAGTAAAGATGGTTGGGTACCCTTTAAAAATTCGATTGTAAAACCTAATTTTTGCGGTAAAGATAGCCATGAATTTAAAATTAAGCCCCGGCGGCAAAGAACGGATATAAAAAAGTATTCTTTTCTCAGTAGGGGAATTTCAGAATGGAACAAGTTACCTGTATCACTCTTAAGACCCTTGCCTAAAAATGTAATATCTTTCAAAAAGAAATGCTCCAAAATATTGTAGAATTAATGTATGTATACTATAAGGGTATTGAAGATGTTGCAATGTGGGGACTTCTGGACGAAGTAAGGGATTGCTTGACAGGGCGATGTACGGTGGGGTTTCACCCCGAGACCGCTACGGTAGCCGTGAAGGCCTGTCATGAACCCCGAAAAACTCCAGTAAAGACTGTTAGGTATAGTGTTTAAATTTATTTAGTTGTATGTATTTAAGGAATTGTCATTTTACTTTAGATTATGTTTTCAATTTATGTATCATAGTATTTATTTTTGCGAATATTGTATATTAGTTGTATATATATAGATGTAGAAATAACTGCCACCAGGCTTACAGCCTACTAGCAGTTTAATTCTTATAATTATAATAATAATAAATAAGCTGGTGACTAAAACTGTTTTCAAAAGTTTAACAAACATAAGCAAACAACTTGATGAATGTACACCATGTGTATATGAAGGTATAACATGACTGTTAATTAGACAATTCTTAAATCTTGAAAATGAATCTCATTCATTTAACTCATCCATGGAAATACGATAAAATTTATCCATCACTAGCTACTTTTATTTCACATATACATTATAATTTTTATGCACCTGAAGATAATACTTTTAAAATAAATCCTTTGAATACATCTTTTTATTTCTTATTACAATATAACATGAAATTTATAGGCACTGACTGACTGAAAGAGGAGTATAAATTTGATAAAAATTATTCTAAAATCCAAAATAATAATAATTGTAAGACACACTAAACTAATTATGAAAATACCCCAAGCAATAAACATTTAAGGTTCAACTAGAGAGAAAGATTAAATCAAAATATTTCATAACTGTTACTAAAGCGTTTATAATTACTTAATCAAAACTAATAATTAAAAATAATTTTCTTACCTCATCCATGCCAAGTTGAGGGTGAGGAACTTGACTAGATGATAGGAAACAATTTAGAAAGTGACTTACAGCAGCAGATAGGCACATTAATTCAGTAGACTGAAAAGAATAAAAATACATACACTCAATTAGAGTTGCAGAAAATCATTCATTATTTCTAGATCAAACTTTTCAACTTTTCTTATACCATAATACTATTTCAGTGATAATTAAAACCATGTCATTAATACCATAAAATTTGGAAATTTTAATAATAGTACACTATGGTAGAATAAGAAATAAAAAATATTATATTAATTATAATACAAATACAGTCAGTAAATTACTCATAATTTATAAAGATTTTAAAAAATCTCAGACCAGTTAAGGTGAAAAATTGTCAATTCCTCCCTCTAATCTGTTTTTTTTTTAATATTATTTCAATGAGGTACCGAATAACCTGTCTTGGAATTTCAGTACAAATAATTAACTGACCTGCATATATATTGTGAATATATGTTTGGCAGCTCTTGTGAGAAGCTCAGCAACAGCTATTGAGTGAACATACTCTAATTGCTTCACTTTCTCTAACATGTCACCAATTTTTCCAAGATATCTAACATTTATTCCTCGACTGTGCATTGCCTCACATAAAGTTGTTCCATCCATTGGAGCTGCAGAGTGATCCAAGCAATCTCTGATCTGAAAAAAAGCAAAATAAAATTATTATCAGAGGTAATGGGTAACAAGAAATTTTTAACTCCATTACAATTTTACAATGCTGGTGATTCTAGGCCATGTTTGGAATATTGAAAATAATTTTTTATTTAAATACTTACAAAGGTTGGTATTTGAACTGTGACAAGAAAATCAGCTGCATCTTTAACTAACTGCCTTTCCTTTCGAAGGCGTGGACCATCAGGATCAGGATGACGAACTCCAGGAGAGTAGACATCTGGGTTAAAACGAATATCGAACTCTGTATCCTTAAGGGAACCAACTGCCTGAGCTGCTCGTCTTACTATGTCGCGTGTACTTTCCTCCACTAGAATTTAATCAAAAGTTAGCTATAACTCACTGACAGCATGAATAAACAGAAATATAATAAAAATAAAATATATATTTTATTCTAGATATTCGGAATCTTTCACTGATATGATTAAATAACCAATTACTCTAATAAAGGTCAATTATTTCAATATGTGTTATCATCAAGCTATCTTGATGAGGTAATTAGAATCCTTTGATGCTATAAAAAAACAATACTTTATGTTCCTGTGTAAACTTTGTTTTTAGGCCAAATGCATTACGGCACTTATTGCACTTTGCACAAGATACTTCCTTCCACTTAATAAAATTATAATTTAACTTACTTTCCTGTTTCTCTCCATTAGAGAAAGAGTAAGTGATGCTTTCAACAATCTTTTTTGCTTCATCCGCTTCCAATTCCTTCTCAGATGATTCCCGTCCTCCCTCTACTTTAGTTATTGTCTTATTCTTTGATTCTGAATCCACTTCTGACACTGCGTTTGTGGTAGTCTTTGCTTCTTCTTTCTTGTCCTTCGAGCTTTCCTCTATCTTTTTATTCTTCTTTTCTTTTGTAATAGCTTCTTCATTCTTGTAACTGTCAGATAGTTTCCCATCAACTTTTGAATCCTCAATACTAGTAATTCCATTCTCTATTGCTTTTATATTGGATTCTTTCTCCTGTGAAATGAAAAATAGCAAAAAATTAAGCCATAAAATAGTGTTAAAAGAGAGGTAAATGTATATTAACCCTCTTTGACAATGATTGGGGTTCAAATATCCTATCAAATAAAAGATATCTGGAGTATCATTTCTTTGTCATATAGTCTGTTCTCAGAGAAAAAATTCTCAGTTACAAATAGAAATATGATATCATAAGGATAACTAACAAATTTTAAAGCCATAATACCTTCAGCTCTTTCTCTTGGCTATTTCTTGCCTCCCTCTCTCTTTGTTTTTTCACTCCTAACTGCTGCAGGTGAAATGCAGCATATTTAATGTACATCAAGTACCTTGACCTGGAAAAACAGAAAACAATATGATTTACTTAGATTTTTTTTCATTATTTCAGGAAATAGTAGTTCACTTGAATTTACTTACTCTATAAAAGAATCAATTAGTTCCTGGCGAAGGCAGCAAAGTTTATGTTTATGTTCTATTGGAAATCCCATTTCCTTTACTTCTTTGCTTAATTCTTCACCTTCCACTGAAAAATCATAAGGATAAATAATGATTATCATATTACTTCAAGCTATACTATAATATATAAGCTACACAGACATTCCAATTCATTTTAAATTCAATGTATGTTGAGCAAATATTCTGATTTATATCAATATACCCTGATTTAAATCTAATTAAGTTCATTGAAATATAAATTTCAAAGTTTAAATAAAATTTCACACAAATTCATTGAAAACCCCTAAAAAAGATGTCAAGGCCATAAGAATCATATTTAATCAGTTTCAAGGGTTTTCAAATAATTTGCAAGCATCATAAAGATAATAATAAGCCATCATAAAAATGAAACTAGAATACTATGAACCAAAGAGTTAAAAGTACGAGTTCCTATTTTGCTAAGTACAATTACAAATAACTGGATGAAATTTAAAAGAAAGAATATGGATGCTGTAATAAAATTAAAAATTGAATTTTTAAAGATTTACTACAAATAGAAAGCTCATCTGTAAAATATCTACTAGTTAATTTACCCTATCATTAAACTTGGTGATTATAGTATGATCATACTAGATCTAGCTAAGAAGTGTGCAATTATACTTTATCATATAAAAAGCTATTCTCAGGTGGGTATACAAATAATTATGCTTAAATTATGCAGATATATGAAATTATTCTGGTAATGGAAGAATGTATGAGCATTAAATAGAAAATTGGAACATTTTATCACTCCAGAAATTCATTTCCTTCAATTCCAATAAAAATATTTGTAACAGATAAATTTTCTGCTACCTCTATTACATACTCTAAATTTATCTAAAGAATTTAAAGAGATACAAATTCAGGTTTAATTCATTCAAAATAGGTGAAAGTAATGATGATCTATCAATGAAATAAAGAACAATCAAATGTCCAAAGAAATCAAACTCAAGTTCCCTCTGATTAACCAAACCTAAGCAAAGTTTGACTCAAAAAATCAAAAAATCCTGGATATTAATTTAGTAAGAAAATTTAAAGATTGTGAAAACAAACAGTAAAAGATGCATAAAAAAACAAAGCATGCAAATACTGTAGTTGCAAGGATATAATGAAAAGATATACAAGACTAATTGAATGAGAGAAATTCAATTTTTATATAGTTCAATTTTGGATGAGAATTCTTCAAAATTATCTACAAGATACTTTTATTTCACATTCATAAAAAATACCCAAGGAAAATTTATTGAAACTAGTAATAAAAATTGGGTAGCATAAAATATTTTCAAACGATCCTTCAAAGTAGTAAGAGAGTTTAAAAAATAAATATAATAAAGCTCAAGCTTAAATTATACTTTCAAAAGATCCCTAAACCCTGAAATATGTCACATATCTGATAAATAAACAATGTGTGACCAGGAATTTTGCAATTTAAGTGGTATAAGACCTCATTAACAATTATGACCATGAATTTATTTTGTAATAAAAACTAACCAACTGACCATACTCTTCTAATACAATTTTGCTAATGATATATTTAAGATTTTATAGGTTTACTCAATAATATACTACTATAATAACAATTTTTTTACTCATGAAAACCATCAGTATAATAAATCTGTATGACAATGATATCTTCATATTCAAAACTACTCTGTCCACAACTTAGAAGCATTGCCCAAGCATTAAGTGCGAATAGTGATTGAGAAGCTAATCAGCCTGAGAGTAAAAAAACATACTAAATAAAAATTCTGGCATACTATATATGGGTGCTATCACACAAATATAATAAGACATAGAAGGTAGAAAAGTTAATGAAGACAGGGTAATCACGTAATATGTCCCTGAAAAAATACATAAGCATTACTTAAAGTGTAAGATTTAATAGAAAAAAACTTAATAAAAAAATAGAATAATATTATTCCTTTTCTCAAAAATTAATTAAACTCATTACTTACGTAGCAATAAAAGATTTCACTGATCAGTATATAAAATTAAAATTCATGAAAATTTACATTTATTCATATTACAATCAAAAATATTATATTTGACCTGAATGTTTCAACATCTACTGGTATTTATCATATAAGTTCTCAGAAGAACTCATATCTAGAAGCACTCGCAACTAAGGATAGCCCACTTAAGTCACCGAAAAGGCCTATTAAATCATATTTTAACTCTTTTAACCAATCACTCTGTACTATAAGTATCAACAACAAAAGATGACATTCACAATATTAGAGAATATTTTCATAACCGTGCATTGAGCTGAAGCAGCAAGTGATTCACTTCATAAACAAATTTTTTTAAATAAGATCCTTACAAACTTTGATTAGATCATGTTAAACAAAATTTGATATAAGAGAAATAGAAGAAAATAACATGAAATAGATCTAGGAAGCACTATAATGGGTAGTATGTATACATTTATTTTCTTAAAATTCAGAGAATATGATGATTATGATTGTTATATTTTTACGTTAGTAAAAATTTTGATAATCTTACAGCAAATATTAACATGTCATTCATTAATATGAAATTCATATATTAAGTGAGAATGGAAGTTTTAAGTAAGAAGAAAATTTAAATCAAAGTATGTGAGTTATAATAATTCAAATTGCAAATAGTTCATCAATCTTTTTCAATAAGAAAATTAAAATGCAATTGAAGTCAGCAACTCATCATAAAAGTAATAATTTATCTTCTGCATAAATTTATTATGTAGAATTAGAAGAGATTAATAGAAGAACTTCTTCCAAGCCTTGAACTGTTACAACATGACATAACATGAATTACAAATATGGGTTCCAAAATTTAACTTTTTGATACTAATGAATATAAAAATTTGAAAAGTATAGTTGTTATTGAACAATAATTAATATTAATAATTTTTCAAAGGAATACTATTAAATTACTTTGGCCATATTTAGATAAAATAAACAAGATGCAAAGAATGTGAAATAAATATGTGCTTTAATAAAAATTTTTCAATTTCATAAATTATACATCAAAGCTAATTGCTGCCATTGAATTTTATGACGCACTAACATGTTGAAGATAATATAATCATGCATTAAAAAGATGAAATTTCCTAACACATGGAACTAGAATACCTATATCCCATGATAATATGGTACCTCCAATATAATGCCTTACATGTTGAATAAATCTTCAAATAGACTTGAGGACAGTAGAAAAATAAGTAATATGTTTCATGGAAGTTTTAAATTATACATTCAAATTACGCTTTTGGATGTATTTGGTTACATTAGTTAATACAAACTTGAACACTCCATTTAATGATTAATCCATAATATAGCTGGAAAGAAGAATTTCAAATTTCAGTAAATTAATGCAGCAAAACTAAAAGATCACTTTAAGATAAATCAATAGTTACACCATAGGTGTATCTAATATATAACATATAGAATTTATCAAAACATTAAACAAAAAATTTGATTTCTTATCGCAGTTAACTTCTCAATAAGTGGGATTATGGCAGCAAAACTGAATTTCAATGCTGCTTTATGATATGAAAATACTCTCCTATTTGATGCTGAATAATAATTTCTTGCTAATGTACTTCAAGAATAGCATGAAGTACAAAAGTATGTGGTTTGGAAGCATTACTCAAAGGAGCAAAGAATATCAATTCATGGATGTTGTATGCAATATATAAGTTTAATAAAACAAAACTTCAATAGATCAATAATAAGAGAAAAAATTTTTAAGTTTAGAAATAATTATTAAGAACCCCATAACCTTAGTGAGATGATAAAAATGAGTGACTGAGATTAAAAGATTTGAAAATAATCGATAAAAAAATTAAATTTTTCAGTATCAGTAATTTAACCCTTTTACTGCCAGCAGGCCGATATATTGGCCCTTGCTGGTTGTGTGAAAACTGCCAGCTGGCCGATATATCGGCCCGACTTATTTGACATTACTTATTTCATGATTGTGACCTTTTCAACGGCTACCATTGAAAGGGTCTCATTTATACACATGTGCTGTATCTCTGCTGCTTATTTTATGTTACTTATATGGTTTCACCTTATCTTGCGATACATTGTGATATTTTACAGTGATCTTTCCTCGTAAATTCGTCTGGATATTTGGGCAAGAGTCATCCTGCACAATATTATCTTTCGTGTTTGTCGCAAGTCATGCTGAACTGTTTTCTTGTGGCTCTAAGTATTTGTTTTAGAGTGTCAGTTTTCAACTAGATAAGCAAATATTCTTTTTTGGACCGCCTTTCTTTATATAAGCAAACCGAGATATGCAACCCGGATCTTCAAAGACATACCTCAAAAAAACTTATAAAATTGCCAAATGAAAAAGAAAAGAACTATTGCGTGTGTAGTGTAAGAGGGAAAAAGGAAGAAAATAAAGAAAAAGATGCAGAACTGTGAGTGGAAAATGCAAAAAAGGACTTCTTGGTGAATGCTTCTATAAGCATAAGCGCACCAGCTGATGGGACCGTGAGTGTAGATTCAGATAAAATATTTTATATCTCAGGCAAAAATAGTTTGATCACTATAAAACTTTACCACGAATGAGAAAACTAAATAATATCAAAAACTAACACAATTTTATTCCACGTTTATAATATTTTATACATCACAAAGTGAAAAAAACGGAGGATTTTGGGTTTTTACATATATTATAATCCTTTTTATTATTTTTTAATGAAAATTTAAGTGAACCCCCATAATCCATCTATGGTTCTAAGCTATATATCTTTAGAATTGGAAAAAAATCTAGATGAATTAAATACATTTAAGTAGCTGAAATAATTTAGAATCTGAAATCTTGCTTATTCCGGAAAATAGCCTTGGCAGTTTTCGCACATCCCACCCGAAATGGGCTGGCAGTAAAAGGGTTAAATCTACGTTAGTGACAAACATTACTACAAATACACAGACATTAGGAATCAACAAATGAGTTTACAAAACATTATACAGGGGCAGTTATCATTCTTAATATTAGACAGAATATGATGTAAATGGAAAACTGTACTATTGACATGAGCAATTAAAAGTAGATTTGACTTACATTTGAGAAAGTTCACATCAGGAGGAAATGTTCGTAGAAGATCTAAAATGTAATGACGTCCATCATTTCCAATGATACCCTTGCATTCAACGGATGAGCACAGTTCAAATGACTCTCCTTTCTCATTGAGAACTGAGTGTGGTAGAATTTTCAACTGTTGACCTGCTTTGCTGAGCTGTAGGACAGTAAAATAAATATCTTAAATTAATTTATTATGTACTGCACAGGAAAGGTTCCAAAATTTTTACTATAACTTACATTGCAATATATATATAACTAGGAAAATAACAATTATAGTTGTATTTTCAAATGGACTTACCAATTCTAGGTACTTTGGATGTGAAACAACAGTTCGACCAAAGTCAATTGATCCATAAACAACTGATTGCTCTTGCTCTCTCTCCAGAATTCCTGGAATTATTGATTGAGCAGTTACTCGGTACCCCCTGTAGTCTATCACAACAGTTCCAAGGGTGTACAATCCTTGAGGATCAACTGCACTATAAACCCGTACACCTTGTAGATCATTACGCTGCAAAGAAGAATTCCAAATACACTCTTTCTATATATAATAACCCTCAGCTCTTTCAATAAAAAGCAGAGCATTTAATTTAAATTTTTAAAATTTTGAGTTGACAAACACTATATACAGAATTATCTAAATTTTAAAATAGAATACGCATGATATTCTTCTCAAAATATTTCAATATCATCAATCAAAGATTTTTTGTCTCTATTTTTCAATTATCAACAACTTATTCAACCTATAACTATTGAAAAATTTCAAGCACAACAAACAATTTCCATTTCAAGTTAATATTAGGATAGGTTTATAAGGATGAACTGAAAAGGATAAAATTAGTCATTTTTAAATGGATAAAATATATCCACTTAAGTGGAATAGAGATATTTTCAGAGTATGAAAGAACTTTTATTTTCATTATTGAGAAGTTGATAAGATCATAATTTCTTTTCTTTTGTTAGACATTTCTTTCATTTCTTAGACAAAGTTTAATTTCAAGAAAAGTTACGACAAAGTGAAAGGAACAGGATTATATGATATGAACTTACAGGAGCTACAAAGGCAGCAGCATCACCTCCTAATTCCTTATAGTGATCTCTCACATCGAATCCAAGAGAGAAGAAAATGTTATTCCAGATAAACATTTGCATTTTGGCTTCCTCTCCTGGGTTTATAGCCATCACATTTCCATCTATCACTGCCATTGCACCTCGAGTTGCGGCAGCAACAAAGTCACTGTGTACCTGAAAAAATTGTTTAAAAATTTAACTAAAACTAATTTATTTGCATATTACTCATACTCATCTTTTCATATCAAAAATAGTATAAGATATATGTCCATGGTATAGTATATTATGTTTGTAAATGAATTCCAGTAATTCAAAGAGAAAAAATTGAGCTCTAACAAATATTATCACATATAGTTAACTCACAGAGGTATACACTGGAATAAGCAAATTCATGATTCAAAATTTTAGCCAAATTTCTAATCTTAATTATGTAACTGATATAATTTTTTCTGTACCTTAAAAATTGCTCTTTCCCGTAAGAGACGTTCTGGAAGATTCTTGTGAGGTAATTCTCTTGTGGTTTGCAACTCTTCATTCCAGTCACGTGTTTGCCCTGGGATGTGTTCCTCATAACCAAGTTTAGAGGAAAAAGCTGTAAAAGAAAAGTTATAGATAGTGTTCAAGTAATCATAATATCTGAATGTTAATTACAGGTATTTCCAGTCCTACCTCTGGTTGTTTAAGAATAATTATATTTAATGATTTGTAAATTGAAAAATTTAGTTAGTTGAAACTGAAAAAATCGTAATTATCATCATGAACAAGAATATTGTTCCCAGGAGTTCTTGCAAATAACTCTATCTTTTTTTAAATAAAACTTAAAGAAGTATACAACACAGTATTTTGCCCAAGAACAATAAGCAACTGAAATGAACACAAAAAATATTAACAGAACTCACTATCTTCAGCCCTGATTGAATCCACAGTATGATCAATTAATGGAGCACACCATGCATACACCTGGTATGGAGTTGCCACCCTTTCAAATGGATGACGCATAGTCCGTTTCTTTTGTAAGAAAGAGAAGTTGCGTTTGAAGGCAGGAGATATTTGGCATAAAAGTTCAATTAATGAATGGCACAAGTGGTTGGGAGTTGATGGTTTTGGATTAAATTCTTCTTCAGTTGACCTTAAATTAGTAAAAATTCATTATAAATATAGACATGTCTTTTAAGCTGATTCCAATAAACTCTTCATAATTGTTTTTATAAGAAACAGTAAATTTCTGACGTAATGTAAATTCTTCACTTACTGATTCACAAAGAAACCTCTGGAACAGGCAGTTATATGATAATGCTTATCTTCTAGGGTCACAACATGCAAGTACATGAGATCTCCTCTCATTTTTCGGTGACCAGGTGGTGGATTCCATCCTGATGTTGTTAGCACCTAAAATACAATTATGTAAATAAGTGAAAAAATTAATGTGATAATAAAACAGTAAGATAAACAGATTATTGAAAAATGCTAATTTCTCTTAAAAATGGCAGAGAATTATTAACCCCTTGCATTGAAATGACAAGTCCATCTTGTCATAGTCTTCCGATGCCAAATTGTGTAATAACAAGTCACACTCAAGAGGATATTTGCAAGAAAATTTGCATTGGAAGGATTTAATATTGGTAAAAAACTAAAAATGAAAAAATAATTCTTTACAATTAATATTAACTTGTTCAAAATAAGCAAACTCAATGAAAAAGAACTCGATAAATTAGACTGGAAAGTTAGAGAAATATAGAAATTAGATCAACTGGATTAAACTTACAAATTTTTTTAAAATCTGAATAACATTCAATTTTTCAATTACCGTATTTCCCGGCCGATAAGACGCACTTTTTTTTCTCCAAAATGTGCTGTAAAATTAGCCTGAGTCTTATGCGCCGATGGTATACAGATATCATGGTTATAACTTCGTCCTTTAATAAGCAACCGTTTTGACAGGATAAATAAATACCATTAAGTATTTCTTAGTGCATTGAAAATATTAAGTTCAATTCATTAAAAATTGTGATAATAACTCTCTTTTGAACAGGTTGTTAGAAATAAAGTTTTAACATGTCGATGTCTAACTTCCTTCAAAAAAATTCCCGGATAAATCAAAAATGCATAAAATGTAGCATGTTTAGTTTAATCTTGCAATGGGTGCTGCTCTATCATAAAGTCTTTCAAAAAGTGTGGAGCAATGAAAGAGCAAAAGAAAGCAATGCGCTGGATGGAAGTGAAGATGACATTTTGTATGAGGAAAGTGGAGAAAATATCTACGCGCATGATTTTAGCAGCAGTGATGAGGAATTTCTGGGGTTCTATGATGAAGAAACTCTGATATATTTGCTAATTAATTTTTTAATATCAAAGTTCCATTTTATGTAAAATATTATCATTAAAATTCTTTCCTGCACTATCCAAGTATTTTAGTTTTTTTTTCGTAAAATCTAACCTGAAAAATCCAGGTGCATCTTATGTGCCGGTGCGTCTTATAGGCCAGGAAATACGGTACATTTCTAATTTTTAAGAGTCAAGATACAATTAAACTATGAAGAACACATATGTAAATAATCTTTAGTTAAATGAAACATCAGAATCAATACTTAGGTATTGGAATCAATTAATGTTTTGTCTGATTTAAAAGCATTAATGTTTTAGACCAATACCTTGATGCACAAAGGAGCCTTTTGTTCCTTTGCTTGAGGCTGAAGGGGTAGAAGGGGTCTCTCTTTGCTCCCAGGCATTATGTAATCAGGTGGTGTGCAGTCCACACTTTCTGGTCTACTCTTCTTTTTCTCTGTAAAATGAAAACGTTTAAATACAGAATATTCCAAGAGTATTGATAAGAAATTTGTAACTGCTTTGAAATCAATTTAAATAAGCAATTTCATTTATAAGATTTTTGATAATTTTCAGCTACCTATCCAAAGGCAATTACACTGCTAACTTTACTATGAATGAATTTTAATCATGAAAAATTATATATTAATTATAATAATTCCTCTTTAGTGTTTCAAGTGAGTATATATGAATCCAAGCAAATAAAAGGTTCTTTGAAAGATAATTATAAATTATTTGAACATATTATTGCAATATAATTTTCAATTTAAATTTAATAATAGCTTAATAAATGTCTGTGCTTTAAAAACAATTGATAACTTGCTTTGAAGCAGTTCCAACACCTGATTAATAAACTACAATGAAATTCTTACCAAGAATATCACCCTGAGTAACAACATTAAGGAAGGCAAGAGAGCTGCAGTCCACTCCATTGTAAGCATCTGCAGGATCCAAAGATTTGAGAAGGTCTCGAACATGTCTCACATGGATTCGAGCCTCTCTCATGGTGTAAGGTTCTTCAACAACCTGTTTAAAAAAGAATGCATGCAAATGTGAAATTTTGATAACTAAAAAAAGAACTTAGATAAAGGTTAGTTATTCAATTTTATATTAATTCATCAACATATAAAACTTGGAAAGAGTGAAACAGAATTTATCTCCATTTATAAAGGTAAAAAATTCTATTACAACTAAATTTAAATTTATCTCTGTATACTATAATGAAAATTTTTTGATATAAAAATATATTACAGCCAAAATTTTCAATTTAGAGCTCTTCGACATCTGTAACTCAGTCTTTCACATTGATACTCACCAAAATTAATAATTTGGCTTCTCAAAGAATTTTTTGATATCCTTAAAGAATACTTTGATATTTATTGATATCAAAGTAAATTATTTTCTTGAGTAAATGCAATACTTAGTGGTTACCTCTTATAGTGATAAATATTAATTCAATACATGGAAATGACACATAAAGGGATTGCGCTATGAATGGAAATACAAATAGCTATCACTAAGCCATCAATAAAAAGTATGATAGTTCAAATAACAAGTAATAAACAATGCTGATATGAAAGCTTGGATCTTCCTTAATACATGGAAACTTACATTTATCTATTACATACAAGAAGGTAATTCACAGTATACAAGCATACTTTTTGTTTCTTACCTTTATAACAGATCCCTCTTTCAGTCCTTCAATATTTTTAAGTTCAGCAAAATTATCTAGAGTATTTCCATCAAGCTGGAGAGAGAAGCATGTTCTATGACAAGTGTCCTCTCTGTCCATCAGAAGCTGATGGATTTCTTGGACCAGTTCCATACTGGATACCTTAAAGGATAGAAAAGAGAGCAGCAGAATTGATTAATTTTATATGTAATGAAATGAAATTTAAAACATTTAATGACGACCTAAAATTGGTAAGTACGATATGACATCAATATCACAATACCTACAAAATCAATTTATTCAAACTCACTACTTTCCTAATTGTTTAAAATTTATGAAGGTTAAGCTTTCCAATTTGATATCTAGATGACACCATAAAAATTTTATCAGCTTAGATATCAAAGAAAGCTAATAGTAATTTGAGACTTTAATAATTTGAAACAATACTCAAAATATGTATGATAAAAATTCAATGACTTGGTATTATTTTGATAAGAGTTTATTGCAAATAGGTTGCATTACTTAGGATTAATTAATTACGAACATCAATCAGTGGGCATAGTATTTTTGCTAAAGTGAGCACATGGTTAACTTATCAGCCATAAGTAGTCCAATAAATTGAAAGTTTTCTAGAATCTAATCAGCAAAAACTACAAAGTTATATTGACAATATGATTTGAAAAAAATTATAATTTATTTATAATTTTATTGAATTCTTATCTTTGACACTGAAAATCATTGGAGTAGGACTAAATTTTGTATTTCTTCATCATTTCAACATTCTGAAACTTTCAACACTCAATTACTTTTAAACATGAAGCCTGATAAACAGTATATCATGGCTTTCCCTGGCACTAGACTTGTACCAATAACAAATATTTTTGACTATCTACAATTGGAAGAACTATTTTAGGCTGAGTGAAGAAAGATAGCATGAAAATAAATTTAAAAAGAAGATTATAGTTTGAGGGGTACAGCACTGCTCCTTACTTGAATATCAAAGGGTTCAGTTCCAGGAGAGACAATTTTCACGGTGAATCCCATATCCTGGATGAATACCACCTCCTGTTCTTCCTTGGCCCTCTCTTCTTTCTCTCCATCTCCATTTTTGCTTTCATCTTTGGCCTCTCCATCAATACCATTGGCCTTGACTGTGCTTTCATCATTTACAATTTTTTCCTTGGTCACTTCCTCCTTTCCATTCACTTGATTCTTTGGTGCTGAGTCTTCCTTCAGTAGTTTCATCTTAGGCTCTCTGGGGTCAGCACTATCATTGGTTTCTATAAATAAAAATGGTCAATATAGAATTATTATCAAAATAATTAAATGCTTTTGATCAAGTCTAAATGTGAGTAATATAATATACCATATTTGACAGCATATAAGATGCACCCTCATGAAGTAGTCCACACACATGGAAAAAATGTTTTAATAGCCAGTGTGACAGTGAGATACCACAATAACAAAATGACTTACTACTGCTCTGTTCCCATACACATTGACGTAATTTAACACCTGGTTTATACTGAATGGAGAGGCTTAATCTCTTGTTACCTTTAGTCATATTTCTGAGGGTTTTTTGAAAACAAATACTTTTCAGCACCTATGCACTGATACTTTCACATATAAGACGCGGGTCAATACTTTGATACCTAATTTAGGAAAAAGGGTGTCTTATATGCCGTCAAATACGGTATATTTCTCAAATGAAAAGAAAACTGAATGTGTGCTATAAAATTTAAAATTTTCAAAATTTATCTTTTACAAACTTCAATCTAATTTTTTTATACATATTTGCAAAATTTACAAATGTAAACTTTTCAAATTGAAGACAAAACGTCATACCTGATCTGTAAAAATTCAACTTATAAAATAATACGAGTATAAGACAAAATCAATATTATGAATTAAAAAGACAACATAACCCCTAAAATTCATGAAACATTTAACCTTGAAATGAGTTAAGGTCATATGAACTTTAGGATTTTATTTTACTCCTTCCATTGGCTTGCACAATATGGGAGATCTCTTTAATTTCCTATCATCCACTTTCTGCAGAGAAATTAGTTTCTGAAGTCTTTCTACTCAACTTTATAGTACTCTTTGAATAAAATAGTATAATATTCAATTTCAAAGGACCTATATACATATACATATATATTACAAGCTTAAAGTTGATACTTTCTGAATTGAATCATTCATCAAAAAGAATATATGACAGACTGGAACCAAGCTACTCAAAACTTGAGCTCAAAAACTACATAGTAACATGCATCAAAACGAATTCTAATTAACCAAAACGGTCCGAGGGAAGGATTCACCGCTAAGCTTATGAACAGTACTTAAATCTATGGATAATATGAGAATATATTTCAGTACTAATATTCATATAATGACATGAACTATCTAAAGGATCAAATAATAGTTTGTGCAGCATCGATTAAAATCTCCATGGGAATAGATGGCGTTGGAAACCGCATTGACACGAGACTAATGAACAGAGACGGTGGTCTATCAATAATGAAGGTGCCAGTAGGAAACCGCACCAGGAAAGAAGCTGTTGTATTATTAGAAGCCGCCATTTTTAGACTTAAGCTCTTGCGCCCCCCATTCCAAAAACTTCTGCTTCACAATCCATGCACGTTTCCTCTCCTCCGCCCACGACATTATTACGCTCCAATCCCTTTCCGATGCTCTCTTTTTTCGATGGATTCGGTAAAATGCGAACGGACATTCCACCGAGTGTTCAACCACTTTTCCGAGGAGATGGGCCAAGAGCAACTCGGATGCGCTCTAATGCATACTAAACAGATGTGCAACATTCCCCAACATCAGTCGCAGGGGATCTGCATCATCTGCACGCGGGAACTTCAAAGCTCGCGAATGGGTTCCGAACATTTACCAGACGTCGAAAGTATTTCCCTCGCTCGGGTCTTTCTGAAGACTAATACGTGGATTTTCCAGATTTTAGTCTTTTTGGGAGCAATCTTGAAAAATGTACTCATTTATCAATATTGGTCTTTTAGTTGTATCGAAAGTCTCCAAATTACAAAAGGAAAAAATAATTTATCAAATACTGTTGAGCTATTTTGAATCTAGATCGATGTACATCACCCTTAAAAAATGAATTTTTCTTTAATGCAAATATAATTAGTTTTCAATCAATATGAAGAAAATTTCGATATACAATCAAGTAAGAACTTAAATTGTGGAAGAACAAAAAACATCAAGCGTCATCAGATTTTTTTACTTGATTTGATTAGAAAATTTTACGAAAAATCTTCTATGAACTAAATTTTAGGAATTTTTAAGACCTATCTTCTTAACTTGATTTCTTACACTATCAAATATCGTTAAACTTTTATTAAATACGTTACAAATATTGAAACTCAAAACTTTTATGAATCTTCAATACATATTCTACTCGTTTTCAAAATACATTCATCTCCGTTTAAAATCGCCCGCTTTTTGGACTACTATAAAAATAAAGAATTTAATAAGCGATCGTTCTCGAGTAAATTAAAATCTTTCACCACAATTTTCCGGATCTCACAATCGAATCCAAATCAAATGATAGTTTTTTCTTTAACGATTTTGTTTCTGCCTCCACTGTCCTGATGTTGAAATTATCAGAATTCGTTTTCATTTCTCTCCCGAAAGTTGGCCGGATTACAGTTGAGAGTCGAGTGAACCTACTGTGAAACTACTTCCACTATTATATAATATCATAATGAGGGTATTTTCGCAACTAAAAAACGGAGAAACAGTTTCGTCGGAAAACTTGAAATTAGTAATAATAATACCATCCCAATTTCACTACGAATGCACTAATAAAGGACTACTAAAAAAATTCAAACACATATAGATTAGAAATATTTTAAGTTAGAGCTATTTACTTTAACTTATCGTTTATATCTTATTGTCTCCAAGGGCTGAATAATGGAGTAAATAATAATTATAAATCGATTTTATCGTTATCACAATCAATGAAAGATTATAGGTACAACTATCAACTACAAATCTCTCGTGCGAATGAAAATTAATGTAATCCACGTAAAACGATCCCTCATGGTCTTACTGGCGTTATGGTTTCTTAGACCTTAAAATAAATATCGCTGAGTCAACGCCAAGTGTAAGACATTAGGAAGTTAGAAGTTCCAAAATGGATAAGTAGCGGAATAGTTATGCAGGCAAGGAGCAGGGCAGAATTCAGACGTTGGGAAAACACGGAAGGCACGTTGTGTACACAGTAAAGGGATTGAGATTGTATTAATACCCGATGTGAGTTTTAGATTGAGATTTCCATTTTAAACACGGATTATACACTCTTATAATTCATAAATTTAACTTTTTAGGACTTTACTAACTTCAACTTTTCATAAAACAATAAGAAGCTATTGAAAAAAGAGAAACAATTGAAGAGTTAAGCTAGTAAAAGGAGATACTTTAAGAGAGAAATGGTGGAATTAGTTCAAAATCAGTATTTTGTATATTAGAATGAAGTATTTAACATAGAAAATATCGACGTTCATTTTTTTCATGACGGAAATAATTATTTACAACGATAATTCGGTAATCATCGTCATCAGGGTTATTAAATAGGAATATTTTTTTGAGGAAATGATATCGTGTATGAAAAAAAAAACAATAAAAGATAATTTGAAGATGAGAAATAGGGTAGCATTCACAGAAACTAAGGAAGGAGAAAAGAACAGGGTAAATATACGTTGCTTTGACATTCAAACCTTAAGAAGATCAGTATAAAACACTCATTAGTCTTATTAGAAAGAAAAACAATCTAAAAGAAGGGAGGAATTTGAGATGTGTAAATAAATTCACTGGAAGAGGGAACAAGGAAGATCTACAAGCTAATTATGTTTAAAGCCGAGGAAATTCTTCTGAGAATAACACTTGCAGTTTTCTGTATATTTTCCAAGATCAACAACATTTTAAAACCACTTGCGCTTTAGAATAGCGAGAAAGTGGCTTTGGGGATGTATTTATAGAGTACACACATAAAGGATTACAATGGGGTGGTTTACTGAGGTTGAAGTGTCAGGTGGAGGTATTTTACCCAGTACCTAGTGTATGGGTCATTAAATACTGTGGCGTAATGCAGACATTAGTCACCGTTTCAAGCGATTCACAAAGTTGCAACCAAGAGAAACTTTATGGATAAACAGTTACCATAAAAAGGTCAGAACTATGAGGTGTATAATTTGGAATATTTATCTAATTAGGATAAAGATAATGAAAAATTATATTAATTATTCTAAATATTATTTAAGATATCGATCTTTACATTCGACGAAAAAAAAAATTATTTCTGACAAATTATTTATTATATATTTATATTATAAAAAATTATTTCTGATTATTTCTAACCTAAACATAATTGAATTGCACCAATGTTTAGTTCTACTACTTTCTTATTTTAATTATATTAATATCTACTTTAAAATAATTAATAATTTTAAAATATTACGTTCCAAATTCCCTATATCGAATTCTTAAGAGTTCTCTATTTTTTAAACAACCTAAATTTTAAATTTAGTTCAAATTGAGGTTCCTCGTGATAATTATTAATAAGATTATATGTTATAGTTGTTTATTTTCAAATATATCTTTCTTTAGATCGAGATACATTGGGATCGATCCGAAATTATATATTTTATTAAATTTACTTTGCCATGGTTAATATGAATATAAATTAATTAAAATGGGGATTGTTGTCTAAAACAGTATTTACTAAATAACATTTTTATTGTACGATTTGAATAGTTCAAGGATTCTGTCTTCCATTTTCCCTAAAAGCTGCAATATTTCTATTGGAAATAATGAATTATCAGATCACCTGAAATTATTTTTTAAGATTAAAATGAGACGTTCCCAGTTTTTACGAGTTTATACATTTCAGAAGTAAACTAAACCACATCATAAGGTTCATCGTGAACCATAAGTGAATCTAAGTACCAAACCGATTATTACGTAGCACTTTCGGTCGATTAAATACGACCGATTTCTCCTTTTAAGTACCAAAACCATCAAAATGGTAATTAAACCAAATTAATTAAAACAGTAAATCGTCAAGATTTCAGCTTAAGATCTTTGTAAGACTTAAGACAGTGATTTACGTCTTTTAGACCATATAAAGACAATAAAATTAGACGCTCAGGAGTTCTCCCCAAACGGCGAATTCTAATTGAGAACTCCTCAAATCTGGAACATTGTAGTTCTCTTCTTAATTAACACATTGAAAACTAATAGGGATTTACAAAATGTGGCAGTAAATTTGAGATTTCATTGAATCACTCTTAACGAACTTCGTAAAGTGATACGTTATAATAGCGGAAAGAATATAAAGTGAGTTATAGTCTTTCCGCTATTATAACGTAAGTCGTGAGCGGTTAAGTACCAAGAGAATCTATGCCTTTCAAAATGATTATGAGTCCCACATATAAGAGAATTTTACTCCGTAAATACGATATTTTATGAATCCCATTTATATTATCACATAAATAGATTTGGGAATGTGATAGGAACTTATCATTCATTGATTTTCATAACCACTGATCAACCGCTTCTTTGAATTTTAATGAACTTTTGTAACACTGATTTCATTCTATTTCTGATAACGGAAGTAATTGATTCACGCATCTTTTTCAACCCTGCAATTGAAAATGATTTTGTACGCAAGAATGTAAATAGTAACCGAATACAATTTTTATCCAGCTAAGAAATATATTACTGATTTTTTAAAATATTATATATACACACACACATTTTAAACGAGTTTATTTTAATTTTTTTAAGAGTTGAGATCAAAATTTCTTGTGCAGAATCGAATTCTAAGCCTCATTATATTTACTTAGTAGAACTTATAGTTATTGAGCGACTGCTTTTAGAAGCCAACAAAGATTTAGATAATAATCTTTAAATAATCTATAAATAACAATAATCTATTGAAAGTATTACACTATTTACAATAATAACTCATATGAATCATAAATGTATCGCACATGATTACATATCGTAAGAACGAGGGTAAAGTCATAATATTACTCATGCATCAAACAACACACGTCCAAGTTTTTATATAAATTTAGAGAATTCGTTAGGTCAAGAAATAATCCGGTATTCGACAATACCACTGGCGTACGAGCAACCGTTTTACGAGACGACTACCAAAATGCCATGCCCGTATACCGTAAAGATTTCGAGGTTATATAACTCTGACTCACTTTAGACGAAATAAAAGCGTTCGTGCGTACACTAAAACCACCCATCCAAAGAAAATCTGTAATGTTATCGCAAATATAAATCCTCAGATGCCTGATTCCAAGAGCGAAAGATTTCATTTCGCCTTCAACCCCAATGACTTCGGCAATTAATGAATGGAAAAACCAGAACATGCCATTGAAAATCGTACTAATTTTGAGACAATATTAGAGGGAGAATACCTCGAAAATTTCTATTTTTCGAACAGGTAAATTTTAACAAAATTTATGTAAAAACAATTATTCGCTTGATTACGCTTACGATTGAGTATTAAACATTCTCGGACACGGATTCCTTAATCCTATGAACAGATATTCACTTCAGTTTCCTCAAGAAAGGTTGCCCCATAAGGAAGACGATATCAAGGATTTCTCTACAACGATAAGAGCTCTTTATCTCTGCTGGTGTGCACTGACGAGGGAACAACGGTCGACCTCTGTGTGTTGGAGGCAGCACAACAACCGACAATGGGATATGAAGTGATCATAACGCCCGAGAGTAGCACACCATTGAGGAATACCTTAATACAGCCATTAATTCATTACTTAACAGCGCTTTCACAAATTAAATCCGGGATCGGAAAAACTAAAAGGAAAGACCTAATCGTCAAGTATCTGAAGATACTTCGTGATAAAATAACGATATTATTATTAATGATGAAAACGGTTTCCGAACTCGAAGAAAAACTTAAAGCTTGACTCGATAAGCAACAAAGGCTCATCCGTTTTAAATTTACATGAATGAGTCAAGAGCTTTCAGGAATGCTTAAATCCACTGCCAATACGAGAGAAATATTCAAACGATAAGTTTTGTTTCATGACAGAGGAATAAGCTTTTGAAATGTCGTCCACATACGCGGAGTCCTACATCGACTGTCTATCGCCAAACAAGGTGTATAGATTAGAGGAAAATTTACTTACTTATAATAATATTATGTACACTTAAACGTGTACATAATTTTACATCGAAACAATACATCTTGAAGTAGGATGTACCATAAAGTTTTGCATTAAAATCACCAAATCATCTTGTATTTTGTATGTCATTTTGTATTTTGGCTATGAAAAATAAAAAGCTATCTTACTTACGTAATTAGTAATGAAAATTAATTATGTTTCGACAATTCAAAATCCTGACAAATTATGCGCGTAATTATGTAGAATCAGTTCAGAAAAGCGGGGTGTATACTGTACCCCACGTTTAGACTCGATATGAGAAATCATGGGAACAACAGTTCTACATTAAAAACATCTCTCAATGTTTTACTCGACACACAAATTTTTCATCGCCTTTTTTTCTTTCGTTAAAAACAGTCGTAAGTAATAGGAAAGTCGTTTTGGTAGATAGTTTGCTCTCCGCTCGAAAAGAAGCATTTTAAAATTCCCATTTGGCAAGAAAGCAACGTCCGGCCGATGCAGTAAAAAGTGGGGAATGATCCACATTTGCTAAAGTACTTTGCAGATTTAGAACCCCTAAAAAAAACACAAAAAATACTACATTTAACAGATTGTATGCCATTGTCTGTGGGCAACTTATAGCTGATAATAAGGCGATAAAGATTAAAGTTATTTTATCCACACATAGACTTATTCCTACCGAACAGTAATTATTCAGAAGGCTCTTTGGATGACTGTATCAGTAACTTTACTTCTCCATACGAATACAACTTTAAAAATCTACTACAGTAATGAGATAAGTAACATATTGCTTTCTGAAGTAATAAGATATAATAATAAAATACGAAAAAATAATAAAGAAACTTCAATATGAATAGAAATTTGACTCTCTTGTTATCTTGAAAATATAGAAACGATTTTAATCGATTTTAAAAAATAATTAGGAGGGTAATTAATTCCAAACTATCCATTCAAATCCCTAAAGTGAATTTCAGTTTAAGAATTCAGAAAAGAGAGATTGACAAATTTAACTAAACAGAAAATATTGTTCCCTTGAAACTTTATCACTAATAAACATTATTTTGATTACAGTGTTTGAATAAATAATAACCTAATATAGGAATACATATGATTTATGAAAACAGAATAGTACACACATCAGTTTACAGAATTCATTAGAATCAAAACAACGAACCTCATTAAATTAAAAAAGAAAGACTACGACTGAAACAATTCGCGGATAAAATTTTACTAGATGGATACTTAGAAAGAATAAAAATGACGGATGAAAATATAAGAAGTGGCAAGTGTAATTCCCATGGTAACATCATCGTTATACTTTAAAATTACAATCCTCTGAATTACGGAAACTCACTATTCTTAACGAATATAAAAATAAGTCATAAACTGACGATGAAACAATTAAATTGAAACTACGACATTTCCACGGTTATTTAAGCAAGGGTAGGTATAAATACAACGTTTTTAAATGATAATACAATATACGCATAAAAAGATTATTCGAATAATTATATTGATCTTTTTCAGCGTTATACATGATACAGAAGTCTAATTTACACGCAATTTTTCACTTTTAACGGTCACAAAATGGGTATTAATAAGCAGTTTTAGGTTCGTTGTGATTAACTGGCGTCGAGTGAGTTTGAGCCGTGCACTTAGTCGCTAAGCCTAATGCGTTTCTGGCACGGAATTCTCGGGGGATGAAAAGAGATGAGAAACGCTTCTGAGGAGGAAAGAATGAGTTCAGGAATAGCAGGAAAGAGAAAACAGTTGAATGGGGAGGTTCCAAAACTTTGCTCGTTAACGAAACAGTCACTTTGGCTAGTACCCTAAAATTCATGAGAAATGGGGAGAAATCGAAAAGGATAGATATATTAAAGTTGCAATTTGAATTGGAGAAATAAAAAACTTCACTATATATATATATATATATATATATATATATATATATAGATGAGTCAATAGATTTATACTTGTACCTACTATAACACCGTGCGAGTAAATGCAATACCAATGGTACGGAACGGCTTTATCTATTACATAAAAATTAACGTCCTCGTCTTAAAATTGAGAATTAAGATGATAAACTGTGCGTTATAAGTATTTGAAAATTTCACATTTGAAGGAGAGAAAGTGAGAATGGCCGCTAAGAGTTCAAGTATAATTTCTATACAATTTCACCAAGGGTGCGGAGATTTTAGTTCCCCCAGTATGCCCTCTATAAATACCGCGAGGTACGTGTTACATGCGTCATTTAATTCTTCAGATATTAATCTCCACACACCTTCTTACTTTATTTCCTAAGGATGAAATTAGAACATTACTTTCCTTGCGTCGAGGTTAGATACGTGAAGGTTAATGCAACTATTTTGGAAGGACAGACTCTAGAGTTCATTGAAATAAAACGAAGAAAAGTAGTGGATTAAAAAATTCTTAAACAGTAAAATTCGGTATCTAGGATACGGTGTAAACAACTAACATGGACGCATAATTCAATCTTCTCGTCAAATGAAAGATATTTGTAAAGATTTCAACATAAAGATATGCATAATAAGTACCACATTATAATCGAGGTTTATTTAATAAAATCCGAAAAGATTTATTACAAACACTTTGGATTGCATTATTAAATCACGAATAATTATTAACAAACAACGAATAATAGCTAAAATTCTAAAAGTTGCTAATAACAAAATAATAAGTCATGAGGGAATTCTCATAACAAAAAATGCCCGATTTCAAGATTTGCTTTAATTAATATAAAATAAAATATTATCTTTTTGTTGAAGAAGAGAAATTTCTTGATTCCCCAGCCTCGAAACTTCGACTTTAGGGAGAATACGAAAATTATTGCGTTGTCCCTAATTTTGTAGACCGGCCGAAAGAACAAGGCGCCGGATTGAAAAATAGAAGGTGAAATGGAGTGTAAAGGAAAAGTAAAAAGATAAAGTGAATGGAGGTAAAGAGGAAAGTAGATACGAGTTGGTAAAAGGGGGATGTGTAGTGGAAGGGCTGCCTAAAAATAGTTGGAAGGACAGGAGGGAGTTGAGAAAGAATGGGCGTGAATAGCCCACGGGCAGATGACTAAGATGGGCGAATATTGAAGGAAAGCCAAGAGAGGAAAGAATTGGAGTTTAAAAAAAAAACGAATAAGAGCAAAAAGGAATTGATATCGGCTGCGGTAGAAGTGTCCGAATATCACCGAAAGGCATTCACAAGAGTCACCGAAATAAGTTTCCTTGTGCGGCGGAGAAAATATGGGAAGTAGACGAGAAATGAAAGAAGCAAAAAATAATTACGTACATTGGTACGTCAGTAAAGCGAATTAAAAAAGAGAAGAAACTAGTATACTTTAAGAACACGATAACCTCATAAATTGAGTTTTTTTGATCTTCCATATATTTATTATACACTACATGTTTTTTTAAAAAATTGAAAGATGATTATCCATACGATATTAAGAGTTTTTCCTACTCCGGATGACGGCTAAGTACGCTCAAACCGTTCGTGGTTTTCAAACACTTGAATTTATGGAATTGAACAAATTATATTTTACGTTTATCGTTAAACGCAATCAACTATTTTATACTATGGAATTCCACCAGATTTCATTCGAACAGTTTCATTTTATACGAAAAGAAACATTAAAAAATATAAGTATCATATATTCTTGAATAATTCACGAAAAAATAAAAAACTATATTTTTCGGAAATCCCTCCACGGACTCATAAAAGACATTTTCCCCAAATAAAGTCTAAATACAAGCTAGAATAAAATTAAGGATCTTATTGACTCTACCTGGGTGTCAGATACAGCGTGTCTCATAACTTTTCCACTCATAATGGCCCGGGAAAGAAAAAGACCGATGCGTGACACACGATAGACAGAAACCTTTCCTCTTGAACATTTGCCAAATCTCGTCCCGAAGCGTAAATAATTAAAGATAGTATAACCGTCTCCCGAAATAAGACTACGGACTTTCCTATTCCTTGTAATTCCTCGACAGACGTAGAGACAAATGGCGAAATAAAAAAAAGAAAGTTTTTTTTTTGCTTGGAAAGATTTCCTACGTATTTACAAGAAGTTATTCACATTGACGTCATAGAGATTAAACGGAAGGGATACCTATTATTTTTTTACAGCGAGCCATTCATTCATCTCGAAGAGATTCCGAAAAAGCTCCATTCGTGTAAATGTTTGCCAAAAAACTGTTCTCGGTGGAAATCTCAATTCGTAAGATATCAAGCGGGAAAGTGAGATATGCTCTGCGACGTTTTTATACAATGGAATGTCACGGTTTTTTATTCATTCTTCGCGTAAACTTAGAATGCACTACTATTCGAATGGATTAACCCTTCATATACCTCTCTCGCTCGAAATTAACTGTATGCAAGCAGAATCAATTCGGAATTTTATTCTTAACTTTTTTATTCGACCGTTTAAGTTCCCCATTCTTCGAATTGTACATAGCATGTTTTCCGGAATAACTAGGAAGTAATTTATATGCTACGTTTCATATTTGTATTAATTGATAAAGACGAAAGGACGTAAATTTTTATCGAAAATAGATTTAAAGTAACAATACGTTTTTAATCCAATGAAAATTACGTACTTCGACTCATTACGTGATTGATTAATAAATGTACAACTATTGTTACCAATCAATTACCAATAACAATTGTTTTCAATTAATCGTATCAAAAACTGAGAATGGCGCCATGCGCTGTAAAACGCAAAACATTTCCCCTCTAAACAACACATGGATAGTGAATTTAGATAGTTACGAGTTGATAGTCGAAAACTTTACCGATGTGACCGAATATAATCCATATTCAAGTTTAAATACCAGAAATGAAACACGGATAAATCAATGTGGGCAAGTTAGAAAAACCTTTACTTAAACTGCAGAGAATACTCAGGGGTAAGATCGTGAATTTCCTCTTTCCACTTCACCGAGTACTTTTACTACAGTCCTTCTATCCCAAAGATTCAAATGTTCCCGATTTAATCCAAAGGGCATGCTTTTCAGTGAACAATTTTATTTACCGACTTAAACCTTCCATTAAGGATACGTGATATGAATAAAACATCACGAGTCGAGGTAAAAGGAAACAGAGACTTGTCTTCCCAAACTTGGAATAGGATAAGATAATTAACGTACGTTGCGGAAGTTCCTTACGTAACAATTTAAATTAAATAACAAATAACTCTAGTGTATAAATGGATGCATTTATTTAAACTTATAGCATCACTATATCATTATGAAGATGAAACCAACGATTCGAGAAATATATTCAATTAGTACTAAGCACATGAGCGTGCCAAAGTACACGAAAAATTGGGTTATCGAGCTTAATAAAAATGAACGAAACCTTTTCGCCCTTTGGACATTAAATCAGGTTATTATCGGAGAGATATAAAATGAAACTGAAGCGAATATCTTGACCGGAACATTATATAATCTCGAAAGTGCGGCCTAAAAATAGTTGGTTTGAAGGGGTGCCAATGGTGAGTGGAATCCTAAGAGAATGTTCGTGTGTGAAGGCAACCGGTAGAAATGATTGGGAACTTAACAGAACATTTAAATGTTACCGAGGATTCAATTATAAATTGAGAAAGCCTAATGATTTCTACAGTGATTCATTTTACTCGCGTTTAATTTCCGTATGTTTAATTGTGAATCTAAAATGTAGACAATATACACGAGAAAAGATTTAACGGATCAACGCTACGCATGCATTCAGATAAAAATATCTAAAATATAGCTATAACTTTATAAAATATTTCCGTTGATGAATAAGAAAAAATAGACATTTTACGTTCGAGAATACGTGAATTTGAAATTTTGTAAAATAGAAGAGCAAATTATGCTGAAGTAGTAAGAACGATTTATGCAAATGATTGATTAGTAGAAAAAAATCTCGTTATCATAATTTATTCCATGTAATTGAGCTGATATAAGCTATAAGAAGCACTAAAATAGCTATAGGAGGTCAATATTGCGTTAGAAAATAGACTGCAACTTTAAAATCTAATTTTTTCTGCTTGCAACCATGATTGTAGATAACTTAACCATTACGCAATTTTGGAGAATCAATGAACAAGTATCTTTTTAAAAAATATGAAGTTATGAAAGTGCTAGTCATGACTGTCCGATATCGTAACTATCCATTTGTTATATAAATATCCAAGCAACGAAAACTTATTGCAAAATATCAGCACATAGTGACAAACGATTAATAGCATAGGCCTCCGACCTCGAGCCCGCATATGTGTATAAGAAGACACTCAATGAACGATAAAACGTGGACTTTGAGCGGAAACACTTCTACGCCTTTTGACGAAGTTCGATATTTAAAACAGAAAACAAGTTTTTCGGAGAATTGAGACCTACGCTCGATAGTTATCGTAGAATCGGTGAAACAAGAGTGTGTTAGAACGGAGTAGAAAGTACGTAAGGTAAATTAAAACGGATAGAAATGATGATAGAAAAACAGCAGCTTTATGAAAAATTCAAATGCGCTCATTTCTGTTTATAAAATGGTTATCAATAGTGAAAGAGACCTCTTAATTAATCACTGTAGTCCTAAAAATAATTAAACTGGATATATTTTATAAACACCTACCGAGCAGTGTTAGTGGAGCTAAAATATAAATACATTAACTGTATAAGATAGTCGAAGAATTGAATTGAACATTATTGATATTATAATTGAAAAGTTTACTAAAACATTGAATATCGTAAAGCTAACGGTATTTCGAATAATCAAATATTTATTTTTAAATATACGTTCTCTCTTGGCTTGATAGTAGCACACGAACAAAACGAATAATGTCTCAATGCAGATTAACTACGTTGAAGATTAATTTACACTAATGTACAACGAAATAAAAATAGGCTTATACAGAATTCTAATTTTACAAATAAAAAACCAATAATTCTAATACGGCAATATCTTCACGATGTTATACTTGCAGTAAAAGACTGTCAATGGAATTGAAAATACATTCATAAAATTGAACATCAAGGATGCATCAATATTTGCAATCACTAATAAAAATACCTCAGTACTATAAAAAGTTGGGCGAAAAATATGCTGGGTTACAATAAGAATTCTAACCGAAATGTGAGAAACAAAATTGTGTTTAAAACTTAAATAAATCCACAGATAGAAATAACAAAAGAGTGGATACGAAAATTTCACGAATTCAAATCTTCAAATTTAAATAGATAGCAGCTTAAATTTGTGTCAATAACAGTGCAGTTTTCGGTATTATAAATTGGTATCGTTTTTAAAACGTCCTTCATTTCTTTCTCTTCCAACACCTCTATCTTTAGGTAACCCCCATTCCGATGGACTACTTCGCTAAAAGGTGGAGACTTCAGTCAAAATGAGAGTTTGAATGAAAACAAAACAAATGGGCAGCGAAAACAGATGAGATGGATTGAGGATAAAAGGAATGAGCACCGCAAGAGATCGAATGTGAAAGACCTGGCGACGCTTACGTGGGAATCGATGTTTGCGGTGGAAGGGATAAGGATCGTGATGTATTCTTACTTTTGAGACGACCGTCTGCGTTGAGATCAATAAAGGAAATGTCTAAAATCCAATAATCGATAAACACCAAGTATGACCAAGACACGCGAGGATATCAAGTCGCCCAACACCCGATTTTCAATTAGATTAAAGAACACCAAGTAACAAATGGGGATAGAGAGGAAAATAAAAATGAGAAGAAACATTTCTTTTTTCGAGTTATTTGTTTCACTGGCCCTGAAAAAAATACTTTCGATTCGAGACGGAGAAGAAAATACTGGAAAATGAGAATTCGTGAAAGAAAGGAAATGTTTTTTCGTATGGATAAGGGCGATATACTCTCGGGAGTAAATTACCAAAAGGATTTCATCATAGAAGTTCGTAATTAATCATTGATAAATAATGGGATAATTTTACCATGAGAGAGAATACGATAAATGAACCAAAGGAATAAATACTTAAAAATTCGAACATTATCAATCACTTTTATGTTATTTAAAATTAACTCAATTAGATACACTCACAATAAAAGCATCGTGTTAAATACACTTTCAATTATATTTACATTTCGTTAGCAATTTCATTAAAAGTAGAACTAATTATGTAAATGCATATTCTGAAAGTTTAGTTCTTCAGAAATAATGAAATATACATTTATTACAATGTTTTCTCTATAAATTCATATTCAAATGACTTATTAATGAAAAAGAAACAAAATAACACAATTAGTTCAATAACGAATAAATTAGATTGGAATATTTTTATTCATTCTCCACTAAACAAAACAAAAAATATGAAAGCATATAACATACTTGTATTCATACACAGTAAAGATTCACTTTATGTGATGAATAAAAAAAAATATCGAGCTTAATTTCCCGTTCCAATGCATCAGACTTTATCACTTCGATCATACATTTTCACTTACACGTGTATTAGTACATATAAATTCGTTCTGATATTACATTTTTATCATTAAAATACGCAACAATGAATACGTTTATATTTTTTTTCTAAAGACCGAAAAAAATTAAATAGCATACCGTCTACCGTGCGTGAAAGAAAAAAAAGCTTTTGGGTTAAAGGAAATAAGCCGATGTTCTTGAAACGCCGAGGTTAAGTGGTCAACCGCACTTTAGATTTGTGGCTCGTAGAAGAAAAGCATTGTGATAGGTCAGTCGATGGGCGTCGGGATGCTTCTGATTGGCTAAAAATGTTCCTTTCACTAATGATATCTTCCCTTTAATAGATAGCATTTTCACATGCAAAATATAGCACTTTCTCTTTTCACAATATCGTAATGGTATTGTCAAAATATAAGATGTTCCAAATTGAGAATCGAATAAGAGAACCAATCATTTTTGGAGGAGAACATTAATCTTTCTTAAGTTCTTGGGTTATAACTGAAATTGCTAAAAAATGCAAGATGAGAATAATTTTAAGTGCTGAAGCAAAAGCAAAGAAACTGAATAATGACCATTGAAAATAAAATTTCGATGTACTTTTCACAGTGGTAAATTAAGAAGGTACAACTAGTTTTAATTTGTTATACTGTACTTAAGAAAAGAATATTAATTAAATCGTCAAACTGTTCACTCTATATACAGTACTTCGATTTGGCCTTGATTATATATAGCACATCGTGTGATTCCTTGCAAATACTTCTACGTTAATGATTACCGAGTGCGCGCTTACAAAAATAAATTTTTCCGTACTTAGAGTTAATAAATAAATAATACTTTCTCCACTTTTACAAACCACTGTCGTATAATGATTTTAAAGACGTCTTATTAGAAGTTATCGGACTTCTAACACATGAATATCTTTCACCCATAACAATAAGAAAATGCTTATTTCGAATGTACTAAATCCTTATTTGGTTACAAGAAGATATTTGATTTGAACTTTGTACAGCATTACGATGAGGTGAAATTATTTCTGACTTCCATTTAAACCTTTGACTTCGTTCTGTAATATATTCATAACAAATTAGCTCACTTTTACGATTCTGTAATTATCAGTGAAGTAATTTAATGGATCTGAACAAATAAATAGATAAATTGAACGTAGGATAAATCCTTGACCTTCTGAGAGCTGTTAAACTAAAGCATTAAAAAAAAGGGTAACCGAATCATTTAACTCAATATTTCTCCATGGAGTAGGACAATCATTGATCACGAACAGGAAATCGATCCTAACTACATATCGACATAAAGCTAGACGCGATTGAGCTTAAAACTTCGATATATAATGCTCCAAATACTGAAATAGAAACCAGGGAATCCGATCGATTTAATCTTTCAACTCCGTCATTTAGCAGTTAAAGATCGGGGGCATGAGTTGACAGGGCAAATCTAGAGCAGCGCTCGCAAGCCATTTCAATGCGACTAACAACACACCACTTTCTAGAATATGTGCCGCTGAGTATCATCGCCTAGAGGAAATCATTAGCACGTTTCCATAGACACGGACAATGATAAAAATTACTACGTAAATTATAATAAGGAAGTAGAAATTGTATCAATAGATGAGACTATCTTTGATTAAAACTTATAGAAAATGGTGCAACACACATTTAAACAAATACGGGCCTCCTCAGATTCAGTGTAAATGATCTTAAAATTCATGAAAGTGGTCAGACGAATACAATCAGAACTCGAGGATGATGATACGTCTTATAAAAAACAATAAGTCTTAAAAAAATTATAAAGTGTGATTTTAGGATAGAACACATATTTTAATAAGCTTTTTAAAAGCACTATTAAAATCCAGCTCGACGAATTCGTAAGACGTAATTCAATGTACACAATCAAATTGCTTGCAAAATGGTTACAGATCAAATTTCATTTCTACGATTTAATTTCCCTAAATCAGAATTGTTTTTTTTTTGTTTTCATTCGAAATCCATCCTCTCGCTAATAAATAAAACTCACAATAGCCAACAGTTTCTTCGTACTATATGCAACAAATAATAAGACTACTTGTCATTTTTAATTCCTTATCGTGTATCAAACATCCCCTTTAAAACTACCTTCCTTTTTAAAAAGGAAAGGAGATGAGTTCCTCCAATCTTTCGCCGATGAAAACCAAAGAAAAAAAAAAGACATCCAATCGCAGATCCTCGGAGAAGCCAAAGATTAAACGACGAATGTTTCTGATCCGGAACTTTATCAAAGGCCCTTCAACGTGTTGACCCATTACTCGACTCCTCTGAATGCACGGACTCCACCCATTGCCTCTGAGGTATGTAAACAGGAGGAAACACATTCCCTCGAAAAGAAAGTTCGTTTCGCTTTTCGGAAATAATATCATTGGCTTGACTACCGAGTCAACCCCATTTTACACCGATCATCTCAGGAGAAATGGGAAAGTTTGGCTAATTGAACTGTTTGCGATCTCATTTCAGTCCTAACCACGTGTGAAAACAAACATTAATAATCAGTGTTACAGATTAAAAGAATTTTATTCAGTTCTCGAAGAATTTACCTCGTTTTAGATAACACGCACGATTTTTTTTACATATCTATCCTATTGTTTCACTCGATCAAATGAATAGAAAATATATACAGAAAAGATATTGAAATTCATTAAAAATAAGATATAATCTGGAAAAAACTGATTTTAGGGTTGATTATAAGCAATAATGAATAGAAGAACAAATAATTGACAGTAAGTTAAGAATGTGACTAATACACGTAAAATGAGATAATTTGAAATTTTTAATCATAATTTAAATAATGGTATATTGAAGAAGAATCGTGTGTTTCGCATATAAACATTTAGCAGATTATATGACGGAGGGAAAGTTATTTTCGCAGAGCACTTCAAAATTCTCAATGAAGTTAAACTTCTTCAATTTGCAGATTTTCAAATTAAACTATAAACACGTAATAAAAAGAATTTCCTCAGTGGTGTTGGAAACGTGCGTTATTCAATCGATCAATGAATGTGAAATTTTTAATAAACATGATTGATTTTATAAATTGAATAAAGCAAAGAATTGATCCTTGCAAACCTTATCTTCCTCCAAAGGTTTTCATCATAGTTTAAGGAGGTGAATTTTGACGAAAGCTCTTATGTTTTCCATATTATCGCTTATTTATTTTTCATTTTTTCATTTTCCAATAATTCGTAAGGATTCCAGGAGAGGGAGAAGTAATCTTCATAGTTGGAACGCTTTTTACGATACAAAGTATCTGCCACAAAAGGGAACACAAAACACTTCGTAGGCAAAGAATTAGACAAGCACAATACTCGACGTTTATATGGATATTCTAAAATTACGCACATAAACGAAATGTTTTCCTTTCCAAATGCGGCGACAAGTATTTAAGAGGAATTTCCCCGGCACAGAACCAGTTCATGAGTACTTGAATGAGGCGACCTGCTTTCACCACCATAAAATCATGAACATTCAAAACAGAAAAGTAATGAAAACATGCAGCTTTGCGAGTCCTTGACAACGGAAATTTTTTACGAGTTAACTGAAAAAGGTCTTGTTTTGTCTCGATTTCAAAAAATCAAATCCGATATTAAAGTAATAAGAAATAAGTACGAGTGTAATTGCATTGCTTATAAATTGACTTATTCATTTGTATCGTACTCTGTAATAAAATAAATCATTTATTCGACTTGATAATTTAATTTCGAAATAATTGAATAATTAGTTATTCGAATGCGGTCGCTGCAAAAACGAGACGAAGAGAAAGTATGAAAAAAAATATTATTCGAAAAAATGAAACTTGAAACTATGATAAACTCTTTAGAAACCGCAACGAATGTGCAACAAATAATTGATTAAAATTAGCAGAACCATAAAGCATTAGGATATTCTCAAATATTATTGCTACGTCCTTGGAATATTTTCAGAGATCTTTATTTTCATTTTATAAAGCGATGATAAAAATCTTTAAAAAGTACTAGTTTTCGATTTTTAAATTCATTAAAGAGATTAGAATATGTTACAAATTATTTTAGTTATAATAATGAATATAATTATACGAAAAAATATTTAGTTAAAAATTAACAGTGTTTTAAATCCTACAACGATAAAATTTCAATTGTTCCCCATGAATAAAATCCACACTTAAATGTAAAAGGACCCTGCTAATATACAATATAAAATCAACAATAATTATTATATGCCCCATGAATATTTACGCATATATTTTATAACAAATCTGAATCATAAATCATTCACAACATAACCCTAAAAAAAACACCTTCCTCAACACAATTCAAACTCATTGTGCATTTATATAGAATCTGAAAGACGCGTCGTTTATTGAGAATTGCATTTCGAGATAAGTGAAAAATAAAGATATAAAAAAATTCGAAAAAAAAATTAACCTCCGAATTGAGCCATAACGACCCTTAAATTCCTAAAGAACAGATGAATATGGAGAAAAAGCACTCCTCGATTCGAATGCTCGCCTAACCTCAATTATCAGATGAATCCAAAAGGTGGTTAAGACCTCGCGTCTTTGATCTACGCCCGATTAATTCTCATATAATGCTTTTACGCGGCGAACGAGGGCTTCCCAACGGCTCTGAGAACCCCTCAAAGGAACGAGGTTTTCTTTTTAATACGCCATTAAAGTGGAAAGTAAAAAAAATACATACGAAAGTGTTGGGAAGGGGGAGGGAGTGAGTACGTAAAGAAGAAAGGAAGGGAACTTAAAACAATGAAATGAATTCTTGGGGAGAAATGGTGTGAAAGCAAAGAAGTTTCGCGTCAAAGTATGGAAAGGATAGTTAAAGGCGACTTGAGATGATGCATAACGGCTTTGAGATGCATCCGAACATCAAAAGGACGGAGAAAATCAAGTGTGATGTGATAAAAGCGCTAGAGAGAGCAGGGATATTTCACGTTGAGCAAATTTCAGCACACGAATTTAATGCCCTATTGCTTACTTTAAACCCTACGCTTATCCATTTATTGTGTTCATCAAATTAATATTCTGGATATTTATTTAAAGCCATATTCCATACGAGTAGAACACCATGAGAATATAAACATATCTATTTGGTTACTGAGACGGAAAACGAAAAACTTTAAAAAAGAAATTATAGCTTGTGCTAATTACGGGAATGCATCTTACTTAATATATCTTAAGATAAAATTAAATTGTTACCAGATATAATGTTACTATAATGTATTTCATTATTTTATACCACTTTGTTTGTACAAAATCTCTAATACACTTAGCAACGTTTTTGATTTGACGTTTACAAGTTTAATATTTGATATTGTATCGCAAAATTCTTCCGTCGTATTACTGAGCTGTAGATTGATAGCTTATATCACTGACATTAGATTATGAGTCACACCTTTCGTAAGATGTGCAGCTGGAGTAAATTCTTGGAACCTTTCCGACATCGAAAATAACCCATTAGGTTACTCAATTAAATTTATATTAAACTAGAGCAATAAATTCGATAATAATACTTCATAAGTAAACCTAAATACAAGATAAACATTAGAGAACTTTCTCTGGAATCGACGATCAGCAGACGAGATTTCTTAACATTAACAGCGACAGCGTACGTAACTGTTCCCAATTAAAATGTACAGTATATAATTCCACAGTTTAAGTAACCACACAAACACGGGACCATTTACGGATATTCTTACGCCGCAGCAGGATAGAGCGAGCATCGAATATCGACGTAGTACTGCTGCTATGAAATCGATTTACTATTGCAGCAATATACAAAATGGAGAATTTAGATGGATGACTAAGCCATCCGAAAGCAAGTAAAACTTGTATTTCATATTCTAATTCTTATAGGAAAGAATACAGTCTCATTCAATAAGTATACCATGATGAATATAATCTGAATCTTTACGCATATTCTGAACCTAATTAAACCAAGAAAACATCGAGGAATATAAAGAAAACCCATTCGTATATCCGGTTTGGTAACCTTGACGTTCATAAAATATTTTTTTTTTTAACTGGCTGAAGCAGATAGAGGTAAAACTATGAGTTTCATGGCATTTAGTAGGTGAATTTGGTGGACAGATAGTTGCTTCATTGAGTTGCTAAACTAATAACCCGAAATAGCGCAATAGAAATGAGTTAACGTTATTCTTGTACAATAACTTTAGCAAGAAAAAGTATTTATTACGAAACCTTCGCATCAATTACTACTTTAAACGATCCAACTGCGTTTGTGGCTCTGGGATGTCATACTTAAATTTCATAATATCCCTAAAGGCGAGAATAACTTCGACAAAAATAAATGAATCCACAGATTACGTACGTGAAGTAATATAAGCTATTGGATAACACAAAATACTCATCGAGGCATGAAATTGATTCATAAAAACGTTGCGTGAGTCACAGTACGTATCTCTCGAGGGGATACGTGGAAGAGCGAGAGTGTTTTCGATTGTGAAAGGAATCGATCAGTTTGGAAGTACAATGTGGCGGTGGAGGGAAATTCTTGGAGGGCCGGTGACCTCCAAAAGCGTGACCTTCAAAACCCCACTTACGGCGCCGATTCGAATTATGCGGACCAACCGGATAGCGATTTGGAATGTTAGCAGTTTGTTCGGATGAGGGAGCAGCTAAAAACGACATCAGCTGATGTACGTCGGAAAAATAGAAATATATATTCTCATTTAAGGGCGTGTATGATATACTGGTAGCCAAGCAACGCTCCCACGCCCAGTTTTAATCTTATTAAGTTTATCGATATCCTTGAATCATAGACGAAAACGTTGGTTTCTTAGCAACCTCCCTCTCATACGTCTTAACAGCATAGACATTTAAAAGTATGGAATTTACGCATTTATACTTCGTTTACCTCTTGAGTACGTATGTTAGTAATAATATACATCAGCATTAGTAATAATATGCGTCAGTTTTTACAACTACAATAAGTCAACTGAGTTATGATCCTAATCAAGCACCGATCAAATAGTTCATTTTTAATCATAATGTAATAACGAGTCTCTAAGGTGATGATTTATTAAGTATCTCTCGGTAAACATGGAACGCGATATGACACAAAACCTATACGGACTCATTAGAGCTAACTAGTTACCATAAAACTAAAAAGCTTACGCAACGTTATTGGAAAGGCTATATAGAGTTGGGTAAAGTCGCATGTTCAGAACTTACAAATGGATATCGAAAATACTTGTCAATATTGATGATGCAATATAATCCGGAGGACGGTTCCCTTACCTGAAAGAAACAGAAAAAAGATCATTACTAAACTGCTATATCAACAATTAATGTTCATCTAATTACAATTAACATTTATATTAACATCATATAACAAGAAATAAGTATATTTCCCCGATTTTTAATCGGAAAAATTAATACCAGTACTAGAGTTACTTTATTTTTTATAAAACAATCTATTACATTTCCGGATACAGCAGGAGTTTTATATTAATTCTATATAGTCAGAGGAGCAAAAATTAATTCCGGCACAAATTTTCAGAGGAACACGATTACGACATAATAGAATGCTTGTGTGCAGTGCGGGTTGCATACGATTCGGGATACAAAGCAAACTCGGTCGAATTAGCATAGACTCCCAGTTACGGACATAGGAGAAACGAAAAAAAACTCAAAAGTTAAACCATCTCTTTCTTTAGAAGCTTCGAATTGAGTTCCCATACTGAACAGTAACTAAACCGTCTCAACTTATACGTACAGAAATCAACTTCCTTACCTTCACAAAAACAAACGAAAATGTACTCAGTTGACGAATGGGTGGTTCAAGTCAAATCTATACCCGAATAATATATATATATATATTCGGGTATAGATTTATATAATATATATATAATAATAATAAATAAATATATATATATATATATAATAATAATAAATATATATATATATATATATAATAATAATAAATATATATATATATATATATATATATAATAAACTTGTGAGTTTGCAACAAATATTTCCACAAGTCATAAGGGTAGGCAAAAGAAGACATGAAGATAACCTTAGCGAAATAAAGATAGTACCACAGAAATTCAATCTCTGAATTGAATGCAAACAAAGTATTTTACAATTTTTCTATGAACCGAAGGTAAACTAATCCATTAATAATTTATCAATATGTTAAAAAGATTTGGTTAAATAATATTTCTAGAATTAAGCCGCATTTGGGACGGATTTTAAATCGTTAACCTAGAGTTCCCTGTAGATCAATAATCAAAAGGAGTTCAGTGGAGTTGAATAACATTAAAAGACGAGTAAAAAAGGATTTACGATACATAGATTCTCTGAGTATCTCTCGATAAATACATAACTACAATAACAAATAAACCTAGTGACTCATCAACTTATTTCAAAAATAGACCTCATTGCACAGGTATTATGAAAATGTTTCAGATATCAGATAGGACAGAATTGAAAACTTATTTGATACCTTATATTAGTTAAGTTGAAAGGAAAATACATATTGTCATTTCAAATCAATAAAGAGGTTCATGGCTAGCTGATTCTGCGTAAGAATAAGAAGTCTGACCTCTGATTTGGTTATTAAAGTTGAATGCAACTATGAAGAAACGAGATGGATATATTATTCATTATAATATCATTATCTCTAAAGCCCTTCATTATTTCTATCTCATAGAGTTAGATTCGTTAATAAAAAATTTAATTCATATACGAGATATATAAAAATGATGCTAATTCGAAATGTTGTATCAAAACCGTCATAATAAACCCATGGCAACAATAGTATTGTTTACTCCCTCGATAAACCTACGCTGTAATTAGTACTTGGAATCCGAGCTGAATCGTGTGCATAAAAAACATTCCGATAGTTCCCGCGGACAACTCCCTCGGACGCCATTCCGCACGTGAAAACGTTCACTCGCCCGTTAAAAATGCTTTTAATTGGAGTCGTCGCAAGGTAAAGGTTTAGCACCGTCGAGAAGGAGAGTGTGGCGCCGTGACATCACGGCCGGTGAGAAGGAGAAGTTTCTCGGTGTCCGCCTATTACGTCACGAGCCCCTCCGCCCTCGACGCCCAACGGCGTGCCGGAACGGACCTTACGTCAGAGCCGAGCCCTCCGTCGTCATTCGCCGGTTACTCCGTTCGAAACTGCCTTCGGAAAGCACCACAACGACATAAAAAGGGGGTTTTCAAAACATGCGCGCCACTGTAATCGACTAGAGGCAATTTTGAAGCGGCCTCGGATATTCAGTGGTGAAAGCGGTAGCGAGGGAATTGCGTTGAATGTCGAGTTATATAAAGAAATACGACAAGAATGTACGCGAAACCGGGCATTCATAGCGCACACGACATTGTACGATAATTACGACAATTGAATTGAACAAGAATACAAAGATTGATATTTTCCAGTTTACAAAGGGATGAAATATTAACATAAGGATAAAACTAGAAGATGTGGCTTTCCCACGAAAACACGGTCGTATTTGTTAATGTTTTCAAGATTTTTATCAGTAGACTGTCGAAAGCCTATCTGCTTTAGGGTTGTTTACTCGCATTCAAAAATACGTATCCAGGAGACGATGAGATCGCTTGAGATAACGGACAAACGTCATTTGAATAATTACAATAGATGTACGAAAAATGCACGAGTCCAAAGGGGGATATGTATGCAAGAAAAGGTACACGATCTTCGACCCTTAGCAGATACCTCATGAAAAGGAGTCTAACGGTGACTGATGTTTATTCATTATGCAAAACAGTTGAATCCATAATGGGCGTTGCAAAGGTTACCGACGACGGAATAATCCATACCCATTCTGCGATTGCTCGAAAATTATCGGTTGATAAGTTCTCGAGTTATTTAACGTTTAATTAAAGACGTTTTGTTGATGCATACACTTCGACCACTTTAATCCATAGCAAATGAAAATAAATTACGAATGAAAGCAATGAAGTGAATGAAATAATCACAAATATAATCAAAGTGAAAATTCGTTGTAGCTCTAAGTATGAGAAGGAATATATTTGTGCTTAAGGTTAATAAATATGCCAATAATTACGTGTTAATTTAAAATATGAACTTAACATCATCTCATAGAAAAACCAATCTATTTTCTTTAACTTGGACATTTACTTTCCATAAAATATTTCGAACTCGACTAATGAAACGTATCTTACGATATTTACATAATGTCATAATATTTCTATCTATATGTAACATTTAACATTAGTATCAAATTTTATCGATTTTATATAGTATATTCCATCTTTGATTTCAAGCCTATCCGACTCCTTTCGTCTCACATTTTAGGTATTGCATCATTACCGCTAATCAAGGACAAAATGAGAAGTACACACAAAAAGTCCGAGTTATGTCCGTGAATATGGTACAGCTAAAACATTTCAAGGTGTTCAAACTTAACCTTGCGCGAAAGATAACTTTTCAATGCAACCTTGCGGCTGTAGACGAGGAAATATCGATAATGTGGATTTTAAACCGGATAAAACTTGAATTGAGAATTCATTAAATCGTTCTTGATCATATGGATAATCCCAGACTTGTATAAGACCAGGCGAAATCAATGAAGGACCCATTTCTAACAATGAAAGGCATCCTTCTGGAGTCTTCGTCAAAGAATCCCAGATCTGAAATTCCTAAGATCACGTGTATGAATGACGTCAATAGAATCTCTTCCAAAAGCGCATACCCTTCAGAAAAGCAATGAACGATCAATCTTTGTACGTCTATTGAGAGAAAGCTACTCTCATACTGAGTTGTGGTATGGAATGCTTAATAAGAATATTAAATTGACCAGAATTATTGCATTGAGATTCCTTAAATCTTCATGGTCAATATTATCAGGCTCATCGATCATAATTGTATCATTCTCATTAGAAATAATCTTCGAGAACAATAAGATTCAACGAGTATGTTTTTTGGTTATTTTAAATAGTACACATTACAATTTAGGCTAGTAGGATATTACGTACTACATGACTGAAAGAAAATATTCGTAATCAACTAAAGGATTGAATAGACATGTTTTTCGTCCAATTGATAGGCTATTAGGAATAGTAAGCTCCGGCCAAAAAAAATCAAGCTAATAAAACTAAACTCTTTCATGGGAAAAACTACAAGTTTCTGTAAAACTATTTCAAAAACGTATTTCAATCTCTTAATCTCCAACCAATATTTTAACGTGAATCATTACTACTTATTTAGGAAGTATATGGTACCAAAATACGCTTGAATGGAAGGAAAGCTTCCTCCACCAATATTATTCGTCCTGTCCAAACGTACAAGGTTCGAGGAGCCAGATAGGATCGTTCACAGATCATAAAACGAGAAGAAAAAGGAAAACACTCTAGAAGAGAGAGAGAGAGAGAGAACGCCTTCGACAAACAGAGCCACCGTCTTTGCTATTTCTATCATCCATCATTTCCTCTTTCGATAGCTTAAACAATCGAGTTAGTCTCCATCAAACGCACGGCAGAACTTCCTTTAGACTTTTATACTTGCTTTCCGCAGAGTTTTCACTGAAAATAAACAAGTAACATAGGCCCATAGCAACAAACTTCGGCATTAAAAAATTTAAGTGAAGAGCTTTAAATAAAGAAATCCTCTTGAATATAAAGACTGTTTGTCCTATTAAGAGACTTGAATACACGACATAAATTCGGGCGTTATTGTGGGGTATTGATAAACAATCAAAATTCATACTTTGGAAAACGTTTTTATACATTTTAATAATATAAATTATTGCTCTTTTGTGGTTACGTGAAAATGTTTACAGAGTATGTATTTTAAATGTTATTGAAAACATTTTGGTACTGGCTGATAAACTTCGGTTGAAACATCACACTCATAACAAGTTGCATCGTGACAAGGATAGGGAAACACGGCTTTTTAAATTGCGCTCATTTTAAGGAAGTACAGAATTATACTTCGTGAACCCAAACTACTACGTGTCTATCATACCTACAAAAAATTATGATTACTTTATCGCTCGTGCTATATTAAAATGCACTCAAACACCGAAGAAATTATTTGCTACGTTACAACAAGATGAATTTGAATGAATATTTCCGGAAATAATCCAAGTTAATTAAATTCCATTGCACAATTCAAGTGTAGCGTACGTTCTTCTCAACTGCCTTGTTCATTCGCTCCAGAGACATCCAATTACCCCCTCCGCTAAGCAAAGGCAAGTGCTTAAACAAAACGTCTGTCGGTGATTTTTCCCAGGCCATTCAGTTTCCCCTTTTCTCTCTCGGGGAAATTTATCGAAAGATCGAAACGTTTTATTATACAGCGCGTGCATCCTTCGATAAAAACTCCCACGTCATCGGGAATGCGTAAAATGGGCTAACGCTTGCGCAGAACACCTCCGACCATTTAAATTTTCTCGAATACTTCGTGGAAGACGACAATATTAAGGTCTATAAGACAATACTTAAACATATTGGTGAATATAAATAATTACAGTTTTGGCAGTTGACGTAAATTTTTCAATGAATACTGTCGTACATTTTACACGAGAACAGTCGTTTCTAAGAGACGATAACTACGATACAAACGAATCAAATAATCAACCATCAAGTGTTGGATTCAATAATCAAAGAATATATCAACAAATAGAAAAGAAAGCCAACTACGATATAGAGTCACCCGTGACAAGAGATAAACAGTTTCTGTGGGGACATATAATAATAGAGTTGACCTGAAAGTTACGTAAGTTAAAAATCAATCAGCAGAGTAACTTTTATTAAAACAAAATGAATGCGAGATATAGGTTATTTATGATATTCCATAGCAACAATAAATAATCTATGAAATATGCAGCCAGTAGAACAACAAATCACATTACTGGCCCACAATTGAACAGGTATATATCTGAACATAAACACACTCCACGAGGGTAAGGGCTTCTATTTTAATACTTTTTTCATTCAACTCTCAGAGAATTTAATCTGGAACTCCAGTATTTCTCTATTTAACACGTTAACTGAAGACGACAACTTCGCCCTCATATTACGTTCCGGACAATCCGGCAGCTTTAAAACCTCAATCGCAGGTAACCAAGCAATACTCTTGCTCGACAGCAACTCCTGGAGTTTCCCTAGACTCCCTCTAAATTAAAAAGTTCCGGGATATCCTCTCCTTACCCTCGGAAGTTTAGAATCACAACCCTTTACTACACTTCTACGCGGCAGACGATGTTAGGCGATGTAGAGACGCAGCCTCTTCCAGCTTGAATTTAATTACCTCCGAATATCCTACCGGCACTCTATTCGAAAGAGCGTGCGTGTTAGCGAGATTTTAATCAGCCCAGTAGAGAGGGCAGCGGGAAAGCTTACGGGCTCTGCGTATTGGAAATCCGTGCTACTCAGTCTGAGAAAGAAATCCTGCGAAAAGTGAACCGAGCAGAAGCCGAATTAGCTCCGTAAGCATTGAGCAACGAAAAGAATAGATAGCGGAAATGGTGAGCGTAGAAAGTGGAATCTACGTGGAAATCGACCATCGCGTGTATTGCCGAAGCTGGACAGAATGTGCGTGGAATGTTTTTGCCGTGAAACGGGGGCAAAGAACGGCAACGGCACGAAACCGGATGAGGAGATGCGTGCTTTCGAGGGAAGCAGATATTGTATGAGGCATTTGTGAAAGAGGGCTCCCCTCGTAAGAGTAATCTCTCTAATGGAGGGCGATCGACACAATTCCCAGCAAAAACCAATAAGCTGGGCCTACGTGGATAAATGTCAGAGTGTCAGCAGGCTTGATAATGTTATCGGTCGTGACATAGAAGACGAATTTAGGAACTTACTATTTATATGTATATTTTTGATTCTATTAAAAAAGTCAAATTAGGATCTTTTTAGTTTCGATACGACCTATATAGAGTATAGATATAGAAAGAAACTTAAGACGCCTAAGTGAAGGACTTGATGTAGTCAGATTTTACAATCTAATTATTCATTGAAATTATTTTTATAACCTTAAGTTTTAATATAGTTTTTAAATATTTTAACGTAATAAAGCCGTTATAGATAAGGGTTGAAACTGAGTAATTACTTGTAGCAAACTTATTAACGTTCGTTAATTCACAGAATTGCTTCGAGTATCTTGTATTTTACGTTACAATACATCACGTTAAAGCAGTATATCCGTCATTATTAATTATTCGTACCTCTTCATTTTTCAATTGCGATAGCATAAACGAAACTTAAAACCCATATCTGATTTGATCCAAATTTTTTATCCCAACAAAGGTAAAGCAACAATCTACTTCTACAACCGTATTCTGTACATATATCGATTAACGTATCTAGCAAAAGTTTCGGACTATCACGAGAGGTCCAATGCCTCAAAATTGCTATCATAAATCTCTATAGATGGCAGTTAGGGAACTAAATGAAAAAGGATGGGTCCTACCGTTACCATCGAAACAGTTTACAGAAACGATTCATTGATCTACTCTATGATGATTCCGTTGGGGAAAGAGAAGGCATGGTTATGGAGCCATACGACTCCTGTTAGGAGTGGTAAACAGGTCCAAGTGTGTATACTTCAAATACGACTAAAGTAGTAAATAGAAGCGGTATACTTCAAAACGACTGTGTTTACATGCAAAAGGGAACCAAAACAGCCATTAGGAATGAAGTTTCAAAAGAAAAAAGAATATTCAAATGAGATTTTTCTAATTCGACAAAGTTTGACAGGATGATGTGAATGTGATCACTTTCATATCATAAGATATAGCTCGAGAGGATAAGAATTTCCGATTTAAATGAACTTCCATCTGTAAGCACTAACTTAAATAAGAATCAGAAATGATTGTTTTATTCAGAGACGAAAAAAATAATTGTTTCAATCGAATTAATATCTTTGTGAACGAATTATTTTAGGGTGGCGTGGGAGGAGAATTGGATTAATACTATTTAAATATGTTTTAACAGAGATTTTATTCGATTATTAAACTGCCACCGACTGTTTTAATACAATTTCAGAGGTAAAATTATAGAATAAAGCTCAGGAATAATTAAATTTTACAGGACAAATACTAGGTCGTAAATGAGTGATGAAAGCTGAGCCAATTTGGAGAAAATTACAATGCATAGAATTTAATGAATACGTTTAAATAATTTTATCGCGTATTAAAACGTGAAATTAAGTTGGGTGGTTTTAAGTATTAAGTGCTTTTTACATCTAACTTTAACCGAAAATATAATGATAGTAAGATTGTTTGAATATAGACGAATTTTCATTATGATGCCCAAACCTCTATCCAAATTCTCATTTCGGAATTAAGAGGGTATTAAGCACTTTTTTCAACAATAGATAGACGTCATGGTTACACCGACCGCGTCGTAAATCAATCATTCAACACACGATGCTATGGATATTGCAAAGGGTCATACTTATCCCTTATCTTTAAGCCCCTTTCAAGTTATTGGGTAAGATAAGCCCTCAACAGGACGTTTACATAAGATGAACAACGAGGCACTGATTTGGAGTGGGCGGCGCCCGAAAACGTAGATTCTGATAAAGCCTTCGGATATATTTCGAGGCTGCCACACACACGAAACTAATTTTAACCACTAATCGACTTGATAAAATCGATAATGTTGGTTAAGAAAATCTTTAAAAAATATGACAATGTACTTGTGTCATTTATGCTCATTCAATTGAATGTATGAATAATTAAATGAATTAGAATATTTTTATCGTAACTACCAGTGAAAAAACTTGATTCAGATATTAAAATTTATAAATGAATTTATATTATTATTGATTCCTAATAATAGTGTATTAAAAACCGACGGAAGGATATTTTTTCATTGCTTTATTCACTAAATTATTGGAAATAAAGTGTTTAAACACTGAAATAATTTTACGATTTCTTCTTTGATCATAATATTAACTTTCAGTTTCACCCCTAAATAAAATATTCCCGAAAACCAAAAAACGTACTTAAATTAATATCATTTAATATAATAACGCTTATTAGACAGCCTTAGCTGAAAAAGAACACGTAAAGAATTAGATCGACAACCTGAAACTCTAATTCACGTAATGATCTCTTATACTTAACACGTATACATTCAAATATATACTTATAAACATGTCTTCTTCATCTCTAACCCCAACAGTTAAAAAAACAATAAAACAACCGGAAATCACGAATTCCATAAACACACTCCCTGGAAACTATAATACGCTAGAGACAGACGGGAAACTACGACATCCACCTTGACGGACATCCGAATGACCCAATAAAGACAAAGAAGATTAGGCAAAATGAGACAATGGGGAGGTAGTGTGGGGGCGTGTATCGATCCCTGCCCCTCCCAGATACGCATGGAACGGGGGCGGAGGAGAACACCACGTGACACTCCCCCGGTAGACATCCCCCGTTTCGGTCGATTATCCCGCAGTTGTTGGGGTAGGTTCAGTGGAGGGACTTCGACCAAAAGGTACTTCCAAAGAGAATCCACCGCTATTTGCATAGAAAAGGTACTTAGGAAGGAAACGGGAGGATTAAAACGACTGTGGCACTACTTCCTGAGTTGGGTGAAAAGGTGATAATGCGATACAACTCAACGACAGGATAACGCGTTCGTAGGGTAAACAGGAAAAGTCTTAGAAAACCAAAAGCGAGAACTAAGTTATGATAAGACGGTCGGCGCGCGTGTGGAAGCCTAAGAAAGATAAAAGAGTGGCCCAATTAAAAGCAAATCTTACGGAAAACAAAGAATCATAAAGGAAACTTATATCTTTAATAAGAAAGAGATTTTTTAATCGAATGAAAACAAGACAGAAATTCGGCCCTAGACATGCTGATTACTTCGCTAAGCGGCAATCTATATGCATTCCTTAGAATAAACATCCCAAAACTTCCAATAAGGGGAGAGTAACCATAAAATCATGCGGTTTCTAGCTATTCAACACCATATTCTACGAATGTCTAGGTCATAGGGAAAGATCGATAACTTTAATTATTCACGTAGGCCACGGAAGATGACCTTTACGCTTCCAGTACTGACCTATCGAGCTGCACCCACAAAGCGAAGTAATCCTCTCAGAAGAATCCATAAACGATGATATGTGCTTTAAATCGATAAGAAAACTAGACGAGAGAGCCAAATAAAACCTTTTAATCAACATAAATTAAATGTAAGAAGTTCGCAAAATACATAAAAAATAAACGAACGAAAAACTTTTTCAAATCCAATAGATTCAAAGATTGATTCGCAAAGTTAAGGATTAAATGATAAATTTATAAATATATACGAAAAGTGAAAAAAGTAAAAAACTCTATCTCTCTCCTTACATTGTAGATGGTTATAAATATAAAAAAAATTGTTTTTCTTCTGCGAAGAAACCATTCCGTTTCACCAATAGTCTTATTACAACTGTAAATCCAACCCTATTGGAAATAAACGTTCCCAATTCATTTTGTGACATCGAGCACTGCTTGGTATTCGTCGTGCGCTCCTCCAATTAAAACGACATCCTCTATAAAAGAGTTGACAGTCGGCGCTACTCAGCTACAGACTGCTCACGCGTCAACCGAGAACAACAGTACACAATAAAGATGAAGCGTATTATCGCCATTTGCCGATCAACAAATCATGTTACTAAGGATTGTTTATTCGTAGATTATAGATATATAGATATAGATTCATAGATAGAATAAAAAAGGCTGAACGTAAGGTAGGGGAGATAACGTAACGTATGTGAGAAGTATGAAGACAGATGTAGAAGAACTTTTGAATGTATTTTTGGGTTACAATTTAAATGTAACTAAATATTATATATTATTAAAAGGATCATTAAAAAAGATTGAATTCATATGTTTCGTAGATTTTGTCTCAATGTCATCACTTACCACTGAGAGTTAAACTAAAAAGGAAACATATTCGATGAACTGAAAAATAACTTTCGTGAGTAACAAATTATACTCTTATGAGGGATTGAGATAAATATCTGCAGTAAAGCATTTATAGCAAATGTTCGTCTACTTCATTTACTACATAGAGACACCGTTCGTATATTTGACAAGATATCTCATTTCTAAAAATAATGTACGAGTAAATTTAACGATATAGTGCACAACGCAATCCAAATCGAGGTACTATATATTCATAAAAATACATAAAAGGCTATAAAACAAAAACCCTTTTCCGAAACAACGTTTCATAAACCGCTATCCATTTCCACTCAAATATATGGATTGCACCAATAAAAAAACTCTCAATACCTTTTCCATTTAGCGTTTATGCACGTCGGGAATCAAAAATGTTATCGCGTGAGTGCATCCTCTTCTAATAAATGGGTCACTCGCCGGCAATACGTACGGACGACGGCGACCCTGGAATTATAAGCAATTTACAAACGCTGTTTTCCAAACACGAGTGGCTAGCCGAGTAGTTTGGCTTCTTCGTTCACATATAATCATATTTTCATCAAAGACGGGAGATTGTCGCGTGCTGTTTTCTTCGCGACCTTTGCATGAATGCAGACGAAAATCTTAGTATTACGACTTCGTAATAACACCCAGATAATTTAATTTCGAAGTGAATTCCAACTTGCAGGTATATTTTCAAAAAAATTTCATCCATTTCGAACTCAGCTGTGCTTATCGACTCAGAAATGAGTTCAAGGATAAAATACATTATCCTACAAGACGTCGAATTACGGAAATCAATTAGTTTTAAATTAGTATGGGAATCCAAAACTTTTTCGCGTTTTATTCTGCTAATTTTGATGCAAATACATTATAATATTCTCATGAGTTAATTCGAATATTAAAGTGGGAATATTAAAGAATAATATTCGTATCTTTAGTTTCTTTATCTCACAGCAAGTAAACATTATAATTATGATGAACGATACATAATACTCGCCTCGTTAATCGACTAAATATACAGTAAAAACTGGAAGCTAAACCGTGTTAAAATTTCCGTTAAATTTCACTGTAGAATATTTATAAATTAATAAACACAATTCACTATGTTCTCAGAACTGCTTCACAAACACTGCTTACGTGAAAAAAAACACGAAATAATTCTCATTGAACGAACTCGTACATAGTTACACTTCGACCCTTCAACAGCGAACCGCAGAAACTATATAAAAGATGCACTCCCGTATCAATAATTCCAAACAAACAAACACAGGAGACAAACGGAACCGGCTCTCTCTCAAAAACACAAAGAGAACAGCGGATGGATTCTGCAAACAATGCGAACCAATGATACGGGAAACGCCGTATGACAAAGAGTAGTATCCAGCAGCGCTACAACAGTTCACATTACACATCACCTGCGAACAATTCCAAGCAGTAGAAGGTGGAAAATCGCCGATCGAAGCACACCCTCATGTTCATTCCGAAAGGGTCCATGAGGAGGGAGTAGCTGGAATTCCACGCGCCCTCTTATGAAATGCTACGGAACTCGGGCGCAAGTGTGTTCGCGTGCGATGGCAGTTTCGTCATTCGGAAAAAGAGAACGACGAGCAAATATCCTTCCACTGTTACTCAACGCGACTGCCGCTGTTTTACGCGCATCTTCAAGGTGAAACCAGAAGAGAGATTAAAAGTGGTGATAATATTCGGGAAAAGGTATTATGCGTAGTAGCAGGGCATTCGTAACGATAAGGTAGAACGGGTTAAGTAGAAATCGTACAGAATTAGCTTCAAAGTGATTTTCTATTATTAAAATGTTGTTTTTTTGGGAATATAAACGACGTTCACGTATAGTATATCTCCTGCTGAAAGGTTTCGCAGAAATGTATAAACGTTCATTTGATACACGTAAATATATAAACATCGTATTCTAGTTAAAATAAACAAAATGTACTCCCAGCGAAGGATGATTCGTCTTGCAATTCAAAGTTATTGTTAATTCAGAGTAAGCAATAAAAGCTCATAAGCAAGACAATCAAACTTACTTAACAGCACTTAATAACCTACGGGTAAAAGGGAGTAAAAAATAAAATAATCGAGTCGATTTCACTCGTGATATCGACTTTATCTCGATTGAAACACGCAAAAGTATTCAAATGAGCATATTTCAATTACTCTACATAGTTTCCTCATTCATTCGAGAGATACGAAAGCTAAGCTTCCCTATAAATGCCCACTATTCATATTCTAATTACCAAACGCAATAATAACTCTTACTAACGGATAGGTTTGTGCCCAAGGCTGAATTTTACAGTCACTGAACCGAATAAATTGGAAATTAATTTAAAACCGAATAAAATAGAGTGTAAATTCAAAACATAATCGTAGTTTCGCTTACATAGTTGCTCAAAACATATCTTTCAATGAATTTCTTTAATAAAAATTCGATATTGATGGTCGAATTCATATACACGAATTAAGAAGTATTTGTGCTAATTTACGTGTGAAATAAACATCGAATTTCTAATCCTAAAACGATAAACCGAGAAAAAGATAACTCAAATTGAAAGGAATGTGACATTAAATCACTCAAACCTTTTAATATCTTAATCATATAAAGTGTTTTATGTACATGACACGAATATTAAAGAGCTAATTGGAAAAAAATGTTCGCGCATCGTGTCAGACAATGTTTGCCTTCCGGTCAATCATTCAATACTCGTGGTTTTGTAATGCTACGCCCATTAAACAACGAAGCATCGTTTGCACCTCGATACACAATCGCGTGAATGCAACTTATTTTTATTCCGCCTAGCACTTTTGCAATCCTACGATTGCTTTGATCGAACACTCAGAATGTCTATAGTTAAACGTGATTTTTTCATAATTTTCACGTAGAATCATTCGGAATCAAAATGTGAGGGATGTGGAATAAAAGTAACTATATCCAAGTCATAGAAACAATGGCTGAATCCTCACTCGGTAAGGACAAAAGTGTAAAATATTTTCCTTTGTCGTATGGCCTCTTCGCTTCTTCACCTTCGAGCCAAGAATTCTTACGGACGATTAGCCCCCTTCATGGAATGGAATTCGTCTAATAACCAATGCATTGGATGATTTATTTTCAGTTTCAGTTTTTCAGAAAACAGTATTGATACATCAAATCTTCATCAGCTGTCTAATTACTTTTCATTATAATATTTATAATTGATTGATCAGTATGAAAAGCTTTTGATACTATTATAGTTTTTTGTATTCATTTACGAATATAATTGTTAAGCCTGCGCTGTGTGTATGTGGTGAAACTTAAGTAGAATATAGAATTCAAAAACTCTAACAATGTAGATGGGATACTATATTGAGGAAATTTTAAACTCTTAAATAGCCGAGTTATTTTTTCATAATCTTTTAATTAAAGAGATGGGTCCAATCAGAGATGTGAGGGAATTCAACTTTATAAATAAGATATAGGTTATCGGTTTTCAAATAATAATTAAAGGGTAGTTAGGCATGTAATCCTACAATAATCTAGCTCACACTAAGTACTCTTCAATGAGATACAACATTCACCAAATTCAGAAAAAGAAACTTAAATATCGAAGGCAAGGGAATTTTCTCTCGCATTCAAGATTATTAATCATAAAACTTAATTAATTTTATTAAAAGAATTGAAAAGAAAATATGTAATTTCTCATATTGATTCGGAGATTTCGGTTGTCCTCATGCATTCTTTAAATTCTAATTCGAGGCAACCTACTCATTATGATTTGGACGATTATTACAATGAATGCTCATAAAACTTAAATTTTTTTATGATAGATAAGAATTTCTTATGCGAGAAAGATTCTATTACACATACGTTCAATCCTCTATAACGGTAAACATTTCGTATTTACCTATCTTTCAAAGATTTTTTACCCGAGTGCTGAAGAAGATCAGGCACACCCAAGAAAGATTGAAAAACGTAAAATTAATTACTGAAGGCTTAGTAATAGTAAAAGCATTGGGTTGATGGAAAAGACAATCACCTGAGTGTAGAATTCGAGGAGGAAAGACGGCAATGAACAGCAAATACTCATAGAACGAGTGTTTGCTCAGCGAAAGCAACGGTACTTTGTAGTTTCGGCGAAATGACGCACCTTTAAGAATTTGAGGAAATTTACATGAGATAACTTAAGGCGAGGCTTCAATAGATCATAAAGAAGCATTGATGCAAATCGCGTCATTAGCATACTAGAAAATGCATGAGATGCCGAAAGACCCTGCCTCGCCCTGCATTCATAGCAGTTACATTCTTGTTCGCTGATATAGAGAAACAAGACAATGACAATATTTTTCGGTTGAGTTAAAAGTAACAGAACAATAGGATTTTGTAGGTTCAAAGAAGAAAAACATGATTTACAACGTGAATTATCTATCGGACTACGAAGTTTTTAACAAAACGATCAAAGATAATTTTCAGAAAAAGAAGAGTATCAATTCCTATGCTGATGCTAGGTTCTGACAACTTTGACAATTGAAGAGATAATAGTTATAAACGTGACACTTCCACAAGAAACACTTAAATTAATTAAGGAACATAAGAAACAATTATGACCCAGTAAAATACATGATTACGTTGAATCTAATTTTAACGAGGCTAGCAGAAATAATACGTAAGATTTTCATGAGATTTGATCAAATCATTACATTGTTCAGGCTTATAAGATTGAAAGTCTTCGGGATAGGAATTCTAAAAAGTGAGATCAAGTGTTCTAATTTTAATCTAAATGTATGCATGGATAATATGAGAATACAGGCAAGTTAATGCGTTAAGGCAAGGATAGATAAGTAAAATTGAGTTTTTAATTGTATTTTTATCCAAAAGATAGGGGCAAGCTGAAGTAATATTGTTGAATTCGTACCGGAAAGATATTTTAATACGCACGGCTTTGATGGATCAGATAAGTTTACATCGTAATGAGGATATGATACATAAGTTTACACAAGGGCCCACGTAAATAAATCAGAATCAAATGATTACGCTTAAAATTAACGAAAATTCTTGCGTAATTTTTAAAATTGTAGTATACAACAGGAGAGCATTGTCTGCATGGTCACTCCATCACGAATGGCTATCCATAAAAGGTGACATTTCTGTGAAAAGAAAAACCTTTTCCAGAGAACACACTAGGATGTGAACAAGATGTGTCGGTATAGAATCTGTGGAAGATGGCAGCTCAGGTATACGGAGAAGGACGATAAAGAGTTCTAATTCAATTTTCCACAGCGCCGTGGAAAACAAACTGAGAAGAATGACACTTGAAGGTGTTCGATAATGGATGGAATGGTAGCAAACGGAAATTGTGGAGAACTCTTTTGAGCCAATGAAAACCAAGATTTATCCACGTCCATTCAAGAGAGAGCGTTCCGCAGAACTTTCTGGAATTGGTGAGTTTAATTTAAGGAAAGTTTCGCGTCAACTTCGATTCTCGAAAGTAATTAAACTAAAGTAATTAGTGATTGCATTAGAGAAGACAAACAACCAACAATTTTACTGTTACAACAGAGTCATCTATATAACATTTAAACTTCCCATACACCACGAAGTTATTATTAAAATATCAAAACTTCTAAAATTATATTAGTATACATTTTCAACATTTCTAAAATTCCAATATTGGTTTTTTACCTATAAAAACTTAATATTTCGCATACTACCACTACACAACTAATTGATAGATTTACATCACTATTGTTATCATTAATATTATCGTTACGAATAGATATCAGTACGATGTCAACAGAATATCTTGTAGACTCACAACAATTAAAACAAAGAAATATTTATCAAATTATCATCTAAAATGGTACTTAATTGCCTTTCCCGTAAAATGGACAAATTCCCTTCGCATTATTTGTAATGCAAATGCTTTCTTAGACGTAGTTATAGACTCAATAAAAAGCACTGATGATTCCATAGCAACATTATCGATTGTTGTACAAACATTTTTCATCTACGATATTCCTCGTAAAGAAAAAAGAAGCTTCTGGCGTTAAACAAAAGAACACAGACTAAAATAAGTACGAATTCGGAATTCAGGAAGAGGTAGATAGCAACCGTTGACCGGCTGAGTGCACGATAAAATTTTTCTTTTCGCCTGACACCATGGCTAAGAACAAACTTCTTTCCTGCGACGCAGGAATTCATGAATTATGACTGCCGATGATACGTAGAAGATTTCGCCACCTAATTTAAGATTCTTCGAATAAATGTACATAAATGTATAAATTCCTTGCGCGTTTTCTGAGATTTCTCACTTTCCATACGGAGCACGCAATACTCGTCTCTCAGGGTATCGAGGAATAATAAAAAAAAACTTCTGGACTACAACATTCTTAAAAAAGACATTTTTGATTCAAATATAAAATCTACATGAGTTCCGAACCACTTGAATTACATTAAATTCCGAAAAGATTGAAATAAGACCCTTGATAAATATCCGTATCATTTGATGGTAGCAACTAATTCCGTGACCAAATCATAGTACGATTTATTGCAGTTGGTAACGGAAATGGAATAACGCTTTGTCTTGTGCAAATCTGGATTGGTGGGACACCTGAGAGTTTTAATGTAAAGGTTAGCTCCTGTTAGCATCTCCGCAGGGCAGATGCCCTCGTGTTGCTGGGAACGCTAATAGACGCAAGTGCTCTTAGCGGAAGGTGTATAATAGGAAGCGTGCTGAGAGGAGGAACTTATGGGCCAAAGGAAGGACGGAATGGATCTACTCCTAGTTCAGACGGAATATGTATTTCAATGGCGCCTGAGCGAACGCTTTTTTTATTGTCGCCACATGTTCCAATATGGCGTCAGATTAAGCCTGGCCTAGACCACGAGGTCGCTAGCTTTTATTCCTCGCCGTCCACCAGATCTCGAGGTGACAAATCGAATATTAAATTTAGGAGAGATTATTCTTATCTTATCCGTTATAAAAGAAGAAAGATTCAAAAGAAACTTTAACTGTTATTGTTTCGATATTCGGATAATGGCTGCTTAGTCTAGTGAAAGATTTACGATCGTCAAATCCTGCTTCGAAGCGAAATATATAGTAAAATAGATCTATTTTCAGATTACAATGACTTAATTGCGAGGATGGATATTGCATCTTCAACACTTTCAAATTAAATTTATTGCTTCAAAAACTATGCTATATAATTAATTTTGAATAATATCACGAAAACGCTACGCTCTTTACAGTAAAATTTCAACATCACATAATATGCTTTGAATAGTTCAGGGGAAGAGTTGAACTGGAATGGATTATGCTAAATATATGGTGATAATCAAGCGAAATACACATTAATACTTGTGTAACTAGGATAGAGAAAAATTGCGGATTAAAACAAAACACGACGTATTGTTAATATTAAAAGGTTTGAAGGAAGGGATTGCAAAATTCCCATTGAGACTAAATAGAGTTTTAATAGAATTTTAACAAAACGTAAAAATATAAACGAATTCTACCTAATAACGTAGATGAACACATCAGTGTCATTAGAACCACGACCTTTTCTCTATTAACCCTATACAATAGAGAATGATTTAACATAAAATCATAAACCTTTTAAATGATAAAATAATAATTACCATAATGACACATACATTAAAATCTTCCACTAAAAATATATTGGATTCGAACCCTATTTTTAACTAAGCCTAAAAAAACATCGCATACCGTCGAAATTAAAGCTTCAATTGATAATGATCGATAACAATCCAAGAAGAATAACAGAATCGATATCCCTGTAACTAAGAGAGATTTACAATGGAATAACATCCCTTATTATTGACTATTACTATCATTGTCGCCTTAAATAGCTGAACGTATATGGGTTATTTTGCGAGACGTAGCCCACACGGAAGGGGAGTTACATAACAATTGAAGATGAAAACGAAAAGAAGATGAAGATGAGGAAGAGGATGCAAGGAGAGTAGGGATAAATAAAACAAGGTCGAATTCATCTGGGAGTAGCGCTGGGGAGAGTAAATGTCAGAGGAGGGGAATACTACGCGGGAGTATATTGGGATGCGAGAGGGGGGTCCAGCAATCTTGCTATACTACGAACTGTACCGAAACGATATCGTGTGTTATGGAAAGTCGCACTCCGAGAAAATGCTCTTCACACTTTCATGCTCATGCTCACGGACGTTTTCTTCGAGAGCATTTCGTAATTTCTATTTAGACGGTTGAGTCGAAAGTTTCTGCGCTAAAATACCTTAAGAAAATTCATGTACTTATTAAATGATTAGCAGAGTGTATAGGAATTATTAAAGTTGGCTTGCATAATTTATATCCTTTGTATACAGTTTAATATCTCTTCAATGAGTAAACTAGAAACGTTTCCGTCCTTAACAATCAAATTCTACGAGGTTTAATAGCATTAACGAGATTTTATAACGCTCAAATCAATTAACAATCCATAATTTCAATTATTTGACAACGCAACAATTGTAAGCTTCGAATAGGGTTATTCCAAAAACGATTCTTACCCTCCGTCTAACAGTAATATGATTTTTGAGAAATAAAACCGATTTATATGAGTTCCCAATAGAAATAGCAACATTCCCTTCGATACAGTTTCAGGAACAACAAATTCTTCTCGACAACAAACAAATAACCATCGTGAACTAACATGTCATATCGCTTTAAGGTACGAAATCGTTTCGATGGGCTTAAAATCTAATTATAAACGCTCACACTACTAATTAATCTGGGAATTAAATAGCGCATCAAACCCATCCAGAAGCTATTTATCCTATACGTCACGGGGTTGGATGTAAGCGAGTCGCTGTTTACATGACGACAGCAATTACCGAGTCATTGCATAAAAGGAAGGTGATATTAATTTAAACGGAAATGAGTTCCGTCGTGGAACACGGATAATTTACTTATATACGGTTAACGATGCTTCATTGATTCGGTGTAATGAGTAACGAAGGGGTGTTAAATTTACGATACAGAGACGTTGAAGAGTGATATGGCCCATAGAGGATAACCTTATGATTAATAGAAGATGTTTACAGAACTTTCATTGTTAAAATGATCGTATGAGATTGGATTTTGGGTATGAAATATAACCAACCTACGTGTTAGAAGCGTGAATTAACTACAAACGAGAAATTTAATTACGTTTGTGGAAAATTAATGCTGAATATTTCTTTCGAATTTCCAGCCGTAAAACGTTAGAGGAACATAGACAAATTTATAAAAAATTATACGTCAATTAACATTAATCAATTTGTTAAGGAATAAAGACTAAAATTAATGTAAAACAACCAATAATTACAAATGTAAAAAATACATAGGTAGCTATGACGCTAACTGACGCGCTTTAAAATTTACTTTGATATTGATTATAGTATAAATAAGACAGTATCATAGAATAAATTCAAAGAATTTGACTGAAGAAACAAAAATTTAGCAAAATATTATTAAAATATTACGATGATTCGATTTCCTTCCGTAACAGTTACCTTATAGCATAATATATACAGCCTATATCACTATGTATTGAATGCTTATATACTCAGAAAAATTATTTATTCGAAACCTTAATTTTTATTCATTTATAGTTTATTCCACCTTAAATTCCAGTAATATACATATTCACCTTTCGGTGAGGGTATTTAGCCTCCTTGGAGCTTAAAAAATCTCCGAGGAATCAATTTACGATTCATGATTGACACTTTTCTTAAAGAATTATCTTCAGAATTTATCGGCACTTAATTATTCAACATTTAATATTTTAAGCCTTAAGATCAAAAACACAAAGGTTAAACAGAAAAGTAAAACAGCAAGATTTCAACTTCAACGTTTAAACTTTGCATTCAAGTCGTCAAGAACACATCGTGTTTTATTATATTAACTTCCTTTCACCCACTTTCAGATCATTAAATTTCACCTCTAACGCAAGAAATATATACGATAAATGACTGTCATTTAACGGACATTTTGTGAACTAATATTATTTGATGAGAGCAAAAATTCTTTCGTAAACAGCTTCCATGGCGACAGACCGACCATAACTCTAACAGAACGGAACTTCGTTCATTAAGTTATTAAGTAACTTTGTTTATTAAATTAAAGAGAGAAACGAAAAAGAAGCATATTCGATGCTTCGTAATGAAGGAATAAGTCTTGCCGTACGAGCTGACCAAACAATAGTACATACAACCACCCATAACAATTCTTCAGACGAGAACTTTCGAACTTTATCGAGTTAACATTTGTACAAAGAGGAAATCTAGCAAATAGCTTCAACTAACCAGTGAAAATACTTTGCAGTATAGCTCTCGGCAGAGGACTTCTACGATACGATTCCCAGAAAAGGGATAATTTGCCAGCGGCCTCCTCGAATCTTCTCCACAGATCCATTGTGCCGGGGATTTCGCTAAGCAGATTTTCAATCCGAACGGCAGACGGTGAATAATGAGCAGAACAGGAAACGTATGAAACGGGCGGCACCCAACACTATTCACTGTGGGATTCCATCCGCAACGGAAGCACATGGCTTAAAAACGTCTGCCGATGAGAATATGTTCTTTCCCATCTCCGCGTGCATATTGCTCTGCAGGCAACTTGTGTCACTCAGGCGATAAATTTGCGACACGCATTAAGAACACGTGATCTCAAACGAGGGAGGAAACTAGCAACCGGAGGCCGGTGTATTGCATACTTTCAAGGGCAACGGAAGAGCTACGGAAGGTATCTCGCGCTAACAGATCTGCTAATCCTTGGATTATTAATCGATGGATTATAAACGATCGATTCCATCCGAGACGAGCAAGCATTGATGGACAAAGATAAAACAAAATGCTATTTCTCCATTCCAATTGTTGGGAACCACACCTTTATTTCTAACCCAGAAAGAATATTTAAGTCAAATACAATACACATGCAAATGTTCGTAAATTCACTAATGATAACTTTGAATCTATAATAGAGGAGTAATTAAATTAAACTCCTACACGTAAGTGAATAGATAAGTGGGTAGTTTCCAGCAGTTTCCATGGTGATAACGTTGACTTGCCTGGTGATTCTACTGGGACTATCCATCTATTATTATCCATGATAAGTAGATAACATAACGCCAACTACCCGTGAAAGACGAGATGTTAACATACATATTAATTATAATCATCAATTCCTGAGAGTAAACTTTAACATTCGTTACATGTACATTATACGTATGTTATGTAGTATAAATAGCGTCAAGTCTATCAAGGTTTTTCATAGGCCTTCATGGCTATTGCATCAATCTTTTATACCTCTATTGACGATGCAATCCTACTTAATATGGAATACGTAACTGATAGACTGACTCATCTTTTGAGTTAGTTTCAATTATTTTTCTGGAATAATTCTTCGCTTGAATAAAAATGCCCGTCTCTTCACCAAGCTACAATTATTAAAACGAATGAGTTTCAAAAATTGAAATTTTTATTGATTACAGAAAAGGTTACATTGCAAACAAATCATCAGAACAACAACAATTCATCAACAATGAACCCACTATAATTCATATTACGCTATATATATTTTTCATTTCGAGAAAGATATTTAAAACATAATTATGTATAAAGTTAAACAGAAGTGAAAAATAACGACATGACTGAGAATCGAACCCAGGTCTCCCACTGGCCGGGCAGGTGTGCTGACCATTACACCACCATGCCGCGTCAATTCCCTGTTTTTGGTGATGATAATTATATATTGTTTGATTAAGAAGTAGCATTTAAGATAATTCATAATCTAAAGAAATTGCATCGAGAAATCTTAACTCTCCATAGCGTGTAAAGAAGCGTAGAAACGTGCTGCACGAGGATAGTTTTCGAACCGCTAATCCGCTAGACAACAGTTCGAAATAGCATCGATCAACTCTGCGGAAAATCATCCAGACACGTTGATTCGTGATTCCCACGAGATTTACATTACGAAAGCCCATAGGGTATCGAAACAGACGCACTTCGATCAACTGTTCAATTTCAGCCATAGAATGCGAAATGCAAATTCCATTTCGTGGGAAGGGGTTTGCAGATCAAAACACGTGCCGACGCCATCCAGAAGCAAGGGTAGTAGCTGCGCAACCGAAAGCCAATTAAAATATTTCACGCGGAGAGCATATCGCTTGAGGATACGGCACGGAAGAATAAAAAAATTTCGCCCGAAATTCAATACAGTCGGAGGTGGTGATAACTCGATGTGAGTGGAAAAATAAGAATGGAAAAATTCCTTCCAATTTTCCGGTAGCTGAGGTGAGAAAAAGAGAATGAATTTTGAATGTGAAGAGAATGCCGTGAGTTTTCGACGGGGGAAAGAATGAATTCTATCTCTGAAAAACAGTATGTAAGATTGAAGAACGACACCTCCGTTTGCAGATCGATATAAAAAACCTCTATTAAAAAATCTTGATCGTTTTTACGTGAAATCTCATTTCCCGCTCTTTTTTCTGATTACGAAAGGCACTAAAAGAAATCAAATGAATACAGCGAACTTAATTTTCTAGGCGATTAAAGGTTACGGAGTCCCCTCAATTATAATAATTCGAATTAAATTGCGATAAGTTTGGGAGGAAACGGGAATTTGGATTAAATATATACTCGAGAATAAGCAGGAAATTTAAGTTTACGTGGTTAACTTTGGTAACTAAGGTAAATAAATCCGATATAGCTTTCGAGAATCGATAACACGATTAATAACTTTTGTGTTTCCAAACCAGTTAAGGATATATTGACATTAAAAACTTGTTGAACTTCGAAAAACATCAAATAATATACATAATGTACATCAAAGTATGAGAAAATTTTTAAGACAACGAATTTAATTAACATCATTAGCTTGAATCCATGAACAAAATGTACACAATCCTATATACAGAAATCCTAGATACAGAAATCCATACAATATACTGACATGAAAAATTATTCGGTGAATGATCGAATCGAGTGTTTTAACACTAGAACAGCGGGAAACGGACACCCCCCAAGAACAGCGGAAGGTGTCCTCAGGACACCTACACTTGCGCTTCTTTTAAATTGAATGAGGCAGTCGTATTTAAATTTCTAGTCTTTCCTTATAAGCTTAAAAATTAATAACTAAGTATGGGTACTTATTTATCGGCAGATCATGAGGTAAATAGTTGCTACATATTTAATATAGAAATTGTTGTTGTGTTCAATCAATTTCATAAGATTCATATTCCGATATAAAAATATACAGAACAGTAAAGCCAGAAATAAATTATATGAATAAATTAATATAAAGCCTTTTCGAGATAAAATAATTATTTGCTTGAATAAATTTTGAAAATTACCCGATTTTATCAACAATTTACATGGGGTACAAGAAAAAATAAACTCGCGTAATAAAACTTTACCGCTTCACGTACCTTCCTTTGATTTTATTTCACAACAAAAAGACTAGAAATAAGGTTTAAGACACAAACTGGACCTTAAATGTTATTTGCATACGCAATTATATTAATTTTTCTTTTTTAGCACAATGATGCTGTCACGAAATAATTACTCCACAGAATCCTTCCACGAAGCTAATACATAAATCTTCTTGATGTTACAGTTTCTATTGACCTATTCCTTGCACTTCTTACACTTATCTGATGCTTTATTTCACTTGTATTTTCTTTTGAACAGATATCGGTGGCTTCATTGGATGATGTCTCGTGCATCAAGTGTTTACTTAGGTCCTTTTTGAGATCTCTTTAGACAGCTTAGGTTTTACTTTGTTTATCTGCGATTCGTTGCAAGAATCTATATCTGGTTATTTGGCGACCTCTTTTCTGCTTGCAAATAACCTATACATTGACTTCTGCTAGATAAATTTTTATGTAAAAAGAATGCATTAGGCAACGTCGTGAGTCTGTCTCACCGTGTGCCTACGCGCCATTTGGTCCACTGCGCCGCTTTTTGTACAATTATGGTATGTCACCGCGTCTGATTTTCTTGTACTAATACTGTCAAATACGACATTAAAAAGCATCTAAATCGCGAGAAGAACATGTTTATTCGGTTTAATTTTATAAACAAGGATTATTCTTCATTTTTCGACAACATCGGAATTCACTGCAGATTTTTGCTGGTTTTCAACTCCAGCGACTCTCATCACAATTTGTTCCATGTTCCAAATAAAAAAATACCTGCCTTCTTCAGCCTTTTAAATAGTTTCTTTAATTTAAAATAATCATCGGTCATTAGGTTAATTCCTTTCATAAGAAAAGGTCCCATCAATATCATAACCACATGGTTCAGGAAGATGGCCTATCCTCAAACTCGACAACTTATGAAAATCCATTCAATGCATATTTGGAATTAAAATCTATTACAAATCGAAACTTAAGTACATATTTATCAGGTTTATAAAGAATAAATTGTGTGAATAGACATCTACGCTTTCTGGGAAAAAGGTGATCATTCACCGTCACTTTTGTAACGGGATTGTAGCAAGCCTGGCAATATTCAATGAGTGAGTGTCACAAAAAGATATAAGGCAAATTAGTCAATTGCGAAAATAGAAATGGGAAACGTATCTTATAAATTGAAATATTAGAAAATATAAGGCAAAATGTTTCCAACTCAAATCATCATTAGAATTGCTACCTCAAATTTTTATACATAACAATATAATTTATTAATTTTAGAGAACGGGGACAAAATAATAGCAAAAAGCAATATTATCTCAAAGTACATTCGTAAGAGCTTCTAATATAAAACAATGAAGGTTTTATCATAAGAAATAATAGTAAATATTACGTAGGTGTCCTGAGGACACCTCCGCTGTTCTAGGGGGTATGTGGTAGGATCTCCTATTAAAATGTTCCAATAATTATAAAACTTGGTAGAAATACGCAAAATATTAAATAATTAAAAGTCACGAAACGATTTTTTTCTATGATACAAATTACAAAAATGGTGCGTTTTTTTCATGGGCGAGGTGTCCTGAGGACACCCTCCGCTGTTCTAGTGTTAAATTCCCTTTAAAAAGCAGCTATGATACGAGTCGAATCCTCAACAGTCAGTCTGACGTTTGGGCAAACAAGACAACCACCTCAGGCGTTTTTGGGGTCCGTAATTGGTGGAAGGTTACCACATCCAGGGAAAATTTCCGTGTCAGGTAGTCACTGCCAGCGTTCCCGACCATTTAAGTAGATCGAAAAAATTCCTGGAACAAGAGAAAACTTTGCCCGAAACTCTTCAAACTTTTTAAGTTCCTACTGGAAGTTGAGGATCCACGGTTTACCTGAACGATAACCTATCACGGAATCTTTTAGCCACAAACAAAATGTCAGGATTGATTTCTATGGAAAGTTAATTATAGTAACAATTAATTGGATGGAATAAACAAATTAATTATCTTCTATTTCCCGTATTGTTTTACGTTTAAGAGTGACTGTGCATTTAAAGGATAGTAGAATATAAGAAATACGATGCAAATAAAAGTACTTAATAATAACAATTAATTCTTACTTGAAATTTACAAACTAAAACATAACTAACCATTTCGAAGACGTAAGACGAGGTTAACTTTTTCTTACAACACTTATGCAATACGATAAGGTAGTTCGCATAAATTTTAGGAAGCACGATTCAAACAAACGTAAAAGTGATGAATTCATAGCACGCTTCCTCTATTTAAAGTTGGGAGTAATTAAGAAATTATTCTAGTAACCACTTTCCATAAAAGATGTTAGTAAAAATAATAATGAATTTTATTATGGAAACATCTTCATTGTTAGTTTAGATTTGAAACAAACGTTAACGTTAATCGTATTATCATTTTCACTCGATTTAACCGATTGTTATATATGCGATACCACGAACAAACAATACGAACATGCTTTGAAGGAGGAAGAAAATGTAAATTTCTTCGGATATTATATCCCTATCAAACTTCAAAAACGTCCAAACTTTCGAGAAAATTTACACAGAGAACATGCAAGATATTTCGCATGGCTATGAAGAGAGAGGAAAGAATGGGGTCAAAGGATCATCCTAGATTTAGGATAGAGTCGTCTTCTCAAGAACGTGATGTTAGGGCAACGGATTATTGTAAACTCTTTTCGTCTAAATCACGACTTGGCAGGCTCTCCTTGGAATAATAACATCGTAGAAGAAGGCTGATCAAAATCAGTGACCTTCATCTGTTTTGGGCACTTCTTGGCACAGATGAAAGCAGCAATAAGAATTTTCTCGTCATAAAACCACACTTGCTTCTTTCACTAGTCTATTGCTACAGCACTATAACAAGCTATATGAATATTATAGAGATCAAAATAAATGCACTGTGACATCATTGACGTATAATATACACATTAACATGAGAATTGTGTAATTCCTTCGTGAACTTTAAAGGAAATCTCAAAGAAGACAAAAATTTAAGAATACATAAATCGTAATTAGTTTTTATAAAAATCCTTCATTCAAAAAGGGAGGGTAGAAGTTTATATATATTGATCTTAGGTTGATATAGATTTTATATGAATAAGCTTATAGTAAAATATCAATCAATTATGCAACCAGTAATTGAAGTGATTGAAAAATACTTCTCACAGAAAATATCTTCATCACACCCTCCATTGTTGCACATAATCGGATTAAAAAGATTTCACAACTCTACTTTCCACATAAACATCCTTATCGGTAATTGAATTTTCTTATAATGTTCTCACAATGTACTTTCTTCTCCTTAGAAAAATAGTTACAACCACAATTGAAAGCTTCATTCAGGTTATCCATTGAAGATGTCAGGATAGGCTATCTTGAAAGATAAACAGTGCGCTTTCGATAAAATGAAATATTATCTTCAAAACGTCTGATAACATGGTCTGAAGTTACATCAGGCAACCTTCGATGGTGACTCAACCATTGAGCTTAATATCAGCGTCTGCAGAATCGACCCTTGTCACAGCCATATTTCTTAAGACGGAGAGAAGTGGAAGAACGTATAAAACTCGCTACTGCGCGTTTAGTGGTATTCGTAGTACATAAGGCAGCTATTGCTTTTGATGACAATTGTGGTGGTAAAAAAAGATGTTGCACCGTTAAGATACTACCAGGATTGGTATACATCTGAACGGACCTCTTCGCGAGTTTCTACATTTCTATCTTTGGGAAAAAAATCGGTTCATATGATTGATATAGATTAATTGTAAATCTGTAGAAAGACTTGTTAAGAGCTTGACTACGTTATAGCCTGATTGATATATGACTTTTTACGTGGTAAAAGAGTCCGTGATAACGTTCAAGGCATGAGGCCTCAAGAGATGTTATGCATACGACATCTTACTAATTATGTGCACAAGACAGAAGCTATTTAGCTTGGCTTCTAACGTATGAAACGAGGGAGACGATTTTTCAAGTTTTGAAAACCATGACAACGATCAACTAATTGACACAGACGACATTTCAGATTTCATTTACTACTATTCGACTTACTCCTATAATAGATACAATAACTCAATAACCAAGTATATTTTCAATACTAGGCGACTCAAAATTAAAAATTAATCCTTTGTGACATAAGAGAGAAAATCTACTACACAATTCACGCATAAGAGATGTAAATGCGTCACATGTTACATCTGTGCTTCGATTTTACGACCAGCGATAAAAAGGTAATGAGTTTGTGAGATGGTAATTCGAGGTGTGCGTTACTTAAGATTCTGGATGCAGATTCAAGAGATCTGATATGCATGCACGTTGAAAGAGACCGTGCGAAAATAGATAATTGTCTTGTTTACACCTCAAAGGTGTATGAAATAGGAGCATTGAATATACGAGCATCGAAACTCAGGCAAAACGAAGATCAAGTTCGATTCCCAATGTACTCCCATATAGACAGAATTGTTCCAAAACGATTTTAAAAAATCAGAGAGCACTCGATTTTCATATCGAAACGAATTTTTAAGGAGATTACTGGAAGTGTTAGCATGTTGAGCAAATGAAAACAAAAATTATCACTGTGATTATTATGTCGCCATATTATTATGGAACTGTTGGCTTTGGTAAATAAAATGAACGACAAACAGTTCTTGCTCCAATAATGGGAATATTTTAGATAAAAGTTATTTATCGAGACAGAATTCCTAAACAGATTCACTTAGAAGAAAAGTACTAATTATAATTTGACAATAAACTTTAAAAAATATTTATATATATTTCTTTAATGATAAAACATTCTGATGGATAGAAGTTACAAAAAAATTCTTTCAGTAAATAATTTATAACGAAATAATATTAAATTTTGAATAAAATAAATTGACCTGATGATGGCATATGAGCCGAAACCGGTCCTTCAATAAAAAATGCCCTGTGGAAAATACGAAGTACTCTTTTCCCTTCAACAGAGAATGTCGTTCCACGAAGTGCGGCCATCCACGATAGAATTTAACATGAAATTTTTTTTAATGAAAAAGGAGTAGCGTATTTCTTCCTTTTCAAGTTGAATACATACATATTCAGCAAAACATAAGAAACAACTACATTCTCCTTTAGAAGATACACATCTCAACTGTATGAGAATAAAATGAAGGGGTTAACAAGGTAAGTAATCAGAATTACCAGATGTTTCAGAAGACAAAAATGTATGAAATACGAATAAAAAAGATTGGCACGGCTTAAAAAAAAAAACAGAAGATTCCAAAAATCAAAAGACATAGTTGACGAAGGCATTGATGATCAAAATAAAAAGGAAAGACTTCTATCAAAGGAATTGGAAATCCTCCCAATCAAAGGAAGAGAGAGAGACGATCATTTCGCCATAGAGACGGAGGAGGGGAAAAAATAAACAACTACAGCTAAAAGAACGCGATCGGAATGGGATCGAATTTTCATGATGAGAATGAAGAAATGGAAAGAAAGCAAATGGGTTGAGGGCTGAAAAGGGGGAGGGGTGCGTGTGTAATGAGAGGCTGGCTGGGGAGTGGGGTATCACGTGACACGAGTGGGCTAAAGGCATCCATGTTGGACAGGTTAGGGTCACACGTTTTAGACGGCGTCGACCAGATCCACGCCCTCCGCCCCTTGGAGTCACACGGGTTCCGAAGGGAGAAACACGAATTAAACTAGAGTAGAGATCAAGTAATGAGATTGATGAATTGATACTCACTCATGTATTTATACTATTAAATAGGTATTTATATTATTCTTTGACAAAAAATAAAGATGTCTCGAGCTGATTATTAGAAGAAAAAAATGTTCTATGAAATGGGATGAATCAAAGGAAAGGAAATAGCAAAAAAATAATAAATAAATTGACTACAAACTTCCTCCTACATTAAGGTACATCTTCTGGAATGCATTTCCACAAAAAGATTAACAAATCACTTAAAATGAATCATTTTCTCGTAAAAGTTAGATTTTAGGTATTCAAAGCTTCTTCAAAAGAATAAATGCATTCGTACTCAAAAGGGTAAAACGGTATTTATTGAAATAACGATACCTATAAATATAAAATAAAACAATCAAAGTTGAAAGTCATTCAAAGAGGCCTTAACTTTGTAAAATTTCATAGCAGAAATACTGGTGAATAACAGCAAAAATTCTGTAGAAAAATAATCAACTTTTTTCATACTCTATAATTTTCAATATAATTCGCCATGCTTACTTTATTAAGATTACTTTGATGGAGTCATCAATTTGTGGAATTATTCCATTAAGAGACATTGAAAGTTGAGGCCCTTGTGTATTATTGGAGTACAGATTAGAGGTAAAGACGGAGGTTGTATTATTACGTTGACTGCTGATGGCGCAGCCTCTGGAGCCAGAGAGATGTGCCTTGGAATGCGTCTAAATTCATCCATCAACTGCTAGATGCGAGCCGAGAGCATACAGAGCTATCCATCACTAGCCACAGTTTGTAACAACCGACCATCCAAAGACAAATTTCTAGTTGACATTAATTACATGACTATTAACAGAACACGAAGTTATCACCTTAAAAATATCTAAGTAACAAATAAACTTAGCTAATAATTATACCTCTCATAATTTAATATTTATGTTTATAATATTTCATCATATGATCTGCATTTTAGTAGCACAGTCTCTGTTTGAAACCAGATTTCAGTGAATGAGGTGACTTTTGAACTTATCATCGTATGAAATTAATGTGCTGATTGAACTATGACGTTATTCCGCCCTTAAGACCAGCGCTGCGAGCGGATAAATCCGGAATTAATTAACGCCTTACTCTTATCGTACTCCAACTAAACATCGTAATGAGTTAACTCATTTCGCAATGAAACAGACCAGAGTATAACCCTTTACGTAAAACACTGAGACTCAATTATAATTCAAATAAAAAATAATAAAAAGGAAGTTCTGGAGAGAATAATCAACAAGGAAATATTCTTAACAAGCAAATAAAACTTCCTTAGCAATATTTCGAGTCAATACATTCATAAAGTAAATTAATCAGGTTGGAAGTAGAGCGACTGTTAAATTACAGACTGTAATATACAAGAAACAACATCCTTAAACTACGTAAATAAAATGTTTACTTCTGAATTTTAAATTTGAGCTATACACTACTATTTGAATAACCTTCTTAAACGATTTATTTATACAATTACGTCCCTCTAAATCTAAATGAAATGCGACTCGAAAAAAATAATTGGAAATATATATTTAACAAAATTGCACATCAAAGTTGGAGTCAAGAGCCATGTTAATATCAAAAGAGCAATTTACTTCCTTGGAAAAGAACATTTGAGATGATTTATAGGAGTCTGCGAAAAGTAAGGGAGAAAAATTGCTGGCTGGTGTTTGGGGCTGCGTGATTCGATCAATAGAAGATCGTGCAACGCGTTACCGCGATGAGAGCGCAAGGAAATTCGGATCTGACCAATGGGGAATTATCTACGGAAGTAGCCAATCACGATCGAATTAGAGATGGTGTGAAAGATACGATTATGAATTTATTTTAATTTCTTCGATGCAATATTAAGACATTAATTTCATTCTTCTCTCTGGACAAAAAAAAATTGCTCCAAGAGTGAAACTTAGTAGTTTCGACAAAAATATTAATTAAAGCGACAATTTTGGCAAAAAAACTATGCGCAGTTTATCAGATATTAATTTTTCGCCGAAATTTACGAAATTTAAACATTTAAATAAACAACTTAAGTATATAAATTAAGAATGGAGAATATGCCATATTATAATCATTTGTATTTTACAACTATAACTAGGAAAATTAATGAAGAAAAAAATAATACAACTTGAATAGTTTTTATTTTACACAATTAATAGTTCTATTCGATTATTTCGAAATTTCGGAAACATTACAGAACGTAGTTAGTTAGAATCAACGTCCAAACATGAATTTTCATCCTAAATCAATACCTGATAAAAAGGATAACTTTACATAATATAATCAATACGATAAAAACTTTCCAAACCAATTGACAACAGTAAAATATTGAAAAATCTATGAAAACACGACTTGTACTTTAGGGAGGTAAATATAGTAACACTCATCTGACATTGAATAAATCCCATCATAAATAAATGCAATAAAACGGTCGAATTCACCAATGAAAAACTACTCACGTTGCAGCGATGAGAAGCCAATGCATCGTTTTCGATTAAAAAATTCAATCGAGCAGTGAAAGTAAATATACATCACTCGCGATATTACAATAAGAGAACCGTTTTAAGATAGAACAAACCCCCCAGATCGAGCCTCCTTTGCCATTCAAATGGCTCAGAAAAGAGAGAGCGTATCGACTGGGGAGTGCATGGCAGCCAATGCGCCAACCCTCCCACACCACGCCCACCACCGCTGCACCCCGAATATTCACACGCACATCCCGGACACCGCAAGACTTCCGAACGGTAAACAATTAACCTGCTTCGGGTGTATCAGAAGGGATAGAGAGAACATGAAAGGCATTATATCAGTTCTCTCCTCCCCCTCGTTTTCTGAGAATTACGGGTTGGGATATTGACCGCTTCCCTTCACGTCGTCTAAGTCACGAGATCGGCGTCTTCATTCGTAACAGGAGTAGCACACTACACCTGGAGAATGCATGAAAGATGATTGTAATCTACAAAACCTATAGCTGGGAACCTACTCGAAGAAAATTCAGACCCAGTGTATTACGTAGATTTAAAAATACGTACTAAAAACGCAACAAAAATTATTAAATTATCGTATTTTTTAGGATTAAGAGCAAACATCTTCCTACTGACCTATCCAAAAGGGGATGGATTAGAGCCAAAGAGCTTCTGTCTATGGTCTTAAACCTTTCGTTTACACTTTTTAAAGGGGAATCGTACCCCTTCAGTTCCCCCTTAATACGTATAAGACAGACGTCCTTCCAGGGAAACAATCTTCTGGGTAATGATTTTCGAAGGGTTTGGTTTAATCGATTTAATCGTATATTTCTGATTGATATGTGATTGTATAGTTATGTTATTTTAATACGTACATCAATTACCAATTCATATAGATTTAAAAGGAGAGGGAATAACATAAACTAGAATCAGGATATTAGGAAACTATATAAAAAACATACTTCAAGACACAATGTAAAAATTATTTTAGTAACCGTGAGATTTGATAATAATGGAAATACTTATCTACTGACATCGGTGTATTAATTATTCCGTACTTTATTACACAGACCAAGCTGGTAAATATATTAGCAAAAGGGCTTGCAACACAAATCAAATAAATCTGTATTTGACTATAAACAGAAATGTAATACGTGAAACATTTCACGTCGATTCAAAATATTTCTTCAATTTTTTTAATCCCCAGAGGAAATTTGAAAATTTAAGTTCAAACCATCTAAAAAAAGCAATCGATTCATCCATACGTCAAAATAATTCGCAGACAAAGAATGTACAATGGCAAATGGTGTACAACCTTATGGAATATTTAATCTTATGACCTCAAATACTAGTCCGCCGTCCGATGAAACTAACGGCACTGAACTTGAAGCATCTTCTAATCGATAAATAGGAGAGGTAAAATGTCTTGCCTAACCTAGAAAATGAGGAGATGGAGGGGAAGTACGCGTTTTCGATGGAATTTAACCGTGGAAAGCATGACGAGATATGGAAACCGTAATATACTTTCTGTCTGGGGTTTCAGCATTGACAATTACTCGCTCAGGAATCGTTAGACGAAAGTGGAAAAAGTTACGAACTATTCGTCGACACTAAAAGCTTGCAATTGATTTAAATAGTTTACGACAAATAGTCATTCAAATCCACTATAAAATTATCATCCATTACATCGATTATATGAACATTTCAGAGTTTTAGAGGACATGATACAGCAAGGCACCACGCCAAAAAAATGCTTCTTCATAAAAAATATACGTATTAATCTAAAAATTAAACTGAACTTATTGAAATCAATTTTTAATAAAATTTCACATACACAAGCATTTAAATATTCTAAGGAAATATTTTAGGTAGTTTGAAATACCATAAGAGGAAATAAAAAGTAGATAGATCCCGCAATGTTCAAGTAGAAGGACCCAATATGAGGCACCGAAACCGGGAGAGTAATTTACAACTCTCGAATTTTAAATTACAGTTTAAAAATTGACATCGAAAGCATGTGATGTAAACGAAATTATATCATACAAAATATTAAAACATAATTATCTCGCTATAGATAAATTTACGTAATAAAAATATAAAATTCGTGTACTATTAATAATATAGATACGAATTCTTCAGGAAAAGCGAATTTTAATTAGGTTATTTTGTTTTTATAACAATCGTTCCCTCCAGAGATATTCTCCGTACCGATCCGATAAATAAAAAATAAAATCCGATAAATAAAAATCTTGGGTCAAAAAAAGCCGATTGTTTCATTCCGATCCATTCGTTGGGTCGTCCTCTTTCCATGAGAAGCCATTTCCTGCATCCAGAAATAACCGCCGTTTCTATTTAATACATCGATTCGTTTGGATTCCATAGCTACGGCGCCACCCCCTAAATAAAGATCGCCCTCGAAATTTTCCGACCGTCTTTTGTTCCGCTCGTAAAAAAAAAACTTCTCCGTCGATAAAACTCGACTCTGTTAAGTAAACTCGATAGGGGAGGTTTCGATTTTGTCGAGACGTTTGAGCTTCCCTTTGAGAAAAGATAGTTTACGTTGGACAAAAAAGAGATGCACCCATGGAGTGCTCCTGCGTTACTGCATGATCTTCCGGGACGGCGAAGTCGTAAGTTGGAGACTTTTGAGAGAACGATAAAAACCTTTGATTTGAAAATCACCTTCCGTCGATTTTCTAGGAAAAGAGATGGCGATCACAGCGGGAGACGGATTATATTAACAGAGGGACCTATGGAAAATGGTCGACCAGGAACTTGCAAACCTTTGAACGTGTTTCTAATAATATATTAAACTGAAACGTATAAATTAAGATCTCTACATACAATAAAAGGGATTCTAAACATAAAACTCGTATCCATAAAGGCTTGATCAAGAAAATAACAGCAATACTAATGAGGTTATAGAAACATCATGGAAGTTGATAGAGATTTGTAAACAATACAGGATACAGCAATAAATCGAAAGAAACTGAATTTCAGACAGTAATTTTTTATTATTATATTTTTATTTTTCTATTTTTCCCTCGGTTTCAATTAATGAATGCAGATAAACAATTATTTCGTGATATAAGAAAAGAAAATTACAGATTACAATTTGAATTTAAAAAGCAAATATGCCAGACAAAATACAATACCGATTTTACGGAAAATAATTTGGAAATAGATTTTCAAAAATAAGTCATACTAGACGAAAGAAAGACGATGCGCAAAATTGGTTTTGAATGGAATAAAAACAATGAGACAAAAGAACATTGGAATTCCTTAAATGTTACGTAACACAGAAATAGGCAAGTAGGTTGTAAATAATTAAATATTACAGTTAATTATACCATAGACCACCACAATACACAAATAGCCTATACAAAAACAACATAGGCGCCTTCGAAAAAATATCACGTCTTATTTCCAATAAAATGCTTTATCGAGAGCATGATGCACCCTTCATTCTTCAACGCAGTTATGGACCTCCAAAGACGTCGCATGATTTCACGTACCTTGTACCTAACTATCTGATAGCGGAAACGAAATATTTTCAACCATTAGTTATGATAGATATCTTGACCAAGTTCTGGGACTACGTTCTCTCCAAAAGTGAGATAACATCTTACGGTAATAATATATAATAAAAAGAAAAAACGGAGTGCGATAACGGTATCTGATATCGAGTTAAATATGATATCCGTTTCTGCTTCATGAGGAGAATAAAACTCGATACACGTTCTTATATATTCGAAAAAATTTCTCTAATTAATTATAAAATGTTTAATGTTGAATTTTATTCATAGCTTGAGGAGAAAAATAGGGCAGATCAGTGCCTTGAATTGGTTTGGTTTGAATCTTCTTTCGTGAATGATATAACTCGAATAATTGTTTATCCGAAAATTCATTATAATTATTGAAACTTTAAATTTCTGAAAAACGAGCTGAAAATAATAAGTGCGTTGCTAGTGGAATATTGATGTAATAATTACACAATTGCGGTGGTAAAAATGGTCAAAATTATACCGTCATTGCTGAATGTTACTTTTTTATGTTATGGAATGCTGATTTATAGTACGCCGAAGGGAAAAAATAAACAATCGAAATAAAAAAACATGTTAATGGGGCTATAACAAATTGAAATTTTATAGTGATCTCTACAGGAATGTGTACAATATATCATCTGGAAATAATTACTAAAAACGTATGTCGATTCATACACAAAGCTAATTATAAATACTGTACTGAACAGCAAGGAATAAATTATCATAGGAAACGTTACCTAAACTACAGTATATAGTTTAATAGAACGATCAATAAAAGCTGTGTCGTTGCTGTAACTTGATCGAATCGAAAATTACAAAGTATTAACACCATTGGTATATTCATCATACAGATAAAAACTTGGTCCTTCTGTATCATGACATAAAATCAAGTACTAGTCGAAAATAAGACGAATGAATGAATCACAATAAATGGAGAATAAGAGGCTAAATTTCAACCTACTCCTAATTGAGTAACGAGCAGTAAATTAAGAGCGGGGAACTTCAGAGCCATGATACGCATCATTACTCTTGATCTCCAATCCACATTCAAAGCCTTGATGCGAGAGGGACTTCATAAGTACGCCGAGGTACAGCAGCATTGTTATTCACCACTTACAAAGAGAAATTGTGAAGAGCAGTTGTGGGGGTCTGGAATACCAAAGGTAGAAAGATCCTCCCGAGCGGCACAAACAAACTGCGATAAGATAAGTTCTGTTTCGAAATTCCTTCGGCTGCAATTCAGCTCGTATCAAGCATGACTTTTGACATCATAAAAATCTCCGCTGGAGTGTATCGGTTCAGATACGAAGAATCTTCCACTGACAAGATGAATCTTCATCCTTCACAACCATCGACCACGCGTTCGCTTAAAACGAGTAATATCGCACGAGAATTTTACGAGACGTATTTCACGAAAAGTGAAAAACAAAATGGCGAATGAGTGGCATTGAACGCTCGGGTGTATCGACTCGTTAAATAAAAACCTCGTCAATATAACTTTCGGAAAGTGCTAAGTCAGCATTGCGAGGAATATCTTTTCCGAAATCAAATCGGAGAGAAAAGCTTCCTTCGGCACGCGATAGAAATGGTCGTGTCGAAGTATACTTCAAGGACTCTTCATTTCATTCACTCTTGATTCGATTTGCTGACGAATACAAGAATGCCGTCACGTGACCCGCGACATAATACGAACGAATAAACAATCTGGTGGACGAAAACACATCGGAATACATAGCTTTCCTTTGGCTTACGAGTTGACTGATGCTTCGAATTCTAACTGGACATGACACTCTTGACGGTTTCTCCAAATAAAAAAATGAGAAATTATATTAAATATTAAGATATTATCTTAGTCCTAACGAACTTGAAAAATATTACATTTTAAAAAGAAATTTAAAATATATTACATAAAAAACGATTAATTTTAAGGAAGAATTAAAAAAAAATTGACAACACTTGAAATGAGGTATATTAATCTTCTCGAAATCCCAGAGGGTTTCTGCAGGAAGTTGGTCAAGGGTCAAAAGAGGGTGTCTGGCATTATGCCTGAGAACGTAGTCCAGTTGTCGCTTATTCTAGGCTGATGATACATTTCAACTAATGAAAAACTGAATGTAAAATTTTCACCAGAACATCCAAGGAAAAAGTGCTTAAGCGAAAATTTCAATCATAGCTAAAATCAAGCCTCACTGAAAGAGTACCTCAAATTTTTAATCGTAACTATTAGTATAAATCCATAAAAGTTTAAATAACTTTTACATAACTTTTAACATCTCTTATATGTGTGAACAATTCAATAGAGAGAGATACTACTTCATCCATTGATTCTGCTTAATAAGGAATTTTATTACAGCTTCACAATCATTGTGTAATCACAATCGCGACAAACATTGAATCTCAATAATTGCGATATCGCAGAAAAACTTTGTGAGTACCAGGACGTTCCAGTACACAAAACATACAAAAAATACATTAAATTTTAATTTTATTCTAAGGTAACCATATCCTGGGTAACTCTCCCTTTTATAATTTTACAAAAAAATCCTTCGACTTCAATTCGAAATCCTTTCCAACCTTTTTGTTGGAATCAACTAAATGGTACCAAACTCGTACGTAATCTCAAACAGCTATGAACTTAAACGCACAATAATGGGAGGTGGGGACCAATCAGACTAAAGCATTAACTTTCAAGCAAAAAATTCACGATACGAAAGAGTATGTGTGTAAATCTCAGCTCTCAGAATAAGGCGAGTAGTATATTGACAACGCGGTTTCAAAGAGAAGTCGAGAAGTAGCACGATAACCTTACAGCTAAAGTAGTTCTTCCCATCGCTTGGAAAAAAGTAGATTACAAGAGAATGCATGGGATGGATGGAAGAAAATCGTAGAAGAGGTCTCGTATGTCATTGGGCGGTGAAGAGGTCGAGAGTAGCGTCTATTTCTCCATGGCAACCGGAAGAAGAAGTGGTGAATAAAGCAGTGTCATCCAAAGCCGCGTAATCTGTTGGCAGAGAACGAGGCGTCTGCCAAGCCTAGCAATTTGCCACTGATCTCTCGTTTACGCAACTGTCTTTACGTCACTTAATCGCGTCAATTCAACTTCTCACCTGGATCATCGTATAATGTTCAGTTACGTAGTGAATATTAACTGGAACGTAACTTAACATCTCATTCGTCTGAATATTGAATTGCTTTCTGAGAAGCGATGTTAACTAGCGAGGGGTGATAATAAATTTTACCGATAACGATTGAATAAAGACTCGTTAAAAGATTATAATTTCATTCTTCATTTATCGAATTCATTAAGATACAACCGCGATGAGTTAAATTTCAAAATAATAAGGAAAGACGGGCCATTACATTTTTATTCATATTTTACGTATTATTATTTAAATAAAGACAAAATTATTACCCCATAATATACACATATACAAGTATAATTTCATGCTTCCCATTCAGAACTTACCGAGTTCATAATATAAATTTAGAATAATAAGTGGAATATACAGCAATTCAAAAACAGGTAGGGCATGCAATTAGATAGCTTTGATAGGTTGATAGTTTTAATTATACTTTCGCACAAGAAACATTTTTAATTAGACCGAAATTCAAATAGATAACGCCACGGAAACAACGAATGATGCATCGGAATAAAATACAGCTGAATACACCCAAATAGCGTGTTTGAAATAAGTTATCTTTGCTGAACAAGCAAGTCTGAAATATATAAGACATTCAGCATTTGGTGAGCTGAGATAACAAAATTGCTAACACAAACCTTCATTTCATAACATTTCCCATCCACTGATATGATGCATACGAAATTAAAGCTCTCGCAAAAAATTCATGGCTGAGCGAAACACAACAGAAGATACCTAGATCTAGATTCGGAACATCGAATGAGATTCTCTGTGACGATGAATCATGAATGGAATGAAATATTATTCTGATTACTAAAATTCTGACACACATACTAAAGGAAAGCATAATGATAGCAGAGTTACCATCAGTAGTTATTTAGTAGATTAGTAGATGCGATTCTAATTAAACTCGTGATATGGATACATTTTACTAGATTAAACTGAAATTGAAAATAATGACATGAATGGGACTCGAACCCAAGTCCCTCACTTTCCAATAGATAGACCATAATAGGTATACCAAGGTAGGTAAAGTAGGATATCGTGGTAGAAGGGTAATTTATTATACAAGCCCGAAGTGGAAGTCCTCGGTTCGAGTCCTAGTCATGTCGCAACTCTCATTCCGATTTAACCTTCCACTTCAATCAATTAATACAGTACAGATAATTAACCTTCCCTTCATCAAATGGCAATTAACAGGTCCTGATATTTAAAATAGAAGCTTATATCAATTCCAGCAAAACTTTTTTTAGGCTCCGTGTAAGTTATTCTGTATTTTCGTTATTTCTTGTGTAGTTTAGAGTACGCTTCGCAAACTATAATAGCGATACAGGAGAAAGAATATCACCTATTTTATTTACTGCATTACTGACGTAATACGTCAGAAAATAGAAGATGGATTGATAATCATATGAACAAAAACTCAAGAAAATATATAATGATAAAAAAAATAAAATAAAGAAGAAAATACAATATATAAAACATTAAATAAAAATTACGTAAACTCTTAAATAAATGTCACCAAATCGTACAAAATACGACAATTTTTACGAAAAGACTATTAGAATGTTTGATTTGAGCAGTTCCACGTGCTATTCAAACAAGAGTGAAGGAAATCACAAAAACAACGTGATTGTTAAGTAACTATGGGAGCGACATTAGTCATGGCTACGGAGGAAAATGCTAGAAAATACGTATTACGTAAAGATAAATCGAAAATCAAAAAAGAAGTTGCAAGCTCAGGCTATTTCGAATCGAGGAATAGGCCACAAAACCACCAAGGCCACGTACGAACTTGGGATCTATAGCAACCGATAATCCTTCTTAGAGGGGTTTCTCTCCATTATTTCGTTGCATCATTAAAACGGCGAAATAAAGATCGAGAAGCTCGATTGCAGCTATTTTTCTGAAGTGCACCGACTGACATGAATGAAACCCTTAGAGACTTTGACGCTGAGTCGGGCGGATAAAAAAAAGAAAATTAAATCGAATTCATAAACTAAATCCAGCGGTTCTTTGCAGTTATCTTAAGAAGGAGAGTAATCAAATACCTTATGTATGATATTACCCATCTAAATCGATCGGTAAGAATGATATAAATACATAAATGGAGTCAAAACGTTGTTATATTTCCATTGATTTTATTAATTCTTCATTATAATCACTATGAAAATTACAAAATTACACAACAAAATTTAAAATTACGAAATAATAATTTGATTTCGAAAGAATAAATTTAATATTATAACACCATGAAATATATTCAATAAATCTTTATTGAAAAGAAGTTCTAATTTCATACTTTTGGGCATTAAAGTTTTAAATATGAAAAATAGAATATAAAAAAGAGACACTATATTCCATATACTTTAACGCATCAACAATAATGAATAATAAGTCAAATAACAAGACGAGTTGAAATAAAAAAAACGGACTTGAAAACATAAGAGGCGTTCAGGATTCATTCAGGGCAATCCATTCCAAAATATCTCACGCGGCATTCGTTACGTAAAAAGTAAAAAATCGCTCTTTTTTTTATTCAAAACTTAAACATAGAATTCAAATAAAAAAACATCCATGCGCGCAACCCTTTCATTCTCGAATAGTTCCACGAAACCACGGCAGGGTTCAATTTGAAGTAGATAACATTTTAGCGAAATGCTGCTTTCCGAACGCGGCCCACTTAAGCTAATTCAAAAGTGAACACTGCTTTGCAGCACTTCGTTCCGATTAATGGTACGGATATCGTGAGGAATCCTAACTGATGAAACATCGGGAAATGAAGGTGTGCTCCTGCATGAGAATTCTCGCACTGTACAAGTAAAGCCGATGGAAGATGCACTCCAACAACAAAAAGAGGTCCGAAAGATTTCTTTTTTCGCTACCTCCAAGATGGATGTAAGAGATGCCCGGAATAAATTGCCAGTAAAGATGATATCGATTGGAAACGCGAAATTGGAAAGGCCAAGTGAAATGGGTCTGAGGAAATGAGCTTTTGAAGAAAGAGAAATAAGGAAATAGAGAATATACCACGGAGGATACGATGGTGTAGTTTTCCTCCTGAAAGAACAGGAACTGGGAGCGGTGATAAAAAGTGACCCTGAAAGTTTTACGAGAAAAATAAGCAACGCGTTCCGAGGTAAAGCAATAACGACCAACTGTAATGATTCAGGAAAACCGCAAGAAGAGTTGAAATGGGAAAATATGGTATGAAGAACATTAACTGAGATACTTAGGGTGACTTGCCACTATTCTTCGCTTCCTCTTTGTAGCAAGTTAAAAATAAATAAAAAATACACACGACCGAATACTAGATAATCATCTATATAGAAGCACACTTCTATAATCAATCTCGGACGATTGAAATGGGCCAAGATTACTGTGAATAGGAACACATAACACGACCATGTAAAGTGTGCAAACTTATTATAGCTTCAGGGAGATTATTAGCACAGCTTTAGTATGGGAAAATACACCATATAACACTTATTGAGCTTCAGATTTTCACAACCTGCGTCCCTCAACCCTTTCACCCATATCGGACCTTCGAAACCATATCTTCTAGGGAACCCTTACACATTTATCACTTGGCAGAAGTTTCTAAGATTTCTAAAGTTAGTCATAAGGCATTCTGAGCCAAAACATATTTCTTCCAAAGTTGTTTGGTCGTTTAAAACCAAATAATGCGTCCATTCGTCTAAATTAGTACCCTACAAATAGGCGAAGATATATCTATATCCATCCTTTCGTAGATTCTACCTCCAATCTTTGATGGAAGGAATATGTTTATCAACCATACCTTTTTGCTTCTATTTCCGATAAAATTAAAAATTACGCTCAATTTCAGAATGGGTTACATGGTACGAAAGCTGCGTAATCCCCCTCACAGTTCCGTAATGGCATTTTCTCTACATATCTTCAACAGCAGGAGTCGCAGATATCATCTAAAATAGTCTTTTGAAACGTAATATTTTTATAACACAATATTTTATTGTTTCAACCATATTCTCGTATTTGGAGTCTAGAACCTTCCTTCGTCCATTAACATTGGTTTACCTATTTTCTTGGACTTCTATATTATATTTTCATTCCCATAAAAAATAGCAAATCCAATTTATATGCAAACAAGAGAAGTCAATCAGATGCTCAAGAACACACACACGACTAAAAAAAATCCCTTCTTCCCATTTCAAAAGCACCAGAGCCAAACAAACACTCTGAAAACACTGTTAACAATGCGCGGGCAATCCATCCACTACGGAGGTTCATAAACGAGCCCTGGCTGCATTGAAGACCACATAAACAACTCCCGATCACTGATACCCTAACTGGACCACCAAAGGTTTTATTCGAACGTCAGCAATACGTACGTGAATTGACGGCATCCAAATCCAGCGACAGCCGCTGGTAGGGCCTCCCGCAGAAGGGGATGAACCACTTGGACGCGCACACACACCTTCTAGAACGATGCAGAGCGACCCTATAGATAACCCCGAAGATGCACAGAGACACAAACACTTAGAGAGCAGGACGGGAACTGCTTGCAGACCGAGAGCGGCGACGGAGGGGAAGTGTTCTAATGGTTTATGACGAAGGCGAGTCTCGCACTGAATCCGAGAGGAAAAAAAAGCAACTCGATAAGAGAGATAAAAAGCGTTTCCTACGGCTTTCTCCGATCAGAGTCCGAATTGATATTTCAAGAGAAAACTAAATGGAGATTTCTGCAGAAGATGATGGAGTAGAGTGAGAGCGCGCGTCGCGGAGAAATTTTCGATATTCACAGACATGTGGATGGATTTTGTATCGAACCCTCGTCTACGAAAAGTGGCGATAAAACGAAAAAAATTGAGATTTATATCCCAAGGATGAAATAGTGGTATTTAAAAATAATTATGCTCTTTATAAAAATAATAGTAGATATATTTTTTAGGAATAATCATTGTAATATTTTTAGTATTATTTGTAGTAAAATTTGTATTATTTCTTTTTCATGGAAAGGTTACGAGGTATGAAAACATAAAAGAAATGTATAAATTAATATTTAAAACTCAAAATTTCGGAAAAAAAAATTGTTTCAAAAATTTGAAGGCTTATTAGACAAAATAATTGCCCAGCAATATTTAAGAGCAAGATTTAAAATTCTAAGCATTGATGGATAAATACCAGAATATTTGTAAAAAAAGTACGTTCTAGTAGAAGGAGGCAAATGGCTATTGCAAAGTACTACGCATAATATTTATCTCGAGTACTTACGATAACTTTATCAAAGGCTTCGTAATACGCATTACATATTGATAAAAAGATTAGTGTAAGGTATACCGTTCCACATTCTGAGCCTTCAATGATCCGTATAAGATATAACATATAATTATTTCTTGCAATGGAAAAATTCCGAAAAAAATTAAAAGAATGGTTGTTTTCAATACGTAAAGTAAGACTCTTTCTGGCAAATTATTTTTTATTGACAATAGTGAAAGAAGACTGTGAATAAATAAGAATACTGTACTTTTCAAGGCACGACCAGCCATTGATCTACGTTAATGAAGGTCTAAATCCAAGTAAAATAATTCATATTAATTACCTTGTGAAAAAAGACCTTAAAAGGTTGACAACATAGAGACAATACAGATAAATAATACAAACTAATACTAAAATAGAATGTAGGAGTGCTTGAATTCTTATAATGAAGAAAAACTGAACAACCAGACAAGCAGCCCAGGAACTAATTTCTAAGCTCAAAATATTTAATCTTTTTTGCGGCGCTAATTTAGAAAAAATGACAAATTATCATGTACTCATTGCTCCAACTAAGGAAGATACGAAGCGATGCCTAACTTAAATACTAAGTAAGTGATTTTACTTATTACTTATAAAGATCATGGCGCGGAAGCATTCCGATAACTACTACAACGAGTTTAAGACTTCCTAAAAATTCATATAATCAGTTGCCAGATTACAACGAAAGAAAATATTGTCACTCGTAGGAAAACAGCAAAAATTTTGATCGAATATCGCTCTTGGACTTGGACTTCTTGGCGTAATTATTGGGTTGGGAAATAAACACTGGTTAACTAAATTCATACTCACAAATACCGTGCTAAAATATAAACTTTATCTTCATAATCTATCAAACTTTTGGTATCACCGCAAGACTAAGATAACTATAATTGTGAAGGCCACAATCCTATAGTATATACAACTTAATTGCATATACATGTACAATATGGATTATTTTGAGTTAGAGTTACGGCATTACTTCCTGAATTTCCTTCGGTGAAACGCCTCACGACTTAATTAGATTCACTAGGGCGGATTAAATTTACGGACTTAAGGGGGACGTGAATAAATTCCAGAAGAATCGACGCAGATTCCGTGAGGAGATGGAGAATATAAATGGAGAGAACAGTATTGTGAGGGAGTGGGAGATTCGATGGACTGCTAATAGGGAGCGCTATTTTAAAACCCCGACCGGCGATAAGTAGAGGTCGGCCTTCTAACCTGCGTCATTGCCTTCTTCTTCAACATTTCCCGAGACAGAGTATCTCCGGTACTTTACGGATCATGGATGTTGCATAAAACGAGAAAGTTTGTGATACAGAAGCGATCGCATCTGTGTTAGAAAACTACTAGAAAAGAAACTGAATGTGAAAGACAAAAAGGGTGGATGAATTCACGCCGATTCCGTCTAAGAGAACGATGAAAAAGTAAAAAAGGATATTTAAAAATATTTAATAGTAATCGATACGAGGATTATGACGATTGAAAACCTTAATTCTTGGTTTTATGGCTTCTGGATACATATTCCTAAATAAATCGGTTTTTGAATTAAGGAAAAGTTTTATCAACTAACCAGTTCTTGCGACTTATTTACCAGGTAAAAAAGTGAAGAAAAATAGCGAAGTCCCAGGGACTCGAACCCAGGACCCACACTTTTCGGGAAGGTAAGCTAACCACTGTACCATCCTGATTCGTGATTTCATTTGTACGTTTCAAACACCGAAAATTTCTTGAGTTTAAGGTTCAAAATCCTCTTGAATAAAAAAAATACATTACAGATAAGAATGAGAAAAAAGATATAAATTGATAAAAACTCTATAGAACACGCAAACATTCACTTAATTAAAACCGGGAATTGTAAGATAATTAAAAGACAATGTCACTTAAACAATGTCTCTCACATTTAATTAAATCCTCCATTAAAACATGAAACAATATTAACATAAAAAGATTTCAACCATGCACAGTAAACTTAAATTGTTTCAACGACTCTCAGTAACAGAAATGAAGTAAAAACGTTATAATAAAAGAAACTATAACATGCGTTCCGAGTGTTTCCAGTCATCGACCTTAAGATACTCAATTAATAAATTAAGTTGAAAGGAAGTAGTCCAATTTCCTCTTTTAATGCCCTCAAAAATTCTTGTGATGGATTCTAATACATGATAATTCAAATATATTTAAATATATTACTTAATATTATTCGATAAACATTATACACCATTTTTAACTGCTCACTCTCAATTTACATATCAGGAGTTGCTCATCTTTCGTTAAAAAGAATAAACTTCTACACATCGAAAGAGATTACTCCACAGACAACTCAGAGACCAGAAGGCATCCGATATTATAAAAGAGTTTTTGCGGATTACATAATTGCGTGATTATATTGGCGAGGTTAACTCAGCTGCTCGAATGTTTCGGATGACAATTCCAAAAAAGAGATGAGATTTTTCTACAAAAGGAAGCAAAAATGCTTCTTAAAGCGATACAGTTATCATCCCAAGGTTATTCAAAGTAAAAAAAACGCCAAGACAAACTTCGTCATCAGCCGGGCTTGCTCTTTTGGAGGCCATCGAGAGACAAAAATGCAACGCTAACATTTTTTGAAACGTGAATAGGGTAAAGCCATTGAATTATCTGATTAAAGTAGTGCAGAGATGGCTGTATGGTCACAGTGCTTTGAAAGCTAACGAAGTGTGAACCTAAAACAAGGGTTCCCTTGAGAAGGTATCATTCAAACATCGAATATGTTGTTAGAATGAACGTAAGACACAAATATTCTTAAGCTCATCTGATTTGAGATACGAGAATATACGTAATTCTTTCACAATAAAAATATAAGTTTCGAATCTGTTCATTCGGCAAATCTCCTCAAACGCAAGCTGTAAAGAGTTTAATAGCTGTCCACATATCATCCCACACCTTTCATCACTAAAGCAGGGATCCAATTACTTTCGAGGCTAAAGTACACGAGCTTAGCGTAGGCTTTTACTGGTGAAGGCGTCTGAACTACGGATTAGCGGTAGCGAAATCGTCGACCGTTCTTCCACCCGAAATAAATTTATTCAATCAATCTAAAAATGCAACAGAAAACTGCATGCACGTCTTGTACTATTCTTATCATTATCATTTCCAATACATTATTCACACAAGATTAAAGGTTATTCCACATTTCAACAGACCTTAATATAAGTATTTCTAAAAGGTTCCTGAACTTGAAATCTCTTGTATCAAATCATTATTGATCAAACGAGCCTTAATCTAAATAACTGAACAAAGTAAATTATTTGGAAAGAACTACTGAACAATATGAATAACTGAATTTGAGTGATATACTAGTATCATAGGGAGAAAGCGAGAAAAGTAACTCAGTAAAGTATTATAACATTGGATCAACGAAGAGCTTACAATTCCAGGAAACCACTCGATTGCTGATATACTTTAATTTCGATACGTCTACGGCAGAACGAAGCTCAGAATGCCCACAAAAATAACCAACGCTCACATCTAAATCGAAAGTGACGGAAATGAGCTTACGAAACTCTCCTTATTGAATCACATAGCCCAATTTATATAGTTATGAGACAGCCTAACTGGATTTGATACGACGAATTAAACAGATGTTTCACCAAGGCCGACTAGAGAAAGAATCGTAGGACCAATGGTTCCGGTTGGTCTAAGCGCCAAATTTCTATTCCCCAGCTCTCGAGTTGGTCCTAGCTTCCCCTACAGACGAAGCAGTTCCCATTATCATCAAGGTCGTAGTTAAGAGTTTCGTCTCTCCTTGAAACGACATCGTTGCATTTCCTTTAAAATTGCACCGTATTTACCTCGACGTCAACAATATGCAAATCACCCGGGAAACGGAGAGAGGAAAACGAGTGTTGGAAGAATTCGAGGGGAACTAATGTCGCCATCTCGAAAGGATTTTCGTATGATTTAAAATAAATGAGGAGAATGAAACCGCGGGTCCTTCATCCCGAAAAACTCGGAGGGAACCGGTTCCCCGATGGCCTCTGGGAGGGGCATTCACTTGTCCGAGCATTTAACGCCACCGGGGCCACAAGAAGAAGAGGAGTGGATCAGAGGAGATTGACGTAGGGATGGCAACGGATGGACCGCTAAATGAGACGACACGTGTTCGAAATACGAGTTCTCGCAAACGTTCATCGGCTGTTGATTCGGAGGGGACACTGGTCACACCGATATTTGCAGACGAACTTAGGGTCCGTTCCAAATGATCAAGGAGTACATTTAGATAATTTCCCAGCTTAAAAACAGATTTGATGAGACAAGAAGGACCGGTACTCGAACCCAGGTCTCCGGATTCATTCCTTATTTCTCTAACCCAAGAGAATCCGGACCTTTTGCGATGTTTTAATAACTTTTTAAAGCTGCAGAGTTAGAGGTTCGTAGGTCATCAACGGCCAACACGTCACATTTTACGACATCCATACACTGACGTCTTTTTGAAGGGTCCTTATCTCCGAATTTTCTGGAGGAAAGACTTCAGTCCAAATCCACAGAAAAAAGAGAAGTGACGAAAGCAGAGGAGAACCACGTGCTATCGAAATTCTATGGGTCTCTCTCTTGGACCCATCCGCGTTCATTTGTTTTCCATGCTTCGCTCGTTTGATTGACAGCGTTCTGCGAGGTGAATGTTCAATTATTAAAGATCGATGACAAAAATCATTCCACATCGAATGCCATTCGTACAATTGGAAAATATCCAATGAGAAACTTTCCAAAGAGTCGGCTGACCTAGACACCCTTGAATTTCATATGGTCTCCTTGAGTAGAATGACTGGTGATCGTCCTTCAAAACTAGCATCAAAAGTATACGAATTAGAACTTATTTTATTAACGTTATTGTTTCTGCAACACTTCAGTGCACACTGGAGTGGTAATCAATAATAATTAATACCTTAGTAATTTCGTGCGTTGAGCTATAACCGACCGAATGAAATCGCTACGTGTAGTTTGGCAGTACTGGAAAAAAAATATTACGAATCTTATTATAATTACAGTGCTTATGAGACCCATATTTCAATAAAACAAATCACGAGATGAAGATGAGCGTGTTTTACATGAGAATGTGAAATTATAATTTTAAATACTTAACGACAAGAAAAAAAACTATTTAAAAAATTACGTAATCGCTACGTACGCTCAAGTACGCAGATATTATTTTCCGAGTATATTTCATCACGAAATATTAATTTTTGCGTTAAAAAAATAAACATTTAACGAGCGTATTTTAATACTAATAAATAATATTTCACGAGTATAACTAATCTTAAAGTAATTTACGAATACTTCAATCTTTCCTCTTGGTAGCCTTATCATTCACCTATCTCTACTCGACTGTTTAAAGAAACGCTTCCATGGATACCAGACCGTACCGAATCGGCAATATTTTCCGCCGGATAGAGAGAGAGAATCGTATTTCCCGCTACGAGAGACCACGAGAGAGCGAATAGATACTGAGAGGAACGGCGAACGTTCGCTTTTGGTATGGAGGCCACACCGACGGACAAGGACGAGCCCAAACGCCCAAAGTGTGCGAGCCTCCGCCGAATTCGATGGACTAATTCTACCGAATCGATTCGCTTTGACCGTTCAATCGCACGCGATGGAGAGCGATTCCGTGAAAACGAGAGGATGGTTCAAAGACCTCCACCGCACATAACGGGCGTAGTTAGAAGTTTGCACGGGAAAGGAATGAGTGAGAATTAAGGAGACAATTGCGTCTCGTAAAGGAATATCAAGGTCGGAAGATGAGTGTGTTGGATACGGCGAGTGCACAAGGACTCGGATGGGATAGAAACTAAACGACGAAAAAAAAAGAGAACAGGTGAATTACTTTGACGAAAAACAGTTTCACTTACGGTAGAGCAACCACCTTGATTATTACGCGTAATTTATTTCGCAGAAACGAACAAGTTGGCATAGATTATTCAATACCAGAAACCCTCAGGTTTACAAAATATTCTTTGGTGCGTGAATTTTATCGGTTTCGGGAAAACGGTTCACTAGAACGTGATAGCGTTAAAGCGTTAGTTTTGCTAGTGCGCAGTTCGATCCCCGGTGATGAGTTGAATGACCTCAGCGATCAAACCAATTTTAAAATACTCCCAAATGAGGTAGCTTCCCTTTAGGCTATTCCGCGAAGGTCTAGCTGCCAGGAAGGCCAACACGTTACTAACACTTACTACTTACTTAACAGTCACGTTTTCTTACTTAACCAGCCGTTACGTTCGCTAAAATTGATAATTCTGACGCAATACTAATCGATGTACTTCTTCGGGCTAACTTTTAATTAATGCTGTGTGGATCTATGTTCTTATACGACCCAGAACGATAATTTCCAACGAGAAGAACGCACGTTGCGTGGTGACAATTACATTGCTCTAAATGTATTGTTGAAATTGAGCGTAAGAGGTGAATAACTGAATTTTACAAAAAGTGAAAAAATGCGGTGGGAGGGCTTATTGTCTGATGAATCCACAAACAAGATTTACTCGGTCTCGTCCAATGGACAGGAAACGGGTGGGGAACGAACAGCTACCTGAATACGGAAATAGGCGGAGCGTTTGGCCATTAAAAACGCTCGCTATGGAAACGGGAATCAAACAAGAATAACTGATTAATTCGCTTACAGATAAAGCACTTATAAAATTGTAGAAACGCTTAAAAAACGGTCCAAGTCCACTATTAATTTCCGCTAAACTATTTGTACCCATAGACACTGAATATCTTTAAAACACAACCCGTATAGAGCATCCACTTCACGTAATCACTCATCTACGTCAATTCCGTGTGTTGCATGCGGTGAATAAACCGCTCGGCCAATTTTCCCAGACGCGTTTCCTACTTGGAAATAAAGTTTGAAAACGATTAATTATAGATACCAGTTCCATTAATCTTCTCTGAAATTGTAGCAAGAAGAATGTCCGTAATTTAGGTAGAAAACCAAACCTTAGTGTTCCTAATCCTGTCTGCCATACGCAAAGAAACAACATTTTCCCCTTGCCAACTTATCTTCGACATTATGGAGTCGTTTCAACTACTGTAAATGATATAATAGAAGGCAAATTGCACATTTTTGCGTCGTAAAATTCTTCCATTATAAATGTATCGCTTTACGAGCAAATAGTAAGTTATGATGGTGTTGACTTGTTAAAGGAGATGTGATGACCTCAAAAAAAACGTTCGAAACGGTTGTGAATAGTAAAATTCGAGTTTGATAGATACTTCAATATTCAATAGCGAGTGAATGTTGCTAACAACTAACACTTTTACAGCCAAACACGACGGTAATTGAAACTGCTATCATTAATACTATACTCGCATTAAGACCACAGATGTGGGTGATAGATTTAAATGAATTCTTTCAAAGGAATTTTCTTATACACTGTTTATAAATTCATTATCTTTAAAGACTGTTCCATGCACCTGCCAAACGTTTCTTGTCAGCATAGTGGAAACACAGAACTCGGTTCTACGCATCGACGTCGTGAACGCCTCTTAAATATTCGATGAGGAAACGCACGCAAGTTGACAAACGGAGCGATTCTAAACTGATTTTTGAATCGGTCGAATAAAATCGATTTCCTGAGATGACGGAGGCGTAACTCTCGTTTTTTTATGGATGTATTGCATGAGTGTGGATTTGAAATGCTAATCCCACTTCCTCCACCGAAGGGTCGCTCAGGAGTGACACTCTACAAGGCGAAGTAAGTCCACTACGAAACGAAGGACCCATGTGGAGAGACCGGAAGGTTTGATGGCAATTTCTTTGCTGTAATGTATTAGAATTGGGTAATAAAGCATTTGGACACTATTTAAGAACAAATGACTCGAGAAACTGAGGCATTTGAAATGGATAGCAATAAATTCGTAGCAACTGACGAGAGAAACGATATCATTTCACCTCTAACCACTTCGAACCTATTTTTTATAACGCAATAGAACACTAACATGTCAAAAGAACTATAGTAGACAAATTTCTAAGGAAATACAAATATCCTTCACGTCTTTTACAAAGAGATTTTTCGTTGCTGTTCCGAATAATGGATCCTCAAATCCTTTTTATACGCTTTTATATTAAGAGACATTTTAACTAGAAATGAACAGAACTATTTATCGACTGATGATCTTCATAACCGAAGGAGCGTTGTAGCGTTTTTATGGAGTCGTGATTATTTTAATTGCGTACACATCTCCTATAGATATGAGGGAACAAAAGTTTCTGAATGAAATCACTGGAAAAATTTTGTGAAACTAAATACTAAAACATATGATTTATTAAAACACCCTCGACAAATTATGAAAATTCACATCACAAAACAATTGAAATACACATAGAAAAATAAAAAACTTCATTTGAGCGTTTATAAGGGCAATAAAAAAAAACAAATAAGTCTAAAAATAATAAAGTAAATTTCGAGTCGAAAATCCTTGCAAAATTTACATATAATAACAAATTTTATGTGGATAATATAATATAATTATTGCTTCGTAATGTAAAGCTAAAGATGTACAACACTTATTTACGTTCCAAGTAAACGATAATACATTGAACTGAAAAAGTTTTATTAAAGTTCTTCTACAAAAGTTGCGCCTTAAAGTAGAACATCACTGTTTGTAAAATTATAAGAATTGATAATTCTTTAGTATACAAATTAAAGACTACGTTGTTAACACAATATGGAGTTAATTCGCAGCGAAACAAGAGCCTGCAGCTGCATGGAAACAATTCCTCCACCGCCACTCCGTATTAAATGGATACCCTTCGAATGAATCCATCTTCTTCAAAATGCGCACAAGGATAGTTCCCGAGACATGCTTCCCTATTTACTATAGGAACGCTAACTATTATTCCGAGCGCATCCACTGCGAAAGAGCAACACGATTCCTATGTACAGCATCTCTTTGAGAACACTTCCATCGCCATAGCGATACAACTGAAGGGCGTTATTGTTCGATTCAAGAGGTAAAATCTGATTGAAAGGTTCATAATAAACGAAATTAAAAGACTGAGAATAAGAAAACGATATCTGGTTTCCGATTCGAGCTCCCTCGCATTGAGTAAAATAAGGAACAGAGGAATTTACATGCAATGGATACTATAGCTTCCTTGTAGATGAAAAATAAGCCCTGATTTCTATACACTGCCTTTATAGTGAATCCAAAGCCTATACGAATGATATATGAAGGTAAAACTACGCCAACTGTAGACATTTCGTGCACACATCTGAGTCCAAATTTCTTCTCGGATACTAAATTTTCGTTAGAATTCAACAACATTAAATTTCGGTTGTCATGGATATAAATATCCATAACAACTGAAATTTCAACAATTCACTAACCAATGTCAGTTTCTTATCAGATACAATCGGAAAAAGACGTACGAGAACTGTTAAAAGGAATTAAAGCTCCTCAGATTTAATGTAAGTTGACAAATAGTAATGAAATATCAACTTTTAACCCATATATTAATCATTTATACTTTGTTTTTAAGAGAAAAACTTCGGTTTTCCGATTGATGAGGAAGATTTTAAGCAATTTTAAGAATAAAAAGAAGTAATCTTAAGCTAAAATATTTATTATACTATTATTGAAAATTAATTTCAACATCTCTTGTTACATAATCTCGTAATTAGCAAAACTCAAGTCTCTAAGCTCTTCATACGATATGGAATGCTCACAAATGTTATTAGATTAATTTTTTTTTTTTTTTATTTATTAACAATACCTCACAAACATCCTCTTACGGGACAATTACAGTGAGATTTCAAACTCAACAACGGACGTCACAGACATCCAGACCCAGAGAGGAAAATTTCCTCCTCAGCCGGGATGAACCCGGGACCTCAGCATTAGAAGATTAGCATGCTAACCATTCCGCCAACGAGGCCGGCTAATAATAATTGGAATTAGTATCTGATTGTTTCAGATTTCAGAAATCGAAAATTATCATAATAGAAATAGTATCAAATTAGATATATTGGCTAAATATTACTGAACGAACTATCTTTCTGCAGATCAAATTCAGATAAAAAACACACTCAAGAATATAATAGAAAACAACAATAGATTTCAACCCGTAGAAGTCTCGAGGTCAAGAAAACTGGATAAAGAATTGCTAAATTATGTCAACGTTATGTATCGTCAACGCAATACAATGGATATGAAACGGTATAAGAAGTAAAGATTCTAGAGATAGTAAATTATAGATTTGATACATACAACAGCCTCTTTCGACACATACAATACCATTGACTCTTTAAATCAATGGTAGTGACTTTTTTATCAATGGTATAGATTCTTTCAATCAATTGTAGGAGCTATTGTGAGAGTTGAGAATCACGCTGCACTATTTCCATTTAAATCATTTTATTTTCGTATTTTTGCAGTAAAATTGTGCATGGCAAATTTGAGAAATGTCTTTTGCGAAGGAGAAATTCCTTGGCAATGCTTCATACTTAACACGAGCCGAGTACTGCTACAAAAGTAATCTACGGCCCAAGGATTTTTGCCAGAAGAAAATAAAACGTAACTTTTATTACGTTAAATATTAGCGGAGGGGATACCAAAGAAAAAAAATTAAAATACATTTTTTACGATAATGATGAACCCCTTGAATGAATCATAAATGAATACTACTAAAATTACATTAATGGGATGTTTCAGAAATAAATTCCACATTCATTGGAACTACAGGAACCTTTATTTATAGAAGACACCATGACCTTTAACTTACATCGATGAGATGAAACGATAAAACCGAGGAATTGTAAAAATATCGTGATCTTAACTTCCCGAACAACTTACGATCCTAAAATTGGGGAGTTTACTTCCTGTCCTGAAGCCAACGATAAAAAAAAAATCTTTAAAAATTGTATAACTTGGTTCTTAACAATAGCTGTGAAGATTCCGTAATCGTTTAAAAATTTTCAACAATTAGCACAGGCGATAATAAACTTATGAATATTTTTTGGAAGAATTACCCGATAATGAGAGACTGGCGTGTCGTAGGGAAACTTGTGTGTTCCAATTATACCCAACCCGAAGAGCCAGACTATAAAATTTCTGTCTTATCTATTCCATACCCAAAACGTTTTAAATCACGAAAATCTACCATAAAACCATAAAATATATTTTCTTTTCGTGGGTAGGGGAGGTTGTTACGTAAATGAATAAAAAATTCGTAATCTTGCTACTTTTAACTCTTCCTACAACCACTTTTAGACGTAAATTTATTTCGCGCTGTAAATACATGTACACGTATATTACAAACCAGACGTAGTCATATTTATTATACAATCACAATCATCAATCATCTGGTGGGAAAAATAAAATAATGGTTAAATGAATTGAAAATGAAGGGAAAAAAACAAAAATGAAGAGCTATACCATGCATAGAAAGTAAATTACAAACATAATATAGTTCGTCTTTTCCTGTCGGCATAAGCTCAAATATTACTACCACAATCTTTTCTCCTTGCATTACAACGAATAGTTGTTTCCATTCATAAACATTTGTTTCCATTGAAGGAACACCCGACCGAACGTTACGAGAATAAACTGATTGAGTGATTAAACTTCCTTTTCAGTAAGCATACTCGTTTATGTTACAACAAAGTTTCTTTGATTAGAAAAGTACAAATAAATATTCAGATTATAAACGTTTTATTTTTTCTTTGTTTGCTTTTCATCTTTATTATTATAAATTATTTATATATTATATTACAGAAAATATTCTTGATTCCAAATTACCTGCCCCTAGAGTATAGACATTTCAATTTCAAAAGGTCAAATCCTTAATGATAGTTTCTTATTATGTAGTTCATAACTTTAGCCAAAGACTTATTGAAAAACTGGTTTCATTTTATTCCCTATGATTCAAGATTTTCTGGTCACTACTTCTGATCCAAAATATCTCGATACTCGAATGAGTGTGGTCACGTGGTCTCTGGAGCGGCCGAATGGTAATGCCGCCTTCCAACGAAAAGAACCCCCCCTTCCCTTTTAACCGTGCTCCTCAACAATCATCAAGCAACCACATTATCCGACGATGTGGTTCATTACATTCAAACGCCTAACTTTCCCTTACGATCCACACTCCAAAAATCTGATAGATATCTGCACCTGAAACTCTGAAATAAAGAAAAAAAAGATACGTGTTAATCAACAGAATCGTTTCGGTCTAAAAGATGATCCTTTTTGATGAATCCAAGGAATTCTACTCAACAAGTAAACACACAGCGCACGTGAGGGGCAATTCAAAATAACTTAGCTGATGCAACGAGTCTAGTCCGAAAATACCTGAATAAATACGAGACTTTCATGGACCGTTACGCTGAGGACAAGGGATGATTTAAAACAAAGACAAAAGAAATTGCGTAACATAACTGCCTCGAAGAACAACTCTGCACTAATTAAAACTCCTTGCTCTTCGCGACAAAAGCAATGTAACCACTCTTTGCGGACTTGAGAAAAAAAAGTGTACACTTACATATAGAATGCATATATTTTAAACATCGAGTGGAATAAAACTTTCGTGAAACTAAAAAGAAGCATGTAGGATGACGCAATACTCAAGATTCCAAGATGTACATTTACGAGAGCTATACTTATCCCGCACAAATATGATTGGTTGTCATCGTAACGTTCCGACATAACACCGATCTACGATAAGAGTATCTTGAACAAATATGAAACATATTTCCGCAATCTAACGATAGCAGGAAGCGATGTACGAGGCAGATGATCACGAGCGACAAACAATGCCAATGAATGGAGAAAAAAATCAAAAGCAAGAACACGTGACGTGATAATTAAGAATTTTCGAACTGGTTTAAAGGGCGAAATTCTATTCCTGAGATGCTCTCTGGGGGGGGGTCTGAAAACCTTACGTAACGCGCGATATTAATAACAACTATTGTTTCAGAATTTCCAACTGGATTCCGCTCGGGAAGAGATTTTAGCACTTAAAACGATATTGGCGCAAGTTTCCATGGTATCGACTAAACAAACTCACCACGATTATAATTTAGAATCAACGGAAGATTTGTTTCAGAACGCAATAGCAATTGAACGTAACGTAGTCTCAGTAGAAACTTTTTAAAAACAAAAAACCCGCGGAAATATTTAATATACGTTAAGGATAATATATAGACTCGAGATTCGGTATTGACGATCATAATATAGATAAGATTATGATTATTATATTGACGATTATAATTAAATATTCATAATATCTTCTAAATTAAATAAAAATTGGAAACTTTCGTAAGTTTAACGCGAGAAAACTTCCTGAAACATCTTCCGAGTAAGATGAACGTATTTATACGAACACTGCACAACTTTTCTCATCCTTTCAATAACTCATTCATCCAATCAATTTTTCTCATCCCTGTTACGCTCTACGTCCTCGATAATAAGAAGCTGCCCTTCCAAACCATTTCAGCACGCAGTATCCACAAACTCTTCCATCGCCATTCTTACGCCTCTTTACACGCAGTTCCGACCATCTTCGGAGTGTTAAATGAGATTTAATCGATCAATCTTGAGGTTCGCTCTTGTGCAGATTAAAATGCCGAAGTAAAATCGATGTGGTGAAAGTGAGGAAGGAAGAAGCTCGAGCCAAAAGAGCACCGAATGGACAAAATAGAACGAGGGGGCGAACCTCGTCAGGCCCTCGTGATCCTCTCGAGGCACGTGGTGGAGGGAGTTTTATTGGAGTGGAGGTGATAGATGGCGATGGGTAGGTGCCGTTTGAGACCGACGATGCGAGATAATTAGAAAAGACGTGGAAAACGTTGTTTTTTGTAGGAAAACACGAATTAGAGTCTCGGATTGTTTTTGGCAAGCAACCCCTTATGATTAATTTAGATTTACGTACTTGTACGCGTATTTTAAAACAATGTACGTAACATGCGTGAACAACGATTCGGTTTAATTAATCAGGAGAAAATTACTAAGCGAGTGACCTTGCAGCAACTAGCAGTGAGATGTTACTTCTTTCCGTTGCAACTCTGGAAGAGGTATTTATTTCATAAATTTAATTACTGTATTCTTCAAATTACCACTTAAGTTTTACGACTTCCTATACAAAAAGTTAAAGTAATCACAGAAATTTTTAATATTCCGTATCGTTGATGAATATAATACAGGAAAGATTATCGAGAGTTAAACCCTTATAAATATTAAAAGCAAACGAAATTCATACTCATTCAGAAATTTATACCCTACCGATACGTATGTGTTCCTTGAGAATAAGATTCGTTTCAAAATATACGCCAACCAAAGTTAAGCCCGTTACAAATCATCACTGTCTAACTGTCCTATACATACAATCCAAGATTCATCTACTTTGGCCAAGATTCTGATGACCACATAAGAGAGCGAGGATATCTATTATGACCTTCTTTCCCGATATTATTTATTCTGAACTCATTTCCACGAGTACTAAAACTTGATTACAGATTATTATACAGATATTAACAGATAGAATTTTTCTGATAATACCCGAAATTTGAAAGGAATTCACCCCTACATTGCCGTTAACGTTAATGAACGAGTTAGAGAAACAAAAAAGAGTTGAAAATCATTGGAATCTGAATGCTCTTGGACGTCTCGATTGGGCACTTTAAATGCTTCCGAAGCCTGAGGACGGCTGACCTGATCCAAGGTTCACTCGTCTGCGAAGAGGGTGTCCCTATTTAGGCTATGGAATACATAACGCGTGAGGAACATCTCCGATATCTTGGATAGGATGGAACACCCTTCTCCATTGACAGTGAATGAATTGCCTCTTCAAGGCATGTCCTTCTTCCGAGCAGCTCGTCGATTTTCATTTCTCAGCAAAAACCGCAATCTTCGCTGGAAATTAACACCGAACTTCATGAAGGAACAGGAGGTACTTTCCTTGGATTCATTTGGGAGATAGATTTTGATAACTAGATACATGAATATCTTTCCTTAGAAAACATTCTAGGCTTAAAACTGAAACCCACAGCTTAATTAAACAACGACATTCGTAACCATGACAGTTTCTTCTAGCATTCTAAAAGTAGAACACTATTAAGGCACCTACGAAGATATTTCTACACCTCTTGCGGTCTAGCTAATGACATCCTAGCACCGTAAAATCATCTACGACAACAGAAAATGAAACAAAATTCCGATTCGATCACCAACGCCAAGAGCATGACAAACAACGTTCGATATGCGCCACACAGCTTGGACCGGCACTGGGTGTTGTGCACCGATAGAAATAACACCTCCAATCCATAGTATTCGGCGACGAATTTCCACGCAGTTTAGTGCACCCTTTAAAGATCTTTCCACGAGTGACGAGTGTTCCCCAGGACGGTGACCACCGCGTGTTCTCGTCTTGGGTCGAGGTTAGAGCACCTTGAAGGAGCAAAAACGACGTGCCGATCGTTTTGTAGACGCACATCGATTTCCAACTCCATTCACGGAATCAGGGTCAAGACGATCCTCGAGAAAAAATACGCAAATGCGAGGATTGTGTTGGAAATCCCGAGGCCTTCTGTGACCGGAGGTACACCATATTGATCCCTGCAGTGCAACCACCCTCAAGAGGGGATGCCAGCAGACTCTTCTTAAAGGGGAAACACGGGGGTTCAAACGTGGTCTCGCAGAAAGGGAGGGGCACATCTTATTCTTGGGCATACACTCCCCCCCGTGCCACCCAACACTTCTGAATGCTACCAACTTGACGGAGGAAGTGAAGTTCCGATTCGAGGTGGACTGTTCCCTGTTTTCTGTAACTCTTTCGGCTTCCCTTGACATTCTGAACTGGCTTCTTACGATTTGAGACTCTTAAAGGGTTCCTTGTGTTTTCTTGGAGGAGTTCGGGATAAGAATCTAAGCCTCCGAAAGGGTACGCCGGTGTCGAAATGTTAGGAATGGTGCCTTTTGGCAGAGGCAGTGAATTGCTACCGGACGATGAGGGGAAGATTGGAATGGTTTGGATCCGTACAAACGAAAGACGGAAGAGCTGAAAGGAAAATTAAAATCAAATCACTGCCTAAGCATCCCTCTATGAGCCTAAGGAGCGACGATGGACTTGCCAACGGCTATGTTGAAGTGGAACTGGTTCTAAACCGAATAATCGAGTTCACATAAACTTGAGCAACTACAGGATTGCCAAAAGGGTAGTTGCGTGGTTACTGGTTCAATTTCCAGCGAGTAAACGTGCAGCATTCCTTATGTTAGTAGTTAAAGAATTTTGAATCAGTACGACTTTGAATAAACCTTATTGATGCTTATATTGGCACCACAATTACGTAAATACGATCCTGGAAGTAGATTAATAAAATCTCTCCTAGCCGAGAATAAGGCATCGTAATTACGATGCATCACTCGTAGAAAATAATAACAGGATATAAACATTTACAATTTAGACCCATTTTGACATTATTTCTCAAGGAAAAACTTAGAACATATCACAGAAATCTAACACCTAATATATACATAGCATATCGACACGACTTTATACGAGGGTTTTGTTTGAACACTCAGAAAAGGGCTCGTGACCTATTCTCCTTGAACCTACCACAAAAATAACGTCGAGTCAAAGGTTTTACATATGTGCATCTTAAAAAGCGCAGGCAGGAGAAGTGTAGCGGGGACAGAGGCGGTGCATCTTAAAGGGCGAAAGTATTTTAGTTCGGTTCAACGGAAGGGGGGTTCTAGAATGTATCAAGGGGAGGATGTCTTCGACTGAAATCACCTCCAGCATAGACGGGACATCTCTATGCCTCTCAATCGACTAATAACTCACACTCATAATACCCACGCTACAGGGATGAAAATATAACGAGAATTCCATTCCGCTATGATAGAGGCATTCCGTTTTAAATTACCCCTCCAGAGATACTTCGAAGATCTATTTAGACAATGGAATGACGGGAAGAGAAGAACATATTTAAAGCAGCTTATAGAAACGAATTCTGAAGATGTTATGAGAAGTTATACAGAGAAAATCTTTTAAATCACTCGTTCCTTTTACATGATATTTTATCAACTGACAGTTATTTAACTGAGAATCGAATCCAAAATCAATCAAAATCAAAAATTTTCGATTCTTCAAGTATTAACCTAGGAAAATCTTATGAAAATATGCAACAATCGAAATAGAAAATATCTATCGATTGTTCCTATCCAGAATCTCTGAATTTAAATTACTGAATAGTATATTTGAATTTTAGTTATCGAAAATTACTTTAATGAATAGGTTTCCCATAAAAAGAAACTTAAGCTTTTGAAATATTAGTATTTGAACTTGTAATAAATATTTGGTAATCTCTTATATTTTACGCAGAATAAAAGCGCAAAAAATAATATCTTCCATAATATTTACACATAAATATTCTTCCCTCAATTCTGCATAAAAACTAACAATGAGCTTACGCAAGTTTAAACTATTGCAATAGTGGATCAAAATCGTTTAAGCTACATCTTTAAAGCTATTACTATATAAAGCTAATATGTAACTCGATTTAGACTGACCACTTTTCTTCCCTGCTTTAAATTGTAAATGGCATTGCCTTCCCGACAAATATTAAATAGTCCATCTTTGCTGTTAATTGAGAAGAGCCTTAACTGAACGTTTATGTTTTTTTTTTAAATCCGCCACTGTTAAATCTTTAATCGACCGGTGGTTCGCACGCTAACTTTCCAATGCCAAGTCACGGGTTCGATTCCTGGCAAAATTTTCTTGTGCAACTTCTTTGAGAACTGATGTTTAGCCTCGTTCATTGCTGATTGGCTCATTATAATTGTCCTATTATGGAAATATTAAAATAATTAAACAAAAACAAAACCCTTAAAATTTTCCACAATCCTCTTGTGTCTTGTTAATATATAACGTATAAATGTTTAAGTATTTTATATGCGTACTATAAATAAGCGTTTTTTAAAAAGGTTTGTATAACAACCACCACGACTGGGAACGTATCGAACACTGGAAGCCCTCCTCGAAACAAAAGATGACTGAAAAATTGGTCGGTTACGTAAGAAAATGATATTCGATGGAACTAGTGGAGTCTTATCTGTAGTACAAGGCCAAAGCCGAAACGATTTTATTTTACCGACAGTAGAGGCATTTACGATTCTTTCTGAGATAAAGATGCGTTATAAAAATCACTTCGACTTGAATTTATCTGGCCAGGCTTGGAGGTCATTCTCGGCAAGAGAATGAATTTATTCGTTAGGTATGAGATTAAAAAAATAGAAATGAACGTGATAACTTCCTCAGCGACATTTTCTACAACAAGAGAAACTATAAAAACCTAAAAATTTAAAACAATATGTTTGAGATATTACTAAATAGATCGTTTTCGCATGACTACGGGGAAATGCATAAATCGATCTCGTGAAGGAATTTTATGAATGAAGAAGGAACAGAAATCGCTTTGGACCCTTCAAGGAATACAAACGTAGGACGTTTCATTAATTGATTTCCTCCATACATAAATATCGAATTTTAGGTATTTTTTTCTCTTAATTCCCAAATTGTGTTCTTCTCTAGACCTTTTCATTCGGTTTTCGGAACATCGCACTTGAGGTATTCAATAAAGTAATTTATTCCCGTTTCCATAGGTTAAGCTATAACCAAATAATGAGAGAATAAGAGATGACGAAAATCTAATCGCAAGGAATCAAGGAATCATCTCTAAAATCCATTTTATTAAACGAAACGTTTATTCGTTGCGTAACGTAGGGATCCGTGTGACGCAATGCACGTCGCTTCTCGCGTCATCAAAGGGTAAATAGCGAGTCCGCAGCTACTCGGATTTGCTTGATAGACACCACGTGCCTCGCCGACTACAATCATTTTCGAAAGAGGCCAAAAACTCAACTTTAAAGGAGCCATTATAGTTCAGGTAAAGGTAAACTCAAAATATCATCCTTCACATGAAAATGCTAACCAATTCTCAAGCACTTCCGAGCATCAATTTTCAAACCGTTTTAAAGATTAGCATCCTCCCAACAATAACATCCAAATAAAATGTTGCGTCGAATCAACGAGGTGTGATGAAAAGCGAGCTAAAAATCGTGGTAGAATCAATCCACAGATTCTATGAAAACGAAACTAGGTGAGGCTGAGCAGCCGAAAGAGCGGGAAAAGTTGCAGACAACAGTGGATAGACAACTGAGAAAGGATGTAGGAGAGAGGAAGGTGCTCATCTTAAGTTCTGATGAGAAAGGCTCACAAGGGTCGAAGTGTGAAGATGGGAGAGCGGAGAAACAAGAGTGGAGACGTTGTGAGGTGCAAATTTGAACATGAATTGCGATGTTCAATTGAGTAATATTTCATTAAATATTACCAAAAGCTAAATTAAAATAAAAGGAGCAAAGTAATCCTTGCGATCAGCCGATGGCAACTTACTTAAGCTCTTCGCCCTCAACTCATTATATTGATAAAGAGTTATTAAATATTTGACCACACGAGAGATAACAAAAATTAAATTGGAACAGTTCTATATAAGTACTTTCAAATTTGGCAAAGCATGATGTTAGATAAAATATTACATGATAATTGTTAAATTCGGCTAAAACCATACGAAAAGTAAATAACTAAAATATGAAAAAATAGATATACACAATATTATATAACTCAATTCGTCGAATTAAAACAAGATCGAAAATAGGAATATGGGAAATATAATCACTCTTCAAAGCAAAGGAACTTGGACGGCAACGATTAAAAGCTGAATAATTTATTTTTTTATGAAAGTAAATTTAAATCCAACCTAGTTGAAATTATTCACTTAACGCTAAAATCAAATAAAATTACAAACAATTGGGGCTTTAAGGACAATCGGAGATAAATTTTAAAGCAATCTAAGCATTCGTATATTTTTTGCGGTACTGTATCACTATATATTTCGTAATTACAAACAAAATATTTGCCGAAAGCTATAGCATGAAAACCGAAGCGCTTGTACCAATACATCCTACTTTAAACAATAATGATGAAAAAATGCCATAAAATTCTGACCTGCAGTTGAAAACAGACCATTCGCTTCTTTTCCATTCTGAGAAAGATGCCTGTCTTCAGAATTTGTACCGTTTTCAGTTGTATTATCCACTTGAGTGCCAAGAGCCATATTACCACCACAAAATACCAGAACAGTCTGCAGACGGCACGTGGGCCTTGTTCGGGGGTTTGGTGAAATGATGTAGGTCGATTCCGAAATTAAGAATAGAGTTTAAAACAAAGATAATTTTGTACTTAAGATTTCACTTAACTAAAATATATTCGATTTTAATTCTCTCGCAGTATGTTAAATAGTTATTTAATAACTTAAAATTATATCACGGACTTAATTTTAAGCATCCCTTCGGAGCACTAAAGAAAAATGAAGAGCGGAATTCGACAAGTAAATCCGGCAAGAGTTTTAAGTTTCAGATATGGTGATAGATTAAACGCAATTTATTTGTACAAATAGTCCTCTCTCTAAAGGCTGTGTAAGATTTGAAATTTTGATCTGTTTCATATCAATATAAATAATTTCTAATGGTCATTTACTTGTTGGATCGTTCAAGAAGCGTTACTGATGAAATCGCATTATTTTGAGTTTGGGAAGTTCAACTCAGTTTGACATTTCCTTCATTAATTATTATCCAATTTTGATAGGGATGAATTAAACTAGTATTCAAAGATGAGTTCACCATCAACGCAACCAATTTCGAGAAAGTCTCTAGACTCTTCGAATACGAGCAGCAATTTTGGAAATGTCAACACATCCATCGAGAAAATGTTGCTCGAATCTGAAGAAATTAGAAAACTACAAGTCAGGGTAATTGTATTTTACAGTTTCTTTTGCTCACTCTATTTAGGCATTTCCTAAATTTTTCCTTTCTAAGTATTATTTATTTAGCTAACTGTTTTGTTTAGACTATGTCAATGAAAATGTTTTTCATGGAAAAGAGAGAAATAAGTTATTATGAAGTGTTAGATGAACTCTGATTTAGAGAATATTATTTAATTTATCGGCTTAATAAATGTGTATTATTAGGAGGAAGTCCAAGGTCGAATATGGAAAATGACAGAAAAACTGTCAAAACTCTATCAAGAAGAGCAAGCAAAAGAGGAACTTCGTGCTCAAGAGCGAGCTGCCGAAAGTCAGCGCCAAGAAACCGCCCTCTTAGCAATGTTGGTGCATGAAGAAAATCTTGCTGCATCCCGGCATCAACAACTTACCCTTGAACATGAACAAAGTACCAAGGTAAAAATATAATTTGGGTTAATCGAATAACAAAGATTTTTTTTCGGTCCCGTTATTAATTTGTGAACTGGGAATATTGGTTGTTGGTTTTGTCTTCTGTCTAAACAATGAAGTTATTTTATTTATTCAAATAAAACCCTTATTTTTTAAAACTATATACTAATTGCTACGTACAGAATTATTGTTATAAATGTAGAATTGAATCTCAGTGCAAGCCTATACCATCAAAGAGATTTTGTCAATCTCAATGTCAAAATATGAAATCATCAGTAATGCTCAATAAAGAGGCTTAAGCATTGTTTTACATTATAAATTTCTATATTTTTCTTGAGGAAAAGAAAAGCTAAAGTTGCAGATAGTAGTACCATCTGCATCTATCTTCTTTCATAGGTAAAATATTTTCTATTGACATGAAATTAATCAATATATTAGCCTTATTTTTACATCAAACTACTAAAAATCACTTAATATTGCTATTTAGTACTTGGTGTTTGGTTGCCTAGTTTTATTGAGAACTTTCCTTTAAAATAGTATTTTTAATAATATTTTGTTTGTTCTTCATGATGTTGAATCTAAAGTAAAGTTAATGTGTTCAAAAGTTACTATGTGGAATGGTAACATACTGATTAAAATTAACCTTGGAAAGTACAAAGTCATTTACTCAGTATGTTGAATCTAACTTAAATATCATCTTAATGGATAATGATAGAATCTATAGTTTCTGAAGTCATATTCTCATTTCAATACAGAGAATGAATGAAATGCTAAAAGAGATGGAGAAGAAACAGAAAGAGAAAGAAGCTGAAGAAGAAGAAAAGAAGAAATTGGATGAAAACAAAAGACTTTTGAGTAAAATTTATGAATATCAAATGAATTTTCGTGCCAAATATCAACAGATATCTGAAGCAGTAAAGTGAGTATCCTCCTGATGTAATTTTTTTACCTTATATCTCTCAGTAAGTAATTTACCTCTACTTCTAGAAATCTTTGATTTTTTTATATTTATTCATTCCATGTATGTATATAGTGAAGTCTTTGATTCATTGTTATGGACCTTTATATTCCTAATTTTCCTAAATAATCCATGACTTTTTTAAGAATAATTTGTAATATTATGTGTGTCTTATACCTACATTATTCCACTGAATGAAAGATTTTCATCCAACTCTATTACAGTCTTTAAAATAGTGCGTACAGTTTTACAAAATATATATTATACCTTTAATGTTTACAAATGTTTTGAAATTTGAGCTATAATTCTTATTATTTATCAAATAATTCTTTATAATAAGAAATTATTGCTAGTAGTTGCATTTTCTTTTCAACCTGATAGCTTATTATCAATATAAGGTACAGGATATTACCAATACCATTTCCTTGTAAGTGTGATTTAATTTAAACGATTATGATCAGTTTAAAATTTTCTGCATTCAAAATAATTCCTTATAAATATATCTCCCAGAAATCTAGAGGCTCACTCAAATTCATAAATACCAAGAAATAAACTGAATGTTGTCATTAGGTTTTTAGTTATAAAATAATAGATTGATATTTATCAATTTATGGTAAAATGGATGTGTTTGATTACATTTATTTTTTATCAATAGCATGCTGTGAATTAGATATAATTTAATGGAAATTATTTTCCTTTTCTAATTTCAGAACATGTAAAGATAAACAAGCCCTCATACCAGTCATATCACAACAAGCTGGTAAATTAACAAAATTGTGTGAAGACTTTGATCAGCTGGTAAAGAAATCAAAGGTATACTAATTACTGAAATTGTTTTTATGAGCAATTTTTACTAATTATGAGTAAGATGTAAATTATTGATACAAACACATTTTTAAATATATTTCATGTATTTTCATTTCAGAATGGAGAACTCCAAGCTGAAGATGAAGATAAGGCTTTTCAAGCATACACACAAATGGGCTCAGTATTAGAGATTATTCTTCAAGAAGTTGGTAGGAAAAACTTAAAAGTTTACCTAATAATTATTTGTGGTTAAACCTCCATAGTTTTTGTGATATTCAAGTTTTTAGAATACCTTAATTATACTATTTCATTAACATCATTTGCAACAAATCACTATCAAACTAAAATAAGAGGATTAGGATTAACTATACTATTATTCTCTGAACTAATGATCAGTAAAAATGCACATGGTTTTCTTACTGTCATTAACCCTTTTCCAATAAAAATTGACTCTGATTAAAATTTTTATTAGCTTAAATAATATCCCTAATTGATTCAGGGTATTAATAAATATGCAATGAATATTTTACCATGAAGATAGTTCTACCATTAGCCATCATCACATTAATAATGGCTACTTACAAAACTTGACATTATAACAATAAATTTTGGTGTATTTTATAAGTGGTTTTTACTGTATATAGTATGAAATTATCAAGTCTCTTATCTCCTGTATATCTTAGCAAACATCCTTCCTTAATCTCCATAATATATTAGGAAAGATCAATGCAGCAGTTGATGCTGCTATTGCAGCACAAGCTAACTCCGAGCAGCAACAATCTAGCACAGAAACTATTAATGCTGTAGTGTCGAAACAAGAAGAAGTTAAGAAAGAAGTTAAAAGTGAAGAAAGTGGAAGACCTGAAAACATTTCTACATCTGGAAACTCTGCCTTTGATGAGATTGCTAATGGTAAGTGTTCTGCTAGATAATTTTTCTGGACATATGCCATTAATAATCTTCATTCAGTTACCTTAATACCTTATTATATCTTTCAGAACTAAGAGATTGTGTTGATCCTATGTTGTTAAAGAAATATTTAAGCCTAAAACAGTATGTGAAAACATTTGATAAGGCGTTATATACTGATCCTCAGTGGAAACAATTTAGGGTTGATTGCCAGGTATGTTTTTGTTACGTTTAATTTGAAATCATTTGGTGTAACCTTAACACCTACACTGACATTTATTTATTTTTCAATGATTTTATCATTTATACTTGACTCTTCACCAAATATACCAAAAATGTATGATATATGTTGATAGAATTAAAACGGATGATGTCATGTAACAAATAATTTTAAAAGTATTTGATTTATAACAAGCAGTGTTTGCACGTAATTAGCAGAACTGAAAATCACAATTCAATTATGGTTATATATTTTACATTATCATTTATCTCATAAAAATACGTTTGAAATTTGTATATATTTTTTAAACATGAATAATGTTGTATAAAGATAGGATAGTGTGATTTTACTTATGGGGAAGCATTGAATTTTTAAATGCTGTACTACTTTTAGTCAAGTTAGATGAACAAATTAGTACTCTTATCATAGTTTTATTTTCTGGTTGTTTTGGTGGTGAGAAAGAAAAGTTAACTATATCAAGAAATTAGAGATTATTTTTCCATTATATCAGTTTTTGAAATAGTCATAGCAAAAAATTATTATTTTAGTCCAGATTTTCCACATTTAATATGTGTGTCTAAACTTTGATTCCTTTTTATCTGATTGACAGAAAGCCGTGAGTACACCAGTGAATGCAATATCTCCTGTTAGTGCAGCTCACATGCTGGATAAGCTTACCAGATTGAGACTATTACTTACTGGTAAACCAGCAGATATTGGGGACACGAGAGTTGTATCATCTGCTCATCCTAATGGAATTGCCTATTGTAAGAACCTGCTTGCTAAAAAACTCGTGGTAAGAATTATTTTTACTGATGTTACTTATTTAAATCCTTAGCAATTAAAATACTTGGATGATTTTTCAAGTGATATACATCACTTAACGTACCTTCAAGGCACCTTTTTTTAAAAATATTACTGAAAAATCGTTGTGTGTATTATTTTATTTTTTTGTTTCTACTACACTGAATGAGTCAATCAGACAAAATTAAGTGTAAATACTCTTTTCAAACATCATAAAATTGTTGAGATAATTGGATTTAGACAAGGTTTGCTTTAGGAATCACAGATTTTATGGTTGAGGTTTGCCTGGTGGGAACTTGTCCCACTGTTAATAATAACTGCTGTGAAGGCTTACTCTGAACCCTGAAAAAACTAGTAATATGAGGATATGAAAGTAGTTGACCTAGATTGTAAATATTGGGTTTAAATAATGAATGTGTAAAATATATTGAATATATAAATGTATATATGTATTATATGTTGCCATATATATGTGGTGAATGATGCCACTGGACAAGTAGTCCAACTGTTACAAATTTCTGATATTGATTATTATAACACTTGATAACTTAGTAGAATATTCATATTTGCCCTTTTTATTATTTTTGTTTAGGTTGGATTTCATATATTTATTTTGACCCACAGTATTCTTTATCTACTTCAGTAGACTCTATTTTAAATTTAATGTTGATATTTCTTTAAAAATAAATGCTGCAGTCCAAAATCATTGATTGTTAAATTTACTCATACTTTGGATAATTTTTTCATTTCAGAAACAAGGAGGGCAGGTTGTTTCAAGCAAGCCTGACGCTGCATTTGCAATTGCGGCTGTGATTGTTGCCTTATGGACAGAGTTTCCTGATTTTGGAAATCTTTTACTTGCACACTTTTATAAAGATTGCCCGTACCTTGTCCCATTTCACATTCCTCAAAGACAGGGTCAGTCAGACAAGGATTACTATAAGTAAGTTCATAGCTCTGTGTATTCATATATAATGTAGAAGTAAGTCAGACCTCTAGGTATTCCACTGCCATTTTTAAGGGAACCTTGTTTTTAACTACAATTTTAAGTTTTTTTGAAACCTTGTGTCAGTTAAATTTTCTTACAGACTTGTGTATGATTGTTTCAATGTGTCTCATTTTCTGGAGTTATAACAAATTTAAGCATCTACAATTCAATTTATTCATTATTTACCATAGCAAATATTGTGAAGTTGGGCATGGAAGATAAGTAGGGTTTGTAATTATAAATATTAATTATTTACTCTCTATTTATTTTTCCTTTTGAGTGACTTCATATATTTATTATTTCACAGAGATCTTGGTTACTTATACTCTGAAGATGGAGCAGTTGAGAAGCAGGACAAATTTCTGAAGAGAATGTCTGGAATAATGAGGCTGTATGCTGCTATTTTGGTAACAAGACAAATGAGGCAATATCAGAACAAACCCCATCCATGTGGAATAGCCAATGGTTGGACATGGATGGCTGCAACTCTTAACTTGAGTTAGTATAAAAGGGTTCCACATTACTAATAAAGTCATTCCTCAGTTATCAGATCTAAAGCGTTCACAATAAGTGATAAGTATAATATTAGTGTATAATAATGTGTTATAAGTGTAAATGAAAAAATGTTTTTATATTATCACTTGAACATTAAAGAATCATTTCAAACTTGTAAATAAAACATTGATAGCATAAATTACCTATGTAAAATAGTATGTTTTACTTACGTAAAAATTAGTATAGATGGTATAAATATGATGTATGTGTAAATAAAATGTAGGTAAGGATACTGTACAGGGGTGTAGAAAAACTTAGGGGTTTTTTAGGAGGAACTTTCATACTATATAGCCACAATTTTGAATAATCTCCTTTGTTCCCTGGTCACAATAAATGGCTCGCCAAGTACCACAATGTTTTACAACAGTGTATGACTTGTGAAAATGTATTTCACTCTCAGATTAGGGCCCGTGAATTAGAATATTATCCTTAATATTACTATACCCAGTAGTACTATCATAACTATTAAATAAAGAAGGAATAAATAACATTCATCGAATTATTTTATCTACATTCAGTGTTTTGAAAACATGAATGTTGGTATAAAACTTTAGTAAAACTAAAATCCTAACTTAATAGTTTTGTCAAAGCCAATTTTTTGAAAATAAAAAAGTATATCATTTGATACAATTTCCATATTTTTTGTAGAAAAAATATGGTCTTTTGATTTTTATGTTCAACCATTTTCTAATTTTAATTCTTTTGACAGAACCTCAACCAGACATAAGTGCATCACTTCTATTTGATTTCTTGGAAGTTGCTGGCCATAGCATGTCCACACACTATGGATCTCAATTCCAGAAGCTTCTTCATATTACTTGTAAGGAATACTATCCCAGATTAAAAGAGGTAAGATACTGTGAGTAAATTGCTAATGTGACTTAAACTAATTTAAAACATACTCAAACAATTTGTGCTTATACTTCTGACTAACTACATTAAATCTTGCATGTTGTCACATCTATGAACTTAAGATGCTATATACATCTTAGGGCTCAAAAGTGGAAAAAAATAATCATGAAGAACACTAGTGTTGAATGTGTTTAAGTTGGATGCCTTTTTTGAATCCATTTGAGAAATGTAGAGTACATTAAGAAACCCTATTTACATGGAAAATTGGTCAGTGAACTGTGAAGCCCATTGTCAAAATACATGGTCTGTCTAAAAAGTATCGGGAATAATTTTTTCCTGGCGAGACTGTACGTCGCACTGCAATGTACTAAGCAATCTTAGTTGTGCAGGGTATGAACTTCAAAACGAGATAACGAGCCCCGCGTTGGACTGCCGTCAGCCTCAAGAACTGACGACAACATGTAACGTGTGCGTGAAGTGCTGAATTCAGACCATCGGTTAAGTGTACGCATGATCGCAGATCGAATGAGCATTCATTAAATGACAGTGCACACCATTATCAGTGAAAATCTGCGACTGCAAAAGATCCAAACTCATTCTGAAGGTCTTCACGGACGACCAACAGCAAAGGTGATTGTCTTTCTGCGAAAACCTTCAGCAACATGTTGAAAGTTTCAGTTTTCTGTAGAACGTATTCAGTGGAGATTTTTTTTTACTAGAGAAAGATATCCTCCCTGAAAGGACAAAACCATGAGACCTTAAGTGCTGTCAAAGAGGCTTGCACTCGTACCCTTGAGGACCTTCCGGAATCTGCCTACCAGGGTGCCTTGGTGGAAAGCCGCTGGAAAAAGTGTGTGTACGGCTAAGGAATGTACTTCGAAGAATATTAAAGTTTTATAACAATATCTCAAATAAATCTATTATTCTGTAACTTTTCCCGATACTTATTAGACTGACCATGTATATTGTAGAAGTTGTAATTCTCATAACCAACTGACTGTAAAATTTATGTTCGTAAAGAACCTGGGATATCATTGAAAGTAACACTGTGGTAGATAAATAGGCAATGCGAGTTTTTGTTGTATACGAGGATATGAAAATAGTTATCTTAACAGTAGAGGTACTCTAACAAAAACATATTTGTGTGATTTAAGAGACTTGAGTAGTTACAGCACCAGGATATAGATTATACGTATAATAAAGGGGATGAAAATCTTTCGTCACTCAACTTCCAACATTACTATCCTTGCATATCAAACTGTAAATGGGTTAACCATCACTCAGCCTTTTTAAATAGATGCATACACTTCATTACATGCTCTATTTATGCATATTAATTTTAGTTTAAGCATCAGTTCTTAAAATTAAAATATAAGGTCAATTGTGATGCACACAATTTCATTGTTGTCCCTATATTTCTTGTATATTACACTTGTAAAATAATTTATATGTATGCCTGCTGAAAGGACTAGTATCCAAGATATACTATAAATTGAATGAACATTCATTAAACTTCCTTTAAAATCTTGATTGAAAAGTGTAATATAAGAAGAATACTTTAGTGTATCTTCATATTAATACAGCTTTACCCTACCAGATGTGTAATTTCTTTAAATGTTGAAAATGTAGAATACTCTTATTTGTTATAGGTAACACCTGTTGGATCTGGAGGACCAGTGACAAGATTACAGGAGTTTTTGCAAAAGACATTAAGAAATGGAGGTTTTATTCCCCCACCTGAAGCCCTCTTATCTCAGCCATCATGGTGATAATACAAGCTCACAATATGTATATAGAACAAATTCCTCCCAAGGATTTATCTGGATTGATAAAATTGACAAGTCTTTTAACAATCAGTGTAAATAGACATGTTTTTAAAATATTATTTTTCCACAGAATCATTTTGTATAAATAATGTACTTAAAATAAGAAATATATTAAACATATTTTATAAAATGTGTATTTTATTTTATTTAACATAATATATTCTAATTATAACAAAATATTGCCCGTGGTGTAAAATAAGAAAATTGACATGTTTCATTAGATTTTGAAAAGTGTTGGGAACGCCAAAAAGTATAGAATGTGAAAATATGTAATGTGTTATAATGTCACAAATATAACACAAAAGTTAAAACTTCCTGAACCACATTGGTTAAACAAAAGAGAGAAAAACATCAATGGGACTGGGACTCTACCACAGGTTCTCACTTGGATCCTCCCAGAATCTCCTGATAAGAAAAAATACATGATGTTGCTGTACCTTCACTTTTCACTCTTATGTAATGGACACAATTTCTAAAGGTATTGGATTAACACTGGGCAGTCGAGGGTGTCCTCATGACACGTATCTTTTACCCTTATTTTAGACTATAAAAACTTCATTGATGTAGATTAGAAGTGTTTTGAGGTAACAGTGCTTATTACTGTGAGTATTTCTTTATAATTTAAAGTAAATGGAATTCTGTTGTATTATGTAAAAAATTTGAGGTACCAGTTCTATTGATTTGAGTTTGACAAACTTTGGCCTCCAATCTTCAGCAATTTCCATATGCAAGATCTTTTTCTCATTTTCTTGGTCTCCACAGATTTACACTTTTTCTTTCATGTGGACCTAATAATCATGTTCTTATCAGCTTGATGTTTCCAATGGATTGTATTGGTAAGAGAAAACCAGACATGGTGAGGTACAACAACTGTACAAAAATCAGCGTTAGACTTGAGGACCAAATGGTAGATGGGTGCACAGTGAGAACAGACTCACAATATATTCTTTTTACATTACACATGATCTAGAATGGAACAATGCATGGGTTATTTACAAGCAGACTAGAGATCTTTGAATATCCAGGCATAGCATTTTGCAACGACTCACAGAAGAGCTAGGTGAACTTGAGCTGTCCTGAGATCCCACACAGGACGCAAGTGATATAGAGAGACAAACACCAGACAACACAGATGATATCTGACAAAGGCACTGGTGTCAGTTCAAAAAGAAAATTCAAGAGTAATAAAGCAACAGACAAGTGTAAGAAGAGCTAGAAATGTGTTTGCAGAAACTGTAGTTTGAAGAAGACTTATGTCTATGCAATGTCAAATGTTCTGTGGAGTCATCATTTTGTAACAGCATCATTGTACTAAACGAGAAAACATAAACAAATGCATCTGCAACAAAAAAAGTTTTGCTTGAATTTCACTTTATTTCTGGATAATGTATTGTGAAATAAAATGTAAGGAAGATAGGTGTAGCTGTAAAAATTTATTAAACATGCTTATTTCGTAAGATTTTAGGACTAAGAATTCAAATCTTACTGACTCATCCTTTTTAAATGTTGCACAGGAGTAGGTGTCCTGAGGATACCTTCCACTGTTCTAGGTTGGCATTCAAGTCATGCCATTCTAGTGTTAAACATGCTTAGCTTAAAGCATTTTAATTTTAAAAATATATCACCCACAGAAATTCATCTTATATGAGAAATATTTGGTTTCATAGCAATGACAATAGACATTGTATCAAAACTGATCTCACTATAGATGACAGATCTGAGAAAAACTCTTCATTAATTAGACACTAAGAATTAAAAAGTTTACAATAAGGAAGTATCAATTGCTGAAATATTTATAAAATAAGAAATTCTAGTATGATAATTATTGGGATACAGAGTTTTTGAATCATCTCTTTCACAAGTGTTTTTTTTATGACCAGTTATTTTCCTCTGACTTATGTTATGAGTTGTTTACTTGAAAAACATAAAAAAACTCAAGGAGGGGAAAAAAGAGTACAGATGTTGACACAATTAAATTGTTTAAAAAATATCTTAGAAGCTGCAGTTTTATGCTAGATTCCATGGCGACAAAAAATTGGAAGGAATTAGAGGTTTGAAATGGGTAGGCTTTTAAGTTATTCCCTAGTATGCATTTCAGCTCCCATGTAGCTAATAAGATGAGACCTGAGGATGTGCAGGAGTTATTATACAACATCATAGGGTGATGTGAAGTTGGTGGAAGAATGTCCAAGGTCTTTGCCGGCCTCAGTGGCCGAGCACGTAGCGCATTGAGTGCTAGTGTTCTAAGTCTCGAGGTCCCAGGTTCGAGTCCTGGCGGATTGGAAAATTTTCTGGTTTGGGATGGGATGTAGTTGTGTTCGTCCGGAGGGTTTAAATGTAAGAGTGGTCTATATAGACTAAATTTCCTGATTCAATAAAGTCAGATTATTATTATTATGTTGTTGTTTCTTAGTCTTACTTTGATAATGGCATTTTGGGAAGATTATTTATCATGGAGAGTACTGTTTCTGAGATGTTTACAAATTTAACTGAAGGCTTTGCCTGATGAAACCTCATTCCATTGCCTATCTAATGAGGGACTTCGAATTATAGCTTTATGGAGAATTTTGAGCAACTCTATCCAAGATACACTATTATTGTATTGAATATTTGGTCAACTCTCTTAAAACTCAGTATAACTGAATCTTTATAACCTTGACTGGAAAGTGTAAATTAAGTAGAATACTATGGTATAGTTGTATATTCATACAGCTGTACAGATGTGTCATTTCTATAAATGCTGAAAATGTAAAATAGCAGAAGCGAAGCTATCACTCATACAAGCTCAAAATATTTATTTATAACAGAATCCTAGGAATCCTAGGAAAACATTTCTGGATTGATAAAAATATCATGTCTTTTAACTTTCAATGTAAATAGACATCAGTTGACAAATATTATCTTCAACATTCATTTTGTATAATGATATGTTAAAGAATAAGAAATACATTAAAATATTTTATAAAATGTGTATTTCATTCTATTTAACAAAATATATTCTGATTGTAACAAAAAATTGCCCATGGTGTAAAATGAGTTTCTATAAACAATTTTATGAAATTTTGGAGAAAGTGTTGGAGAGAACATACAATATTATAGAAAAACAAAGCAAAATTAAATATAATGCAACAATACTTTGGACAATGACAATGTATCACAGATATTTCTCACGAGTATTTGACGAACTTTAAATGGAATGACTTAAGTGTACCATGAGTATCATCTAATGAAAATTTTTTCTAAAATATAAAATAGTGTTATTTGGTGATACCAATAATTTTTGAATATAAAAATATACATTGCATAACTGTTCAATTGGACCATTACCAAACTAACTGACTGTAATCCTGTGGTACTCTATAAAATAATTCAACATAAATCTCCACAAAATAATTAAAGATACTTGAATATTCTCTGAAAATAACAAGGAGAAAGTATAACTTTAGTAATAAATAATTCCCAGGCTCAAACCCTTAGCTCCTTCTTCTATATCTCGTTGGAGCAAGTATGAGTCCTTGTTATTGCTTGTAAAACTCCGTATTCCAAACTCTTTCAGTGATTCCATCCAGTATTTATTTCCACTTAGTTTCATCAGAGCATCAGTTATTTGTTGTTTGATAGAAGCTAGAAAAAAGCACAAATATCAATTGTAATGAAATTAATAGTAATTTAAATGAACAGATATTATACTTTACTATTTTACAATTGGTGTGGCTATTAAATACACTCCAGTTGAACCTACTTAATTTTTTTCATTAATACTTAAGCATCTGAGAAATATAAAATCTGATAACTAGGAAATGTCAAAGATTGAAAGGACAATATTAACAAATTGCCATTTATATATATTATTTATTGCCATTTATATTATTATTTATATTGCCATTTATATATGTTAAATTACATTTGAAAAGGAAATTTTGATATATAAATTTCAACATGAAGATTTCAATATCTAATTATGAAAATAAAGATGAACAAAGACATAAATACAACAGAAGTAATAATCTGGAAGTTGAGTAATAATTAGGAATAATGCATGGTTGATAATGGTGTAAAGTAACATAAAACTTTGTACAGAGCAGAAAAAATAAGGAAGATACTTGACACTCAAAAATTGTGAAAATTGAATATTTGGTAAGAAATTTATAACTTTTTTCATAATTACCAAGACACTAGGGATATCATTTTTAAGGGAAATTCATTCTTAAATTATCACAAAGCAAAATGTTCTCTAAAAAGTATGATCTTTACTCACCAGATAGTCTCTTATTTGCAACTATAGGGTAAGGAGGTAAGGGTCCTAAACTTTCCAGAATTTCAATATCTTTTCCTTTGTCTTGCAAATACTTTTTGTTGTATGCAAGAGTATTGGCATCAACACATGCAGCATCAGCTTTTTTACTCAAAACCATCTGAACTGAAGCCAAATGAGAGCCAGATTTCAGAGTGTTCCCGAAAAATGATGCGTTTTCACCCAGCTCTTTCAATTTCTTTAAAACTACAGTACTTCCACTCAAAGAATCTTCTTTGCTGTATGCCCAAGAACATCCTCGGAGATCCAAAAATGTTTTTACGTTCTTACTACAAAATACAAAAGGCGCTAAATGAGCAATTTACTTTTTCAATAATCACCATGTAATAAACTAAAGGAATTAACAAGTTGATGGAATCAAATATGCATAACATTTTTTTCTTAAAAACAAGTCTTTCAAGTATAATTGACTATTATATACTGGGGAGTATATAAATATAAAAATTATATTCGGAAACTATAGTATATTTACCGGCGATCAGTATGCATAATAATATCAGCATAATATCCTTTGAGTCCATCCGGATTTTTCGGATGTGAGAATACAGGCGTGACAGGTAGGAGATCTATGAACTCATTTTTGGAAGCATCCAGCGATACAAATCCTTCACAAGTCATAAAAGCTGTGAACAGCACAAAATCTATTGGTAAGAAAAAGTTTTAAATTAACGTAATTACTATCTTATAATGGAAAACCAACCTAGATCGGCCAAATTTGCAGTAAATGGATCTTCTCGATTCCTCAGCTCCTTCAAAGATCTCGATTCATAAATCAATAGAGCTTCACATCCTAATTCCTCCTCTAAGTAACTCATTAAAGTTTCATACAATTCTACAGGATGTCCAGGACACAAGTAGGTAATAATCCGAAGCTTCGGTTTGTTTGACATTTCTCCGATTTCACTGAAAATTTTCGATAAAACACAATCTCACCTTTAAATTCGTACAGTAATTATATTATCCACACAATTTTACATAGAGCACGTGGCAGAATAGCTAAAACATTAGATACCTTGAGCTTAAGTTCGCTAACTAATGTAGAATGAAGCAGAAGGACGTCAAACCAGACTGCCCGCTTACTATTTCTCTTTTCGATAGGCAGCTTTCAGAGAAACAGTTCAAGGCAATCGTTGCGCAACATCTCAGTGGTTGTGATTCTGAGCGAAAACATGGAAGCCTCTTCGATCTCAATTATCACCTTCAACTCCTCTTTGCGAAAAATTCACCATTAAATTGCCTTAATTTACGGTAGTCAATCTTATAGGCTTACAATATACGTTCGGCTTAAAATGAATTTGATTTGATGATTATATGGTATTATCTGCTCTGTGTATAGAACTAATTTGTTTTATTACATTTATTCGTTGACGTGTATAAATTATAAGTATTAAATTAAAATCTATTCAAAACTTTCTTCATAAAGGAAAAAGATAACTTAAATATCACACCTATTAAACAAGCAAGGTCAAATAAGATAGATCTCCGGTTTCTATTCGTTACTTTCTCTAATATCATCATATTAAGCGACCAGATTTATTTCTATTTTTACCAGAGTTCCTTAAACTGATTGCGTTGCAAATCACAAGTTTCACGTAAAAGTGAAATAAAATGTTTACTCCTCACTTCAGTATCTACATCTGCTTAAATCTCGAGTAATCTAAGCCAGAAATTTTACGGTAGACGCGCAAGGGAGCATAAGTCACATGCTGTGAATGCTCTGGCGTTCCCGAAATGATCTTTAAATGCTAGTAGTGAATGCGATATCCCTCTTTTAAACATTTCTTTATCATATTTTAAATGCGCGAAGCTTGAGGAGAGAGTCAAAAAATTTTAGATGCTCGAGTATCATAATCGTTTTTTATCTTGGCTTTCACAATCATTCTTTTTAAAGGCAGATAAGTCAATAACCTCTAGAATATGCATGAATTATATCTTTATCATATCCTGACGTATGATTCTGTTGGATCCACGAGTCACAGCAAAATGACCATTGAATATCGATGAGGTAATGTTTAATGAGAAACAGTAATTAGTAATAGTAATTTTAAGAATGGACCTGCGTTTCTTATTCGTATATTCACCTCTTTTCTGTGTATTTCAATTTAAAGAGATCATCCTATGAAATTAAGGAATCATAAACATCATTTCAACCCAATAAATATTTTTTTATATTTTTAAAAATAAGATCGGCTACATCGGTTTCACGTTACTGTTCGGTATCTTTGTGTTTGTGTAAGTTTTTCAGCGCAGAATTGTATTAAAATGTCTTTCTCATGCATTACACTGTAGTTACCTCAAATTTATCTTACTAAATACCTCTTATTAGTTATTTTTTATGAAGTCGTAATATAATCAATGTGAAAATTTTATCACTATTAAAGGACCATATTCTTTCATTTTAGCTTAGGGGAATATTCCTTTAATGAAGTAAGAGAATTGACCAACTATTGCTCCTGTTATTTTCTTGAAAATTCGTCAAAAGGATTCTTTTCTTTCCATAATGCCCGATTAATATCTGTCTTTTGCCATCTTCTCGTGAAGCCTCGTGATTCCTTATAAACAAAAAGTAGCTAAAGGAATAACCGGATTATAAATTAAAAATTCAAATAAGAATAAAGATGGATCACAGAAGGGTCTTCACTGCTATGATTCTTACTAATAAGTAATGAATTCGATAAATACGATCATTCGAGTTATGGTTCATATTTTATTCGTATGCTATTTTCAGGTGAAAAAATATCATACGCGAATGACAATCTTTTCATACGCGAACTTTGAATACATTATTGCTTTCAAAATTGATCTGAAGTAAAACAAAAACTGTTCACCAACAAGTTTTCACAGTTTTTGAGGCTGTAGGAGATAAGTTGAATGTAAAAACTCGGCTTTCGTTGAATTTATATAAGTATTCAACTGAATACAGTTTTTAATGAATGGTAATATTTCCTTTCATAATATTCTGCATTAGTCGCCATTCACGTGGCTCGGTTGATTTTGTTTGTAGTTTGTTTGTTTTGCAGAGATGTTTTAAAGGATACTCGTTAATGTTGGAATATATTGATTTCATTAGCGTTTAGGATACTTATAATAAGACCATCGTTCATTTTTAGAATGAAACTTAATGAATAATGAAACCTATAGCTGTCTACAGTCTTCCCTCACTGTGATCAAGTCTTTCATCTTAAAGTTTTGACAGTAACCGTTCGGATATCAACGTATGAAATTCGAAAAGATTTATCGCGATATTTATTTCGTACATCCCTCAGAAATCCCTTTGGCACCCTCGGGGTAGCTCGCATCCCGGGATGAAGACTCCTGATGAATGCGATGCTTTTTCTGGGAGCGCTCGGTACAGAAGGCAAGTCGTCGTGGATGCTCTGAAAACAAAACAAAACAATAAAAAAATGCGCATATATTCTATGAGCTCTCGGAATACTGGTGGAACTAATCTCTACAGTTGGAATTATTACTCGCTCCGTCTACGTACCGTTCTGATACAGAGAGCGTTGCCTGTGTTTCTAAAAAAAAATGACGAATAGATTTAACCCTTCCGATCCCTTCCGGATTCGAATCTCGCACAAAACACAGATCCACAATACGGGTCGTTGGAACAGAAAATGAAGATATGGGAGTCTCGCATTCATTTCCCCTCCTCCTCGTGCCTCATTTTGTGTAACGTTCGGTGCGGATTTTACATTCTAAATGTTACGATACAAATAAGATTTCCTTCTCGCGACGCATGGGAAAGATTTTTAATCGAAGGTGTTACTACGGAATTCTATGAGTGGTGACTCTTTTAAAAAATACTTCTCTGATGTTAATCAGTGTTGACTTTGCATTAGTGTTAATTATTTGCATTCTCTTAAGAAAACAGGTGCTGATGAAAAATATCGTCATGGAAATTTCACTGTTTCCGTAATAATTATCTCCGACTAATAATTCCTTCAGTAGAACTGACGCTCGAAAATTTTCTCTATTACGAGAAGTTCATCTTTTTAATTACTTAAAAAGGGATTATGCATTGTGATCATGATAACTCAATCAGGAGGAAAATGCAATGTATTTTCAAGCATACAAAGAGTATTTTGTTTAACGGATAGAGTAACCAGTTAAGTATTCTTCTGTTCTTAATGTATGATTTCTCATATATATATATATATATATATATATATATATATATATATATATATATATATATATATACCCCATTACCAGAAACAGTAGTTCATAAATAGATTTTTCAATACATACATAATCCAAATTAATAACCAATTGTTTGGATGTATCATACAGATGCACTACCATAATCGGGAATGGTTTTGAATTGTGGGAATTGGGAATGAAGTAGGAGACACAGTCAGCATAATATATATTATAAATATATAACTCGATGTAAACGACTCTTTCTATGATAGAAAAACGTGGATCTAAGCATGACAACAAAATGAGAACAAAACTATCGAAAATCAAAAGTATCAATTGACCAATTAATAAACCACGTAATAAAGATATATTATTGTATTTTAATTTTGGACAAGAAAAAGAGTATTAAATGAAAAACTTTTTGAAAAGTATGTATTGAAAAATCTATTTATGAACTACTGTTTCTGGTAATGGGGTATATATATATATATATATATATATATACCCCATTACCAGAAACAGTAGTTCATAAATAGATTTTTCAATACATACTTTTCAAAAAGTTTTTCATTTAATACTCTTTTTCTTGTCCAAAATTAAAATACAATAATATATCTTTATTACGTGGTTTATTAATTGGTCAATTGATACTTTTGATTTTCGATAGTTTTGTTCTCATTTTGTTGTCATGCTTAGATCCACGTTTTTCTATCATAGAAAGAGTCGTTTACATCGAGTTATATATTTATAATATATATTATGCTGACTGTGTCTCCTACTTCATTCCCAATTCCCACAATTCAAAACCATTCCCGATTATGGTAGTGCATCTGTATGATACATCCAAACAATTGGTTATTAATTTGGATCTGAGAAGAGGGTGAGATACGTAATACTTTTTGAGAATTAAACTCACCTTTTCACAGAAAGTAAATGGTATGCTGTAAATAAAAGGAAATAAAAGTTTCAGAATCCTTTTCAGACGTTACTTAGTATTATTCAGAATTAGACAAACATTAAAGGTACACAATGATACAACACGATAACAGTTTGGCAACAAACAAAAATACTACGACTTAAAAGGGTGCCGAGCACTAGGTCTAGAAACTTATTCTTCACAACAAACCGGAAGATAATTTTTGATTAACACGAGATATTTTATCAAAAGAGTTAAAATGAACATTTTCTTCATGTTCCACTTCGAGCGAGGCCATGAAAGAAATCGAAAATCACATCGTTTGCGTGCTCGTGAACATCGAACATGAACGTCCTCCGTTAATCAAAGAGGCGAATCCGTCTTCCGGAAAGACGTCTGGATGCTCGTTTCAATTCACTCCTCGACGTTCACACTTAAATATTGATCACGAGTTTTAAGCTCCCTTCATGTACCGCTGTCGCGAAGGGAATTCGTGAAATAAAGAGAGAGTCACGCGTTCGTAAAGAAGCGTGTCCACATCTTCGCAGCGACGATTTCATTCGACACAAACGGACGAAAGTCCCACCGACCAGTTAAAAATATTTCGGCCGGTGAGAGAACCTTCGGCCGGGTGCGGCGTGATCGACTATTGCTGCGCTGCAGTGAGCTTGATTGATGATGCAAGCGCACGTGAACACCGTCTCCTCACCACGATGACGAGGATTTTCTTCTGATCATACTTACCGGATGATGGATTCGCGGATAGCCAATCCTTAGGCACTCCCCACGACTTTGCTCCGACGGATTCACGACATGTATCGTAGTTAACGCTCTGGAAACAATGGACATTGTTAGTTGCGTCACATTACCTAACCGAAGCGCACTTTTTCGTGGTCAGTTAACCTGAACAATCCAATTCGATATATCAGAATATATTCGTCGAAAATAAACGACAAATATTTTCTGATTTATGCTTACTTTATATACACATACACGTAACAATCCAGTACAGACCAACATTTTCCTAACTTATCAATACGAACTATGAAAATAAATCCATAAATTTACGAATGTGACTGTTGCAATTTCTGCTAATTATAAACATGTACACATCACACATATACAAATATATTTTTTGCTGTACAATATTTATTGCTAGAGAAAATAATTTAAGACTATTTTTTTAGCATCATACGATAGAATCGAGTTCAGCCACTTCCAGATATTGTGACGTTAAATCGAAGCGTCGAATGAGACAAATATCGATTGGTATTCTTGTGTAGAAAATAAGCGGAAATGTTTTGAAATCGAAAAGAAATGAATAGATGTAAGAATGAGCAACAGCACTGTAAGAATGCAATTCCAGAGGTAACCATGGAAAAAATTAGGAGGTCAAATTCATTTAACAATCCCCCTCTAGAAGCAAGACTTTACGTATGTACGGTACTATATATAGGTTAAAACAGGAGATGAACTAATCTAAATTTCATAAGATTTTTTAAATATTTATTTGGATAATATGCAACTGAAGTCGACATCATCGTCTGCGAGTCTGCCGAATAACTTTGCAGTGATATGAATAGATGTTAATGTTTGCTTCCGTTCAAACACTAAATGTCCCCTTATAATTCTCCGTTACACTCTACTCCGATGCGGCATATAGGTAGCTATTAAACGGAATTGCTTGGTTACATTGTTTTCCGATGTCTACCAGCGCCCTCATGTGATTATAATCAAACTCTCAACAGTCTTGTGACGTACGTGGGGAATAGAACATCGCAATTATTTTAACTGGTAGAATTCTTCTGTACATATCTAAAAATATGAAACGGCTTATTAAAGCACTTTTAACATTTGAAGTTCCAAGATTTTAGGGCTTATTATTCAAAATACTTCACACTTAGATTTTATTAAGGTTTTTTCATCAAACTTTTTCTCTTTTAACGATGTAGAGTTCAAGAGTACGATAGGCTTCACCTCTTTTATGTGTACTTTGTTCACGAAATCAAGTCTGGCATAAATAAAACCCTGTTTTCCTCAATATGCCGTACATTTTGAGAGGATGCGTCTAAAGAATATGGCATTGATGCCTTTATTACAGTAAGTAAAGTAAGTATTTGATTTGTAACAGATATTATATCAAAGGTAAAGTTCATCATGAAATACATATGTGTACGTCAGAGGTTTTGAAATATCATACCTGCAATCTCAAATTGCTTCCTATTAATGAACAAATAGATTTATGAGTCTAAAATATCGGTCAGTGGAGTAAATTGGAAGAAATGTTCTGCCATTTCCGAAAATTTACACTCGATTCATTATAAAGTTTTCCCCACATTTTCCGTGGGTCCAAACACAACGATTATACGTCTAAATCGACTAAATAATTAGTTTTAAGGACCATTAATGTTTAATGACAGTTCCAAGCCTCCTTCCGTTTAGTTTTGATAACTCCCCCATATGTATTCGGTGGCTGAATCGTCATTCCATTTAGACTTGGACGTCTCTGCAGACTTATGAAGTCAGGCGTGAGTGACATCGTCGGTCGGAGGATTAGTGGAGTCGAAATGCAACCACCAACTGGGCTGATTGACGTCTGAATTTTAGGAGAGAGCCCACATTTCCGACGCATTCGTGTAAATGCGTTTTACATCATTTCGACCCGCATTTAAGTCGTCTGAGGAGGGCGATAAGGATTGATATTTGGTTCGGAAAAGGAAGAATGAAAAATGGTGCAGGTGGTCGCATTCAAGGACTCCTAAGGAAATGACCCGGAGCAGCTAATATTAGAACAAGCGCACCCATGAAAATGAAGTGTGGATCAATTAGCAGGATGTTTCGCATGAAGGTTTATCTTAGGTTTCCGTCTCCATGACGCACGGCTTCACCGCAATAATGACTGCTTTCTGAGCTAGAATCCATTTTTTTTATCCGATCTGCGCTTGAATGCACGAACGATTTCCAAACTAGACTATATATAGTCTATATCTATTATAGTTTAGATTCATACAGCGCTCTATCTCATTGATACATGATAATGTACTTGATTCAGAGCTGTGTGAACTCGGTAAGATGCTAATTTGACTCCCTTTTCGTAGAATTATCATCAATAGAAGGCATGTATAGTTGTTAATTCAAATGTTCCACTTCCTAAACACATGACTAAAACACGATTCGAACTGAAATGTCATTAAAATTAATGATACACGTAATATATGTAGGAATCAGAGAATATTTTACTTTATTTGCCTCAACTCCTTATATTAACCGTTCGATATTTAAAGATTGGAGTGCTTTCTAAATATTAAAGTTTAGGATAAGAATGAAGAAGAGAATGTATCTCATAAAATAATAGCTGTAAATTACGTATGATTCAGAATAATCTTAGTTATCCTAATCTTGAAACAGGCAGTACTTTCCAAAATGTTCTCATTTCTTAGCTCATCACATGAATTACTTTTTATTCCGTTATTTACATGTTAGAGTTCTGGGATCTGGGCTTCTGAAGGAATTCAAAAGACTTGGAATATATTATAAATTGTTACATCAAATACAGGGAAATTGAATAGAAAATCAAGCTTTTATTAGATTTCGTTTAGCTAAATATATCGACTACGTAGCGCGTTCTTTTCACTTGAGGAAATGGGTCATAAAATTTTTTTCCCTTAAAATATCTCTAGAATATTATCTGGGATTAATTTTAACTTAATAATCGGCAACTCTAGATATAGGTAAAAAAAGTCATTAGATATGTTAGTAAAAAAAAGGCAAAAACAAAACCTTCTTAATGAACGCTGAAAGATATTGATTATTTTAGATTGTTAAGTATCAGATTATAATATTAAAATCCCGTAATGAAAACGTATTTTAACTAGCCGTAGTCAACGAAATTTCCGATACAAGTATAAAATAGACAGAAAGAAATCTATAAAAAAATTAGGACACATCCGTTAAATGGCAGTTTAAAAAAATCGTGCAAATTTCACTTTTTAACACAACCAACAGCTGGGCAATGATACATGTACATCCTCACCGCCGATGGCTGGATATGCTCCCTGATCCACCCTCGGAGACTTCACCCAGATAAATTCCCTACGCCGCTGTAGGTCTGCAGCGGAAAACAAAACACTCCACCGCACGGATTATAATTATATATTAAAATAATTCCTCACTGACCGCGGTCGCACAGGTTTTCTCCCAAACGTGAAATTCTACGTCGGAGTACGGCACATCGGCGGTGACGCAAGAATCAAGAAAGAACGCCAAACACTCATGCACACACTTATGGTGACGAGGAATTTCCATGTCGCACACAGGATTTCTTCTCTAACGCTTGGTGGAAGTCGCGGTCTGCAATCACTTCCGTTGGACGACGAATAACGCGTTATCGCGGGGAGCTGTCGATTCGAAGAATTCGTCATTCTTCCGACAAACTCCTCCACTTGCCCTCGTCTCTGATTTTCGATTTTATTCCCAATAGCAATTTTCAAATCAACCCCGTTCTCTCACGAAGTCCCTTCTTCCGGTTCACACGCGAAAGAGGAATAAGAAACTATAAACGGGTGTCGAAGCGGTTCCGTTGTGTCGCACGATATTTTCAATATTTCGCCGAATTTTCGGATTGATATAACGGTTGTATAAAAAGTTAAAGGTACCGGAAGTTCCAATTACTTATCACCATACTAAGTTTTTTTAAATGCAACATATATAGTGTTTCCGTTTAAGATATTAATACAGTAGGAATTGGTTAACAAGAAAGGTTTTTTCACAAGCTCGTATGGTTCTTGAAAACTGGATATAGTTACCAAACGAAATCAGTCCATTTGGAGCTATGAAATTGTAGAACAGTGAAAACCCAATAGGTGCAATTATCTTTTTATACTGAAAATTATAATTAAATTTAGAGTTACAATAATTAATTAATTAAATTTAATTCAATTAATTTTAGAGCACAAATAAATAATGTACGAGATCATTATTTTATTGTGTACTAGTAACTATTGTTGCGTACAATCTATTTATCGATTAATTTTACTCGATCATTAATCGATTTTTAGAGACAATAGGAAATTTCAATATTATTTGAAATTAAATTTATCAGATATTACTTTTCTCTGATTTGAAACTGAACCTTAAAAAGGTTTTGTTGTAAGGAGGTATTTTTGTGAATGTATGAGAATCAGCATAGATATATTAAGCACGGGGGAATTCTTTAAAAGAATTAATGTACATGTATATCTTAACCACACTTCCGCTTTAAACGTATCATACCGTAATGAAATAAAAATATACGGAAACCTAACGTTCTGATCCTATTCCAATATACTTCAATGCTGAACGTATTTTTAAATGTATCTCTATATGTAAATTTTCACAGATATACGTAACTGCGTAAATTTAAATCACGTATAAAAGCACAAGATAATATGTCACAATGTATTCAATATGTAACATACAAAGATATTCGAATGAAAATATATCAGACATGAGTGTAGCGTACTCAAAACCCGCTTTCGTCCCAATCAATCGATGTTTTAGTTCAGTACTTCGCAGTACTGCATTTACCAATTAAGAGCACTTTCGATAAGATATCGATAGAACGTTCGTACAATTACCAAGTCGTACTTCAGTGCAATCGAATTGTCCACTCACTCAACTCGACAAAGGAAGTTTTACTTCCAATAGAAAGTTGACGACGTACGTATTTTTTTTCTCTATAGGATTAACAAATCAGATTACAATATACGTTCAATCACCTACATTCGTAAATTCATTGAGATTGTAGAGGAGAGTTGACGAAAACCTTCTACGATGTTGACACGTAATTCAGTTACAATTCTCTCAAATCCTTTTATATCCTTTGATTCGTATTGTCGAGTAACGAATGTATCCGTTCTTAGCAACTCCCTTTGTTGAATCTTGAGTGACTTTCATTCTTGTACGTTGAAAAAGTTACGGCTCTCAATTTGAATTCACATTTCCTCTACTGTTGGATGGAGCGTGACCACTTCAAGTGCCTTTTCAGGGATTCGAACCCCTGTACCCGAATACTCTAGCCGTGGAGTATTGTAGGGTGACCGATAGCAGACCTCGAGTGACCACTTCCAACCTCACTCTATGCCTTTGTTTCTCAAAACTTTTGGGGATATCGTGTCGGATTTTTTCGTTCCATGATGAATATCTTTCCCTTGTGGACCTCAGAAAAAGAAAAATCGTTAATTCTAGTCTTTTATTCCTTTAATCACGAATGTTACCAAAGCTATGAAATCCTCTGGTTCGGATACCATTACTTTGTCATATAATAGATCAGTTTCAACTCCCCTTAAATATATTCGATAGAATAAAATGAGAACTGTGCGAATACTTAAAACACTGAACCTTTCGAAAAGTTATAAAATAGATGTTCGTAATCAACGTTGCTGATAGATCACTGATCTGGAAATGTGACAGAATTATTCATGTCAGAATCGGTTTATTTTATTCGGACAACATAAGGAAATAGGAAAATCGTTAGAGACCTGCTTTTAACGATTTCTAATTTTGGCAAATAAGAGTTTCTTGTTTGAATGGTCTTTAGTCAGTAGATGGACAATAAATAATCCTATAAATCATCCATTATGCAAAAATAATCATAGCTTTTCTTCAATTCTTCATATGCATTTATTGTTACTAAACTGTGATCAATCTGAACAAAAATCAACAGCAGATAAACCAGAAAAGTCGAAACTTTACTCAAGTCTAAAAATTTAAATTCCAGCCTGATATAATTAATTCCTAAATTCTCGTATCTTAAACGATGTGAGCAGGAAAAGATGATAAAAGAACAGGAAAGCTAATATCTTTCCCGCAAAAATTCATATTCCCGTACGTTTCCAACTTTCAGCAACTTGATTATGAGCGATTTTTGGCAGCGCTGTACGAGCTTCTCAATATCGCGGTAACTGCATTTGATATTCCTTTAATTTAAATTCAGTTTACTCTAAGCCCGAATCACTTGTGGCTTGCGGAGCGCAAATGCAAATGACGATTAAGCTATCCGTACTATGGCAATGTGAAGTTGTTTACCCACGATGTATAACAACACGAGATGATTACGATTCACTACTATTTATGCTGAATTTGCTGACTTCTACTACGACGTGCTTGCATTGAGGGCGTGCAAACCATGGCACGCACCTTTTAACAGGCGTGGTTAGCGATTCGCTTGGACTGACCCATTCCGTCTACGTTGTCAATTCGGATGAGTTTGACGATAATTGCTACGCTCACTGGTTCAAGCCTTGAGTTCGTGTTGAAGTTACGTCATACTCCATGAGACCTATTTTAGAAGTAAAGAATACAACTATAGAGGGTGAATGAAAAGCAATGGAAACTTATATTGAGCCGTTCTAGATCTACTTTACAGAGTCAAGGGAATATGTAATACTTTAAACGAGTGAGGAATAGCATCATATACTTGGTCGTAATATAAATGAAGAGGAGATTAATTTGCCTCTCTGTTTATATCTTGATTCAATTTAGTTACCAGCATTCATTACGCCCATTTAACTTTACATATCGGTTCTTTACGAGATATGTTCTTAAATGTTTATTTTATTACATGATAGTATTGAAAATAAGGAGTCATTTATTTGATAGATGTTATATCCAATGGCCTTAATCTATTCAATGTAGTTTGAGAGTATCAATGTACTTGTGAAAGGGAAACCGGTTTATGAAAATAAAAAAAAAAAACACAATATCGGTCAGCGTGAAGTACAATATTGATGTAAAAGAAATGGTGTATCTGTGATTACGACTCTATCATTATTTATTCTTCTTTCGACGAAAATATTTTTCTAAAGGTTTTATTGATTGGATAGAAAAATATTTACTCGATTTCTTGTTTAATTTAATTACATTAATTTACAACTCCAATTAATATCTGTTTGATCCGTTTAAATATTTAAAAGAATATTATTATCCAGTCATTAATTAAAAGAATTTGATTGCATAAATATTTTGTTGGTGTTAATTAAATGTTTTTAATGATAATTACTTATCAACAATCAATTATTAATTTTAAATGTTGCTATTGTATTCTATCGATCGAAAAAAACTGATAACGTTCGCGATTATTTAGCTAATACCTCAAGATAACGATAATATTCATTTACTTATTTATTTATCGGTCACTAGGTAACTTTATTTCTCTTTTGTGGGATTATTTTACGGAAGCATTTTTAGTTTCCTTAAATACGCAGCTTGTAAATAAAAAAAGTTATTTATTCTTCGTGAACACATCTCGGGCGAATGAATTTTTACTTTCTGTATTTGAATACTGGTCTATTAAAGGTTTAATTAATGATGCCGTTCGATTTAAATGAAAATATGTGTAGAATTCATATTACATTTATAGCTTACTATCCTCATACAGTGTATTACTACAAAACTAAGAAAAATATTTTAAAGAATTAATTCTTATGGTTTTTTGTAGTGAATATTCTAAACTTTCGATCCTCGGAATGGGTTGGAAAAGGCAACGGATTGATAATTTATCTTCTTATATTCGTTCGTGTTAATCACGTGATGATGGGAGGAAATGGCATCACAAAATAGACGTATTAGATTACGCGAGTGAGAATTCTAGCTACAACGTGACGAAGCGATCTTTATACGACACATCCACTCGCACGCAAAACCTTCTCTCACAACAGCAACGGAGCTTATAGCATGCCTATAACTTCTCCGGATCGGATTCCAATGGATTCTAAAGAGGGGAAACTTTTTATTTTAAATACTCACTCACCCACCCATCACGTGTCGTCCTTGCTAGGAATCGAACTTTGAACCCTTTCGGAGACATCGCGTCCCTTTCGTTTATTTGCGGAAGACTTATAAACTTTTTGGGAAGTCCACTATTCGGGTCATGGGTTCACAAAGAATGTGCTGGAAAGAATGGCGGAGTATCGCCATGGAGTCGGAAGAAAAGAATGGGAGACATGCGGGTGTTCCCATAGCGATCGCATTGCGCAAAGACACTGCCACTCCCGTACTATTCATACGAAACACATTTTAGCTTGGATAAGCTGCTATGGAGACGGGGGAATTCGACGAGTCATGCCTCCTTCTTCTCCTTATGCTCTCCGTGTCGAACTTTTATCATCCCGAGATTCTCTTGGAGTACTACGAGAGAATGGATGCCACGATGAGAAGGTTAAACTGAAAGTTAAATTGAACTCATTTACTAACTTTTAATCTCTACATACTTATCACTTACTACTATTCATGATAACAACCTTTCGAGTATATTAACAATCTATTATTAACTTATGGTACGTAACTCGTAGGACGTAATTGGCGGATACATTGAATGTCCTATCGTCTATTCTAAATCGCTTACACATTGGTATTATCTTTATATAAATTTCCTTGGCCTGCAAACTTATGTTTATAGAATCCTGTTAGAGTTATCACATTTTATTTCATAACTCAGCAAAATATTGAAATCGTATCGTATACAAAACATGAACACATGAAAACCAAAGACTCGTATCAAAACTCAATTGTTAGCAGTTCATTTTCCCTACTTGAAACGTACTGAAATATTTTACGACTTTGAAATCAATTATATTTTTAGTCCAAAGCAGATATAGATTCATACTCGAACGAATTACGTTCATACCCCAAAAGTAATTAAGATATATTTTCACCAATTACTTTCTCGAAGAATAAAGTGCTGAATGAAGAGGTCTTAAAGAAAAGGCTTCTTTATTGCGAAAGAATAACATTTGGAATTCCAAACAAGATTAGCATCGGCGAAAGAAGAATCCAGAATAGTTCAACGAATATCCACTTTTCCCTCACACTGTTCTCTCTTTCGAATGCATTTCCGAGATGTAGTTTATTCAAATTTATTATGATTTGAGGATTATCGGAGCTTTGACGTATGAATCGAAGGCGACCTATTTTTTGTGTCACAGACTATCGGCGTTAGGTCCGCTTCTTGGGGAAAAAAAGAAGCGTCATCTGATAAGAGTTTATCATTGAAAATAAATAGATTATGCGATCATAAATGATGATGCTACTTTAAATTAACTCAAAACTTTAACATCAGCTCATATCTCCAACTTTATCGTGTACGTTACAAAAAAATGCATTTTGTTCAATGTCACAACGTATTTAATTACAGCTATAAATAAGGTTTCTTTAGCTTGAAAAAGGAGATTGGATGGTTTCCAAGCAACGAGACTTCTACGAGACGTCAATGAAAATCGTTTCATAAAACGTAACGAATATTTCTCGATTCAAATAGGATTAAAGATGTACAAAAACGGTATTTAAAGTAGTGAAATACCCTTAAAGGTAACGCCATGCAATTTAAAATCGAAAATTTTTCGAGCGCACTTAAATACCTACTCTTGGAAATGATCGTTCAATTTCGGTGAAATTGCCATTTCGCCCTCAAAGTTTCTTATTTCGCCCTCTAGACGGAGCGAGTTCACTTCATCCCTCATTATTTTGATCTCCTTGGGGAAATTTTCCGATGAAGGGATTTGGGGATGGAAAGCTCGTTCTCAGAGGAGGTCATGGTATCGGGAATCCGCGTAGGGTAATTATCTCCAAAGGAGATAAGATTGCTCGTTTAAGTTAGAATTCCTTAAAGCGAATCGGATAGGCTGTCTTTCACAGAATGTCTATATAGAAAGATTCCTCAGAATTAATCGTACATTTTCTTACTCGTATTCAGAAATTCTTGCGGTGAAAACAAATTTTTTTTGGCAAAAAGAACCTAATTGTAATTCTGTATACTTCATATTGAGCTCTAAGTAAGGCACCGAGTACATGTATTTTCTTTTCTTTCGAATAGAGCGATTTTATCATTCGATTCTGTTCATGATGGTGATACATGCTTGTTGCTAGCTTCCATCGTTTATCTACGTCATTACTTACGTAATCACCAAAGGAAAGAGCATTACTCGTTCTTATCCGTACTAGTTTATTACATTACCCCTCGTATCAGTTTTTCTCGCATTAATACCCATCATTTATAAATACTGATAAAGAATGCTGGGCCTTGATTAAAGTTACTAAGGATATGGTTCAGTTAAAGAATAACTGAAGGGACAATTAAAAGATAAATTGATGTTACAATAGTATCTATGAATTTTTAATTTTCACTATTCTTTCAATTTTATACTTCCACAATATTCTATATTCAAGAATAAATACATTGAAAGAATACCGTTATCAACTACGATCTTTTTTATCATAAGGCAATGATATAAACAAATTTATATTTAAGCAGCAATCATAATTAAATGCCATCTTTCTTAGATTGGTTGAATTTTATTTTGCTCTACTTTCCAGTCTATAAAGATGATAAGAGGAAGTTTCCGCGATGAATTTTGATTTATTCTTTCTATGCAGTCTTGTAAATTATCAGCCAAGACGAAGAAACAAACACGTAAACCGTGTACTTGTCAATTCATGTGGACTAAACGAGTGACTACGCTAAAGACCCACTTCTTTTTGAGAACTCCTACCTCTTGTAACAGTTCCGAAATTCTTGAAGATGCAAATGAGCGAATCGCCTCTTTCTGCTGAATAGAACTCCACAATGAGTAGAGAGAGTGCCACGTTCTCGCAGTTGATTTTCCATAACCTTTTTCCGAGATTCAAATCGATTTCCACGACACGTAATCGCCCCAGTGCATGAAGACTTATCCCTACTTCGACACTGCATTGCTCCGAAATCCGTTACATCAGCAATTTCCAAAAATACAATCGCCTACTTGTGTTGTCCGGGTCATCCGCCTCGAGGACGGAATTCTATCGGAACCGCGAACGAATGGGAATTCCAGAAGAAATAAAAAAAATAAGTGCAATAAGTGTCATGCAAAGAGATTCGAAACCACGAGATGCACTCGTAAAAGTGGGCCGGAGATCGGCGAACGTTGAAATTGCATTTTCGCGACGACCTTCTTGGTTCAAAAGGAAACAGTGACTGGTTGTCCGCTGACGATTTACGGTTTCCTCAGTCGATGAAGACACAGAGCGGAACTTATGTGAAAGAAGGTCGACGTAGTGGATCGATGGTTCACTGTAATCTGTTGCGATGGAAAACTAGTTAAAAGTTCACGATAGAGTCCGGTGATGTATCGAACAAAGCGATATATTAATATAACTATATGTATCGAGGTTTTAATCGACTGGTTCATAAACGAAAGTGACGATATTTTACATCTACAAATAAAAATACAATAAAATTATACAAATACGAATACAAATTCTTTGGGAGAATAAATAAAACATTTGATATCAGGAATGATTGTGATTTTTACGCACGATCTTCACGTATCCTTTCTTATGCAATAAAAAATAGATAGTATTGAACTTTTCCTATATCTGACTGGAGAATTATGAGACATTTAATGTATTTTGCCTTTAAAGTACAATTTTTACCGCAAGTATGATGGTTTAAAATAAAAATTTTAAAAATATTTCTCTAGTGACGAAAAGAAATTATGTTATATATTTTATTTTATGGAGTATTATGTATTTTAATCAGAATATACCGATACAGTTCCCAAAAACTGTTTTCTTAGTTCTTGGTTTGCGTCTTGTATCGAATTCGCAAATAAATGTTTTGAAACTAATATACATAAATAAGCTTGCAATCGTCTTGTCCTCTAATCAGTACATCGACACCCTTATTATGACATATTTCAAATCAAAAATCTTTCGATATTACAATTTTCAATATAACTGATATCGCAAACTATCGCGACAAGTTATCTATCTTCTAGTAAGCCGAAGAATAAATAACCTAGACTTCATCTCCTGCAAGAATAGGATTTCTGTCAGAATGAAACTTCAAATCTATTATCGTAGACAGAGTAACAGTCCATCGAATCAAACAGCCGCATTTTCTAACTAATTTTCTAGCTAATGCTACAAGAATCTGAATTGATAAAAGAAAGAGAGATCAAAACTAGATGCACTAAAACAGTGGGGCTTAAGATAGAGGTGTACCATTTCAGCTCTTATGGAGTCCATCCCAAACTAAGCACGCGGATCGTAGAATATTATTCAGCGCTTCTGAAATGCTCTCAACAAAGCGTTTCGCAGACGTAAGGGAGAGAAGAAGGTGGTGAGGCGAAAACGGTGACCTGATTCAACAGATGAAATACCGCACGGAGGAATGTCCGGGCATTTCTCGTGACCTTGGAATCTTCTGCAGAGGAACAAGAAGGATGCAAACGGTATGGTAAAATAAGTGCAAAATTAAAGTGGTAAAAAGGTCAATACGTGCGAAGGAAACATTCCCACGACTTCACTCACGAGTCCATGGCAACCCTTGTTAGTATTACAATAACAATTTTAGCTCTTTCCACAAGGACGAGTTTTTTTTACTAGCTATCTCACAACCGAAATAAAGATACGAGTACGAACCAATGAATTGCGAAATCTTGTTTATATTTTTGCGACAAGTAAATAATAGCGAAGTGTAAATGCAGACGAGATGCGATCTGCGGTGCCCATAAACTAAACCTGACCCATTTAATTCTCGACGTCTAGTCGAGAAACTCACACCGCAACTTACAACCGTTCGGAAAGTCAATATGAATCTTAAATTACTTCAGCTGTAAACGTCTCTCCAATTACCGCGATGTACTTAGGTAATCACATATTACATAAAATACACGTTCCGTATTGCCAATTAGAGTCGATTCTCGGAAACATTATTTTCCAAGAATGTTTATATGGAATGAAAATGTACCGCGTTGGGAAAGAAGAAATACAAAATAATTAAACTCAACTTTTCGCTGTCTGTCACCGGGAATTATAGACTTGCTTTATCGTGAATGCTGAAGAAATATATTCAAATAAGACACATGTAGTGACCAATCAAATTAATTAATATTCTGTAAAGATATCACATTTTTGATCCTAAATAATCCACAGATTATTATATATTTGTACCTACTTATCAACAAACATCGATATATATAGTAAAATGCTAAGCTTCACAAATATATTTCCTGTGAATGCTAACGGAGATAAATATTTTCTTAATTAGGTAAATAAATTGTTATCATCAAATCTTAGGTTGGGATTTTGTGAAAAATAACATTAATAATTCAATCGAATTGCAATCAAATTTAGTAACGACACATTAATTTCCTTATACTTTTAAAAATTCAATGAGGAAGCTAGAATTCACAGCTGATTGTTTCTGTAATTAATCATTTAGTCATTAAGCTGAGCTATGGATAACTTGTTGATTATTTTATATATCTTAACATTATAATTTGTATGATTTTAATTCTATTTAATAATATATATTAATGAGCATTGATTCGAGTTGCAAATGAATTAGCGTTGGAAAATACCATTGCAATTCATGGAAGACCGTTTACTTAGGTTAAATTAATTTGTATCAATCATTACCATAGTCCTAACTTCTTAACGAGCCAACAAAAATCATGTACCATACAAATTAATGTTAAAGAACAAATCGTATTCTAAACTGGACTTATATCTAACAGGATTTTATGCCAATGAATTCATATCCTTTACGATTGAAAAAAGTTTCTAGGCGCTATTTTCTCTAATTATTTCTCTATTGTTTTCAAAGACAATATCTTCAAGTGCAAGAAGTAATGACGGATGTGTGGAAAGTGGCATAACGAAACTTGCGTCCATCTATCAGGAGACCATTTAGAAACCACATCGCTCTGTGGGGTATGCGAAAACCAAGCAATGGACCGCCGCGACGAGCGATTTCTCTCCGTGAGATGGCAGATACTTCTCCATCCTCCATTGCATCATCTGGGTGTGCTTTCTTAAAGATCCCGTCCTTCAACGGGAGGCGCTGCGACTCCGGATGGTAACCGCTGGTACGGTCAGCCTCACGCCATCTGGTTGTGGAACAAGAAAATACGAATTTAATAGAATTTCGCCGCTGAATTAATTCATATTCAGATCTTAAATCGGGAACCTTAAGTAATATGTAAGTATACATCTCTATAGAAGTGAACGTATTGTTAATATTGGTAACTGTTTCGATAATGAAACGAAATAATATATTGTGTACGTATAACTCACAAGTTATAAGGGGTTAATTAAGATTTTTAATGATTTTAAAACAATATTCAATAAAACTACAAGATAATGAAAATTTATTAATGAAAGTCTACGCCAATGGACTTTAAGTTTTTCCCGAAAATATTTAGGACTTCTTAGACTTTTTAAATTCCAAACTAATAATTTTTAAAAAGGAATTTAATCAAAACGAACAAATCTGATGACGTAAAGAAAGAAACGTAATAAGATAAAAATAAATCCATTGAATTCTTATATATATTAGGCGTATATTATAAGAAATTATGGTTTAAATGTAAGTCTGCCATAGAAATTAAAAATTATGAGATTATTTGTTAATAGTTACTTGTAGCGACAAACTATTCTGTGAGATATGGAATTTTAATTCACTCAGCTCAAATATACACTATGATCAACTTAAACTAGTGCTTAAAATTTCCTTTATACCTATTTCGATGTTTGAGCTCTTTAAATCTTATGAGGCATATTTATTAAAATTTTATTTCAAAAAGTACTATTTAACGATCCATTTTAAGATTTAAAATAACAAACGAAAATAGAATAGAAAACATCATAAGGTATGAATTGGTCCAAAGAACGTTCCCAAAGCAAATTGCATAATTGAAGTTTTCATCCTTGTAATTAGGCATCCCAACTTACATCACTCAATATTCACTGCGTGCATGTTTAATTGATTATAAATGTGGCAGGTATAAAATTCGGTATTATAATTATTCGGAAACAAGAAACGTACGAGTCAAAAATTCATTATATAATTCGGAAGACCGTATTCGGCTAAAATATTAATCATAATGCAGTTAATATTATCACGAAATTATGGTCTTAAAAGTGAAGAAGACACTGCTTTGAATAAACTTTTCCAACCTTAGAATACGTTGTTTGGATTTACGAGCACGTTAAGTGAGATACATGGAATTTACAACCTTCCTTCGAAATTCAAAAATATCCATCTTCTTAGAGAACAAGTACTGAAAGAATCCTCCCACCTTCATCATCGATACACTATCAATATTCGTAAATGCTACGTCAAATTGAAATACGTTACGAAAAACTGAAAGTACGGAACGAAAGGACTCGACTGTTTCAGCGAAAAGTTCAGAAAGGCTGCTGATTCTAGACATAAAACCATTACGTGACCATTTATACTGCTAAAAAGGTTACCCATGATGCATCTCTCGAGGGGCAGACATGGGTGGCGCGATTACGTCATCACCGTGATCGTGAATGCATCATCGACGATTTTCACGAGGATTCCGTCGGCGTTTTGATGCGTGCGTCATCTTCGAAATGGGCATCACGAGACGATTCTCAATCACGGGAATAAGGAATCGTGAAAAGGAGTACCTGAAGGCATCCCTGAAGAGAAGAGAGTTGTACGAGATTCGGCGAAGCGATAGACTTGATGCCGTTTGTTCCAAACGCAAGTGGCCAAGTTGAGATTCAAGTACATTCTTCATATTCAAAATAACATTTTTTTAAGTTGAACTAAAATTCAATTTTTTTTCCTTATAAGCAGGATGCTTTATAATTCTAAACGTATAATGAACACCGGTGAGAATAAAGATTCATGAAAGATGAATTGCCTTTACATTATAAGTTCTGACACTGGAATACAAGGTTAAATAGAATCGAATATGGCGAGTTCTGTTAATGTTGCTCATAGTTTCAGATTCAAGTTCCATTGATATTGCTCATTTTCTTTTATGTTTTAACCGATTGAAATATTCGAATAGCTAATTGAAATTATTCCTGTTAAAATCGAGGACCTCTGATGGCTAAAATTAGAATGAATGCCTTATTTTCCTTCAATTACTTTGTTAAATTTTGATCGAAGGAATTAGTAAGTAATCACGATCATGCAAAATAGGGAAATAAATCATTCTTTAACCTACACTTCAGTTGTTTTTTTTTCGTGATTTGGTAAATGATTACTTCTCCTTAACCGGAAGATGACGAAAGCAGAAAACGGAATGTGAAAGACGATGCGTTGGGTCGAGAGAAGGGGTACATTTTAAATGGAAAACCCACATGTACATTCTACCTCATGATAAAGCAATAGGCCGCATATAAAATTAACAGGCCGCACATGATCGTAGCATGACATACATCATAATATATCGGCATCAAAATTTCGCGAAAAGAACCGTATTCTATCACCTCCATAATCTGTGAGTAATAATTTCCCATCTTAACTTTGAATAAAATACGAGATAGGTAGTTTAAATTTATACACTCTTACGCTTTCCTCAGGTAAAAAGCCGCATTGAAAATACCAGAAGAGGCCGTACGTCGCCACGGCCGTAATAGGCCCAATGAGAGAGCAGTTGTTGGTATTCATTCCCTCCTCGGTTCTTTACGAGCCCGTTCTTTTAAACTTCCTTCATCTTTGTTTCTCTTCTCGTTGGCCACCACATTAACTTAATCGATTCATGCAGACGGAGTGGCCACCCAGACGTTAAATATGCGTTCCTGCCGAGGACCCCGCGGCCTCCATTCCATAGTACATCGATAACCACTCGGAAACACCCAAAACAATGCGTTTTAATGACCTTAATTATTTATTTACTCGGGTGAATTTTCCATTGTTCTGCGCGAATTTCTCCTCCGCCGCTTGTTCGTTGACCTCGGGGGGTTCGATGGAAATGCATTCGGTGTGCTTCGGAAACACTTGACCCAAAGCCAAAGGATTAGGGTGAGAGGGAAAGAGGATTTGGTGAAGGAAGTGCACGAAAAGAAGTGCTTGACGAGGGAGACTATTTGCACAAAGAATGGAATACTCTTTCGATGAAGGAGGAATAGATGTTAGGACCCAGGAACACGTTTCACTATTTATATAGATTTAGACAGCATAGAAAGCTGCTATTTCTATCCTTATGACTTCTTTAATAGGATGAATAACGATATCTGTAAAGAAAGACGCGATACTTTTCTTAAAGTCACTGACTATATTGTTAAATGTACAAGAATGTAGAATAATTCCTCCATGTTTGGATGTTTTTCAGTATATATATATTTATATATGTCACTAATATCTTTATTTTAAGTCGATGCATTGATAATTCAATAAAGTATATATCTATTTAGCCTAAATTTTGATAATTAACACTTAATATTTCAAGGAATATCATCAAAACCCCCGAAAGATAATTTCTTACCTCACATTCGAGATGAAATGTTTATAAATAAATTTAAAATTCGTTTAGACAATAAATCGCATTCTCAAGCGTCTAAAACTAACGTAAGACCACATATTAAACAATTTATATAAAGCTTCGTATCGACGCAAACAATTGAAACACGAAAAGAGTTAGGGTTAACCCGTAAATGACGAAGGAATGCATAAAATATGAGCCAACGTGTGGAGAGAAAGCTTTTTGTCCATCGGATGCACGTGCTGTTGGAAGAAAGCGGGGAGGGAAGTCGCCCCACGGATGTATCCTTTCCGCTAATCGCCTTCCTCTGCCGTATCGCCAATTATCTGCTTTATGCATGCCCTCCCTACCGAAATCTGCGATCGCCCCCGTTCCCTTCCTCCAGAGGCGCACGCCTGATAAATCGACGCCCCATTACTGTGTCTACGAGAGCTGTTCAAATTGACGTGGCCGATATGGAGGGACTGTAGGAGACTCTGCCATCTATTACTGCGCAAATCAAAAGGTTCGCCAGAGAGGATTGAATGCCGACATATTTACCACTTAAGTCGCTCGTATGTACTCTCCTGTTTCCCCAGGGCTTGTAATCGCTCACGAATCCCATTAACTGTTTTTGTTCGACCTACATTTATTAATCAATGTTTCAAAATTGACTGAAACTTAAATTAACAAAAATCTACGTTGAACTAATTGAAATAAGCATTAACTACTAATTATTGCACTAACTAATTTTGAAATTGATTAACCTATTCGTTGGTAATTTAAAATAAACAACTGCGTAGCAACCGGATGGAACTTTAAATTACGCATTGAAGTATGAAAGCGATAGAAAAGAATTTAAATTTTGTTCTATCTGCTTCGACGTAATTTGGATTTAAGATCCGATTAACTAAAAGTAATTGCTACAATTTATCTCTTAACATATAATTAACGTAGATTGCATTTAAATGAAATTTAATGTATTGTAAAAAGATCCGATCAATTCAATTCACGGGAATCACAGCAAAAGAGAGAACACGAAATGACGAAACCGTTCAGTTAATGATTCTAAAATTCCCGAGCAATTTGCGATCTCTCCGACTAAAAAGGATGGCAAAAAACTTTTATCATTCTCAAACCTCTCTGGAGTAATTCAGTTTGCGAGATCCGGTTAATGATTTACCTAAACGAAGACAAATGAATTTCTGTTTTTTCCTAAAGCGTCCTACATACGGGATAATATAGATGTCTCGCAATCAAGGATGGGTTCTTTAGTTCTTTCGAATACAGTGCATTTAGAGCAGAAGACGGAGAGAGTACAGGACAATCCTCCAAGATTTCCAGCTCTTCTAATCTGGCGCCTTCTTTCTTACCGAGAATTGAACGTCCTATAGAAGCCTCGGATGAAATTCGCTCTTTGATACGGGCGCCACAACGCGAAGTGCACCAAATGCACTCAACCTGTCCGTTCCGACGAAATCAGTCTTCCGTTAACGTCTTGAGTAATTAACAAAGGAGCGAGAAATAATTGTTGCTGGAATTAATTGAGCAGTTTCAGACAAATTGGTTTTCGACCTTTTAAAAATGGCGATCATGTCCAGCAGATAGGAAACGAACTTATCGCCGGAAATTGTATCAGAATATTAATAATTCTTTTACGAGAAACTTCGCGTTAAAAATTTCTCTCTCTCCCACGCCTCGAAGCACCAATAATTATTTCTCTAATAAGCAATCGGAGATCGTTTGGAACTAGATCGTAACAGACGTTTGAAGAAGTGGAATTTATCGAGATCATTGAGTCCTTTTTACAAATAAAGCGTGTAGCAGCGATTGAACAGTAACGAGTTTGATTTGAAATGCGCAGCGAGAGGCTTTCAGATTTCCGTTTCTCTTGGATACACTTGTTATTCAGAAAACGGAAGACTGCGCAGCCGTTCTCATTCTCCTTAAAACGCAACTTCTATGAAAACATTTTTGGTTTGCTGTTACGCGGAAGTAGAGCTAACACTATCTCTCCCCCGATGGCGTTTGAGAACTCCGAAGCGTAGAATTCGTTTCCCGCAATTGCAAACGTTCATTTGACGAATTCTCAATTAATGCATCCGCGATCTAAATCTACAACGTTCATCAATTTCGTTCGTCAAATATTTCAGACTCCGAAAATGAATCCAAATATCTACCTTAAAACTCTGTCGGTGCTCTCGTTCATAGTTTACTTGAGGGAATGTATGTCTGCAATGAGTTTTATTACATTCAGAACATAAATTGAGGAAAGACGTTATTGAATGATAAAGCTATAAAGTAAGATCTAATTTCAATGATATGCTCCTCCACGTCCTTTCATTTTATTCGTATAATTATTAGGCCTCCATTCTTCCGATAATTTGACTTAAAAGGATTGTAGCAAAACTATTGTCTATGATATATTTTATGAAAATACTATGATTATAGATTCTATGATTTGATTACTATTCATTTATGTAAAAAATTTCTACATATAGTAGATTATATTCATGTATAGATAACTCTCTGTGTGTGGGTTTCGACAGAATGAAGAAAATTGAGCAAAATCACGCTCGTGAGTTTCTGACACTACGATATCATATAAGGTATATCCTAGAGAAGGGTGAACGATAACAGTCATTTTGCACATGCATTTCTCACAATACATATTGAATATCTATCTTAAAATAAAGACGTGACTGAATAGCACATTTAAGAAATGACAGTGCATCCTCTAGAAACACGCTCCTTTCATTTGTCTCTAAGATTGACTTCTAGTGACCTTATCAGTTGTATTTATGAACACGATGCATTCATAAACACGCTGAGAAAACATCCTTGAACTAACGAAGTATTTTCTTGCAGTCGATTAGGAAACTGGAAATATCTGAAGAACTTCATACGATTAGAACTGTCGCATAGGTGATATTATCCAATTGAAGACGTTCATTTGGTGCTTTGGGGTGGATGTCAACAACCCCACCGTTTCACCCGGAATATGGAATCTGTGGAAAGGACAAAGATCCGTATCTATGACGTGAGCATATCAAGGCAAACAGTAATTTTTACATAGAGTGACTGCTGTTCTTACGTATACTCAATCGGTACAAAGATGTCATGCACTTGTATGAAAGATTTAGACCATGTAAATCAATGTGTTGTAATAAGACCTTTAGTTAAGATAAAATTCGTATCTAATTTTCCTAGTACTTAATAAATGCTTTTCTGACAATGTCTTACTTTAATTTTTTGTTTCAAAATCAAAATTTGAATAATGATTTACCAATGGATTTCACTAAACCTATAATGTTCTACCCACTTTCCTTATGGTGTGTGTAAACTTTAACTAGAAGAATGTATTGTAATCTTGTATGATGCACCGATTTCTGAACCATTCACTATAAGCATTCATTGCTTTAACAAGGAGAGTTAAACAAACGGAAAACAAATAAATCTTTGACGGGTTCCAAACATGGCGAGGAGGAAAAATTTGCAGAAAAAAGAAAAGTTGGAAGAGTCGTAAAGTATGGGCACTCACACCTACTGGTTTCTCGAAACAGGATATATCTAGATACGATCAGAACAATATCTTCGCAAGCATAGGAGCTTTAGGTCTGCAATAGGGTCTGAATACGTCTCGAACGGAACTACATCCGAGTAAAATTACGTAATACGTCTTTTAACTTGACGAAGATTGATACTTCGATCGCTGCCACGATTCGCTTCAATTAAAAAAGTATTTTGGATTTCCGTACGATTGTCGGAGGGATCAGAAGGAGGAAAAGTAAGCGTATTTTGTAATCAACATCAGCGTTTCCATGTGTTGGAATGTGAAAGGAATTACGTGAAGTAGAAGGAAGTTATTTTTTGTCTCTTTGGCAACCAACGAAGAGTTTTTTTAATAACAGCGGCTCACAATGCGCTAAAGGATAGAAAGAGCTTGTACGATAGTAATATAAAACAGCATTGGAAGAAAATATATTGGGCAAGAGGAGGAAAACCAAGGGTAAAAACATGTGATCACCGATCCGAGAATGAACAGGAAAAGAGATGAATTTTAAACGGATTAATGTATCGAGGAAACCAGATTCTAAAAATCGGCCGCACCTCATTTTATAAGTTGACGCTGTTGCCTATATGTAATTCTCGCATCAAAAGGTTAGCATTCTTTTCATCTTACGTCGACTTCTTAAAAGGTGCTCGTAAAGATGGACAACAGCGAAGCTGCAGGAATGAGTTTCCGTTTTTATAGGAATGAATTATGCTTGAAATGCTCATGGTATGTAGACTTCGTTGAGCAAAGAGAAGTATTATTTCTTTTGGGATAAAAATAAGTTTTCCTTCTACAGTATGAATCGTATTGATGATTACATCAATACGATTATAGCATAGTTGTGCTATAATTTATCTGACTAATATCACTGAACACCGCTAAATTCCAATTTATGTTAGGGGTCATAATTTTCTGTTTAATAATTTAACGTTAAATTAAGTCGAGTCTTAAACTCCTAAATGGGATAAGAATGTCTACATTGAAATACATGAGAAATAGAGGCTCTCAAAGTTTTGTATGATAATACTAAAAAGCTGTCATTAATGTTTTATATATGAGAATTATTTGGCTTCTGATCGTAATGTATCATTGGAATCTCCACTATTTTTTAAGTTTATTGTATTTATTTAGTCGATGGATTCTGCGAAAGGCAAAAAAGGTATAATTTATGGTAAATAGATACATTAGAGTTATAGGTGAAGTCAAATATTTCCGAGTCATAACCTTGGAATGAAGTGAGTAATTGAAATACTGAACATTCCCTAAGCATCAGTGGCAGTCGTGGCCGAGTGGTTAAGGCGTCTGACTAGAAATCAGATTCCCTCTGGGAGCGTAGGTTCGAATCCTACCGACTGCGATAATTTTTTTTATCGATTAATCAAAATGAGCACAATATAGGAGATGATAGTAAATTGCGAAAAGTAAGCTTTAACATCTCAGAAAACACACACACGCACGTCTTGTAAATACCCTGATTTAACTATTCGAAATATTGGTTCAGTAACAGTTGCTATTTCTGAGCATGCCCTACGCTGCTTAATTTTATCTGAGGAAGGATCGGAATTGTCATGGTTAAATTCGATAACAATTAGTTGCTAAGTAGTAGAAATCCTCAGTAATAATAAAACCTATGTATACTACCGATTGTTATACTTTTATAGACACATCCAATTGTACAGAAAAGAGATGATAGAAATTGGACGTGATATTAAAATTAGACTCAGGTAAACTACTTAAGTAAACTTTGACTATTTAAGTTACCTTCAATAGGTTTAATGTTCTAAAGGCTGTATAATAGAAACCCATTCACTTATAATAAAATTATGTTATCGTTCATATTATATATCATACACTCGTAGAAGTATCTTGAGGTAAAGTTCTTTAAATAATAATTTCAATCATAACAATCTAAAATTGCTATTTATTACCAGAAAACGTCTCTGGATATCGTCACATCGATTATGAGCTAATCTTTGACTATCATCAATTTTATTTAACTTGAACTTCGAGTGTGAGACATAATTTTTCTTTCCCTCCATGAAATTTACTTCTTTTCATCAATAAATAAGAGATTTATGTTGATACGATGTTTGAACAAGGGACTGCTCCGTCGACGAGCGAAGAAAGTGCGTGGACTTAGAAAAATGACTTCATATGCAATTCTACTCCAAACGGGCGAAGTACTTAGCAGAGAAGAGAAGTCGGCTGTGCGCATCAGACGGTATGCACTCTACGATTAGCACGGCGTATGCTTTTCAGAGGGTACTGGTATTGCGGGTTGCATACGTCAAAGGACCGTCACGCTCCTGAGGTAACAGATTGCCTCGATAAGAGAAGGCTATTGCTTCGGTTTGGAAGGGGCAATCCTTCTAAAGAACTATAAACTCCCTTAAAGGACACTCGCAAGTACAGGAGAACCAAATTATGAAGCTTTTTAAGAGGTTTAATAACCGCGATATGAGTCAGAGTTTATTCAGTAACGAGACAATATTTTATTTCGCGTTCATTGAAAAACGGGTCTGAAAAGTTTGACTTTCATTTTAAGAGTTAATTACAAAAGAAAACTGAATAATGGAAATTAACGAATGCTATCTCTCTTCATCGAAGCTGATAAAAAAAATCTTTTAAACAAAAGATACACTACGGTTGAAGGAAATAGGTAGATTTCTATAGCTCATTCCTGAAATTAAGGCTTCGCAAATATTATTGACGCATTTAACCGCTAAGATGAGCTGAATATTAATGAATGTCAATTATGAGAAGCCTTTATCATTGTTTATGATTTATTTTAGACAAAGTCCCAGAAGATTAGTGTTTTTCATACGATTTATTATTAGCCATCTGTTTCTATGCATAGGAAATTTCACGTCTCATGTACTGTTTATTTATTCTCATAGCAACGTGAATTTCAATTCAAGCCGACCATCATTACCGTAAGTGGATAAAAATACGAGATTAGAAAACTATAATATAACATTGGTAGCTTTTTTCGATAAATCTATAGTTCTATTTTTGTAATAGTAATGGTTGGATCTCAGCATTGAAATATCTTGATTAATCGATTTTATCAATTTTCAACATTCTACTTTTCTATCCATTACATTATAATTTTGAGAAGATAATTTATGTTAGAACTTGAAATTGATAGTCAATATAGCATGTCAAAGCATATTTGCAGCTACAATTGACTCATTTTCTTCTCTATCCAAAGAAGGTGTAGATGAAGAGTCGAATTATTTCAGTAATAAGATTTTCCTTCAGTTATCTACCTCATTCTGAAGTCTCAAGTATTTATTTTCCTGTTCCTCAAACTTCCTGTTTGTCTACACAATTTCCTTCAAACTCCACTTTCTCGGCTTTCTTTTTCGAGCCATATTTCCAACAACTATTTTCCTTGTATTCTTAAAAGCAGCTTTCACTTGAGTTTTCCTCAATGGCGTACGTTTCAATTAACATTCCTGAAACTTACATCCAAAGCAACTTAAGAATTCTAAACTACATAAAATTCAAAAATTATAATTCTCAAAGAGTTTCAGTATTAATCCTAGATTTTTATTTAGCATAATTTTAAAATCATCTCTCAACGCATGTTCTGATGTTAAATCGGCACTGAAACAACTTTCTATCTGCTTTGTCCTGGTTAAAGTTCCAATCTGCTAACATTTATTTGTCGAATAAAAATTCAACGAGATTATCACTATGTACGTGCAGTGGGTGATTACATTATTCGTAACGATATCCTAATTTAATTCTGAAGTACTTTAACACGAAAACAACCCGTACCACAGAAGAAATGAAAAGTAGCTGTGCATCAAGACTTTTATTTTCTCGAAACTTTATGCAGATATCTTGTTGAGCAGAAGTTCTTTGATAACTGCCTCAAAGTTGCCTACTTTGCCGATTAATTCTGCACTGAGAGGACGTAATTAGAAAAAAAACTTAAACGAATGATCCAATATCTTTCAGTAAACCGATTAAAACAGAAGGCTCTTCTGTCATAACCGGAACTTTGCGGCACAAAATTAACTTTTAAATCTCGTTCAATTCGGCCGTACTTCATAGCTCACTCAGACTCACGAAGCGGAAATTTGCGTTGAGAGTTAAATTCCATCACAATTTAATCGGTAAATTTCGAGATTAGTCGTTTTTCGATATATATCGATCGATATATTCGATATATCGATTCTATGAAAGACACAAAAGCGATCATTCTTTAGGATTTGGAAGCAAAGCGTGACAGAGAAAGCACGACACGCTTAGAAGAATCGAATGACCGCTCGATGTCGCATGACCTCATCCGTGGATTGTTTTTCCTCCGATCACGTCGTGCTCTTAGTCACGCGTACAATCCTGCCCTTTCAGTCACGCACCAATGGAAAGATTTCTGCCTTTTAGGGTTACAACGAAATAAATCACTACCCCATAGCAACGTTTAGCGTTATTATCTTCATCGCTATGCAACTTAAGCGATGTTTGAATGCACTATTCCATAATGAGTCATTACTCAATTAATTTTCTACTGTTGCAAACTGTATTTCTTTACAGAAAGATGGCGTTCTTTGTTGGACTGCACAAGATATGGATATATCGCAGCCAGATGGATGGAATATGCTTTTAATAAACCTGTATTCATACATGAATTTTCTTTTTTAATACCTAATATATGTCTGTCTCTCATATTAAGTATTGTTCACATATATACGTAACTTATTTTATCTTTATAACTTTAAGTACTCCGAGATAAACATTAATGAAGATATTTTCAATAAATTTAGAATGAAAATTCCGAGTAAGAAGATATTTGGTTGAAAATTTAGTATGAATTCTTAATTTCGTGTGAAATATATTGACTCCTATACTTTAAGATCTCGATATTCTTCGATTCTAGGTCTTTTTTATCTGTAGGGTTACGCTATGAATGAATTTATACATGCTTTCAATTATGGTTCCTTGGTAGAGTAGATTCAATTTAATAAACTATTGAGACAAATTCTCGAAGCATCTCACAACGTTTGCCCGATTTTTCTATCCTTTATTTTACAATATATTGGCATAAATAAAGCCGTTTCCAAGGCGATAACCACGATTAAAGGGAGCCAATAACGATCGACTTCACGGAAAGTCAGTTGAGGAATATAGGGTATTGACATGCCGTCTGGGGAAATAAAATTAGCACAAGTCCAAGGCTCATCTGGTATGAAATACCAAAGGCATGGTGTAAAAGGCTTCACACCCACGCTCATACCATCTCACCCCATCAACTCCCCATTTCTTTGCCGTGCCATTCTTGTCCACACATTTCATTCCGACCGACCCTCCTCCAAGGATCAAACGAATAACTTCCGAAAGGCTATTCGAAGTGTGAGAAAAAATCTCGATCCAAAAAGAGTGAGTCTAATGGTTACTCCCCACTCTACTGCAGTCTATAGCTTCCATTCAATTATTTTCGGAGAAGAATTAGCTGAGGCGATGAGTTAAATTAAGCTAAGGACTGCTTCGACCAGATGTGAGAATGAGAACTAAAGCAAAGCATACGAATTGGCGTAATGATTCCGTAAAAAAATGACTTTAAAAGGTAGCCTAATAGGGTATAAGGATTGAGAAGTATTGATCATACTTCGAAACCCCAAAGGATTTACGAGAAAAGACTATAAAAGAGGTTAATATTGATAAACAATACTAATACTTGTATAATACTAATATATTACTTTAGGTATCGTATATTTTTCACGAAGTAATCCGAACCACAAGAATCCAGAAAGGAAGAAGTAGCAACGACAAAAAGAAACAAAATTTGGGTAAACCGAGAAGATCGGAAAAGTTTCAATGGGAAAACCAATATTCTATTACAAGTTGAGTCAGGGAAATATTTTAAAAATTGCCATGAAACTATTTTCGAAATCTTTTAAGAATAATCCAGTTTTCTGGAATAAAAATTGTGAATATTTTACTTTTCTGTACATCTCAGTTATCTACGATGAAAATGAAATATCCTTACCTTCTCTAACTTTCTAATATCGTATTCCGTTTATTAATCGAATACACCCGAATGCCCTGTAAATCATTTATCTTGATCGATCTTAAGTCCTTATAAATTGTTAATCAATATTCACGCAGTGATTATTAATATTGTTACAAGAAGTAGTCACTAGCTCATGTAGTTATTAAACACAATTAAAATCATTGTTCGAAGAAATTAATCTATTTCGCTGCAAAAATCGTAGGCATATATTTTAATCTTACAGTGCATTTTAACCTAAATCATCTGACTAAATTTGTAAAAAGAATAACAAGATCTAAGTTAACAAAAAGATAGGAGTACAGTAATGTTTTTCAGATGATTCAATTTTGCTATGAATTATTATGTATTCAAAATAGAATACTTTGCATTGAAAAGTAAATAGCACAATGATGTCCACAGAGTATATAAATATATCATGCATTGCAGATATTTTATAAAAATACATAAATGTACCGTTTAAAAGTAAATAAATAACCATAGAAACGGGAAAGAAAAAAATCTTCCATTGAGCTTATTAATGCAGAATAATTTGAACCAGGGATATTTTACTCATTTACCTTTCTTACTTTCAGACCTATTCATTCCAAAATGGGGGAAAAGTTTGTACTCGTGTACAGACGATAGCATGTAATTCAACTTTCAGCACGTCATAAAAGAGAGAAACCCTTGGAGGAAAAAGTATTTTTTGGTTTTTAACTCGTATGTAGAGTACCGCAGCAACAAAAAATGCATCGAGTGTTGGCCTTATGGATGAAATGTCTGAGGGAAAAGTCGTCGAATCTTTTCAATGAGAAGTGTTTACGGTTCCAGAGTAAAGTAGAATTTGTCTATAGACGCATGAATGAGTTGGGAACGTAAGAAGTTTGCGTGAAAAGTATCAAAGAGTACAAACGAGGATGTTAGCTCACACAACACGAAAGGCAGTAACGACAAGGTTATTTATGTTTGAAGACGTTCTGTTTCTCATCCCACTGTCGCTGGACGTCATCTCTTTGATAATTCCACATCTCTCCTCGCGTCCTTTCTTCCCCACCACAAACAGGGTCATCCTCTGTCATGCATTCCTTCATTCCAATTCTTTTCCGTCCCCAGCGATTAACCTTATACCCTTTATCTTCATTCCTCAAGAGAGAATCTCTGCATTTCCAAATATAATCATGCGTAGATGACACTTGGGAATGGACCCCAATCAGAATAAACCTATATTTTTACGTAGAATGTATTGCAAATGGAGTTATTACTACGTTTATCTTAATTAGTCTCCGTTTTGTGGAGCTTGATATCCAGTAAAAATATTTATTATATGATATGTTGTTCTACAACATATATATTCCCACCCTTTTATTTTCTAATCGATTTCTTATTTTGTTTTCATTACGAAATGTTATTGATCGACAGCCAATTGCTCAATACCAAACTTCAGCCGAACGACAAAAATACACGTGAAGAAATATGACGTATACGTACCGTATGCGTAAATCGTTAAACTCACTAATATATGCGTATGTATCACAATCATACTTTTCATAAAATATTTCCTTTCTATTCATTGCTTATTGATTACTTTGCTTAATTAGGCACCGTTGAAAAGTTTGGAATCATCTAGTATCGGTGGTATGTGAGGAATTTTCACATTCTTCAATAAATGAATGCTTCTTCAGAGAAGAATTTAATTATCTTCGAAAACTTTTCTTTATCTTTCGAAAATTTCTCTCCATTTTTTTTAATGGTGTGCTAAAATTTCTCACCATACAAATGGGTGGGCAAATATGCTTTATAACTAAAGTTTACGAGGTAATAAGATTATCAATGCGCGATCATTTCTCATTAAAGGTTAATCTGAAATTTCAGTTGTTTATCGTCTACAAAGAACAGTAGATAATTCATAATTTTAATTGCTTTCTTGCACTACGAGTAAAGTAGGATATTTTAAAGGCCGGCCAGCTTTTGAACTCAATACGAGATACGTGATAGCATGTAAGGCGAACTGTTAGTTTACCGTACTGTTTTGAAACTCTGCCGGTTTTCTTTGCCGTTGGATGCAGAATTGAGATAAATAATTCTTTACTTTTCCATAAGTCTTTATAGCATTTAAGAGGTAGAGTTATGAAACGTGGCATACGCTTTGATCTCCTTGTATCGAACACATTTTGAAAAAAAAAGTTCACCATAAGGTCATATAGCCGCTCATGCACGGATTCCAATTTATTTTTATCTAAATTAACTTCTTCCTGCTTTAAAGCCGTCCGGTTGCTCTTTAGTTTCGCGAGGCATAGAAAGTTTCTCGCTAATTGCTTCGATGACCCGAACGGAGGTGAAGAATGGCGAACAGTGTGTGCAAATTCGCGTTGGAATAAGTGCGCTCCCAGACAGCATCTCCTTCTTTTTTTTCAACAGTTATTGCGACTGCAGCCAAACCCAGCATGACTTCATCAGTGCCGCCCTCTCTCCACATGTTTACCTGGGCGACGGCGATGGAAGAGGTGCGGTCGGGAATTCCACACGGGGACACTGAGATCGTATCGTCCCGAATGTCAGGGCGATTTTCATCGGGAAAGGAATCGGCAAAGGAATCGTGGCCTCTCAAAAAAGATATTGCGCGTATCATACGTGAATGTTCTTAAACTTAAAGGATACGAAAATATTGAGAGTTCTATTTTAAGAGACGATATTTTAACTCCTCGGAATACTGCTGAATAATTGTGGGATTGAATTTGTTGAAGGATTTAGAAAAGACGTAATAAACTTAAAAGAATGGTACGAGCGTCTGTACCACCTCATTAAACAAAAATGAAAAATAGCAATATTCAATAGCAACTGAGACTCGAACCCCAATAGCCAGAAAGGTATACTAAAATATAGGATCAAGGTTGAGTTAATTACGGATTTACGAGCGACAATTTTTATGCATTAACAAGCAAAAGGAAGTATTAAAATTATAATTTTAGGAATAAAAGTTAAATTTCTTATGAAGAGTAATCTTACATCTTATTTCATTCATTCATTTTATTCTTAATAGACTTAGATTTAGTCGAATTAAATCATAACAATTACTTTGTTCATTTGTTTATTTTTATAGTCTGCTTAATATAACATTCCTGTTCCTATGGAGAATATAATAATGGGGAGTGAAAGAGCAAAAACATATTCCCATTATTTTCAAACTCGTGACTAAGGGATAAACGATATGATAATTTTTAAAAATAATAATGGTAAATGATGGTTTTGAATCATCATTATTTTCTATCTTATGTTAATCTGCATGAATGTGAAGGTTTAGGAGTAACGAATAATATAGTTGTTAGAAAAATGCATTTTTACGACTCTGGAAACATCACATAATTTCATTTCGCAATTCTTGGTCAAGAAAACGAACAATTCCTCTCATTCGATAAAAAAACATCACTGATATTTAAGAGATGGCCTCTCTCCCTAAGGAAATTAAACCAAAGTACGCCACAGTAATGGAGGAAAAAGAAATTCTGAAAATTTCAAAACGACTGTTTACGACTCTCAACAGAACCGTATTTTTACTATCAACTTCCGAGAATTCGAGGCTTTTTATTATTAATTTTACGAGCCAAAGTTCTTTCCCTCGAATTGCAAAACAATTCCATGGTCGCATGAATTGCAATCTCGAAGACACAGACGCTCAAACTGCACTTTCGCGTTCCTTTTTTTTCCTTCCCGGAGACCACTGGAATTGGTATTCGAATCGCTCGTTTTCCGACATTCCAACATATCCACCTCTCTTTCCATTTTTGTCCCTCCTTGAAACGGCGCCCTAACAATGAATATCAGGCAAAACTGTCCGCGACTCCACGGCGACCTCTTAAACAATTTAGCCCTCATTACAGAACTGCTTCCTTACAATGAATGCACACCGCAAATGCACTTCCCACATCTCAAAAGAAAAATGTCGCAAAAAACCGAGCCGTGGGATTTTGTGCGACTTTGGCAATCCGAAAATGAATCTTTAGGGAAAAATTTAAACGGAAATATAAGCACGCGTGACAATTGCTAAGGAATTCAGAAACATTTAGCGGGTCGCGAATGGTTCCGGAATTTTATTTTTCCTTACGAAAGTTGAAGATCGAAATTTTAAAGTGCTTCGATAGAGCTGCAGAATTGCCCAGTTTTGTGTTTTAAAATATGTTGCGTCTGTATTTTCAGATTTAAAGATGTACCGTTACATCGTATTTTTTTAGTTTTACTGTAAGGTGGAATTTCATCGATGTATTTGTTCTTTGAATACCAAATTTTGCATTTACGAGTGTTTAGAAAAACGACAGAATTTAAGAGACGTTTCTAATTCATCTAATAGGGGCAGACACAATGATTCACTGAATGAATAAAGGCAGGAAGACGGAATAAGCATATCGTGACGACGTCCGGTTATTGATCACGAAGTCAAGTTCGCCCCTCAACCCGTTGGGATGTCTATTTCTTGAGATGTCTTGCACTGTAATACATCCGACGTTGGAACACTAAAATGTCTTTTCGTGGCTCTTTTGTTTCATAGCGTTTCGTATTACTTTAATTCTCCACCAGGATCGCTAGGATGTACACTATCTACTTGATTGTTATACGATTTTCCAGCGGAGATATTTTTTACTTGTTGATTTCCGTGTTACGTAAATAAAGATTAAATACAAAGAAGATGTTCATAGATATTATTTTCCGAGAAATATGAAACCTAAAAATGGTAAATGAAAATATATATTTTGTGATAATAGAGGTGTACTCACTTACTAACTTCTTAGAGATATCAGTAATATGAAGAAAACAGTGAAATATTCTATATAGAATCTACCTTAAAAGTTTACTCGACAAACTGTCGTCTTTCAACAAAACAAAACAAAAAATTGCAATTTTTAGGGTAAAATTGTATTGTATCAACGAATAACCACTCGAAGGAGTATATAATATCAGTCATTATTAGATTAAAACCAAGAAGAAATTCATTTCCGCTTTCTTTACGGGGATATCCATTTCCTCTACAATTCAGTATAAGTTTCGAAATCCCGTTAAATGAATCTCAGAGGCATGCCAAATTAATTTAACGTTTATCGCTTAATGGATTTCACGTCTACCTGTGGATGCTTTACTTTCCATAGCGTTCTAAGGAGTACAAGATTCGCTCGAGTGCGTAACTCTGCCATTGTTCGGAGACCACATTTCCGGCTGCCGGTCTGGCGAATCCGTCTGCTTGTTAAAGTGAATGAATGATCCAAAAATAGACGTTTTTCTTATCTCCAAGAAGTCGATGGTTTCTAGGACCAGAGAAGTATATGGGTCGTTAGGCTATATAATATTGTCCCATTTCAATAACATAAAGGTTATATCTTGACCGTAATCTACGGATTTGATTCTCACATTACCTACTATCTATATTTTTACATCCAATGAGATTCATTACCCATAATGTAGTTATTCCATATCACAATCATTTTCGTTAATTCGTACGTGAATGTTAATATAAATATATATTATATATAGTATAATAAACATCTGATTATTCTGATTATGCTACACATCAGAAGATTACAAAGTCATTTTAATCTGGTTTTGAACTGTTTTATTCATCTTTACTCTTCCTATAGATCCTGTAGATACGTAAAAATTATCGATGTTCATTTTTTCGCCAAAAATACTGATCCACGCATTGATGCCAGAACCTATTTTTTTCAGCAATAAGAAAAATAAACAACGATATATATGAAATTTATATCTTAATGGTCTTGATTATCATGGCCATGGAAAAAACATTGAAAAGGAAAATTCTAAAGTTAAAAAAAAGGATTTAGCAAATGATAATTAATGTTGATCGAAAACCCAAAGGTACTGTTATTAGCCAAGTTACTAACCATTAATAAAATGTAACTTTTAACCTTATTCTATATAGACGCCTGACTCTAATTATCGTTCCATACCGATCATGTTAATAATTGCATCGTTTAAGTTATAGAATAAACTGTAAATTGTATCGGACATCATTACTTCCGTTACGGAGCTTAATTAAGATTTAACCAAACAGTTTCCCACATGTTTCGTTACGAGCCGAGGAAAGAATACGCGGGTGTATATATGATGTAAACCCGTCCCACGGATTTTAAACGACTGAATAATCCGGACACCAAAGCCCACTAATGGCGGCAAGACCTTTCCATCCCCACATCTGAATAAAAAAAAATGCACTGCACAATTTTCCGTCTGTGAAATCTCTTGGGCTAAAAGGACGAAGGAAACGTCACAAACACTCGGTGCGTTTGCGGCTGCAATTAGCGAGTCTTTCTGGAAACAGTTGAGCAAAGACGAGCGAAGCGCCATCTCCCTATTGGTCGGCACCGCAAGGAGTCGTAAACAAAGATGCGTTCTGATAGAACCGCGCTCTTCTCGTAATTGACGATCGACGCTTTAGGCGATGCAACGAGGGACGTAAAATGGCCGCTATATTACGAAATACAAGTTGATAATTCCCATCCAATTCGATCACTTCGAAAAACTGCGGTGATTAGAAGAAAGGGGCACTAACCACTTGTATCGTAATAAGATAGGAAGCCAATGTAATTCGTTCATTTTTTTTTAGGTGGAAAGCCTTTTTGTTCATACACATCTGTCTTCCGGTCCGTATCCATAGTACCGTTTTTGCGGTGTAGGATAGCACGTGGCCACCACACTCAGAGCTACGATGCTTGGTTGGTTTTAAATATTGAGAAAAAAATCCCCAGCCCACACTTACACATTCTCCTATGTATCTATTAAATTAAAGTAAATTAATAGTAAATGAACATCATATTGATATTTGTAAGTTCCAGTTACATTCCTATGATATAAAATTCATTTAGTGCATCAGAATTGAATTTTACGGTTAGCATCCTTTAAAATCGTACTAAAAATCACGGATTGAAATTAAGTAAAACAGATGTTCTTGTTACCGAAGATAAAAATTGTTTGGAATTTTCAAAATGAAATTTGTTCTATAAATATGTAATTTATAATAAAATATAAAATTGAAAATTTTCCTCACCTTATTGAAAAGGGTAATGCAAACGTACAGTTGCTAAATGCACCATTTTTTGAAGGAAATTATTCGAAATTTAAATGCAACGTAATTTTGGAAATATAATCCGGGAAAAGATATTTAGGTAAGTAGACTAATACAATATAATACATTATTCGTTGTATTTCGTATTTAACACAGGAGTAGTAGTAGAGGAGTAGACCTTTACATATGATATCTTCAGTACACCTTTGTTTGATCTGACAATTAGAGATATCGATATATCAACGGAGCCTCTGCATCAATACATTGTTTACTATTCGATTCACAATTTTTACGAGACTTTATCCCATTGAACTCAGGGCTCACATCTTCCTTATAAATTCCTGAATAAATTTATTTTGGATGATTTAATAATTGTGCTAAACAGTCGATGGATAAATATAATGTGGGGCAGCAGTTAACAGAGGAATGCGAGAGTGGTTTAGGGACCTCAAGTGATTCGATATCCAGTGATATAGATAAACGTCATCTCTTCCTCATTCAACTCGTGTAGCAGCTGGGACGGATGGACGTACCAAGTTTCTTCATCAAAGACAATTTATGCGGAGACGAGCCGACTTAGGAAAGACAACATGAGAACATTCCATCGGATCTAAAGATGGAATTAACAATGAAGATGGTCAGTTGCCTTTTGAAGACCTTTACAATGACCTTATTTTGGATTGATGTAACGGAAAAATTTCGGCCGAAGATCCGTTCCACATCGTGTGCGCCTGACCGCTACATGGATATTACGTGCACTGGTGCATGCGTGGAACCGTACCCAATTAGCCAACCGGTACAACATATAGTTCGCAAACGATTTGTGGCAACCAATCACAGGTGAGGATAAAAAATTTCGGAAGTTATTCCCAGGAAGCTTTCAGAAGTATATCATTACAAATCATGCAAAGGCTTTCGTTGTTTAGTGGTTTTTTTTAATTAACCTTCCGTGATACGAGTTAATGGCTGGATTTCTATCAAGTTTGTCAATTTTTCAATTCTCTTTTGTAAATCGATTTTTAGATCTTATACACGCGTGTGTGTAAGATACAGGGGTATATAGTAAAATTTAATTCATAAACGCCGGCATTATTTCGGAAATAATGAAATGTACACGAGGGTCGACAATTTTGAATATTCATCTAATGGGAGCATTAGATGTATTTTCATTCGTATATTATACAAATAGATACCTAAAGATTTGCTTATGAATTCAATCTTTAAGCATAGTATACACTGCTAAATAAATAATATCGTACGATTTTAGCGCATGACCTATGATTCATGCGCTCCAAGAATTTTTTAATTCAGCATGAATTTTTATGCATGAATCCTTCGAAGAATTTCATTTTCTATGATTCAGACGTACTTAATATCAACCCATTATTTTTTTAATCATGAGCGAAGCACTGGAACTTGATGAAACCTCTCTCGGGGGTCCACCAAGAAGAAGCCGTGACTCAACCGAAAGGAATCCGCGGGATGGAGCATTCAGACCATAGGTGCGGCTCAGCACTTTGCGGTGATTCATCCAGAAATTCGCCTTCCATGAATCTCGATTAGCCGTCGGAGATAAATTAATAGAGCAGAGGCGTAGAACTTTTCCAACGTTTTCCCCGACTTCCTCAAACGAATCTCGTCATTCGATTATTTTTTCTCGTTCATCCGCCCATCTGGAAATTAAACGGTAGACGTTCCGCCAAAACGACCGATAAGAAATTGAATTGGTTTGATTCTTATTTATTAACCTTAAACGCCTAACCGAACTCATGAGACGGGTCTGTTAGATCCACTCAGTGCAAAATGCCTAACGCGGAATTTTGATGGATTCCCTTAATCTCTTGAATTGGGAAACGTATTTCATCGCAAACGGATGTCATTACTGGATCTAACGTCAGGGATTAAGTTCATAATTTCGAGGCGATAATAAGACAACAATTATACGCGGTTGAGCTCTCACCGCGCCTAAGGAAGATCGCGGGAAGTCGCCGGCGTAAAACGTTCAGCCAAAGGAGCTCGTGAGCAGGTGATTCGTATGGAATTTCCGTTTGCATAAATCGAGTGAGAATAAGTTGTGCGTGTCTCTCTCTTCGGAGAGATAATGAGACTGTGCAGGTGAATGATATATGGAAGAGTGAGGAACTAAGAGGTGGTGTTTCCACTTAACTAAAACGCGTCTATCTCGTTGAATTTTTCTTGGTTGACAACTTTTCAGGGAGAACGTATGAAGAGGATGCTGGTTTCCCGAGCATTTTTTTACGACTAATGGAATTATTTTGAGGTGAATCAGAAAAAATAATTTTTTACGATTTACCTCATAAAGCAAAGTCTTCCAGAACACGTGCACGTAACGAATAAAGATAATAATCCTTTTTTCAATCAACATTTGGGATTCGCTGAACGTCTGAAACGCCTTTGTACAGCAGTAGTATGTGCCAGCTTATTATGCTTATATCTAAACAGGTTTATACCGTTTCCAGCTTTTGTTAAATATTACATTCTCTCATTTATAATCATACGATTTTTTGCTGTTTTCAAAGTAAATGTTTCGTCCAAAATTAAATAAGTGCTTCAAAATTGAATTGAACTGTTTGATTGTTGTCAAAAGGTATATGATTGACCGAAATAATGTAATAGTAAACATTAAAAATTAAAATGATCCAGCCTAACAATGGTGCTGAAAACAATGTATGTAAAAGCCATTAATTATTATGTTTATACAATTAAATACAACAATGTTAAATTATAATACGAATTCTTAAACATCTTTTTTTCCTCTTCTCTCTGGAGAACTTTAAACTGAATCAATCATAAATACAAGTATAATATTTTAGTTAAACTTGGACCCTGATTTTTTTCTCTTTATCTACTGCCTATCAGATCGTTATCCAATGCCTACTTTTTGTGACATAGATAAACGCGTTATTCTCGAACACTCCGATTTCTAATCACTTAACGAATGGCCATCCTCTCTCGAATTTTTTTTCTTATCTTTCCCACATTCACTTCCTATGCGATTACACTCTCTTTAAAGTAGAGTGTAAAAGGGTTTTCGAGTCCTCCATTACACCATATGCCTCCAACCACGTCACCCACTCGACTTCACACGCGAACAGTGTGTGTGCGTGATACACAAGAAGGATTTACTCAGAGAGAGGATTTCGCTCGATTTGGGAATGGAATATTGTGCAATCCCCACGAGATATGGAGCGATCTCGTCATCCAATGGAACAGGAAAGAGCAGAGAGTCTTTCCGGTCGACAATAGTCATTGGTCGATAACAATTTTAACCGTTTCTTTTGATTAATAAATACGTAAATGCTTCGGATGTTATTTTCTGCTTAATAGTTACTGATAGGACGATGTATATTGAGGTTATACCCTCATACTTTCCTGGTAAATCTCAACATACTTAATCCAAAGTCATAACGTTACCATTATAATACGTGATGCTTGAAGTTGATAGAAAAGATACGTAAGAAAAAAATTCCAATTGAACTTTTAATGATACATAGTTTGAGGCAAACTCAGTTGAGATATTAGCCTAACATTTCAATAATAACAGTTAGTAATCTCTTTTTTCTCTCGTATTTTGTTACAACAATATCGTAAACAATGAAGTATTGAATTACTTACGGAACTATACTGAGTACGACCTTATACTATTCTATACTAAACGATAGTCTGAACCTGGAATGATGGAAATTTCTACCACAATGAACAATTTAGAAGCAAAAGGTTATACAAGACAGATATACAGGTTTGGTTGCACGAATTGACGGCTCATTGGTCTGCTCAAGAGAGATGAAATTCTGTCAGAAAACTCCAGCTACCGAGGTGTTCACGCTCCCCTGAATATAAGCATCTTCATCACCATAAGATATGGAAATGAACGTGGAGAATTTAATGTTTCCCATTTTGCAATTCCCTCAGCTAATTAATGTTCCAGAATCGTAACTGTATTCTCGAGATGTATTTATTTTTGATTTTATCGCCGGAACGGATATGCAACTCGTTAAATGATGCAAAGGATACACGTAAAAGGTGTGCCCTGAAAGTGAGGTGAGCTTCTGGAGATAATATGTATGAAATGAAGGGTATGGGGAAAGTGGATTCGTTCTCGTGTAAAAGGAAGACATTTAAAATTTCATAAGGCGAGAATGGTGTTTGACGGCTTAACGCTAACGTAGGAAGTATGGAGTGAATTTTCGGGAGGGAGTACTTTAGAAACCCTCCCTTCATAAGCGTGGGAGAAAGTAGAATCTATAAATTTGGGAGTATATTTGAGCTAATCTCTACCAAAGATACAATGGAATTATGCTTGTTTGTGTTAGACGTTTCTGATACAGAAAGTTTTAATAAAAATTGCACTGCATTTGCAATTGATCTCCACTGTTGAAATAATGTCTTAGTAAAAATCGGATAGCGTTTGCAATAAAACTCTCCAGTTGAAATGTTTCGCTAAAATTTACGTAAAAATATAAAATTTTATCAAACCGCTTGGTAAATCTATGAAAGTGTAAATGAATATCAGTAATATAAAAATTTTATAATTTAATTCTCATATGAAGAGAATATAGGGAACCTTAAAATAAATACAAATTGATTGATAGATACGTAAACAATTTTTAAATTATTATATTTAATCGTAAGCCAACGAAAAACCAAAGAATATACTGAAGTAAAAATAGATATAACAGGTACTTAAACCCGTATTTACTGTAATTTACATTTATTTGGTATTTGTTTAAGTAATTTCATAAACAATAAAATGAAGAAACATAATTTTGTACGATGTAAAGATTTGAACCTGTCAAACTCAAGAAAATTCGTTTACGTTTTCTTTATAAAAATGATGAATTTTACGAAATGAATGAATGCTTTTGGTTGTTAATATTTCCTTCCCTTTAATTAAAGCAATCGTTCTGAAAAGTCCATCGATCTATTTTATCAATCACGTATTACGTTATAATACTATATTGCTCGGTTCATAACATTTGGAACGTATATTTGTGCCGATAAGCTTTTACTTCCACTTTCTAAAAGAAGAAAAGAAACGCAGATTACCCAGAAAAAAAGTTATAGATCGTTATTAAAATCTCACTTTATCCTCGGCAGACCTAGTTTCATCACGTACTCTATCTTCAACCCGTAGAAGTGCGCCTTGCAAAAAAAAAATCTCGAGCACAAGGAACTCAGTCGGAAGAACGGCATACGGAGGTTCTTCAGCTTCGACTGAGGGTCTGCACGCGAATACTAAATGACAACTAGTGCGCTCTCTAAGTTAAGCCTCTTAAGAAATTCAGGTGATATGAGAAAAGCGTACATCATTCAGCGTGTATAAAACGTTAACAAAACTTAAGAAAAATTTCTACTCAACGACCAAGTTCTGACTCTAAGTGATGAAAGAAAAACTTGGTGTAAAAATTTCCATCGAGGTTCGTCATGTGTTGAATACGTACCGTCGTTAATGATACGCTAACGGAAGGAGTGTGTAAGAACGCCTACAAAATTATTGGAGAGTGTAGGATAAACTACGTAATTATTGGATGAATTAAAGGAATTAGTGTTCACTGTAAGTTATATGCGATATTTTTCTTCCAATTTTATATCCATCCTTGAAATTAACTAGTACCTTATTAAAATTGTAGCATATAACTTGAGTTTTTATCCTTTAGTTGAATTGTACAAGAAATAGAAGGGATATAAATGGTAAAAACATAAATACTAGTCTTAACTGATATTGAACGAACTCATTTCCAAATGATATTTTGAATTTTAACATAACTAAGACTGCGTTGATTTTAATTTGTCTTCTAATAATTAACTCGAAACATCTCTGAATCTCCTTTAATTTTCACGTTGACTGAATCTCCACAAACTGCACAAGATGAATTGTTGCATCCACGACACCAAACCGTGACTTTTTCCAGATGGTAATTCCAATCCAAGGAAAGATATTAGCTCAAAGGATTACAAGAGCTAACCCAGAAGGGATCCCTGCTTATCCTCAACATCTTTTACACGCCTCCCAACTCGAAAATTCCTTCGTAACGAAACTTTATTCGCGTGTCATCTCTTCTTCGATGTTCGCAACAGAACCACTTTGATCTCCGACTCGTACGAGCGTACGTATTACAAAAATCATTTCGCATCGAAAAAAAAAAAACTGAGTCGCGCGTTCTTTCAAACCTGCATTTATCGATTCGCAATTTTTTTGTACGAGGGCTCATCAACTCATGCTCTTACGCATTACAATACACGTGTCTGGAGGTCATGGCAACCGATCGTTATCTTCGGAAACGGGAAATTTTCACCATGCCTTTAAGGGCTTGGCTGAGTTGTTTCTCGTACGGGGAGAAAGCGAGCCTATGGTATCCGGATACTACGTAATGAGCATTTTTTTAAGGGATGACTTCCTTTCCGAAAATGCAGACGTTTAAAAAAAAACGGACGTGAAGATTTCTCCGAGCGGAGGGGGTTTGAAGTCGGGTCCGACACTAAGACGTCCTACGTTATTTACGTACGCATAATGGGCGGCGGAGTGACTTATTTGGGAAACATCGAATTCATTCGAATTAGTTACGGAAGAACCAGTTGACTCTTTCATGATCCAGAAAGAATGAAATCCAGTTATTAATAGAATAGTCAAAAAATAGATCGCCATATAAAATCTTTCCGATTTCAATTAATTTATAGATATGCTAAAAATAATCAGACAGGAAAAACATAAGGAAATTTTCAACGGTTGGTCGCCTTAAAATTTGCTATAAGATCCTAAAGACTTCAACAAGTTCTAAATTATTTTTTTAAATCCTACATAGAAAATCTCTGAACATTAATTTAAGTTGATTATAAAAATAGTATGATTTTTACGATGCGATGTATAAATTTAATGCTGGATTTAGTCAAAGAAAGTTCAGTAGTATAGGATTCATTTATTTTTGTCCAGAATAAGGAAGCACAGCACCCTGTTACTTTAATTTTATTAATATTGTGTCTCAATTAACTGCCTATACTCCAAAACTTCCTGAGAAAATTTAAAAGTTTACGAATCGATACTTTAGAATATAAGCTTAAGAATCTTTGATCCAAAAATCCGTTCACAAAGAGGAAAAAAATCAGCTAATTATAAAAAAAATTGTTTGTTCTCATTCTTATATCCTCCTGTCCTATCTAGATGCAGTCGAGTTATTACCATAGTAAATCCACTATATCGATAACATTTGAATAAGTAAATATAAAGCTAAATATTCCGAGTAGAAACATACTACAACGAGCATTGCACGAGGTTACCCTTCCAAAGATTCGGTCGGTGACACTTCCCATTCGTCGAATTTGCAGAGAAAACCTACGTCATTTCGCCTCCAGACGAATTCCTCAAGGGAAGAGGCTCTACCTGCGGGGACAGCCAATTTGAAACGCAGTGAATTAGAAAGAGAGCAAGGAGAACGAAACGAGGCCCCTGATGAGGAAGACACGTTCCGTCACAAAGCTAAATGACGAATTCTTTTCACCGGAAACCCTATTTAGCCCATCTACTTCTTCCTTTCGAAGTTCTACGCTCGCAACATAATTCATGAGATTGTTTGTGGGCTCATCTACTGAGCTTATGGTAAATAAAACATCGCTACAATCGATTTAATATCAACAATTGATTTAATATCAACAACTGATTTAATATCAACAATAAATTTAATATAATAATCGATTTAGTATAAACAATCGGTTAATTTGAGACAATCGATTTATTTGAAACAATCGGTTGCATATAAACAATCGGTTTAATTGAAACCATCGAATGAATTGAAACAATCGATATAAATCGAGACAATCAATTACGTGGTTCTTTTGCAACTATACGAGCGCAGAAACGTCGCACTTCGGAAGTTAAGGAGTTTTTTTTTTAAGTGCACTCGTTATTTTTCAAACATAGGGAAATAAGAACTTGCGAACGGCCAAGTCCTTTGTTCCGCATCCCTTGCTTCTCCACTAATGAAGCTCGATGGAGGCAATATTTCCGATCGAAGGAATTTTAAGAGGAGTTGTTCCTATCTTAGAGCTATATTTAGAAGTCCGCCGCGGCGTACGCTAATGAAGGCAGCGGGAGGGGATATCTCGAAAGCCGTGGTGCACTCAACGTGTGACAAAGAAGGATAAATAAAAACTGTCGAACGCTTCGTCTTAAGTTTAAACGACTTCCGGAAATCTTGGGGAAACAAATCGAAGATTGCCGTTATGAGAGAGAGTTCAAAGAGAAATTCAAGTTGATCGAAAGAGAAAAAAATGTTTTCAATTGAGAGAAGTCCTGCTGAAGACTTAGAATGTAGTCATTAGACCAACAAGATACTCCATGACGTACCGTGACTGGTCTCGAGCAATATTTATCATTTACGTGAATAAATATTACAAACATCAGGCCGTGTTAAAACACGAGTTTAAGAGAAAGAAAAACATTAATAAATTAAATCATTTGTGCTAGGGATTTAGATTAAAAATAATTGACCGAATCGATACAGTACGACGTAACGTTGCAGGTTTCCTGCAATATTTACCATTTTCATGAATAAACAAGACGAAAATGCGTCGTACATAGGTTGAATTTGCATTTCGTGAAAACGTTTTACAGCTTCATTTTCATAGAATGTGGAACCCTTGAATTTCTTCACCACCTACTCTACTTGCGACATTTTTCGACTCGGAATTCCAGTCGAGAGCTTGAATTCTCACCGTTATCCTAATTTTGAGCGTGAATACCCGACGAGTGTGGGTGTAGGGGCAGACACTCTGAACGTGTTTGTCTTATTATTTCCACGACACGAAATGGTTTCCTAGGAGAAGTACGCTACGACTTTTTGTTGATAGAGAGCCTTTGGAGAGAAGTAAATAAAGTGAAAAAATACTTGTTTTGATTCTTTTCTCTCTCTAACAGGATCGACAAAATGTAGAAAAGGGGGGTGAACTTACTATGTATTTTTTGTCCCAGGGTATTCTTTTTCTTGCTACGTGTTCTATCGAGGGAAATGTTTGGTGAAGATAGCTTCCGATAAAACATTTCACGAAAGATCTCGCGTAACCAATCAAGATTTAGGAAAAAGTATATCCAGATATTTATATTCGTTCAGATTAATGATTCAATGGTATGTTTCATCTCATAAGGGATTCTTAAACTTCTCGATTACTATCTAATGAAGGAAACAACTCCAAATATAAATCTGTTGCGAAGTCATTACTTTTTTAGCATCTACAAAATGTTCCCCGCTTATCTAAACCGAAAAATCAAAGAGGAAAAGTTCTAAGAAAAAGGCACACGTGATCCGTTGAAAATCTATTTTTTTCGCAGCAGGTTTTCTTTACGTTGCTACGCTTTAATACTGTGCTATCGAACGATTTACCTCGTCCTCATCCACCGTGTGTATACTACCCTTTTACACGGGTTTTCTTCCACCTGCAGAGCTTAAATTTCCCGATGGAGCTCCTTTCCTAATTGGGTTACGTGTAAATGGGAAGGAGAAACCATCGTCAAGAACCAGGCGACTGACCGTGAAGCTGTAATTAAGCTGGATGCAAAAATGAAAATGCCTAACCACTGGAACGATGTAAGGAATGGGTTGGACTTTAAAATGAACCACGGAAAATTCTCGAAACTTCATAATTGCAAATTGTACCTGCTGTTCTTAAAATTCAATCGTTTGCTGAACTCGGAATGAAACTAAGGCAGTCATAACATGTAGTAGGCCATTTAATTCTATGTTTTAAAAAAATAGTTATATTCATTCATTTTAAGACTGCCTATTTGGCTTATTATATTGGCTTAAGAAGGATTGCAATTAACTACAACTAGAACTAGGGTCATTGGACATGGTCTCAGCATGTAGCCTACTTGATGGATTGTCTTGATAGACTCGCGAAAGAATCTGCTGGTAATAGAAAGTCTAATAGATTAATTAGGAAGGATAAACGTGGGAAGTAATTCAGGGATTTTACTTAACGATATTGAACCTCTCTATTGTGCATGGTTTAGATGGATTATATTAATTTCTTAATCCATTACTGCCATAATAATAGCTGAACTTAAATAAGTACCAAAAATAAAAAAAAAGATTTATATATGGATGTATGGTGCATACAATTAAAAAATCAGATGAGATCAAGTTTTACCAAATATCTTTCAACTTACGCAAAGACCTGATAATTATGCGATCAAGAAGGAATAGATAATCATACCCAAAACGTGACGTAACACGTCCTATTACGTGAAAGAGATCGTTTAAAGGGTTTATATCGCTTTATATGGCCTTAAGGAGTTATCGGCGCGACGAAATATATAACAAAGCTTCAAAATCGGAAGTTCCATTTTTAATTACGAACTCCTCGCTCGCCCATAATGAATTTCTCGGTCTCAAATTGTATTCGCCCTATTAATTGAGAGAATTCGACCCATTTAAGCTCGATGATCGATTTGAAATGCAGATCCGTAGAAACAAAACACGGTGGCCTGCTCTCGTCTCTCAACCGGAAGTTAGGCGCCCCCTGTCCGCCATTTGTGAAGCAGTTGAAGCAGATTGAGGCGTCGAGCGTCCTAAACGGGGAGACTATTAAGTGGAGAACCAAGGGGTGCTTTTGGAAGGTGAGGTGGTGAATTAAAGTCGAGGAAGGGAACGAATTCAAAGTAGGGGAATCGGGGAATTCTTGCGCAAAAATTGCGACCCGAAATTCGAATCGAAGATCGAATGGTCGTACTTGCGTAAGTGTTTTGCTGAATGTGAGACATGGAATAATTGTTTGCTGAAGAAGTAGATAAAATAATAATTAAACCTCGAACTGATATAATATACTTATGATAAAGCAAGGAGGTGGTAGGTGAAGTTGAGAAACTAATAATTATGATGCTGATTATTCACGATTCGAGAATTATTTACGATTCAAGGGAATTCAACTTTTATTTATTGATTTTAGAAGGAAAACGTGTCGATTTCTCAAAAAACTTCTTTTACTCTACGTGACTAGTTTTCTTCATTACTATCCTTGCAGTGCTTTGAAGTTTATCCTTTTTACTCGTGAGATATATGACGAACTGTCCATGATATCACGAAAGATAAACTTTTATTTTCAGCAAAAGATAAGGTTATATGTTTTACCAGAAAAATACTCTCCAAATTCGCATAAAAGTCAAAAAATGAGGCAAAACAAACAAACAAGCCTCCTTATAGATGTGCCAAAACGTCTTATCTCCGGTACGTCCCGCTACGAAATTCTTCATCCGCGTTAGCAATCCATTCCAGAGTCTATGACGGCTCCACGGATAAGCGGTAGATCTCGGCGCAAGAAGTAGATTAAGTACGCGGATGGGAGTAAAATTCCCAGTAACTTCTCTTGCGGATGTCTTCCCTGAAGATGCTTAGTTCACACGGATTTTTAGCGAGTTGTCACTTTTTTTGCGGCGTTAAGTCGGTCGTTTTTCAAGGTCACGATGTAGGGAATTCGGTTGGATTGGAGGAGGATTCTGGGAGTGCCTCGTTTGGGGGCCAATGACCTTCACCCGGAAGAGCCGGACTTTCCATTGCCCTAGAATCGGATAGAGTGAAATAGATCAAAGTGCCTTCGGTTTGTTTGCGAATTCTTGCGAATCCGTCTGAAGCGATCCTCGGGAAAGTGAGGTATTCTTGAGCTTATTATAGTGCTTGCTAATAATTTCCGTGTTCCAATTGTCGTAATAATAATTCACTTTTTAAATAAATATCTTACGAATAATTGTACGTGTATATTGCATGTACATTTACATAGTGCATTACTATGACGTAATATGTGTTATAAACAAAGGTATCACATCAAAAATTTTAATTTATAATATAATTCCAAAAATACAATAATGCATATATTCTTTCGTATTAACTTTTTGAATTGTAAAATTTCACTGAACCCATATTGTAGATCGATTAAGAATCGTGTGTCAAAAGCGTTTTATCCGTAAATGAGATTCAAGAGTTATTGTCAATAATTTATGTCGTTTTCTGAGCTGAATTCTATATATTGTAGTTCACTTTCATAAAAGTTGACAGGTATAAAAGATATTCTTCAATAATCAAATCAGGCGAGGTACAATTATTTTGTGGTTAAGTACAAAGTTTTTCGTATGAATCCGATAATACATTCGCTTATTTATTTCATACCTCATTCATCTCGTTTTCCGAAAATTTTAAAAATTAATTACAATAAATACCACCTCTTAGTACGAGCTGTGATTTATTTCTTACACCAATAAGCAATCAATGGATCCCTTTCGTGTGACAACGCGTGCGCCTAGACAAAAATTTTCGTAAGTTTTTACTCATTCAATCATTTTGTCCTCTCAGAAAAACCACATTGAATATCATAAGAATATCCTCGTACGTTTTCAACAACACATTTAAATGCCTGATGAGGAAGTGCTGTTCGTCCTTGAAGAAGCCTTTTAAAAAAAAGCGATATCTTCTCTTCCCGCATAAGCACGCATCCACGCCCAATCCCGCACGTATCACCAACGAGTAAAGATCCCTTTCTTACGGAGAAAGAGATAAGAAAACAATCGCAGATGATCCGCGATGCAAATAGGGTCGGAATATATGTAGATACGAATGGCCTCGGGAGGAAAACAGGTCATTCGTCGTGTGGGTCGACCCAATCCGAGAAATGACAACGAATAATTCTGAATACGAAATGCGAAGCATCGCTCGGTACTCACATGGCAACCACGTCTGACTGTGATTAAATTTCGATTCGCCATGCCAAAATAAGTTTCCCCCGAAAGTGTCGCGAGACGAAGCAAATGGTTTTAATGATCGGCATCCCGGAGTTTGCCGTGTGCTTTTCGAAACTCGAATATCAATGTAGCAAACGAAGGCGAAATCAAACCTCGTGCTACGTAAATAAGATGCATTTTTCTTTCGCGAGCTTGTTATCTTTTCGGTCCAGTCGATAATCTACTGAAAATTCAGGCGATTAAGAAGGGACGGTTTGAAGAATAGTACGTTTTTTTTTAATATTGACGTAAAATTTTTTATTCACGGAACTTCGCAAACTTTCCTTTCACTTTTTCGATAAATATATCTCGTAGAAAGTTGAATACTATATTCTAATTTACGTACGATAAAATATGTACAGATAAAATAGTGAAGGCACTCTTGCCGTTTCTTTCACAAAATAAAGATATTTAACCAGTAAAGTCGCTTTATTATAATTAACCGAAGATGAAACCTTGAGAAAAGTAATTCCATAACTTCCGTAACTTCCATCCCCTCCAGATGTTCTGATCTTGCATAATGTCTATCGATATATCATTGAAACTATTGCCGATCTAACGATACCAAAGCTTTGTATTTTAAAATAATTTCATCGAAACGTTTTGAAATCTGCTTCCTAAGTGAGAGGAAAAACGTTCTGACCTTTTCAAACGTCCGTCGAAAGGTAGAATTTTTAATTGACGATATACTTTTAGCGTATTTTTTGTACGAGACAGCACGAAAGGGATCAATTGTGACCGGTGCGCCTGTAACAGGAATCTAGACCAGTCGTCTGCGTCCACATAGCCTTTTCTATGTGTTTTACGCAGAAAGGGTGAACGTAGAAATAAACCAGAAGCATTACTCTTTCAGATGACTAAACATCGCGAGCTGCCTCACCTTTGAAATGACGATTTGAAGTAATTGAGACGAGATGCGGCGTATCGGAGGAAAAAAATGAATAGCTCACATCAAAGGGCATCGGAAGAGAAAACTTGTATTGTTGTATCGGCTGTGTATCTGCACTTCTATGCTCTCATCGAGATATGAATCTGGGAATCTCGTCTGCGAAGAGTTTCTCTTCCAAAAGTTCATCTTTCGCTTGGAACAGCCACTGGAGTTCGGAACATTAAACGGTACGATGGACCAGAAATAAACAATGGAAATTCATACTGAAATTCCAATTATTCTAATCAATACTCTCCGAACGAAAACAAACTAATCGAGCTATAAAGAAAAATGAATACGTTTTTTATTTATTTTCGAATTGATTGAGAGACGTATAGAAATCAAATAATAAAGGGACAAAACGTAAAATTATGAATATGTTTACAGGAAGGAGGAAGAATGGAAATCGTCTGCCAACGGATTACCATATAAGAGCTTTCGGCTAGCCTAATTGGAGGCGGGACCCGGTTCGATTCCCAGCGGTATCCCAATTATAGTGCCGCTAATTGGCGGCAAGAAGGTAAAACCCGTCCTCAAATTGTCCCGAAATTAGAATATCATTATATTCCCCGTCGTCGTGGGATGTCGTTAAAAATAATTGAAAAACAGACAACAATGTTTAGGCAGTCGAATGTTAAGTACGTAAATGATTCACTACTGAGATTGATTTTTGTGATAATCTGGTACGAATCCTGTGTAGATTCATACTTAAACTAAGAAAAAAACAATGTTAAATTGTCTTAAATATCTGTTCGGCATTAGAAAAGAATTAATTATAATATAAATATCAATTATAGTATTATATTATACAAATATAATATTATAATCTATAAATATATTGTACCGTTAGAATATTCCTGTCACACGTGTTAGTCTACTTTTGATGAAATGGCGTACTTCAGAGATATTTTTGTTGTATGCAAACAAATGAATGACTTTATGGGTCAATAATTATCAACTTATCTTTCTCAGGGAAAAGTGCTCTCAACTCTTGATCGATTCTGATCAAATCCCCGGAAGATGGTTTAGAAGTATTCTGCTACAATAAAATTGCAAGGTATCTATTCTTCCATTACGTGGTAATCAATTCAACAAATCAAACTTTCTCGCTTACGGCAAAGCGCCTCTCTGATTGGTCGAAACGATATCTAACGACTACTTGGTTACCGAAAAAGGTTCCCCTCCCCGTCTTAAGCAGACGGCGGTTTTCCCTCGATGACTACGAACAATGTAGGAGCAATTTAGCGGATAGCTCCTATGGGTACTCGCAAATACTTTTTCGGAAACCCCGTCACGAAGGGAATTCCCAGTGGTGTCACTTGGTGAATCCCAGCCATTTTGGCAGTTCAAGGGAAATCCGAATCTGCCGCTGGAATCGAAAGGTGAGCTACGCCATTTCCGGCTCTCGGACATGCCGACTCCTTTTGCAAAAACGGAAGAAATAAGAGCACGGCCGTTCCCAAGGTCGCATAACCGCGCCTCGCTTGTTTCTCCACAAAGAGAATGCATCGAAAGAAGGCGGAATGATACTCGACTTTCACAGCGGATTTTCATCCGACCTCTTTCTGTGTACTCTTCGTGCATTGGAGATTTATTTGAAATGATATCTCGCGTATTTTTTTCTCGATGAGTTGAGAGATATTCTTTGGTTTTAATTATACTTTTATTGTTCGTTCTTCTGTTTTAAAAATCGACGAAGAACGTTGAATATGTTAAATATAAAATATATTTTGGCTCAACTAACTTTATAGGAGAAATTTGGTTTCTTTTGTGATAAAATACCTAAAAGGATAGGTATTATAGAATTATATATAATAAGAACATATATTTTATATAAGTACATCCTATAAAAGAAGTATATCCTATAAAAAATCATTATCACCAATAGCAACGACGAAGCACTTAGAAATAATAAATGACAAATAACTTTTGAGACAGAAATGGAAATATACGTTATTCATTCCCGTGAGAATTTCAACTAGTTTATACCCCTGTTATTGCTGAAAAATCATCGATCCAATATTTCGGAAGAAGTTTTATGTTAATCCAAAATCAGTTAGCGAAGATATAGAAATCTATTTATAATAGGAAATCTGTTAATATGGTCACTCTACAGCAGAGGTAACGTCGAGTTCTTCATTCTATATACGTCAAACTTATTTTTCTACCTCACGGAAAAGCTGACTCGTATCAATAATTATACATCTGGAATACCTACCACTCCGAAGATATATTTTATGAACTGCGCAGCTAAATGTTTACCGTGACTTGTTATGAATTACGCAACTGAAGTACTAACCACTGCAAGTTTGCGGCAAGACTTTCATGTCCTTCTACGTCAGGGCGAAGCTAGTTCCTACAAATCATCTGGATTCCACGCATTTTTTCTCGAGAATTCTCACAATTCACGTAACGAAACCTGGCTTTTTCCCCACTGCTGGTGACCGTCCTGCGTCATCAAAACGTTGAGCGGCTGTTTATTTTATAATTTTTCCACTTTTGTTCACGTTTGAAACGTTTATGAATGTGTGAATTAAGTTTAGAGCATATTATATGAAATATTCATCGATAGACGACTTTCTTTTGACCTTTCGGTAAGATTTTAGTCATTATCAATTCTTTCAACTTAATAGGACCGTCTTATTTTATTATATTAGCAAATTCAGGTGCAGAAATCTCCCTAGTTGATCTTCTTTTATGTTTGTACATTAAGCTAAAGATTCGTGTGGTAAATGTATTAGTTGGGCAAGAATTTTCTTGCCGATTATTTCCACGGAGCCAAGATATCTCTACGGTTCTTTGGATTTGATTTAACCCTTACGCAATAAAACTCTAAAAGAATCAGTTTGAACCCTCTTGGTCCAGAGTCTGTCTCCGTATCGCTGAGTTTTATTCATATAGAATTATTTACGAGTGACTGTTTTTCCAGTAACTTTGTTTGAAAAGACTAAATAGTAGTAATCTACGTTAGTTTTCGTACCGGAAATTTATGATACCAAAGTATGAAGCGATAGATAGATATTAACAAAATATTTGCACAAAAGTATTTACGTTGGGTGAAACACTTAGCCTCAATAACTTTGGTAATGAGGTTTGTTCAGTACTGTATCATCGAGAAACACCTTTAATTTCCCCCCGATTAAAATTTATGGACGAACTCAAATTTATAAAGTACACTTTATAGATCCATATCCCATCCTATTCCGATTCTAAACCCATCACTGAAGGTAATGCAAACCGCCATTAATCATTTCCTACATTTTCCTGGAGAGGGCGTTCCTGACACCGCCGTATCTTCCGCGAAAACTTCAAAAGATTACGAAACTCGCTCGTTACGCGTTCATTCTCACCGTCGGTGCTGCAGATCAAAAAGATCATTCGGAGCGGATTAACGAGCGAACGTGAATATTTCATGGCAGCCGTCGGCGCGGAGCCTCACTCCAAATTGGACAATTTGAAACATCGAACGAGACTTTTAATTCTGACGATTCCATCTCAGGCAACGGATATCATTTCGCCAACGAGAGATAACAATTTTGACTGACTCTTTCGCCTCGAGTGATCCATCGGGACGAACTCGTTAATCTGCACGATTTTTCCCAGTTCTGCAAAAAAGTACCCATCCGCGAAATAGTTACAAAATGACACTATGGGATCGTGACCAAAGGATACCTTTTTTCTTACGACCGTCGACCACTTACGATTTGGCTCTTAGAAAAATGGGACAAAACTTCCGGCGGCCATCGGTTTCAGATGGTCCTAATAGCGCCATCCCTAACGGACGACCGTCCTCGAACTCACTCTCCTCGGCGCGTTCACAAGCATTCGCGTACACACACTCACACGTACACCACCACCACCACCAACGAGGTTCCTCCATCCGTTTCGAGGACCACCTGTTGCTCGATCACTTACCGAAAACAGAGAATCGGTCCTCCTCAGCCGACACATTAAATGCGGGCACCAACTTCCTACACAATCCAGCGCAGCTGCATTACCCCCTCCTCCACACACCGGAGTCACTAACTCCGACAACACCGCCAGAGTCTTATCCGACCAAAAGAGGGGAGGGACGCCTCTGTCCTTTTGGAATTCCGATCTTTTGCTCCTCCGTGGAACTCTCCCCAGCGGAACGTGCGATCTACCACCCACTCCCTCCCCCTTCGCGCTCTCCTTTTAAAACCCACGCATACCCTTTTCTCTCTCTCCTCCGTGGACTTCCGGAAGGTCCTCGTGCAGATTAGGGTTAAAGTTTTTGACCTTCTGATCGGTCCTCGCGGATTAACGAGGATATAGGCAGTCACAGGGTATCGAACCCGGGACCGATTACACCTGAACGCTTTGCCCACTTGGATATCCGAGGAATTTGATCTTCGTGATGCTTCGTGAATTCCGGCCGTCGTCAGGAATCGAACCCGGGAGGCTTTCACCAAATGCTGACGCCTTAACCAATCGGATGTATGGAACCATTTTACGTCCCGGAATCTCCTAACAGTTCCCCTTCCTTCAAATAGTTCTGCCTGCGAATGTTACCTCCGGAGGAAACACCGATTCCACACAAATTTTTCTCACAGTTTCCCCACCGTTATTCTGCTTCTGCTTCCGGAACTCTTCATCCGTTACAGCAGATTCACCTCCTGAGCGTTTGATAAATATAAATAAGGTTCGAGGAAGATTTTTCGACTTCGATTCGGAAGAATGTCGAAAATGAAGAGAGAGAGGGGCTCGGCCGCTTGGAGAAGCACACAGCGACTGAGCGAAGGCAGCGAGCGGTGGAGGAGATCGCCGGTGGAGGGGAGGAGGAGGTGAAGGGAGGAGGGGAGAAGAGAGGAGGATATTGGAAGGAAATCGCGGAAGTCTGACGGTGGGTCGGCGGAAAAAAAAAGCTCTGGAAACAAGGAATAAATATCGACAAACACGTCCCTGTTTCGGCGGAGAGTATAATGCAAAAGTAAACCCTTACGATACAGCCATTTGTCACTCTGTTTAATAAGAGACGATGTACGTAGTCGTGGAAACGAAGTGGGCGTGTTTGAGGTTGAGAAACTAAAATGCGCCGGATGGGGATTTTAATTTATATCTCTCCCTTCTGGTGGATATGCGAGTAGTGTGCTACGTAATCCGCAATTAGAGTCTGAGGACTAGGGTTTTTTTAATTAAAATTAGATTGGAGGATGGTAAATATTGAGTCATTGAGTACATTACAGATACAGACGCGAATAATTCATGGTGAAAATTTCAAAAAATAAATTCCGCTCGTAGAGACGAAAACTTTGGCTGGATTCCTACGTACTTTTTGCGAAATTTCGCCGTGAATCTTAAATAAAACTAAAAGGTTGAGTTTAAAACTTCAGAACTATGTCACGTAAGTTTTTTTACGTAACATTTACATTTTCTCGTCTGCAGAAGCAAGATGATATTTGTAAAATGAAAATCTGTGAATTTCGAGATGATATTTACCCATTTCTGGAGCTTTATGTAAACATTCATTAAGTATTCATTTTCGCATTTTGAGCTTTTTTAATCCACCCCATGAGCTTTAATATTGTAAAGGTAATATGCTAAATAGAGGAGGACGGAGATCGTTTTTTATGTAAGCAATTTATTCCTACATTCATAATTTAAAATGAGAGTAAAATGTATTATCACGCATATGTTACACAAGTCGTTTATTCCGCATGACAATAATTTCAGGTCACTTAATTTGCAGAAATCCATATCATGAGAGGCGAGAATGCTGTAATGTATTTAACAAAATTAAATAATAGAGAGGCTAAATGAAACCTGAGCTTGCTGAAGCATTTAGCAGAACAGTCTTCAATCTTTATCTGATTTTATTTCTTACTGAAACAGCAGCAGTCATAATCAGGACAAAATATTACTCCGAATATAAACTGATATCATCGTTGAAAGCAATAAAAATAATTCAGTGGTGCATTAAAGTCATAGTTCCTTACTTTATCGTTATACCTCATGCGGTGTTACTAATGCTCTCTCAATCATACTACAAACATCATTCAGCGAATTAGAGAAAATGGTCACCCATATCCCATCTAATCGTATTTTATCTCGAGGAAGGACCATTAAGTTTAATTAACTCTTTACGGGCTAACGGCAGCTGTCGTGGAGATTTATGGGGCTTTTTTTAATTGGCACGTCTACAGAAATCTACATCAGTACATCAACTCTGCAAGCTACTTTTGGGCGTTTGGCAGGGTGTCAAATCAAAATGACTCCATGAATCGATTGCGTTGGTACGTCGTTCGCGGAAAACTAGATGTTTCTTCTATCTGTTCTGTCACGTAAGTTGACGTTCCTTGCATAACATGAGTGGGCGGATGAGTGAGTATTATAGATGAGTCATTAAATTGCTGTTGCATCTTCTAAAAACGTCTGGAAATTTATTTGTTATAAATGAAATACCTTTGCTTAGAAATAAGTAATATTTATTATAATAATTTTACGATATTGTAATTAACGTGGTGCACTGTATTTTTTGGTTAAGAACACACATCAAATTGATAACATGCATTTCAAACGTACTGTTTTTCGTAATAGCACGCAATATACTATACTACTACGTACATACTATATCTTCCTATTGATTAATAGGACTAGAATATAAACCAATCACGGTAATCTTACGAACTACATCTATGTAACTACATCGTACTATTTTTATAATTTTTATATATTTCTGTAAAGATGAGGCGCTGATTATCTACTAGAAATATTTACTTATTTATTAACAAAGACCACACAAACATCCTCTTATGGGACAATTACAGAGAGGTTTCAAACTCAACAACAGACGTCACAGACATCCAGACCCTGAGAGGAAAATTTCCTCCGGGATTTGAACCCGGGACCTCAGCATTAGAAGATTTGCATGCTAACCATTTCGCCAACGAGGCCGGTGATATATATATGTATATATGAATATACTGTATTATATACATTTAACGTTTAAGGAATTCCTCAACTCTATATAGGAACAAAATCCATGACTGCTATCATCCAAATTTGCACCAAGATATTCTGCGGGAGTAGTAGCAGTAGTACGTATTATAGCCAAAATTAGTTCCGATCTAAGCCGGATATCGTTATCTTTCCTCGAAATACGTGATCTGAAACCTTCACGGCGTCGGATAATGGTAGCGAAGCTATCGTGATTGAGCTTCCCCGAGATTAGATCAAGAAACTCTAGAATTAATGAACGCTGCAATTATTAATTGCGTTAAATGCTTCGAAACCTAAAAATAACGAAGAGAAGAGAGGATATGAACCGAAGAAAAACAACGACGCATCGTATTTAGCATTAGGAGACGCGGTTCACGTATTACCAACCTTTCCTCGACGTCTCCTCACCTCGTTTCATCAAAAGGATCTCGATTTAACAGTTTGTCGCTGCATAAAACACGCTAGAGATACAATTTTCGGACATGTGTGGCCTACAAAGCTAAGATGGTGTCTACCGATTCAAAGCCGTGCCATATTTACCGCGAGCCTCTCTCCAACTTTCATCTTACGACCTTTGGCCCCAAAAAAGAACCATCTGTTGCAAATGCCCACCGTCGTCCGGTGATTTCATATCGAATGCGTCAGGACGTTAGCATTTTAATCGTGCGAGAGAGAGCATCTGGGCGCGTAACTTAGCAACGATATTATGGCCGGAATTTTGGGACTATCCGTAGCTATCGAGTGGGATCTATCGTGTAATAGTTTTCGAGTGTGCTAGGACGTAATATTTATAGATAAAACGGAGTGGGTGAATCCTTGATTTGTTACAATGAGATGTTTCATTGGAGAAGTAAGTAGTGCTTCACTATTAAAGGAAGATAGAATCGTAAAAAAGCTAACATTTGTAGCATTCATATTATTTCAAGCTCTTTCTTTTCGTTCTACATCTCCTAGTGCTTAGTTATTAGAATTAAATATTACATTCTTTTACTTATAAACTATTTTCTCGATGTATTTTCAAGCTTAGCTAGATGCTGTTCATATAGTATTGATGCAATTAAAATATTCATCTCATAAGATATAGTATCTGAAATAATTACTGATTTCGACTGAATTTGAATGAAACAAAAATAATAATAATTGAAAGTACAGAAAAAATATCTAGTTGTATCCAAAGAATACTTGGTATAATCTTTTTCATATTATTTTATTATATATGTAGTAGTTATAAATGATTTAGCATTTATGTAATATACTAAATCCTAATTCTAGAACGTAATATTTCAATAAGAATACGCTCACCAATATAAATTTCACTCAACAGCTTTGAGTAAATGAGTACATGAGTAAATCGAATCGAATTTCCTCGAATGGAGTGATTCAGAGTCCAAGCGCACACTTCTCGCACGATAAGCAACGAGAAATTTTATGGTGCACATATGCGTTCTCACATTTTATGTATCTTTGTTCTCTGTCAAACACATATTCAAAGGCATGGCAAGGAAATGGCAGCGTATTATCTTAGTTATCCTGATTGAGTGACTAAGCGGAAATATATACGAAATTTGGTTGGTGGTAACAATAAAATACATATTGCAGTACTATTTCAGTCGATTGTTTGACTTCAGTTTAGGATGTAATAAACAGTTGAATTTACGTAACACTGAATTTACGTATTTCACGATTACAAAATAAATGATTCTCGTACATTGGTGCAATGTTGTAAATATTCGAATTAAAATATGAAATACCAAAGTATGTGGTTGAACAAAATCAGATTCTGTTTGTCGTTTGCGAAAGACGAGTGAGTCATGCAACTTCAGTGATTCTTCGAAAGCGCAGACGATGAGCTTGAAGTAAGATTCGTGAGTGTTTTCAACACTTCAGCTGTCACGTTTACTCCGGTCATGTGTCTTCTTGTATGCACTCCTGTATTTGAAAGCCTCCCTTGATGAGAATATCACGAATTTTTAAAGATAATTTGCATTTTTAATAATCTCATAAAAGGCCTGTTTATCATGCTTGCAAGAATTTCAGGAATGTATTAATAAAAAAGCTACTGTGCTCTTTTCTACCTACTGTCAAGTTGACAATTATACGTATTATATTTCTAAAAATAAAGGAAATTTTTATCCTAAATGATAAAAATCTTTATTAAATATATATTTATTTATTTCATAATATTAACCTAATCTCAATTGAATGTTATTTTTCATACGTATTATATTATAATTATACTCGTAAAGTATTAGAAATTTGCTTCATACATCCTCGCAAAATGCATTGCTAGTTTCTATTCCAGGATTTACTTCCTGTCCGTATACGTCTATTTGTTCCAAATTATTTCTGCAATATCAAGAAGAGATTCAATCCGATAAGCCAATTTATTCTCTGTATGGTAAGGTGGTAGAAAGCAAACATCCAAAGTAATAACAAACAAATTTAATGTCTCTGGCAATATACATGTATGTCATGCAGGAGGCAAAACCCCCCTTGTCTGTATGTACTCGTCTTCGAAGGGAAGAGTTACACTACGGAAAAGTGCAGTCTACTTCAAAAAAAATCTCCCGAGCGCAAGGAGATCTTATTTCTGTAACATGTCTCGTATTTTACAACTTGTCTATCGCCGCTTGTGTGCCGTACTGCTTAGCTTTGGTTCGTGTTTGAGATTCTATGATTCGACATAACATTTCATCTATTTTTAACCCGCCAAACATGCAGCGAATTGGTAACTTCTTCGACTTACGGCAGAAATTATTCCGTAACATTTTATTGTGCGAGTATTACAAATTAGTGAAGGCAGAGCATATTCGCTTTTGATTAAAGATTGAGGAGTAAAACTAACTATATTAATAAATATAGAGGTGGGGAGTAATATTAAATAGTAAAAGTATTATTTGCATAGTTTCCAAGGAATATATTTTATTTTGCGAAAGAAAATAAATTTGTTGCTAAAGAAAATTATTACTGAATTCTATTTCGAAATTTTTACCAGGCATTACTGAATAAGATTAATATCAACACTAATTTTTATAAATTAAAAGCAATATAACTTATAGTTTAGAAATTGATCTCGCAATATTTTGAAATGAATTAAATAGCCGAGTAAGAAAGATTAATTTTAAGTTAAGTTTGACTATCTATTGAGAAGATCAGTTTGCTGTCGTATGCAGTTAGTGTTGAAGTTGCCACGGACTAGGTCCTTTCGTTTTCATATTATTTCATGTTGTTAAAAAAAGGAAAACAGTTTCCGGAGGCTGTTCTTAATCTGCCAACAATCCACAAGATAGAGCGATGCAACACTCCTTAAGTCTTTATGAAGGTTACCTAGAGCTTGTTCCGTGACCAGCACAATGAACAAAGCAAGAACCGTGGAAGATTCGCCGTTTCGAGGAATTCCAGACGTTTAATTTGAGCTGAACTCAGCCAAAGACGTAATAAGTACATAAATATATTCTAAAAATTATCTTCTCCCTTAGGTTCGCCGAAAATCAGTAATTCAATTGATAAGTATCTCGTTAAGGGGTAAGAATTAAAGTACAGATAATTTATGAAGATAACCAGACTAACGGTCCCCTGTCAAATTACATGATTAGATCAAAGACTCATCACTCAAAAAGACGATGGTGGATTGAATATATTAACCATGAATGACTGAACCGTAATCCACGATCTCTTAGAATTAACAAATCAAGTGGGTGTTCATTTTTAATGAAGAACTCATCACCGCTTTTCTCCAATTTTGGATCAGGAAAATTCCACTGATCCATATAATCCCATCTCAAACTAAAATATATCAAAAAAGGAATTTTTCATTATATATATACACTTAATAAATTGATAGGTTAAATAGGAGTGGTCCAAGATATGACCCTTGTGGAACACCTGATAGAAATTCTATATTTCAGTAGAAAAAGATGTTACTCCAAATCAAATACATTTCATAACCGGTAACTGCATAAGAAAAAAATCTTCCGCGAACAAACTTTAATGCTTTCTTCGAATATTATCTAAAAGTTCGGAAATTGGATGCTCATTTTATTTTTCTTTTTCCAATTTTTGCTGTGACACCACGGAGGCTTATTCTGGCTGTCATTGCTACAGCATGTGACTTTTTAGGGCATTTTTTGGGCAAATTTCTCCAACTTTTTTATGACATCCGAGGGAGTTTCTTCGCTCGAATTCCCTTCCAATCTTCCCTTCACTCGAACCACCGCATGCAGATATCAATATAGATGTAATCTCACGATCGACTGCCGACATACGAGGGTTATTTTCGCGCTCCAGTTGGGACACGTTGAAGATTCTCTTCATACCTGCATTAAAGCATCCGAAATTTTCTCTCTAACAAACACATTTGTGATTTTTTCCCTTATTTGTTACGCGTGAAATAAGATGTGAATGCCTCAACTTAGAACTAAATCGTTGTCTATTACGTCAAGGGTAATAATAAAATTTTACTCGTTGAAAAATAATAGGACTCAATATGTCCGTTTCGTCACTAACTTTTTGCGCGTACAATTTTTTAGAATACTTAGGGACTTTCTAACCTTTTTCAATTTGTGAAAATACCTTCAAGATGCAGTTTATATAAACATAATTTTAGGAACAACTAATATATTGAAATAGGTATCGAAAATTCAATGTATAACATTCCTTTCCTAAAAGTATATTCCCAATGAATTTATACTACGATGATTAAATTGGAACATTTTAAAATTCATCACTAAGAGCCATGGTAAGTGTATATACATTTTTTTCATAAAGCATCCTTACATTTCGTTGATTAACTCGAAGTATATCAAGTTAGTTATTCGAAAATGAACGACTTTGTTAATTGGGAATGTTATATACTTTTAAGATCAAATTTTTTCTCTCTTTTCGAAACGAAATGTCTATTTAAAGACATTTTTGGGAAAAATATATCAGATAAAATTCACTCAGCAAAGATTTTTTTACACATTCCATCGGAACAGACCGAAGATATTTTTCAGGAAAAGCGAGTAAACACGTTAGTTTTCAGATTGTTGATTAGATATATAAGAGGAAGCCAAAAAAAGAAACAGGAATGAAAGCGCCACCGACCGGGACAGGATACCGGGAGAATCAAACAACAGAACAATAGTAACATTATAGAAAATATAATAGATGAATGTATTAAGCCGCAAATTATACGTTCGACATCTTCCTGAAGGATGCAACATATAATTCGAACGACTGTAAGTAGATCGATTATATCACAGCTGACCACATGGAGCAAAGTAGGAAGTCCTCCAAGCATACTGCTAAAGAGTACTTTTCCCGGGAAATATCCAAGAAGTGAAACGCCTGTTACGAAAGGCGCTGATAAGGAATGAGAAGAGATTCCAACGTCCTTGCAAGGATGCTGCGGCGGAGGGCAAGGCGGGGTTACAGGACAGATGAACGTTTGTGGGACAATCTCCCCTGAGTCACGTCATCTCAGCGATGCCATACACGGACTACTTTCGCCGACGAACGCATTTAGGCCTAGAGATGAATGCAGGGAGGTGACCAAATTGGGATTTAGTTGCATGCGTAATCCGCCATATGGCGTTGCATTTCGTTTTGGATCGCCTTTCGTTTGGATCGCTAAAAAGAAAGTCCGTTCGCGGAAATCGAGTTTCATCCGAACCTCGGAATAGAAGCTGATCTAAACTATGTTTTGAGGAGGAGTGCATAAATTTTCGAGTTGGGGAACATTACGTGATTAACTGATGTTTGAGTTTCATATTCACATTCTCACCTACTTAAAAGATGAATTTATGCTGGTTCAAGACTTCTTGGATACAATCCAGAATCAGTAATTTCCAGACTTAACGGAGTTTATTTGATTAATTAAATTTGATCAATACGCGAAAGCTTTTTATTTACACAAACATCTGATTGGTGGATTCAAAGTTTTATCTATCTACAAATCTACTATCGATAAATCTATGCATGAATGTCATTCATTTTTAATAACTGAAAATAATATAATGGACACTAATAATATACTGATAAGGCACTTATATGCTGAACATTTATACGTACTTAATATATTATTGTATACTATTATTTCTGCTATACTATAATACATTCCCGCATTGAGTGGCCCGTAACAGTTTGATCGCATCAAGTGCCATCATACCAAGTTTACTGTAGGATGTAGACCATCCTCAGCCTCGTAGCCATAAGTCAGAGGGCTTTACAGGAATAGAAAAGTTTGATTTATGCTGGGCGAATGTTTGCGTTCATGATTTGTTCTAACTCGCGATGGCTTAGCAGCTTCTAGTGATATCGTATGTTCCTCTCTCATAAGCCTAAGATAAACCCAACACGCAGGGTGTGCTATGGTCACTAAACCAGAGAACCTCAAACTTTTCCCAAACAGATGGCCTTATCAGAAAACAGCGCACACTTCTGATATGGGTTAGGGATCTAACAAGTATGGTTATAGATATGGGATGTACATGTAATATTAAGCTATTAGTTAACCAACCTGAGGCTTTGAAAGCAAAAATCTGGACGAATACGTCTTGATATTGATTGAAATAAGAATTGATTTATCGAGGTTGCAACGTTTACTCGTAATAGTATCATTAAGTGCAACGAGTGGGATTAGACTCGAGATTTTATAGTCAGGCCTAACATTCCCTTCGAGGCAAAGTGTTTAAAGAGTAAAGACATGATATCGCAATTTTCTAGGAATCGACCCCAAGGCATATGAGTTACATATAATCGATTCCCCATGTTATGCAATGTAAAACGAGTTCGTGAGTAAAGCAGCTAATTAATTCCCAAGCATTTGTATGACTTGAAAGACCAAGGTGAATAAAGAAGCCATAAAAAGGATTAATGAGCCGTAAATTTTGAGTGTTCTTACAGATCGAATAAAAACAAAATTTTTCTTCTTTGAAAGTTGAATTTTCATGTACGATGAATTTTATCTTAATTAATTTGATTTTCTGTCGTTTGAGGACTTACACTATTTCAAATAAACTAGCTTTTAGAGTTTTTGATAGTCATCTTTTGAATTAGCAATGCATAAATGTGTTTGCATCTCCTAATTCAACAGAGAAATAAACTCGCTGAAGGATGTCAAGATTCTTTAATTACCTTATAGAAGAGATTCCAAAAGGACTCATGTGCTAATAATATTGCAAATCTTCTTTGATTCATTAATTAATTGCAATTAATAATAATAATAATTACTTATCCATGGATTATTATTTGAATCATCATTATTCAATTTCATTTAATGAATTGATAATATAGAACTAGCATTCGATGATTTTCCTCCGCCTGCCATTACTTATATGCGCAGTCATTCATTTAAGAGAAATTCTAAATTAAAATATTTTCTATCGACAAAGGAAAAATGTCAACACAATATGAAAAATCGTCTTGATTGATTTTATAAAAATTAAAATGATTTTTCAGGATTTCACTGATATTTTTCCCAAAATGTTTAATTTGATCCATGAAGTAATTCATTCGAATTTATATTTAATTTTCGGTTCTTATTGTTTTAATCTCAACTTGAGCTAGAACACCCGATAAATTTGTTCCGTCATAAACTCCGTTATATTATCTTTCTTCGCGTTATAATTGTAATTTCAAATGAACGCCAAGTTCAGTTTTGCATCCAGTTTTTTTACAGGCTTTTTTTTATTGAATAGAAACAAGAAAATGTGGTAATACCTCTCAAAAAATAGGTGATTTTAAAATTAGAAATAAATCGCTTCAAAGTCGTTTCGATTGGCTAATGAGAAAGGGATTCGTGACCGGAACGAATTTCGTAAGCGCCTTGGTTGGAAAAGTAAATGCAGGGTCGATAACATATGAAGCATTATTTGTGGCGATTCTTCTTTCATGCAAATGCGAGGCAATGAGCATTCAGTGGGAAGCAGAGCGCATTGCCAGGAAAATATTACGCCTCGAGGGTTTATATGAACTCATCGCCATCCGAAGAGGAAAAGATGGACGGCCAGAGTTCATGCTGTTTCGAACTGCTAACTCTGGAATTAGCAGATGCACTGAGTGTACGTTTTTCACTGTCATTGATCCATCTAACTTTATGCTTAACTGTTGATTAATAAGTTTATAATCCAAAATTAATGCATTGCATGTTTTTTTTTAATAAAGAATAATTACAGGGATTTTTCCTATTCTCAATTTACTTGGAATTCGTTGGTCGCGTTTGCTTCGTAAATTTTTGCTATATTCTTGAAGGAATTTTTATTACAATAAAAATAAAGGATTAGGTCATATAATGCAAAACCATAATTATATATATATCTTTCCATATGACATTTTGTACTTTTACTAGGATCGTTAAACCTGCAGTATATGTACAATTGAAAAAAAGCAAAAATGAAATGTTTGCTTTCGAATAAAATTGGAGGAGATATAATACAGGATGGAATTCATGATTACAGGGAACGTAACAATGTAAAAACGATATTGTAATCTAAGTAACGTTTCTAAAACATTTCATATTTTCAGTTTATTGCGGATGATTAAATAACAATAAATATAAAATAAATTGTTTCGATCTAACTGCGATATTTTTATGTTTTTATATTCCTCTTATTAATTCTATTGATACTTTCCAAATATTAATATAGAAATATATGTAACAAATATATAAATTTATGTACGTACAATTATTTACGTTAAAATATCCTAATTATAAACTCCGAGTTACGAGCTAAAATATACTAGTATCATAAATAATAAATAATTATGAATGTAGTTGAAGCTCACTATTAGCCATGAATGAAATTTCTATCGCAGCCTTGCTTCCTAGACACAGCATAAGAGATCACACCATTGTCACTGCATTCATGGTTTTCTTCAGAACCGTACACTCTCTCTTTTCCGGAAGTTGAAGGGAATTTCTGCAAGAGACTCCATTCCCGGTTGTGCGCATTTGGTCACTTCTTCTTACCGTTAGTGACATGTGCTTTCTCCCCCTCTTCTGTTTTCATACCCAATTCCTATCACATTCCGCGGACCAGGATGTAACCGAGTAGAAAGTGTCTCGTATTTGTGGTAATGCTGAACTTTTCCCTTTTTTATGCCTCGAATGTCCATAGAGATGCTACGTGTCCTCCATCAAGCAGATATGCGACAATGTGGTGGTAAAAATTGCTATCGATTCCAATGCGTAAATGGTACAAGTGAATCTTACTATTCTACTAAGTGAATAGAAAAGGTAATGGGAACCTTAACTGAGCCTCAACTGAAAAAAAAACATTATTACAACGATTACTATGACGGGTCATAACTAGAAAATACTGCGCATATCCAAATTGTAATTAGAAGGTTATTAAAAACGAATTTGAAACCATTTCAATGATGTATTTTGATTCCAAATATGCAAATACAGTTTTTAATTAAGCTTCAATAAAGTTAGGTTTACTTTCAATGTTTATTGCAACTTATAGTTTACTATCAATAAGTTGTGTATGCTATCAATCCATTGTAGTAAGAAAAATTATAATATGTATTAGACTATGTAATATCAGCTAATATTTCAGAATCGTTCTTATGTTCCGAGATAGTTTTTAAGAAATCCAAATTTAAATGGTTCTTTATAGTAACCATAAAACCCTGCAAAAATCAGACTTCAAAATTTTTCAAAAGGACAATTTTACTTTTTCCTTGTTTTATGGTCGGATTTCATGAGGTTTTCCATTGTTACCAAAAATTTGGTATGAGCCAAAGGGCGAATATATTTTATTCGAGGAACAACTTCCTTTGTACGTGTAATGAAAAGATTATCATATTATGATTGTGTATTTTCAATCTCTGAATAATTTCAGTAAATAAAAATTCACTATTTCCCGAAATCTTAAAACCAAAGTTAAATTAAGGAATGTGAAGTTTATATTCAAGAAAGTTTTGCAACTCTGGATTTTTTAAACATGATAAAAAAATGTCTTGTTTTACTTTCCTTGCCTAGGTTGTGAAAAACAACTTTAATAATTGTATAAATTAAATAAGAGTTTTCATTTTATTTGAGAAACTAAACATATCAGGATGATATAAACTTCTTTAGGAGATCTTAAGACATATTGCAAAATGATGAAAATATCTTATATGAATAATTATGATAAAAATTAAAGTAAAAAATACCTGAAGTTTCCATTTCCAATTTATGTTTTTACGAAAAAAATGCATACCATGTTTCTGACAAATGAGAAATTTTGTTATATTTTTGTCAACATCGAATTTTTAACATTACTGGCATATCTTTAATGATACATAGGAAGTATGTGGAACAAAAGTTGATCGAAGCCATATAAATTCTTGTTGCTGATCTTGAGAATAATTAATTCTAAAGCACAACCATTCACGTATACTAAAATAAGACCTCATGCCTCTCCATGAGTTAGAATATTTATTAGATATAAACTTAAGCCTTACAGTTTCAATTATTGCGGAATAGCGTGAAGTTGAACGTTGATAAAATATACTCGATGCCTTGTGCAACATCCTCAATATAAAATTAAGAGCGATTAAGTCTTGTACCACGAAAGATTTTAATTTTTGTGATTACAACTTTCGAATCAGATAAATATATGAAATGTATTATATTGATTTTTTCTCGTTTTCAATATTATCATAGAAGGATTATATTCTACAAAAAATGCAGGGGATGTAGTCCACTGCCTATGTATCTAGTACGCGATAGAGATTTGCACTAGAAATACCTGCAGAAGCTTTTAACGTCACCTAAAAACAAGATTTCTAGATATTTTCTAGATACCTAAAACGAATGTGCATATATTTTAAATAGGGTAATGCTATACCGTTATTAAATTGCAATAAGAAGAAGATATTTGTGCTCTGATTCTACATTTTGATAATTAGCAAATACCTCAATTATAAAGCCGTCTTTTGAAACTAGATAAAATAACTTCAATTTTGCACCATACAGTTTACTTCTATACTATAGGAACAGCTGTTGAAAGTACGTTACGTTACGTCCCATAGATCCATATTTGTTCTTCCTTTACTGATACTAAGTTAGCAATAAATAAATATAAAAATAACTGTCCAAATCTAAATACTAGATTTGGGTTGATGTAACTACATTTTTAGCCACCAGTAATCTTTGGAAAATACGTCTTCTTTCTCCTTTTTTGTTGCCTGTCTTTTTCACTCCCGCCTTTCCTTACTTTCCCGCCGTCACTTCCCGCGCGCGGATGCAGCGCCCAATTAAATGGAACGTTTCCCTGCGGACATAGGGAAGAGCGGGAGAAAGCCGGAACCCGTCGGAGGAGTGATTTCACAGGATACAAAGGGAGAGCTTCCCTTTTCTGCACTGGAAACTCTGCGAAATAAGTTTGATGCCCTCGGAGAGAATGAATTTTCCACCTCCGTAATTGAGGGAGCCTTGAGGTGGTGTACTCAAGAAGGTATTAAGTTGGAAATTCGTGTGGACAAAGGCTATGATATTGGTGAATGATATTTGGATGTTCTCCTAGGAGAAGGGTTATAGATATGGAGGAGCAAAGCTGTGGGGATATTGGAAAATGGTTACCTTTTTTGCGAACTTCTTCATCTCAGTCTTTTAAAGTGGAATGGAGAACTTTGCATGCCTTTCTTTCAAGAACAAGTCAAAGATAAGAGTTCGATATGATTTCTCCAAATCGTTTATAATATACATATATATATATTTTGGTTAAAAAGTTTGATAATATTTATGGTTTAATAGTTCCAATCTCAGCTTTTATTACACGTATCTGAAACAAAGACAAATTATCTTCCAGACATAACATTCCTTATTAAACAGAAGAGAATATTCTAAAAAAATACCACTTTCGTGAGGAAAAGCTTTGTAAGATTAAAGGGATGGATAAGTCGCTAGTTTTAAATAATCCCAGAGAGAAAATATATGATGAAGCATGACCAAGTTTGCAATTCATTACAAACTACATGCTCTGACACGATATTTATTTATTTAACAAATATTCCACAAACATTCAGTTTTTTAACTATGAAAGTGCAGTACTCAACTCATCAATGGATGTACTCAAACCCCGAGAAGAAACTTTCAGCACAAGCAGGGACTTGAACTCGGGACTTCGGCGTTAGAAGGTAAGCTTACAGTTAGTTTTATACCTAAATAATTCTAATATCCCGATGGAAAAATAAATAAGTACTTAAAATGGTTGGTTAGGTACCAACCTCAACTACAGTTACGGTTTCTTTTGGATATTTTCATTCGTGAAGAATCAGCCTTTAGGTTGAGTTTAATTTGGTTTTTAATATCGTGATTCCAAGGCTCCAACGTGCACTTTACGACAGGGAATCTTCCCAAACTGGTGGAGAGGGTAAATAATTCAGGTGATAGCGAGAAATGTAACATAATCGAGTGAAAGGGACCGAGATCCGGGTTCCGGGAGAGTGTCAAAACACCTGTCGAAATCCGGGAACGTGGCAGTGAAAACACTAGAGTCGGTAACCTTAATTAGCCAAGGCCGCGATACTTTCAATCCGAACACTCTCGCTAAGATTAGGTTAAATTTGACATTAATGTCCAGTGCTCTCGACTCAAACTATTAAAATTGATTTGAAATGTAATTATAATCATAAATGGGTTGGTTTTTAAGCATATGAGGTCAGTTTGAATCATAAAGAGAATACTGTAATCAAATTGCAATGAATTTCGTTATATTTAAAATGAAAATGCAAACTATTGAGCATCTTATGCTATTAATGCTATTAATTACTGTCCTTTCATATGAAGATACCTAAGTTACTACTTACAATGTTATATTAATTTTTAACTTCCTGATGGATAATGTTATGATCTTCCCGCCCTAATGTCAACATAAGTTATGTACCAGTTAGACGTCGTGATATGACGTCTCTCTTCAAGCACCACCATTTCGAATTGCCAATTTCGTTAATGTTGCTTCCAGATGTGATTCTATGTTACAAAGACCAAACACTTTGAAAGATTATGTGCTTAATATTTACGTAAATTTTTGTACAGACGAGCTTAAAACCGTTTCTATACATTACTTGCATCCTTACGAAGAGCTACACATCTTATCAAGTTCAAAATAAAAAAAAAGTTGAATATTATGAAATCTATTCGTCGGGATTGAGTCTACGATATTATTTAACATGATTTCAAAGGTAATAAAACTGGTAATGTTAAAGTTAGATGAATACTAAATAAATAAACTCTAAATAATATTGATTTCTAAGTATTTGGAATTATCATTTCATGTTTGCGCACCGAATGAAACCATCGTCATCAGTTGGAAAGAAGATATACTTCACAAAATGATGAAAAATTCTCAAAAACTGCGCGGATAGAAAGTTGAAAATCGAAAAAAATATACGTATTAAGAAAGTTCTTTGAAGGGATGAATCAAAAAGGAAAAAGTTTGTTCACAACAAAAGCATCAGCGGCGGTCAAAGTATTGACGAAACTAACAGAGGCTTAAAAGGATAGCTGAAATTTCCTCGTTTACTTTGTGCTAGAAAAGAGATTAATCTGAAAAGAAAAACGAGGCGCATAAGTGAAGAGATTAAGGGAAGCAGATGTTTTTCATCTGATTCAAAACTCGAAAGTTGATTCACTGCGTTCCGGGAGCTTTGTTCGTGACATTGGCCTTGTTCCTCTTTGGCCTTGATTGAGAATCGCCAACTGCAGACCGTTCTTTCCAACGCAAGCTTGCAACAATGCGTATTCGATACTCCTTTATCCTTAGTACTAAACGTATTATTAGTATTACTATTACTAATCTAGTATATCAGCAGTTTTTTGTATATAGCAATCATAAAACTAAAATTAAAACGTAGTTCATCGATTATAAATGTATATCATTATTTCAAATTTAAAATTAATATTTTATTTAAAATGTAAATGAATTTCGCATTTCTGATCGTCAAGCTTAATGAATCATTGTTGTCGAGTTTATATCAAGTCGTTTGAAAATGGCTTCCAAACCACTTACGTCAACAATGAAATAAAGCGCATCGTCAGAATACTAACCACAATTTCCGTCACCGATAAAGCCAAGTTTTAACCGTTTTAAATTGTTGAATTTTCGAGTTTTTTCTATTTGGAACGATAAATAATATGCATAGAATTCAAAGCAAAAAATAGTTAAATCTTCAATATTCATTTCAAATTCTTTCGTGAAAATGAAGTCTTCGGTAAGAACATCTAATTTGATACGTATTAAGGTAATTTATATTGCGTATTAGAATGAAATCATGAACTCTTTAATAGTTAAAAGAAAATTGAAGTACTATAATTTGAAGGTTAGAATTATAAAGTTTTGAAAATTTAAATTACAATATAATTGCTGAAAATACTACATAATAAAGTTATATTTGCATTCTCTTTCAAAATATAGAGGGAAATTGAAGTAGCTAGAGCTAAAATAGGAGGCTAATAAACTTGTAACGAAAGATTAAGTCCAACCAATGGACTAGATTTAGATTTAAAATGTTAGAATATGATTAGTACTCTTTTTGCTTATCTTCCTTACTCTTTTGTAATATCAAATCATTAATTCACTCAAAATTGGCATCAGAATCTCCTTAATATAAAGAAGAGCAGGCATTATAGCGCGAAATTCCATCGTGCGTGGGTCTCATGGTCGGTGTGGCCGGACTGGTCCAAGTGAACCCGTTCTGCGGCCACATAACAGTCAAGGACGTACCAAGGATGCGTCCTCTTTCCATTCCGCCCTTAAGATCGTTATTTGAGCGGAATCTCATTCGCTGGCGTTTTTTGCCCGCGATTCCGATTGAACTCCTTCCGGGATTAGCAACGCCGCCCTCGGAGAAGAATTAGTTGTTTGAGTAACAAAAGACGTAACGAAAATATCATGAAGAGGAAAGGTGACTCCGGGGATGAAACTCATGGAAGGTCTCTTGAAATGAAGGCTGCGAACTGAGGTTTTCTGAATCCCTCCTACTGTACTGGAAAGTCGTTTCTATTTAATTGCCAGTGCTGAGACGTGTTAGAATATTCATCAAACTGTCGGTTGCATAGAGATGACGCGTAATAACACTGTATTCAATATCCTGGAGCTGAAAAGTACTAATAACAAGACATCTAGCGTACCTTTCAGTTATAATTGCATGAATATGTTAAGGGATTGATACTGATGAAATTTTCTCGTAATTATTTAGTATTATTTTCAAACGAATGAAATTTGACCCCAAACTGAGATGCTTTTGTTTTAATGGCATATATTCAACTAATATCGAATAAACATGATAAAAAACATCATGATGTTGAAATTCATATTACCCTTCTCATTCTGACACATTTTATAGTGAATATATAAGTACATCGCAAAATTTCCATATGAATTTTATCAATAAATACTAATCTTACGTGTAAACCTTATTCATAGACATCTAGCACCTAAGAAATTGGAGAATGATAAAATCTTAGATAAGTGTTGTGTAAGTTATATTGATTACTTTCTTGAAAATTATATCGAAGAATAATTAAGAATGTTCATTAACGGTAACCTAACAGCCTAAAACGTCGTGACCATCGAATTTTTGGAATCGATGATAAATAACTATACTGTTACATACCAATTTATGAAATTTCGAAGTATCAGTTTATATGGTAACCAGAAAATATATGTATTCTCATATCTTTCATATTCTCTAACCAAATTCTTGGATACAAATTTCTAGTTCAGAGGTTCGTAGATTACCCAATACTAGGCACACTGGAATAATAATAGTTATTTAAAAAGCAAGTCCACCTCATAGTGACATACGTAACATTTTTCAGTGAAGGACACTGACCAAGATACATTTCAGAAATACTAACGTAGCGGACGATGGGCAATACTGTGCCAAAATCCCAGTTTTACTACCCAAACATGTTCCGAATTCCCATTCATAAATGAGACAGTAATATTTCTCAGATTGCTTTGAAAGTTCGCGTTTTTTCATTGGAATGATTTTTCTGGGTTATTAAGAATTTCCAGCCAATCGAATTGCTTCGTCAACAATCAACTTTATAACCTGGCGGAATATATCCGAACTTCGAAATGATGGACATTAAGGTGATCTCGGATTCATCGGAATGGCATTTGGTTTTGTTCTCAGAAGAAGAGCTAATGGTTGAGCGTTGAATGTCGGTCGTTGGGCGGAGATGAGTTCGATCAGGATATCATTTCGAGAACTTCCGTGCCAAAAACCGCATTTGAAGGATTGTGCCGTTCACTCGATCGATTTGCGTGGAAAGTAATTGGGCTGAAGGTGAACGTTTGGATTAGAAAAGAGCGCGTTCGATTCTGGAAGGCGTAGCGTGTTTTTCTCCTATTGATTTTACACTGATATCTACACGTATTTGGTCTACTGTAGATCCCTATAATATAGCTCATTAGGAACGTATTTTAATTGTGTCATTGTACGATTTTTTATTTACTTTGGGATGATAATTTTTGTCACATAGAGTGGATGAAGTATACATTCGAAGGCTTATTTTATCGTTGCTTAAAGTTTGTATGAAGTATACACTGCATTGATTAATTATCTTTGATAAATCTCGAAGTTTCACTACTACTTTACCTGACATCTATGTACATACCATATATATTTCTATTGTTAGTTGAGTTTGATCGTTTGAGTAAGGCTGGTTCAAACAATGAAATATGCATTTACAATATGGAGAATTGGTTTCCAAGAGGTTTGTTTACATTCTCGAACCAATATTTCAGGAATATATAGATTGTCTGTTTTTATTTTTATTTAATGCAGAAAAAGCTTCTGAAGATTATCGTAGTTTTCACTATTTCTCATTCCATCATAACAGGAAAGTTACAGTAACAATTTAAATTAAAGACTATTTCTATAAATTTTTTGAAAAGGAATAATTAAAGGGAACAGATCAATTTAACCAAAAAGATTCGTAGAGTTTTACAATTTCGAGATAAAGGGAAATAAAACTATGAATGTAGAATATATGTATATGTAATGCCATGGATTTCAAATAGTAACCAGGCTGTTTCATAGTTCTGACAGTCATAAAAAAACTCCCTGTGATTTTAATATATCAATTGCTCTAAGCTACTGCTCCTTTTCCCTTGACTTAACAGCACTGCGGTAGAGAACATAGACCGGATAAAATTTCCCGCTGTTTAATTTTATTCCAATTCCACGATTATCAAGAAAATGTGACTATTTGTGCTTAATATTCCCGTTAAAAATTATTCTTTTAATCCGACTCTCCAACTCAAATGAGAAACGCTCTCAATAATAATATATATATTGATTAATATAACTTTATTATATTAATCTCGATACGTCATATAAGGTAGTATTTGATAAGATACTTAAATTTGCATCGCAGTCGAAGTTTTCCACATAAAAACGAATAATCCTGATAAAACTTTGAGCAGAAGAAGGCGGTTTAGAGAGAAAGGATTACTGGAAGAGAGATCTGTGAGTGGAGGTTATAAATATGCCTGTGAGATTCATCTATCCATCCATGGTCAAGTTCCGGGTAAATGTGGCGATGCATCGTCATGGTGACAAGATGCCTGTGGTTTATAAAGCCAAGATCATTCAATCCAGAGATTATGAATGCTAGGAAATGTAGCGGTCTTCTTGTTGAAATTCCTTCTCAGAAAATTGAATTCTAAAGATGATGAATCCAATGATGAAAAATCACGTTTCCTTATTTATATTATCATAAATATCATATCATCATTTAATATTATATTCACTGAAACTCAACTTGAAAAGTCACGGATGAGATATGGATAGTGTAATGTTTGGTAGTGTAATTGCTCTTCAAAACTAACTGGATGTAGAACTGCTCCTTTTTCCATCGAGTAAGTTAGAGTCATTATTTACGTTAATCTCACGAATTTAAAATGATCTGCAGCCTTTTCTTTTTGCCTATGAAAACTCGAAGATTCCTCGATTAATTTAGTCTTCATAAGATGTTCCTCCAACAGAAAGAAAAAATCCTGTAAAACAAGGGATCATAATTTCTTTGTTTATATTTAGCACGAAAATATCGTAGACATGGTGTGAAACGAATTTCAATAAAAAAAGTCGGATTGTAGTGGTATGAATATGATGAGATCAGCTATGATTCCAAAAAAGCGTACAACAATCGCTTCACTAATCAACCTTCTTTTATAATCTTATTGAACTTCGTTTTATAGTCATAATCTACGCATATTGTTTTAAATCATTCTATGATCTGTTTTTATATCCATCCTATTCCTACATTTGCATACTAAAACCTATAATTTCTGTAATTATCTCAAGAATAATTATAACACCGCATATTGGGTTAGGACCATCTTTTCAACCATTGCTATCAAAAATAGCAGATGACATTCCGAGTTCTGAAAACGTGAGGGGGTGGATCTCATTGAATTGAAATGAGGGCGTGAGATTAAATTATACGTGGCGGAGGCAGGTAACACTCGAACGATAAAGCCGTAAAAGACCTGAATATACGCTTCATTTTATACACGTCTCAGTACTAAACCTGAAGAAACGGTTGCAGAAACACTTGCTAATTTACTTACTGTTGTACATTCATGTACATATTTGGGGATATAAAATGAGTCCAAATGGTTGAATACGTTCATCGACCTGCGAGTTACGTTGAACTAAGGAAGACGAACATACAGAGGACTCCCAGCTAGCTTTGAATGTTAAAGAAAATTCGGTGATTGCTAGGATACGCCTAGAAAAGCTAATAGATTATTATCATTTAGTACAGAAGTTCTCAGACTTTTAATGTTGAACGTTGTTGATAGACTGATTAATTGTTGCTTTCCAGACATTTCCTTCGTTACAATATAAATAATAATATCCTCAAAGGTTTTTGATCCTTATCTGCGTGAGATAGCGAACATTTTAAAAGGAATATAATTCCCTCAAAAACAATAATTAATTATCAAATTTTCATTCCTAACATTTCTACATCCTTCCGTGTGAACGTCGATTACAATGCGACAAGCGAATTTGATGAATTGTCACGTGATGTGGCAACGTAAATATTTCGCACATTCACAACCATCCTAAGTCTTCCACTTCATCAATGAACACCTCGCCATGGCGTCTCTGTATTCCCCAAGGACTGCATCTAGCGTAAATTAGCTCTCGTGCAGGAGGAGGTCGACAACCGGCGTGGAATCTCCGACTGATCGAAGTGGAAATGGCACCAAAGGCGGCTGAAGAGAAAGCATCCGAGGGGTGGGGACGTAACCAAGCGATACACGTGACCGTGGAGCTATTGTTGTGTCACGCTAAAAGGACTTCTCGCCTCGCCTATCTCATTCACGCCCACGTGTTCGCCAAAAGAATGATTCCGTCTCTTGCACCGGCCCTTTCATCTGCAAGGGTGACCATCCGAGACATTTTGAATCCAACGCTTTCCAAACGGGAGTGTATGAAGAGCTTGGGAAGGTGTTTAGGAACTCCTTGAGGATGATGGAAAGGGATTTTTATTCCCTAGATACCTATTTATTGAAGAGTAGAAGCTAAGAACTGTCTAAGAGGACCCATCATCAAGTATGCATGTGCAGACAGGCAAAAAAGTTAAAAGTTCGCCGGCCTCGTTGGCGGAATGGTTAGCATGCTAATCTTCTAATGCTGAGGTCCCGGGTTCAAATCCCGGCTGAGGAGGAAATTTTCCTCTCAGGGTCTGTGACGTCCGTTGTTGAGTTTGAAATCTCACTGTAATTGTCCCGTAAGTGGATGTTTGTGAGGTATTGTTAATAAATAAAAAAAAAATAAATAAATAAATAAAAGAGTAGAGAGTTCGTCTGTCTAATGTGGGAAATGGCTGGTGAGAAATGTGATGCAAATAATAATATTCTAAAAATATTGTTTAAAAGAGTTACAGTAATGTATAACTCACACATTACTATGAATTAAATATCCCTAAAAAGAGCTCGTTGACATAAACATAAGATATATCGACAAGCTTACATGTTTATATACAAACAGTTCGTCACCATGGTAGATTATTTATTATTTATAAACCTACAGCGAAAATAACAGTTTTATTTTATTTTCGGAACGTATCATGTAAACATTTCGTGAGTTTTAAATACGCACCAAGAGAATTTTGACTAATTATGACTGTAAACCAAATTAAATACGAAATTACTTAAAATTATTCATGGAAATTAGATGAATTAAAAGGTTTAAAATAAACATACCAGGTATACTATGCTATTCCAGAAAATCTAGAAAGCTAATTAAGAGAATTCTGCATTGTAAAGATACCATAATGGACAAACAACAGAGAATAAAGGCAACATTTAATGATCAATCGATGATAAAATTAATATTAATCACGTTTCATACTTTTTATTTATTTATTTATTTTTTGACTTTTTTCGAATTCCTATTTCTATCAAAAGATTACTCTGAAGACCTTCAGTATTTTCTTAAATAATATGCATGTACGCAATCGCTTAGAAATACACGTACTCTATAAAATGGGAAGTTGGATGGACTTTTTTAGAATTTCCTTTTCCTCGTTTTCTAACGAAAACAATTACTTAGGTATTGAAATGTATGGGATGAAGCCATAGAGAATACAAAGGTCATTCTAACGTCTTTGTGCCACAAAGACCTTGAGGTACCTGTGACAAGGACGCAATGCTCTATATAGATAGATACCCTCACACATTTGATTTTTCTTCCAACAAAATGAATGGCGAAATATTTCGAGAGTTGCTTAGAGATATCAGTAATCATCCCCATTTCTTTGTCATCGGTTGCATCTCTACTATTTCCATTACTTAACTATCTTTTTCAAGGTTCTCTTACGAATTTCTTCGCATTCATACTGAATATTTCCCAAGATTAACGTAGGAATTCGACTTCAATGCTTTCAAAAGCCCTTCTTATTTGTCCAATGTTCCAAAAATTCAGACTTACAAGTATAATTTCCTCTTGAATTTTAATGTTCTTTCTCACATATGTTCTGCTCTGTAGATTATACTAATTATATCGTATTTAAAATTATTATAATTTTTAATTCTATTTATGAAATTTGAACTTTCTAGCCATACATGTAGTCTAGTATCTTTCTAGCCATCTTTATGATACCATCCTATCTATAAGTTCGTTCATTCGATCCCTTGTTTTTTTTTATTTCTTTATATTTCTAGTTACTTATTTCCAGAAACTGACATTTTGTCTTATTAAAAAATTCGATTCATAAACACGAACAGACGAGTTTGTTAAATGAGCGATGAAGCACCGAGCCTATAAGAAGTAACCACATGCGTATAAGTAGGAATAAATGCAAGTTCGACTGCATTCAATCCACAGAAGATTTCAAACCCTCAGAAACGTTCCTTCAAAAAGTAAATGGACTTAGGCACTCTTATTCATAGATATGAGATGCCACTTTTCGTAACGACTTTCTAATTTCCACTGACATAGCTCTCGTTTGAATACAATGTTCACTTCTTTTTTCGCGGATGCAACTGCGTTTTATACTGCAGAAGCTAACCAAAGGTAACGAAATTTTCAGGAAGGATATTTAAGAATTACGTCTTTTATTTGATGATTCATTGCCACTTAAAGTGAAAACGAGGCAAGATTGATTTTACTTTAATGACAGAGAGATCTGCTACCGGAAACAGATGATCGATTTACGAACTTGATAGCTAACGATGTGAAATGTTTGCAAATAAAATAAATTACTTCTTTCGTATCTAGATCAGAATTTAAAATAATCCAGATACTGTCGCCCGATTCTTAAAAATCTGGGTTTGTTTTTAACAAAAAGTCGAACCCTAATAATATTGTTATATTTCAGCAGAGATCTACCATAAATTTATGGAAACTAAATAAATTTCGAGCATTTTTACCCCCTCGAACTTTTATCTATTCGTCATCATAACAATAGACTTCTGTAGTTTCGTTTAGTCCATCTAATCGCATGCAATTATCCTTAGTTTTGCAGACGATAAAGCTAATTACGTTTCGAGGTCTTTCGTATCGAAATTGAGCGAATTCCAACAAAATTAGAGCATGACTGTAAACGAACCATCGCGAAACATCAATGCCCCCAAAAACCGGAGACTTCTTGCGTTTTTCATCCACTGGCGTTCAATATCTGTGGACATAGTCACATATTTCCATTATACATGTACTATTTGCATCAAGACATTCCAAACCACACGGAAATAGTTGTATTTATTTACGAAACACGTTTTTGTCCATAGAAACGGAATGATAGCTGATGACGCGTCTTGGAATCGCGCGACCCTATATTATTAGAAACATCGATTAGAACGATGTTTTCATATTTGTGGTCTTATGCCGCTTACCGTTAGAGGAGCTCTGATTACGTCAGTGAGAATGAATCCTGAAGAAGATGGCCACCGATGAAGAAACATCCCCAAATGGGTGTCCAAGGGGATCCGGGATCGAGTCTGTGTAGGAGACGATCGACTTTCACACGAGACCTGCTTCTGAAAGCGGGGGCCGTGCAGAAGTGGACAGTCGAAAGAATTCCACGGGAGAAAGAAGTGTATCACACGGCCTCTTCCCTCGTGCATTCCTTTCCTTTAGACTGAGCCACTTTTTTTTCGAGAAAATTCGATAAGGACTTAAAAAGACAATTTGGGAGGTTTGCAGATTCCTGTGTCGCTACGGAGATAGTTCGTTTCCGCAAGTTGTCGCGAGCACTGGTCTTGGTAGAATACTTTCCTATTCGAGGTCTTGTCAAATTCTTCAAATTGCCGATTTTGACGCTTATTTATTCTTCCATAACATCTTACATATTTCTCCTTTGGTCTATGCTTCTATTTTACCTTAACGTAATAACTGCAATCTCTTGGTCTTCATTACCAGCCCATCTCATCCACCAATATTCTTCTAACATCTAATCGTCTTCTACTAAAAGCTTTTAACTACTCCTCTTTTCATCAAAATATATCAATCGATATTTATCTTCGACAGTTACGTATTAGAACTTTAATCTTGTATGAAAGTACAATGAGAAAATTTTTATAAATTTTGAACTTCTGTGATACATTGCCATTTCAATCTCGCCCAATTCTTGCATGTACTACTTCGCGCTGTTTAATTTTAGCATTAGTTTATCATCGTACCCTTATAACTCCAATTTAAACATTTGATACAACCTATATATTTTAACCGAATATCTCTATCATTAATATTTCTAAAATAAAAACACCCATATTGCCATCATTAGTCGAGATTCACTAATTTCACCCCCGCATTTCCAATATAGTATCCCTCCTGTGCGTTTGTATACTTATTTATATGGAAGAATTCAACGCAATCTTTCTATCATTCCTTTTTCCAGCAAAATTAGATCTTGAGAGAAAATTGTCTTCTAGGATCCTATTACTGACCCGCAAAATTAAAGAAGTACTCTGAATTAGCCCTAATCTTTCTTTTATTCGAAATTCTATTACATTAATTTTAATCAGGTTACAATAAATTCTCAGATTAATATTCCCGTCATAAATTTTAATGATATTTAAGAAGAATAAATCTCACACTTTCTGCAGTCTTAATAGAATATTTTATTGGTACAAATACAGTCCCTTATATAGTTTATGGAAACAGATCGAATAATAATTGATCGATAGAGTGGTTTCTTTGGACATAAAGTTTCTAAGTTTATCTCTCTGTCAATGATCACATATACAGGTTCCCAATCAGCAACTGAATATCGCTAAATAAATATCCGAGATCTGCACCAACAGCGATATTTGGCTTGACCTGTAGTTTGAAACGCTCTTCGCCATATTTGAAATTATTAATCATCCGAGAGATGTAAAAGGCAGCAGATCGCAATTTCTCTTCCGCTTGCCAAGTTTTCTCCGCTCCTTGTCCCGGATGTCGACGGAAGACGCGATTCTTTTCTACCATCGTCTGGGTGAGGGAGGGTTAAGAAGGATGGTCCCCGGAGTAGCAGACGGGCCGAGTGCATCGGGTCGTGTAATGTAGGCCATCTAAGGCAAAGCCGCTTCCTACGAGACTTTCTGCTCTACATAGGACACCGTGTAAAAGGGTTAGGATATAACAAAGGAAAACAGACGAGCGGATGGGCAAAATCTTTGGAGGGGGGGGGGGGAGTTGAAGAAGCGCGGGAGGTAATCATGTTCGGCCGAGGCTACTCATATTTTGCAAGAGGGGATACACCAAGAAAGAATATCAGTATTTCACGAAAAATGATTTGTTTAAATACTTGAGATTTTTAATTAAAAACAAATATTTTATGTACTGAAAGATTTAAAGCTACGGCAAGACACTATAAATACTCTGCTCCATTGTTATATGAGAAAAAATTTAATTTTCAGTTTTATTCTTAGGATAATTCAGCTTGTCAATAAGATAGATTAGAAATAATGATATGATATCTAGCACCTTACGCTGGATTACTTTATTTTGTCTTTATTTTATCTTTATTTTATCTTTTTTATTTATAAATTGATTATGAACAAATTTTTAATTCCTATATTCATATAAAGTTGTATTTTTTATGCATCGAAAATTCATTGTGAGAAGTTTTTTAATCCTAATATCCTTTCAAGAATTAGAAAAACAGCGTGAAGCTAGTTTCGCATAAGTTTAGAGCAAGCTGATTAGTAAAGTACAGTATAACATAGTTTATTAAAACAATCTGGTTCTTTAGAAGTAAATAATTAAATTAATAGATAATTCTAGTTTGAAATTTATTCCTATTACTATTAAAACGTTTTTATAACGCAGGTTAAATATGAGTTTTCTAATTTATTTCGATGTAATATACTTCATCTGACAGTTACCTTTGTATCAATGATATGCCATGGATTTAGAAGAATGCTTAAAAAACTTTGATTAGTATAATGGCGCGTAATTAATAAGCTTAATCGTAAAAGATTTGAATGTAAGTTTTCATAGATAATTCTCACATTCCTGTTCCGCAGAAATTTATACTTTCATAGCATTTCATAGCAGTTACATGATTTTTGGAGGTTTCGCAAAAAAGACGCCGCGATGATCAGATAAATTTATTCTTGTAAGGAATCCAAATATACTTCGATTCTTTAAATACCAAAAAAATTTACAAGAATCTTTAGTTTTGAAAAACGTCATGATATAATGATCCTTTTTAGTTTAAAGAATCGCTCACGCTTTCAAATCGAATGGAGACTTCAACGCTCGTATCTCAATAAATTTGACTCCAATAATCGATTCGCTTTGTGTGAGATATCAATGAAATAGATTTTGTAAACGTAACACTTCAAAAGGGTTGGAATAAAGGATATCGAATGAAAACCTTAAGTATTGCCCATGTATTTCTTTCTTATTTCTCAATTTTATTTATTATGAATACTCCAGCTTTTTCTTTCCCGGAAGATAAAATTTGCATTATTTTATTTAAACGCATACTATTTATTTATACCTGATTGAAAATCTCTGAAAAACTTCGTTCTTGGCTATTAATTATCATGAGTAATTGAGTAATGAGTATTCATAAGTAATTGAGAATCGATACCAACAAGACTCGTTTTTATTTACGAAAACAAACCTACTTGCTTTTCAATAACTTTATCAATAGTCTATGTGTTTATAGGGATCATAATCCTTGAAGTTATTGAATTTTAGACGCATCAAAAGTAATAAACAGTCCATAGACTATAACAAGACAGAAACAGAACTTTTTGAACATGCAACCGCCCTATATTCGACATTAATAAGCATGAAGCATGTTCCTGTGCTCTTCAATGCCACAGTCGTGCAAGAGATAAGTACTCTCGTAGATGGATTGGAAACTACAAAAATCCTCTGCACCAGAGTTGAATATTTTTTAATTACGCAAGTACTAAGATCAAAAAATGATATTCAACTTCTCATTCGTAGTTATAACAGAATACCTCTAGTTAGTAAACGGGTATAGATTTGAAGGTAGTTTACGCGCAATGAGATACATCTGTTGTATAATGAAAAAACTTTGTAATTTCCACAGAAAATCGATTTCTTTATATCTGTCGTGATTAAACCTTCCATACGCTTTCTTAAACACAAAACTTTTCGAAACGTATGTAATGATTTAAAGGAATGAAATGTAGAAAAACCTTTTTATGAACTCAATTGATCCTAAGCAATCAATTATTCTTTATGTTACTTTTAATTCCTGTAGGATGGATTTTGATTGATAAATCTCGGTGAACCACAACCATCGGCATTTATGGTAATGGTTGATACTAGGTGCTAGAAGGATTATCCTAAATTAAGATATTCCTATAAAATACCATCTTTTGATGTGTACAAGAATGGAACATGAACCAAATGATTCCACATCGACTATGGGCAGGAATGGCACATATTTCGCTTTTGCGAATCCTCTGTCATACGAAGAAACACGAGAAGGCCTTTTCCGTTGATTTGAAGCCTTCGAAGCGGACTGCAGACCAATGACCGTCCAAGACATAGGAATTCAGATGGAAGTTGATTGACCTTGACGTCTGAGCGGGGCTAACGACTTCTCGGGAAGAATCTCGCATTCAATTTTTGCGTTAGGTCAGGAAACGCCGAAGAAGAGCTCGTTTTCGAGGTCAGAACTCTTGCGGTGACCTACAAAGAGTAGAGCCGGAACTCCCCACGCATTCCATCGCCCTTCCTACATTCCACCCCTCCGCTGCCCTCACGCATTCCACGCTCAACAAAGCGTATCTGCACATTGTCGGAGAGAAATTCGATGCACGAAAATACGGCTTCCCGCGAATCCATCATCGATTGATGGAGAAATAGACCTTCTGCCGTCGAGGGCGTTTAATTGAGTTTCGGGAAACTAGCGGTTCTTTTCTAATCCATTGAACGTAAACCTCGGCCTTCTTCACTGCCCCTCAGTGTGGGTATAATCTTCGTAATGCCGGAATGTATTTTCTCCTACTTTCTTCCAATTCCTCATTGACAACTGTTTCGAGATGGGGAATATTTTTGTGGAACGCTCGTTTCTAAAGCGTACGTACATACATAAAATAAATTCTATGATACAAAAGACTGGGTCAGAAAATATTATTTTATAAGGCAATTGTGTAAATGATAACTCCAAGATTTAAGGAAAATGAAGATACAGTGTGAAATATTCTATTACAATCTCATGTAACATTAAATTTAATTTTTAAATTTAATCTATAAAAATAGGCAAACTATTATAACAAGAAAATTATTTAAAATTCTTGATTTGTCTCAAACCCACTGAGCAAATTTTAGGTTTCGTCATGAAGTGTCAAATAAAAAGGATATCAAGTTTAATTATCCTTCCATCGATTCATCTAAGGTAGAACTAAACATTTTCAGCAACTTGAACAGTAGAAGTTAAACAAATTTGACAGTCATTTTAGTCATTATTTTTTGTATAAGTGTATGCTTTAGTTTTACAAGAGTCTTAATAATCTTCATAATTATTCAAAATTTATAATTTTAAATACGACTAACTTTTTAAAGTTTTTACAGCTCCTAGTTTTTGAAGGATATTTGTAAAAGTAAAAATTATTCTACTTGTTTAAAAGAACAAAGGAAAATAAAATGATTAGAAAAAAATAGAAGTGTAGCAGCTGAAAACTGGTTTAAAGAATTTTTCTCCGACTTTTGATAATAGGATTATTCAGGGAAGATTTTTTACTTTTCCAAATTTTCCCTTATGAATTTATAAATCATTGGTACTTGTTTATATATCTTATAGTTACTCCATTCCTTGATTCTAAAGATTATTTACATCTGTTTTGAAAATTATTGGAAGATGAGTTTCATAAATGGACAGAAAATAAGAAAGTGATCCTACTATATCCTACAATTAAGCCTACTTTAGACTGATAAGTTATTATATACTATCCTATTATACGCTTATTATATGCAAACGCTAGGCTAGAACAATAGGGTGGCTGCAGTAGCTTTGTCTCACGTGCTTCACCAATATTTAGCAGATGTAAAAAAGGTAGGACCTGCTTACTTTGGATAAATTTTTCTACTTGCTCAATTGACTTTTAGTACTGTAGTCTTCTCTGGTTTTTGTAAATTTGCCTCATATAGTAATGGAACATAACTCAGTAGTGATAAATGTATTAATCAGGATTCCAAGAGTTAATTTGATCCATTATGCTTAATGATGACCACCCAGAATGGAAAATCGCCTATTCCTGATTCTCTTTAAATCTCTTTTCCTTTTTTTAGATTCTCTATAATGTTTATAGGCTTCAGATTGGAGCCAATTTTGCCAAAGTTTCACAAAAATGTCCTTTATATCTGAATCAGAACTACTATAGGAATACTTTCAGATTACTTTACTATATTCAGAACAATGAAAACTATTTTGCCTTTCACTATAAAGATTCATTTAACACACCTAAAGTTTTGGAAGTTGTTTTATTTCTAATCTTTTAAGTTTATATGTATCTATCTGTTTTATGAGATAGAAAAAGTTCATAATAACTAAGTAAGATCCATAAATAATTTTATAATATAAATTACATTCAATGCAAATGATTTTCTTTCAATAAATACTGATATACTTTTAAAACAATAATAATCTAATTATCTCTTATTATTTACATACACAGTTGAATTCTTCTCTTCTTCCAGCCAGCTGGAATTGTACCAGTATTACCAGATATGTCACCACTGCTGCAGACATCTTAAAAGAAATTTTAAACATCATAGAACAGGTCTAAATACAATTTTAAATTTATTTCTCCTTCATTTGAATATTGACAATATGATATTTACTATACTGTTCTTCTACTACTGTTACAATTCTGTACTTTAATTTCAAGTAATAAAGGCTAAAAATTTCCAATTACTTATCAAAGAGAATATTTTAACTTAAAGAATAATCTATTTACATAAAAAGAAGAATCTGGAGTATTTCATTCATGAAAATTCATGATGTAATTGTAATGAATATTCATTGGTAAGAATTTAAACACTCAATATTGAAGTAATCAATTGTATGTACATTTGGTAGTGGACAGTGAACTGAATAGAAGATGAGACCATTTACTTTACAAGTAATGTTCAAACATCATGGATGAGTAGGATACATTAAATGGATGTTTAATGTAATATTTAAGGTTAATTTCAACCTAAACAGTCAAGCTCTACTTTATATAATTTCAGGTGAAAATCATTTCTTCATTGAAGGAAAATAGAGCTATATAATTATAAATAAACTTCAAACCAATAAGATAATAATAAAATCATATGAAAATACTGAACTTCCCATGCAAGTGATGAATCTAAAGAAAATTTAAACATTTAATTTTAACAGCCATTTAATTTTCTAATTAGTTCTTTGATTATGAAATACCAAAGAAGTAAAAGAAATTTTCAAGAAAAGAATTCAAATCTATTACCTGATGGCCAAATTTTATTCTCCAGGAATACGTATAAGGGAGGTATGGTTAAATTCTGTAAATTTTGCTGATTAAAATTAGTTTGCATAACCAACACATGAACACTACTTTGCAGATCTTGGCAAATTCTAAGCCTGAACTTCAACTGTCTTACACATTACTTTTCGTAAAAAAGTTACCAAAATAATATATGTAGACAGTGAGATATTTATTCATCTCCATAATTCTGTGTTTTATATCAAAAGGAACAAAAAATTTCTATTCATAAAAATGAAATTTTTGGACTAAAAAAGATGCTATTATAAATTAAGTAAGTTTCATGTAAATATAAAGATAATGCTGTGTATATAAATTCTAGTGAAATCTTCGGTTATTCAACCAGTAAATGCGTAGCTTTCATAGTAGAATAATTACAATAAACCCAAAATAATTTTGCTGTTTCTGGTATGGCTGCTCAACTTTGAATTCAAGTTCCCAATGATATATAAAAGCATAAAAGCTAATTGTGGATATTTATCTATGATTTGGAAACATGAAAGTATTTGTCTTGCCTATATCATGACTGATACATTCTCACTTGAACCAAAAATAAACAATGCTATTATTCTCTGACTTATTCTTTTGTACGTTAGTTATATACAATTGTCTTTTGTAATAATTTACTCATCCACTTGAATTTTTTAAATTGATATAAACAGGAGTGCCTGCTAACATGATGAACTAAGTGTTACTTTTAAAATGTTCATAATAAACAAAGGCTTCATCCCATCCATTGAGCTTATTAAATAAATCACTCCCAATAACTTGTTTTCCTAAAATATAGCAATAAATTATTAGTTTAATTGCTACCAAGTTATGATTTCATGCTAATCAATAATGATTTTCCAAAATTTGAGTTAATTGAAACCTCATAAAAATTTAAAAAGACAAAACTGAAGATTAACTTGAACCAGGAATCTGAGACTAAAATATTTCACATTTATTTGTTGCAAAATAACATTAATATCTAAATCTCGAATTTCTGAGTTGACCTCCTATAACACAAAATTTTAGAGTCATATTCCAAAAATTTAGAAAGTAACATCTAACTCAAATACTTGAATATTATTATTTATATATCAATTTTAGTGACACTTTTAAAAATATTTGGGTATTAGTGAGACTATGCTTTTACCAACCTATAATCTAAATGTTTCTGAATATGAGCAATTTTAGCATGATTGAAACATCTTATGTGATAGTAATATTTCAAGGCATGTGAATGATTATCAATATCATAACATTAATGATAGCTATTTACTTGCTCATGCCATTCACCATACTTAAAAGATAGAAATTGTGATAATAATTACAGATGTTAGAAGAGCAAAATCAAGAGAGAAGAATCCACACGCTAAGAAATGAATCTTCATATGGAGCAGTTGGTGAGAGAAAAGTCTCAGCTGGAAACAAAACACAAGAGTAATTTATGCCTCATTTATTTTGGATGCTACATGTCTAAAATATACCATGAGGTTATTTTTATACATGTCATCATGAAATTCATTATATTAAGTTTCTTTGTTTACATTATACAAATTTGTGAACTTGAATCAATTGAAATTGATACAATACTTTGAAAACTTTACACATTTTAATTGCATTAAGTTAAATTTATTTGAAGTGTTATGATAAAAATGGAAGCATGAAAAACTGGTTTAGTTTCATAAGAAAGAACACTTCACTTTAAATTTATATATTTTAGGAATATCTTTCCTTAAAAGATTATTTGTGAATTGTAAAAATATTTAAAATAAATCTGTCAAATTATTTTAATTTAAATGTCAAAGACTTCTCCAGTATTAAAGAATATTTTTAAATAATGTCATGAAAGTAATTAATTAGTCAGTTATAATTATAAATATAATCAGTAGAGGAATCATTGATATAAGATGTAATAGATTTGATATTTTAATTATTAATCATAAGAGCTTCTTTGCTTCTTCCTGGAGCACCATGGGTTGGTGCTCCAGGAAGAAGTGAACTGGAAAAGCAACTGGGAAGGATTAAAAATTGCTCGCCTTTGCGCTCCTGGAGAAATGAAAACGGAACCTTATTTAGAGGTTCAAAATTAAATGACTTTTAAGGAATGTTTATGGAGAAATTTTCATGGTTATATGGATTTAAAATAAAGATAGATGATAGAGCCATAATATTCAGAATAATAATTCAGAATATGGCAAAAATAATCAAATATACCTCTCTTCTTTTTTTGTGATCCTTCACTCTCAGTATTGCTGCTGAGACCAAGACTCCCGTTTGGTAAGCCTGAAGAAGAATATTAGGATAACATAAATTGAAGTTGATTTATATGAATATGATAACAATATAATGAAACTTTTGAGCAACTCCATTGATGTTGTTTGAACTTCTACAGTAATTTCAGTAATTTAGAATAGTTCAGTATGATTTCTCTCCTCCCATTCTCTCACCTCTTACCAAAAGGATTTATTGATAGTTATCAAGATCATTTAAGTCATCATAGTATAAAATATTACTATATTTGGTGTATAAAGATACAAAGCCTTAAAATTAAGTTGAAGAGAGGGTAAGTCAGAGAAGAAAAAATTAATGCATACCTTATCTTGAAAGTTATCAAATAAATTTGTTAAGTACCTCTTTCCTCAAACTTTCGCAAGCAGCTACCAAAAGAATTAAACCAACTAGGAACACTAAGACCCAAGATGCAGTAAAGAAGAGTAGACGTGGAGTGTTCCTAAAGTTTTCTCCGTAATAAAACAAAGCGAAGTAAGAGACGAATGTAACATTCAAAATATTGAGCAGCGTTAGCAATCCTGCGTGAACACCATACAGATCTCCGGCAGAACTGCATAGTTGATGAAGCTGCATCCACTGCTCTTTCCAAATATCAACAAAATGATTATCGGATTCCCTTTGTATCGCATTGTAAGCGCAGCGTTGAATGTAGCTTCCAATGTCTTCGTTCAGGCACGCAATACGCCTTTGCAGCAGACGCAAGATGTTGTAAAAATTTAAATCCAACATCATTGTTATAGTCAGCCAATAGTAAGCAATCAGTCGTTCAAAAATTCCAAAGATTCTTGATCTGCATGACGAGCTGTAGCCGAAAGCGCAAAAAATCATAGCAACGAGAAGAAGCTGTCTGTAAACGGATCTTCGTGAGTCTGCACGTTTCAAACGTGAGAGGAACTCGTCGTAAGTGGCTATACTCCTGTACAGCTCGTAGCATCTCCTCCTTTTCCTTATGCAGAATGTGAATCCCACAGCGCCTATGAGATCGTTCACGGAGATCCAAAGAGCACCAACAGCCTGACTGATTGGAGATTCTGCATGCACTTTGACAGATAATTCCAAGTCGCACGCCAATGTTACAATCGTCAAAACGATGGATGTCGTCAGCAAGAAAATGCTGTAGGAGAGGGATGACCTGTAGACTCCCATTTCTGTTCAATGGGAAGGGTGCGATTCCCAGCAGTTTGCAAAGAAATAGTAGAGGTCTAATGGACCAGAAAACATCCTTCACCTCTATCTTGTCAGCATTCTTAAAATATTTCTTCAGTTTCATTTTTCGTTGTCGCATGGATTTCAGAGTGGTTCATGCAGGTTCGGCTGGCGTGGTTCACAGTTACTCTACGATTTCAAATTATGGTTACTCGATTACAAGGATTATTCTTCTGCTCGCAGTTGGGCAGGCACATGACATTATCAATTCAAGAACTCTGAGAACATGAAGGTGTTGGTGCTTCAGCTGTGATTGTTTACTTCTTGTTATCCATGACGATCTCACCCCTCATCGATGCGTTGAAAGAAGACATTGAGGGAAATCGAATTCATCCCCAGAATTCAACGAACAATGAGAGTTTATGAAGTAAAGATTTCGCATTATATGTACAGCCTGGTCTGAATATCTGTTAAAATTAAGAAGATATTTAATAACCTAATAGTTGAACATTTATTGAGCAGAGTAAATGAATATTAGTGACCCAAAATGATCAAAGTTTTAAATGTACTTGAAGTTCTGGAGTCAATTAGGAAATTAAGATGGTGGTAATTAGAAAGGTTGAGAATCGTTCAAACGGCCAAAAAAAATTTTTAACCTAATCATTTTAATTTTAAATATGACCAATTAAAGTTTTGAGGTAGAGGAATCTGGAAGATCTTGGAAATAACAATTCAATTGTACAGTAAGACCCCGCTTAACGCTGTTTCAGTATAACGCGGTTTTTTTGGGGTTCCCCTAAATCGCACGCTGTATTGATACTTGTTCTATATGTGTGCAAAGGAAACGGCCATACACCAACCAAAAGCGCTGCACTTTATAGCGACGGTGATATGTAAATATACAATATATATTTTTTTTCAACGCTCTTTCGTTAGTCTGTCCAGAAAAAAGATTCCAACTGTATTCTCCTAAGTCGTAATCCCAGTACAAATGCAGCTTTCCTGCGTCACAATCGATTTATTTGTTCTCATCAAGGTTATTAGGTGTATAAAGATATAAACATAATATTTTATTTTATTGTGATTAATTCGGTAAGAACTGATACATTTTCTTACTCTTTGTTCTTTTCACTGATCCCCATTACATATTTACATACGTACATATTACGTTGCCTCGTTTAACCCTGTTTCGTTTAGCGCTCGAAGTTATTGGAACGTATCCCCGCGTTAAGCGGGGTATTACTGTATTCGGTATGTGAAGTCAATTTCCCAAGTTTTCATAAACGCTTTTCAAAATTATATTTTCACTAAAATTATTATTATTGAAGATATAACCGTATTATAGAGTAGTGTGTTGGCTTCTAATGATAGAATAATGAGCAAGATTGAATAAACAAATCATAATATAATCAATAAAAATATAATATCTAATGCCGCTAAATCCTACTAATTCATATTATTATTTGTTTCTTGTACAAGAGGCAGAAATCACATCTCACTTTATTAAATATTTAGGACGAATAATTAGCATATTGCTATTAGTAAATAGTCGGAAATTCGTCATGTTAAAACGCATTTTCGCTTTATAAGTATTTTTAGCAAGGTAAAACCTGTCATGGACTATAGTCTTATGAAATGGAGCTTCATTGCAATAGGGATAGTGTAATCTAATAATCATGCGTAGTGTAGTCATAAGTTTAATATATTAAGGATATAATTATTTGGACTGAGAATCAAATGATTCCTTGCTTTCCCCCATTTCCAGAAACGTCGGACGCTTATGATTTCATTAGTTAGAAACATAGAGTTGAAACTCGGAATCTTTCAGTCAAAACGAAATAAATCCAATTCATTTCACTTTGAGATAGACGTGGTTGTGAAAGTTACAATTCCCTGAATGTGTTTCTTTTGAGACATTGACTCGAAGAAATGATAAGAAATGAAATGACGGTTAAGTAGTAGTCAAGAACAGTCAATTATTCAAGCGGTTGAAATGAGGGATGGAAAACATTTTAAATAATCCATCGACAATCTGACGATGACAAGTGGAAGTTGTTTCCCTTGCATTCAAGCACCTTTCCTGTTACTTTCTCGATCAATCGTTTCTGCAAATAAGCGGCGGATATTTCTTTTGTAGAGAAAAAAGATGGGAATAACGCCAACTCGGATGAATTACTCAGTTTCATCCAAGACGAGGTTGAAAAGAAACACGCTGACTTAGGGAGGACGCATTCGAAAGATATGCATACATTGTATATAAAAGTGACGGAAAGAGTACAGATATGCACAAAATCAATGTGGGATCGGATTCTTTTAGAGACAAGGGGAGTGATACAGTTATATTTGTGGAAAATGATTAAACTTATGTTTTGGTGTATTTAATTTTATAAATAATCTCTTATTGTAATGATACAATAATCGAGAATAATTATATCCTTCTGGTTACACTTCACTTTCATCCACATCGATAGTTTTTTTATGCTATCAACGTTTATGTCCTCGCTTTTCATGTCTCACGAAAGTTTGTATTTGTTTTCTTCTCATGGAGACATCGAGTGATGGCATAAACAACGCTGCCACATTCATATTTCACTTGATGCATCGGTAATGAATAAACCTGTAAGTCTTTTGGAAACTTGAGATACTCAGGATTGATAAAGAATGCATTCTCATGAAAGATCGATTAACTTTTATTCTCTGTCGAAATTCAGAGGGTGGTAAATGAAAATATAAATTGTAATAATATGATAATAATAATAAATGAACCCACTGAGAATCTATGATATAAATAGCGTAGAGTTAAGTATATTCCAAACAGTTTTTAGTATAATATGAGAAATTTCCAAAGCAGGACAAAGTCTTTTCAGGTCCTTATTATGAAAAAAGTTTATTTTGGATTGATGCATTTTTTCGAATCTAATATAAAGAAAATATTTTATTTTTATTATTTATAATTTTTATGTAACGCGTGAAATTTATTACTACTAATGAATTGTATTTTAGTCGTCAAAAACTTGAAGGACTTGATAGTATAAATATCCTTTAATGTATACACAGTATATAGTGTAGGAGTATACACTTGAAAGGAGTATTTCACATTTCATATTTTTCTTCGTCACAATCTTCTGTATATACCATTGAATGTTGCGTACATATGTCGAAGATATGGAATCATCATTCAGTACAATAAATGGTGTGCCTTTTTATTCTCTCATCTAAATTCATTCAGCTGAAATTTTTGGTTGATTTTATTATCTTTACATATTCTAATTCTTTCGATTAAAAATACACTGAATTAAATCTTACAGAGACAGAGTAGAAGATATTGAAAGCCGTATATACTGTCGGCTAGCAGCAGCTTTCCAATACTTGGCAGTCGCCTTAGATACAAAATTTAAAATAAATAAAATATTTAATTTATACAATTATTTACGGCATACCGTTTTTAACTAAGGGTACGGCCAGGCGCTGGAAAGCTGGCAGGCACCGACTGTAAATATGGCACCAATGTTTAATTCCCTTCAAAATTTTCTCTGTTGTAATTGTAGTTTCAGCATCGTAAACATTGGTTACTATGGCATTTATTCTTTCAGATACCAAGCGAGTTTTTTTTGTGTTATCATTGGCATATACATTGAGAATTACGCCCTTGGTCCATCCCCTGAAACTGTACCAATATAACGACGTAAGAAACAACGGCAGTAGCCATCTGAAAGAGGAAAAAAGAAAATTTGGATAATTGCTGCGATGAACATTTCATTTGATAATTAAGTTTATCATTCACATTATCTTGCTATTACTCGTCAAAGCGTAACTTCGAGCAAAGGAAATACATATAACGCCGATCCTTAAATTTATTTCAGATCTATCACTTATCTAGATTTTAATATCATTATTTTACCTTATACTTTATCTTATATGTCTACCTCAGAAAATTATGAAACTGACTTTAAATTGTAATAAGGGTATGTAAGTTATTAATATGGACACTTTACTCTCAAAAGTATAATAGTTTTTGTAATTAATACAATTCATACAATATTTCACTTTCAAAGGATTGAATCGACTAATTCAAAATATATTCGATCCAAACCAGATGTGCAAATTTTAATGTCCTGAGAATTTCTTCATACGTAATGTAAAAAATGTATCACTCAAGTAGCTACGGTGAAATTGGTCAGCTCTTCATCATTAATTAAATTCGTCCGCAAAATAATTTACATTAAATGATGGCGCATTTGAAGTGTAAAAGTGCTGTTTGGTCACAAGAAAATAATAACCAAAATTTTAACTAATCAACTTACCGATTTCAGAACTCTCAAATCCATATTGAAGAAACCTTTGGCTGTCAAGTACACTCCGGTATGTTGCAATTGTTTGGAAAGTAAATTCAGCTACAAAAACGAAATGCAACATTTCAGTATTTTCAATCTTATTGGCTGTATTTTTTCCAATAAGTTTTCAAATCACCCAGTATACACTAACGTTTACGAAAATACTATGACAACGGTAGGATGAAAAGCATTTGGTTTTATATTTTAAGCTACTTGTGATGTATGATTGATAAAATTTATATCGTTTAAAATCTTAAAACAGTTGTTAAGAAATGAGGAATAAATATTTATCTTATATGTTACTCATTATTACCTACTTCTCTTAAGATCCATAAAATGGTTCGTTTTCACACCCCTTGGGATCCAATATGCAGTTAATCGTTAAAATGCTAAAATCGAAGGAGAGATTTGAAAAATAATGAATAATCTCCTCACCTCACGTCTTGCTTGAGGAAATCTAGCTCTGAGTGTGACTTCCGAAACGAGAACACCAGTCAGCCTCACCTTCAGCACATGAAATTAGAAAGAAATTACTCATAAGACTCGTTTTCTAAAAAAAACATTCAAGGAATTTGTATAATATAATTACCCCGATTTTATAATAAATGGAAATATTATATGCAAGTGGAAAGTCCAATTCAATACTAAATAGTATTATACTATTCGATATACTAAATACTCCGAATTTATATCAAAATAAAACAGAATCATAATACCATTTTGTAATTTTACTTTCAGTCATTTTCGTTGTGTTTGCTTCAATAATTAAAATAAAAATGGAATGAATTGTTGTCCTCACCTCCCGACTCAACTTCTCTCCAACAGTAGCTATGAGAATCGTTCCGACTATGTACAAAAAAACTCTGACGAATATGAAAACATAATCGACGAATAATTTCATATTTAAAAATACAGGCAAGAAGAAGAGCATAAAAGTTAAGTCCACCACATTGAATGCCACAATAATGAGTAAGACTTCTCCAAATACTTCATTGGCATCCTTCGTTACGAAAGAAAGCTCTTGATCAAGGCGTCCTAAGGTAGCAACGCTCATGTACACGCGACGGTCTAATGATGTCGAAGAAGGCTGTTCCATCAAGAGTTCTTTTATAGCACAATTTATAACTCTCTTTCTCAACATCACACAGTAGAAAATATTGAAAGTTAAACTCTGTAATATTAGAATTACGGTTATCCAGAAGATGCCTAACGATTTAAGCAGAAGACTTCGATTCTGAATACTGGCTTGGAACAAATAAAAAAATAAAGGGATGAAGAGACCTAAGAAGATCATTTGCAGCTGAACTTTGTTCTTCGTCTCCTTCAGATGTTTGAGGTTACGCGATACAAGATCGAAACGTGCAATTCTAACCATCACTCGGTGAAGTTTTGCAGATCTGCAAAGGTACAAGTTGGAGCAAATCATGCCCATGAGTTCTTCAAAGATTATCCAGAAGTAACCGATGAAAGTTTGCATAGTTGTCTTCTCTTCAGAATCCTCAACGGAGCTAAAATGATACGCTGTTGCTACCACACTAGTTAAAATGGTTGTTAGATAAACGAAGACGCTATATAAACACAGTATTATTCTATTGCCCGAAATATTGACTTTTCTTTGGAAAGAATTCTCGATTGGAATCGGCATTAGTCCAAATATACGGCACAGCCGCAGTAAAGGGGAAAGGGAATCAAATATATCCATGATTATGTTCACAGTTTAAGAGAGTTATTAAAAATTAAATGGATTTATCGATTAGAGTAATTAAAGAAACTTTCTCGAACCGAAAATAATTTGACTTCGTTGACTGTTCAAATTTATATTGCTCTAGATTAGTGATGGTCTCTCACTTTCGTTCCTGGAATCAACATTAAAAGGAGTCAGTGAAATTTATTATAACACCGTATAGTAAATCGTTAAAAATCGTTATACTAATTTCAGGAGAAATTATATATTTCTCACCATGAGTAATTTCAAAATTTTGCTCAGAACTCATTCAGGCTCGGTCGTACTTCACTTGGCAGATTACTAGTCTTGTGGTCTTCATCTAATGTCAGAATCCATCTCCAAATTTTCGTTGACACTCGAACCGCTCGGACCGACAATTCCATCCCGCCGATAATTTTACGAAATGAAGTTATGAAATGCGCTCTGAAATATTCAAGAGCAGGGAAAGGAGGTAAATGCAAACAGAGAAAGGATTCAGTTATAGGCAACTTAGGGGCGTCTATGATTACTCGGCGTGTCTGATTTCTTGATCTGCAACTGTTTACCTACCAAGTAAACAATGAAAAATTTCCCGCCCGTTGTCGATACAAATACTTATACCATGACGCGAGTGCTCTTGAGCTGGGTAAGTCTGAAATCAATAAGGAAATATACGTAATCACTCGTGATGAGAAAATACTGCGACGTGCGAAGAATAAATAATTGACCGTTCACAGCGCTACACTCAAAAACTTGGATTGAAGATCGTGCGAATGCTGTGCTTTTAAGGCATTGTGATGTCCCAACTTAATTTGGAGGATGGTGAAGTTGAGCCTTTACATCTATTTCCGCCCTTGTAGCATCGATTGCAAATCTCACATCGTTATATATGCAAGAGCAATTGTATCTTAGAAATAAATTTAAAAATTTATGGCTCTTAAATAAAAGTGTAAAATCCAAATAAGAGAATATATCTTGACTATTCTAGAGTAAGCAGAAAAAAGATTCCAAAAACATTCCATTTCCAAAGAAAATTAGTCACCATTCAAGGACTTGATACATTGATCTACATTCTGATCAGAATTTAAAAATTAAAAATACTATACTACTGTAACTTTTTTATTCATAAAATTAAAATTTCCATGTAAAGAAATGGTAGAACTATATGTTAATAATATTAGAATCTAGTACTGTGAATTTATTACGATTATAAATTTACATGAATTTTGCATTAAAAATTAAGATTCAAATGTTGAATGCATTTATAAGATTTATTCAAAATTTATCTTAAATATATTTTATATTATTTTGCATTTATACTATAGTGTAATTTAGTAGTATAAGAAAGTATCTCCATTATTTATTTCTACAAATATTATTTTCTGGTACATAGTTGAGAAGTTTTTCTGATAGAAGTGGGCTTGAAGGGATATCTTTCCAACAATTATCTTTTGTTTGTACTTTAACTGAATCAAATAATTACATTCATTCATTTCATAGGATTCAAATGAATACTATTCAAAATCCAAGGTATGGATAATTAACTTATCATTTTAGATACAGAACTCTCTCTACATTCAGCCTTTCCAAGAATTATTTCTATTAAAGTAATGCTACAATATACAATAATAATTTTAACTTGAAATATATTATATGAATATTTCTTTATGTAATTTTTGATTAAAATACAGTTTTGAATACTTCCACTTAAATTTTTTTGAAATCGATTAAAATTCATCTTAGATGAATTCTATTTTTATTCTTTTGTTACTATTATTCTTTATCATGTTCATATATTTTAATTGTTGGAATATTATATTAGTGTATATTTATAAAAAGTTATTCATTTAATTCAATAAGAAACATTCCTATCGCAAAAACTAACTAATTGTAAGATATAAAAAAACATTATTCCAAAGCAAGAGAAACCAGAATTCTCCAAGCAAATAGCTACTCATATATCATTAATCAGAGAATGAAAAAATGCACTAAATTCTATATAGTAATAGAACTGCATGTATAGTTAAACGTTTTTGTAATCAATTAAAAATGCATTAAGATATAAAGATCATATTAAAATAAAATTGGAGCTGATTAAATTTGAGATAAATTGGTTATTCTTTCTATGAAATATAAAATGCTTTTTTCAAAACATCAGAGCGTTTTATTAAACAAAATAACAGAAACATAAAATTCATAAATTAGCAACTATTTTCAATGAAAGTGACAAAAATCAAAATATGCATTCATATATCTTGGCAAAAGATTTATGCAAAGTACAATGTTTCATCCATTAAAATGGATTTCAAAATAAAGAAAATATTAATGAGGAATTGCAATCATCTTAAAAGCATCAATTGATACATGGATATAAAATTTTCAGTTGACAATTTTAATGCACCATCATCAAAATTTTCAAAAATGCATCAAATCAGACTGAGTATCAAACTGCCAAAAGTTAAAAGGCAATTTATTCGTGAGTATTCCATACCAGGTGACAATATTTCAATCTTCAGGCTAATATCATCTATCATAGACACCAAAATCTTTTTAAAAAAAACCAGAATAATTATCCCCGATGTCCCGATGAATTTTTGAAGGTAGCACTCCACATCATATTTGTGATTAAAAGCTATTTTTCATCTGTAACATTAGAGCAGTCACAGTTTGCCTTGAATGACAGTTTGACTTCATAGCTTAGAATTAGGATTTAGTCAAACATTTAATTTCTTCTTCAAATTCTCCGCAAGCTTGTCCATGAAAGCAAACGTATCCAGGTAATCATTCCTTTGAACACTGCAATTGGATTAAAGAAATTATTAAGAAAAAGTAAAGAAATTGAAGAAAATAAATGAAAATTTAAATTATAAATAAAGGAGTCAAATAAAAGAGGTATATACTTTAATTACAAAAACTAAAAGCAACTCCTTCAAATGGGTTATCGATTCCAATCCACTCCAATCCAAACTAAAAACTAACTTTATAGAAATTTGCTAATTTTACATCACTAGCCTTTGTTCTTCCTATTCACATTTACATTGAACTTATGACTCCTCAAAGAGCTTTTTGAATAACTCTAATGTGTCCATCTCTGACAAGGGGCACATTATCTTATACTAAGTAAAATACCTATTTCTTTGCTTATATCAAAATAACTCTAATCTTCTATTATAGATATAGATTTCTCTTCTTCTATAAATACAACTAATTCTTTAACTTCTTATGATGAACTTAAGATGTGGAATGTGTGGCAATGTGTAGAATGGTCGGCAATGGAGAAAATTGTTTAGAAAATAACTTAAATATAAATGGATGCTCAAATGAACCCACATACAGAGAAGTACCATATTATAAATAAAAGATTATATGGATTCTTATTTTTAAAAAGTTCATACAAATGTATTTAGTTATCTTGAACAAAGCAATCAGGAATATCAAAGATCATTTCATTAGGAAGGAAAAAATGCCATTCATGCTTCCTGAATAGTTATCCTAACGCATTGGTAAATCTACTCAACATATTTTAAGTTTTTTAAACAAAATTTATGAAACATTTTAATCTTGATATTATGTACTTTACATTTTATTCTTTAATATCCATCACATTCTAATTTTCTTATATTATTTTAAATATAAAAGATAAGTTAAGATCAATTCAAACTCAGAATACTTTGAAGTATAATATATACGACAAAAGTAACTAATTAAAACTGACAGCATGCAATAATGAGGCATTACAGTACTTACTTTGCTAAACCTTTGACACAAATTGCCAAATCTTTAGTCATATAGCCTGATTCAATAGTTTCAATGCAGACACTCTCAAGAGCCTCAGCAAACTGTTTCAGAGCACCATTGTTATCTAATTTTGCACGATGTAGCAGTCCTCGAGTCCAAGCAAAGATTGAAGCTGAAAATTTGCAGATATAATAATTTAATTAGATTATGAAAATTTAATTATCCTGATCGATTTTTGAGCACATATTATTAGAGGGAAACTTGATACATAAAATATGTTAGAATGTAAAAAATATATTTCAAAATTAATGATGAAATTGAAAGGAAATTAAAATTATAGAATATTCAAATAATACAGAATGCTGAAAAGTATTACCAATAGGATTAGTAGATGTTTCTCCTCCTTTTTGGTGAACTCTATAGTGACGGGTAACTGTTCCATGAGCAGCTTCTGCCTCGACAGTCTTTCCATCTGGACATATTAGAACAGATGTCATCATACCAAGGGATCCTGTAATTGGAATGGAAAATTTTTAAGATATTAATTAATGCATCAATAGATTTAAAGATGAAAATCTCATGCTGGAAGAGAAAAAATATTAAGTCTTTTTAAATTATTTATATCTTTATTTTTAAAAATTATTTATTCACAATAAATAGAAAAATAATAATAGAAATTGGCAATAGAAGATTGCTTAACTTTATTGACTAATTTGAGGGATATTATTAGACAACCTACCATATCCTTGAGCTACTGAATCTGACTGTACATCTCCATCATAGTTTTTGCAAGCCCAAACAAAACCACCTTCTGATTTCATAGCATAAGCCACCATATCATCAATCAATCGGTGCTCATACCAAATCTTCTTCGCTTCAAACTTAGCTTTATACTTTCTGAAATTACGAAAAGAACAAAATCAATATGGTACCTTCATCTACTATATATAGAAACATTTTATTGAAAATAGGTTTAAAGAAATATATACATCTCCTTACCTGTCATATATATCCTGGAAAATATCTTTGAATCGGCCATCATATTTCTTTAGGATAGTATTCTTAGTACTGAGATATAATGGGTATTCTCTATCCAAAGCATAGTTGAATGAAGATTCAGCAAAAGCTCTGGAAATTATCAAAATGCAAATGTTTAATCCAAAGTAAAACAAATAATTCAGAACATATTTAAATAAGTATAATTTATTATTGTACACAAGTAAAATTTGGAAACTGAAAATTAATTTTTTGGCATAAATTGTCAAGTATCTTCCACTTTCAGTATTAAGAAATGAAAGATTTTTAAGTAACAAAGTGATTCTTAAAAGCGTAGGTCATGCACCAATTTCATTCCTCTTTATCATTATATAATTATATGAAACTACTTACTCAATAGATTCATCAGTGTTGAACATGCCTAATGCAACACCAGGTCCTTTGAAAGTATGTACTACTCTTTGAATACCTTCACCTGATGCAGGTTTCCAGGTGAGTTCTAAAGTTCCAGCACCAGGTACAACAAAATCTGTAGCTTTGTACTGCAAAATGTAACAAAATGAAATGAAATGGGAAACTAAATTGAATTTCAATTTAAATTTACAATAAATTACATGGACATTACAATTCATATAGTTCCACTCAGGAACAAGTATTAAAGGGAGATTTCACTATTTGTTTGTAAACCAACAACCTTAATATAATATGAATTTGGATGAGCAGACAAAACAGGAAATCTTAAAGTATAATAACATTTATTTAATGAACGCTAATTAGGAAGAATAGATGAGGACATACCTGGTCAGCATGAGCATGACGTCCGATGATTATTGGCTTTTCCCAACCAGTTACTAGACGAGGGATATTCTTACAAATGATTGCTTCCCTGAACACAGTTCCTCCAAGAATGTTTCTTATAGTTCCATTTGGAGATTTCCACATCTGAGACAAATTAAATTCTGAAAACACAATTGAAAATAGTAAAAAAAAGTAAAAAAATACAAACTATTCATAAATTAAAATGAATTTTTAAAAATTTGATTTTAAGCAGCAAAGTGATTATCATAAGCCTTGGTCATTCGTTTTTAATTAACACAATATATTTTTTTAAATTGGACTCACCTTCTACTCTCTTTTCATCTGGGGTGATAGTTGCACATTTAATTCCAACATTATACTTCTTTACAGCTTCTGCGCAATCAATGGTGACTTGATCCTTTGTTTTCTCTCTGTTTTCTATACCAAGGTCATATACGTGTAGTTCTATATCCAGAAATGGAAGGATTAGCTTGTCCTTTATCAAGTCCCATATTATCCTAGAAATAGAAACAAACGTTACGAATAATAGAGGTAGAGCAAGATAATAGGAATGTTATTTCTAGAGAGATATCTTTAACATTTCAGTATATACATTAAATAATGATATTCATTCAAAAAAAATAGAATTGAAAAATTGCTCACTATTATAAATACTTTTATTTTTTTGTCAAAATTTTATGTACCACAATATATGTTAAGAAAAAAATTTTAAAATTTTATTTAAATAAGTTTAGGAATTTCTAAATACAAATATGGCCAAATAAGAACCATCAATTTGGAGAGGATATACTTTAGAAAATTCTAGGAAATCACATCATGCTATGGAAAGCGTGTGTTCACTCTCCAGAAATGTACAATTAATTACTTCATTTGATAAAATGGTTATACAGAATGAACTGATCAGCATTGTTGACAATACTTGAATAAATGCATACAAATGATAATTTTAAAAAATTTTAAATGTATTTAAATATTGATCTACTATACAAATCAGAATAACTCGGCAAACAAACTGTAGTGAGTGCCTAACAATAAAGGTGGAAATAGTATATACGAACCAGATTAAAGAGATATACGAACCAGATTTTTTGTAATGGATTTCTTTCAGTAATATCCTAAATCTATAAATTAAGTTCTGAAACTTTCTGTTTGTAACTTGCTTCTTTCATAATAAGTTCAGTTCCAACGATAAAACTAAAACAATTCGCAAGGTAATTCACTGCATATATATACAATTTAGTTCATAAAAGACAAAATTAATTTGTTAAATAAATACAATTGAATGGAATGACAGGAGTAAAGTGAAAAGAGATTTTACGAAGGAATTTAGATCATGAAAACTGAATGAAATAACTCCCTAAAGTTAATATCCATAAGTTGTGTAACCATTTCATATAGACCTCTGAAACACTTCCTGCTTCATTACGTAAAATGTGCCATGTAAAAACAAATGCCGCCTAATTAAATACAACCTCACCACAATATATGGACGGCTCTCTGACTAACCTCATTTACAAAGGTATTGGTTTCATCTTTATCTAAAGCGGGAATAGAGTACTCTTACATGAATACAATGTGCGGTCATGTCCATTAGTCTCGCTTTAACCATCGAGGGTACCACATGGCGTTGTGCCAATAGCCTAAGCGTGAGCTAATGTAGCAATTCACCGCTGATAATTGGGTTAACATAATTGATAACTAAGGAGCATAGTGTATAAGTCTGTTTACTCTTACTCTACTTCTGCGTCGCAAATATTATGTTTATGAAACTTTGTCCATCATCCCAATTCCGCGAATGGAATGAAAATCCATGAACCGGCTTCGCACGGCTGAGCTGGTTCACTTTCCACAAGAACCATCGAGGGCTGCAGACCTCATTACAAAGGCGTTGTCCTTCGAGGTAAACTACTATCCGAAATTATTGCTATTACTTGGAAAGATCGTACTGGAATGCAATGTAAGAATACGATGAATTCTTCTATCGAACACTAATGTCACGGAGGGGAAAACTCTCGGGGCTTTTACCAAGAACTCTGCATAATGCAACGGATTCAAAAAAACTCAATTTCGGAGTTGTAACAACAGATTCAAATACTGAACATTAAAACATTCAAAATAAAAAACTGTAACAATACAAAAATAAATTCGAACGCGGCAAAATTAGACGGTCAGAGGAACGCATTACCCTTATTTGTGTCCAGGGAAAAGTAATACCAAACCATACAACGAGTAAATGCACTCCCAGTTACGATATTAGATTTTTTTGTTAATGCATTATCTTGCTCCAAACATGACTCTTCCATTAGCGGCTATTAAGAGCCTATGATCTGTGCTTCTTTACTACTTTTAGCATATAAAATACATCTTCCTCCATGAATAGGAAAATAATTAGAAAGGCTCTTCAAATGACGAAAGGGATGTGGGAACCTATTGTGTAATCAATGAGCACCTTACAGTTACGGCTTTGCTATTCCCTTTTATACGGAAACGATATTTTTCCATGCAGGTCAAACATTTAAAAATGTTAATTACTACAAGATACCATGCGAGTTTAATGTCGATAAAAATACCAAAATTTACCAATAATCCTTTTAGATTAATATTATTCATTTAGGGATTTGATACAGGCTATAATATCAGTTCAAAATAATAAACAATGTATCTGCATAATCAATAGAAATAGAGTGCTCAATTTTTAGATTGTACACTACAATTTTGATATTATTTTTCCCTACAATTCGTACGATTTTTTATGAATAAGTATTTATTTCCAATTTCCTTTGATTTACAGGTTTAAATCAAATATTTTCCTGAAAATTAACAAAGAAGTAGAGGTGTAAATATGAGTGAGATTTGCAGATTGATTTGAGACTCGATGCGCTTAAAACTGCCAACGTTTGAAAGGAAGAAGTGAATGCAGTCGGCCTTCGCCTCGCCTTGGAATATAAAATAAATAGATATGGACAAAGAAGGAAGACATACAACTTCTTCGCACTTTGATTGTACAACGTTTTCCTTCGTGGAAGAAAATGAGCGTGATTATGACTAAAAACACAACCTTGCCACTTCATCGACCCTAGGAAAACTCCACAGCAGAGTGTAAAAGGTCCCGTCTTAATTCCCCCATTGGCATCTTTATCGAAAGTGGTGCAATTAGCGGTGTTGAAGATTCAATCTCACTGTAGAAAGATTAAAAAATTTAAAAACAATAAGAGTGATTCACATTAACTGGGAAATTCGGATACCTTCGTGAATTTCTACGATATGAACTTAAAAAATGAGAGAACATTTTAACGTTGAATTAAACCTTAGTAATAATATATAAAACCACTCGCAGTGGCTGAAGTTTTCATAAATATAGTTTCATAAAATTGTAATTGCAAAATCTTCGTCACTTCCGGTGAAAACGATTATCATCCATTTACTCTGTTTCCTAATATCTTTAATTACATCAAATGAGAAGAATTAGAATAATCCTATGTGGATTAATCCAGGGGTCACATCAACTTTCTTCCATGCAATTTAAAGATTTAATTGACCGAGTTGAAAACGCTTATTTAGCGTGTTCCAATGATTGAAAATGCAAATGATGCACCGTCATTTTGGTGGCCTTCAACTGAGAGTATTTACGACTATGAAGTTCCAGTTGTTAAATATTAACAATCGATGATTGGACCTTAAACGCGTTGCGACTAAATCTTAGCTCTAATTCAACAATGGTATTCATTTACATTGTAATTATTACGTCGCTTCGCCACATTCAGAGATCAGATTTGACAATAACTCCACTCCATCTTTCAGGGAAATGCGAAATTTGCATCGGAAATAATCTGCAGAAAGAAGAACTTCCCCTTAGTAAATCTTCAATTTTACGTTGGATTCCGATGTAAATTAGTTATTTTCTGTGAACTAATTTAAAGTTGGAAATGCGTTTGAATATCTACGAAATAAATGAGAAACGAGTTAGTCTTTTAGCCTATGCAGTTTTTTCGGTAGGTACGCTATTGTATTTTTATAAGAGAAAGTTTTCGAAGAGTGCAACATTCCTGACAGAGTGATTCTAAAATCAGAGGATTTTAAACTGGTGACCGTCATTCGCACTGTCTCCTAGAGAGTCCTCCAGCATGCCGTTTATCGTTTACAGCGTTCTGTAATTCATTTTTATGGCATCGCCTTCAATGCCTTATCTCTCTTCTTGCGAGTCACTTCGTTGTTTTTTGTTTTGCTTTCGCAAGAAAATACAGGCCGCATGGATAACGTAAGCAAGTTCGCTCGTTTGACGGAACGATGGAGTAGAACGATAACTCCAATAAAAATCGGAACTGTATTTACTAGGCAACGATAATGTTGCGAGAGGACAAAATGATTACGGAAACAACGCCCGACCGAGCCCTGCCTATGATGTAATTAGAGCAAATGCTAATCTTAAGCCTGGATCTTTGAATAAGTGGTAATGTGATGGAACATTTTTAAGCGATGTTTCCTAATAGTATTTTGGTTATAAATAGGATAGTTTCGTTAGATTGATGCTCATTAAACGTACAAAATGTGATCAAATAAAGTTAGATACTCATGTATGTAATGTAACGACGAAATACAGGAGAGGAAATAAAATAATAAATAAATACAGTCGAAATACTACTGAAACAAATGTGAAGAAAACACTCAATACACTGCCAGTTATGTTAATATCTCTCTATGCACTATTCCTTTAGTTAAGTCATATCATCTGAATATAATACGAGCTCAAAAAACTTGAAAGTCACGCCAGCGAATAATCAGCGTGTCTATGGTGTGGGGGAGTCACTATGGCTGTATGCAATCAACAAAACTCACTTCGAACAGCTTCGAAATGGGTTCTGGCAGTACAAATTTGACCGAGTTACCAAACCAAATAAAAGAGTTCCTTAGTGGTGCATCTATGCAGAATTTTATAAAATAATATTCACTGGTTGTAATGGATTATTTAAAATTAATCGGGTGCATGTCCTTAAGAGATACTTCCATCATTTTAGACATAATCAACGCGAGATTTTCCACATAATCTGTGATAGCGATCAATTCCGTGGCTTTGAGGTACAATATACCAACTTCTATCGAAGAATCTTATCTATTTTTTACATTGATATGCTACTTTGAACGGTATTATCTACCCATTGTTGATAGTAACGTTTTCTTGATGAAGAGAAAACACTTTTAGGGTGACTGACAATCGAGCAGCTAATTCAATTGAACTAAACGATTGTCGCGAAAATAAATCTATTACGTGAAGGAATCGCGCTCATTGTTATTTGTACTTCTCAGAAACTTATGAGAAATTTTCAAACTTATCTTCGCATCGAATACTTCAACTCTGGTTCAAAATGCTTCCACATATTAAATTAATACGTGTGAAATACGCGATCTAAGGATTCTCACCGAGAAACAAACGAATTTTTGCCTGGAAACAATTACTCTTGAGATGAATGAATTTCAAATCAATCTCATACTGGTGAAAAAACATTTTACGTACTTTTACTCGAAAGAAGAAGTTTCATTGAGTCGCCTGTATCGTAAATTTTTACGATATCCGATAAAAAGATAACAAAAGGAGATATCGATGTTACTCGAGATACGCATATAACTCTGCGAATAATTAAAACATGAAAACGGTAATTTTATTAAAACCAGAATGTCTTAAAATACACCAAGGTTTCAAACTGAGCAGCATTGTAATTTTTACTCCGCAAACCGATAACTATTATTTTCTGGGATAAAGAAACTGAATTGCTATTTATTTGATGCGGGAGCATTAGCATAAGTTATACAGACTAAAACAATACAAGGCCTAAAGATTGGATTTACGTATAGAATTATTTTGATTTGAACTTGAAGTTCCAAAAATTATATAGAGAAACCGAATAATGGAAGTTCCTCGAGTGTAGATGAAAGTAAGGAAACAGTCCCCGCATTCTGTCGAGCAAAGGTTAAATAGATTTCCCAACAGGTAGGAGATAAATACAAGTTTGATTATTTCCAGTCATGGGAAACGAAATTTCATCACGAAGCGATATGATGTACGTAAGATGAATTTATCTAAATCTTAAATCGACGTAGTACGTTAAGAACTTATCATAGTTGACAAAGGTTTTTTTACATGTGAGGATGCTTATTTTTCGGAAGAGGAAACAATTATGAAGTCTATGGATGCGAGAAATATAACATTGGATTCATAGAATTCACTAAAAATGATAAGAAATGGAATAAAATTATTGCTTGAAGACATTTGTACGAGAATAACTTCTATTGCTTCTAAACATGCGTTTAGAATGAAAAGGTTTCCCGACTACAGAGTAATTTGATCACATTAAAAATTATCATTTCTATGATAAAAACCTTTTTACCTTATCGGCATAGTATTAGATTCTGCACTATAACATTCTTTTCATTATTTTTACACTCCGAGATGCTTTTGCTCGTGCCATAGATCAGAAGATTAACAGTAATTTCCAGAGACCTCTAATGTTGTCATAGCTACGATGGCTTTAGAACACGCAACAGGTGATGGTTCATGGAAATTACGGATGGATAAGCACATAAGTCAACGAGAAGATAATCGTCTGCAGTCGTTTGGATCATACGGAATGCGTAACGGATTATTACTCGTGGGACCTTCTACAGCTTTGCCCTAAGGCAGACGAAGAAGATTCAAAGAGCCAGAGTACACACGGACTTAAAACCATAAACTTAAAAATAAACATCATTTATTAACCTTGTTTATTCGAGGCCATAGTTGGACTTAAATGAAAAAGTGAATACTTCGCTACGATGGTTAATATTCGTGAATGTGCAAGTTAAAAGTGAATCGGGTGCCTTCAAATTGATAAAACTCAAGCAGCGTTTCATGAGGACCCAATAAGATTAAAATGAGGATGGAATGCATCCAAAAAAGTTTTCGACTTTCTCCCGGAACATCTTAACTCTTTGAAGTACCATATTTGAAAAAAAAAGGATTTTCTATCCCTTACATATTCGGGTCGGAGAAACTAGTGTTCATTAACAAGACATTAAAATCACTTCCACTGATAAAAATTATGAAATTGTGAATGAAGTGATATCGGAAATAATTCGTGTTGATAAACAAAAGTAGATTTTTAAATAAGAGGCGTCTGTGGCTCATAATTTCGATGAGAAATTTAAAATTCGATTAAAAAGGAAAACTTGTAGAAATGACGTTCCTTTACCCATGCAGTTGTTATCTTTAAAAGGTGATCCTTTCAATTTTGTTCAAATTAGATTACCAAATCGATAACAATTATAGAATTTCCGATATCGTCCACAATAAAGCAAACTTTCCAATAGTTCATTCCAAATCCATCAATGATATATTCAAATAATAATCTAATTAATTTTTAACACTTAAATTTTTTAAATCGGGGACCGAGTACGAGTAATTCCTTTACTTTCTTATGAGAGATATTTTCGAATAGAGCCGGATGACCTCAAACGAAGAGGAACGGGACTTCAGTTTACTTTCGGAGAGCCTTCTCTTACGGTTCTTTCATATTGCAGCATTGAAAGGAATGGGAACGCCGACTAACATATCGACTGGAAGAGTAAAAGGTACTCTTTCGTCAAAGTCACTCATAACAAAACAACTGCACCCGAATTTATTTCATTTCTTAACTATTAACGGCCTTCAAGACATGCACACCAATATTTCCAATGACTTTTAACATCAAAGGAAGAAAGAACTACGTCAATAAAAGAAAGCAGTCGCCTCAAACGTTTAACCAAGAAAAACCAAATATTTATACTCATCCTTAGAATTATTCTATGAACGTAAACCTTTGATCAATTCCCAGCTAAATGTTCAAACATTAGTTTTCAATCTTAAACAATGTTTTTTTTTGTATAATTGATGGGGTTTCCCTTTCATTACTTACATTTCGACTTGGCATTAAATGTCAACGTTACGTTTGTTTTTAGGCAACAATCATTGATTTTGCGTGTTTTCATTCAAATAGTACGAGAATCTATATTTTTTTAACTATTTAAAATAGTCCCCACAAACATCCACTCTTGGACAATAACAATGAGATACTCAAATCAACAATGTTAATACATTAAAAATAAACTGGAGCAACAATGAATGACCTCATTACATTGAAAGGACGTTTGTCGTAGCCGTTGCTTCAGTGAAACGATATTTTTACACTGCACTTCAGGGACGCAATTTCAAAGAGCGACTAGTTTAAGTCAAACATTTTCCATAGAAAAACTGATTTAATGGGTAAATAAACCTTGATGAAATATTTCTATTACATCAATTCCATCGCTTAAACTGAATGACGTAGATATGGGAACAAAGTCACTAATGAGCGTGGAATTTCTTACGGAAAGATACACGGAAAAAGTTTGACACGGAGGTTTAAAGAGCTTGCACGTTTCCCCTCCATCGGAAGCAAGATAAGATAAAACGAGGACATTTTGGTCCTAATCTAGCCCTAATAAAGATATATTTATCCATACACTTGTTACTATCCGTAGTTATAAAAACATTTACTTATCTTAATACTACTTTGAGAAATATAGTGGAGCTAAGCCCTTTAAATATTTGCTCCGCCGACGAACTCCAGGATAAACAACTATCAGAATATCATAGCAATATAAAGAACTATATCCACCAATAAAATTTGAAAACCCAATTGCTGCATTGATTTAATAACTATATCCAAAAGTGAAGAGGAAGTTTCATGTACAAATCATGACAGACGATTTAACCTATCTCAAATGTAAGAGAATCCTTCCAACAAATAAGAATACTATTTTTTTCTATACAATTTTTACAATCTCTATGGTGATACACCGTTGCTGTAAGGGAATTTACAAGAAGAATATAACGGAGCATTAATATTACAACAATATGGCACCCTTGAATGAGTAAATTATGCATTTGTAACTTGTTCACATTACTCTACATTGTTGCAATTACCGATACATTGTTGAGCAAAGAGCCAAGATGTGCAAGACAAACTGCAAAAGTTGGTGAATTTAGACAGAACTATAGCTTAAAGATTTTGATTAAAAGAATAGCAAACATCTTTGAGATTCTTGAACCTCGTTAAAGAATCTTCAGTAAGGAAGGGCTCAAAAATTCTCCAAGGCCATGTCTGAAACTGAAATTATTCTTTCATCAACGCTTAGGGCTTCTTCCTTCTATCTTCATTGATGTAAGCATCCCTCCCTTCATTGGAGCGAATCGTTACCACATGTTACGCAATTTAACGACTTCGCAGGCAGATTTTCGGTGCGGAGACACCGTGAGGCTTCAACCGTTGGCCAAAACGAAGATGGTATCATATTCGCTCACGTACATTGTTAACATCTAATACTCAATGCCATACTCAAAATTGTTTAAAATAAGTGACATTAGACGAATGAACACTTACCAGAGTTTACAATAAATTGCCAAAGAAAGTCGAGCTGACTAAAACTGTTGTATAACTGCCCACAGTTCTCGATAACAAATCAATGTAGGCGTAAAAAATTACTTTGGAATTGATGAAGACAATTTCGAAAAGCTCAAAAATGATAAATGCTATAAATTTCAACGAGCTTGTATGTTTTACTCGTTAGCGGTGAATATGAATGCGACTACGTAAATAAATAAAGAAAGAGGACCAATTTAAAAGTTTTTTCAAAACTATTTCCTAACAAAGAGTTCTGTACCGTACCATTCATCGATATTTATTCTTCCTTTTCAGATACGCGTGGAAAAAAATCCACGATATCTCTTTTTGATTGCACTACCAATATTTAAATGATGATATGGGAGAGCTTTATACAGGTTTCTCGACAGTTTGATGTGCAATCAAACACCTTTACGGAATAACTTTGGATTCCCTTCAACCCTTTCAAAAAAAATAATCGATCCCGTTAGAGAAGAAACTCGACACTTTTCCCCGACAAAAATTATGTAACGATGTCCTTCGAATTTTTTCCAAAAAGGGAATTTTTACTCCCCGAAAAATCACAAGTACATCATCGACAGCTCAAAAATCTACCACAGAGTACATTAAAGCTTATGGAGATTAAAACTGCACGATAATAGTAAAATCTTCAGCATTTCCAGGTGTTTTGCGATCTAAACTAGAAATAGGTTAGAGATGTTAATAACATACTGGTTCAAGTTAACAAAGAACAGATTATGCGAATTAACGACACAATATTTATTTAAAACTGATCGCAGAACCTAATAGAGACATCTGATCAGTCTAGTAGTGAATATAAGAGGTAATGACTCTATTTTTCAAAAAACTGATATTATACAGCAATAATGAAGAGGTAATCCAGCTAAAGGTTACATACATTTCTTTCGCAACAATCATATACACTATCAAACAACTAAGCCAATTATTTATTAGCCCATTTTCCTCAACAAAGCAAGGAAAAGTCTATCATACATTTAATACAACAATAAAAAATAACCTTTATTGACAGATCTGTAGTTTTTTATGAGAATTCCCTCATATTTGTCGATTCTGGGTAAATTATATAATAATAATTTTCTTCTAGACCCCACTTGCTCGTTTCAAGAGTATATATTTGAAAATTTTCTTCGCGAGGTTCTGAATGATTAACATCTTTTATCTATTAGCTATTGCAGCATTCCTAAAGCCATTCTCCTTTAAAAAATACTAAAACAAACTGAGGGATGTTTACGATTCTTGCCGAATATCTTAATATTCAAAATTTAGTCCACTGCCATGGCGTTCCCGCATTACCTCCCGGACATCCTACGAGGCATGGTTAGAGAAGGATGAAGACGACCGCAACCACAAGGTGAGTTTCGAGAAGGAAAGTAGCAAACCCTGTTTCAAAAAAAAATCTGAGGAACAAACAAATGAGAAGCGTTTCCAGATCATGATTTTTCATTAAATTCTAATTGCTTCTGTGCTTTTCGGATTCGGCCACTTTTTCAAAGCGTAAATTTCGATGCGTTACGTGCACTTTGAAGATCCATATTAGGCTAAAACGAAAAAGATCGGAAGAAAATATTACGCTAATTGGATACGATTTATAATCGGATCCAATTATATATATATATGATAATGATGATTCTGATTTTGGAAATGTATTTAAGGTAACGGATTGAGACGATTATATTTCCGAGTTTCAACTATTACCATTACGAGACAACTCGTGAAGTACACTAACTTGAAGGCAGCGGATTCCACAATTGATTTTCCAGAGTTCAAACTTAAAGAATTCAGACACCTTTCCGGAAGCAACCGTTTCCTCGCCGACACAATGGCTCAAATTTATCGATAGCGGAATCTTAATTCGCCCCAGTGAGAAAAAGGAATCCATGCATGCATCACCTGAATACGACTCTCATGGCACACCCCCTTTTGTTTCAAGTTTTAAGAGACATCAACTTCAATAAATATTTTACGTTTTTGCCTCCATTTTTGACATTATCGCTTGATAAAACAATTACGACTCTACCAATGAACAGATTACAATCAAAATTTTCGAAAGTAAATCGAAAATAATATCACCGTATTCAATGATACGATAAATCTTTTCTCATTATAATCTGAGCATTATAATAATCCTTCATCCTAACTATATTATTACTACAACTCTGGCACATACAATTCTGGATTTATTATAAGAAAAACCGAGCCTGTTACGTAAAAGAAGATTTTACTAAACTTTCGTTTAAGTCCATAATGTTTAAGCTATAAATATACATACTTCTCACAAATGACGTACTTCCAGAAGGTTGACTGTCCTATCGACAACAGGATCAGATATGCATGTATATTACTTACTTACTCACGGAGAATGGAAAACACACTTCGGCAGCTAAATCATAGCTAGCTAAAACTGATTAGCTCTTTCAATTATCGAAAAATAATTGAAAAAAACTTCAGTTTTGTTATAAATACAGTCTTATCAGGATTCGTAACTGACACCACCGACTTTTTAATGGAATGCCATTTACTGCATAGTACGATGCAGCGTGTGTTTCTCTTAAAATCACAAGGAAAGAGTATAGAGTATAAAACATAGAGAATAAAATCGATAAAAATTTCATTTTCGTAGCATTGATATTCATCAATTTCGCAACAATGCACAGTAATTTAATCGACTATTATTAAAAGCTGTAATGATTTAAAAATTATTGAATATTTGTTTTTCGTATATTAAATGTTAATCATTATTTTAACATATATTAAATGTTAATATATAATATTACAAGTTAATATTTTAATTAGTGACTTAAGGTTTTTCTTGAGTCGCATAATACCTACTACGAAAGAATTTTAAGGACAAAATACATGAATCGTGAATCATAAGATATGTCATCAAGTAAATGTTTTCCTGTTTAGAATTACGGATCTTCCAGGCGTGATTTATTGCAAAGAAGACAGAAAATTATATCCATAAAATGCACCATTTATATAAGATCATACGATGGGTCAAACACACGAAAGTTTTCCTTTCATTAAATTTTATCGTGGATAGCCGCTTTTCGTGGAACGACATTCTAAAATGAAAGAAGTACTTCGTATTTTCCACAAATTCACATTCCGTATTGTTTTTTCAGAAGAAAACATTTAATTTCAATAATTCTCACCGAAGTTCTTTTGTTGCTTCCAAGACATCAATTTCCATTGGAATAAATAGGAAATATTACAAAATAAAACTCTTTGATGCTTAATTAGCACAGCTTCATTTGAGATGCATTCCATGTTCAGATGCAATGATATTATTCGCCAATTTCTCAATATCAATGACCTAAAGACCTCCACAACGATAGGACAATAACGCAACATCCGCACTTCCATTCATATGTCACTTAATTCTTCGTTCAATAAATAACACGACAAAAATCATTTTAAGCAATGGCAAAGGTGATTCGGTTTAGGCCAGCAGTTCATCGAGCAGACGGGCGTAAAAGACAAAAATTACGAACCGGTCTATTCCTTATCCAAGCATGAGAAAACTCCGCCGAGCACAAAATGCAGAATATTCCAAACAAATTTTTGATGTTTATCAACCAATCTTCGATCGCTTAAGTAGGCAGTCGACCGTCTAAAATGTTTACCAATGGAAATTAGAATACATTTTCTCTAATAAATCTTTCCCTGCCGAAAAGGAAAAATTGGTCAGAGATAAAATGTAAAAGAAACTTGCTTTCCTGAAATCGTACATTCAAACCAAATAATTCAATAAAGAACCTAATTGCTATTTAACATACAGTTAATGAGATGATTGGGTATTTTTACATAAAAATGTTCAACACATTCCAAAATTCAAAACGATAATCTCTAAAATACCTGTACGAATATACGGCACGCGTAGTAGATTAAAATATATCCTCATAACTACCACGAATGGTATAATTTTACTTCAATTGTAGAAACGAGCGTACTTCATAAGGTAATGAACTCAGGGTATGTTCACAGGAGAAATGTACTACTTCAGGATCAGGATTGATGACGCTTCTACCCGAATCCAACCCCCTGTACACATGTCAATACTTCATCTTACAAAAATTCAGGTCCAACAGTCAAAAACAAGTTTTTCATGAAAATCGTATTTTTCATAATGTCAACTGCAGACATACTGACAGAAATACTGACCGCAGTTCGTTTTACCTTTGTATCTCAAACCTGATGGAAAAGAGAGATGATAAACTTCCATTGCTATAAAATTATCTACACGAGATGGACAAAATATCGACGATTTTAAATAACTGACACAAGATTACCTTGAAATTTCGTGTAACTTATGCCCTATATCGATGTACACTAACGGACTAAAGATCACAAGCTAACTTTTCTTTTCAGATTTTCATTAATATATAGTACAGTGAGACCAATTAATATAAAGAAAACCCTCACTGAGGGCTTGGTATGATTACTTGCTTCTTATTTCCTAAAGATGCAAACAAAGTAGCAAAAGATTATAACGCCGGTAAGAAATGGAAAGTGAAACAGAATAAACCAACTGTGTATACATGGCTCTCAGTACTTGAAATACAACTAATGTCTGCGAAAACATATAATTCTTCTAACATAAATACTAATTTATTAATAAAATTTAATAGTAAGCTTTAATGATGACTTCGAAATTTCAACAATTTATTGTTC